>OY759171.1:44303574-47166490 GCA_963662145.1 Sturmia bella | reverse complement strand
AAGAAGACCACAAAACGACCTGCATTTGCAGATTTGCCGGCACTTTCCCGTATAAGTTGCAATTTGACAAATATTCAAAACCAAAAAACTGTATAGAAAACCCCTCCCCGCGGAGGCACAACTTGTTTCTACTGTATTTTCTAAAATACTTCTTGCTCACAAAATTTGAAAACGGAAATATTTAGAGAAGAAGACCACAAAACGACCTGCATTTGCAGATTTGCCGGCACTTTCCCGTATAAGTTGCAATTTGACAAATATTCAAAACCAAAAAACTGTATAGAAAACCCCTCCCCGCGGAGGCACAACTTGTTTCTACTGTATTTTCTAAAATACTTCTTGCTCACAAAATTTGAAAACGGAAATATTTAGAGAAGAAGACCACAAAACGACCTGCATTTGCAGATTTGCCGGCACTTTCCCGTATAAGTTGCAATTTGACAAATATTCAAAACCAAAAAACTGTATAGAAAACCCCTCCCCGCGGAGGCACAACTTGTTTCTACTGTATTTTCTAAAATACTTCTTGCTCACAAAATTTGAAAACGGAAATATTTAGAGAAGAAGACCACAAAACGACCTGCATTTGCAGATTTGCCGGCACTTTCCCGTATAAGTTGCAATTTGACAAATATTCAAAACCAAAAAACTGTATAGAAAACCCCTCCCCGCGGAGGCACAACTTGTTTCTACTGTATTTTCTAAAATACTTCTTGCTCACAAAATTTGAAAACGGAAATATTTAGAGAAGAAGACCACAAAACGACCTGCATTTGCAGATTTGCCGGCACTTTCCCGTATAAGTTGCAATTTGACAAATATTCAAAACCAAAAAACTGTATAGAAAACCCCTCCCCGCGGAGGCACAACTTGTTTCTACTGTATTTTCTAAAATACTTCTTGCTCACAAAATTTGAAAACGGAAATATTTAGAGAAGAAGACCACAAAACGACCTGCATTTGCAGATTTGCCGGCACTTTCCCGTATAAGTTGCAATTTGACAAATATTCAAAACCAAAAAACTGTATAGAAAACCCCTCCCCGCGGAGGCACAACTTGTTTCTACTGTATTTTCTAAAATACTTCTTGCTCACAAAATTTGAAAACGGAAATATTTAGAGAAGAAGACCACAAAACGACCTGCATTTGCAGATTTGCCGGCACTTTCCCGTATAAGTTGCAATTTGACAAATATTCAAAACCAAAAAACTGTATAGAAAACCCCTCCCCGCGGAGGCACAACTTGTTTCTACTGTATTTTCTAAAATACTTCTTGCTCACAAAATTTGAAAACGGAAATATTTAGAGAAGAAGACCACAAAACGACCTGCATTTGCAGATTTGCCGGCACTTTCCCGTATAAGTTGCAATTTGACAAATATTCAAAACCAAAAAACTGTATAGAAAACCCCTCCCCGCGGAGGCACAACTTGTTTCTACTGTATTTTCTAAAATACTTCTTGCTCACAAAATTTGAAAACGGAAATATTTAGAGAAGAAGACCACAAAACGACCTGCATTTGCAGATTTGCCGGCACTTTCCCGTATAAGTTGCAATTTGACAAATATTCAAAACCAAAAAACTGTATAGAAAACCCCTCCCCGCGGAGGCACAACTTGTTTCTACTGTATTTTCTAAAATACTTCTTGCTCACAAAATTTGAAAACGGAAATATTTAGAGAAGAAGACCACAAAACGACCTGCATTTGCAGATTTGCCGGCACTTTCCCGTATAAGTTGCAATTTGACAAATATTCAAAACCAAAAAACTGTATAGAAAACCCCTCCCCGCGGAGGCACAACTTGTTTCTACTGTATTTTCTAAAATACTTCTTGCTCACAAAATTTGAAAACGGAAATATTTAGAGAAGAAGACCACAAAACGACCTGCATTTGCAGATTTGCCGGCACTTTCCCGTATAAGTTGCAATTTGACAAATATTCAAAACCAAAAAACTGTATAGAAAACCCCTCCCCGCGGAGGCACAACTTGTTTCTACTGTATTTTCTAAAATACTTCTTGCTCACAAAATTTGAAAACGGAAATATTTAGAGAAGAAGACCACAAAACGACCTGCATTTGCAGATTTGCCGGCACTTTCCCGTATAAGTTGCAATTTGACAAATATTCAAAACCAAAAAACTGTATAGAAAACCCCTCCCCGCGGAGGCACAACTTGTTTCTACTGTATTTTCTAAAATACTTCTTGCTCACAAAATTTGAAAACGGAAATATTTAGAGAAGAAGACCACAAAACGACCTGCATTTGCAGATTTGCCGGCACTTTCCCGTATAAGTTGCACTTTGACAAATATTCAAAACCAAAAAACTGTATAGAAAACCCCTCCCCGCGGAGGCACAACTTGTTTCTACTGTATTTTCTAAAATACTTCTTGCTCACAAAATTTGAAAACGGAAATATTTAGAGAAGAAGACCACAAAACGACCTGCATTTGCAGATTTGCCGGCACTTTCCCGTATAAGTTGCACTTTGACAAATATTCAAAACCAAAAAACTGTATAGAAAACCCCTCCCCGCGGAGGCACAACTTGTTTCTACTGTATTTTCTAAAATACTTCTTGCTCACAAAATTTGAAAACGGAAATATTTAGAGAAGAAGACCACAAAACGACCTGCATTTGCAGATTTGCCGGCACTTTCCCGTATAAGTTGTACGCACTTTGACAAATATTCAAAACCAAAAAACTGTATAGAAAACCCCTCCCCGCGGAGGCACAACTTGTTTCTACTGTATTTTCTAAAATACTTCTTGCTCACAAAATTTGAAAACGGAAATATTTAGAGAAGAAGACCACAAAACGACCTGCATTTGCAGATTTGCCGGCACTTTCCCGTATAAGTTGCAATTTGACAAATATTCAAAACCAAAAAACTGTATAGAAAACCCCTCCCCGCGGAGGCACAACTTGTTTCTACTGTATTTTCTAAAATACTTCTTGCTCACAAAATTTGAAAACGGAAATATTTAGAGAAGAAGACCACAAAACGACCTGCATTTGCAGATTTGCCGGCACTTTCCCGTATAAGTTGCAATTTGACAAATATTCAAAACCAAAAAACTGTATAGAAAACCCCTCCCCGCGGAGGCACAACTTGTTTCTACTGTATTTTCTAAAATACTTCTTGCTCACAAAATTTGAAAACGGAAATATTTAGAGAAGAAGACCACAAAACGACCTGCATTTGCAGATTTGCCGGCACTTTCCCGTATAAGTTGTAAAATTGACAAATATTCAAAACCAAAAAACTGTATAGAAAACCCCTCCCCGCGGAGGCACAACTTGTTTCTACTGTATTTTCTAAAATACTTCTTGCTCACAAAATTTGAAAACGGAAATATTTAGAGAAGAAGACCACAAAACGACCTGCATTTGCAGATTTGCCGGCACTTTCCCGTATAAGTTGCAATTTGACAAATATTCAAAACCAAAAAACTGTATAGAAAACCCCTCCCCGCGGAGGCACAACTTGTTTCTACTGTATTTTCTAAAATACTTCTTGCTCACAAAATTTGAAAACGGAAATATTTAGAGAAGAAGACCACAAAACGACCTGCATTTGCAGATTTGCCGGCACTTTCCCGTATAAGTTGCAATTTGACAAATATTCAAAACCAAAAAACTGTATAGAAAACCCCTCCCCGCGGAGGCACAACTTGTTTCTACTGTATTTTCTAAAATACTTCTTGCTCACAAAATTTGAAAACGGAAATATTTAGAGAAGAAGACCACAAAACGACCTGCATTTGCAGATTTGCCGGCACTTTCCCGTATAAGTTGCACTTTGACAAATATTCAAAACCAAAAAACTGTATAGAAAACCCCTCCCCGCGGAGGCACAACTTGTTTCTACTGTATTTTCTAAAATACTTCTTGCTCACAAAATTTGAAAACGGAAATATTTAGAGAAGAAGACCACAAAACGACCTGCATTTGCAGATTTGCCGGCACTTTCCCGTATAAGTTGTAAATTGACAAATATTCAAAACCAAAAAACTGTATAGAAAACCCCTCCCCGCGGAGGCACAACTTGTTTCTACTGTATTTTCTAAAATACTTCTTGCTCACAAAATTTGAAAACGGAAATATTTAGAGAAGAAGACCACAAAACGACCTGCATTTGCAGATTTGCCGGCACTTTCCCGTATAAGTTGCAATTTGACAAATATTCAAAACCAAAAAACTGTATAGAAAACCCCTCCCCGCGGAGGCACAACTTGTTTCTACTGTATTTTCTAAAATACTTCTTGCTCACAAAATTTGAAAACGGAAATATTTAGAGAAGAAGACCACAAAACGACCTGCATTTGCAGATTTGCCGGCACTTTCCCGTATAAGTTGCAATTTGACAAATATTCAAAACCAAAAAACTGTATAGAAAACCCCTCCCCGCGGAGGCACAACTTGTTTCTACTGTATTTTCTAAAATACTTCTTGCTCACAAAATTTGAAAACGGAAATATTTAGAGAAGAAGACCACAAAACGACCTGCATTTGCAGATTTGCCGGCACTTTCCCGTATAAGTTGCACTTTGACAAATATTCAAAACCAAAAAACTGTATAGAAAACCCCTCCCCGCGGAGGCACAACTTGTTTCTACTGTATTTTCTAAAATACTTCTTGCTCACAAAATTTGAAAACGGAAATATTTAGAGAAGAAGACCACAAAACGACCTGCATTTGCAGATTTGCCGGCACTTTCCCGTATAAGTTGTAAATTGACAAATATTCAAAACCAAAAAACTGTATAGAAAACCCCTCCCCGCGGAGGCACAACTTGTTTCTACTGTATTTTCTAAAATACTTCTTGCTCACAAAATTTGAAAACGGAAATATTTAGAGAAGAAGACCACAAAACGACCTGCATTTGCAGATTTGCCGGCACTTTCCCGTATAAGTTGCAATTTGACAAATATTCAAAACCAAAAAACTGTATAGAAAACCCCTCCCCGCGGAGGCACAACTTGTTTCTACTGTATTTTCTAAAATACTTCTTGCTCACAAAATTTGAAAACGGAAATATTTAGAGAAGAAGACCACAAAACGACCTGCATTTGCAGATTTGCCGGCACTTTCCCGTATAAGTTGCAATTTGACAAATATTCAAAACCAAAAAACTGTATAGAAAACCCCTCCCCGCGGAGGCACAACTTGTTTCTACTGTATTTTCTAAAATACTTCTTGCTCACAAAATTTGAAAACGGAAATATTTAGAGAAGAAGACCACAAAACGACCTGCATTTGCAGATTTGCCGGCACTTTCCCGTATAAGTTGCACTTTGACAAATATTCAAAACCAAAAAACTGTATAGAAAACCCCTCCCCGCGGAGGCACAACTTGTTTCTACTGTATTTTCTAAAATACTTCTTGCTCACAAAATTTGAAAACGGAAATATTTAGAGAAGAAGACCACAAAACGACCTGCATTTGCAGATTTGCCGGCACTTTCCCGTATAAGTTGTAAATTGACAAATATTCAAAACCAAAAAACTGTATAGAAAACCCCTCCCCGCGGAGGCACAACTTGTTTCTACTGTATTTTCTAAAATACTTCTTGCTCACAAAATTTGAAAACGGAAATATTTAGAGAAGAAGACCACAAAACGACCTGCATTTGCAGATTTGCCGGCACTTTCCCGTATAAGTTGCAATTTGACAAATATTCAAAACCAAAAAACTGTATAGAAAACCCCTCCCCGCGGAGGCACAACTTGTTTCTACTGTATTTTCTAAAATACTTCTTGCTCACAAAATTTGAAAACGGAAATATTTAGAGAAGAAGACCACAAAACGACCTGCATTTGCAGATTTGCCGGCACTTTCCCGTATAAGTTGTAAATTGACAAATATTCAAAACCAAAAAACTGTATAGAAAACCCCTCCCCGCGGAGGCACAACTTGTTTCTACTGTATTTTCTAAAATACTTCTTGCTCACAAAATTTGAAAACGGAAATATTTAGAGAAGAAGACCACAAAACGACCTGCATTTGCAGATTTGCCGGCACTTTCCCGTATAAGTTGTAAATTGACAAATATTCAAAACCAAAAAACTGTATAGAAAACCCCTCCCCGCGGAGGCACAACTTGTTTCTACTGTATTTTCTAAAATACTTCTTGCTCACAAAATTTGAAAACGGAAATATTTAGAGAAGAAGACCACAAAACGACCTGCATTTGCAGATTTGCCGGCACTTTCCCGTATAAGTTGCAATTTGACAAATATTCAAAACCAAAAAACTGTATAGAAAACCCCTCCCCGCGGAGGCACAACTTGTTTCTACTGTATTTTCTAAAATACTTCTTGCTCACAAAATTTGAAAACGGAAATATTTAGAGAAGAAGACCACAAAACGACCTGCATTTGCAGATTTGCCGGCACTTTCCCGTATAAGTTGCACTTTGACAAATATTCAAAACCAAAAAACTGTATAGAAAACCCCTCCCCGCGGAGGCACAACTTGTTTCTACTGTATTTTCTAAAATACTTCTTGCTCACAAAATTTGAAAACGGAAATATTTAGAGAAGAAGACCACAAAACGACCTGCATTTGCAGATTTGCCGGCACTTTCCCGTATAAGTTGCAATTTGACAAATATTCAAAACCAAAAAACTGTATAGAAAACCCCTCCCCGCGGAGGCACAACTTGTTTCTACTGTATTTTCTAAAATACTTCTTGCTCACAAAATTTGAAAACGGAAATATTTAGAGAAGAAGACCACAAAACGACCTGCATTTGCAGATTTGCCGGCACTTTCCCGTATAAGTTGCAATTTGACAAATATTCAAAACCAAAAAACTGTATAGAAAACCCCTCCCCGCGGAGGCACAACTTGTTTCTACTGTATTTTCTAAAATACTTCTTGCTCACAAAATTTGAAAACGGAAATATTTAGAGAAGAAGACCACAAAACGACCTGCATTTGCAGATTTGCCGGCACTTTCCCGTATAAGTTGCAATTTGACAAATATTCAAAACCAAAAAACTGTATAGAAAACCCCTCCCCGCGGAGGCACAACTTGTTTCTACTGTATTTTCTAAAATACTTCTTGCTCACAAAATTTGAAAACGGAAATATTTAGAGAAGAAGACCACAAAACGACCTGCATTTGCAGATTTGCCGGCACTTTCCCGTATAAGTTGTAAATTGACAAATATTCAAAACCAAAAAACTGTATAGAAAACCCCTCCCCGCGGAGGCACAACTTGTTTCTACTGTATTTTCTAAAATACTTCTTGCTCACAAAATTTGAAAACGGAAATATTTAGAGAAGAAGACCACAAAACGACCTGCATTTGCAGATTTGCCGGCACTTTCCCGTATAAGTTGCAATTTGACAAATATTCAAAACCAAAAAACTGTATAGAAAACCCCTCCCCGCGGAGGCACAACTTGTTTCTACTGTATTTTCTAAAATACTTCTTGCTCACAAAATTTGAAAACGGAAATATTTAGAGAAGAAGACCACAAAACGACCTGCATTTGCAGATTTGCCGGCACTTTCCCGTATAAGTTGCAATTTGACAAATATTCAAAACCAAAAAACTGTATAGAAAACCCCTCCCCGCGGAGGCACAACTTGTTTCTACTGTATTTTCTAAAATACTTCTTGCTCACAAAATTTGAAAACGGAAATATTTAGAGAAGAAGACCACAAAACGACCTGCATTTGCAGATTTGCCGGCACTTTCCCGTATAAGTTGCAATTTGACAAATATTCAAAACCAAAAAACTGTATAGAAAACCCCTCCCCGCGGAGGCACAACTTGTTTCTACTGTATTTTCTAAAATACTTCTTGCTCACAAAATTTGAAAACGGAAATATTTAGAGAAGAAGACCACAAAACGACCTGCATTTGCAGATTTGCCGGCACTTTCCCGTATAAGTTGTAAATTGACAAATATTCAAAACCAAAAAACTGTATAGAAAACCCCTCCCCGCGGAGGCACAACTTGTTTCTACTGTATTTTCTAAAATACTTCTTGCTCACAAAATTTGAAAACGGAAATATTTAGAGAAGAAGACCACAAAACGACCTGCATTTGCAGATTTGCCGGCACTTTCCCGTATAAGTTGCAATTTGACAAATATTCAAAACCAAAAAACTGTATAGAAAACCCCTCCCCGCGGAGGCACAACTTGTTTCTACTGTATTTTCTAAAATACTTCTTGCTCACAAAATTTGAAAACGGAAATATTTAGAGAAGAAGACCACAAAACGACCTGCATTTGCAGATTTGCCGGCACTTTCCCGTATAAGTTGTAAATTGACAAATATTCAAAACCAAAAAACTGTATAGAAAACCCCTCCCCGCGGAGGCACAACTTGTTTCTACTGTATTTTCTAAAATACTTCTTGCTCACAAAATTTGAAAACGGAAATATTTAGAGAAGAAGACCACAAAACGACCTGCATTTGCAGATTTGCCGGCACTTTCCCGTATAAGTTGTAAATTGACAAATATTCAAAACCAAAAAACTGTATAGAAAACCCCTCCCCGCGGAGGCACAACTTGTTTCTACTGTATTTTCTAAAATACTTCTTGCTCACAAAATTTGAAAACGGAAATATTTAGAGAAGAAGACCACAAAACGACCTGCATTTGCAGATTTGCCGGCACTTTCCCGTATAAGTTGTAAATTGACAAATATTCAAAACCAAAAAACTGTATAGAAAACCCCTCCCCGCGGAGGCACAACTTGTTTCTACTGTATTTTCTAAAATACTTCTTGCTCACAAAATTTGAAAACGGAAATATTTAGAGAAGAAGACCACAAAACGACCTGCATTTGCAGATTTGCCGGCACTTTCCCGTATAAGTTGCAATTTGACAAATATTCAAAACCAAAAAACTGTATAGAAAACCCCTCCCCGCGGAGGCACAACTTGTTTCTACTGTATTTTCTAAAATACTTCTTGCTCACAAAATTTGAAAACGGAAATATTTAGAGAAGAAGACCACAAAACGACCTGCATTTGCAGATTTGCCGGCACTTTCCCGTATAAGTTGCAATTTGACAAATATTCAAAACCAAAAAACTGTATAGAAAACCCCTCCCCGCGGAGGCACAACTTGTTTCTACTGTATTTTCTAAAATACTTCTTGCTCACAAAATTTGAAAACGGAAATATTTAGAGAAGAAGACCACAAAACGACCTGCATTTGCAGATTTGCCGGCACTTTCCCGTATAAGTTGTAAATTGACAAATATTCAAAACCAAAAAACTGTATAGAAAACCCCTCCCCGCGGAGGCACAACTTGTTTCTACTGTATTTTCTAAAATACTTCTTGCTCACAAAATTTGAAAACGGAAATATTTAGAGAAGAAGACCACAAAACGACCTGCATTTGCAGATTTGCCGGCACTTTCCCGTATAAGTTGCAATTTGACAAATATTCAAAACCAAAAAACTGTATAGAAAACCCCTCCCCGCGGAGGCACAACTTGTTTCTACTGTATTTTCTAAAATACTTCTTGCTCACAAAATTTGAAAACGGAAATATTTAGAGAAGAAGACCACAAAACGACCTGCATTTGCAGATTTGCCGGCACTTTCCCGTATAAGTTGCAATTTGACAAATATTCAAAACCAAAAAACTGTATAGAAAACCCCTCCCCGCGGAGGCACAACTTGTTTCTACTGTATTTTCTAAAATACTTCTTGCTCACAAAATTTGAAAACGGAAATATTTAGAGAAGAAGACCACAAAACGACCTGCATTTGCAGATTTGCCGGCACTTTCCCGTATAAGTTGCAATTTGACAAATATTCAAAACCAAAAAACTGTATAGAAAACCCCTCCCCGCGGAGGCACAACTTGTTTCTACTGTATTTTCTAAAATACTTCTTGCTCACAAAATTTGAAAACGGAAATATTTAGAGAAGAAGACCACAAAACGACCTGCATTTGCAGATTTGCCGGCACTTTCCCGTATAAGTTGCAATTTGACAAATATTCAAAACCAAAAAACTGTATAGAAAACCCCTCCCCGCGGAGGCACAACTTGTTTCTACTGTATTTTCTAAAATACTTCTTGCTCACAAAATTTGAAAACGGAAATATTTAGAGAAGAAGACCACAAAACGACCTGCATTTGCAGATTTGCCGGCACTTTCCCGTATAAGTTGCAATTTGACAAATATTCAAAACCAAAAAACTGTATAGAAAACCCCTCCCCGCGGAGGCACAACTTGTTTCTACTGTATTTTCTAAAATACTTCTTGCTCACAAAATTTCAAAACGGAAATATTTAGAGAAGAAGACCACAAAACGACCTGCATTTGCAGATTTGCCGGCACTTTCCCGTATAAGTTGCAATTTGACAAATATTCAAAACCAAAAAACTATATAGAAAACCACTCCCCGCGGAGGCACAACTTGTTTCTACTGTATTTTCTAAAATACTTCTTGCTCACAAAATTTGAAAACGGAAATATTTAGAGAAGAAGACCACAAAACGACCTGCATTTGCAGATTTGCCGGCACTTTCCCGTATAAGTTGCAATTTGACAAATATTCAAAACCAAAAAACTGTATAGAAAACCCCTCCCCGCGGAGGCACAACTTGTTTCTACTGTATTTTCTAAAATACTTCTTGCTCACAAAATTTGAAAACGGAAATATTTAGAGAAGAAGACCACAAAACGACCTGCATTTGCAGATTTGCCGGCACTTTCCCGTATAAGTTGCAATTTGACAAATATTCAAAACCAAAAAACTGTATAGAAAACCCCTCCCCGCGGAGGCACAACTTGTTTCTACTGTATTTTCTAAAATACTTCTTGCTCACAAAATTTGAAAACGGAAATATTTAGAGAAGAAGACCACAAAACGACCTGCATTTGCAGATTTGCCGGCACTTTCCCGTATAAGTTGCAATTTGACAAATATTCAAAACCAAAAAACTGTATAGAAAACCCCTCCCCGCGGAGGCACAACTTGTTTCTACTGTATTTTCTAAAATACTTCTTGCTCACAAAATTTGAAAACGGAAATATTTAGAGAAGAAGACCACAAAACGACCTGCATTTGCAGATTTGCCGGCACTTTCCCGTATAAGTTGCAATTTGACAAATATTCAAAACCAAAAAACTGTATAGAAAACCCCTCCCCGCGGAGGCACAACTTGTTTCTACTGTATTTTCTAAAATACTTCTTGCTCACAAAATTTGAAAACGGAAATATTTAGAGAAGAAGACCACAAAACGACCTGCATTTGCAGATTTGCCGGCACTTTCCCGTATAAGTTGCAATTTGACAAATATTCAAAACCAAAAAACTATATAGAAAACCACTCCCCGCGGAGGCACAACTTGTTTCTACTGTATTTTCTAAAATACTTCTTGCTCACAAAATTTGAAAACGGAAATATTTAGAGAAGAAGACCACAAAACGACCTGCATTTGCAGATTTGCCGGCACTTTCCCGTATAAGTTGCAATTTGACAAATATTCAAAACCAAAAAACTGTATAGAAAACCCCTCCCCGCGGAGGCACAACTTGTTTCTACTGTATTTTCTAAAATACTTCTTGCTCACAAAATTTGAAAACGGAAATATTTAGAGAAGAAGACCACAAAACGACCAGCATTTGCAGATTTGCCGGCACTTTCCCGTATAAGTTGTAAATTGACAAATATTCAAAACCAAAAAACTGTATAGAAAACCCCTCCCCGCGGAGGCACAACTTGTTTCTACTGTATTTTCTAAAATACTTCTTGCTCACAAAATTTGAAAACGGAAATATTTAGAGAAGAAGACCACAAAACGACCTGCATTTGCAGATTTGCCGGCACTTTCCCGTATAAGTTGTAAATTGACAAATATTCAAAACCAAAAAACTGTATAGAAAACCCCTCCCCGCGGAGGCACAACTTGTTTCTACTGTATTTTCTAAAATACTTCTTGCTCACAAAATTTGAAAACGGAAATATTTAGAGAAGAAGACCACAAAACGACCTGCATTTGCAGATTTGCCGGCACTTTCCCGTATAAGTTGCAATTTGACAAATATTCAAAACCAAAAAACTGTATAGAAAACCCCTCCCCGCGGAGGCACAACTTGTTTCTACTGTATTTTCTAAAATACTTCTTGCTCACAAAATTTGAAAACGGAAATATTTAGAGAAGAAGACCACAAAACGACCTGCATTTGCAGATTTGCCGGCACTTTCCCGTATAAGTTGTAAATTGACAAATATTCAAAACCAAAAAACTGTATAGAAAACCCCTCCCCGCGGAGGCACAACTTGTTTCTACTGTATTTTCTAAAATACTTCTTGCTCACAAAATTTGAAAACGGAAATATTTAGAGAAGAAGACCACAAAACGACCTGCATTTGCAGATTTGCCGGCACTTTCCCGTATAAGTTGCAATTTGACAAATATTCAAAACCAAAAAACTGTATAGAAAACCCCTCCCCGCGGAGGCACAACTTGTTTCTACTGTATTTTCTAAAATACTTCTTGCTCACAAAATTTGAAAACGGAAATATTTAGAGAAGAAGACCACAAAACGACCTGCATTTGCAGATTTGCCGGCACTTTCCCGTATAAGTTGTAAATTGACAAATATTTGAAACCATATATGCAAATACCGTTGGATTGTGTGTGTTTTTGGCTTCTTTCTTTGGATTGGAAGAACACGTGTGATGCGTTGCTTTTTTCGTTAAAATTCCAGTAGTTTTGTGTGGTTCATTGTGAAAACGAGATGACGATTTCTTAAAAAATTAATAATATGAATGAAATGTAATAATAAACCTACACATGTTAATAGCATCCAAATCTAAGTAAATATGTATACGCACCTACATATGTATGTACATTTATGATTTTTAATGAATTTACATATTAGAAATAAAAACAATTCTTAAATGAACGTTAAAATATCAATTAAAGTTTTATTTCTACACTGAGTTGTCATTACAATTAAATTTTGATGTTTTTAAAACTGCGGACCACCATCTTTTATAAAATTTTAAGATAAAAAATTACTGTTCGATATAACGAATATCTCGGAATAACGAAAGGTCTGAACATTATATCATTCGTTAAACCGGGCTTTGTCTGTATTTCTACCAACAAAATACATGAAATGTTTGTTGGTGTTGTGTTTGTTGCGGTTATGCGGCTACCTGCTATCGAGGTACCTTGGGTATACCTAAGACTAGATTTTGTAGTGTAAGAGCTAATGGTGGAATTTTGTAGTCGATAAATTAGCTGGTAGATCAAGCTTTTTCGGAGTTTTCAATGCTTTCGTTATACATAGTTTCATACAAAGAAAACTATTTAATAAACACATTCTAATGACTGCTTGTATGTACAAGGTAGCGCAAAAGTAATCCTCCTATCAGAAAACGCTATAAATTTTGCGATTGGCCCCTAATGTCAGTTCTGTTTTGACATTTGTGTAGTAAACACATGCGAAATACATGTTAATAAACACTGTTACGCTACACTGCTCCAGAACGCTGAATATTGGGGATTGATTTATTTGACCAATAATCGGTCGGTTACTTTGGCACAACGTGAATTTCGTCGCAGATTTCCTGGCCGTCCAACGTCTACTGGTGAAACACTGCGACGTTTAGCCGCTCGCCTCGACGAGACTGGCACAACACGAGATGCTGCCAGGCGTGGCAGACCCCGGAGTAGCCGTTCTGCAGAGAATATTGCTGCTGTAGCCGAGGAAGCGCCGTCGACATCGACCAAACGACGTGCCACGCACAGGGGTATCAGTCGACGGTTTTTACAGCGAAATTTGGTACAATATTTGAAGATGTTTCCGTACCAGGCGGTGCATCAGTTGTTAGCTGCTGACTGCCAATCGCGTGTAACATACGCTCAAGCCATCTTTGATCACCACCAAGAGGAAGATGATTTTTCATCAAAAATAATCATGAGTGATGAGACCCATTTCCATCTTAGCGGGTACGTAAATAAGTAAAATTTACGCTTCTGGGGCACTGAAAATCTGCGTGTAACCCACGAAGAGCCATTACACCCGCTCAAAGTCACTGTATGGTGTGCTGTTTTCGCTGGAGGAGTCATTGGACCTTTTTTCTTCGAAGACGTTGCGGGCGAAACGGTTACTGTGAATGGTGAGCGCTACAGATCAATGATCAACGAGTTCTTTTTGCCGCAACTTGATGAATTGGGATTGGAAAACATGTCGTTCCAACAGGAGGGTGCTACTGCACACACTGCACGTGCCACAACCGATATGCTGAACCGGGCGTCTAATCTCCCGTTTTGGCAATTTGCACTGGCCAGCCTGATTTGACCGCTGCAACTTCTTTCTGTGGGGCTTTTTGAAGTCGCGGGTTTATGTCAACAAGCCTCAGACTATTGCAGCTCTTAAGGACAATATCTGTCAAGAATGTGAGGATCGACTGAAGTTTTGGCCAATGTAGTGGAAAATGCTATAAAAAGGGCTCAAATGACAATCAACTGTGGCGGCGACCATTTATATGACATCATATTCTCGACTTGATGTAAAAAAATTAAAAGACCATATAAAAAATAATTCACAAGAAGAATCAAAGTTTTTAATTTTTTTATTACAGCCAAAAAACATCGGAAGGTTTTTTTTGTGCCACCCTGTAGTTGCGATTGTAAATTTTTGCGCTTGGCCCGGCATCATTTAAAATTGCTACAACAATACCGTACTACACTAACGTGTCGTCATCATACTGGCAGATGGCAAAAACAACCACAACAATTTGTTTTTAAGCTGTTGTCTGATGCAAATAAAAATATGTATGTATGTACGTTCACACAAAGGTATAGAATGCTCAGAAATATGTAAGCGTTATAATACTCATTTGGTTTGTATTTTTATTGGCATAAGAAGTAAAGTTTGTGCGGAGATAAGCATACTTACCTGGCGTAGGGGTTACCGTGATCATGAAGGCGGTTCCCCCGGAGTGAGGCTTGACCATTGCACTTTCGGTTGAGTTGACCTCCGCGATTATTCCTAATGCGAATAACTCGTGCGTGTAATTTTTGGTAGCCGGGAATGGCGTTCGCGCCGTCCCGACATTAACAATAAATTTAAATAATTTATGTTTTGTTAGCAATGGGAATGAATCAGTGTTCCCAGGTCTGCCTCCCAGAAAAATTTTAAAAAAATTTTAATTTTAGAAAAATGTTAATATTAATTACCGAACACAGTAAAACGAAAAAAAAATTAAATAAAAATAATTATTCATGTTGGGCACAGAGATGTTAAAAGTGACATTTGAAAATGGCTCAAATCAACTTCTGACAGTTTGTGTAAAGAGATACATAAGTATGCATTTTTTACGAAAAACAAATGTAAACAAAACAAAAAATAGCACGTTTTTATGAAAAAGTGGTTAACTAAAAATCCTCTTTGACTTAGGATTTGATAATACATATTTGAGTGTTTGGAAATTGATTACGAAGAGCATGTATTTTTTCCTCACAAAACCACCACTACAAAGTAAAATTAAAACACTGACCTTAAAGTCACGAAATAAAACATAATTGCTAAACATTGTTTAGCACATTATAAATAGTGAATACTATAAAGTTTTATATTAAAAAGCCATTTAATATACTTTTTAGACATTCATAAATTTATAATAAAAATAAAAAAACCACCACTTTTTCTGTAGAAAATGCTTTTTGTTTTGTTTTGACTACAAGTTCTCGAGCGATTGTGAAAACGAGACGTACAGAGCTTTGCGCTGACTTCCTATCTCATTCTGGTCGCGTTTCATCTCTGTGTACTTTGTGGTTTGGGCCCATCTTGGATTCGAACTCGGACCTCTTGGTTTAATAGTTTTCGGTACAAACATTAGTTACTAAAAATAGATTGTTATTTAAAGTAAACATATTATAATTTATTTTATCTAAAAAATGCAATTATATTTTTCAATTTTTGCTAATGCTTGGTCAAAATTCATTATTTTGATATATGTACATAAGTGCCTATTTTTTAAATAAACTTAGGGATATCAAAGTTCATATACGACCTGGTATTACAGATTTCTATAGAAAAGCTTCTAATTACACTTTGGTAAGGTTAATAGTTTTATTCGGGATACTTTACTTGTGTTACTTCTTATTTATTTTTTCTCTGCTTTTTACTCTCCGAGTACCTCGATATCAGGTAATTGCATAACTACAACAAATACAACACCAACAAACAGCAATTTTGTTGGTAGAAAAGCCGTATTAACTGTCAAAGTCAGCTGTTCTAGTTTTGCAAAAGTGTGTATACATTTTCAGAAATTTGTAAAGTTGATCATCGGCAGTTCCTTTTAGATTTCCGTAATAATAGAACGAAAACGGAACACTGTTAAAAATGAGCAGCAATTTTTGAAATATGTATAAGAGATAAAAATTCTAAATCTTCATATACATATGTATGTAGTGGGCGGTCCTCTGCAGCAACAAATGCTAAAAACAATAACAATTGTGTAACTAGAGGGTACCCCATAAAAGGAATACCTTCTGTTCACCATGCGCTAGATATTTTTACATTCATCTTTATCATAGACAATAAAATCTTCGTAAATCTGAGAAAATTATAAGATATATGTAAGTTAAATTATCACATTAAAAGTACGTTGTATATTTATTAAGTTTTTCTTAAATTTGTTTTTTTTTTTTTTTTGTATTCAATTGGTTTTGATGCAAATTTTATAAATTTTGGCACAATTTTCACTTCACTACCGTTTTTTTATTTACAAAACGAAACGGTTTTTTAACGTTCATAAACAAACCTTTGACATTTATACAGGCCTGTAAACAATAGTCAGCTGTGCGATTACTTGGTAGGAGGTACCTTGGAACAAGCCTTAATAAAATACGCATGTACTATAACAAAAATCTTTAAATTCTACAATAAAAAAATTAACTAGAAATTGCAAGCAAAAATTCGATATGAATTCCTGCACGCACACACTTAGCGAAAGATTTCCATAATACATTTGTATACCTTTGTATGTACGCTATCTTTGAAATTGATTATTTATGTCGGGACGGCGCGAACGCCATTCCCGGCTACCAAAAATTACACGCACGAGTTATTCGCATTAGGAATAATCGCGGAGGTCAACTCAACCGAAAGTGCAATGGCCAAGCCTCACTCCGGGGGAACCGCCTTCATGATCACGGTAACCCCTACGCCAGGTAAGTATGCTTTTCTCCGCACAAACTTTACTTCTTATGCCAATAAAAATACAAACCAAATGAGTATTATAACGCTTAATTTTGAACATTCTTTATTTTCGTGTGTACATACATACACATTTTCATTTGCATCAGACAACCAACCAATGAAAAATTGTTGGGGTTGTTTTTGCCATGTGAAAGCCTGCCGATAACACGTTTGTGTAGTACGGTATGATTGTAGTGGTTGGATGTGCACGTTTTAAATGATGACGAGCCAAGCGCAAATATTTACAATTATAACTACAAGCGACAGGCGTTAAAATGTGTTCATGGAATTATTTTCGTATGCCTCTAAAGGCAGAATTAAGGCCGCATTAGCTTTTACTCTTTTCTTTTATAGACAACATAATTTCAAATTACTTTTTCTGTGATAGGATTTATTTTTGCACAAAGAACACACTATTTTTTTTTTAAAATATTGAATTAATAGATTTTAACACGAAGTTTTTACATATTTCCAATTAGTGACAAATAACATACATATGTTCTCCTGTGACACTTAGCGTTGAACTTAATTTTCTACTTCTTGGTCAAAACGGAATGGAAAAGAAGATTAAAAACAAATCGCATATTCACATTTCGAATTAATAGAAGCCAAACTGATTTTCGTGCCAGAAAGTAAAGTACAAACTATCTCTACCTTTAATCATATTACGATTTTAAAATGGAGTGCCAGACAAGACATGCTTTTTTAAAAAGCCCTTTTTCGAATATATGTTCTTGAAACAAAGGAGAACGGAAAAGCACTTAAGGTATTCCATTTTGTAGTACTCTTTTTGTGTTTTTTATTTATTAAATATTTTTCGTTAAAATGGAGCTCAAACATATTTATGTATATTTATATATAAATGCAAAATTAAGATCGAGATTACTATGCAAAAAACCTACACTATTTTTCATTTCAAGAATCAAGAGGTAACAAAACTTGAGTTATACATGGAAATACAGCGAAAATCTGAAACATTTTTGAAGCGTAAGAGTTTATAGTGGGGAGTTCTAGTCTGTAAATTTAATATATAATAGTGCAATTATAGTTTCGAGTCCAATAGAAAGTTAGATTACAATCATAGAAAGCGCCTCCGTTTGCCAATTTGATTTTCAAATAGATAAACGTAAACGTCACGCATAAATTTTTGCTGCTTGTCGTTGATCGCCCGGATTTCATCAGGTGGAAACAACCACAAAGAGAATGTGTGAACGAACAGAGAATCAAATAATGTAAACAAAACATGTATGTACATATGTACAGATACACATAATTCGTCTACCTATGATGTATGTACGTTGTGCGCTCAGCTGAAAGTGTGACCAGACTGAGTATTACTTTAGTGAAATCGCAGAGCAATAAACTAAGTGATTTGTATTTATATAAAATTTTCCATAATATTTAATGAAAATTAATTTATTTTCACATCAGAAAATCTTAGTTCTATAAAATATGTTTACGTCCTTCAGACTACATGCTTACATATTTACGATATATGTATGTATGTATGTTTTATGGGGAATGGTTTTGATTATTTTAACATTAATAACTGTTTTAAATAATTCATAAAGTGTTCACCGGTCTATGGTACCATAATTAAGGTACCATAATTAATCATTACTTACATATATAATTGAGACTTAAATGGAGCAACATTGGCCGTTTAAAAATCACTTAAGAGTTTCAGGTTAAACAAATGTGTTTCAATTTTTGTTGTTGACACACATACAGAAACATTTATGAGATTTTACTTAGAAGTTTCAAAAAGCAGCAATAGTCAGAAAAAACACGTAATTAGAGCAGTTGAGAGATGTGGCCAAATTACGTATGTATGTAGCTGAAGGAATTAATTAAAAATCTGTAATGGTCACACTAACTGAAGAGCACATGGCAAGAAAGCAGAAAACGTTTGGAGCTGCCACATGGTAAATGGAAAACGGCGCCAACGATTTTTATCTCGCCTTTTCAATAGTCAGTATATGCACAACACATACAAAGTAGCACATGATTTCGTTAGTGTAAAATAATTTCTGTTGTCGAGATTTGAATATTTACTTAAAGCTTTAAAAGTTAGTTTTCTGCTTTAAACACTATCACTGGTATTCATAAAAAATAAAACATTGTTAAAACACATTTTACAACAAATTTTTCATATAACATTTGTTCTATTTTTTATGAATACCGGTGTATGAAAAAAAAACTATTATCATAAAACTATCAAAAATGTTTAAAAATAATATGACACCAATTTTTATTATTAAGCAAAGAGAAAACAAATTTGACAAGTGAGATCTATTTGAAGCAATAAAATAATCACTTGTGCTACCAACTGCACTTTGTATATATTCGCTTTGCATTTAATGTAATTCCTTAATATAAACATACATATGTATATAGAAAACAAAATCATAATTTTGATTGCATTAAACGTACTCATACAGACATGGATGGGTTGTCTGATAAAAAAGTTTGTGTTTCGACACCAAGCCTATTTTTTTAGAATTTCGAAAAGAAACTAAATGATTAAAATAATATTTTACTGGACGAAGTGCAGGGAACAATGGTGTTCCCTGAACGGCCGCCTGGTGATTAGAAATGATAGTTACTAATATATGTTCTCATCCGCCTTGATAGAAATAAACCACAATGGTTGAGATGCAGTTAGCAAAAACGTATCACGTACATTGGAGTCATATTTTAATAAAATCCTACCAAAACTTAGCGTTTCAACAAATTAGTTATATTTGAAAAATCGTGCATTAAAACATCTTCACGTGAAAAGTGTAAATTTCATTTGAAATCATTTTCTAACAATAAACAGCACTTTTATTTGTTCGAATATTTGTGTCGATATTTCGCTCTCCTTCGAGTAGCTTCTACGGGACAATATCCAAAGGAGAACAAAATATCTACAAAAATATTCGAATAAATAAAAAAATATATATACACTTATAATAAAATAGAGCTTCAGCGCAAGAAAATTATTATATTAAATATAATAAAGGAGTAAAAGAAAACCAAATATTAAATAAACAGCACAGTTTTGCATCCAACATTATCGTAAATATGTATGTAAGTTATAAATATTGAAAAAAAATCGTCAAACCATCATTTTGGAGTAAAAAAATCGTTAGGTCTGGCAGCCCTTTGCATAGCAATTGCTATTGAAAACTGGTTGTGCGTGAGACTTTAGTTAAGAAAATGTTTCCGCTTCTTCGACTGGAAGGTTGGCATCTTCTGTAATCACGCTTCTGTGAAGTCGGATTGTGGGATGGCCTGAGGCTGGGAGTTCTGTGTGATGGAATTCCTCATGTTGACGGAACGTCCGCACTAAGCTTGCCGTCAATATGGGTACCATGGAGGAGTCCGAGGTATTCAGGTTGGCTAAGGAGGGGTGTACCGGGCCAGGGGTGAAAACCAGCAGCCAAGAGTCCCCGCGGTAAGCAGTAGTGGGATAGCGTACCGGAGTGTGGAGCCGTCACCAGCTCAGCCAACATGATTGGACCACAATCTTTTTGCATCCCAAAATTTTTATTGTTCAGCTCGGGTTCGAATCCTACTTGAGGAAATTTTTTTATATTTTTTTTTAATGTAATATCAAAAAAATTTTAAATTTTCATTTATTGAAAATTAATAAATTAACATTTTTTGTTAGAACGAAGTAAGAAGTCAAACCATTTTGTACATAAATGAATATGAAAATTTGATGTGAAGTTAAATTTCATGTGAAGTCAACTCATTAGAAATGCTAGAAGGCATGTATTTTTGTTTAGTTTATGTATGTATGTATTTTTATGTAAGTAAATTCAACTGGAAGTTATTTATTTTTAAAGTATAGAAAAAATAATTTAGTTTTATAAGCTAATTCTACTTACATATGTATATTGTGTGCGGTGCATATGTGTATTTTTTAAACGTGTTGTTCTTTAAAACGTCTTCATACTTGGATGAATGTTGTGTTTTTTTGCCAAATAGGTATGTTAATTAATTTTAGTACTCTGCTTTGTATTTTGTTGTGGCACTGAATCGCCACACATTTTTATACCTCTGTTGTGAACGTTATGAAAGTGTAAAGGGCACACATAGTATATAAGTTTAAGATTTCGTTTGTAATCTTCACAATTTTCATTTCAATTCCGATGATAGATTTCGATACTAGAACATTACTCGCCATTTCGTTAGCAGATGTTATTTAAAGAAATAATCCATATAGTACCAAACACCTTTCCAATTATTTTCAGTAAGCTTTTGACCCTTTTTGAATAATATTTTGTTACTTGTATTAGGCTGCGAGATATATGTAAAATTATCAATTTATCCCTTTTTTACCCCTTTTTCCACTCTTTGAAAACTCAAAAAATTGCATAATCTATCCGTAATTTTAATTTTAGGAGTCTAGTTATTGTTTTACTTCTTTCCTTACTTCTTTCCTGCTCTCATCTGTCTGTACAATTAAGTAAAGAAAAGTAAAATTTAGTAGCTAGGTGGACAACCGGCTGTTTCTGGGTAGCAAACACCCTTCATCAGCACCCTATGAGCCTTGGACGTGTCAAATTTCACAATTTTGGCACAGCCGCTTTAACCACTCGGCAACCAAAGCTCACGCAATTTTACTTTCTGTTTGTATACTTAATTAACATTAACCAAAGCAATGATATTTTTGCAGTCTTGGACGATATTTGTTTGGACGATGTTTTACCCCTTTTGTTCCTTTAAAAACCACGATCTCAAAAAAGTACCACACACCTGTCCAATTATTTTTAGTAAGCTTTTACGCCCATTTAAATTTTTTTTTTTTTTTGTTAGTTGTATTAGGCCCGGAGATATAGAATGACCGATTTATCCCTTTTTAGCCCTTTTATCCTCTGAATGTTTGAAAACTCCAAAAATTTAATAAAATTTTTGAGACTTTGTTCTTAAGAGTGTAATTCTTGTTTTAATTTTTTCCTGCTTCCGTCCATCTTCACAATTAAAAAAGGTACCAAAATTCTGATTTAACTCCCTATCATCCCCCTGAAATTCAGGATTTCAAAAAATAACTGACCCCTGTTCGATTATTTTTAGTAGACTTTTTTAATTTTTCCGGTACTTGTATTAGGCGCGGAGAAACAGAATTACCGATTTTTCCCTTTTTTACCCCTTTTTCCCCACTCATTGTTAAGAAAGTGAAAAATTGTATTATATACTTCAGATTTTCTTCTTAGGAAGAATTCTTGTTTTACTTCTTTCCCGCTCCCATCCGTCTGCACAATTCAAAAATGTACCGAAATTCTATTTTTACCCCTTTTATTCCACTAAAATTCAGGACTCCAAAAATGTACCTGACACTTGTTTGATTATTTCTAGTAATCTTTTAGGACCTTTTTGAATTTTTCCAGTACTTGTATTAGGCGTGGAGATATAGAATTACAGACTTGTCCCTTTTTTACCCCCTAAATGTCCAAATTTTAAAAAAGTGACAAATTTTTATCGAGAACTTTTCAATGGGTATTAAATTCAGTTTTTAGTTTTTTTTCAGATTCTATCCTTTACATAGATACATACAATTCAAAAAAGTACCAGACACCTATCCGTTTAGTTTTACTATACTTTTGGGTGCTTTTTGAGTTTTTGTCCCCGCGGTAAGCAGTAGTGGGATAGCGTACCGGAGTGTGGAGCCGTTACCAGCTCAGCCAACATGATTGGACCACAATCTTTTTGCATCCCAAAATTTTTATTGTTCAGCTCGGGTTCGAATCCTACTTGAGGAAATTTTTTTATATCTATTTTTTTTATTTTATATTAAAAAATATCTATTATATCTATTTTTTTAAATTTATTTTATATTAAAAAATTTTAAATTGTCATTTATTTAAGATTAATAAATACCTACACAGTTTTTGTTAGAACGAAGTAAGAAGTGAAACCATTTTGTACATGTGAAGTTAAATTTCGTTTAGAAACGATAGAAGGCATGTATTTTTGTTTAGTTTATGTATGTATTTTTATGTAAGTAAATTCAACTGGAAGTAAAGCTATTTTTTTTAAGGATAGAAAAAATTATTTAGTTTTATAAACTAATTATATTTATGTATATTTATATATATTGTGTGCGCTTTTTAAACCTGTTGTGCTTTAAAACATCTTGACATTTGGTTGAATGTTGTGTGTTTATTTTTGCCAAATAGGCACATACATACTTATGTATGTACATATGTATTTACATATGTATGTTAATTTTTTTTTTTCGTTTATTGATATGCAGAATTAGAAAATTTATCAAAAACTACAATAAACAATAGTTAATATTTACAAATATTTACAAATACACACAGTCTCTTTTCAGAGCTCTCAAGTATAATAAAGAACAATATGTAGGTATTAAGTTTTCAATATTTTTTTTGGGGGTTTTGTACTTCAAATGAAGAATATGTTTATTTTTCTGATGAAAATGAAAATTTTTTTTTTAAAAACATCACTTTAATACCTATTCTGATTTAAAAAAAAAGTCAAATAAAAGTATGTAAAACAAAAGAGTGTTAATTTAGTTTCGTTACTACTCTGCTTTCTATTTTGTTATGGCACTGAATCGGCAACAATTTTTATAACTCTGTTGTGAAGGGTATGAAAGTGTATACATACATACATATATACATATGTACATACATACATATGTATGTACATACATACATACATACATACATACATACATACATGTACATATGTACATACTTACATATGTATGTATGTACCTATATAAGTTTGTAATTCCGTTTGCAGTTTTTCTAATTTTGATCTAAATTTTGGATCAATAGAAAAGTCGTTAATCGATGTTCGTCTGTCTGTCTGTAGTAGTTTCTGAGAAAATTACTTGACTCAGAAAAATGTTTTTGAAGACACATGTTTGCTACTGAAATTCAATAAAATTGGTTTGGGAGCAGCCAGGAACAGCGGTAAAAAGACAAGTTCTTGAGATGCAATAAATGTGCATGTTTTGACCTAATATTTGGAAAAAATTGTTTACGCTAAGGTCAGTAATATTATTTCTTATGGATTTAAGAAGTAAGAAATTTAAATATATCCGACAGTTGTCGACATACATATATCCGGGATGAACCCGGTTTTTTAAGAAATTTCATTATATAAAGGAGATACATAATGCCATGACATGCCTTCTTATAAAAAATTGAATCTGGTGATAAAAGATATATGTAGGTATAGAGAAAATCGGTTTTAGGTAAATTTCAATAAAAAGCGAGGTGATATTTTATATGCAAAAATGTGAACTTGACACTAAAACAAGGTTGTGAAGGGTAGCAAACATGTTTTCGACAAGGACTTAATGTATGTAGTTAAATCTAGGTTTAAAAAAAATTTAGCCTAAAAGCAAACTGAAATACCGTTTTATACAAAAAAGTAAACCTGTTGATAAAAAAAGGTTTTGGGTCGCAAAATTTTTTTTAGAATTGTCGTTGGTAACTTCAAAGAAAATTCGACATGTTGCCATATACATACATATGTTCAAAAATGTGGATTCCTTGTTTCATGGACAATATATTATAAAATATTCGAATGAAGAGGTGACTTCTCTAGCTGAATTGTAGATGCCGTTCTTCAGTTAATTACAGGGGAACTTAATTTTTAAGTGTACAAAAACATGGAAAAAAGCATGTCAGGATAGGTACAAAATCAATTAAGAGCGGGAGAGAAATTGTTAATTTTTTTTATTTGAAGCCCAAATGACGAAAAAAAAGTAATTTGGTAGGTATGCAATTGCCGAAGTGATAGAAAAGTGGGCGGATAAAAAAATTATTTTTTTTACGATTTATTGAAAACTCTCTTCATACGAGACAAAACAGCATAAGGCAAAATAACTCACCACCCGACGACATAATAGAAAGAAACGCACAAAAATTATGATTTTTGTCGCCTTTTAATGTAGTATGTCTGCAGCAAATTATTGAAAATGTGAGTGACGACTTGGTACTTAACAGAATAAACATGAGTCTTACATGAGTGTTTCTTAATTCAATGATATTCTGAATGTACTAACCCATTCACCACTGTCTGGGTAAACATGCATTTGAATAATGTAGGTATTCTATTTTACTTTGCCCAAACGAAAAACATAAAATAATAGCGAGAGTCAAAAATAGTCAAGAATATTTCAGACGTTTTTTGTAGTACGATTTTTTACACTTACAATTGTCCAGCTAAAATAGCATACATACATATGTTTATATATCGTATTCTTGTGGCACTTTTACATTTAAACACAAACACACGTTAAAAGCAAGATTCAAAACAATCATGGTGAGGAAGGTGAAATTGATGTATATCAACACTTGTGCAAAAGGTAGAAGCAGTTCTAATCATCGTGAGAAAGGGTGAGACATTTTATTTAGCTTCTGGCATCACTGATGTGCACGAAACTTGGTAGCACTCACATATGTACTAAGCAATTTGTTTTGAACATTTTTGTTTTGTTGTACTTTATGGTTATTGTACAGAATAAACAGAAATGAGAATGAGTCCAATGTTTGTGGTAAATATTGCTATTTAATTTATAAAGCGAAAATAAAAAAAAAAAAATAATTTACAGGAAGCGCTTAATGGTTTTCCGCTCGATGGACGTACTACCAGCTAACAAAGATAAAGTGCAGACTATTTGTAAATTCCTGCGCCCGTAATTGTGTGAAGAAAATGCATCGTTTAGAAGTATGGCTGCTGTAACCCTAACAAATCTTTGCGCTAACGCCAGCGAGGTTTGCGATTTCTTAATATGAAAAATATTGTAATCTACACACACGCGTGTATATGAATGCATATACTCAATTAAATTCTTAAAATTAATTTGCCTGCTTATTTTTAGGAAACCAAAACATTTTGTCAAGCCTCTCTAGATTGAAATACATTATGATGATGTGGGCTACATGGAATGAACAAAAAACTAATTGCTTTATAAAATTCACACCCTAACTTTATGCATTGATAGAAAAGAAATGATAACTGATGCAAATTTCGCAAAGATTGGAGAATACAAAAGCTGACTGACAGCGATGTAATAATGCAATTACATGTCTTAAAATGTACGTATGTACATACATATGTACATAAATGATTTGACAGCCAAGAAACTGTGTTTCTTCATATTTCTTCAGGTAGACCACAATAGGAACGAATAAAAGCCTTGTAAATAAATGGACGATGTGAAGCAATCTGTTGCTGAAATAATAAAAGGAAAACAACGTTTTGATGTAGTGCTTTCGCTTTTGTTTATATTATTATTTTGAAATATGAACTAAATTGTTTATTTGCTTTAAGAGCCAATTGAAATGTATTAATTCAGGTCCAAAAATGAACCTTTTCAAAAATACAACAAATATTTTTGAAAAGGTTCATTTTTGGACATGAATTAATTATTATTTTGAAATATACCTGTACGTATGATTGTACATAAATATAAATGAATTGACATTATTTTTGAAAAAAACATGTTTGCAGCTATGCCGTGTGTAAGTGTAAAATGTGTATATGCTATGTAGTAGGTAAATGTTATTTCTTTAAGCATGAGCTCACGCAAGTGTATACATACAGATACTTACATAAGTACTTATGTACATACATACATATATACAGTACAAATTCGATTATCACAAGAAATAGAAAGTAAAAACTGTTGCGAACACCGAGTAAAAAATTCGATGCCTGCTTCCCACAAAATGTTTATTTTAAACCAACCAAAATGTTTATTCAAGAACAAAAAGTTTACTTGTAAAAACACTCTGGGAGCTCATATTTAAAAATAAATAATGCAAAAGCAAATAATTTACATCACAGTCATACCACCACAAAAACAGTACTGGAATTTTTAATCCAATAGTTAAAACTAAATGATTCAAACTGAAATCAATATAGAAAAACGTGTAAGCGCGCATAGTTCGCTTTATTTTCTGTGGAGAGTTTTGTTTTTTTTATATACTTTGTGTTCGAAATTGAAAAACCTCTGAAAATAGGTATTCTTAGATCATAGACGCGCATACCATACACCTCCTTTCCCAATTGTTGTTATTCAGTAGGTCGCCTGTAAATAAGACAATACATGAACTGCTAACATCATCGGAAGGGCTCTTCTTTTTAATGCAGTACAGAAGCTGCAAACAATATACATACATACATATGTATGTATAAGTATTAACAAATTATTGGTTGCCTGATCAGATATCATTACCGGCCTTCAGCTTCTCCTTCACAGAAGCCATTAAGCGCAAGGGCAGCATGGATTCCACTGCGCCCAACATGGCATTCGAGTTATCGCCAGCAATTCGGCATACCGACCTCTCAACCCTCTTGATGGACACCTTGCATTCCCACAATGCTTTCGTTAATGGCATCATTTCCGTTTTAATAAGATCTATGTATGTATGTATGTACATAGGTACAAAAAACTTAATTAACATTTGAATAATAGGAGACATTCTATTTTATCGAGTTTTCTGCCGATCTCTGTTTACTTAGCAAAAATTTTTACACAAGAGGTGAAAGCCACGTTGTCTGAAAAAAAAAAATTAGAAATAATTTTTGTCACAATACAATAATATACTTGGCTAAACTGACGCAATATTAATATTAAAAAATTTTTGTTCGACACCTTCTAGAAAATTATTAAACAATTCATGCTTATGGCAATCAACACAACACATGTGAATAATAAAACTTAAAGCATGTTTCCATTACGAGTTGAATCACCCGCTTCGCTCTCTTTATAAGATTTACGAAGCATGCTGTTTACATGACTTACCTATGTGCTTCGATTTGACAGTTGTTTTTAATAACGAAAAAAAACATTTTCATTATTTCCAAAAATATTTATGTCTCATAAATTGTTCACAACAACATATGTACATTTTAATGTACATATGTACCTATAGATAACACAACTTACTATTTTCCAAGCTAATCGTTCCGAAGTTATTGATAATTTAAGAACGTTAAGCATTTGTTTCTTGTTCAGCTTCGTATGTAGGTTGGAGCATGCTCTTGAATACTCCATAAAATGTAGCTCGGAAGAAATTCTTCGGGCCATAATGGCATTTCTCACAAAATTTTGTTTATTGTTCATTGTTATTTTCACTTTTTTCTTATTTTATTGCTATTAAAAAACTAACTTTCACTTTTCGCGGGATATTTTTGTTTTTCTTTCTTTTGTTTACAATAGATGATTTTGACAATTAGTACAGATAAATTTGTGATTAAAATTAGAGAAGACAGACATTTTGCATGCTTCGCAAGTAGCTTCAACATGAAGCAACTTCATTCGCTCTCAAAATTTTGTATGGCGAAGCACGTTGCTTCGCTACTGATTGGGGTGTTAAGCACAAATAGAGAGCGAAGCATATGTCGTGGAAACATGCTTTTAAATATACAAGCCTCAAACGTGCATGATGGCAAAATTCCACAAAAAATAAATCAGAAATCGGTAGCAAAACTTCAATACGAATTCCTGCATGCACCTTAGCAAAACATTTCCATATATGTACCATATGTACACATTATCTTTCAAATTGATTATTTATGTCGGGACGGCGCGAACGCCATTCCCGGCTACCAAAAATTACACGCACGAGTTATTCGCATTAGGAATAATCGCGGAGGTCAACTCAACCGAAAGTGCAATGGCCAAGCCTCACTCCGGGGGAACCGCCTTCATGATCACGGTAACCCCTACGCCAGGTAAGTATGCTTTTCTCCGCACAAACTTTACTTCTTATGCCAATAAAAATACAAACCAAATGAGTATTATAACGCTTAATTTCGAAGATTCTTTATTTTCGTGTGTACATATGTACATACACATTTTCATTCGCATCAGACAACCAACCAATGAAAAATTGTTGGGGTTGTTTTTGCCATTTGAAAGCCTGCCGATAACACGTTTGTGTAGTACGGTATGATTGTAGTGGTTGGATGTGCACGTTTTAAATGATGACGAGCCAAGCGCAAAAATTTACAATTATAACTACAAGCGACAGGCGTTAAAATGTGTTCATGGAATTATTTTCCTATGCCTCTGAAGGCAGAATTAAGACCGCATTAGCTTCTACTCTTTTCTTTTATAGACAACATAATTTCAAATTACTTTTTCTGTGAGAGTATTTATTTTTGCACAAACAACACACTATTTTTTTTTTAAATATTGAATTAATAGATTTTGACACGAAGTTTTTACATACATATTTTCAATTAGTGACAAATAACATACATATGTTCTCCTGTGACACTTAGCGTTGAACTTAATTTTCTACTTCTTGGTCAAAACGGAATGGAAAAGAAGATTAAAAACAAATCGCATATTCACATTTCGAATTAGTAGAAGCCAAACTGATTTTCGTGCCAGAAAGTAAAGTACAAACTATCTCTACCTTTAATCATATTACGATTTTAAAATGGAGTGCCAGACAAGACATGCTTTTTTAAAAAGCCCTTTTTCGAATATATGTTCTCGAAACAAAGGAGAACGCAAAAGCACTGAAAGTATTCCCTCTTGTAGTACTCTTTTTGTGTTTTTTATGTGTTAATTTTTTTTCGGTAAAATTGAGCTCAAACATATTTATGTACATATATAAATGCAAAATTAAGATCGAGATTACTATGCAAAAAACCTACACTATTTTTCATTTCAAGTAGCAAGAGGTTATACATGCAAATACAGCGAAAATCTGAAAGATTTTTCAAGCGTAAGAATTCATAGTGGGGAGTTCTAGTCTATAAATTTAATATATAATAGTGCAATTATAGTTTCGAGTCCAATAGAAAGTTAGATTACAACCATAGAAAGCGCCTCTGGTTGCCAATTTAATTTTCAAATACATAAATGTAAACGTCACGCATTAAATTTTTGCTGCTTGTCGTTGGTCGCCCGGATTTCAACAGGTTGAAACAACCACAAAGAGAATGTGTGAAAGAGCAGAGAACCAAATAATATAAACAACACACGTATACACATAATAATTCATCTACTTATGGATGTGAGTACGTCGTGCACTCAACTGAAAGTGTGGCCAAGCTGAATAATAGTTTAGTGAAATAGCAAATCAGTAAACTAAACGCTGTGCATATGTATCTTTATAAAACTGCCTTAATACAAATTAATTTATATTCGCTTCAGAAATTATTATTTATAGAAAGTATTCTTACGTCATGCTTTTACCGAGAAAGCAAATTATTTTTTGCAATAATTCTGCACAAAGAGATTAAACATTTACAATAATGATTCAAAATTAACACAATTGTTACAGTTATCACCAGGCCATAAAACAGATTGCATTTTAAATTCTAAGGTCTTATTAACATGATTGCTATAGATATGACAATTTATAGCATCATAATTTTTTCTGCTTAGCTCATTTTTGTTACGAAGTGACGAATCTTCAACAATACTTCAACAAATTCACCGATCTTAGAATGCGGTCAACTTCTACATTTGAATATGGAATTCATAAGACTTTTAATGCAATATTTATTTTGTCAAGATACATACGTTGCTGTGTTGCAAATAATGAGATGCTTTGTTTTTGAAACTAAGTAAAGCCGCTTCGCTAAAATTTATTTTCTTATTGCATCTACGACTTCTAGTTTTCTTCTAATCTAATACGGTAAATATCTAAATAAATATTTTTACATAAAATTGTAACTGCGCCTTTTATTGGTTAATTGCCAAAATACGCTTCCAATATTCTGTTTGTACTGCTTGGTTTTATTCTCTTTTTCTCTTCTTTAGTAGCTTTCTATTACTGTAAGGAGTGCTGAGAAAAATAAATGTTATGATATATCCAAAATCAGTTTCTTGATACTGTCCTTGAAAAAGCTGACAGTGCACAATGTAGTCTGAGTAGCTTTGTTATGTGTTGGAAATAGTTTTCTCAATTTAACACCAATGGATGAATTGGATCGTCCAAATTTTATTACCTATCAAAATCAAAACGTGAACAAAAAAACTGGAACACCTCAATTTGGAACACATGTGTCAATTCAAAGAGAAAGAACGAAGAAGATATAAAACCACAATTTAAAAACGTTTGACAATTGAATTTTTCAGCTTGAGTTAAATAATCATTTTCTGAATGATGATCTAAATTAAAAAAAAAAAACACCGCTACTGCTTTTTAACCGACTTCAAAGAAGCAGAAATTTCTGAAACCGTGTTTAATTTTACACTCTTTTATATATATGTATGTATACAATTTATGTATGTATATTACTTTGTCATATGTGAACTTGTTTGAGAAGTTAGATCAAATGTTTTTTTTTTTCGGAAATCGGGCCGGAAGAGTATTAATCCCAAGAACATTTTTATTTATAACTCAGCCGCTTATAAGTCGGCGTTCAAAAATAGCTAATATTTCAAAGGGTATCAGCAGCATGAGCACATACACAAATTTTTGGAAATCTTGTAGACGAAATGCATATACGATAAATAAACTGTATATATTTAAATATTTCAGTAAACATGATTGCATGTTTTATTGCAATATAAAGGTTTATGTCCGCTCAATCTAAGCATTTGATTTTTATAAATTAACTGCAATGGTCACACTGGCTCTAAAGCACATTGCAGTAAAGCAGAACACAATGTTTGGAGCTGCCAGATGGGAAATGGAAAGCGGCGTCAAAGATTTTTATCTCACCCTGTCGAAAGTCAGTTTATTCAACATTGCATCGTCGTATTCGATATCGAACGAATTCAGTCACTTATGCTGTGTGTTTGTTGTTTATTTTGTTTTACATTATTTTTGCTCGATAGCTCATTCCATATCGAATGCGACGATTTGGCCCCTGATATAACTAATATATTTCCTTAATATGTATGTATATACATATTTAGTAATCAAAATCATGGGAGAAGGTAAACGGTACCAAAGATTTCTATTTTGCCACATCAATGTATATGCAAAATTGCATCTGACATAATCTATTTGTTTAATATATGCATATTTAGAAATCAAAATCATAATTTGCTTTTTATAGACCGTATACATGCACACATTCTATTTATGAGAAAACGTTTTATGTATTTATAAAACTAAGCAATTTTATAAAACTTTACAGCTTAATGAACACAAACTAAATGACCAACAAAGTGTTCTACTTGGCAAACTGCAATAAACAAACGTACTGACAGCTATTGAGATACATATGTTCGTGCCCGCCTTGCTAGAAATAAAACACAATGGCTGAGATGCAGTTAGCAATAATGCTTCACGTACGTTGGGGTCAGGTGGCAAATGCTGTACCAAATAGAACTAGTTGCTGTTTATTGAAAATGTATCGTTGTCTGTATTACGTGGAGATTCTTCATGGAAACCTGAATTATTCCACAAAAACATTTGAAAAAATTGGTTACACTTGACATATCGCAGTTGACTGCAACATTATCACTTGAAACACATACAATTTTATTGGAAATTATTTTCTAGCAATAAATAAATAACGCAATTTTTCATGCCAACATTAACGTATTTTAGTAATTGTAAGTATATAAAGAAATTCCATATATTAAAAAAATCGTCAAACTATTTTTTCGAAAAAAAAAAAATCGTTAGATCTGGCAACCATCTACATATGTATCGCTATTGAAAAGTGGTGACAAGCGTGAGACTCTTGTTAAGAAAATGTTTTCGTTGCTTCGACTGGAAGGTTGGCATCTTCTGTAATCACGCTTCTGTGAAGTCGGATTGTGGGATGGCCTGAGGCTGGGAGTTCTGTGTGATGGAATTCCTCATGTTGACGGAACGTCCGCACTAAGCTTGCCGTCAATATGGGTACCATGGAGGAGTCCGAGGTATTCAGGTTGGCTAAGGAGGGGTGTACCGGGCCAGGGGTGAAAACCAGCAGCCAAGAGTCCCCGCGGTAAGCAGTAGTGGGATAGCGTACCGGAGTGTGGAGCCGTTACCAGCTCAGCCAACATGATTGGACCACATTCTTTTTGCATCCCAAAATTTTTATTGTTCAGCTCGGGTTCGAATCCTACTTGAGGAAATTTTTTAATATTTTTTTTAATGTAATATCAAAAAAATTTTAAATTTTCATTTATTGAAAATTAATAATCTAACACAGTTTTTGTTAGAACGAAGTAAGAAGTGAAACCATAAACATATGTAAATGAATATGAAAATTTGATGTGAAGTTAAATTTCATGTCCAAGAAAGGCATGTATTTGTGTTCAGTTTATGTATGTATTTTTATGTAAGTAAATTCAACTAGAAGAAAGCTATTATTTTTGAGGATAGAAAAAATTATTTAGTTTTATAAACTAATTAACGTATGTACATATATTGTGTGCAGTGCATACATATGTGCGCTTTTGAAACCTTTTGTGCTTTAAAACACTTGGTTGAATGTTGTGTGTTTATTTTTGCCAAATAGGCACATAGGGTAAGTAAATTCATTAATTTTTAAAGGATAGAAAAAATAATTTAGTTTTATAAGCTAATTCTACTTACATATGTATGTATATTGTGTGCGGTGCATATGTGTATTTTTTAAACGTGTTGTTCTTTAAAACGTCTTCATACTTGGATGAATGTTGTGTTTTTTTGCCAAATAGTTAATTAATTTTAGTACTCTGCTTTGTATTTTGTTGTGGCACTGAATCGCCGCACATTTTTATACCTCTGTTGTGAACGTTATGAAAGTGTAAAGGGCATACATAGTATATACATAAGTTTAAGATTTCGTTTGTAATCTTCACAATTTTCATTTCAATTCCGATGATAGATTCCGATGCTAGAACATTACTCGCCACTTCGTTAGCAGATGTTATTTAAAGAAATAATCCATATAGTACCAAACACCTGTCCAATTATTTTCAGTAAGCTTTTGACCCTTTCTGAATAATATTTTGTTACTTGTATTAGGCTGCGAGATATATGTAAAATTATCAATTTATCCCTTTTTTACCCCTTTTTCCACTCTTTGAAAACTCAAAAAATCTATGCATAATCTATCTGTAATTTTAATTTTAGGAGTCTAGTTATTGTTTTACTTCTTTCCTTACTTCTTTCCTGCTCTCATCTGTCTCTACAATTAAGTAAAGAAAAGTAAAATTTAGTAGCTAGGTGGACAACCGGCTGTTTCTGGGTAGCAAACACCCTTCCTTCATCAGCACCCTATGAACTTTGGACGTGTCAAATTTCACAATTTTGGCACAGCCGCTTTAACCACTCGGCAACCAAAGCTCACGCAATTTTACTTTCTGTTTGTATACTTAATTAACATTAACCAAAGCAATGATATTTTTGCAGTCTTGGACGATATTTGTTTGGACGATGTTTTACCCCTTTTGTTCCTTTAAAAACCACGATCTCAAAAAAGTACCAGACACCTGTCCAATTATTTTTAGTAAGCTTTTACGCCCATTTAAATTTTTTTTTTGTTTGTTTTATTAGGCCCGGAGATATAGAATGACCGCGTTATCCCTTTTTAGCCCTTTTGTCCTCTGAATGTTTGAAAACTCAAAAAATTGAAAAATCGTCAAACCATTGTTTTGGAGTAAACAAATCGTTAGGTCTGGCAACCCTTTGCATAGTTATTGCTATTGAAAACTGGTTGTGCGTGAGACTTTAGTTATGAAAATGTTTTAACTTCTTCGACTGGAAGGTTGGCATCTTCTGTAATCACGCTTCTGTGAAGTCGGACTGTGGGATGGCCTGAGGCTGGGAGTTCTGTGTGATGGAATTCCTCATGTTGACGGAACGTCCGCACTAAGCTTGCCGTCAATATGGGTACCATGGAGGAGTCCGAGGTATTCAGGTTGGCTAAGGAGGGGTGTACCGGGCCAGGGGTGAAAACCAGCAGCCAAGAGTCCCCGCGGTAAGCAGTAGTGGGATAGCGTACCGGAGTGTGGAGCCGTCACCAGCTCAGCCAACATGATTGGACCACAATCTTTTTGCATCCCAAAATTTTTATTGTTCAGCTCGAGTTCGAATCCTACTTGAGGAAATTTTTTTATATAGATTTTTTTATTTTATATTAAAAAATTTTAAATTGTCATTTATTTAAAATTAATATATACACAGTTTTTGTTAGAACGAAGTAAGAAGTGAAACCATTACGTACATATGTAACTGAATATGAAAATTTGATGTGAAGTTAAATTTCATGTCCAAATTAAATTATTTTCTAGCAATAAATAAATAACGCAATTTTTCATGCTCTTTTTTTCCACTCTTTGAAAACTCAAAAAATTGCATAATCCATCCGTAATTTTAATTTTAAGAGTCTAGTTATTGTTTTACTTCTTTCCTTACTTCTTTCCTGCTCTCATCTGTCTCTACAATTAAAAAACGTAATAAAATTCTATTAAATTACTTTTTCAGGCCTTGTTTTGTCACTACTTTTAATTAATATCAATTAAGTAAAGAAAAGTAAGATTTAGCAGCTAGGTGGACAACCGGCTGTTTCTGGGTAGCAAACACCCTTCATCAGCACCCTATGAACTTTGGACGTGTCAAATTTCACAATTTTGGCACAGCCGGCAACCAAAGCTCATGCAATTTTACTTTCTGTTTGTATACTTAATTAACATTAACCAAAGCAATGATATTGTTGCAGTCTTGGACGATATTTGTTTGGACGATGTTTTACCGCTTTTGTTCCTTTAAAAACCACGATCTCAAAAAAGTACCAGACACCTGTCCAATTATTTTTAGTAAGCTTTTACGCCCATTTAAATTTTTTTTGTTAGTTTTATTAGGCTCGGAGATATAGAATGACCGATTTATCCCTTTTTAGCCCTTTTGTCCTCTGAATGTTTGAAAACTCCAAAAATTGAATAAAATTTTTGAGACTTTGTTCTTAAGAGTGTAATTCTTGTTTTACTTTTTTCCTGCTTCCGTCCATCTGCACAATTAAAAAAGGTACCAAAATTCTGATTTAACTCCCTATCATCCCCCTGAAATTCAGGATTTCAAAAAATAACTGACCCCTGTTCGATTATTTTTAGTAGACTTTTTTAATTTTTCTGGTACTTTATTAGGCGCGGAGAAACAGAATTACCGATTTTTCCCTTTTTTACCCCTTTTTCCCCACTCATTGTTAAGAAAGTGAAAAATTGTATTATATACTTGAGATTTTCTTCTTAGGAAGAATTCTTGTTTTACTTCTTTCCCGCTCCCATCCGTCTTCACAATTCAAAAATGTACTGAAATTCTATTTTTACCCCTTTTATTCCACTAAAATTCAGGACTCCAAAAATGTACCTGACACTTGTTTGATTATTTCTAGTAATCTTTTAGGACCTTTTTGAATTTTTCCAGTACTTGTATTAGGCGTGGAGATATAGAATTACAGACTTGTCCCTTTTTTACCCATTTTTACCCCCTAAATGTCCAAATTTTAAAAAAGTGACAAATTTTTATCGAGAACTTTTCAATGGGTATTAAATTCAGTTTTTAGTTTTTTTTCAGATTCTATCCTTTACATAGATACATACAATTCAAAAAAGTACCAGACACCTATCCGTTTAGTTTTACTATACTTTTGGGTGCTTTTTGAATTTTTGTGCTATCTGTTCAACGTCCGGAGATATTGAATTACCGATTTTACCCTCTTTTTCCCGTTTTTACCCCTTTCCCGTGCGAATTTCCAAAAATCCCGCCTTAGTGTATCCAAACATCAGAAGAGCTGCCCAAATACGAAATTTGAATACTCTAGTTTTAGCCGTTAGGGCTATATGTATATATATATATATATATATATATATATATATATATATATATATATATATATATATATATATATATATATATATATATATATATATATATATATATATATATATATATATATATATATATATATATATATATATATATAAATATATATATATATATATATATATATATATATATATATATATATATATATATATATATATATATATATATATATATATATATATATATATATATATATATATATATATATATATATATATATATATATATATATATATATATATATATATATATATATATATATATATATATATATATATATATATATATATATATATATATATATATATATATATATATATATATATATATATATATATATATATATATATATATATATATATATATATATATATATATATATATATATATATATATATATATATATATATATATATATATATATATATATATATATATATATATATATATATATATATATATATATATATATATATATATATATATATATATATATATATATATATATATATATATATATATATATATATATATATATATATATATATATATATATATATATATATATATATATATATATATATATATATATATATATATATATATATATATATATATATATATATATATATATATATATATATATATATATATATATATATATATATATATATATATATATATATATATATATATATATATATATATATATATATATATATATATATATATATATATATATATATATATATATATATATATATATATATATATATATATATATATATATATATATATATATATATATATATATATATATATATATATATATATATATATATATATATATATATATATATATATATATATATATATACTAGGTTTGTTCTTGGTAATTCCGGGTAAAGTTCGGTAAAATGAGAGTAAAAGAAAAATACTCTCAAAAAAATAAAAATTTGCCCAATTTACCTCGAACACACAAAACCACTTTTCAAGCCCGAAATTAAGTGTCAAAATAGTATACACAAACAAAAGAGAGCGAAGTCGGTTGGTTAGTTGCGGGCTATTGGCCGCGGCGAACTGTTTTCATAACTTCTTAGTCGCCGTTGCATGCACATGTGCTTGGCGATTGGCTTATTTAATGTTCGCATTTATTAACAAAATATTTAACGTTTTCATTATCATTTTTTTTTGTTTTTGTAGAAATGCATGGACCTTATTATTTGATCATGGTAGATTTCATTTTGTATGGGTCATGATACAATTAAATATACCTTGGTATGGCCAATCTCGTCAAAGTTACCATATATTTAAGCAAATTTTTGGATTGAAATCCCAGTACTAGATTTTGTGTAGATGTAAATTGGTTATTAATCAAAGCAGTCTAGACACGTTCAAAATGCTTAACAAGCATGTCGATAAATAATGTGTTCTTTACCGCCGTGGTAGCACTGTTTTGTGAAGAGGCGGCGAGACTTGTTTTACTAAGCCGCCGTCGATATTAACTTTTTTATGAACACTGTGTTGTAATTTTTAATTTTTGTAAATGATACACAGCTGATTGAATGATTTGACAGTTTTACCACATTTTGCACGGAAAAAAAGTACGGGTAAAGTTCGGTAAAGTGAGAGACACATTTTGCTCTCTCATGAGCGTTCTCATTTACCCAATTTACACAATTTTCAAGACAAAGAACACTTTTCGGGCTAGTTTGGGAACACGCGTGTTCCCTCGTGGTCCCGCGGTAAGGTACGTCGAACACACTTACTATTTATATATATTTTTTTTGTTAGAAATGTATTTAACTGCCTGCAACGTTGTGTAAGTACAAAGCTTTTTTCTTTTACTCTCAAACGATGTTTCAATGGTGGTTAACAGATGTCGCATATCAAAGTACGTGGTACAATTCAGTGCTGCCATTTTAGAAGGGACAAAAACCTTTACGGTATGTAAAAATGGGTAAACACTGGGAAAGAAGGGTAACTAAGTGTTAAGGGAACAATATTAAAAGTATAATGAAATGTTAACATACATGTAATAATTTTCTAAATTCTAACACCCATATTCATAAAAACTATTGAAGGTTTATTACACGTTTATTTGACAAATATTCCGTAGAAATACGTCAAATAAGAGCTTAATAAACTTACAATAATTGTTATGAATATTTATTGCCTAATTTATAAAACATATTTCAAGTTCGATAAACATTTATTTGACTTACAGAAATTTGTCAAATAAGAGCTTAATAGGACTGAAATATTTATTATAAATAAGACCGTTAATCAGCAAAGTGTCTAAAAGTGCTGTCATTCTCTGCTGTCATACACAGCAAAAGGCAAATGGCGTTAATACTAATATGTTTATGAAAAAACTACTTTCCTTTAATATATTAATATATCCCGATTAGAAAGGCAACGAAAGCTTTTTTTATGTCTAAACGAATGTTTTATGCCAAATATATTAACAGTAAAGTAAAACTCACTATGTGTAAAACATTAATTAGACCGATTATTACATATGGATGCCAGATATGGTTTAACATATCACCTTCTTATATGGGAAAAATTAGAGTCTTCGAACGAAAATGTTTAAGATCTTGTATATCATTATTTAGATCAAAATCAAGTTATTACAGTTAGTAATATTGTTTTTCATGATCATAAAAAGCCAAAACAATTTTTGTTTAATATTGGTTCGTACATAGGCCATATATGAACCGATTTATAAATTACAGATCTTAGCCTGCGAAATGATTCCGATTAACCGACATTTCAAACAGAACACCAACTTCACACATTTCCAAAGAATTGTAAATTGGTTTCTCAATAAACACATCTGAAGGTCGATTTTGGTTCTGTAAAATTAAGTTTTTTCATGTTTTCATAGGAGTTCTGATTCGCGTTCTGTGAAAAATTAAAAAAAAAAAACGTTGCAGCGTTTTCCTATCAAAACAATATTGAAATTAAACGGAATTTTTTCATCGTTATACAACTTTTTCCCCCATTTACACATGCAAGTAACATGTTACAAGTTGTGTGTACCCATTAACAACCAATACATTGACAGAGACAATAAAAACTGTTGCTACTTGCTTGATTATTTACACAGGCAAGTGCAAGCTCATTTTTAAAATGTCAAAGAAAATGCTATTAAAGAAAATTGCTTTGCTTTACAAAATAAAAGAATTAAATGAATGTAATAATATAAAAACAATTACACAGAAACAACTACAAAATCACTGTTCCATTTTTTTATATTTAAAAATCACTAATTTTGCCTTCTTTGTGTGTTGTATATTCCGTTTTGGCCGTCTACATGACTTTTTAAAGGCTGGGTTGCCAAAATATTGTCATACGCAGTATTATGGGGAAGCAAATTATACGAATAGCTTTTTTTTTTATCAAATAAATAGTGAATTAATATTAAGAAGCTATAAAAGCCATATTTTACTTCAACTTTCTTTTCAGATTTTGCGAGTCTACCGATGAGTTGATTAGCATCAACGAAATGTCGGCGGCATATAGCCGGCTGAAAAATACAAAAACATAAGGTCTATTTTTATAAGTCCTAAAATTATTCAAAGTACCGTTAAAAGTATTGAGTAATAATGACAAGTAGTAGAAAGCACCAATTGGCGCCCCCCAATTTTTAAAGATAATATGCTAATGAGGATCCCTTATACATTTGTTGTCTCTAGTCGAACTATCGAGCAAAAATAATGTAAATCAAAAAAAATAAGCAACTAACACACAGCATATTTCGGAATTCGTTCGATCACCAATGCCGTTTTGGTGATAGGGGAACATGTTCTAAAAATATGTATTATATCTTACATTTGACCCCTCAAAGAGCAACCCAAGGACAGTTATTGAGCTTTTCGGGGATTTTGTGTCAATTTGATCAACTCCCGATTTTGAGGTTCTGGCGAAAAGTCGTGCACTATAGCATCCCCTAGTGTAGATACACAGTATTTAAATAAAATGCAAATGTACATACGAGTCTGTATGTCAAATTTAAGGCAAACTTTTATCGCGTCAGTATGCCTTCGTTAGAAAAATTTTTTGTATGAGGCCTTGGAATTAAATACTTACATGTGTACATACATATGCCTGCATGCGACTTTATTTAATAGAGCCTATTGTGTGGGTTATTGTGTATTATTTTCTAAATTTGCCAACTTTTCCTAAAATGCTAGTTCTCCCTTTGAATTTGAGATTATTTGCTGATTTTGTTTGTTTATTGTTTCTAAATACCAGCAACAATAAAAGCAATATGTTCACTAGATGCCACCATATTCTTACAGTTGTGTGAACAATAATACAGTGCTTTTGGTAGATTTGCAAAAATCCTGAAAACGGTTCGGAAAATGTAATTCTTTGTTAAAATCATAAGGTTGGTACACCGCCTTAATATGAGAATATAAGTACATATACATACATTATCAGATCGCTCCACACACAAAAAATGAAAGTTAAGGCAGTCTGCGCGGCGCGTAAGATGAATAAGATTTCAACTGAACTAATAAATAAATTAAGTCAAGTACGAGGCTGGCTCGCACACTTAGGGTTCCGTACGTATGTATGTGTAAAGCTCTAAACACATAGATGACAGCAGACTGCAAATGCTGCCAACTTCATGCGCAGCCAACTTCAAATGCTGCTCTGAAGTCGGCTTCATAATTATTTTAAAGACAGCAACGACATAATAATCAGCTGGTGTGTAAATCAATTTCGAATTTTTATAAATATTACAAATTCAAAGTTTAAAAATATAAAAAATGAACGTAGAAAATTTAGCGAATTTTATCACAACAATTGTTAAAATAGCTCAGACTACAGCTGAAGTGTATAAAGACGAATAGTACAAGAAACCGAAGATGGTGGGTTCGCCCAGTAAATATAACCCGTGATGAGGAGGGCATTTACAAAACATGTGTACAACAGCTCAAGGAAAAAGATGAAGAACACTTTTTCAAAGCAACCAGGATGAAAATTAAATAAAATATCACAAAAAATTAGCTCAAACGAAAAAAATTGTGTTGATATTGAAAATGAACAGCTGTGTATTTTAGCAATGCTAATTTCAGCGATGCCGTATTTCTTATTTCATAATGAATAAAATTGAAAATATTGATGAAAAATGTAATAATATCACGCGAAAACTATAAAAACACATACATATACATATTTATTTATTGTATTTTTGCAATGTTCTTTTGTGTTTAATATTAGAAAACAAGTTTTTGTTCTAATTTGTCCAATTTATATATATAATGGCAACACTATATTTGCTTATTTGCTGCCCGTCAAAATAGAAAATAGCCTAAGTTGGCAGCAGCAGCAAATGCTGTTGTGCAGTCGTGCTGCCCTGCTGCCGTCAAAATAATCGATTTCATTTAAACACATGCATTTTATTTTTGACGTATTGCTGCTTGCTGTCTGCTGTCGTCTATGTATTTAGAGCTTAATGTATGTATATTTTACAAATTTCATCTCTCTGTTTTTACAGCTACTTTATTGTGTATGTGGACACCTAGTAATTTTCCCCTCGTTGTTGTTGTTGTTGTTGTTGTAATTTGCTGTTGTAAAGCATCTGGGAATACATACACTGTGCGAATTTCGACTATCTATCTCTTACGGTTCGAGAGTTATAGCTATTACCCTACGTTGTAAAGGGACACCTGGTACTTTTACAGTTGTTGTTGTTTTTAGCAAGTGTTATTGTGGAGCATATGTCAATACATATGTTATGCAAATTATATCCCTCTGTCTCTCACGGTTAGAGAGTAACGGCTAGTTGTTGCTTTACTTTGTATAGGGACACCTGGTAGTTTTCGACTTGTTGTTGTTTTTAGCACTTGTTATTGTAGGCCACATGCAAGTACATATGTTGTGCACATTTCGTCTCTCTGTCTCTTACAGTTTGAAAGTTACGGTTAATGTTTTTTTACGTTGTATAGGTACACCTGGTAGTTTTCGACATGTTGTTGCTTTTAGCATTTGTTGTTGTAGCGCATATGTAAATACATATATTGTGCGAATTTCATCTCTCTGTATTTTACAGTTTAGCAGCTACGGCTAATTGTTACTTTAGGTTGTATAGGGACACCTGGTAGATTTCAACTTGTTGTTTTCTTTAGCATTTGTTTAATTTAATTTAATTTAATTAATCGTTAAAGTTTGTTAAATAGTGCTTCTGAAAGTATTGATTAGCTACTTTTGAGTATCCAAGAAAAGTACAATCACTCATAATACTCAATACTTCACTAGCACTAGTTCGAAACCATCATGATTCGATCGTAGTGTTGGGCGCTAAGCAGCTATGTAATGTTCCCTAGCCAGAAGGTTTTCAATTTCGCGTTTTGTTTAACAATTTTGATCACTACAAGTTTACCACAAACAGTTCTTTATTAAATAAAATTGAATTAAAATAATTAACAATTGTAAATCTGAAAAAAAAATTCGCCCATAAAATTTAAATTAATGAAAAACTTTTTGATTCTGTGAGAGTTTTCCGTGAAAACTTTAGAATCAGAAGCCGGACTTTGAAAGAAATGAGTTTTATAGGTTTGCGGAGGGGCTCATGGACCTCCCAAGACGGACATCAAAGCCTGCTGGAGGCTTGTAATTTGTTAACAATTCGATGTTGAAGTTGTGGAATGTAGCAAGAAAATTTTTGCACAGAATACAAAATCGCAAACTTGTAAATGATTTTAAGCATCCAAAATCGTATTTTTTAATTTCAGTTTATACATTTTTTCATGGATATGCAAAACTTGTTCTTGACAAACGTCCTTCGGCCGGGCTAAGGGATTTTCTCTTCTATGGTATAACCAACACCGGCTTCGCGTCCAAGATCTGTAAGCAACTGACACTACACTTTTTCATATTACGGCGATTTCTTCGGTCATCTTACTAATTTTTTCAAAAAGTATTCCCCATGGATTTCATTAGGTTCCTAATGATCATGAGCTTATTATGTGCTGTATTTGTTTAGATTTCTTTGAGTTGTTTGATTGCTGAGGTGATTGATTGGCCGACTGACAATCGCAAGGTTGTGGATTCGATTCCAAAAGGAATACGGTTTTCTCAAAAAATCAATAAGAATACTTAATAAAAATTATAGTATTTTCTTATTAAAATAATAAAACTTTCTCGAAAGAAAAAACAAAGCAATATCTTATTGGCTTTATTAGAAAATTTATTAGGTGCTGTTTTCTCTCTGCGTGCCTGAGCCATGGCTTCTGTTTCTTCTCAGGCCGTTTTTAAAATAAACGACAAGTTTTTTGAGATATACCGTTATTTTAAAAATGGAGGAGTTAGGATGACATATATTTCCTTAACTCAACCCCATATACTACAAATGAGAGTAAACAAGTAAGAGTGCTATATTCGGCTGGGCCGAATCTTAAATACCCTTCACAATGGTACATACATTCCGATTGATTTTTGGTGCGAAAAGTTGTTTTATTTGGCTTTTAAATGGGCCGATTTTTTCTGAATTTCAATATCAGATCCACTACCGGGATTTAACACAGGCTGCAAAACTTTTATTTAAATAATTCCTAATATGCTCAAGTTCAACCACTGGGTGACACCAATTCTTTTTAATATCAATGAAATAAAGAAAAGCAAAATGTATTTCTTAATTATTTATCAGTTAACTTTATAGTAAAATTTATTTAACAAAAAATTGCATATAATTGCATTATTTTTGAATTATAATGCTAAACATTGCCATTAAGTGTGATTTGCTTTTCAATTTACTTACGTATGTATGTGGGTACATGCATACGTATGTATGTATGTATCTATAATAGAAAACTCTAAAATAAATTCTTTATTATTGAATATTTTCAGTGTGTTCCATAAAACAATGATTATATACATACATATATACATACATACATATTTACATTGCTTGCTTTTACAAAATTATTTTTTTTCTTGTGCACGTTTTTGATGATCTATTGCGTATCATCATACACATGTGTGTGTGTATGTACATATGTAAGTACGTAGGGAAACCCAAAATGATTTTTTGTGTGAATGAATTTGAAGACGCAATTGTTTAAAAGAATTTCATTGCGTACCCTTTTTTCAACAATTCTTTATATCACTTTCATTTTCAAGCTCGTGTATACATATGTACATACATACACATTTTTACAACAAAGCAAAAAAATTGTTTATGCTAACATACTTGCATGCATACATACATATGTATGTAGATACATACATACCTACATGCATACAAACGTATCTACATACATACATACATACATACATACATACATGCATACATACATACATTCATACATGATCGCAAATATTATATACATATGTATATAATATTATATACATATGTATGTACCATTATGATTGATTTTTGGTACCAAAAGTTGGGTGCATATGGGCCGATGTCCAAAAATTTTCTAATTTTGCCCCTAAACAGCCTGTATGTACCATTCCGACAAATATTTAGTGCAAAAAAACTGTTTCGTTTAGCTTCCAGGCCCGACTTCTTGAGATATCGGGAGGCGCTAAATCTCGAACATATATGGCCCGATGACAAAAAGATTTCCAGTTTTGCTTCTGACTAACCTATATGTATCATTCTGATTGATTTTTGGTGCCAAAAGTTGTTTTATTTAGCTTATAGAGCCGATTTCTTGAAAAATCGGGAGACGCTATATCTCACGTATATATAGACCGATTGCAGACATTTTCAAATTTTGCTTTTAAACACCTTATATGTTCCATTCTAATCGATTTTTGGTACCAAAAGTTGTTTTATTTGGCTTTTAGAGCCGACTTCTTGAGAAAACTTGAGGCGCTATATCTCGAGTGTATATGGGCCGATGTCCAAAATTTTCCACGTTTGCCTCTAAATAGTCTATATGTACCATTCTGATTGATTTTTAGTGCCAAAAATTGCTTTATTTGGCTTAAAGAGCGGATTTCTTGAAAAATCAGGAGTCGCTATATCTCAGATATATATGGACCGATTTCAAAAATTTTCCAATTTTGCTTTTAAACACCTTATACATATGTTCCATTCTAATCGACTTTTGATACAAAAAGTTGTTTTATTTGGCTTTTAGAGCCGACTTCTTGAGAAAACGGGAGGCGCTATATCTCGAGTGTATATGGGCCGATGTGAAAAAATTTTCCACTTTTGCCTCTAAATAGCCTATATATACCATCTTGATTGATCTTCGGTGCCAAAAGTTGTCTTATTTGGCTAATAAAGCCGATTTCTTTAAAAATCGGGAGACGCTATATCTCGGATATATATGGGCCGATTTCAAAAATTCCTTCATTTCTAGGATTTAATGAGCACTAAAAATGATATGATTTAGTTTTTAAGAAAAAATTTTTTTTCAAAAATCTGAATACAAAAATTACACAAAATATCCCTCAAAACCCGGTTTTTTGAATATATCTCGGCTATCCGCGGACCTATCTTACTGAATTTCAATAGCAGACCCACTACCGGGGTTTCACACGTTTTAGCGAAAGAATGAGGTTTCTATCTCAAACCGTTTTCTCAGAAACGGTATTTCAACGACTACAGACGGACAGACGGACCGACGGACAGACGGACCGACGGACAGACGGACAGACGGACAGACGGACATCGCTCAATCGTAATCGCTATTGATGCTGATCCAGAATATATACACTTTATGGGGTCTTAGATGGATATTTCAATGCGTTACAAACGGAATCACAAACTTATATATACCCTTACACATTTATGTGAAGGGTATAAAAATGTAGCAACACATTCCTTTCCTTTTATATTTGTATCGATATGAAAAAGGAACGGAAGTCCAATAACTGCATGTTCCTCAATGTCGACGTAGTGCGATTGTTTGCTTTCTAAGCGAAAGAAAATTGTTTTGGGTTCCTCTATGAAGTTCATTTATTCGAACGATGACTCGATCGATGACACAACGAGACCTTTCTAGGACCCAAGTGAGCCAGCCTCAGGACCGGCGGCCGGCGTTACATAACATCGATCGACAAGTCGAAAAGACGTAAATCATACAAAATCCGATTCCTCAATATCGATCATGTCGTCAGCACTGCGAACACAAATGTCAAAATCAAGCACTTGGTGTTTTGCTATCGAGTGGGAGATTTTATACAAAAAATTTTTGTTATATTGTTAAAAAACTGGGAAATAAAACTAGAAAATCCACATATTTTTTTATTTTATGTAGTAAATCTATTAAACAAATATCATATGTATGCATGTAGTTTTCCTAAACAATTCACTTGTTCGCTGAATGGAAGAAAATCCTGAGTTTGGCAGAGGAATACCAGCGTTCAGAGCGTCAAAGTACTTTTTAAATATTTATGAAAAAAATACTTTTAAGTTTTAAGCGCCACAAAAACTATTTCTGCACTTTCCGCTTCATTATTTTGTACTTCTTTATGTATGTGTTGGCTTTGCTTTGTCAGATGAAGCTGACCAGTTTCAAAACGGGTTGTATTTACACAAGAACAATTTAGTAGCTTTTTTCAATACTGCAATAAAAAATCAACCAAAACTTTAATTTACCGATCTGGCATCTCTGTGAAGTAAATGCCAAAAATTTCGTGACGTAAGCGCTGTCGATATAGAGGAATCCAAATTGATTCGAAATCGAGCGACTACATTTCGATCGTTTACATTTTCTAGCGACATTGAGGAACAGGCAGTAAATGTTTGTTCGAAATAATAAAACTACATATTTTCGTACACTATTGGCAATTAACGCTACTATTATTTAAACTACAGCTGTTTGCATAAACATGCACTATATTCGTAAATATGCATAAGTTGTAGTTTGGAATGTCTTTTTGGCTGCAGGCAACTGATATCAACCAATCTTTTGTCAAAAGCAAAGTTGTGGATTTTACTGCGACAAACTTTGAAATCAGTTTTCTTGGAAACTAAAACAATAAAACTAACAAACTCTATCAAAATCAAACAAAGATGAATTTCTATATGCAATTAAAACAATTAGCATTCACATCAATACCAAAATTGCAGAATTTCGGGCGGCCCTTGCACAAGGCCTCTTTAAGTAGAAAAAGCGCTAATAGTGAAATATTTTAATCACTCATTTTATCTGTATAGTCGATCTACATGATTTAAAAATTTGTATAATTTTATGGGGCTTGAATTCGATTTGAGAAAAATTTTTTTTGCAATAAAATTGGATTTATCAACATTTTTAAGGAAGACAAGAGAAATAAAGCTGAACACTAATTGGCTGGGGCACATACCCAGTAAAACCTACCTAACCGATACACCAATAACCAATACATTGAAAGATTTTCAAATTTTATCACATACATACGCACAGCACACTTATATTACATAAGCGCCTTAAGTTAGATAGAAATAGCCTTTTTGATTAAAGAATTGTGCTATACCTCCTTACTCGTTTCATCATTTTTTAGATGGCAGCACTAATAAATATGAACTGCAAAGAACTGTCATAAAAAAAAAATAAATTGAAGACGCTCGTAGAAAACAAAAATTAAAAAAAATTTGCATAAAATTATAAATAAAAGTAAAAAATCTAAACAAAATGTTTTAAGCATTGAAAAAAGAAAGAATTTAAAAGAAAAGTGGAAATATACAAAAATAGAAATAAATTTGCAATTATTCATAGAGCGGAAAGTGTAGAGAGTTGTCCGTCCGCTTTTTTTATTTTATTACATTTTTAAATAGTTTGACTTAATTGCTTTTATTGTATTTAATATACATAAGTATGTACCCTGCAAGAACAGTGTCGGTCATATGATCCATCATATGACCGACACTGCTGATTGATTCATACATCAGGGTTTCTATCATTTTCTTAAGGGCAAAATGAAAAAACTGATGTAAACATTCGTGTACGTGTGAGCTATTTTTTGAACCAGTGTTACCACCTCAGCAAAGCGATCATTCGAAATCTTTTTTTCAAAATGCCCACAAATTTACATGCAATGCTATTTATTTCTTTATTACTAATTAAAAAAAGAGTTTTTTATACAAGGAGAACAAAATAAATTATTTTAGACATATTTAGATAAAATTAAGAGAAAAACAGTAGTCAATAGCAGTTTTAACAATAGAAAACTGAAGCATATGGAAAAACCATCCACAGCACTATGTTTTTTCAAAGAAAAAAACCAAATGAACCTATAAAAACATTAATGCATAAACGTAGTTCCAAATGAAATTACCAAAACGGGAAAATCAAAATATTAAAAAAATCATTGTAATGGCAACGCTGACAGTTATAAAATTGCTTTGCATGTGTTAGTAAATAAGCTGTTACTGTGTTAGTTTCCATCAGCCATTTCTTGCAGGGTATTTTTTCAAGATATTCTTTCTTTATTATTATTGTCCTGAAGAAGTTATCCAAAGCAGAGCGAAATATTGACAAAAATACTCAAATTCTCTAATAAAAGACCTTAAGCTTAAATAAATACATATATAAAAGATATTCTTTTTATCTTAAAATAAAATGAATTAAAAACATTAAAACGAGCTTTTAACTAACAAGTTATTAATAGTATATTACCACCGGTTATCGCTACCGTTAAGTAACCGGTTATATACACGTCAGCACTGACGTGTGCAAGCGAGAGTACTATAGTGTTCTTTGTTCTAAACAATAACGTAAAAGAAAGAGATATCAGTTCACACGTACAGAAGAGAATGGGTTAGTTTTTTCCCAAAGGCCTGCACAAAATAACTGAAAGTTTTAGAATATCTAACCTATACTTTGGTTATGAGTACTTGTTACTTAACGCGTTATTTGACCGGTACTGTTCTTACTGGGTACCATGGCTAATTCATGACCACCATCTTTCCCATCAGCACCCTGGCCATGATTAGAATATAAAACCATTCTTAGCTTGTACTAACTTTTAAGTAGTTAGCTTAAAGTTTTTTAATTTTTGTTATTGTAAATTGTATACTGTTATTTTAAGCAGCAGCGCGTAGATATTCCAACACCTGTAGCTTTTCATTATTAACTGTCTATATTTAAATTCGCTAAAATGTACGGAAAACTGCTGTACAAAATGTTCATGTTGATTAGACCTTGTATCACTTTTCCACAATCACTATATACTAATTACTCAATTCATTCAGTTTTCTAATATACACTGTGTTTCGAAAGTCCACAAACAAGTGGCTTCGGAATTTATTTATTTATTTTTCCTTTTCTGATGTTGTTCAGTTGCCCCACAAAAACCTCCTCCCTCAGGTGCAAACTTGTATTGGAAACATTTTTTAGATACAGCTTCTAACCAGGTGTGTTCGCCCGATTTGTTTTCAATTTCTACTAAATTATTGTTTACATTCGAATCTGTTTTCAACTTTAAGCCCTGAATAAATTTGCTCTGTTGTAACGAAATCATCTTGTATTATTGCTATGAATAATTTATGTGTGTGTGTGTGGGTGGGTGTGTATGTACTCTGTTCAAAAGGTTGGGCGATACAGATTACTTTGCTTAAAAATTTAACTCTTAGCTATTCATTTAGTTGTTGGCAAAATATTTGTTATATAAAACATACTTTCTTTCAAATAAAAGGGTAATAAAAATTATTTAAATATGTTTGCATGAGCAGAAAGTACACTCACACACACCCATACACACATGTTACATTTTTTTTCCCAGGTAAATATGCAATGACAAATTTTATTTGTATAAAACTTATGAAATAACCCGGTGTTGTTCGCTACATAAATTTATGGCAGATAGATAACATCAGCAGCCGTAACATTGTGCAAGACAAAGATTTTTCGAAGCACAAATGCGAGTAAAAACGGAACGCTATTACTGAGACTTCTACGTCCGTCCGGCCGTTCGTCACCGGCTCTATTTTCCCTAACGATAAAAGCTAGATAGCTGAAATTTTCACAGTGTATGTGGTTACCCGGCCACTACAACAACAAATAATAAAAATAACAAAAAGTTAGAAACTACACGCAAAGAAAAAACATGGTTGATGCAATCACAATCGCAAACTATCATTCATGTTTGTGGTTATGATTGTGCCAAACACGTGCTAGGTAACAATATATGTATGTTCAGATATGATGTTTGCATCTTATTATTGTCTCAAACATGTTTCTATATTAGGCAACACCACGCAACATGTCTATTCCAACACGGTATATGTTTCACCCAATAAACCATTATAACTTAAAGCTTCAAAATGTATTTTTTTTTATTAAATATATTAACATACCAATTTTTTGAATTTGAACAAACATTTACAAATTTTTCTAGATACAACAAGCTAAGGCAAAATAAATAAAATAGACACAGCCTACGATACAAGATCAACAAAGTTGTGCATAACATAAGTCATATAACACATAGATAAACATTTTTTTCTTGAAGTTGTTCTTATTGTTGAGGAGTGGCTGCAATAATTTGTAGTTTTTTGACTGCAAGAAGGGCAATGAAGTAGGGATGTATTTATATATATGTATATATAAAAAACTTGCCGGTTTCAACTAACATGTAATAAGTTGTTTCATAAATTTTCGAGTTAGCGTAGCACTTTTCTTCGCGAAGAACGTTTAAGCTATTTTGCACTGATTAATTGTGACTAGCGCACACTGTTTGTTTGGAAAATAATTATTTACTCATTTACTCTTTAAAGCAAACAAAATTTATGGTAATAAACATACTTTTTTTCGTGATTTTATAAAAGACACAATTTTCACATCATTTAATATGTTTAGCTGGATCAGAATGACTTTTTAAACTATTGTATATTCACCACAAAAATTATATAATCACGTTACATTATGACTATGTAAACTTTTCAAGGGTAAACATGTTAGACAAATGTGAACAAAAATATTTATAGTGACCACTCATTAACCATGTTTTTTCTCTGCGTGTAGTGGTGGTCCCCATACAAGAAACTGTGAAAATTAGATAAAATTACCTGTAACTTTTGAACCATAGAAGCTAGAAATTATTACAGGACATGTGCTTACATAGTTTCTACAACAACAAATACCAAAAACAAATACAAAATAGTAGCTAAAGGGTGCTGCCATACAAGAAACAGAAATCAGCTGTAACTTTTGAACAGCAATAGATAGAGACTTTACACAGTTCATGTAGTCACCAGGCCCGCACAATAAAAAATGCCAAAGATAGCAAAGAGTGAAAATTTAAATATCGCCCTTTGTGTGGGGTTACCCTTTAACTTGAAAATGAAGTTCGTTTTTGAACCGTAAAATATAGAGACTTGACATTTTCACAGCATATGTAGTTCCCTACAACAACAAATACCAAAAGTTGAAAAAAAATTAATACCTAATTGCTGTTCGTACGCGGGGACACCCTTTAGTTTGAAGATCAGCTATAACGTTTGCACCGTATGAGATAGAGGCTTAAAATTTACACGATACATGTAGTTGTCTGACCTCTACAGTAATAACGATTAAAAACAATAAAAATTGAAATCTAAAGGGTTCCCCCGGGATTACCCTTTGTCCAGAACTTGATATGATGAATGATAGTAGGGAACCCTTGCTATGCGAGTCCGTCTCGTATATGGCTTAATTTATTCTTTTTATTTAAATTTACCGCTATATTTTCATTGTTTTGCAAATAATCTAAAATAATTTGTGATTCTTTCAAAGACCAGTTTTTATTTTTGTTTTGTTAATTGATTGATGTTGGTTCCATTTCTATAATTTTGCATGTTTGTTTTAAAGTGTCTTTGTTGCAAATGCAATACAAGTGCAAATGCAAAACAACACGTAAACAGCGGTATATTAGCGCAAAAATGTTGCAAGTACAAGCTCATATATTTTGTTGTTGTTTGTCCTTTCAATCGCACTTTCGCAAGATATTTGCATCAGATAATAAACTGTCTAGTATTTTGTACAAGAAGCGATCAATTGTTTAAAAGTGCAATAGAATACAAAAACGTGCAAAAAGTTTGCAAAGCTCGAAAATAGTTTTACATCACTTTAAAAAAGCCAAGCCAAGACAAAAAATTTATAAATATTTTGAGAAGGTGAAAAATAAAGTTACAAATGCTTTTGCGGCATGTTGTACTCTTTGCAATGCTTTAATGCTTTAAAAATGGGTTTGTAGTAAATTTTCACAATTGCAACTTCTTGCGAATTTTAGCAATAGCATTCTTGCAAATATGTAATCTTTCCCAGCAATTTTCAGTTGATTCCATATAACTTGCAAATTTTTGGAGACTTTGTCGATTTTGCATTAGTATAGAATTTTGCAACTCTTTCGCAACCTTAACAATTACTTTGAGTTCATTTTTTTTTGACATTTTGTAGTAATGCAAAATTTTTGCATCTGCTTAACATTTTTAAAAAACTATATGAGTTTTGTTTTTGCACACAAGACTAATATTTTTATTTAATGCAAATTGACACAACATTAAGTTATTACTTGCTTTTATTAAGGGTTTTCACGATGAGTAGTGCAAACAAGGCAAATGTGAGCAAAAATGTTCTGCTTTTTTTCACATAACAACAACATGTATGTGTTTTTGCACTTTGCTTCATTTTTTCTCATTTGCACTAGAAAACTTTGAGCAAATAGAAGTGTGCAAAAATGCTCAGTTGAAAATAAATAATGTGAACAACAATAGATGGCGCCAGCAGAGGGCGAAGCCGCCTAATCCTTTTCCTCGGAGCAGACAGGAAATAGCGGCGGTGACCAAAAATTTTAGTACAATAAAAAACATATTCATGTGAATTAAAAATAAATTTTTTTTCCAACAAATCTAAGCATGAACTTCAATTTAATAATAACAAGCTTTATAATTTTAATTTATATGGGTGTCTGGCTTGTAACACACAAATAAAGTCAACTTGACGCCGATTTACTTCGTTCTCTGTCAAAATTTCGTGCCTTATTATTTGCATACATATGTGTTACAGTAGCTTTATTTAAAATTTTGAAATACATAAAATAATATAACCAAAAAGCAGTAATTGTGTTCTAGAAAATAAAATAAATTAAAGAATTTGTAAACGAAAGCAATGAATTTTCAAAGCTTCTAAAAGCAAAGATTACAAGAAAATATCCAGGGATAAACCAAACAGATTGTGCGGATTTGCACAATAAAAAAAAAACGGTGTGTTCACGATCAACCAGAAAATGCATTGCAAATTTACACAAAGCATATTTACACAGCTACCATAGTGAAAACCCTCATTATAAAACCGCATTCTTTTTTTGTGGTTTAAAATGTTTACAAAATTACTAATTTGGAATATAATTTTTCGATTCAAACCCAACTGAAAGCGGGCTGGCAATCCAAACTCAGATTAAGAGCGATTTGAGCTCGCAGATTTTTCGATTTCCAAACAAACAAGCAAACACAATTGTAAATTTATTTTTACATATACCTGGTTGTTTCATTGCAAGACAGTTCAAAAAGTGTACGAACACATGAACTTTGACTGTATGTATACAAATATAAAAATATATTAAAAGTCTGCAAAAGAATGGTATGCAAAATATGCTTCCCAGCTCTCAAGGTAAAAGAATCTGTTAAAACAAAAGTTGAAACCAAAACACACACTCCTCCACTAAACCAAGTTAAGGCACACAAACGCACACACACACACACACACATTCAAATGGAGCTGGAAAGGAATGATGTCAAAAAAAAAAAAAAAACAAAAAAAAAATCAAAAGACTACACAACAATAGTTAAGAGTGGAAAAACATTTGGAATTTTATAAAAACAATTCCTCCTTTTTATTCTATTTTAAATCTGCTCCGATGAAATTTCACTTGCGGTATTGTAGTTCCACGTTGGTTTCATCGTTTTGCTAAAGCTACATCGTAGCAAAAATATGTGCAAAGAATATTAAAAGCTGAAGCTCATGATGGGGTTAACGGCACAGTTGAGCAAGAGGGTGATGGGGTTAGACAACTTTAGGTGTATCTAACAAGTTGTTGAAAGTTATTTAAAATATAATAATCATTTTTTGGTAAATAGAATTTCGTACGGAAACATTTTTCTGAAATGTTTTTGATGTGAATTCTTTCAAACTAACAGCCGTGTAAAGTATATAAATAAATTCATAAATATGTCAGTGGTAGAGTATATGCTTTTGATTGCCCTGCCTGCAGCTCCGCAATACATTTTAAACTATTTTTAGGGATGCTTGAAGCGGGGATTACTTTTAAAAGAAGTAATTGGCGATTTAAACAAATAAACAAACAAACAAATGAACGATGTCGTAGCCAACTCTGTATTACTTTTCCAATCAAATGTTTTATAGCCTTTTCACACTTATCAACATCTAACATCTACCATCAATTTGCGATGATGTTGAAATTTCCCCATAAGAAATATACAGGGCTAAAAACCAACATCTTTCAACATCTTTATAAAATGTTCCTAACTCATTTTGTTCCACTCAACATCTTTCGATTATTTTAGTGTCATCACTAAAAAAATTACAACATTGTAGTGGCATCACTGTAAATTTTGACATTCAAAATCATTAAAAAAGGAGTTGTGTCCAAAATGATGTGTTCATGATCTTCTTCCTCCAGCAAGCTTTTTATGGATTCTATATACTGCATTAGTAGTAGAGATTGTTCTTGCAAGCTAACTGCTAATCAAGGCAGATTAAACAGGTAAAAACACTAAAACAGCTGCTCGTTGTTTATTAACTGCTTAGTGTCAAAAGTTTGTTTACAGGCCGTTTAACGTGCTCTGATTTCTAAGAAATGCGCAAGTGATTTTGTAGCTACTACTGAAGAAAAAGTAAAATAAGCCATTGATTTTGCTTATTTTATTCCATAAAAAAGTAAAGTAATAATTTTTAAGTGGTTTAAATAAATTCATTTTACGAAATTTGTGTAATTTCGTTTTTTGTATACACTCACAAACCAGTTTAATAAAACAAATGAGAGAAGAATTTGACAGTATGCAGTTATTTTTCTACCAACAACTCTCGTGTATTTTTTTTTTGGTCTGCTAGTGCTTGTCTAGGTACAAGCCTTGCTGCTAATCCTACTATTATTTTGTCTTCAAAATCTATTTATATTATATTTTTATTGTCTTTAATGCAAAACGTGGCTTTATTTATTTTGGCAGCTGTGTATGTATATGTGATGTTAGATGTTGTGTGTGAACGCATGTTTCACATTTTCAACATCTTCAACACGTTCCACGAAAATGTTGATAAGTGTGAAAAGGCTATTACTATATTACAGGTAATTATAGCGAAGGGTATTTAAGTCTCGACCCTGTAGAATGAAGCACTCTTACTTGATCAAAATTGTATATGGATTAGTAAGGGCTTTGATAAGAATGTTGCACTTATTAATAAATTATGTAAAACTCAACATTCGGCATAATGTCAACTCTCAGTTTTGTGAACATCCTAAAAAAATGCTTGACATTTTCTTATTGACGTTGTATACTCTGAAACGTCAACCACACCATTAAGTTCTAAGACGTCAATGTTAAATATCTTACATATCTTTTGAAATAATGCACACATCACTTCAAAGATTTTAGAGTAAACTAAAGGCACATTAATTCCGACGGAATTCCGTCCTAAAAATGCTATCATGAATTCTGACGAAATTCTCCCTAAATTTTCGAAATTCGGGAGATTGCTATTATGAATTCCAAATAAAACGTACTTTTAGCTTTTTTTTATCAAAAATTTGTACGAACTCTTCTTACTGTCGGGAGAATACAAAAAGTAGTTAAAAATAAGAACACACTGAAAATAAATTTTTACATTGAATAAAAACAATTTTTAAATAGTTATAAAATCAAATTTCTTTAATAATTAATTGGTATATTTTACAATACTTATTGATTTTGTCATGATTTGAAACAAAAAGGTAACACACATTAGCTGTTGATTTTACGTGTTGAAAAAATCGCTTCATATACACCATTGCAACATCTGATAAGATTAGTTTAGACGATATGTTGAATCAGCATATATATGCTAACAACTGTATGATTAAAAATAACATCAAATGCATATGTCATCACATATCATATGCTAAGTGTTTGCACTATATGCTGAAACTACCAAATTTTTTGATTCAACATATTTCAGCAAATGGAATGTCAACATAAGAGTTAGCATACAATTTTTGTGTTTATACGATATGTTGATAATTACATGGTGATATGTATGCTGAATCGTATAAACATTTGCTTACAAAATAAGTCTGATACTACATACTTTCTATTTATACAACGTGTTATTGCAGAAAATTCATGTTTTTAATATAAAAAAATTGTCTTCGGAAGAAATATCGCTTGCTATTGCTTGTGCAGTCCTTGTTTTTGATAGTGATGAAAGTGAAGTAAAAGGAAAAAGAAGCCGAGTTTGGAAAAGAAAATGGGTAGAACGGCGGGCAGGTGAAGGTTTTTGTGCAAAATTATACAAAGAATTATAAGACGTTCGAAGATCTGTGCCAATTAATTTTCATCGTGGCAGCCGCTGAAAACAAAAGTGGGGCGGCGATTGAAATGCGGATGAATGCATGTAATCAACGCCGTGCGGTTGATTGTTGATTATTCCAACTATTTCAAGCAGAATTCATACCAGTTGGACTTGAAACACAGGTGATTATTTTGGCTTCCAGCTGTTTGTTCACTTTGAAATATATGTAATGAAATACATGTATTTTTTTCATTTTGCAAATTCCCTTGCAACCACCTGGTATGAATTCGCCTTGAGCTATTTATTGTTTTTTAATTTGAGAGCAATTAATTCATTGAATTTCCTTTCATTACGTTTGTGCTCGTTTGCAAATCTTGAAGAAGATATATGTATATTTACATAAACGAAAATTGTCGGCGGCTCAACAAAGCCACTCGGCAAATATGTATACAAATTAAATATATGTATGCTGAAAAGCTTAAACAGCATTTTCAACAAATGGCATATCAGCTAGCATACGCAGGAAATTAGTCAAATACTAAAAACATACTGTTCACACGATATGCTAAAATTGCCAACATATATTTGTTGGTGTTGTTAACAAATTGTTTGCAAACGTTGTTAAACATACGTATGCTTTGCTTACGAATGTAAGCAAAACACATCTGTTTTTCATTTAAAAAGTTGGTTGTACTAATTCGTACTTAGATCAAGAGGTTGGCAACACTAACTTCGTATGCGTTGTAGTTCATAATACCTTGTTGTACGAACTCGTGACAGAGATTTTCCATTACGAGTGATGTTCACTCGGAATTCATAATAAGGCTGTAAATGAATTGTTGTTATTGAAAAAGAAAAGAGTTTTCTCTTTCGTTCGGTTTGAACCAGGGTAAAATTGTTACTCCCGGTTTGCGAGTGCGAAAATCATGCACGCCTGCTTGAGAGCCATTTAGACTTATGTATAAAACTTTACATGGAAGTAGGAGTAGAACTAAATGCAAAATACGCCATAATGAGCTGTAAGGCAGTCCTAATTCCTGAGAACGACGAGGAATCGACACATTCGGGTCTTCGGCAACACTTTCACTTACAACAGCGATATTTTCAGCGGAACGAGCGAAACGATGATGTACAGGCCTTACAGCCTCTTCTAATTTTTTTTCACAATTTTGCCAATTGCTTACGTAGTTGGACGATTATGTAAACCATAATCTCCTCATAAAGCACGATATGTGGCTGTGGCAGAATCACCAGTTTTGTTGTTTGGTTTGATAATTTTTATGCATTGTGTGATGGTTAAGCGATCCATTTTCGTCAATGGAAAGACTTTCACCTGAGAGGAGAAAATCGGTGGTAACAACTTAGTCTGACAGATGTCGAATTCCAGTCATATACTTTTGAAACCACGAAATGGATAGCTCATTATATTCTACAATGACAATAGAAAATCATCAATTTAACTTTATAGTCGAGCTACATGATTTACAATGGTTAATTATTTTATCGGTCTTGAGTTCCATTTTACTTCCTCAGAACAATCGGAAGATTGTTTTTGTGATAAAATTGTTTGGTGCTAAGAAGCTTGTTGGTGGACGTGAAACAGCCATAGTATGTACCCCAGCCATTAAGACCACAAATTTACTTTTCTTGTCTTCTTTAAAAATGTTGATCATTTTCATTTTATCACAAAACAAAGTTTCTCAATTCTAAGGAAATAAAATCTAATTCAAGCCCGGTAAAATAATTAACAATTGTTAACAACAACAATAACTTCTCATAAAGGTGTTACACCCATATTCATAAAAACTATTGAAGATTTATTACACGTTTATTTGACAAATATTCCGTAGAAATACGTCAAATAAGAGCTTAATAAACTTACAATAATTATTATGAATATGGCCTTAGTTTAATATTTAAAATTTTTGATTATTTAAGTCACTTGTAAAATGCCAGCTGATTGATATATATAGATATAAGCTTGATGTATGTAAGTGCTTACATGCTTTCATACATATGTACATTTGCAACTTTTTATTATCGCCGCTTATTGTTGTGAGATTGTTGAGCCAAAAGCAACAAACATTACCCACACATGCACAATCCCGGCCAGAGTCGAAATAGAAAAGTAAAGTATTGAATAAAATTGAAACTCAATCAAGTGAATGATTTTCCATCGATAAATCCAGATAACAAAAGTAATTTATGGCATAAATATAAATTGTTCTAAGCAAACATATTCTTACTGTGTGTCAATCTATATGTTTAAATAAGTACGTTTAGGGCTATCGGCCTGGTATCTTTGAACCCAGTTGAGACCGATTGACTGGTCTCAAACGGAAGCTGGTTCGAATGCTAGACCCAACTAATCACTCTAAATGGCCTAAATACAATTTTAAGCTTTGGCGGTTCCAGATTAAGACTATCTAAAATACACCCCAGAGAGGTCGCACAAAGTTTTTACTAATAGCCAGACGAAAATTAAGAACAAATATCGTTTTGTTCTAAAATTTTATGACACATGCTGCCATCATCGATAGACAACAATTCACACGAAATGTATATTAAATATTCATCCACTGAATACATACGGAATCGGTTTGTTTCTGCTTTTCAAGCACGTAGCATTGTGGGAGAACACTCGAAATAAACTTTGTGCTTAATAACCTTTTATAAAACGGTTTGTTTCAATCAAGTTTTTATAACAATTTAATTTGTAACGGCCTTATTCGTAATAAATATTTTCAGCCTTATTATGAATTCCGAGTGAGCATCACTCGTAATGGGAACTCTCCGTCACGAATTCGTACAAAAAGGTATTATGAATTCCGACGCATTCGAAGTTAGTGTTGCAATCCCCTTGACCTGAGTTCCAATTAGTACAACCAATTTTTTAAATAAAAAACATATGTTTTTCCGTTTTTAATAGCAATTATGTCTATTCGGGCTTCCAAGGTCCGTTATTGTAATTAAATAAATAAAAGATTTATTTTATTTCATTTATTATCTAACGTTTCGTTGGTATTTTTCCAACTTCATCAGGGATTTATTTATATTTGAAATAATCTTATCCCTTTTTCATTCTATTTTTGACGAAAAATATGTTTTAGTTCGACACCAAACACACGACATAAAACATATGTATACTTTAAATGGTCAAATAAAACAAATAAATAAATAAAATATCACAGTTGAAACAAATTGTTATCATTCCCATATCACAGCTGAAGTTACAATCATCACATATGTTTTTTTGTTTAAATTCGAACGGGCGCTAAAAATATTTTTCAAAAAATAAAAATTAAAAAGCCGGAATTCGATTGCTGCAGCCGTTTTAGTGATGGAAGAGGATTCTCAAAAAAAAAAAGATGTTTGTGAATAGAGCGCAAGGTCTTGAGAGATAGTTATTACAATCCCTTTGATTTGGATGAAGTTTGAAGTTGCTAAAACAAATTACCAATTGTGAAAATACGTACATACGTACGTAGTATACGTTTATTAAAAATATCCGGCTGAACAAATCTGCAATGAAGTATGTGCTTGATGGTGGTGAAAGGTGCATTGGGTCCGAGTAATAGAAATAGAAAAGTGTCATCACTTGGGTACTTAGTCAGCACAATTCGATTTTTAGCAGAAGGTGGCTATCAGCATAGTGTTTGTAAAAGATGTGGAAATTGCAACGGCTTAAGCAACAGTGTCCGTTAAAATCAAAAGATGTTTGGATATAATAGAGCAAAATTTGTGCTCACATTGGATTGCATTTCTTTTGTTTATATGGTTAATAATTTTCCAAGGAATCTAACAGCTGTTGCAAATGGTGTGTATGAAGCGCTTTTTTAACACATAAAACCAGCAGTTAGTTTGTGTTATTTTTTTTTTGTGTGTCAAATCATGGCAAAACCAAAATTTTTTTTTAAAATATTCCCATTAATTATTATAGAAATATAATATTATAACCACTTAAAAATTGTTTGTATTCAATTTAATAACTTAGTTTTTCTTTTTTCTTATTTTTAACTACTTTTCTTCTTACTGTCGGGAGAATATTTTTCGTACAAATATTTTATACAAAAACGCTAAATGTACGTTTCATTCGGAATTCATAATACCAATCTCCCAAATTTCGAAATTTTCACGAGAATTTCGTAGCTACGTTGGAGTTTATGATTTATGATAGCATTTTTACGATGGAATTCCGTCGAAACCTCTCACGGAATTCATAATAAGCATGTTTATGTTTTTTAAACTCTTATATGAGAAATTTTCCATACAAATTTGTTAATTAATTAAGAGATTAATTTTTATGAATAATAATCTGTTCAGATAGACATTTTTAATTGAGTCAATATTCTCTTCTATTGACAATATTATTTGTCTGTTCACATATATACAATTTAATTAACGCAATAACCATTGGCCAGCTGTCTACACTTTAGTTGTCTACATTTAGAAGAGTTTTTGTATGACAAGAGAAAATAAAAGAACTAGCGAATTATCAGAGCTCCTGTTACCATCGCATAATGTATGAGAGTGTGGAAAAAAGTGCATGAGTATGAAATGTTCTCATTTGTAGAATTTTTGGAGTAAAAGAGAGACCGAACAGATTCCATTCTGATTGTATGAAACAGCGAAGTATATTACGATTAAAGTCCCACTACAATACTGCAATTTTCAAACATTAAATTAATTTTATACTCAAACTTTCTTTCTTTCTAATCTTCATCGGGCTTCAGTTCAATTTTTACTTCTATAGAATTGAGAAAGATTTCTTATGCTAAAATTGTTGTGATAAAAAGTTTTAAAAAAGACAAGAAAAATAAAGTTGGCTAGGGAACATACCACAGCTGTTTATCGTCCACCACAGCGATTTTCAGCACATAAATGGCTTCGAGCCCAGGCGGGAGCTAATTGTATAACGCTTTTAAGCAGTAGCGCTCAGTTATACTAGTACCTAAGTTCTTCATCTCATTTGACTTTTTAATTTTATCACTGTGGTTTTCTGTGGATTGGAATACATATATTTTATATTTTTCTAATTGATTTTGGTGTTTGTTACTATTATATCTAGCTTTGTAAACTTTGTACCAGCACAGCGAGTTTTTAAAAATCAATTTAATTCTATACTCGAACCAAAGCCCGGCAAAGTAGTTTACAACTAAAATTCAATTCAATTTAAAAAACATTTATTTAAAAGAACCGGTTCAATTTCGGTTGTTAAAGAGTGCCCTAAATTACATACATGAGCATGTGTATGCGCCCAGCAAACAAATTGGTCTTATCTGAAATTGGAAAATATCAAGCAGACACTAGAAAATATTTTGAATAGTTAAGCATTGAAAGTTAAATCAAATGCAAACGGATATCACTAAATAACATAAATGGTTCTCCAATTTTGGGAAATTCGCCCTTGTTGCATCACATGTTGGATTGTCCAATTATTGGCATTTCAGTGTTGATAGTATTTGGCAAAAAACAATCTCCTAAAACTATTTAGGCAATTGTGCATTTTCTTGTTGAGCTAAAAATTTTATTTTTTGGCAATTTTATAAATTTTTGGGAGTTTAAGCAATAATATTAGGTGACTGCTTACTTGTATCATTAAGAACCAAGTCTCCCAGCATAGAAAATGAAGAAATGTGCGAAATTGATGTCAAAGTTTTAAGTATTTCTGGCCAAAATATATTTTAGATTTTCTCGCTAGCCGATCTTTGGCCAGACACATGTCCTAATATTCTAACGTCACCACTTCAGGCGAATTCAGGTACCACTAAATATTTTGTGGGAATTAGTACAAACAAGTTACAGGGACAGTCGCTGAAAGAGTGTGGCATAAATTTGAATAAATTCATGACATAATTCCAAGTTAGGAAACCATCCTCACTCTTCAATTACGCTTCAAACTGTGGTATACAATGCAGCATTGAATTAAGCAATTAAAAAAAAAAAAATTTAGTTTATTCAGGTCCAAAAATGAACTTTTTAAAAAAATTTACTGTCTTTTTCAGCTGTCTAGATGCCGACAACATTTCGTCAGTTCATATTTAAATTTAGTTTCGTTCTAAAAAATCTACTCTATTTTGATTTTTCATAAGTATAGAACAAGACGAGGACTATTGGGTCAGCTTTCGGCACAACCAGAGCATATTGTTAAGTTTTTGCATTTTAATAGAAACAGTTGACGGATTCTCTAATTGTAAATATTACAAACGCACAGCTCTGTTACTTTTAACACATAACAGCTCAAAAGCTTTATAAATGTACATAAAACAAGCACTTTGTCTACGCTTTTCATACGTTCTGCGCGTTGGGCCCTTTTCAAACTTCAAGTTACATGCAACATTTTCTATATCAAAATCTATAAATATTTTTGATATAGATATAAAACAAATTTTTGCTGAAATAGCAAGTGAAATTAAGACTTTAGTGGAATCTCTGGCTCTTGAAATTCTGTACTTTTTAATAAATTTAGAGCATTGCTAAGCATGGTAGTCATGATATTCCATAAGTAAAAGTATTCGATATATAACTATAATGCAAATTTCATTGAAGAAAAATGTGAGGTGAAAAAATATATAAAAGCTTATTTTATTCGTGATAATCTTTATAAAGTTAAACATTATTTTCTTTTCCAGAAATGTTTTTGTTGCAATAAAAATCAAGAATTTTTCGGCGACACAAAAGTAAAAAAGTATTACCGATAACGTTGAGAGTAGTAGACTCATCTTCAGCTACGAAAAATATCTTTCTTTACTTACGAAAGTAGATCTACTTTCAGCGTTCTATGCGTTGTGCTATGTAGCTTTGTTAGAGTCACATGAAAAGCATCGCAACGGGCAACGCCTGCTGCGTAACTCCACCTTAAGATGAGAACCTTCGACGTTCATTGTTGGTACTCCCACGACTAGTTTAAATAGACATCTTTTGCTTAATTTTGTGATATATTTTAAAGAAGATATATTAAGCTGAAGTTAACCAAACAGTTGTAAAGGCATGATTGCTTAAGTTTGCTACAATATTTAACAAAATAGAATTCGAATTCGACTTGGAAATGTGACCCACCAAAATTTATTTAATCAACAAATATATTTATGGCAAACGAAATTTGCCGGCTACATTTGCCCCTGCTACATTTGACCCTACGTAAGAGTGTATCCCTATTTTAAGCATAATTAGAAAACTCTCAAAAACTACGATCTGAAAACACGACAGTGTTTCGTAAGAAATCGTAAGTCCGTCTATTTTCGCTGACACATCTAAAAGAGATTCGACATACTATTTGTTGGCTGGGATATTAAGCAAGCTAATATACACAAGTATTAGTTGAACAACTGTATGTCTGCAAAAATATGTATTTGCTTACGGGTAATGCTCATCTTAACGCCGGCCTTATTAAAGCCCTTCGGGTCCAATCTCCATGCTTTTTCTCCGTGTTTTTGCTGTGTTTCTTTAAGTTTTTGACTTATACGTTTTTCTTTGTGTCTATCAAAAAGTTTGAATTTACATAAAGTTTTTAATTCCTGATCATAAACGCAGGTGTAGAATTATATGTGACACTTGCCATGTTTATTTGCAGCAGTTGATCTGTTTAAAAATCATTTTACACAAGAAATGTCTTAAAGGTAACACGTGATATGTAGCTCCTTACACGTCTAAAATTTGACAGACAAGAGCGCTTAACATTGTTGTATGATTATTAAGTCCGTTATTATTGTATCACTCATACGACACGATGACAATGTTATCGAACTTTGCGCAGCACAGTGGATCATTTTAAAATTTGCCGGCCAAAAGTAGTCTTTTTTATTTTCACCGATTTCAAAGATATCTAATTCATCTGAAAGTAAATACCAGTGAACCTCGGGAACCAAATAATTTCACGTATATTTTAATTACATCACAGCGAACGGGGTGCTCCAAAAGGAAGTTTCCAAAAATGTTGCCGAAATTACAAATTTCTCAGAAAATATTATTCTTTAAATGACTGTAACTTTTTTGTTGAACAACATATTGAAGTAAAATAAATTTTGTATTCTTACGTAGACTATTAGCTATAAGTGCAATGACAAAAATTTTCTTTATATATCTTAAAAATTAAAAAAAAAAAAAAATGTTTACCCATAATTCTCTATATTAACCAAAATTCTCCTACTCATAGAGCATAACTTCTCCCAGTCAGAGTGAGTCAGAAATATCTTCTGCCATATTGTAGTCCAAATTTTTTTCTACACGGCTATACCCCATTGTATATCCGCCAGATTCCGCCCGTGTGCACCAGAGCAATATTTTAACCACTTTAAAGAGTAAAAAATATTGGTCCAAATTTTTGTTTGCAAGTTTATTTTTTTAAGTTCGAAATGAAGTTCGTATTCATTTGCACGAACTTTGAGTACGGCAACAGTTTTCATGCAAATGTTGAGTACAGGGAGCTGCTTTCTCAATTGCACAAACTTTGAGTACGGCAACAGTTTTCATGCAAATGCTGAGTACAAGATCTAAGCCAAATTCCACACAAGTGCTAAAGAAGACCATTTTCCAACCACTCTATGAGAAGCCTTTTGCCAAGCCAGCAGCAGCAGAAGGCTGTTTGTGTAAAAAAAGAATTGGTGTAGTATAGAGCGAGCAGACCTTCCCTATAAAAAACAGCGTATACAGAGGCCTTCTAGAAGGCATCTCTATTCCTTCTTTTTGCTATTGGGTGGCTGTGTATCGTTGCACATTGTACTGAGTGAACAGTAAATCAATTTGGTGTTAAAATTCTATTACAATTGAAAATTTTTCATGTTCGCAATTCGTTTCAAGTCTTCTTTCGACAGCATTTCTATAAAGTGTGATTTATTTCAATTTATTTAACTATTTGTGACCCGCATCTGTCCAGCAAACAATCTATTTAATCCGTTTGCTTTTCCATGAAGAAGATGTGGCCAATAATTTTAATGCTGACACAAGTTTTCAGTCATTCAAATAAAAACAAAACTATTTAAGTGGCGAAAAGGTTTTAAATATTTTTGTACAAATGTATTCATATCGTAGGTGTATGTACATATGTATGTATGTATGTACAAATACACGTACACAAATAAGTAATAACATTGAAGGAAACCTAGAGTTAAGTGGCTCCAAGTCGCTACATTTTTCTTCTATATTGGTGACTTTTTTTTAAATCAAATTGTCAACAGAGTGTCTCCAGTTTTTTTTTTTTATGAACAGTGTTGTGATTATTGAAATTTGTAAGCCCACCTAAATCATGAAAAAAAAAAAGAAATGCGGTCGGGGGACCCCCGTTAGGAACGAAGTTCCTTACGTTTTTTTTTCATCTTTGAATGTAATACAAGGTGAAATCTGTATGTTTTATTTTGTGTTGTTTTTGAAATTTTGAAATTTTATGACTTTAAATTTTTGGAACGTTTTCCAACTAATTAATATTTATTGGTAGGTGTCTCCGCTGCTGTCAGTGGAGACACCGCCCATCATACACAATTGTTGTGGACAGTACACCAATACATATAAACAGCTCACACGCTTTCGTGACGATTTCTACTAATTTCCACTACCAGCAAGCCGTCGTTCCAAAAATCGTTTTTATTTGAGTTGACGACATTGTTAATGAGTAGACAAATTTTTTTTCTTGATTTTTCAATTGTTTCTCGACAACGTCTATAGAGAAACAATAGCATCATGGTCGTCACCTAGTCACTAGTTCGTTCGTCGGTAGTTGATTTGCAATGACAAGCACATGTTGAATGTCAATAGAAAAAAACATTGTATGAGGCATAATATGTCACTAGTACTGGTGACCATGTCAATAGTAAATCACTAGAGTTTTTCTACTGACATTTCCTTTAGGCAATATTTTAGTTGTAATGAGGACAACTGAGTGTGTTACTTTTCAGAAAAACTGTATAAAGAAAAAAAAAAAAAAACAAACCAATCAGCATAAAGAAAACCGCTGTTCATTTGTGTTTTCGGCAGTTGAAAAATCACACAGAAAGTTAAAGAAATGTTTTCCCATTATTGGTCCATTAAACTTGATGTATAGAAAAACCATGTTCCTAGGATATGTCATGTATAAGCGAGCTACACTAATTTTGGATGCCAAAACGTGAATTTGGCTATAAAAAAGTTTGGGTTCCTCTAAGGAGTTTTACTAGGGAGTTGGTGTGTTCAAAAATAATATTGAAGAGAAAAAAAGTAGTGGGAGCTCGCCATACATTTGGCCCCTCTATGGGCACCCTGGGACAGAGCTGTAAGACTATCGATAGTTTCGATAGTTTGCTGTTAAACTATCGATAGTCGCCGCTGCTTTCCAAAGCCCCTGGTTGAAAATACTTGCATTTATGTATTTAATTGGCTGTTAGTATTGATACTGAAAAAGTGGAAATTAATTAAATTATTTTAATATTTATGTATTCACCTTTATAATGAAAGTCACCGTCAGACTCATTAAAGTGACGTTGTTCTTACTTTTATAATTAAATATTTTATGTGTGTCGCGAAAAAATATCGATTCTTATCGATTAAGAATAATATCCTCAATTATCTTCCAGCTCTACCCTGGGACTATACTAATCAGTCCCTATAAGATCTAACTCATATTTTCTTTAATATTGGTTTTTTCCCCATCACACTTCTCAATTCCAGGATGCCCGTAGAGAAGTCAAATGTATGACAACCCCCAATAATTTTTTCTCACCAATATTTTTTTTCCAGCACACTGACCCCGTACCATGCCTTCTTAGGGCACTCTCATGCAAAAAAAAAAAAAATCAAGTTCGGTCTTCACAAAAATGATTGCTTTGATATGTCACAGTAAAACTTTTTTTCCTCATTTCAAAGTTATCGAATAGTCGATGGCTTATTACGTAAAATATTAGTCCTTGCAAATCAACGAGCTCTGTGATACATATTTGAAGCTGAAATTTGTGAAGAGTGTTTGAGATTCGGCCCAGAATATTACTTGTTTAGCCTATAAATTAGCTGAAGTAGCAAATAATAAGTTCATTTTTGGTTTGTATGTATGTACATAATAAAATTAACTAATAAAATATTTTTGACATCTGAAGGAGAATTAATCGATTTTGATAATAGCAAACAGTTTCTGCAAAAGGCTTATATTTTCTGCAACAAGAAAAACCTTAATGATTAATTGAACATAAAAACATTAAAAAGGCGTCTCGAAAAACAACTCTTTAGCTTCAAGCTCATATTTTGGGAACGAAACAAAATGTTAGAGCATCTAGCCAGAACCTTGGAAACAGTTTTACAAGCAACATACACATGAACATACCACACCAGTATGTACGTTTGTATATTAGGGGGTTTACTTTCGATCTAGCTACAGATCTGATACTTTATAAAATATAACAAGTAAGAATTGTATATGAGTGCGTACCGAATGCTACATGCCCTTTACCAAAATGTATAGTAGCTAAGAAATTTATTACTTTAGATCTAAAAATAGACCTTAACGCTTTCTGTCTTTTTTCAGCCGTCTATGGGCCGCCGACATTTCGCTGTTGCTAAACAACTCATCAGTAGACTCGAAAAATCTAAAAAGAAAGTTCGAGTCTACTGATGAGTTGTTTTTTTTTAGCAACAATGAAATGTTGGCGGCCCATAGACGGCTGAAAAAAGACAGAAAGCATTAAGGTATATTTTTAGATTTAAAGTAATAAATTTCAATTGGCTCTTATAGCGAATAAATAATTGAGTTAATTTTTGAGTAGCTAAGAAATTTTTCTTTACTTGAGAAACATCACTTAATCCCAGGAAAATTAATCTCCAACTTTGGCGCTTATTATGGGCAACATTCGATATTCGGTATTGGCTTGGTATCGATGCAGAACTAAAATATTTAGAATGAATTTGCAAACAATGGATTTATTAAATTTTGAAATCGATTTCAGAAAAAGGAAAGTAAAATATATTCTATTTTTTAAATTGGGCATAGCTTATATATCTGCACCGAACTTCAATTTTGAACATCAGCCAGAACAAGGAGCGGATGATTTTTAAACAAGACAAGAAAAGTAGAATTGAGAACATCTTTCACATCAGCCACGACGATCATCAGAACAAAATTTATTCGTGCTCAGGCCATGACCAATCGAATACTTTTTTTAAGTAGAAGTCATGGTCAAGCAATATGGTTTCTGCTAAGGGTCATGGTGGACGTGAAAGAGCCACTATATGATACACAGTCACTAAGTCCGCAACTTTAATTTTTTGTCTTGTTTAAAAATATTGATCACTCCAATTTAATCACAAAAAAATCCAATTTTGATTAACTGGAAAAAAAGTTTCACAGCGAGCTATTAAAGAAATCCTTTCCGAAGCATCCAAATTTCAACTTTTTTGTGAGAGTCAAAAACTCAATCGGCCCTATTACGAATGACAATTCCCGGAGAATTTGTTCTCTACTCCCAATTCTCCTATTCTAAATAAAATCTCCTCGGGAATTTTTTCTCATTTCATTGAGTCCGAAACTCAATATTGCTTATTTAGGTTGCAATCAAATACGTCATGTTCTAAAATTCATTACTATGTTTTTAAATCGAATCAAAATGAGTGCTTAATGCTAAAGGAAATTTCACTTCCAACTTATTAATTGGGTATAAGTGCATTAGAGATTGTGTTCGTTCGAAAACTCTTTTTCCCATATAAGTATTGTTACAAATTTTAGCTAGTGGTGTGTCAAGGGTTAATCCAATACAAGTGTCTGATCAGTACTACCCAAGGCGAATCAAGTATAGGTGGTCGCAATTCAATTCGCATTTTCTCTCTAGACGTCACAAGTTTTGTAATCGTTTTCTATAGGCTTTGACAACTCAGAAGATAAAATCGTGGAAAAATGTTGAAGCCAATTGGTATGCGGGCACCTGTAATAGATTCGCCTTGGTACTACCTTATGCTAGGAACACAACTGGGACAAACGACGAATATTTCGCCGCGAATATTCGCCGTCAAAAATAAAACACATTGGTGTATATGAAAATGCACACAGTCACAGCGTCGGTCGAAATTCGTTGTACGCGGTGAACTTGAAATAGATTTATTTCTATTTCCTACGCCGGCGAACGACGAACAAATCAGTACCATGTGGCCGTTTTGGTTTCAGTTTTCAAGTGTTTTAGTAAAAACAGTTAATTTTTACTTCAATAGTTTTTATTTTAAGTGCTGAACTTGGACTTTTTGCATTTAAAATAAAAAGCCAACATATTAGATTATAAAACATGTTTGTAGTGTTTAATTTTTTGTTTTTGGTAATGCTAAATTTTTTATCAACCAATTTTTTTTAATATGGTCACCCCATCAGCTGTTCAAGTATTATAGGATAACATTAAAAAACTGAGAAAATGGATACAAGTGAAATTATAATTGAAAATGTTAAACTTCATGAATGTTTATATAATCTGGGATCATGTTCATTATTTTAATTATTTTTATAAATTTTAAAAATTTGAAATTCTTTGATTCATTTAATTTTTTTTATCTTTGAGCAAACAATAAACAACTTTATCAATAATAATAGATGTTTTTCGTCGTTACACAGCGAATTTGAACCGCCTTATTCGTCGTGTCGGGCGAAATTCGTCGTTCGTCCCAGTTGTGTTCCTAGCATTAAGCTACACCTGTATAAGCGAAGGAAAACTCCACCATGAAATTTAAATAACGGCCCATTATCGATTGGTTTCAACGGTTGATGAAAATACTGTCACATTTTAAGCTTCTTTGAAATCTTTTTGTATCTAAGTTTGTATTGTTTCATATTTGATTATGAAGTATGTATCGGAGTTGTGGAGTTCGCCTTAAACCAAATCACCCTAATGAAAATATACATTTCCTCTGTGAATTCGATAACTTTTTTTATTCGTTTATGCAAATGAAACTTTAGGTGTTCCTTGCTTTCGTTAGTGCAAGTTAACATTTCTATTGTCTGTTGGCTTGCAATTAATTTTTTTTTCAATTAATTACGGATATTCATTATACCCTGTTCAGACGAACATTTTTAATTGAATAAATATTCTGTTAATTGGGAAAAATTATTTTTCTCCGAAAACATAAAAAATTTATTTACCGATATGTCGACTGGCCAGTTGAGAAAAAAAATTCGCCAAATTTTAAAATATCTTTTTTATAAAAATAGAAAATAAGCGGATCTGGGGAATAACCAGAGCTTCAGTTGCCGTTGTAGTAAATTTTCGCTCCGTAAAATTTGCTAAATTATCTAAAAGATCACATTTTACAGTGTTGCATTTTAAGTTTACTCCATATTTGAAGGAATTTCTTTCCAATCGATGTCTGGAAGGTCTGTGGGAGTAGTGAACGATCAGTTTATGCTCGTAATGCCGAAAATATTGCCACTGTTCGGGATAGTGTGGCTGAAGAGCCGTCCACTTCAGCTCGTCGTGGTACCCAACAATTGCTTCTCTCACGCTTGCCGTTGATGAACATTATGCATTAAGATTGGCATTTATACGCTTGCAGGATGCAATAACGAAAGCCTTTCGACTGATGGTCAGAATGGTGGCAAGAAATGGCAACAGTGGATGATAAATTTTCGAAGAAAATCATCTTCAGTGATTAGACATATTTTCACTTCAGCAGAATTGCCACATTTGCATGAATGATAATCCAAGAGTGATTGTCGAAAAGACAATGCACTCACAAGGAGTGACTGTTTGGTGCGGTTTAACGGCTGGCGGCATCATCGGGCCGTATTTGTTCCGAAATAAGAGCGGTTAGGCAGTTACTGTGAATGGTGTTCGCTATCCTGAGATGATAACGAACTTTTTATGGTGCAAGTTAGAAGATTGGGTGTGGATGTGGACTGTTATAGGAGCCACGGTAATACGTGGCCGGATAAGCTAGTCCATATATTTGCCAAGGCGAATTTAGCTTATTTTATATTCTTATTTTTGAAATTCCTTCATTTCACGTCTGATCTGATTATTGTCATGGCTGTGTAGGTATAATGGCAGTCATGAGGTTTGCGGTTCCAATTCGGAAAAGAAACGAGAAATAAAAAGAAAATAGGCTGTAATAACCATATAGGTAAATAAAATAAAATATCGGGAAACACAAAATCGAATCAGAATGTTTTTCCAACGAAATCTTTTCTGCTCTTCTTTACGAATTCATAACAAGTAACGTTCTAGCAACGAGTTTGGTTCCGCAGTCGGGAGATTTGGCCAACTAGCTGTAGCGAACTCGATTTGAAATCGGAACATTTACTGTGGCGGCAGCTGCCTTTCGTTGCAGATTACTGCTCTTCTTTTGCTCCTCTCCCACAAACTCAAAATTTGATTACCAAACATTTATGTGTGTGAGAATGGCGTAAGAAATATCATTGCTAGTCTAGTCGTTTGAAATAGTTCTGTTAAATTTGTTGAATCATTTAAATATTTCTTATTTACGACACACAAAACACAAATTTAACAAATTTTTGCAAATAATTTCAATCCTCATCCTATTGTTTAGTTTTTCGAAATTAACGGAAAATATTAATTGAAACTTAAATAAATAGTTTTTTTTTTAGGTTGAGTTGTTTGTTTTTGTGTGTTCTTTTATTAAGTTGTTAAAACCCATAATATGTATGTTGGTTTTTTGTGTCACTATATAAATTTAATTAAAGCATAATTAGTGCTTTGTCTCTGACGCAGGCCAAAGCATATCAAACTGTTTTGTTTGGGATTGTCTGTAGCGTTGCCACTGTTAGAGCTTGTTTTTGCTGAGAAAACAGTTTTACCCCCAATTTTTGACTTGGATTTTAAATGGAATTTCAATTTAAATTTGATTTAAATACAAAATTGAGTCAAACAGTTGCTATTTAAATCAAACTTAAACGGCCTGCCGTGCCCATATAAAATCGATTTAAGTTTTTCGTACTGCCGTATGATTTTGACAGTTTGGTTTTGTTCTACAAATTAAGAAAATTTCACATGTTTTTTGTTTGTTTCATAATTTGATTTTTTATTATTGCCAGAAGGTAATCAACTTCTGTTGCAGTGAAATTGGGAGTCCTTTTATCACTTTTGCTACTCATTTTAATAATTTTTACAAAATAATTTATTATTTTCTAAACTTTTCACAATTTTACTTGCTTTCAAATTTGTTTAAACAGCTGTTTTTTATTGAGTTATCGATAATTTTTTGACACTTACATTGTGCTGCCGTACTTTTATTACAATTAATTACCAAAAATAATTTTAGACTGTAATAGCCTTTTTACACCGACTTACATCCACGTGAAACGCATGGAAGATGTTGAAAATGTGAAACAGTCATTTACATTGACAACATCTTTCATCTTTCATTTATTTGTCAAAAAAAGAAGACGCAAAATTTTTGTGAAAAATAAAATGTCGAAGTCCATTTAAAATGGACCATTTTGGACATTTTTATTTCCATAGGTCAAGTAACATGTTCTTCATATTGATTGACCATACGATGGGCTTTCTTTTGCACTGCAATTAAAATGAATTTATTTATATGTATGTAATTAATTAAAAATTATAAGACAATACAAGTTCCGCTCATTTTTTTTATGTTAAATTTGTTTTCTGAAATGTCATTTTGCTAGTGATGGTACAAAAGCAATCGATTTTCTGCAATTATTTTAGTGATGGCATTAAAAAAATCGAAAGATGTAAGATGGAACAAAATGAGAAAGGATCATCTTCTACTGATGTAGAAAGATGTAGAATTTTCGACCTGTATAATTCTTATGGGGAAGATGTAACATCTTTGCAAATTGATGAAAGATGTAAGATGTGCGTCAGTGTAAAAAGGCAACAGAAAGCTATTTTAAATCCAACTTAAATTTTAAGGAAAATTTATTAATTTTGTATTTAATTCCCAAGTCCAAAATCGGGGGTTAATATTGTAACGATTTTTAAATTAATATTGTTTGATTTCATGTTATACTACATTTGCAACCCGCCGGGGGAACATAATCCATCTTGCTGATCCTTACAGCTTGATGCTTTGTCACTGGGGCACATGGGGTGCAGGATGCCTTGGTTATCTTGGTCACCAAAAATCTTAGGCAAAAATTACTGGCATCGGTGCCCCGGAATAACTATACGGAGTCTTCTGATCTTACTTGAAAATGTAGTGTAAACCTGCTCAATCAACTACTGTCTTAAAGTCCTCTATGTACGCTTCTCAGTCCTGGGTTGGGGAGCATTCCTTGGTTGAAACTTACCGGTTATGGTTGGTTCCAGAAGTTCGCAGGAAAAGCGAAAAACTTTAAAAATACACCTGGTGCGGGAAAGCCATATGGCTAACTTTTGGTACAGGAGCACTGACAAAGTTGGATAAAGATCCACTATTTGTTTTGTCAAAATAATATGCTCAGCGGCGAAGCTCACTTCTGGTTGAATGGATACGTAAACGCCAAGTTTGCCATTCTTGGTTTGAAGAGCTACCAGGAGCATTGCAAAACCTGCTAATGTATCTCCAAAATAATGCATTGCTTAGTGTAAATTATGAGAGGGTGGCGTCATTGCATCGTACTCTCTCAAAGACGACGAAGGCAGGAACGTTACTGTGAATGGCAAGTGCTACAGTGAGTCAAACGATTACATTTGTTTTTTCAGTTAGACTTAACTGACATGTGGTTTTCACAAAACGGTGCCACATGCCACAGATAATGATGCACTTCGGAGCCGGCATACAAAATCTGACTGGTTTTTAATGTTCCACATAAAGCTAAGGAGCTGTGGTGTAGATGGCCATCATAATCTTCCTATATTAAAATAACAATTTTGATCTTATTTAATTTCGATTTATACCTTATAAAATGAAAGAATTTAAGCTTTTAAATTTAACAGTTTGTTTTTGTAAAACGTGCTTATACTTTCTTGCTTAAATTTCTTTCAAAAGTAGATCGTTAAGTTTGTTTGCTGTTTTAGTGCTTCTACGCTTTATAAAAACAGACAGCAAAGCTGAACAGAATAACACTTCTGATTCTCATTTTGTTCATGAGAATTTTGGTGTAAGTACTGGGCTTTCAAACATTCCTTTTAGATTTTTCGAGTCTACTGATGAGTTGATTGGCATCAATGAAATGACGGCGGCTGAGAGACGACTGAAAAAAACAGAAAACATTAAGTTACATTTTTAGACCTAAAATAACAGAAAAAGTTTTAGTCATATAGTTTCATAAGTGCACCCAGGGTAAATGATTTAGCTTTCGGTAAGTTGCCTAAAAAATAAGAATTTATTTATACATCTGGGCCGGTTCTCGAAAATTCTAAATCCAACTTATTAAAAAGGTTTAGCAGATTTATAGTAAAACGGTAACACCGATTGCTAAATAAATATTATTTCAACCCACCGAACCAAAACAGAGATAAATACAACAACAGGTCTTATGATGCTTCTGAATGCCAAGTCATGCCAAACCTGCTTCCGTTCGAAGCTGATGATACCTTTGCTCTCCAGTCACCGATTGATGGAACTGATATCAACAATTTAACAACTTGTTGCTAATAAAACGTCTCACACACTAATACATACTCATCTAAACAAAAGTCCTGTTGCACGCCTGAATATACACGTATCTGTACACAGCACGTACAAATTTATTTTCTTTATTTGCACATGTACTGACGTACTGACTGGTAGCAGCAATACTTTTAGTAGTAAAACTAAAAGTATTGCTGCTACCAGTCAGTAGTTTGCTTAGTAGTTGTTGTTGTTGTTGTTTGTAGAAGGCACAAAAAATAAGTTGTAAAACCTAATTGAATAAATAGAAAATTTACACCTTAATGGCTTACGAATGCATAAAGACTTTCATCCACATGTTTTTACTTTTGATTACAGTTGGCAAAAAGCCAAGAAACACAACGCTTCCTGTTTGGTTTCTTTAGATATGAATGTAAGTATTTATACCTCTCTCTCTCTCTCTTTCATCTAGATTGCTTTTACTTTGTTTTCTTCCTCTACTAAAAAGGATTAAAACTTGGCAAATGTCTAATTGAAAGTTACAACAATTTGTTCTTAGTTGTCTTAACTATAATTCAATTATTTGAGAATGAAAATGTTTGCTGTAGGAAGTCCTTCAGACTAAATTCTTGTACGAACTGGATACAAGCAAGTGAGCGAGTGATATTCGGTTTACAAAAGAAATATATATTTCTTTACTTTAAATAAATATAGAGTTATAATTTTATGAAACAAACATAAGTACTATTTACCAAGCCATAGTGAAAGGATCAGGTTGTACAAAATGATTGAAAATTATTGATCCATGGATTTTTCCAATTTACTGGTCGCATTAATGGGAGTCAAGCCGATGAGACTGCACAGAGAAAAAAGCACCTAATAAAGTAGAACAGAATCAATAAGATATCTCTATGGTTTTTTTCAAGAAGGATTCCTTATTATTTTAAATGGGAAAACCTTATTGAAAAAACAACAATTAATGAAATTAAAAAGATGATTTACGTGTGTTTATATAGGAAACTAATAAAACTAATAAGGAAAAATTAATAGGATACCCTAATAAAATCAATAAGAAATCCTTATTGTATACAATTTACAAGAAAACCTAATAGAATCAATAAGTTCTTCTCTATAGAATTTTTTTTTGGTACCATGCAAATCGGAAACTGAGTAAAAACAAACGTGAGTAACAAGTTTTCTTCTTGGTTTTATGTGTTTTTCTTGTTGAGACAAGTAATAAGATTTGCAACATGAAAATAATAAGAAATACCCATAGAAAAATCTTTTTTTCTCTCTGCTGGGATACCTAAAAACGTTTCAAAGAGAAAATCAGGAAGTTTTGCTCTGTGTGCTTGCAGTGAAATGGCTATCTGTATGAGCAAGTAAAGAGTCAGAAAGAGAACACCTTAAAAGAAAATTAATACTCTTCACAACTAGATGTAAAGGATACTGCTACGTCCTCATCAGTAACGTCACCATTTAGTTCTTATTTTTAATCTGTAAGCACATGTCCTGTAAAAATCTCTAGCTTCTATGGTTCAAAAGTTATCTAATTTTGATAGTTTCTTGTATGTGGTCCGCCTTTAGTTTCTTCGGTTGGGCGGACGAACCTAGAGGTCTCAGTAAGAGCATTCCGCTTTTACTTTATGAATCCGAAACCCTAAAGAGCAGAATAGGCTCAGGTTTTTGATGGAATTTGTTTTTTTTTTTTTTTTAATTAACTGGTTTCAAACAAAGCAAACTTGAGAGCAGAGAGTGGTGTGATTGCTCATGAAATTTGGCATACATTTAAGCAGTGTATGGCTACTTTGCGTTCCAAGTTTTATGCAACCATAGTGGCTGTGACTCATAGATCTAGAGGAATTTCTTGGTTTTAACAAGTTGTGCTTAATTGTCTCTAGTTTATGACATGCAGATGGGCTTTCTTCCTAAGAAAGGAGATCGTATTTGTGAGATGGTGTAGATATAAATAAACACTAATGTCACTTCCATTATTCTACTCAATTTGAACTTGATAAGTCTTAGCAGTCCCACATAATTCTTATAATAAATGTCACATTTTCCTTAATTCGGAGGGTTGTGTGCCCAACTATTAAGTTCAGATTAAATTGCTACGAAGGACTACGAGCATGCCAAGCTTATGTCTCTTCTTATTTCCATATGCTCCGGCAGCAAATGATAAAGTACAGCTCATATTGCATTGTCTATGACTGTCAGTAAGTATATTCAAACGTCCTGGGCTCCCTATTTTATTGAGCTCTCAAATACGTTCCGTTATTCCCCGTAATTCTGCTTGCAGGACTATAAAATAATCTGGCAGAGGGAATAAAATTTCCGTATCGGTATTTTCTGCATGAGTATCTTGTACCATCGTCTTTGATCTATTCATGAAGCAGTGCCTTCTTATGAGGATCTAGTTCAAAGCGTGGCTCCACGAATTAGTGTAGGCAATCAATGTTTCGGAATAGGCCTCTAGTCTAGTCCCTGGTGTGAAATCGTCTACACTGAAAAAACAATTCAATCTTTGTACTGAAATCGATCCCAAGCGGTGTCAGACGTCCGGCAAGTACGGATTCCTTTAAACCAAGAACGTTGTGCCTGTTTTAAGTACGAATTTCTCAAGCGCTAAATACTTAATTATATTCAATCCTGGTTTTGGATTGCATGCAGCTCAAATCCGTGCTTAAAAACCAAAACGCTGTTCTTGATGTAAGAACATTGTTACTTACCATACTTTTGATAACGTTTGGGATTGATTGAGGTATGGAAGAATTGAATTTGTTTTGAGTGTGATGATTGATTATGCACTTGATTCGGTGTTTCTGAAGCCTATTTAATCCCAAATTAATACCTGAAATATTTCGCTCTACTTCTTTAGTTTCATAATAATTTATAAATTATTTTAACTCTTTGGCCATTTGAGCCTGGAACGTGGCTACTGCCAGTAGTTGGATAATATTGCTAACCTCGTTTTTGTTGGTATCGTTTTGAAAGCCCCAGTTATGCCAACACAGCATGTATGTTAGACTTTCATTTACCACTGCCCACAAAGAGAGCACAGTCCTCCTTGTATTCCTTGTTTTTAGTATAATGAGTAACAACGGCAGCCCTAAGCAAATCAGCCAAAGAGCAAAATCATAAAACTTGTCCCAGTAGTGGACTGGATTCTTCTGGAAGTTCTCTTTTATTTAAGGCTCTATATCTGCTTTTTAATTGTTTTTTCTTTCTCTTTTAATTGAAAGCATCCTCAATTGCTTCCTTTGTCACAGTACGATTTAAAATGTTGTAAGAAGGTAATAAACTGAAAGTTGTTATAAGCATGTAAGTATTTACGTTTTCATTTACACTTTTTTACACTCAAATAATTCCAGCATTTCAAGGAGAGTTCGCACAAGTTATTGGTATTTAAAAACATTTTCCTTATCCCTATATGTCATAAGAAAATAATAATCCCCAACCGACAGATATATCTAATTTACTTTTATCTTGAGATGTTGTTTTCAAAAATAATGGCCAAGAGATTGAATTGTGTGTGTATAACCCAGCCAGCACGGTTGTTGGATATTTGTGAGACGTCAAAAGAGAAGCATGTATCGGGTGTTTTTCTTTCGATGTATAGAACTTTAAGTTGGCATTACTGTTCAAGATGGCAACCGATTTAACAGCTGTTAAGTGATTTATTCTCATTTTGGTTGGGCAATTTATCATGAATAGACTCACGCCTGAACAATGGTTGCAAATAATGCAATTTTAATGCAAAACGAGATTACCGTTGTTGCTGATTTTCATAAGCGAATTTAGCGATGAAGCGCACTTCTGGTTGAATGGCTACGTAAAACAAACAAAACTGCCGCATTTGGAGTGAAGCTAATCCTCAAGTGTATGTCGAAACACTGTTACATCCAGAAAAACTGACTCTTTGGTGCGCTTTATGGGCTGGTGGAATCATTGGTCCGTACTTCTTCAAAAACGATGATGGCCAGAATGTTACAGTCAATAGCGATCGGTATAGAGCCATGATTACTAACTTTTTCATTCCTGAATTGAATACCCATGATGTCCAGGCGATGTGGTTTCGACAAGACGTTGCAACATGTCACACAGTTCGTGCCACAATCGATTTATTGAAAGATACGTTTGGTGACCGACCGCCTAATTTCACGTTTTGGACCTGTGAATTGGCCTTCAAGATCTTGTGATCTGATTTAACACCGCTAGACTACTTTCTGTGGGGCTTTGTAAAGTCATTGGTCTATGCGGATAAGCCACAAACGCTTGACCATTTGGAAGACAACCTTCGTCATGTTATTGCCGATATACGGCCACAAATGTTGGAAAAAGTCATCGAAAATTGGTCGTCCAGATTGGACTACATCTGCGCCAGCCGTGGCGGTCATATGATAGAAATCATATTTAAAATGTAATGCCACAAGATTATCTTTCAGATAAATAAAATTCATGTCAATCGAATAATCCATCGTTGTTTTATTGCAACTTAACGTTCTGTACATCGAAAAAACACCCTTTATATATTACGTTGTAAATAAGTACATATATGCATATGATCTCGTATCGTTTTTTTTCCTCCAAATAATGAGTCTGAACTCATTGCACCTATAAGTAAGTCTTCAAACAAACAAAAGGAAGCAGCATTAAATTTTACTGTTGGCTTTCAGCTAAAACTATGTTGTTCCTTATATCTTTTAATAAAATTTTTTATTTGTATTTTTTCCTTCTCCTGCAAAATAACAAAAAATCTATAAACACCCTTTTGGCATTTAACCGTACCGCATTATGAAATTACATGCATACATACGCATATGTATATGTATCTATGTATGTTTATTAACGTATGTATGTACGTGTGCACGTTGTCTGAAATGAATTTTTCAGTTAATCCTTAAATGAAAGCATTTTTACGCCAAGTGTGTATGTGCATGCCACTTAAAGAATTCATTCCATATAAAATAACCCCTGTACACATTTTCGGAAATTGAACATAAGCTTAAAATATCAATACAAGACAAGATGACAACTCGTAGCAAGAGCGAAGTGCAAAAAGAATTGAATTTTGAGTATGAAACAATTTTTGTCTGATTATAACTGACATGCATGACATCTCTACTAAAGCTCTTTTTCATACAGAGTGGAATATTCCCCAACGATAACGAAGCAAAATGAAAAAAGAAAAATTGGTACAAAATGTATCCTCAAACAGTAAAACTCACTTATTGCGAATCGGAGATAAGCAATAAATTGATATCAATGTCTTTCATTTGCAGGTTTATTTCTGAAAATAAGTTTCTTAGTTTTATAGAAATAATCAATTATCAAAATAATAAATTTTCTATACAGGCTTCATAATAAGCAGCGTTGCCCTTGCGGCCCTACAGAGACACTCTGACTCTGTTTTGCTGCCCATGACACTTTTAGGACACTCTCGTTTAGGACACTCTCTTTTTTACTTACGGGTCATTTTGAATACGACGCTCCCGGTACTTTTCGCCTCTTGCTCCTAAGCATGGCAGAAAGGATTTCCGTGGAAAGCACCAGTTGGGCTGTAACAGATTTGAAAATTCTATTCAAGCCAGAAACTTTGAGAAAAGAAGTAGTAATAAAAATTGGAAGTGATTAGTCAATAAATTAAATATACAACGAAAGTGAGTCAACGTGAAAGTGAGGTTGATAGGTCTAAGCAAAGCTGCATTAAGCAGCGCATGTTTACTTTTGGTGCTGACGAGTATTGTTGCAGACACGAAACAATTAGTGATGCTTAACAGCTCATAAATCTTCAACATTTGCGTTTCGTTAATCTCTATTTGAACTTAAGCCCATTATCACAATAACTAACAACTAAAACCACTTAAACAACAGTAATAATTTATTATTTTTATTTTATTTTTTCTCATATGCGCACTTTATGATTTTCTGTTCCAGAATCTTTGTTGTTCTTATCAAAACAGAAACATACATATATTTAAGTTTTTTTTTGTGCTGGAAAAAAATTTACCCATTTATTTTGAAAATACCCTTTCTAAGACACCCACCTGTGAATTGGTCCAAAACGTGAAATTAGGCGGTCACCCAACGTGCCTTTCAATAAAACGATTGTGGCACGAGCTGTGTGACATGTTGCGACGTCTTGTTGAAACCACATCTCCTGGACATCATGGTTATTCAATTCAGGAATGAAAAAGTTAGTAATCATTACTCTGTACCGATCACCATTGACTGTAACGTTCTGCTCATCATCGTTTTTGAAGAAGTACGGACCAATGGGCTGGTGGAAACCAGCCCATCAAGTGCACCAAACAGTCAGTTTTTCTGGATGTAACAGTGTTTCGACATACACTTGAGGATTAGTTTCACTCCAAATGCGGCAGTTTTGTTTGTTGACGTGGCCATTCAACCAGAAGTGCACTTCATCGCTAAACAAAATTCGCTTATGAAAATCGAGAACAACTGCAATCTCGTTTTGCACTAAAATCGTAGTATTTGCAAGCATTGCTCAGGCGTGAGTCTATTCATGATAAATTGCCCAACCAAAATGAGAATAAATCACTTGACAGCTGTTAAATTGGTTGCCATCTTGAACAGTAAAGCCAACTAAAAGTTCTATACATCGAAAAAAAAAAACACCCGGTGCAAAGAAATATGAGTGCCTTGATATTTATTTGTTTAATTTTACTGTCTATATGCACATAGTGCTATTAAGTAGGACTTCTCTTAGCTGGTATTTTTGTCCATTCGTTTCCATAATTATAAATCTAAGTTGAAACGGGATTCGTTCATTTTATACTGTTGAGCTTCAAAGTTGACATTCAATGTTCCTTATTTCTGGTAATCAAAGTCGCCTCTGGCTTCACATTTTAAACAGACAATATACATATGTGTATATGCTCCAATGTATGCTTTGGTATTAATAGACTTAAAAAAAACCGGATCCATTTGTACAGACAAACATTTGTCGATATTGTGGCATCAATTTTTCTTTAGCTTTTGGCATGAAGAAAAATGTCCATCATGATATAGCAAAAAAATATATTTCGAGGTGTCGGATTTTAAATATTTTTTTTGGTATTTTGGCATGGCAGCCCTTCTAAGGCGTGGTAGGTGTTATTAAAAAAAATATTGGGCAGATAAAATTGTTAAATGTTGGCAATATATATGATTACTCCACGGGCAGCCTGCGGTAAATTAGCGTTACAGGGGAAAGTTTCATTTTCGAGACTCGAAAAATCGATGGCTATTGTGCCATTGCCAAATCAGCCTAACAAACTGACTATTCTCCATAGTAGAGCTTGATTGTGTTGTTTTAATATAGTGGCCTTCTTTTTTTATTTTTAAAAATTCACAAGTCATCTGATTGACCATAAAGTTCTTTTAAATGATTTTTGATAATATTTGGATTAATATGAATGTGGATTATAAGGGTACATAATTGCTTGTGACTCTGTTCGTGTAAAGCAATACATAACGGGTTATCAATTTTTTGGTGGTTTTAAAAATATAGGACTGGAATTTGACATCTGGCAAACTAAAGCCTCGTATAGACGGTTGTCAGATTTTACAATACTGTAAGACCTAACAACGTGCTGGCAATCTACTGGAAATACAAAATTGTCAGCATTAAGAAAACTATCAGTTCAGACAATTGCAACAATATCTAACAATTTCATTGCCAGACAATTGCCTGACAATAAATTTAGCTACCAACGAAAATTGTCAGCTTACACGGATGTAAGATCTACGTATCAAAAATTGCCAGCCAATTGTCATTATCAAAATACACAAACACACATGCCGTTATTCATTCTTTATTTTTCTCGCTCAATAACCATGTTTTTTATTTTTTTATTCTCTTCTCTGCAACTCTTTACCTCTCGTACTCACATTTTTACTAGTCTCTGGTTTTTTCTCTCCCTTTCGTACATACACATTTTTCTTTAATATTCTTTGCCATTACTCTGACAATGACGCCATTGTACTCGTAAGGTGTTGAGAATTTATACATCTGACAATATTCCAATGCCTGACAATGTACTAGCAATGATGATGCCAAAGTGTTCAGACGATTGACAGTTAACTGACAATTAATTGTTAGGTAGGTGGCCTGCCAATGCTTTTGCTTACAATATTGTCAGGAAGAAATTGTAAGTTCTCACGATTGGCTAAAAATATTCTATACATTTTCTGACAATATTGTAAGATCTTACAATCGTCTATACCTAGCTTATAGTTGTCAAACCAATTTTTTTCTTCTCAGTTGAAAGTCTGACATTGACGAAAATGGATCTCTTAACTATCACACAATCCATAAAAATGATCAAAACTTAATACAGAAATATCGTGCTTTAAGTGGAGATTATGGTTTACATAATCGTCCAACTACGCAAACAATTGGCAAAATTGTGAGGAAATTTGAAGAGACTGGAGCGGTTAGAAATATTGTAAGGCCTGTGCATCAACGTTTCGCCCGTTCCGCTGAAAATATCGCTGTTGCAAGTGAAAGTGTTGCCGAATACAAGAATGTGTCGATTACTCGTCGTTTTCAGGAATTAGGACTGTCTTAAGGCATATTGTGGCAATGTTAGATCTACACTTACATACATATAAATTCCAGATCACACAAAAAACTGAGCCCAGCTGACCATTCACAACTTAGATACGTGGAATGCGTGCTTGAACAGCTAAGGCGGTGGACGGCGATTTTTGGAACAAAATTCTCTTCAGTGTGAAGCAAATTTCTCACTCGGTGGGTATATTAATAAACAAGATTATCGTACTTGGGGTTCTGAGAATCCTGTGGCGATATCAACTGGCCGCCAAGATCATGCGATTTGACACCATTAGACTTTTTTTGTGTGGGGCTAAGCGAAAGACCGTGTTTATGCAGATAAACCTTTAACTCTTGAACACTTAAAAACCAACATTCGTCAGGCTGAGATACCGCCTAATATGTGTCAAAAACTGACCGAAAATTACCTCAAAAGAATCAATGCTTGCAACACTTCGCGTGGTGGTCATTTATATGATGTAGTGTTTCGCACATAATGTCAACGTTCAAACTTTATAATCAAAAAGAAATATCATGAAAACAATATTTTATATGTGTTTTAGGTACGTTTACTTTTGAAACCGCAAAATTTATAACCCGTTATTAGCAATAGAGGGCAAATGTAAGCTTTTAACTTTGCATATATTGATATAATAACAGATATGCAGCCATTAAGAAAACATTCTAATTTTTTGGATCGCTTGGTAAATCGTGGGTGATGTTTTGTTTTGTTTTTCCTTCAAAATATTGTTTTTAATAACGTTCACTAATCTTTTTTATGCCAACTAATTCCATACAATCGCTTCAGTTAATCTTGAAAGTTTTTTTTGAGCTTCGTTCTTTATGATATTCATTCATCCTGATATAAATTGTTTGTTGTATTAATGTTTGCTTCGTGTTGTTTCCTTAGCTTCGATAACATATGTATATGGGTGTTTCCATGGTTACGCACGTGACATTTGTACACGTTTAATTGTTTTGAATATTATAAAAATATAAATGGGTTGGAATTTTTGAATGGAATTTTGCCACTGTTACATTTAATGTGATGAGTTCCTTCCAAAAAGTATATATATTGGAAAATTGAGCACTGGGTACCCAAGTTCCATGCGATCAAAGTTGACTTACGCACGTGACAAAAAACGTGCCTTTTAAAGCAGCATGAAATATTGCAAAAGTAGGCGAATTGTAGAAGATTTTTATTTCGGAAAAAATGTTTTTATAAAGGTTATTAATGGACCTTTATAATCATGGTTTGTTCAAAAACAAGTGTGCATGGGTTGGCTAAGAAAAAAAAAAAATGTTTGATTACGCACGTGACACTTTTTACCTTCATACATATTTTTGTAATTTAACATATATTTTCAGAAGTTTTTACCATCATTTAAAATTATTATAAGTTAAATTTTTATTTAACATAATAAAATGTCAATAGTTTTTTTTTGCAATTTTCTGTGCTTAAAAAAATTGTGCGAGCGTTTTGATTTTTTAACTAACGGTGGACCATTTCATAAATAAAAAAGAAATACCCATATGTATTTTCTCAGTGCAGCTTCGTACTGTTGCCTACACAAGCGGCAACCCCCATTGCCGTAATTTGTCTTAAGAAGATTAACTTGTACTCCAACAATGTTTGAACACTCGTTCTCTAATACAATTTTTAACATTGAAAAAAGCAATCATGGCAACACAATGGATAAATTAGGCACATACGCACTTATCTACACAAGTCTATTATATTTTGGCATCTTGTATAAATACTTAAGTGAATTTTAGCTTTAAATTAATACTTAAAAATCTTTGTCTTTACTTTTTAATACTTTTCGTATTCCAATCCTTTCAATGTGTCTGAAAATTAAAATAAATGTGCGTCTAGTGGCAGCGTGCATACATACCTACGCATGTACACCCATTACAGTTGAAGTTGTATAAGTGGAACTGCTGTAGCTTTTGTTTTATTGTTTTCTTTATCTTAAACCAACACTTAGAAGACGACTCTGCACTATATCCTACAGGAGCTGCGAAAATATGTGAATTTTCATAATACTTTTTTGAACCAAACTTAGTTATTCACTGAGAGTGTTGAACTACGCGGTAGTGTCATATTTTCGCTTTAATATCATGTTTCCACGACATGTGCTTCGCTCTCTATTTGTGGTTAACAGCCCAATTTTGAGAACGAATGAAGTAGCTTCATATTGAAGCTGCCTACGAAGCACGAAAAATTCCTGTCTTCTCTAATTTATATCGCAAGTTTATCTGCACTCTATCAATCTATCAAAATCATATATTGTAAACAAAAAAATAAATAAAAAATACAAACAAAGTAAGCGTAATTGTCCCATAAAAATCAAAGTTCTGTGTTGTATTTAATGCCCTGCAATGCGAACTCCGAAGACATTTCCATATGAATGTGGTTTTTCTGCGACAACATTTCACTTACTTTTTTTTTTTTTGGCGATTTACAAAAATTTGCTTCACGAAATTAGTAAAAAATGTATGAAGGCTTATCAAAACAAAACAATAATCAAATCGTAGCACATAGACGAGTCGTGTAAACAGTGTGATTCATAAATATATGTACAAGGTGGCGCAAAAGTAATCCTCCTGTCAGAAAATGCTATAAATTTTGCGATTGGCCCCTAATGTTAGTTCTGTTTTGACATTGGTGTAGTAAACACATGCGAAATACATGTTAATAAACAATGTTGCGCTACACTGCTCCAGAACGCGGAATACTGGGGATTGATTTATTTGACCAATAATCGGTCGGTGACTTTGGCACAACGTGAATTTCGTCGCAGATTTCCTGGCCGTCCAACGCCTACTGGTGAAACACTGCGACGTTTAGCCGCTCGCCTCGAAGAGACTGGCACAACACAAGATGCTGCCAGGCGTGGCAGACCCCGGAGTAGCCGTTCTGCAGAGAATATTGCTACTGCAGCCGAGGATGTCATGGAAGCGCCGTCAACATCGACCAGACGACGTACCACGCAAATGGGTATCAGTCGACCGTCTTTACAGCGAATTTTGGTACAAGATTTGAAGATATTTCCGTACAAAGTCCAGACGGTGCATCAGCTGTTAGCTGCTGACCGCCAATCACGTCTAACATACGCTCAAGCCATCCTTGATCACCATCAAGAGGAAGATGATTTTTATCAAAAATAATCATGAGTGATGAGGCCCATTTCCATCTTAGCAGGTACGTAAATAAGCAAAATTTACGCTTCTGGGGCACTGAAAATCTGCGTGTAACCCACGAAGAACCATTACACTCGCTCAAAGTCACTGTATGGTGTGCTGTTTTCGCTGGAGGAGTCATCGGACCTTTTTTCTTCGAAGACGTCGCTGGCCAAACGGTTACTGTGAATGGTGAGCGCTACATAGCAATGATCAATGAGTTCTTTTTGCCGCAACTTGATGAATCGGGATTGGGAAACATGTGGTTCCAACAGGACGCACATACTGCACGTGCCACAATCGATATGCTGAAGGATACATTTTCCGGGAGCCTAATCTCCCGTTTTGGCGATTTGCACTGGCCAGCAAGATCGCCTGATTTGACCGCTGCAGACTTCTTTTTGTGGGGCTTTTTGAAGTTGCGGATTGATGTCAATAAGCCTCAGACTCTTGCAGTTTTTAAAGTTAATATCCGTTAAGAATGTGAGGATCTATCGCCGGAACTTTTATCCAATGTGATGTCACATAAATGGCGGCGGCCATTTATATCACATCATATTCTCGACTTGATGTAAACAATTCAAAGACCAAATAAAAATAATCCACAAGAAGAATCAAAGTTTTTATTTTTTTTATTACAGCCAAAAAACATCGGACGGTTATTTTTGCGCCACCCTGTATAATTAGCTTATAAAACTAAATTATTTTTGCTATCCTTTAAAAAAAAAAATTCCAGTTGAATATACTTACATAAAAATACATACATACATACACAAACTAAACCAAAATACATGCCTTCTATCATTTCTAATGAGTTGGCTTCACATGAAATTTAACTTGACATCAATTTTTCATATTCAATTATATACAAAACGGTTTCGCTTCTAACTTCGTTGTAACAAAATTTTCAATAAATGGAAATTTAAAATTTTGTTAATATTAAATAAAAAAAAAAAAATAAATATGAAAAAATTTCCTCAAGTAGGATTCGAACCCGAGCTGAACAATATAAATTTGGAAGGCGAATTGTATGCAAAAAGAATGTGGTCCATTCATGCTGGTGACGGCTCCACACTCCGGTACGCTATTCCACTACAGCTTACCGCAGGGACTCTTGGCTGCTGGTTTTCACACCCCTGGCCCGGTACACCCCTCCTTAGCCAACCTGAATACCTGGGACTACTCCATGGTACCCATATTGACGGCAAGCTTAGTGCGGACGTTCCGTCAACATGAGGAATTCCATCACACAGAGCTCCCAGCCTCAGGCCATCCCATAATCCGACTTCACAGAAGCGTGATTACAGAAGATGCCAACCTTCCAGTCGAAGAAACGAAAACATTATGTTTGCTGTGTTAAAGGTTTGTTTGAACATTTTTGATTCTCATTTTTGACGACTTGACTCCTGGCTTATGCTTATAAAACAACTATAATTGATGAGTTATTGCTGCTCGTCGCGACATATGGCTATTAAAACCCGAAAAGTGACAAAAACAAGACAATGGCAGAGATAAGAGCAACCGTGGCATTCCCATGCTCGGAATCAGCTTAATGACCTGTACCGATATTTCGAATAAGATTTTTTCTCATTGAACTTCCTCGGAAAGGTTTAAGGTAGAATTGGTTATATCAGATTTAATTGTGGATACATAGAATAACCAAATATTTTCTTACTTTTTCGTCCATAGTGTCCATTCCAATCCTCATGAAGGACAACAAGATATACGTTTGTATTAGATAAGTACTTAAACATTTTCAGATGGGAGCTGGTGATGAATCAATTAGCCACCAACGTTATTATTGTAGGCACATTACTAATATTCCTTATATTCGGATTTTCACTGCTTTTAGCATAAATTCAATGAACAAGAATATGTACTTCTGTATGTGAACAAAATTATTGTTTTCATTCATTAGGATGTATTGTTATTTTCTATTAGTGGTATAGTATATACAAGTTTTTTTTTACATTCATAAATAAACCGTAGAATACAAAGTGGCATGTATGTACAGGAATGAGCCTGTACATCCATCCATATTTATACACACTTTGTATGTATGCGCTTATCCTGTAAACACATACATATGTACAAAGTTCATGAATCATGATAAAAATAACAAAACTAATACCCTTACGTGCACAAGTAAACACACTTGAATATAAATGCTCTTTATCCTGATGTACTCCTTGATACCGGCACTTAACCCTCTTGCCTTTTCGACTTGACTTCGACTTGCATAATTTTCAAAATGATGTGATGATGGAATGAACAAAGCAGAAAAATTATATTTATTGTTTGAGACGAAACAACGGTAACAATAATAAGTGAAAAGTGGCACCAGAAAAGATTTAATTCGATACCTTAACACAAGCACCATCATCCACAAACATCATTTATATGGAGACACATTCATGAATTATTAAGAAATAAAATTATATATGTACATGTCGGTTTCTGAAAACTTAAATGTCGCAGCAAACTAAATAAATTCAGTCAAGTACGAGGCTGGCTCGCACACGTATGTGTAATGTACGTATGGCATGGCATATGTGAATACATATATTGTATTAATTTCATCTCTCTGTCTCTTACAGCTTGAGAGTTACGTTTAATTGCGCCTACCAGTTTTCGACTTGTTGTTGTTGTCATTTGCTATTGTCATCAGGCATCTGGGAATACATACACTGTACGAATTTCGGCTCTCTATCTCTTACGTTTCGATAGTTATAGCTGTTACTCTACGTTGTAAAGGGGCACCTGGTAGTTTTACAGTTGTTATTATTGTTTTTAGTATTTGTGGAGCATATGTGAATACATATATAGTGCAAATTTCATCCCTCTCTCTCTTACAGTATGGAAGCTACTGCTACTTTTTACTTTACGTTGTATAGGGACACCTGGTAGTTTTCGACTTGTTGTTGTTTTTAGCATTTGGTATTGTAGGCCATATGTGAGTATATATGTATATTGTGCACATTTCATCTCTCTGTCTTTCACAGTTTGGTAGTTACGGCTAATTATTACTTTAAGTTGTATGGGGACACCTGGTAGTTTTCGACTTGTTGTTGTTTTTAGCATTTGGTATTGTAGTGCATATGTAGATACATATATTGAGCGAATTTCAGCTATCTGTCTCTTACAGTTTAGCAGTTACGGCTAATTGTTACTTCAGGTTGTACGGGGACACCTGGTAGTTTTCGACTTATTGTTTTCTTTAGTATTTTTTGTTGTAGAACATCTATACTGTGCGTATTTAAGCTTTCTATCTTTTACGGTTCGAGAGTTATAGCTAATTGTAACTTTTGTTGTATGGGGACACCTGGTAGTTTTCGCTTTGTTGCTGTTTTTAGTTTTTGTTATTGTAACAGCAAGGTACAACAACATCCTGTGAAAATTTCAGCTCTTTAGCTCTTACCGTTTCGGAGAATGGACGCTGTGACGACGGACGGACGGGGGGACGTAGTAGTCTCGGTAATAGGGTTCCGTTTCATTCTCATGAGTACGGAGCCCTAAAAACTGGCGATTCCCGTCAAAAACAACTTTCCTATACAAATACTCTATACGAGAGAGAGAGAGAGAGAGAGAGAGAGAGAGACAGATAGCTTCTTATAACAATTACTCGGTGACTTAAAATAGGAAACAATTCACAAAAATATTGATATTGATTGTCTGATTTTTTGCCCAACTTATATAAGCATATCTTTCAGTTTTGGATGAAGTCAATCTGCAGTGTATGCATAAATTGTTGAATTGTTTTTTTTTTTTAGCAAAATGAACGTTCAAATCAAAATGCATTGTGTGCAGCATCATTTGCTGTAAGGAGACACTTTTTCACCCCAATGGTTTCGTTAACAAACAGAGTTGCAGCATTTGGGCCAATAAGAATCCATGAACGATATCTGGAAAGTCAACGCATCTACAAAAAGTGATTGCTTGGTGCAGTTTAGGGGCTGGCGGTTCCATTGGAAAGCAGTTAATGGACTTCTTGTGACCAGAAGTTTAGGATATGTATCTCTACGATGGGTGCTATCAACAGAATGACTTCACTTGTCATACATCCATCGAAAGAATATCTCTTCTGAGCGATAAATTCAATAGAAGTATTTTGTCAGGTCATGGCGTTATTAATTGATTGCCACAATCATGTGATTTGGCACCGTTGGGCTTCTATGCCTGGGTCTTTTGAAAATAAAAAGAGTACGTCAAGCAATAAAAAAAAAAAAATACCAGGAAGTAAAAAATTAGATAACTCCGTTCATTAACAATATTGGTCCTCAATTATGGTTCAGAATCATGGCCAAAATATGGACCATCGTAGAGGGTTACGATGACCAATACGTGGTGAGCATTTGTGTTTCACGAAAAGTGGTTCGCAATTATGTTTTCATAATCATGGCAAATATGGACCATCGGCCAGAGGTATGACACCGAATCTGTGGCGTGCATTTGCCCAATACTAATCAAAGAAACGGTAGCAAATTAGGCTCAGAAAGCATAATGATTTGAGGGAATTAGCTCTAGTTAATATGCCTGATATATAAATAATACGGTATGTATAGCGTCGTTATACAAAAAATAATTTAATCGGCATTTTCTGTAAGTCGATCCCAGGCCCACTTAGCGAAGCGTATACACAAACACATTCGTTCAGCGGAAGGATAAAACTAATTATCTGTCACATCAGACATGTGACTGTGAAGTGTTACCATTCACGAAATAAGCACTAGTTGAAAAAGAAAAACGTTAGATGGCGGACCCTATACCAGGGGTACACTTAGTCTACCAATTGCACGTTACGTGGTACGTAACTCTTGCTGTGCGAGCCAGTCTCATACTTGGCTAAATTTATTTTTATTTGCTTGGATTTGTTTTAAAAGTTAGCCTTTGCTTTTCAAAATACTAATTTTCTTCTTCTTTTTTTTTGCTATAGGCCCTTAAATCGCAAAAGAGGCCTAGATGTTTTTAACCTGGCCTTTGGCGTAACTCAGTTTTTGCAGCGACCGAAAATTTCTATTATAAACTAGAATTGAATGTCTGACTTTAGTAAGCAAATTTAATCTAGAAATTTCCCTCTAGGTCTTCCCGATTTCATTAACTTCCTCCACTTTTGTGGAATTTTTTCACATCAATGTATTAATTTTCTTTATGATATTTTTTATGTTGTTTATAAGTTGTGGACAAAGTTTGTAATTGAGTCTCTCAAAGGCAAAGAAAGTGGGCAAAACAAGATATGCATTAAAATGATACTAATCATAAACTATTTCAGCTTTACTTTTTATTTTTAGCTTTTTTTCTTCCACAAAAGTACGTCATAATGATGGCATTCATACCAAATAAATCTTAACGACAAACTGACTTAAAGAATTTTATTTTCTTCACATGTGATGGTTTTTGTAAAGGTTTAATTCAACTAAAACACAAACCAGAAATATGGGAGAGAAAACGAGTGTATAAGAATAAAAGAAAAAAACAAAAAACAAATAAATAATTTAATTTTATGGTTTCAAAAACTTTTATTTCTTGCTAAGAAAATAGTAGAATAAAGAAACCGAAATACTACGTACAGGAAAACCTCTAATTACGTGGTTTGTAGGACCAAAAAAAATCGTATAAATCAAATTTTCCTAAAATGGGGCTCTAATTGGAAAAAATGCTTTTAGTTTATAAATAATCATTTATATAGCCTAAAGCAATACATCAATCGGTTGGCAATACCTGAACTGGATGCAGCGGTGTTGTTATGTATTCCAGTAAGGGAAACTTTTCGATTGCTGGATACGTTAAAATGAAACAATAATGTCATACATATATTGAAACTAAGAGCCGCTTTTTCACGCTAAGCTGCAGCTACAATTTTTGTTTACGAAAAGTGGTAGTCATGTAAAAAAAAAGCTGGCATGTTTAAAAAAATGCCCGAAAATGTTGTCCCTTCGATCTGTCAAATAAAGTCGCATATAGAAACCTGGGCCAAATTCCGGTATTTATGGTTGAATAAAATCGATATTGAAAATAATGTAATTATAATAAAATAATATAAAGTTAATTAATTTCTATTATTCGAAGTGGCATGGTTGTCGCTTTAGAAACATGAGCCGCTGAGTTCAAAGACGGGTGCTGACGAGAAAGTGTGGCGGCTTCGAAACAACTAGTTGTCCACCCTGCTAAATGTCTTTGATGTCATCTTTGTCTAATTTAATTAATATCAGTCACAAAATAATGCAGAAAGAACTTGAGCCTGATAAACTTAATACAAAAATAAAATCATATAACTATATTTCAGCATAATATCTTGTAATTTTTCTGTTCAGCCCTTTGCCAATAGGGTATTTATAGCTTTATCTTAAAATACCTATTTGGCCACCACACAACTTATTGATCTAAATCTCACTTTAATCGTTTTATAAATGGCCCCTCTGCTTGTGGATTGAAAATAAGCAAAATCGGATTTATAAATACTGAGATATAGACAAGAAAACTTTTAAATGTTTTGACCATATTTGTTATATTATAATAAATAGAAAAACAAAGGGCTCGAACCAGCAGCATGCAGATTGATAAGCAGCTATCACTACCACTGAGCCATCACCAGTGGTTGATGAGCATGGCATTTTAGATGTGTACATGTAGCTTATAAGTTTGATTTTACCCAGTAAGAACAGTACCGGTCAAATAACGCGTTAAGTAACAAGTACTCATAACCAAAGTGTAGGTTAGAAATTCTAAAACTTTCAGTTATTTTGTACAGGCCTTTGGGAAAAAACTAGCCTATTCTCTTCTGTACGTGTGAACTGATATTTCTTTCTTTTACATTATTGTTTAGAACAAAGAACACTATAGTGCTCTCGCTTGCACACGTCAGTGCTGACGTGCATATAACCGGTTAGTTAACGGTAGCGATAACCGGTAGTATTATACTATAAATAACTTGTTAGTTAATCATTACTACTAATATTGGTTAGTGTTACTGAATACTACCAGTTATTGTATTCCTGAAAATTGGTTATTGCTACTGTATTAAGAAAAGCTCGTTTTGATGTTTTTATTTCATTTTATTTTAAATTAAAAACAATATCTTAAAAGAATATTTATGTATATTAAATAAAAATAAATAAATATAAAAAATCTAAACATGAAACATATTGCATCGGAATTTTTCGCTTTTGGGTACCCTTGTAGCGCAAAGGGGCAAGTTAGGAACACCCATTTCCTTTAAAGTTTGCAACAGGTCTGTCATAGTATTTTGGGACACATTATTACGAATAGGCCATGACTTGAGCTTTGTTTAACATTCCCCATTTCTTTAATATTTTGTGAATTTTCACTATCGGGCGGACAACTCTCTGCACTTTCCGCTCTATCAGCAATTGCCAATTTATTTATATTTTTATACGTTTCCACTCTTTAAAATTCTTTTTTTTCAATGCTTAAATCATTTTGTTTCAATTTTTACTTATACTTTATTTATTATTATTTATGTTTTTATTCATAATTTTTTTTTAACTTTTTAATTTTGGTTTTTTCTTTATTTTCACAAGCGTCTTCAATTTATTTTTTTAAAGACAAGTTCTTGGCCGTTCATATTAGTTGTGCCATCTAAAATGATGAAAAATGTAAGGTGTAGCACGATTCTTTAATCAAAAAGGCTGTTTCTTTCTACCTTAAGGCACTTATGGAATATAAGTGTGCGTATGTATGTGTTGAAATTTTAAAATCTTTCAATGTATTGGTGTATCGGTTAGGTAGGTTTTACTGGGTACCCTTTTTCTTATAGGTTTGATTTGTGTTACACTGCAGTTACACGATCAAGTTTTGCTATCAAGTTTTTTTCACATACTGCTTGTCAAAATTCAATAAAATTGATAGCTGTGACGTAGGCTGCACGCAATTTCATAACAATTCGTTTTCAAGATGCCGTCAAGAAGAAAATTAAAAATAGCATATTCTGCTAAAAAAAATTAAAGCAAAACCTCCTCTTCTATATTCTACCCAGAAACTAATTCAGATTCTAAATCGAATATTTTTTTTTAAACTATTTAAATATAATCATAATATACAAATATCTCTTTTTAAAATTAAAAAAAAAATAATGGAAATCAATGTAAAAATAAGAGTAAAAAAATTGGTTGATTTTGCGCGTAAACATTTTTATTTCTATTTTCAAGCTTGAATCTGTTTAATTTTTATCACTTTGAATTGCAACTTTCAAACAAAACAACAAAATATTTGCAGACAGAACGAAAAAAAATTGTTTTCTTGATTGCAGACAGAACGAAAAAAAGCTGTTTTCTTGATTGTGACATGATGCTCTCTATGAAAAGCAAAAATTGTCATCAAATTTGCATAAATTTTCAAAATTGTGAGTGTATTAGTAGAAAAGTGTGAATGTATTGAAACTTGAAAGGCAAAACTTGATCGTGTAGCCCCCAAGTTAAACAAAGGGAAGTTCTACATTCCAACACATACACACAGAGATTCGAGTCTCGAAATGATCATCGTCTCATGTGTGTATGTGTTGTAAACAGTGATGCCAGAGATTTTATTTTTGTGTTTTGTTTTATTTATTATGTTTGCTCACAAACATAATTTTTGGGTAAAAATCGGCAAATTAAAAATTGAAAGATTAAAAATAAATTTCTTTGTTGATAAAAGTCTGTGTATTAATTTGAAAAAAAAAAAAAAAATACTTAAATGAACAATTTATTATTAGTAACTAATGCTTATGATACAAACGTATACGATAATAAAAGTTTTATAAAAAAGATTGTGGTTTATACTTTAATAACACTTGGTAGTTTATGCAAACTGAAAAAATATGTGTTTCACATGTGTATTTAATGTTTTTTATTAAATCAGTTTGAATATCCCCACAAACACAGCTTCAGCTATTTTTTAAATTTTAAATATTCTTCCTGAGATATAGTTAGTTTTAATACATTAATTTTGCAATGAGCCTCTAAGTTTCGTGTTGCTTAAGTTGATTTAATATTATTATTTGCTTGAGCTGAAGGTCTTTTTATTGCATATATTTTATGTATTTATTCGAATATTTTTGTTGATATTTCGCTCTCATTCGGATAGCTTCTTCAGGACAATGAAACCAAACATCGACAAAAATATTTAGATAAATAAGTAATGCATTACACGTTTTAAATGTGTAATTAAAATAAAAACTCATAGTTTTATGCTTACAAAAGTGGTCGAAATCATTACTCTCCAGGAATATAAAAATACTTTAAAAAAATTTTTTGTAATTGTTTTTTTTATTATTGATTTTTTTAATCTTCTATCTTATTTTCTTTTGTGCTGAAAAGTTTTCCATTCACCTCCGGTAGGTTTTAAATCGCCATTGTAATAAAAAGGTACAATAAGCAATTTAAATAGATGTTGTGTTACACCCTGATATTGAATCAAATTATTATTTCTGTACGAATTTAGCATGATTTTTAATCAAATTTTGCTCATGCTAATTTTAGTTACCAAATATCAGTAAAACGGAAAAAAATTAAATAGAAGTAATTTTTCATTTTCGGCCCATCTGGGATTCGAACTCGGACCTCTTGGCTTAATATGTAATTGTAATGCTACAAACATTAGCTACTAAAAATAGATTGTTATTTAAAGTAATTTATAAACATATAATAATTTATTGTATAGTTTTCGATTTATAGTTTTCGATTTTTGCTAATGCTGGGTCAAAATTCATTATTTTAATTTACATAAGAGCCTATTTTTCAAATAGACTTAGGGATATCAAAGTTCATAAACGACTTTATTTGGTTTAATAATTGAGCTCAAGGTCACTTTATTTTCAATAAGTATACTTTTTATTTATTGTTAAATTATTGAATAATTAAGCTTAATTGTTCATATACGACTTGATATTACACATTTATATAGAAAAGCTTCTAGTTATACTTTGGTAAAGGGTATATAAGATTCGGCACAATCGAATATAGTACTCTTACTTGTTATTAATCTATTAAATGGATATGATTTTATTCAGAATAATAAAATCGTAATACCTTCCAAGCCCGCTACTAATCGTTTTTGGTAGTCTTCGCCATCAATAACAGACGCATTATTTCCATTCTCCGACAAACGATATAATAATCTACTGCACCAGTCTTTGACATGGGAAGTTGTTACATCGTTTAATCATACTCAATCAGGTGTTGGTACCAGCATATTTTTGCTGTGTATGAACATTTTGTGTGGTTGTATGTTTTACTGTAGCATACAATCAGTCATATAGAGTTTGTGGATATAACTTAAAATTTGTTTATTATACCGTATTACGTGGTGCCATTTTGATGGCTGAACCATGTAATCCCACTTACATGTAGTTGTCAAATATGTGCTACTCAATTTGAGCCCGGCTTATATTGAAATCATGTTAATAGAGGCTAACCTGTATGTTCATTTATAAAAATATTTTATTAGTTTCCCTTTTGTTGAACAAAGTTTTTATTATAAGTTATTGAATTTTGTTTGCTACCCAACAAAAAAAGAACCCCAATTGTCAGTAATATAGATGGAATACGTAAGTTATTGCAGCTGGAATTCTGGGGAGCTTTATTTGATTTTAGGGGATAGCTGAGCGTCCTAGTACTATCCTTATTGCTTTGGTCCGCCACATATGTATGTCGACGTCATAATTAGGATTTGTGCTCACCGCAACGCCTTGGCGTGGTGCAGCATGTTTGGTAAGGACAAACAATTATCTGTCAGTAAGGTATATAAAATTACGATATTTTGTGATATTTGGCAATGCCAAGTGTACGATGACATTCATCAGCATCGGCTAGTCAAACAGGTTGAAGTTTTTAGTCCAAAATACATAACAGGCCTCACAGGCTGCTCTCAGAAAGTTAAAATAGTACGTTCGCATAAAGCAAACGGCACAAAAAAGTGTATGACGTAAACACTTGCGTAACTTCGAACTTTTCGGGCTTTATACGCGTTTGGCATTTTTGTTCATGAAAATAGTCAAACAAAGCAATTGAAAAAACTAATAGAAGAAACGAATAGAAGAAACAAAAAAGCATACAATTGATTTAAAACAAGAGTGTTGGCGAGGTATTTGCCTTGGTGGCTTCCACCATAGATTATAAACGCGCAATTCTAATTTATTTACAATTTTTTTTTTCAATTTTAATTCAATATAAATGGTCCTGAGACTTTATTAAAACTAGATATTTATGCGTTAAAATTCTTTTTGGTGTGTTCACCGCTGAAAATGGCTGATTTCCAACCCTTTTGTGCAGATAAATCCGCGTGGAATTCTTTTGGATTTTTATGATCGCGTAATAAAATATAAAGTCACTTAACCAATACACAAATATAATTTGACATTTGGTAGAGCTGTGATTACAGAACAAATTATGTACGTGAAGCTAGCAATCTTTTGATAAAGCAGTAGTGGCGGTAACAAAGAGTATTATTTTAGATATAAGAATATAAATAAAATAATACATTCCATTTAGCCCTTATAGCAAATAAATAATTAAGTTAATTTTGGAATATGTAAAACAACAGTAAATATATTTATAAAGGGTTCGCCAAATAACTTTTTTTTTTTTAAACGGCACAAAACAACGAGTGTGGCTTCTTCGGCTGTGTGACACCATCACAATGTTTGTTGGTGTTGTGTTTGTTGTAGTTATACTGCTATCGGGTATTGGGGTAACCTGATACTAATCTCCCAAATTTCGAAATTTTCGGTTAAATTTCGTAGCTACATTGGAATTCATGATAAACAACTAAGAGTACTAAATTCAGCTGGGCCGAATCTTAAGCAGCCTTCACAAAGAACACTTCTGACCCTCAGATCTGGTGTATATAGAATGGTATGAAAAGTTTTTGTGTTTAATAGAGTTATTTTATTATTACAAAAACTTGCAGGCACCAAAAATTAGAATAAAAAAAAAAATAATAATAAAATCTGCTTTTGGCACTAAAACTGCTTTAAGTTCAGTAGACCTGCCAAAAAAGCAAAGTTTTTTTTAAATTGTCCCAATAGCCTTTTTACACTGACTAACATCCATGTGAAACGCATGGAAGATGTTGAAAATGTGAAACAGTCGTTCACATTGACAACATCTTACGTCATTTTTAGGGTTCCGTACTCATCAGAGAGAAACGGAACCCTATTACGGAGACAAGTACGTCCGTCCGTCCGTCCGTCACAGCGTCCATTCTCCGAAACGGTAAGAGCTAAAGAGCTGAAATTTTCACAGGATGTTGTTGTACCTTGCCGCTACAACAATAAAATACTAAAAACAACAACAAGTCGAAAACTACCAGGTGTCCCCATACAACGAAAAGTTTCAATTAGCTATAACTCTCGAACCGTAAACGATAGAAAGCTGAAATTTGCATAGTGTATGTATTTATAGATGTTCCACAACAACATATACTAAAAGCAACAACAATCCGAAAACTACCAGGTGTCCCAATACAACCTAAAGTAACAATTAGCCGTAGCTGCTAAACTGTAAAAGACAAAGAGCTGAAATTCGCAGAATATATGTGTCTACATATGCCCTACAACAACAAATTCTAAAACCAACAACATGTCGAAAACTACCAGGTGTACCTATACAACGTAGAGTAAAAATTAGCCGTAACTCCCAAACTGTAAGAGACCGAGAGATGAAATGTGAACAATATATGTACTCGCATGTGGCCTACAATAACAAATGCTAAAAACAACAACAATTCGAAAATTACCAGGTGTCCCTATACAACGTAAAGTAACAACTAGTCGTTACTCGCTATCCGTGAGAGACAGAGGAATGAAATTTACACAATATGTGTATTCACATATGCTCCACAACAAAACTTGCTAAAAACAACAACAACTGTAAAACTACCAGGTGTCCCTGTACAATGTAGAGTAATAGCTATAACTCTCGAACCGTAAGAGATAGAGAGTCGAAATTCGCACAGTGTATGTATTCCCAGATGCCTTATAACAACAAATTACAACAACAAAAACAAGTGGAATATTACTAGGTGTCCCCGTACAACATAAAGTAGCTTTAAAAACAGAGAGATGAAATTTATAAAATATACATATGTATTCACATACGCCATTCCATACATACATAACACATACATACGTACGGAACCCTAAGAGTGCGAGCCAGCCTCGCACTTGACTTAAATTATGTTATTTAGCTCTCAAAAAAAAAAAAAAAAAAATGACCAAACATTTTTAAGAAATAAAAAACGAATTTGAAATGGACTTGGAGGAGGACTTTTGGATATTTTCTTCCCATAGATCAGCAAATTGTTCTCTATATTGATTGACCATACGATGCGAACACCAGCTTTCTTTTGCACAAAAAATATTAATTAATTATTTTCTGAAATGTCATTTTGCTGGTCGATTTTCTGTAATTTTTTTTTTAGTGATGGCACTAAAGAAAATCGAAAGATGTAAGATGGAACAAAATGGGAAAGGATCATTTTCTGCTAATGTAGAAGGCTGTAGAATTTTCACGCTGTATAATTCTTAGGGGAAGATGTAAACATTTTTGCAAATTGATCAAAGATGTAATAACTTTTTTACACTGACTGACATCCACGTGAAACGCATGGACGATGTTGATAATGTGAAACAGTCGTTTACATTGACAACATCTTTCATCTTGCATTTATTTAGATGTCAAAAAAAGAAGACGCAAAATTGTTGTGAAAAATAAAAAAGGCGGACTTTTGGACGTTTTTCTTTTCATTGGTCAAGCAACATGTTCTACATATATTCTCCATATTGATTGACCATACGATGGGCTTTCTCTTGCACTGCAGTTAAAATGAATTTATTTATAATTAATTAAAAATTATAACAAAATACATGTTCCGCTCATTTTTTGATGTTAAATTTGTTTTCTGAAATGTCATTTTGCTAGTGGTGGTACAAAAGCGATTGATTTTCTGCAATTTTTTTCTTTAGCGATGGCACTAAAAAAATCGAAAGATGTAAGATGGAAGAAAATGAGAAAATATCATCTTCTGCTGATGTAGAAGGCTGTAGTATTTTCACCCTGTATAATTCTTATAAGATGTACGTCAGTGTAAAAAGGCTATAAGCTATTCTTGACTGGCTCATGTTTTTGAATCCTCTATTACACACCTTTAGATGGCGACTTGCATTGTTAATAGTTTTGGTTCTGTTTTATTTAAGGTGTTAATTAGAGTTTGTACGCGTGAGTAAATTACGAAAAAAAATATTTTTATTTATTTAATAAATTTTGTTTTTAAAGGAATTTGTTTTTTTTTTGTTCTCCATCGTTGGGTACTCATATGTATGCTGAATGTGTGACGTTGTTAAAAAGTGATTGCCACAATGTTGGTTGGAGAAAATGTGCATTCAAAAGAGGGGAACACTAGAATTTATATTACAGTACTCTACAACACAATTCTCTTGTATGAAAGGAAAAAACAAACAAGCAAACAACTACAGCCAGAGAGTTTTAACTGTTTAAAAGGAAGAGACAATTAGTTTATAGTAGGTCACACCAATACCACGTGGTGGATTATAATTTACGGCTCATGCTTTGAACACTAAAGTTGTCTCCGAAATGCGATGCCACAGATGAACTCAAATCACCAACGTGCCGGATGAACTTTGCCAGAACCCATGCCCCATGTTGGTCATGCAAACGAGCAAAAAGAGATGTTCATTTAAAGTCGGAGTTTTTAGACGAAGGCAACAACAGCCTCCGTAAATTGATTGCCAGCTAAAGAAGCTGTAGAGAATACTGTCACAGATGTTCACTTACAGTTTTGCAGTAACGATGGAGCTCTTTTAAGCAACAGTAGAATGTTGAATTCGCAACGGAATATTGAATAGATATTTAGAAATAAATATAACTAAAACATTTCACGATTAAAATAAATAAAATATAAGACAGAAAAGTGTTTTTAATTTGCTTTTTGTAATTTTCTGTTTTAGTTTAATTTAGTCGTTTGTAGGTTACAAGTCGAAATGTTGTTGAGGCAAACAACAACAATTTTCCAAAATTTATAAACTAATGTTTGTGAAAACTTCAACTTGTCTGGTGGAGTTTTATAAGCACATGAGAATGATTAATTTATACCAAGTGAATCCAACTTCTGATTTCCCATAACTTTGTCCTTGGCCAGAAGTCTATGTCTAGGGGCCAGGAAGCGGAACAATTATTATTGCTTAATATAATCTCTCACTAGTGGTGCTGTTTGAAGTTGGTATTCGGTTCTTAAAATTGCTTCACCCAATGAATAGTTTTTTTCTTGATGCTAATTTTTCGACCTTTGTTGTTTAGTATTTTAATAGTTCACTTATTTTTATAAATGTTTATTAAATTCGATATTTCGATATCACAATGGATATCTGCTTCAGCAAGGTTTTGAAGAATTTTTCTTCTTCCTGAGGAAGATATCGAATTTAATAAACATTTATAAAAAAACAAGTCACCTTAAGGCTCGAACAATTAAAATACTAATAGTTTTTTTTTTCATCAAGAAACTGCTTATGATAAAGACTTTCTGTTTTCGGATGCTCAACAGTAGTGCTAGTGAAATTCTATTACTTTTCCTTACTCAATGATGCTTAACACTTTTAATGTGGGGGGTACTGTTAACAATTCCACGTGAATATTTATCTTAAATATGTGTATATGTATGTAGATAGATCAAAAATTGTTTATATATTAACAGAAGGAAGAATTAACACATAAGGATTGGTTGTAAATATTTTAAGGGCCGGTGCTGATTTTGAATACAACACTTACTATTCAAGAGAATTTGTAGTTTTACTTTGCTATGGTTCAATTAGGTATGGAATATCTGCCAAATGGCCGTGGCTACCTCGGTGATTTGGAACCGATGGTCCAAACTTGCGAGGACTCTGAGAATAATTGAGGTTCTATGCCGTTAATGTGCCAAATTTTCTCACTCTCTAGCTATTGCATTGTAATACCACGTTTCCATTACAAGTTGAATCACCCGCTTCGCTCTCTCAATTGTATTTATGAATCATACCGTTTACACGACTCGTCTATGTGCTTCGATTTGACTTTTGTTTTGTAATAAGCAAATATACATCTTTCAATTAATCAGATGCAGCTGCTCCAAAAACAAAAGCATGCTTTTGAGCAATCCATAAACTTTAATTTAGAAGATATCCTTCTTGACAAAATTTTTTTCGTTTGTTTTTAACGTTTTATTATTTTTTTGATTTCTAAAATCAACTTTTATTTTTATGTATTATTATGTTTTCTTTGTTTACAATATATGTTGCTGACAGATAGTGCAGATAAACTTGCGATATAAATTAAAAAAGACAGGAATTTTTTTGTGCTTCGTATGCAGCTTCAAAATGAAGCCACTTGATTCGCTCTCAAAATTTTGTATGGCGAAACACGTTGCTTCGCACATCGTAGAAACATGCTATTACTGGCTTATTGACGTATGCCCTTTATTTTTAAAGAAAAAAGTCTAACGGTGTAAATTGACATGATCTTTGCTATCATTTGATATCGCCACCTCGTGCGACAACACGATCATTAAATTTGTCGCGCAAAAGAGTCATTGTTTTGTAAGCTGTGTGCCAGACAATTAATACCGTCCTGTTAAAACCACATATCGTCCGCATCCATATCTTCCAATTCGTGCCATAGAAAGTTCGTTATGATTCCACGATGGCAAACACCATTCACAGTAGCTGCCTGACCGGTCTCGTTTTGTAAAGAATACGGATCGATGATGCCGCCAGCCCATTAACCGCACCAAACAGTCACTCTCTGTGGGGACATTCGTTTTTTGACAATCACTCTTGGACTATTGTTCATCTCAAGGCGGCAATTCTGCTTATTGATGAATGATGTTTTTTTTTTCGAAAATTTATCAACCACTGTTGCCATTTCTTGCCATCATTCTGACCACTGACGACGCTTGAAATGCTCTTGTAACTGTGTAAGACCTCGAGGTATGTTGCAACACAGAATGTGGTTTTGTCAATATCAGACGCCATTATTTTAGTTGATATATTTGTTGAATAGTAGAATTAAAGTTGTTGATTGCGGATGAGTTGCCCTTTCAAAAGAATGGATACAATACTTTTAAGGAAGTGTTTTCCTGTGACATTGGTTTTAATGTGTCCTGGCTTCTCTTAGGGAGAACTATTTTTTCAGACTTGTGATACTTTATGCGGATAATTTAATTAAGTATATTCCTTGCATATACAAAATCTTTAGTAGGCAATTATTTTAAAAGTTTAACGGTGATCTGATCACAACTAGGTAAATCTGATTACAGGTGGACTGATCACAAAATAATTTGCAGCCCTAAGAATAGGAAACTGGTTACTCGCTCTGCATTGCCATTCAAACACCTTGAAAAGAGAATTGACAAAAGTTTCTGCAACAAAATCTGATCTGTGTGAAAAGGGAGTAGGATTTCTCTGCAACAATTCCAAACAGTTTTCTTGATGTATATAAACTGATTTTATAAGAAGTACATTGCTTGTGTTCTTAAACCTAAAACTAGTTGTGCCCCTTTAACTTATTTCTGTACTAGTTTAAATTTAAGTGAAATCTTGTTGTACAGGAAATGGAAATAAATAAAAATAAAAAAAAAATATGACTGGAGAGTGATCTGAAGATAATTCAAATCATGACTTTGTATTCACATAATCGTGCCTGATATTCTTGGTTCAATTTTGTGTATAATGACCTCTTTTTATGACCAGGTTAACACTTTGCACAATATATTATTTTAGATTGATTGTAGCTGAAATTTCTATAAAAACTGGATTTCGGTAGTATATTCCAGAAATATGTGGAGAGAGATCGGAAAGCAATCTTTTCACCTATATAACGTTTCTTGCCATCAGATATAATTTTTGATATAGCATGATGTTATACCCTGCTTATAGCTAAAACTTCCTTGAATAATTAAACTTCGGATATGTTTGAGACGATTTTGGAAACATTCTTTTCACTCTTAATATCCTTCTTTTATCGCCAGGCTTACGTTTTAGTGTTATATATTTTATAAGTCTTTTAGCTGAAATTTCCTTAAAAACCGGCTTTTATCCTTTTCGTGTCTCTATGGACCGCTGTGGTTAACATTTTTTTTTGACCCCTAATGATCTTTGTTGTCAACAGGTTCACTTTATGGTATAAATAGCACAAAAATTGCTGAAAATTGCAAAAAATATTACTTAAACCAATTTTATAAAAACATTAAAGAATTTGGAAAAATTCAACTGCTGCCAAGCCCAACACTTCCACAAAAACCAATTTGGTACAATTACCACAGTGCCCAGCAGTAGTGGTTTTGCTTACTCCGCAATCCATTCCGCTAATGTGAACGTATCTTTGATTGTATTAAAATTGTCAGTAATCTTCGTTGTAGCACTTTCCCTGCTAGATTTTTTTGAAACTAAATATTACTTGTTTTGCCACCAAAGTCCCACCGTGCGATTGGTTGCTCACCAACATTGCACGATTTGACGGCTGTCATATTTTTTATGATTGTCATGATTTATTACGGTTTACTTCTTGTCAATGCATGTACGCATATAACTTTGTATATTGTTTATTTAATGTTCTTCATACCTCGTTCGATGGACATTAAAAAAGCCAACTAAAAAATTTGTGTGTCAATCACTTAAATTAAGACGCATCTCACGCCCACCAAAGTTTGGGTGAATTTAATTTTTTTCTTCTACGCTTGTAAAAAAGTTTCTTGTTTTGCTTTGGTAACTTATTACAGATATATTTTGTAGAAAAATATTAACAGTTTTATAAATGTTCATGTTTATGAACAATGTTCTTTCTAAATAAATTTCGACAAGAGTTGTTTGTTCTCGCCAAGAAATTCTAAACAAAATTTTAGCCGAACGTCTGGACCTGGTGAAAATTTCGACTCAGCTTATTTGAAGGTACCTCGGTACCAGGCAGCCTTACAACTCCAGATGACTAGTGCTTTTAGCCTGAAGATATTGTCAAAATGCACAACACAAAAACACAACGCGAGCAAATGGGTGACAGAATTACAGCAGTTTTACCAGAAAATTACATCGGGGTACCTTGGTTTATTTTTTCCATCTAGAGTGCTACGTTTGTGTCAAACATTTTTTGTCAGTTATAAACGTTAGGCTATCGAAAATACATATGTATATATTTTGGCTCGCTGTGCTTGTAGTAAAATGTGAAATTTTTATTCCCATTAAATTTGCATTTCCCAAGTAGAGAAATTTGTTATCATGAATATCATGGGAACGTTTGTTTTGCTATCAATGGGCGGAGTGAATAAAAATTAAGTTAATGCTGCATAGCATAAAGTAGTAGCACTAGCTTAGTCTTTTCAGTACTAGCTTATGCTACTAGCTAAAACTATAAAAAGTGTGAATAACACTTAAATAAAACTTAATTTAATTGAATAAAACTTAAAGCAAAAGCTGGAAAACTCAACAGCTGGCAAAAACTTTTAAAGTGCTGCCATATTTTATCCATAAAGCCGGTATACATACATATGTACATATATCCGAAATTGAAATATATAAAGTATATATGTATATATTTTTTGTTGCGATTTTTCATGTTTATTAAATTTTTTTCAAACAAATTAATACATATGTATGTTGAATATTTTTTATACATAGATAGATAAAAACATTTATATTAGTATTATTTAAATCATGCCATTTTAAATAAGAAAAATTATATGCTTTCATGTTGAAAACTGTATTAATTAATCTAAAAGTAGTGATGTTCTCAATATTTTTATGACTTTTATGGCGTCGTTTTAGAGTATGTAAAATTTGTTATTTGCAATAAAACTCAGTCATATCCCTAGTGTACAGAGGTGCTAATAAATTGTAGGTCCACCTGACCACGATTGATCTGATCTTTTACAATATTTGGTTGCTCTAAATAAACTGAACCACTTCTTCGCATTGCTTTTTATTTCCATAAATATTCAAAAATGAGCTAATAAAAATTTAGTTTGTTCTGAGTATATTTTATAGCCGATTGTCGACGAAGTTTTATCAGTAAAATCGAACAACTTTTGAAATGCTATTCCAACATCTATCTGCTTCATATTCGACTATTTTTAGAACTCAAATATGTTAATACAAATTTTCAATAAAAAATACAGTTTAATCGTATTGTTAGATATTTTTGAAAAGGTTTTTCTATTAGTATTCCTTGAAAATTTCAAATTTATAAATAAAAGCACTTTATTCCCAAATAGTATTTGGGAACACATTTTTGTGAGGGGTATAAAAAGGGGAAAAAATGTCTTTGAAAAATCCATTCACTATAAGAGGAAATGTGGATTGGGAACACATTTGATGGGAAAAGTTATTCATGATCGCACTTTTGGAAAATGGGACAAATGTTAAGTGGAAAAATTATTCATGATAGATGTGCAACAAAAACAAACAAAAATGACAATGTTCTGCCAACTGGTTTTGGTGGAGGGAATTTAAAAAAAAAAATATACCTGTAGCGGCGTTAGAAGATTTGAGAACTGCATTTTTGACATGGATGCTGCGACTTATTTACAGTTGAACTCCTTGTATTTGTATTTTTACTTGTTCCCCATTCCGAACCTATTTATTTAAAATGTACATATTATTGTCCTGAATGTTATATACAAGCCTACTACCACTTTCAAATTGTCGTTTCTTTAAAGGCACATTGAAATATTTAAAAGTTTCTTTAAATAAAACTTTAAATAAAAACATTACGGCTGGCGAAAGCATGCAAGAGCTGCTGTAGTGACGATTTTTTTTGTGTGCTTCTCGTTACATCATTGTCGTAGATTACTGGTGGTAGACCTGTTTCAGCCCTTTGCCACCCACACAGATCCATGTAATTAGAACGGTGGACCCATTATTTCTGACAAAGTTTGTATCTGCAAAGCACAAAATATCACTCTTTTGTAATAAATAACGTCCCTCTACTGTAATCATTATTGTGCGCGCTTAATGCGACTATTATGATTGTTTCTTAATTTAAGGATTAACAACGTTGCCTGCTTTGGGTGAATAGATGAAATGTGTTATTCACCCTTTCCATCTGTTGATGCCAATTCTAGTCCGACTGAAATGATACTTTTACTATAAATGATACGTTGCCGGCTGCATGCATGTGCAGGCACATTGGACAAAACTGTTTTCTTTTGGACAGAACTATTTATATAGGTAGATTGACTTGTTAAATATTTTCTAGGGTTTGAGCTCGATTTTACTTCCTCAGAATTGAGAAAGAGCTTTCCTGATAAAATTAGAATGATCAACATCTTAAAGAAGCCGAGAAAAGTAAAGTTAAAGACTTTTACGTACGTACCATGGCTGTTTGACGACCACCACAAGCCTCATCAGCACCTAAACTGCTTCGTACCCAGGTCATGACTAATTTTATACTGTTTATTGGGCAGAATGCTCTCAACGATCCTACTACCTGAGCTCTTCGTGGCTGATTATCTATATTTAATGGTATTGGTCAACTTTCAATTTTATCATTGTATTTTTCTGTTGAGTAGAATCGCTTTAATGCTAAGAACACAACTGGGACGAACGACGAATTTCGCCCAAGACGACGAATACGCCGGTTAAAATTCGCTGTGTAAATTCGTCGTATAAAGCCCAATAACGACGAAAAACAAAAACATCTCTTATAATTGATAAAGTTGTTTGTTGTTTGTTCAAAGATAAAAAAAAAATTAAATGAATCAAAGAATTTCAAACTTTGTAAAAATAATTAAAATAATGAACATGATCCCAGATTATATAAACATTCATGAAGTTTAACATTTTCAATTATAATTTCACTTGTATCCATTTTCTCAGTTTTTCAGTTTTATCTTATTATAGTTGAACAGCTGATGGGGTGACCATATCAAAAAAATTGGTTACTAAAAAATTTTGCATTACAAAAAAAAAAAAAACAAAAAATTAAACACTACAAACATGTTTTATAATCTAATATGCTGGCTTTTTATTTTAAATGCAAAAAGTCAAAGCTTAGCACTTAAAATAACAACTATTAAAGTAAAAATTAACTGTTTTCACTAAAACATTTGAAACCTAACACCAAAATGGCAACATGGTACTGATTTGTTCGTCGTTCGCCGGCGTAAGAAATAGAAATAAATCTATTTCAAGTTCGCCGCTTACAACGAATTTTGACTGAAGCTGTAACTGTGTGCATTTTCATATACACAAATATGTTTTATTTTTGACTGCAAATATTCGCGGCGAAAAATTCGTCGTTGGTCCCAGTTGTGTTCCTAGCATAAGGGTTATCCATTTTGCGGTTTCAAAAGTAAACGTAAATAAAACACATACATATAAATTTTTTTTATTATGAAGCTTAAACGTTGACATTTTGTGTAAAACACTACATCATTTAAATGACCACCACCCGAAGTGTGGCCAGCATTGATTCTTTTGAGGTCATTTTCGACCACTTTTTGACACATATTCGGAGATACGACTGTTGGCTTTCAAGTGCCCAAAAGTTAAAAGTTAATCTGCATAAACACGGTCTGTGGCGTAGCCGCACAAAAAAAGTCTAATGGCGTCAAATCGCATGATCTTGGCGGCCAGTTGATATCGCCACGACGAGAAATTACGCGGCCAGGAATTGTCTCTTGCAATAAAGTCATAGTCGCTCGAGTTGTGTGGCATGTGGCACCATCTTGTTGAAACCACATATTTTCCAAGTCGTATTCTTCAATAGCAGGCAAAAAAAAAAAAAACTTTGAGTTGACGGTGACAGTCCTTTCATCGTCGTTTTCGAAGATGTAAGGTCCAATCGCACCTTCGGACCGACGAACGCACCAAACAGTGACTTTTTCTGGATGTAATGGCCTCTCTTCAATTACTTGAGGATTCTCAGAATCCCAAATACTACTATTTTGTTTATTAACATACCCACTGAGTGAGAAATATGCTTCATCGCTGAAGATTTTGTTCGAAAAATCACTAAAAAATCTACCGCCTTCTTTGTTCAAGTATCCATTCCACGTGCCTACGACGTTGTGACTGATCAGCTGACATCAGTTGCTGTGTGAGCTGGACTTTATGTGGATGCAGGTCTAGATCTAACAATGCCACAATATGCCTTAAGACAGTCCTAATTCCTGAGAACGACGAGTAATCGATACATTCAGGTCTTCAGCAACATTTCCACGTACAGTAGCGATATTTTCAGCGGAACGAGCGAACCGATGATTCCTTACAATATTTGTAACCACTCCAGTTTTTTTCAAATTTTTTCTCAATTTTGCAAATTGCTTTCGCAGTCTGACGATTATGTAAACCATAATCTTCTCTTGAAGCACGATATGTGGCTGTGGCAGAATCACCATTTTTGTAATATGTTTTGCTAATTTTTATGCGTTCTGTGATAGTTAAGCGATCCATTTTCGTCAATGTCAGACTTTCAGCTGAGAAGAAAAAAATTGATTTAATAACTTTGTTTGACAGATGTCGAATTCCAGTCCTATACTTTTGAAACCATGAAATGGATAACCCTTGTTACATTGTTCATCAGCTTTACCACGGTATCCTATAAACTAAATTTGATATTTCCAACTTATTTAATACGTCCGTAGTCTTACTAAAGAGCTTGCCTACTATATTATGTACTCCTGTGTGTTATCATATACTTGGTACTGTCATATATACTTGAGCCCTCCAATCTTTCCGACATCGCAGATATACATATAAGTTAATGATTTATATTTTGCAGGTTCAGAAATAATACTGTCGTTGTCTCGTCCTCTTATTAAATTAAATAAAAAAGTTCGAAAAACTAGTATCCGGAACATGTGTTAAAAATAATTAAAATAAATGGTTTTCATATAAAAATATATTTTTATAGACTTCTTTTAATTTAATAAAAATTTAACGATGAGATAAAGTTAGAACTTCATCTCATCATAATGTGAAAAGTACAAAAGAATAAAATAAGAAAATTATATTTTTGGGTCAGAAAAAAATGCATTTGATGCCACTGTGCATTGTCGCGTTCACGAATAGAGTTTATGTACGAACATTGTATAGAACGTGATGCAGTAAATGATTTGTGTTGCGTTAGCGTTGAAGTGGAATAATAATAGACACCACAAAACTCCAACCGTAACCACAATAAAACAAACATACATTTGCGTGTGTTTGTATGTAAATGTTTGCATGTTGCAGCCGCTTACATTAAATCCACCATAAATTTATTAAAAAAGGGTAAATCTCTGAAATTTTTAATGCTCACAATATGAAAAAGCAATTGTTTACTTAGCAAGTAAACAATTTAATGTCACAGATATTTAATTTTTATTTGTTAATTATTTGGCGTCCTTTTTTGCGTAGACGAACGAACTACCAGTTCGTCAGGCTTAAATGTATTATTACTTTGTTAGGCCTGAAATTAGTGTTCTTAGTTTCTTTCAAAATTATATTTATTAATTTTAAATTCATTCATTGAAGAAATAATCAGATAAGACGCAGAAACCAAATTCCTACAAAAGTGAAAAATAAAAACGTTGTTTTAACCTCTCCAGAAAACGTAAATTGCCAACCGTTTTCCCATACAACTCATTCCAAAACAGTGTAAATAGATAACTACGTTTAAAGATTACGCCAAATGCTGATGTCTGCTGTTATCTCTTAAGCGATGTCTTTTAAAAAACAAGCAAACCCCGTTAAGGACACTAAATTTTATATAATTTATAAGCTCCCAAGAAAGAAAAATATGAAAATGAACAAAAAGAAGTTTTTCTGAGCCGCTACTTGTTTTTGAAAAAAAAAAAAGAAATTGCTAAAAAAAATGAAAGTTAATTGCGTTTTGCGTACTGTTTTCTTATTTCTAAAGATGCTGTTCTACAGATGTACCATTTTTACTAAGAAAAGACAGTACTGTGATTTATTTTATATTCTTATGAAAACGTTTGAAAGCCGAAGAAGCAAAAGAAAAACGTTACGAATGGGAAAAAGTATTTTTGTTCACCTGAATATTTACTTTATTAAAATTTTTAATGAAAATTGCCTTCTTGGATCTCGATTAGGTCAATTGAGGCAACCCTTGAGGTTACACAATACAACAATTACTTGACATTTTTTATAGCGTATCAATCTGCTGCAAGTGCGAGTGTGTTTAAGGATTTAAGAGTTCTGTCCCTGCCAGCAAATTGGTAGTCGACTACAAATAAAATCGACTTATAGTTCATCCCTGTTGGACATTGAGTAGTCGACTACTAAAATAATTCACTTTACGTCAACTTTTATGGACTAGCTTCAAATTAGCTACAATACAATCGATTTGTAATTCACTTCTTGTGTACTGGCTATAAGCTAGCTGAAACGTAGTGCAGAGTTAACCCAAAATTCAAATAATAACATACACACATACACGGTAAATAACTCTTGAACTAAATTGCCTATTGTCGCATTCGTTTTAAATGTTGCGATGGTTGAGTGAGTATGTTGGCTGCTCACCAGTCTTGAGGCTTAGTGGTTCGATTCCCACCAGAGGCTAACAAAAAAAAAAAAAAAAAAAAGTAGGATGAAATTTAATTTAATAAAATTAATATTACGACCGAAAAATATAAAATCAGCCTTGATTTGTACATTTTTTTCTGTGGGTACTGATTTTTAAGTAGCTAACTTTAAGTTAGTTGAAAAGTAATGCACAGTCGGACAATTGACTACCTCCTAGGACAGCGTAATGTTAAAATAGTCAATCGTCTCCATTAAAAATAATCTAAGTATCAGCCATCACCAGCTGTAAAAAAGTTAGCTTATAATTCATTACTAGTTAACTGAGTTGCCGGCAGGGGTAGTGTCATTCTATAACTTTTAGCGATCCGACAATCGTAATTTTTCCTCCTTATTTTTTCGCTTGCAGTAACGATTATAAGATTCTGTAATATAATTTTTAACGATGGTAAACAGATGTAGTTTTGAGAACATTTATTTGGAATAAAATGTTTTTAAATATTGATTAATTGTTAATGAGGCAAGTAAAATATATTGTGTTTTTATTTATTATTGTTTCGAATTATGTGTTTACATTTTAAGCATAAAATACACTTACAGATTAAATAAACAAGAGGTAAATGTTGGTAGTGAAAATATTGATAATGATCAGTAAAAGTGACAAATCAATTTAGACGACAGCGATTATCGTTATAAAACTTACAGAATTCCATTACTGTAGTCAGCCGCGTCGAATATAGCACTCTAACTTGATTTTAATGATTTTTTATTCGTATAATTAATTCGATATTGAATTAAATTTTATGTTGATTTATGTTGATAAGAAAACACAAATTATTTACGATATTTTGTAATTACTTTTTATGATGATACCGCGCTGTCACGAAACTGCTTCATCCGATGGTCCTAATTTTCGATGACGCTGTGCATAATTGAAGTTCTATGCCGTTCATGTGAAAAATTACCTCATTCTTTTGCTCTGGAATTAACACTGCCTTGCCGACGTATACATTTTCTTTTAAATAACCTCAAATAACGAAGTACAACAGTGTGAAATCCCATGATCTTGGCGGACAATCGGCATCGCCACCAAGTGAGATAACACTACCATTGAATTTGTCGTGCAAAAGAGCCATTGTTTCTTTGGCTGCGTGGCAAGCGGCAGCGTCCTTTTGAAACCATATATTGTCTACATCCATAGCTTTCAATTCGGGCCATAAAGACTTCGTTATCATCTCACGATAGCGAACACCATTCGCAGTAACTGCCTGACCGCCAGCCCATAAACCGCACCAAACAGTCACTATTTGTGTGTTCGTTGGTTTTTCGATAATCATTCGCCCAAATGCGGCAATTCTGCTTATTGACCAATACACTGAGGCGAAAGAGTGCCTCATCACTGAAGATTTGTTTCTTCGATTCTTGCCAGCATTCGTTAGTAGTTGAGTCAATTGCACCGTTGAAGCGTGTAAACGCGAGTCTCTATAGATAATGTTCCCTCTCTTTCCTTGATTGCAATCTCAGCAGACTTGACTTTAGTGTACGCATTTGATCAGCCATAACTATAATTGATTTCTTGAGACGCAGGTCAGTAAGCGTGATTAGCCGTAACTGTATTTAATTTCTTGTGATGTAAGTCAGTCATCCGTTCCAAGGTGTTGTATGATCTTTCCCCCTCCCCATACTACTACTACATCATTTCTTTCTGAAGCTTGGTCAGTATGTAATAAGCTTCGGAGTCCTTGTCATTTAATATATATCTAAGCGAAAATGTGTAACTGGATTTGAGCAACGAATTTTCCGACTTTGTCCAGCCAATGCCGCATTTTCAAGCAATGCAACAACCAGCAATTTACGTAGAGAGCTAACCGTGTATATGTGTAGGTTATTATATAGATTTTGGATCAACTCTGCATTACTTCGCTCTTAGTTCATAGTCAATACGTATTGTATTGTATTATTACTTTTAGGTTGGTCCAGGATGGCCCTTTGCACTGCGACGACCATAGATGATCTATTGTGCAACCCTTTGTCCCTCACGAGTTTAATACATCAAGAAACAGTGATAGCTCCTTCAGTGGAAGCCTTTGCAAGTCCTGTGAACCCATTGTATAGGCCTGCAACAGCCTGTGTCTTCTATGGCCTGGTGCCACACATTCGATAATCAAGTGTTCCATTGTCTCCTCTTCTTCTCCGCAAAATCTGCAGATTGCTGTATTGGATAGTCCCATTCTGTGTAGATGCTTCCTGCAGGTATAGTGTCCTGTTAGCGCCCCACACAGTGTCCTTAGATTCTTTCTATTTAATTTTAGAGCGAGATCCGCCCTCTTGGCATCAAAGCTAAGAAATATCTTCGAGTGTTCCAGACCCCTAGTGTCGTTCAACAGTTTTTCTGTGATGGATGCTGTCCATTTTCTCATCTCCCCCTTGAGGAGGAGTTTGCTAAGGCCAAAGGATAGAGTGGGGCCAATAAAAGCCCCATTGGCTCCCGTTTTTGCGTAAGTATCAGCCAACTCGTTACCCTTGTGCCCCTCATGACCAGGCAACCATATCAGAGTAATCTGATTGTGAGTGGCCAGTTCATTTAGTTTGTCGTGGCATTCCAGTATTGTCGTGGATGTGAACGTATAAATGCTCAGGGCTTTGCGTACCGACTGACTGTCGGAGAGTGTCTTGATCTTGACTCTCGCGTATCGCCTTTCTAATAGGATCCCTACAGCTTCCAGTATAGCATATAGTTCCGCCTGGAAAATTGTGGTGTCCTTGCCAAGTGTTACTGCCCTGCGTGCCCTTTTCCCCGGTACGTAAAAAAATGAAATATAAATTAATTGTTTTTCGTGGCCGGCTAATAACAAAACGGCAGGATGCTTTTGGATGTATGTATTTAAAAACATCAGAATTGAGTGGCTACTTGTGTATAATAGTATGCTACATACATACTTGCCAATACCCGTGCTTTTGTACACAACTTTGTATTCGTCTCATAAAGTAAACAGCCATTTCTTAAATGCACTCAACTGAAAAATCAAACAATTTTTCACTTAAGCACATATGTATGCGTTTATATACCTTTTTCCAAAAACCATTTTAACTGGCTCTTTTTAATTCCCGTTTAAACAACTTAGGAATCCATTTGTAGTTTTATACAATATCTGGTGTCACATTATAAACAGTTTCACATGCATACATACACACAATTGTCCGCACTTGTGAATGTATGTGTGTACATTGTAGGTATATGCACATAAGTACAAATATTATTGCTGCTGGCATTATAACAAATTGACATTTTATTGATTGCAAAATAATATTTTTATAGTCATAATAACTAAGCAAACACAATCCTTAAGTATAAAAAGACGGACGTAACTACATGCTGACTTTAACACATACATATTTACACACATGCATATGTATATGAAACTATTTTCAACACTCGATCACAACAACAGAGCAATGCAAGGCCCTTCATTTTACAGCGTGTGTAAAAACTCTTTGGACTTAAGGATACTTCATTAAAGGTAAACGTTTAAAAAAAAAAATACGAAAAACAAAAAAACTAAAGGAAATATTTTATAAAGTGTGCGCCACACCGTTTACCAGCAACTGATTGGTCCATCAATTTATTTATTTATTTTGTTTGGTTGTAATAGATAATTAATTTGGTTGTAAAACAGATAATTCTATTGGAAAGTGTTGAAAACGAGTGACAAAGCGACAGCGGAAAGCTATCTTCCACATGTTCTTTAAGTTCATTGTCTTCTTTGACACTCAGCAGTTACCGTCATTTCTGCTAGAGAGATTTAAAAACAGCCTGACTTTTGAGATAGTTAAGGGCATATCAATTATGCAATAATTACCTTCCTGTTTTTTTTTTGTTATTGAACGAAATTTGTTCAGATAAGTAACACAAAAATAAGAATAGGCGGCAAAAGAATTACACAGAAAAAACAGATTCATTGTGACAATCGCATTTGCATTCAATCAAATTTGGTGGCTACACCAACTTCTCAAGTAGCCACAAACCTTTTCAGGGGTAACACCATGCCGCAGATAAAATTGGTCTGGAATTTAAAATATTTTTTCTAAAAATTTAACAATACGTTTTTTGTACTTTTGATTTATTAATTGTATTTATTATTAGTTTCCTTACAATTGTTAACGATTTTATTGGCTTTGCTTGGAACTCAGCCCATGACTAACTAACTGCATACTCTTTTTAAGCAGCAGCCCATAACCATCCTGCCGCATGAGCTGTTCATTACTGATTGTCATATTGATCAACTTTCTATTCTATCAATGTGTTTTCCTGTTGAGTGGAATATATTTTATATTCTCTTGCCAACATCTAGTGGATTTCCAGTTGATTTTTAGGGTTCCGTACTCATCAGAGTGAAACGGAACCCTATTACGGAGACAAGTACGTCCGTCCGTCACAGCGTCCATTCTCCGAAACGGTAAGAGCTAGAGAGCTGAAATTTTCACAGGATGTTGTTGTATCTTGCCGCTACAACAAAAAATACTAAAAACAACAACAAGTCGAAAACTACCAGGTGTCCCCATGCAACGAAATGTTGCAATTACCTATAACTCTCGAACCGTAAAAGATAGAAAGCTGAAATTTGCATAGTGTATGTATTTATAGATGCTTTACAACAACAAATGCTAAAGACAACAACAAGTTGAAAACTACCAGGTGTCTCAATACAACCTAAAGTAACAATTAGCCGTAGCTGCTAAACTGTAAAAGACAAAGAGCTGAAATTCGCAGAATATATGTGTTTGCATATGCCCTACAGCAACAAATACTAAAAACAACAACAAGTCGAAAACTACCAGGTGTCCCCATACAACGAAATGTTGCAATTAGCTATAACTCTCGAACCGTAAAAGATAGAAAGCTGAAATTTGCATAGTGTATGTATTTATAGCTGCTTTACAACAACAAATGCTAAAGACAACAACAAGTTGAAAACTACCAGGTGTCCCAATACAACCTAAAGTAACAATTAGCCGTAGCTGCTAAACTGTAAAAGACAAAGAGCTGAAATTCGCAGAATATATGTGTTTGCATATGCCCTACAGCAATAAATACTAAAAACAACAACATGTCAAAAACTACCAGGTGTCGCTATACAACGTAGAGTAAAAATTAGCCATAACTCCCAAACTGTAAGAGACAGAGAGACGAAATGTAAACAATGTATGTACTCGCATGTGGCCTACAATAACAAATGCTAAAAACAACAACAAGTCGAAAATTACCAGGTGTCCCTATACAACGTAAAGTAACAACTAGCCGTTACTCTCGACTCGAAATTTGCACAATATGTGTATTCACATATGCTCCACAACAACACTTGCTAAAAACAACAACAACTGTAAAACTACCAGGTGTACCTTCACAACGTAGAGTAATAGCTATATAACTCTCGAACCGTAAGAGATAGAGAGTCGAAATTCGCACAGTGTATGTATTCCCAGATGCCTTACAACAACAAATTACAACAACAGCAACAAGTGGAAAATTACTAGGTGTCCCCATACAACATAAAGTAGCTTTAAAAACAGAGAGATGAAATTTATAAAATATAAATATGTATTCACATACGCCATTCCATACATACATTATACATACATACGTACGGAACCCTAAGAGTGCGAGCCAGCCTCGTACTTGACTTAATTTATTATATTTGGTGATGCTGTAGCAGTGATAAAAACGTTTTCAAACTTTCAAAGATTTTTAAATCTATCTATTAAGCATAGATTTAAAAATTTGTTTTTATTTTATTTTTGCAGTGCATAATCATTCATTTGATTCTGATGGGAGGCGAAACATAACCTCACTACTGTTGATCAGCCACTAGACCCACTCAGCCGTTGCAATAATTAGTATGACGGGCAATTTTAGTGGAGAATCAATTCAAAATTAGATCATTGTTACTGTAATGGCACCACCAATTGTATTACCAACCACATTTGTTTAAGTAGTTATGGCAACTCCTTAAATGTAAATTCGCCGTTAAGATCATATAAGAAATATTCTTAAATAAAAGAGTCAGTCTTGTTACAACAGAAATATTCTTAAATAAAAGAGTCAGTCTGGTTACAACAGTCGAAGCTTGTGTTATTAATTCGTACTGAGTAGCGACATTTCCAAATAAATAGCTAGCAGGACCAAATTGTGAGCGTGATTTATTTACTTTGCATTATTTGGTAAAGTGAGCCATTAACAGCCAGTTATTGACATGTTGATCGACTCTGTTTCTAGTTTAACTTAGAGTGCTATTTATCGGAAGGGCTTACGATTGCAAATAAAGTTAAGATTAAGAAAGAAGATTGCTTTGGTTTTATCTCAGTTCAACCGTGCTGGTTTGGCCGTTTAAACTCTAGTTTAAGCGAAAATCTTCATCGTATCAGATTCTGTGAAGACGTTTTTCTTAGAATAATATGTCAATCAAACAGTATTTATTTTGGGCTATTATTATACATATGTATGATATTACATCGCGACAAATGTTTTGAAATTTTTTTATAAAATTGTCCAAATTATTTTATGCCAGACTGTTTTAAGCTAAATATTTGCACAGTAGTATATAGTATAAGTTTAAGAAAAATCTTACATGTACATTAAGGTGGGTGGATTTAAAAGCATAAAATTTTTTCGATATTGTGTCATCGATTATTGATTAACTTTTAGCATGAGGAAAAAGTTCTACTACGACATATCAAAAACATTATTTTGAGGTCACCAAATTTACATTTTATTAATTTTTCGCAGCTTTTATTTGATATATTTTCTAAATTAAGTTTAAAGAACACAATGTGAAGACATCACCAGCATCAGAAAATTTAGAACACAATATGGAAGAAGCGGAAGAACCACCAGCACGGGCCTTGGCACACATGCCTCCACATAACAGCCATTACTTTTGAGGTCCAAAGTATTTTCCTGACAAAGGATTATTTCGTCATTTGGTGCATACAGCTGTATTCACTATCGTAAGACTAAACCTTCGTACAGTTGCAAATATTTTCTATTGATTGTGAACGACATTTTTATCTTACCCCTTCTTACCAGCACTGTTGTTTACATTCTAATTATCCACAAAAGAAGCTGAGCCAAAATTTCGAATAATTTTGGTGCAATGAAATTTGTGTTTTCAATTAACTTTTCGATTTTTGTGTTGTGAATTAATAAATAGCACTTCTGGCCAAATCACTGTTTGTGTAAAATCATAAAAATAGTAAAGTTGAAAACTTACATGGCTGTTTCACGTCCGCCACGACGATCATCAGCATCTTCATCAGTTGCTTCGAACCCAGGTCATGACTAGCTCTTGGCGGGTATTTAAACAAACATTTGGGGCACAGAAAACCCGCATGCATACATTGAAAAGCCGACACACCCAAAACTAGTCACTGGTTGGTGCGGATTTTGGTCCAAAGGCATAATTTGGCCATTTTCCTTCGAAAATGAGCTAGGAGTGGCCGCAATGGCGATCGTTATCGGGCCATGTTGAATGAATTTCGAAAATTGAAGAGGAGGATATTGTCAACATTTGGTTTTAATAGGACGGCGCTAAGTGTCACACAGCCGAAGTTACACTCGATGTTTTGCGCCGTTTTCAAAAAAAAGTTATTTTTTATTAATTCAGGTCCAAAAATGAACCTTTTCAAAAAATGTTTGTTGTATTTTTCAGCTGTCTATATGCCGACGACATTTCGTTGGTGCTAATCAACTCATCAGTAGACTTGAAAAATTCTTAAAAGTTTGCTTGAATCTAAACTACTTATTCCATAATTCCCATGAACAGAATGAGAATCAGAAATGTTCAAACAAATCTTTAACACAGCAAACATTTCTGTTTTCGTTTTGCAACACTTCTGCTTTTCTTTGCAACCAACGAAATGTCGTCGGCATATAGACAGCTGAAAAACACAACAAACATTTTTTGAAAAGGTTCATTTTTGGACCTGAATTAATACATTTCAATTGGCTCTTAAAGCAAATAAATAATTAAGTTCATATTTAAAAAAAGTTATTCATCAAAAAGAATTCAATAGTAATACAAAATAATTTGTTGTAGGGGACTTTTTTCCCTCATGGCAAAAGCTATCGAAGAGTCGTTAGCAAAATATCGATTGCTAAATCGACCCACCCTAACGCACATACATCCTTTATTTTCCTTGGCAACATTAAGAAAAACAAGCAAATATACATACAAACAAAATAAAAATAATAACAATAATAATATTTATACATTTAATGGACTTTTTGCAGAAAATGAAAAATAAAACACAATTTTCTTAATGAAATTTGATATCGAAACAAATGATATGGGCGGTCATGTCATACACAGCTCAAATGTTACCACAATTTTTATGAGGCCAGTGGCAGGGGTGACTGCCAGGAGAACGTTTTGGCTATAAATTGCATATTTACCATTTTAGAGTTTATGTCGGCAAGTACCACTAAATAAAGGAGAGTGTGTAAACTGGCAAAAATAAATGAAATGAAAAAACCTTTGGCAATAATTTATTGTGAGTTAAATTGATTGGTTTTGTGAAACCAAAATAATATCCCACAAACGTTATTTGTCTTGAGGCTTAATTATTTTGTAATTTGACATGTAATTGATTAAGTTATTTATAAACAAACCAACAAAAAAAAAATATTAATGGATTACTTATTTTATAGGAAAATGTGCTTTCACAACGGTATGGTTATAGCAGGTAACAACCGCAATATTGTATATAAATATTTTTCATAAAGGCTTAAATTGGAATCACACTTTTGCCACCAACTTGTACAATTCGTTGGCTCATGCGGCAACCGCGGCGAATATTGTATACATTTGAACCAACCAAATACAGTGCTGATCAACAGAATTTTCAGAAAACATTTTTATTAATTAATATACATACATACATATTTATATATATACATATATATAAAAATATTAGAAAATATTTAAAAATTTTATTTATATAATTTTTGAATATTATAATTATTGCTATTTAAACAATGTATATATTTCCTTACTATTGCACAACTCACAAGCTTGTCGTATCGTTGTGTTGAGTGTAGCGTTGGAAAATTTTACGCAAGTAAAAAAACGGTCGTTTTCGCCAGTAGTAATAAGATTTTTAAAAACCTCCCCATTTTCTACTTGAATGCGCCAACCGTAATCAGACTGATTTATAAGTACAAAGCTGCTTGGCCACGGCAAACATTTAAAAATGTTGCCATCATTTTTTTATATTCACCCCTATTCTGCGTTTCGATTAAGTCTCCGCATTCAGTTCCGTTGCGATCGAAAATCGGTATTCTGAAAAAAAAAACGGAATCGAAAGAAAAAGAGGAAGACAACAATGTTTACAAAATTAATAGCATCCCGGTGGAATGTGGAAATGAAAAAGCGAAATCAGCAAGTTTGTTATAATTTTCATAAAAAAAATGCCAAATTTAATACAAAAAGTTGTTTGTATACATAATTAAAAATAAAGTCTTATAAAGTTTAATAAAAAAATTGTTAAATAAAAAAAATTTTTTAAATAAAATAAATTAAAAAACTAAAATAAAACGAAAAGAAATGTTTACTGTGTTAAAGGTTTGTTTGAACATTTCTGATTCTCATTTTGTTCATGGGAATTATGAAATAAGTAGTTAAGTTTCAAATGAACTTTTAAGAATTTTTCAAGTCTTAGCACCAACGAAATGTCGTCGGCATATAGACAGCTGAAAAAGAAAAGGTTAATTTTTGGACCTAAATTAATAAAATAATTAAGTTCATATTAAAATAAAAAAATATAAAAACAAACTAAAATTATTTGTTTATAAACATATTACAGTGCAAAGAATCTTGTGAAGATAAAGGTATATAATTAAAACAAAAAAATTAATAGTGTTGTGAGTAAATACGGAAAGACCAAAAAAAAAAAAATTGTAGTGTGCAATTATTTTTTTTTTAATTTCAAGGAGGAATGGAGTCTACAGCAGTTGCATTATTGTGCAGCTTGATGCATTAAATTTGGCAATTTTTCAAACTGCTCTGAAGTTGTTGTGTTTGATCTATAATACAGTTATTTCCGCTTAATTGAGTTTCTAAAAATGCACGACTTTTGAAGCAATTAAACGGGAGCTCAATTAAGCTATACTCGGTTAATTGAATCGCCGACGCAATTAAACGAAAATCGCTTAATTGAGCCATATGTGCAATAAAGCGAAACACAGATGCGAAGATGGAAAATTAAAACTCATTTCTTTAATTACATATTAAGTGGAAACATTTTTTAGTTTTATTAAAACAAACAAAAATCAGGTATGTTGCTGGTGCAATGTTTATAAAGGAACAGAACCATGACTTTTCTGCAGCAAAATAATTTTTTTTTACGTTTCTGGAGTAAACAAAAATTAAGTAGACGCAATCAATTTAGCGAAACCTTTGCTCTTGTTTTTCGCCATTCGGTCGTAATTTGTAGAACAATTAAGCGGGTGACGCAATTAAACGGAATTCAATTAATCGGGTATTTTAAAATAGACGGGTATACTGAATGACTTCGCTCCATGATTTTTAGTGCAATAAAGCGGGAAACTCAATTAAGCGAGAATAACTGCACATAAAAAACACATCAGATTCTTGTACAAAAATTTTAAATCTAACACATAAAAAAATTAATTGAATTAAACAAATTCATTAAAAATAATTTTAATGGTTTTTTTTAATCGTTTCTGATCATTTTATGTCATTTTCTACTTACATTTTTTTAAATTTTAAATTTTTTAACTTAAAAACACAAATAAAGAAAACCTGTACTTTATCAAAAAACCAACTGGAAAAAAACGGAGCAGAATACATACCGTCGAAAGAAACAGCGAAATCGAAATGCAGAATACCAAAGTTGCCAGACGGAGAAAATTTCGATTCCGATCGAAACGCAGAATGGCCCCCATTATTAGTGGCAAAATAGCAGTTGCTATAAGAGCTGGGAAGTTCCATCGAAATCATAAAAAAGTTAAGAAAATAATTCGTAACCTAAATCGAGAGCGAATATTAAGGCACAGTTGATTTAGTGGTCTAACTACCGCAGCAATAAAGCAGTGTATGTCTACCGCAAGCTGAGTTCAAAACCAATCCGCTTGCTGGCAATTATTCTAGATGATAGGACAAAATTACTTATACTCCAACTAAAAACACATCAAAGCTATTAGTTACTTTTTTTTAACAGCCTCACCTTGTCATTTGGGTCCGCCAGATCCAAATGACCTAAATTTTTTTGAAAAACAATATCGCTAGCTTAATTTCTAAATAATTCGGCAAATGAGTTCATAATAAACATGATATATTTTTTGAAATAAGTCCGTCAAGGTATACATACATGCGTAATAGGTCTTATCGTGGTTATTGTGTCGTCTTTTTGTGCTGTATAGTCAATGTTTTGCAATACTGAAGAAGTTTCGTTAAATGTTGTTAACTGGATAGTGTCGAAGGTTAATACAATGGACACTATACAGACAAATTAGCAACAGTTAATCCTGACCTACTCAACTTTGCAAAAATAAATGTTCTGTTTTTCTGTTATTTATATTTTTTTTTTCTTAATCAAACGTCCACAAATTTTCCCCATTTTCGTTTTTCACCCACCAAAGCATCCTTCTATCTTCCTAGTTCCAATACAATGCAATGCATATATAGGGGTCATCCCCTGAGTACTAGTCGCAGTCTAAAAAAAACACTTAATTGCTACTTATGCTGTAAAAATATTTGGAACTAAACTAAATTTTTATAAAACGGGAGAAAATACAAATTTTCGCAGCCAACTTCACATTCCAATGTGCTGTCAAAATTTGATTTTCCAATTCTATAATTTTAATCCGGCACTATTATGTCCTACTTCATATATGTACATATGTATGAATATATTTTGTTTAAGACAAGAATTTTCGACAGCCAGACAACGCCAATTCAGGTAGTGATGGTAAGAATTAAAATTATTTTCAAAAACCTTAGACAGTTGCAAAAAATTGAGAACTCGAACATCGACGAATATTTTGCCCATTAGAAAAATTGGCTTAAAAGCGCAACGCGCTAATGGCTTGTTTAATTTTTTTGCTAGCGGAATCATGACTGAATTCCCCATACTGATCTTATAAGTCAATGATCACCAAACTACATTTTTATGGCGAATTCCCCAGATTTAAGGCACCAGCACAAACATGAGAGTTGTATACGGTCGGATATAGGTGGCATAAATAGTGAGGAGATCGAATGGAGTGAAGTATGTTTTGCATCCTAAACCTTTCGGTAGTTATATGTATAAAATACTAATGCAATGTTTTATTCCCAATGAAAGCCTTAAACTGACTTGTCTTCTTCTAACAAGCATATCTAAACAGAAGCGAAAAGCTTTTTTTGTCACTGTCAAAAGCTCTCAATGTGGAAGATCCGATTTTGACCAGGTGCTTAATAATAATAATATTGCTGGAAAGAATTGTTAACAAAAAATACATCGAAAAGATATCGAAATATCGAATTTAATAAACATTTATAAAAAAAACAAGTGAACTAAAGGCTCGAACAATTAAAATACTAAGCAACAAAGGCCAAAAAAAATTAGCATCAAGAATATAAAAAATACATAAATAAAAAAAATAGTAAGAACATTTTGTGGTAGTGTTGGCGTTTTGGTTTAGGTAATGTATTCATTTCAGCGCGATATCCGAACGGAAGAAAACGTTTCGCTTTCCGTTTTTGTTTGGATCTGATTGCAACGCTTTCAGTGCTTATCGTTATATTTCCATAAGTATACAAAACATTTTTTTGGAAAATTATATACCTAAACCACCTTTCACACGCCTCACTCTGTCTAGTGGCAAAAACGGCAGGAAAACCACTTCAGTGGTTTTATAATTTATCGCGTACAAACAGACAGACGTGGCGGAGGACTCTGTTTCGTACAGTCTATATCATATGTGGTAATTTTAAAATATATAAATCATGAAATTGTAATTTCTCTTTCTAAGAGAATACTGTATATGTATATGTCAATACCTGTGCATATGTATGTGTTTTGAAAGTTTTATTTGTATGCGCATACATACGTGTATCTAAAAATGTGACTGACTGCATTGCCGTTTATCTACACTATTATGACAACCAAACCTGACTAATGCTTAGACAATGACTAGAGAGTATTTAAATTAAATTTTTTGTTTTTCCCTATACTCATAAATAAAATATCTTTCTACACACGCATAGACACACACACACACACACATGCATGTGCCAGGAGTGTGTGCGTTGAACATTTAGTTGTCTATCAACAAGTTTAGAAATTCGTTTTTAATAAATTGAGATATTTTGAAATACTTGTCACGCACGCAAACTTTTCCGTCAAAACGCTTTGTCATCATAATTGTTGTTTTATTGCAAGAACTTCAAATTTGCCCGCAGTTTCGTTTCGTTTAGTGGAGAGACAACTTTTTGGACAATTTTAAGCCAAAAACGTAAAAAAGGAAAAAAAAAAATTAAAAGGTATTAGTTTTAAGCTCTTTTGGGGACAACTTTCCACAGATTGCTTGTTTTTCCCACTTTTTAGAATGTGCATACGGTCAGTCAGGCTTTGAGTATTATGCAGCGAATAACGTGCAGAGAATTAGAGAATAGTGTGGTATTAAAATATCGTTTTACGACTACTTTTTTATTTTAGAAACTTAATTTTAAGAAAATAGAGAGTCCAAGAGATATTTAGAATGAAAGGTTGCAATGTTCAGGTACATTGATTTAACAAACAGCTTCCAATAATAGCCTTTTTACACCGACTAACATCCGCGTGAAACGCATGGAAGATGTTGAAAATGTAAAACAGTCGTTTACATTGACAACATCTTTCATTTATTTAGATGTCAAAAAAAAGAAGACGCAAAATTTTTGTGAAAAATAAAAAAAAAAAAATTTAAAATGTCCAAGTCCATTTAAAATGGACCATTTTGGACATTTTTATTTCCATATGTCAAGCAACATGTTCTCCATATACGATGGGCTTTCTTTTGCACTGCAATTAAAATGAATTTATTTATGTATATGTATGTAATTAATTAAAAACTATAAGAAAATACATGTTCCGCTCATTTTTTTTTCATGTTAAATATGTTTTCTGAAATGTTATTTTGCTAGTGATGGTACAAAAGCAATCGATTTTCTGCAATTATTTTAGTGATGGCATTAAAAAAATCGAAAGATGTAAGATGGAACACAATGAGAAAGGATCATCTTCTACTGATGTAGAAAGATGTAGAATTTTCGCCCTGTATAATTCTTATGGAAAGATGTAAACATCTTTGCAAATTGATGAAAGATGTAAGATGTGCGTCAGTGTAAAAAGGCTATAAGTGTCCACAAATCCATACACATATGTCCATATACTTCATGGCAGTATTGTGCAAATGGAAGTAGAGCCTCAGGCCGTTTTCATTTCTGTAATAAATGTAAAGTTTTGTGCACAGAATACTACCACAAGGGTCACCAGCTCTACCAGAATACAAAAATTACCGATTTTCTGTCAAATTTCATGAAAGTGGCAGGCTTGCGGTGCTGGAGCATCCAGTGAAGGACAGCAAACCTGAGAATATATTTATATAGCTATCTCTGTTGGTAGACTCCGTATTTGTTTACATTTGATTTTTGGTTGGGAAAATTCAGTGAAAATCTACTGCAAACAAAACAGCTTTGCAACCAAATAAATAATAATAATTATTTGTATTTAAAGTCTTATTTGCGTTGACTACATCACTAGCAGTACGTGGTATATGTTTAAAATTTAGTTTTCAAAGCTTTTCATTCATGATATCTACTTTTTGCGTAAAAATTACAACAAAACCAATATTTTTCCAAACACTTTACAACAACATTTTCTTCATTGTTTATGCTTGTTTTTGTGTAAACTAGTTGGTCTCATACTCTCATGTTGCCACGATTTCCTGTACCGCTCACTTCTGGCTGGCCCCCAAACAAATGATATGGCCACTTTACAAATCTCACTATTGGGATATCTGGTTATTTCTGTGGTTTTGTGTTAGCAGGCAGCACTGGTTCCTAAGATCATTGAAGTCGACTCTGTTTTCACCATCCCTTTCGGAAATTGTACTCAGGTTGACATTGAGCGCATCGTTTACGGTCTGCCCCTTGGCACTGATTGGAGCCTACTTCCCATCTATGATTTCATGAATACTAATGGCAAATGCTGCTGTCATCTACAAAAGAAGATAAGAACACTATGGAAGATAAGGTATAGAGTAGGTCAAAGAACAGAATTTTTCGGTACCTCTAAAATTTACCTTGAACTCTTTTGAGAAGTGTCCATCTATAACTACTTGTATATTGCGGTCTCTCAGAAAACTCGATATGAATCGGGAGAATTCATCAAAAGCAGCACGATTTGACAGTGATGTTACACGCTACGCTCTGTCAAATTGAACGTTTCTAGGGGCACTGCTTTTCTCTCACCAAAATGATGGATCGAGTAGTATAAGGCGCACTAATAGGTCAGTTATTGAGCGCACCCCGCGAAACCTTTACTGTCGGCCAGACAGTAAATTATGCGACTTGGTGCTTGACAAGATAGTAGTTAACCATTCATTCCAGTACATTGGAAACTGCAAAGCCAATTGGAATTGGGCGTTAAATTTCTGGCTTGCCTGCCTCATCTTTCTTGAGATTGGTGCCACATTAGCAATCTAACGAACCAACATGTTACTATGTGCTAAAAAGATTATGTTATGGGCGCACAAGTTTCTTGGAATACTGTTTCCAGGCTAGTGCTGGAATGCCCTTTCCTGGCCCCTTTGTGGGGCCACACAAAATACTTTGTTTATGCTGGTAAACCTTTAACTATTGAGCACTTAAAAACCAACATTCGCCAAGTTATACCGCCCAATATGTGCCAAAATTGGTCGAAATTGACCTCAAAAGAATCAATGCTTGCAACACTTCGCGTGGTGGCCATTTAAATGATGTAGTGTTTCACACATAATGTCAACGTTCAAGCTTTATAATAAAAAAGAAATATGATGAAATAAAATATTTTATATGTGTTTTATTTACGTCTACTTTTGAAACTGCAAAATGGATAACCCGTTACTTGAACTCGAAAGAACATCGTCTGCATAGTTGAAGATACCCTTTTAAATTTGGGAAGCCGTTGAGGGCTTTCTGGCAAGTTAGAATTACTTGCGAACAATTCAGTCAGCTGGTTAGCTTTATTAATCGGCTCAGTAAATGCTTGGTGAGTTTTCAAGTGAGTCGGAATGCTGGGCATCCCAATATTTTATACTCTCTTGAAGAATTACCAAAAATTCCCAATGTCTTTTGGGGACAGATGTAGAGTGATTTACGTCAACACCTGGCTAGAAACCCTAATTGGACTATGTAATAAACCATGTACTGCAATTCTGACCTCACGAAGAGCCGATCATTCTTCTCTGGTTTCAGCTTATTTGCTACTGTTCTTACCCCATAACAAAACGCCTTTCTGGGTAGTTAAAACTATCTAGTCTCTGACGCAGTGCAATCCCCTGGACAGCATACGGAAAGCACGAATGAGTCCTGCCGCTCCAGTTCGGTATAAAGCAGCGTTTGTTGCTTGTCAACAGCACCTTGGGCCCATTGGGACCCCCAATGTTAATTATCTTAAAATGATTTAATACCTTGTTCATACATGTATTTCTAAGTGAGATAATATTCAGTTTATTGACATAATATTTTTTGAGTTCATACATACAAATATTGAGCTAACTCAATTAGTATCTGACAGCTGAAAAAAAGTTGTTCTTTTTGTTTTAGTAGTGAGAAAAAAAAGTGAAAAATATTTTCCAATAAGAAAAATGGAAGAAAAACTGCCTTTTATTAAAAAAAATTAGTGTTGTACAATAAAAATATGGAACTTGTACAAGTAGTGCGTTCATGTTATGACTCCAAAGCGGCAATAATAAAAAGAAAGAGAAATAAAAATTTGGAAATGCTGCAATGTTTTTATTTTTATTGTATTTATTTTTATTTTTTATTATTTTGTTTTTGTTTGCTTGCTTTTGTTTACATTTATCACGCCATTCATTTCGCATTGTATACTTTTGCTTATTAAACACATCTTTTGCAGTGTTGTGTTCCATATTTTTCTCAATATTCAAAGCAATATAGAGTTTATTGAGCAATAACTTTATTGACTTTTTGTATGGAATATTGAGCTCAATAATGGACTTTATTGCGATTACCTCAATAAAGGCGCATGTATGAACATGGTATAAGATAATTAACACCCCAACCAAGTAGATCCAATTACTTATTGTGACTTTTCTAACAGGTGTAATAAAAATGGTTTAAAAAAAGCCTGATAAAATAATTAAAAATTGTAAAATGCCTGCATATAAATATGTGAAATAATAAATACACACATGCATTTAGTATTAAAGTTAAGTGAAATCATATTTCAATCACTACGTAATTTGATATCAGGAAACAAAAAGCGTTTTAGGACAAAGAAAATAAATATTTTAAGAATTCCAGGGATGGCAATACAAATTCACATATGTATATGTATGTATCTGATAAAAATTTCAAGTTGAATTTAAATGGTTCCTTACGTTTTCCTTAGTCAGAACACATCTTAATTTATGGTTATAGTAAAGGATTATATTCAATCTTTATCTGCGGCAGTGCGGATTTGGAAGATTTATTGCTTTGTCGTTGGCCTTAAAGCTCCAACTTGGCTTGATAAGACGATTGGCATTTGCCGTGTGTAGGTAGGGCTTTTTTTTAATTTCTTAATTTGGCCTGTGCATCCAAACAAAATAAACGTAGTGATGATTTCAGACAAATAACCTTTGGGGAACACGCACTGTGAGAACATTTCATTTCGCTGATTTTTCAAGTTTAATTAATCTGGCTTGCCACAATAAAATTGTGTACACTTTTCATATACAAGCATGACTTTGACTAGGCAAGTGGAAGTTTTCAAAATTGCTAGAAAACCGAAAACGGCCAGTCATATACATACATATGTTTATATTAGGGTATCTGGATGGGAGTTTATGCGGGTATTGTTGTTTCGAAGCAGTCCGTTTGTTTTAGATACGAATAATCTTGTTTTTAGCTGTTCAATTATGCAACAAATTCTTTAATATAAAATATTACAAATATTATTATTTGACATTCTATTCAAAATCTAAGATTTTTCGAAATTCAGAAATTTGCTCTTTGAATAACTTCGCCAATATATTTTTTTTTGCTATGAAAATAAATATATTAGGTTTTTTGCGAAGTCGTATCGGGAATCATATTCCAAAAAAGTAATTTTCAAATAAATCTCCAATTTATAAACTGAATCTTATGAACTACAGTTGAACTTCGATATTACGAACTTCATTATAAAAAACGCAATATAACGAATTTTTAGCTGGGTCCCTTGAAAAAACCTGCTCTATAGCTGTAACGAAAAATTCTGAGCTATAAAGCCTCTACATAGCGAAGTATTTTTTCAAAAGCCTCTATACAAAAAAGTCTAGAACTACAGCCTCCATACAACCAAGTCAGCATAAATCATAAGGCAAACTTGAATCTTAAGCAAAACGGGGAAGTCCCTTTGAAAACAACGAAAGGTAAACATATGTCTTTGCTGGTTAATATTTAAGACGCCACAGATTTTTTTAATTATTATTTATTTATTCATTTATTTAACAAAATAGTAATACATCAAATTATAAGTCACCTCAGCGCCCTTATTAGGGCTAAAGAGAGGCTTTTTGCATAGTCAGTTCTGTTTTGGGTCCTTGCAAAAATTAGTGCATTAAAGCGCAAATCAATTTCTATACAAGAAAACAAATCTTTAAACTGATAATGTTGATCATGGCAGAGTATTCTTTGTACAGTTTTAAAAAATCGGTAACACTAAACCTTTAAAGTTCAAAAGATTGCGCCTTGCAGAAAATGAAGACGTTGAGCAATGTTTATCTAAACAAAAATTACACAATATTTTATTAAAATGTAATAAAAATAAAAAAATAATAAAAACGTAATTTTTTATTTACATCTTAAATAGTGTAAAATATAATTTGTACAAAAAAACTGTAGTTATATCGAATTTCTCTAAATTTCGTTATACCCAGGTTTCACAATGCATATGTATAATGTATCAATAGCTATAATGAAGTATTTTTCCATCCCCTCTAGATTCGTTATATCGAAGTTTGACTGTATTTCTACCTCTTGAAAAATATTGTTAGTGAAATGAGAGCAATTATTGTTGCTCAAAGTCGAGTTCAAAGCAGATGCACAAAAACAAAAAATTGTTGAATGTCCCTTTAAATTCAACTTTTAGTTTAATATTATTTAAAATTATTAAAAAGATTACAGCAACTCGGATCAACTAGTATAATATGTATATATGCTGTTTATCCTTTTCTGCCTCTTAATTTAGGTTTTTTTCTCTCTTTTTGGTCACCAAAAATTGTTTTGGTTCGCTTATGGGGCAAACTTTTTGAAAAATCTGTTCATGCTATTTATTTATTTGGCTTTTCTTGATTAGCCTGTTTGTTTTTACCACTTTCTGTGCCTTCTTCAAAAATCGGTTTGCGTTATATCTCAGCTTTAATTGGACCAATATAAAAAAAAAATCATCTTGTTTAACTGAAAAACCGTTTCTTGCCTCCAGAAACTTCTTTTGGCTCTCTTTTTTGTAAAATTTTTAAGAAACGGATTTTCTCTTTGTTTAGGGAATATGTGGACCAATGTCGGGAAGCAATTTTCATGGCTCTTAATACTTTTCTGTTATCACCAGTTTCAGTTTTTCCTACAAAACTGTTTTGCTGTTTTTTAAATTTATCTTACATAAACATATACTTGTACTAAAATATGTTCTGAAATAAGAAAGACATCTCCTATGCTTTTGAAACCCGGTTTCAAATGTCGAATAATCGATCACCCTAGAATGTATTCATGTGTGTTGTACGCATATACAATGTGTACTTTAGCGTTTTTGCATGTATGTGTATGAAGGTACATTAGGATGGCCATTAGCTATGTAGAAGTTTTTTTTTTCTTAATTTTTATTTTACTTTTGCATTTTAACCGCGAATATTGATGAAAAGGTTATCCTGGAAAATTTTTGAGATTCAGCGGTCCCCGTAAGGGAATGCCGCAAGTATAGAAGAATCCATAAAATTTAGGTATTTTGCTATTGTGGCATGAACACAAAGTTTATAGCAATTTAAAGCTTGAGAGTTTACTATGTTTGGTGGACTAAGTGACAGTTCAGTGGAATAATTTTATTATCCTTAAATAACACATAATCAAATGTATTTTATATCGGTTAAAGCAGGCAATGGTAAAACGGACTTAGTTCTATAGCTTCCTTTATGATCATCTGCATGGTGTAAAGTTTGAAGGCATCGTCATCACTGATACAATAGCAACAAACAGAAAACTCAACTGCAAATCTATTAGATGTTGGTGAAAGAATTCTAATTTTGAGGAGAACACAGAAATTGATCAATAGATTAAATATAGATAGTCAGTAATGAACAGCTCCGGTAGTAGAACGACAGATTTCTACTGCTTAAAAGAGTATGCAATAAGTTATGGTTTATGTTCGAAGCCATTTGGCTGCTGATGATCGAAGTGGTGGACCTGACTAGGTTTTCAACTTTATGTTTCTTGTCTTCATCAAAAATGTTGGTCACTATAATCTCAGCACAAAAAATTTTTTCTTAATTCTGAGGAAGTAAAATCTAACTAAAAGCCCGATAATGTCATCAACAATTGCAAATCATAATGTTCGCTAAATTGAAAATCGATATGACTTCTTGTCGATCCTCTTTATGCTTGGCAGTACATGAACACACATATTTTACTCGGAACACGAGTGCAACATATGACTGATTTAAGCATTAACGATGCCACTAATGGCAACAATTCAAAACATAAAGACCAAATGACAGTTAATTACACGCCTCACAACAGGACTAAGGGTTATACCGTAGTTTGTGAATCCGTTTGTATCGTCCATAAGTTTTAATTTCTGACCCCGTAAAGTATATATATTCAGGATCAGTATTGATAGAATAGTCAATTCGATGATGTCCGTCTGTTAGCCCTTGAAATACCGTTTCTAAGAAAACTGTATAATTTAAACAGATTTTTTTTAATGCCATATGCCAGGAACACAATCGGGACGAACGACGAATTTCGCACAACGCGACGAATACACCGGTTGAAATTCGTATGAAGCACAATTACGACGAAAAACAAAAACATCTGTTGTAATTGATAAAGTAGTTTATTGTTTGTTCAAAGATAAAAAAAAAAAATTAAATGCATCAAAGAATTTCATATTTTGTAAAAATAATTAAAATAATGAACATCATGTTCATTATGATTATATAAACATTCATGAAGTTGAACATTTTCAATTATAATTTCACTTGTATCCATTTTCTCTGTTTTTTTATTTTATCTTATTATAGTTGAACAGCTGATGGGGTGGCCATGTTAAAAAAATTGGTTGCTAAAAAATTTAGCATTACCAAAAACAAAAAATTAAGCACTACAAACATGTTTTATAATCTAATATGTTGGCTTTTTATTTTAAATGCAAAAAGTCAAAGCTTAGCACTTAAAATAAAAACTATTAAAGTAAAAATTAACTGTTTTTACTAAAACACTTGAAAACTAAAACCAAAATGGCCACATGGTACTGATTTGTTCGTCGTTTGCCGGCGTAAGAAATATAAATAAATCTATTTCAAGTTCAAGGCGTACAACGAATTTCGACCGACACTGTAACTGTGTGCATTTTCATATACACCAATGTGTTTTATTTTTGACTGCGAATATTCGCGGCGAAAAATTCGTCGTTCGTCCCAGTTGTGTTCCTAGCAATACTGTTCCTTAACTCTGTTGTCTATTTGTTATTGAAATTCAGCAAAATTGGGTTGTGAATAACCGAAATATAGCCAGAAAATCGTGAGAGGTAAAAAAAATCTCAAAACAAATTCTTTTTCGTTATCTGTATTATTTGCCATGGTCATTAGAAGCAAACCAAATTTTTTTTTCAACATCGGTATATATTTATAAGTATTTATATCCCAGATATAGCAAAAATCGGTTTCTCAATAAGTTGGGCCTTTGAAGCCACAAAGTAAATGTTATAACAAAAAAGAAAAAAAAAAATCAACAATGAACGTAATTATTGATTTAATTCAATTTTGGTAATAAAAAGTAGATTTCGCAATAATAAATATATCAATGGTCAAAGCCAAAAGCTAAAAATTTTTGACATTGGTCCAGATATACCCGAGATATAGCGAAAAACGGTTTTTCGAGGAGTTGAGCGTATAAGAGAACTTTAAAAAAAAACCCAACTCGACACCACTACTTTTTTATATTTTTTCTTCTCTTCCTCACTGGACCACTTGTTGTTTGATAATTATTTTTTTATGCCTAGGGGAGGTGTAGAGGTATGGTATCACTGCTCAAATCAAGCTGTCGCACAGCCTCCTCGTGGCACCACTGGATAGCTACTCAGCATCTGCTGAGGGTGAACTAACTGTGTGCACAGCGGAAAAGCAAAGCTAAAGCTTGCAGCGTTGACAACCGGAGAGAGCAGGAACACGAATTGGAAAAAACAAACTGGAAATGACGAATATCGGCTGACAACTGCGGCATTCTGTTACCTTAGTAAACGCAAGTGACATTTCGGAGAAACGGCTTTCAGGATAATGGCGCAGCTGTTAAACCCATGGCAGGGCTTGTAGAACGCTCTAAGGATCGTAGTCACTAAACTGACCATGTAGGTTCGGTTGAGACGACTCCCGATTAATGTCTGGCCTGGCTCTGAACACGAGCACCCATAAGGTCTCGTGTCAACCCTCGCGAGGACCTCACTGCATAGCAAAGGGACCCTCGGGGCTTGTAAAGGTGACTGCATGACGACCAAGGATAACGGCTTCAAGTTGGGACCCAACATACCAAAATGACAGAGAAAACACCAAACCTTAAAACCATAATAAATGAAAGAACCCTAAACCCTTTTCAACCCAGCGGCAAACTGGGAAGAAGTCCGCCCACAAAGAGGAGAAATGAACTTTCGCATATAGCTGTAACTGTACCTAAGGGAAATGAAGCGGCTTCCTCTATGGATATGACAAAGACTCCGAGAGCAGGCATAGTGACTAGTGAAACACCTACCACAAATAGTCGACAATCATCCAGAGACTCCCCTAACCAGGAGTTTATCGCCAAAATGAGGCATGAGGAAGCTTCAGCTATAGAAAACATAAAGAAAGTTCTTGTGAAAATCAAGGCTGACCTTCGAAGGCAAAAAAATATCAGCATGGATGTTAGAGATGGAATACAGGAGATTGATGAGCTAATCTGTATAGCCGAAACCAGCAGGACTAGCTGGATGAAAGTGGAAAAAGAAAAGCAGACAGATAACTACAATAATCGCGCTGAAAGCTTTTAGTGGAATCACCACATACCGGATGTGCTACATCTGATGATCCGAAGAGATTTTCCTACCTCACAAAAAAATTAATATATATTTATTTGGCCTAGACGGCTTGTTATATTATAAATGGAATAAATGAATAACAACTTTTAGTAACAAAAACTCGAAACTATAATAGAATGAGCATAAAAGCAAAAAATAAAAATTTTCCTCATCGGTATATATGTGTAGCCAATATATAGGAAAACCGATTTTTAAGAAGTTAGACCTGTACTTAAACAACTTTTCGCGCCAAGAAGTAGACTTTTATGTTATTTTTTTTCTGTTATAATTTTTGGTGTCAAGAAGTTTTTTGCAGTAATATAGTAACTGTACCAAACACGCATGCTTTTGATAACGATTTATATACATTGGATCTGTGGATCAGAGAGAAGTGTTAATTGCAAACGATATTTAAGACTCGACTGAATATAGCACTCTTAGTTGCTTTTATTAATATTCAACAGACTTGAGAGCAAGACTGAGTAAACGCTAATCTTTAATTTTGGGACCACCCTAATGCACATATCTGAGTGCTGAAAATAAATATGCAGACAACTGATTTTTTAGTTTTGTTTTTAATACGTGTGTGCAACACTAAATTTTATGTAATATTTAAGTTCTTGAGTTCATGTTGTTGGATAAGGATCTTAAAAATTCAGTAATGCTATTATTTTACTTTTGGAAAAGGATTTTACGGCCGCTGATGGGTTCCTGTGTTTCAAAAGAACTTTTAAAACACTGGTAAGAAAGTTAAATTTTTTTACTTTCTTCAAAAGAGTATAATAAACTGTTACCCACGTTACTGATTGGGAAATGAAACATAATTTCCAATTATAGGAATTATTAAATCGGATATTTGCCAAAAACACAGTTTTCATGCAAAAATGTTTGTTGCATCATTTAACATGCGGAATAATCAGTAGCTTGAAGCTGAGTTTGTCTAATATCGATTCTATATCTAATCACTTGTTTGAATAACCTAGAATATAATCATCAACATCTGAACTGAAAGTTTAGTGTTGAAAAGAATGTTTGAAACGCATGTATTTACATTATAATATGTAGCTATTTAGTTTTTATGTTTATATTTTATAGAAAACTCAAAAACTTTACCTCTAAATGCCCTTTGTGTTAAGATTCACCACATGTTCGCTTTTTAAATGCAACAATGTTTGTCTTAAAAATACCTCAAAATAAGTTTCTCTTTTATATTATTTTTGTGATTGATATTAATTAAGTAAAGCAAAAACATTTAGCTGGATGGACAACTAGGCAAAAAGTATTTCTTTTTCTTCATACATTTATTTATAACTGCGAAGCTTTTGCTTATGTAGCGAAACGTTGTATGAGCAGATTAAAGGAATTGTAGTTCTTAATTTTTTAAAATTTATTTCAGCTTATTCGGACTAGTGGTTCTCGAATTATGATAAACAAAAGAGCCTAAAACGTGACAAACTCCCCTACACGATACTTACCAACTTCAAATTAATTTTTAAGTTATTATTTGAGGTACCAAGACCAAACGAATGATGCAGAAGTTCTTCTTTTTGGGGCTGGTTTCATAAACAATTACCAGAATTGAGTCCCGAATCAATCACCTGAAAAATGTTGTACTGTGTTATATAAGAAAAACTTCGAATAATAAAAATTAATTAACCAAATAGCTTTTCATTAAGAATAGTCGTTTATTATATACGTACACATGTATATATAAATATGTACTTTAAGTTGCGCGGATAAAGAGTTATCCGCGATATAGCTTTGGACATGAGGGGAAGAAAACGTTCTACTACGACACATTACAAAAACATTTTCGAAGCTTCCGATTTAAAATATTTCTAAATCTTTTTATTTTTCTAGGAAAGTGTATTGGGGGAGAAAGAACTACTGGAGGTTTGTTAAACATTTGACTTCTCTACGGGCACAGTGGGACCAAATGGCCTCTGTTTGGGCGTCTCGAAAACTTAATATTCTCCCCCCATCACAACAACTTGCCCCAGTGTGACGGTAAGGGAGTCCAATGTGTGACCTGTCTCCAATAATAGTTTTTTCGAGAGCACCTACCCTGCACCTCGGGACGAACGACGAATTTCGCCCAACACGACGAGTACGCTGATGAAGCACAATAACGACGAAAAACAAAAACATCTGTTATAATTGATAACGTTATTTATTGTTTGTTCAAAGATAAAAAAAAAATTAAGTGAATCAAAGAATTTCAAATTTTGTAAAAATAATTAAAATAGTGAACATCATGTTCATTATGGTAAAAGCCTTTTTGCTTGTACGTAAACATTATAATTTCAGTTTTATCCATTTTCTCAGTTTTTTAGTTTTATCTTATTATATTTGAACAGCTGATGGGGTGACCATATTAAAAAAATTGGTTGCTAATAAATTTAGCACTGCCAAAAACAAAAAATTAAACACTACAAACATGTTTATATAATCTAATATGTTGGCTTTTTATTTTAAATGCAAAAAGTCCAAGTTTAGCACTTAAAATAAAAACTATTAAAGTAAAAATTAACTGTTTTCACTAAAACACTTGAAAACTAAAACCAAAATGGCCACATGGTACTGATTTGTTCGTCGTTTGCCGGCGTAAGAAATAGAAATAAATCTATTTCAAGTTCGCCGTGTAGAACGAATTTCGACCGACGCTGTGACTGTGTGCATTTTCATATACACCAATGTGTTTTATTTTTGACGGCAAATATTCGCGGCGAAAAATTCGTCCTTCGTTCCAGTTGTGTTCCTAGAATAAACCGGAAATTTTTTTATTTATAAAAGACTCTAGTATATTATTTTAGGTAAAAAACAAATCTTTGGCCAAAACAGCTTAATATCTAGCTTACAAGTATCCTAGATTGGCTAATTAAGACCCAGCTGTAATAAGTTACAGAATTTGAAAAATAATACTCAGACTAGGGTTGATTCATTCAGATAGAAAGAAGTTAAGAACCCCGCCGAAGGCCGGTTTTCAAAAACAAGTTTTGCATACATATGAAAATATTACTGAAATGAAATTATAAAAAATAGGATTTTGAATGCTTCAAAACCGTTTATGAATTTGGTGATTTTACGAGTTTCCTTTTGTTTGGCCAACATTTTCATATTTTCTTAACAAATTCCACGATTTCGACATCGAACTATCTAGCAAAAAAAAAAAAGCCTCCGGCAGACTTTGATTTTAGTTTTGGAAGGTCCACGACCCCCTATACATACCTACAGAACTCAAATTTTTTCAAAGCCTGGCTCCTTATTGCAAAGCTTAACAGAAATTCACCATAAGGCAGAAATTATTGCGTAATATGTTGTGGATTTATTTTGTATAATGAACGAGAGTGGAATAGATTTACTTACTATCTTTAACTCATCGGATACAAAAGTGAATCGGATTTGTGCAATTGCACAAATTAAATTATTAATGGATTGGTATCAGAACCTAGCTCTCTCAGGTAGAGCTATAAACCAATTTTCTAAGCACCCGGGAAAATTTTTCATTAACACAGCGAGAAATCTAGTTGATATTGATCACTAGTGACTCTAGATTTCATAGAAAGAAAAAGGATATACTTAGAAGTATATTGCCAGATAATAATGTTCCCATTGAACTCATCTGCAATTGTCATAAGACAATACAATATTAGAAGAACATTTTTCATATTGTACGAAAATTCTATCATTATGAGCTCTTTCATGGTCCAGAGCAATTTTTAAAACTATTCAGCATTCTTAAAATCTGTTCTTAGTCTACTTTTGTATTTTTAAATCTAACAAAACTTTATTTAAAGGGTTTCAGTCGTTTGCCTGATATGAGTACCGTTTAGTTATGACAAGTCCATAAACAGAAGAAAAATTCCTTTCGTTTTATGAATTTTCTGTTTGAAAAACAAAACAAGTTCTTAAAATTATCGCAAAACATTGGGATATGCTGGCATTAAGACCGGCGCGGGAATTTACACTTGGAAAATAACCAATATCTCTGCAGTATAAAATAGTTGTGCATATTTACGTAGAGAAGACGGGGAGGGGTCGCTGGTCAAGCGACAAAGCACTACAGGGCCATGTTAACCAAGCTTTTTCTGCAGCAATTGAAGGAATGAGGTCTGGAAGCACAAATAGAAATAATAGTGAATGTCGTTGCCTAAAAGAAAAAGATTGACAGCCACTACAATAACATTTTCCATTCATATTTTTATTTACTTTTTGTAAAACGACTTGAAGTTGTAGAATGCAATTTTTGTCGAAATTTGAAACCTCTGACAAATTATCCAAACCACATTTTTATATTATCTTTTGTAAAACCTCTTGAAGTCATCGACTTTTATTGCGAAGACTTAACAATGACATTTTTTTCATTCATTCAAGTTTTAATACAATTTTGTTGAAATTTGAAACATCCAATAAATTAACTAAATCATATATTTATACTTTTTGTAAGACCAATTGAAATCATCGACATTTATTGTGATGACTTGCCAATGACATTTTTTTTATTCATTTAAATTTTTTAATACAATTTTGTTGAAACCTAAGACCTCTGAACCAATTAATATTTTATATATTAAAAAAAAAAAAAAAAAAAAACAAAACCACTTGAAGTCACCGACTTTTATCACGATGACTTAACATTAAAAAAAAAAAAAATAAACTATAAGATATAGTACAGTATTTTTCGGTTAATTGACCCTACGGTTAATTGGTTTCCACGCTTAATTGAACCACATAATAGGGCAAAAAAAAATATTGCATACGAACACCATGTGAATTTTGTCGGATAATTGAACCCGGTTAATTGATTTTCCCGCTTAATTCGTTCAAAATTCATGTCATCAAAAATAAATTTCCTCTTACTTTTACCCGGTTAATTGCATTGAAAAATAATCTGGCATTTTTGCACATACATATTTGACATCATTTGTGAAAAACACTGGGTGGCATCTCTACTATACTGTTACTTGCATTTTTTTTTTCGTTTAAGGTAAAAAAAAATTATTTTGAAAAACTTAAAGTGCACATATGCGATTTCTTTTAATTCATTAGTACATAGTTTCAATTATGTGTGATTTCTGTAATTGAACAAAATGTTCAATTAAATAGGGTTCTTGTAATTGAACGAATTGTTCAATTAAACAGGTATGGGCTAATTGGTTCAACGGTTAATTGAACAAAAAATTTTGCAAATTTTGATGTGCAATTAACCGAAAAATACTGTATATGTTTCTTACAAGAAAAGAGAAGTTAGTCTTAAGACCAAACTCGAATAAAGTTGAGTATAAAAAAAAATTTAAGCGGTTTTTTTTTAATTGAACCATAATTCGTGAGCCACAACTGATATTTCTGAAAGCCCAACAACATCGGATGACTTCTTTTGGCCCACCTGTTACAATGCTGCAAACATGCAAGTGCATGTCTAATTTAAACAGTGATAACACTGAATTGATTCAAGCTGTATGGAGCTTTTGTGTTGACTCTAGACTTATGCACGGATTTGGTTTGCGAAAGCCAACTTATTTTTTGTATTAAACTTCTTGGCAGTCTACTAGCGTTGCAAAGCAGGGCAGGACAATTACCAATCCTGGCGATTAGACTGAGAATTGGAATGCATTTTGCATATAAATAGTTATAGTTTAATAACACACATACATAATTCAAATAGAAGCTATCACACCTATTGCTTCCACCAGGACAGTGTACTACACCAGTTGAATTACTCACGCTTCCAACAGGCAAGAGTTTTTGAAATCAAAGTGTTTAAGCCCAAATGTGGAAGAAATCACTGCCGTTATTCTCTCACTATCCGCTTTATAACTGTGCCAAGGCCACTGCAAAAGTTTTCAATTTCCAGGTCCATTAGTGGAACCGAGATGAATATCCAAACAATTTAAATCTCAAAAAGCTGTTAATTCTGTATTGTAGTGTACGTATACTTATGTACGCCACTGTAATAGAAATTTAATATTCTTTTACTTATTCAGTGCAGTTGTGAACATTCTTTTTATTTTCACAAGAAAAAGGGAACATATTTTTTTTCCAAAACAACCATAGTCCTGTTCTATCCCCCTTATTATTATTATTATTCTACAGTATGTATTTACTTGTATGGTGTCATTATGTGTATGCTATTACTTCTGCTTAAATCACTTGTCACAATTAAAAGTATCAAACCAAGTACGGCTGCCACCAATGTCGCCAATCTATTGTATGTATGTATGTATATTAGAAGACAGAATATTGTGTATGTAGTATGTTTTTCCACTAGTTGTGCAAAACTGTGTGCTCCCATAAAAACAAAAAATACTTATTTCTATCAGTCTTCAACATGCAGTTTGCTTTCAGTTTTTTCCAATTCTCGGGAGCTTTCTTTTTTATTTTTTTAATAAATATTTCCAAAGGTTACGATTAATATCATAAGTCAAGGTGAAAACTATTCTAGCAAGTTTATATGGTGTAATAAAATAAAAATAAATATTGTTGCTGTTTTCTATTTTGCTCACAATTACTAGAAAGATTTTAATATTTTTTTTTTGCCTTGGCGAAATGAATGTTATATTGGATACAATTTTGAATGAATTTTGAAACTAACATTATGGGATTTTCATAAATGGCATACAAACAAATAAATTACATATTCATTTGACATTCATGCAGAGTTGTTTGCCATTGAGGACATCTAGATTATATTTCCAGTGCTGTGGCGGGAAGTCAACCACAATTTTACATAATACTATGAAGGTTAGAAAATACAGTCTTATGGAAAATTTTTGAGTTGGTAATCAAATGCCATTTAGCTTGAATTTGCATTTGCGCAAAACTAATATTTTTTCAGCACTTATGCTAGGAACACAACTGGTACGAACAACGAATTTTTCGCCGCGAATATTCGCCATCAAAAATTAAACACATTGATGTATATGAAAATGCACACAGTCACAGCGTCGCTCGAAATTCGTTGTACGCCGCGAACTTGAAATAGATTTATTTCTATTTCTTACGCCGGCGAAAGACGAACAAATCAGTACCATGTGGTCATTTTGGTTTTAGTTTTCAAGTGTTTTAGTAAAAACAGTTAATTTTTACTTTAATAGTTTTTATTTTAAGTGCTAAGCTTTGACTTTTTGCATTTAAAATAAAAAGCCAACATATTAGATTATAAGACATGTTTGTAGAATTTGGTTTTTTATTTTTGGTAATGCAAAATTTTTTAGCAACCATCAGCTGTTCAACTATAATAAGATAGACTTAAAAACTGAGAAAATGGATACAAGTGAAATTATAATGTTTACGTACAAGCAAAAAGGCTGTTACCACAATCAACATGATGTTCATTATTTAAATTATTTTTACAAAATTTGAAATTCTTTTATTCATTTAATTTTTTTTTTATCTCTGAACAAACAATAAACAACTTTATCAATTATAACAGATGTTTTTGTTTTTCGTCGTTATTGTGCTTCATCGGCGTACTCGTCGTGTTGGGCGAAATTCTTCGTTCGTCCCGAGGTACAGGGTAGGTGCTGTCGAAAAAAATTATTATTGGAGACAGGTCACACATTGGACTCTTTTACCGGCACACTGGGGCAAGTTGTTGCGATGGGGAGGGAATATCAAGTTTTCGAGGCGCCCAAACAGAGGCCATTTGGTCCCACTGTGCCCCTAGAGAAGTCAAATGTTTAACAAACCTCCCCAACACACCTTCCCAGAAAATTAAAAAGATTTAGAAATATTTTAAATCGGAAGCTTCGAAAATGTTTTTTTAATGTGTCGTAGTAGAACGTTTTCTTCCCCTCATGTCCAAAGCTATCGATAACTCTTTATCCGCGCAACGTAAAGTACATATTTATATATACATGTGTACGTATATTGTGCTTCATACGACGAATTTACACAGCGAATTTCAACCGGTGCATTCGCCGTGTTGGGCGAAATTCGTCGTTCGTCCCAGTTGTGTTCCTAGCATTTTTTGTATTCGGCTTCCATACAATAAATTAAAATATATTTAAAACATATTTTTGCAATAAGAAAATTTCAATATAAATAATACAAAAAATTTGTTTAATTTTTGTGCATTTACTTACACTATCTTGCTTTAATTTATGATAGACGAAGGTTGTTATCTGAAAGGATTCCGCCATCATTAAGATTTGTTTCAAAAGTTTGTATGTTAATAAAATTTTAAATGTTGTAATTCATGTTTTTGTGAATATGATTGCTCCTCTGTCCATGTACTTGAGATAAAACTTGTTGAGTAGTCAGAAAAAGAATATGTAAAATATTTAACGCCAGCAATGGAAATGCACAGTGGATCTTTGGCTGAACTTGGTGTTACAAATTTTTAGGCAGCGCCTCAAGGGGATATTATGTAGTATTATTTAGTTTTTTTTAATTGTTTTACGTAAAAGCAAAAATTATGAAATTCACCTATATTTTTTTTTCTACTGCGTCTCTTTGCCTAACGGAGCGACAGCTTTGGTTTTTGGAAGAAACTTTGTCTTTATTCGCAATCAATTGATTTTAATGTTCCCATACTCACAAGGTGGAAACAAAGCCCTGTACGTCCGCGCGTCCATCAAAGCGCCCTTTCTTTGCAGCTGTAAAGGCCAAAAGACTGACATTTTCAGAGAACATGTAATGGGTGGTTAAACCTTAGGGGTCTCAACGTCAAGCTTTTTCTTTATATTTTTGACATTACTCAATTTCAGACTGATTCCATTTACACTAAGGAAAGATACACAATCGAGTAATGTGTTAAAGTTATTCAAGGTTATTATGAAAATGGCCGTTCAAATCAAAATTAATATGCTGCCGGAAAAGTTGTGCAAAAATTTAAAAAAATCGGGTCTGTAGGAGATGTAAAACACCAGTTCATGCTCGCACATCTCGTACTGCAGAAATGATTGCTGCTGTTCGCGATAGTGGGGCTGAAGAGCCATCCACCTCAACTCGTCGTTGAGCCCAACAATTGCACCTCTCAACCTTGTCGTTAATGAGCATTATGCATAAAGCCAAATGCAAGTCACATGCTTTCCGGGTGCAATTAACTCAAAAACTAAATCCTTTTGACCGTTCGAAGCGCCGTCAATCATCAGAATGGTGTCTAGAAATGGCACCAGTGGATGATAGACTTTTGAAGAAAATCATCTTCAGTAATGAATCACATTTTCGTCTCAATAGATTCGTCAATAAGCAGGATTGCCGCATTTGGGCGAATGATAATCCCAAGTGTTTGTCCCAAAACTAATATACCCACAAGGGTTTATGGGCTGGCAGCATCATAGGGCCATATTTTTTTCCAAAATTAGGCCGGTCAAGCAGTTACTTTGAATATAGTGTTTGCTATTGTGAGATGATTGCGAAGTTTTTATGGCCCAAATCGCAAGGCATAGATGTGAGCAATACGTGGTTACAACAGGCCGTTGCCACTTGCCATACAGTTAACGAAGCAATGGCCCTTTTGAGCAACAAATTCAATGGCTGTTTAATCTTATGTGGTGTCGATGTCAATTTGCCACCGAGGGCACATGATGTGAATTGACACGTATATCTTTTGTTCATTATTAGTTTTATTGCGCGGCGGCGTGATGAGCTTCTGTAAACTTCTCGACTGTTTGAGTAATGATCATTGAGAGGTATAAAAGCAGCTGAGCTTAACGCCGAGGAAGTTCAGTCGACTTCTAACCGCGCTAACGTGTGTCTTAAGTGTTTTAAGTAATAAAATAAATTAAGTCAAGTACGAGGCTGGCTCGCACTCTTAGGGTTCCGTACGTATGTATGTGTTATGTATGTATGGAATGGCGTATGTGAATACATATGTATATTTTATAAATTTTATCTGTCTGTTTTTAAAGCTACTTTATGTTGTATGGGGACACCTAGTAATTTTCCACATGTTGCTGTTGTTGTAATTTGTTGTTGTAAGGCATCTGGGAATACATACACTGTGCGAATTTCGACTCTCTATCTCTTACGGCTCGAGAGTTATAGCTATTACTCTACGTTGTAAAGGGACACCTGGTAGTTTTACAGTTGTTGTAGTTTTTAGCAAGTGTTGTTGTGGAGCATGTGTGAATACACATATTGTGCAAATTTCATCCCTCTGTCTTTCACGGGTCGAGAGTAACGGCTAGCTGTTACTTTACGTTGTATAGGGACACCTGGTAATTTTCGACTTGTTGTTGTTTTTAGCATTTGTTATTGTAGGCCACATGTGAGTACATATATTGTTCACATTTCATCTCTCTGTCTCTTACAGTTTGGGAGTTACGGCTAATTTTTACTTTACGTTGTATAGGGACACCTGGTAGTTTTTGACATGTTGTTGTTTTTAGCATTTTTTGTTGTAGGGCATATGTAAACACACATATTTTGCGAATTTCAGCTCTTTGTCTTTTACAGTTTCGCAGCTACGGCTAATTGTTACTTTAGGTTGTATAGGGACACCTGGTAGTTTTCTACTTGTTGTTGTATTTAGCCTGTGTTGTTGTAAAGCATCTACAAATTCATACACTATGCAAATTTCAGCTTTCTATCTTTTACGGTTCGAGAGTTATAGCTAATTGCAACTTTTCGTTGTATGGGGACACCTGGTAGTTTTCGACTTGTTGTTGTTTTTAGTATTTGTTGTTGTAGCAGCAAGGTACAACAGCATCCTGTGAAAATTTCAGCTCTCTAGCTCTTACCGTTTCAGAGAATGGACGTTGTGACGGACGGACGGACGGACGGACGTACTTGTCTTCGTAATAGGGTTCCGTTTCACTCTGATGAGTACGGAACCCTAAAAAGAAAGTAAAAGTGTTCTTCATTTAGTAAAGTGATTTGCAATAAAGTGTTTGCGAGTACAGTGTGTTTAAATAAAGAAAGTATTGAGCTGTTGAGTACAGTCAACTGAAGACTTGAATGTTTTAACTTCATTACAATTAAAGAATCTACGGAAAACGTTTTTAAAAGGTAAAAACGTAACAATATTTATGTGTTAAGTAAAAAAGTTATAAGCAATTCAATCCCCTTCGTTAATTTTGAGCCACACTGTACTTGACTGAGTTTTTATTTCATGTTAAAATCAAAAATCTAAATGAAAGCACTTCAGCAGTAGTGCAATTCAGTAACTTTTATCGATCCGACAATCGTTGTTCTAGTCGATACATTTTGTCGCTTGCAGTAACGATAGTTTCATTCTGTAGCTTATTTTTAACGATAGTATATATCGATAGTTTTCTATTCTCCCAAATTCATTTCATATCGCAACTCTGCCCACAAAATGTCAAAATAAGTGAAAACCATGAAGAGGAATAGAAAAAAAAAAAAACAATTTGTTTCGCGCCCTGCAATATATTTTAAATGCAACGGCTTATGGATGATTGGATGGAACTCAGCGATTGTCAACTCAAAAGGATTGTTCAAGTCCCGAAGAGTACGCTCATCAACTGTTGGAGGGTCAAAACCATGCTCATCTCTTGCAAAATCATACGACAAATATTCAAAACCCATTTCCAACACAAAACACCACAAAGTACAACAAAACACAATAATGTGTCGTTAAAATAAACAACAAGAAATTTTTTGTCGGTTAAATATCGAAGATATTTTACAAAATGCAACAGCTGATTGTAGTCCACAGCGAATATCGTTAAAAAGTGCCACTGAATAGCAAATTCGATAAAATATCGCTATAATTATTTTAACGATACGATTATCGTAATAAAAGTTACTGAATAGCACTACAGTTCAAATAAGAATAATATTGGTATCATATAGTTAAAGTACATATGTTATAAAAAAATTTTAATATTTTTGATTTGAACTCAGCATTCCATAGCGGTAACTGAAAATCTACTTAATGTAGGCATTTCGAAATCAGAAGCTCTTTAATTTTTTTTTTTTTAGTACAGATTCTCTAGTATTGGAATTTGCATATTGCAAGTTTGCGAAATGGGCTAAGAATCTCCAATAATTTATTACTTTGTCAATTTATTTTCATTCCTATAACAACTCACTGTGCGACAGTGCTATTTAAATCATTTTTTATTTAATTCTTCCTTTAAAGGAACGACACAAAAGAAAGAAAATTTAGTCGCAGACTACTTTTTGCTTCTGAATCAAAGGAAGGATGGGCAGAACTTATGTATTTATTTAAGTGTGCGCGTAAAACACCATGAAAATTAAAATGTATGCCTCCTGGCACATTAACATTAAACTGTCTGCAGAATAGTTAAAAAAAAAACAAAACGAAAGAAAAGCCAGGGGAAAATGTAGTGGTGATGACGACACTAGTAGATTTGGTTAATTGTTTTCTTCACACTAAAAATGTCCCTAATTAACATTTTTAAGTGCTTGGCATGAATGTACAAACGAACTTACATAATGCTTGAAATTTACACAGCTGGTACAATTTAACCAGATTGGATGTTATGAACAAAAATTACAAATGCGTATATTTTTATGAAGTGCTTAACATTCCTTATTATTTAATACACAGGCGCTGCCAAAATTACATTAAAACATTTAAAGTTTAATCCTTGTGCAGTCGCTTAATGAGTTTTCTATACAATAACTCACGAAAAACTGTAGGGGAAAAAGCATTTTTTTTATATGTTTGCAAAATAAATCGCGTATCGGTAAGAGTCGACCAAGAGAATATACTTACATTTGGAATAGTTTTATTTGGCATAGTCTGTAGTTCTAACAGTATAATGCGTCCAAATTTGATTCACGTTCTGTGAAAAAATTAAAAACATACGTGGACACCTCGTAGTTTTCCACTTGTTGTTGTTTTTAGTATTTTTTGTTGTAGCCGCTCTTAGCTCTTCAGCGTTTTGCAGAATGGACGCTGTGACAAACAGACGTTGAAGTCTCGGCAACAGCGTTCCGTTTCACCCTGATGAGTACGGAACCATAAAAATAAAGCAAACAAAATGTAGCTGTTATTCCCAAGTGTCGTCAAAGTGTTTACAATATTTATTTTAAATATTGAAATGGGTTATCCATTTAGCGGTCTCAGAAGTAAACGTAAATAAAACACATATAAAATATTTCTTTCATGATATTTCTTTTTTATTATAAAGCCTGAACGTTGACATTAGCTCTGTTTCTTTACTCTACTTTCTGATCCCAATTTGCACGAAAAGCGTTCCCGTACTTAAAAATTGGGCAAATGACAGTATTTGTGAGAGAACATTATGCTTTTTCTTCTCGCACGAAACAGCCCGTACCATTTCTTCGGGCTAGTTTGGGCAAGTAGTTCAACTGGCAGCTGTTTCAAAGAATAAACAACGACAGAAGAAATAAATGTTTTGCGGAAACTAAAAGCAAAATTGGAAATTAGTGTAAAAATATATTTTAAAGTATTCTCTAAACATTTTGATTGTTATATGTTTATATTTACGAATTCATATACATATGTATATATGTATACGAATTTGAGTTCTGTTGTGCTCCTAAAAAGTTTTATGCATTTCATTCCTTTTAATTGTTTAATGAAAACTTTTAGAACAAATTAAATAAAATATATGGGTATTTCCATGAAATGATCCACAGTTAGTTAAAAAATCAAAACGCTCGCACATTTTTTTTAAGCACAGAAAATTGAAAAAAAAAACTATTAACATTTTATTATGTAAAAAAAAATTTTAACTTATAATAATTTTAAATGATGGTAAAAACTTCTGAAAATATATTTTAAATTACAAAAATATGTATGAAGGTAAAAAGTGTCACGTGCGTAATGTAACGTGCGTAATCAAAAAATTTTTTTCCTTAGCCAACCCATGCACACTTGTTTTTGAACAAACCATGATTATAAAGGTCCATTAATAACCTTTATAAAAACATTTTTTCCGAAATAAAAATCTTCTACAATTCGCCTACTTTTGCAATATTTCATGCTGCTTTAAAAGGCACTTACGTTGTTTGTCACGTGCGTAAGTGAACTTTGATCGCATGGAACTTGGGTAGTGCTCAATTTTCCAATATATATATACTTTTTGGAAGGAACTCATCAAATTAAATGTAACAATGGCAAAATTCCTTTCAAAAATTCCAACGCATTTATATTTTTATAATATTCAAAATAATTAAACGTGTACAAATGTCACTTGCGTAACCATGGAAACACCCATGTACAATTTTTTTTAAATTGAGGTGCCAGTGCCCTGACGTTTTTTTCTGGTGAAATATTTGTTTTTATTCGTCCCCGTACTTTTGTGCATTTTTGTCTCTTATTGCGAGAAATTATAGTTGACTCTCATTTTGCCGAACTTTGCCCAAAAAGTAAAGAAACAGAGCTATTATATGTGAAACACTACATCATTTAAATGACCACCACGCGAAGTGTTGCAAGCATTGATTTTTTAAGGTAATTTTCGACCACTTTTTGACACATATTGGGCGGTATCTCAGCCCAAGTTTAAAGAGTTAAAAGTTTATCTGCATACGCACGGTCTTTCGCGTAGCCCCACAAAAAATCTCTAATGGTGTCAAATCGCATGATTTTGGTGGCCAGTTCATATGACCATAACGTTCTGAATTGACGATGACAGTTGTTACATCGTCGTTTTCGCAGAAGTAAAGTCCAATCACACCTTCGGGCGCACGAAACAGTGACTTTTTCTGGTTGTAATGGCCTCTCTTCAATTACTTGAGTATTCTCAGAACCCAAAATACGACAATTTTGCTTATTAACACACCCACCGAGTCCGAAATGTGCTTCATCGCTGAAGAAAATTTTGTTCGAAAAATTGCCGTCCACCGCCTTCGTTGTGAATGGTCAGCTGGCTTCAGTTGTTCTCTGAGCTGGACGTTATATGGATGTAGATGTAGATCTAAATGCAAAATACGCCATAATGTGCCGTAAAACAGTCCTAATTCCTGACAACCGCAAGGAATTGATACATTCGGGTCTTCAGCAACACTTTCACTTACAGCAGCTATATTTTTAGTGGAACGAGCGAAACGATGATGCACAGGCCTTGCAATATTTGTAACCGCTCCAGTCTCTTCAAATTTCTGCACAATTTTGCCAATTGCTTGCGTAGTTGGACAATTATGTAAACCATAATCTTCTCTTCAAATATGATATATGGCTGTGGCAGAATCACCATTTAGTATGTTTTGCTACTTTTAAAACTACGAAATGGATAACCCGTTACATACATATAAATTATTGATATTTTGTTTGTTTTTTCCCGCAATTTGTATTTATTTGCACCTAAAATTGAAACAAATTATTTTTTCGACCAGAAGTCATTACAAAATACCCGAGTATACCCGTAATTTACAAAAACAATGCTAGTTTTGTTTTCAAAAATGCTTACATGTTCTGATATTTGCTTTGTTTACCTGAGGTGCCGGTACTCAAATTTGATTTATTTTATTTGTAAAGAATATACTATTTGTTGAGAGTTTTTCTCATAAGAGAAACAAATGGGGTAGAGCAAATTGACGAAAAAAAGAGAGTGTACATATTTAACTATTTGTTATTTCTGCTTTTGCTAAAGCCTAATATATTTCCTTGCATGCGTGCTTACATACATATCATCCACTTAAAATTATTACCACTTTTAAAGTAGGGTGTGATATCTGTGTTAATTATGCCGCAAACAATTAAAAAACATACAAAAAAACTGTTAAGTGGTTTTATCAACATTTTACGGAACACAGTCACTAATTAGGAAATAGCTCATTATGGAAAAGAAGTTGTTTTATTAAAAAGAGAACATTTATGAGCATCATTATGGCTTTTGGACGAAATTTCCGTTTACTGCAATTACGAATGTCTTCCGTTGTCCTGTTTAAGTCAGTACTATGAGCAATAAGTTAAAAAATAGAAACAAATCTAGCATCACGGTATATAAATTTCACCAACACTCAGAGCTCAGGTGTTTCTTGCGAACTTTACGCCAGAGACTGAAAGTGAAGGTTTAGACTCTCAATGCAACATTGAAATAGGCAACCGAGCTTAAAGTCGTCATTTATATGTCTTAATTTCTCATACAAATAAAATGTAAACATTTTAAATCTAAAACTAACATTGAGTTTTTCAAGTTCAGGAGTTCTGGTAGGTACAGCATTGATTCTTTGTAAACTGCATTTATGACTTCATTTTGTCCTCATGAACTTGCTCTTATTAATCCACAACATCCACTTTAATGTTTGTAAACACTGATGTAAGTTTAGCACGCAAGTTATAAGATAAGTGCTAGAGCCTCGTTTCGATTCTATCATCTTTAGGTCGTTTCAATTTGCTTCGCTTTTCTTAATGTGGTTCTCTTTGTAACACTTTGATACCGATTTGTGTCAGTGTATACCATAATAACAGAACACATTTACAGTTTTGCACAGAGTTTTAATGGAGATATCAACACATCATATTTTCACCACTAAGGTCGTATGTATGTATGTATGTATGTATGTATGTATGTACATAGACAGAAAAAATCAACTTTAACATCATCCCAATATACATATGCACATGGTGGTTTTACATACAAACATAATTACTTCGTATACAACACATGAACACTTATTCTCTAATATCACCACTTTATTAAGAACTCTCCTCCCTTTTTATTTTATTAATTTATTTCCATTTCCTGTACAACAAGGTCTCACTTATATTTAAAGTACAGAAATGTGTTAAAGGGGCACAACTTGTCCTAGGCACTACCAATATTTGACACTTCCAATATTAATTTAATAGATAAAATCTCTCTAAAGTCTTTTGCATTTAAAAAATAGCTAAAAAAAAAATTTATTCAAAACGGAATGAGTCCGCTTCAATCAATGGCAGTAATTTTTCCTTATGTGTATTTTCGCGTGAATATTCCTTTTTTGTTAATTTATATACATATAATATTAATTTTTTTTTTTCATTTTGACTAAACATTATAATTCAAACTGTCTTCGAAGGAAATATCAAAACCACATTTCAATTTCCTGTTTATCCGTTTAAACGCAACACATTTCAATATTTTAGAAAAATATTTTAGGATGGAGTAAAGGGGTACAAAAATGTGTAAGAAGTGAAAAAAACACATAAATTCTTTTTATAAGTGGAAAGTTCATAAACAAGTGAACTGTTATATTCGTTTGTTGTTGCAAACACTCAAGCTGCATTAGTGTGAATGTGAAGCTTTAGTTCCACACAGCTTTATACAGTTATTTACTTTCACACAATAACATCATTTCAGGCAAACCACGCTCAAGTTAATAAAATTTAAACACATTTCCTTTATCCTTTCCTGTCATAAGAAAATAATAATCCCAATCCGACATATTCATCTTAATTTTATTTCCATCTTAAAACGTTGGTTTCAAAACTTGAGTGTACGAATAGCAGTAGAACGAGTTGTAAACAACCTACCCAAGGAATATATGCACATACATATTCATATACATATGTATATGTATGAGAGTATATGTTAAGTTTTGTACGTGCAGTCATATGTTCTAATGTGCGCGATGTTTGTCTTCAGATAATATACTCGAAGCCAAAAATAGTCTTACCACGAGAATGGATGCAAGTAAACAAACACATACAATATCTGTGGCAATATGGAAGAGTAGCTTAAGTCGACATAAGATGGAATTGAGTTAAGGCGTTTGGCACATTACAGAAGCAAAGGCGCTCAAATGTGTTTAGTCAGTTTTGAAAAATTCTGTTTTTTTACTTTTTAGTTTAAGTCTTTTGAATCAATAATGCATTGATCAAAACACCTTATGTACACATAGTTTTGTTTACATATTCCAATTTTTCATAGATCATATAACGGTTTCGCTTAACTTCACTTAAGCTGTATAAATGTTAACCTTGAAAAAATAAAGCCAATATTTTCAAACAACTTATGTTGACATGAGTTTTTAATTTTTCGTTAAAAACAAAAATATGTATGTATATTCATGTAAACAATAACCGATCCTCTTTAATATATTTTTATGAACTTGAATAAAACCTCTTAAGGTTATTAAAACTTCACAATGCATACTTTTTATTTAAAAAGAAGCGTTTAAATTACTTGAGGTCCAGTGCAACGCAAATTTCAGTTTCGAAAAAGCGCTTAAGTAGAAAATGCGTAACATCTTCCGAATTCAAAAATATATATTTTTTTTTTAAATATTCATCCTTCTTCTCTAATAAACATGTTACCAATATATTAATGCATTAGTTATTCGCAAAACTCAACTGGAATAAAAACTACACAAAATTGATTATATCTCAATACTTCCATTTTCGACTTAAACTATTCTTCCATATTGCCACAGATATATACACGTGTTATCAGGGCTGGGCAGTATTTGAAATACTACATGTATTTGAAATACGTATTTAAAATACAAATACGTATTTTGTATTTGTATTTTAAATACGTCTCACGGTATACAACTGTGGGGAACAGCCAGCAATTCCAATCTTGAAATATTACAAAGATATCAATCAAAAACATTGAGATATCTGACTAATGCACCCTGGTTTATAACAAACAAAGCCATTCATAAAGATTTAGATATGCCTATGGTTCAAAATGAAGTGAAGAGATTAAGTACTATATTTTTTTTATATAAATGCACTGAAATTTAATTTGTTGGGGAAAAAAATTAAAACAAATCAAAAACTGTTGTAATTTTGATAAAAAAAAAAATACTAGCACGAGTACGTTTTTATTTATTTAATTTACTTAACAAATGTTTATATACATACATATATTATAAATAAATAACAAAACCATAAGTTGGGAAAAGAAAACATAAAAATGACTCATGTTGTACGTCCTTAAGGCATATTCTCGTGCATCACATACTAAATTGTTACCATAACCAGAAAGCTGCTCTTAGCACCACTTATATAAAAAAGAAAAGGGGATTCCCATTTTTTCACGCAATCTGAAAATTTCTTAACGTACAGGTGACGATCGTTGTTGCCAGAAGTTGTAAAAACTAATGAATTCAAGATGCTAAATACACTACAAATGCTAAAAATGGTAGTCCACAATGCTGCAGTAAAAAATGTAACCGTGTTTAGCGACGCAAATCGAATTCAAAACGATGCAAGTCGAATCGACGCAAATCGGGGTCAAAACGACGCAACTCAAACCGACGCAACTTGAAATCGCAACGACGCAAATCGAATTTTTCCAGTTTTAAAAAGCGACGCAAATCGGAACGACGCAAGTCGGGGCTTTTAGTGTATTTTGTATTTAAAATACTTGTGCTCTCAAAATACATTATTTAAAATACAGTTTTGATTTATGTTAGAAAATATGTGCTAAAAATTATTCCATTCAGACATCAACTAAAAGCGCAAAACTTTGTTACTGTTTTATTTCCAAAAAAAGGCAAAACTACAATTTAATTACCAAACGCAAAGTACCTGTGTAAAGTAGACGCAACTGAATGCATACACATTGAGAAATTTGCCAAGCTTTCAGAAATTTAAACGATGAACAAATAAAATATAAGGAAAATACAGCTTTTGACATTTTGATCTAAAACAAGAAGAGAAAAAAATGTCAATCAGTTGTTGATTTGGATGGACTTTATATACTAGTCTTTGGTGAAACGTTTTTTCATTGTCACTTCATTCTTAATTGCGTTATTTCTCTTTCAATAAAATATCGTTTTTTTAATAATAAATCATTAGGTTTTTTCGATAGTTGGTTTTATTCATTCGCCATCAAGAGCTTGTTTGTCTGATACCACATTTTAAAAGCTGGTGTTTATGAAGGAAAATAAAAACTTTTTTTTATTAAAAGTATTTTGTATTTTAAATACATATTTTTGTTACTCTGTATTTTGTATTTCAAATACTTGCTTTTAGAATGCAGTATTTTGTATTTTAAATGCGAGATGAAAAAGTATTTGTATTTTAAATACACCAAAGCATGTATTTTGCCCAGCACTGGGTGTTATATGTACAAATATAATAAATTCTGTAAAAGCAGCTAAAAATTTTACGCCGATATTGATAGTAAAAGAAATGCTTTTGAAATACATTTAAGAACAAGGCTTACATATGTATGTATGCATATCACCAAAGTATTATTTTATATGAAAGTGTTTAGCAAAAGTAAATCTCGTTCGGCTTTTCAATTATCTTCAAGCTACTGGTGAGAAATTTTTTGTTTTCACAAGAGTTTCAAATTAAAGTTGATTTTGTGACGATTTCTCCGTACTCGCTTAAAAATTATTTCCCTTAATTTGGACAATTTTCACCGCCATTTTATCTGCAACATATGATCATATTGTGTCTAAGTTCGGATGGCGAAATTCTCGCTGTGTTTATTTCAGCATTAAAACAGGTATACTTGCAAAAACTTAACAACATTTTGACATATGTTAGGTTAGGCTGATTGCAAAGGTTTGTCTGCCCATGTTTTGTGACATACACCTAAGCCAGTATGGGCTTGTTGAGCGCTCCGTGGATTTAACCCTGAATGGTTTGACTCAAAGGTCTAAAGAAACTCCGTCTCATTCCTTAATTTCTTCCAGCATATGCCACATAATTGGGTTATGCCCGGTAAGGTGTGTCTCCCAAGATGTCGGGATCATGTTTGTGAGAAAGCGGGGCACTGTCGTAAATAGAGCTCTAGTGTCTTGCTTTCTTCCCACTGTCTGTTCTTAATCGCATTTAGGGTGTAAAGTGATTTGCAGGCGCTTTTCAGCAGAAGTGGGTTAGAGTGTGTCATATTTTGACATTTCTTTATGGTCATAACGAAGGTACCTTTATACCAGGTAGCCAAACAAGAGCAGCTGACTAATGTTTCTAGCTTCAAGAACTGTCAAAATACACAACACAATCACACAAACGCAAACAAATTGGCAACAGAATATAATGGTCCATAACCATAGACATCGAAAAAGTATGCTTTAAGCAATTTTAAGTCCCTGCTAAATAAAAGTAAGCTTTTTGTCTACTATAGACGAGAAAAAGCCGACGAGCAAAAGTTTGCTCTAAACTTAAAACCAGCAGAAGTTGTCTTCAACTTCTTTGCTTCAACAGCTTTGCTCAAACAAATGTCACTTTTATATGCAAAATTTAATGTAAATTTTTTTAAAGTTAAATAATTAAATTAATTAATTTTTTTAATAACTATTATTAATCAGAATTCTCTTTAAAAATTTACTTTTATTCAATTCGCTTTGATGTTTTTTGTTTACTTACTAATACAATCTTACATTTATGTAGGTGTGTGTTTACATGTATGCATAGTTTTTGAGAGTCATCTCATTAGAGATGAGATTCTACTTAAATTTGTAAGAGGTTGTATGATAAATAACTTGGCATTTTCGATAGATAGTGTGGCACCCATTTAAAGCTGATTCAGCTTAAAATCAACTTTAATTTTGACCATAGTTAGAAAAAAGTTAGCAACACTTTTTAAAATTTAAGTTGTTTCTAAAAAGAACCGACTTTAGTGTTCGACTCTAGTTATGGCCCAATGTATTTATACTAATATAAAACGTGAAGTGTTTGCCTAAGCTACCTTGGTCATAAAAACGAAATCCCGGGAGTTTTTGACTCCTGGAGCGCCAATTTAGGTATGACGGTAAATTAAGTGGAAGTAAGTAAAATTTGTCTACATAGTTATTTGTATGTAATTTAAAAAGTAAAAATAGAAAATACTTATTACACGGACTAAGTCCCTGAAATACCCACGAAAAATATTAACTTATATTTAAGTTACTACTTCACTTATAGGAATTTTTATTTTTAGGCTGCAAAAGTTGTTGAGCTTTCTTCACAATATTAATGGCGATCTTATAAGAATCGACTGCTTGCTACTTAATTTTATAAAGCACTGTGCTTAGATATTTGTGAATTTCCAGCTTTTATCTATTTCCATGCAAGAGTTTCCATACAAGTGTTGAAATACAGCCGAAAAATATGGTTAGTTAAAGTACGCTAATTAATTTATTAATATGGCTTTTTGCGCTCGCATTTTATTTTAATATGCAAGTTTTTTGCATAAATAAAGCTTATGAGTTAATAAGTCTCTTATGTTCTCATCCGAAAACAGCAACATGTAATCACAACAGCAACATGTAATTATTTAGCCAAATAATAGCTCTGTTTCTTTACTCTACTTTGGGATCCCGTATGATCCCAATTTGCACGAAAAGCGTTCCCGTACTTTAAAATTGGGTAAATGAGAGTATTTGTCAGAGAACATTATGCTTCTTCTTCTTGCACGAAATAGCCCATACTTTTTCTTCGGGCTAGTTTGGGCAAGTAGTTCAGTTGTCAGCTGTTTCAAAGAATAAACATTGATATATAAGAAATAAATGTTTTGCCTAAAATTTGGAAATTAGTGTGAAAAAAATATTTTAAAGCATACCATTTGGTGCGCCATTTTAGCCTGGGCAGTATTATATTTTATTTCATAAAAGCCTGTCTATCTAGCCCCAGCTTAATGAACGATCCAGTAACTGTTTTCAATTTTATATCCAGTGCTAAATTAAAGTATTATTTCAACAGATGCCGAACTAAAAGCAGCTGTTTTCCAAATGTATAGATCGCATTATTTTTTATTTCTTGTGATTCAAGTTAAATTTTGTAGTCCTTGCACCAAGAAATTTCTTGATAACTTATACGTACTACGTACACATGTAATAGCCCTCTGGGAATTTATTGAGTGAACTAAGTTATTGAGTAACTCTTGGCTAATACCATGTTCATACACGCGCCTTTATTGAGATAATCGCAATAAAGTCCATTATTGAGCTCAATATTCGATATAAAAAGTCAATAAAGTTAATAAACTCAAAATTGCTTTGAATATTGAGAAAAAGATGAAACACAACACTGTAAAAGATGTGTTTAATAAGTAAAAGTATACAATGCGAGATGAATGACGAGATAAATGACAACAAAAGCAAACAAAACAAAATAAATTATTTGAAAATATTTTTCACTTTTTCTTTCTCACTACCAAAACAAAAACAACAACTTTTTTCCAGCTGTCAACTACTAATTGAGTTAGCGCAATATTTGTATGTATGTATGAACGTAAAAAATATTATGTCAATAAACTGAATATTATCTCAATTAGAAATGCATGTATGAACAAGGTATAACTCATTTATAAACAGCTCACACACCAACTGCAAACTGATGCAAAGACGAGTCAGATTTTGAAAAAAAAATAAGCAGTGCTGTAATATGTTTTTTTAAGTGTAACTGCTTCACACAATGTTTACAAACGATTTTTGTAAAGAACAGAATTGTCGTCACTGTTTTATCGCCTTTTTAGGGTTCCGTACTCATCAGAGTGAAACAGAACCCTATTACAGAGACTTCTACGTCCGCCCGTCCGTTACAGTGTCCATTCTCCAAAACGGTAAGAGCTACAACAACAAATACTAAAAATAGCAACCAATCAAAAACTACCAGGTGTCTCCATACCACAAAATGTAACAATTAGCCATAACTCTCGAACCGTAAAAGATAGAGAGCTGAGAATCACACAGTGTATGTATTTGCAAATGCTCTAAATGCTAAAAAACAACAAGTTGCAAACTACCAGGTGTCCCTGTATAACGTAAAGTTACAATTAGCCGTAGCTCCCAAACTGTAAAAGGCAGAGAACTGAAATTCACATAATATATGTATTTACATATGCCCTACAACAACAAATGCTAAAAAAACAACAACAAGTCGAAAACTACAACTCTAAAACTACTAGGTGTCCCTTTACAACGTACAGTGTATGTATTCCCAGACGCCTTACAACAAATGACAGCAACAACAAGTCGTATATCCCTTAGGATATGTAAGTTTTCCATACGTACATAACACATACATACGTACGGAAGCCTAAGTGTGAGAGCCAGCCTCGTACTTGATTGAATTTATTTAATTTATAGAAAATAAACATGTGCTGAATTGTGTCAAAAACTAAAGAGTTTCTTTTGTGTGTTTGCTGATAATAAAAATGAATAAAAACAATATTTAACTTTTAATTTCATTGAAGAAGTAGTCATTAACTGCAGAGTAAGACAAAATGCAAGCATTTCTGATGCACCATAAGTCAGGGTTCTTAAGCCTAACCATGAACTAGTCACTTGCTGTTAGTTCAAAGCTCACTCACAATGAACTGACTCATGGCTAAGAGACACTGAGACAGAGTGAGTACTGACTCATTCGTGGGACATTACGTGTGAAAACTGAATAACTTCAGCCATGTTAAGCTTGGAGTAAGCTTTTCAGTCAGAAGTTTAGTTATTTCTGAATAACCATGGGTTACTTTTGAGCCACTTCAAATTCCAACAGGGAATTTAAATAAAAAATTTAAAAGTATCCATGAACATTTGTTCTCTGGGTGTTCGTCTACATCTACGTACAATGTAGTGTTTGTGAAACATATTTAAATTCGTATGCTCCCAAGTCGATATGGGATTCAGACTACCAACGAAATTTGAAAAAAAGGAATAACAAAACAGAATAAAAGAATAATACAAGAAAATATTTTTGTAAACATTGACAGGCGTTCATACGGTTGTTACATTTCAAATAAGTGAAAAATCTTTTTATATTTTCCATTATAAAGTTCAACGCTTACAGTTGCACAATACACTTGCACATAAGCACACTCGCTTTCGCACTCGCACACACACACGCACATGCAATCATTCGTTGATAATCATAATCTTAAAGCATAAACCCAGACCTTACTAGATATTGTAAATAATAAAAGCTGTCAAAATATTGTTTTCTTTTAAACCACAATATTGTGTGCGTGTGTGTGTGTGTGTGTGAGCTTGAACTGTGTTAAAAATATGGCCTTAAGCGTTGAAGTCTTTAAAAAGTGCATTTGTTTCATTGAGAATATTTTGCAGAAATTTCAGCCGTTTTATATGTGTAATCAAGTTTATTTCTTAAATGTTTTTGTCTGAAAGCAAATGTTTTCAATGACGAATTTTCCCTGTTGAATTTCTTGATCAATACAAAGTTTCGAATAGATATGAGTAGATTTGTGTATTTTTAACCCACACACTTCTTTGTTTAAGAAATTTAATACTCTTTTAAGGGAGCGAGTACATATTTTTTCATTTCTTTGTAACACGTACAAAATGTTTTTCTACATGAAATTTGACACCTCCTTTTGTAAGAGAAGATTTGAAATATTATGAGACATTTTTGCCCATAAAACGAGATCCTAATTTGGATTATACCAAGCTGTTCTTCCAGATACTGTACTTTTGGCAGTATGTTGCTCACACACAAAGTATTTCAAGGCTCTTTTTTAGAGCCTTGAGTATAAAACGCTTCTTATCTAGTGTTTACAAAGGAAAGTAATTTAATTAAAGTTGCTGTACCGACACTTTACTTTGAGGAAGAAGAACTCGAACTAAGGCCGGGCAGAAGCACCTATGCAGAATGGGCCTATCCAATACGGCGATCTGTAGATTTTGCGGAGAAGAAGAGGAGTCAATGGAATAGTTGATTATCAAATGTGTGGCACTAGGCCATAGAAGACACAGGCTGTTGCAGGCCTATACATTGGATTCACAGGACTTGCAGAGGCTTCCACAGAAGGAGCTATCACTGTTTCTTGATGTATTAAACTCGTGAGGGACAAAGCGTTGCACAATAGATCATCTATGGCCGCAGTGCAAAAGGGCCAGACCAACCTAAAAGTAATAACAAAGGGTGGTTAAATTGTAAAGGCCGATGTTGAATGTGAACCACACCTAAACGCCAAGTTTTTTTCCGAATTTTATTTGACATTTCTCTATTTCAGACTTACTCAATTTGAACCATGGAGAGATACACAATCCAACAACGTGTTAAAGTTATCCAGACTTATTATGAAAATGGCCGTTAAAATCAAAATGCATATCGTGCACTTCGTGATTTTTTTGATCAATTTGATGAGGCACATTTTCACCTCAGTGGATTCGTCAATAAACAGAATTGCCGGATTTGGGCGAATGAGAATCCAAGAGTGATTGTCGAAAAACCAATGCACCCACAAAGAGTGACTGTTTGGTGCGTTTTATGGGCTGGCGGCATAATCGGGCCGTATTTTTTCCAAAATGCCGGTAAGGCAGTTACTGTGAATGGTGTTCGCTATCGTGAGATGATAACAAACTTTTTATGGCCCGAAATGAAAGATATGGATGTGCACGATATGTGGTTTCAGCAGGACGATGCCACTTGCCACACAGCTAACGAAACAATGGCTCTTTTGCGCAACAAATTCAACGGCCGTGTTATCTCACGTAATGGCGATGTCAATTGGCCGCCAAGATCATGTGATTTGACACCGTTGGACTTTTTTCTTTGGGGTTATTTGAAAGAAAAGTGTACGTCGATAAGCCAGCAACAATTCAAGAGCTAAAGGATGAGATAATTCGGCACATTAACGGCATTGAACCTCCATTATGCCTCAGGGTCATCGAAAATTTGGACCATCGGATGGAGGTGTGCCACCGTGGTCGCGGCGCCCATTTGGCCGATATTTTATTCCATACATAATTGAGTAATACCAATATATCATAATAAAATAAAATTACACTAATTTCCTAAATAGTTTGTGTTTTATTCAAAATCAACATCGGCCCTTGAAATTTAACCACCCGTTACAATACAATACAAGGCCTGACAGAGAACTCTACAATTAATAATTTAAATAGTCTACAGCTCCTTGTTCATTAAAACGTTTTTACAAATAATATTTTTGCTGTGACAGTAACAGGGTGGCTTGCGTGTCACTAGCGTTGTTAATGCCACGCTGATTATAAGAAAAACATGGTTGATCATGTTACAAAACAGTTTTTATGATATTTGCTTGATTACCTTTATTTGCTTCTTGCACTTAAAACAACTCATCTGGGGTCTTTTTAAAGACGAAAATACAACTTTCTGTCCAAATTGCAATAAATTGAGCAAAGTACGAGAATGACTCGCACAGCTAGGGTTCCTCACTACCGTGCAAGTTCTAGACAAAGGGTAACCCTGGTGTGGAGTTCCCTTTAGTTTTGAACTTTATATTGATTTTATTAGTTGTTGTAGTAGAGGTCAGACATCTACATGCACTGTGTAAGATTTTAAGACTCTACATCATACGATTAATTTGTTATAGCAGATTTTGAAATCATGAGCAGCAATTAAATTTACGCTTATTGCAACTTTTGGTATTTGTTGTTGTAGCGGCCTGACATATACTGTGAAATTTCAAAGTATCTATTTTTACAGAAAGTAAATTTTCAAATTAAAGGGTGCCTCCGTTCAAAGCGCTACATTTAATTCTCACGTTTTGCTATCCTTGGTGTTTCTTGTTGTGTACGCCTGGTGACTGCATACACTGTTAAAATTTCTCTATCTCTTACCGTTCAAAAGTTATATGTAGGTAATTTCAATTTCTTGTATGGGATCACCCTTCATTTCCTAACTTTTTCATGTTTTTGGTGTTTGCTGTTGTAAAACTTATGTAACCATATATCTCTATCTGTTACGTTTCAAAAGTAACAGCTATATTTGCTCATTTTCACAGTTTCTTGTATGGGAAATCCCTTTTAGTTTTTAATTTTTTTGTTTGTTTTCAGTGCTTATTATTATAAAGGGTGTTTTTTTCGATGTACAGAACTTTAAGTTGCAATAAAGCAACGATGGAATAATCGATTGACATGAATTTTATTTATCCGAAAGATAATCTTGTCACATTACATTTTAAATATGATTTCTGGCATATGACCGCCACGGCTGGCGCGAATGTAGTCCAATCTGGACGTCCAATTTTCAATGACTTTTTCCATGGCAATAACACTGCCAATGTTGTCTTCCAATGGTCAAGCGTTTGTGGCTTATCCGCATAGACCAATGACTTTACATAGGCCCACAGAAAGTAGTCTAGCGGTGTTAAATCAGATCACAAGATCTTGGAGGCCAATTCACAGGTCAAAAACTTGAAATTAGGCTGTCGGTCACCAAACGTGTCTTTCAATAAACCGATTGTGGGACGAGCTGTGTGACATGTAACTATTATTTTAATTCAACTTGATTTCATAATTTTAATTCAGCCTAAGTTAAAATGAAGATCAATACTTTTTTTTCGTTCTAATTCTTTTTTAGTTTCTATACTATAACGGGTTATCCATTTTGCGGTTTCAAAAGTAAAGGTAAATAAAATACATATAAAATATTTTTTTTTCATGATATTTCTTATTTATTATAAAGTTTCAACGTTGACATTATGTATTAAAAACACTACATCTTTTTGAAACCACATCTCCTGACATCATGGTTATTCAAGTCAGAAACGAAAAAGTTAGTAATCATGGCTCTATACCGATCGCCATTGACTGTAACGTTCTGGCCATCATCGTTTTTGAAGAAGTACGGACCAATGATTCCACCAGCCCATAAAGCGCACCAAACACTCAGTTTTTGTAGATTTAACGGTGTTTCGACATACACTTGAGGATTAGCTTCACTCCAAATGCGGCAGTTTTGTTTGTTTTACGTAGCCATTCAACCGGAAGTGCGCTTCATTGCTAAACAAAATTCGCTTATGAAAATCGGGAACAACGGCAATCTCAAATTGCTCTATTTGCAAGTGTGGTTCAGGCGTGAGTCTATTCATTGATGAATTGCCAAACCAACCTAAGAATAAATCACTTGACAGCTATTAAATCGGTCACCATCTTGAACAGTAATGCCAGCTTAAAGTTTTATACATCGAAAAAAAAAAAAAACACGCTTTAGAAGCTGGGAAAATTGCAGCTCTCTAGCTCTTAGCGTTTGAGAGAATGGATCTGTGACGGACGGACACAGAAGTCTTAGTAAGGGGATTCCGTTTTTGCTCTATGAGTATCGAAGCCTAAAAATTAATATTTTAAATGAAATCTGGCCCAGATAAATACAATGTACCATCCAATACTGCAGTAAAGGTAGTACAGTATTTTTCGGTTAATTGACCCTACGGCTAATTGGTTTCCACGCTTAATTGAACCACATAATAGGGCAAAAAAAATATTGCATACGAACACCATGTGAATTTCCTCGGATAATTGAACCCGGTTAATTGATTTTCCCGCTTAATTCGTTCAAAATTCATGTCATCAAAAATAAATTTCCTCTTACTTTTACCCGGTTAATTGCATTGAAAAATAATCTGGCATTTTTGCACATACATATTTGACATCATTTGTGAAAAACACTGGGTGGCATCTCTACTATACACATATATGTACATTTTTTGCTGTTACATGCATTTTTTTTCGTTTAAGGTAAAAAAAAAATTATTTTGAAAAACTTAAAGTGCACATATGCGATTTCTTTTAATTCATTAGTACATAGCTTCAATTATGCGTGATTTCTGTAATTGAACAAACTGTTCAATTAAATAGGGATCTTGTAATTGAACGAATTGTTCAATTACACGGGTATCGGCTAATTGGTTCCCCGGTTAATTAAACAAAAAATTGTGAAAATTTTAATGTGCAATTAACCGAAAAATACTGTAATAAAAAAGTGAGACATACCACACACACTTCATACTATTGCAATATATTTTCTTAAATTTATCTTGTATTGTTTTTTTTTCTGAATTCTTTGACTAACAGCAGCTTGCAGACTGTTGCTGCAACATTTAAAATAAAAAAAATTTTTAGAGCAAGCTGACAATACAATAGGAAATAATTATGGAGTGATGCACTTCCTTGCAAATTCAATAATATGCCTCATGTTTTCTTTTCAGCAAAAGCCTTCGCAATCTTTTCTTTTACTTTAGCAAACATTTAAGGCAATTTAGAGCGAATTTGTGCCGACAACATTTAAATAAGATATTTGGCGTAAACGTATTACATCCGCAATAAAAACAGCACAGCCAAGTTACAGCAAATTCATGCAAAAAGACAAGAGACATAAGATATACAAGAGAAAAAAAAGCAAGAAGAAAACAAAGTTCTTTGAAATTGTTTGCCCAAAGGATATGAGACTTATTTTTTTTTCTCCTTGGCAAATATTCGTAGAAATGTGGTGGCTGTGCTGATATTTTTGCTTAAAGAAGGAAAAGTTTGGGGGAAGAATAGAAAATATGTATGCTTGTAGAAGAGATTAACAAGTATTTACAACTACAGGATTGTTTTTCTATTTTGTTTCCTTTTTTTTTTTTTTGCATTGTTTATTCTTTTCATAGTTGTTGGCACTTTATTATAATTTGAAATGTTTTTAGTTTATCAGAAGGAATTTGAGTTTCCGAAACATTCCATTTAATTATGCATATAGGGGGCCTTCTTAATTTAAGCAATCAAATTATTTTAGAATTGTTTTATTGTTACTTAAACGGATTTTTTATGCAAAATAGCTGGCATACTCCTCTACATTCACACGTTACGAGTACATGAGTAGCTTAACATGTAGACACATATATTTCTTATGTACAAACAACAATAGCAACGCAATACAGTAAAACATTTCTTAGTCATTCTTTTGGCTTCTTTGTCAAAGAAATCTTAACAAGTTGTAAATCTCTTTCCTGTGACAATTTTATTAAAACAAATAAAAATGAAAATTCTATCAAGTTATTTTGAAAAGTTTTGTGTTCTCTTAATTGTTAAATTTTCCGGAATCAGAAAATTTCTGTCGCCCAAAGAAATGTTCACAGAACTCATTCATCTATTTTGAATTTAAACTGAAGTTGATGCTGAATGGAGTCCAGGCACGCATAGAATGCGTAAAAAGAATGTGTGTGGATGACCATACGACACTTGATGAAAAAGTATCCCTTTATAAACTCAAGTGACAGTCAACATTGTAAAAGTTTTGTTTATATTTTTGTTTTTACTCTTTGGTCGCAATCGGCAAGTTTGCCTGCTACAGAAGAAGTTGTGTTGTTAGAAAAGGGAAACTGGCAGGCTGCAGCGTCACTGCTCTTGCTACGGAGCAAGCTGTATCAGCTAATTGTAAATTTTTACATCGATATTTTTTTTTTATAATCCCATTTTCATTACAGGTGTATACAATGTGACAACAAGTAATTGAATTGCCATAGTTGGATGTTAATTATCTTAAATCAGTAAATAAGATATACGATACATATAAATAAATAAAAGTTAATTCTACTTATCATTGTGGCCCTTTTATAAGCTCTGAAGGTGCATATTGTTTGACCCTTCTGGGTGCCAGGGTTTCTTTTGCCGCCGAGTTATGCGTTGGTATGTTGTATTAAACGAGTGGTATGTTTGAGACTGCTATCACGAATGACTTCTTTTACTGTTTTTTACATTTATATCTCGATGTATGTCCTGACTATAGTTGGCAGTATTTTAGTTGGGATTCGTTGAATAATTTTTAGGGTTTGGTACTCATCAGAGTGAAACGGAACCCTATTACCGAAACAACTAAGTCAGTCCGTCACAGCGTCCATTCTCCGATACGGTAAGAGGTAAAGAGCTCAAATTTTCACAAGATGTTGTTGTACCTTGCCGCTACAATAACAAATGCTAAACACAACAACAAAGCGAAAACTACCAGTTGCCCCCTGGCAAAGTTACAATTAGTTATAACTTCAGAACCGTAAAAGATAGAAAGCTGAAATTCACACAGTGTATGTATTTATAGACGGTCTACAACAACAAATGCTAAAGACAAAAACAAGTCGAAAACTACTAGGTGTCCTTATACAAAATAAAGTAAGAATTAGCCGTAGCTGCTAAGCTGTAAAAGACAGAGAGCTAAAACTCGCACAATATATGTATTTTCATATGCCCCACAACAATAAATTCTAAAAACAACAAAATGTTGAAAACTACCAGGTGTCCCCATACAACGTAAAGTAAAAATTAGCCGTAACTTCCAAACTGTAAGAGGCAGAGAGACGAAATGTGCACAATATATGTACTCAAATATGGCCTACAATAACAAATGCTAAACACAACAACAAAGCGAAAACTACCAGTTTCCCCCTGGCAAAGTTACAATTAGCTATAACTTCCGAACCGTAAAAGATAGAGAGCTAAAATTCACACAGTGTATTTATTTATAGACGGTCTACAATAACAAATGCTAAAGGCAACAACAAGTCGAAAACTACTAGGTGTCCTTATACAAAATAAAGTAAAAATTAGCCGTAACTCCCAAACTGTAAGAGACAGAGAGACGAAATGTGCACAATATATGTACTCAAATATGGCCTACAATAACAAATGCTAAAAACAACAACAAGTTTAAAACTACCAGGTGTTACTCTCGAAGCGTGAGAGACAGAGGGATGAAATTGGCATAATATATGTATTAACATATGCTTCACAACAACAGATGCTAAAAACAACAATTGTAAAACTACCAGGTGTCCCTTTACAACGTAGAGTAACAGCTATAGCTCTCGAACCGTAAGAGATAGAGAGCCGAAATTCGCACAGTGTATGTATTCCCAATTGCTTTACAACAGCAAATGACAACAACAACAACAACAACAAGTGTCCCCATACAACATTAAGTAGCAACTAAATTTAACTCTCAGGCTGTAAAAGACAGAGAGATGAAATTTATATAATATATGTGTTCAAATATGCCATTCCATACGTACATTACACATACGCACGGAACCCTAAGTGTGCGAGCCAGCCTCGTACTTGACTGAATTTATTAAATTAGTTGTGCTTGCCTTAGATTTCTACGCCATACTTCTAGACTGGCCCAACGATTTGTTGCTAATGAAAAGTTTGTTTTGTGTTGATGGCTTGGATTCTCTCTCTCTCTCTCTCTCTCTCTGGCACCCAAAACAGCTGTCTGAACCTGTTGTTTAATTCATTTTTCTTCTGCGTGATGTGATCTTTCCATATGAGTTTAGCCAAGGTATTTCGCTTTTGTACGCGATAGTATGGGTGAGCCATTTATTTGAATGTACAGAATATTGCCTATCTTCCGGTTTGTATAGACAACTTGAGCTGCTTCGTTACTGTTTACTTGTATTCCTTAACTACAAAACCAATCCAACCTGTTATTGAGCAGTTGTTGTAGGTTTTGCACATCCCATGTGGCGTATTCATGAGATGACTTTAAAACAATGTCATCAGCAAATGTAGCATATTATTATTTGACTCTAGAACTGGAATGTCCAGGAGATAATGCATTGGACCGAGTACACTACCTTGAGGTACCGCTGCTTTCAAAGGGAAAATTTCAGAATACTCGTCCTTATATTTTACTCGGAAAGATCGATTTGTAAATAGCCTTGTAATATTAGATAGAAATATTTTGGCAGTTGAGATTTCAGTTTGTGAGGAAGACCTTTGAGCCACACACTATCAAAAGCCTTTGCAACATCGATGTATGTTGCTGCAAAGAACTTGTTTTTGTCAATCTCAGTGGCTATTTTGTTTGCTACTCTATATATTTGCTAGATAGTAAAGTGCTTTCGTCTATATCCAAACTGGTGGTCAGGGATGAGCTGCCTCTCTAAAAGAGTAGGCTCAACATGTTCAAAAAGAAGTTTTTCAAAGAGCTTAGAGAGCAGTCGAAGTGGGGTAATTGGCCTGTAAAACTTTAGTTTCTATAAGTTTTTGTTTGGCTATTATTTCAGCAACTTTCCACACTTTCGGAAAGCATTCATTCGGAAAGCATTCATCATTGCGAATAATTCCATTAAATATGTTTCTTAAATAGACCAGGACTTTGTTTGGTAAATTTTTTTTAGCTTTTCAGTGATCTGATCATATCCCAGAGATTTATTATCTTTTATGTTTATTTTTCTGACTTTTTTGATTTCATTAGCTGAAATTCTTTTAGTTTGAGTGTTATAAGTGCTGTAGGATGTACTTTGAAAATGTAGCTCTTCTTCGTCCATAGAGCTTATAGAGGTTTTACAGAAATGATTTGCGAGAACATTCGCTTTTTTAATACGTGACCTTGTGAGATTGGGTTTTTGAAACGGTGGATGATAGAACATCGATATTTAATGTCCATTTCTGTAATTACTTAAAAAAGAACTTACGTTGGCATTACTGTTCAAGATGGCGACCGGTTTAACAGCTATCAAGTCATTTATTCTCAGTTTGGTTTGGAAATTCATCATGAATAGACTCGGGCCTGAACAACGCTTGCAAATAAAGCAATTTCAGTGCAAAACGAGATTGCCGTTGTTCCCGATTTTCATAAGCGAATTTTGTTTAGCAATGAAGCGCACTTCTGGTTGAAGGGCTACGTAAAACAAACAAAAACTGCTGTATTTGGAGTGAAGCTAATCCTCAAGTGTATGTCGAAACACCGTTACATCCAGAAAAGCTGACTCTTTGGTGTGCTTTAAAGGCTGGTGGAATCATTGGTCCGTACTTCTTCAAAAACGATGATGGCCAGAACGTTACAGTCAATGGTGCTATTACTAACGTTTTCATTCCTGAATTGAATAACCATCGAAAAAACCACCCTGTATTATCTTAGAAAGAAGAAAAATGCTATTTCCAGAAAAGCGTTGCCATAACCATGATTAGATATGGGTCTATATGGGTCTTGATTATTTGAAATCTTTGTTTTATATGTTTCATCAGATGTTATAGCTGCGTAAGATATGTTTGCAATTTGTTAGCAGCGATCTTATTGAACAATAGTTTTTGATCTGATAAGCTGATAAGTGTTGAAAAAGGAGAGCTATGTGTTTGATTATCATTTGTAATTAAAGAATCCAGAAATCGTTGTTAATACATAAAAAAAACGTAATAATGTGGATGCGTTTTCTCAAAACAATTGTACTCTTTTATTATAATGATGAAGATTCTACAAGATCCAAAGGCATAAAGACATGCCTTCTCATGCCTTTCTAATATATTACCTTATCGGAATCTAAGTTAATTTCAAATAAACTTATACTATATACTTCACAATTGTTAGTGATTACTATTGCTCTGCTGTTCTCACATTGCTCTTCAACATATTTAAAGCTAGTGCACACAGAATAAATGTAAAATCAGTCTTACATCTCTCCCGCGTGATATTTTATTTTCTTAAATTGTGTTTATATTTTATACTACTCTATTTCCTTTTTGTACTTTGCGTATTTTATTTTTGTTCTACCAAGTTCCTTTGTTAACCCTTGGCTGGATTTGAAAATTCACGATCGTTGGCCTGCCACTATACTATATATAGAATGAATGCAAAAACAGGCAATTTAAGTAGGGTACTAACCATGTATGCGTGTATGCAATTGTTTAGATTTTGGTCCAACTCTAGCTTGAAGATATACTGTCTAGTTCATAAAAATTATAACAGGTTTATAAAGCTCTTATTGGACAGATTTTCCATACAAATTTGTCAAATAACAGTCTTGTAAGCCTGTAATAATTTTTATGAATTAGGGGGTTGGTCTCTAAAACAGCAGTTAAATTGAAGTTGTTGCTTCAAGGTTAACTATTTTAGTAGTCAAATGCTCAGTGTCGTACAGGGCACTTAGATAACAATATTCACACGTACATACATATACATATACCTAATTGTATTGTCAAGTAGTCTTTATAATAGCAAACAGAAAATGATTCATCACATTACGAGTATTATATCATCAGCAGTTCCCCTAGTGTATTAGTATGTAGATACAAAGTTGACATTGCCTCCGCCGGTGTCGTGTTTCGTCAGGTGTGGTTACAACGCACAAGTCAGTTGAGGCAAAGGTTAGAGTTTGATAGCAACACTTAAATGTACACATAATAAATTTATTACAGAAATCAATGTCGAGTTGTACAACAAATACCATTTTTGAATACATTTATCGATTATTTTGAATTTGCAAAATGAAATGAATAAAGGTTTGCATGAAATAGCTTATCTTCTGAAAATCTAAAAGTAGCTGCGGCAACTTGTTGACCACAAACGGTCACTAAAGTTGATTTTTCATTTTAGAGTATTATATAGGTATTAGCAAAGGAACGATTTATTGTCTCTTTTCGATCATATAGGGTGTCTGGTAGCAGGTTTTTATTTTCCTACTTACATAAATAAATTTAGTCAAGTACGAGCCTGGCTCGCACACTTAGGGTTCCGTACGTATGTATGTGTAATGTACGTATGGAATGGCATATGTGGAAATTAAACGCAACTCTCAAGCTGTAAGAGACAGAGATATGCAATTTATACAATATAATAAATATCATCTCTTTGTCTCTTACATCTTGAGAGTTACGTTTAATTGCTACTTTATGTTGTAGTTGCTACTTTATGCTGTAGTTTTCGACTTGTTGTTGTTATTGTTGTTGTCATTTGATGTTGTAAGGCATCTGGGAATATATACACTGTGCGAACTTCGGTTCTCTATCTCTTACGGTTCGAGAGTTATAGCTGTTATTCTACGTTGTAAAGGGACACCTGGTAGTTTTACAGTTGTTGTTGTTTGTAGCATTTGTTGTTGTAGATCATATGTGAATACATATATTATTAAAATTTCATACCTCTGTTTCTCACGGTTCGAGAGTAACGGCTAGTTGTTACTTTACGTTGTATAGGGACATCTGGTAGTTTTCGACTTGTTGTTGTTGTTTGTAGCATTTGTTGTTGTAGGGCATATGTAAATACATATATTGTGCGAATTTCAACTCTCTGTCTTATACCGTTTAGCAGCTACGGCTAATTGTTACTTTATGTTGTATAGGGACACCTGGTAGTTTTCGACTTGTTGTTGTCTTTAGCATTTGTCTGTGAATTTCAGCTTTCTGTCTTTTACGGTTCAAGAGTTATAGCTAATTGTAACTTTTCGTTGTATGTGGTCATCTGAAAGTTTTCGCTTTGTTGTTGTTTTTAGTATTTTTTTGTTGTAGCAGCAAAGTGCAACAACATCTAGTGAAAATTTCAGCTCTTTAGCTGTTACCGTTTCGGAGAATGGACGCTGTGACGGACGGACGGACGCAGTAGTCGCGGTAGTAGGGCTCCGTTTCACTCTAATGAGTACGGAACCCTAAAAAACGTAATTACTGACACAAATTTTTATTAGGAGAATTAAAAGGTTTTTACTTTTTAAGGAGTTGAGCACTCTGTTCAAAACAGAGCCTTGTGTTCTGCATCACACGCCCCAGCAAACTTTGACTTTATTTCTCGGCAAATATTTTCCCTTGAAGTCACATATATATAAACAAGAACATGTATGAAAAAGCTCTCATATAAAGAGCTGAGATGACAAAAAATCATTCATAAAACATACTGCAAAACGATCATTGCTTTGGTTAATGCTAGTTAAGTATATAAATAGAAAGTAAAATTGCGTGAGCTTTGGTTGCCGAGTGGTTAAAGCGGGCTGTGCCAAAATTGTGAAATTTGACACGTCCAAAGTTCATAGGGTGCTGATGAAGGGTGTTTGCTACCCAGAAACAGCCTGTTATTCACCTAGCTATAAAATTTTACTTTTCTTTATTTAATTAATATTGATTTAAAAGTGACAAACCAAGGGTTGAACTTGAGCCTGAAAAGGTAATTTAATGTAAAAAAATTAATATGTAAAATTAGTATGTAAAAAAAATAATAAGGTATATTTTTAGACATAAAATAATGAAGCTTAATAACTTTTTGAAAATGCATCATTCTTCAATTTGATAAACGCCGTACACTCCTTGGCCCCAAATTCCCAAACGGTTTCGAGTTAGAAGATGTTTTTATAAAAATTTCAATTTATTAAATGTTTGAACAAGGGACGACTAAAAGCTTTGCTATTTCGTGCTTATGAACAACATTTTTAGATTTCTTGCGTACTAAAGCTTTGTGCATAATTTTTAAATCAGTCTGATTTAGTTTTTAGTTTTGTTAGAAAACGTTTTGGAGCATTCAAATTAAGATTGTATATTAAAATAGGCATATTACTTGTTAATTGTTAGTGTTTCTGTGTCTGATAAAATATAATTGAATTGCGTGAAAGCTTAAGCGACTGATAAAGCCAGATGGAAGTCATAAACTCGATTAAAAAATTCAAATTACTGCATACTCTACTCTGCTGTTGTGTTTAAAGTTCTTACTCGATAAGTTCTTACTACTTTGCATGTTTGTATAATACGCATTTCAAAACTATAAAACATTCGTTGCAAATAGTCTGAACTGCCCTAGAGCACTCGGCAAAACCGAAATTATTTTGAGACATCAAATCTCATCTGTTCGTGGTGAAGTGATTGGAAATAATTTCTTTAAGTATAGTTCCAATAATGTTTCGATGTTCCATCTTCATTTTACCTCTGTCTTATGTTCAGCAGACATGAAGCACAAACAACAATTTAATAAATTGAGCTTGAACCCAAATAAATTAATATGTAATTATTACTTTTTTTTTGTTTTGCTTCGAACGGAGTAGTCATTAAAAGCCGATTATTTTTCCAAGGCATACCTTCTCTTGCATGCTATGAAAAAGTATGTAATGAAATTAAATAAATGAAGAGAAGATCGCTTTACAAACAGGCGTCCAGACAAAGTTTTTCATTCAATAAACACTTATTGTTGTATTGCATTTCAAGTGGTTGTTGCTTTTTTTGTCCTTCAGTGATTTCACTTTGAGAAATCGTATCAGATACATTCGTACTCACATGCAGCTTGCTGCTGAGTATGCCTTTGTGTTTGATTCAGAGTAGTACTGCAAGCAGCGCTACAAAACAAATAAGTTTCAGTTGATTGTAACAGTTTGCCAGCGTCTCAGAGTATAAAGTTTTAAAACTTAATAGAGTTATTTCTATGCGCACATGTTCTAGGCATGTTGCATCAACTACACCCTGTCCGTATATTTAATGCCAAGTTCCTTTGAAGTGCTTTCATGTTACTTATTTGTGTCGTATCGCAGAACTCCTTTCTGTATGTTGGAGGCAGTGGAAGCAGCAAGTACAACAACGACTGCAATCATTCTTGTTTTACACATTTTATTACATTTAAGAAGTTTTGTCTGTGTTTGCATTTTTTTTTTTTTTTCTTGAACGAGAGCATCTTAAGATCTGTTGCAACTTAAGGCCTGAATATAAATATGTATGGTTTGGTGCATATATTTATATAGCTATACTTGTTGTTGTGCTGTAATAGTTTTAGTGGTACTATAAGAAGTTGCAATTCTATGTAATAGTACTCGTAGCAGAGATTGTAGTTGGTTGTAGTACAGTTTTATTGTTTCTGTTTAAAGTACTTTTGAAGCAACAAAGTGCACTACATTTATGTTGTAGAGTTGCTGTCGCAACAGACACAAATTGAGTTGAATTGTGTTTACCCTTCTAAGTTGGAAAATTTTAAAAACAATACAAATTATATTTCCATTTAATTTAGTCTAATGGAATTTGCTCATGAACATCATCTTATGTACTAAACAAAAAAAAAAAATTTTTTTCCCCAGTTCTCTTTGACTGTTTTTGTGCTTGAAGAAGACTTAAAGAAAACACAGAAATGAAAACAACAAACTCACACAATTATTACTCTAAACAAGAACAAAAAAAAAAAACCAAAATGAATATAAGTCTTATGTAAAATAAATGTATAAGCAAAGGTGCACAGTACTGCAATCGTTATTTAGAATTGTTAATACTGCGGCTGACAATAAATGTTGAATTTGTAAACTGAAAATAAATTGCGATTGCTTGAGGCCAATTAATAAAGAAGGCAATGATTTATAAAATTGCTTTTAACACCAGGTTTAAATGAAAAATTCATGCAATGTGTATGCGCAATATATGAATGCATTGCGACTACATATTTTCGTTACTTATACGCCACCGTTCCAAGCAAAATATGGTTTGAAATGCTGCAACCTTTAAGCTACTGCATTATAAAGCAAAGTCGAAATGATTTTAGCGATTATTTGCTAAAAGAGCCAACTAGAATGTGTTTTTGTAGATCTAAGCAGACCTTATTAATTGTTTTCTGCCTTTTTCAGCCGTCTATATGCATCAGTGGAATGGTGACATACAGTCGACTCAAAAAGATAATAAGAAAACCATTAATAAGGACTTATTAAACCAATTTTTTTTCTGGAAGGAAGGGAAAATGCCTAATGCATTCAGAACTGTCCCCACAGTTCTGATATGTGGTGCTTGCATCCACTAAAAACCCTCCCTTTTTATTTGAGCCAATCATGCCACCCTGGGACCGCTCTCGCATTGCTTCAGGGTGGGGCTCCCCTTTTGTTCTTATCGAACCGCTGCTGTTATGTCTACGTCTAGGTCCAGCTTCTTGTGCCTTAAACCTATAATAGTATATACCTGTATAACACTAATAACAAAAGATATGCATAATATAACTATTTATATGAGTTCACAAAGAAGAGTTTCAGGGGACAACCAGTACTGTCAAGGAATATCAACTTTCAAAGCAAAATTCGAATTTCTTTTAAGCTAAAATTTCATTAGCTATTAAGAAAGTCACTTTCTTACGATAAGAACAAAATTGAGCTTTAATTAAATAAAATTAAGTTTCAGCGATTAATATGTGCGGCACCATATGTCTCCCTTAAAGTATTTTATAACTTCACTTAATTTAATTTATTTTACTTTTTATTATTATTTTTTTTAACTTTATTGTTTTCATTTACAATATAATAAAAATATTTTTCTCTAGTGGTGCCTAAAACCAGTTGTGCACCTTTAACGTATTTCTGTACATTAAATAGAAGTGAAATCTTGTTGTACAGGAAATGAAAATAAATTAAAAAAAATAAAATAAAAAAAATTAATAATGTAGTCGGCTAAGACTTATGTGCTAAACTATTTGGTTAGCATATTACACCGAATTCGGAACCATCGATGTCCCCATTATAGACTTGTGAGTCTTTGGTTTGTAGCCAATAAAGATGATGCAGGTTGATTTATTAATCTGAATCAAAGCACTGTGATGGCATTTGATGATTTGGAAAATAAAAATAACATTACTGAAACGTACCAACAGTGCAAATTGAATATGTGCGATGAAGCTTGGCTATAGTGAACAATTATGTTCATAATTAAAGTTAAATTAAATTTGCAAACGGTACTTTATCTAGAACTTATATGCACATTTATTGACATTTACATATATTTTTCTTTAAATATATAATATTTATTTGATCTTTTTAATTATTTGAAAAACTATTTTATACAGCTTCAGATCGTTTTTATATAAAAATTTTATTAACAATATTATTCAATATTTCGATAACAATTTGTTATCATCTTCTTTTCATTTTATCTTCTATCATTTTAGAAGATGATAACAAATTGTTATCGAAATATTGAATAATATTGTTAATAAAATTTTTATATAAAAACGATCTGAAGCTGTATAAAATAGTTTTTCAAATAATTAAAAAGATCAAATAAATATTATATATTTAAAGAAAAATATATGTAAATGTCAATAAATGTGCATATAAGTTCTAGATAAAGTACCGTTTGCTAATTTAATTTAACTTTAATTAGTTTTAGTTTTTAGCACTTAGTTTTTTATTTTTATTCAACGAAGTGCATCGAGTTTTCACTAAATCTCATTCGCTACCCATAAAAATAAAAGTACAAACTGTAAAGCTGAATAAACAAGTATGAGTGCTTTATTCGTCTAGGCCGAATTTTACAGCCTATTTATAGGAGTCTACAAAATTCAGCCGCGATGATCCATTTAATGGGAGACTAAAGCTACGTATAGACGATTATAAGATCTTACACTATTGTCAGAAAATGTATAGACTATTTTTAACCAATCGTGAGAACTTACAATTTCTTCTTGACAATATTGTAAGCAAAAGTATTGGCAGGCCACCTACCTAACAATTAATTGTCAGTTAATTGTCAATCGTCTGAACACTTTGCCATCATCATTGCTATTATATTGTCAGGCATTGGCATATTGTAAGATGCATATTGTAAGATGCGTCATTGTCAGAGTAATGACAAAGAATATTGAAGAAAAATGTGTGTGTGTTCAAAAGAGAGAGAGAGAAAACAAGAGAATAGTAAAAATGTGAGTACGAGAGGTAAAACGTTGCAGAGAACAGAATAAAGAAATTAAAAACATGGTTATTGAGCGAGAAAAATAAAGAATGAATAATGGCATGTATGTGTATTTTGATAGTGACAACTGGCTGACTAGTTTTGGTACATAGAAAATCTTACATCCGTGTAAGCTGACAATTTTCGTGGGTAGCTAAATTTATTGTCAGGCAATTGTCTGGCAATGAAATTGTTAGATGAATTGTCTGAACAGCTAATTTTCTTAATGTTGAGAATTTTGTTTTTCCAGTAGATTGCCAGCACGTTGTTAGTTCTTACAATATTGTAAGATATGACAACCGTCTACACGAAGCTTAAGTAATAAATTGTGTTTATAGGATACATAAACAAAAAAACAAAAAATTCTTAAATTTTTTTTTATCTGTTTTAAACACTTTTGTAGTTTTGTTTATTATTATTAAAGCTTACATACATTGGTACACACATGTGTACACATGTAATTACATTCCATCCTTTCTCTGGCTAGTGCAAATTTTATTCGCCCAACTTTGAAACTTTTGTTGAGAAAAATCATCTGTGATAAACAAAAATAAACTGACAGCTCGCAAATGGTCGTGTTCTTTAAACTGAAAAAAAAAATCGCAAAACTAGCGCTTGTTGAGGCATGCCTGGGCTATATACGGTCCGATGTAGGAAATGTTTATTTTTTGCTTAATATTTACTTTTTTGCACAATTGTTTGAGGCCCAACTTTTTGAGAAATTGGTTTTCGCTATATTTTGGCCATATAGACCAATGGTGAACATTTTTTTCTTGTGCCTTCAAATAAACTTACTTTCTATACGAGGGTTGCATTTTATATTTCGGGACTTGGCAGCCCTAGTTATACAACCTGGCAGTGGACAGCTCTATTATAAAGTAAGGCATTTTTGAGGTTATACGTACTAAGGCCGCTTTGATATAGGAGGGCTATTTGTGTTGTAACTTACAAGATTCATCTCGGCCCAAAAGTGGAATTAAGCTGTGAGCATTTTTGAGCGATTATTTCTTATAACTTTCGACGTGTATTAATACAGCAGCAGTTCAGGGATAAACTAAATTACATTTTTGGCCATAAAGGTACATCAAGGCCCAGTGTTTATCGATGGTGTGGTGAATTCAATCGTGCTCGCTCACACAGGTAACATTTTATACATTGCACTGTGTAATATAATAAAAATAGGAAGTAGCCAGTTATGGCGATTGTGTGTGTGTATGTGTGTGATATTGTAATAAAATTTATGTATTCATAATGCCCATATGACACTACATTTTTCTTGCATTGCTTAAAGTTTGGAGAACAGTGCAAATATAATGTAATAGTAGAATTTAGTAGGTGCAAAGCGTTCAGCTATATTAAGATAAATGCAAAACTGTCAACATTTTTGTTGAAGTTATCGATAAAAAATCAGGTTATGTAAAATGTAAAATTTTTGAACTTAAAATTGACATTTCAAACTTGAATGTTGCTGTGTCAGCGGCTTATGGACAATTTTTGGGATTTAATGCTTCTTTTTTGGAACATTTTTATTTCCTAGCGCTTTCTTGAAATAAAAGAATACAAAAAAGATGTCACTTATGCAAGGTAGATAAAAACAGGTAATATCACTAAAACAGCTGCTCATTGTTTATTAGCTGCTTAGTGTCAAAAGTTTGTTTACAAGCCGTTTAATGTGCTCTGATTTCTAAGAAATGTGTAATTGATTTTGTAGCTATTATTGAAGAAAAAGTAAAGTAATAATTTTTGAGTGGTTTAAATAAATTTATTTTATGAAGTTTGTGTAATTATTTTTTGCATACACTCACAAACCAGTTTAACAAAACAAATGAGAGAAGAATTTAACAGTCGACTGCTATTTTTCTACCAACAACTCTCGTGTATTTTTTTATGTTCTTCTAGTGCTTGTACCTGTTAACTCTGCCTTGCACTTATGTTTACGTTTTGTACATATATTTGGTTCTTTCTAGCAATTGCTGTTTCTTTCTATCAATTCTATATCAATTAATGAAAGAAAAATTAAGTATCATACGGGCTTTATGCAAGTAAATCGTAACAATAGTTTCAGTGATCGTCATTACTAAACTCTACTGTCTAAATTTTTAGGCATGAAAATGTGTGTGTGTGTGTGTGTATTACTGTTGTTGCATATTTCGGTTGATTTCGTTTTTGCTTGTTTTTTTTTTTTTTTGCCAAAATTTACATTTTCCAACAAAAAAGAATTTTCTTTAGTTAAACTTAATAAATTCTTTTTGTTTTATTATTTGTTGCTGCTTTTTGTCAAAGAATTTGTGAAGAACAATGCATTTTATGTAAAATAGAAGTACAGCAACAGCATGACAAGAATCTGTAGCATTATTTACAATTTATTTGTATTTAAAATGTCCTGATGGCAGACATAATTTGTACACAAAGAGCAAATACGACAAAACGATTCAACTTGACTATTGTTGAATCAAAACTACATGTATTTTTGTTCTATTTTGTATCTGTTGTTGTGTGTTTGAGTTGGAGAAATTTATAAGTCAAATGGCTTTTTATTTATACTTTTCAATACATCTTCAAAATTTGTATTTTGTTTTACAAATTCATGAAAACGATGTCTATTTGTTTCCCATGTAATTAAATTGAATTGTTTAGGCTCTTCTGTTGCTGCTGTTGATTTCAACATTTCAGTAAACTTGTGAACTCAGGGTTAGATACATACCGTATTGGTACAAGTTGCATTATTGACATTGTGTACGCAGTATATCGTTAGTGTAAATGCAAAAGCTTGAAATAAAACATATTGAAATACATGGAATATGCAAAATCTTAAGAAGAATGCATCGTGTTTTGTTTGTTTGTTTTGTTTTTACAAACACCATAAGTCGGAAAGCAACTGATGCCCTGCATTGAGCGCTGAAAAGATTATGGAGAATTGAATATAATTAACATACTGTCGAGATAAAATTATTAGGTATTGGTTAGATATTTGACCTTTCTACGGGCCTGCATTTGGGGGCCTCGAAAATTAAACAAATTGACCCAGTATTTCCACACCGGAGTACAATGTATGACCAACCCTAGTAATTTTCCTCCTCCAATATTGTTTTGAAATTTACCGGCCCCGTACCAAGCCTCCTTTGGTTCTCCCATACATAAATTGCAAATTTGACACCTCGATAAGGACTTTTTTGATATCTCGTAGTAGAACTTTTTTTTTGCTATTGCCAAAAGCTATAGAAAAATCGATAGCGCAATGTTGACAAATTTTTCCTAAACCAATCGACCCGGTCGTTTGGGAATATTTAAAAATATGCACCCAACTTGATCTCTGTTCTTGGCAAGAATTGATGGCAGCGATGCGGCTTAGCTCATTTAACAAAATTCCTGGATGCGAGGCTTAAATTACTCCTTCTTAAAATCCTCCATAATATTCATTACCCCTGCCCTGCAATACCAGTTAATTCAAAATGCTTGTTTTCAAAAAAAAAAAAAAAATTTAAGCTAGTAGACACTTACTGTTGACAAATTTTTCATACCCCCATGATTTGTATGGGGTATACCAAACCAACGAGGCAATACTGCTTTGTAGCTGGAATTCTCGGCATGTTTTTAAATAGGATTGCTAAAAACTGTTGTAAACAAAGAAACACTGAGAACACTTTGTCTTAGCATTGCCACTTTTGTTATGTAATGCATTAATTTTAGCACAAGGGGCATGCGGAAACGTTTCGCTTTCCATTCTTTTTTCGGCATTGCTGTTATAGTGTATACGTTAGGTCAGGCTGATTGGAGCCATTATAGTCTTTTTGTGCGCTCCGTGGATTTAACCATTTGATTCAAAGGTGCACAGGAACTTCGTTTCATTGACAAAGTTCCTTAATTTTCTCCAGCATATGCCCTGTAGTTGGGTTATGTCTAGTAAGGTGTCGCTCTTAAGCTACTGGGAAGGTATTTGTAAGAAGAGAGGTCCCAGCGAAATTTCATTCAAGACCTGTAAGTAATAGGGCTTTTCTTTTGCCTATAAAAGCGTAATGCTAGGAACATAACTGGGACGAACGACGAATTTCTCCCAACATGAAGAAATCCGCCGGTTAAAATTCGCTGTGTAAATTTGTCGTATGAAGCACAATAACGACGAAAAACAAAAACATCTGTTTTAAGTGATAGAGTTGTTTATTGTTTGTTCAAAGATAAAAAAATTAAATGAATCAAAAAATTTAAAATTTTGTAAAAACAATTAAAATAATGAACATGATCCCAGATTATATAAACATTCATGAAGTTTAACATTTTCAATTATAATTTCACTTGTATCCATTCTAAGTTTTTTAATTTTATCTTATTTTTTTTATTTATTTATTGGTTGCTATAAAATTTATAAAACATGTTTTATAATTTAATATGTTGGCTTTTTATTTTAAATTCAAAAAGTCAAAACTTAAAATAAAAACTATTAAAGTAAAAATTAACTGTTTTTACTAAAACACTTGAAAACTAAAACCAAAATGGCCACATTGAAATAAATGTATTTCAAGTTCGCCGCGTGCAACGAATTTCGACCGACGCTGTGACTGCAAGGCGAATTGAGAGGTGGTCGCAACTCAATTCGCTTCAACATTTTCTCTCGAGACGTCACAAGTTTTGTTGTCGTTTTCTATCAGCTTTGATAACTCAGAAGATAAAATCGTGGAAAAATGTCGAAGCGAATTGGTATGCGGGCACCTGTAATGGATTCGCCTTGTGTGACTGTGTGCATTTTCACCTACACCAATGTGTTTTATTTTTGACGGCAAATATTCACGGCGAAAAATTCGTCGTTCGTCCCAGTTGTGTTTCTAACATAAGACGGCATCACCTTTTCAATATCTTAACAAATGAATTTGTGTAAGGCAACCGAGTCAATTTAGTTGGAAGTAAGCGAAGTGATATGCACAGAGGCAAAGGAAAAATAAGAAAATTTATGTCAATTAATAAGCACATCTGTATATTGTATACTTTCATAAATTAGTTAAAGCACTAAAACAAGTGTATAAAAACAAATTCTCTAAAGTGTCTTAATATGTCGCGAATAAATAGCATAGGCTACATAAGCAGGTGAGTAAGCTGTTATACCATGATTCAGCCTTAAAATCGGGGAAGTAGTGTTTTTTTTGAGGTCATAAATAGTGCTCTAATATGTCGTTCACTTCCTCACATGCTCTACATTCATCTCCTTCCGTAGTTGAGAGTGGCCAGCCATGGCTCCCATTATTCTATTTGATTTGGGCTGGCTTAGTCTTAGCAGTCACCCGGGTTTTCCTCGTTTCTATCATCCCAGGGAATTCTTGGCTTAATTCCTAAGGCTTCGCTGGTGCAGCAGGATGACTAAACACTATGTGCCCAATTCTTTAGTTCAGAGTTAACTGCATCGAAAGGTTTCGCGCACACCATCCGTATGTTACTTAACTCTCTGCTCTTGAAGCCAGTGAGCTGGCTCTCTCATTTCCAGATATTCACGCATGCCTGATGCTTCACTTTACCATTTCTCGAGTAACTGTTAATAGCATTTTAGCAATTATAAACTATTTTTTATTTGATCCGCTCAGCTCAGATCACTCTGATGGCCTTTGACTATCAGTGAATATATTCGCAGGTCCTGGCCTTTTAATTTCATTGAGCTCCCCAATACATTTCGAAGATTTTTCATAACAAGTTAAAAGAAGTGGCAGCAACTGATTGTGTTGGTACATATGGAAACATTTGAAATCTGCAGTTGTACTTGTACAAAGTAATGCTAAATGTCGAAAGTTAGTTTTACAAGTTAAAACAGTAGCAAACTTGGCCCTTAACTCTTAAAGTGATCACATACTGATTTTGAAAAATCGTTCCATTTGCAAAAGAAATACCCGGAAATTTCGAATTACGGTTACATGCGTAAATTTTGTTGTAAATTTTTTGGACTTGCAAGTACTGCTCGAACTTACCACACTTTTCATAGCATATATCTGCTTTGCATGCGATATTTATGTGCCAATATGTGTGCATACAAAAAGTATTTTCACCTTCACAGGATGCATTACAAGTGGGCATGTGTAAATCAAATTGTATTCGATTGAAAAAGGAAAAGGTCATCTATACATGCAAATGAGTTCAGAATGTACTGTTTGTTTGTGTTATTTTTCACACTTGCCGCTGTCATCTGTCAGTTGTTGACATTTTTATTAACCTGTGGAATCAATATCAAAATTAGCAGCAATTAGCAATTGTTGTTTTAATTTTTTTTCTTGAGCTTTGTGTGGCCTTTTAAGCAATAGAAAAACTCAAATATTAATTAAGTATTTTTTGTTGAATTGATTGTGAATTCTGCTTCATAAACAGTGCTTTTGTTGGGGAACAGGCAAATGCTTATAAAGTTTCGTCAATGCTACTTTAATTTTTGTTGTTGTTTTCAATAGCCATGGCAATTTAAAAAGCTAAGCGAATACATATACAAATTTAATTAAAAATATATAAACTTAATTAAATGAATATATAATCTTAATCATTTAAATATGTGTTTTTACATTTGTGTTTCTCAAACTTGTTTATGATCATAATCTGGTTTTATAATCCATGTCATTTACAATAACATTTCACAGAGAAAATTTTCTTTTGTTTGGCATTTAATAATTAATTCAATACTAAAAATGTGAAGACGTATAATGTAAAAATAAATTAGAGGGCTACCAAAAAAGAGATTTGTGTTCTTCATCGAGGTTTAATACAATTCAATCTTAAAGTGATTGCTTGCTGTCAAAAGAATAAAAGCATGTGCTTCGTGCAAAAGATTTGAACTTGAAAACCACAATATTTGTATATTTGTTTTTTTCGAATGGCACTGTTACTCAGGGGCAGATCCCCATACAACATTGCCTTGCACTGGAACTATGAAATTAAGGATATATATATATATATATATATATATATATATATATATATATATATATATATATATATATATATATATATATATATATATATATATATATATATATATATATATATATATATATATATATATATATATATATATATATATATATATATGTAAAGGGTGTTTTTTTTCGATGTACAGAACTTTAAGTTGCAATAAAACAACGATGGATTATTCGATTGACAAGAATTTAATTTATCCGAAAGATAATCTTGTGGCATTACATTTTAAATATGATATCTGGCATATGACCGCCACGGCTAGCGCAGATGTAGTCCAATCTGGGCGTCCAATTTTCGATGACTTTTTCCAACATTTGTGACGGCAATAACACGGCGAATGTTGTCTTCCAAATGCTCAAGCGTTTGTGGCTTATCCTCATAGACCAATGACTTTACATAGCCCCACAGAAAGTAGTCTATTGGTGTTAAATCAGATCACAAGATCGTGGTGGCCAATTCACAGGTCCAAAACGTGAAATTAGGCGGTCACCAAACGTCTCTTTCAATAAACCGATTGTGGCACGAGCTGTGTGACATGTTGCGCCGTCTTATTGAAACCACAACTCCTGTACAGGATGGTTATTCAATTCAGGAATGAAAAAGTTAGTAATCATGGCTCTATACCGATCACCATTGACTGTAACGTTCTGGCCATCATCGTTTTAGAAGAAGTACGGACCAATGATTCCACCAGCCCATAAATTGCACCAAACAGTCAGTTTTTCTGGGTGTAACGGTGTTTCGACATACACTTGAGGATTAGCTTCACTCCAAATGCGGCAGTTTTATTTGTTTTACGTAGCCATTCAACCAGAAGTGCGCTTCATGGCTAAACAAAATTTGCTTATGAAAATCGGGAACAACGACAATCTCGTTTTGGGCCCATTTACAAGCATTGTTCAGGCGTGAGTCTATTCATGATGAATTGCCAAACCAAACTGAGAATAAATCGCTTGACAGCTGGTAAATTGGTCGCCATCTTGAACAGTAATGCCAACTTAAAATTCTATACATCGAAAGAAACACCCTTTTAACATAAAAACAGAAAATTTATTTTTGCAAAGCTGAGTTGGTCAGGATTAACTGTTGCTAATTTGTCCGTTTAGTGTCCAGTGTATATACCTTCGACACTCTGCAGCTACCACCATTTAACGAAACCTCTTCAATATTGCAAAACGTTGATTATACAGAATAAAAAGACGACACGATAACCGCGATACAACCTATTACGAATGTGTATTTTGACGGACTTATTTTTAAAAAACATATCAAGTTTATTAAGATTTCATTTGGCAAATATAATTTTGCAAATAAACTTATTTTTTTTTTTTTTAATTTATTAAAAAGAAAAAAAAAATATTCAGTTCATGTGCAATAGGTTGCCTCAGCGCCTAAAAGGCATTGTTGGGGCGAGTTGGCAAAATTTCAGATTTCTTAAAATTTACACAATTTTAAATATTAATGGGATAATAACATATGATTATGAAAAGATAGACATATTTTGATTTTTAGATAACATTATATTAAGAGTTCATTTATGCGCTGAAGAATGTATTGCTTTAAGAGTCTTTTAAATATCGAAATTCTATTTTCATTTTTTAAGTTTTGAGGCAAATTATTGTACTCACGGCTACCCATAAATTCAATGCGTTGCTTTGTTACTTCCAGTCTGCACTTTCAATAGATATGGAATATTTTTTTAAATAAGCCAATAGAAAAAAGTACATATTTGCGTATTACTTCATAAAAAAACATGTCCACTGCTTAACAATCAACTACCAAAGGATTCAAATTATCGACTTATTTTTAATATATTCCTGCTGGGAATACCCACTTCATAGCTTAGCATGATATTTCGAATTGGACAAAGATATTTCGAATTTGCCGATGGATACAAATTGAGAAAAATTTATACTTTTTTGCGATCATACTGTCAAAAATAACTGAAAATAATTCGCAGTTTGTTCACAATGCACATTTTCGATTATCTATTGGTAAAAACATTTAAACATTTTCAAAATGTGTTCTTAGTCTATTTTTGCAAGGGACACAATGTGACACAGTTGGAACTTCCCAAATATTTGTAAAATTTTCCACGTATGTATATAAAATCAATGAACTAAATGGAAACAAAACGGTGGGTGCAAACGACATCTAGCAAAGCTATAGCTACGCTTAATATTTTGTTTGTCCAATTTTGCCCAAAAAACTGGACCACCACTTTCTTGTTTACCGTTACTCTTGGCAAATTCGTGCAAATAATCAATTCAAATTGCATAAACATACATATAGATGCTTCAGCAGACAATAACGAAGCGAAAAAGAGGAAAAATAAACGTAAAAACGTTAAATTTTCCAACAGTATATTTGATTGTTTTATTTGCTCAACGAATGCAAATAAAATTTGGAGAGAATTTGTGTTTGTTTATGTTTGCTCTTGCAAGGCTTTTTTAAGACCCAATAATTGTTTGCTGTAAATTTTGTTTTTGTTCGTTGAACAAACAAATTATTAATATGTAAGCCCCTTATTATAAAGCTTCGTATAGACGGTTGTCAGATTTTACAATACTGTAAGACCTAACAACGTGCTGCCAATCTACTGGTAATACAAAATTGTCAGCATTAATAAAATTATCAGTTCAGACAATTGCAAGAAAAGCTAACAATTTCATTGCCACACAATTGCCTGGCAATAAATTTAGCTACCAACGAAAATTATCAGCTTACACGGATGTAAGATTTTCTACGTATCAAAAATTGCCAGATAATTGTCATTATCAAAATATACAGACACACACCCACACATGCCATTATTCGTTCTTTATTTTTCTCGCTTAATAACCATGTTTTTAATTTTTTTATTCTCTTTTCTGCAACTTTTTACCTCTCGTACTCACATTTTTACTATTCTCGTTTTTGTTCTCTCCCTTTCGTACACACACATTTTTCTTTAATATTCTTTGTCATTACTCTGATAATGACGCCATTGTAAGGTGTTCAGAATTTATGCATCTTACAATATGCCAATTTACTAACAATGATGATGCCAAAGTGTTCAGACGTTTGACAGTTAATTGACAATTAATTGTTGGGTAGATGGCCTGCCAATACATTTGCTGAGAATATTGTCAGGAAGAAATTGTAAGTTCTCACGATTGGTTAAAAATATTCTATACATTTTCTGACAATATTGTAAAATCTGACAATCGTCTATACGTAGCTTAAGCAACATTCGATCTTTTATCTTTGGTCTAAAAAAAAAAAAATACATATATTTGAATTTGTGTTTGCTGGGTATGCAAGTTATTTCTGTAGGAACTTTAATTTAATTGTTTCTATTTTATTAGCTTAAGATGGCATAAGTGTTTATTTCCAAGACTTTTGAAGAAATGTTTGGAAAGGTTTTCCCACAAGGGATAAATGAAATGAACATTCATATTGTCCTTCCAAAGCTAGAATAATCAAATTGTATATACAATTAAATTAAATTAAATTTGTAAAAATAAATTAAAAATTAAATTAAATTTGTAAAAATAATTAAAATAATGAACATCATGTTCATTATGATTATATAAACATTCATGAAGTTGAACATTTTCAATTATAATTTCACTTGTATCCATTTTCTCTGTTTTTTAATTTTATCTTATTATAGTTGAACAGCTGATGGGGTGGCCATGTTAAAAAAATTGGTTGCTAAAAAATTTAGCATTACCAAAAACAAAAAATTAAGCACTACAAACACGTTTTATAATCTAATATGTTGGCTTTTTATTTTAAATGCAAAAAGTCAAAGCTTAGCACTTAAAATAAAAACTATTAAAGTAAAAATTAACTGTTTTTACTAAAACACTTGAAAACTAAAGCCAAAATGGCCACATGGTACTGATTTCTTCGTCGTTCGCTGGCGTAAGAAATAGAAATAAATTTATTTTAAGTTTGCCGCGTACAACGAATTTCGATTTTCACATACACCAATTTGTTTAATTTTTGACGGCGAATATTCGCTGCGAAAAATTCGTCGTTCGTCCCAGTTGTGTTCCTAGCATTAAGGAGTATTTTTTTCATACCTTATAAATCCATAAAAGATACCCGATTTTGCCCATTTTCAATACCATACAAGAAGAGATAGTTTAAAACCGAGTAATTTTAGTAGTCAATAAATTGTCTAATAGCTTCAAAAACTGCGTTTAAAAGTGGTATTTTTTGCGAAACAAATCTATTTATATTCTCTTAGCAAAATATAGAAATAAAAAATGAATCAATGTCATAATTTTTTGTTTCATTTTACCAACCCTGCAGGAAATAGCTGATGGAAACTAACAAATTAACAACTTAATTACTAACACATGCACATGAACAATTTTATAGCTTTCAGCGTTGCCTTTACAATTACAAGTAGCTTGGTAATTTCATATGGAACTACTGCTTATGTTTCTATAGGCTTATTTGTTCTTTTCCGTTGGAAAAAAAACGATGCTGTGGAAGTTTTTTCCATATGATATAGTTTTCTATTGTTAAAACTGTTATTGATTACGGGGTTTCGTTTAATTTTATCTAAATGTATCTCTAAAATATTTTGAAATTTTTCGAAAAACTATTTCTTTTTATTTAATAATAAAGAAATTATTACCATTGCATGTAATTTTGTGGGCATATTGATGAAACGATTTCGAATGACCACTTTACTGAGGTGGTAGCGCTGGTTTAAACAGAAATCACATCTACGCAAATGTGTACATCAGTTTTTTCATTTTGTTCTTAAGAAAATTATAGAAAACCTGATGTATGACCCCATCAGCAATGTCTGCCATATGATTCATCAAATGAGCGACACTGTTCTTCTGAACCTTCCCAGAATGCAATGTTTCAACTTTCAGCAAAAAAATCTTGAAAATTTTTAATGTAGCGAACAGCTTTTTTTTTATAAAATATATTTAATTTCGTTTTTTGTACACATGTTTTTAGTAAAACAAGTAAAATTCGTTTTTCAGTGGCACTTTGTGAATACATTGGCCTTGGGGCCTTGCACTGCTTCCCAATATTGCAGATGATTTTTGTTACTCATCTATTTAAGGTAATGTAATAGCCTCACAAAGTTGTAAGCATTTTGTAAGCAAATATTTCAAGATATTTTTATTTTTTATTTTTAGATTTAATTTTGCTTAAGAGACAAAACAAAATTCCCTTAGGAGGCTTCTAAAAAAAAAATTGTTAAAAATTGCAAGACTCATCCAAAATAGTTTTTTTAATATGTTGCAAATATATGCTAATGTGATCATAGCTCTAGCAATATCACATTTGGCACTACCAAACGATCAAGGAACAAGCATTACATAAAAATATATTAACGAGCACCGACCACAGGATTTCTCGAATCGAAATTTTTGAAAAGCACTGAAGCCAGTGACAACACTGTTAAAATCCTTTTAATTCATATATATTCAGGATTTAATGATTTAAACTTTTTACTTTTCAAAACCCTCCCTACTTCATATTTCAGGTAAAGAAGAATATTTCCATAAAATACTTACCTTAATATTTCTCCAACAGACGTTCACTTCAGCAACACATAAATACAACAGCGACGTTTTTGTAAAGATGTAAACCATAAACTAAATAATTTCACTTTGAAACTTGGTTAACTTACTTACTACGGTGTTGCACAAAAGGCTACAGTTTCAACTGAAAGAATCTGCATCAATGGAATCCTCTCATCCGAGCCCGAGGCGAAGTTAGTAAATAGAAGCGATAGAGCACAGGCTCCCATCAGCAGAAAGCAAACATACATACGTATATAGATGACTGTGTATTTTTATAGCAAACATTTTATACAGTTAAACAATTTCTGTGAGTTTTGTTTTTAAGTACAAAGCAACAAAAGCAAAATAAAAATTAAAAAAAAAAAAAAGAAAAACGAAAATAAAAATAAAAACACATTTCTTTAAAATTTATGGACAATTATATACAGAAGTTCTTACTCACACACTGCTTCGAAAGCAAGCGGACACGATGAAATGGCAACGGAAAACGTTAAAATGAAATTGTCGTAAGTTTAAAAGTGACTCATTAAATATACTTTTTAATGGATCTTACAGTTAGTAAACTTTTGGCAAAAATTAAATTTTAATTTCTTTCCAAGCAACAGCGAATTATCAACGGGTAGCGGAGCAGCGAATTTTCACCCCATTCTTTTCTTTTTTCTTTAAGTAATAATCACAATAATTCACCAACACACACACACACACACACAAACAACAGCGGGTTTGGGTGTTTTGTGTGTGAGCTTGTGCAGTTTATATTCTGTGATATTTCTGTTTCAAGAATTGTGAACAATAATTGCTCAACTTTTGATGAAGAATAATTAAAAGAAATTTAATAACGATTAAGTCACACTTTAAATGAAAACTTTTAATTATTTATTAATTGCCCAGAAAAAAGTTCAAGTTGTTAAAAGTTTATTGCATTTCCATTTCTTTAAAACTAAGCAAACATTTCATTAAATATTTTGTTTTTTAATATGGCAGTATGAATTCAGTTTCCAACACAATAATTGTGTAAGACAGCAATGAAATTCAGGGGTACAGCTAAATACATATACAAATCGATTCTTTTCAAAAATAACTTACATGCTATTGACTTTATTTTAATTTCAGTCCAAGCTATACTCACAAAGTACACATAGATGAAACGCGACCAGCATGAGACAGAAAGTCAGCGCAAAGCTCTGTACGTCTCGTTTTCACAATCGCTCGAGTTTTGACTATAAGTTGTCAAAACAAAACAAAAAGTTTTTTCTACAGAAAAAGTGGTGGTTTTTTTTTATTATAAGTTTATGAATGTTTAAAAAGTATATTAAATGGTTTTTTATAATATAAAACTTTATACTACTCACTGTTTGTAATATCCTGTTCATACATGCAGCAATATTCAAATTATAACAATTAAAGCCATTATTGAGACAAAATTTTCATATAAAAATTACAATTAGCTTATTGGCAATTAAGAGATAATTGTTTCAATAATGAGTAAAATTTATAATGCAACACTGTTAGATTTGTATTAACAGTACAATTTGTATTAACAGTACAATAACAGTACATATTGAACACTCCTTGTGAAAATTTTACTAATCAAATGTCAACAAAATAAATAAAAAAAAAACAAAATTTTTTTTTAATTTTTTATGATAAGGGGTGTTTTTTTTCGATGTATACAATTTTAAGTTGCAATAAAACAACGATGGATTATTTGATTGGCATGAATTTTACTTATCCGAAAGATAATCTTGTGGCATTACATTTTAAATATGTATGACTTCTGGCATATGACCGCCACGGCTGGCGCGGATGTAGTCCAATCTGGACTTCCAATTTTCGATGACTTTTTCCAACATTTCTGGCCGTATATCGGCAATAATACAGCGAATGTTGTCTTCCAAATGGTCAAGCGTTTGTGGCACAAGCATGTTGCGCAGTCTTGTTGAAATCACATCTCCTGGACATCATGGTTATTCAATTCAGGAATGAAAAAGTTAGTAATCATGGCTCTATATCGATCACCATAGACTGTAACTTTCTGGCCATCATCATTTTTGAAGAAGTACGGACCAATGATTCCACCAGCCCATAAAGCTCACCAAACAGTCAGTTTTTGTGGATGTAACGGTGTTTCGACATGCACTTGAGGATTAGCTTCACTCCAAATGCGGCAGTTGTGTTTGTTGAAGTAGCCATTCAACCAGAAGTGCGCTCCATTGCTAAACAAAATTGTGCGCGATACGTATTCCGCACAGAACCATTGTTTTCGAAATAAAACTGCACTATTTGCAAGCCTTGTTCACGCGTGAGTTTATTCATGATGTACATATTGCCAAACCAAACTGAGAATAGATCACTTGACACCTGTTAAATCGGTAGCCATCTGGAACAGTAATGCCAACTTAGAGTTCTATACATCGAAAAAACACCCTTTACAAAATAACCAAATGTAAACAATAACTTTTTCACCTGCCAAATGCTAATTGTCGTAGCAATATTAAGTATGTATGAACACCAAAACGATATTGCCAATTAACTGAATATTGTTTCAATTAAAAAGGCATATGTGAACTGCATATAATGTGCTAAACAATATTTAATTATGTTTTATTTTGTGACTTTAAGGCAACCCTGCCGGCAACTCAGTTAACTAGTAATGAATTATAAGCTAACTTTTTTACAGCTGGTGGTGGTTGACACTTAGATGACTGACTATTTTAACATTACGATGTCCTAGGAGGTAGTCAATTGTCCGACTGTGCATTACTTTTCAACTAACTTAAAGTTAGCTACTTAAAAGTCAGTACCCATAGAAAAAAATGTACAAATCAAGGCTGATTTTACATTTTTCGGTGGTAATATTTTATTAAATTAAATTTCATCCTACTTTTTTTTTGTAAGCCTCTGCTGGGAATCGAACCACTAAGCCTCAACACTGGTGAGCAGCCAACTTAACCCACTCAGTCATCGCAGCAACATTTGAAACGAATGCGACAATAGGCAATTTAATTAATGAGTTATTTACCGTGTATGTGTGTATGTTAGTATTTGAATTTTGGGTGAACTCTGCACTACGTTTCAGCTAGTTTATAGCCAGTATACCAAAAGTGAATTACAAATCGATTGTATTGTAGCTAATTTGAAGCTAGTCCATGAAAGTTAACGTAAAGTTAATTATTTTAGTAGTCGACTACTCAATGTCCGAAAGGGATGAACTATAAGTCGATTATATTTGTAGTCGACTACCAATTTGCTGGCAGGGCAGTGTTTTAATTTTACTTTGTAGTGGTGGTTTTGTGAGGAAAAAATACATGCTCTTCGCAATCAATTTCCAAACACTCAAATCTGTATTATCAAATCCTACGGCAAAGAGGATTTTAAGTTGACCACTTTTTACCAATATTTTATTTTAATTTACTTTAAATTATAAAATTGTTCAAAAATTTGTTTTTTTTGTTTTGTTTACATTTGTTTTTCGTAAAAAATGCATACTATAGCCTATATATTTTTACACAAACTGTCTGGAAGTTGATTTGAGCAATTTTCAAATGTCACTTTTAACATCTCTTTGTACTCTGTGCTATAGTTGACTTTCAAGTAAAATCCCATCTCTACTGAGATGGAATCCAGAGTATGTGTAAACACAAACATATGTATGTAAATGTAATAGCATGTTTCCACGATATGCGCTTCGCTCTCTATTTATGCTTAACCCCCTAATCAGGAGCGAAGCAACGTGCTTCGCCATACAAAATTTTGAGAGCGAATCAAGTGGCTTCATATTGATGCTGCATACGAAGCACAAAAAATTCCTGTCTTCTCTAATTTATATCGACAGTTTATCTGCACTATCTGTCAGCATCATATATTGTAAGCAAAGAAAACATAATCATATATAAAAATAAAAGTTGATTTTAGAAATCAATAAAATAATAAAACGTCAAAAACAAACGAAAAAATTTTGTCAAGAAGGATATCTTCTAAATTAAAATTTATGGATTGCTCAAAAGCATGCTTTAACTTGCGAATGGAATGAAACAAGCAGCATTCCCAGTTTTTGGAGCAACTGCATCTGATTAATTGAAAGATGTATGTTTGCTTATTAAAAAACAAAAGTCAAATCGAAGCACATATACGAGTCGTGTAAACGGTATGATTCATGAATACAGTTTAGAGAGCGAAGCGGGTGATTCAACTCGCAATGGAAACATGCTATAAGATTGTAACGAGTTATCCATTCCGCGGTTTTAAAGGTAAACGTAAATAAAATACATGTAAAGTATTTTTTTTCATTATATTTCTTTTTTATTATAAAGTTTGAATATTGACATTATGTGTGAAACACTACATCATTTAAATGACCACCATGCAAAATGTTGCAGGCATTGATTCTTTTGAGGTCAATTTCCACCACTTTTTGACACATATTGGGCGGTATCTCAGCCATAGCTTGACGAATGTTGGCTTTTAAGTGCTTAAGATTTAAAGGTTTATCCGCATACACACGAACTTTCGCGTAGCCCCACAAAAAAAAAATGCGGTCGGGGGACCCCCGTTAGGAACGAAGTTCCTTACGTTTTTTCTTTTCGTCTTCGAATGTAATAGAAGGCGAAATCTGCATGTTTTATTTTGTGTTGTTTTTGAAATTTTTAAAATTTTTGGAACGTTTTATTTTTTGTCCGTTTTCACAACTAATTAATATTTATTGGTAGATGTCTCCGCTGACAGAAGCGGAGACACCTACACAATTGTTTGTCTACAGATACACTAATACATATAAATAGCTTACACGCTTTCGTGACGATTTCTACTAATTTGCACTACCAGCAAGCCTCGTTAAGGAACTTCGTTCCCAAAAAAAAAATCTAATGGTTTCAAATCGCTGGATCTTTGTGGCCAGTTCACCACGACAAGAAATTACGCGGCCAAGAAAAGTCTCTTGCAATAAAGCCATATTCGCTCGAGTTATGTGGCATGTGGCACCGTTTTGTTGAAACCATATATTCTCCAAGTCGTATTCTGCAATAGCAGGCAAAAGAATCGGTTATCATATGACCATAACGCTCCGAATTGACGGTGACAGTCGTTCTATCGTCGTTTTCGAAGAAGTAAGGACCAATCACACCAGCGGACCAACGAGCGCACGAAACAGTGTAATGGCCTCTCCTCAATTACTTGAGGATTCTCAGAACCCCAAATATGACAAGTTTGTTTATTAACATACCCACGGAGTGAGAAATGTGCCTCGTCGCTGAAGAAAATTTTGCTCGAAAAATCGTCGTTCACCACTTGTTGTTCAAGCACCCATTCCACGTATCTATGTTGTGACATTGTGAATGGTCAGCTGGCCTCAGTTGTTGTGTGAGCTGGACTTTATATGGATGTAGGTGTTGATCTAAATTCCTGAGAACCACTAGGAATCGACACATTCGGGTCTTCGGCAACACTGTTACTTACAGCAGCGTTATTTTCAGCGGAACCAGCAAAGCGATGATGCACAGGAATTACAATATTGGTAGCCGCTCCAGTCTCTTCAAATTTTTTTCACAGTTTTGCCAATTGCTTGCGTAGTTGGAGAATTATATAAACCATAATCTTTTCTTAAAGATATTACACAAACAATTAAAACTGTTATTGCGGGCCACGATACAAACCCACATACATGTATGTATGTATGTGTTAAAATTGAAACGCATTAAGTTTATGATCCGAATAAGATTAGTTTAATATGTATGTATATATATTTACAGATTACGAAAAAAAAATAATTAACAATAATCATTAGTGAATGAAATGTGTACAACTGATAGAAAGATGTAACAGTACGCACTTGAGAATAAAGGAGCAGTAAAGAATTTATATCTAGAATAATAATTAAAAGAAAAGAGCGTTAAATAATTATGTGTAGCACATATGTACAAATTTTATAACGTTGTTACAAAAATTCATTCTCCATACTAAAAAGCTTTCAGTGAATTCGCAAGAACTAAGAGCTGGGAATTTTATAGTTTTTAATCAAAATCCAAATAGGTTTCCAATTTCCAATGATGTTAAATATATACTACGCTTATACGTACTGCTTATTCGCGAATAAAATTATTTTGAATAGAAAAATTTGGCGTATAAACAGTAAATAAAATTTTTTATTTGTGAATTGCTAACGCCCTAATAATAAAATGGAACCACAGACAAAAAAGGCAAGCTCTTTTAACTGTTACAACAAATTTGAATTTGTGATTGCTAGTGAACGCACAATTTTTGTATTTTGGAGCAGTTTCATGAAAAGAAATTTTAACTTTCTTGAAAATAAATGTTCATTTCTTATCAACAGCATGCCTGCAAATTTTACACTCTGTATTTTATCCATTTTGTGTGTAAAAGTAAACTCTAAGTAAATATTTTAAATGCCAAAACAAAAAATCAATAGCAAACAACAGCTGTTTACTAAATGCAGAAACCATCGTCTGTCACCGTAAACTTTTAATTCAAATTAGTGAGCTCTTAATGCAAATTAATTCTACCGTCTGTCTAGGCTATAAAGGTTAAATTATTCCTGACTTTGCCATAAGGCCATACCATAACCATAGCCCTAACCATAATTTTTTTGTCTGGCAACAAATAGCCGTACACAGCTGTTTATGTTTTATTTTTATAATTTCAATAGTGCAGTAGTAGTAACACAACAAATGTATGTATATATTTTGCAATCAGCTGCTTATGGTTATGGCAGAAAACCAAAATTCAGTTGGTATCTATGGTTATGGTTATGGCTACGGCATTATTTTAAGTCAGCACTGTTCATTTACAGTGCTGCCCATAAAGTTGGTTCGATCAGCTGTTTTATATTTTTATGGTTAAGTCGGGACCATAATACAATTAACAAGGTAGCCTCGTCAGCTAAACCGTTAATCAACTGACTACTTTAGGTTGTCAAGAGATTGCAGAGAGGAAAGGCAGCGAAAACGAGGTAGCAAATCCGCGTAAGCTCAGTGCATCTCTCTTACGCAAATGTAGAAGTGGCGTCGTTTTGACAGTTTGCATAAGTTGTACAAAAACAAAATGCATGTTATTTTTATTGAAGTTGTTCTTATTGTAGCGAAAAGGCTACCTTGTTAGTTGTATCGTGGTCGGGACTAATTTAACCTTAAGTCACAAAAACAGGTACGGATTAAAAAGCTATTCGCAAAAGTTGCCACTTTTTATCGGTTTTAAAGTTTTCTTCGATGTGGCACACGTACAGTCATATGACAGAAAGGAAATAATTTACTAAAAATTGCACGAAAGCAAGTCTGCGCCTTCTTATTTCACTAGCGATTACTAAAGTTACAGGCCTTTTGTTGAACCGTTCTTGCAATATTTCGTGGCTTTTCTGCATTAATTGAATTGTAAGAAACATCATAATTTTTTGTTTCTCCATTATTATTTTAGTAATCACGTCTTTTTCTGAACATATGTTGTGCTTAACAGTGTTACCAATTAGTTACATTTTCACCATCTGGCTGCGCTAAACAATACAAATTTTCTGCATTCGCATTGACGCATTAACAGTGAGTTATTTATTTGCGAATAGTTTTTATTTGTGAATAGGCCACGTATAAACGTAGTAATATATACATATATTAGGATTTATACACCTTATATACATTTAAAAAACATGGACCATAGTGTAAGACGGTATGGACATCGGTGCTATTACAGGCAAATAATATAGTAATAACATGGAACTGGAGCCCAACTAAGTAAAGTTCTGATGGCAAAATGTTAAAAGATCAAAGTCTTTTAAAGTCGCTGGATACAGCGCCTTGTTTAGCATAATATGATAATAAGCAGAATTATACGTACATTCCTTTAATTTGTAGATGTACATATTTGAAGCGAAAAAAAAACATTTACATAATTGAATTTTGTAGAAAGTTCGCTTGTTCTTCGTGCACGCAGTTTTAGTTTGAAAATCTTCAATCTTTCAGCTTTCGGCAATAGGTGTTTTGTGCTTGACTAGCAGCTTTTGCAAACTAAGTTCAACTTTCCCATAAAAGAAATCGATTTTTTAGACCAATTAAAAGTAACTGCACAGATTGTCTTCGCAATTCACAATACAGCGAGTTGACAAAGAAGTCTATTAAACGTTTTAATCCAGTTAATAGAAAAGAAAGAAAAAAGGAAACAACTTAGTACTAATACTTTCTTTTAACTTGCTATTTGTACAGCAAAGAGTCTTATTGTAAATATTTTTGTTGTTACGCACAATGAGCAATTGTATCTATTGGTGACATTTAATTCATCCACCACTTTGTTTATAAAAGTGACTCTCAAGTACAAGTTTAACCAAAATACAAGCGTACACTCAAAGAAAACGCATTTTGAAACACATAAATGTTAACATATTTGTCCACAAGTGCTTTAAACACAGGCCATGAATAATTGTATACTGGTTCTAAGTAGCAGCGCATGGCCATCCTACCAGCTCTTCTCTATAATCTGTGGATTGGAATATATAATTTATTCAAATCCACAGAAAAATACAGTGATAAAGTGGAAAGCTGATCAATATGTTGAAATATAGACAGCCACTAATGAAGAGCTGGTAGGATGGCTTTGGTGGCTGTATTTCAAGCAAATTGGGTGCTGATGAGTAACGTGGTGGTCGTGAAACAGGCATTGTATGTACCCCAGCCAGTAAGTCTTCAACTTTACTTTTCTTGTCTTCGTTAAAAACTTGGATCACTATAATTGCATCAAGTTGAAGAGTTATTGCTTGAGGTGTATATTATGGCTGTTTCAACTCCACCACTATGATCTTTATCACCCAAATGACTTCGAGACCAGCTCTTGATTAATTGCATATTGTTTTTCAAGTCTGACTGTAGATATTCAGTCTACTGATCAACTTTCAATTTTACCTCTGCATTTTTCTACTGATTGATTTTGATTGATTTGATTTTGAACTGAATTTTGTGTTTGTTGCTATTGTATCCGTGATAACAACGCTTGAAAATTTTGCGCTGGTGCGATTTTTAAAATGTTTAACCTGATAGTTAACTATATGATTTACAATTGTTCATTTATTTTGTCGCGCTTTAGTTCGATATTACTTTCTCAGAATTGAGAAAGGTAGTTTTTGTGATTTTTATTTTGTCGAGCTTTAGTTCGATAGCACTTTCTCAGAATTGAGAAAATTATGTATTTATTTAAATTATTGTAGACATAATAAATTATGAATACAAATAGCGTTAAAGGTACTAACAAGGATATGGTTTACGACCTCAGAAAGGTATTTTTTTGTGATTAAATTGTAGTGATAAACATCTTGAAATAAAACCAGAAAAATAAAGTTGAAAACTTATTGACTTGGGAATATATCCGTTAAATTTTCTTTTCTGAAAAATAGTTATTTATTATAAATAATTTGATCTTTATTTCTATTTAATTAATAATAAATTCTATTACAATTTGTTATTCTCAATATTTCACATTCGTCTCAAAATAGTAAAATCTAAGACAATGTCCTACGAAGACTAATGTCCTACGACACTAATGGAAAAATTTACTGCAAATACTTACACCGGTATTCATAAAAAAATAAAACATTATTGAAACACATTTTACGACAAATTTTTCATATAAATTTTTTTTTAAAATATGTTTGAGCAACGTTTTATTTTTTATGAATACTGGTGTTAGCTAATAAAAATAGTTTAACCAGTAACCAGTAATTACATGTAAACCTTTTTTCTCGGCACCAGTTGAAACATCAAACCTCGTTGGCTTACAGTTATTTAGAAAATAGCGGATCTGTTGAAAATAGTCGTTTATATATGTACTTGTATTGAGACAATTTCTCATCATAGCCAAAAACAATAAGAAGTGCGTACCCACCTCCCCACATTACACCCAAAAAACCGGTCAATAGTATGTTTGATATCCCTAACAAGTATTTTTAAAATCTATATATATAAAATTCTTTGTATGTATGTATGTATGTTTTTTTTTTTTTTTTTTTTTTTTTTTTTTTTTTTTTTAAATGAGGAAAAAATCATCGAAAGACCCCAGCACCTTAGCGCTGGGAGTGCGAGACTTTAACACGCTAAAACGACCTCATTTTTCACAACCCAATCCCTGTGGAACCACCGCAAAAGTATTTCCTCACAGGGGGGGCGGGGGAGGTAATACCTCCACTCATTACTGAATTTCTCTGCGAATTCTTTCTTGTCTGCGAAGTTCCAACAGAACCGATTTCACGAACTCACCGACATACTCCCAGTTGTCCAGCGAAGCTAACATTAAGGGAACAATGTTCTGCATATCCACTCTACTTCTCATAAGTTGCTCCAAGTTTGTCCTCTGGGGCTCAAATCGTGGACAAACAAAAAACACGTGCTCAGGATCCTCTATACAGACAATACAGTATGGACAATATGCTGAATCGTCTAGGCCAAAACGATGTAAATACGATCTAAAACAACCATGACCGCTAAACAACTGCGTTAAATAGAAATTCAGGAATCCATGTTTCCTGTTACACCAAACGTCAATATTTGGAATGAGCATATGCGTCCATCTTCCCTTTGTTGCCGTCGACCATCTAGCCTGCCACTCTGCGATACAACTTCCTTCCACGTTTTCTCTCTCTGAGGAGCTCTGTAATTCCGACAGGTATTTCGCTCTTCTTGCTAGTATGTCAATTGGCATCATAGCCGCAATAACAAAAATTGCCTCATCAGACACAGTCCTGTACGCACAACAGACACGAAGTGCACTAAGCCTGTAAACAGAGCTAATCATTTTGCAGTAGGTCTTACTTGTAGTTGACTCTGCCCATATCGGTGATGCGTACAGGATGATCTTTTTAACGACTCCCGAGAGCACCTTCCTTCTTAGATATTTCGGACCCCTTGTGTTTGGCATTATGCGGCACAATGCCGTGCATGTTTTCCCAGCCTTCGTCTTAACATACTCCAGATGTTGTTTAAAAGACAAACGATTGTCTATCACAACTCCCAAATACTTTAAACTTTCCTTTGTTCTGATTACACAGTTTCCAACAGTTAAGCTAATATGTTCTGCTACTTTACGACTCGTTACTAACAGAGCTTCGGTCTTATGTTCAGCCAATGACAGTCCCACTGAACTGAGCCATGTTCTGACCACCTCAATACCAGCTTCTGCGACTGTTTTAGCTTCCCCAATATTTTTTGCCACAACTGTCAACGCTATGTCATCGGCAAAGCCTATAATTTGCATTCTTTCTGGCAGATCCAATCTTAAGATACCATCATACATAACATTCCACAGCAATGGTCCAAGTACTGAACCCTGTGGAACTCCTCCAGTGATATTGTACTCCTTAGTTCCTGTATTGGTCTCATAAATAAGAACTCTGTCTCGGAAATATTCCTTGATTATTTCCACAAGATAGTCTGGGCAATTGAGTCGCCTCAATGCTGTTACAATATACTCCCACCCAGCCGTATTAAAAGCGTTTTTGACATCCAAGGTTACAATCACACAGTACTCCTTGCTGCCATTTCTCCACACTTTGCCTTCAATTGCTTGTTTAGCTGTTTGTATCACCATCTTGATAGCGTCTATTGTCGACCTGCGTTTCCTAAAACCATACTGGGTATCCGACAGACCATCAGCAGCCTCAATGTGTTCACTCAATCTATTGTATATAATGCCTTCCAGCAGTTTCCCACAAGTATCTATCATGCATAGTGGTCTATATGATGATGGATCATCTAGAGGCTTGTTGTCCTTAGGTAAAAGAACAAGTTTCTGTCTTTTCCAAATCGACGGGAAAACTCCTTTCTGTAGGCAGGTATTAAATAACCGTATTAGCTGCCCGGAACAACAGTTAACTATCTCTTTTAGAATGACATTCGGAATTCCGTCAGGTCCAGGTGCTTTCTTATTCTCAAATCCTGAGACAACTAGTTGAACTTCCGATAAGGTAACTTCCGGAAAGATCAAGTTTCCAATGGAGTAACGTGTAGCCCATGTAGTTGGAGCATGCTGGGGAAAAAGATGGTTCACTATCCTATGAAGATCTATAGCGTCTGTCGGGATAGGTGCACTTAAACATTTAAGTTTCTTCGTAACAAGTTTGTACGCTAATCCAAAAGGGGTTTCTTCAACTTCATCGCATATACTCAGGAAGCATGTTCTTTTACTTTTCTTGATCGCAGACTTTAGAGCCTTCTTTTTCATCCCAAGGTTCTGGTGGTGTAGTTCATTTTCTGGTCTACCACGTGATCTTGTAAACAGCCTTCTGGCTCGAACACAATCCTTCCGTAGTTCAGCTATTTCATTGTTCCACCAATACACTGGAGGTTTGTTTACGCCGTTCCTTCTTCTATTCATAGCTGCATTACATGCATCTGTTGTACAGTGAATTAACTGTTTTGCCATATCTTCGGGGGAGCCTCTTAACTCAACGTTCTCCATATACAGATTGAAAATATCTCTGTCCAGCGTGTTTACTTTCCATCCTGCTAGTTCGTGTCTGGAAACAGTGACAGCACTTGGTGAAGGATCACTTATACTCATAATTATTGCGCTATGATCACTATGAGTATATTTATTCGAGATACTCCAGGTAATTCTGTTAGAAATAGATGAACTGGAAAAAGCAATATCAATTATCGAACCCCTTCCATTTCTATTAAACGTCTGTTCATTTCCAGAGTTTAGCAATACCACATCAAGCAGCGCGAGTGATTCCAGTAGAATTCTACCCCTTTCATTAGATGTTGGACACCCCCATTCCGTAGACCAAGCGTTAAAGTCCCCCGCTATCAATATTGGACTTTTATCAGAAGCGTCGTTGGTTAATACTTCTATAATCCCTTTGAAAACATCAATATCATATCTCGGTGGGATATAGCAACTATACATATATATACCAGAAACTCTAGCACGGACAAATCCACATTCATTCCCCATTTTATCCTGCAACATCTGATTCTTAGCCGACCAAATCGCAGACGTACCAGTAGTGTCGTTTAACCACGTTGTAGAATCAACACTACTGTAGGGTTCACTAATTAGTGCAATGTCCACGTTCAGCTCACGGACACTTTGTCTCAATAGCTCTTGGGCTGCTTCACAATGGTTTAGATTAAGTTGTAATATTCTCATTATCATGACCTTAGCTTCTGTATCGCGCTCCTGTACTTGGGACATACAGTTGATCCCGTAACATGACCACTACTCGATGCCATGTTTTTACAAAGCAAGCAAGTTGGATCTTTTGTGCAGGATTTAATCTTGTGCCCCTCTTCTCCACAGCGAAAACAATGACCTGAGTAATCAATCGCACTTGTGCATCTTATAGCGGTGTGGCCATAGTCCAGGCACCTATAACATCTTCTTGGTACAATTTTTTCGCGAATTCGGCATACTACCCATCCAATTTTTATCTTCGAGGTTTTCAATAGTATTTTAGCTATTGGGGCATTCAAAGATACCGTCGCTGTTTGCGTGTCACCATATGCTTTCCGCATTGACTTGATCGCGTGCTGCGGGAGTGTAGCTAGTTCCTCTGAAGATTCAGTGAGGGCTTTATGTACCTCTTCTCTTGTCGTTACTTCGTCAATATCCTTTATTTCCAAAAGGACATCATGCGACAGAGCACGTACTTCCGCCATTGAGCCAACGACCTCTTCAATCGCTTTCTTAAACTCGGTTGTCTGCTGATGAGCTGGTTTGGTAAGCTCCAGAAGTAGTTCACCTTTTTCGTTTTTCCGAATGCTCTTAATATTTCCACTCAGCTCATTTAGCTTTGGGTCACGCTTCACATGTTTTAGAATGTCGGCATAGGATGTACTACCACAGGACTTTATAACAAGTGCGTCTGGTCGGGATAAATTCTTTCTCTTTTTCGCTTTTGGGCGCACTGCTTTCCAGCCACCTTTGGATTCTACCGTATCTGGTGCTCCACCTTTGGAAAGCTCGATATTAACCCGGGGCGTTTCCGATTCCTGAGTAGTTGTTCTTGGGCTAGCCCTCTTCCTCTTCTCTCTGTTACCTTTTGGGCTTTGCGTTTTGGCACCTCTCTTAACAGCTTGGGTTGCTGGTGAAACTGAAACCTGGGGTTTAATCCATGACTCTGTCTGCGTTTCTTTGCACTGCAACTGCGTGTTAGGGGTTGAAGGCAAACTCTTTGACTCATCTGCCGTTACTTGTAGAAAAAGAGCCTGTATTTCTCGTGTCATAGAGTGAATATCTTTATGAATATTCGTTCGTGTTCTTAAAAATTCCGCCAGCTGCGAAATTTTTTTCCCAAGCTTGTTTAAGCTTCCACTACCGTTGATCCCACTCTTGGATTCCCTTGTATCCACTATTTTCACAGGTGACCTCATAATTACAGAACTTCTTTTGAATGGGGATTCGATGCCTCCCCCATCTACCACGTCTGCCATAATGACTGTCTTTCTTTGGGCAGTATTTTGCTCCTTCTCGCTGCTGCAATAATTTATTATGTTGCTTGTAGCATTATCTGTTATCCCAGCCAAGCTTGTAACCGGGGTAACATTGCAGTAGTTGGATGACGACGACAGGTAGCCTGCTTGCTCACTACACTCAGCCGCCGGTACTGGGGTCATTACTCCCTGCACCGTAACTTTTTTCCCTTCCGTGTTTTGCATATTGGTTTTTTATTCCGGGATCCTACCCGTAGCGTTTTAGACCTAACCGCCAGGAGTATATCAGCCGCCCCTAACATGGGGAACAGTCGCTGACCAGGGAGCCGCCCACTTTGAGATCAGTCGCTCCTGGATTTGTGTTGGTGACTAGGGAATCCACGGAGACGTCACTCTCCTAACTGCTTCACTCTTGAGGGCATCCCTTGTGGTGGTGGGATACTTATTTAGCGGCGGCATCCACTCGCCACGTCACAGAGTCGTTTTCGGGCACCTGTACTCTTTTATAGTACGCCCTCGGACTCTGCCGCTCTTTGTCGGGGACTACTTATTCAATATTCGCAGCTAACCTACATATCTGCAGGTCGTTCGGCTAACCGCAACCTGCCGACCCCCCTAGTAGCCTGAGCACAGCCCTAGGATGTATGTATGTATGTATGTATGTATGTATGTATGTATGTATGTATGTATGTATGTATGTATGTATGTATGTATGTATGTATGTATGTATGTATGTATGTATGTATGTATGTATGTATGTATGTATGTATGTATGTATGTATGTATGTATGTATGTATGTATGTATGAATGAATGTATGTATGTATGTATGTATGTATGTATGTATGTATGTATGTATGTATGTATGTATGTATGTATGTATGTATGTATGTATGTATGTATGTATGTATCGTATAGACTCCAAAACGGCTGGGCAGATTTTGATGAAATTTTCAGGGAGTCTTTAGAATATTCTGGCGGGTGACACTGTGCAGTCTGAGTTTCGATTTTCGGTCTGGGGGCGGAAGGGCGTGGCAAAATGCAAAGAAACCCCTGTACATTAAAAAGTAAAATATAGCTGTAACTTTTGAACGATAAGAGCTAGAGAGCTAAAATTTGCACAGGATATTTCTTTACACATGCTTTACAACAACAAATTCTAAAAGCAACAAAAACCTGACGGTAAAGAAAACACCCTGTACATGGAAAAGTAAAACTTAGCTGTAACTTTTGAACAATAAGAGCTAGAGAGCTGAAATTTGCACAGGATATGTTTTTACACATGCTCTGCAATACCTAAAACAACAAAAAAAAAATTTTTTAAATTAAAGGGTGCCCCAAATAAAAGGGAAAATCAGCTGTAACTTTTTAACGATATGAGATAGAAAGCTGCAGTTTGAACAGAATATGTAGTTGCCTTACTCTCTACACAACAACAACAAATATGTAACAAAAATCTCAAAACTTTTGTATTAAAATTCTTTGTGTGTATACATACATATGTATGGCAAAATCCAATTTTCGCCGTAAATTTCATAAAAAGCTTTCTTAGGGCCAGCAACGCGGACCGGGTCAGCTAGTATCATATAAAAAGTCTGAGAATATAGCAATGGTATGTTACTCTATGACAATGTGTCCTTAATTATAATGTTTTTTTTCTAAGTGTAAATACAAGTATGCTTCTACTTAATGTTTGTTTTTCATTAGTGCATGGTTGGTTGGAGCTGATTTGTTTGTTTTTGTTGCTATTGTAAAAAGATTTTGTTCTTCTTTGGAATGCTCACAAATCCTTCTGATTCCTACTAATTCTATACAATCATTTTAGTTAATCTAAAAGTGTTTTTGAGCTTTATTATTTAATGCGATTGAAATATCCTTGAAGCTATTGTTTGTCTCTTTATTAGCTTTTTCCTTGACGTATTCATCGTTGTCTTCATTAACAGCAGCAGCAGCAGCAGCATCGTTAACAACAATTGTGACTTTGTACCCGTTGCCAACATTTATAATACATGTTTTGTTTGCACACATTCGAACAACCCAAAGCCCGCAGTCTTCTTAACTAAGGGGTGCTTTTTTTAAAGGCGTAGATTTTTGTTTTGTAAGTTCTGGAGAACAACACAAATTTCTGTTGTGCTGGCCAAAAAATTTCATGACAGTCGATATTTAAAAATAACATCTGCTTCGCACTATTTTTATCCAAATAATCGATTGTGGCTTCGTTATCTGCATGGACCAGAGATTTGATATATGTACATGTGCTAACTGTAGTGTTGGGACGTTATGCAAAATTAGGACTTTCCGGCGCCTGAGACGCCTGGGAAAAGTGGATGTGTTGAGCCAGTTTTAATGCCTTTAATTAAAAGAAAAAGAGCCGATCTGTAGGCTTGTGATAGATTGATATTTATTTACAAAACTCTGTCCTTATAAATAAAATTAACGGTATCCTTAAAATTAAACATTAAACTATTTGTTGTTGCATTTCATTTCATAATTTCCAATAGAGTAAAATTTGAGTGACAATAAATGTAAATAAGTGAAAGTAAAACTGATAGTGATAATGGTGCAGGGAAAATAGATTAGTGATAAGTGATGATTGTATGTGTGAATAATATGCGAATATTAAAGTACACTACATTACTAATAGTCGTGCAAATGTGTCAAGTCATACGTTCGACTTAACCAATAACTCGATCATGAAATCTTTGGCTTAACAAGGCCATATTTTCACGCACTGCATAACATATGGCACCATGTGTTTGGAACGATTTTATCTTCCAAATGATTTCTAATGACATAATAGCGGAAATCACCCTTGGCAATTTTAGCACATATAGCATGATTTTTTGCTACAAAGCGTGAGTGTCTTTTTCAAGTGTTTAGCAAAATAATTATAACAGCTGATTTTAGAGTAACGGAAAACATAAATATTTTTGTTTTGTAAATTGGGAAAGAAGCTTAGAAAACAAATTGCAAAAATTTCTTTATTCCATATTTTTTGTTTATTTCTACATCTGTCCATCTTTTATTGTTGACTTTTTGTTTAATTACCAGAATTTTATCTTTAATTTCTTCCGTGTTCGTTTTCTTGTTTATTTGTTTACACAATTTAATAAAGTGAATTTGCAGCATGAAATAAACTAAGCCGCAGCTAATATTTGAAAAGCAACGCCGTCGGTGAAATTTGCAGGTGAAGCACCCGCCCGATTTTTTGTTTATTTTATAAAATTTAATAAAAATGAAGCATAATAATAGTTATCATATTCGCTTTTTACTATTTTGTAAATACTTCTTTGAGCAGCGTTAGCAATAATTTAATTCCAGCACAGGCATGTTTTGTGGCGGCCTTGCTGTCGTAAAGTTTTTTGAGCGCTGGAGTTTACATGTTGGATTGTAAAAAACAAACAGCTGTTCTGGGATTTAGCAACATTTGCAAATACGAATCGGCAATGGTTTTTGGTTATGCATATTTGCTTAAGTCGTGCAAATCTCGGCTTCATACATTTTGTTCTTGTAGTCTTGCAGACTATGGCATATATGCTACGGTTGCAGTAGCGGTACTCAGCGTTTGGTGTGTGTTTGGTTGCGACTATTTGCATTTGTTATTATATTGCAACTGATATTGAGCACCCTTTTTTACAACTTTTAAAATTTTATTGCCCTCCAAATAACAGCTGATAAATTAATACACAATTTTTTAAAGAAATTAAGTGTTTGCTTTGCAAACTTCAACAAAAAAACTCCACTTCTACAATTTTTTGTTTGCTTTGTTTTAAAATGTCAGCTGTTCGAGTGTCAGTGTTGCAAACGCAATACTCATACGAAAAAAAGCAACACGTAATTAGCGGTGCGTAAATGCAAAAATATTGCGAGTGCAACTTTGTATATTTTATTGTTGGGTTGCAAAGAAAAAGCAACGGTTTCTTGCATTCGCACTTATGCAAGACATTTGCAGCAAATAATGAACTGCGCTAATATCTGCAACGTCTGCAAGGGTAATTTGCAATGAACCGTGAATTCCGCTAATGAAAAAATAAAAAATCTCTTATTGCTAATATGTAGCGTTCACCAGGGTAATGCTGGCACCATTATTGAAAGTGAAGACCAAGTGGCTGATGACAGCTTTGGCATGTACGAAAGCCTGGAGACCCTGCTGCTGGCTATGTTCTATATAAGAATAATAACTCGTTAAACCAAAAGTATGTCCAGTTTGAAGTCATACGATAATTTCTCGAAGTTTGACGAAGCGGACGCAAATCTCGCATACAAAATTTCAAGATTATTTATACCAAAACTAAGTCAAACACACAACTGACTTGACAGGCCATTGTCCCATAAAAAAAGAACACCCTTTGTGTGTATAGATTTTGGTAACAGCTAAGCGACAAAGTAGCACATGCACGCAATTTTAGAGATAAAACCGTTTAATTTCGAAGTCTTAAATCTGTGTTCAACTGAATTTCAGCTTATTCTTAAATATTTAAGTTTTTCTTTTTCTTGGGTTTTTGTGTAATACCTATTATTGAAAGGAATTAACTTTTGCTGGAATTAGATTTGTTTCAGAGAGATAAAATACTTTTAAACATCTACGAGTTACTAGTTTGCGTTCATGTCAAATGATTACTTTAAAAATGTTTCGCAAGAAATTTGGATTTAGAAACCAGCAAATTTCACAACAACGAAACATGTTTCATTAATGATGAAACGCCTCCTTATCAATGAAAAGGTTTGTTCCCAGAATGATGAAATGTATGGTGGGAATGAAGCTTTTTCTGGCAGGGTAATTTCGCCTCTCAGTATTCCATAGCTGTATTCGAAACAGCGGTTTCAAATATTTTTAATTTTCGCATCGAAAATTTCGACCAGCCGGTTTTTTGTGTCAGTTTACCGGTTCATTAACTTTACTTTTATATTGGTAACAATATGACTTTATTTTAGGATATGAAAACGCATAGAAACTTAGAAATGCATTTATTAAAATGCATTTCTTTCAGAAATAGTTAAGCAGCTCGTTTAACACAACATTCTAATGTGGAACTGACTCAAAAAATATGCAACTCCAGAGAGAGTTCATGGCTACTAGGAGGGTCGTATTGATGCGTAAAACTAAGTTTTATTTGTATCGCTGTATCAGTCTTCATTCAACATAAGTTATCTTATTTATTGATTTAAGATCATTAACAGCCAAAATGTCACATTGTTACAGTTGTAGTAAAAATGGGATTATAGCCATTTTAAAAATATAAATAGTTGTAAAAACTTCCACTGTCTTAAATGAAGATTTAATTTCCAACAGTTTGCATCGTAATTTGTGTATTTGATATCATTTGTATTTATTTCTTTATATATGTACTTTTAACTTTAGCACAACGGGACCTTTCTAGGACCCAAGTGAGTCGGTCTCATGACCCGCGTAGCCCGCGTAACATAATACACTAGAGCCCCGACTTGCGTCGTTAATGGGGACCGGAGAAACTCGACGCAAATCGAATCACTTTTTTCTATATAAATGCACTGAAATTTAATTTGTTGGGGAAAATATTTAAAAGAAAGCAAAAAATGTTGTATTTTTGATAAAAAATACTAGTAGGAATACGTTTCTATTTATTTAATTTACTTCAACAAATGTTTATATATGTATATTATAAAGAAATAACAAAACCATAAATTAAGAAAAGAAAAAAAAAACATAAAAATGACTCATGTTTTACGTCCTTAAGGCGAATCACACACTAAATTGTTACCATAACCAGACAGCTGCTCTTAGCACTACTTATATAAAAAAGAAAAGGGGACTTCCCTTTTTCACGCAATCTGAAAATTTCTTAACGTACAAGTGACGATCGTTGTTGCCAGAAGTTGTAAAAACTAATGAATTCAAGATGCTAAATACATACTACACTACAAATGCTAAAAATGGTAGTCCGCAATGATGCAGTAAAAAATGTAACCGTGTTTAGCGACGCAAATCGAATTCAAAACGATGCAAGTCGAATCGGCGCAAATCGGGGTCAAAACGACGCAACTCAAACCGACGCAACTTGAAATCGCAACGACGCAAATCGAATTTTTCCAGTTTTAAAAAGCGACGCAAATCGAAACGACGCAAATAGGAACGACGCAAGTTGGGGCTTTAGTGTACTTTTAAAATGGCGTGTACAAAATTTATAACGGCACAATGTAAACTATTTTCAAGACGTCTTCGCCTTGGGCGATACCGAAAATTGTAATAGATTAGATGACAGCGATAAATTTCTGCCGTTTTCGCTGATGGTAGTACCATTTTTGAAAAACGACTCATTTTCTACTGGAATACGCCAAATTAAAATTTTGCTAATGGCAAAATAAAATCGTTGTGACACCCGTTATAGTACTCCTATCCTAAAACTGGAAACCATTATCTGATCCCAAGCAAAATCTCATCCTGATGACATGGGCATATACCTACAGAAAGTACACGTGAACTACCAATATCTTCTTATATGGGCGCACATCATACTAGACATATAAGCCTGCCAAAATAGCAACATTAGGAACATAGTGAACATACTTTGTCGTCAAAATATAAAATATTTTTATTCTTCAAAATCTTAAAACCACAAAATGCTCTAAAAACGCTGGCAACGCTGATTACAATTTTTTTAAGATTGTTTTTTTTTTGTTTGTTGCAGCAATCAATTTATATCAGCTAATAGGTGTTCAACTTTAAGTTTCTTCTCTTCTTTAAAAATACTGATCCCTGCAATTTTATCACAAAAATAATTTTTTTTTTAATTCTGAAGAAGTAAGATCCTACTCAAGTTCTGCAAAATAATTTACAATTGTAAATCATATACTTCAACTAAACAGCTTAATTATTGCCTGAATATTAACACCCATATTCATAAAAACTCTTGAAGATTTATTACACATTTATTTGACGGAATACTTCCGTAGAAATACGTCAAATAAAAACTTAATAAACTTACAATAATTATTATGAATATGACCTTAATTATATAAAAAATGTAAAATATCTAATACTATGTTCACATATGCCTTTTTATTTGAAACAATATTCAGTTAATTGACAATATCTTTTTGGTGTTCATACATACTTAATATTGCTACGACAATTAGCATTTGACAGGTGAAAAAGTTATTGTTTACATTTGGCTATTTTGTAAAGGGTGTTTTTTTTCGATGTATAGAACTTTAAGTTGGCATTACTGTTCAAGATAGCGACCGATTTAACAGCTGTCAAGTGATTTATTCTCTGTTGGGTTTGGCAATACATCACGAATAGACTCACGCCTGAACAAGGCTTGCAAGTAGTGCAATTTTATTTCGAAAATAATGGTTCTGTGCGGAATACGTATCGCGCACAATTTTGTTTAGCGATGAAGCGTACTTCTGGTTTCATGGCTACGTCAACAAACAAAACTGCCGCATTTGGAGTGAAACTAATCCTCAAGTGCATGTCGAAACACCGTTACATCCACAAAAACTGACTGTTTGGTGCGCTTTATGGGCTGGTGGAATCATTATTCCGTACTTCTTCAAAAACGATGATGGCCAGAAAGTTACAGTCAATGGTGATCGATATAGAAGCATGATTACTAACTTTTTCATTCCTGAATTGAATAACCATGATGTCCAGGAGATGTGATTTCAACAAGACTGCGCAACATGCTTGTGCCACAAATGCTTGACCATTTGGAAGACAACATTCGCCGTGTTATTGCCGATATATGTACAGCCACAAATGTTCGAAAAAGTCATCGAAAATTGGACATCCATATTGAGCTACATCCGCGCCAGCCGTGGCGGTCATATGCCAGGAGTCATATTTAAAATCTAATGCCACAGGATTATCTTTCGGATAAATTAAATTCATGTCAATCGAATAATCCATCGTTGTTTTATTACAACTTAGAGTTCTATACATCGAAAAAAACACCCTTTATCATAAAAAGTTAAAAAAAAATTTGTTTTTTGTTTATTTATTTTTTTGAGGTTTGATTAGTAAAATTTTCACAAGGAGTGTTCAATATGTACTGTTATTGTAAAAGTTTGTTCATTTGGTACTGTTAATACAAATCTAACAGTGTTGCATTATAAATTTTACTCATTATTGAAACAATTATCTCTTAATTGCTAATAATTGTAATTTTTATATGAAAATTTTGTCTCAATAATGGCTTTAAATGTTATAATTGGAATATTGCTGCATGTATGAACAGGGTATAACGTTAATAACATTTTGTATTCACACTATGATGACACTTTAAATAAAATGAAAAATAGTGCACGTCATGGTGTAATCTTCATCGACCTTCATGTGCCGTGTACTAGAAATATTCAACATCGTTATGTGTAATGAAATCCCATCATCTGTTTGACATGGCGTGACTGAAATATAGTTCAACACTTTTGTTAAAATCCAAATTTTGAGAAATTGTATAAGAAAGAATAATACGCGTCGCTATGAACGGCAAAACTATCGACTCAGTGAATTTATTTTATGTGTGCTCTCAAAAAACGCAACCCTGATCCAAAGTAAAGTATTATCGTTTTGAAAAATTTCAAAAAACCACGAGGTCGTATGGAATGTGCAATTTTTATCGTATTATTTTTCACACTATCACACTTGATTGTATTATTTGAATTTTCGATAAGTATTAGCACATAGTATAATAATGTGAACTGCCCACTATTTTAATCTAAAGTCATTAAATTCTACAAACACGTGCTATTTAAAAATGTTTAAATTGTAACCGCTTTGTATCACCCTACCTTATTCGTTTAAATATTTTTTATCAACACTTATTCCAGTAACTTCGTTTTAAAGTACTCCATTCAATAAATTGGACAACAAAATATTTATGAAATCCTTCAAAATGTTTTTATACCCTTCACATAAATGTGTAAGGGTATATATAAGTTTGTGATTCCGTTTGTAACGCATTGAAATATCCATCTAAGACCCCATAAAGTATATATATTCTGGATCAGCATCAATAGCGATTACGATTGAGCGATGTCCGTCTGTCCGTCTGTCCGTCTGTCCGTCTGTCCGTCTGTCCGTCTGTCCGTCGGTCCGTCTGTCCGTCTGTCCGTCTGTCCGTCTGTCCGTCTGTAGTCGTTGAAATACCGTTTCTGAGAAAACGGTTTGAGATAGAAACCTCATTCTTTCGCTAAAACGTGTGAAACCCCGGTAGTGGGTCTGCTATTGAAATTCAGTAAGATAGGTCCGCGGATAGCCGAGATATATTCAAAAAACCGGGTTTTGAGGGATATTTTGTGTAATTTTTGTATCAGATTTTTGAAAAAAATTTGTTTCTTAAAAACTAAATCATATCATTTTTAGTGCTCATTAAATCCTAGAAATGAAGGAATTTTTGAAATCGGCCCATATATATCCGAGATATAGCGTCTCCCGATTTTTAAAGAAATCGGCTTTATTAGCCAAATAAGACAACTTTTGGCACCGAAGATCAATCAAGATGGTATATATAGGCTATTTAGAGGCAAAAGTGGAAAATTTTTCCACATCGGCCCATATACACTCGAGATATAGCGCCTCCCGTTTTCTCAAGAAGTCGGCTCTAAAAGCCAAATAAAACAAATTTTGGTATCAAAAATCGAATAGAATGGTACATATAAGGTGTTTAAAAGCAAAATTTGAAAATGTCTGCAATCGGTCTATATATACGTGAGATATAGCGTCTCCCGATTTTTCAAGAAATCGGCTCTATAAGCTAAATAAAACAACTTTTGGCACCAAAAATCAATCAGAATGATACATATAGGTTAGTCAGAAGCAAAACTGGAAATCTTTTTGTCATCGGCCCATATATGTTCGAGATATAGCGCCTCCCGATATCTCAAGAAGTCGGGCCTGGAAGCTAAACGAAACAGTTTTTTTGCACTAAATATTTGTCGGAATGGTACATACAGGCTGTTTAGGGGCAAAATTAGAAAATTTTTGGACATCGGCCCATATGCACCCAACTTTTGGTACCAAAAATCGATCATAATGGTACATACATACATATGTATATAATATTATATACATATGTATATAATATTTGCGATCATGTATGAATGTATGTATGTATGTATGTATGTATGTATGTATGTATGTATGTATGTATGTATGTATGTATGTATGTATGTATGTATGTATGTATGTATGTATGTAGATACGTTTGTATGCATGTAGGTATGTATGTATCTACATACATATGTATGTATGCATGCAAGTATGTTAGCATAAACAATTTTTTTGCTTTGTTGTAAAAATGTGTATGTATGTACATATGTATACACGAGCTTGAAAATGAAAGTGATATAAAGAATTGTTGAAAAAAGGGTACGCAATGAAATTCTTTTAAACAATTGCGTCTTCAAATTCATTCACACAAAAAATCATTTTGGGTTTCCCTACGTACTTACATATGTACATACACACACACATGTGTATGATGATACGCAATAGATCATCAACAACGTGCACAAGAAAAAAATAATTTTGTAAAAGCAAGCAATGTAAATATGTATGTATGTATGTATATATGTATGTATATAATCATTGTTTTATGGAACACACTGAAAATATTCAATAATAAAGAATTTATTTTAGAGTTTTCTATTATAGATACATACATACGTATGCATGTACCCACATACGTAAGTAAATTGAAAAGAAAATCACACTTAATGGCAATGTTTAGCATTATAATTCAAAAATAATGCAATTATATGCAATTTTTTGTTAAATAAATTTTACTATAAAGTTAACTGATAAATAACTAAGAAATACATTTTGCTTTTCTTTATTTCATTGATATTAAAAAGAATTGGTGTCACCCAGTGGTTGAACTTGAGCATATTAGGAATTATTTAAATAAAAGTTTTGCAGCCTGTGTTAAATCCCGGTAGTGGATCTGATATTGAAATTCAGAAAAAATCGGCCCATTTAAAAGCCAAATAAAACAACTTTTCACACCAAAAATCAATCGGAATGTATGTACCATTGTGAAGGGTATTTAAGATTCGGCCCAGCCGAATATAGCACTCTTACTTGTTTTTTTAATACTTTTTCTAAACTTCGAAATGAAACTTTAAGTCGCAATAAAATTAAATTATGTTTTTATTTGTAAACATTCATTGCTTTTATAAAACTTGTTATTTTTTTTTTTTCTTAGTTAAATTGAATCTTTGTGGCACACAGCTGAACTTTTTTTAAGTCAACAGAAATAAAATCTTTGAGTAAGTTTGTACAGATACATATATAAGTAGAATGTTGGGATAAAAGTTCTGCGAGTGTACATATAACTTCATTATGGCGTATTTAAGTGTCAGAAAAAAAAGTAAACAAACAGAATTGAAATATATTATGATTAGTATTATTTTGCTACTTGTCTTGCTGTTGTGTCCTTTCTTGCGTTTAGTTACTTTTTGAAACACCGAATTAAAAAGTTTTCGTTTTACTTGCCAGCAAATTGAAATAATAGAAATAATAATGATACATATATCCTACAAAAAGTTGAACTGAAAAGAACAATAAAAAATCAACACCATATGGCTAATTGGATTGTCTCTGTTCCTTTTTAACTTGGCATGCTGCCTCTTGTTGGCTATTCTACCAGCGTGCTGACATACATGCATATGCACACACACACACACACACACACACATCCACATTTATTTATAAACATCACGAATGGGCTACTCGAGTACAAGTGTATAAATTGCAAATATAATCATAATTTATTGTCACGTATTTTGTTAACATAACATCTAATTTACACGGTTTATTTTATTTCCCCTGCAACACATAATACATGATAAACTCATAAACACTTACATACATACCCACACATGTTTGTGGCCCCATATTTGTTTTTCATTTCCAAAAATTTCTCAACCACATTAGAATGAACATTTCTGGATATTGTTGGAAAGTAAATTACACCGAGTCCCAAATTAAAATTTTAATGCTTTTTAATATGTTTACTTACTAGTGGATGATGTTAATTTTTTTTTTTTTTTTGTATAAGTTTTTAACGTTACACTTAAGCCATTATTGAATATTGTTTTTGGTTTTTTTTTAACTAAAGAAAACAGTCCACTGCTTACAATTCAAACGCGAACTTTTGATATTTGTTTTATTTTGCCAATGTTTAGTAGTTTTCAGTTTATGTGGACTCCATAATGAATTTTCTTTTAGTAGAAGCGATTTTTCGTTAATAGTTGATATTTTTAAACAAAAAATATCAAATCAGTAAGATTTTGTTATTGATTCTAGCAGTGTTTTCAAATGCGGGTTATTGTGACACTTCTGGCTGAGAACATGTCGTAGAATTTGCACACAGAAACACTTTTACTCGCACCTTTTCAATAATTTTAATGACAGATATTTTTCACTTGCCAAAAGTACAGAAACAGTTGTGTAGGAAACTTTGTTTTAATTCACACATATAATCTAATCTGTTCCACTGTTTCATATGATAAGTTTCTCGATATATGATACGTAATACAGAGCGTCTAACACTTCAGTTAGTCTGGTCACACTTTTTTTTTTAACCTTCAGAACGCAAACAAAGCATATAGTAGATTTTGTATTTTTACTACAATTATATTTAACCAGTCAAAAGTCTTATTATAATCTTAAAAGTTGTTATTCAGTAATCCACACTTAATTGGTTTACACATCTCTGCTCATCCTGCAGGCAATAGCAAAAACAACAGAAACATATAAATGTGAGAAATAAAAGATATCAGTAAACATAAAGAGAATCTAATAAAAACAGCCATAGACAAAGACTGACAAAGATGAAGGGGAATTATTCTGAGTACATCAGACTGCCACACAGATCCGCCAAATTAATTAAATTATATTCGTGTGCGATACCAAATGTTGATGGGGTTTAGCTGTTACGTAATTAATGTGCGTGTGCATTTAACTGAACTGCTTCTAATTTATCAAACTATTTAAAAACAACCACAAATTTCAAAATTGACGTTAAAGAATTTTCATTCTCAAATCTTTCTCCGAAGTTTGGCACACACAAGTGAATGCAGGGACAATATTTAATTACATATTTTAACCATAAAAGGATTGAGTTGCTGAGATTTTAAGAAGAGAAAGAAAATAAAGATTTGTGGCTTAATGTACGCTGTTCAATGTGTACACATACCTTAAGGTGGGTCGGTCCACTCAGCAATCGCTATTGTGCCCAGTGTATGAAAACAAACATTTTCTAATGGTAGAATATGTTTCAAGAAATAGCAATTATTCATTACATATTTTTGATTTTTTTTTATAAATGTCCTTGTTGAACAAGGAAATAGCTGAATGCAAAATGTGAAAAGAGCTACAAAGGGCCAAATGAATTCTTAAAGGAACCCAAAAAAGGGGCTGGGAGCCAAATCTGATTTGGGGAGCTAAAAACCAAAAAGGAAGTTAAATCCAGCTCCCAAAGAGCTAAAATGGTCACGCTGCTGCCCAGTCAGAAAACTGTCATTTTACTCTCTGAATTTCCTTTCTCATTTACTGGATTTTGTGTACGCGATTGTGTTCCTGTAAGATCCAGCAAAAACTAGTAAAAACCTTGTGTTCTCGAATGAGCTTACTATCATCTCTTTATTCTAACATGCCGTTATAATTGTATGCTTACGTAGCAAACAAATGCGGACATGTTTGTTGACTTACATAATTCATAAAAATTATAACAGACTTATAAGACTGTTATTTGACATATTTGTATGGAAAATCTGTCAAATAAGAGCTTTATAAACCTGTTCTAATTTTTATGAATTAGACGGATAATATATAAATCTTACCCTTATGCGCACATACATATTCGTGTATATCATTTTGTTCTTTTTATTCTTCTTTTAGATGAGTTATTTCTCCTTAAATACGGTTTGCTGTCATTTCCAAAAACAGTAAAAAAAGTGGGTGGCTAAATTGGTCTCACTGGCTTCGTTTACGGTTTGCATGTGGCAAAACTCGAACATATGTATGAGAGTGAAATGTTTCGTTTCGTTTGTTTCATACACTGATCTTTCGATAGCGTTTGGTATGAGTATGAAAAGTTCCATTACGACATATCAAAGAAATTGATATTGAATTTGAATTCTTTTTGAAGTTTTTGTATGGGAGCCCCACTATGGAGGCGTGGTACGAGATCGTGGTATTGATAATAACCAATTATTGGTGGCTGGTCGTGCACTTGATTCTGCTGGGGCGAACCAGGGGTCTGTAATAAAATTTATTTCACCCTTCCCTCATCACACTCTCGTGCCTCCCCGTGCCCACAAAGGAGTCAAGTGTATGACCAATGTATACAACGTTTTTGGTGCCCTACACTCCTTTCGGAGCATAAGCCTTGCTAGGAGTGCTCCCAGACGAAAAAAAAATTGAAATCGGACGCTTCGAAAATGATTTTTCTGATGTGTCATAATAGATTTTTTTCCTCATGCTAGAAGCTATCGAAAAATCGTTGGCATAATACTGAGAAATTTTTATCAATATGAATCGACCAAACCTAATGCCTTTTTAGACAAACACACATACGTTGGAAATAAAAGTGTATAACTTGTTATAGTCGCCTGAAATGAGAGTAAAATGTAGAGAAATCCAAGTAAAGGAATGGTAATAAGCTACTTTCCTTTTGTTATTATTTTATTTAAGTTGCGTCTTAACTTCGCAATATAAAATTTATCAGCCGGCATGTAACGTAAGCTTACATATATAATTACACAAATGATTTTTGAAGTGTATATAACTTCATTCCATTCAATTTGTAATTTAAGGAAAGCAGAATTTTAGATAAGAACCAAAGTAAATACACCTTAAAGGTGATGCTTTATGTGAGACCTCTGAAAACAGAAAAATGTATTGCGAACTCACACATTTTTCGCACTGTTGCAAAATCTGCTACAAAGCAAAGCCAGAAAATTTCTAAGAGATAAATTTTACTTGGTTTTAATTTAGTAAAATTTATATAAAATACATTGCGAATCTTGCTAAAATAACTAATTTGCTTATCAGATACATCTAATGGCAATCAATACAAACTTTACATATTTTTCATATAAAGGGTGGTTAAATTTGGAGGGCCGATGCCATTGTTTCGTTAGCTGCATGGCCAGTGCTACCTTTCTGTTGAAACCACAAATCGTTCACATCGCTATTTTCCAGTTAGAGCCATGAAAAGTTCGTTATCATCTCAACGTAGCGAATACCACTCACAGTAACTACACTCTAAAACACTTTTGTTGAAAATTACGTCAATTATAGTCGGCAACACTTTACCGAATATAATTGACGTAAAATTACACAACGTGTATTTTCACACATTATGTGGAATTTTGAACAATATATGTATGTGTATAATTGAACCAAAGAAGTCTAATACTTTTAAACAAATTGTGTTCAGTTTCTCCCCCTTTTTTACGTACATATATGTATGTTTCATTTTAAACATGATTAATTATATAAAAATACACATGTAAATTTTTTTTATTTAAAATTATATTTGTTTTGAAGAGATAGCAATTAAAAACTAAGTTTATAATACTACAAAAATGAACTAAACTGTGTTTTAGTGATATTTAAATAATTACTTCCTGTTCAAGATTAAAATTCACATCACAATTTTGTTAACATATTTGTGAAACTATTAATGCTCACGTTAATATTGCCCAAAATTCCACTGGTGTCTTCCACCAAGTTAACTTTTACTGCTTGTGCAGCAGATATAACATATCCGGAACATTTTTTTTCTGAATTAAAGCATTTTTGCGAAAAGAAGATGGATTACCGAAATATTTTAAGCAATTTAACATCCGGCAAGGAATTTTCTCACTTGTAGGGAAATATTTTAATACGTGGGAGTAAATTTCATTCACACCCTCTCCAGTAAAACAGCAAAATTTCACTAAGCAACTTATCTTAACATGAGACTTCAAATTTTTCTTGACCTTGCCTTTAGAGGTATGATACCGTGTAAAGTGCACTGCACTGCTTTTTTCATTTTTATGGACGTACAAATGCAAATGATACGTTTTTATGCTTTGAAACTTTTTTTGACAAATTTGGCACACTAACATTTTGTTTTATAAATATTTAAAATCTATGTAAGTTATTTAAATCGAGTTGGTTATAAGAATGACCAATTTTTATTTTTAATACGTTAAGAAGCACAATATTTAATTTTTTTGAAAAAAGTTGCTTTGAAAAATAGTTGATAATTTTAAATCAATTGTTTTTGACATGTGTTGAATTTTAAACATGTTTCATGTTGGTTAGGCATATTGGAAACATTTTTAAACACATTTGTTTAAAAATTCACAGTTTTTACATAAAGTTAGTAGTTTGTTTAAAAATAGCACAAATTATGTTTACTTCTCGTGCCTTTTTCTGTCGTAACATCAAAATTGACGTAATTTCAAACAATAAGATTTTTTCATCAGGAATTTAGACAAAATATGACCGTAAATTCCAGCAAAAGTTTTAGAGTGTACCTGACCGGTCTCATTTTGCAAAAAAAACATGGCCCGTTGGTGCCGCCAGCCCATAAACCTCACCAAACAGTCATAATTTGTGGGTGCATTAGCTTTTCAACAATCACTCGTTCGCCCAAATGGGGCAATTCTCAATATTGGCTTGTATACTGAGATGAAAATTTATCATGCACTGTTGCCATTTCTTGCCACCATCGACGACGCATGGACTTGTCTAGGAACCTTGGAACTTATTTCTGCCAGCTATTTGCGAATATACATATACGTATATTAAAGAGCGATGGATCACTACCAATTTCCAGACTTCGTTTGTTTCTTGCATCAATAAGGATGTGAATTCAGCATTTCATATGGCATATTTGATCGATCTGGAAATGTTGTGTTAGCAAAGAGGTACTCGAAGCCGTCCAGTAGCCCTATTCACTATTTTATAACGATTTTTAAAGTGTTTAACTTGTCTCCAAGTATTGTGGTTTGCACTAACGCTTACATGATTCATTAACTACCTACATATGGGTGCATGTCAAAATAATTCGAAAATACGTGGCAGCTTTGTCGAAAATGGCGAAAAACACAAAGACATATGCAAAAAATAAACAAAACAAAAATTGTCCAATCATTATATTATGCGCCAAGTAAGTAAACTGATGTAATATTTATGAATTATAAAACGGGCGTATTTAATAAAGAGTGCTGAAATTCTTATCTACGGATATATCGTAAGCCAAATATTCGAAAGTGAAAATAAACACCGTAAATGAAATTGGCTCTAAGTTAACACCAATAGCCGGCCTTTAAAAGCAGCTGATTTTAAACGCCTGCAAATGTCTTTATAAAGTGTTACTTACTGCCAAAAGCGCTAATTTATATATTAAATTATTTAAACGATTTTATTAGCGTTGAAATTGATTACTGAATTGCACTACAGGTTGTTTTATGTTGTCCTTTGAGAATAAGCAACGATCCACCAATCACCAGCAGTGCAATTCAATATATTATTTTACCGTTAAATTCAGTGTTAAAAATCCTTAACGACAAAATACTTGGCTTTCGGATTCATTACTGATATATGACCACTTTTATTGGTGCTAACTTAACAACTAGAAATTGATTGCGGTTTATCTTAACCACAAAATGTTAAAATATTCTAGTGCAGTAGCCAGAAAATGTTTGTTAGCTTAGTCTAGTCATAATCTAATTAATGTGACTTGACCGTGGGTCGACTGCTTAATTAAAAATTATTAGTGGTTAGTTAGGTTTGGCATTTTTTTCCGTAAAGATGCCACTTGATTCTTAATTTAAAATTATGTTGAATGTAATAGTTTGTGAATCACTGGATCGTTATTGTTATTGATGTGTTATTGAATTGCACTACAGGTTGTGATTTGAGCAGTTTTCTATAATGGCATCACTGTTTTTCTTCTTCTCTCTCATACCTTGCGTATATGTATATATCAGTGTTGCCAGGTGAATGTATTTCTTCCCCCCAGAAAAAATTTTAAAACTCCCTAAAATTCAATGTTTTTCTACAAAATCCCCCTTAAAAAAATTTTGGTGAACATTCTGCTTTTGTTTGCGAACAGTGTTCCCAGGTCAATGTATTTCTTCTCCCCCAGAGAATTTTTAGTGAACATTCTGCTTTAGTTTGCGAATCACTATACATATTTTTCAGTGCATAAGTTATGATTACAGCCATATGTATATTTATTATAAATTTTCGATTTATTTGCATTCACATATTTTGAGATCTAAGTACATATTCCTAGGCAGCTGGAAATTGTTATCTGCGTATCTAGAAAAAATTAAGTGTCTCCAAAAATATTGAGAGTTTCTAAGTCTTCTTCGCTCTTAATGTTCTTTTAACATTTTCATAAGAAGAGTTTCAATTTTATCAAAGGTTCTTAGATATTTTAATTTTACCAATTCTTAAGAAACGGAAAAAATTCAAAGAAATAACCCATAAGGAAAAAATTCATTCAACTCAACAAAAAAAAAAGTACTTGAAACTACCAGATGAACATAAAATATTTCATTTAACTTTACTTTGAAAATCGTTAAAGTCTTCAAATTTATCAGTTGAAAAATCTTCTAACTCCTGCCATTTTACCGTTTAGCCAAACACAGAAATCCCCTAGAAATACCCCAAAAATAAATTGTTTCCCCCTAAATTTTTTCCGAAAGAATTTAACAATCCAAATTCAACCCTAGAAGAAAAAAAGCCCCTAAATCTAGGGGAAACCTCCTAAACTGGGAACACTGGTATATATGTATGCAGGAGCAAACAAGTAGAAGTGTCGCGGTTCAACTCACAGGCCTAGAGTGAACGTGCATTTGTATATATGTATGTGTGTTGTATTTTTTTTTTATTCCTATTTAAAAGTTCTTGTGAACCATTTTACAATTTTATGTTCAGTCAGCACTAAAAAAACTAATACTAAGTCCAAAATACACTTTCAATGAAAAAAAAAATTCACGGTTCGTAAGGTGAAATTGAAATGTGATTTCAATATGCTATACACACAGTACTTGTGATCTAGTGAATGGTGAATACTCAGAATGTAACAAATTAACAAGTTATAAAGAATAGTTTATTTCTATTATAAAATTTCACTAAACACATACTCGGTTGCACTTCCGAACAGTAATAAAGTATCACATGTTTATGAAATACACACACATACAATCGCACACATGGAGAACACATGCTCATATTATTTTTGTCAGACATTTTAGCCTTGTGCTTTAGGATGATGGTATGCTCAGTATGCTGCAACTACTTCTACTTATGAGCATGATGTAGTAGATACTTCCAGCAGCAACCGAAAACAAAAGAAATGTTTCCTAAAATATTTGCTTTAGCATAATTGCAAGCAAAATAGCTAAGATACCTTTTTGTGGAGAGCTGTAAAATTGTTGAAGTTGATGAATGGCATTTTGTTATTTAAGCTATTTTTCCTCATAAAGATTTTTTTTTTGTAATTTTAATGTTCGCACAGTAACAAAATCAGGCATCATCACATCACCTTTGCCTGACTTGCAGTCAACGCGATTGTTGATTTTGTTAAATATCACTTTTAATATTATTTTCTTTGTGGCAGATGAATTTGCTAAACGATGTTGGCAAATAAATACTTATGCTATGAAATAGTTAAAAACTAATTGTGCAAAACATCATGCCACGGCATGTGTTAACGTTTCTTCTAACGGAGTTTTCGCTTGAAATAACATAAAAGTTGACGAATGCAACAAATTTCTTTTTGAATTTCATTCATGGCAATAAAGGTTGTGTGATCAAAAAGGAGTTTCTGTTGTTAACAATAATTTCTATAAACTAATGGCATACATTATTCATCATGATGTTGAGCATATATCCCATGTTTTTATGTTTAGATGGAATACACACAGTCCTTTGGAAATAATTATTATACTACTTTATCACCCCTGTTACCAATAAAATTATTTTTATTCACCGAATATTGTTCGGTGTTCGCAAATTTTTTGAGTCCTCGGTTTCCACCATATCTGGACTAAATATCGAGCTATATCAGCTCGATATATAGTCTTTCATAACCAAGCTCACTTTTGATTCAAAACAATGTTTTAGCTGGCTTGTAGAGGAAAATTGAGTGAACGTGAATTGAGTCCGGCAAATAATAATGAACATCGTCTTGGGAAAGCCACAAGTACCTCAAACGTCCTGAGAAACTAAACGTTCCTGTTAAAGATTAAATGGCGATTGGTGCAGGTCAGATGCTACTAAAGCTGCTTGTAGATCTTGGAAACATATTCATTCCAGTTGCCATTTTTACACAATACAAGAAAACCCTGAAGTAAATAATTTTCTAGATGTTGCATGTCAAATGAGTAAACTAATTAAGTCTTCCAGATGTCCTGGAATTGAAGCACACAAAGAAGTCTTCAGATTATGACTACGTAGTCAGTCTTACCTCCTCTACTTTACAATGTGTACATCCTTGATTTTAAGATAACGGCAGATAATGATGTAGCTTTTTATGCAAATGATGGTGCTTTCATCTCACCTGTCAAAGTGTCGAACACAATTGTGAAACGCATGCAAAAGATCTTAATTCACACAAATGATTATTTTACCAAATGGAAACTGTTTCGTTATAAAAAGTCTACGAAGAAAATGAAATCCCTTAAATGGTTTATGCAAAATTCAGAAATTCCTTTTTCTACGTCTGTAGAAAATGGTGTATTCATTGACACTAACTTTACCTTCAAGGAGCTCCCGTTAAATTTGTTGTGGAAGAGCATTATTTCTCCTTCTTAGCGCAAAGTCTAAATTGAATTTAAAAATAAATTACTGCTAAATAAATTACTACCATTCCTTACATATGATTGTCTTTTCTCGAAGCATTGTGCAAGCTCCCATAGCAAAAAAAGTTCAACGAACGCACAATAAACACCTGAAAATCATTTAATTTACCATGGCGATTTTCTACCAGAGAACTGTATAGAATCTTTGGTCAGCAAACAAGTGAAAACCTTGTAAATCAAATGACCCTGTAAATCAAATGACCCTGGGCCCATGAGATCCTCATTAATTAATGTATAAAATATGTTAGAGAAGTTTTCCTCTAACCACCGCTGTGAATTCGCATGTACGTTTTTTACTATCTTTTTCGTAGAAATGTTATTTTAATTATTAAACTTTGCAAATATTGGTTGTAATATCTAAAGATAAAAACTCAAGAGTGCTTTAAAAATCAGAATATTGTTAACTACTAGTAGTAAATAATAATAATACTAGATAGTAAATAAAATATAAAACAAAATAAAAAAAATAAATACATCAACAATCAACAATGAGCAGAAAAAAAAAACTTAGCATTAAATATCACAACAGCATATTTTATTGTTGTATTTGGCCAACGAGTACAAATAAAATTTGGAACAAATTTGTGTTTGATTGTATTTGCTCTTGCAATGTTCTTGTAAGACTAAATCGTTGTTTACTGTAGATTTTATTTTTGTTCCTAAATCAAACAAAACCTTAAAATATACTAGCGGTTTTCACACTTCGTATTATATTTAAAATACTTTTAAATATAATACTATTTTAAACTTCTAAGTGTGAGCGAGTTTTTGTTTGGTATTGTAAAAAAGTCGAAACAGCAGACTTTTGTTTAGATATTTTACCGCCAAAAGTACACAAAAGAATTTTTCAATTGGCGTCTCGTAAAATATTAAAAGAAATATAATCTTAAACAAAATGCCTAAGGAAACAGTGAAAGAAAAAATTATTAACTATTTGGTTCAAAATGCCATTGATCAAATATAAGTTAATGAAATGATGAAGTGCAAAGGTACATACATACATATATTTATGTATTAACAAAAAGTAAATTTATGCATAACCAATATCCCAGTAGATAGTTACAGAAAAGAAGAAATGTTTACAATTCACTTTACTATATGCAAGCAAAAAACAATGTGGCGACAAATCTGTCAGCTGTTTCATACTTGTAAATAAATCCACTTACTACATTTAGTAAATCTACAACTGTTTTTGGCATTCCAGAGGTTTTAATTTAGTAAATTAAAAATTTATGAGATTTTTTGTTGCCGAGTTTTAAATTTATCAACATTTATTAAATTTAAAATATGTCCAAGATCTACAGTAGTACTTTAATACGAAGCGTGAAAACCGTGACTGTTGTGAAATTTAGGGCCATTGTTGCGGCTTGGCGATAGCGATGGCGTTAGCTAAAACTGCCTTTAATGGAAGTGAACGACAAACTGGTCGGTAAACAAATTTCATGGCTACTGCTAAGAAATTTTTGTTTTTTTTTTATTAAATTGTGGCAACACTTTGAAAGACTCAAGTCTTCCGAGAAGAGTATATGCATGCAAAATTAATTTTTTCACTAAAATTTTTTCAATGAAATAGCCATTTCATTCAGTTTGATATAGCAAAAACATAACCAAATGTGGTAAATACAATAGCTAAACCTCCCATTAATATAATATTTGGATTGCTGTTCCGATAATTTAAAGCTCAATTTTTGTTAAAGGGAAGTTGTAATAAAGAGAAATGGTTTATATACCCGATAAAATTCTGCCTTTAACTAACAGCAAGTTGTAGTTATTTTTAGTTCTGGAATATCTAAAGTTTAATGAAAAAGATATATAATAAAGATATATAATAACATCCATATTCGTAAAAACTATTGAAGGCTTCTTACACGTTTATTAGACAAATATTCCGTAGAAATACTTCAAATTAGAGCTTAATAAACATACAATAATTATTATGAATATGGCCTTAAATTTGTATCATGAAGCATTAAATGTTATGAAAGTCTGAACAACTGAAGAGAAATAATTTGAAGTTACTGGGTTGTAAGCGAAAACAGTGTTTGCTGGCAGCAAATAATTTCCCACGAAATGTCTACACATAACACTGTTGGTCTCAGCTACTCTTGGGCAAAACAGGGGAAACAGAAATCAATTCAACAACGTTCATTCATGTTTTGCGAGCTTGGTGAACGCCACCAACGATGGAATCCAAAAGGAGAAACGGAAAATGAGAGTCAACAAGACCACGTGGTGGACGATAAATTACAACTCATGCCTTGAGCTCTCATGTTTTGTCAAACATTGTGATACTTGATAGGGAAATGGGGGTCCAAAACACCAATGAGTGTATTGCAATTCACAACAAACACTAGACTTCGTGTCAACGAGCGAACGAACATTCATCCTGTCGGGGAAACGAAACCGACGGCACGAACAGCCTGCCAACCAACGAAGTTAATGGGAACGAGAACACACAGAAGGATGTGCGTTGTGTTCATTTCTGCAATTGTGTTCAGTAACAATAGGGCTCTTATGAGTTACAGTTAAAACGTTACACAACTAACGGATAATAATAAAAGAAAAATAAACAAAAAAAAAATAATAACAATAATGAAATAAAACGGATGAAAATTAAAATACAAAAATATAAACAAACCAATCAACCATCCATAAAGAAAATAACGACAATAATAAAATTAAATTAGAAATAGTTATACACACATTTGCACTTGTATTTTTCCAACGTTCATTACAAATATCGTTCAGTTTTACAAAAAATAAAATCAAGTGTTGTTTAATTTAAATTAAACCAAATAAAAATATTACAAAAGTGAGAAAATAAAAAAATTCGTTTGTGTAAAATGTGTGCTGATGCTTAATGCCATTAAATTTCATTTATGCCTGAATGATTTTAATGTTTTTTGTTGTTGTTGTTGTTGAAAACTGAAGCCAGTGCCAAAAGCAAACAGTGAATAATTTTCCTTCAACTCTTTCGAAATAATTTCAAATCAAATCGTATAATTGTTGCTTTTCTTTTGATAGAGAAATTTATATTTTGTATGAAATTGATGCTGAGACTGGTGTTTGTGCAGCAGCAACCGAATTCATATCTTCCTTTGACGGTTGTCTTCTCTGCACTCGTGTATGTAATTTAAACATTTGAAAAATTACCGGTCGTATGAATAATGAAAAACAATTAATTTTCCGCAACACAGCGGAAAGAAAAGCAAATAAATATACACAAAACAGTTTATGCATGTGTGCTGCGTTCATTTTTATGCGTGCGTGTGTGTGTGTGTGTTTTTTAAGTGGAGCAAACATATTTTCACACACATTCCTAAGCTTTCAAACACTTGCTCAAAATGGCAGCGTAAAAGGATTATATTTTAAAAACATTTGGTTTGTGCTAAAGCAAAAGAGGAGTTTTTTTACGATGCTTTTTGAGGGGATACAAGACAGATGATGAGCACTGTGCCATCCATTTTGGCTGCCCAACATCTATTTTTCAAAAGCTTCCTTGTATGTGCATATTGCACACGGCAGAGCATTCATGAATTTATGAATTTCTGTAACTTATTTCACAAGCTTACATGCTGGTTGGCATACGTTCTCACTCACACACAGTTCATGCATTTGCATGCAAACATTTGTGTATTTTGTACAAAGGCAATCGCCAAACAAAAGAATTCAAGAAAACAAATGTTGCTGCAAAATTGTCAAACATTTTTTGGCCAAAACCATTGCCATTTATGCGAATGCATTTCATTTTATGGTGATTTTCTACTTTTTATTTCAGCGCGCTTATAATGTTGCTAGCAAATGTGGTCTGTGTGTGTGTGTGTGTGTGTGTGTGTGGGAGAGTGAGTGAGTGTTTGTGTTAGTCTGTTGTCGAAAAAAAAGAATAGTTTTTTTCTGCTGCTTGCGACTGTTACTTTTAGTGAGTTTTTTGTGTGTGGTGTTGGTTGGTTGCTGGCTTGGTCGATGATGACGCTGGTGAATTGTAGCATGTGTTGCTTTTGTAATCACTTGCTGTTGTTGGCAGCATGAGCTGTTGCAATGACACTTTTTCATTTTGCCATTCGCCGCTTATAATTGAATATTATTTTGTATGGCATCTACAGATTGCAAGTTGCACTAGTTTGTCTTTCTGCGTGTCTGTTAGTGAATGCGATATTACGAACGTGACATTGTTTGTGTGCGTGTGTGCGTGTGTGTGTGTGTGTGTGCACTTTTGTTTGACTATCTATCTCCCAATAGCACGAGCACCGAAAACTAAAATTAAGAGAAGAAACAAAAAACACAAATGGAACGATAGTTTGTGCAGTGTCCTTCAATTATTTTGCTATTTGTTGAACAAAAACAAAAAGTGGCAGAAATGAAAATCAAAGAAAAAAAGTTGTAAACGAAAATGATTTTTATCCCAAAGAAGTCACCAAGTTCTGTTTTTAACATTTGTCCTAGAGTTTTGAGTGTCTGTGTGTGTGTGTGTGTGTGCGTGTTTAATGTTTCCATTATTATTATGTATTTCTTTTTTATTATTTAAGTTGTTATTTTTGTGTGTGTGTGTGTGTGTGCGTTGTTATTCTTGTTGCAACAAGATAACAGCCGTTCTACGCATTACAAGCAACGTGGAAAGATAAACAAGCAAAAAAAAAAAGTAAAATAAAACAAACCTAACAACCGGAAGCGGAAAGAAAAATTGCAAAGCTCGTTGTCGTTAACAGCAGTAGCAAAATATATGCACTTAAAACATAAAAACAAAAGCAAAACATACTAAAAATAACAAACATCTAAAACTTCAAACGTGCTTGCTGCATTTACCCAGGCAAAACTTCATACATACATCCAAAAAATATGTAGAATTATGAATTGTATGATTTACGTGCAAAAATATTTAACTGCTGATTAGGATGTTTCTGAAATGAAAATATATTTTATATCTGTTTCTGCTTGAGTTTCCTAAAAGCCATTTGCTGTACGGTGAAGATCAGCCATTAGTGAAATGCTAATTTGGGAAACTAGAAATCATAAAATAATAAGACCAGATCTTTAAAAAACAATTCTTTAATAAAAAACTACAGTTACAGGCTGCAATAATCTTAAAACAGGCCACACTGAAAAAACAATTCAATCCATTTGTACTTAAACGAATCCCAAGCGGTGTCAGAAGTTGGGTAAATATGGATTTTCTTAAATCAAGTACGTTGGATTATTCAAGCATTAAATGCTTCATTTCAACCATATTCAATCCCAGTTTCGGATTAATTTTAGTCATATTCAATCCTGATTTCAAATTGTGTATGGCTAAAACCTGCACTCAAAAACAAGCGAGCGGTACTTGGCTTAAGAACATTCATACTTACCATACTTTTGACACTGATTGGGATTGATTTAAGTACGAAAAGATCGAATTTGTCCTGAGTGTGATGATTATGTACTTGACTGGATGTTTCTGAAGTCTATTTGATGTTAAATTATAACATGAAACTGTCCCCTCTACTTCCTTAATTCAATAATAATTTATAAATTATTTTGTCTGTTCGCCGATTTTAGCCTGGAACCTAATTTAGCTATGGCTTTAATAAGGCCTATTCGGCTTGTTTTAAGCACACTTGCGTGTTATGAGTAGTTAAATTTTCAAATACGTTTTGTACTACAATCAAGTAAACAAAATTTAAATTTAGTTAATTTCTATTATTCGAACTTTTTTCTTATATAATTATTTCTGTATTAAGTTTATCAGTCTCAAGTTCTTGCTATATTATCTTTGTGATTGATATTAATTAAATTAGACAAAGAAAACCTCAAAGACATTTAGCAGGGTGGACAACTAGTTGTTTCGAAGCCGCCACACTTTCTCGTCAGCACCCGTCTTTGAACTCAGGGGCTCATGTTTCTAAAGCGACAACCATTCCACTCAGCCACCTATGTTGTTGTTGTGTATTTTCTGCCTAAATTTTTAATTATATCAAACACACCAATCAGTTCTATTTTTTTTTTTTTTTTGAAACATGAGCATCTGAGTTCAAAGACGGGTGCTGACGAGAAAGTGTGGCGGCTTCGAAACAACTAGTCTTTGATGTTTTCTTTGTCTAATTTAATTAATATCAATCACAAAGATAATATAGAAAGAACTTGAGCCTAATAAACTTAATACATAAATAATGTTAATAAATTTCTATTATTCGAACTTTTTCTCTTATAATTATTTATAAGAAAAGAACTTGAGCCTGATAAACTTAATACATAAATAATACATAAATAATTATACAAAATGTAAATTCAGAACGAGCTTATACTATCAGTGTATAATTATTTTGTGTAAGCCTTAAGCCCGTATGATACTTAATTTTTCTCTCATTAATTGGCATAGAATTGATAGAAAGAAAAAGCAATTGTTAGAAAGAACAGAATATACAAAACGCAAACAAAACTGATATCTTTTTTTTAAGTGTTACATTCTTTTCATTTTCAAGAAAGCGCTGGGAAATAAAAATGTTCAAAAAAAGAAGCTTTAAATCACAAAAATTGTCCATAAACCGCTGACACAGCAACATTCAAGTTTGAAATGTCAATTTTAAGTTCAAAAATTTTACATTTTTATTTTGACATAGCCTGATTTTTTATCGATAATTTCAACAAAAATGTTGGCATACATTTATATTAAATTACTTTTTCAGGCTCAAGTTCAACCCTTGGGTTTTCACTACTTTTTAATCAATATCAATTAAGTAAAGAAAAGTAAAATTTATTTGCTAGGTGGACAACCGGCTGTTTCTGGGTAGCAAACACCCTTCATCAGCACCCTATGAACTTTGGACGTGTCAAATTTCACAATTTTGGCACAGCCGCTTTAACCACTCGGCAACCAAAGCTCACGCAATTCTACTTTCTGTTTGTATACTTAATTAACATTAACCAAAGCAATGATATTTTTTTTTTTTTTTTTTTTTTTTTTTTTTTTTTTTTGTTGGCAGTTTTGCATTTATCTTAATATAGCTGAACGCTTTGCACATACTAAATTCTACTATTACATTATGTTTGCACTGTTCTCCGAAACTTAAACAGTGCAAGAAAAATTTAGTATCATACGAGCCTTACGAATTGATCTACAATTTTATTCGAAGCCGCAACGTTGCTTATAACTGTCCATACGAGTTCAGTGTAGTGTTTTAAATCCATTTTGCAGCGGGACTTAAACTGCTCAGCCCCCTAAGCTTTTGTATATTTCGGTTCTCCTTACCTTGTATTAAATTTACAAAATTTTGTTTATTTGGATAAATCACTGAAAAAATCGGCACAGTACTACAAACGGGAAAAAAGCCAAAAGAATCTTATTTACTAAGCCAATTGAAAAAGAAACATTCAAACATGGTCACACTGTCTTAATTGCTGGTCGTTCGCCCACCAGGGAAATATAAAACAAGTTACTTATATTTCACTACACTCTAATATATTTTATTTGTATAATTCTTAATTACCTTAGATTCATAGATGTCTGCTTATGACTAATTTCGGCGGATGCCATTACTTTGTTGTATTCTTCAGGGTGAATAGTCGCCAAAGAAAGTTCGTGGTTCATGCCAGTTGTCTCCCCAGCATAAAAGAGATTAACAAACCAAATGCAAAATGCATGTTTATTTCTTAAGGCCGACTATATACCATTTAATATGGCGTTAATATTGAATAAAAGTCGTTGTATTCTCTTCGACGTTTTTTTTATTTAGTTAATTTTTTTGAAAATTTTTGCCAGCATCTGTTGCTATCCAAATAAATTCCTGATGTCTAAATAAATTTATAATTATATTATATAAAGTAAATATATAGGAAATATCAGAAACTTGATGCAATAGGGTGATAGTTCAAAAAATATAGTTTTTCACAAGACATATTTAAGATTCTGATACTTCGCACAACTTTATTGTAAAAAAAGAAGTGAATTCTTCTCTCAAGAGCTGTCTGTTACAGTACAAGTTACTTGCATGAGTTTTTAATTGAATATAAAAACTAGTATCGATTATTTTTGCATTTAAATCAAAAAGTGAATTTTTTTTAGTTACAGGCCAACCTAAATTAGCGCATCAATTGTACCGCCCATTACCATGTCCAATGAGTGGTTTAGACACCAATTATAATTTTTTTTTGGGGGGAAGGGAGGGAAAATGTGTAGCTCATTCACATACTGTTGTCACAGTTCTAATATGTGGAGCTTGCGTCCACCAAAAACCCTCCCTTCACATTTGAGCGAATTCTTCCAGCCTGGGAGAGCGCTCTCATGACTTTTGTTCTTATCGAAGCGCTGTTTTTATGCCTACGTCTAGATCCCGCTTTTTGTACCCCAACATTTTTCCAATGAAGATTGCCTCACGCCTCGACTTGGACTCACTTTCCAATATAGTTTACGCCATATTTTCGAGAGTTATTTCGCATACGCTTTGTTTTAGCATCTAGTGCTCCAGTTCTCAACTCTCACACCTGGAAAACATCATCTTTATAGTTGTCTCCATACCTACACAGCTGTGCGTCTAATTTTCATATCTGATGGATATATTTCAGGAAGTGTCCGTGACCCGACAGCATTTTATTTTATTAATTTAGTCTATTGAAATTAATTCCCTACAGACAATTGACTTACATAATATACAATTTTATTACATTTAAAGACAGCGGTTTTTCAAAAAAAAAAAAAAAAACATAAATAATATAAATAAAATAAAATAAAAAAGTTTAAACATTTTTATGAATTTAAAAAATGAATAACTAAATTTTTTTGCTAAAGCGGGATTTAAAGAAAAGTCAAAAAATCTATGAAATTGATAAAAAGTATAACACATTCTCCTGAGAGGATCAGCATCAGCATAATTTTCTCTATAAACTTTTAGACTTTTGTAGTAAATAGTAGTTTATCTCGCAGTCCTTTACCCACTTGTCAAAATCCGCGATCAGTTGAGCTGTCCATTTACCACGTGTTTCGTTATTTCACCTATTTTGCCACTTCTCTAAGACGGAGAAGGACGCTTTTGTGGCAAAGGCTCGATAATTGAAGTCATTTAAATAATTCTGGAAATATTCTTTGCACTCTTTGAAAGAATAAATCTTAAATACCCATGATATAGAACACTATCGGTGTCATAATGGAAACAAATTTTTACTTACACCATCACAATTATTACGTGAGAGTGTCTCTTCCGCTTTGAAAACTTAAAGAGTCATATACACAATCCAACTGCTTAACCAGTGTAATTAGAAGACAAATAAAACCTATTAATTTATATTAAAAATTTATATCAAAAGTGACAAACCAAGGGTTGGACTTGAGCCTGAAAATATAATTTAATATAAATGTATGTAAATATCATAGTTCAATGAAATTAAATTTCAGTAAAACTTATTAATATTCGCGACATATTTGCCGCTTGATAACAATGAAAATCGCTAGATATTTTATCAAGAACTTTCAATGTTGCCATACAAAAACATTTTTTAATACCATCACCATGCTTGATTGGCCTTGATTGTTCATGTGTATCCCCCTTAAAATTTGCTTGAACAAGACATAATCTTTCTTTCAGTTATTTAATTTTATTTGTCGACGTTCTTTAATAAGCAAGCTACACCGTTCTAAAATACTAGCTTTTTTTGTCTTTACTTTAAATAAACTCTTGAATTTGCTGACAAACTTGTTTGTCTGTTTCCTTGTTTGCGAATGTCAAACACACCATCATTAATTAGTACTACGCTGTCTTCGCAATAAGTATGCAGTTTAGTTGAATAAAACATAAATAATAAAAAAAAAAATTAAGACTACAAAATAAACAAGCGCAAAAAAAAGAGGTAAAAAATGAAGAAATGCAACATCTTAAATAAGCGTTAAAAGATTAAATGCAAGAAAAATAATAAAATATACAAACATCTTGTGCTAATGTGTACTACGAAGGAATGCACACAACTTTCCAGGAAAATGTGAAATATACACGCTCATATAAACATAAACATATATAAACAATCTTACTACATATCTACTAACTTACCTGCACGCTAATAAATATTTATAAAAAAAAAAAACTCAACTCTCATACAACTTAATGTTTTATAAACGCAAACAACTTCAACAATATTTTGCAACTATTGCTCTTCATATTGCAAAAGTAGTGATCACTAAAAACAAAACTGTGGAAAAAATAGAAAAACTCCAGTTAAATCTTCTATCAACTACCAACTACATATATCTGCAACTACAACAGCAATATTACGCAGCAGCGGTGAAGACAAACTGCAACTCCATCATATCATCTACAAAAACTTTTTACTGAGCATTAAAAAAAATAATAATAATACTTTACATTGGGTAATTAAAAGTAAGTATGGATGATACACTACATATTTCAGTTATGTTTCTAGAGGAAAAAAAAGAAGAAAATAAAAATATTAATTAAGCAAGAATAAAGAACTTTTCAATGTTACTTCAGAGGTTCTCAAACTGGATGCGTATGTGCTCAGTTTTAAATCTTTAATAACAACTATTTCAGAAAAATTTAGCAGCGAAATTGAGCACAAATAAATATTATTTCTGCTCTGAATAAACCTCTTACATCAACAGGTGTAGTATTGGGCAAAATGTTTCATTTGGGTGAATCGGTAGTTCTCCTTCAGGAAGCTGGTAGGAAATAACTCATCTTCCTGAATGTTACACATAATTCGGAATTAAGAGAAATTAAAGCGTTTCACTCACATGTCAGGTGTTACAAGTAATTATTGCATTACAAGTGATTATTGTGTTTTTTAATTAAAAGAAAAATTAATATTTTAAAGAAACAGGACCCAGACGGACTTACAGCTGCTACAGGCATTAATTGCTTGTATCAATAGCGCAACATCAGAACCAAAATATGTTAAGAATATTATGAATATGGTTAAAAATCGGAGGCAATAAACATAAAATCAGTTTTATCAAACATAGAAAATAAACTGTTGTAGGAAACAAACCATCACAGCAATATTGCATTCATTCACTCGTAGGAACCTTTCCGTTTAATTAATTCATTTATGAATAATACAATCCTAAACATGTGTGCTGTTTTCTGCCTTTAGGTCTATTTAGATTTAAAATAATAAATTTTACTTGGCTCTTACGGCGAAAAGTTAAGTTCATTTTATAAAATAAATATTTTGAATTTACAATTGTTATCTATTAATTTTATCAGGCTTGGATTTGATTTTTACTTCTTCACAATTGAGAAAGGGATTTTTTATTGTGATAAAACTGAAGGATTGTTTACATTTTAAAGGAAAACAAGAAAAGAAAAGCTGAATACTTACTGGCTGGGGGACATGCCATGGCCGCCAAGCCAACCATCAGCAAATTGCTTTGATTCCAAGTTAAGACTATTGCTTAAATTTCGATGGGTCCGGCGAAAAGTTTGAGACCATTGTTATCACTGATACAATGGCAACAAACATAAAAATCAATTGAAAATCAATTAGATGTTGGTGAGAAAATATCAAATATATTTTAATCAATGTTTTTTACAGAGATAAAATCAACGAACCACGATACCAGGTAGCCATTAGGTTAGGTTAGGTTGAATGGAGGGGTTCTTCTGCCCATATCAAACGACATACACCTAAGCCAATATAGGCTTGTTGTGCACTCCGTGGGTTTAACCGTGAACCAGTTTGACTCATGGGTCTATAGGAACTCCGTGACATTCACAAAGTTCCTTAGCTTCCTCCAGCATACGCCCCGTAATTGGGTTATGTCTGGTAAGGTGCCTCTCCCAAAATGTCGGGATCGTATTTGTGAGAAAGCGGGGCACTGACATAAGGTAGCCCTTAAAGTCCAGTTGACTACTGCTTTTAGTCAAAATACACAACACACAAACGCTAACAAATGGGTGACAGAATTTCAAGATTTCTACCAACAAAATAAATGAAGTGTTTGGTGTAGTCACCTGGTGTCATAGTAGCTTTTATAAAACAGAAAGTTGATCAACATGACTAAAGTTGGTAGGATGACTATAAGCTGCTGTTCAAAAACAGTATTCAATTAGCCATGACCTGGGTGCTGATGGTGGTCTTCAACTTTACATTTCTTGTCTTCTTTAAAAATGTTGACGAGTCCTTTTTTATCACAAAAAAATTTTCTCTGGAGGAAGTAAAAATTGAACTCAGCCCCGATAGAATTAAAAACAATTTTAAATCATTTAGTTCGACTATAAAGTTGAAATTAATATTTTGGATTTTTTTTTAAAGAATTTTTAAGGACAGTTTCATTAAAAAACTAAACAAAATATTTTTGGAATTACCATTTCAGAAATTTGGCTAAATGCAAACTACTATGGCTACAAACCACTATATACTATCCGTCTAATTCATAACAATTATAACAGGTTTATAAAGCTCTTATTTGACAGATTTTCCATACAAATATATCAAATAACAGTCTTATAAGCCTGTAATAATTTTTATGAATTAGAAGGTATATATGTATGTATATAGTTCAGGCAGCAAAATGCAAAAAGTGCTCGTTGTTGGAATTCCCTGCGATGAAATTTTCAGATTTTAAATTCATACCATTTTAAAACGTTAATATGATTTTCACGTGTGGTTTTTCTTGTTTGCAGATTACAGAAGTTTTGCTCAAAGATACATATATCTGTGTGATTTTTAATTGTTCGTTAAACTCTTTTGAAAGTTATGGACCCAGTTTTGTTGTTTAGTTTGCAACAACTAAATTTGAAAGCAGAAAATATTTTAAATTCCCTAGACAACTTGTTGTTATGCATAAAAAAATTTTCAAAATCTCAGCGCCACTAACAACAAGGGGTTCACACAGAGAAAATAATGCCTTATAACATTTAATAAATTAGAGACAGGGTCATGTATTTCTATGGTTTTTTTTTTAAGAAAGAAGTCATATTATTTTAATAAAAAAATCCCTATTGAAGAAATCCAGAATTAAACATTTTATTGTTATGTATTAGGTAGTCTTGTTGGATTAAAGAAAAAACTTCTTGCTGATAGATCTGAACTTATAACCTTGCGGTTTTCGGTCGGTACTCAGCCAACTCAGCCATCAAGACACTCAAAGAAATTAAAGCAAACACAGTTTATGATCCACACATGGTCATTGAAACATAATAAAATCAGTAAGAAATATATTTTTATACAAAATTTTCCACAATTTACAAGAAAACCGAATAGAGTGATATGTATTTTCCTTGTTGATAAAATCCAAAGAATAATAAAGAATAACCATAGAAATGTCTTCGTTTCGTTTTGCTGGGACATCCCTTCGTCTAACAATTTGTTAAAGAGAAAGTCTTATTGATTCTATTGGGTAGTTTTGGCTCAAAGCATATAATAATGACGTTTTTATTTCTACAGCAAAGGGAAACATTCTGAATTTTGTTTGTAAAATAGGGAATTCCAGCCTTAAGAAATCTCGGGAGTTCTCACTTTAAAATTTCTCGTATTCACAGGATTCTTTTACGGTATCCTGGAAAGTATTAAAAAAATAATTGAAAACACTTTACGTCAAGAAATTCAATCGAGTTTTTCTATTCTAGGAAAAAAAATGTTTCATGCTCTTCATCTAAATTTTGATGAAAGTAGGAACAAACAATTGTACACTTTAATAAAATATTTAAAAGGGACTGATTTCTTCAACCATATTCGCGAACATTGGTTGTTTTCTTATTCTTCTAAATACTCGGTAACGAAATACACTGAAAATCTTTTAAATCGTCTTTTTGCCAGGCCTATTGATATTGGTAATGTTGCAGTTTTTGGTGCCGCCCAAGAGAAAATATTTGAAGAGAATAAAGCTAATATTTGTACTCCATTTCATTCTAAAAGTACTTCACACAAAAAAAAAAAAGAATCGAATTGAAGGAAGTTAAATTTTTGTTTAATACACCCTTAACCATTCGTCCAACTTCGATAGAAAGTGAGCGGCTGTTGTCGGTAGCAGGACAATTTCGCTAATAAAATTAGAAATAGTTTTTCTGGCGAATCTACACTCATAGAAAAACCATTATAGCTATGATGTATTTCAACATGAATACGATGACAAAAGACATCGTTTTTGACCCCATGACACTTTTCATCACGGTGATGTCAAATTTTACATAAGGTGTTCTAATTGTTATTAGCGATAAATATAACAACTGTTACATCAATGCCGTGTCATTCTGACACCGAAGCCATGATTACTCGTACGTCAATATGGTGAAACTTTAGCTTCAGAGACATGACCAATTGAAATAAATGCAATGACAAAGTATTATCAATACACTGACAAACTAACATCAGCTAAACGACAACTTCCATTGAATTTGATGTTAAAAACTCATCTATCCGATGATATATTAACATTACAGAAATTACTTCAACTAAAAGATTATTCGAATTGAAAAAGTAAAACTACTGAGATTATTTTAAAGAAAAATTGTATTAATAAAACAAAATAATTAAAAAAAAATATAAAATAATAATAAAAAATTTTCGTTTTAAGCATTTGACTTCAAATAAATAAACGCGGTTACCTGATAGATATGATTAGCATGTTTGTTTTGTTCCGTTCTGTGATGTCAAAGAAAGTTACGTAGAATTACCAGTGTCATCAACATGATGTTTATGAAAAATTACTGCAGTGATGGCAAATATACGTCAATATGATGCCATTTGTTGCAACCGTTTAGGAATACATTTAAACACAAAAATAATAAATTAAACCATAAGTTTTTTTTTAAATATAATTAATGAAACTTAACACAGTTTTATTTCTTGCCTTTTGGTAAAACTTATAAAAGTTATTAACATTTTGCACCATAGAATTGATGTCACAGCAGTCTTCACATCGATGACACTCAATTTATGCCGAAATTCTCTATTGACTTTTGTCATCAGGTTAATATCAGGTTTTACAGCTTCGATGTCATTTGGCATAATATTGATGTTAAAATTTTTATGATACGCTGTCATCAGTATGAAAATACATTTTTCTGTGAGTGTATAAATGCTTTAAGTGTTGTAATGACCATAACCAAAAAACAAAAAGATTAATTTATAAAAGAATTTTTTTTTTATTAAGAATTTTATGATTTTGTTTTGGAGCTTGAAGTTTTGTATTATTTTGTTGTGCTTGTTTTTGCAGACTACGTTGTTATGTTTATTTCACCTTTATTTTTCTGATCTCATTTTCATGATTTAGAATACTTTTAAGGAATTTAAAAATTCAAAGTTAACAAAAAATAAAGTTCTTGTTTCAATAATTTATAATTGAAATAATTTATTATTGTATTAATTGAAAAAGGTTTGTTTTAGTGTTTTAAGTGTTTTAAGCTTTCTAATGAAATTTTTGTAAATGCCTGACGAATTAAATTCTTATTATTTCCCGGAAAAGTATAAAATAATTCCTGCTTTCCCGGGAAATTAGGAATTCTAATGGCTACCAAAAAATTTGATAAATTTTTTAAATTAATTTTGATTATGGTGACATTTTTTTCATCTTAGTTTCATTAAAATCTAAAAAGTGTCATTTTAGGCAAAAAAGTGCAAAATTAATGCGCAAATTTGTGTAGAAATGAAAATTTTTTTGTCTTTCGTTTGAGTTCCGACGCTGCATTGTTTATTATAAAATTGGCATAAGTATTCTGCTGTATACGAAAATTTCGAATCCAGGGCTGTGATATGTACATATATACATAATGTATAGCCCAATGTCCTTGACAATATTTACAAGAAATCATCACTAAACGCATTTTAAACGCAAATTATTTTTGAAATCCTCTATGCTTCTAAAATGGGGTCAAAAATAATTTATTTTTGAGATTTGTTGTTGTAGAAGTATGTGTTTTAGAAAGAAAGAAAAAAAAGAAGAAATTAATAAAACACTCATTCATTTTGGCTTAAAATGTTTTATGAATAAATAAAATGTGTAATAAGAGTGAACGTTGGTTTTTCTGCTCTACCCTGCACTTCTTTTTGTCTTTGCTGTTTCTTTCTTCACAGTCATTTGTTTAATTTTCATTTCTTACATCCGCTTTCTGCTGCTACACACCCATCTCAATAGCTTTTTCTTCCATGAGTGTGAATGTCGTTTTTGTACCAGACCAATAATAGTTTTAAATTGGTTTAACTGCTTAAAAGTTGCTGTTGTTGCCGTTGCCGTTGCCGTTGTTGTTTTATTTTATTTTCTTACTTGTGCTTACTGTTTTGCTAAAATGTGTTCAAATGCATTATTAATGCAAAAGGAAAACTTCAGTTTGTTTTTTTTTACTTGTTTGTTGTTCTTTGCGTTTTTGCTCAGCTTTAGATTTGGTTTTCATGCGAGAACACTGAGTTGCTTTTTTGATACTTCTGCATGTTTACTCTTTTTCTGAGTTTCACAAATGAATAACCCCCAAAAAGGTTTCCAAGGGAATGCTTAATTAAAAAAGCTATTTAAGACATTTGCCAACGCAAAAATATTTTCTCTTTTTGAGTTGTAATACAAAGAAAAAAAAAAACAAACAAATATTTACAAGGAATTTATATATTTAATGTTGTGAATACTTTTATTTTCATCAGAGCATTAAATTTTCAAACATTTGCGTTGCCAGCTACTTACATATACATATGTATATAAAGAAGGTTTTAATTAAATACTCGCTGTGATACTCAATATCTCATTTCATTTCACTGTTTGAACTGTACTATCATAGATTTTATTTTCAGTTTTTTAAATTATTGCTCATAACCAGGAGCAAAATTGCGGCAATCCTGATCGAATGAATTACATCGTGTCAGCTCTGGGGTTGTTGTTTATTTTGTTTTTATTTCACATTATTTTTATTCGATAACTCTTTGATTACAAATGCCCTAATTTGGCTTCAGGAATCGATTTTACATGCAACTAAAATTTTTCATTAAAGCACAAATCAAATGCGTTAATGTGCCAATGGAATATATTTATCTCTCCAGCAAAACAAATGCCTAAAACAAAAAATTATGAAATATTGAAAAAAGTTTTTTATTTTTATTGAAAACATGAATAGCTTAAACCGCTTTGTGCGAGGGAATGCTTACATAGGAATATATCTAGAGCCGACCCATGCATTCTTTCTGATAGGTAAGCAGTTCTACAAGCGCTAAAACCTTAGTCTTTTCAGTTAACATTAGTTTGGAAATGTTACGAACTTCTTAAGGCCTTATCTTTGAGAAATAAATTAGTTCTCAGTTTGGAGTGCTTAACCAAACGCCGCACAGTAATGTCCTTTATAGGTCCTGAGCCATTCTGCGGGGCTAACAGCAGTTTAAGACACAGCTTTCTATAACAACAAGAGGGCGAAAGCCTTGCTGACTACTGGTGGAGAGCTCCAAAGGGCATGCAGCAAGAAAATTAGCTGCTGGAACCTGCCACGCGTAAACAAAAAATATATTTGAGGTTACCATATAGGGAGAGAAACATACTATTGTTGAAATATATAGTTACAGGCTAACAATATTAATTGTTATATAATAAATGCACATTGTTACTTTAAGTGATTAGATTATTGTGGCCACTTACCATGTTAGTGCTCTAATCTTGTCATGTTTGACCATACTATTGTCATTTCCAACCAAATTATTGTGTCATTCCATAACTTTATTGTCACTTTCTGCCATAATATTGTGCCATCTAAACATACTATTGTTGACCCAAACTATATTATTAGCTTAATTTAACGAAAACATGGTTCCTCATGACAATATTGTTATTGAATTCGACAGCAATATGGTTAACCTAAATCTTTTTTTAATATGTTTGGCCATGGCAACGTTATAGTTGATAGTCATAATATTGTCGTTGAAAATGAAAATAGTAGGGCTAGACCTGGCAATATTATGATCGAATAGAGCAATAACATGTTTAGTAGTCACAATAGCCTAATCGATTAGAATACAAAATAAATAAAAAATTACGCAAATACACATCCATGTACCATTCAAAACTCTTACTTACCCACGCAAGAACTAAAAGCGTCTTTTTATATGTTCCATAATTGTAATTACACAAATGTCTTCTTTCGGTTTTAATTTATTTTTTGTTTCTTTTCAATAAAAGGAAAATGTGCATTAATAAGCCCACACAAATTTTCAATCATAATTAAAATTGGAGAAAAAATTTGCTGAAAATGATAATATTTTGTTTTGTATTTGGTGCCCATTTGATAGATCAAAAATATTATGTTTGTCACAAAGGAAGCTTGTTCAAATGTTTAACAATGGTTGTAGATCTTTTTCTTTTCAAATAGATATTGTGAACCATTTATCAAGTTTCATGGATAGTGACAACAAAATTAATAAACTGTTACAAAATCTGTGTTTACGGTGACCAGGAATTGCTTACGGCATTTTAAATAAAAACATCTGGTTTGCTACACCTTTTCGGATATTTATAGACATAATAATAATATTGTTGTCGCAAACATATTGTAAATGTTTTTTCTGCTTTCTTTGTGTGCAGAGTGAAGTCCAACCATATTGTGAGCCTCGACAGAAAGGATATGAAACTATATGCAGGGTTAATTACGAGAAACTATAAGCTGAATTACCATATCAAAAGTGTTAAGCAATGATTTCTGCAGACTATGTAATGAGAAGAAGGAAATGGTGGAACACATAGCTGGCCCCTGCATTGTTGAACCTTGGGAACATTACCTACGGCCGTTATGAGATTTGCATTTCATCAATGTAGTCTCGTGATAGCTTGTTGTCATCAACTTTTAAAAAGCAAGAAAAGTAAATTTGAGCACTCATTAGCTGGGGAACCACCAATACCCTTTCACATCAGAATTCATACTCAGAAGATAACTAAATCAAGCAATGTGTTTCAAGCTATCGTATAACCATCTTAATATCTGATACCATTTAATTACTTTTTATCTGTTTATAGGAAAGTTTAAAGAGCAAAAACTAAACTAAAGTCCCCCATACCAGAAATTGTACTTTCACACAAAGTATAAATGTTTTGAGCCGTATTGAAAATTCGTCATCGAATTTGAACAGACTGAAATTGGTGTTTAATCGCATTATAAGACTCTTTTTCAAACTTAGGATTTATCAACATGTATCAAACTATACAAAACCCTTTTCGAAATGTTCGTTTTAGGATTTTGTTAAGATAAGAATCTTATCTTATTATAAAATCTAAATCTTGCTTAAAACTATTATTCCGGTTCTCAAATTCAACACGAAACCCCCAATTAATTTTATCTAGAATCAATAACTCTAAGTTTGATAGATGATTTGAAGTGAGAGTATGCAGACTCTACAATAACCTTCCCATACATTTGAGATATTTTTAATGTTCTATAGGAAGTTTTAGGCGCAAATTGTATAATTTTTATTTCGAATCAATGTTTTCCAACAAAGACTTACATGTGCATACATTGTAATCGTATAATATGTGCATATATGTGCATATATATATATATATATATATATATATATATATATATATATATATATATATATATATATATATATATATATATATATGGATTTAATTTCAGACTAATATTATCTTATTTCATAGAATTCATTACAATTAACCAAATGTATTAATCAAATATGGCCCTATGACCTCGATTATATAAATAAAGAAAGAAAAATATTTTTATTTAATTTTCAGAATTTGTTTAGGTCAACATTTTCTTCAATCTCTGATTCTTGAAGCAAAGGTGTAAAAGACAGATCTATCCGGTTTGGCTTCTATTAGACACATTTGAAAGTTAAGACAAGCTTTAGCAAACTTGAAATTGAAAGATAGTTTGTAAAAAAAATAAATTGTGTACTTTTTTTAGAATTGGATCCCCATGAGAGCAAGATGATAAATTTATGCCTCTCTGAAATTCTTACCGAGTTTTGTGAAATTTTTGTTAAAAACAGTCCTTTGCCTGCAAAGTGAAATTGTTTAGCCATTTTTTTGTGCTTTAGTACAATACTGTGCTGGTGTGAGTCAGCCTCGCACTTGACTGAACTTAATTTAGGTATGTTTATATTTTTCCACAACTAAAAAACTGCTTGTTAAGTGTATGCAGAATAAGTGAATAATTGATGAATATTTAAAAACAAAACACCTAATTAATGAACATTTTTCGTTTGCGTTCTCTTTCCGTCGCCATTCAGAGAGGTGTGTTTATGTATGAGTGCGTGTATGTATCGTATGATTTTTCATGTGTGTGCGGAAAACTTAATCATGACAAATCAATTTTTCTCCGGATATCACTACATCACAACTAACAATCTTAAACGAATTTATCAAAAAACTTTTCATAAATCCACATTCATTGCAAGTTTTTTTCTTCCACAAACAAAATTTAACTTAAATTAAAAAAGAATCCAGAAAAGATATGAATACAAAAAAGAGAAAATAGTGCAAAAAATTTTTAAGTTTAAAACTTTGCAACAAGATTGTAGAAAAAAAAAAAAGAAAATAACATAATGTGGAAGAAGTTGCTAAAGAATTTTTCTCGACTTCGACAGGAACATAAATGTATGGAAAATTTACGAAAATAAAAACAACAAGAAATTAAAACAGTTCAAAAACCAACATGGTCGAATATTTGTTACTCTTTATGCAATGAAAATGTTTAGTTTTATTTAATTTATTTAGTTTATTTTTAAGCATTTTATAACAGTGTTAAGGTTATATATAAGTTTTTGGTTCCGCTTGTAACGTTCTTGTTTTTCAGTTTTTTAATGTAACAGGTGGGCTAAAAAATAGTCATCCAATATTGTTTGGCTTTTAGAATATCGGTTGTGGTTTGCGCAGTATGTTGCTGGAATCACATGTCCTTCAGAACTAATTCCTTCAATTGCAGCAGAAAAAACTAGGTTATTATGGCTCTAGAGCGCGTTGTCGTTTGACCAGCGGCTCCCTCGGAAAAAATGGCCTGATGACCCCTCACCCAGTCACCTGATCACTCCATGGCTTGTTTATTTGTATTCTACAGCTGTCTTGTTCGCAAATATAAAAAACAGATTTGACGTTGGGTGTCATTCGAAAAAATAAGAGCAACTTCCAATGGAGTGATTTCTTATGGCCCATCGTGTATTATATATCAGTATCGGGTGTTGATCCAGGGGGGGAAGGATATTTGCCACCCAAAATGATAAATATATTTATTTCGCTAAGAAGCGATTTACCAATAATAAGCTTGAGCTGGGTCCATGTATTGATGGCAAAGTCGATGTAACGATGTCTGTCTGTGCGTGCATCTGTAGGCCGTTAAAATACCTCTTGCGAAAAGACTACTTAGCTCAGAAAAATATTTCTGATGCCATATCGTGTTATTGAAATTCAACAAAATCGGTTCATGAACAGTGATATACTCAGACAGCCGCTCAAAATCAAAACATGTTTAACATAATTTTTTGCTTTAAGGCTAAAATTGTATTTATATTATTTTTAATGATTATCTAAAGCCAAAAAAAAGAAACAAATTCCGAACTGGGTCCATATATATCCACGATACAGCAAAAATATGTTTTTCAGTAAGTTGAATATGAAAACATGGATGCCATAATACAATATAGTTGCTCAAGGGCGATCAACAAGAACATGACAAATCGGTTATTGTATAGCCGTGATATAACAAAAACCGACTTCTCAAGAAGTTGGGATTGTACAAGAGCTTAAACAAGTTTTGGTGCCAAAAATCTGACTTTATTATGTTATTATTATTCTTTGCTCCAGAGAGTTGTTCTAATAATACAATAATTGTACAAAGCACAAAATACTTTTGAAACAATGAATCTCATGATCGGAATGGTTGATGGTGAAGGACATTTAAGTTGCAACAGAGTCGAAAATAGCACTCTTACTAGGCTTTAGTTGCATTGTGAAGTTTACAATTAGCTCTTTAAGATCACATCCAGAAATATATGTATAGCTAACTGTATTCAATAAATCAGGTACAAAAATATACCTTACAAATGTTTTTTGTCTTTTTCAGCAGTCTATATGCCGCCGACATTTCGTTGATGCTAATCAACTCATCAGTAGAGTTGAAAAATTCTTAAAGTATGTTTGAAACTTAACTACTTATTTCATAACTCCCATGAACAAAACGAGATTCAGAAATGTTCAAACAAATCTTTGTTAGAGCAAAAATCTTTTTCGTTTTACAACTCTTTTACTTTTCTTTGCAACCTTCTATACAACGAGTTATAATCGCTTGCTACGATTTCTATTTTTGCAAGTAACGAAAGATAAAAGCTTTTTGAATACACAAAAATGAGCTTAGTTATTTATTTACAAAGAATTTTTCGAGTCAACTGATGAGTTGATTAGCATCAAAAAAATGTCGGCGGCATATAGACAGCTGAAAAAGACAAAAAACATTTGTAAGGTGTATTTTTGGACCTGTATTAAAACATTTAAATTGATTCTGAGGGCAAATATATAATTAAGCTAATGTTAATTAATTTCTGTTATTCGAACTTTTTCTTATATAATTATTTCTGCTGAGTGGCATGGTTGTTGGTTTAGAAACATGAGCCCCTGAGTTCAATGACGGGTGCTGACGAGAAAGTGTGGCGGCTTCGAAACAACTAGTTGTCCACCCTGCTAAATGTCTTTGATGTCTTCTTTGTCTAATTTAATTAATATCAATCACAAGGATAATATAGAAAGAACTTGAGCCTGATAAACTTAATACAGAAATAATTAATTAAGTTAATTTTTAATTTAATAATTTTTTTTTAGGATACAAGAAAACTAAATTTTACACCTTCTTAAGGTGGGATCATACGATTGCCGCAATGCACCAATTTTTGTTACATTTTGTGTGCCAATCGTGTGATAGCACAATTTATTGGCTCATGCGGCAACCAAAACGGATGTTGTTCCTAGTTGTCCCAATCAAATACAACCCTGATGCGACAACCATGTGAACACTTGACATACAACTAATCACCAATAAAAATTCTAAAAATGCACCAATATTTATTGTGTTCTCATGCGGCAACCAAAGAAGACAATACGCGCCAATAATATGCATATGTATACATGTATTTAGTTTCAAAACTGTTTAAACGCGTCTTCCAAGCATGATTTCTGCTTTTCAATCAGTAAAATGCAACTGTTGTTACTATTCATTTTTTGCTTTTTTCAGCCCGCACAACATTATAATAATACCCGAAGCAATTTTCTTTCTTTTTAATGAACAAACCATATTTTTAACATTTAATTTATTTTTTTTTTTTTTTGGGGAAAACAAAGTTTGTCATCAGCTACAACAGCTGTTTCTCACAGTTGCCGTATAATATAAAAATCGTGTGACTATAATGCGGCAATTATTGGTACTAAATTGTTTTGCGGCAATTTGCGACAATAAAATTTCAGTAAAATGTCACAATCATGTGATTGCAGAGAATTTGATTGGGACAAATTTTTTGTTATGCTCCAATTCAGCCCAATAAAAATTGTGTAAAATTGGTGCATTGCGGCAATCGTGTGATCCCACCTTTAGATGGGGAACAACTAGTTGCCTTGTACCCACCACAATACTTATTAGCACCTCAGCTGAATTTAAACACAGGTTATGGTTCACATGCACGATTTATGCCAGCGATACTCAAATGTACTTATTCGTTATTAAAAACCTTTTAAACTAGAAATAAATATTACTAATCCTTCACATAAAATCACTAGAAAATGTGATAAAATAAAATAATAATCGGCCAGTAAAAGATACCAGAATTTTAGCAAAATTTTACTATTATAGAATTACGAAAATCAACACTACAAAATTATAAATTATTTACCTGCATGTACACATATTTCATTTTACATGGTAAATACTCGTATAGCAGAACTCAGTAACTGACAACAAAAATTAAGTACGTGAAACAGTTTTTCTTTATACGCCTGGTGGCAATGCAATAAAAAAGAAACTATTTTCTTCCCATCTTCTGGTGCTCAAAAAAATAAACAGAAAATCTGGGAAAAGTTTACACTTTGCTATTTCAATGAAATGACAAAATATGCATTTCATGTGAAAAATGTTTCCTGTTTGCATTTCTCCTCGAATTTAATGCAAAAATAATACGCGCACAAGTGTAAATGAAACCGTTTTGCATTTAAGTGTTCTCATGATCTTTTACGAATTTAAATTTGAAAAATGACTTTATATAGCAAAATGTTTGAACTACCAAGCTATTTTTACTATTGACAGCTATTGAGAAATTCATTAATGTGTCAGATCTGCTTCAGAAAATTAGACTTTGGTGGTGTAGTCTAGTTAATTTGATCAACGCGGCTTGAGTCTTGCGAATATATAATTAGAAATTGAATTGAAATCATACTACTTAACAGAAAAAAATACCACTAGCACTTAGAATATTTTTTTTTGTTTTCTTCGCTCCCCTAACTACAAAACTCAACGTTAGCTCAGATTCTATACGTTTTCGTTTTTTGAATTCTCTTCTTTTAGATTTTTGTAGAGGCTGCCATATACATTTTATCATAATTTAAAAGTTAAATTGAAGCATGGAGTTTCATGAATAGCTAATAAAACTGGAATCTATTTAAAGTTTTCAATTTTTGCGAGTTTTGAAAAATTCAAACATAAAATTTTTCAAAAAAGAAGCCATTTTTCATTACTTGCTTCCAAATAAGTGCAGATACAATGGTCAAATTGAAAAACGATATCGGAACTGCTTATAGCTAGCAATGTTTAAAATTTGTTCGTAATTTTAATAAGTGCTCACCTTACTTCCATTAGTCTTTTTAAAAATGTGTAATGGAATATTACACCAGCCACCAATTCAAAAATCCGATCTCACATGCACCCGTACAAATGAAGAATAGGGAAATGTTCTTGCAAATCATTTCGTTGAAAGTTTCATTTAGCTAATGGACGAAGAGAGAAGTGATCATTTCAAAGTACGTTATATAGTTATATACTTATAACTCGCAAATCAAAAATTGCATAAATTAAATCAAAATAATCATAAAATGGCATGTAAAAGATAATAAATCTCCTGGCAATGATTAGATCACTATCAAACCCTTAAAATAACTGCTAAATTAGGCGCTTGCACATTTAAGAAATAGAGGGCGTTTTTTTTCGATGTATAGAACTTTAAGTTAGCATTACTGTTCAAGATGGCGACCGATTTAACAGCTGTCAAGTGATTTATTCTCATTTTGGTTGGGCAATTTATCATGAATGTGCAATTTCAGTGCAAAACTAGATTGCCGTTGTTCCCGATTTTCATTGGCGAATTTTGTTTAGTGATGAAGCGCACTTCTGGTTGAATGGCTACGTCAACAAACAAAACTGCCGCATTTGGAGTGAAGCTAATGCTCAAGTGTATGTCGAAACATCGTTACATCCAGAAAAACTGACTGTTTGGTGCGCTTTATGGGCTGGTGGAATCATTGGTCCGTGCTTCTTCAAAAACGATGATGGCCAGAACGTTACAGTCAATGGTGATCGGTATAGAGCCATGATTACTAACTTTTTCATTCCTGAATTGAATAACCCTGATGTCCAGGAATTGTGGTTTCAACAAGATGGCCCAACATGTCACACAGCTCGTGCCACAATCGATTTATTGAAAGACACGTTTGGTGACTGCCTAATTTCACGTTTTTGGGCCTGTGAATTGGCCTCCAAACTCTTGTGATTTGATTTAACACCGCTAGACTACTTTCTATGGGGACTATGTAAAGTCATTTGTCTCTGCAGATAAGCCAGAAACGCTTGACCATTTGGAAGACAACATTCGCCGTGTTATTGCCGATATACGGCCACAATTTTGGAAAAAGTCATCGAAAATTGGACGTCCAGATTGGACTTCATCGGCGCTGGCCGTGGCGGTCATATGATAGAAATCATATTTAAAATGTAATGTCACAAGATTATCTTTCGTATAGATAAAATTCATGTCAGTCGTTATTTTATTGCAACTTAAAGTTCTATACATCGAAAAAAACACCCTTTATGTTTTCTTCAGTTATCTGCATTAAAAACTTCCCAAGGATCTGGAAAGTTGCTGAAATAATAGCTATCGCTAAGCCAATCAGAGACTCTTAAAAGCCAACAACAACTTTTGGTCTTGGAAAAACTCTTTTTTGAGCATATTGCTCCCATTTTCTTGGCAGCTAATCTGCCGTTTTCGCCAATGACCAATTTAGATTTAGACAAGAGCACTCTACTTTTCAATAAATACATCGAGTAACAAATAAAATAGCGTCTGGTATTGAGAGAAATAATTTCTTACTTTAAAAAAATAGACCTTAATGCTTTCTGTCTTTTTTTTTTAAGCCGTCTATATGCCGCCGACATTTTGTTGCTGCTAGACAACTCATCAGTAGACTTGAAAAATCTAAAAAGTATGTTTGAAGCCCAACTACTTATTCCAAAATTCGCATGAACAAAATGAGAATCAGAAATGCTCAAACAAACTTTTTATACAGAAAGCATTTTAAGGTCTATTTTTTTTAGACCTAAAGTAATAAATTTCAATTGGCTCTTATAGCGAATTTAATAATTAAGTTCATTGTTGAGAAATAATTTCTGTATTGCAACATACAGCGATGTTGCAAGGGCATTTGATAGTGTATGGCTCCGAGGTCCTATTCACAAACTAAAATCTATGATATTAAATTAAATAATGTTATAAGTTCAAATATTAATATATTACGTGTATTCATATGTAATGTAGAAATGTATGTTTTATTTAATTATATATTTTGAAATAAGTGCCACTTGATTGATTGGTATGTTATTGCCTGCGTTTTGTGACTTAAAATTTAATCGATTGACCATTTTAAAAATGAAAATTTTAATAATAAACCGGAAGAAAAGTTGCGAACGCATTATGATTAATTTGTGTTATTCATGCCCTCACATACAATCATATCGTGTCCATTCGCAATAATTGTGTGTCTGCCAGCCTCGTCAGCTTTTATCTTTATAATGTTTGTTTTCATAACCCGCCAATGTCGTTAATTTACAACAACAACAAAAAAATAATAATAATAATAATGAAAAAAACAAGAGCAAATAAAAAGCAAACAAATGCTGCTGTCTCTCGCACTTAATGCTTATTGGCGACTATTTGGATTATTACACTGGAAACGCATTCATCATTTTTTAAAGGGGATCTTTTGCATTAAATGGATGGATGATGGCATTTTTGTTGTTTATGTCAGGTACATGTTAAGAACACTTTTAATGCTTGTCTCTGTGTGTTTGTACATGACTTGTCCTTTAAAAGAATGCAGACAAAATGAGAGTATTAACTATATAAAAAAAAAAAAAAATTGCTTTTTAATTGAAAGTAAATCCCTACTTTTTAACCAGTCCTCTTCAACTAGCAGAAATAAAAAAATAAAATAAATGCCGGATGCGTAAATACTCGTACTATGAAACATATTGTGTGCTTGTTAAACACAATTGCAAAAAGCATAACAAATGTACATAATATTTACACAAATATATAAGACGTACATACGCATACATGTACATATTTATGTACAGTATATACAAAAGTTGTGCTTATGTGTCCGAAAAAAATAATAATATTTTATGTGCAAATTTATTTGTATTTGCTTGCAATAAATATTTATTTGATGTACACATTTGTCAAACGCACTCACTCACTCATACATTTAGTCAGTCGTACATCCTATTAGTGCAATTTATTAACACAAATATATAAAATTATATTTCATGTTGTGTAAAAATCAATTTTTTTGATTGCTACATGCATTCAGGCACATTTAAATGTTTGGAGATACTTACGTATGCAGTGAAGAGGTATCAATTTATTAAAAAAATATAAGTAGCTAGCGGAAACCCTGGTGTGCTTCGCTACCCCCACCCACTGCTTATCGAATTTCGCAAATCTTTCAAGTAGTAATATAACGGCTTAAATTTACTTTAATAACTAAACAAACGCTGAAGAAAGCTGAAACCAGTCTGTTCAAAAACGAAAAGTGTACGGGGCATGATGGATTATCATTCTGCAGTTTAATGTACATATGTATGTAACTATATAAATATAATTTGTTAGTTATGGAATTTTGCCTCTTGGTTATCGATATATAATTTCTTTTTTACTTCCGTCAGTTGAAGTTGCTTTATTTTGATAAGTAAAAAAAAAAGGTTTCATGCATACTACAGTATTTATCGGATATAAGAACATCTCATATAAGAACAAAACGCTTATAAGAAACATTTGCAAAAACACCATATCTTTTTAGTGATTTTTCTAACAAAAAAAGTTTCATATAAGAAAAACGCTTATAAGAAAAAAAAAAAACTGATAAAAGAACATTTTTCTTGAACACCAAAACCACAAAATGTATAGAAAAAGAATTTATATAAGAAACTTTCAAGGGCAACACTAAATTTATGTAGTTTGCATGGACAACTCTGTTTTCTGACAGATTTACAACAACAACAACGTTTTTTTTACTTTTGGTGCTCATGAGAAGTTTTTGTTTCTTGCCTCGTAAATAAATAAATAAATAGTACAAAATGAATTATGTATGTACATATGTACATGTATTTACTACATATCATTTTTTTTTCAAATTGAAGTTGTCTAGTTTTTTATATCTATTTACTAAAGAAAGGGGTTAATAAAATAAAATTTGATTTGTTTTATTTTATTTTTCTATTTACATACATACATCTACGTATATACATAAAAAGGTAAAAAAGCTCGTATATTCATATAAGAAACAAATGCCTTATGGCCATAGCTACTTATATAAGAAATAAGTTTCTTATATAAAATAATTGTATATAAGAAAGAAACGCTTATAAGAAACTTTTTTCGTGGATTTTTCAAGTTTCTTATATCCGATAAATACTGTACTTTCATTTAATAAATTTTTGTTTTTTAATTTTTGAGACTTCGTCTGGTGACGGTTTGAAACTGTAGTTTTTGATTTTTTGTGAATAAATTCCACAGTTGTGCACCGATCTTAGTAATTTATAATAGCTTTTTTTGTTTGAAACTTTATTTTTTATGAATGTTTGTGAACTTTTGATCGGAGCAGACGTGTCTTTGGTGATGTTAAGTCGTAATAGGTGAACGCGTCCTTTTTTTTAATGGCTTATTTAAACAAATATTCCATGTTTATTAAACGTTTATTTGGCAAATTATGTATAGATATTTGCCAAATGAGATCTTAACAAACATGATACATACATATACATACATATTTTTAAAAATAAGTCAGCCAAAATAAACATTCGTAATAGGTATTGTCATGGTTATTTTTTTTAACGTTTCTTTTTTTGTTTTTTTGTATAGTCGAACGGTTTGCAATACTGAAGAGGTTTCGTTAAAAGTTGTTAACTGCATAGTGTCGAACGTATATACACTGAACACTAAACAGACAAATTAGCAACATTTAATCCTGACTTATTTAGATTTGCAAAAATAAATTATTTGTTTTTATGTTATAGTTTTTGTGCTTAATCAAACGATCACAAACACTACCCATTTTCGTTTTTCCACCCACCAATCCCTTTTTCCTATTTTCCCAGTTCCAGTACAATGCAATGCATATATGCGTATATAGGGATCATCCCCTGAGTACTGGTGCCAGTCTAACAAAAAAAAAAAAAAAAAAAAAAAAATGCGGTCGGGGGACCCCCGTTAGGAACGAAGTTCTTTACGTTTTTTTTTTCATCTTTGAATGTAATACAAGGTGAAATCTGTATGTTTTATTTTGTATTGTTTTTGAAATTCGAAATTTTATGATTCTTTAAATTTTTGGAACGTTTTCCAACTAATTAATATTTATTGGTAGGTGTCTCCGCTGCTGTCAGCAAAGACACCGCCCATCATACACAATTGCTTGTCGACAGTACACCAATACATATAAACAGCTCACACGCTTTCGTGACGATTTCTACTAATTTGCACTACCAGCAAGCCGCGTTAAGGAACTTCGTTCCAAAAATATCTTTTTCAAAAACTTTAATTTTTTATCGAAAAAAATTTTTATTTTTAAGCCAATAAAAAAAATTTTTACAGCTTTTGAAAGGCAATTTTCTTGCCAAATTTCGGGTTTTTTGTATGTTTTTAATATTTGAAACTGTTTTTGAGTAAAGGGAATATATGTTGTCCTCGCTCCTCCATTTTTAATATAACAGTATATTTTAAAAACAAGAGGTGATCTAAAAAAACGGTTAGCATTACGGAATTCAGCGTACCACCCAAATTAGATTTAACACAATGGGACCTTTCTAGGACCCAAGGACACGGCGGCCCGCGTAACATAACATAACAAATTAGGTTTACCCACCGGGTGCCCTGTCTGTCTGTGGGTTTTTTCAACTAGCACAGTGCAATATACCATAATCTAATCTAATATACCCTAATTTATCAAAGTCGGCCCAACCATATTCGCATCCATACATTACATACATACACATATCCGGTTTTATATCTATAGATAGATGTAGTTCCAAATTTCAAGTGTAAAAATGAAGTTGAGTTGCAAGATTGGTAATTGCTTGGATTTTAGAAACTGATATTGTGCTGAACCCAACAAACAGCAAGTAAACATTTCCTAAAATGAAAACTTTATCCCAAATTGTGAAGCTGTGCAGAAATATGTTATTCATATATTTTACCCATACGATGTTTTAAAATGGAATGAACTTGACCGGGAAGTCTATTACAAGTTTCAATAATAATACACCATAAGCTATCCTCAGCAAAGGCGACAACAGAGAAGTTCTCAAGACGCCATTGCAATACTATCATACACACATTTTTGTTTGTTAAGAATTATAAATTCTTAACAAAATGTTTGCTTGCCGTGGAAGCTTTTTTCGAGATTGTTTCATTGATGCCATCTGGGTTGTGAAGGCTTACATAAGTACGTATGTACATACTATATACATACATTACTCATGAGCACACATTAATGTGTTTGTACAAGTACATGCAAACAATAAGTGTGGAAAAACGAATATTTTATGTTTAACATGAAAGTTTTCACAGTATATGTCATACTTGGATGCTCCATTAACTCGTGTCAAATGTGCTTAGATTTCAAAACCAATATTAAGGCTCTCAATATGAATCTTAAAAGCTGTCAACTGTTCAATACAAATGTAAACAGTAGCAATTTGCACAAACTAACACACTTACCCAGCAAACATAACACATTTCAAATCATCTAATATCAAACATAATCTTTACAGAATAGAATTGTAAGACTGGTATATCTTTTAAGATAAATAATTCAAATAAAATTGTTAGCTATTTGAGACTGATCTCTTCTTAAGTCAACTCAAACACCATTGCTATTTAAGCTGTTGGAGGGGTTTTCTATACAGTTTTTTGGTTTTGAATATTTGTCAAATTACAACTTATGCAGGAAAGTGCCGACAAATCTGCAAATGCAGGTCGTTTTGTGGTCTTCTTCTCTAAATATATCCGCTTTCAAATTTTGTGAGGAAGAAGTATTTTTCCATTGGTAAATGACACTACAGTAGAACATTCAAGTCATCTGCTAAACACTGTTCTTTACATCATTACATCACGCATTGTCCTAGTGTTAACAGACATTTTTTGTTTGTGGAATAAAAAAGAGCACATAAGTATAAACATTAGCGCAAACTTGTAAAATAAATTTAAATGAGATTAATAATTAAGTTTTCCCTCATCTTTTACTTGAAGCAAACATTGCTACTAGCTTTTTGGGTCAAACAGCACTGGGCGACACGACATGTTAAAATATTAGTTGTATTAATTCGTATGGAACATATCGCACCAAGTAAATTATGGATTGAATCGCACTGAGCTACACATAAATATAAAACAACAAAAATAATATTTTTCACGGCGCGCCGCTCAGTGCCTTGAACCACTGCAGAAACATTGAGCATGCTACCAGGGTTGCCGTTGAAAATTTTGAAAAAGTGTCATAAAATTGGTATTCTTTTCAAAAAATTTTTAGAAAAACGGTACTTTAATATAAAAAAGGGTCACATTTTAATAACAAAAAAAAAAAAAATAATAGATTTAAATTTAGTTTTCTTATCTTCTTCAAAAGGTATTAATCACTAAAAAGAACTCATAGCCCATTAATATTGAAATAACAAAATATAAATATGAAATAGAGTTCACTAATGAAGATTTATTTTAGTTAAAGAAAAAACAATGAAGAAGTTTAATAATGTAGTAAATGATAAGACTAAAGTAAAACTAAATATAATATAATTGATATTGTTACGTTTTTACCTTTTAAAAACATTTTTCGTAGATTCTTTAATTGTAATGAAGTTAAAATGCTCAATTATTCAGTTTACAGCACTCAAAAGTTCAACACTTTATTTACTTAAACATACTGTACTTGCAACCACTTTACTAAGAACACTTTACTAAAAGAACAACACTTTCACTCAATCACTTTTTATTACTTAAGACACTTTACACGTTAGCGCAGCTAACAATCGACTGAACTTCCTCGGCGTTAAGCTCAGCTGCTTTTATACCTCTCAATGATCATTACTAGAACATTCTAGACGTTTACAGAAGCTAATCACGCCACATCTTTAGTGCGATGTGCGGTGACTAATAATGAACAAAAGATATACACACACACCGACATACATACACGCAGCAGTAAAACTCAAGAATCTGAGCCGCGCACATACATACACACACGAATATTGTATCGTGCGGTGGTGGTTTCTTTTATTTCGCTGTTGTGCCTATTTATCTACACATGTGTGTCAGTATGTGCACACTCGCTGTGCTGCCGCTTTGTTTGGCAACAAGTTTCTATGTATGCATGTGTGTATATACCTCCTGTGTTCATTTACAAATAATAACAAGACAATATAATCACATATAAAATAACGACGATTCAGTACGTTCTAGAACAATCACAATCGGTCTGTTCACGACCAAATTTGTAACAATATTAAAGCCATAAGGTGGTTTTAAAGTTTTTAAAACAATTCACAACAGCTTTACCATATTTTTGCTAAAAGACTTACGGCCTAATTCATAAACACATTATAAGAGTGTTATAAACAACTTATGAGCAAAAATCCAGAAAAGCGTATTCATAATCGATTTATAGCTTATTATGCTGTTTATAACCATTTTATAAATTGGATATTTTTATTGTGGCCTCTACCCAACTATAAGCGTTTAATAGTGAAAATTGTTGAATTGAGGATTTTTTATTTTAACACTATTTATCAAATTTTTTGTTTCTTGAATGTGTATATGATTGCATTTCATTGTTTCTTACACCAAATTATCATTACACATTAAACTATGAAATTCGAAAATATGTACACATACATATGTACTTTAAATTCTACGAAATTCTAAGAATCAGTAATATACAGTCATAAGGACACTTTAACCCTGCAAAAATCATCTCATTTTTTTATCAAACAAATTTTTCTTTAGTTTTTATATAAATTACAAATATTTTGACGAATTATATCGATACAATACACAAAGAAATACAGACGTACATACATATCTATGTATAGTACTATCTCTATTGCAAATTTTAATTGACATGTACATATGTATGTATGAATGCATACACATACATATCTACGCACAAACAACAGTAGCGTTCATGCCTGTATTTCCAATGTATACACACGCATTGGCCTCTACCTAACTATAAGCGTTTGATAAAGTGACATTCGTTGAGTTGATGAAGAGTTGCGAAGAGTTCTTTTCATGAAAAATATTTGCAAATAATTATAGTGCTACACAAACAAATGCTAGAGAGTAAGTAGTCGACTACTTTTGGTACCAGTCGTTAAGCAAATGTGTTTAGAAACAAATTTTTTACGATTCGAAGTCTTGTATGTATATATTTTTCGTAATAAAAATATGTAAACCAATCAATTATTTCATATTCGAACAAAATTATGTTATATAAGTAAATAATATTTTGCATTTTTCGCAGCTACCCAAATAATCAGTTTCTTACATACATCTCATATATGCAGCACTAGGCACAAAATGAGAGTGAACATTGCATGGTATTGCCAACAATAAAGTAAAAAATTAATAAAAGAGTTTATTAGTTATTTCACGTATATAATGTGTTTATGAATTGAATTTCTTATGAGTTGCTTATAACACTGTTAGTGTATGATAACTATTACCAGCTTATAAGCTGAAATAAGAAATTTTTATGAATTAGGGGGTTACTATTTCCGAAAAAAAACTTTTTTTAATAAAAAAAAACTTGTTCTTTAACTAAACCAAAATAATAAACGAAGATACAAAACTAGATTTAATTTTTATTAAAAATATTTAAAAACAAGTAAGAGTGCTATATTCGGCTGGGCCGAATCTTAAATACCCTTCACAATGGTACATACATTCTGATTGATTTTTGGTGCGAAAAGTTGTTTTATTTGGCTTTTAAAGCCGATTTCTTGAAATATCGGGAGACGCTATATCTCGGGTATATATGGGCCGATTTTTTCTGAATTTCAATATCAGATCCACTACCGGGATTTAACACAGGCTGCAAAACTTTTATTTAAATAATTCTTAATATGCTCAAGTTCAACCACTGGGTGACACCAATTCTTTTTAATATCAATGAAATAAAGAAAAGCAAAATGTATTTCTTAATTATTTATCAGCTAACTTTATAGTAAAATTTATTTAACAAAAAATTGCATATAATTGCATTATTTTTGAATTATAATGCTAAACATTGACATTAAGTGTGATTTTCTTTTCAATTTACTTACGTATGTGGGTACATGCATACGTATGTATGTATCTATAATAGAAAACGCTAAAATAAATTCTTTATTATTGAATATTTTCAGTGTGTTCCATAAAACAATGATTATATATGTACATATATACATACATACATATTTACATTGCTTGCTTTTACAAAATTATTTTTTTTCTTGTGCACGTTTTTGATGATCTATTGCGTATCATCATACACATGTGTGTGTGTATGTACATATGTAAGTACGTAGGGAAACCCAAAATGATTTTTTGTGTGAATGAATTTGAAGACGCAATTGTTTAAAAGAATTTCATTGCGTACCCTTTTTTCAACAATTCTTTATATCACTTTCATTTTCAAGCTCGTGTATACATATGTACATACATACACATTTTTACACCAAAGCAAAAAAATTGTTTATGCTAACATACTTGCAAGCATACATACATACATACATACAAACGTATCTACATACATACATACATGCATACATGCATACATACATACATACATACATACATACATACATACATACATACATACATACATACATACATACATACATACATACATACATACATACATACATACATACATACATACATACATACATACATACATACATACATACATACATACATACATACATACATACATACATACATTCATGATCGCAAATATTTTCGAATTTTGCTTTTAAACATTATATACATATGTATGTATGTACCATTATGATCGATTTTTGGTACCAAAAGTTGGCTGCATATGGGCCGATGTCCAAAAATGTTCTAATTTTGCCCCTAAACAGCCTGTATGTACCATTCCGACAAATTTTTAGTGCAAAAAACTGTTTCGTTTAGCTTCCAGGCCCGACTTCTTGAGATATCGGGAGGCGCTATATCTCGAACATATATGGGCCGATGACAAAAAGATTTCCAGTTTTGCTTCTGACTAACCAATATGTATCATTGTGATTGATTTTTGGTGCCAAAAGTTGTTTTATTTAGCTTATAGAGCCGATTTCTTGAAAAATCGGGAGACGCTATATCTCAGGTATATATAGACCGATTGCAGACATTTTCAAATTTTGCTTTTAAACACCTTATATGTACCATTCTGATCGATTTTTGGTACCAAAAGTTGTTTTATTTGGCTTTTAGAGCCGACTTCTTGAGAAAACTTGAGGCGCTATATCTCGAGTGTATATGGGCCGATGTCCAAAATTTTCCACGTTTGCCTCTAAATAGTCTATATGTACCATTCTGATTGATTTTTAGTGCCAAAAATTGCTTTATTTGGCTTAAAGAGCGGATTTCTTGAAAAATCAGGAGTCGCTATATCTCAGATATATATGGACCGATTTCAAAAATTTTCCAATTTTGCTTTTAAACACCTTATATGTTCCATTCTAATCGATTTTTGATACCAAAAGTTGTTTTATTTGGCTTTTAGAGCCGACTTCTTGAGAAAACGGGAGGCGCTATATCTCGAGTGTATATGGGCCGATGTGGAAAAATTTTCCACTTTTGCCTCTAAATGGCCTATATATACCATCTTGATTGATCTTCGGTGCCAAAAGTTGTCTTATTTGGCTAATAAAGCCGATTTCTTTAAAAATCGGGAGACGCTATATCTCGGATATGTATGGGCCGATTTCAAAAATTCCTTCATTTCTAGGATTTAATGAGCACTAAAAATGATATGGTTTAGTTTTTAAGAAAAAATTTTTTTTCAAAAATCTGAATACAAAAATTACACAAAATATCCCTCAAAACCCGGTTTTTTGAATATATCTCGGCTATCCGCGGACCTATCTTACTGAATTTCAATAGCAGACCCACTACCGGGGTTCCACACGTTTTAGCGAAAGAATGAGGTTTCTATCTCAAACCGTTTTCTCAGAAACGGTATTTCAACGACTACAGACGGACAGACGGACAGACGGACATCGCTCAATCGTAATCGCTATTGATGCTGATCCAGAATATATATACTTTATGGGGGGTCTTAGATGGATATTTCAATGCGTTACAAACGGAATCACAAACTTATATATACCCTTACACATTTATGTGAAGGGTATAAAAATACAATTTTTTTTCAACTAAAAGAAAACATAACAGAATCTACAATACAACACCACCATTTAGTTAAAATAAAAACAATGAAAAGTCAATATCTTGAAGTCATTTGTTCGCGTTTGTGGTCAATAGTCAGCTGATGGCTGCCTTAGCCAAAACTTTAGTCGAATAAAATGAAAGAATGCATATTCACAAGTGAGTTAAACCTGTTTATAACAAAAAATTATTAAGCTTTTGCTAATTTTCAGAAAGGGTCAAAAAGTGGCATAAATTGGTTTAAAATGATACAAAGGGATCAATTTAAAAGGGGGTCATAAAAGTGTCATTGGCCAGGTCACACAGATTCATAAATATGCATTTTAAATGAGTATTTCTAATGAAATTGGATCAACTTCATGTTATTTACTGACATTTGATATATGGTCTCAAAATTTTATATGTATTAACTACTTTCATCCCTGTGGGAACGGCTGACGATTTGTGTTCAACAAATTGAACGCTTGAAAAGCAACTTTTAAATAAAATTAAAAACAGGTAAAAAATAAAATTAATTTTAAGAAACCCAAATTATTTTTAGTACTAATAGAACTTGATATCATTCATAGAGCTTGGCATTATTAATTTGAATGCAAAAAGTTAATAATGTCGATTTGTTGTGCTTGAAAAACTCAATATCATAACAAAGTAAGTTAAAACACTATTTACAGAACTGTCCATCGTTAGTTGTTCCTTTTTTACATTCTTCAGGTGGTTTTGAGGTAAAGAATGAATCAATCCGATTTCTGATAAATTTCTACGGTGAAGCCTGTTTTAGTGAAAGCATTCTGCATCGATCGAAATATGGTTTCAAACATTCTCTTAAGTCTTCTGATCAGATGATTAGATCGGCGGCATATAGACGGCTGAAAAAGACAGTTAACATTAAGGTCTATTTTTAGACCTAAAATAATATTAGTTTATATATGTTGATTTAATAATCTGCAGAAAGCAGATAAAGCTGCCCTTGTGAGAAAGCTGCATGAGGGCACATATGCGTATACGTTACAAATGTTCGCTATGCATTGACAGAAATAACACTCATACGTCACTATGGTGATGAGCTTACTGACACTTACCACCCATTTACATATGCAAGTAACTTGTTGCAAGTTGTGTGTACATATTAACAACCAATACTTTGACAGAGACAATAAAACATGTTGCTACTTGCTTCATTGTTTACACAGGCAAGTGCAAGCTCATCTTTAAAATATCGTCAGAGAAAATGGTCTGAAAGAAAATTGCTTTACTTTACAAAATAAAACAAGTAAATGAAAGCAATAATAATAAAACAATTATGCGAAAAAAAACTACAACATCACGGTTCCATTTTTTATATGTAAAAATCGCCATTCTTTGCATTTTTTGTGTATTGTTTATTCTGCTTTTGGCCGTCTATATGACTTTTTAATGGCTGGGTTGCCAAAGTATTGTTATACGAAATGTTATGGGGAAGAAAATTATCCAATAGCTTTTTTTTATCAAATAGATAGTAAATTTATATTAAGAATTCATAAGAGCCATGACTCTTCGGAGTCATCTCGCCGGTCATAGGTTAAGGAGCCTCCTTGGCTGAAACGTACTGGCTGTGGTTGCTACCATAAGTTCGCATAAAAGGGAACGTTGGTAGCTATACTGATCATAGACCCACGGGTCTGTGTTCGCTTGCCCAAATGGGCCCATAGTGCTGTTGCTATGCAACAGACGCTGCTTTATAAGGAACTGGATTGGCTGAAACATTAGCGTTGGTTCAAGGACTGATGCTCTTCGGGACTTCGGGCTACCACGGTAGTCGTGTATCCTATTGCCGTCTAGGGAATTGCAATGCAGCAGCGGTTAGATAGCTCAACTCCTGAGCAAGGGGTTTTGTTATGGCCAAGTAACGTAGCAAATAAATTGCCACCCGAGCAATTGTTCCGGCTGCTCGGGGGCGGTGGTGTAACGTCCTGATTGCACCACGTGGTTTGACCACCATCAGGTTGAGGCCCATCGGTCAGGTACTGACGTAAATCATTCCACATCTGTACTTGTGATGTCTGTAAAATTGAAAGTAGAGTCATTCCCATTTGTAACTAGAATACTTTTGTATTTAGACTAGCAACGTTGTTAATTTTTCTTATAAAGTGATTTGATTTTATTATTTATTTAATCAAAACCTCCTGTCCAACAACGTTTGGGTGCATTTTATCAACATAAACACTTTTTATTGACAATATAAGAATATATTCTTCGGCAAGCGTTTGGTGCCTTTAACCAAAAGTAAAACTCCAGAAACCAATCAGATTGATTGGCTCCTTATTGAAATCCAACTTAAAATAAAAAATAAAAAACAGAAGAAGAAAGCACAGCCCCTAGGCTGAGTCGAAATTGATTGTAGCAATCATGGAAACGTACATGCATAAAAACTTCACATACACTCACGAAAGTACGCACACATGCGTTAGTGTGTGGATGAGAAAATATGATTCTTTAATTCCTCACTTTAAATGTAATATGATTGTAACAAAACAAATATAAATTAAGTGGTCATGGAGCTACAGTTTTCAACAAACCCTGATTAAATATTTTTCATATACATATTTATTTTTAATCACATAATCTTGTTAATTGTCCAGCAAGAACAATAACGGTTGTATGACGCAGCATATGGTGCTCATTTCTGATGGATTTGTACATAATAGTTTTTATCATTTTCTCAAGGGCAAAATGAAAAAAATGATGCACTACCGTCTCAGCAAACTGATTTTTTATTGCCATCTTTTCAAAGAAAACACGGCAAATAAATCTATGAAAACGTAATTGTTCATGTATTAGTGAATTTTGTGCACTTCTGTGAAATTATATAACTAATGTATATGTAAAACTAGAGAAATTTTTAACTCTAAAATTTTTTATTTTTAAAGTTTTGTGCTATCTCTTACCCCCGACCTTTCGCAACTCAAATTGAGTGCTTGTGTTACGTTCGCAAAGCAATCAACAGTTTCATAAATATTTTTGTGGTATCATTCTGCCAACGTTATTGTTTGTATCAAGGCATAACAGATTGCTCGTGTTGTCCTAAATACAAGTCACTAAAACCAAAGAAATCCTGTTTCATAAAAGTTAATTAAGAAAAATACCCTAAAACGTAAGAAGAATCACCAACAGATAGTTTTTTTTACTATTTCTGGCTTAACATTGAGTTTGCTTTTTATAAGATTGTGTACCGAATGGTAGGATTTTACCAGATGTATTTTGTAGTGCATCGTGATTCGATTCCATTTGGAATCGTTATCTGTACCCACATACAAAGTCACCCTTTGTGATGATCTCAAGTATTCCTTAATTTGAAGGGAGTTCTTCATAAGGGTTGATGAGCATGTCGCTAGTTAGGATGTCGCATAGACTAACCCCCTAATTCATAAAAATTATTACAGGCTTATAAGACTGTTATTTAAATGCAAAATCTGTCAAATAAGAGCTTTATAAACCTGTTATGATTTTCATGATTTAGATGGTAAGTCCACATGTTGAACTAAATGGCTTTGGCATGCAAAGTGACTCGATAAAATATCGTTATAATTTATTCAATGATCGAATATCGTAATGAAACTTACAGAATTGCACTACTGATGTTGGAAGAGAAGTGGACAGATAAATATGTGGTTGTTATGCTGTTAAAATTTCTTGTTAAGGACAACCTTAACCAACAAAAATGTACATAAACATTTGTCAAGGAGATTTATTTAGAACATTCTTGTGTGTATACATATCAAATATATTATTGTAGAATTAAATCAGGAAAATCCACATTAAACTCTTGAAATCCTCAGTTGCTTGTGTTTATTTTTTACACAGATGAGACTATGAAGATTAAGAAACAAATTGAAATTAAAAACTTACAAAATTACACACACAAGCATACACACATACATACATAGTTTCAGGAGCATCTCAAATTTAATGCATGTAAATTACGACTGTGAACGAAACTCAACGTTTTGCTGTTTGGCTTTTCAAAGGGAAAGCAAATTCTACTGCAATTTTTGCCAAGTTCTCTCTACAATCACAACAATTTTGACGCAGAAAAATTAAAATGGCTGAGTAATAATTTTCTAAAAGTGGCAAAAGTTTCTGAACAGAACAATTCAGTCTGTCTCTCCATCTGAATGTGAAGACATTATTTTTAAAATTTATTTATTTATTTATTTATTTATTTATTTATTTATTTCAGCTAAATGCATACAACAGCTGAGAAATTAGTACATATAGTAGAGAACAGGATGAATTGGCATATCAAAAATTACATTACAATATTAAAAGCAATTATAAGTATATTCAATGGAGTTTAAGTATAAAAGAAGTCTTCGCTTAATAACATCTATATTGCCAGATAAGTCAATGAGGTCATAAAATCGATTTACTTCGCCACAAACTCTACGGAAAGGATCAAAATTTAAAAAGTTTGATCTATGAAATTGAAGATGCAGTGGAGCGTATGATCGTAGTTGTCTGGTGGGGATATTAATGTTTACTCTATCGCGGAGACTAGATGAATCAATGTCTCCTTTTAAAAGTTTTAAAAGGAATGAGATGTTAGCTACAACTCTTCTGCTTTTCAATGTAGGGAGGTTAATAAGAGCTAGTCGGCTGCGATATGGTGGCAAATTTACGGTTCGATTCCAATTGAGGTGATTTAGACAAAACAGCAGGAATTGCTTTTGGACGGACTCTACCTTATTAATGTGAGAGTTATATTGCGGATCCCAAATTACTGTGCAGTATTCAAGTATAGGTCTCACTAGTGTAGTGAACAGATTTTTTGCTATGTAAGGATCTTTGAATTCTTTCGCCCAGCGTTTAATAAAATACAAAATACTATTTGCTTTGTTGACAGCATATGTGACGTGCGAGTTAAAATTAAGTTTTTTGTCGAAGTAAACTCCAAGATCTAAAGTTGACTCCACACTTATAAGTTCTGTATTATTAATGAAATACTTAGTTGAAAGGGGTGAATATCTTGTGAATGTCATTGATTTGCATTTACTCAGATTTATGTCCATGAGGTTTACTCTGCACCAGTTAAATAAACTATTTAAATCAGTTTGGAGAGAAGAGGCATCGTTTTCATTTGTTATCTTGGAGAAAAGTTTAACATCATCAGCAAACATTAGAATGTTTCCGAATTCAATAGCGTTCGGGAGATCGTTGATATAAATAAGAAATAAGAGGGGGCCAAGATGACTCCCCTGAGGAACTCCAGAAATAACATCAATGTACTTTGATCTTGAGTTATTAAAAACTACACATTGTTTACGGTGTTTTAAATAAGATTCTATCCAACGTATGAAATTTACCGTGAATCCAACTGCATGAAGCTTCTTAGCCAAAATCTTGTGGTTTACTTTGTCAAAGGCTTTGCTCAAGTCCATATATATTACATCAGTTTGCTGGCTACTATAAAAACTATCATTGATGTATGATGTTAATTCCATTAAGTTTGTTGCTGTTGATCTCCCACTACAAAATCCATGCTGTTTATTGGAAATTATTGTTGATATTTCGCGTTTAAGCATAACGATTAAAATTTTCTCCAGTAATTTAGGAATATCACTTAGTTTTGCAATTGCTCTATAATTTGTTGCCCTACTACGGCTCCCGGATTTATGTAAAGGAATAATATAAGATTCTTTCCAGCATTCAGGGAACAAACCGATCTTCAACGAAACATTAAATAAATAAGTTAAAGGATAGGCTAAAGCTTCGGCACAATTTCTCGGAATACTGCTCGGAATACCATCAGGGCCGGGTATGTATGAGACTTTTAACAATTTAAGGTTCTGCAAGACTACTGATATATCCAGTGAGGAGATAAAAATTGGAGAAGCTGATGAAATATCATATGGATATGTTGAACCATCAGAAGTTTTATCAGAGAATGTTGAAGCAAAGAATTCAGCAAAAATATTAGCTATATCATCATCATTAGAATACGTGTAACCGTTGAATTTTATAGTTGTAGGATAAGATGATACTCGACGTTTGGCATTTACAAACTTAAAAAACAATTTTGGATTATTTTTGATGTTAGCTTTCATATTATTGACATATCTGTCATAGCATATTTTGTTTTCATTATAGAAGTGACTACTTGCAATTAAATAAGAGCTGCGGTCCACCAGACTATTACTTCGTTTAAATCTTTTATGGAGTCTATTCCGTTTGTTTTTTAGATATGATAACGTTCTATTAAACCAGGGAGGGTGATTGCCCTTTATTTTTCTTATTATTGGAGTACTAGCTGCGATACAATCATTGAGAATAGAATAAAATTTGCTTATGAGCTGTTCGAAATCATTTCCATCATTTTTACAAACTAGAATTTCAGCCCAATCAATGTTCAAAAGTAATTGATTAAGATAATCCAAATCAGTTCGCTTAAAACAAAATTCGTCGACTATATTATATGATGTATTCTTCTTCACGAAAGGTGTAGAAATTAATAGCGTGGGATGATGACGATCCTCAGGAATGCAAAAAGGGTTAGTCCGGCTCACATCATACAAAGATGGATTATTTACGAATACTAGATCTAGTATTCTTGCATTGATGTTTCGTACACAATTAATCTGGAATACATTAATTTCAGCTAAGCAGTTAAAGAATTCATGCATCCAATCATGTGGAGCGATCGCAGTCAAAAATTCAGAGTCATCAGAAGATATCCATGATGCAGACGGAATATTGAAATCCCCTAGAACAATCATGTGGTCTGTGTCTTTAAGCTTACTGGCAACTGATTTTATTATCTGTGCATGCATTAGATAAACTTGTGGATTAGAATTTGGCGGTATATATGAGCACGTAATATAGAGCGAAATATTTGAAATTTGAGCTGAGACTGCAACAATTTCAATGTTTTGAGAATTATCCACTAACACCTCATCGGCTGGATATAAACTGGAAATAGCAATCAAAACTCCGCCTCCCTGTTTGCCAATTCTGTCCCGTCTAAAAATTTGGTAATTATCACACATGATTTCAGAGCTGTGGGTATTGTTATTGAGCCAGGTCTCTGTTAGAGCAGCAATATGAAAGTCTGTATAGAAACTATTAAGAAAAGTGTTAGTTAGCTTTGTATTCATTCCGCATACATTCTGGTATAGTATATCGAGGTTTAACGATGAATTTAGTTTTTTGTACCAAGGTCAGGAATACGTGCAAGCTTCTCATCTTTATAAAAGAATTCGCGCACAAATGTATATTTAGGCCAAAAATTTTTATCGGCTATTTTGTCGAAGTATTTAACTGGCACGATTATTTTGAAAGATGTTCTCCCAGAGTTTATTTTGAATATATTTATATTGTGAGGTTGATCAAGGCGTAATTTAGATTGAATATAGCCAAGAACTTGTTCAGCTGTTGTATCAGTGCAGAAACGAGAAGCAAAAATTGATTTTCTTTGAGGCATAGATCGGAGATTTGCCGGATTGTTAGATCTAGATGGTGTTGATAGCTGATCCGAAGAGGCACCGCTTATTATAGATAGAGTGTCATTATTAAATGAAACCGACGGAGAGACAGTTTGGTTATTTGAATGCAATTGTGATACAGCAGGGTTCAATTCCAAACCATACGAAGGCAAATTTGGTGAAGAAACAGTAATTTGGGGGATAGTTGGCGACTTCTCAGTAGTAGATTGGCTGGTGGGCAGAGTAGATTTTTGATAACAGGTGTATTTATTTAAGTTTGGGAAGTCAGTAAACAATTTACCAAATTCAGAGAGCTTATTTTGAATTAATGAAAATTCATTGTTGAGCCTGCTGAACTGATCCTTAAAACTTTTGAAAAACTTGTAAAATTCGACGTTAATCAATTTACAACGGTGGCAACACCATTGTAATGATTTTGCTGGATCTGCAAGAGCATCAGCATCTCGTGATTTAAGCCCACTGCATTTTAGGTGGCAATTTTCTAGGCATAGCCAGCACGTAACCATACGGTCATTGGCGGTAATATTGCAATTGGTGTTAAGGCATTCCATTTTATTTATTTATTTATTTATTTTTTTTTTTTTTTCGAATATGAAAGTAAATGTTCGCTGTGTATAATATAGTTTTCGCAAATAGATGGCGCTTTATGTATCGTTTATCGAAGTCACAACCCTGATCAATTAAGGTATGTACAACTTATAGCAGCTGATCACACAGAAGCATAAATTCGTATAATGGGATCTTTTGTTGTAGTGGTCGAAAATATGTATATGTATGTTGGTAGATATGTGTGTAAGTATTTATATAAACAATCAATTTACGCAATTAATAATATCAATAATCAAATGAAAGCACCGACAAAAACAAATCAACAATTAGACGAACACACCAATTGACCACCGATTTAATGAGGCTTCAACGAGCAAATTACGATTATTAAAAAAGTTTATTTTTATATTTTTCAACGGAGAAAGAATACGGCACGTCTGCACTGCTATGACACTGCTATGACAATGGGTATTAAACTTGATCCACATTTGGCTGACATGTCCCCTCATCTCCCTGGAAGTTGTAGCTTAAAATTTGTTTCAGGTTAAATAATTAAATGAAACAAAAGAAAGCATTCGTAGAATTGGTGTTTTATTGGAGGAGGTTCAAGAGATGTAAGTAAACGAATAAAAAATAATATGTAAAACTCAAAATAATCTACACAATGAATGAACTGTAATTTGGCCTTTAAAGCTTATTATTACTGAGAGACTGAAATAAATAAATAAATAAAATTTTGAAAAACCAGAGTAATATGAACAATATATATTATAAATTTTTTGGCAATTCAGAAAAGAATGTAATTAAAATGTATGCTAATAGCCTTTTTACACTGATGCACATCTTACATCTTTCATCAATTTGCAAAGATGTTTACATCTTCCCATAAGAATTATACAGGGCAAAAATTCTACATCTTTCTACATCAGTAGAAGATGATCCTTTCTCATTTTGTTCCATCTTACATACATCTTTCGATTTTTTTAGTGCCATCACTAAAATAATTGCAGAAAATCGATTGCTTTTGTACCATCACTAGCAAAATGACATTTCAGAAAACAAATTTAACATAAATAACATAAAAAAATGAGCGGAACATGTATTTTGTTATAATTTTTAATTAATTACATATAAATAAATTCATTTTAACTGCAGTGCCAAAGAGACCCCATCGTATGGTCAATCAATATGGAGAACATATTGAAAGAAGTCCAAAAGTCCTCCTCCAAGTCCATTTTAAAATTTTTATTTTATTATTTTTATTATTATTAAAATGAAAATGCTAAATGTTTCTTCAAGCTTGAGGTCCAATTTTATAATTTATTTTAAAAAAAATGTCCTTTCCAATATTTCGCTAACCTATGGGTAGCATCATCAGGGATTAAGGTATGTTTATTAAAAAGGACTTTACAGCCACACGAAAAAAGCTCTTCTTTGTTGAGTTATTTTATATATAAAATATATACATAAAATATAAAAAATATAAAAAAATTATAAAAAATATAAAAATATAAAATATAAAAAATACAAAAACCTTGCATCTTCTTTTTTTGACGTCTAAGTGAAAGATTTACATTGTCAATGTAAACGACTGTTTCACATTTTCAACATCTTCCATGCGTTTCACGTGGCTGCCAGTCGGTGTAAAAAGGATATAAAAGTGGATGTGATCAGATTGTTAAATTTGCCTCAAAAATGCTTAAAGTGTCAAAAACTGATCATAAAATGCTAAAATTCATACTTCTTAAGCAGAGATGCATATTCCAGTTGTATTGTCACTAAATTCCTTGTCTTCCAAATTCCTTATTTCTTTTAAGGCAAAGCTTCTTGAAACATAATAATTTGGTTGCGCTAAAGTACTCTCACAGACGATGTGTTTTCCACATTGTATCTGTCACATTTTTCACATGTAAACATTTACATATCGTGTGTTACCTTTAGAACAATGTGTTTTTGGGTAAGAAACACGAGAAACAGACATAATTTCAAATAGAGTGTCTGCTATTTTATTATGAACACACAACTGCCATCAAATTTATACGTTTTATGTAGTGAAAAAGAAGAAGCACAAAAATGATATTTGTGATTTTTTTATGTAATTATAGATTATTACTAATAAAATTGTGAGCAATAGTTAATATTGAAATTATTATTATTATTTTTTTTTTATTTTATTTATTTATTTATTGTCAAGAGTATAATGATAAATTCACAATAATTTCAATATGTATATAAAGTAAAGAGTTTAGTCAATTTTGACTTTTCAGCTTAGATATACATAACTTATTAATATTAACATGGATTTTATAATTGTAGCAAAATATACAGATTATAAGGAAAAATTTACAAAAACCTTGTGTGTTAGGAGGAAAAAAAAAATGAGTATGTGAGTAGTTAAAAGTAAACTGTTAGGGACATAAGTTGTTGATATGTGCATATGAAGAGTGGGCACATCTGGTAAAAGATATGTTAGTAATAGTGTTTATTTTATCCTTCACTGGTTGCATATTAGACAAAGAGTGAGTGAAGGCGTGATGTCGAAAAATGTGGAGGTAGATTAAAGATCATTTTCAGAAGTTTGTTCTGGCAAACTTGTAGACGTTGTATATGACAGTAGGATGTGTCATGCCAGGCAGGGGCTGCATAGAACAAAATTGCATGGAATATTACTTTTAGTATCAGAACTTTATTCTGGATGCTGAGGAGAGATTTTCTGTTTATAAATGGATACATGATCCTGGTTGTGATATTTATTTTATTGACGATATGACTAATGTGTTCGTTGAACAACATTTTTCTGTCAAGTGTAACACCCAGGTATTTTACACTGGTTTTCCAGGGGACTTCAGTACCGTTTACTTGCATGTTGTACTGGGGCACGAAGCAGTGTTTTCTTTTCCTTGAGAAGAAAATTTACTGGGTTTTTGAAGCATTGATCTCAATTTTCCATTGCTTGAAATAATTACTTACAGTGCCAATAGCTCGTTGTAAATTGTATAGTATATCGTCTGACAATACATTGGAGTTTAGTATGGCTGTGTCATCAGCAAATATTGAGGACATGCATTCATTTAGTGACGGAAAGTCTGCCGTGAACATTTTATAAAGTATTGGTGAAAGACAGGACCCTTGAGGACAACCAGCTGGAATATCATATTCTTCCGATGAATCATTACCAACATGCACCCTATATGACCGATTCTCCAAATAGCTCTTAAGTAATTTTACTAATCAAATTATTATTATTACTACAATATTTTTATAACATGTGTATGGCTTCCAAATACTTTTATCAAATACCCCTTCAAAATTGAGAAGGATTCTGTGTGATCAAATTGGAGTGATCAACATTTTTAAAGAAGTACATACCCTGGCTATTTAGTGACCACCACGTCGCTCATCGGCATCCAAAGACTAAAGAGATTGAGTTTCTTTAATATTTCCAATTCGAGTCATCGTAGGTACACTTGTGTGATATACATGCTAAAATTTTTAAGTACATTTTGTGAAAAACTAAGTGCGAGTCTTTTCTTTCGATGTACGTGTATGGCTGCTGATTAGGCTGAATCATTTGAAATCGGCCAGGCTGGTCAGGAATGGTTATATATCCTCAGGTAGATGAGCAGAGACTCACTAACTCCTCATTAGCTCCGACTCAAGTAGGTGTACTGGGAGTTAGATAATCATTTAAGAGGAATCAGCAATACGTACAAAATTAGTGGTCCTTGTAAGCGCTTCACTTTTCCTTTCTGATTCCTTGATTTCAAAAACATTAACACTTAAGAATTGGGCGAAATTGGACACTAGCTGCAAAACGATAACCATTGTAGTAACTTTTCGCTCTTGTGATGTACCAAAATACACTACAATGCTGAACATGTATTTATGGTGTGTAAATATTTCTCATTTAACTGTGCTGATAAGTGTGACATTTTATTTCTTTACCGCAATCGCATGTTAAGTTTCCATTTTGACTCGGTTTCTTGGTCGCCTCATCATGTCATAAATTTATATTTTTATTGTTGTCGTATTGCATACACACTTTTAATTGTCCTTAAATACTGTAGCAGCTTCAATGGAAAAGAAAAAATGCAACAAAAGCAGAAAAAGCAATTAAGCTATATTCTTTGTTTTTCGAGTCTATTAGGCAGGCGTTCGCTTTTTATTATTGTTTTATCTGTTACACAATACACATGGTGTGAGTACATAATTAAAATTTTTACATTAAATAATTAATTTTATGTAACATTTAAGAGGTTTTTAGCAAAGATATTTGTAATTGTGAGTTCGCATAAATATGTACGAGTACATGCCTGTTTAGTTAGATGTTGGCATTTCTATATCTAGAAGCAAACATTTTTTAAACAATACTTGAAAAAGGACGCAAAAAATGTGTGTATAAATTTTTATTTCTGAAATTGTTTTTTATTGCAATTTGGTGTGAATTTTAGCCTGAAGAGCGAAGCAAGTTTGTATTTGTGTTTGAGTGCAGGAGAATGTATTACTGGAAGTGTGAGCAAACAATATAACTAATGCTGGAGGCCAAAGGAATATGAAATAGTCTGCAACAGGAACATAAAACACAAAAAACAAAAACGAAACAAGCAAAAAATATTGTGTTGAATATTTACTTCATTGAGTGTTAGTAGAACTTTTATACACCAGCATGCATGTGGCCATGTACCCAGTGGTGAAAATATATATAAGTTACATATCTTTATTTCTTTTTTTTTATGCAAGTCGTTGTAAAGAAAGCGTGTCTATTCTAAAGTTGTTATTTGTTATGTCTTCTAATCTGCTGAAAAAGTACTATTTTTCAAAAGTTCCATCCCTTTTTCATGAGAAGTGCATGCGTAAGGGGTGGAGCGAGAGGCTTTGTATCATGGATATACTAAAAATAAAAAAAATAAAAAATTGTGTGATTTGTTTTCCTTTTCTTCAATTAGCATGGAACACACATACACCGCATTCTGCTCAAATTTGGGGTTCGGAAATTCCCAAAAAATTTTCATCGGGAATTCCCGGGAAACTGTTTGAAAATTCCCTAGAAAATGGGAAATGTTTAAATTAGATTTTATAACAGTAATATTTTATTTCTCCACATTTATATTTTCTTAAAATTAATTATTTCATGTAAGAAAAAAACTTTTGTTACATTAATTTCAAAAATAACGGGATTTCATTCTAAAAATACGCTGTTTGTACATAAACATCACTTTTACAAAACACCGGCGGTTTTCGCTTGTTGGAAGTTGGCAACACTTAAGGAAATACAAAAAAAAACCAACTGTCAAAAAAAGCAAACGCACAAATCTGTGAAACACATCTGTACATATTTATTATTTTAATGTTAAAATTATTAATTGTGCGGAGAAGTGTATAAATTGTATTGAAAATATTTTTATTTGCTTGAATTTTAGTTTAAGATGCCGGAAGTTTGGAAATACTTTAACAAAGTAGAAAACGCCGCCCAATGCAATATTTGCCTCAAAAAGCTTTCAATCAAAGGTGAAGCACCACTGGCCTTAAAAGGCACATCAACTTTGTGCACAACATAAAAATGAAAACTTGTCTTGATAATACTTCTTCGAATATTAATATTAGTAATAGTTTATTAGTATAGTCTATTACTATCTATAGTCTATTACTAAAAATTACTTGTTTGTAGTAGAAGAAAATTTCCCCTTATTCCCGGGAAATTTATCTCCCAGGAAGAGAAAAAGCCCGGGAATTCCCAAACCCTAGCCGTATGTTCTAACAGTGCAACCTAAATTAATGCGCCAATCATTTTTCGTGCTATGTAACCCTCCCATTTTGTATAGGCCAGGCCAGCCAACGGGAATTGCCGAATGTGCAAGAGCGCTTGACGCCCTTTGTATTCAAAGTTGTTTTTGAACCCTTGATGAGAGATAATTTGTTTTTTGTGATCTGTTATCGATTAATAATAAGCGAACGCTTGGTTGAGTGCTACCTTATTTAAACATACCCTTCGTGATTGTTGAACGCTTAATTTGCAGAGGTTGTGTAGGTGTTTATCGAATAGGTGTTCAATAAATATGTAAGTATAAGGTCGTAATAATTAATTCCTTATAAATCTCTTCGTGGTTTTTGTGTATTTCGTCTGTTTATCTATCGATATAATCGAAACTTTGGATTCTCTTTAATTGTTCTTAATTGGACAGTATCGAGGTTATATAAGCTGGATTCTAAAAAGAGAAACCAACAGTAGATAGCTCTGATTTACTCCTTTAAAAAAAATAAGTTTACTATTTTTCCGTTACTATTTTTTGTTTTGTTGTATTAACACAAACACTCTCTGTTTTCCCCTTTACATCCCTCTTTTGCGCATTTTCTTAGTTCCATTCGAATTCAAAAAATAAAACTACTAAAATAAATAAATAATATAACGTGTGATCATACGACTACATAACATATTTTGTTAGTTCCGGTTTCCCTTTTTATCAGGTTCATTGCAATCGATATTTATATTATGCCCAAGTGCTTGTGCAATATAAAATTTCACTGCAAAATTCTTCACCAACATAAGTGGCTTCCCTAGAAGAACAGTGTCGGTCATATGATCCATCATATGACCGACACTGCTGATGGGTTCATACATCAGCATTTCTATCCTTTTCTTAAGGGAAAAATGAAAAAACTGATGTAAACATACGTGTACGTGTGATTTCTTTTTTGAACCAGCGTTACCACCTCAGCAAAGTGATCATTCAAAATCTTTTTTGCAAAATGCCCACAAAATTACATGTAATGCTATTAATTTCTTTGTTGATAAATAAAAAAAGAATTTTTCGAAAATTTTCAAAAAACAATTCAAAGAAAATATAATAAACTATATTTAAAAAAAATGGACAAATGAACCTATAAAAACATTAATGCATAAATGTAGTTCCAAATGAAATTACCAAACTAATACGAGAAAATCAAAATATTAAAAAAACATTGCAATGGCAACGCTGAAAGCTATAAAATTGCTTTGCATGTGTTAGTAAATAAGCTGTTACTGTGTTAGTTTCCATCAGCCATTTCATGCAGTGTTACCTTTGACTAGTGTGCGGACTAGTTAGCTGACGCTTCAAAAACATTTCATCTTATTACTGTTGAGGTGCCTACTTCGACTGAAATAAACTGGCTGTGAATGGCTGGCAAAGCCACAAGGAAGGTAGCGCTGGCAATCTATGGTAAATAGACCTGATTGGTGGAAGCCCTATATTTAATAACTCAACTTTTTCTGCAGGAGCATCCTTTAGTTTCTAAGGAATTGAGTTTGTGAAGAATAGCGTTTTAGTGGACTTACAGCCGATAGTGTTGATGATGGGAAAACAAGGCTTTCAATTCTTGCTTTCGCAAATAGGGAGTTTTTAGTTTACTTCTAACTTTATGCCATGTGTAAATATTTCGCATTAAGCTTGCATGACATCCGCTTGCTATTAAGCGGTAGCAAGCAACATATATTGCCAGTTTCTTTAAAAAAAATTACACCTCAACACTATTTATAGAATAATTATAACACCGACCTTTAACTGCATCTAATGCATATTTTATGGTGGTTGTAAACATTTTAACAGCATTGCCCTTCTGATGCACGTCGCTTATATAGTTTCTAAAGGTGGGATCATACGATTGGCGCAATGCACCAATTTATGTTATATTTTGCATGCCAATCGTGTGATAGCACAATTAATTAGCACATGCGGCAACCAAAAGGAATGTTGTTCCTAGTTGTCCCAATCAAATACAACCCTGATGCGACAACCGTGTGAACACTTGACACACAACTAATCACCAATAAAAATTCTAAAAATGCACCAATATTTATTGTGTTCTCATGCGGCAACCAAAGAAGACAATGCCCGAAAATAATCTACATACATACATATGTATACATTTATTTAGTTTCAAAATTGTTTAAACGCGTTTTCCAAACATGATTTCTGCTTTTCAATCAGTAAAATTCAATTGTTGTAACTATTAATTTTTTGCTTTTTCAGCCCGCATAACATTATATTAATAGCCGAAGCAATTTTCTCTCTTTTTAATGAACAAATCATATTTTTAACATTTAATTAATTTTTTTTTTTTTTTTTTTTTGGGACAACAAAGCTTGTCATCAGCCACAACAGCTGTTTCTCAAAGTTTCCGTATATAACAATCGTGTGTCAACTATAATGCGGCAATTATTGGTACTAAATTGTTTTGCGACAATTAAATCTCACTAAAATGTCACAACCATGTGATTGCAGAGAATTTGATTGGGACAAATTTTTTATTATGCTCCAATTCAGCCCAATAAAAATTGTGTAAAATTGGTGCATTGCGGCAATCGTGTGATCCCACCTTAAGGCTGTAGCAAGCAAAGGTGGCAGTCTTCCCAGGGGAATGTATTTCTTCCCCCCAGAAAAATTTGAAAACCCGCTAAATTTCAATGTTTTTCTACAAAATCCTCCTTAACAATTTTGGTGAACAGTCTGCTTTAGTTTGCGAATCACCAGTATTAATGCATTGACAATGCGGAAAATTCATAAAACTGTTAAAATTTCTCCAATTAAAAAGAAGTAAAAGTTAACTGATTATATGTTTATTTCAGTGCATATGATATGATTACAGGCGTATGTATATTTGCTATAACTTTTTGATTTATTTGTATTCACATATTTTGAGATCTAAGTACATATTTGTAGGCAGCTGGAAATTGTTATCTGCGTATCTAGAAAAATTTAAGTTTCTCCAAAAATATTAAGAGTTTGAAAGTCTTCTTCGCTCTTTACGTCCTGTTGACATTTTCATAAAAAGCTTTTCGATTTTATCAAAGGTTCTTAGATATTTTAATTTTTTCAATTCTTAAGAAACGGAAAAATTCAAAGAAATGACCCATAACGGAAAAATTCATTCAACTCATCAACAAAAAAGTGCTTAAAAATATCAGTTGCAAAATTATGTACTTGAAGCTACCAGATGAACATAAGATATCTCATTTAACTTGACTTTAAAAATCGTTAAATTCTTCAAATTTATAAGTTGAAAAATCTTCTAACTCCTGCCAATTTACCGTTCAACCAAACACAGAAATCCTCTAAAAATAGCCCAAAAATAAATTTTGTTCCCCTAAATTTTTCCCGAAAGAATTTAACACCCCAAATTCACGCCTAAACTGGCAACACTGGAATGAATAGGGATATTTAGCGAGTCTATTACAAGTTTTGGGAGCTAGATTTTCTTCCTTGTTGTTTGTTCAAAAAATATCCCAAAAACGGACTTAGCTTCTTTTAATTTAGGATTTTTTGCTCCCTTACAGTTTTGGTTTTCAACTAAAGGGTTATATCCATTTCATGGTTTTAAAAATATAGGACTGGAATTGGAGGTCAAACTAAGTTGTAAAACCAGTTTTGTTCTTCTAAGTTGAAAGTGTAAAATACATGCGGCATTTTTTGCGATCAAATTTATTAAAGAAAAGAAAAAAAATTTGAGAAAGGTATTCGAGCATAGTAAAATTTTTACTTAATGCTACTCATATCTTTTCAATGGGCTTTAAGTTCGAATAAAAGGATTTGTCTAACTAGGTGTTGTAATTAGTATTTGAAGAGAACAGTAAAATGTAGCTTTGAATACTTCTTAGCTGAGGAAAACTATCTGTTTTGCATTCATCACTCACCCAAACTACATTCAAAACATGCATTGTGAGCCGTTTATTTGATTTCAGTCTACATATATTTAGTCAAACAATACCAATATCTTTTTAATGTTTTCGCTTCTCGTATAGAATTTTCCATTTCTGTGGACAACTACTGAGTTGCCTTTTCAACTACATGTCAGTCGTTTATTGTAACGTAGTCATATCTTAGAAAGAATCAAACCTGGCAAAATACTTCTAAAGCTTTCAATGAAATATTAGTATAACTCCGGTTCACCTGCTCACCTTTAATCTTGCAGATGCGAGGGTTGTTAGGGGACACTTTAACTTAAAACTCTTCTGAAATGAGCTTCACAAAATTTGGCAAATCTTTTCTATAGATTCGCTTTATAAAATGAGTTAAACTAACATTTTTGCTATAATTTTTGTTCAACTTGAAATATGAAACTGGAATTTTTTTCAGAGGTGAATAATGTATAAAGAAAGAGTTTTCCTTAAGAAATTCAAAAGCCTTGATTTTTCCAATTATGGGTATGTTGCAATAAAGGAACGATGTGTTTGTTGATAGTTCATCACTATAATAAAATAACGAAAATTATTTCAATTGCTTGCCGTGCTCAAGCGATCTTCAAATCATTATTATTATTGCTATGTCGGTCCAGAATGGCCCTTCGCACTGCGACCATGAATGATCTATTGTGCAAGATCTTCAAATCATAGTTTCATTTATTTTGAGTTAACCAAATTTTAGTATACTTGGATTTTTTGACAATATAAAAAATACTTCTAAAATCTTTCAATATTTTGTGATGAACAGAAAAATATATTTTAGTGCCGGGTGACTGCAGCTGCAGGTCTGACAATCATAAAGTGATCAACGATAAAACTTATCTCACGTATTCCGTTTTATTCTCTATTGGAATTGGTGGCATGATTGATATCAATGACAGAATTAGGGCATTAGCTTTATTTGTGTTCTTTAATTAATATCAGTCATAGCAATTATTTGATGTAACACCCGTCTAATATAAAACGATCGCTGCAGCATGTAAAAGTTGAGAAATAAAATCAATGCGAAAACTTAACGTCTTTATATTTTGAAGGTATATAACAAATCTTGGCAATGTATAATTATATAAACCATATTATTGCTTTATTAAATACTAAAATAGTAGTTTTAACAATTCTGAAATATTGCTCAGGGGGAACTTTTTTACAGCTTTATTTAGAATAAGAGAACTTAAACTAACCCCATCATTCCTTCAGCGCTTTTATGTGTTTAGTGTATGAAGCAATCTATGAATCAAGAAATTATAACACTTATTGTAAAAGGAGTTTTCTATTATTATTATTATTTATTTTTTTTTTTTTTTTGGGAAGCTTGTAAAAATATATATGTATGTATAATTTCTAAGACCCAATACTTATTTTCCATGTTTTTAGAGTGCTGGGTATGAATATTTATTTTTAGAAGTTTCTTTCCATTGCACAAAACAACAATTTTATTTTATGCACAGACTGTATAATTTTTTACAATAGACACACACCCTCTTATATTGTTTTTCATTTATAAGAAAGGCAAAACTCTTCGGCATTAAAGAATCATTTTCCTCTTTAATATACTATATATATATACATACATATATACATACCGTCTAATTCATAAAAATTATAACAGGTTTATAAAGCTCTTATTTGACAGATATTCCATACAAATATGTCAAATAACAGTCTTATAAGCCTGTAATAATTTTTATGAATTAGGGGGATAGTATACAATTATAGAAACTATAGAACCAAGCGCATATTTCTTGCACTTAAGGCTTAGATTATGTATACAAATTGTCTAAAAATGAATATGACTCCATTCAGCGATTACCTGTTTATGATGCCTGTGCAAAAGAAAGACAAAGGGAGATTAGAGAAAATGTAAATATTTTAGATCAATAACGAGAGCAGATTTATCAAGCGAAAGACTAGTAGTGAAACGGATGGAGAGAGAAGTTGTTCCCCACACTAGTCAAGCTTCGGACAAATGCGCTCTTAAGCAAACAAAGAGAGAGAGAGAGAGAGAGCTATTATGTGCATGATTTAATTCTTAAAAGCTCCTAAAATTCTTCTTGTGCATAAATCTAGAGCTAAGATCGCCCACTGTAAGGCAAATTCTAACAGTGCACCCTAAATTAGCGCTTTGCTATTACGCCTTATTGAGTAACCTAAACAACGACGTGAATGTTGTACCAGAAACCTTTTTTAATAAAACCACTAAATAGAAATAATAAACAAAGATAAAATCGCTAAATTGACTAGAAATCAGCTGTATTGGCATTACTTGACAAACAATAACAAACACAATTTAGAAAACAAATGAAAAATCACAAAAAAATTTAAAAATTAACTGAAGCTATGTTATAAATATTTTGTGTTTTCATTAAAAATTTTTTTAGATAAACCAACTTGATATACCGATTTCCTTTTCTATTTTTTCTTTATGCTTAATCTCTTTCTATTTATCATCGCTTTTTTCGTTTATGCATGGATTTGTAAGCATTAGCTCAATACTCCACTCATTCAAATTTTAAAAGAAAAAACCATGGTAATTACTTTACAAAAATGCAATTATTTTGATTTTTCGACAATAAAACTCATCTACATCCATTTCCAAAATGTTTAACTGTATCAATAATAATGTATGTATTTATTAATTTTTCTGCAGCCAACTTCACTTTTTACGCTCTATCAAAATCAAATTTTTCAATTACAAAGCGTTGACGCCGCGTTATTTCGGTCTGATGCATACATTTTGTATGGGCATGAGGATTTTTGACAAAGAAAAAGCGTCTTACGCTTTAATTGAGGGTGCACTGTAAGAAGCTGAAGAAAACGTTGCTCGTTTTCATTCTAACACATCTATAGAAACTATTAAACGAAAACCTAGTCCCTTTCCTAGATTTCCAAAGGTACAGTAACCGCAGATGACAATGCCGCAATCCTCATGTGGGCTACAGTACGGTGTAACAATAGTTCTTTCGTCTCTCTTGGGTCACAACAAATCGTAACTATCTTGAATTGTATAAAGTATAAATTATTTTATGAAGGCAGAAGTTTGGCTACCGAATTATCTCAAGAGCTAAGAATTGTCCGCCTTGCTCATGTGATCTAGCACCCTTGCACTACCTTTTGTTAGATTATGTCAAAGTCTGATGTGTGCAGCCAAACCACCAACATTTGATTATTTGTAAGCATGAAAAATATTGACAGATCGCATTTATAATCGTTTGGTAATGAAGATGGACTGAATTTTAGATTCACATAAAATTGATAGCTTGTATTGAACGATAGTAAATCCAATAAGGTTTTATCGAAATATAAGATCTAAGATGTAAATAACTCGCAGATATTGATGGCACGTGAAACTTTAGTTAAAAGTAACATAAAGAAGAATGATTAAGCGAGGAAATATTTCTTCATCGCATGATTACATTTTATAAAAACCATTTTGTAACATTTTGAACAATAAACATAAAAGATCTCCCGTTTTATTGTATTTATTTTAAACAAAACATGAACAAGAAATATCTTTATGCACATCTGCATACAAATGTTCAAACAAATATGTGTAGTTTTATGCATTTTGTAGGAAAAGAAAACTTTTTTCGAAATAAGGAGTACAGCACTAACAAAAAAATGTATAAAAAAAAGTTTTGAAAGTAGCAACAATTTCAAACTAACACCAAGTTAAAATATTCCTTTTTTGCCAAAACCGACAAGTTCAGAAAATGAGAAGGTTTAACACACATGCACACTCAAGAAGGGGTCACCCCAAAGCAATAGAAAACAAATTCAGTTAAAGAAAATGTTTACTCTTAGAACCGTTATTATAACTTGCCGATAACTCAAAGTTGGATTTTATAAGCCTCATTTCGAAATAAGTTATGTCTAAAGTTTCCAATTATAAAGTATTACTGCAAGAGGCGGCTAACAGAATCATACATTTAGCTATCGGTAAGTTGTAATAATGAGGCTATATAACTAGCGATTAAAAACATGGTATTGTATTGTATTGTATTGTATTGTATTGTATTGTATTGTATTGTATTGTATTGTATTGTATTGTATTGTATTGTATTGTATTGTATTGTATTGTATTGTATTGTATTGTATTGTATTGTATTGTATTGTATTGTATTGTATTGTATTGTATTGTATTGTATTGTATTGTATTGTATTGTATTGTATTGTATTGTATTGTATTGTATTGTATTGTATTGTATTGTATTGTATTGTATTGTATTGTATTGTATTGTATTGTATTGTATTGTATTGTATTGTATTGTATTGTATTGTATTGTATTGTATTGTATTGTATTGTATTGTATTGTACTGTATTGTATTGTATTGTATTGTATTGTATTGTATTGTATTATGACTAGGTTGGTCCAGGTGAGCGCTTTGCACTGCGACCATCTATTGTACAACCCTTTGTTCCTCACGAGCATCAAGAAATAGTATTAGCTCCTTCTGTGAAAGCCTTTGCAAGTCCTGTGAACCCAATGTATTGGCCTGCAATAGCCTGTGTCTTCTATGGCCAAGTGCCACACATTCGATAATCAAGTGTTCCATTGAATCCTCTTCTTCTTCGCAAAATCTGCAGATTGCCGTATTGGATAGGCCCATTCTGTAAAGGTGCTTCTTGCAGGTATAGCGGCCTGTTACCGTCCCCCCCCTCCTCCACAGTGTCCTTACGTTCTTTCTATTCAGTTTTAGAGCAAGGTCTGCCCTCTTAGCATCAAAGCTAAGAAATTTCTTTGAGTGTTCTAGACCCCTAATGTTGTTCCACATTGCTGGATGTTGTCCATTTCTCCATTTCCGCCTGGAGGAGGAGTTTACTAAAACCAAAGGATGGAGTGGGCCCAATGAAAGCCCCATTGGCTCAGTTTTTGCGTAAGTGTCAGCCAACTCGTTACCCATATCAGAGCCTGTCGTGACATTCCAGTATTGTCCTGGATGTGAACGTACAGTTGCTCAAGGCTTTGAGTACCGACTGACTGTGGGAGAGTATCTTCATTCTGGCTGCCCTGTATCCCCTTTCGGATAGGATCCCTACAGCTTCTAGTATAGCACATAGTTCCGCTCTGGAAAATTGTGGTGTCTTTGCCAAGTGTTATTGCAATGCGTGCCCTAGGCCCCACTATTTCCGCTCCGACTCCCACTCCCTGGATCGACTTGGATCCATCAGTGTACCATTTTTTTGAGTCATCTCGTATCCACCTTGAGTTTGAGCACCACTCCTCCCTTGTAGGAAAGAAGATCCATGCGATCACTCGACCGAGACATATTTGAATCCTCAGCAATTTTAAAAAGGAAAAGTAAGATAAAGTTGAGGACTAATTGGGTTAGGTATACACCTGTGCCCTTAATTTAATTAAATTTAATTTAATTTAATTTTATTTAATTTAATTTAATTTAATTTAATTTAATTTAATTTAATTTAATTTAATTTAATTTAATTTAATTTAATTTAGAAGTGGCAGACTGCTTTGATATACATATGCTTATATAATTTCCGTTACTTCCATGTGCCGTAAGCTCTTGCAGAAAGTTAATACTCACTGAGCCTGGCGTTAAATTTTGATGCCAAATCAATTGAATATTGGTGAAAGAATTTCAAAAAATATAGTCCAATCAACAGAAATAAGGTTAATCACTATGAGCAATAAGGTTAATCACTATACAGTCAGTAATGAAGATCTCAGTTGAACCTGGGTTAAAGCAATTTGGGTGCTGATAAACATCGTGGTAGACGTGAAACAGTCATGGGAGTTATTACAAAGAAAATTTTTCTCAATTCGTAGGAAGTAAAGTTGAACTCGAGCTTCATAAAATAATTAGCATTTGCAAATATAATATTATGTTCGATGAGCTCTTGGTCCTGTTTGTTATATAGTTTAGTTTTGAAAGAATTTTATGTTTGCCAAGATTTCGTTTTCTGCTTCGGATACGTTTTTCAGAACAGTATAATGAAGAATATATCTAAAGGAATACAAAATATTGTCAAATATAAAATATTTTATAAATCAAATATATAATATCTAAAAATATTATATAATAATAAATTTTTATTATTCGAACTTGTTCTTATATAATAATTTTTGTATTAAATAAGTTCTTTAGATATTATTTTTGTGATTGATATTAATTAAATAAGACAAAAAAGACATTAAAGACATTTAGCAGAGTGGACAACTAGTTGTTTCGAAGCCGCCACACTTTCTCGTCAGCACCTGACTGAGTTCCACTCAGGGTCTCACGTTTCAAAAGCGACAACCATGTCACTCAGCCACCCAAGTTGTTGTATATTTTCTGTAAATATGCTTTGATAAATATAAAAATCAAATAGAAATGGTGTGTTTGATATAATTAAAATTTAGACAGAAAATATACAACAACTTGGGTGGGTGAGTGACATGGTTGTTGCTTTAGAAACATGAGTAAATAAAAATGTGTATTGGGCTAAAGAGTGGTCAAATCTCGCTCGCATCCTTCAGTTTTCTGCAACTGATTCCAATACACCACTATGTAATTACTGGAAACCCATTATCAAACGATTACAACACAAAAAACATGAAGATAATATTGCCAGGGCAAGCAGTTCTCAGCATCATGATCTGTACCCTAAACTAAAATTTGATATCGTTCCAAATTTCATCGCAATTTTATCGTCGTATGTCATTAGTATGACAGTAAAAGCACGAGCAGGTTTGCTGAATTTTAATGCTAGAAGCTTTAGAAATAATTCAAAAACGACATGTTCAATATGCAACCTCGATATACCTGAGAATACTTTCCATTTTATTGGAGTTGGCCCAATTATAAAGAGCCAGCTCAATATGTACGAAGTACTTAAAATTTTAAATGGCTATGATTATAATGCTCTCTACAAATATACACAGCTCTGTATGAATTATAAAAAACTGCTAGTAAATAAATTTAATTGCTGATAAAATTTGCTAAAATTTTGATTTTTGTTAAGTGTTAACTCATGTTAAATAAAAAAGAATTATGTATTTAAATATAACTGTATTCTGTCAAACAGTCTTACAACTGTTCAGCCTAATATAGATAAATAATATACTTACATAAATCAATTATTTATAAATATATACATATGTGTATACATTTTATTTAATTTATTAATAAATAATAATAAATAATAATATTTCATTCATTGCAAAACTATTAAATATAAAGTATAACACAACAGTGAGTTCAAAACTCTAAGCAGTGATGCGTTGTGTAAAAAAGTTTCTTCTTTGTTTAAGGGAAACCCACAAAAGTTAATAAACATACGTATGGAATTGGTACATGTCTACATGTATTTTCTACTTTATACTTCCTGATGATGTATGTATGTTTTAGTAGCATTTGCCAGAGAAAGAATTTCATGAAAATGTTTGCTTCGTTTTTCTATTCTTTTTTTTTTTTTTTCTTTAATTTTTAACACAAATCAGTGTGAATAGAAACATAGAAATAAAACTGACTGAGAGACCATGTGAAAATTCATTTGTTGATGTTAAATAATAGTCCAATAACATCAGCCACTAACTTTGTTAGAGAGATAAAAACATTTTTCAAGTAACGCTGAAAACTCATTTTAAAATTTTTATTTTTGAGAAATAAAAATGTCCGACACGTTCGTGTCTGCAGCAGAATGGTTTCTGTCTGCTCAGATCGTTCACAAATAACAAGTGAAACAATGAAAGAAGGTGGCGTTGCGATAAAAGAGAAAAAATTAGGAATACAGAGAACTGAACAACAAGAATTGTGTTTTAAGTCCGAATGATTAAGCCATATTCAAGTCTAATGTGCGTATTAAAAAAAATATATTAATATGCAGTTAAGGTGTTTATCAAAATAGTTTTGCATTTAAAAAACATCACCTGAAAATCATTTGATTATTACAATTGTTATATCTTAATAACATCCAGACAATCTTAAATACTTTTAATCCATTCGAACATGTGTGTGCTCCATGCCTGAGTCAAGGATGTATGTATGTAGAGAAGAGTAATGCAATTTTATACTTTTATTATTTTACCTAAATTCAAAACCGGAGTGATTGATAAATATTTTAGTTTATTGAAAAATATTGTGTGCTTGTAAATTTAAACAAGTTTTAATGCATTGAACAAATATTATATCATGACAAATGTTGCAATCAAGTCTTGCCACAAATCTTAAATGTATTGACAAGAAGCAGCAATGGACAATAAGAGATTAGAATACTACAGCTGGTCTGTTGCTGCATGTTACCACATGTCAGCGTTTCAATTGCTGCTTTCGGCATCGAATGCAAAACATACTACGATTCAAGTTCCAATTTATTAAGATTTCCTTCAATCAGTCATTAAATTTCAGAAGTTGGGCCCAATTTTAGATCGAAAATTTTTTGTTGAAATATAAGATTCGTCACCGAATACCTGAAAACGAAAAAGTTATTGTAACGAGTTTCAGCAAATTCCTGATAGCATAAATTTTCTCTTCAATAGCAATTTTGTTTATAAATCTATAGAATTTGATATGCAATCCGTTCTCTGGCCTGATGAAAACTTTAACGATGAAACCATTAGTTGTGTTAATTTTGAATCTTTGTTGGTAATTCTTGATCTCTTTTTCAAAGTCTGTGCAAAAATATTTATTGCAAAAAATATTTTTTTACAGCTCACGCTGAATTTAACATTCGATTTCTTGTTAAAATGGGAACAGTTTTACTATGTGAAGGTATGAATGAATTAACATATTGCTGATACATACATATGTACATATATTTTAAATTTTTGTTAAACTCATTTGACAATATCCCAGTTTATATACCTTTTCACAAATAACAAACTCATAGTGTATGGCACTGATATATCATCTAGTAAAAATGAATACGAACATTCAAAATTGCTTGAATTTTTTAATTTTGTATACCTTTTTAGGTGTGAACTATTTTTGTTATTATTTATTTAATATTAAAATGAATTTGAAAAAATTTTCTTTCGAACATTTTTTCCTTCGCACATTTGTATTGAAAACAACAAAAACAATTGAAAATTTTTCCTGTTTGCGCAGGGAGTTACTGTTTGTTTTTCAGAAGCGTTTTGAAATTTCAAAGTTGAAAACGCTGATTTTTATATACACTGAAGCCCCGACTTGCGTCGTTCCGATTTGCGTCGCTTTTTAAAACTGGAAAAATTCGATTTGCGTCGGTTTGAGTTACGTCGTTTTGACCCCGATTTGCGTCGATTCGATTTGCATCGTTTTGATTTCGATTTGCGTCGATAAACACGGTTACATTTTTTACTGCATCATTGTGGATTATCATTTTTAGCATTTGTAGTGTATTTAGCATCTTGAATTCATTAGTTTTTACAACTTCTGGCAACAACGATCGTCACCTGTACGTTAAGAAATTTTCAGATTACGTGAAAAAAGGGGAATCCCCTTTTCTTTTTTATACAAGTGGTGCTAAGAGCAGCTGTCTGGTTATGGTAACCATTTAGTGTGTGATTCACCAGAATATGCCTTAAGGACGTAAAGCATGAAGTCATTTTTATGTTTTCTTTTCCCAATTTATGGTTTTGTTATTTATTTATAATATATGTATGTAAACATTTGTTAAGTAAATTAAATAAATAAAAACGTACTCATGCTAGTATTTTTTTTTTTATCAAAAATACAACATTTTTTGATTTGTTTTAAATATTTTCCCCAACAAATTAAATGCACTAAGCATTTATATAGAAAAAAGTGATTCGATTTGCGTCGTTTCGATTTGCGTCGCGTTTCTCCGGTCCCCATTAACGACGCAAGTCGGGGCTCTAGTGTACTTATAACATTAAGTATTAATGGAAAACAGATTTGTCGATGTTCGGCCTACAGATAGGTATTTGAAATGCCGTTTTTGAGAAAACTACTTAGCTCGAAAAATCTTTTTGACGCCGAACTGTTTATATGTATATCGCGTTATGTGTTTGCTAGAGAAATTCTACAAACTAAGCTCATAAATAACCGGGATATGGCCAGAAAAACTTGCACCTCTTGTATGAAAATTTTGAAAAAAATATTTTTCTGCTTTGAAAATAAATATTATACGTATCATTTTGCATGGTCACTAATAACAGAAAAATTTTAAATAAAACAAAAAAAAATTAACTGAAAACATATTGAAATGTGCATACTCAGAACTACGCAAGCGCTGTTATAGAAATAGTTATCCTAAAAGGTTTTACACATTAACCGCCTGTTTTCCGAGAACTTAAACATATGTTCATTCTTGTATTTATATGCTAAACCCTGCAGAAATTATTGGAATTCATGATCCGTTTTAAGTAAAAAGGAGTAGTTACAACAAGGGCCAATGTAATTTAAGAATGGACCATGATGCCTATCATAGTCTTCAACTTTTCTTTTCTTCTTTAAAATGTTCAGCACTCGCATTTGATCACAAAAAATTCTTTTTAAATTTGGGAAAGTAAAAATCAAACTAGAGAAAGCCTGATAAAATTATTAACAAAAAAATTTTATGTTTTCGGCAGTAAAACTCATGCTCTAAACACATAGACGACAGCAGACTTCAAATGCTGCCAACTTCAAGTGCAGCCAACTTCAAATGCTGCTCTGAAGTCGGCTTCATAATTTTTTTGAAGACAGCAACAACATAATAATCAGCTGATGTGTAAATCAATTTCAAGTTTTTATTCAAAGTTTAAAAATATAAAAAATGAGCGAAGAAAATTTAGTGATTTTTATCTCAACAATTGCTAAAATAGCCCAGACTACAGCTGAAGTGTATTAAGCCCATGTGACGAATAGTACAAGAAACCGAAAATGGTGGGTTCGCCCAGAACAGCTGTGTATTTTAGCAATGCAAATTTTAGGGAAATTGAAGTTATTGATGAAAAATGTAATAATATCACGAAAAAACTATAAAAACACATACATTTATTTGTTTATTGCATTTTTTGCAATGTTCTTTTGTGTTTAATACTAAAAAAAAAGTTTTTGTTCTAATTTGTCCAATTTATACAATATACATACTTATAATGGCAACACTATATTTGCTTATTTGCTGCCCGTCAAAATAGAAAATAGCCCAAGTTGGCAGCAGCAGCAAATGCTGTTGTGCAGTCGTGCTGCTCTGCTGCCGTCAAAATAATCGACTTCATTTAAACACATGCATTTTATTTTTGACGTATTGCTGCTTGCTGTCTGTTGTCATCTATGTGTTTAGAGCATCATAGTTAGTTTTGAGTTAATGAACAAAAAAAAGTCTTTACGAAAAGTCGGCTTAACAAAATAAAATACCAATTTTTATTAAGAAATTCAATGATACATTTTTGAGAACCGTTGATTTTTTATTCTTTTATATCTTAACGAAGAACGGAATCAAATTGCTTTTTCACATTCAATGCCACGAACACAAAATATACAAATTGTTGGAAAAGAAATTTGCGTGAACTAAATCTTTTATTTTGTTAAAAATAAAAAAAACACTCAACTTACCAATTGGCTGAGAGACTTGTTCGAATGCAAATGTGTCGATGCAGCAAAGACATACGACTATATACATACATACACTTTTAAGAGATTTTTCATATTTCAATGTTTTTGTCAAATTTTCAACAATGTTTTCCAAAGTTTCACATATGTACGTTTATATCTTCTATGTGCATACATACATTTACACACATGTGTGTATGTATGTATGTATGCTTGAGTTTGTAACAGGCTTGTATTCGTTTTGCATGCATTTGGGTTAGTATGACTTTAATTGCTCTTTTATTCATTCCTTAACATTTGTATGTCAAACAGTCATCCGCTCATACTGACAGAGACATTTTTAGATGAATTCTTATTTATTTGCTTTTCAAATTTTGATATTCACCAAATACAAGCAAAAAAAAAAAAAAAAACAAAAGAAGACATGCAAAAGAAAATAACAACAAATTTATCAGAAATAACAGTTTTTAGTTTTGTGAAGATAGAAAAAAGAGCATCATATGCACAAATTTATTTCTTTATTAAAATGGGGAACCAGTTGGAAACAAATATGCAAACATACATACAATTCTCTTGAAGCACAGAAATTGCATCATACATTTGCGCAATGTTATTAAATTTCACATGAAAGACGACTGACCCACGAATAAAAATGGAAATTTAAATAATATTATGTTTATATCGATGGATTTTCAGAGGAAAAAGATCAAGATTAAAAATTATTTTATGATATAAGAAGCTTAAATTCTCATCTAATGCAAGCCACATACCTTTTGAGTGCTTCATTCCTTGAATTTGGTAGTTTTGTGCACAACATCGATTTTTTTTCATTACAACATTAGTGCACACCCGCATCTCAGCAATAATGCTTGGCAGTATTGTGTGTCATCGGGTTTTCTGGTGTGCCATAGCCCGACCGAATTTTGCAAAATCGTATAAAATTGAAGTATATGAATACCAGGTAGCCGCATAACTACAACAAACACTTGATATATTTTCTTGGAAGATATACTTTAAATTCTGTCACCCATTTGTTCGCCTTTATGTATGTGTTTGTGTTGCGTATTTTGATGGCCCATCAAATTAGAAGCAGTAATCAACTGGTTTTGAAAGGCTACTTGTTATGAAGTATTTCTCGCAATTTAAGCTGCAAATTTAAGTACGTGTGAAAAGTATTTGTGTATATGTACATATATTGAAGAGTTCATACAAAATTTAATAAAAGCATGTCTTCTAGAACATTTTATTAAGGATTATTTTAAATCTACTTTGTTTATAGCTTTTTAACAAACTTGGTTGGTGGCATGGAGATTTCACATAAATACAAATTTAAGTGTGAAAGAAGAACTGGAGAGTTACAGCAACAAATCTCCTAATATGCATCATATATACATGTCAAACTTTACTCTTCTACCAATTCACTTAACAATCCATATTTTTTTTTATCTTAAGGTAATGAAATTCTTGCTTTCAGGGTGTTGGTTTTTATTCGTAAGCAAAGAAGTTGCAGATGTTTTAAAAAAAATATTTATAGGAATAACTAATGGGTTAATTTTAGGTTTAATACTACATGCATTTTATTAGGTTAAAGTTGCTCAGGCAACGAGATCTTACATTTCATTCCTTCCACAAAATTCAACCCATTACATGTAGTAGAAATTGAGATAAAATAAACTGCATTGAAGAAAGGAAAAATGTGTGGAATTTTATTTGCAAACCAAAAAAAGTTGGTGTCATAACCTTTTCGTGAAATTTCGTGAACTGACGTAAAATGACACTCATGCACTCACTTATCTAAAATTTAATCACGATCACGCGTGATTCACGTAGAGGTCATGAATCAGCCATGGTAAGGGGTGTTTTTTTTTCGATGTATATAACTTTAAGTTGCAATAAAACAACGATGGCTTACTCGATTGACATGAATTTTATTTATCCGAAAGATAATCTTGTGACATTGTCACGGCTGGCGTGGATGAAGTCCAATCTAAACGCCTAATTTTCGATGACTTTTTTCAATTCACAGGCCCAAGACGTAAAATTAGGCAGCCACCAAACGTGTCTTTCAATAAATCGATTGTGGCACGAGCTGTGTGACATGTTGGGCCATCTTGTTGAAACCACAACTCCTGGACAGGATGGTTATTCAATTCAGGAATGAAAATCATGGCTCTATACCGATCAACATTGACTGTAACGTTCTGGACATCATCGTTTTTGAAGAAGCATGGGCCAATGATTCCACCAGCCCATAAATCGCACCAAACAGTCAGTTTTTCTGGATGTAATGGTGTTTTGACATTCACTTGAGGATTAGATTCACTCCAAATGCGGCAGTTTTGTTTGTTGACGTGGCCATTCAACCAAAAGTGTGTTTCATCTTTAAATGAAATTCGCTTATGAAAATCGGCCACAACGGCAATCTCAAATTGCTCTATTTGCAAGTGCGGTTCAGGCGTGAGTCTATTCATGATGAATTGCCAAACCAACCTAAGAATAAATCACTTGACAACTGTTAAATCGGTCGCCATCTTGAACAGCAATGCCAATTTAAAGTTCTATACATCGAAAAAAAACAGCCAGCCTGTAAATCTTCAACTTTACTTTTATATTATTTTCTTAAAAAAGTTAACCCCTCCAAATGTATCATAAAAAGTTTTACTCAATTTTGAGGAAGTAAAATCGAACTCAATCCCAATCAAATTATAGGCAATTGAAGCTACACTATACTGTTTCGATGCTTATAATTACACACGGTAACAGAGTTATGCCCTTTGAAAGTTTTAATGTTACAAAGTAATAATTTTAATTTTTTTCTTTCTTCTCGAGAAATGATGGAATAATATTTTTCACTACTTGCCAACACGGGATATTATTGCTAAAATGCCAGTACAGTTAATCCAATTCTATCAAATAAAATAAAGAAATATTTAATTAAAACATGATTCTCGCGTATGTTGATCTCTGGTTGTAATTTACTTAAGGCTGAACTGAGGATAATAGTTCAGCATCCTGGATGTGTTTTTTTGTCATGGCTCGAGAAAATACATGCAAAATTTTAACTACTAAAAGATGTTTTGCTAACAGTAAATTTTAAATACATATAATTGGAAAAAAAATATTGTTTTTAAGCAACAGCATTAATTTGCTTGTGCATATTTAAATTTACATCGTATTTAATCAGAGGTGCTTTAAAAAATTGTGCGCAACAAAAAAACATTAAATTCCAGCCAGTTACTTATTCGTTTAAAACATGTATGTAGTATATGTGTGTATGGTGGATTTAAAAAAAAATCAAATAAGAGAATGAGTGAAATCAAACCAACAATTAAAGCAAAAAACCATCATTCATACGAATCATGTAAAATTACTGAAACAACAAACCGCAATTTGTGTGATTTATTTTCAATCAAAATATTGTTTAACTGAAATGAAATGAAATAATTGAAAGCGCAACACGGTCACTAACAGTCTGCTAGTGGCAGAATAATTCAATCAGAACACACAAACTTCTGTCAATGCAAATGTAAATGCGATGTGTGTTTAAGTATTGAAGGCTTCGATATAAAACAGAAAAAATGCATGACAATCTGAAGTGTTTACACAGTAAATACAAATTTTTAGATTCAGCTTCAGATAAGCAAGAACGCGTCTACAGCAACAGTGATGGTCAATTAGCCGGTCATTACTGATGCAAAATCCTATCAGAAAAATTTACTAGAGCTTGTGGGAAGCCCTTCTGTTCACATGATGTTCCAGAATTGTCAGTTTAAGCTACGCTCTAACAATCTATTAATTAAACCGATCTGTTGGCTAGTACAGAAAAAAGTCTTCTACAAGAAATACGGATCATAGTTGCGCTCACTTGACAATCCATTTATCACATTCCATAGGGTGGCGCACCAAATACATATTGATTTAATAAGTTAAGCTTTGTATAGACGGTTCTCAGATCTGACAATATTGTAAGACCTCACAACGTGCTGGCAATCTACTAGAAATACAAAATTTTCAGCATTAATGAATATTATCAGTTCAGACAATTGCTAGAAAATCTTACGATTTCATTGCCAGACAACAAATTTAGCTACCAACGAAATTTGTCAGCTTACACGGATGTAAGATTTTCTACGTATCAAAAATTGTCAGCCAATTGTCATTATTAAAATACACCCACACACACCCACACATGCCATTATTCACTCTTTATTTTTCTCGCTTAATAGCCATGTTTTTAATTTTTTTATTCTCTTTTCTGCAACTTTTTGCCTCTCGTACTCACATTTTTACTATTCTCTTGTTTTTTCTCTCCCTTTCGTACACACACATTTTTCTTTAATATTCTTTGTCATTACTCTGACAATGACGCCATTGTAAGGTGTTGAGAATTTATGCATCTTACAATCAGGACAGGGCAGTATTTGAAATACGTATTTAAAATACAAATACGTATTCTGTATTTGTATTTTAAATACGACTCATCAATGTATTTGTATTTTGTATTTTAAATACTAAGCACTTGATTATTTTGTATAATACTATTGCTCTCAAAATACATTTTAAATTTATGTTAAAATATATGCGCTAAAAATTATTCCATTCATACATCAACTAAAATCGAAAATTTTGCTACTGTCTTATTTCCAAAAAAAATAGCAATACCACAATTTAATTAGCAAAGCACTTGTGTAAAGAAAACGCAACTGAATTCACATACATTCAAGTGCTCAAGTGCCATCCGGGCAGGCTTAGTTATATTGAAGTAGGCAAAATCCTCTTGGCTGCTCAAACCTGATAAAATGTCTACTCTTTCGAGCCTGGTGTGGGTGGACTGCTTTCTGGCAAGATAGAAAAACTTTCGAGCCTTTCAACGAGTAGTTCGTCTTGATCAATAGGATTTGTAATTTGTAACTCTATAAAAGGACTGTTGTTGGGTGAATAGACAACAAAGTTCACTTATGACGGAAATAGTGCAAGTGCTTGTGTTTTTAATTTAAAATACCTTATTGGGTTTCACTTAGATTGAAATGTGATTGAAAATAGTAACAAATATAATATTAAAAAAATTTTTTTGTCGAAATTTTTCATTTGGAAGCACCCAATTCGTGTGTGATCTTAGCAAGGCTATAGAAAGTGGGCTTAAATATTAGCTTGCCTTTCACTTCATGACTCATAACATACCCGAGTACCCTACAGATTTCATCTACTTCACCTCACATCTACCACCGTTTTGAAGAATTATAGTTCTTGTCTACATTTAAATACCAAAACATTGATAGCCAATTATTAAATACGTGCGCATATTCTGTGTAGCATCAGTGAATGCTGTACATGGTGATGGATGCACTAGTTGATTGGTAAAAAATACGTGATGTTGCGTAAAGAATCAAGAAATTAAAAATGACTGCTGCAAACACAAAAGGCATCGACAAAAACTCCCATTTGCAAACACGATCAAATATACATTTATTTATATTTTCGAATCCCTATAAAACATGATTCACTAATGTTGGTATGTGTGGTTAAGCAATTGCAATTATTGCTGCTGCTTTCCAGGAAAACGAACATAACTCAGAGGCTGCGTTCTCCTCTACAGATACATATACAAATATGAAAACCATGGACAGTATAAGCAAGTGTTTGTGCGAACATTTAGTAATAAAGGGACTTTGCGAAGAGGGAAAAATTGCTTATTCTGAAATGTAGATAAAATGTAGACATGAATGCGTGAATGTTGAACTTATATACAGACATTAATAAGCATTGGATAAAAAAAATACATGTACATTTGTTTGACTGTTCGCTTAGAATGTTACTGCCGTTCGGTTGTCCTCAACCAAACAGTCAGCCATCTATCGAGCCCATCAGCTCGCCAACTGTTTGGCAGATAAAATACAAAGTTTAGTGGACTGCAGAATTGTTTAATGAATGCATTGTTTGATATTTAATTCCCGGGGCGTATTCAAATTTAAATTATATTTTCATGGGTCCATCCAAGCTGAGCTTAGTTGAAACAAGCATCAGCACGTTTAAAATCACACACAAACGTCCATGCATACATATGTACATGGTTGAGCGTTCTTGCACATTTTGAATACAAACTTATATTAGGCGGGTTCACGCAAGCTGCATAAATATGTGCGAAAGAAATCACAACAAAATTTACCCCTTTGCAATACAGAGAACTTTTGCTTTCACACATTCGTCAACCACATTTTTCATGGCAAACAAACAACATTTTCTGAATGAAGACACTATTGGTTAAATACATATATTCTATTCTTTGAAATGCTCTCAAGAAGTATCGTATTTGATCTAATAAAAAAAAAAATATATTGGATAGAATGGATCGATAAGGCAATCGATAACATTAATTTTCGTTAGTTTTTGGCATGAGTAAAAAGAACTCTGCAATCAATGACATACTAATGTATTTTTGGAGCTCCCACCCAAAGGAGAAGTCGTGATACGGGAGCGGTGTATTAAAAAAATATTATAAAATTAAAATATTCTTGGGGGGTGGTTCCACATTTGATTCTTCGAAAGTAAAATTTTCCTCCTACAAAAAATGTTTCCCCTATCACTTTAAATAAAATGGATTCGCTAGGGGGACAAATTGCTGTGTTGAGGTCATAACACCTCTCATCTTCACTTTGGATGCGCAAAATTTCATAATTACAACACTGCCGCATATTTGAATTGCTTTTGCAAACTTCGTCTTAAGAGTCCTACTTATATTAATAAATTTTTAATTTCCTTTCCAAAATAAGATTATTGTAACAATATTGTACTGCAAAGCCTTTTTTGCACAATTCAGGTTTTTGAACCAGTCTAATGTAGAAATTAGTGTATTTACAAAACTGTATATTTGCAATTCATACATTTATTCATGCATTTAATACCGTAAGGCTTTACGAAAAGTGGCTTAGTAAATGTGGCCCCAGACTTTAGATGAAAATTGCCCTTAACGTGAAGAACAACAAATTGTAACTGCTTCTGAAATTTACCACCATTTACCAAAAAACAAATTCAATATAATACTGCAAAATTTACTTTAAAGACTTATTGGCTGAAGGACATACCACGATCCAAAATATTTCGGGCTCAGTATTTTTTCTATCTCAGTTTTCTGACATATTTTGATTAATTGAAGAATCTTGTGTTGAAATATTGTATAATTTGTTGTTAATTTATCTGTGGTAAAATGGAAAAGTAGATTAAGTCGAAAATTAAAGTATTGAGATATAATCACTTTTGTGTAGTTTTTATTCCGCTTGATTTTTGCGAACAGCTGATGAATTTATACATTGGTAACATGTTTATTAGAGAAGAAGGATGAATATTAAAAAAAAAATATTTTTAAATTCAGAAGATGTTACACATTTTCCACTTAAACGCTTTTTCGAAACTGAGATATGCGTTGCACTAGACCTTAAGTAGCTTAAGCGCTTCTGTTTAAAGAAAAAGTAGGTATTGTGAAGTTTTAATAAACATAACAGGTGTTATTCAAGTTTACAAAAAGATATTAAAGAAGATATAGTTATTGTTTACATGACAATATTTTTTATTTTACCGAAAAATTAAACACTCATTTAAACATAACTTGTTTGAAAATAATGGCTTTATTTTTTCAAGGTTAACATTTACACAGCTTAAGTGAAGTTAAGCGATACCGTTTTATGATCAATGGAAAATCTGAATATGTAAATAAAACTGTGTGTACATAAGTTGTTCTGAACAATGCATTATTGATTCAAAATACTTAACTAAAATGTAAAAGTACATAACATTGATAAAAAAAAAACAGAATTTTTTTAAAACTGACTAAACACATTTAAGCGCCTTTGTTTCGGTAATGTGTCAAACAGCTTAACTCAATTCCATCTTATGTCGAATTAAGCTACTCTTCCATATTGCCACAGATATATATATATATATATATATATATATATATATATATATATATATATATATATATATATATATATATATATATATATATATATATATATATATATATATATATATATATATATCACATAAAGTAATGACGTCGCTTGGCAAGGCGCAAAATATGAAAACCTGGTCATTGTGTCGTATGAGTGATGCAATAATATCGAACTTGATTGCTGCTTAGAGAATATAAAATAATAATCATACGCAGTGATGACAATGTTAAGCGATTTCTCACCAATATCCAAATTATTTTTGTGTTTGTTGTTATTATGTCTGTGAAAACAATGCAGTTAACACTTACGCCAGGAACAGCGATTTTTGAAGATTTATTTTACTTTATACTCAAGCTTTTTTTTATATACGATTGTCAATTATTTCATCGGGATTTTAGCTTAATCCTCAGAGTTGAGAGAAATTTATTTACTAGTTAATATTAGTTATCAACACTTTTAAAGGATCAAAAATATATTAGGGGCTAACAATAACTCTTATTAATTGTCTTCTCTCTTTTCAGCCGTCCATATGCTGCCTACCTTTCGTAAATACGGTCTATTTTTAGATCTAAAGTAATACATTTCAATTGGCTCTTACAGCAAATATGTATATAATTATTCATTTTTAAATAGAAGAATATGTAATTTCCCAACCCGCCATATTTTGTACTCTGCAGTATTAATTTTTTTTTTTTTAACAAACACAAAACTGCGAAGGTTGTTTGCTTGTCTGCAGAAACACCCAGAGCCTTCGGCAGGAATCGAACCTGCGACCTCGAAGACTCTTGGTAGAGCACTCTACCAATTCATCCATCGAGGCGCTCAAGCATATGGACCCCGTACCTCTCCTCCCACACCCAAAATAGAATTTCGCAACTGTAGATCGAAAACTTGACATTCTTTTTTTAAAAAACATGATGTTTCGAGGTATGAATTCATTGCCGATTAGGCTCACATATAATCCTATTGCAAGAACAAAGTTTGGCAACTGAGCATAAACGTCACAGGGATTCAAATTACCTGATTTTCTTTTCAATGCAGCATTTTCATTTTCCTTTCCGGCCTTTTTTGCTAGAGCCAGTTGGCAGCTAGGAGCAACTCCCCGGGTCATGCCAATGGAATTTTGCAATTGTTTGTGTAATAATACCACAAAATACGAACTGATGTCGATATGAGTATGAATTCAGCAAACATTTAGCGCGTGAATAAAGATTCATTTGTAATTATCATTAGCGTCGTAATTATCATCAGCCACCAACATCCTGCTCAACAGCATCATCTTCGTTATCATCACATTCATTGAAAAATAAAAAACAAAAACAACAAAAACGAAAAGCTGCAGCGGCAATAGCAACAACAACAGCAACGAAAAAGTAAACATTTATAAAATGTGAATTCATTTTCAGTAAACATCCTTTACTTTCTCCACCTTAAATGGATGCACACATGAATGCGTATGTATTTGTGTGGGCATGTATTTGCATATGGAATCGCGGAAACTACTTTTCTCCCCTTTCAACTTTGGAGACGCGACCAACAAACGAACAAACTTACCAGCCAGCCAGTCAGCCAGCCAGCTAGTCCGTCGGCAGTAGTTCTTTCTGGCTGTTCGTGTTTGTTGGTTTGTAATTTAAAACAACATATAAAAGTGGTACTTTTAGCGGCTAAAGAATTAAATCATTCATACATTCATTCCACCAACCGAAAACTGTAAAAAATGCGAGCAAAAAAAAAAAACACTGAACGAAAAAGCGGCAAAAACATGTAAATTGTTGCCCTTTATCTACTCTTTAATTTTACACTTCTGCTGCTGTTTGCTGTTGTTGTTGTTGGGGTTTTTTTTTTAATTTTTATTATGTTTTCTTTTTTTTTGGGGGGGGATCGTAAGAAAGGTACTTGAATAGTTGAAAAAAGGAATAAACGAATGAACAAACATGCTGAATTGTACCACCAGTATGTTTGTGGTCCGTTCAACAATTGAGGTTTAAAATTCATTCATGTTTATCTGCTTCTTCTTGTACATTTTTCTTTTTCAAACATTTCAACCTTAACAAATTGGAAATTCTGTTATTAAAAATGTAATAAAGAAGGAATAATAAAAAAGGAAAATCACAATAAAACGGAAATGTCGATTGATGGGCAACTTAAGTGACTCAAATATAAAGAAGATTTTACATTTAAAGCGATTACTTGAAAAATCAAAAGTATTAATGAATAAGTAAATGACATCATTCAGTGCATGAATGATGCGGCTAATGTTGCAATCGAACTGCCTTTTTGCTTGTTGATTTTTGTTTATTGTGTTGGATGGAAAAATTGAATTGGTATTAACCTTTTGGCATTACGAATCATTTGTTGTTGTCGTTGTTGTTGTTGTTGGCTTGTACAATTCAGCAAATAACAGTTGGTGTTCGAGTAATTTGTTGCTTTTTTGCAGAATATTTACGTTGGATTTTGTTGAAAGACGCCAGTTTGAATGGCGCAACACAGACATGTACGTCTTAATCTGTTTAACATCGACAAAATTGATAATTATTTATTGGGCGTTTATGTTTGATCCTGTTTTCTACAACTTGAGCAATACTTCTTGTGGAAAAATTGTAATTACGAAGATTATTAAAGAAGACAGGGAAAGTAAAGTAGAGCTTTACCGATTGATCACATTATATTTTATAGTTTTTCAAATTCTGGGTTCGAAGCAATTTGATGATGTTCGTTGCGGCGGACGTGAAACAGCCTTGTTATATTCTCCAGTTAATATGTTTTCAACTTCAACCATATTGTCTTTTCAAATAACTTTGATTACTACAATTTTACTTCATTTCCCAGCCTAGGAGCAGTAGAACTGAACTTAAAATCCCCATAAATAAATACACTGTTCTGGGAAAAAAAGTTTTTTATTGGCTATTTTTTCAAAAAAAATTGTTGATGACAATAACTTTGATACGCTTAGACCAAATCTGCTTTAAATTTTTCATATCAGTAGTGCTATTTTGTAACTGTTACCGATCCAAAAATCGTACTTTTTTCTACATATTTCATCGCTTGCAGTTACGATTATGTGATTCTGTAATATAATTTTAACGATCGTAAACAGATGTAGTTTTGCGTACATTTGGAATAAAATGTTTTTACATATTATTTATTTTTAAAAAAGAAAAATAATATAAATTGTGTTTTTATTATTGTTTCGATTTGTGTGCTTACATTTTAAGCACAAAATACACTTAAACGATTAAATAAACAAGAAGTAAATGTTGATAGTGAAAATATTGATAATGATTAGTAAAAGTGACAAATCAATTTAGACGACAGCGAATATCGTTGCAAAATGTTACAGAATAGCAAATTCGACAAAATATGGTTAAACCAATTTTAGCGATGCGATTATCTTTAAAAAAGTTACAGAGTTCCCGCACAGGTAGAAATGTTTAATATATACCTGGCAAACTTTCAAACCTAAATTAGACAGCTACTTCGTTGGTTTTCGTAATTTGCTCTCCTATGGCCTTGAAGACATTCAACATATAAAATTTCGACAAAAAAAAATTTTTTTTCGTAAGAGTCGCTGTTTTTTTATATCTTAAAATGCAATAAAATGCATCCTGCCTGGCTTGCGATTGTGCAAAACCTAATTTTGTGATGCCGCAGCAGCTTGTTAAGCGGTAGTACATAATCTTTTGCTTCCAGTTAGACCGAAATTTTCGCTGACGTCTTCATGACTGACTGTCCATATTTAATCTTATTGATCAACTTTTCATTTTATCACTGCGTTTTTCTGTTAATTGGAAAATATTTTTTTACATTCTCTCGCCTACATCCAATTGAATATCAATGAATTTTTGTGTTTGTTGCTATTGTATGTGTTACTTGAACTTTTGGTTTGTCCAACAATTTCGGCGTGATAAACGAATAACCGTATACATATATTATTGTATAAGCTATTAAGCTTTCCATAATCGACGACCGCAAAAAATTTGTATTTCTCACTGTTGCACTAACTGCCTGCAATTGTTTGCAATCAGATGTACGAGTGAAGGTGTGAGTGCAATTAATGCGTTACATTAAAGTTTTCTTAAAAAGGAGTACTTGCTTCAAGTTGAAAATATAAAACGCGACAACAGATGTTTAAATTCTTTTAATTCTGCTTCGGGGCCGAATTAAAGCATTTGCGATTGAATAAACTCTGTCACATATGCCTTATGCTTGTTGCTTTTTTAATTTTGTTTCACATTATTTTTGTCGATAGTTTATTCGATAGTTTATTAAAGCAAGTACTCGTTTTTCAATAAAAAAAAAAAATAATAATAATGAATCATAACTTTTTCTTTAACCTTCGCTACCAGAATGTTGAATGTTTTTCAATAGTATCGATGGGTAAAGTATTGCAGTGTTACACAATTTTCCTTTACATAATGCGGACATTGCTTCGAATTGCAATACTACTGACATTTGTTATACTAACACTTAATTTTTTTAGACCTATATTTTGAGTATCTCCAAAGCTGTAAGAGATAGAAAAAATTTATAAAAAAATTTTGTCTGGCACCTTTTACTGTTTTAATTATAAAATTTAAGGAAACAGCTATCGTTGTGTTGCAATCTGACAACTGACAGCTCTATCGCACAGTTGAAAATTTTTGAGATTATATGCATTCAGAACGTCTTGGAATACGAGTGGTATTTATGATATTTACCGTAAGTTAAAAGATGCATCTCAGCCGAAAAAATTTAATAAAATCGTTCTATTATTTTTGAGGTGGATTATGTCAGCAACATGTGCATGGATGAACTTAATTAAATTTTTAGGGAAGTCAAGGCCTAGTGCTTAGCAGAGTTCAATTGTGGTCGTAATTCATTCCAAGATGAATTTCGCACAGGTCTTTCCGAAAAACATTCAGGCATGTATGCGAGTGAACTGATATTGCAAGATCGCCATGTGACCGGTGCTTGGTTTTGCTCGCAGTACTTGGTTCGATAGCGTTCGTATTTGCCATACTTTTGACATTGATTGGGAATGATTTAAGCACGAAATGAGTCAATTTGTCCTGAGTGTGATGATTATGCATTTGATTTGAAGTTTCTTGATGGAAGGAATTTCGTTCTTTCCGAGCTTTTGACACCGCTTGGGAGTGATCTGCGTACAAATGGATAAACTAACTACAAATGAATTGTAAATATAGATTTGGTTCGAAAATTCGAAAATTCAATATTTTCGCAGCTGCTTTACAAGAAAACGGTTTTGACTAACAAATTTATGTTTGACTTGAACCGAGCACGAAGCCAATGACAATTCACGGTCGGCGGCCTCTAAGCAAAAAAGTCTCCGGCAGCGGCTAATAGCCGAAAACTTCTCCACAGTGGCGGCTAGGCAAGAAGTGTCGGCTAATGTCAAAGTAAAAATATTAGAAGTAAAGGAAATCTGGAAATCTTACATAAAAGATAACTATGTTATGCGGGCCGCGGGTAGTGAAACCGGCTCACTTTTGTCCTCGAAAGGTCCCGTTGTGAAAAAGATAACTAGATTAAAACTAAATTCTTTTGGAACAAATAAATTCATATGAGCAACAAAATTAAAGGGTCGTAGAAAAGGCTAAATCACCCCCCCCCCCCCCAAGAAAAGCTACGAAAAGCTAAAGTTTAATAATGGTCCTAGGTTTTAAAAAAGAACATTATGTAAAATATGCGTATGGGATAATCGGCAAAGCCGTTCGCTAATCCAAGTATCAGCGGCGGCTCCGGCTACGTAAAAATAATTTCCGGCGGCTAATAGCTCTTGACTTGAATTTATGTTTAACAGTTTCACAATAGACGATTGCATACACAATTTGTTGAGATCAGCTTATAGCAAAATATGTCATTTATTCCAATTGTAATATAACAAGCCGTTTAGGATAAATAAATATATATTATACAGTTTATTAATACCCAAGTAAACTAAACTAAAATTTTATTTAAAATACTATAAATACATTCAGTTGCAGATTTTGACTGCTTGAAGGATATTGATATTGCAATATGCAAAAACCCCGGAACTGGAGAAATGTGAGTTAAGGCCTTTGTACATGAGATCAACGATATTAGAAACGAACTTCAGTCCATTGAATATGTAATTAACAATTGTAAATTGTGAATAAGTAGAAATGACTGTTTTGTGAATGGAACATTTCAACTTTGTACCCTGCCGCTTTTGATTTCTTTGAGGCCTGTTTCTTTTGTCTACCAGCACTATTTTTATTTTTCATTCCTCTTTGTTGCTCCTCTCAACTTTCTTTTCAAATCAATATTCTTGTTTGCTATAATTTAGTTATTTTGTTGGTCTTCTTTGGCTTCACCCAAAAAATTTTTACTAATTTTTAAATTCTTGCTGCCTTGCCACCACCATAACACTTTCCAAACTATATGATGCTTTAATATTTAGTTATTTTGACCCTTTTTTTCTTATATTTTATATATTTATTTGAGCTTAAAATCTTTTTATAAGACAATTTGAGTATTTGATTATTTTTGTCAATATTTCACTGTTTTGATTGTTTTTTTTTTTTTAAATAAATATATGATGCTTTTTTATTTAAAGGCTATATTTTCTATACTATACCTCTATACCTCCCTTAGGCATAACAAAAAAAAAAGAGTAATCAAACAACTTATGTAAAATAAATGGTCCAGTGAGGAACAGCAGAAACATATAAATAAGTAGTAGTGTCAATTTGGGGGTTTTTTTTATCAAACCTGCACGCAGAGAAAAAACATGGTTAATGAGTGGTCACTATAAACATTTTTGTTCACATTTGTCTAACATGTTTACCCTTGAAAAGTTTACATAGTCATAATGTAACGTGATTATATAATTTTTGTGGTGAATATACAATAGCTTAAATAGTCATTCTGATCCAGCTAAACATATTAAATGATGTGAAAATTGTGTCTTTTATAAAATCAACAGTTGCACGAAAAGAAGTATGTTTATTACCATAAAGTTTGTTTGCTTTAAAGAGTAAATGAGTAAATAATTATTTTCCAAACAAACAGTGTGCGCTAGTCACAATTAATCAGTGCAAAATAGCTTAAACGTTCTTCGCGAAGAAAAGTGCTACGCTAACTCGAAAATTTATGAAACAAATTATTACATGTTAGTTGAAACAGGCAAGTTTTTTATATATGCATATGTACATATAAATACATCCCTACTTCATTGCCCTTCTTGCAGTCAAAAAACTACAAATTATTGCAGCCACTCCTCAACAATAAGAACAACTTCAAGAAAAAAATGTTTATCTATGTATGTGTTATATGAGTTATGTTGATTTTGTATCATAGCTGTGTCTATTTTATTTATTTTGCCTTAGCTTGTTGTATCTAGAAAAATTTGTAAATGTTTGTTCAAATTCAAAAAATTGGTATGTTAATATATTTAATAAAAAATAAATTTTGAAGCTTTAAGTTATAATGGTTTAATGGGTGAAACATATACCGTGTTGGAATAGACATGTTGCGTGGTGTTGCGTAATATAGAAACATGTTTGAGACAATAGTAAGATGCAAACATCATATCTGAACATATATTGTTACCTAGCACGTGTCTGGCACAATCATAACCACAAACATGAATGATAGTTTGCGATTGTGATTGCATCAACCATGTTGTTTCTTTGCGTGTGGGAAAAATACTTGTTTTAATTTTAGCTTAAAAACATTATTGGTTTGCGTAAAAATGCGTAATTCCAACGGCCAGCGGTTCCAATATCCTATAAACCCAACTAGAAATGATTTAGAAAACAAAGCCTGGAAAATTCCGGGATAAATAAAGTGTGAATTCCTAAGACGAGTGGATAAGTGGAGGATATTATAAAGTACTTCAGGTTATGCATCATAAGCAAATTCCGCACCCATACAAAATTATCAAAGGTACATCGTAAGAATTGTTTTACAAATGGTGATACATGATCTCTACGACGGATGTTATAAATAAACCTTACAATGACATTTACTAAACTTTTTATTCTATTCAATAGTTACGCAGAAGTACCTGATATAATCTCCAATCCGTAGGTAATCTGTCACATCATTAGAATTCAAGATCACTTACACTGATTTTCTGTGAGTTTAGAAGTGGAAATTTGACACTTCTAATAGAGTATACGGTTATAGATGTGAGCTTCAAGAAACAACTAAGATACTTCACTTAATATTGGTGATTTTTGTAAATTCAAAGTATTTTTGTTTCACATAATTTGCCAGCAATTGCCTTGGTAGAGTTAATTTTGAATTGAGTTAATTGTGCACTCAAAAACAGCACATCTCTTTTCTTTTAGGCTCAAATTAAATACTTTAGCCAAAAACTCAAAGCAAAAAACATCTTGACATTCTGAGAGCAGCAAAACTGTTGACTGTTAAATCGACCTAAATATGCGGCTAAATGAAGGAGATAATACACTTACTAATTGCTTTTGACTGTCATTATTAGTGTCACTTGGCTGCCTAAAAAATCTGAAAAGTTCAAGCCATGACTACGAATTAAGTACAAAGAACATTAAAATTAAAGACAAACACACCATATTGTTCTAATGGACTGTTGAACTGAGTATTTATAAACTATATTTACACAGTTCTTAATCAACTGCCAAATCATTCCACTTTTACCAGTTTGGGTCGCTGCTTCATTTACGAAGTGGGTTAAGACAACGAATGCTTTTAATACACTGCAAATGCTCTTCAACTTGTGGCATTTTGACTTTGAATTTACAGAATATCAAAATTCCTACGAAATTTTAAGTTTGCAATAAAAGAAACACAACATCAGTAACAGGCGGCAGCAGCAGCAGCAGTTGCAATGAATTCAGCAAATATTTTTGCAATACAAATACAAAATGAGCTTAACTATTTGAACGCAAGCATGTATCAGCAGAAAAACACAACTAAGAATTCAACAATTGCTGCTAAAATAATAAATGTAGAAGTTTATGCTTCATTTAATATTTCTCGTACATGCATATTAACTTGTATATAAAAACTTTATACGGTTGTCTGAATGTAAAGTTATGCATACAACATTTCTATATGTATCTTAGCACCGCAGTACATAACAGGAAATGCGCTCACATCTGTGCGCTGAACAGTGAAACTGACTGAGGAATTTGCCAATCATGAAAAATTTCTTTGATAAATTTACCAGTTTTCCATCTAAAAAAATCTTAGTAATATCTTAAACAGCGTATGAATTTAATAGCTGCAAATATTGGTTAAAAAAAGGGCACACAAAAAGAGTTCGTAAATGCAAATGCGCTTTTGATGATTTCAATTGTAAACTTGGTAATTTCCAGGTTTGCAACTGGCGTTGCACATTAGTTTATTTAATTTATTATGCTACATTGTTACGGCTGCATTTATAATAAATTTTCTCTTACATTTTAATTGCATTTTAGGCGAAATATTGTTTATAGCAAAATCGTAATCATAAGCTGTTGTTAAGCTGAAAAATATTTCAGCAAATTAGCGTATTTTATGGGAGACTTTTGTGCGTTTAGGATAAAGATTGTTTTAATTTCATAAAGAACTAAGCTAACTAAGCCCATATTTGAAGTGGATTATAGATCTGCGTCTTAGAAAGTTTCCGTTGGACCACTTCTCAAGAGGCCTACACAAAGAGCAAGAGTGTCGAAGCAGCACTGCACTTTCTAGGGGGTTCATAGTCATAGAGAAAATTCTGGGATAAAGAAAATGCACTTCAGTTGCCTTTTTTGCTATAGAAGGTGCTTTCAATAATTTGCAGTCGAAATTACTGCTCTGAATAGACTGCACAATGATCAATAGATTGTAGGCTTCGTTCAAAATTTTCTGCCTAACAGGGTCATACATTTTAGTACAGGACAGGCTACCATCTACAGAGTGAGTTCTACTTCTCACTTTGCACCGCACAAAAAGAGGAATTTTTTTTCCCACTCCATTGCCTTTAGTTCGACGTTATTGGATTTAGACTACAGAGCTGTAAAGACGGTGGCATATGCTGATGATATTTATATACCAGTTTCACGAAAATATCCCCAAAACCAAAAACAATAGATGCAATATGCACCACATAAGAAGGTGGAGTGGTCTCAGGTCTCAAAAAACTGAACTTCTCTTTACTCGAAAATGAAATCCTCCATAATCAAAACCTCCAAATGTTGGGGGGGTTGAATATAAATTGACCCAAAAAGGCAAAATGTTTTGGCATTTACTTTAACTTTAAGCTTACGTGGCAGGGGAACGTAAAAAACCAGCAAGTCAGCTGTTCCTTGTACTTGCGATGAAAGGTCATTGGCAAGAGCTAGGGAATTAGCCCAAGAAACATTTATAGGCTTTTCGGTACGATTACAGAGTCTCTACTTATATGTATATGAGGTACTTGGGTGGCGGAAAGGACTAGAAAAGAATATTTACTCTAAAACTTTTGACAGAATATTACTGACATGACGCGGATGGCGTGTAGAAGACTGCGGTCCTATAACATGTAGAGATAATTGGAAGGATATTTAATCTAACGAGTTGTATTGACTACTGCTTCCCAGCCCAAATAACTGATAAAAGACTCAGCGTAAGCCTGCTGAGCACGCCCGAAATGAATAAACCAGAGCAAGTGATCGTGATCCTTACGGATGGTTTCAAGCCAAACACAGGGACTGTTGGGCTATTTATATTCTCCGATTTCAACGGATGATTAGCTTCAAGCTTTTTAATGGATGCAGCGTCATCTAGATCAAAGTGATGGTAACAAGGAGAGCTGTAAGCCGGATGAAGTACTACAGGATATACTAACAGCACACCAGCCATAAATTCACTAGCCGGTGTCTACGCGACATTTAGGTTGGTACGTCAAGGGCAGATATCTCTGAGTAAGATAGCGAAACATTCAGATCTAGAGCTTCTTTGGGTATCTGGGCGCAATGGTGTGGCCGAAAATATAGTTGCAGATCAATTAGCGAAAGTTGGAGATCGCTTACAACGACAACTGGGTCCAAAATCTGCAATACCAATAGAAAAGAACTTTTCACCAGTTGATCTAATAGCCGATTTGGAACAATGGGTTCAAACGTTAAATGGTGATGGTGATAAAAGAGCAGTAAGAAATAAGATAGCAAATAGAATTATGACTCACAAGAGAGTTTTTAAGAACGATCCCAAGGACAAATTTATACTGAGCATTTACGAGGATACAAAAAAGTTTTTAAGAAAGCATAAGAATGATATCGTAATTACAAAATCAGATAAAGGCAATAAAACAGTGGTGATGTATAAAGAGGATTATGAAAAAAACATGAACAATTTATTGGCAGACAAAAACACCTATAAGACCGTAACAATAGATCCAACGCAAACATTACAAGGGAAAAATAATAGGATAATTACAGATTTATTTAAAAATGGCTATATAAGTAAAGTGGAAAAAACAAAATTATCATCAAATTCAGCAACTGCTCCTAGATTATATGGCCTCCCGAAAACACATAAACCAGGTGTTCCACTTAGACCAATTATATCATCTCTTGGTGTCCCGTGTTATAACTTATCAAGATACATAGGTAATATTTTAAAAAATATGGTAGTTAAGGAACTTAATGTAAAAAACTCGTTGGAGCTGAAAGAAAAATTGAACAATATTACCCTGGATAAAGACGAGATATTAATATCCCTTGACGTAATATCACTTTTCACTAGTATACCAGTACACTTAGCAATAAATAACATAATGAAAAAATGGAATGGAATACAACCACACACGAAAATACCAAGAGCGAAATTCCTTGAATTATTAAAGTTTTGTCTCAATGATAACAATTACTTTATATATGGAAACACAATTTTTAATCAGATTTATGGTATGCCAATGGGCAATCACTTATCACCAACAATTGCTGACATCGTTATGGACACTTTGTTAACACAATCCATTATGGAACTTAACAGCGCTGGTATACATTTCAAACTGATTACTAAATATGCAGATGATTTATTTGCTATTATTAAAAAAAGAGATGAAGATACTATATTGAAAACATTTAATAGTTATCATACCAAAATAAAATTTACAATCGAAAAGGAGAACAAAAATGCAATTACATACTTGGATATGAAAATAATCAGAGTAAATAACAACATAATTACCGACTGGTTTGCTAAGCCTATTGCATCTGGACGACTATTGAATTTTTATTCCACCCAGCCAATGAGACAAAAAATTAATGCGGCAAATAATCTTATCAGCCGAGTTATGCAACTAAGTCATAAAAAGTTCAAAGGGAAAAATATCGGCATCATAAAGGACATTTTGAGGAAAAATAGTTTCCCTAACAACATAATACAGAATTTACTAACCAATATTGCTACCAAACGGGATTATAAAAAAGATGAACCATCTGGCAACTCCAAATATTATGGAATGGCCTTTATTCCTAAATAAACGGACAACAACAAACTTAAAGAAATTATTAAAGAAGACAATATTGTTATTGCACACAAACCTAACAAAACAATCAGACACATATTCTCACAAACAAAAACAAAAATAGAAACAAGAGATCAAAGCAATGTTGTTTATGAAATTAAATGTACCGTCAATGACAGCGAAGAGTGCGGTAAAGTGTATGTTGGGACGACAAAAAGAAGTTTAGGAGTCGGGATTGCTGAACATAAATCTGACATAGGAAAAAGTTAGATGGTTACTATTTAACTACATGTGGTATTTTAACACCTAAATGCTCCTACGTATACGTAATAATTATTCGTTATGCCTTGTTTTACAACAATACTCATACGCCCGCCCCAAAGTAATAAATTAAAAAAAAATTTTAGCACTCTTTTAAAAATTTTTAATAACTACATCCTTTTAAAAGATTACGGCAAAATTGCGTTCTTAATGATCTTTTATTTTTTATGGCTTGCAAGGCAATATTTCAGGTAAAATATTGTATTGTTAGAACTAAAGGTTTAACTTACAGGTCATAAGGAATTAGAACAGCAAGATCATTCGACGGTTGCAACTATAAGGCAATTACATGAGAAATGATTTTTGAAGCTACGAAATTAAAAAGCAATTTTTAAGAATTTTTCAATTCTACTGATTAATTGATTAGCACCCACGAAATATCGTCGGCATATAGACAGCTGAAAAGGACAGAAAACACTTTGAAAAAGTTCATTTTTGGAAATGAATCAATACATCTCTTAAAGCAAATAAAAAATTAAGTTACATTTTTATAATTTTTTTTTTAATTTCATTGACTTAGTCATCTAATGTACATTACATGTGTAGTAATAATTGAGCTCATCTGAACTACGTCGCAAAATAACTCAAGAAAAGGCCTGTGAAATTATATAAACTAAAAAAATTAGTGTCGGTACTTTCTTGCGAAATTTCGTCAAACTTAGTGAACTGCCTTAAAACGGTAATCATGCACTAACCCATACGAAATTTTAGTTTTAAATCACTCTCACGCGTGATTTCTCTAAAATTTAAACACGATCACACATTATAGTAAGTAAAGAATATAAACTTAAAAAAAATTACAGTATGTAAAAAAATATTTCTGGTGCTCCTTAATTAACGAGTCCAGTGTACCACATATTGTTATTTAATTTTGGTTGCAATTATTCTGCCCACACAAAGATCCAAAACAATTCAAAGAAGGAATAAGAGCATTAATGAAAAAATAATAATGAGAACAATATAACAATAAAAACAGTGTTCGGTTCAATTAAATTTCGCTCTTTCATAATGTGGAAACAATTTTAAAAATTCTCATTAAGAATTTTATGCAGAAATAATAAACATTCACTTTCGCTTTACACTCCTCTGTCTGTTTTATCACCGAATTCGTACAAGGAATTCGGATACAATGCAACAAACGCCATTACTTGCACAAATACATTAAAATATACGAAACATGCAACGCTTTATAATATAAAACAATGTTGCAATTAATATCTTTATATGAATATACAAACACACACACTTACGCCTTCATGGTACAGTACCCTGCAGTAAAGTGTAAGAGTAGAAAAAGTGATAGTGTTTATTTTTAATGGCCAAAAAGAACAAAAATAAGATATACATATTAGCTCTAATATGAGATACATACTTAAAAAGTGGAGTTATATCTTGTTTTTACATTTATTTGACCTTCTTTTAAATCAAAATATTAAAGTGATGTTTTTAAAACATTTTTTTCATTACAGAAAAATAAACATATTCTTCATTTGAAGTACAAAACCCAAAAAAAAAATAAAATTTGAAAACTTAATATTGTTCTTTACTATACTTGAGAGCTCTGAAAAGGGACTGTGTGTATTTGTAAATATTTGTAAATATTAATTATTGTTTATTGTAGTTTTTGATAAATTTTCTAATTTTGCATATCAACAAACGAAAAAAAAAAAAGTGGAGATATATCTCAAAGTGCCATGCTCTTTCTTTTACGTCTATAAGACCTCTTTAAGTATTATCCGTGTAGTTTTACATTCTCCTAAGTATAGGCTGCCAATATTTCGCTGATTATACTCAGCTCGTCGCTAGATTGAAAAGTTTTTTCAAAACTACTCAAATAACCATATTTTAGAAAATTAATGGGAGCAAAATATATGTTCGAACAATACAACACTAAAAACCATTCAATCGTATTGGCATTTCTATACAACGAGTACCAGTTGAATACTTTAATTCACATTTTTGAAAGTATCAAGAATACAAAATGTAGGTCGTTTCTAACAGCAAATACTAAACTCTTGTTTTGCTAATATATTTCTACTTGTAAATAATGAGCCGGTTGTGTTGACATTAAGTTCGACCTGCAATCGTGAATCTTCACGTTCAGATCCCAAGAGGGACAATAAAAAAACCAAAGAAGATAGAAAAATAAATTCAGTCAAGTAGGATACTGACTCAAATATCAAGGCATCGGTACCAACATGCTAGTAACCGAATTAGTATATAAAATGCGCCCTTGCATCAGGCACTCTTTAGGTTCAACTTTAATTTGTTTTTGGTATTGTAATTGTAGAGCCTACATAATTAAATATCCTGTACAAATTTCAAATCTCTATCTCTTAGCGTTCAAAAGTGATGGCTAATTTCAAAATTAAATGGAATCTACTTGTACGAATTTAGCAACTAGATTTTCATTTATTAATTATTTATTTATTTATTAATTAATTCATTAACAAATTAACTTATTTTTTTATTAATTAATTAATTTATTTATTTATTCATTTATTTAATTATTTCTCGATTTATTGATTTACTTATTTATTTAATTATTTTTTTATTTGTTTATTTTTTTATTTAGTTAATTAATTATTAATGAGAATGATTGAGTGCGCTTCTTGGTACATACGAAATAATAGCAATCACATGGACGTCAATATTCCTACTGAGCTACGTTGCAAAAGTTACTGGTCATCTCAATCCACTTGCGAGGGACTTGCTTTTATTTGAGGGACATAGGCGTCTCAAACGGGTGCATACTTTTGATTTGGCAACATAAATTTGGACTTTTCTCTTAACTAAATGTTGAATGCTGCATTGGCAGTACCAACTTAAATATCTTTTTAGGGTTCCGTACTCATCAGAGTGAAACGGAACCCTATTACTGAGACAGGTACGTCCGTCCGTCCGTCCGTCACAGCGTTCATTCTCCGAAACGGTACGAGCTAGAGATCTGAAATTTTCACAGGATGTTGCCGTATCTAGCCGCTACAACAAAAAATACTAAAACCAACAACAAGTCGAAAACTACCAGGTGTCCCCATACAACGAAAAGTTACAATTAGCAATAACTCTCGAACCGTAATAGATAGAAAGCTGAAATTTGCATAGTATATGTATTTATGGATGCTTTACAACAACAATTTCTAAAAACAACAACAACAAGTTGAAAACTACCAGGTGTCTCTATACAACCTAAAGTAACAATTAACCGTAGCTGCTAAACTGTAAAAGACAAAGAGCTGAAATTCGCACAATATATGTATTTACACATGCCCTACAACAACAAATGCTAAAAACAACAACATGTCGAAACCTACCAGGTGTCCCTATACAACGTAAAGTAAAAATTAGCCGTAACTCCCATACTGTAAGAGACAGAGAGATGAAGTGTGCACAATATATTTACTCGCATATGGCCAAATACAATAACAAATGCAAAAAATAGCAACAAATCGAAAACTACCAGGTGTCCCTATACAACGTAAAGTAACAACTAGCCGTTACTTTCGCACCGTGAGAGACAGAGGGATGAAATTTGCACAATATGTGTATTTACATATGCTCCACAACAACACTTGCTAAAAACAACAACAACTGTAAAATTACCAGGTGTCCCTTCACAACGTAGGGTAATAGCTATAACTCTCGAACCGTAAGAGATAGAAAGCCGAAATTCGCATAGTGTATGTATTTCCAGATGCCTTACAACAGCAAATTACAACAACAACAACAAGTAGAAAATTACTAGGTGTCCACATACAACATAAAGTAGCTGTAAAAACAGAGAGATGAAATTTATAAAATATACATACGCCATTCCATACATACATTACACATACATACGTACGGAATCCTAAGTGTGCGAGCCAGCCTCGTACTTGACTTAATTTATTTGTTTTTTTTAGGTTAAGATTTTAAAAACTTATTTGAATGTCGAACTGACAGATTCAGTAATAATAAAAAAAATTATTTATTTATTTAGAGTTTTAGATATTCATTTATTTGTTTATTATTTATTTATTTATTTATTTATTTATTTATTTATTTATCTATTTATTTTTTTATTTATTTATTTATTTATGTATCTATATATTTATTTATTTATTTATTTATTTATTTATTTATTTATTTATTTATTTATTTATTTAGTTATTTATTTAGTTATTTATTAATTAATTAATTTATTTATTTATTTATTGATTTATTAATTTATTTATCTTTTTATTTATTTAATAATTTATTTATTTATTTACTTGTTTATTCATTTTGTTATTTATTAATTTATTTATTTATTAAGTTCAGTAATACAAAAAGCTTTTCTAGGCGAGAATAAATAATTATTACAAAGATTTTAATTAGCAATAAAGAGCTAAGAAAATGTGTGGTGTGCAAATTTTAAGTCCTACAGCTAATTTTCCTACATGCCCCCATATTTTAGGCTTTATTTAAATTCATATTTCTTGTTTCTTTTTTCCGTTTTGTCGTATAATCGTTACAGTTGCATATCCTAAGCAAATTTCTGACTCCCAGTGCACAAAAATTATATCTTTTTTATACATAGTAAACTCTTAGTCCTGTATTTTTAATTATGTCTTGGGTATTCGTTGCTGTAGAGCTCATGTGATCAGATATCTTGTCAAATCTTAAGTCTTTAACCCTTACGATTAGTAATTACAACTAATTTGTTAATTGAAAAATAAAAACTAGATTCAATTCTGAGCCAAGAGTAGTTCATAATCAAATGCTTGGAAGCACATAGAACTCATTTTGTCTGTAGGGACATTATAGTTTGCAGATATATGTATGTACGAGTGTTGTGTAAATTAACACGCATACATGAATAAAGAACAAACCAGCGTAAATGCATCACATTTCTGCAAGTAAGGAGAAAGTAAATTAAGGCCTTTTAAAAGCTCACCTAAGTCGTTCGTGGAAACTGCAGTTCAATAATTGGATATAACTATGGCCACATTTATATAAATATGTAAGCTGAATGAATTTGAAATCAATATCAATTCAAATATTACATAAAATTTTTTATGAAAATACACTTAAAATACATCTTGTTTTCTCATTAATTTACCCCTAAGTGGTAAAATAATTTAACTTTTACAGATATTCAAGCATTTAGTATTCCCATAATTATTTGCTGGCAGAAAATAATCCTTCATAATTAACATATACAAACCGAAATTATCATACTCTTAGGATTTATAAGGCAAAAAAATGTTTTTATTGCTACTCTTCATGCTAACTTCTGCTAAATACCTACTGAAGGAAGGTATTGAAATGAAGAAATAATTAAAAGGCATTAATGTTTGTTTTTGTTAATTTATTTCCATTTCCTGTACAACAAGATTTCACTTATATTTAAAATACAGAAATGTGTTAAAGGGCCACAACTGGTCCTAGGAACCACTGGAGAAAAATATTTTTATTATATAAATTAAAACAAAAGTTGAAAAAAATAATAAATAAATAAATAAAACAAATACAATATAATAAAAAAATAAAATAAATTAAAATAAGTGAAGTTATTAAACAACAACCTTTTGAAACTTTTGGCGTTGCTGTTGAGCTGCTGAGTAACTGGTAGAAAGTTCCAAAGACGCGCTGCACTTATAAAAAACCGCCACTCTGAAACCAGACAACTGTGACGCGGTATAATAATTTTTCTGCCTCTAAGTGATCTGGTAAATTTAATTTTGTCGTTTAGGTACAACGGAGTTTAATAAGAAAAACGTTTCAAAATGATGCCGAATAGCAGTAGAAGCAATTTAATAGCAGGATTTGAAATAAAGTTGTGTAAGAATAGCGCTGAACACGTATATTCCACCTTGAATGGTTAATTTGAAGCAAGGCCTGGAAAAAATTCCTTCTTCTTTTATAGCTATAGAAAATTTCAGTTTTTTATTTGAACAGTCGCATCGTGATGCATATGAAAAAGATCAAAAATAAGTACTCAACTTTGGTGTGTATTGAAGTATTATTTTAATTTTCAAACAGAGTGGCCGTTGAAGGCATTTTCAGTATACATATTTTGTGCCTAGACTCTCTGCCAGTTAGCTTAATTTTACCCGGCAATTAATTATTTTGAAGATCGTGCTGAACGCAACACTGCTCTATTGCATCATTTTATTCAACACGTCCAATATCAAGCATAACTAAAGTATGGTTCGTTGTGATTTTAGTAAGAAGCTCGTGTACTAAAGGCAAGCCCTAGAAAAGTATTGTCTATGAAAATCAACCACATGATGGCTCAAGTGGAGTGAAACTTTCATGCTGTATGCTCTGCTAAAATACCATGTTATTCTATTATTTAGAAGACGTACGTATGTATTTTTAGTAGAAACACATCGCTTTCAAAATGCAAAGTCCTCTTTTTGTCAAATTTTTGCTTTAAACTTTGGAAGCGCATTTTCTAATTATTTAACTTGCTTTTACATCTTCTTCACATTCTATTTACTTCACATTCTTAAGAGTTCATCAAATTAATATGTATGTATATGTAAATTTGTTATTGGATATAAAAAGTTTTAGTTGCGGCAACACCTGAAACGGAAGTTGTTTTTTACATTACACTTTAATGCAAGAGTACACATTTGCATAAGTGTGAATCTGTGTTATTTTCTTTTCTTTTTTAATTTTTTATCCACACTTTTATGTCGTACTTGTATGTTAAAAAATATGCTGTATGTTATTTAATTTAATTTCTTTTCTCCTGAATCATTAAAATGCGAGTGTGTTTAAGGTTTGCATGAACACTATTTGCCAACACTAAAAGTATTTAAGCTCACACAACGCTAAAGTTTTATGAATTTATAAAAGACAGAATCACTCAAAAAAAAATGCAATGAAAAGATAACTAATAAGCACGATGAGTGTGTATATACGAGCATGCTCATGCATGCATTGGTAAACCGTTTTTTTTTTTTTTGTCAATACATTGCAATTTTCAGAGGCTGGCAGTTTGCAGTGCGAAGTGGTACACATTTTTGAATTCAGAACAAATTGCACCAACTTTTGGTGGAAATTGCCGAAGGTGCAATTTTTTTTTAAACAAGTTCGACTTTGCCGAATCTTTTATACCCTTTACCAAAGTGTAATTAGAAGCTTTACTTTATAAAATTGGAAAAACAGGGACTTATGAATATTAAATTAATGAATTTTGATCAAGCATTAGCAAAACTCAAAAACTATAAATCATTTTTTAAATAAAATATAGAATAATATTTATTTATAAATTACTTTAAAGAACAATATATTTTTATTAACAAATGTTTGTAGCATACCACCGAAAACTTCACTCACTTTTTCATAACATTGTGTGTTCTTTATAACACATTCTTTTTTTATATGTATGTATATGTAACTCACTATTCTGCAACGCCAACTATTAAGCCAAGAGGTTCGAGCTCAAATCTCAGATGGGCCAAACATGAAGGTTTTTTTTGCGTTTAACTGATGTTGCTAACTAAAATTCGTATGAACAAAATTTTGTTAAGAATAATGCTAAATTCGTACAATAATAATAATAACCTGACATTATAGTGCAAAACAATATCTATTTAAATCGCTTGTTGTACCTTTTTATTACGATGAGGGCTTAAATCCTACAAAACTTTGCAATACAACAGAAAATAAGATAGAAGATAGTTACATAAAAACGATAAATGTAAATTACTAATTAAGGTCCCAATAGACCTTACAAATATTATCTGTCTTTTTCAGCCATATATATGCCGCTGACATTTCTTTGAGGCTAATCAACAACAAGAATACAAGTGAATAAGCTATAGAGCGTAGAATTATCGTGTCTATGACAAACTGACGAGGCTCATTTTCCCCTCAGCGGGTACATGAACAAGCAAAGCTATTGCTTCCGTGACACCCAAAATTCCCAAGTGATGCACGAGAAGCCATTACACCCACTCAACTGCATGGTGCACTTTTTGTTATTCGATTATGCCACTGGTCAAACGTCAACGCGCTATAGCGCCATGTTAAACGAGTTTTTTAATCATGTACATTTTTTTTTGCGTAACAATTTTTCTGTGGTCTTGGCGCAGTGTGAATTCCGTTGTCCGTACTGGGAAAACACTGCGCCGTTTGGCCACGAATCTTGAAGAGTGTGGGCTCACACGAGCCGCTGGCAAGAGTGGCCGGTTCCGGATCCGAGAATACCACCGCTGTTGCCAGAAAGATCGACCAGATGCCGTGCTTTGCAAGTAGCCATTAGCCGGTCGTCCCTAAGGCGAATTTAGGTGCATGTTCCCGTACAAAGTCCAGTCCGTGCATCAGCTGCTGCCTGTCAATCGTCAAACGCATGTAAAGTTTGCCCAAACCATCCCCAATCTCGAGGTTGATGTGGACGATTTTTCGACCAAAATAATAATGAGCGACGAGGCTCATTTCCACCTCAGATGAACAAGCTGAACTATCGCTTCTGGGGCACTGGAAATTAACGAATGATTCACGAGGTGCAATTACACCAGCTCGAAGTGACTGCATTGTTCGCTGTTCACGCTGGTGAATTCATCGGGCCATTTTTTTCAAAAACGATGCTGGTCCAATGTCTACACTCAGTACGTTTTGCAGTAACTGGCCGATTAAAGTGAGATTTAAATCAATAAGTTGTCTGGTGGCTTCACAATCGGTGCCAGAATACATGTAGTTATTTTATGACAAATCCATATATGCCCTTTTGGCAAAGGGTATAGTAAGTAGAACGGTTTTTAAATGAAGTTGCATTTATTTTAAAGAGTGTTTTCAGTTAATTTTACTGATAAAGTTTTTTGAGTATACGCGATATAGGGTCATGTTGTTTTCTGCCGCAATTGAACGAATTAGGTCTGAAAGATATGGACGGAGCAATGGCATACGTTGCGTGAGCCATAACCGATATTCTGAAGGTGATGTTCCCTGGTCGCCTCATCTCTTGTTTTAGCGATTTGCACTAACCCGCAAAATCTCCGACTTTGAACATTCCAGACTAATTTTTGTAGCCTTTTTTGTAGTGTTTTGTTTCGGAAACAGACCCGAGACCCTGAAAGTCCTCAGGGTCAGCATTCGACACGAGTGCGAAAATCAGCTACCCGAAGTTCGAGCCAAAGGGGGGAAATGCTATAAAAAGAAACCATAGCAATTAATTGTAGCGGCGACTTAACTAATAAAATTCTAAAGGTTCAACTGAATATAATCAAAAAGCAGAATCCAACATCGGATGACTTCTTTTGGTCCACATTGTGAATAACAAACTTAGGGCCAAACTTTTCAAAAAAAAATAATAATTTCTTACCCACAAATCGCTACTATTTTTTTAACAGAAGAAAGTTTTGTCGAATTTTCGGAAAACTTATAAGGAAAAGGTTCGGAATTTCCAAAATCCAAGTTCCAGGACCTGGATTTTAAGTAAAACTGATTCAATACATTAGGTGTTATGACTGTTTACCACTTATTCTGCGTTGTGCACATGTATGTTTTTATTAATTTTATTAACACTACTGACTCTCTAATGGCCGCTTGGTATGTGAATTCTTATCGTAAATGGCGATAAAAAACAGCGCAAAGAATGTTCATGCACTTGTGTGAACATTTTTTACACCAACAAAATAGCTGAACATTTTCGAAAGTAATAATGTCATTGTATAGTATGAATACATAAAATCCTTTATGCTGACAATGTCTTCCTTTTATGAGCACAGACAATGAGTGTAAAACGTTACCATTATCGTGCGGTTAATAGAGAATCGTGATGGCAGGTAAATTGGTTAAAAGATTGTCAACAAATATGCATGACAATAACTGTAAGGGCTTTATAATCTGATTTATGTTCTCTATGACTGATTGCAAGACATAATTATTTATTAAGAGGTGATTAGTAGTCATTCGGCTGTTATAAAAGCACTTGCTATTATGTGATTTAATAAATTTATTCTGCATTAATTCTTTTATATGGACATTTATTTACCGCAAAAGTTTTTTAATTTGAGCATTCACCTTTTTGGTTCTCCTCCTTGTTTTGCTCAAATAACTCATAAGTATGAGAATCATCGACCTCAATGATTTTTATGTCATTTGTTGATTTTGTGTGCAATGAAAACTAAATTTAAAATTGAAATTTTTAAAATTGTTTGTTCTTCCTTTCTTGTACGGTATATGCGCTGACAGTATAGTAGCCAACTCTATTGGCTCACTAGAGCATAGTCGCAGTTTGAGGTGTGTTGCATTACTTTATTGTTATTATAATGGACTCTGTTCTGACGAGATCGGAGATTTTGATCCCAAAACTTGAACACGTTACATCCATTCGTAACCTATTAGCCAGTGAATAGTACAACACACTACAGAGAGAATTAGTTTTTTATCTGTACGGTTCATGTTTGGAATAAACTATTATAATCAATTACTTCACTTTTAAAATAAAAGGAATCGATTTGGTAATGATAATGATTGATAATCATTATTATCGCCAAAGGATTTATATTTTGTTCATATTTTTATAGCCTTTGCCAAAAGAGTATATATAGATTTGTCATAAAACACCTGTTTTCGGGCACCGATTGTGAAGCCACCAGACAACCTATTGATCTAAATGTCACATTAATCGTTTTATAAATGTCTCCTCTGCTTGTGGATTGAAAATAAGTAAAATCGGATTTATAATTACTTATAATTATAATTTTTACCACATTTATTGTACTATAATAAAAATAAAAACAAAAAAACAATAGGAACAACAAGGGCTCGAACCAGCATCTTGCAGGTTGATAAGCAGCTATCACCAAAACTGAGCCATCGCTGGTTGTTGATGAGGTTCGCATTTTAGATGTAGACATGTAGTATTATGTTTGAATTTTACCCTTTTTCTTATAGGTTTGATTTTTGTTAAACACAGGCAACCCTGCCGGCAACTCAGTTAACTAGTAATGAATTATAAGCTAACTTTTTTACAGCTGGTGGTGGTTGACACTTAGATTATTTTTAATGGAGATGACTGACTATTTTAACATTACAATAACCTAGGAGGTTGTCAATTGTCCGACTGTGCATTACTTTTCAACTAACTTAAAGTTAGCTACTTAAAAGTCAGTACCCACAGAAAAAAATGTACAAATCAAGGCTGATTTTACATTTTTCGGTGGTAATATTATATTTTATTAAATTAAATTTCATCCCACTTTTTTTTTATTTTTTTTAGCCTCTGGTGGGAATCGAACCACTAAGCCTCAAGACTGGTGAGCAGCCAACTTAACCCATTCAGTCATCGCAACATTTAAAACGAATGCGACAATAGGCAATTTAATTAAAGAGTTATTTACAGTGTATGTGTGTATGCTATTATTTGAATTTTGGGTTAACTCTGGACTACGTCTCAGCTAGCTTATAGCCAGTACACAAAAAGTGAATTACAAATCGATTGTATTGTAGCTAATTTGAAGCTAGTCCATAAAAGTTGACGTAAAGTTAATTATTTTCGTAGTCGACTACTCAATGTCCGACAGGGATGAACTATAAATCGATTTTATTTGTAGTCGACTACCAATTTGCTGGCAGGGAAGTTCTATGTTCTAACACCTACACACGGAGATATGAATCTCGAAATGATAATCGTCTCATGTGTGTATGTGTTGTAAACAGTGATGCCAGTGAACTTTGCTCAAAAACATCATTTTTGGGAAAAAAAAATCGGCAAACTAAAAATGTTAAGAATAAAAACAAACTTCTTTGTTGATGAAAGCCTGTGTATTAATTTGAAAAAAAAAATACTTAAAAGAACAATTTATTATTAGTAACTAATATTTATGATACGTATAAAATAATAAAAGTTTTATACAAAAGGTTGTAGTTTGTACTTTAGGGTAATTTCTTTTAATAACACTTGGTAATTTATACAAACTGCTTTCCAAAATGAAAAAATACGTGTTTCACATCTGTATTTAATGTTTTTTTATTAAATTAGTTTAAATACCCCCACCAACACAACTTCAGCTATTAAATTTTAAATATTCTTTCAGAGAAATAGTTCTTTTTAATACATTCATTTTGCAAGAAGCCTCTAAGTTTCGTGTTGCTTAAGTTGATTTAATATTATTATTTTATGTATTTATTCGAATATTTTTGTCGTTGTTTCGCTCTCATTCGGATAGCTTGTTCAGGACAATGAAGGCAAACAGCGACCAAAATTTTTATTTGTATAGACAGCTGAAAAAGATAGGAAATATTTTGTAAAAAGGGTTCATTTTTGGACCTGAATTAGTACATTTTAATTGCCTCTTAAAGCAAATAAATAATCAAGTTCATAAAAATATTTAGATAAATAAGTAATGCATAACACTTTTTAAATGTGTAATTAAGAAAAAAAAAACCCTAGTTTTATGTGATCGAAATCATTAATTACTCTCGTGGAATATAAAAATAATTCCAAAAAAATTTTTTGGATTAATTTTTTTTTATTGATTTTTTTTTATCTTCTACCTTATTTTCTATTGTGCTGCAAAATTTTTCCATTCACCTTGGGTAGGTTTTAAATCGCCATCGTAATAAAAAGGTACAATGAGAAATTTAAAAAGATGTTGTGTTACACTATGATATTGAATCAAGTTATTTTTTCTGTACGAATTGGGGATGATTTTTAACCAAATTTTGGTCATGCCCATTTTAGTTACCAAACATCAGTAAAAGGAAAAAAAAATGGTGGTATGCTACAAACATTAGTTAATAAAAATATATTGTTATTTAAAGTAATTTATAAACATATTATAATTTATTTAATTTAAATAAATTAAGTCAAGTACGAGGCTGGCTCGCACTCTTAATGTTCCGTACGTATGTATGTGTAATGTATGTATGGAATGGCGTATGTGAATACATATGTATATTTTATAAATATTATCTCTCTGTTTTTACAGCTACTTTATGTTGTACGGGGACACCTAGTAATTTTCCACTTGTTGTTGTTGTAGTTTGTTGTTATAAGGCATCTGGGAATACATACACTGTGCAAATTTCGACTCTCTCTATCTCTTACGGTTCGAGAGTTATAGCTATTACTCTACCTTGTATAGGGACACCTGGTAGTTTTACAGTTGTTGTTGTTTTTAGCAAGTGTTGTTGTTTTTAGCAAGTGTTGTTGTGGAACATATGTGAATACACATATTGTGCAAATTTCATCCCTCTGTCTCTCACGGATCGAGAGTAACGGCTAGTTGTTACTTTACGTTGTATAGGGACACCTGGTAATTTTCGACTTGTTGTTGGTTTTAGCATTTGTTGTTGTAGGCCACATGCTAGTACATATATTGTTCACATTTCATCTCTCTGTCTCTTACAGTTTGGGAGTTACGGCTAATTTTTACTCTACGTTGTATAGGGACACCTGGTAGTTTTCGACATGTTGTTGTTTTTAGCATTTGTTGTTCTAGGGAATATGTAAACACATATATTCTGCGAATTTCAGCTCTTTGTCTTTTATAGTTTAGCAGCTAGGGCTAATCGCTACTTTAGGTTGTATTGGGACACCTGGTAGTTTTCAACTTGTTGTTGTCTTTAGCATTTGTTGTTGTAAATCATCTATAAACACATACACTGTGCAAATTTCAGCTTTCTATCTTTTACGGTTCGAGAGTTGTAGCTAAATGCAACTTTTCGTTGTATGGGGACACCTGGTAGTTTTCGACTTGTTGTTGTTTTTAGTATTTGGTGTTGTAGCGGCAAGGTACAATAACATCCTGTGAAAATTTCAGCTCTCTAGCTCTTACCGTTTCGGAGAATGGACGCTGTGACGGACGGACGGACGGACGTACTTGTCTCCGTAATAGGGTTCCGTTTCACTCTGATGAGTACGGAACCCTAAAAATGAATTTATATTTATTTTTGCTAATGCTTGGTCAAAATTCATTATTTTGATATACATAAGTGCTTTTCTTTCAAAGTTCATATACGACCTGATATTACAAATTTATATAGAAAAGCTTCTAATTACACTTTGGTACAGGGTATATAAGATTCGGCACAGTCGAATATAGCTCTCTTTCTATCGTATTGTTTTTTTAGGTCATTCAAGCAGAATTATTTTTCCGTAATAAAATAAATATGATGCCTAACAATAAAATCTTTATATGTTATTGATAGAAATCTCAACTCTTGAGTACGTGCGGTATAACAGTAATAGTCTGGCATTAAGAGCCAAAACACAAGATTTCAAAAAAACCAGCTGATAATAGTATTTAGCCACAAGTGGTGTTGTGCATCACAAACAAGAAGGTAATGAAATAAAAATTTTAATAACCTTGTATGCTTTTTAAAAACTTACAACAAAATTGTAGTTAACTATTATGAAGGAAATATAAATGAATATTTATGTACGGTATGTATACATATACATACATTGTTATATACGGTATGTATATTGTTATATTATGACTGTGTTAACTGTTCAATATTAGCATATAATAACTTCATGAGCTACTTATAATTATGAAGTCTTGGTAAGCTTCGCTGCAGCAATGCTCAGGGAGCTTCGATCGCTGAAGTACCAAATATTTGCACAAAACATTTATTCGCTTTACCTTTTTAAGAAGATTTGTTCGTACTGCACTTTTCTCATCCTTTTCTTATATTTATGAAAACAATTATGAAATTATTTACAAAAGATTTATGCTGTCTATGAACGCGCCATCTTCAAACGAAGAGATGCAGAACAAAAGCCACAGAATCTGCTTCAAGTACATTCTGCAAATGCACAACTTCCAGCAACAATGCGGCTTAACAAATTTAACTAAAATCTTATGAAATATGTATTTTATTTGAATATTCATTTATATTTCAACATGAAAAGAGTATCAGGCTGCATACATTTATCCCCTTTAGAAAATGAAAAGGAATATAAAATAAGAATACAAAAATTGAACAATAAAAGACAAGTTGGTAGAGCTTGAAAACAAAAGAATTTTTATGAAGAAACATTTTGCTAAGCAAATATAACAGACTTGGGAATAAGTACACATGTGTGTGTGTGTGTGTGTGTGAGTGCAGGCGGAAATACCAAGAGTATATATCTCTCATTTATTGCAAAAGTTACTCAAATCAAAATAACAAATACTTCACAGTGTGGTAATCATACAGCAATTAATGGCCCAGTGATAATTATAGGATCTGAATGAAACAGAATTTTTTGTTAATATGATTGCTTGCATTATAGCCCATTCACACGAGAATTCTTTCACTCTGTGTAGATGGGTGAAACATGGTTGTAAATCATACCTTTCACACTATGCATTCTCGTTTCATTTTGGTATACATCTGTTGTGTACATACAGCAATACCAAATTTCTTAAAGCACTAAGCGCAAAAAACTGCTACATTTTGGATTTAAGAAAAACCTAAATTTTCGTATAACAATACGCGTAGCGTTCAATAATTTGTTAAATTTGTAAGGCTATATGCTCTTTGTTCATTTCTCGCGATACAATTTTCGAGCAAAATAACAGCTGTGGTACAAAAGAAGTCATCCGATGTTGTTTGGCTTTCAGAATATCGGTTGTGGCTCGCGCAGTGTGTTGCAACCACATGTCCTCCAGACCTAATTTGTTCAATTGCGACAGAAAAAACTTAGTCTACATTTCGCTGTAGAGCAATGGCGGCGTCAAAAAAAAATTATAATTATATAACAAAAAATATCATTGCTTTGGTTAATGTTAATTAAGTATACAAACAGAAAGTAAAATTGCGTGAGCTTTGGTTGCCGAGTGGTTAAAGCGGCTGTGCCAAAATTGTGAAATTTGACACGTCCAAAGTTCATAGGGTGCTGATGAAGGGTGTTTGCAACCCAGAAACAGCCGGTTGTCCACCTAGCTACTAAATTTTACTTTTCTTTACTTTATTGATATTAATTAAAAGTAGTGACAAACCAAGGGTTGAACTTAAGCCTGAAAAAGTAATTTAATATAAATGTATTACAGCACAGAAGTTCAATAACAAAATTAAAATTTACAAAAAATTATTATAGTTGAACAGCTGATGAGGTGACCATATCAAAAAAATTGGTTACTAAAAAATTTTGCATTACCAAAAACAAAAAATTAAACACTACACACATGTTTTATAATCTAATATGTTGGCTTTTTATTTTAAATGCAAAAAGTCAAAGCTTAGCACTTAAAATAAAAACTATTATAGTAAAAATTAACTGGGTTTACTAAAACACTTGAAAACTAAAACCAAAATGGCCACATGGTACTTATTTGTTCGTCGTTCGCCGGCGTAAGAAATATAAATAAATCTATTCCAAGTTAATTGACAATCAGCCAAATCCATCTAAAATTCTATATGAAATGGTTTTTGGAAAATATCTTACGAGCTTTGTGTGAAAAAAAAGGTGAAATTTGTTTTGCTACGTTGGTATAACGCCAACATATGACTAACACATGTAGTCATATGTTGGGATTAGCAACCAATTTGAATTAGTCGCTTTTCGGTGACAACTGAAAAAGTCAGTCACGTTTGTGTGTCTTTTGCGATTTTGGCTGTTGTTTAATAGATCAAAGAATAATATTAAATTTTGGGGTCAAAATGGAATAAAGTGATCCAAGGCACTTGAAATGTTGACTGTGGCACTCGACTAGTCCACTTTGTCTCAACAAAGTGTTTGTGAATGCTATAAGCGCTTTACAGATAAGCAGATGTTTCAGACAATGAGCATCCTGGAACTGTAATAATGTCAACCAGTGAAAAAAAAGATTGAAACATTGAAAAAATTATCGAAACACTATTAGAGAAGTTACATATCAATATGCTCATATTTTGGGCATGAAACGTGCGGCAGCAAAGTTTGTTAAAAAACTGCTATCGCTCAGGTGTGATTTTTAGGCCAAAAACAGCACTCTAATAATGTCTCAACCACCTTATTCACCAGATTTAGCTTTCTGCATTTTTTGTTCGTATTTCCAAAACGGAAGAGACCAATAAACACCATTTTGATACAATTGATGAGCTAAAGTCAGATACGTAGAACGAGCTGATGGCCACACCGAAAAATGCTTCCAATATTGAAAGAAGCATTGGCAGGGGACAAAATGGATATTGATGAGTAAATAAATAAATCTCAAAAGTAAGTCAAAATTCCACTCGAACATTAAGAGGAACACAAATTGTTGCAAATAGCTCTGCCATGATGTTGTACAGCAAGAGAATTCAAATGAGATGCCTTATGAGAACTGAAACTTCTACCAAGTCCGAGGAAATTTTATTCATTGTTCTTTTCTGTTGCACAACATTAAATACCTTATATTCTGATATATGACTAAGTTAAAGTAAATTAACCTAGTTTCTGTACTTCAGTGCATTTGTAAGATAGTAAGTAGGAAAACAAAAAGAAAAAAAGAAGTAATCAAAAGAAAAGTATTATTTTAATGCCGAGTCCTTTGGATTCTCTTATTTTACTGCTGATGTTGCTGTGATTACCTGTAGCATGATTACAAAACAATGTCGTGGCAAAATTATGCAGAGGCATACAAAAACATTTTTTTTTTTTTTTTCTGAAAATATGGCCAATGTAAAATACCATGGCTATTGGTTACATATCCGTATCTTCATGTATACATGAGATCATACATATGTGATTGATATACAACTAGTATCTTCAAAACATGTTTAAAACTTTACCAAAGCAAAATCACATTTTCCTAGAAATAAAGGGTGCACGCGCGAGTCAGTCTCAGACTTACATATTTATTATAACCACTGCTTCTAAATTAAAAAAGAAAATACAGTTAAACCTCTATTAACCGGGCCTCTATTAACCGGCTACATCTATTAACCGGCATGCATTTCTTTTTGATTTTTTATCTCTATTATCCGTGCTTTTACCTCTATTAAACGTGCTTTACCTCTATTATCCGTGCAGCATTCATATGATTTTTTATTATGTTAATTTGAATCCGGTGATTTCCCTTTGTAATGTGTGGACATAATTGTACTACGTGCTTCTATTTTAATTCATTATGCAAGTGAAATTTGATCTGTTAACACCTGTTTGAATTGAATTGAATTCTTGAATAAAAACAATTTAAAAAAAATGAAATTTTTTACGTTTTAATAAAACCTCTATTAACCGTGTATTTCGATTATCCGTGCTAGTCCTGGTCCCGCGCGGGCCGGTTAATCGAGGTTTAACTGTACTTTCAGGAAAAAACATTTTTTGTCACAAAAATTTTAATTTTTTGATTTCTGAAAGTTCGAAAGTTTATTATCTGTCATATTCCTGTTTACTTAAAAGGTCCAAAAAAAAAAAAAAAACGTTGACTCGCGAGGACATATAAAATTCATTGAAAATGTTACAGTCAATCATGAGGACGCGAAAATTCTTCGTAGAAAATGAACATGAATATGCTGGGGCCCCGAATTAGGCAATCGCGATCGTCAATGTTTCTTTCTCGTCGCCGTGCAAAGCTGCCCACTGACAACTTGGTAAACTAGTGCGCGGTTAGGCTCGCGGGCTTAGGCATTGGTTTGCTGGAGCTTTGCAGGCTAACGATGACTCAACTGTAAAAGTGGTTATGCCAGTGGTTTTGTTCATTCCGCAGATTCGTTCTTTTCAGCCAAGGCAGGTGTAAGGTGTAATCTCGCCCGCCTGAATTCCCTCCCCATCCATGGTGATCTACCTGAAATCCCGCAGAACACCCCGTTAGGGCACCACCACAGTACACTTACCTCATCTACACCCTCTTATTTAATCTATCAACACGAACGTGAATTTCATATTGTATTATTTCAACCTATTAATATACACTCCAAATGCATTCATTACAATATATAAATTCAATCTCGACTATTTTCTTTTACGTGTAATATTTTCTTTTTTCGTTAAGCTACTTGGACTAAAATTTCTTCCATGTAATTAAAACTTCATTTAATTACCATTTTTTCCCGACGTTTCGTAGATCTGTTGTCTACTTTATCAAGGGATCGTCCATTTAAATTAACAAAAACATAATTTAGTTGCAATTTTATGGAAATTATAACATCAACAACTTACATTTACAAATTATTTTTGTTAAAATAATATTTGTTTGGACATACGTACATTTAATATAAAACATAGATGCGCGAACAAAATACATGTTTATAGATAATATCACAGTAAGGAATTTTATTTTAAAACAGCTCTGTAGCTTGCATTTATGTTAGCTGTGTCTTCTTTCAAGTTGTTTTTGTAATGTTTTGTTGTATTCTCAAGCTTTCAATTGTATATCTTTTTTCCCTTTGTTCTCTCTGTCTAATATTTTAACACTTTCGAAATCAGCTGTGTGACCAGTACTGATCATGTTCTTCTCGTTGTTCCAATGTATATTAGCGGGCAGCTTTCGTTTTTCTTATGCTCGCAACTCATTTTCAAAAAAAAAAAAAAAAAAACACATTCAGCCTGTTTGCTCAAAAAATAATTTTCATATCTAAAAAAAATACGTAGCTCTACTGTTATCGATTAACTACGATTTCGCTTAGTTATCCTAACTGGCTACAAATAAATTACCCCCTTTTTCCTAGGCCAATCCTTCGACCGAAATATACACTCCATTTCTAGGTTTATTTACTACGTACTACTGTTCGCAAGGTATAAAAAAAATGCAGGCCAACCTGCGGGGCCTGTCATCCGTCACTGAAATGTACTTCGGTTACCGGGATACAATTTATTAAAAAATCAAAAAAAAATATCTTAGTTATATTACTGTCTTCTAAATTTTCCTCCTCAATTATTAACATCGGTTGATAAATACTTCATTTAGTCCAGATATTGTAAAAGTAAATTAGTATATGAAAGAAATAAAGTGTGTTTCTGTACACGCACATAATCTGATCAAGAAACTAGAAATTTTAAATGCATGAAACGATCCCACTTACTTTTGATTCACGGAAAGAAAATCCTTAGATTTTAGTGAATCCTCCTTTACGTCTGAAGCAGCCTATTCAACAATTTCATATCTTAGGAAAAATTGCAAAAAAAAAATCTATCTATAAAATCGGAGATACTACTGATATGTACGATAGATGAACATAAGAAATCAAAAAAACTGTATAATACAGCGTCCGCCATCTAACGTTTTTTTTTTCAACAGGTGCTTATTTCGTGAATGATAACACTTAGCTCATGTCTGATTTGACAGAACGAATATAGTTGTGTATACGCTTCGCTAAGTGGGCTTGCGATCGATTTTGCCAAAAAAAAATCATCTTTTTAGATGAAGCTCATTTCGATCTTGGCAGGTATGTAAACAATCAAAATTGTCACATTTGGGGCACAGAAAACCCGCACACATACATTGAAAAGCCAATGCACCCAAAACGAGTCACTGTTTGGTGCGGATTTTGGTCCAGAGGCCTAATTGGGTCACTTTTCTTTGAAAATGAGCCAGGAGTGGCCGTTACAGTCAATATCGATCGCTGTGGGGCCATGTGGAACGAATTTTTGTTCACAAAAATTGAAGAGGAGGATATTGGCAACAGGTTTCAACAGGACGGCACTACGTGCCACACAGCCGAAGCTACACTAGATGTTTTGCCACGTTTTCAAAAAAAAAAAAAAAAATATGTGGCGGACCCTTGTCAAAAAAGTTTTTTCTATTTTTCGGCTGTTGCACAGTGTTATAAGAGGTGGCGATCGGGCACTCTTATGCTTGATGATCGGCAACTCTTATGCTTGATCGGGCACTCTTATACCAGATCATATTTCCTTCATATTCCAACCGTCTAATTCATAAAAATTATAACAGATTTATAAAGCTCTTATTTGACAGATGTTCCATACAAATATGTCAAATAGCAGTCTTATAAGCCTGATATAGTTTTTATGAATTAGGGGGCAAATCTCTAATGTGATGTATAAATCCTCCACAATATGGAGCAGTTGCCCCTGGAAGAACATTGAATTTTGATTATAAACTGTTCTTCTGTGTCACATATAGAAAATTGTACATTTATTAAATCAGCTGTCAGTGGCAGTATGTTTTGTAATTTACTTATTAAAATTTAAATTATTGAAATTTTTTATACCAGTCCTCATCGATAAATTGTTACAATGACTGGAGTCGAACACATTAACACAAAAAGAGAATTATTTTAGAACGTACATAAGACGAACTACGTTTTCTTAAGTTCATTCCCTTGCTGTGCGAAATAAAAGAAGAACATAAATTGAAGTAAAAAAGTAACACATAAATGTTCAATTTAATGCATTTCAGACATTTTATCAATATACAATTGTACGTTTAATATGAGCTTATAATGTTGGGGTAAAAACTGCCACTAAGCCACTTCTTTCTTATAGAACTTTTTCTTTGTTCTTTCACTCTCATATGACACAATTTTTTACTTACACGACGAGTTCATAGTGGAAAATAACATTAAATCGAATCAGCAGTTGTACTTACCAGGATAAGGAGTCCAAAATAAAATTTTATTTATGTGTGTAAAAATAATAGAAAAAAACACACTTTGTGAGTGTATTTATACACGCGCACATACATACATACATATATTAGGATCAATTGTAAGACGAAAAAATAAAATGTAATGAAAAAAGAGCGATTTTAAAAAGATTTAGTACTTCATTCACAAGTACTATAAAACAAGTTCATAACCAAACACCCAAACGACGCCCACAAACCAGCCAAGTGCCATTACACACATTTACAGGATAATATACACCTAATTGTATGTTTGTCAGCACTTTACCGCACACTTGATAAAAACCTTGACTCGAGAGGGAAACTCCTTTGAACCATGTCTGGAATATGAAACGATTTTCGTTTTTGTTTTTTTTTCTTCTTTTGTTAAGCACTTTTCATTTTGCACCACATAAACGTTTTCAGTTTTGCGGCTTCCGCAAGCAGGTTGATTTTGCTTTTTTCCGAATTTTTATGATTTTTTTGCCTGTGACAAATCAATTTATTGGCAACGTGCCAAAACCTCTTGCACTAGTGCAAAGAATAGCCAACACGCATGAGCTGCTTGCCATTCACTGCCTAAAACAATGTTCGAACGAACACACGGTTCATAAATATGTCGGGATATGAGGGAACAACTGCAAGGCATCGCACTCGTATGGTACGCTGCACGACAAGATCCATTTAAGCAAAATTGCACATATTCAGCGAAAACAATAGTAATATAGACAAAAAGCGCAAAAATATTCCCCAAACTGAAGCAGACAATTTATTCAATTGTATGTGTGTACACATGCACGTATGTGTGAGTTAGTCTAGCTAGTTGACTACTCACTGTTTCCCCTCTCACCTTCTACAATGAATTCCGGTTCGGAAATCGCATTGTCAGCAGTAAAAAAAAAAAATGTTGCAAAAAGCACAAATGTTTTCATATATACTGCTGCAAATGCTAATGTTTGTTTGAATTCCGAGTGTTTGCGAAATAAAATATCTATCTATATATATATATATATATATATATATATATATATATATATATATATATATATATATATATATATATATATATATATATGTAAAATAAGAAAAAATTGAGGCAATAATCACCACATGGTTTCCCTTCCATATGGCACAAGTGTGCTTTTTTCAGAACATTTCATATCATATCATAATCGACAACATTGGCCAAAAAAATAATAATGCATTTTGCTAACTTTCCATACACTCTCGCTTATTGTGATTCCATCCTTCTGCTTGTGCATTCCCTCATTTTTATTTTATGCAAACAGATACGCCGTCAACAAAACAAAAAAGTTAAAAGAAGAATTCCTAAATTTTTTGAATACTTTGCTTACTAAAGGCATTTGATGATGTAAATCCAAAATTCTACACTGAACAGAATACAATAAAAACGTTATTAGTTACATTTGACAAACGAATGTGCTCGTAAGTTCGTTCGTTCTCTTTTATGATTATTCAACAAAAAGTTTTGGTAATTTTTTTTTTCTCCATCTGTGTGTATCAGCAAAAAAAAAAATCTGGCTAAGACTAAGTTTCATATGAAATTTAATTTTAAAAATAAAACTTTAAAATGCACCAAATTATTTGGATTTAACATGCCAATTCCTTACACACAACATACCTCTAGCAAAAAACAAATAGCCTTGTTATGAATGCCGAGTGAACATCACTCATAATGAAAAATCTCTGTCACGAATTCCTACCAAAAGGTATTATGAATTCCGATGGATTCGAAGTTAGTGTGGCCAACCTCTTGACCTAAGTACGAATTAGTACAACCAACGTTTTAAATGAAAAACAGATGTGTTTTGTTTACATTCTAAGGATTGTTAAAAATATTTTTCAAAAAATAAAACGGAAATACAATGAATTTGATTGCTGCAGCCGTTTCAGTGCCGGAAGAGGAACAAAAGCTGTTAGCGAAAAGTTAGAGCGCAAAGTCTTGAGGAATGGTCAGAATTCCCTTAATTTCGATTACAAGGCGTGAGTTGTTAAAACAAATCACAAATTATGAAAATATGTACATATGTATGTGTTTTCCAAGTTTTCGTTTAGTTTTATTAAAAACTTTCGGCTGAACAAATCTGCACAATTCGATTTCTAATTGAATCTGCCTGGTGTTGGAAAAAATGTAGATGCTGCAATGGCTTTTTCGTACCACTTTTCGAACACACATTTAATTCTATACATAAAAGGCGGCTTTTGTGTGTTTGTTTATATGTTTTGACTTGGATTTTAAATGCCATTTCAATTTAAATTTGATTTAAATACAAAATTGAATCAAACAGTTGCTATTTAAATCAAACTTAAACGGCCTGCCGTGCCCATTTAAAATCGATTTAAGTTTTTCGTACTGCCATATGATTTTGACAGTTTGGTTTTGTTCTGCAAATTAAGAAAATTGCACATGTTTTTTTGTTTGTTTCAGAATTGGATTTTTTATTATTTCCAGAAGGTAATCAACTTCTGTGGCAGTGAAATTGGGTGTCCTTTTATCACTTTTGCGACTCATTTTAATAATTTTTAAGAAAGAATTTATTATTTTCTAAGCTTTTCACAATTTCACTTGCTTCCAAAACAGCTGTTTTTTATTGAGTTATCGATAATTTTTTGGCACTTACATTGTGCTGCCGTACTTTTATTACAATTAATTACCAAAAATAATTTTAGACTGTAAAACAGAAAGCTATTTTAATCCAACTTAAATTTTAAGGAAAATTTACTAATTTTTTATTTAAATCCCAAGTCAAAAATCGGGGGTAATTATTTTTCAATTAATCTATCAGATGTTGCAATGGTGTATATGAAGCGATTTTTTCAACACATAAAATCAGCTGTTAGTTTGTGTTACTTTTTTGTTTCAAATCAGGGCAAAACCGATAAGTATTTTAAAATGTACCAATTAATTATTAAAGAAATAAAATTTTATAACTACTTAAAAATAGTTTTTATTCAATTTAAGAACTTCTTTTCAGTTTGTTCTTATTTTTAACTATTTTTGTATTCTCCTGACAGTAAGAAGAGTTTGGAAAAATTTTTGAGAAAAAAAAAAAACGCTAAAAGTACGTTTTATTCGAAATTCATAATACCAATCTACCGAATTTCGAAAATTTCGTAACTACGTCGGAATTCGTGATAGCATTTTCACCACGGAAGCTTAAGACGGAATTCATAATAAGCATGAAAATCTTAATTTGCAATATTTTTGTTAAGTGCTAATTCTACATATAGAAAAACTATATTTTGCATACAAAAATTTTGAAGTTCAGAGCACACACCGACTGTTAGCATAAAACGAACTGTTACCATTATAACTGTGGTAGCAAGCGTTAATCGTCCACTAGGAGCCACTTTCACGACTTCGCGATAACGTTATCATTAGCTAAAGGTGCTTTTTTCAAAGGTGAGCTATAAGCCATCCGGCAACAATTTTTCGTTTTCACAACTAACCGATAAAGGGCCGTTCACACTATTATACAAGTGTTAATACCTTCATTGCGCCTAAACACAGGCAAAAGCCTAAATACATTCTTTGCCACATTCAATAAATCTAAAGAAAATTGCATTTTACATTCACATTTTCACACTACAAATAAAATGCAAAATATTGCACCGTTAAAATTTTTTTGGTGCTTATGAAGCAAAATGGTGGAAAAACTATTTTTTGCATGCTTTTTGAAAATATTTTTCACAAAACTAAATCTTTATTATAAATCAATTTTTTTTTTTGGAGTTTTAATTGTTGCACAGATCTTTAGCAGTAATTTGACTTTTACAGTTTTAAAAAATATCTATTAGTTGACGAGATTAATCGAAGATCGCTTAAAAAAAATTCGAACTAACATCAGCAAACGCCGCGATACGGGTCTTCCAATTTTGCCCCTATTTTCACCCCTCACCCTCAGAATCGACCTAACATTTGCTAACTTGAATTTGTTCCACAGTGTTATTTTGTTTTCTGTTAGCTATTTTTTTGTTGTTGTTTTATTTTTAAAACCAATTACTCTATATCGTAAATGCACGCAATTGTTTGTTTAAAAAAAATTTTTCTTTTTTCTTAGCATACGCAATTGAATTTTTTTCTGTGTAGAAACTTAAAACTTCTACAAAAAATGTTCATTTATTGATTCTAAATTATTTAATAATAACAATAAAGCTGAAACATATTTGATAATATTTTCTATTGATTTTTTAAAACTGCAAAAACCAACAGTTCTTTATCTGTTCAGTAAAGTGAATTAAGTTTTTTTCTTTTTAAAACAAACACAAAATTTCGAAGCTTTTTGTTTGTCTGCAGAAACACCCAGAGCCTTCGGCAGGAATCGAACCTGCGACCTCGAAGACTCTTGGCTTCGAGACACTCTACCAATTCATCCATCGAGGCGCTCCCAAGTCTATTGTGTTGTAGTGCCAACCCTTTGCTCTTTTGGTCAGTTTCGTACTTGGCCACTTTTTTTTTTACTGTTATTCTAGTATTAGATCCCTTTAGTTTTTATTTGTCTGGTTTTTAGATTTTGCCAATATTTCGCTCTGATTCAGACAGCTTCTTCAAGGCGATATTGTCTCCAAAACTCTGGCTCAATTTTTTTTTTTTTTTTTCAAATATCTAAATATCTGTTTATCTATCTAAATCTAAATATCTATTCACTTATAGCTGCGATCTTTCTTGTTCGTTGATACTGAATTTAACCGTAACAGCTTCAGAACATTTCTTTCTTATGTTTAAGAATTTAAAAATTGTATTTTCAATTTAATAACATTAAATTGCTGTGTAAGGCATTTTATTCATATAATTCTCAATTTTCTCAAGCTCAACCTCTTGGTAGTCACTATTTTGGCAATGTTAATTAACTAAATAATGGTAAAATTTTACAGCTGGGTGTACAACCAGCTGTTTTAAGGTACCAAGATCCCTCATTAGCACCCATTAGAACCTTGCACAAGCTAAACTTCACAAGCTTAGCACTGTCGCTTAAGCCACCCGGCTACGAAAGCTTACACACTTTGACTTTCCATTTATAAAGGGTGTTTTTTTCGATGTATAGAACTATAAGTTGGCATTACTGTTCAAGATGGCGACCAATTTAACAGCTGTCAAGTGATTTATTACCAGCTTGGTTTGGCAATTCATCATTAATAGATTCACGCCTGAACAACGCTTGCAAATAAAGCAATTTTAGTGCAAAACGAGATTGCGGTTGTTCCCGATTTTCATAAGCGAATTTTGTTAAGCGCTAAAGCGCACTTCTGGTTGAATGGCCACGTCAACAAAAAAAACTGTCGCATTTGAAGTGAAACACCGTTACATCCTGAAAAACTGACTCTTTGGTGCGCTTTATGGGCTGGTGGAATCATTGGTCCGTACTTCCGTCAATGGTGATCGGTACAGAGCCATAATTACTAACTTTTTCATTCCTGAATTGAATTACCGTGATGTCCAGGAGATGTGGTTTCAACAAGACGGCTCGTGCCACAGTCGATTTATTGAAAAACACGGTTGGTGAGCGCCTAATTTCACGTTTTGGACCTGTGAATTGGCCTCCAAGATCTTGTGATTTAACACCGCTAGACTACTTTCTATGGGGCTATGTAAAGTCATTGGTCTATGCGGATAAGCCACAAACGCTTGACCATTTGGAAGAAAACATTCGCCGTGTTATTGCCGATATACGGCCACAAATGTGGGAAAAAGTCATCGAAAATTAGACGTCCAGATTGGACTACATCCACACCAGCCGTGGCGGTCATATGCCAGAAATCATATTTTAAATGTAATGCCACAAGATTATCTTTCGGATAAATAAAATGCATGTCAATCGAATAATCCATCGTTGTTTTATTGCATCTTAAAGTTCAATACATCGAAAAAAACACCCCTTATAATTACTTAATGAACGTGAGAAAAAACAATGCTCTTGTTTTCTTATTTCTTTTTTTTTTTGGTATCACAGAAGGCTTTTTAAAACTTAGTTTTGCTAAATTGCAATATGTAAAATCTCTTCTGGTTCGAAAGTTAAAGCCGACTTTCACAGCTTGTTGTATGGCGACACCCTTTGATCGTACCGTTCTTGTTGCTTTCAGTTTTCGTTGTTGTAGCAGCAGGGTAACTACACATCCTGTAAAAATTTTAGTTTCACGCCATGGCTTGTATAATTGACATAAGGACATCGTAATCTAAGAAACAGGGTTCCGTATTCACTCTAGAACTACGGAACCCTAAAAAACTTCTTTCTTCATCGCTCACTCGATACTCGATATAAAAATACAGCTAATTTCATGTGGAGATTTAAAAAAATTTGTATGGGAAGCCCATACGTACATACACATGTATCTATAGTATGGCCGTTTCCAATCTGCAGTTACAATACACAATACAAGCCTCATAAAGCTGTTTATTTTGATAGTTATATTAAAAGGTTAAACAGCTGTAGTAGCTGTAAGGCTACAGTAAAATTTAATTTCGCTAGTAGATCATCACAGGATAGTGGATCAGCTGTCAAAATACACTCTTGCAATTTCTTTTGCGTTGCAAATACTGATCGAGATGCAAAAATACAACAATTTAGTAACGAGTGAATATCAAGCGAAAATCATTTCTATACGCTCAAATGAAAGCATAAAATAATTGATTTAAAAATATACCTTTCGGCACACTGTACACTCAATACAAGTACATACAAGTCGTATAAATTATTTTATTACTGGCTTAAGATGCTGCTGGCTTACTGATATTTTAAATCAATAAAATGGAATTATTCATAAACCGTGTTAGGAACTTTGACTTTTTCAGAACAATTTCCAATTTCGAAATTGTAAAACTTCAATGTATGAGTGTACACATACACAAATTTGCAAGGGTGAATGTGTTTTTAGTGTTTTTGGGTCTTATCAATCGGTCATGGTTGTTGTTGCATCCAGTGGAACGAACTACCACCACATTATTTTTTTCTTCATATTTTTGTTTGTCACCATTCAGCGAAATGACACAGCCGGAAAAAGAGAAATCAAATTCGTCCAGAATTGCTCTTATTTGCTGCCATTCAGTTCCGTTTTGTGTATTTCGAACACTGTGTGTTTCTGAAGCAGTTGATAGAATGTGTTTTTCTTTTTTTGCTCTTTCGTTTATTGAAAGCAAAACACTATAATTTTTTTCTGATATACTATGTATGTATGTAAATATGATTATTTGTCGTGAAGCATCTGCCTTTTCGTATCCACAACAGTCGAAAACTTGTATGTCAATCATGTTATGTGTTCCTTTTCATACTGTACACACATGCAAGTTTTATCTCATTCATGCAGTCAGTCAAGTAACCATTCATATAAGCGTATACATGTACGCATATACACACATGAATGAACAATGCATACGTTTGAACAATTATTCAGTCAATTTTACTTTTGCATGGCATTTCCATAGAAAGTTCGAATTGAGGCAAATATTTAACACATATTCATTAATGTTTTCTGCTAAACAAATCACAACCAAGATGTTTTTAAAAGGCTGGGTTGGTCATGTAGAAACTGGTGTTGCCAAGTGTTTCTTTTGAAAAAGTGCACTGCAACCTGTCTTGGGACAACTCCTTGTAACAAAACATAAATATAGAATATGGTCTTTTGAAAATTTGCTTTTTAAATATTATATTTATGTTAGTTTACTCCGTATTGTTCTATGAAAATAAAGACGGTCTCATATAAAAACTTGTTTATAAATTATTAATATACCGTCCCACCCAGATGGCAGCTGCTTCTACTGAATTTAAATCTATGGCAAGGCCACATGAGAGTTGATGTCTTCCACTTTGCATAGACTTTGCACACATAAGAAATGACAAAACCAGGATCGTTGATTGGATTGTCGAAGAGCACTACAAGCAAACAGCTAAGTAGAGTCACATGGACTCCGTTTCGACAAGACCGCATCACTCCTTCAATGTCACTGTCCCTTACACCGTGATGAATGCAGTTGTATTCTTAGATTCAGCCTGTAGCTGTGAGATATCTCAGAAGGTCATCCAGGAATGAGTCACCAAAGTTGGAAATTACATAGTTACACAAAATAGTACCGCTCCCGTTAATGCTAACCTCGACCTGTACAAATGCCTTCTACTATGAGCAAAAAGCTGCATGCTTCATTTTTTTCTAAACTTGGCCACATTTTCTTTGCCACTATACATCTGTCCAGATTATGCCACCTATTATCGGCCTTCTGAACAGTAGAGCTAAGGCTATTAATTTTGTGGATATTAATTTGACTAGTTCCTAATTAGAGATATTTAAGGCAGATCCCATTCTGGCGAACTCATGCGCCTGTATATTATTATAGTAGTCCCCAATAGAAATTTTCTGGTTTCACTTGGATGATATTTAAAACAGATTCTATTCTGGCTAACTCATCGGCCCATATATTACCATAGTAGTACCTATAAGTAGGGACACAGATTTCCAGAATCAAATAAAAATTGTAATTTATTTTTCAATGCAGATTATAAATATAAATTTATTCTTTAATATTCAAAAATGAACTTAATTATTTATTTGCTATAAGAATCAATTGCAATGTAAGTAGTAGTATATTGTATGTACCAGACCAATTAAAATTGTCAAATTTGGGTAATTAAAATTTGAAATTTTAAGATTTATGTGTTTATTTAGTAATTTGATCCTTTTGATCTTGCTGCGGCATGTGGATGTATGGTGTGTGTGTGTGTGATATGTTTCTTGATATAATAGGGGGGTGCAGAGTTGGTGTGTGGGAATTCCGTCCGTCCATGTGAATTTCTGTCTGTCCGTGGGAATTCCGTCCGTCCATGAGATTTTCTGTCTGTCCATACGCTTGAGGATCCCGTCCGTCCATGAGGCGTTCTGTCTTGAGGATCCCGTCCCGCTTGAGGATCCCGTCTATGAGGCGTTATGTCTGTCCATTCGCTTGAGGATCCCGTCCGTCCATGAGGCGTTCTGTCTGTTCATAAGCGTGGGAATTCCGTCCGTCCATGAGACGTTCTGTCTGTTCATAAGCGTGGGAATTCCGTTCGTCCATGAGACTTTCTGTCTGTTCACAAGCGTGGGAATTCCGTCCGTCCGTGGGAATTTTTTATATGTCCATAAGCGTGGGAATTTTGTCCGTCGTTTATGAGAATTTCTGCCCTGAATTGAGGAGAAATATTTATAGGCGATCCCTTTGGTACAAAAAAAAAAAAAAAAAAAAAAAAAAAAAAAAAAAATATTTTAATATTTTTGTTAAGTGAAATATTTGCGCCCCACTAATTTTTGTATGCTTTTGATTCTTTGAGGATCACAAATCAATTCACGAAATTTTATTTTGTATGTTTACATTTAAAAGTTTTGTGTTTACTTAATGACTGGAGATCTTCTCGCTTTCATTTGGTGGCTTCTATTGTTTTAAAATATTTGGGATGTGGAATCTTTAAGAAGCCTTAAAAACTGATCCGCACTAGTTTTGTGTGTGTGTGTGTTTTTATTATTTTGAAGAAACCACATCATTCCCTTCAATTTTATTTTATGTTTACATTTTGCGTGTGTTTATTTAATGAATGGTGATCGTTGGTTGCTTGTTTTGCTCAAGTCCAGAAATGATCTGGATGACGTTTTGTCTAGTCGACAAATTGACTGACGGTTGACGTTTATTATTTTTTTTTTTTGTTTTTTCCAAATTTTGATACTTGAAATATGGAAACATTTTTCACCTATTTTATTGTGTATTTTTTGGGCATGCCAATGTGACAAACCTACATACATATGTATATGCACTTACATCTTAAATTGGAGCATAGAACTTCGATTTACTTTATGAATTGGAGGTCGATCGCCTGACTTTCATACTTTTGTTTCTTTGATGGTGTCCAAATCAATTCTTTCAATTTTATTTTCTATGTTTACATTAAAAAGTTTTGTGTTTATGTTAGCAACTGCAGATCGATCGCCTTATTTTTATTATATGCCTTGTTTTGTTAAAGTCAAGATTACGTACATACATACATACATATCTACAAATCTATGTCAAATGTTCTGAATGGCGTTTGGGCTGGTAGTCAAATTGACCGACGGTTGTTGCTTATTATTTAGTACCAGTGGTTTGTTTGATAGTTGAAAAAATACAATGTGACAAACATACATACATACATACATACATACATACATACATACATACATACATACATACATACATACATACATACATACATACATACATACATACATACATACATACATATGTATGTACAGACATACATTTATACTTACTTTTAAATAGACGATTGGAAACAGTAAATAAAAAGCATTGATTTTTTCCATACTTTTTCGGTCTTTATTTTCCTATTGGAACATATGAGTAAATAATAAAGCTGTATGAGAATTTATTTTAAGCAAGATTTTTCTTTTGCTAGTAAAAGAGCATTTTGTAATGCACAAACACCAAAGCGATGATAGCTGCAATATAGGTTGCCCGGGTACTTAGCCTCCATTTGCTTAAAGTTGATGCAACCAATATCCTCTATGTTAAAAACTCTTTTTTGCGTCATTTTTTCTAACCATCGTCTTTTCTCCTCGCCTTTAACATATATTTGAGAAGACATTATATTAGATTTTAAGAATTCACAAACACTTTGATAGGAAGCCGTTCCATCGTTCCACTTTAGGTGATGATAATTTCTTGTTAACCAGTTTGCTTCTCTTTGTTTTTCTGCTGATAGGTGTTTAAAATCAAAAGGAGGTTTTATGATGTAATTGATGTATTCATTATTATTGAAAACGACTGCTACTTCTTTTGCTATGAATTTATTTGAATTACTTTTGAAACCTTGCAAGTCTATGAAAACTGCACTATTATTCATATTAATTAATTTACAAGATTTTGCGAACTTGTGCTCTTATAGGTATATATTCTATTAAACGATCGTGAATAAGAATGCAGTAAGCTGATGTTTTTGAAGGAATATTTTTGGCTGTTTCAAATTCAATTTTAATGTCAATTGGACCGCTGTTGAGTGATTCGTTTTGATAGCTGACATCTACTACAATAATCGGTGCGCTATTTTTAAACTCTTGGGCAGATAGAAGTGGTCTAGATTCTTTCATATAGTAGCTTTGTTGAAATCTTAGATACATGTCATAAAGAACTGCATAGCGTTCATTTTGAAATTTTATATTAAGATCATCATATGGATATGACACTGAATTCAAATGAACTTTTAAATTGGTGAGTTCACAATGAACGAATTTACTTTCCTGTTGAAAAGCAATCAATACAAAACGAGGCCGTTCTCTGTTTGCAGCTAGTTTAACATTCCAGATATGGCTAGTTCCTGTAGTTAATTGCGGATTCACGTGACAGTCCCAACTACGGAATGCTATTGGTATTGAAGCACCATTGTTAATAATTTTAATCATATTCAATTTGCTAAGATCAGATAATTGAACATGTGGGATTCTCCATGAAATGAGAGAAATTGTAAGTTTTGCTTTTTCATCAGAATTTGGAATCAGAAGAGCTTCATCATTCTTGTTACGCAAGAGTATCAATTCATGTTTGCTATTCAGTATTATTTTGTTGTAATCTTCAGCAAATCCCAAAAACATTTTAAGTGGTACATAGAAATTAAAATAACCGTTTTGAAGGGTCACGTCATCAATTTTATTCCAACCAGCATTTTGCATCACAATGCTTTCAGTTGGTGATAAAGAAACCAAATTTTTTATCGTGCTCGTAGCTCCCAAATATCTTGTGTGATCAATTTCAATACCATTAAGTTCATAGCGAATTTCATCAAACAGATATGCAACAAAATTATTTTTTAATTTAAAATTGGTTGTAGGCTTTGAAGTTTTCGCATCTGCAACAAATCCTTCCACATATAAATAGCTTTCACCAGGTAATACATACAAATCTTGATTTTGTACTGAAATTCGAATTTCATCGTTGTTATTGTAGGACTGTAGATATGGTATGTATGTGTGATAGTCCTTTTTAATTATATTTTCATCAGATAATGGTTTCTGTAAAACATCTATTATTGAACTCATTTTGCTTTCAGTTTTAAGTTTAAAGACTTGAGAAAGTTCTTATTTGCTTTCGTAAGAAGCTTTTGTTGGATTGATCTCTTTAATTGACGTTTAGTTTCTAATGTAGTTTTAGAATTGTACGTTTCCTTATTCCTCAATATACTTGTGTTGTATATTATCATTATTTGATTGATCTTAAATGTATTCGAATAGTTATTTCCTCTCCTCGGAAATTAATTAAATCACCGTTCTGATCAACTACGCGGAGGGCTAGTGAACTTATCTCTCTGGAGTTTACAGGTAAATAGATGAGGTTTTTGGGGATTTCAACTATTTTATATCCTGGAGGTACATTAATTGGAAACTCATGCAATGTATGGGCTTTAGCGTTGTTCATATAAGTATTAACAGCAATACTACTTTCAATTCGCAATAGATTCACTTTGAAAATATTTACTGGCAGATCAGAATAATGATCTCTGTCTGGCTTCAACACCTTTCTATTAAATCCTAAAAGCTTTCCGATCGTATTTTCCTTGTCAAAATATATCGGTTCTTTGGTGCTATATACTTTAACTTGCATTGTATTATTATTAGCTTCTATAATAATTTTATTTTCTGGTCTATTTCGTTTATACTGTTCCTGTACATAACCGACTATATCATTTAATTCATATGATCCAATTGGTATTTCAATTACAAGTTCACCTATATGAAACTTATTGTTATAAACGTCTACATTTGGTATACTATTATATGAATGAAAATCGGTTAGAGCGCACTCATAAGCATCATTTAAATCAATAGGTGGAAAATAAGTAGCTGATAACACTGATGACCTAGAGCTTAGCGTAAGCGTTATTGACATGACAGCTGTTGGAAGCCAAATAAATAAAATTTAGCATCCAATTTGGTTTATGAAAATAATTTGTTTCTTTATTTAAAAAATGGAGATAATACATTGCTAACATATATTTTTATTATGATATCAGATCAGGTATCAGGTCAGGTATCAGGTCAGGTATCAGATCAGGTATCAGATCAGGTATCTGATCAGGTATCTGATCAGGTATCAGATCAGGTATCAGATCAGGTATCTGATCAGGTATCAGATCTGGTATCAGATCAGGTATCAGATCAGGTATCAGATCAGGTATCTGATCAGGTATCTGATCAGGTATCAGATCAGGTATCTGATCAGGTATCTGATCAGGTATCAGATCAGGTATCTGATCAGGTATCTGATCAGGTATCAGATCAGGTATCTGATCAGGTATCTGATCAGGTATCAGATCAGGTATCTGATCAGGTATCTGATTAGGTATCTGATCAGGTATCTGATCAGGTATCAGATCAGGTATCAGATCAGGTATCTGATCAGGTATCTGATCAGGTATCAGATCAGGTATCTGATCAGGTATCAGATCAGGTATCTGATCAGGTATCTGATCAGGTATCAGATCAGGTATCTGATCAGGTATCTGATCAGGTATCAGATCAGGTATCTGATCAGGTATCAGATCTGGTATCAGATCAGGTATCAGATCAGGTATCTGATCAGGTATCTGATCAGGTATCAGATCAGGTATCTGATCAGGTATCTGATCAGGTATCAGATCAGGTATCTGATCAGGTATCTGATCAGGTATCAGATCAGGTATCTGATCAGGTATATCTGATCAGGTATCAGATCAGGTATCAGATAAGGTATCAGATCTGGTATCAGATCAGGTATCAGATCAGGTATCTGATCAGGTATCTGATCAGGTATCAGATCAGGTATCTGATCAGGTATCTGATCAGGTATCTGATCAGGTATCAGATCAGGTATCTGATCAGGTATCAGATCAGGTATCTGATCAGGTATCTGATCAGGTATCAGATCAGGTATCTGATCAGGTATCTGATCAGGTATCAGATCAGGTATCTGATCAGGTATCTGATCAGGTATCAGATCAGGTATCAGATCAGGTATCAGATCAGGTATCTGATCAGGTATCTGATCAGATACCTGATCAGGTATCTGATCAGGTATCTGACCAGGTATCAGATCAGGTATCTGATCAGGTATCTGATCAGGTATCAGATCAGGTATCTGATCAGGTATCTGATCAGGTATCAGATCAGGTATCAGATCAGGTATCTGATCAGGTATCAGATCTGGTATCAGATCAGGTATCAGATCAGGTATCTGATCAGGTATCTGATCAGGTATCTGATCAGGTATCAGATCAGGTATCTGATCAGGTATCTGATCAGGTATCAGATCAGGTATCAGATCAGGTATCTGATCAGGTATCAGATCTGGTATCAGATCAGGTATCAGATCAGGTATCTGATCAGGTATCAGATCAGGTATCTGATCAGGTATCTGATCAGGTATCAGATCAGGTATCTGATCAGGTATCTGATCAGGTATCAGATCTGGTATCAGATCTGTTATCAGATCAGGTATCAGGTCAATTATCAAATCAGGTATCAGATCAGGTATCAGGTCGGTTATCAGATGGTATATCAGATCAGGTATTATTTTTTTTTTTCAGAGTAAAGCAGAAGTATTACGCTCAAAGTTGATTTTTAGAAGCAGCATTTAATAATCACCTCGATCTAATCACGTTTATACTTTTGTTCGTGGTCCGCAGTATCGTTATTCAGTAAGATGTAGCTCAAAAGGCAGAAATTTTATAGTGATATTCACTTAACCTTCTCCAGTGATAGTTTGCACATAAATATTTGATATGGAGTGCAACCATATTATTTAATTCTAGAATAAAAGGTTAGATTTATGAATCTATTATTTAGTTCTAGAAATGCGCTTAATAAAACAAGACAAACGTATTTTAGTCCGTAATGTTGATACTTCTTCAAGGAGCAAGTCAAGAATACGACATAGTTCCATCTTACCTAATTCCATTCGTGCACTGATTGTTGGGCCATCCAATTGTGGAAAGACGAATCTAATGATCAGTTTGTTAGAAAGTCCATATGGATTAAAGTTTGAAAACATCTATTTATATTCGAAGTCTCTATATCAGCCGAAATATGAATACCTTAGAAAACTAATTTCATCAATAAAAGGAATGGGATATTATACATTTGCGAATAATGAGTCTGTTATCCCCCCTAACGAAGCTAAAACCAATTCAGTCATGATATTTGATGATGTTGCATGCGAGAAACAAAACAATATACGGGCATATTTTTGTATGGGTCGACATAAGAATGTCGATTCATTCTATTTATGTCAAACTTATACGAGAATTCCAAAACATCTAATAAGGGACAATGCTAATGTTATTATAATGTTTAAGCAAGATGAAACAAACATGAAACATGTTTATAGCGATCATGTGTCCAGCGACATGAATTTTGAAAAGTTTAGAGACATTTGTCGAGAGTGTTGGAAGGAAAAATATGGATTTTTAATGATCAGCACTGAGAATGCACTAAACAGTGGCCGGTATAGAAAATGCTTTGACTATTTCATAACAATATAAATTGATGTACACTAAATGGATACTTTAGTATAAAAATCAACTTTGAGTGTAATACATTTGCTTTACTCTGAAAAAAAAAAAACTAATACCTGATCTTATAGCTTATCTGTTAGATAACAAGTAAGAGTGCTATATTCGGCTGGGCCGAATCTTAAATACCCTTCACAATGGTACATACATTCCGATTGATTTTTGGTGTGAAAAGTTGTTTTATTTGGCTTTTAAATGGGCCGATTTTTTCTGAATTTCAATATCAGATCCACTACCGGGATTTAACACAGGCTGCAAAACTTTTATTTAAATAATTCCTAATATGCTCAAGTTCAACCACTGGGTGACACCAATTCTTTTTAATATCAATGAAATAAAGAAAAGCAAAATGTATTTCTTAGTTATTTATCAGTTAACTTTATAGTAAAATTTATTTAACAAAAAATTGCATATAATTGCATTATTTTTGAATTATAATGCTAAACATTGCCATTAAGTGTGATTTTCTTTTCAATTTACTTACGTATGTGGGTACATGCATACGTATGTATGTATCTATAATAGAAAACTCTAAAATAAATTCTTTATTATTGAATATTTTCAGTGTGTTCCATAAAACAATGATTATATACATACATATATACATACATACATACATATTTACATTGCTTGCTTTTACAAAATTATTTTTTTCTTGTGCACGTTGTTGATGATCTATTGCGTATCATCATACACATGTGTGTGTGTATGTACATATGTAAGTACGTAGGGAAACCCAAAATGATTTTTTGTGTGAATGAATTTGAAGACGCAATTGTTTAAAAGAATTTCATTGCGTACCCTTTTTTCAACAATTCTTTATATCACTTTCATTTTCAAGCTCGTGTATACATATGTACATACATACACATTTTTACAACAAAGCAAAAAAATTGTTTATGCTAACATACTTGCATGCATACATACATATGTATGTAGATACATACATACCTACATGCATACAAACGTATCTACATACATACATACATACATACATACATACATACATACATACATACATACATACATACATACATACATACATACATACATACATACATACATACATACATACATTCATACATGATCGCAAATATTATATACATATGTATATAATATTATATACATATGTATGTATGTACCATTATGATCGATTTTTGGTACCAAAAGTTGGGTGCATATGGGCCGATGTCCAAAAATTTTCTAATTTTGCCCCTAAACAGCCTGTATGTACCATTCCGACAAATATTTAGTGCAAAAAAACTGTTTCGTTTAGCTTCCAGGCCCGACTTCTTGAGATATCGGGAGGCGCTATATCTCGAACATATATGGGCCGATGACAAAAAGATTTCCAGTTTTGCTTCTGACTAACCTATATGTATCATTCTGATTGATTTTTGGTGCCAAAAGTTGTTTTATTTAGCTTATAGAGCCGATTTCTTGAAAAATCGGGAGACGCTATATCTCACGTATATATAGACCGATTGCAGACATTTTCAAATTTTGCTTTTAAACACCTTATATGTACCATTCTATTCGATTTTTGATACCAAAATTTGTTTTATTTGGCTTTTAGAGCCGACTTCTTGAGAAAACGGGAGGCGCTATATCTCGAGTGTATATGGGCCGATGTGGAAAAATTTTCCACTTTTGCCTCTAAATAGCCTATATATACCATCTTGATTGATCTTCGGTGCCAAAAGTTGTCTTATTTGGCTAATAAAGCCGATTTCTTTAAAAATCGGGAGACGCTATATCTCGGATATATATGGGCCGATTTCAAAAATTCCTTCATTTCTAGGATTTAATGAGCACTAAAAATGATATGATTTAGTTTTTAAGAAACAAATTTTTTTCAAAAATCTGATACAAAAATTACACAAAATATCCCTCAAAACCCGGTTTTTTGAATATATCTCGGCTATCCGCGGACCTATCTTACTGAATTTCAATAGCAGACCCACTACCGGGGTTTCACACGTTTTAGCGAAAGAATGAGGTTTCTATCTCAAACCGTTTTCTCAGAAACGGTATTTCAACGACTACAGACGGACAGACGGACAGACGGACAGACGGACCGACGGACAGACGGACAGACGGACAGACGGACAGACGGACAGACGGACATCGCTCAATCGTAATCGCTATTGATGCTGATCCAGAATATATATACTTTATGGGGTCTTAGATGGATATTTCAATGCGTTACAAACGGAATCACAAACTTATATATACCCTTACACATTTATGTGAAGGGTATAAAAATGAATGAAAAAGTTCTCAAAGAGTTAGCGGCTACAAGAAATGTTTTGAAGAAAAAGCTACGTAGTATTAAAACCGGTGAAATGGAACTACGTGAACAAATAACAGATGCATTCAAGCCCATCACGGAACCACTAAAAGTATTTTTAAATAAGTCTACTTATAACAATGGTGGGATCAAAAAAGAAGAAAATGATATAAAAACTGAAAATGAAGACAAACAAAGTTCTAAAGATAAAAGCTCTATAATTAAATTGGAATCCAGTACACCTAAGAAGCTAGTTGAAACAACATTAATAAATGAGTTGAGCAGTCCAAGTAGCAGTGATAGTGATAAATTTTACTCACAAAATTCACATGTAGATGACAGTTATGATAATTTATCAATATTAGAAATAAGAAATGAGTTAGATTCTAACTATGGTCCACATAAAGATTCCGATAATAAATGGAAATTTGGAAATAGCCCTCTTAGCTTAGACCAAGATAGAATACACGTTGGTGGTCAAATATGGGCTCTAACACCAGGTTTATTTTCCCTAATGTTTCACAAGGAACCGAAAAACTATGAGAAATTTGATCTGGAAATATACAAAAAAATTCTAAATAATACTAATGCTTATAGAAGAGATTACAAGTCCGATGGTCAAATTAAAGGAACAAAAGCATATAAATATAAACATATTATTCAGAAACTATTTAAACAAGAAAATGAGAAACATGTTCCTTACTTAAAGTCAAATAAACCTAAAGCTAATTATTTTGGTGAAGGACTGATGAAGTTAAATCTTCATAAGTCAAACTATATATATTGGGATAATCCAAATGAGTTGGTAGAACGGCTTCGACTACTGCTGGCATCACAAGCTGCGGGTCATACTAATCATAATAACGAAATTGTGTCTATCATTGAAGAGTTACGTGAAGCCGATATTATAGAATAAAATTATTATATGCAAATTATGTCTGTTGATAAGTTTGGGCATTATCTAAACAATACTAGTTGTGACGCAATTTCAGCAAAAAATGCGCCTAAATTGTTGGGGTTCTTTGTGGATACGAACAACAACATTGATGTACAAAACAAGAGAATCAAAAATGTTGCAAATGCTCTGGAAGAAAATGATTGTATCAATAAATTGTTTCTGCAAACTCAGCTCCAAAAACAACAGAAGGGATTAACCCTCCAGTTAGAAAAATTTAATATTCGCCTAGAAGATGCTAACAACAAACTGGATGAAAAATTTATAAATGTCAAATCGGATGTTGAAAAACAAATTGAGGAGCTTAGAGAAAAAGTTTATAGACTGGAAAATTACATGTACGTTTCAATAGCTGATAGCGCATCAATTAGAGCAGACATTGCTCAAAATCAAAAACCAGTAAATGTATTAAATGTCCTCCAAGAGAAATTTAGTAAATGAACTGCATAAGCAAGCTAGAAAAGTCTTTGCTCGTCGTAGAGTTGTGATGAAAGGAATAGACAATCTTTGGCAATCTGATCTAGTGGAAATGGGGAAATATTCAACAAAGAATAAAAATTATCGATTTTTGCTAACTATAATTGATACATTTTCAAAATATGCATGGGCAGTACCGCTAAAAACAAAAACTGCTGTTGAAACATGCAAAGCGATAGAAAATATTTTTAAATTGGGTCGAGTACCTAAAAACTTGCAAACAGATGATGGTAAAGAATTTTTCAATAAACACTTTGGAAAATTAATGAAGGAATACAACATTAATCACTATTCAACATATAGCAGCATGAAAGCTTCTATAGTTGAAAGATTTAATAGAACTTTGAAAGGAATGATGTGGAAGGAATTTAGCTTTAGTGGTTCATATAAATGGGTAGATATATACAAGGATCTACTTGATGCATATAATAGAAAAAATCATCGCACCATTGGAATGGCTCCAATTAAAGTCAACTCAAAAAATGAAAAAAAATTGCTCACTACGGTATACAGTCACATGAAAATGTACAAAATGTCGAGATTTAATGCTGGAGATCACGTACGCATAAGTAAATATAAGCATGTTTTCGAAAAAGGCTATACTCCTAACTGGACAACAGAAATTTTCACAGTTAAAAAAGTTCAAAATACATACCCCACAACATATATCTTAGAGGATTATAATGGGAATCCCATAAAAGGTGGTTTCTATGAAGAAGAACTTTCAAAATGTCATTACCCCAATACATATTTAGTTGAGAAGGTACTTAAAACTAAAGGTGACAAAGTATTTGTCAAATGGTTGGGATTCACCAATGATCACAATTCTTGGATAAGCAAAGATGAAATAATTTAGTTGAAAATATGAATAACAAAAATATATGCTAGCAATGTATTATCTCCATTTTTTAAATAAACAAACAAATTATTTTCATAAACCAAATTGGATGCTAAATTTTATTTATTTGGCTTCCAACAGCTGTCATGTCAATAACGCTTACGCTAAGCTCTAGGTCATCAGTGTTATCAGCTACTTATTTTCCACCTATTGATTTAAATGATGCTTATGAGTGCGCTCTAACCGATTTTCATTCATATAATAGTATACCAAATGTAGACGTTTATAACAATAAGTTTCATATAGGTGAACTTGTAATTGAAATACCAATTGGATCATATGAATTAAATGATATAGTCGATTATGTACAGGAACAGTATAAACGAAATAGACCAGAAAATAAAATTATTATAGAAGCTAATAATAATACAATGCAAGTTAAAGTATATAGCACCAAAGAACCGATATATTTTGACAAGGAAAATACGATCGGAAAGCTTTTAGGATTTAATAGAAAGGTGTTGAAGCCAGACAGAGATCATTATTCTGATCTGCCAGTAAATATTTTCAAAGTGAATCTATTGCGAATTGAAAGTAGTATTGCTGTTAATACTTATATGAACAACGCTAAAGCCCATACATTGCATGAGTTTCCAATTAATGTACCTCCAGGATATAAAATAGTTGAAATCCCCAAAAACCTCATCTATTTACCTGTAAACTCCAGAGAGATAAGTTCACTAGCCCTCCGCGTAGTTGATCAGAACGGTGATTTAATTAATTTCCGAGGAGAGGAAATAACTATTCGAATACATTTAAGATCAATCAAATAATGATAATATACAACACAAGTATATTGAGGAATAAGGAAACGTACAATTCTAAAACTACATTAGAAACTAAACGTCAATTAAAGAGATCAATCCAACAAAAGCTTCTTACGAAAGCAAATAAGAACTTTCTCAAGTCTTTAAACTTAAAACTGAAAGCAAAATGAGTTCAATAATAGATGTTTTACAGAAACCATTATCTGATGAAAATATAATTAAAAAGGACTATCACACATACATACCATATCTACAGTCCTACAATAACAACGATGAAATTCGAATTTCAGTACAAAATCAAGATTTGTATGTATTACCTGGTGAAAGCTATTTATATGTGGAAGGATTTGTTGCAGATGCGAAAACTTCAAAGCCTACAACCAATTTTAAATTAAAAAATAATTTTGTTGCATATCTGTTTGATGAAATTCGCTATGAACTTAATGGTATTGAAATTGATCACACAAGATATTTGGGAGCTACGAGCACGATAAAAAATTTGGTTTCTTTATCACCAACTGAAAGCATTGTGATGCAAAATGCTGGTTGGAATAAAATTGATGACGTGACCCTTCAAAACGGTTATTTTAATTTCTATGTACCACTTAAAATGTTTTTGGGATTTGCTGAAGATTACAACAAAATAATACTGAATAGCAAACATGAATTGATACTCTTGCGTAACAAGAATGATGAAGCTCTTCTGATTCCAAATTCTGATGAAAAAGCAAAACTTACAATTTCTCTCATTTCATGGAGAATCCCACATGTTCAATTATCTGATCTTAGCAAATTGAATATGATTAAAATTATTAACAATGGTGCTTCAATACCAATAGCATTCCGTAGTTGGGACTGTCACGTGAATCCGCAATTAACTACAGGAACTAGCCATATCTGGAATGTTAAACTAGCTGCAAACAGAGAACGGCCTCGTTTTGTATTGATTGCTTTTCAACAGGAAAGTAAATTCGTTCATTGTGAACTCACCAATTTAAAAGTTCATTTGAATTCAGTGTCATATCCATATGATGATCTTAATATAAAATTTCAAAATGAACGCTATGCAGTTCTTTATGACATGTATCTAAGATTTCAACAAAGCTACTATATGAAAGAATCTAGACCACTTCTATCTGCCCAAGAGTTTAAAAATAGCGCACCGATTATTGTAGTAGATGTCAGCTATCAAAACGAATCACTCAACAGCGGTCCAATTGACATTAAAATTGAATTTGAAACAGCCAAAAATATTCCTTCAAAAACATCAGCTTACTGCATTCTTATTCACGATCGTTTAATAGAATATATACCTATAAGAGCACAAGTTCGCAAAATCTTGTAAATTAATTAATATGAATAATAGTGCAGTTTTCATAGACTTGCAAGGTTTCAAAAGTAATTCAAATAAATTCATAGCAAAAGAAGTAGCAGTCGTTTTCAATAATAATGAATACATCAATTACATCATAAAACCTCCTTTTGATTTTAAACACCTATCAGCAGAAAAACAAAGAGAAGCAAACTGGTTAACAAGAAATTATCATCACCTAAAGTGGAACGATGGAACGGCTTCCTATCAAAGTGTTTGTGAATTCTTAAAATCTAATATAATGTCTTCTCAAATATATGTTAAAGGCGAGGAGAAAAGACGATGGTTAGAAAAAATGACGCAAAAAAGAGTTTTTAACATAGAGGATATTGGTTGCATCAACTTTAAGCAAATGGAGGCTAAGTACCCGGGCAACCTATATTGCAGCTATCATCGCTTTGGTGTTTGTGCATTACAAAATGCTCTTTTACTAGCAAAAGAAAAATCTTGCTTAAAATAAATTCTCATACAGCTTTATTATTTACTCATATGTTCCAATAGGAAAATAAAGACCGAAAAAGTATGGAAAAAATCAATGCTTTTTATTTACTGTTTCCAATCGTCTATTTAAAAGTAAGTATAAATGTATGTCTGTACATACATATGTATGTATGTATGTATGTATGTATGTATGTATGTATGTTTGTCACATTGTATTTTTTCAACTATCAAACAAACCACTGGTACTAAATAATAAGCAACAACCGTCGGTCAATTTGACTACCAGCCCAAACGCCATTCAGAACATTTGACATAGATTTGTAGATATGTATGTATGTATGTACGTAATCTTGACTTTAACAAAACAAGGCATATAATAAAAATAAGGCGATCGATCTGCAGTTGCTAACATAAACACAAAACTTTTTAATGTAAACATAGAAAATAAAATTGAAAGAATTGATTTGGACACTATCAAAGAAACAAAAGTATGAAAGTCAGGCGATCGACCTCCAATTCATAAAGTAAATCGAAGTTCTATGCTCCAATTTAAGATGTAAGTGCATATACATATGTATGTAGGTTTGTCACATTGGCATGCCCAAAAAATACACAATAAAATAGGTGAAAAATGTTTCCATATTTCAAGTATCAAAATTTGGAAAAAACAAAAAAAAAAAATAATAAACGTCAACCGTCAGTCAATTTGTCGACTAGACAAAACGTCATCCAGATCATTTCTGGACTTGAGCAAAACAAGCAACCAACGATCACCATTCATTAAATAAACACACGCAAAATGTAAACATAAAATAAAATTGAAGGGAATGATGTGGTTTCTTCAAAATAATAAAAACACACACACACACAAAACTAGTGCGGATCAGTTTTTAAGGCTTCTTAAAGATTCCACATCCCAAATATTTTAAAACAATAGAAGCCACCAAATGAAAGCGAGAAGATCTCCAGTCATTAAGTAAACACAAAACTTTTAAATGTAAACATACAAAATAAAATTTCGTGAATTGATTTGTGATCCTCAAAGAATCAAAAGCATACAAAAATTAGTGGGGCGCAAATATTTCACTTAACAAAAATATTAAAATATTTTTTTTTTTTTTTTTTTTTTTTTTTTTTTTTTTTGTACCAAAGGGATCGCCTATAAATATTTCTCCTCAATTCAGGGCAGAAATTCTCATAAACGACGGACAAAATTCCCACGCTTATGGACATATAAAAAATTCCCACGGACGGACGGAATTCCCACGCTTGTGAACAGACAGAAAGTCTCATGGACGAACGGAATTCCCACGCTTATGAACAGACAGAACGTCTCATGGACGGACGGAATTCCCACGCTTATGAACAGACAGAACGCCTCATGGACGGACGGGATCCTCAAGCGAATGGACAGACATAACGCCTCATAGACGGGATCCTCAAGCGGGACGGGATCCTCAAGACAGAACGCCTCATGGACGGACGGGATCCTCAAGCGTATGGACAGACAGAAAATCTCATGGACGGACGGAATTCCCACGGACAGACAGAAATTCACATGGACGGACGGAATTCCCACACACCAACTCTGCACCCCCCTATTATATCAAGAAACATATCACACACACACACACCATACATCCACATGCCGCAGCAAGATCAAAAGGATCAAATTACTAAATAAACACATAAATCTTAAAATTTCAAATTTTAATTACCCAAATTTGACAATTTTAATTGGTCTGGTACATACAATATACTACTACTAATGTATTAGTTATTTTGGGTCTAAGAATAGACCTCATTAATATTTTGTTTCTTTGCTGCATGTCAGCAGCATGTAGACGGCTGAAAAAAGATGGTAATCAACTCAACAGTAGACTCGATCTAATCAGCTCATCAGTACACTCGGAAAATCTTAAAAGAATATTAAAACAACATTTCTGATTCTCATTTTGGGAATTTTGGAATAAGTAGTTGGGTTTCAAGCATCTTTTAAAATTTTTCGTGTCTACTGAAGAGTTGATTAGCGTCAACAAAATAGCGGCGGCATATAGATGGCTGAAAAATACAGAAATTATTAACAAGGTCTATTTTTAGACCTAAAATAATTTATTTCAATTGACTGTTATTCTTGAGTGTTATTGAAAGTTTTGCTCAGAAATTTTTGCAAAGTAAACCAAAGTTCACAGGGTGCTAATGAAGGATGTTTGCGACCCAGAAACTCCCGGTTGTCCACCTGTTAAAATTTTACTTTTCTTTACTTAATTGATATTGATTAAAAAGTGACAAAACTAGGATTGAACTTGATCCTGAAAAAGTAATTCAATATAAATGTATTACAATAATATAGTTCAATAAAAATAAAATTTCAGTAAAATATATAATATTTATTTGATCTTCTTAATTATTTGAAAAAACTATTTATTACAGCTTCAGATCGTTTTTTATATAAACAAATTTTTATTTACAATATTATTCAATATTTCGATAACAATTTGTCATCATCTTCAGGATAATAATTGTAATTATATTGAAAATGTTGAAAAATTTTTGATTTAAAAATTGAAAACATTGAAAAATAAAAACAATATAAATAACAGTAAAAAATAACACAAGTAGAAATAAACTAATTCTATGTCTAACATTTGCTATGTTAACATTCCCAACATGTTGCATTGCAACGTTATGTTAACACAGCAAACATTACCCATAGACTAACAATAATAACATTTTAATATAATAATAAATATTAAAAAACATTCAAATTCCTAATCTTTTATTAACTAAATATCTATAATTCTGCGCTAAATTCTCTGTGTCTACTCTAAAGTTCATCCTATGTGTTAATGGTGTTTTAATTATCTCTAACATTTCTGGCATGTAACGTTTCTTATAACTATTTTCTGTTTTTAACACTGAAACATTTTCAAAATGAGGATAATGATTTAAACTACTGCAGTGCGAAGATAATGCTGTCTTCTGTGCATTTATATGTCTATACCTTTGGTCCGATCTATGTCCTGCTATTCTAGTTCTTAGTTTGTTTTTTGTAGTCCCTATATATACTTTATCACAACTCTCCTGGTCATTTCCCATACAAGGAATTTTATAAACTAAATTTGCCATATCTAATGTATCAAATTTATCTTTTGTCTTACTAAATAATTTATCCAATGTCCTATAACTTTTATGAGCTATTCTATACTGCTCTCTATTATATATGTTAGATCTTGCTATTCTTTTCGATAGTTCTGGTATATACGTCAAAGGCTTGTAAATTTTTGGTTCAGGTATACTAACTATATTCTGAGTATTTCTATTCCTAATCTGATTCACTAATCTATGAGTCAATGCAGCCGGAAAATCATTATCTTCTAAAATATTCTTAATCTTCACAATATTCTTCCTATGAAATTCCTCATCACTAATCTTGAGAACTCTTTTTACAAAATTTTTAGCTGATTTCATGATGATACTCTTGCTATGTTTTGAAAAATAATTAATTATCCTGCCTGAAGCTGTTGGTTTTTGGTACCAATCAATTTATTATTTCTCCTAATTATCATGGTATCTAAATATGGAAGTCTTGAATCGCATTCCCTTTCCATTGTAAATTTAATATTATCATTAAAATTATTCAATACTGTAAACATGTTATTAACAGCCCTGTCTGGAATTATACAAAACAAATCATCTACATATTTTGTAACAATTCTGGGTCTTACATCCAAAACTTCTATAGAACTATCTAGTAGTCTTTCCATTACAATATCTGCAATAATTGGAGAAGCTGGAGATCCCATTGGAAGCCCATCTATTTGTGTATATATTCTATTATTATGCTGAAAATATCTGTTGTGCTGTATAAAAAATCTTAACATACGTAAAAATAAGTCTTTCTCTATTCGTGTGTGTTGTGCGATAACATTCCACTTTGCTTCTATTGTATCTATTGCTAAATCTACTGGTATGCTCGGAAATAATGAAACTACGTCAAATGATATTAGTCTTTCATCATCTCCTATATATTGTCCCCTTATTTTATCTGTAAAATGTAACGAATCTTTAATATTATATTTAGAGCTTTCTGTGATATTATTCAAAATTTATCGAAATATTGAATAATATTGTAAATAAAAATTTGTTTATATAAAAAACGATCTGAAGCTGTAATAAATAGTTTTTTCAAATTTCAGTTAAATGTTAAACCAGATAACTTTTACAAGTGCTATGGAATGATTTTGATGGAACTAAATTTAAAAAAAATGCAAATGCAATGGATATAAATTGCAATCAAACTTGACGTAATAATAAATTCAGGAATACTGCTTGATGCCACACTTAACTTTTTTTAGCACTTGACTTTTTATTTTATAATGTTACTAAGAAGAAAACATGATAAGTAAGGCCAGCAGCATTCTAGTAGTAAAAGATTAACTACTTTAGGTCTAAAAAAAAAAAAACCTTAGTGCTTTCTGTCTTTTTTCAGCCGTCTATATGCCGCCGAGATTTTGTTGCTGCTAAACAACTCATCAGAGACTTGCAAAATCTAAAAAGAATGTTTGAACCCCAACTTCTTATTCTAAAATTCTCATGAACTTTTCATGCAGAAAGTATTTTACGTCTTGCAACACCTTTACTTTTTATAGCACTTCCTTACAACGGCTGACCCTTGGCTACCAACAACGTGTATTCTTGAAAGTATCAAAAAGTAAAAGTTTTTGAATATTCAAAATTCGCAATAAGAGCCAATTGAATTTTATTACTTTAGGTCTAAAAATTGGCTCTTATAGCGAATAAATAAATAAGTTCATTTTTCTAAAAGATTAACAATAGAATTAGATAATCTCTTTATCACAAAAAGCCTGTTAGATCTATTTTAGAATATGGCACTGTTTTTTCGGAACCAATCTGTAAAAACCGTAATAATCGTACCGAATCAGCGCGAAAACAATTTGCTACTTTCTGCTTAAGAAATGTTTGGATAGAATGTTTCATTTGCACTCGTACTCCACAAAACTAACTTAAATTAATTTACTAACAGTAAGAACCCAAAGAATAATACTTAATATATGTTTCATGCTCAATCTGAAAAACTGAATTGTTATTAAGTAACATGCTTTTTAATTTGCCTCATCACTTATTACGTTATTTTAACCCTTTAAATAGCAGGTCATTTCGAACTAACTTTGTTGTGCCATATCCACTAAGGAAATTCTACAGCGGTCTTAACAAACTGTAACTTTATTGGTTTTACTCTGAGTATTCATATCATCAAACATATTATTTATTGAGTCATTGATAATAATTTTAACCAAAACTTGAACTTAATCTTGGTTCGATGCAAAAATCATCTGCAACAAGTTTGTTGATAGATTTAGTAAAAAAAATAAATAAAGTGATGTCAGATTGATAACCAAGACACATTTATACTTTTGAACAGTAAATATGTAGTCGCGTTTGAATTTAGTGCAAGAAGCGCCACCTGGCTGTTTAAACAAACCCCAATACTACCACGACTGTTGTCATCGTATAGTACGATGCAGTCTGACTTTTAACAGGATATAAAGAAATCCTGGTTATATTGGGGCCAAATTCTGGCACTCGTGATTGAACGATTTCGTTATAGAATGCTGTGTGTTTGTTACTCATTTTATTTTTGCTCTACATTGTTTTTATTATCGAGTATATTCGATCACGAATGCCAGAATCCGGCCCCTGGTTATAGCAGACGGCTAAGCCGCTATACAAAATCATTGACTGCAGTCTACAGCACATCTAAACTTGTTCAAGACTACCGAACATGTTTTAATCAGATGGCAGGCCATTCAAACCCTACTCCGGTGTGGGTCCGTTCGCATAAATCTAGGCATGTCTACAAAATTGCCAACGGATTGGCTAAAACGCGACTGTTCGAACCAGGAAGTCGATCCCTTCTGTAAAACTCCCCTTTCAAGATGTTGGCAACGTATAGAACTTGTTATCTAATGACTGCTGATTGTTATGAAGGTTTTTAGAAAACATCTGCTTCGTGCGGAAAAACTTATGAAGTCGTTTGGACCTTGCTAGATCTAGTATTAAGATCTTTATCGTCATTGGACGCTGCATCGCTGAAAGCCACGGTATATAAATTGGCTTAACTTTAAATACTGCTACAGAAACTGTCAAGATGTAAATTGAAACTACACTGTGTCAGAGCTCCTTGGAACTTGTACTACGCTAGGGAACGATCGTCAAAAATTAATGCATAGAAAAAGCTTCGTTGAGATATCCTCTAGGATATGTCAACGACAAATTTGGATTGGTTTGTTTAATTTGTTGGAAGCAGCGGAAGGCGGGCTCTGTAGATTTTCCCTACTCTTGCTCTTTTCTTGTTCTCCCTCTCTTATTTCTTCAAGTTATCACAAAGAAATCGTTGTGTGATGGATCCAAGTGGGCCTGGGTCCATCCCACGACACATTAATCGCAATTTAATTTGTGGCAGTTTCAGACATGATGACAAATATTCGCAGTGCTGCTTTCCTTTATATGTTAGGAATTTAAAAATTACTGAAAAACAGTGGGTTTGGTTTAATTTCTGCGCAGAGGCGCTAAGACCCACATTGGAAAGTTCATTGGGGAGCACGCAACCATATTTTGTAAAAACTATTTTTGTATCGAAGTCGGATTTTTGCAGCTATATATAGATACCGTAGTCACCAGCCAAACTGACAAATTTTAGTTGTTCTTTGATAACAATCTGTAGCAGCGAGTAATTTATTAATTATCTACTGAATTTAACTTCAAAATTTATTGTTCACATTTATTTGATATTTGAAATTTATCTAGTAGTTGATTCATATGTATGTCTTTAACAAGGGAAATACCTAAAACAACTTTAAAGGCACGTGTCATTAAATATTAAAGTAATGTTGTTGTCGTTAAATCATTATCTAGTACATACCATAATCTTATATTTTTAAAAATAAAACAAACACACAAAAAAAAACATTTATAATGTCGTTTTGTTTACTTTCAAATTCTTTTGCAGATTTTATTTTGCTTTTCCACTGGAGTGAAAAGTGTTGTTATGCCGACGTGATGGCACTTTTCAAATCGTCATTTTATCCTGTAGTCACATCTCGTTTTGTTCGCGGAGAGTGGGAGTTACTTAAGCAACATTAAAATTAACCCAACCTCAAATGACACAAGTGGAAGCAACATTTAGCATTTATTTCAATGTCTTGAAGTAATCATAATACTTTTTGCTCATTTGCCGCATGCAAATAAAACGAATACGACCACAACGACAAAAGCTGGTGAGATTTTGCAGTTGAAATAGAGAAGCTGGGGAACAAGCGGTATCAGCCATCCGAGGCGCCAACGAACAAACTAATTAAGCAGTACGCTCTAGTGCATTCATTTAACGTGTGCGTTCCGTTTAGACTGCAATGGAGCAATCTAAATGCTGTGTTAGCATATCAGTGGGCTTCGTAATTTTACTAATGGGCTTAGGAGATGGTTACAGCGGGAGAAGCAGTACGCAAGTGTTTGCCCAAGGTAAGTATGCTTTGTTTTCTTTCTTTCCATGAGTTTGCGTGTGTGTTTATTTTTTTAATTGAGGAAGTTTTTGGTGGTTAATGTGACTTCGTTTTACATTTGCGTTTTTATTCTAAAAGCATGAGAGTTAGATATGCCATTAAAAGATTATAAAACTACACTTGGAGCTACACGTTCCAAATAGATACATATATACGTATGCATTATTTTTATCATTATGTACTTAGAAAAATGCAAATAAAGAAAAATGCTTTATTTGCAGCCAAATAAAAAGCGCATTCCCACTTCAACCAAAATTTTGTAATGTTCCAGATAATTTTAAGAAGCATTTTGAAGCTAAATGATTACACAGTAGCACATTTTTCAACTTCAAAATCTTGAACCAATTGAGACCCCCAAAATCTGAAAGCTTATGATGGTAGAAGAAACCCCTAGCTGGGTTTTGAATTATTGTCATTTTCAGTTCTAATTAAGAGGTAAAAATTTTGCTGAAGACAAAGAAGCAGTATTTCGAATAGTTCACGAGATATAGACTTACGAATCACTACATGTTTTTTTGAAAATTGTATCGAAATCCACCCCACAGCCAAAAACTTCAAAAATTAATTTAAAAAAAACTTTAACTAATAATTTTACGCCCAGCTAGGGGTTTTCTTCTATCATCATATATAAGCTTTCAGATTTTGGGGGTCTCAATTGGTTCAAGATTTTAGTGCTGCACTGTGTTATTTCAAACAATTCAAAATTAAGCATGAATTTAGTTTTTAGTCGAACTTTATGATGTACAATTGTTACACGCAAAGAAAAAACATGGTTGATGCAATCACAATCGCAAACTATCATTCATGTTTGTGGTTATGATTGTGCCAAACACGTGCTAGGTAACAATATATGTTCAGATATGATGTTTGCATCTTACTATTGTCTCAAACATGTTTCTATATTACGCAACACCACGCAACATGTCTATTCCAACACGGTATATGTTTCACCCATTAAACCATTATAACTTAAAGCTTCAAAATTTATTTTTTATTAAATATATTAACATACCAATTTTTTGAATTTGAACAAACATTTACAAATTTTTCTAGATACAACAAGCTAAGGCAAAATAAATAAAATAGACACAGCTACGATACAAAATCAACATAACTCATATAACACATAGATAAACATTTTTTTCTTGAAGTTGTTCTTATTGTTGAGGAGTGGCTGCAATAATTTGTAGTTTTTTGACTGCAAGAAGGGCAATGAAGTAGGGATGTATTTATATATATGTATATATAAAAAACTTGCCTGTTTCAACTAACATGTAATAAGTTGTTTCATAAATTTTCGAGTTGGCGTAGCACTTTTCTTCGCGAAGAACGTTTAAGCTATTTTGCACTGATTAATTGTGACTAGCGCACACTGTTTGTTTGGAAAATAATTATTTACTCATTTACTCTTTAAAGCAAACAAACTTTATGGTAATAAACATACTTCTTTTCGTGCAACTGTTGATTTTATAAAAGACACAATTTTCACATCATTTAATATGTTTAGCTCGATCAGAATGACTATTTAAGCTATTGTATATTCACCACAAAAATTATATAATCACGTTACATTATGACTATGTAAACTTTTCAAGGGTAAACATCTTAGACAAATGTGAACAAAAATGTTTATAGTGACCACTCATTAACCATGTTTTTTCTCTGCTTGTAATTAATTTATCAGGCTTGAATTCGATTTTACTTCCTCAGTATTAAGAAACATTTCTTCTGCGATAGAATTGTGGTGACCAACAGATAATAGAAGATAAGAAAAGTAAAGTTGTAGACCTATTGGCTGGTGTACATACTATGGCTGCCTCACATGCACAGCGACATTTATCAGCATCCAGATCGCTTCAAACGCAAGCCTTGACTAAATGTATATTGTTTTTTAAACAGCAGCACTTAGCCGTGCTAACACCTGAGATCAGCATTACTGGCTGTCTATATTTAATGTTACTGATCAACGTTGAACTGTATAATGTTGACCTTTAATATTAATATTCTATTTATAAAGTGAGTTTGGCTTGAGGTCGTTTAGTAAATAATTTTTAATTTTGATCACACATTTGGAATATATTGGAATAAATTTTATATTCTCTATATAAATATATTGGAATATATTTTATATTCTCTTACCCACATCAAACTGGTTTTGTGTTTGTTGTTATGGTATCAGTGATGACGACGGTTTTAAATTTTGCTGCGTGCGGAGCAGTTTCTAAGCATTATGATTTCTAAGGAACATATGTATATAATTTACAATCATTAATTATTTTATCAGACTTATACTCTGTTCACATATGCCTTTTCAATTGACACAATATTCACTTAATTGACAATATATTTCTAGTGTTCATACATACTTAATATTGCTACAACAATTAGCATTTGACAGGTGAAAAAATTATTAATTAAAGTTTTACTGTAAAAATTTGGTTATTTTGTATCATAAAAAATGGGGAAAAAATTTGGTTTTAAAAAAAGCCTTTCTATTATGTGATAGAAAGGTGGAACTTTTCCCAAAAGTCAGTGCTAGTTTTGAATCCAAATTGAATATTATTAACAAAAAGATAAAGAAAATTTTGTAAATCCTCTAGAATTTGAGCAAGCAGTAGCTCCTGATTTTTTCAATATTAGGAGAATGTTCGTACCAAAAGTCTTTATGGAATTATTCCTCAATTAATATATTTCTAGCCGATTTCACTTAACGTACAGCATCGATTTATTATTTTAAATAAATTTACAAACAAATATGAATTTGTATTTTTGTTCATTATATTTATTTATTATTACTTATTATTTATTTAATAGATTTATATAAATTACACAGTTCTGTTTAAATATAAATTAATCATCTATAACAACTTAATGTAAGTTGTAAGACAGATTGGCAAAATGAGTGCTGTACAAAAAAGAAAAAATTTTATGCTTTAGTCAACATATTTATGCATGAGCCAAATAACTACAAATGCATTTGTTGTAAATATTCTTAAGCAAATTCTTGTTTTTATATATTTATGTATCTTGTTCATGAATGTTGTTAGACGGGAAAAAAAATTTTTTTTTAAGTTTGCTAATAAAATTGTTTCAATTATTTGTTTTTGTTTTTTTTGAAATTCAAAATTATTTTCCTGCAGATGCTTCTTCGCTTTCAAAACTGTTGATGCAAAAAATTAGTTATTTACAATACATAAATAATATAAATTTTATATAAATAAAAAACTCACCCTCAATATGCTTCTCCGTGTTTTTTTTTTTTTTTTTGTTTATTTATTTTGTTTACGTTTGATTAGTCCAATTTACACAAGGTGTGTTCAATAAGTACTGTTGTTGTAAAAACTTGTTCATTTAGTACTATTAATACAAATCTAACAGTGTTGCATTATAAATTTTACTCATTATTCATTGCCAATAAGTTAATTGTAATTTTTATATTAAAATTTGGTCTCAATAATGGCCTTAATTGTTATAATTTCAATATTGCTGCATGTATGAACAGAGTATTAAGTTTGATTTTACTTCCTCAGAATTGCTAAAATCAGATTTTCAAATCGTAAAGCAATACAGTGGTGCTGACTCTACGTTTCAGTATGATCAAATATAAATTGTATGGGCATGTGAATTTTTGACCACAAAAAAAAAACGCAACAGTGTGTTAGCATTTATCTAAATATGCGATTTTGGATTTTCCCACAATATGTACCAAATAAGTTTAAGTTTTAAAGTAATATCTTACTCTCTTCGCCTATTAAAAAAGTATTAAATTATACTTTATGTTTAAATTGCAGTTCCTCCAGGCACGAATCTAATAGCTTTTGAATAACAGCAGTAGCAGGGGCTGCAATCGAAAGCCTATTTTTAAGTTGCTATCAAACTGAAAATACTGAAAACATTAGCTAAAAAATATCTATGAATTTGCAGAAAGATATTCGTATTAATATCTTGATATCCTACCCCAATTATCCTAAATATTCATTATTTTCAATTCTAATGTTTATTTTAGATTTTCAGCTTTTTCTCCATACAGTGAACAAAACAAAAAAGGAACAAAAAAATAGTCTACCATTTTAAATTATACAAAACACAAAAAGAGAAAAATTCTGTTTTAAATTAAAAAACTGTATAAAAATTATTTAGTTTGTTTTTCTTTTTCTTGTGCCATTATACCACATGTGTATTGTCTCATCTTATTTTATGTGCAAAAAGTAAATTTATTATTTAACATGAGCTTCATTAAGCCTCAGAAAATCCATATTAACGAAACGGGTGCTCCTTTTAGGTGTAAATATATACAAAAAAAATATATTTTCAATTGCACCCAGTTTAATTTACACCGAAGTCGGGAATTGAACACAGCGTTGTCTAGCAAATTCAATTAACCCTCAGCTAAGATACCGAAACAAAAGCGCCATTGTCTTTTTGCATAAACAACATCACTAATGCTAGGAACACAACTGGGACGAACGATGAATTTCGCCCAATGCGACAAATACGACGAATACGCCGGTTAAAATTCGCTGTCTAAATTCGTCGTATGAAGCACTATAACGACGAAGGACAAAAACATCCCATTCTCAGTTTTTTAATTTTATCTTATTATAGTTGAACAGCTGATGGGGTGACCATATTAAAAAAATTGGATGCTAAAAAATTTAGCAATACCAAAAACAAAACATTAAACACTGCAAACATGTTTTATAATCTAATATGTTGTCTTATTATTTTAAATACAAAAAGTCAAAGCTTAGCACTTAAAATAAAAACTATTAAAGTAAAAATTGACGGTTTTTATTAAAACACTTGAAAACTAAAACCAAAATGACCACATGGTACTGATTTGTTCGTCGTTCGCCGGCGTAAGAAATAGAAATAAATCTATTTCAAGTTCGCCACGTACAACGAATTTCGACCGACGCTGTGACTGTGTGCAATTTTATATACACCAATGTGTTTTATTTTAGACATCGAATATTCACGGCGAAAAACTCGCGTTCGTCCCAGTTGTGTTTATAGCATAACTCTGCACTATTCTCAAGACGTTCCGACAAAAATGACGTTAAAAGGTATCTTTGGCTTTCACAGCTTGCCGATAAGAAAATATTTATTTTTCGTAATGTCGTGCAATACCGCTGAAAGGCTTCAATGCATGAAAAAAGAAACTCATTCAACCATTCGAAAGTTTTAAATTGCCATAGCAAAGTTTAAATAAAATAAGGTAAATTTAAAAGCTTCACCTCCCTTCAAGTCACAACCGTGACTTATCTTCCCGATAATACATAGCTCACTTTCATGTTAAAAGGTAGTTCTGATAACGCAAAGGTGTTTACTTGGCCGATAAAAATGCCGCATTTAGTTATCCGTAAGTAGAGAAAACGGTAAATAGATGTTTAACGTTATCCTCTAAATTTAAGATAAAGCATAAGTTAAGACCAGTGTTCACAACCTACCCACAGCTAAAAGTGAGTTTTTACATGACAGATAAATCGTTTGTCATTCATTCGAAGACAAATTATGTTTAATTATGGATGCGATTGAGGCACACAAGATGTTTTTATTTAAAGGGCCTCAAACAAAGTTTTCATCGCCATAAACAAGTAGTATATTGTATGTACCAGACCAATTAAAATTGTCAAATTTGGGTAATTAAAATTTGAAATTTTAAGATTTATGTGTTTATTTAGTAATTTGATCCTTTTGATCTTGCTGCGGCATGTGGATGTATGGTGTGTGTGTGTGTGATATGTTTCTTGATATAATAGGGGGGTGCAGAGTTGGTGTGTGGGAATTCCGTCCGTCCATGTGAATTTCTGTCTGTCCGTGGGAATTCCGTCCGTCCATGAGATTTTCTGTCTGTCCATACGCTTGAGGATCCCGTCCGTCCATGAGGCGTTCTGTCTTGAGGATCCCGTCCCGCTTGAGGATCCCGTCTATGAGGCGTTATGTCTGTCCATTCGCTTGAGGATCCCGTCCGTCCATGAGGCGTTCTGTCTGTTCATAAGCGTGGGAATTCCGTCCGTCCATGAGACGTTCTGTCTGTTCATAAGCGTGGGAATTCCGTTCGTCCATGAGACTTTCTGTCTGTTCACAAGCGTGGGAATTCCGTCCGTCCGTGGGAATTTTTTATATGTCCATAAGCGTGGGAATTTTGTCCGTCGTTTATGAGAATTTCTGCCCTGAATTGAGGAGAAATATTTATAGGCGATCCCTTTGGTACAAAAAAAAAAAAAAAAAAAAAAAAAAAAAAAAAAAAATATTTTAATATTTTTGTTAAGTGAAATATTTGCGCCCCACTAATTTTTGTATGCTTTTGATTCTTTGAGGATCACAAATCAATTCACGAAATTTTATTTTGTATGTTTACATTTAAAAGTTTTGTGTTTACTTAATGACTGGAGATCTTCTCGCTTTCATTTGGTGGCTTCTATTGTTTTAAAATATTTGGGATGTGGAATCTTTAAGAAGCCTTAAAAACTGATCCGCACTAGTTTTGTGTGTGTGTGTGTTTTTATTATTTTGAAGAAACCACATCATTCCCTTCAATTTTATTTTATGTTTACATTTTGCGTGTGTTTATTTAATGAATGGTGATCGTTGGTTGCTTGTTTTGCTCAAGTCCAGAAATGATCTGGATGACGTTTTGTCTAGTCGACAAATTGACTGACGGTTGACGTTTATTATTTTTTTTTTTTGTTTTTTCCAAATTTTGATACTTGAAATATGGAAACATTTTTCACCTATTTTATTGTGTATTTTTTGGGCATGCCAATGTGACAAACCTACATACATATGTATATGCACTTACATCTTAAATTGGAGCATAGAACTTCGATTTACTTTATGAATTGGAGGTCGATCGCCTGACTTTCATACTTTTGTTTCTTTGATGGTGTCCAAATCAATTCTTTCAATTTTATTTTCTATGTTTACATTAAAAAGTTTTGTGTTTATGTTAGCAACTGCAGATCGATCGCCTTATTTTTATTATATGCCTTGTTTTGTTAAAGTCAAGATTACGTACATACATACATACATATCTACAAATCTATGTCAAATGTTCTGAATGGCGTTTGGGCTGGTAGTCAAATTGACCGACGGTTGTTGCTTATTATTTAGTACCAGTGGTTTGTTTGATAGTTGAAAAAATACAATGTGACAAACATACATACATACATACATACATACATACATACATACATACATACATACATACATACATACATACATACATACATACATACATACATATGTATGTACAGACATACATTTATACTTACTTTTAAATAGACGATTGGAAACAGTAAATAAAAAGCATTGATTTTTTCCATACTTTTTCGGTCTTTATTTTCCTATTGGAACATATGAGTAAATAATAAAGCTGTATGAGAATTTATTTTAAGCAAGATTTTTCTTTTGCTAGTAAAAGAGCATTTTGTAATGCACAAACACCAAAGCGATGATAGCTGCAATATAGGTTGCCCGGGTACTTAGCCTCCATTTGCTTAAAGTTGATGCAACCAATATCCTCTATGTTAAAAACTCTTTTTTGCGTCATTTTTTCTAACCATCGTCTTTTCTCCTCGCCTTTAACATATATTTGAGAAGACATTATATTAGATTTTAAGAATTCACAAACACTTTGATAGGAAGCCGTTCCATCGTTCCACTTTAGGTGATGATAATTTCTTGTTAACCAGTTTGCTTCTCTTTGTTTTTCTGCTGATAGGTGTTTAAAATCAAAAGGAGGTTTTATGATGTAATTGATGTATTCATTATTATTGAAAACGACTGCTACTTCTTTTGCTATGAATTTATTTGAATTACTTTTGAAACCTTGCAAGTCTATGAAAACTGCACTATTATTCATATTAATTAATTTACAAGATTTTGCGAACTTGTGCTCTTATAGGTATATATTCTATTAAACGATCGTGAATAAGAATGCAGTAAGCTGATGTTTTTGAAGGAATATTTTTGGCTGTTTCAAATTCAATTTTAATGTCAATTGGACCGCTGTTGAGTGATTCGTTTTGATAGCTGACATCTACTACAATAATCGGTGCGCTATTTTTAAACTCTTGGGCAGATAGAAGTGGTCTAGATTCTTTCATATAGTAGCTTTGTTGAAATCTTAGATACATGTCATAAAGAACTGCATAGCGTTCATTTTGAAATTTTATATTAAGATCATCATATGGATATGACACTGAATTCAAATGAACTTTTAAATTGGTGAGTTCACAATGAACGAATTTACTTTCCTGTTGAAAAGCAATCAATACAAAACGAGGCCGTTCTCTGTTTGCAGCTAGTTTAACATTCCAGATATGGCTAGTTCCTGTAGTTAATTGCGGATTCACGTGACAGTCCCAACTACGGAATGCTATTGGTATTGAAGCACCATTGTTAATAATTTTAATCATATTCAATTTGCTAAGATCAGATAATTGAACATGTGGGATTCTCCATGAAATGAGAGAAATTGTAAGTTTTGCTTTTTCATCAGAATTTGGAATCAGAAGAGCTTCATCATTCTTGTTACGCAAGAGTATCAATTCATGTTTGCTATTCAGTATTATTTTGTTGTAATCTTCAGCAAATCCCAAAAACATTTTAAGTGGTACATAGAAATTAAAATAACCGTTTTGAAGGGTCACGTCATCAATTTTATTCCAACCAGCATTTTGCATCACAATGCTTTCAGTTGGTGATAAAGAAACCAAATTTTTTATCGTGCTCGTAGCTCCCAAATATCTTGTGTGATCAATTTCAATACCATTAAGTTCATAGCGAATTTCATCAAACAGATATGCAACAAAATTATTTTTTAATTTAAAATTGGTTGTAGGCTTTGAAGTTTTCGCATCTGCAACAAATCCTTCCACATATAAATAGCTTTCACCAGGTAATACATACAAATCTTGATTTTGTACTGAAATTCGAATTTCATCGTTGTTATTGTAGGACTGTAGATATGGTATGTATGTGTGATAGTCCTTTTTAATTATATTTTCATCAGATAATGGTTTCTGTAAAACATCTATTATTGAACTCATTTTGCTTTCAGTTTTAAGTTTAAAGACTTGAGAAAGTTCTTATTTGCTTTCGTAAGAAGCTTTTGTTGGATTGATCTCTTTAATTGACGTTTAGTTTCTAATGTAGTTTTAGAATTGTACGTTTCCTTATTCCTCAATATACTTGTGTTGTATATTATCATTATTTGATTGATCTTAAATGTATTCGAATAGTTATTTCCTCTCCTCGGAAATTAATTAAATCACCGTTCTGATCAACTACGCGGAGGGCTAGTGAACTTATCTCTCTGGAGTTTACAGGTAAATAGATGAGGTTTTTGGGGATTTCAACTATTTTATATCCTGGAGGTACATTAATTGGAAACTCATGCAATGTATGGGCTTTAGCGTTGTTCATATAAGTATTAACAGCAATACTACTTTCAATTCGCAATAGATTCACTTTGAAAATATTTACTGGCAGATCAGAATAATGATCTCTGTCTGGCTTCAACACCTTTCTATTAAATCCTAAAAGCTTTCCGATCGTATTTTCCTTGTCAAAATATATCGGTTCTTTGGTGCTATATACTTTAACTTGCATTGTATTATTATTAGCTTCTATAATAATTTTATTTTCTGGTCTATTTCGTTTATACTGTTCCTGTACATAACCGACTATATCATTTAATTCATATGATCCAATTGGTATTTCAATTACAAGTTCACCTATATGAAACTTATTGTTATAAACGTCTACATTTGGTATACTATTATATGAATGAAAATCGGTTAGAGCGCACTCATAAGCATCATTTAAATCAATAGGTGGAAAATAAGTAGCTGATAACACTGATGACCTAGAGCTTAGCGTAAGCGTTATTGACATGACAGCTGTTGGAAGCCAAATAAATAAAATTTAGCATCCAATTTGGTTTATGAAAATAATTTGTTTCTTTATTTAAAAAATGGAGATAATACATTGCTAACATATATTTTTATTATGATATCAGATCAGGTATCAGGTCAGGTATCAGGTCAGGTATCAGATCAGGTATCAGATCAGGTATCTGATCAGGTATCTGATCAGGTATCAGATCAGGTATCAGATCAGGTATCTGATCAGGTATCAGATCTGGTATCAGATCAGGTATCAGATCAGGTATCAGATCAGGTATCTGATCAGGTATCTGATCAGGTATCAGATCAGGTATCTGATCAGGTATCTGATCAGGTATCAGATCAGGTATCTGATCAGGTATCTGATCAGGTATCAGATCAGGTATCTGATCAGGTATCTGATCAGGTATCAGATCAGGTATCTGATCAGGTATCTGATTAGGTATCTGATCAGGTATCTGATCAGGTATCAGATCAGGTATCAGATCAGGTATCTGATCAGGTATCTGATCAGGTATCAGATCAGGTATCTGATCAGGTATCAGATCAGGTATCTGATCAGGTATCTGATCAGGTATCAGATCAGGTATCTGATCAGGTATCTGATCAGGTATCAGATCAGGTATCTGATCAGGTATCAGATCTGGTATCAGATCAGGTATCAGATCAGGTATCTGATCAGGTATCTGATCAGGTATCAGATCAGGTATCTGATCAGGTATCTGATCAGGTATCAGATCAGGTATCTGATCAGGTATCTGATCAGGTATCAGATCAGGTATCTGATCAGGTATATCTGATCAGGTATCAGATCAGGTATCAGATAAGGTATCAGATCTGGTATCAGATCAGGTATCAGATCAGGTATCTGATCAGGTATCTGATCAGGTATCAGATCAGGTATCTGATCAGGTATCTGATCAGGTATCTGATCAGGTATCAGATCAGGTATCTGATCAGGTATCAGATCAGGTATCTGATCAGGTATCTGATCAGGTATCAGATCAGGTATCTGATCAGGTATCTGATCAGGTATCAGATCAGGTATCTGATCAGGTATCTGATCAGGTATCAGATCAGGTATCAGATCAGGTATCAGATCAGGTATCTGATCAGGTATCTGATCAGATACCTGATCAGGTATCTGATCAGGTATCTGACCAGGTATCAGATCAGGTATCTGATCAGGTATCTGATCAGGTATCAGATCAGGTATCTGATCAGGTATCTGATCAGGTATCAGATCAGGTATCAGATCAGGTATCTGATCAGGTATCAGATCTGGTATCAGATCAGGTATCAGATCAGGTATCTGATCAGGTATCTGATCAGGTATCTGATCAGGTATCAGATCAGGTATCTGATCAGGTATCTGATCAGGTATCAGATCAGGTATCAGATCAGGTATCTGATCAGGTATCAGATCTGGTATCAGATCAGGTATCAGATCAGGTATCTGATCAGGTATCAGATCAGGTATCTGATCAGGTATCTGATCAGGTATCAGATCAGGTATCTGATCAGGTATCTGATCAGGTATCAGATCTGGTATCAGATCTGTTATCAGATCAGGTATCAGGTCAATTATCAAATCAGGTATCAGATCAGGTATCAGGTCGGTTATCAGATGGTATATCAGATCAGGTATTATTTTTTTTTTTTCAGAGTAAAGCAGAAGTATTACGCTCAAAGTTGATTTTTAGAAGCAGCATTTAATAATCACCTCGATCTAATCACGTTTATACTTTTGTTCGTGGTCCGCAGTATCGTTATTCAGTAAGATGTAGCTCAAAAGGCAGAAATTTTATAGTGATATTCACTTAACCTTCTCCAGTGATAGTTTGCACATAAATATTTGATATGGAGTGCAACCATATTATTTAATTCTAGAATAAAAGGTTAGATTTATGAATCTATTATTTAGTTCTAGAAATGCGCTTAATAAAACAAGACAAACGTATTTTAGTCCGTAATGTTGATACTTCTTCAAGGAGCAAGTCAAGAATACGACATAGTTCCATCTTACCTAATTCCATTCGTGCACTGATTGTTGGGCCATCCAATTGTGGAAAGACGAATCTAATGATCAGTTTGTTAGAAAGTCCATATGGATTAAAGTTTGAAAACATCTATTTATATTCGAAGTCTCTATATCAGCCGAAATATGAATACCTTAGAAAACTAATTTCATCAATAAAAGGAATGGGATATTATACATTTGCGAATAATGAGTCTGTTATCCCCCCTAACGAAGCTAAAACCAATTCAGTCATGATATTTGATGATGTTGCATGCGAGAAACAAAACAATATACGGGCATATTTTTGTATGGGTCGACATAAGAATGTCGATTCATTCTATTTATGTCAAACTTATACGAGAATTCCAAAACATCTAATAAGGGACAATGCTAATGTTATTATAATGTTTAAGCAAGATGAAACAAACATGAAACATGTTTATAGCGATCATGTGTCCAGCGACATGAATTTTGAAAAGTTTAGAGACATTTGTCGAGAGTGTTGGAAGGAAAAATATGGATTTTTAATGATCAGCACTGAGAATGCACTAAACAGTGGCCGGTATAGAAAATGCTTTGACTATTTCATAACAATATAAATTGATGTACACTAAATGGATACTTTAGTATAAAAATCAACTTTGAGTGTAATACATTTGCTTTACTCTGAAAAAAAAAAAACTAATACCTGATCTTATAGCTTATCTGTTAGATAACAAGTAAGAGTGCTATATTCGGCTGGGCCGAATCTTAAATACCCTTCACAATGGTACATACATTCCGATTGATTTTTGGTGTGAAAAGTTGTTTTATTTGGCTTTTAAATGGGCCGATTTTTTCTGAATTTCAATATCAGATCCACTACCGGGATTTAACACAGGCTGCAAAACTTTTATTTAAATAATTCCTAATATGCTCAAGTTCAACCACTGGGTGACACCAATTCTTTTTAATATCAATGAAATAAAGAAAAGCAAAATGTATTTCTTAGTTATTTATCAGTTAACTTTATAGTAAAATTTATTTAACAAAAAATTGCATATAATTGCATTATTTTTGAATTATAATGCTAAACATTGCCATTAAGTGTGATTTTCTTTTCAATTTACTTACGTATGTGGGTACATGCATACGTATGTATGTATCTATAATAGAAAACTCTAAAATAAATTCTTTATTATTGAATATTTTCAGTGTGTTCCATAAAACAATGATTATATACATACATATATACATACATACATACATATTTACATTGCTTGCTTTTACAAAATTATTTTTTTCTTGTGCACGTTGTTGATGATCTATTGCGTATCATCATACACATGTGTGTGTGTATGTACATATGTAAGTACGTAGGGAAACCCAAAATGATTTTTTGTGTGAATGAATTTGAAGACGCAATTGTTTAAAAGAATTTCATTGCGTACCCTTTTTTCAACAATTCTTTATATCACTTTCATTTTCAAGCTCGTGTATACATATGTACATACATACACATTTTTACAACAAAGCAAAAAAATTGTTTATGCTAACATACTTGCATGCATACATACATATGTATGTAGATACATACATACCTACATGCATACAAACGTATCTACATACATACATACATACATACATACATACATACATACATACATACATACATACATACATACATACATACATACATACATACATACATACATTCATACATGATCGCAAATATTATATACATATGTATATAATATTATATACATATGTATGTATGTACCATTATGATCGATTTTTGGTACCAAAAGTTGGGTGCATATGGGCCGATGTCCAAAAATTTTCTAATTTTGCCCCTAAACAGCCTGTATGTACCATTCCGACAAATATTTAGTGCAAAAAAACTGTTTCGTTTAGCTTCCAGGCCCGACTTCTTGAGATATCGGGAGGCGCTATATCTCGAACATATATGGGCCGATGACAAAAAGATTTCCAGTTTTGCTTCTGACTAACCTATATGTATCATTCTGATTGATTTTTGGTGCCAAAAGTTGTTTTATTTAGCTTATAGAGCCGATTTCTTGAAAAATCGGGAGACGCTATATCTCACGTATATATAGACCGATTGCAGACATTTTCAAATTTTGCTTTTAAACACCTTATATGTACCATTCTATTCGATTTTTGATACCAAAATTTGTTTTATTTGGCTTTTAGAGCCGACTTCTTGAGAAAACGGGAGGCGCTATATCTCGAGTGTATATGGGCCGATGTGGAAAAATTTTCCACTTTTGCCTCTAAATAGCCTATATATACCATCTTGATTGATCTTCGGTGCCAAAAGTTGTCTTATTTGGCTAATAAAGCCGATTTCTTTAAAAATCGGGAGACGCTATATCTCGGATATATATGGGCCGATTTCAAAAATTCCTTCATTTCTAGGATTTAATGAGCACTAAAAATGATATGATTTAGTTTTTAAGAAACAAATTTTTTTCAAAAATCTGATACAAAAATTACACAAAATATCCCTCAAAACCCGGTTTTTTGAATATATCTCGGCTATCCGCGGACCTATCTTACTGAATTTCAATAGCAGACCCACTACCGGGGTTTCACACGTTTTAGCGAAAGAATGAGGTTTCTATCTCAAACCGTTTTCTCAGAAACGGTATTTCAACGACTACAGACGGACAGACGGACAGACGGACAGACGGACAGACGGACCGACGGACAGACGGACAGACGGACAGACGGACAGACGGACAGACGGACAGACGGACATCGCTCAATCGTAATCGCTATTGATGCTGATCCAGAATATATATACTTTATGGGGTCTTAGATGGATATTTCAATGCGTTACAAACGGAATCACAAACTTATATATACCCTTACACATTTATGTGAAGGGTATAAAAATGAATGAAAAAGTTCTCAAAGAGTTAGCGGCTACAAGAAATGTTTTGAAGAAAAAGCTACGTAGTATTAAAACCGGTGAAATGGAACTACGTGAACAAATAACAGATGCATTCAAGCCCATCACGGAACCACTAAAAGTATTTTTAAATAAGTCTACTTATAACAATGGTGGGATCAAAAAAGAAGAAAATGATATAAAAACTGAAAATGAAGACAAACAAAGTTCTAAAGATAAAAGCTCTATAATTAAATTGGAATCCAGTACACCTAAGAAGCTAGTTGAAACAACATTAATAAATGAGTTGAGCAGTCCAAGTAGCAGTGATAGTGATAAATTTTACTCACAAAATTCACATGTAGATGACAGTTATGATAATTTATCAATATTAGAAATAAGAAATGAGTTAGATTCTAACTATGGTCCACATAAAGATTCCGATAATAAATGGAAATTTGGAAATAGCCCTCTTAGCTTAGACCAAGATAGAATACACGTTGGTGGTCAAATATGGGCTCTAACACCAGGTTTATTTTCCCTAATGTTTCACAAGGAACCGAAAAACTATGAGAAATTTGATCTGGAAATATACAAAAAAATTCTAAATAATACTAATGCTTATAGAAGAGATTACAAGTCCGATGGTCAAATTAAAGGAACAAAAGCATATAAATATAAACATATTATTCAGAAACTATTTAAACAAGAAAATGAGAAACATGTTCCTTACTTAAAGTCAAATAAACCTAAAGCTAATTATTTTGGTGAAGGACTGATGAAGTTAAATCTTCATAAGTCAAACTATATATATTGGGATAATCCAAATGAGTTGGTAGAACGGCTTCGACTACTGCTGGCATCACAAGCTGCGGGTCATACTAATCATAATAACGAAATTGTGTCTATCATTGAAGAGTTACGTGAAGCCGATATTATAGAATAAAATTATTATATGCAAATTATGTCTGTTGATAAGTTTGGGCATTATCTAAACAATACTAGTTGTGACGCAATTTCAGCAAAAAATGCGCCTAAATTGTTGGGGTTCTTTGTGGATACGAACAACAACATTGATGTACAAAACAAGAGAATCAAAAATGTTGCAAATGCTCTGGAAGAAAATGATTGTATCAATAAATTGTTTCTGCAAACTCAGCTCCAAAAACAACAGAAGGGATTAACCCTCCAGTTAGAAAAATTTAATATTCGCCTAGAAGATGCTAACAACAAACTGGATGAAAAATTTATAAATGTCAAATCGGATGTTGAAAAACAAATTGAGGAGCTTAGAGAAAAAGTTTATAGACTGGAAAATTACATGTACGTTTCAATAGCTGATAGCGCATCAATTAGAGCAGACATTGCTCAAAATCAAAAACCAGTAAATGTATTAAATGTCCTCCAAGAGAAATTTAGTAAATGAACTGCATAAGCAAGCTAGAAAAGTCTTTGCTCGTCGTAGAGTTGTGATGAAAGGAATAGACAATCTTTGGCAATCTGATCTAGTGGAAATGGGGAAATATTCAACAAAGAATAAAAATTATCGATTTTTGCTAACTATAATTGATACATTTTCAAAATATGCATGGGCAGTACCGCTAAAAACAAAAACTGCTGTTGAAACATGCAAAGCGATAGAAAATATTTTTAAATTGGGTCGAGTACCTAAAAACTTGCAAACAGATGATGGTAAAGAATTTTTCAATAAACACTTTGGAAAATTAATGAAGGAATACAACATTAATCACTATTCAACATATAGCAGCATGAAAGCTTCTATAGTTGAAAGATTTAATAGAACTTTGAAAGGAATGATGTGGAAGGAATTTAGCTTTAGTGGTTCATATAAATGGGTAGATATATACAAGGATCTACTTGATGCATATAATAGAAAAAATCATCGCACCATTGGAATGGCTCCAATTAAAGTCAACTCAAAAAATGAAAAAAAATTGCTCACTACGGTATACAGTCACATGAAAATGTACAAAATGTCGAGATTTAATGCTGGAGATCACGTACGCATAAGTAAATATAAGCATGTTTTCGAAAAAGGCTATACTCCTAACTGGACAACAGAAATTTTCACAGTTAAAAAAGTTCAAAATACATACCCCACAACATATATCTTAGAGGATTATAATGGGAATCCCATAAAAGGTGGTTTCTATGAAGAAGAACTTTCAAAATGTCATTACCCCAATACATATTTAGTTGAGAAGGTACTTAAAACTAAAGGTGACAAAGTATTTGTCAAATGGTTGGGATTCACCAATGATCACAATTCTTGGATAAGCAAAGATGAAATAATTTAGTTGAAAATATGAATAACAAAAATATATGCTAGCAATGTATTATCTCCATTTTTTAAATAAACAAACAAATTATTTTCATAAACCAAATTGGATGCTAAATTTTATTTATTTGGCTTCCAACAGCTGTCATGTCAATAACGCTTACGCTAAGCTCTAGGTCATCAGTGTTATCAGCTACTTATTTTCCACCTATTGATTTAAATGATGCTTATGAGTGCGCTCTAACCGATTTTCATTCATATAATAGTATACCAAATGTAGACGTTTATAACAATAAGTTTCATATAGGTGAACTTGTAATTGAAATACCAATTGGATCATATGAATTAAATGATATAGTCGATTATGTACAGGAACAGTATAAACGAAATAGACCAGAAAATAAAATTATTATAGAAGCTAATAATAATACAATGCAAGTTAAAGTATATAGCACCAAAGAACCGATATATTTTGACAAGGAAAATACGATCGGAAAGCTTTTAGGATTTAATAGAAAGGTGTTGAAGCCAGACAGAGATCATTATTCTGATCTGCCAGTAAATATTTTCAAAGTGAATCTATTGCGAATTGAAAGTAGTATTGCTGTTAATACTTATATGAACAACGCTAAAGCCCATACATTGCATGAGTTTCCAATTAATGTACCTCCAGGATATAAAATAGTTGAAATCCCCAAAAACCTCATCTATTTACCTGTAAACTCCAGAGAGATAAGTTCACTAGCCCTCCGCGTAGTTGATCAGAACGGTGATTTAATTAATTTCCGAGGAGAGGAAATAACTATTCGAATACATTTAAGATCAATCAAATAATGATAATATACAACACAAGTATATTGAGGAATAAGGAAACGTACAATTCTAAAACTACATTAGAAACTAAACGTCAATTAAAGAGATCAATCCAACAAAAGCTTCTTACGAAAGCAAATAAGAACTTTCTCAAGTCTTTAAACTTAAAACTGAAAGCAAAATGAGTTCAATAATAGATGTTTTACAGAAACCATTATCTGATGAAAATATAATTAAAAAGGACTATCACACATACATACCATATCTACAGTCCTACAATAACAACGATGAAATTCGAATTTCAGTACAAAATCAAGATTTGTATGTATTACCTGGTGAAAGCTATTTATATGTGGAAGGATTTGTTGCAGATGCGAAAACTTCAAAGCCTACAACCAATTTTAAATTAAAAAATAATTTTGTTGCATATCTGTTTGATGAAATTCGCTATGAACTTAATGGTATTGAAATTGATCACACAAGATATTTGGGAGCTACGAGCACGATAAAAAATTTGGTTTCTTTATCACCAACTGAAAGCATTGTGATGCAAAATGCTGGTTGGAATAAAATTGATGACGTGACCCTTCAAAACGGTTATTTTAATTTCTATGTACCACTTAAAATGTTTTTGGGATTTGCTGAAGATTACAACAAAATAATACTGAATAGCAAACATGAATTGATACTCTTGCGTAACAAGAATGATGAAGCTCTTCTGATTCCAAATTCTGATGAAAAAGCAAAACTTACAATTTCTCTCATTTCATGGAGAATCCCACATGTTCAATTATCTGATCTTAGCAAATTGAATATGATTAAAATTATTAACAATGGTGCTTCAATACCAATAGCATTCCGTAGTTGGGACTGTCACGTGAATCCGCAATTAACTACAGGAACTAGCCATATCTGGAATGTTAAACTAGCTGCAAACAGAGAACGGCCTCGTTTTGTATTGATTGCTTTTCAACAGGAAAGTAAATTCGTTCATTGTGAACTCACCAATTTAAAAGTTCATTTGAATTCAGTGTCATATCCATATGATGATCTTAATATAAAATTTCAAAATGAACGCTATGCAGTTCTTTATGACATGTATCTAAGATTTCAACAAAGCTACTATATGAAAGAATCTAGACCACTTCTATCTGCCCAAGAGTTTAAAAATAGCGCACCGATTATTGTAGTAGATGTCAGCTATCAAAACGAATCACTCAACAGCGGTCCAATTGACATTAAAATTGAATTTGAAACAGCCAAAAATATTCCTTCAAAAACATCAGCTTACTGCATTCTTATTCACGATCGTTTAATAGAATATATACCTATAAGAGCACAAGTTCGCAAAATCTTGTAAATTAATTAATATGAATAATAGTGCAGTTTTCATAGACTTGCAAGGTTTCAAAAGTAATTCAAATAAATTCATAGCAAAAGAAGTAGCAGTCGTTTTCAATAATAATGAATACATCAATTACATCATAAAACCTCCTTTTGATTTTAAACACCTATCAGCAGAAAAACAAAGAGAAGCAAACTGGTTAACAAGAAATTATCATCACCTAAAGTGGAACGATGGAACGGCTTCCTATCAAAGTGTTTGTGAATTCTTAAAATCTAATATAATGTCTTCTCAAATATATGTTAAAGGCGAGGAGAAAAGACGATGGTTAGAAAAAATGACGCAAAAAAGAGTTTTTAACATAGAGGATATTGGTTGCATCAACTTTAAGCAAATGGAGGCTAAGTACCCGGGCAACCTATATTGCAGCTATCATCGCTTTGGTGTTTGTGCATTACAAAATGCTCTTTTACTAGCAAAAGAAAAATCTTGCTTAAAATAAATTCTCATACAGCTTTATTATTTACTCATATGTTCCAATAGGAAAATAAAGACCGAAAAAGTATGGAAAAAATCAATGCTTTTTATTTACTGTTTCCAATCGTCTATTTAAAAGTAAGTATAAATGTATGTCTGTACATACATATGTATGTATGTATGTATGTATGTATGTATGTATGTATGTTTGTCACATTGTATTTTTTCAACTATCAAACAAACCACTGGTACTAAATAATAAGCAACAACCGTCGGTCAATTTGACTACCAGCCCAAACGCCATTCAGAACATTTGACATAGATTTGTAGATATGTATGTATGTATGTACGTAATCTTGACTTTAACAAAACAAGGCATATAATAAAAATAAGGCGATCGATCTGCAGTTGCTAACATAAACACAAAACTTTTTAATGTAAACATAGAAAATAAAATTGAAAGAATTGATTTGGACACTATCAAAGAAACAAAAGTATGAAAGTCAGGCGATCGACCTCCAATTCATAAAGTAAATCGAAGTTCTATGCTCCAATTTAAGATGTAAGTGCATATACATATGTATGTAGGTTTGTCACATTGGCATGCCCAAAAAATACACAATAAAATAGGTGAAAAATGTTTCCATATTTCAAGTATCAAAATTTGGAAAAAACAAAAAAAAAAAATAATAAACGTCAACCGTCAGTCAATTTGTCGACTAGACAAAACGTCATCCAGATCATTTCTGGACTTGAGCAAAACAAGCAACCAACGATCACCATTCATTAAATAAACACACGCAAAATGTAAACATAAAATAAAATTGAAGGGAATGATGTGGTTTCTTCAAAATAATAAAAACACACACACACACAAAACTAGTGCGGATCAGTTTTTAAGGCTTCTTAAAGATTCCACATCCCAAATATTTTAAAACAATAGAAGCCACCAAATGAAAGCGAGAAGATCTCCAGTCATTAAGTAAACACAAAACTTTTAAATGTAAACATACAAAATAAAATTTCGTGAATTGATTTGTGATCCTCAAAGAATCAAAAGCATACAAAAATTAGTGGGGCGCAAATATTTCACTTAACAAAAATATTAAAATATTTTTTTTTTTTTTTTTTTTTTTTTTTTTTTTTTTTTTGTACCAAAGGGATCGCCTATAAATATTTCTCCTCAATTCAGGGCAGAAATTCTCATAAACGACGGACAAAATTCCCACGCTTATGGACATATAAAAAATTCCCACGGACGGACGGAATTCCCACGCTTGTGAACAGACAGAAAGTCTCATGGACGAACGGAATTCCCACGCTTATGAACAGACAGAACGTCTCATGGACGGACGGAATTCCCACGCTTATGAACAGACAGAACGCCTCATGGACGGACGGGATCCTCAAGCGAATGGACAGACATAACGCCTCATAGACGGGATCCTCAAGCGGGACGGGATCCTCAAGACAGAACGCCTCATGGACGGACGGGATCCTCAAGCGTATGGACAGACAGAAAATCTCATGGACGGACGGAATTCCCACGGACAGACAGAAATTCACATGGACGGACGGAATTCCCACACACCAACTCTGCACCCCCCTATTATATCAAGAAACATATCACACACACACACACCATACATCCACATGCCGCAGCAAGATCAAAAGGATCAAATTACTAAATAAACACATAAATCTTAAAATTTCAAATTTTAATTACCCAAATTTGACAATTTTAATTGGTCTGGTACATACAATATACTACTACTTAAACACATTGGGCCTTAATTATAGTCAAACACTAAAGTCGGTTCTTTTTAGAAATAACTTAAATTTTAAAAAGTCTTGCTAACTTTTTTCTAAGTATAGTCAAAATTAAAGTTGACTTTAAGCTTTAAATGGGTGCCACATTATTTACCCAAAATGCATCATACAAGCTCTTACATATTTATGTAAAATCCCATCTCTAATAAGATGACTCTCCAAAAATTATGTATACATGTGAACACACACCTACATAAATGTAAGATGGTATTAGTAAGTAAACAAAAAACATCAAAGCGAATTAAATAAAAGTCAAATTTTAAAGAAAATTCTGATTAATAATAGTTATTAAAAAATCTTTAATTTAATTATTTAATAAAAAAAAAATTTACATTAAAAAGCTTTTACACATAAAAGTGACATTTGTTTGAGCAAAGCTGTTGCTAAAAAAAATTAAAGACAACTTCTGCTGGTTTTAAGTTTAGAGCAAACTTTTGCACGTAACGTCTATAGTAGACAAAAAGCATACTTTTATTTAGCAGTGACTTAAAGTTGCTTAAAGCATACTTTTTCGATGTCTATAGTTATGGACAATTATTTGTTAAATGTTGATAATTTCGCTGTCACCATCCCTTAAAACTGCAATATGGTTGCATTTAACGTTATCAAATGTATGATTAACATTAAAGCAATTACGGCAAAGATCGTAATCTTAGGTCATTAATTTGTACTCAAAATTTTGTAACCCGAGTCTATGGAACCAAAAGTTTATATAATAAACAAAATATTGCAGTTTTGCACAAAATTGTTGTTATCGCCATTTATAACATATTTTTTTCATAATTTCTGTGGCAGAATATGTATTTGCTCTCAATTTCATTATGATGGCCTTATACTACTATATACTATCCAAAGGGTCTGCCAAATAACTTTTTCGTTGAAAACGGCCCAAAACATCGAGTGTAGCTTCGGCTGTGTGGCACTCAGCGCCGTCCCGTTGCAACCAAATATTGCCAGTATCCTCCTCTTTAATTTTTGTGAGCAAAAATTCGTTCAACATGGCCCGATAACGATCGCCATTGACAACGGCCGCTTTATGCTCATTTTCGAAGAAAAAATGGCCCAATTATGCCTCTCTACCAAAATCCGCACATACGGGTGCATCGACCTTTCAATGTAAGCGTGCGAATTTTCTGTGCCCCAAATGCGACAGTTTGGATTGCTTACCTACCCACTAAAATCAAAATGAGCTACATCTGAAAAGATGATTTTTCTGGAAAAATCGGCATCGTCTGTAAATCGATTGCAGTCCCACTTAGCGAAGCGTATACACAAACATATTCGTTCAGCGGGAGGATAAAACTAATTATCTGTCAAATTAGACATGAGCTAAGTGTTACCATTCACGAAATAAGCACTAGTTGAAAAAAAAACGTTAGATGGCGGACCCTATAGCATACATATGTACTTCAGAACATTACCATGTGTATGTTATGCAGCATTGCCTTTTGGCAATACATATGTATTTCGTTAGGCATGCTAAGAATATGCTTTTCAAAATATTTTCATATATATATGAAAATGTCAAAAATCAGTTTATTTATCATTTTTCATCAGAGCCTGTTGAATTGCATTTTTAGCTCTAAATAGCACTTACATTAGTAATGTCTTTCTACATTTTTCAGCCAACATTTCGTTGAGTTTAGTAGCATCACCAAAGTATTGGCAACGTATTGACGGCTGGCGGAGATAGAAAATAATTTATAAGGTCGAGTTAGATCTAGAATTATAATTTTCAATTATCTCTGATTGCAAAAAGTAATTAAATTCATATACATATACATATGTATCTATAATTCAAATTAATTTCAAATTACATGCCCATAAAGAGTCACCCTTTACTGAACATTATTTCAACCGTTTTTAATGCCTTAAACCATGTGGTACATCTGTTGAATAAAAAAAAAAATAAAGAACACAATAATTCAAAGTACATTTCTTTCTTTTTTGCAGGCCACAATCAGCCAGATGAACCGGAACCAGAGTTTTTATCGCTACTTCCTAATATAACAGTAACTCAGGGTCGTGACGTTCCATTCACATGTGTCGTGAACAATTTGGGGCAATATAAAGTAAGTATTTTTCTTTTAATAAACGTAACATTAAAACGAGTTTTGTTTTAATTTATCAGTAGTAGTATATTGTATGTACCAGACCAATTAAAATTGTCAAATTTGGGTAATTAAAATTTGAAATTTTAAGATTTATGTGTTTATTTAGTAATTTGATCCTTTTGATCTTGCTGCGGCATGTGGATGTATGGTGTGTGTGTGTGATATGTTTCTTGATATAATAGGGGGGGTGCAGAGTTGGTGTGTGGGAATTCCGTCCGTCCATGTGAATTTCTGTCTGTCCGTGGGAATTCCGTCCGTCCATGAGATTTTCTGTCTGTCCATACGCTTGAGGATCCCGTCCGTCCATGAGCCGTTCTGTCTTGAGGATCCCGTCCATGAGATTTTCTGTCTGTCCATACGCTTGAGGATCCCGTCCCGCTTGAGGATCCCGTCCGTCCATGAGACGTTCTGTCTGTTCATAAGCGTGGGAATTCCGTCCGTCCATGAGAATTTCTGTCTGTCCGTGGGAATTCCGTTCGTCCATGAGACTTTCTGTCTATCCGTGGGAATTCCGTCCGCCCGTGAGACGTTCTGTCTGTTCATAAGCGTGGGAATTCCGTTCGTCCATGAGACTTTCTGTCTGTTCACAAGCGTGGGAATTCCGTCCGTCCGTGGGAATTTTTTATATGTCCATAAGCGTGGGAATTTTGTCCGTCGTTTATGAGAATTTCTGCCCTGAATTGAGGAGAAATATTTATAGGCGATCCCTTTGGTACAAAAAAAAAAAAAAAAATATTTTAATATTTTTGTTAAGTGAAATATTTGCGCCCCACTAATTTTTGTATGCTTTTGATTCTTTGAGGATCACAAATCAATTCACGAAATTTTATTTTGTATGTTTACATTTAAAAGTTTTGTGTTTACTTAATGACTGGAGATCTTCTTGCTTTCATTTGGTGGCTTCTATTGTTTTAAAATATTTGGGATGTGGAATCTTTAAGAAGCCTTAAAAACTGATCCGCACTAGTTTTGTGTGTGTGTGTGTGTTTTTATTATTTTGAAGAAACCACATCATTCCCTTCAATTTTATTTTATGTTTACATTTTGCGTGTGTTTATTTAATGAATGGTGATCGTTGGTTGCTTGTTTTGCTCAAGTCCAGAAATGATCTGGATGACGTTTTGTCTAGTCGACAAATTGACTGACGGTTGACGTTTATTATTTTTTTTTTTTTGTTTTTTCCAAATTTTGATACTTGAAATATGGAAACATTTTTCACCTATTTTATTGTGTATTTTTTGGGCATGCCAATGTGACAAACCTACATACATATGTATATGCACTTACATCTTAAATTGGAGCATAGAACTTCGATTTACTTTATGAATTGGAGGTCGATCGCCTGACTTTCATACTTTTGTTTCTTTGATGGTGTCCAAATCAATTCTTTTAATTTTATTTTCTATGTTTACATTAAAAAGTTTTGTGTTTATGTTAGCAACTGCAGATCGATCGCCTTATTTTTATTATATGCCTTGTTTTGTTAAAGTCAAGATTACGTACATACATACATACATATCTACAAATCTATGTCAAATGTTCTGAATGGCGTTTGGGCTGGTAGTCAAATTGACCGACGGTTGTTGCTTATTATTTAGTACCAGTGGTTTGTTTGATAGTTGAAAAAATACAATGTGACAAACATACATACATACATACATACATATGTATGTACAGACATACATTTATACTTACTTTTAAATAGACGATTGGAAACAGTAAATAAAAAGCATTGATTTTTTCCATACTTTTTCGGTCTTTATTTTCCTATTGGAACATATGAGTAAATAATAAAGCTGTATGAGAATTTATTTTAAGCAAGATTTTTCTTTTGCTAGTAAAAGAGCATTTTGTAATGCACAAACACCAAAGCGATGATAGCTGCAATATAGGTTGCCCGGGTACTTAGCCTCCATTTGCTTAAAGTTGATGCAACCAATATCCTCTATGTTAAAAACTCTTTTTTGCGTCATTTTTTCTAACCATCGTCTTTTCTCCTCGCCTTTAACATATATTTGAGAAGACATTATATTAGATTTTAAGAATTCACAAACACTTTGATAGGAAGCCGTTCCATCGTTCCACTTTAGGTGATGATAATTTCTTGTTAACCAGTTTGCTTCTCTTTGTTTTTCTGCTGATAGGTGTTTAAAATCAAAAGGAGGCTTTATGATGTAATTGATGTATTCATTATTATTGAAAACGACTGCTACTTCTTTTGCTATGAATTTATTTGAATTACTTTTGAAACCTTGCAAGTCTATGAAAACTGCACTATTATTCATATTAATTAATTTACAAGATTTTGCGAACTTGTGCTCTTATAGGTATATATTCTATTAAACGATCGTGAATAAGAATGCAGTAAGCTGATGTTTTTGAAGGAATATTTTTGGCTGTTTCAAATTCAATTTTAATGTCAATTGGACCGCTGTTGAGGAATTCACAAACACTTTGATAGGAAGCCGTTCCATCGTTCCACTTTAGGTGATGATAATTTCTTGTTAACCAGTTTGCTTCTCTTTGTTTTTCTGCTGATAGGTGTTTAAAATCAAAAGGAGGCTTTATGATGTAATTGATGTATTCATTATTATTGAAAACGACTGCTACTTCTTTTGCTATGAATTTATTTGAATTACTTTTGAAACCTTGCAAGTCTATGAAAACTGCACTATTATTCATATTAATTAATTTACAAGATTTTGCGAACTTGTGCTCTTATAGGTATATATTCTATTAAACGATCGTGAATAAGAATGCAGTAAGCTGATGTTTTTGAAGGAATATTTTTGGCTGTTTCAAATTCAATTTTAATGTCAATTGGACCGCTGTTGAGTGATTCGTTTTGATAGCTGACATCTACTACAATAATCGGTGCGCTATTTTTAAACTCTTGGGCAGATAGAAGTGGTCTAGATTCTTTCATATAGTAGCTTTGTTGAAATCTTAGATACATGTCATAAAGAACTGCATAGCGTTCATTTTGAAATTTTATATTAAGATCATCATATGGATATGACACTGAATTCAAATGAACTTTTAAATTGGTGAGTTCACAATGAACGAATTTACTTTCCTGTTGAAAAGCAATCAATACAAAACGAGGCCGTTCTCTGTTTGCAGCTAGTTTAACATTCCAGATATGGCTAGTTCCTGTAGTTAATTGCGGATTCACGTGACAGTCCCAACTACGGAATGCTATTGGTATTGAAGCACCATTGTTAATAATTTTAATCATATTCAATTTGCTAAGATCAGATAATTGAACATGTGGGATTCTCCATGAAATGAGAGAAATTGTAAGTTTTGCTTTTTCATCAGAATTTGGAATCAGAAGAGCTTCATCATTCTTGTTACGCAAGAGTATCAATTCATGTTTGCTATTCAGTATTATTTTGTTGTAATCTTCAGCAAATCCCAAAAACATTTTAAGTGGTACATAGAAATTAAAATAACCGTTTTGAAGGGTCACGTCATCAATTTTATTCCAACCAGCATTTTGCATCACAATGCTTTCAGTTGGTGATAAAGAAACCAAATTTTTTATCGTGCTCGTAGCTCCCAAATATCTTGTGTGATCAATTTCAATACCATTAAGTTCATAGCGAATTTCATCAAACAGATATGCAACAAAATTATTTTTTAATTTAAAATTGGTTGTAGGCTTTGAAGTTTTCGCATCTGCAACAAATCCTTCCACATATAAATAGCTTTCACCAGGTAATACATACAAATCTTGATTTTGTACTGAAATTCGAATTTCATCGTTGTTATTGTAGGACTGTAGATATGGTATGTATGTGTGATAGTCCTTTTTAATTATATTTTCATCAGATAATGGTTTCTGTAAAACATCTATTATTGAACTCATTTTGCTTTCAGTTTTAAGTTTAAAGACTTGAGAAAGTTCTTATTTGCTTTCGTAAGAAGCTTTTGTTGGATTGATCTCTTTATTTGACGTTTAGTTTCTAATGTAGTTTTAGAATTGTACGTTTCCTTATTCCTCAATATACTTGTGTTGTATATTATCATTATTTGATTGATCTTAAATGTATTCGAATAGTTATTTCCTCTCCTCGGAAATTAATTAAATCACCGTTCTGATCAACTACGCGGAGGGCTAGTGAACTTATCTCTCTGGAGTTTACAGGTAAATAGATGAGGTTTTTGGGGATTTCAACTATTTTATATCCTGGAGGTACATTAATTGGAAACTCATGCAATGTATGGGCTTTAGCGTTGTTCATATAAGTATTAACAGCAATACTACTTTCAATTCGCAATAGATTCACTTTGAAAATATTTACTGGCAGATCAGAATAATGATCTCTGTCTGGCTTCAACACCTTTCTATTAAATCCTAAAAGCTTTCCGATCGTATTTTCCTTGTCAAAATATATCGGTTCTTTGGTGCTATATACTTTAACTTGCATTGTATTATTATTGGCTTCTATAATAATTTTATTTTCTGGTCTATTTCGTTTATACTGTTCCTGTACATAACCGACTATATCATTTAATTCATATGATCCAATTGGTATTTCAATTACAAGTTCACCTATATGAAACTTATTGTTATAAACGTCTACATTTGGTATACTATTATATGAATGAAAATCGGTTAGAGCGCACTCATAAGCATCATTTAAATCAATAGGTGGAAAATAAGTAGCTGATAACACTGATGACCTAGAGCTTAGCGTAAGTGTTATTGACATGACAGCTGTTGGAAGCCAAATAAATAAAATTTAGCATCCAATTTGGTTTATGAAAATAATTTTTTGTTTATTTAAAAAATGGAGATAATACATTGCTAACATATATTTTTATTATGATATCAGATCAGGTATCAGGTCAGGTATCAGGTCAGGTATCAGATCAGGTATCTGATCAGGTATCTGATCAGGTATCAGATCAGGTATCTGATCAGGTATCAGATCAGGTATCTGATCAGGTATCAGATCAGGTATCAGATCAGGTATCTGATCAGGTATCAGATCTGGTATCATATCAGGTATCAGATCAGGTATCTGATCAGGTATCTGATCAGGTATCAGATCAGGTATCTGATCAGGTATCTGATCAGGTATCAGATCAGGTATCTGATCAGGTATCAGATCAGGTATCTGATCAGGTATCTGATCAGGTATCAGATCAGGTATCTGATCAGGTATCTGATCAGGTATCAGATCAGGTATCAGATCAGGTATCTGATCAGGTATCAGATCTGGTATCAGATCAGGTATCAGATCAGGTATCTGATCAGGTATCTGATCAGGTATCAGATCAGGTATCTGATCAGGTATCTGATCAGGTATCAGATCAGGTATCTGATCAGGTATCTGATCAGGTATCAGATCAGGTATCTGATCAGGTATCTGATCAGGTATCAGATCAGGTATCAGATCAGGTATCTGATCAGGTATCAGATCAGGTATCAGATCAGGTATCAGGTCAGGTATCAGATCAGGTATCTGATCAGGTATCTGATCAGGTATCAGATCAGGTATCTGATCAGGTATCTGATCAGGTATCAGATCAGGTATCTGATCAGGTATCTGATCAGGTATCAGATCAGGTATCTGATCAGGTATCTGATCAGGTATCAGATCAGGTATCAGATCAGGTATCTGATCAGGTATCAGATCTGGTATCAGATCAGGTATCAGATCAGGTATCAGGTCAGGTATCTGATCAGGTATCAGATCAGGTATCTGATCAGGTATCTGATCAGGTATCAGATCACGTATCTGATCAGGTATCTGATCAGGTATCAGATCAGGTATCTGATCAGGTATCTGATCAGGTATCAGATCAGGTATCAGATCAGGTATCTGATCAGGTATCTGATCAGGTATCAGATCAGGTATCTGATCAGGTATCAGATCAGGTATCAGATCAGGTATCTGATCTGGTATCAGATCAGGTATCAGATCAGGTATCAGGTCAGGTATCCGATCAGGTATCAGATCAGGTATCAGATCAGGTATCTGATCAGGTATCAGATCTGGTATCAGATCAGGTATCAGATCAGGTATCTGATCAGGTATCTGATCAGGTATCTGATCAGGTATCAGATCAGGTATCTGATCAGGTATCAGATCAGGTATCAGATCAGGTATCTGATCTGGTATCAGATCAGGTATCAGATCAGGTATCAGGTCAGGTATCCGATCAGGTATCAGATCAGGTATCTGATCAGGTATCTGATCAGGTATCAGATCAGGTATCTGATCAGGTATCTGATCAGGTATCAGATCAGGTATCTGATCAGGTATCTGATCAGGTATCAGATCAGGTATCTGATCAGGTATCTGATCAGGTATCAGATCAGGTATCAGATCAGGTATCTGATCAGGTATCAGATCTGGTATCAGATCAGGTATCAGATCAGGTATCAGGTCAGGTATCAGATCAGGTATCTGATCAGGTATCTGATCAGGTATCAGATCAGGTATCTGATCAGGTATCTGATCAGGTATCAGATCAGGTATCTGATCAGGTATCAAATCAGGTATCTGATCAGGTATCTGATCAGGTATCAGATCAGGTATCAGATCAGGTATCTGATCAGGTATCAGATCTGGTATCAGATCAGGTATCAGATCAGGTATCAGGTCAGGTATCTGATCAGGTATCAGATCAGGTATCTGATCAGGTATCTGATCAGGTATCAGATCAAGTATCTGATCAGGTATCTGATCAGGTATCAGATCAGGTATCTGATCAGGTATCTGATCAGGTATCAGATCAGGTATCAGATCTGGTATCAGATCTGTTATCAGATCAGGTATACGATTTGGTATCAGATCTGTTCAGGTATCAGATCTGTTATCAGATCAGGTATACGATCTGGTATCAGATCAGGTATCAGGTCAATTATCAAATCAGGTATCAGATCAGGTATCAGGTCGGTTATCAGATGGTATATCAGATCAGGTATTATTTTTTTTTTCAGAGTAAAGCAGAAGTATTACGCTCAAAGTTGATTTTTAGAAGCAGCATTTAATAATCACCTCGATCTAATCACGTTTATACTTTTGTTCGTGGTCCGCAGTATCGTTATTCAGTAAGATGTAGCTCAAAAGGCAGAAATTTTATAGTGATATTCACTTAACCTTCTCCAGTGATAGTTTGCACATAAATATTTGATATGGAGTGCAACCATATTATTTAATTCTAGAATAAAAGGTTAGATTTATGAATCTATTATTTAGTTCTAGAAATGCGCTTAATAAAACAAGACAAACGTATTTTAGTCCGTAATGTTGATACTTCTTCAAGGAGCAAGTCAAGAATACGACATAGTTCCATCTTACCTAATTCCATTCGTGCACTGATTGTTGGGCCATCCAATTGTGGAAAGACGAATCTAATGATCAGTTTGTTAGAAAGTCCATATGGATTAAAGTTTGAAAACATCTATTTATATTCGAAGTCTCTATATCAGCCGAAATATGAATACCTTAGAAAACTAATTTCATCAATAAAAGGAATGGGATATTATACATTTGCGAATAATGAGTCTGTTATCCCCCCTAACGAAGCTAAAACCAATTCAGTCATGATATTTGATGATGTTGCATGCGAGAAACAAAACAATATACGGGCATATTTTTGTATGGGTCGACATAAGAATGTCGATTCATTCTATTTATGTCAAACTTATACGAGAATTCCAAAACATCTAATAAGGGACAATGCTAATGTTATTATAATGTTTAAGCAAGATGAAACAAACATGAAACATGTTTATAGCGATCATGTGTCCAGCGACATGAATTTTGAAAAGTTTAGAGACATTTGTCGAGAGTGTTGGAAGGAAAAATATGGATTTTTAATGATCAGCACTGAGAATGCACTAAACAGTGGCCGGTATAGAAAATGCTTTGACTATTTCATAACAATATAAATTGATGTACACTAAATGGATACTTTAGTATAAAAATCAACTTTGAGTGTAATACATTTGCTTTACTCTGAAAAAAAAACTAATACCTGATCTTATAGCTTATCTGTTAGATAAAAATGAATGAAAAAGTTCTCAAAGAGTTAGCGGCTACAAGAAATGTTTTGAAGAAAAAGCTACGTAGTATTAAAACCGGTGAAATGGAACTACGTGAACAAATAACAGATGCATTCAAGCCCATCACGGAACCACTAAAAGTATTTTTAAATAAGTCTACTTATAACAATGGTGGGATCAAAAAAGAAGAAAATGATATAAAAACTGAAAATGAAGACAAACAAAGTTCTAAAGATAAAAGCTCTATAATTAAATTGGAATCCAGTACACCTAAGAAGCTAGTTGAAACAACATTAATAAATGAGTTGAGCAGTCCAAGTAGCAGTGATAGTGATAAATTTTACTCACAAAATTCACATGTAGATGACAGTTATGATAATTTATCAATATTAGAAATAAGAAATGAGTTAGATTCTAACTATGGTCCACATAAAGATTCCGATAATAAATGGAAATTTGGAAATAGCCCTCTTAGCTTAGACCAAGATAGAATACACGTTGGTGGTCAAATATGGGCTCTAACACCAGGTTTATTTTCCCTAATGTTTCACAAGGAACCGAAAAACTATGAGAAATTTGATCTGGAAATATATAAATTCTAAATAATACTAATGCTTATAGAAGAGATTACAAGTCCGATGGTCAAATTAAAGGAACAAAAGCATATAAATATAAACATATTATTCAGAAACTATTTAAACAAGAAAATGAGAAACATGTTCCTTACTTAAAGTCAAATAAACCTAAAGCTAATTATTTTGGTGAAGGACTGATGAAGTTAAATCTTCATAAGTCAAACTATATATATTGGGATAATCCAAATGAGTTGGTAGAACGGCTTCGACTACTGCTGGCATCACAAGCTGCGGGTCATACTAATCATAATAACGAAATTGTGTCTATCATTGAAGAGTTACGTGAAGCCGATATTATAGAATAAAATTATTATATGCAAATTATGTCTGTTGATAAGTTTGGGCATTATCTAAACAATACTAGTTGTGACGCAATTTCAGCAAAAAATGCGCCTAAATTGTTGGGGTTCTTTGTGGATACGAACAACAACATTGATGTACAAAACAAGAGAATCAAAAATGTTGCAAATGCTCTGGAAGACAATGATTGTATCAATAAATTGTTTCTGCAAACTCAGCTCCAAAAACAACAGAAGGGATTAACCCTCCAGTTAGAAAAATTTAATATTCGCCTAGAAGATGCTAACAACAAACTGGATGAAAAATTTATAAATGTCAAATCGGATGTTGAAAAACAAATTGAGGAGCTTAGAGAAAAAGTTTATAGACTGGAAAATTACATGTACGTTTCAATAGCTGATAGCGCATCAATTAGAGCAGACATTGCTCAAAATCAAAAACCAGTAAATGTATTAAATGTCCTCCAAGAGAAATTTAGTAAATGAACTGCATAAGCAAGCTAGAAAAGTCTTTGCTCGTCGTAGAGTTGTGATGAAAGGAATAGACAATCTTTGGCAATCTGATCTAGTGGAAATGGGGAAATATTCAACAAAGAATAAAAATTATCGATTTTTGCTAACTATAATTGATACATTTTCAAAATATGCATGGGCAGTACCGCTAAAAACAAAAACTGCTGTTGAAACATGCAAAGCGATAGAAAATATTTTTAAATTGGGTCGAGTACCTAAAAACTTGCAAACAGATGATGGTAAAGAATTTTTCAATAAACACTTTGGAAAATTAATGAAGGAATACAACATTAATCACTATTCAACATATAGCAGCATGAAAGCTTCTATAGTTGAAAGATTTAATAGAACTTTGAAAGGAATGATGTGGAAGGAATTTAGCTTTAGTGGTTCATATAAATGGGTAGATATATACAAGGATCTACTTGATGCATATAATAGAAAAAATCATCGCACCATTGGAATGGCTCCAATTAAAGTCAACTCAAAAAATGAAAAAAAAATTGCTCACTACGGTATACAGTCACATGAAAATGTACAAAATGTCGAGATTTAATGCTGGAGATCACGTACGCATAAGTAAATATAAGCATGTTTTCGAAAAAGGCTATACTCCTAACTGGACAACAGAAATTTTCACAGTTAAAAAAGTTCAAAATACATACCCCACAACATATATCTTAGAGGATTATAATGGGAATCCCATAAAAGGTGGTTTCTATGAAGAAGAACTTTCAAAATGTCATTACCCCAATACATATTTAGTTGAGAAGGTACTTAAAACTAAAGGTGACAAAGTATTTGTCAAATGGTTGGGATTCACCAATGATCACAATTCTTGGATAAGCAAAGATGAAATAATTTAGTTGAAAATATGAATAACAAAAATATATGTTAGCAATGTATTATCTCCATTTTTTAAATAAACAAACAAATTATTTTCATAAACCAAATTGGATGCTAAATTTTATTTATTTGGCTTCCAACAGCTGTCATGTCAATAACACTTACGCTAAGCTCTAGGTCATCAGTGTTATCAGCTACTTATTTTCCACCTATTGATTTAAATGATGCTTATGATCTGATCAGGTATCAGATCAGGTATCAGATCAGGTATCTGATCAGGTATCAGATCTGGTATCAGATCAGGTATCAGATCAGGTATCTGATCAGGTATCTGATCAGGTATCAGATCAGGTATCTGATCAGGTATCTGATCAGGTATCAGATCAGGTATCTGATCAGGTATCTGATCAGGTATCAGATCAGGTATCTGATCAGGTATCTGATCAGGTATCAGATCAGGTATCTGATCAGGTATCTGATCAGGTATCAGATCAGGTATCAGATCAGGTATCTGATCAGGTATCAGATCAGGTATCAGATCAGGTATCAGGTCAGGTATCAGATCAGGTATCTGATCAGGTATCAGATCAGGTATCTGATCAGGTATCAGATCAGGTATCTGATCAGGTATCTGATCAGGTATCAGATCAGGTATCTGATCAGGTATCTGATCAGGTATCAGATCAGGTATCAGATCAGGTATCTGATCAGGTATCTGATCAGGTATCAGATCAGGTATCAGATCAGGTATCTGATCTGGTATCTGATCAGGTATCAGATCAAGTATCTGATCAGGTATCTGATCAGGTATCAGATCAGGTATCTGATCAGGTATCTGATCAGGTATCAGATCAGGTATCAGATCAGGTATCTGATCAGGTATCTGATCAGGTATCAGATCAGGTATCTGATCAGGTATCTGATCTGATACCTGATCTGATACCTGATCAGATACCTGACCTGATACCAGATCTGATACCTGATCAGATACCTGATCTGATACCTGATCTGATACCTGATCAGATACCTGACCTGATACCTGATCTGATACCTGATCTGATACCAGATCAGATACCTGATCTGATACCTGATCTGATACCTGATCAGATACCTGATCAGATACCTGATCTGATACCTGATCAGATACCTGATCAGATACCTGATCTGATACCTGATCTGATACCTGATCAGATACCTGATCAGATACCTGATCTGATACCTGATCAGATATCTGATCAGATACTTGATCTGATACCTGATCAGATACCTGATCAGATACCTGATCTGATACCTGATCAGATACCTGACCTGATACCTGATCTGATACCTGATCTGATACCTGATCAGATACCTGATCAGATACCTGATCTGATACCTGATCAGATACCTGATCAGATACCTGATCTGATACCTGATCAGATACCTGATCTGATACCTGATCAGATACCTGATCTGATACCTGACCTGATACCTGATCTGATACCTGATCTGATACCTGATCAGATACCTGATCTGATACCTGATCTGATACCTGATCAGATACCTGATCAGATACCTGATCTGATACCTGATCAGATACCTGATCAGATACCTGATCTGATACCTGATCAGATACCTGATCAGATACCTGATCTGATACCTGATCAGATACCTGATCAGATACCTGATCTGATACCTGATCAGATACCTGATCAGATACCTGATCTGATACCTGATCTGATACCAGATCTGATACCTGATCAGATACCTGATCTGATACCTGATCTGATACCTGATCAGATACCTGATCAGATACCTGATCTGATACCTGATCTGATACCTGATCTGATACCTGATCAGATACCTGATCAGATACCTGATCTGATACCTGAGCAGATACCTGATCTGATACCTGACCTGATACCTGATCTGATATCATAATAAAAATATATGTTAGCAATGTATTATCTCCATTTTTTAAATAAACAAACAAATTATTTTCATAAACCAAATTGGATGCTAAATTTTATTTATTTGGCTTCCAACAGCTGTCATGTCAATAACACTTACGCTAAGCTCTAGGTCATCAGTGTTATCAGCTACTTATTTTCCACCTATTGATTTAAATGATGCTTATGAGTGCGCTCTAACCGATTTTCATTCATATAATAGTATACCAAATGTAGACGTTTATAACAATAAGTTTCATATAGGTGAACTTGTAATTGAAATACCAATTGGATCATATGAATTAAATGATATAGTCGGTTATGTACAGGAACAGTATAAACGAAATAGACCAGAAAATAAAATTATTATAGAAGCTAATAATAATACAATGCAAGTTAAAGTATATAGCACCAAAGAACCGATATATTTTGACAAGGAAAATACGATCGGAAAGCTTTTAGGATTTAATAGAAAGGTGTTGAAGCCAGACAGAGATCATTATTCTGATCTGCCAGTAAATATTTTCAAAGTGAATCTATTGCGAATTGAAAGTAGTATTGCTGTTAATACTTATATGAACAACGCTAAAGCCCATACATTGCATGAGTTTCCAATTAATGTACCTCCAGGATATAAAATAGTTGAAATCCCCAAAAACCTCATCTATTTACCTGTAAACTCCAGAGAGATAAGTTCACTAGTCCTCCGCGTAGTTGATCAGAACGGTGATTTAATTAATTTCCGAGGAGAGGAAATAACTATTCGAATACATTTAAGATCAATCAAATAATGATAATATACAACACAAGTATATTGAGGAATAAGGAAACGTACAATTCTAAAACTACATTAGAAACTAAACGTCAAATAAAGAGATCAATCCAACAAAAGCTTCTTACGAAAGCAAATAAGAACTTTCTCAAGTCTTTAAACTTAAAACTGAAAGCAAAATGAGTTCAATAATAGATGTTTTACAGAAACCATTATCTGATGAAAATATAATTAAAAAGGACTATCACACATACATACCATATCTACAGTCCTACAATAACAACGATGAAATTCGAATTTCAGTACAAAATCAAGATTTGTATGTATTACCTGGTGAAAGCTATTTATATGTGGAAGGATTTGTTGCAGATGCGAAAACTTCAAAGCCTACAACCAATTTTAAATTAAAAAATAATTTTGTTGCATATCTGTTTGATGAAATTCGCTATGAACTTAATGGTATTGAAATTGATCACACAAGATATTTGGGAGCTACGAGCACGATAAAAAATTTGGTTTCTTTATCACCAACTGAAAGCATTGTGATGCAAAATGCTGGTTGGAATAAAATTGATGACGTGACCCTTCAAAACGGTTATTTTAATTTCTATGTACCACTTAAAATGTTTTTGGGATTTGCTGAAGATTACAACAAAATAATACTGAATAGCAAACATGAATTGATACTCTTGCGTAACAAGAATGATGAAGCTCTTCTGATTCCAAATTCTGATGAAAAAGCAAAACTTACAATTTCTCTCATTTCATGGAGAATCCCACATGTTCAATTATCTGATCTTAGCAAATTGAATATGATTAAAATTATTAACAATGGTGCTTCAATACCAATAGCATTCCGTAGTTGGGACTGTCACGTGAATCCGCAATTAACTACAGGAACTAGCCATATCTGGAATGTTAAACTAGCTGCAAACAGAGAACGGCCTCGTTTTGTATTGATTGCTTTTCAACAGGAAAGTAAATTCGTTCATTGTGAACTCACCAATTTAAAAGTTCATTTGAATTCAGTGTCATATCCATGATGATGATCTTCTTAATATGATGATCTTAATATGATGATCTTCTTAATATGATGATGATGATCTTAATATAAAATTTCAAAATGAACGCTATGCAGTTCTTTATGACATGTATCTAAGATTTCAACAAAGCTACTATATGAAAGAATCTAGACCACTTCTATCTGCCCAAGAGTTTAAAAATAGCGCACCGATTATTGTAGTAGATGTCAGCTATCAAAACGAATCACTCAACAGCGGTCCAATTGACATTAAAATTGAATTTGAAACAGCCAAAAATATTCCTTCAAAAACATCAGCTTACTGCATTCTTATTCACGATCGTTTAATAGAATATATACCTATAAGAGCACAAGTTCGCAAAATCTTGTAAATTAATTAATATGAATAATAGTGCAGTTTTCATAGACTTGCAAGGTTTCAAAAGTAATTCAAATAAATTCATAGCAAAAGAAGTAGCAGTCGTTTTCAATAATAATGAATACATCAATTACATCATAAAGCCTCCTTTTGATTTTAAACACCTATCAGCAGAAAAACAAAGAGAAGCAAACTGGTTAACAAGAAATTATCATCACCTAAAGTGGAACGATGGAACGGCTTCCTATCAAAGTGTTTGTGAATTCTTAAAATCTAATATAATGTCTTCTCAAATATATGTTAAAGGCGAGGAGAAAAGACGATGGTTAGAAAAAATGACGCAAAAAAGAGTTTTTAACATAGAGGATATTGGTTGCATCAACTTTAAGCAAATGGAGGCTAAGTACCCGGGCAACCTATATTGCAGCTATCATCGCTTTGGTGTTTGTGCATTACAAAATGCTCTTTTACTAGCAAAAGAAAAATCTTGCTTAAAATAAATTCTCATACAGCTTTATTATTTACTCATATGTTCCAATAGGAAAATAAAGACCGAAAAAGTATGGAAAAAATCAATGCTTTTTATTTACTGTTTCCAATCGTCTATTTAAAAGTAAGTATAAATGTATGTCTGTACATACATATGTATGTATGTATGTATGTATGTATGTATGTATGTATGTATGTATGTTTGTCACATTGTATTTTTTCAACTATCAAACAAACCACTGGTACTAAATAATAAGCAACAACCGTCGGTCAATTTGACTACCAGCCCAAACGCCATTCAGAACATTTGACATAGATTTGTAGATATGTATGTATGTATGTACGTAATCTTGACTTTAACAAAACAAGGCATATAATAAAAATAAGGCGATCGATCTGCAGTTGCTAACATAAACACAAAACTTTTTAATGTAAACATAGAAAATAAAATTGAAAGAATTGATTTGGACACCATCAAAGAAACAAAAGTATGAAAGTCAGGGCGATCGACCTCCAATTCATAAAGTAAATCGAAGTTCTATGCTCCAATTTAAGATGTAAGTGCATATACATATGTATGTAGGTTTGTCACATTGGCATGCCCAAAAAATACACAATAAAATAGGTGAAAAATGTTTCCATATTTCAAGTATCAAAATTTGGAAAAAACAAAAAAAAAAAATAATAAACGTCAACCGTCAGTCAATTTGTCGACTAGACAAAACGTCATCCAGATCATTTCTGGACTTGAGCAAAACAAGCAACCAACGATCACCATTCATTAAATAAACACACGCAAAATGTAAACATAAAATAAAATTGAAGGGAATGATGTGGTTTCTTCAAAATAATAAAAACACACACACACACAAAACTAGTGCGGATCAGTTTTTAAGGCTTCTTAAAGATTCCACATCCCAAATATTTTAAAACAATAGAAGCCACCAAATGAAAGCAAGAAGATCTCCAGTCATTAAGTAAACACAAAACTTTTAAATGTAAACATACAAAATAAAATTTCGTGAATTGATTTGTGATCCTCAAAGAATCAAAAGCATACAAAAATTAGTGGGGCGCAAATATTTCACTAAGCAAAAATATTAAAATAATTTTTTTTTTGTACCAAAGGGATCGCCTATAAATATTTTTCCTGAATTCAGGGCAGAAATTCTCATAAACGACGGACAAAATTCCCACGCTTATGGACATATAAAAAATTCCCACGGACGGACGGAATTCCCACGCTTGTGAACAGACAGAAAGTCTCATGGACGGACGGAATTCCCACGCTTATGAGCAGACAGAACGTCTCATGGACGGACGGAATTCCCACGCTTATGAACAGACAGAACGCCTCATGGACGGACGGGATCCTCAAGCGAATGGACAGACATAACGCCTCATAGACGGGATCCTCAAGCGGGACGGGATCCTCAAGACAGAACGCCTCATGGACGGACGGGATCCTCAAGCGTATGGACAGACAGAAAATCTCATGGACGGACGGAATTCCCACGGACAGACAGAAATTCACATGGACGGACGGAATTCCCACACACACACCAACTCTGCACCCCCCCTATTATATCAAGAAACATATCACACACACACACACCATACATCCACATGCCGCAGCAAGATCAAAAGGATCAAATTACTAAATAAACACATAAATCTTAAAATTTCAAATTTTAATTACCCAAATTTGACAATTTTAATTGGTCTGGTACATACAATATACTACTACTTTTATCAATAGGATATTTCTATAGTAACCAAAGTAGCAGGCATCCTTAGAATTGAGGCAAACTCAGAGATTAGAGAGAGGTGCATGTGCTTGCGTATCGAGGGTACTCACTTCCTCAAACGCTCAACAAACTGCACGGTTGCAACTTGTTAATAAAAATTAGTTTGTTATCGAAAAAAAGACATCAGTTGTGTATGGGTTGAATAAACTAGAAATACCAAAACAAAACATCGCTTTCAGTGAAAACTGAAACACACTCAGACACACTTCGCTAAAAGGATGGCATGACTGAAACCGCAATTCGACATTTTTAATTAATTAAGGCTTTTTAGAGCGGTTTCAAGATAATTAGATGCCAACGTTTTAACAAAACGTTTTTAATTGTATGAATGTGAATGAAATCAAGTCTACATTTTTGCACTGATTGAGTTCATTATGCCATAAAATGTCCATCCATCCTTTCCCCCAATTCATTCCAATCAATTATCTGGTCCACTGCAAGTATTTATGTGAATATTTGAAAGAATGTATCTGTTTGAGGGTACGAAAGTAGGTTTGCGTTTGTGTGCATAAATACCATTGTTGTCACTTGCAATTGTTAGCTTATGCTTTCGTTTGCTAAGACTTTGGGGTTTTAAGTTTAGTTAGTAAATCAACAGACGCCCACTCATGTACGAATGCACGATACATGTGCGACTGACTACCCATGCATATTTGTACAGTTAGTGAGACATACATGCACACATACGTATGTATGTATGTGTATCTGAATTAGACATAAGCCCACACATGCACAGATACTCACACACCTATACAAGTGTAGTTGTGAATACAAATGCAAACAGTGTGCGGTTGAGTCTCTACTTATTACCCTCATATTAAAAGAATAAATATGTGTAGAATGTTCTAAGAAGAGGTTTTTGTTACGAATGTTTGTTAAAGTATGTACAAGCACACACATGCATGAGCAAGTGTGCGTTTGTGTAAGTGGTTAACTAAATCATTTATGTGTGTTTAGTTTGTTTTGTGTAAATGTTGTATTTATTTGTTTGTTTGTTTATGCATTTTTAGGTTGCCTGGATTAAATCCGATTCTAAGGCAATACTCGGTATTCACACCCATATGGTGTCTCTAAATCCAAGATTATCAGTGACACACAATGGTCACAACACCTGGAAACTTCACATATCCCATGTACAGCTAAATGATTCGGGTAGTTACATGTGCCAAGTGAATACAGACCCCATGAAGAGTCAGGTAAGTGCTTATCAGTCTATCCCCATAAAAACCTTTAATAACACATTGCACGTACTGAATACACGGCCATACGGAATCACAGATACAAAAACCGCACACATACATACATCCATTTCTTCTTACAAAGTTAGTTTGTGTGTGTGTGTTGTTCACATAAATTGTCATTCTAAGCTACCACCTGGCCATTTAGTCTGTTCTGTCTCGGTTTCTTTCAATCCTTTTAAGCTTGTTTATAAATTTTCCATTACACCATAAATGAATGAGCACACATACCTGTACAAACATGCATGAATATTTTGTATTCTGTGTGTGTGTAGGCATAAATATCCAACACTTTGAAATGGTCATGTCCTTCCGTTTTCTATCACTTTTTCCGGGATTTGCACGACAAAAAAGTGACACATTCACACACACTCTCTCTCACACACACACACAAAGCCTTCTGAGCTTCAGTAAGGATGACCACTCTCATACCTTAAATTAACATTCCTGTCTGTTTTTTCAACTATTTACGTTCTCAAAGTCAGTCAAACAAAAAGTTGGTCTCTAACAAATTTTAACAAAATCTTTGTAATTTAACGTTTGTGGTTGATACCTGACACGGTATCTGTGAAACTCGTTTTCCTGTGCTCCAACATGTCAGAGAGCCGTCACGACTGTATGATTTGTGGCATTGATAAAACAAGTGAAAAAGGCTGATGAACTGTTTTTTAGACAAATTATATTTCCACATGTATTGATGCCTATTGCTGCCAATCTAAACAAACTGTAATCCAAGTTATATGTTTATTACTTACCAGTACAGATGTTTTGCTTTTTACAACCTTCAGCCTCATTACATTACTTTTTAATTTTAAGACTACAATTTATCTGTTCAGAGTACTCTGCCTGGCCCCAGTGGAAATTGGAAATGTAAGTTGGAAATAACAGCAGCGGCATCAATATAAAAAGCAGGACATAAAATCCGAAACGAGCTAAAAATAATAAAAACACTGAAGTAATTGAAGTTTTAAGGTTTTATCCAATATTCTTTTGTATTTTGACCAATGAACTTTGAATAATACAACACGTTTATCAGTGGGAAACTAAATCTGACCAAAGATTATAATGATATGTATGAAGACGTTAAACATGCACATGTTTATGTGCAAAATTTTATAAGCATATCGCAAACAGTTGCAGTTAGTTGTACATAAAACGAGAGCACGTAAGGAAAGTTTTTCCAAAAAAATTTTGATCGATATGTTTTATTATATATATACATATATAAACATATATTTGCACACATATATATATATATATATATATATATATATATATATATATATATATATATATATATATATATATATATATATATATATATATATATATATATAATATTTATAAGAAATATTTCGTATTTTAAACGGCTGTTTAGACGTTGCTGGAAGTCTGTCTATAACACTAGTATGATAAGATAATATTATGATCAAATTTGATAACATGTTTGTTTCGAATGCTTCTTTTGAAAATAATGTGGTTGGGCAGGTTAATATAATAATTGAATGATTTAAAATTATAATATTATTTTACAGAATATAAAAATAGTATGGTTTAGAAAATATGATATGTTCCTCTTCGAGTGCGCCATTTTTACGTAAGTAAGAAAAGTCTATGAAAACACTATTTTTGTATGAGAGTGTCCTAAATAAAGGCAGATTCAAGAAAAAGTTGGGGGAAAAAATTAATGGGGTTCAGCTTCAAATTATGTCCCCCTTAAGCTGCTTCCATGGCAGATACAGTATATTTTGTCCATCTTTTACATTTTCTTTCAACTTTCGGACAGATACGACACCCTTCCTCTAATACAAATTGCTTGACATTTCACACAATGTAGTTTTATTTTTACAGCAAATACCTTCATGGAAACGATGGTGCGATTTCGTATTTTGAAAAATAAGGTACACTTTAATGCACATGCTCAAAACGAAACAAAGTAATAAATTAGTGGTTTTGTTTTTGGGCCAAATACTTGACAAATCTGATCACATATTTATGGCTTCAAAAATGAAGTGGTTACAAACCAAATGTCTCAAAAGAACCGCTAAAAACATACTTTGTTAAGGCAAACTATTTAATCGGTACGAATATAAGGCAAAACTCTCGAACACAATACAGAACTGCTCCTAATTATTCCTCCTACTTTCTATATTGTATTTACAACTTTTTTAGATAAGAGAGAGCAAGCTTAAGTGCCCACTCAGCCGATATTGCACTTTTACAGAGGCATATTTGGATCGGCCTTAATATGTTTTTTTTTTTTTTTTTGCCATAAAATGAAAAAGTGTGCTGCCAGATGCTGAGAGATTTGGTACGCAAAGCTTTTATGTTGGTTATACAATGGGGGAGAAAATGCCTTAGCCCGGCCAAAGGCCGGTTGTCAGGAACAAATTTTGCATACCTATGAAAAAATTTATTGAATTAAATGTGAAAAAATACGAATTTGGATGTTTGAAACCGTTTATGAATTCGCGATTTTATGCTCTGCGTAAAATCTTTCCTCTGGCAGCACTGTTTTACCAACATTTTCATATTTTTCTCGTAAATTCCGCAACTGCAACATCGAATTATTAATAAGCTAAAATCCTCCGGCAAATTTTGAGTTCAGTTTTGGGAGGTCCACCACTCCCTCTACAAACCTATAAAACTCTTTATTCTAAAGTTTCCCCGCACATTTTTTGCTTTTACGAGTCATGTATGAATTTTTCAGTGGAAAATTAAATTTGCACACCGAAGAATGCTTAATGCGTGCTTTCGTGAAATCTGATATGCACGTATGTAAACTTAAAACAAAAAAGAGAAAGAAACAATCACAAGGTTGTTAAACTTTTTGCTTTCTACCGCAACTACCACAGAGAGCTCGACACCTGCAACCTTGTGACTTATGGCAGTGCACTGAAATTTGTTAAAGGCATGAGTTTTCTATTGCCCACACTTTTATTAAATTAATAAGGGCAACGTAATATTTATTGGCCTTTACGCTTTCAGCTTGCGTAAAAGTATATTCCTTAGAATATACGTACGTAATGTTAAAACAAATACCGAATGCAGAAACATTTCAAAGAAGGTTATAAGCTTAGAAAAAAATTACTTTTCAGATAGTCGTCGTTGTCGTCGTCTACATGCAGATTTACACAAACAAATCCAAAACAAAAACATTCCATTTTACAATAGAAAATAATATGAAAATAAAATAAAATATTTTATACATTGCTGGTTGGCTTTCGAGAAAATCCTTTCTGAAACAACATAATTTTCATTGATAATGTTTTCTGCAAATATTATATCGAAACATATTGCATATGCATATGTACTATGTGTGTAGCGCTCGTACCCTTCAGAAATCGTGACTGCTCCTTACATGCCTCTAAAGAGTACTCCACAAGGAACCAGAACTAGTCCAAAAGTAATACAAATATATGGGAAATACATGCTCCGTTTTACATTACAATGTCCTAGGAGAGGACCATGCAATCCATAAAAATCATTACGTCAGAGTAATCCAAAAACTAGTCCACGTAAGAACTCCGTATATAAGAATTGAAGAACGAAACAAATTTTTATTTATTTAAACGTAAAATTATTCATTATATTAAAAGAAATTTTGAAATTTAACTTATAATTTGTATATATTAATAGCAATCAGGTATAGACATTTTCATGCTCTTATACATAACGATTACTTTAGCAGCTGAATATTTCTAGTGGTCGCCACGATTTCCGCCTACATAAAACTGCTCATATACCGCCGATGAAGATTTTACTATGGCGTGCACTCTTTTTGGATTTTATTTGAAATGTGATAGTGTGAATGCTAGCTAGAATACAAGTCATTTCAAAGAGTAGCCCTAATCTCTATATAAATCTATATTCAGACATATGCATGTGTGCAAGTTTGCATATTCATAAGGTTTGCAAAAATTAGTTTTCTTTCATTCAACACTAAAACTAAGATAATTTCCAATTTTGTTATTCTCGACAAGCAAGAACTAAAAAAAATACTTTTTTTTTCTTTCAATTTTAATTAACTTCTTCAAAGAGAAATAATGATGAAACCAATTTCATTTAAGCAAAAAACAACACTGCACAACACAAAAAAAGGAACTAATGTTAGTAAACAGTTTCCTGATCCCATTCTATTTTAAAAAGAGATGTTCTAACCCTCCTTCTTGAGATCTGGCAGCAGCGAATAAATAAAGCAAATAATTGGGTGATATTTTTAGTTAGGCCGAATCTTAGATATCCTTGCAAAAGTCGTGTTCATATGTATTGTTTGGCCACAATATATACATATTTGAACCGATATCACAAGCTTTCATTTCACGCATTAAAATTAGTTTCCTTTATGAGCGGTTCTACTCTATAGAGCCAAAAACTCTTTAAGCTCTCTCAAGGGGCAAACTTGTGAAAAAAACCGGGTTCTGAATATCCCCACTAAATGTCAAAAATGATCTATTTTTTGCACTTATTTGAACCCTTTTACGGTCAAAACTATGGCTTGGCGCCAAAAATTGGCTAAACTCGCTTCTACAAAACTATTTTGTGCTATCTGTCAGATGAATTAGATGGAATGATATTGTCGATTATAGGCACTTGTTTGCTCCTTCTTATTGCCCTCTATTAATTCCTCTCAAATCTCAAGAATAGCCCAACTAAAATTCCCTTAAGTGATCTCGTTCGAAATAAACCATCTATAAGTGAGATTCACAGGTATGACATAGAAGACAAGAGCAGTTTGTTGGGCCTGAAACAAAGTCTTTCGATAAGGTAGAGCAGTACATGACTCTTTATTCGAAGCATTTTTAGAAATTTTCTGTTTGTAACAGGTGGGCCAAAGGAAATCACTTTAATTTTTGCAAATGGTGGCCAGTGTCAAATCTGTTTTTACATTTGCTCACTAAACAGCTGTTGAATACAAGTGAACAAGCTATAGAGCGATACACTCCCCAAGACCGCGGAATTATCGTGTCTATGACAAACTGGACGATGTTTCCACCAAAATTATCATAATGAGCGACGAGGCTCATTTTTACCTCAGTGGGTACATGAACAAGCAAAGCTATTGCTTCTGTGACAGCCAAAATCCACGAGTGATACACGAGAAGCCATTGCACTCGCTCAAAGTGACTGCATGGTGCGCTGTACACGTTGGAGAAGTCATTGGGGCATTTTAGTTATTCGAGTATGCCGCTGGTCAACTGTCAACGCGCTATAGCGCCATGTTAAGCGAGTTTTTACTGCCACAATTGAACGAATGAGGTCGGCAGGACATGTGTTTCCAACAAGGTGCTTTTCCAACTTGATGACTTTAATTATCTGCTGGCAGACATTAAAAATAATGCAAACATAAAAATAAAATCATACTAAAGGAGCAACGGCACACACTGCGAGAGCCATCATCGATATTCTGAAAGTGAAACAACTGCTTTTGGCTCACCTGTGGGTTATAACTTTCATGATGCTTTATTCAATTTTTTCCTGTCATTGTCAGTTTAATGCTGTGCAAAATTTCCCAAGCGTGTAAACTTTGGGAAAAACCAAAAAAAAAAAAAAAAAAAAAATATTAAAAAAACGCCTCCTTTTTATTATCCAAAGTAAAAAAGCTCTCTAAGCTTTAAGCAGGGACAAAAGAAAACTAAAAAATAAAATCTTCTAATATCCTAACAGTGAAAGTGCTTTTATCACTCACTTACGACAGCCCAAAACTGAGTGTAACGGGTGGTTAAATTTAGAGAGCCTATATTAAATATAAACCTTACCTAAACGGCAAGTTTTTCTCTGCATTTCATTGATATTTTCCGATTTTAGACTAGTTCAACTTAAACCATGGCAACGCTTAAGATAAAAACGGGTGTTCAATTCAAAATACATATTGAGCACTTCGTGATTTTTGCGGTCAATTTAATCGTCCACGTGTGCTGATCTGTAGAAGATGTGAAGAGATCAGTTCGTGCTCGTAAAACTTATACTATGGAAAATAGTTCTACTCTTCGCTACAGTGTGGCAGAGGAACTGTCCACCTCAACTACTCGTCGTGCCCAACCATTGCACCTCTCACGTTCGTCGTTGATAAACATAATGCCAACCGACTGGCATTTACGCGCTTACAAGATGCAATTGACTCAGCAACTAAAGACTCTTAACGTCGTCAATGGTCAGAGTGGTGGCAAGAAAGGGCAATAGTGGATGATAGATTTTCAAAGAGGTTCATCTTGGGAAATGAGGCACATTTTCACCCCATTGGATTAGTCAATGAACAGAATTTTCGCATTTGGGCGAATGATAATCCAACAAACCACCAGCAAACAATATAAAGAGTGACAGTCTGGTGCGGTTTAAGGACCGGCGGCATCATCGGCAGTATTTTTTCCAAAACGAGGCCAGTAAGGCAGTTACTGTGAATGAAATGTTAATGAACTTTTTATGGTCCGAATTCAAAGATATGGATGTAGACGGTTTCAAGAGGACTTTGCCACTTGTCACACAGCTAACGAAAGAGTTTCTCTTTTGTGCGATATGTTCATTGGCCGTGTTATCTCACGTGATGGCGATGTCAATTGGGCGTCAAGATCATGTGATTTAACGCCATTGGACTCTTTTCTTTTAGACCTAAACGATGAAAAAGTGCGGCACATTAACGGCACAGAACCTCAGTTATGCCTCAGAGTCATCAATAATTTGGACGATTGGATGGTCCAATATTTTGTTCCATAAACAATAGAACCATACCAATATTATCATATTAAAAAGAAATGGCAAAATTTTCTAAAATTTTGTATTTTATTCAAAATCAACAACATTGACCCTTAATATTTAAGCAACCTTTTAGATTCATTTGTAATTTTCGATATAAAATATATTTTTCATAACCGGACGCTAGAATAATAAAACTCAATTTCTGTAAAGCTGGACTCGCAGTAGTTACTTAAAGTTTTCCGAGACTACATACAGCATGGGGTCGTGCCGAAGGCTCTGGTGTTTCTGCAGACAAACAAAAAGCTTTGCGGATTTGCGTTTGTTTAAAAATGTCGGTAAATCATTTTTTGCTCTCTAAAGAAGCTTCTCTTATCATCAAATCTCCTCATGCAAAGATTCGTGCAATGGGTTAACATTTCAGTCTCAATATTTTTCATATATATCCAAACCTAGAGTAAAAGAACAGGTTGGGAAAAACTAAAATCCTATAGTATTCAACTGTTGAGGGAACGCAGTTATTGTTAATGGATACAAGTAGTTATTAATTGCGACTAGATAACAGATATTTACTATGGTCCATTCACAAGCTCTAGTTTTGTTGAACAGTGTAATTGTTTGTATAATACGAAAATCTTTAGAAATGAATAGAAGACAGAACGTATGTATGTAGAAGGAAATTTCCTACCTAAAGGTTGTGATTTTTAAAGAAAATTTTCAAATAACATGTTTTACCAGCAAGTAAAAACAAAACTGTGACGTTCAATTTATTTACTGGCACTGAAGAAATTATTTACATACTTACAGACATACTTGTATACATTAAAATATGTTGACTTCTTTTCAAAATATATTCAAATTAAAGCTGGACATATGAATGGGACTCTGCATTATACATCGGGTATAATACAATACAAACGAATAATGTTCATTTGAAATGTATTTACATTAAAAAATGTTTTCATTGAACTTTAACTTTATGTTGTTGCTCGAGCAAAGATTTGTCAATATTGCAACTGTAAATTCATACCGTAACAAACAGCTGAAGCATACAATTAACTCAAATGAAAAGGATTTTGTGAAACTCTTGCCGTATTTAGATTTAAAAAATAAATGTCACCGAAACTATGCACATATGTGTATAGAATATAACGTGATACAAATGCATTGCTAGTAGAAACAATAACAACATTTTCTTTAATTATAGCTAAGGGAATCAGGCGAAACAAACTCGGTAGCAGGTTCAACTTAGTAGTCCGTGATCATGCGATTTGATACCATTCGACTTTTTTGTGGGGCTACACGAAAGACCGTGTTTATGCAGATAAACCTTTAACTCTTGAGCACTTCAAAAGCAACAATTCGTCCAATTAAGGTCAAACTGATGAAACGTTTATGATTGTGGTCCTGGATTTTCTTCACATTAAAAACCAATTCATAAAAATTTACAAACACTTATTAGTCTCATTTTGACAGTAATGTATTCATAAACGATTATTAGCTTACATAACCTTTACCAAACGTTTCTAAGGATGCTCGACCCTTTTTAAGCATTTAAGATGTCAGAACGATTTTTTTTCCTTATTGAAATTTTATTGTGGGGGTACTATTGAGACTCGTTTTTCATACAAGAGACTTGTTTTATTTACTAAAAAGATGAATGTTAATGATATGCTGCAAAGTAAAGTGGCTCAAAGAATGCTGCTAAAGGACTGTTAAGACTGTTATACTGTATATTCATATCTGATTAAAATTTCAAATAATGCGACAAGTGTGGTAGTCGGAATGCCAAGAGTTATACAAATAAAAATATTTACGATAAGAAATGGACATCCCTTAAGACTCTACTGTTCAACAAATACATCGAGTAACAAATAAAAAAGAGTCTGATATAGACAAAAAAAAAAGAAATGCGGTCGGGGGACCCCCGTTAGGAACGAAGTTCCTTACGTTTTTTTTTTTTTGTTTTCATCTTTGAATGTAATACAAGGTGAAATCTGTATGTTTTATTTTGTGTTGTTTTTGAAATTTTGAAATTTTATGATTCTTTAAATTTTTGAAAAGTTTTCCAACTAATTAATAACTATTGGTATGGGTCTCCGCTGCTGTCAGTGGAGACATCGCCAATCATACACAATTGCTTTTCGACAGTACACCAATACATATAAACAGCTCACACGCTTTCGTGACGATTTCTACTAATTTCCACTACCAGCAAGCCGCGTTAAGGAACTTCGTTCCAAAAAAAAAAAAAAAAAACTTCCGTATTGCAACCAGGGTTGCCACTCAAAAAATTTTTTTCCTACCAAATTTAATTTCAAAAACTACTAGCAGTTATAAAAATAAATAAAATTTATTTAAAAAAAAAAACAAAACAAGTTTATACATAACAATGTTAATATGTATCTCTATAAAGATAAATAACAATTCCTTTGTAAAAGAAACAAAATTTTAAGTAAAAAATAAATAAGACTTCATTTGTAAAAGTAAAAAATCTTAAGGGTTTATTTTTTAAAGTCTCTTTTTGCTGACCATATATAGGGCGAATCAGTCTTATTTAGCATTTCCCTGCACATCATAATATTATTTAAGGAACATAGTTCGAGTCTATTTGGAAGTTTGGTTTTTACTAACGCAAGTGTTGAAAATTTTCTTTCTGCAGCTGTTGAACTACATATGTGGTAAAGACAATCAATTGAAAACAAAATTAACTAGATCGCTAAACATATTTTCATTAAGCCTTTTTTAATTTTGCCAACCTTTTCCCAAAAAACATTAATCTACATTTCATCATTCAAGTTCAATTCTTAGAAAATTCCACTGCGATACAATTTTATCGGTATCACAATCTAATAATTTATCGAACTCTGATAACAAAGGCAGTATTGATTTGTCATTGATAGATTGGATGATTTGATCGATGAAATCTGATTAGTGTGAAAAAAAAAATTAAAACTGAAATTGAAAAAAACTACCAACTCACTTGAAAACTACCAAATTTGGTAGGAAACTACCAAAAACGGCAACTCTGATTGCAACATGACTCTAACGCAAACGCAAAAGCGTTTGATAGTGTATGCACCAAGGTTTTGTAGTGCACAAAGGTATCCTCAACAGGGTAGAAAGTTAATTACCAAAAGATTTCTACCTAATGCTACAAACCTATTTACAAAATCGATTTTCTATGTCAAATACAAGGGCAAGTGATCAGAAATTCTCTTTGTGAGAGCTGATGTACCCCTAGGTAGTGTCCTCAGCACAATATTTTACCTTCAGCTTACGTCTGATATTCCAACTCCTACTCCTAGCGGGCGCTACAGAATGGTGAGCGCTACAGAGCAATGATCAACGAGTTCTTTTTGCCGCAACTTGATGAATTGGCATTGGAAAACATGTGGTTCCAACAGGACGGTGCTACGGTACACACTGCACGTGCCACAACCGATATGCTGAAGGATACATTTTCCGGGAGCCTAATCTCCCGTTTTGGCGATTTGCGCTGGCCAGCCAGATGGCTCGATTTGACCGCTGCAGACTTCTTTTGGTAGGGCTTTTTTAAGTCGCGGGCTTATGTCAACAAGCCTCAGACTCTGGCAGCTCTTAAAGACAATATCCGTCAAGTATGCGAGGACCTATCGCCGGAAGTTTTGGCCAATGTGACGGAAAATGCTATATAAAGGGCTCAAATAACAACCAACTGTGGTGGCGGCCATTTATATGACATCATATTCTCGACTTGATGTAAAAAAATTAAAAGACCAAATAAAAATAATCCACAAGAAGAATCAAAGTTTTCCATTATTTTTTTTTTTTTTAATTACAGCCAAAAAACATCGGAAGATTATTTTTGCACCACCCTGTATAACGGGAAACATTTCTTGCGCTTAAACCTGAACTTTCTAAAAACCTTCTACTTTTCTATAAAAATTTAAAATTTAAAATTTTAGTCTTAAAGCAAATGTAAAAAAGTAGATGTTAAACATAACCTTAAAATATATTGCTATCAAATTAAATGCAGTTGCGTTTTTTCCCGGTTTTGATATTAACTGAAATTACCAGAAGCCTTCACAGGTCTGTACTATATGTATTTTTAGCTGTTGGTATATCTGAACTTGGCCGAACCAAATGTTAACAAGAGAATAGTGGTGTCGTTGTTTGTGGCTTGATATATTTATATGGTAATAATGTCATACCTTTAGTTACAAAGACCACATTTTTTAAATAATTTGTTCAGCAAATCTATATGAAAAAAAATGTGGTGCAGATATTTTGTAGTTTAATTTCGATACGCCTGATAAACTCCTCCTATTCTTTCACACAAAAGTATACCTTGACACAAGCAAATTAAAATTCTACATCAAATCCACCGTCTGAATATGAGTTTTGCTCATTGAGCGAGTTAATTAAGTGAATATATTTGAAAATTATAAGAAAAGTACTGTTATTTTAATACCTAATATTATAATTTTAAATTCATAATAAATTTGTCAAATTAATCGCTTTCTAGGCTCTCATTCAACTAAAAAGCAAAATTTGAATCCATTAAAGATAAAACATTATATCTTATGTGTAGTAATTAAAAAAAAAAAAAAACAAACATCTGGATTAAAGGATATTATTATGCAATTGTGCTAAGCTTAATAATCAAAACCATTATTTAAGACTTGTTAATACTTCACACACAACTGCTTACGAATAATTCCTCTTTAAAGTTTGTAAATTTTAATGTAAAAGCACAACGACAAAGTTATGTTGAATGTCACTGTCAATTCATGCTGTTCGGCTTTACTTTAAACTTGAATTTCTATTGTTGTTCTTTTAGTCTGGTTACTTGGATGTCGTCGTACCACCAGATATATTAAATCATCCTGACCAAAACCTCGAAGAGAGTGTAACCAACGAAGGTGGTACCATCACACTGATATGCAATGCAGTTGGAGTACCAATACCCACGGTGCAGTGGAAGCGAGAAGGAGGAAATGATATAATTTTGCGAACAGAGTCCAGAGATAAACAAGGTTTGTACAAAAACAAAAAAAAAACAAAAAAACAAAAAACAAAGAGAACAAAAATGTTTTGTTTTTATTAAAACCTGAACCACATCTGCAATTGTATTTATGAATATTAAATTGAAGCCAACTATTGCTGTGCTGACCAACGTTGCCATTTTTGCAGAACTCTACGAAATTTAATGAGTTCTCTTTCAGTTTGGTTAACCTGACCCGGTCTGTTTTTTTTATTGGATTGGAACAAAAAAACCAAATAAGCCTTTGAAGCTAAAGAAAAGGGCATAGAAATAAGAAAACAAGATATATAAACGTAATGATTTCATTTACAAAAGCACACACAATTTTTAAATTTATTGATATGTGTGACGACTACTAAATTTTGTTTTGCCTCACTTTGAAACGTAATAAACAAAACTCATTTGCTTCTTGATCTATATACATATTTCGAACCTTGCGACTCATCTTCAGCATCTGATGAGGTATTACTAATAATAAGAATTGATCCAGAATAACAAAAATAGGTAAAGATTTGATGATGCTGTTCTTTTAAAAGCTTATGAGTTTTATTTAACACTAACCATTACTATCATTACCTTTAGATGGTCGACTACAGAAATATTGTTTTTAATATATCGATACAAAAAATAAATGACGATACAGTACATTTTATATTCGTAATAATACGTTTGCGAAGAGGCATAACTATAGTAATATTTCTAATAATATATTTTATAATTACAAATTATAAAATTAGCTATTATGCAATAACTCCATATGATTCAATCAGCTGTTAATATACACAAATAGTAAGTCTCTTTAAAACTTACAAAACAAGGCTGATTTTCTATTTCGGAAGGAGATTTTGCTTCATAGGATGCTCATTTTAATTCAACCTTTAACTCGTCGCTACATTATACGCAACGAAAAATTTTTCACCTGCAACAGTGGACAATCACAAAAAATCTAAATGACTTGAAGAACAAACAGTTGAGTTTTTCATACAAATGATTATGTATCTTTGACAAATGAGAAGTGTCTATTTTTCAACAATTATTGGAAATGAACGAGTTGTGCTGGGAACACAACAGGCACGAAGGACGGATTTCGCCCAACACGACGAATATGCCGGTTAAAATTCGCTGTGTAAATTCGTCGTATGAAGCACAATAACGACGAAAAACAATAACATATGTTATATTCCATTTTTGATATGTATAAGTACATACATATGTATGTAAAAGTATGGCATAGAATATTTTCAATTTCTTCTTACCGGATAAATTTACCAAGCCGCCAATTTTCTCCCATATTTCCGTCTTTTTCTGGACATTTTTATATCCTCTTGTTCCCAGATTATATAAACATTCATGAAGTTTAACATTTTCAATTATAATTTCACTTGTATCCATTTTCCCAGATTTTTAATTTTATCTTATTGTAGTTGAACAGCTGATGGGGTGACAATATTAAAAATATTGGCTGCTAAAAAATTTAGCATTACCAAAACAAAAAATGATTTATAATCGAACAAAAAATGATTTATAATCGAACAAAAAATGTTTTATAATCGAATATGTTGGCTTTTTATTTTAAATGCAAAAGCTTAATATTTAAAATAAAAACTATTAAAGTAAAAATAAACTGTTTTTACTAAAACACTTGAAAACTAAAACCAAAATGGCCACATGGTACTGATTTGTTCGCCGGCCTAAGAAGTAGAAATAAATATATTTCAAGTTCGCCGCGTACAACGAATTTCGACCCACCCTGTAACTGTGTGCATTTTCATATACACCAAAGTGTTTTATTTTTGACGGCGAATATTCGCGGCGAAAAATTCGTCGTTCATCCCAGTTGTGTTCCTAGCGTAAAAGTGCTTTTGCATGCAAATTATGTGAGAGATATTCCGCCAGATATGTCAGAGCACTGCATTTAAAAGTAGTATTCTCAGAGTATTTTTGTAGCAACTGACTGTTTAAAAATGAATGAAATTTGTACAGTTGCTTAAAAAACTAGCAACAGAACATCAGAAATTATAATATATGAGACAGCAAAGCAATTTCAGTAGACTGCTGATTTTTATTAGGTCAATATTTGTTAAGCAAATTTGCATGATTTTTAATCAAAATGTTTTCGTGTTAATTTTAAAGTGTAACTTTTTTCGTGGTGTATACAGACATATCTGCGCTTATAAGTTGTTCGTAAGGAGCTTAAGGATCTTATATACTTTGTATAGATTAAATTTCGTGAGAAACTCGGTGAGTAGTTTTATATTTTCTGCCGAAAAGTGAAACATTGTAGATATTTTTTAAACATTTTTTGACAAAATCAGAGAGGGGAAAGGTGAAAGTTCTAGTTGCGTAATGATTTATATGTCGCTTTCGTGTGATTCAAATGAAGTCGCGCAAATATAACAAAGACTTTTCGTAATAAAATAATAAAATCGTAAATTGTCTTGTGATCACCATACCTGCCCTACTAATGCAATCATTCTTTAATAATAGTTTTTTTTTTCAACGTCTTGGCAACATCATAAGTATTCTGAAATAGCTTTTCATAATCTTAAATTTATTGTCTTTTCAGTTGTTAAAAGTGTTGAAGGAGAAAAGCTGGTACTTGGAAATGTACATCGGACTGATATGGGTGGTTATTTGTGTATAGCATCGAACGGAGTTCCGCCATCTGTAAGCAAAAGATTTGATGTCCAAGTTAATTGTAAGTTCAACCATTTTTTTTCATTTCATGAATTTTCTACTGTAAATAGATTTTAAACAAAGAATGCTGAAGCGAAACAATTCTAAGAAGGGAAATTTCCCAAACTGTCTACGATACGTTACTGCAAATAATGCTCATACGATCTGTGTAGCATACTAGAGATATTTTTGGGAAGCAATAAAAACATTAAAGGCGTTGTCAGATAAAACTTCTTTGCTTTGTGTGACGTTACTTAACTTTCTTAAAAACCATTATCTTTATATACCACTAGCTGTTTCAAAGCCGCCACTCTTCGCGTCAGCACCCATCATTGAACTCCGGGGTGCAGTGGCGTGAGTGTTATTGACTTGGCCGTAAAAAGAATTAAACAATTGCAAAAAGTCCAACACTTACACTATTTTCCTAAACAAAGCTTACAACACAAATTGTCAAAAACATTTGCGTAAAATTTTACAAAAATACACTTGATAGAACGACACGACAAACTTGTGAATTGGGCAATTGACAATTTTTATTCAAAGACCTTATTCATTATACTCAACATGATTAAAAAAAAAAAAATTTAGACGTTAAATATTCTTTAAATGTTTAATACCATGTTCATACATGCGCCTTTATTGAGATAATCGCAATAAAGTCCATTATTGAGCTCAATATTCCATACAAAAAGTCAATAAAGTTATTGCTTAATAAACTCAAAATTGCTTTGAATATTGAGAAAAATATGAAATACAACACTGTAAAAGATGTGTTTAATAAGTAAAAGTATACAATGCGAGATGAATGACGAGATAAATGTCAACAAAAGCAAACGAAACAAAATGAATTATTTGAAAATATTTTTCACTTTTTCTTTCTCACTACCAAAACAAAAACAACAACTTTTTGCCAGCTGTCAAATACTAATTGAGTTAGCGCAATATTTGTATGTATGAACGCAAAAAATATTATGTCAATAAACTGAATATTATCTCAATTAGAAATGCATCTATGAACAAGGTATACGCCAATTCAAATGTGTTTTCCAATTTTTGTAATTTTCCTCAAATTTTCCCCGTTTTTCGCCAATTGCGTTCATTGCAATTTTTCATTAAATAGTTCAAAGCGTATTTTAATTGTTCACTTAAATGGCATTTTCTTATGACAAAGTTTTATTACAAATGCATATTGATTTTTTTTTCTGCCGATAAAAAAATGTCTCCAAATAATTTTTAGCTTTATGATGGGGCAATAAAACTTCGCTTCCAACGTTCGTTTACATTTAGCGAATGCGAATAGAAAAGCGAGGCGAATATTCGTTACACCTCTACTTTATGTGCACTATATCATATCGCACATTGTGATTCCCTTTTTTTATAGTTTTCTCATTTCCGCCATTTTATGTTTTAAAATTGTTTTTATTGAAATCAAATTGCTTTTCTAACGTCATCCACTTTAAAAGTGTAAAATGTTTCTGATTAAAAATTATAATTCATTCAAATTGATGTACACAACTTTTCTGTTGTTTATATGAATGATGTCTTTTTTTTTTTTTTATTTGCGAACAAGTTTTTTAGACATGTGCTGAAAATATAATAACACTTTGTGGATGTGCTTGTTTTATGATTTGTTTAATTCTTGGTTAGAACTGATGTTAACAGTCAAAAACAAAAGCACTGCAACAATAAACATTGTTAAGTGTTTGCACCAGTTTAATGTTCTATTATTTATTGTAATTTATGATTGCAACAATGTTTTTGTCATGCGATATGAAAACGCACGAACAGACAAATCCTTTGCAGAAAACAACAAGAAACTGTTTCTTATTTATGGCCAACCCATATGTACGTACATATACATATATATAGGAATACATGTGTGTATGTGTAGACATAACTGCAGCTGTATGGCTTAGTGTAGTGGACTGCCGAAGCAAAGCGGTTAAACTGTTTTGAAGTATGTAACTGCGATGCAAGACAAAGTAGCGCGAGTTTTATGACCAGAGCACTGTTTAACCATAAACCGAAATTGCGGCAGAAATTATATCCAAGTGATTAACTGCTGTAGATTTCTGTTTTGAATGTAAATACTGATACTTAATACTGATTACCTCCTCTTATCCCTATCAAAATTAGTCAAGTGAAGTTAGCACTAAAGCTTAAAAGCCAAATCGGGCTTCAGACAATTCTATAAATTAAGACAGAGCTGTTAATGGCTTCAATCTTTATCATTTTTCCATTGTCATATTCATTCTTTATTTTTCTCGCTCAATGATCATGTTTTTAATTTTTTTATTCTCTTTTCTTAATTTTCTCCAGCATACACCCCGTAAGTGTCTCTCCCAAAACATCATTGAGAAATCATTGAGTTTTTTTTCGTTACCTGTTTATATTCACTCGGTATCATTCACAACTAGTTGTTTCGAAGCCGCCACACTTTCTAGTCAGCAGCACCCGTCTTTGAACTCAGGGGCTCATGTTTCTAAAGCGACAACCATGCCACTCAGCCACCTAAGTTGTTGTATAATATAGACAAATAAAAATAAAAATTAATGGTGTGTTTGATATAATTAAAAAAATTTAGACAGAAAATATACAACAACTTAGGTGGCTGAGTGGCATGGTTGTCGCTTTCGAAACATGAGCCCCTGAGTTCAAAGACGGGTGCTGCGACGAGAAAGTGTGGCGGCTTCGAAACAACTAGTTGTCCACCCTGCTAAATGTCTTTGATGTTTTCTTTGTCTAATTTAATTAATATCAATCACGAAGGTAATATAGAACGAACTTGAGCCTGATAAACTTAATACAGAAATAATTAAAATAATTTCATTTTATTCTTTGTCTTACCTGTCTGAAAAATTAATTAAAAAATGTCAGTTAAATAATACCTTGTTCATACATGCCTTTCTAATTGAGATAATATTCAGTTTATTGACTAACCGTCTAATTCATAAAAATTATAACAGGTTTATAAAGCTCTTATTTGACAGATTTTCCATACAAATATGTCAAATAACAGTCTTATAAGCCTGTAATAATTTTTATGAACTAGGGGGATAATATTTTTTGCGTTCATACATACAAATATTGCGCTAACTCAATTAGTATTTGTCACAGATGAAAAACGTTTGGATCTTGTATAATTATTTATTTATTTCAGTTTTCAAACAAACGTTGATTTAAAGAACAGTAACTTAAAATCGGAATTAAATATTTATATAATAAAAATTAAATTGACGTCCTCTGGCTTCGAGCGTGTTCGTGCCCAAAAAAAAAAACATTCAATCTCTATTCGGTTAAATTCAAAAAACACAGAGTTGAAACAAGAACACGGTTGTATTTTTTTAAGTGTTGTCTATTCAGCTGTTGACATATTTGACAGCTGGAAAAAAGTGGTTGTTTTTGTTTTGGTAGTGAGAAAAAAAGTGAAAAATATTCCATTTTTTTATTTTTTATTATTTTGTTTTGTTTGCTTTTGTTGACATTTATCTCGTCATTCATCTCGCATTGTATACTTTTGCTTATTGAACACATCTTTTACAGTGTAGTGTTTCATCTTTTTCTCAATATTCAAAGCAATTTTGAGTTTATTAAGCAATAACTTTATTGACTTTTTGTATGGAATATTGAGCTCAATAATGGACTTTATTGCGATTATCTCAATAAAGGCGCATGTATGAACATGGTATAAAAATCATTCTGATTTTAACTGCAAGGAGAACAACTTCAATATTTATTGCTTTTGCTTAACTATTTAATATTATACTTACCTGAAGTTTACTTACATACTTCCACTATTGTTGAAAGTTAACTCAATACGCTAAAAGGAAACAATATAAACTAATTCCCTGTTTTATTACTTTTCATTTTCTCTACTTCTCCAATATAATTTGCTCACTTCGAGTAAATTATATTAACGATTTTTGTAAGATGTTCAAATCTATCGAAAATTGTTTCAGCATAAAATTGCAGCTACTCAAATCAATAAAGCAGCTGTTTTGTTCAATGTATAATATTCGCTGGTGGACATTTTCGATAATATTATTCCGAACCATCAAATTTACAACAATTCAAACAGCGTTGTGGAACTTTTCGCTCACTCTGTCACTACATCTAAACATTTTAGTATATACTTGCTTGTTTGATCTTGAAAAAAACAAAATTAAGAGAAATCTCTTCGTGTATCAGTAAACATCATTGTGGTGGAATTTGTCGGTCTGCTTTCCATCAATTTATAACATTTTTTCTAGCTTTGCTTAAATCGAAATTGAACTAATGATGAATAAACGATTATTGTAAAATAAGTTTAGAAAAGAAAACAAAGTTTGTAATGGGACTTAAGAAATGACGCCACAAGAATTTTAATTCTGCATTTAATTACATATAAATACATGCATACTTAGTTGACTCTGAAGAGCAAGAGCATTACGAGCCACAATAGTGAACACTAGTTAAATCAAATAATCGATCGTGTGCATCATATAAATTATTAATAATTAATTGGATATACAGGTAATCACCTAAAAAATATTCCTTTCCTTATTGAAATCATGTCCTCTGAAAGATCTTTGCGTCGTGATATTAAAAGAAAAACAGAAACTTTTTTGAACAGGTTTCAAAAAGCAAACCAAGAACATATTGTTCTTCATCATGTCGTCAAGGAAAATATAGCCAGATTATCATTTATGTATTCATTGACGAAAACATTAAAGAAAATAGTACATAGAAGGATCAACATGCTTATGAAATTGATATAAATATTGTGTCAAGGAAATACTGAGCGAATGTTTATGGTCGTGTGTGAAATTTGCGGCCACTTATTCGAAACAGTCTTCGGTGATATATTTGAGCTATCATTAACAAGTCCTACAGGAATTAACATTGTCATGCACCCGTCTTGCAAGATATCTGCAAGACATGGCCAACTGGGTAGTTTAGTATATAAATAGAAAGCGTGAGCTTTGCTTGCCGAGTGGTTATAATATAATTATGCTTTTACTTATTTGTGTGAGTTAAATCTACGAAATATGAAATTTCATCCCAGTAAAACCTACCTAACCGATACACCAATACATTAAAAGATTTTAAAATATCAACATATACAACATATACGCACACTTATATTACATAAGCATCTTAAGTTAAAAAAGAAACAACCTTTTAGATTAAAGAATCGTGCTATACCTTATTCTTTTCATAATTTTAGATGGCAGCACTTATAAATATGAACGGCAAAGAGCTGTCACAAAAAAATAAATTGAAAAAAGAAAGCAAAGTTTTAAAAAAATATGCATAAAAATATATGAAAATAAATTAAGTCAAGTACGAGTCTGGCTCGCACTCTTACGGTTCCGTACGTATGTATGTGTAATGTATGTATGGAATGGCGTATGTGAATACATATGTATATTTTATAAATTTCATCTCTCTGTTTTTACAGCTACCTTATGTTGTATGTGGACACCTAGTAATTTTCCACTTGTTGTTGTTGTTGTTGTTGTAATTTGCTGTTGGCATCTGGGAATACATACACTGTGCGAATTTCGGCTCTCTATCTCTTACGGTTCGAGAGTTATAGTTATTACTCTACATTGTAAAGCGACACCTGGTAGTTTTACAGTTGTTGTTGTTTTAGCAAGTGTTGTTGTGCAGCATATGTGAATACACATATTGTGCAAATTTCATCCCTCTGTCTCTCACGGTTCGAGAGTAACGGCTAGTTGTTACTTTACGTTGTATAGGGACACCTGGTAGTTTTCGACTTGTTGTTGTTTTTAGCATTTGCTATTGTAGGCCATATGCGAGTAAATATATTGTGCACATTTCATCTATTTGTCTCTTATAGTTGAAAGTTACGGTTAATTGTTACTTTACGTTGTACAGGGACACCTGGTAGTTTTTGACATGTTGTTGCTTTTAGTATTTGCTGTTGTAGCGCATATGTAAATACATATATTGTGCAAATTTCAGCTCTCTGTATTTTACAGTTTACCAGCTACGGCTAATTGTTACTTTAGGTTGTATGGGGATACCTGGTTGTTAACGCTAACACCAAAATTAATGATTTTAGTTTATAAGTCTGGCATCGCCAAATTATAATTTTCTGATTGTACTAATTTTCCAAATAACGAAAGTATTTAAGGTCAGCTCAAGAACATGCGCCTTTTAGCAGCCATCTTTATTCTTTAATCAGAAATCATACGAGCTGGTTGCGCGTAGCGTCGAGTAATTTGTAACTCAATAAACTTTGTAATTTTATGAATTTTATCCTAGTGATTTCCATACCAAAAAGTATGTATCACAATTTATTAATTATTTGTTAAGAATTATATTCTCTTACATTGTTTGAATTTAATGTAGGAATTTTAATATAAATACACTTTGCTACTTGGATTGTGTGTTTTATTCAAAATCCCGTGGGAGTCGCTGGGACTTGCAGCTGCTTTGCTTATTTACAATTCTTAAAATTCTTTTTGGTATGGAGATCACTAGGATAAAATTCATAAAATTACAAAGTTTATTGAGTTACAAATTACTCGACGCTACGCGCAACCAGCAGAAATCATACTGGTAGTTTTCAACTTGTTGTTGTCTTTAGCACTTGTTGTTGTAAAGTATCTATAAGTACATACACTGTGCAAATTTCAGCTTTCTATCTTATACGGTTCAAGAGTTATAGCTAATTGTAACTTTTCGTTGTATGGGGACACCTGGTAGTTTTCGACCTGTTGTTGTTTTTAGTATTTGTTGTTGTAGCGGCAAGGTACAGCAACATCCTGTGAAAATTTCAGCTCTCTAACACCTACCGTTTCGGAGAATGTACTCTGTGACGGACGGACGGACGTACTTGTCTCGGTAATAGGGTTCCGTTTCACTCTGATGAGTACGGAACCCTAAAAATCTAAACAAAATGTTTTAAGCATTGAAAAAAAAGAATTTAATAGAAAAGTGGATATATACAAAAATATAAATATATTTGCAATTATTGATAGAGCGGAAATTGTAGAGAGTTGTCCCCGTCCGCTTTTTTTATTTTTATTACATTTTCTAATAGTTTGAATTAAATGCTTTTATTACATTTAATATACATAAATATTTTACTAAGAGATTGTTTTTTCTTAAAATAAAATTAATTAAAAACATTGAAACGAGCTTTTCTTAATACAGTAGCAATAATCAATTTTTAGTCATTTATAGTATAATACTACCGGTTATTGCTACCGTTAACTAACCGGTTATATACACGTTAGCACTATAATGTTCTCTGTTCTAATCAATAATGTAAAAGAAAGTGATATCAGTTCACACGTACAGAAGAGAATGGGTTAGTTTTTTCCCAAAGGCCTGTACAAAATAACTGAAAGCTTTAGAATTTCTAACCTATACTTTGGTTATGAGTACTTGTTGTTTAACGCGTTATTTGACCGGTACTGTTCTTACTGGGATAATATCAATGTGAACTTTTTCCTGAATGCAATGAAATCAATAAAATGGAAAAGAAGCTGAAATGGAAAACTTCGTTTCATGAATGATATTTTTTAGTGTAGAAACGAAATTGGTCATTCGTGTAATGAAGCCCTTTCATTACCCGAATGAATGAATTGTATTAAAGTAAACTACCCTGCAAGAAATGGCTGATGGAAACTAACACAGTAACAGCTTATTTACTAACACATGCAAAGCAATTTTATAGCTTTCAGCGTTGCCATTACAGTGATTATTTTAATATTCTGATTTTCCCGTATTAGTTTGGTAATTTCATTTGGAACTATGTTTATGCATTAATATTTTTATAGATTCATTTGGTTTGTTTTCTTTGAAAAAAACATAGTGCTGTGAATTTTTTTTCCATATGATTCAGTTTTCTATTGTTAAAACTGCTACTGACTATTGTATTTCTTTTAATTTTATCTAAATATGTCTAAAATAATTTATTCTGCTCTTCTTGTATAGTTTTTTTTAATTTTTCGAAAAAACTCTTTTTGAATTAGTAATAAAGAAACAAATAGCGTTGCATGTAATTTTGTGGGCATTTTGAAAGAAAGATTTCGAATGATCGTTTTGCTGAGGTGGTAACGCTGGTTAAAAAAATAACTCACACGTACACGAATGTTTACATCAGTTTTTTTTCATTTTGCCCCTAAGAAAATGATAGAAACCTTGATGTATGAATCCATCAGCAGTGTCGGTCATATGATTCATCATATGACCGACACTGTCCTCAACATGGAAACGTGCTAACTCGTGCTTTTTCCGTAGACTTTTGTGTATATTTCAGTTTGTGGCCCCTTAATTCACCAAAATAACAGAAAACCTAAGTTTTCATATAAAAATAAGTAAATATTGTGTAATTATCTTACTATAAATATCAAATAAAAGAAATTAATGGAGGGTTACATTTTGAAAAAGACCTTATTGAGAACTTCTTACCAAACATCATACACATGTGCTATAATGTTCGATTTTAAATTAATTTAAAGTAAAAAATTCTTATATTAGTATTGAACCAGATGAGGAGTATAATACAGAAAGGATTTGCATTACTTGCTTGGCTGGCACATTTGCTCTTTTAAAAGAATGTTTTAATAATTTACGCAAAAACAAACAGGCATAAAATAAAATTTAAATCTTATGAACATCGTTTTCTATGGATCTTTTAATGAAAGCAGCATGAACAAAATTGAACAATACGGGGAAAATGAACTTAAAGAAGAAGACATACAAAATAAACCGGCAAAATAAAAACAGAAATTTAACATTGCACTTAATCCAGCAATTTGTTATGCTTTCCCTTTATTATATAAACAAACATGAACTTACTCTATCTTTTTGTTTTTGTTTTTTTTTTTTTTTTTTGTTTTGTACGTTTGTTCATTGACTCTTTAATTTTATTTTGCTTATTTCTTTTACATAATTTCTTTCGCATACGCTTGGTGTACTCGCTTAAAACCGCTGAACAGTTCCGCCATCCATCAAGGCCGTAAATCAGTTAGTGGGTGCCCCAGTCGAGCGAGAAGTTACTTTAAGATGTGTTGTGGAGGTATACCCAAAACCGTTAAATGGCTGGTATCGCAATGAGGGTAAGTGTAAAATTTAGGAAGAAACAAAGCAAATAAATATATATACATATACATATAACAGTTGAAATAAATTTTAAACAACATGCACAAGAACCGTCCGACTTTCAGCCAACAAGTTCAATGAATTCTCTACCCTTCCTTATCTGATTATTATTGTTCTTCTCAAACAGATAAAAGACAAAATAAAAGCGTGTCCTTATAACATCTTTTACAATTTAACTTGATTTTATATCCTTTAAGTTTGCATCATGTGCGTGCGTGTGTGTGTGTGTGTGTTGTGATGGCATTTGCAATATTACGAATACAAGGGTTTCTGGTAAAAATGTTTTTAAAATATATATATTTTTTTCATTCACAAAATTGTTCTGTTTGCAAAATGTTTCTACGTGTACAAGTCTGACTCTAATATGCGAAATCTTTTGTTCAAACTGCACGAAAAGCCTGTGAATTTCATGCGGAAATAATAATTGGCTTTTGAATGACCATAATGTAGGCCTACGCATCTTCAGACATTGTTGCTCATTTTTTTATGAGAAATTAATATTGAATTATTAGGCCGACTACGACTAATGCTCCGACAGTATGGTGGTCGTCGATGGAGTATAAATGCAACAATATCAAAACTATACAGAAACTTCAAAGAACCTGCTGTCTTGGTATAACGACACCTACAAAGGCGATGGAAGCAATATTATCCATCGAGCCACTCGAAATTCGAATAAAATATGCAGCGGCTCCCACAGCGAATCGATTAAATATGATGGGTGAATGGATCGATCAGGGACACGAAACGTACCATCAACCAATGTTTACGACCATAGGCGAGTTTATACCCAAAAATATGACGTCAAATCGCATACCGAAGATCAGACGAGAGGCCAATTGCAAAACATTGATTCCTGACTTACTTTCTCGGTTGACCGACCCTTTGAACCAGATCCCCATGGCGCTTCATTGTTACACGAATGGATCAAGGGCGAAGGGAAAAACAGTACTTGGTATTTATAAAGAAAATACCACGCAACTGTTATTTCGTCTGGCAGACTTTTGCACAATTCTTCAGGCGGAAATTCGCCCAATTGCGGAGTGTATTAAGGAGCTCAATGAAATGGGTAGACCAGGGTCTGTGAATATACTCACGAATAGTTAAATGCCTATTAGAGCGATCTCAGCTGAGCGGATTAAATCACGAACAGTTTGGGATTGCAAAAACGCTGTTAACAATTACTCATCTCATGGTGAACTGCGCATCATATGGGTGGCACCCATATGATGGCCATGCAAGAATAACTGGAAATGAAAGAGCAAACGCACTTGCTTCCAGAGCAAGAGAGTAAAGTAACATAAGCTTGGTATGCGCGAAACCTTTCAATGCAGTTAAATCTGAGCTAAAGAACTGGATACATAGAGCCCATTTAACTCACTGTAAAGATGAAGCCGTAAGAAGCAATGCAAGAATTCCATGGGGGTATCCAGATGAGGAAAAAACGGGGGGATTGCTAACAGGCCAACCTAAATTAGCGCGTCAAGCGTATTTTTGCTGTGTAAACCACATATTTTCATACCAAATGGGTGGCTTAGACGGCAATAATACGCAAGCCCGTATTAAGTAGACTGATGGTAGTTGTGACAGGCCACTCTCAACTACTGGCACATCTTAACCGCGTAGGAATAGAGAGAGAAGTTGAATGTAGAGCATGTGGGTAGGAAAGCGAGACACTAGATCATTATTAATGCCTTCTCACAAATACAATCCCGACCTCTCGGGAGAGACACCTTAACAGACATAATCCAAATACGGGGCATATGTTACGAGGGCCGCCGGTCCTGAGACCGACTCACTTGGGTCCTAGAAAAGGTCCCGTTGTGTTTCATGTTATGTTACGAGAGAAATACGGAGCATAGGCTGGAGGAAATAAAGGAACTTTGTGAATAAAACGAAATTCCTATAGACCAAGGAGTCAAACTGACAATTAACGCCCCAACTAAGTTCATCCATTTACTTATTGTCACTTTGTTGACAGGTGTAATAAAAAGAGGTATAAAAAAATTTTTATTTTTGTTTAGATCGAAAAAAAATTGGCTTTTAAATAATAATTTCTCTTTTGATAACTCGTTTTTTTATAAAAGAATTTCACAACTCGTTGCTAGTAAAATGATCATCAAGTATTTCCTACGTAATTCTACCAAGGGCTGAACTGTTTATTATTTATTTTCAATTGTTTTTCTTTTTTTTAATTTTTGTTGACCAAAATGATTGCAAAAGTAACAATAAAAGATTATAGTGTTTTCTAATAAGTAATAGAAATATTAAAAGATAAAAATTAAATTAAGCAAAATTTTCAAGCTGGTATTTAAAATGCTCCTAAGAATTTGACTATTTTTAATAAATCTGATCTGTGGCCCACAGTTCTCACAGGGCAACAATGAAAAGTCAGATTAAATTTTTTAAATATATTTAATATAATTTATAAATGTTTTTAAGATATTTAATGGGTGATTTCCGTTTTTGACAAATTAATTCAGAATTTTTTGAAAAATTTTCCGAATTCGACCAGTGCTGGAAGTAGCGTGCATTATTTTTTCAACTTAAAATTTAAAACATGCTAAATTTCAAGGCCTATCCGTTGACAGTATTTAAACATTTTTGTTGTTATTGAATTTCTTTTTTAGAAAAACGTCAAACATTTAAGCTCTATTTTTGTCAAAATTTAGCCATTTTTCACTATTTTTTCGAAGACTTGATTTTGACCTCTTTTCCTTTGAGCACATGCCTCAAAATAATTGAAAATTTTCTTTTGTCTCATATTAAAAAATATCAAAGAAATAGCTTAATAACAATTTTAGGACTTTGGCTAATGCTATTACCGGAGATATTCACAAAGATTATGCATCGAACAAACTTTTCCATACCAGAGGTGGTCAACTTTGACACCCTCGGGTATGAGAAACCCAACATGTGATACAAACGGTTCAAATGTCATTACTCTTAAAAACCGGGTTCTCCTCTATGATTTTTTTCTACATTGTTTTATGCTATCAGCTACCCCGTTTCAAAGATACAAATTTATTGCCCTTTTTTTCGTTTTCCCCTACTGTGCGACGTTTGGGCGGGTCAGCCAGTTGTAATATACAAATTTTGAGAAATGGAATATTCCTAAACAAATTGGTACTGGACACTCTTGCAAAGCGAACTTAATTCTGTGTTTATAGTATTTATGTGTGCATTTAATTTGATTTTATTATATGTAATTCCTAGAGTCATTTATAGTGCTTCTTCATTTATATAAACGAACAGACAGATGTACAGACAAACAGATCGACAAACGTATTTGTTTGTATAATAGAACTTTATTTTATGGACTAAATATATACGTATATTTTTCTTTTTGTTTCTTTTCAATAAATGCTGCTATTCACCCTGCAACGCAACACCGTGGCTGCCTTCAACCACCATAATTGTTGTTATCATCAATACAGGCAACCTGAAGCTGCACAACAGCAACAAGTACAATATATCCGAGGGCATGATTAACATGTACACTTGGCATCTTAATCTGACAATACGTCATCTGACTAAAGCGGACTTTGGCGCTTACAGCTGCTCCAGTGTGAATGCCTTAGGCAAAAGTGAGGCTCGAATACGGCTACAAGGTATGTTTAAATTTCTTCCTCTCCACCAGTCCTTCTTCTTGCCACCCACTCATTGTAAAGCACTGAGCACAATTTTTCATCTGAACAAAAACACGCACTTGTACAAAGCATGGCAAATCGAATGGCAAGCAAACGTTCTTTTTTGCACTTTCGTTTTATTTCTTTAAGTTACGTAAAGCTCCGAATTGATCCTAAATTGTATGGGCTAAGGAAATAGAGAAAAGCAACCGAAAGAACTCTTTGCCTGATATCTGCCGTTAGATACGAATAGCTTGTGTCATTCATCTATTCTAATCATGTACGATAAATCAATTGGTATTTCGGAAGTCAACAGAGAAAATACAATAAACCATTATACATGTGCTGGTATGGGCGAGTGGGCATGTGTGTGTGTGTGTGTTCGCGGGCGTGTGCTTGTAAGCTTTTGCTATAAAAAAAATTGTACGTGTGTGCTTGTGTACTTTATTTTAACCATCTCAATTTGGTTTGTGTCGAACCCATTCATAGACACAAGTCAATAATATCTTTTTATCAAAGTTGTGCAGGGCCAAAGTTATTGCCACAAAATGCCAAGTAAAGTAAGAAATCACATGAATTACACTCACCATTCACAGCAGCTTCAGCTTCAGCACCAACACCGACACCGACACCGGTACCGGCAACACCAGAAAACTGAAACAAACCTCTACTAAACATACTTGCATTTATTGACTAGTATTCAGTGTCCGACTTAGTGACACACAAACATACATACACACATTCCTGCATACGTTACTTAAAAATGTGAAATAACAAAACAAAATTTAAACTTTTATCTTCGCCAAAGCAAAGGCTTCCTACAATTTATTCTCCGCACAGTGTAACAATCTGAGAGGCAAATAACTCAATAATAAATCTATATCTGGGTACGTGTTTACAGAACAACTGTGACAAATTCTTCGGCAAAGTTTCGTTACGTAAATTAGGCAAATGAAACTAAATTGTGAAAAAGCAAAGTTGTCATTGACACAAAATTGCTTTGATTTAATAATAAGAAATGCTATTAATTAAGTGTAAAGTAAAACCCACCAAACATTTTATAGCGGGAAGGATATTTTAATCATAATAGTCTATGTAAAAACGAAAAACTTTAATTATTTTAACGTGTATTTATACGATTTTACTTGCTCGGCAGGGAGAAGGTCTTCTTCTGATAAAATTGTAATGATCAACATTCTTAAAGAAGACAAGAAAGTTAAAGTTGCGGTATAAACCTATTAGTTGCGGTGCACGCTCATCAGCAGCCAAATGGCTTCAGGGCCAGGGTATGACTAGTTGCATACTGTTCTCGAGCAGCGCTTAGCTGATGACTTGAACTTATTATTACTGACTGTACGTATTTAAATGATCAATTTCAAATTGTATCTCTTTGCTTTTCTGTTAAATGGAGTATTTGTTATACTCTCACACCAGCTCCCAATTTATTGTTGTATTTGTTGCAATTGTTTCAGTGATGAATGATAACTTTGACTGTAATGTTGAATTAATGAAAAATATTTAGCAGCGCACAGTACACACTCAACACAAAATAAATTGAGCCAAGTACGAGACGGACTCGCACAGCAAGAGTTTCCTACTGCCGTGCCAGTGGTAGAGAAAATGGTATGCCTGCTACAACAAAAGCTTTAGTTTTTAATGTTTTTAGGCTTCCGTACTCATCAGAGTGAAACGGAATCCTATTACCGAGACTACTACGTCCCCCCGCCCGTCTGTCCGTCACAGCGTCCATACTCCAAAACGGTAAGAGTTAAAGAGCTAAAATTTTCATAGAATGTTGTTGTGCTTTGCCGCTACAACAACAAATACTAAAAACAACAACAATGCGAAAACTACTAGGTGTCCCCATACAACGAAAAGTTACAATTAGACATAACTATCGAACCGTAAAAGATACATAGATAGCTGCAATTCACACAGTGTATGTCTTTGTAGATGCTCTACAATAACCAGTGCTAAAAACAACACCAAGTTGAAAACTACCAGGTGTCCCTATACAACTTAAAGTAAGCCGTAACTGCTAAACTGTAAAAGACAGAGAGCTGAAATTCGCATAATATATGTATTTGCATATGCTCTACAATAACAAATGCTAAAAATAACAATAAGTCCAAAACTACCAGGTGTCCCTATACAACGTTAAGTAATCATTAGCCGTTACTCTCGAGCCATGAGAGGCTGGGGGATGAAATTTGCATAATATATGTATTCACATATGATCCACAATAATAAATGCTAAAAACAACAACAACGACTGTAAAACTACCAGGTGTCCATTTACAACGTAGAGTAACAGCTATAACTTTCGAACCGTAAGAGATAGAGATGCCCAGATGCCTTACAACAGCAAATGAGAACAACAAGTCGAAAACTACTAGGTGTTCCCATACAACATAAAGTAGCAATTAAACGTAACTCTCAAGCTGTAAGAGACAGGGAGATGAAATTTATACAATAACACCCATATTCATAAAAACTATTGAAGGTTTATTACACGTTTATTTGGCAAATATTCCGTAGAAATACGTCAAATAAAAGTTTAATAAACTTACAATTATTATTATGAATATGGTCTTATATGTATTCACATATGCCATTCCATACGTACATTACACATACGTACGGAACCCTAAGTGTGCGAGCCAGCCTCGTACTTGACTGAATTTATTAGTATTTGCTGTGGTTAAGACGAGACAACTACATACACCACGTAAACCTCTATGTCTTGTGTTACAAAAGTAACAGCTGATATTCAAACTAAAGGGTATCCCCAAGCCAATTAAATTTTAGTTTCTTATTGTTTTTGGTATTTCCTGCTGTAGAGACAGACCTGCGAGGTACATACGCTGTGAAAATTTCAATTCTATATTTTACGGTTCGAAAACTAAAGTCAATTTTTAAATTAAAGGGCGTCCACTTATGAACGGCAACATTTAAATTTGCACCTTCTACTATTTTCGATATTTGTTCTTGTGTAGGTCTGAAAATTTCAAGTCTCTATCTCTTACGGTTCAAAAGTTACAGCTAATTACAGTTTCTTGTTGGGAGCCCCCTTTAGTTTTTGACTTTTTGTTGTTTTTGTTATTTGCTGTTGTAGAACCCATACACCCACATATTTTATGCAAATTTCAAGTTTCATATGATTCCAAAATTACCAATATATTTATTAATTTTCACAATTTGTTGTATGGGGACTGCCTTTCGTTTTAAACTTTTCATTGTTTTTATTATTTGTAACTATAGAAACCTGGTTTGGGAAATTGGGGGTCATGGAAGTCTCAGTAAAGGGTTCCATTTTCATTTTATGAAAGGGTCAGAGTTTCTTGCATGGACACTTTCTCCCGTGTTTAACTTCAAAGGATATCTCCATGTACATCTATTACAACATTTAAATTTTTACTTTTTGCTATTTTTGGTATTTGCTGCTAGTGACTACATGTCATCTGAAAACTTTTAGTCTATATCTATTACGGTTCAAAAGTCACTGTTAATATCAGTTTCTTGTATGGGAGCACTCTTTAGTTTTTAAATTTTTGTTTTTTCTTCATATCCTGTAACAATTTCAAGCCGATATTTCTTATGATTCAGAAGATACAGCTATATTTGCTAACTTTCACAGTTTCTTGCATGATTATGTTGGCTTTCATATACATACATACATTTGTGTATATCCGAGATATAGAGCAAACCGATTTTTGAACAAGTTTGTTTTTTCAGTGAACCAAGAGAACTTTCGGTGCTAAAGAGTAAAGCAGCCGGTAGAAGAATTTCATTGAATGTGATTGAACCTAGACAGTCAGCAATGCAGAGCTCAAGTAGCAGGGTGGCCAGGCACGGCTGCTTAAAAACAGTATGCCAGTGGTTGTTACCTGGGTTCGAAGCAATTTAGGTGCTGATGAGCCTCGTGATAGACATCAAACAGCTATTCTGTGTATTCCAGCCAGGGCTGGGCAGTATTTAAAATACAAAATATGGCAATATTACAATCAGTATCAAAACTTCGTGCCACAATTTGTCGAACGCCTGAGAAACATCAATGAAAGCAAAAGCCTTTCTAATAACCTGAACCACTATATGATTTTGTTCAGTGTTTGACAATTAAGTAAAATATTTTTTTTTTTCTAATTTTGTATTCTTTTGCAAAATTTAATAACTTTTTAATTACCTTACTTGAAAAAAAAAACTGATTTAGTGTGAAGTGTTTTGAAAATGCAAAGGTAGAGAAGGAATCAGGCTTCAATTTGGCGTAGGCCTCAAACTCATAAGGAGTTTTGAGCTAGAAAATTTTTGAAACGCTTCAGTTTATGTAATGCAAAATTGAATGCAGACGATGCTGACATGTGTGTCCAAAATATGACCAAGTAATCAAAGAAGAGTAGCTGCAAACAATTACAAGAATTCTAGCTTTTCCCGATAAAGCAAGAGTACCTGGTAACATTGTCTCTTTATTTTGTAGTTACATTCCTTTTTCGGCTAAAAAATTTATTTGTTTCAGCTTTTATACAGGTAAAATTTCTTAGGCTCTACCTCCTGGGTCTGATAAATTAAAAAAAAAAAACGAATCTAAATAACCTTCTGTTATCACCGAGAATTCAGGTTTTGGAATAAAAAGTTGTTTCAGCTCGCTTGTAGGCGAACTTTCCTAAAAAATCGGTGTCGCTAGATATCGAAAAAAAAAACATTTTGTAATCTAAGAGGCCTTTTTCTAATGACAACATTCGCTTTTCGGTACAAAAAATTAATTTAACTTGCCTGCGTGTGAAATTGATTAAAATTTTGAGTGAACATGTTTTTTGGATGTCAGTACACATCCAAAAAACAATTTTTTTTTGTCGACTTTTAATAAGCTTCTTTTATCCCCCGATTCACTTATTGGCATAAACAATTATTGTAGCTTGCTTATTGGGAAAATTCTTCAAAAAATTCGGGTTTTGCTATACGTTTTTTGCCTCTCCATAACCTTGCCGAAACTTTAGATTCAGTTTTTCGATCGATAATCGGGGGTATTGCAAAATCCGATATTATAGGCATAAGATTTGAAAGCGACTAAAACATTTGTCCCACGCAAAACCTGGCAGCTAATTTTTCTAGTTGGTACCAGCATAACTACAACAAAAATATTCATAAACAAAACAAAAACAACGTAACCTACAGTTTCAAGACTTTAAATGCTGCCTTATTTGTACCTCCTTTGAAATATAATTGTAATTAGAACAAAATGCAGAACTGAATATTTTATATTGCTTGGTCTTAGATTTTTACTTCGTATTCAAATGCCAAGCTTTTGATTTATATTAAATTCTCAAAATCCATTTTCTACCCATGACTACCTGAGCAAACTTGTATGGCCATACCCAATCAGGAACGGAAAGCGAAATGATTTCTGCCACTTAACTTTTGCACTGAAATGATAGACCTAAATAAAAGCGACAAAGCTATTTCAAAACGTTGTTATTTTTATTTTACTCATTTTTTTACAATCGTTTCCAACAATATTACAACATTTCACTTTTCCATATCGTGAAAATCGACCCAACCTAATGTACAGGATGTTTTTTTTATGTATAGAATTTTAAGTTGGCATTACTGTTCAAGATGGCGACCGATTTAACAGCTGTCAAGTGATTTATTCTCAGTTTAGCTTGGCAATTCATCATGAATAGACTCAACGCCTGAACAACGCTTGCAAATAAAGCAATTTTAGTGCAAAACTAGATTGCCGTTGTTCCCGATTTTCATAAGCGTACTTCTGGTTGAATGTTTACGTCAACAAACTAAACTGCCGCATTTGCAGTGAAGCTAATCCTCAAGTGAATGCCGAAACACCGTTACATGCAGAAAAACTGACTGTTTGGTGCGTTTTATGGCCTGGTGGAATCATCCGGTCCGTACTTCTTCAAAAACGACGATGACCAGAATGTTACAGTCAATGGTGATCGGTATAGAGCCATGATTACTAACTTTTTTATTCCTGAATTGAATAACCATGATGTCCAAGAGATGTGGTTTCAACAGGACGTTGCAACATGTCACACAGCTCGTGCTGCAATCGATTTATTGAAAAACACGTTTGGTGACTGCCTAATTTCACGTTTTTGGGCCTGTGAATTGGCCTCCAAGATCTTGTGATCTGATTTAACACCGCTAGACTACTTTCTGTGGGGCTATGTAAAGTCATTGGTTCACGCGGATAAGCCACAAACGCCTGACCATTTGGAAGACAACAGTCGCCGTATTATTGGATAAAGTCATCGAAAATTGGACGTCCAGATGGGATTGGACATCCGCGCCAGCCGTGGTGGTCATATGCCAGAAATTTAAATTTAATTTAAAATGTAATGTCACAATATTATCTTTCGGATAAATAAACGTCATGTCAATCGAATCGTTGTTTTATTGCAACTTAAAGTTCTATACCTCAAAAAAAAAGCACCCATTATGAGTTGGTGTTTACTTTTTTCTATAAATGTGTATATATTTTGGTAATTTATAGTCTCTGTTTTCTGTTTTACGAAATGCCACAAATCATAACACTGTTAACTGCATTTGCCACATTGAAAACTGAAAAAAAGACCAAATGTAGGAGAGTATTATTCTAAGAAAAATTGGTACATACTTCTTTTCTGTTAATATTGTCATGAAGAAGCCAAACACGGTATCATGCCAAGCGGATAATATTTTTTGTCAATTCTCTTCTTATTGGCATTGTTTTGGTTAGAAGTTTGAGTGTGTGTGTGTGTGTGTGCGTGTATGTACTTTTACAATTGAAACTCAATAAAAATCAGTTGAATTGAATAATAAACGTGTTTGATTTTATTGGCTTGTATAAAGTTACAACTATTATGGGGAAATGCGATGGTGATCATTTGACATTGGCTGTCAGAGGAAACAAAGCAATGAACAAACTTTGGTGTGTGATAAATTTTGTCTTAGTTTTCAACAATTTTAGTACATTTGTTCATAACTGGAAAGTAATAAAACAAGTTCAACAAATTTCGAATCCAATAGAAATACAAGCAGAAGGAAATGATAAAGATAGCGGCTTTATACATATATATGTATGTATATAGCGGCTGATCAGTTCTGAAATTTTATAAGGAGAGAAAACTCTAACAATCACATTTGTTTAAGAAATGAATTCTTGAAACTACTCTGCCAATGTTGCTTTCGTAATATTTAATTTTCATCAAACTTTACAGACTGATGCGAGTAAGAGCGGCCGCCGCGATATTCAGCACCAAATCGCACGGTCAAACGAGAGTTGTCATATGTGGCGATTTATTGTCAAGTAAGTCGACCTTGCAGCTTCCTTCATAACCTAAAAGCCAATGGTTTTATAGTTGTGGACTAGTCAAACCTTACTGGAACTGTTGCCAGAAGTATTATTGCGAAAAGTAGGCAGACTTGGTACGGCCACAGTTTCTTAGTTTTCTAAATTTGATGAACTATGAAACTGCTTTGATGATTAGAAAAAAATTCATTATTTTTACTTCGATATGTTAAATGTATGAAATAGAAATGTTGTGAATACAATATTTAGCACTCTAGTAAATACAGTCGAACTTCCATAACTTGAATCACCATTTTCCCAAAAAAAAACTTCGACTTACGGAGACTTCGAGTTACAGAATTTGTTGTCAAAATAGAATAAAAGGTTTTTGTATCATGTATTTTTATTTAAAATAGCCTCTAATGGAAAACTACATACTTAAGAATATAAAAGAACAAGCATTGGTACTCATTTACATATGTTTTTAAAAATTTACAGTTAAATAAAATATTCTGAAATAAGTGACTGACCAAAAATAGCATGTAAAGTACATATATAAACCAGCTCAAGCAACCAAAGAGTGTAAAACCAACAAACAAACCAAAGCTAAAACAAAAACAAAAAACCAATTTAACAAGCAAAATTCTTCGAGTTGTAGAGTTCATGTGTATGGTTTTTGTTCGAGTTATGGAGAACTTTGACTTATGGCAGTTCGAGTTACGGAAGGAAAATTGTATGTGATTTGTTCTTTTAACACTACTGCCAACAAAATTAGTTCGAGTTATGGAAGTACGACTGTACATATAATTTAGTATCATTTAGAATTTCCTTCTCGTCATCATCCTCCCAACAACTTCTACCGAAGGAATTAGAAGTAAGCCCAGGAGTCAGTGTCCAGTGGTGGCTCATACAATAATCCCAATGTAAGATCTGGAAAGTTGTAAAAGTTCTGTCGTACTTCTTGGGTCCAAATGCGGCCATAAATTCTCTCGAAATGAAACACGTGGAATCTGAAAATCATATTGGATGTATGTTTCCGGCATGTTCAAAAGGGGCAGTCTGGAGAGACATTCCCATTTTACCTGTTCCATCGGCAATGTTCTTGTCGTGAAGGGAACCATGATCTTCAGCTTTGCATGTCCCGTAATTTCGTTCAAATACTTTTGGCATTTTGGAACCAGACTGGATCTGCTGTAGATCCAGGATTTTATAGCGACTTGACTTTATGTTATGACCAGGATATTTTTACCGTATATCCTGTAAAACATGAGACTTTTTATAGCACATAATTTTGCTGCTAAAACGCTTTATGCATCTGGCAGCGCAACAGGTGTACTGATATCAAAATTTTCGATGGGCATGCCCCGCTGAATCTTTCAGGTTCACGAGGTTCTCAAGACTCTAGGCGGAATTATTATCCCAATTTAAAAATTTATTGCAGTTAATATAGCATAAAACCACTTAAATAGATCACCCTTTATATTTTTCTTTTGTACTGATTAAATACCTGAAATAAACGAATTTGGCTGTAATTCAGTCAGTCGCATCTGTTCTTTTTGGAATGTAGATATTTGATTTGCAGTTCTTTTGTTTTATTGAGCAGGTTAAAAGAAATATGATTTCACTCTGATGGTGTGTTCTATTTTCTTAATCTTGTATTTAAATTGTGATAATTGCCTCAATTCGTTGCAGAGCTTCGGTTGCCCCCAAAACCAACCACTACGCCAACACCGCACGTTCACACAACACAAAAGCCCAGACGCAAGCAGTCCTCGAATATGAATAAAGGTCTGAACGAAGTAGTGAGAGCCAAAGAAACGCATTTCACCAATCAAATGCAGGAAAACGAAATTCTAAGTGGCAACAGTGCACAAGGAGTCAACATCATCAATGGCATTGTTGTGGGACCTGGTAACGGCATCAATGTCGCAAATGGTTTGTCTAACGGAGCGGAAGGTAAGTTACGATTGAATAAGTTCTTTAAGAACAACTACCTTAACATACACTCAAACACACACACACACACAGATGACTTACAACATAAAGAAATTAAACAATTCAAGCGTGCAGTAAGTAAATCACACAAAAAACAGTGCAAGATCCACGAGTGTACAAGTTGTTGATGGAATGTGTGTGAAAATTATTTACTCAACTTCTTAAGAAGTCTTTACGTACGAGTGTATTTTCCCTCTTCCAAGGCCTGCCTTCGCATGTGGTTTTCAAATCATTTTGCGAATGAATGTGTTTGTATAATTTTTTTTTTTTTTTTTTTTTAATAAAACAATAATTGTTCTTTAACCAAGGGACTCGGAACTTTTTTCTGTGTTACATGATATTTATGTGCATTCATCTAGATGTGAAAGTACATACATACATACGTACACGTTTTTGTATGTGATTAAGTCAAAGTAATAAGTGAAGGCTTCACACACATCTGCACATTTGTTTATAAGTTCATAATTTTTGTTTCAGCAAACAAAATAGACTTTATAAAATAAAATGTGACAAGAGTATATTTCATGCTGTAACCAGGACTTCTTTATTTCTGACAAATATGTGTGTTAGGAAATTTAATTTCTTTAACATTTAAAAGAAATATTAATTAATTTTTTAATCATTTGATAAATACGCAGTAACTAAACTAAACTTAGAACTAAATTTGTTATATGAAATAGTTCTTTCCATTACCATTATGTAGGTAGCCATTATGTATGTAATCACGGCATGTCCCAAAAGTTATGTATTCATTTTCCGCCTGAAAGCCTGGCACTCGCACATGTGCACAGTGGTGTAAATAACAAAAAAAAAAATGGTAAAAAGTCCGGTAATACTAAACCACAAAACGAATGTCGCTAACAATTGCAGTAGTCATAGACAAGGAGTTATATTTTTTGTCTCAAGTCTTTTTAGGCCTATAGTTAAAACAGGGGTAGGGCTATGGGGGCTAAAAGTTACCTAGCTCGAGTATAAAAAATTTTGTGCAGCTTATAACTTGCTTTTATATATTGGCAGATTTTAAAGATTTTTACCTTTTCGGATTTTGCTTAGAAAGATAAAGAAAAAGTGTTATGAAACATGTTTTCATATCTCTTACAGTTTAAGAGATATTCGCCCTAAAATATAATTTTTTTATTATTTTCGCTGCAACTTCTTTTGATTTTTTGCTTATAACTTTTTTGTTGAAACTTTAATTTTAATATGTAGCCCACCGTTATATTTCTTATAAAATTTTCAGTCGGATAAGGTACCATTTTAATAAATAAAATAATAAAATAGGTCTTAATTCAAAACTTTGAAATTTCACCGAAAAACTTTAGTTTTTCACAGAAAAGGTGGCTTCATTATTTTTAAATTCGTAAGAAATTTTGTTCCAGCTTTTATACTTATTTTTACATGTGGCAAAAGATAATTCCTTAAGAATGTGTAAAAATTTTAGTTTGTTTAATTTAAACTAAGTACCCTACAGTAGGCAGTGGTCGAAAATCATCAATTTTTAAAACCATTTTCGGATATATGGGCGTGTGAAAAGTTTTGCCAAGAGTGAAATGAAATCCCGTGAACTACGTTTTATTACAAAATTAGTTGGTATTATTGCTGCAGAAGCTCGAGATATCTTAGATATAATTAGCGTTGCCAGACGGAGATTATGAAAAAAAAAAGTAAATTTTTGGAGGGGACAATTTTGAACTGCTGAAAACATGGATTTTTGATTTATAGTTCTTTCTCAAATTTTACGTTTTTATTTCAAATTTTAGTATTTTATTACGCTTTGAAAAATTATGCATATATCTTTTACCGTCTTCTAGCTAAACAAGTTTTACTTTGATTTTTATGTGCGAAAAACTATGCTTTTTTATACTTTTTTCATTGTTTTCACGAATGTGGTTTAAAAATATAAAGAAAGTACAATTTTTTGCATATATTTGAAAAACAGACACAAATATCTTTTCAATGATATATAATATGTGTACCTTTTTTAAATATTTTCACATTCGGGAACCACTAAAATACTACGCAACCAATACAAAGTAAACAAGTTTGACGTTTTGAAAGACAGCCAGACATACGAACTAAATGCACTTAGCTCGGTTATAATAAAAAGTCCAAAAATACCTGATAATGCATTTAAATAACTGAAATTCTACTTTCAAAAAGAGGTAATAAAAAGTTCCAAAATTGAAAGGGAAAGTGGTCATAAACAATAACAGATTTCTTTGAAATCCACAACAACAATATAAGCATATGCATACCTGTATATTCAACTGTTCGATAAGACAATGAAAAGCAGTTGAGTAGGCGCAAAAGCTTTTAATCTGCACACAGCGGGGCAAAGCAGGGAGAAAACAAGCAAATAAAGGATCAGTCGCAGAAACAGCTTGACGGAATACAGGACCGCCTAAAGCATATGGATTCAAAACGATCTCAATTAAACCAGCGAACACATCACAATAAAAAAAATGCGGCCGGGGGACCCCCGTTAGGAACGGAGTTCCTTACGTTTTTTCTTCATCTTCGAATGAAAGGTGAAATCTGTATGTTTTATTTTGTGTTGTTTTTGAAATTTTTAAATTTTATATGCTTCTTAAAATTTTTGGAACGTTTTATTTTTTTACTTTTGACACATGCAGTATTTTTTTCTCAATCTCCTACAAAACGAAGAAAATTTTTCAATAATGCTGTTTTTTTGGTGTAACATACTTTACATTAGCGACATCTATCAACTGATAGCATCCGTCTTCACAACTAATTAATATCTATTGGTGGGTGTCTCCGATGACAGCAGTGGAGACACCTACACAATTCTTACACGAATACATATAAACAGCTCACACGCTTTCGTGACGATTTCTACTAATTTGCACTACCATTAAGCCGCGTTAAGGAACTTCGTTCCAAAAAATTTAATAAATATAGGAGAAATATAAAATACAAACTAAAAGGATTTATTTTAATTAAGTATTGTTTGAGCTTTAAATCTTACAAATTATTTTTCATTTATTGGTTAAAGCATGAAATATACTGACAGTGTTTGCTACTTAATAGTTACCCCCCCCCCCCCCCCCCCTCCTCATTCATAAAAATTATTTCAGGCTTATAAGGCTCTTATTTGACATGTTTGTATGGAAAGTTTGTGAAATAAGAGTTTAATAAACCTAAAATATTTATTATGAATAAGACCCATAATCTTTATTATAGAAAAAATGGATTTGGAGAAACCTGTTGATGTCGAGCTTTCTGAACGTAAAAAAAATAAAACTCACTAAAGGCACCAGCAAATTCGTTAAGTTTAACATTTCGCTAACAGAACTAATTCACAATAATTTATATATTAATTGCAGAGTCGGGAGCAATTCATTATTTCTACGGCTGATTTTTTTTTTTTTTTAATGACGAGCTTAGTAATAATTATGTTATTTTGACAATATATTAGAATCCAAAATACATAAAATTCTTTTGGCAAATTTTAAACGATTAAAAAAAAAGAATGCAAAAAACAATACTAAGAGTTGCAATTTAACAACATCACTAAAACAGCTGATTGATCATTTGATTTGCTCTGTTTGACATTTTGATACATTTTTGCATTTTGCAAGTAATTGAAATAAAAATTCATATGCAAAAGTGGAGAAGAAATCAGGATTCAATTTAATATACCGCACACACTCCTGGGCCTCAAATTTATAGAGGCTTTTAGAGTTAGAAGATCTTTTTTAAATCTACAAATTTATTATACGCATAAACACTAATTAAAATATTCGTTAATTATCGTTGCTGACACTTTGTTTAGCGATTTTCGCTTATTAATATGGTATTAAGCAGCTTCCATCCGTTTACGAAAAAGATGGCCAGTTTCTAATTTTTTTTTTTAAACTTACGCAACCATTTTCTAATTGGGATTTTAAACAAATTCATCAAACTCTTCTGCTAAAACAACAATGTATTTTATTGTTCTTGTGTCTGAACGTTTGTGTATTTAAGATTCGCACGAAACTTTAACAAACGTTTGAGTGACCTTCTAAGAATTCGACTTTTAATCAAAGTTATTTCTCTTGTTATCAAATTGCAGTTCATACACAACTTCCCGCACGAAATGGATACGAGAAGACACACAAAACACCACAGGCCATGCCAACACTTCGCACACCATGGGTTATCACAACCACACACAGTGGAGCGCAGCAGATAAGAGATTTAGAGGTTTTCAAAATAATGAGAATCCAAGCGCATTTATTTGTGGTTTTATTCTACGTCTTTTACGCACCACTACGGCTAAACTAACTAACCACAAAGCGGCACTAGCAAGAATCGAAAGAAGACAGGGAGTCAAATTTGAAATGGATGTGGAAATGGAAACTATTTTTCTTTGCTGTTGCATTCTACTGCTGTTGTTATTGTTGTTAAATGTATAAAAAAAAGAGACTACTTCTAGCAGAGAAATATGGTGAGTGGAGTCAGTGTCCTTATTCCTTACAAAGGCTAAATAAAAACGCACAAACAAACAAACAAACAAACAAATTTGTATAGAAAATAGAAAACAAAATTATAACCAAACGAAACGATATAAGAGTAATACAATAATAACAAAAACGACATTCTATCAAATAACTAGGAAGAGAATGAAAAGATAAATAGAGGAAAGAAAAGATAAAAATGACAAAAAAAAATCAGAAAACTCAAAAATAAATGTTAAAATTACACACTCACACACACACACTCACATATTTACAGACAATTCCTCCGAAAAACTAATGCATATCCAGTTGAATCATTCCAGACCGCATACAGAAATGTTGAATATAATTTCTTCCTCATTTTGTTGAACCTTTTTTCCCTGCATTTTTTTTGTTGCGTCGGTTAGATTTTCCCCATCCCGTTTCCAAATCTATGAGCGTTCCTTGCCACTTGTGCTGGCCATGTATCAAACGAACGCATCTTGTATGTTTCAATTTTGCTTTCCTTTGCCTTGTTTCCTTTTTGAATTTTTCACATCTGTTTTTTCATTTCATTTGCATAGATTTAACGTTTTTCTAATGAAACTGCTACTGCTGTAACTCTTGATACTGCTGCTGCTGCTGCTTCAGAGCAGCGGCCACAAACACATCGATGTTCGTTTGTTGAACGGTTATTAATACGTTTAGATCATAAACACAAAACAAAGCCGGCCAAAAGGATATCATGTTAAACTGTTTTCCAACTGCATACTGCCAGCAAAATTCTACTACTCTCTCAAATACACACACACACACAAACAAAAAAAACAATTTAAAATTTTTAGAAAAATAGCTTCTTTCTTGTTTCAAACTTTTTTCTTGTGCGCCAACACAGAAAAACAAAGAAGGAAGAGGAAACGATAGTCTTACGATTGAATTTATGCATCATTGTTTAGTGATTTCAATTTTCTGTGCCTGTGGCTTTTTGCATCACTTTTTGTTTCGATTTGTTAAACTTCTTTTTCCTGTAAATTTGTATATTAATTTCTTTTATTTTGGAAAATTTGTTTGTCGGTGGAGGTTGAATATGACCTTGCTACACATTCTAGTGACAAATTGGATTTAGATCCCGTAAATAAGCAAACACAAAATCGATTGACACGCTTTACCATTGTAAGATGTGTTATGAGGATGTCGCTGGTTAGATAGCGTGGCTCACTGACTCAAATACGCAGGACGCAGATGGGTCCAACAGCAATTGATGTGCCAACAGTTATTTCTAAGCGCATGATACTCATACCTGGCGCCAATCTTTAGCAACATGCTCATAGACTGAGAAAAATGGAGGAATGACCTTAAAAGCATTGTATAGATTTTGTTGAGTACAGTGCAAATTGTGTCGGAAATAGCATTGAGCTGTGGAGATATTTTAAACTACCGATTTCCAGTGATGTTCTTCAAGCTATCAGACCATACTTCAGTCTAAAAAAATGTTTAATGGTTGTGCAAAAATTATAAACTATGTGCACGTTCGATAAGTTTGTAAGGTATAGATAAAAATGTATGTTTCCTTTTAAACTTTAAACAGCAACATGTGATGGGTTATTTGAATTTATTTTGTAAAAGTGTTTACTCTAAACACTAGTGGTGGTGCTTCATGGTTAAAAGCACGATGTTATTTAAAATTGAATTTGGGTGCTGATCATGATGTATGTACCCCAGCCAGTACGTCTTTAACTTTACTTTTCTTGTCTTCTTTAAAAATGTTATGACTGCAGTTTTATCTCCAAAAAAAAAAAAAAAAATTTCTAAATTTTGAGGAAATAAAAATCGAACTAAATAGACCCGATATAATTACACTGTGCTTGAATTTAAATTTTTTTTCCCCACAAACGGGGCACCCAGTGTCCAAGCCTAATTCGGGTGTGCTGAATTCAGTGGTGCTAACCAGTTTTTTAGTTTAGCTCTTGTTTTAGAAATATACCATTATTTTAAAAATGGAGGAGGCAGAACAACATACATATATTCACTTAACTCATAAACGTTTTTAAATATTGAAAAAAATATAAAAACCGAAATTCGCTAATAAAATATTCTTTAAACTACTGTAAAAATTTTTAAACAGTTTAGGAATTTATAAAATACAAATTTTTTTTTTTTATGAAATATATTAATTTTTTTCCAAAAGTTCGAAAATTTTTCTTTTTTCAAACAGCATAAAAAATCTAAAAATAAAGTGTTGCTAATGAATTTTCACACATTCATAGCAAATAAAGTTTTACACAAAAAACGCTATTAATGACTAAAATCGGTGCACAACTTTGGAAGTTATTCACAAAAAAATCAAAAATAGCAGTTTCAAACGGTCACCAGACGAAGCCTTAAAAATTAAAAAAAAAAAATTTATGAAATGAAAGTAGTATGGAAGGAACATTTTGTTTGATTATCAAAATAAAGCAATTTTAACTGTTGGAAGTAAAAAACAACTTACATATCGATACCCAAAAGGCAAAATTCCGTAACCTGCAAATTATATACACACATACACATACATACGTACCTGCATATGGCAGGAAACTTGATTCACTTTTAGGGGATATACATATATTGGAATCTGCCGGAGGAAGAGGAATAACTTTCTTAACAAACATTTACACTTCAAATTACCTGCTTACCAGATAATAAATCAAAATATATTGCAAAACTCAATTATTAACAAACTATAAAATTGTGCGTGTATATTTTTTTTACTAATTCTGAAACAAGCAGAATAGAAACAAGAGTTTGGTTTGACTTCCTCAGGATTGAGAAAGATTTTTGTGATAAAATTGGAGAGACTATTATTTCGCAAGAAGACAACTTAGGTAAAGTTTCCTCTATGTACAAAAAGTAGAAACTGTTTTCCTGAAATATATTGCAAGAAAAAAATGATTGTGGTATTGAAAAATTTAAAGAGTGAAATAAACAATTTTTGAACTGCTTCCGTTTTTGAATTGCAATTTTAGTAGGCATTGAAGTGCTTTAAAAGAATTTGTAAAGAAGTTGCAGTTGCCCTGCTGGAAACAGGAAAATTGTGTAGGTTTCTTGAGCCAAAAATAATAATTTGTCGAAAGGGTTTCAAAGTGTTACTTTTATTAGTGCCAAATCGAACAAAAAGTTTTAAATTTTTGCTTCTTTGACTCTAAATATTAAAATTGAGTTCAGTTTTTACGTATTACGCTGTTTTTTAAAGGAAAACTAAAAATTGTCTAATATTTTAATGAAAAGATTTATATTAAATGACCTTTTAACTGGCTCCAGTTCAATCCTTGGTTGATTACTTTTTGATCAATATCAATTAGATAAAGAAAATTAAAACCAGCTGTTTCTGGGTGGCAAACACCCTACATCAGCAACCTATGAACTTTGGCCTCTTCAAATTTTGACACAGCCGCTTTAAACACTCGGCCACTAAAGCTCACGCAATTTTACTTTCTATTTAGATACTTAACCGACATTAAACAAAGCAGTGATCATTTAACAAAAAAACTTTCGTTAGAAGCAAAAAGGACACTCTAAACTTGATGATATAACAATTCAGGTCCAAAAATGAACCTTTTCAAAAAATATTTGCTGTATTTCTCAGCTGTCTATATGCCGACGACATTTCGTTGGTGCTAATCAACTCATCAGTATAATTGAAAAATTCTTAATACTGATGAGTTGATTAGCACCAACGAAAGAAATGTCGTCGGCATATAGACAGCTGAGAAATACAGCAAATATTTTTTGAAAGGTTCATTTTGGGACCTGAATTAATACATTTCAATTGGCTCTTAAAGCAAATAAATAATTAAGTTCATATTTGATGAAATAACTATAAAAAAAGGAAAGGAAAATATCTAGTTTTTTTTACAGATTGTAGTACTCAGTGGGGGAAACTAACACCCGGCTCAGGAAAAAATTTGATTTTTTGCTGGCAAGAAATAAATTCAAATGTGTCAATTAATAGAGCATTTTTGATAGAAAAGACGAAGCCGTATTATCACCACCATAAACAGTACCCTTTTGCTTTTCAACAATCACTTGGGGATTTTTATGTGGCAATTCTGTTTGTAAGCGAATCTAGTGGCTTAAAAATGTTGACCAAAGTAATCATGATGAAAAAGAAATGATCTTTGATTTGAAATCCTCTTAAAATAAAAACTGCAAAAAATCAAAGCAATTTCATCTTCGAGTTTGGTTTAGTTTACGTTTAAACTAGTAAACCTTTAGGGTTGGATTTTTGAGTTGTCTGTTAAACTAGGTTTAGTTAAACTGAAACAAATATATGCCGTTGTCTCCAATTGTTTGTCAAAAAATTTTTGACGAAACACCTTAAAGTGTTCTTCTTTGCTGAAATAATGAAAAAAAATTATCATACTGCAGTAATAGTTTCACTAAATCTAGTTTAGCTCAAATTCTTAATCTTTCACTTATTTGCGCATGTCAAAACGCATACTTATAACGTTTTTAAGTGTCCCACAAGTGCTCTTACGTTACGTTACGATACAGCAACAGCAACGTGGGACTAAAGAAACCTTAATGCACTGTTCAGTTGTGTAACCTTCCATTTTTAAATTTGTTATTTACTGAAACAAAGTGCTGTTAAATTAAGATGGCCAAAAACTTGATGCTGAGGTATGACTCACAATTAACATCCTGCATTATGTTTGGTCTACCCTTTGCTTAAGGGTAATTGTCATCATATTATATATATGGTTTTTCTTTTCTCAATACCAGCATAGTCCTGAAATCTAATTTGTACCTAGAATTAAGAGAGAATGGAATTTCTCATTTCTGTTTCGTTTGAATGTTTTGTAATATATTCTTCATTTATTTAAATTTATGTGAAATCGAACTATTTTTTTTTTTTAATTATTTTATTTCTAAAACTGCAAAATCACCGTTTTTTCCACAATTGATGCATGAAAAAGTATAATTAAATGAATGCATGTGAACAGAGGTATTGAATATCAAATATTTAATTTTATTATCACCATATCTAAATTTATTCAATGAAAACAAAACAAAATACTAAAACAAAAGCCATTATTTATTGCATCCTATCCCAGTTGACCAAACGTGCGTTGAGAGCAAAATGTCCAATGCCTTGTTCAACACTTCATTCAGTTATTCCGAATTTTATTAGCAATCTGTAGAAAGTAAAAAAGCATAACTTGAAGAAGAAAAAGAAAATTACTCACATTTTAAATTTTCCACAATTTAAGGAGCATTTAAGCAGCGCTTGAAAGCATTATAAATATATAAAAAAATTCTACCTGATAGCCAAGGTCCCTTTCATATTGTCTAATATTGATATTGTAGTAACATCTATTAAAATAAATAAATAAAAAAAAAGAAAAACAATATAAAAAAAATTCCGCCAAAAGATGACACTGGTTTTTGACTCGCTTCGTTTTCTCTAAGCCGAAACTATGAAATGTGGCAGTTTTAAACAAAACGTACTCTTTCTTATCCCGTTGAATATTCAGCTATTCCTTTTAAAAACTCATATGAGTTATCTAAAATGGATTTCATGAAATTAAAAAAATAAATTCAGGCTGTGCAACAAATGTAGTACTATATTCCCCATTAATGATAATGTGATTTCGTCAATAAAATCTTAATATATGCTTAATACTTCAGTTGTAGACAAACGAAAATTGCTTGCAAACTTTATTGCAAGCAGAACCGTTTGTCGCAGCTATTGGTCTAGCTGACTTGGCTTAGCCCATACATAAAGTGAAAAATTCACGCAAAAGTGTTCAAAACTTATTCTTAAGATAAGCTATAAATATTATCTATTTTAATTTGGTTTTCTTTAATTTGGTCACCGCTACAAAATAAAAATACATACATAATATAAAAAAGGAAAATTCATAAAGAATTTTATTTAAATAATGATTATCAACGATGTAGTAAGCCAACTTTGCGAAACTTATTTTTATATACCTATCTTAAAAAAAGACAATATATTTGAGAAGATATAACAAACTTTAAGTTTGAAAATTAAATTAAGTTAAAATATTTCAACTTGGTAATTCAAAATAATACATATTAAAAGTAATTTGTGTGTGAACACTTCTGTCGCTGGTTGGAAATTGCCTTAAAACTGCAGAATATTTTTAAATTTAGTATTTGGTATGGCCTCCGTGGGCTTTCTTTACGGCTTTTATTCATTCTGGCATACTCTTTACGAGGTTTTCTAAAATGCTTGGATTTATATTTTGCCACGCAACAAGTGCACGCTCCCATAACTCATCTACAGATTTCGGAGGGTCCTTTTCGACAAAAATCTTTCGTTTAAGAATTTCCCAAACGTGCTCAATGGGGTTCAAATCCAGGGACTGGGCAGGCCATTCAAGAAGCTTCACTCCATTTTTTATAGCATTTTCAGTTTAAATTTAACCTTTTTAAAAATAAATGAAACCTTTTTTCACAGGTGTATCTTTAAAGATGGTGTCAAACAAACTTATAAAAATGCCATTAGTTTAAATGCGTGCTACGAGATAACACTAAGTAGAGTGCTTAACAATATACAAAAAGGAAATGTTACCAGATCATCTCAGTATAGATAAGATTGTAAAAAAGTTAAAGTTTTTATATATAGGTAAGATACAGTGCGAAAATATTTTAAAGAAGTTTGCCATACGAGCGAATCAAAAGACTCTTTGGCCACAAAAAGTAGTTCTGACGGTACGAAAAGATACTTAGGCAGAAATAGTTTCTTATAAGCGTGCCGAAAAAGCGATGAAGCTCATGTAAACATTCAACAGGTAGACTAAAAGAATTCATATAACGTTGTTTCGCCTTCAGAAAATCTGTTGTGCCGTTGCTCCGTCCTGTCGCAACCACACGTCCTCCAGACCTAACTGGTTCAATTGCGCAAGAAAAACCTTGGTTAATACGACCCTATAGCGCGCATCGTCCACTATTGTCGTTTGACCAGCGGCGTCCTCTATGACTTCTCCAGAATGAACAGTGCGCCATGCAGTCACTTTGAGAGGGTGTAAAGGCTCCTCTTGCAGTACTGGAACCCTAGAGCCGATAGTTTTGCTCGTTCAAGTAACCGCTGAGGTGGAAATGAGACTCATCGCTCATTATGATTTTGGTCGAAAAATCCTCCATATCGTCTTCGAGCTTGACGTGGACTTGGACGTAGGTTACATGCGTTTGGCGGTAGACAGGCAACAGATGATGCTTGGACTGGGCTTTGTACGGGACAGCTGATGGCTATTTGCCAGCCACGGTATATGGTCGATGTTTCTGGCGACAGCTCAACATTCGTGGCAACAGCGGCAATATTTTCGGCAAAATGGGTACTCCGGTGTGGTTCCATACTTTTCAAGGTTGGTGGCTAAACTACGCAGTGCTTGCGCCGGACGACCGGGGAATCGGCGACGGCATTCGCGCCACAAATTGTTATGTAAAAAAATATATACGATTATTTTGCGTTCTTGGGGAGTGTATCTCTTCATGGCTTGTTTGCTTGTACTCTACAGCTGTCTAGTTCACAAATGTAAGAACAGATTTGACATTGGCAACATCCATCAGGGTGATTTATTTTGGCCCACCTTGCACATATCTGAAGGTGTTTTTTGTAAAAGATGTCTAAGGTTCGGCCCATCAAACTTATGTATATTACGCATGAAACAGTTTTGACAGTTGCTTAACTTTATGCGTGCATTGCGATGGAAGCCTGTAACGCTGTGTATGTCCAGAAGTTAAAACTTCACTAGCCACTTACATTTGTATATATTTGCTCGCTTTGATTAAATAAAATATATTTTTATTTCTTTTGAGCAAACCAGCAAACAATTTACGATTGCTAGTTGCATATTTAATGAGCTTTAGTTTGAGTTTAAGATGTTTTGCGGTGACGGTGATTGTAGTGATGAAGATTTTTAAGGAAGACAAGAAAAGTAAGTAATAACTGTTTCACGTTCGTTACAACGATCATCAGCATACAATTGCACTTAACTCGGATTAGAACTAAATCGCACACTGTTTTATGCAGTAGAGTATCGCCAGCGTACTTTTTGAGCCTTTGATTACTCACTGTCTATATTTAACTTAGAAATTGAGGGGAAATGCGACAAGGACTTTTGCGCAATACAGGAACTATTTCGATTTAAGCAATAATTTTCGATTAAAATTAATGGCTATCAATGCCATAACATGGGTTTCTAGAATTAGGGCTATAGTTGAGCTTACCAGGGTAATTTTTATTGCTGGACATCCTGCTTCTGGATAGTCTGCATCTCTTCACATTAGTTGGCACCCAGATAGGTACCTGAGTGACTTAACTGGAGAGTGTTTGAGTTTCGGGCAGAGACATCGGTTTTGGCTACTGTTAAGTGGGCGGCAAAGGGAACTTTCAACCTCTGTTATGGATAAGAAATTATAATACTTGTCTCCATCTTTCAGTTGTCTCATGTTTTCCACTTCATGCGCTTTTTCTTTTATCTTAACTTATCTGCTTCTCTTCAACAATTTTCAATTTAGGCAGACTTTAGGCTGAACAAAAACTCAAACTTATCATTTCAACTGAGAAATTTACTTCCAAATTTTTTAAAAAATTATAAAGTAGACAGCAGAGCACAGCAGTAAATCCACAGGGTTTCAACATGTTTGCATTAATTTGCTACATTTTGATATCAACATGATTTTCCTTCTGTATGCACAACGTATCCTTACTTCCCAATATCCACACATTTCATCTGAAACACATTCACAAATATTTAATAAAGAGTATTAAATGAGTATGTACATGGATTTTTTTTGAATCAGAAATTAAAATTTTATTACAATTAAACTAAACACTAAGTGAAATTGTATGTATATGTGTGTGTACAATGTTGCATAACTTTGTTGTAAGAATGGATGAGAAAAAGTTTTCAAAACAAACAGCAAACAACTAAATATCAAAAATAAATTATTTATTCATTCATTTATTTATTCACACTCACGTACATACATACACACACACACACCCACACACACAATCAACAAACACAAACAAAAGCATTTAAACAAAAATTTTGAAATGCAAATGAATGCGTTCGTTTCAGTGTTTCTGAGTGTTAATAAATGTACATTTAAGTATTTATATTTGTAAAGTTGTAAATATTTGAACAAAAATTAAATACGATATACATACATATACATATATATATATATATATATATATTTTTTTGTAGTTAATTCAAAACAATGCCAACAAAACACCCCTGATGCTGAATGTAAATACAGTAGTTTATGCCAGTTTGCATGAGTGTGCGTGCGTGTGTGTGAAAAGAACACACACACACAAACAAATGTACGCATATTAATTTAAATGAAACCATAAACAAAAACAAGCAAGTTATACACAGTATAAACAATAGTTATTATACATACATATTAAAAGTACTTATGAATATGGTAATGCGACGAGCGAATGCAAAATGATAATGATGATTATCATAATTAGAATCATTATCATTATCGTTTCAATGACAATAGTGTTCAAACATTAAATGACCGAGATAAATCCTATTGTTAACTGAGTTTTTCTGTTTTGCTGGTGAAATTTAAAACGATTAAAAAACCAATTAATAATAATATAAAACAAAACAGTTGCAACAACTTTGAGACCGCAAAACCAACAAAGAAAACAGAAAGAAAAAAAATATATATTTCTAAACATTATCGTAAGTATTTGTATAAATTAAATTCATTACAATTTTTGGCTTCAATTCGTATGAAATTATGAAGAAGAAAGAAAAAAAACATTAAAATTGAAACTGAAATCAGATGTCAAATGTTGAATAAATTGTAAAAATAAAGCACAATTAAAAAAGTTAAACATTTACTCTTACTATATACTATACATATATTATAGATTAGTTTAGCCCCACTTAGCTATTAGCAGTATATATACATACATACATATTTATGTATTAACAATTCGGAGTATCCTTACGTTCGGCGTTTGTTGAGACAATTTATTTATTTATTTTTTTTTTTTTTTTTTGTTTGTATTAAAAGGGAAAACAATTGCAAATTATATCAATTAATCATAAAATAATAATTATTCAAAAAACCAAAAATCTAAATCATAAATTATGTCTTCCGATACAGCAATGACGTAAAACAGTGTCACTGAGAATGAGTAGTTCTAAGATTGTTATTTTACACCAAAAATTTATAATTTAGATTTAATTCAGGTTTAAAATCAAACAGAAATGTAATTGTAAAATATTGTATGTATTAAAGTAATTAAGAAACGGCTATAATTTCTGTTGTTAAAATTATTTCTTGGAATGTGCCACTGCCACAAGCGTGCAGAAATTGCAAATTCGGAAAACCCTAAACAAAAAAGTTTATGTTACACTCTATAAATTACACTGTGCTTGAATTTGGAACTTTTTTTTGCCGACAAACGGGGCACCCAGTGACTAAACCTAATTCGGGTACGCTGAATTCAGTGGTGCTATCCGTTTTTCTAGGTTAGCTCGCATTTTCGAGATTTACCGTTATTTTAAAAATGGAGGAGGTTGCACTACATGTATTGAGCTAACTAAAAAAAATTTTTGTTTATTGACCTTTAGTAAAAAACCGAAATTCTGCAATAAAAAAACCTTTAATTTGCTATATAATTCATTAAATTTTTTTTTAGAAAAAAAAAATTATTTTTTGCAAATTGATGAAATTTTGTGATCTTTAAAACTGCATAAAAAATTGAAAAATTAAGCTATGCCAATAAATTTTCCCGTATATATAAAAAATTATGTTTGAAACAAAACGAGCTTTAAATGACCAAAATCTGTGGGCAACTTTTGATTTTATTCACAAAAGATGAAAAATTGTAGTTTCAACCTGTTACCAGACGAAGCCTCAAAAATTGGAAAAAATATTTTCTTGTTAATTAAAGTACATATCTGCATGTTCATATAAAAAGTTTTTTGTAATTATCTAACATTAAGATGTGTTAAAAAAGTGTTATGAAACCTTTTTGCATAATTTGTACTTCGCTTGAAGAGCACCTTTAGATTATTCCATCAAATCAAATGACGTAAAAAGTAGCTAATTTTTTGTTCCAGTAATTGACTCATTAGCACGGTGTTTCAGATACTCATTAAAATTACAAACGGTGCACTTTTGTTTGTATTATATATTTTGTATTATATAATTTCAAAATCCCGAAAAGCCCAAGATTCGGGATTTATTAATTCCGGTATTTCGGGATATCCCGATTGGCATCCCTAGTTCTTGGTAGACTATTTGCTTAAGAAAAATGTAGGTATTAAAGGTCGCGAATTTCTATTTGCTTACATCTTAATGTAGGTATAAAAAGACGCAATTTTAAATTTCTTTAGGAAAATTTGGGAATTTTTCATATAAAAGGGGGCGGTTTTTGATTTGCATGCACAGTGCGAATCTTCAGCTCTTGCTTGCTCTGCAATAAGTCTTAAAAAGTCGGTATTAAATTTGAAGTCTTTGAAATTCTTGTCAATATATTCAGCTACATACATATATTAAAATATCTAGATGGAATTCTGCAACAAGTTTAATTACTTTTGCTATGTGTGTGGGAAATACACAATTATGCCAAGTCGGCGTAAAATCACTGTAGAAATAATTAACTTATATGAATCATATTTTTCTTTAAATATGATATGTGGTAAGAATTGGACACCCTCAATAGTGTGTACAACGTGTATTTACCATTTAATAAATGGAAGAAAAACAGAGACGCCTTTCCATTTAGTGTTCCAATGATTTGGAGAGATCCAATAATCCATATTGAAGGGGAGTGTTATGCGTGCATACATCATATATATGAATATATCATGTATACATATCATATTGATTCTCCAAAAAGTAGCTTGAAAGCGGTTTTGCTGCATGCCACGAATTCAAGAAGCCCTATTCCGATAGCACTAAGCTCAAATACCAAAGAGACTTACGCATCAATGAAAAAAATAATAGAATTAATTAAATATAATAATCACAAATGGAAAATATGCGCAGATTTGAAAGTGGTGGCTCTTTTAAGAGGTATGCAGCTGGGTTATACCAAAAATATGTGCTTTATGTGCTTATGGAATACGCGTTTTGATGGCGACCACTACAATAAACGGGATTGGCATTTACGTGAGGAAGTGAGTTTGAACAGGCACAATGTTATTGAATTTCCACTTGTGCCGATGGAACAATTTTTTCAATTTTTAAGGCTTCGTCCTGGTAACAGGTTGAAACTACAATTTTTCATCTTTTGTGAATAAAATCAAAAGTTGCCCACAGATTTTGGTCATTTAAAGCTCGTTTTGTTTCAAACATAATTTTTTATATATACGGGAAACATTATTGGCATAGCTTAATTTTTCAATTTTTTATGCAGTTTTAAAAATCACAAAATTTCAGCAATTTGCAAAAAATAATTTTTTTTTTTTTTTAATTTTTTTTCTTCAAATTTTTTTAATGAATGATATATCAGATTAAAGGTTATTTTATTGCGGACTTTCGGTTTTTTACTAAAGTTCAATAAACGAAAATTTTTTTTAGTTAGTTCAATACATGTAGTGCAACCTCCTCCATTTTTAAAATAACGGTAAATCTCGAAAATGCGAGCTAACCTAGAAAAACGGATAGCACCACTGAATTCAGCGTACCCGAATTATGTTTAGTCACTGGGTGCCCCGTTTGTCGGTTTTTTCAACTAGCACAGTGTAATTATGTTTGTTTATTCAATCACTACTTTAATATAATTTTTGAATTTTCAAAAATGCATAAATTCTCCTAACATGACTCATTTTGGGGGGGTTGGGTCAAATGTTGTTGCAAACGCCTTTATTAAATATACCAGTTAACTTCTAAAAGATAACTAAAAACACCTGCATAAAACTAAGTTTTAGTATTTAAGTATTTTCTTAGACCAATACGTATACGTAACAAATATATATTATTTCTTAAGAAATAATACGTATACGCCACGGTGGTATTTAGTGTTTTGGCACCTACTCATGCTGTGAAACCTTACCCCCCATTTACACATGCAAGTAACTTGTTGCAAGTTGTGTGTACATATTATCTACCAATACCCTGACAGAGAAAATAAAAGCAGTTACTACTTGCTTGATTGTTTACACAGCCAAGTGCAAGCTCATTTTTAAAATGTCGTCAAAGAAAATGGTCTTAAAGAAAATTGCTTTACTTTACAAAATAAAAGAATTATATGAGAACAATAATAATAGTATAATTATGTTGAAAGAAACTACAAAATCACTTATTATTTTTTTTATTTAAAAATCACTATTTTTGCTTTTTTTGTGTAGTAAGTAAGTAAGTATTGTGACATGAACTACTATGTGGAAGCAAATTATTCGATTAGCTTTTTAATAATCTAAATAGTAAATTTATCTTAAACATCGATAAACGCCACATTTGAATTAATTTTGTTTATATTTTATTTTATTTTTCGGAATGTAAGATCAAAAAGTAATGTATTAAAAATCGTTTCTTTGAAAGTTATCTATTAAAATTAAAGTATACTCTTTATACGGTAACACTGTTTTTGTTTTTTGTCATTTTACCGACATGCAAGTAAAAAAGATTACTGACAATCAAAATATCTCGCAAGTGAGCTGGCAACTTGCAGAAGTATGATTGTATTAGAAAAAAAAATCAATACATTGAGCTACTTACACTTGCACTTGCGTGTGTAAATGGGGGGTTAGCTGCTGAAACATAGAGTTTGTCGATGTTACAGGTAAAAGGAATACAAAAGTGTGCTGCACTTAAAATTGCTTGTATTTTAGGGATTACCAAACCTGGCAAAAGAACCCATATAAAGCAAAATAGAAAAAAAACGTCTTTGTGATGTATCGAATTCAAATTATACGCTGCAGGAGATAAAATAAAAAAATACTATTTCTGAAAACGATGACAGCAACAAGAATTATTAAAAATATTTCATATTCGTGATTACTCAATTTAATAATACTTCGTTATTTCTAAATATGAAGATGCATTGCGCATTCCCAAATCATAAAAGAAAATAATTACATTTATTTGATTTTCTATGTTTATGATTTTTTTTAAACCAAAATTAGGCTGTTATCATTGGTGAAATAAATTTTTGATTAACCATCGAATAAAATTTGTTTATAAATTATGGCCTGTATAGAAGTCTGAAGAAAATATATGTTTAAAAAATAATATGGTACAAGTTACAGTAATAAAAAAAAATCTATGTTTACAAAACGGGAATTGAAATGGGAAGGCAAATTTCTATAAAACTCCTGCAAGAGGACTTGAAAATTGATATTCAATCAATTTGTTTCAAAAGGTGTAGGCAATTTATTGAATTCAATTCCACCAATATAGTCAATTCTTTGTTTTGTTATTTCTAGTCTACATCTAGGAATTCTAAAATTTGATCTATTTTTAGTACTAAAATTCTTTAGATTGTGCTTGAACGATATAGTATATATTAGTACCTTTAAAAACAAACATTAAAACTTGGTATTCATGCAACCCATAATATTACTTTACATACTTTTTTATACAATGATACAGTTGAAAACAGTAGCGGTAGATTATAGATGGTTGTTAGTGCTTTTAGTTGCACAGGTCTAAGCCCCCCATTATTTATATGGTAAGCATAAATAATAGCCAGGCAATTTAGGTGTGATTGAATTAAGCATTGATATATCATTAATTTTGACCTTTGCTTCAATTTATTGCTTAGTTTATATAATAATCCAATTGCAGGAGCAAGTTTTCTTTTTACATGTGCGATATGCTGGTTCCATGTTAAATTGCTTGGGCGAATTATTCCCGAGTATTTTACTGAATCAGTTTCATACACAATGTTTTCATCTATATACACATTAAAGTTGTTGTTGATACTCAAGGAATGTGACCTAAAACGAATTAGATTAGTTTTACTACGATTGAGCAGAAATCGATTTAATCTTGCAAATTCAATAATTAGTGACGCATCTCTATCAATTTGAGTTCTAATACACACACACATCATCTGCATACGCCATATGCGACAGAGCCAATAAAACTTTCTGCATTTTTTATTTCAACATATTGTTTCCCATTTTTAAAATATTTTTCAAGTAACAGAAGCTTCCGACTTGCAACACCATTGTATTTATTCTGTATCATTATTTGATGATCTACAACAGGGGTGCCCACGGCCTATACGCTTGGTACGCTTTTGTTTTTGTAAAAGCGCGAAGCATTGGCTGAGCATTCTAGTATGTATACACAACTCTTTGTATGATATACACACATACCCCAAGTTCAAACCCTGCCGGCAACTCAGTTAACTAGTAATGAACTATAAGCTAACTTTTTTACAACTGGTGGTGGTTGACACTTAGATTATTTTCAATGGAGATTATTGACTATTTTAACATTACGATGTCCTAGGAGGTAGTCAATTGTCCGACGCTGCATTACTTTTCAACTAACTTAAAGTTAGCTACTTAAAACTCAGTACCCACAGAAAAAAAATTACAAATCAAGGCTGATTTTACATTTTTCGGTGGTAATATTATATCTTATTAAATTAAATTTCATCCAATTTTTTTTTTTTTTTTTGTTAGCCTCTGGTGGGATTCGAACCACTAAGCCTCAAGACTGGTGAGCAGCCAACTTAACCCATTTAGCCATCGCAACATTTAAAACGAATGCGACAATAGGCAATTTAATTCAAGAGTTATTTACCGTGTATGTGTGTATGTTAGTATTTGAATTTTGGGTGAACTCTGCACTACGTTTCGATTGTATTGTAGCTAATTTGAAGCTAGTCCATAAAAGTTAACGTAAAGTTAATTATTTTAGTAGTCGACTACCAATTTGCTGGCAGGGAAGCAACAACACTTTCATATGCACAGCAAAAAGAACGCAGGCTTTGTTGGTACACATTGGTGCCAAGCGTAAATTTTGTTGTTTTTTGTTTTTTTGTTTTCATGATTTTGTTGTTTTTTTTAATGATTTCGTGAGTACGAAACACTTGAAGAAATAATTTTGTGTTATTAGTTTCAACTGTACAGTTTATTTTGTAGAATGAATGACACGTGAGAAACCGACTTTTTTTCGCTAAAAATTTTGAAAATCGAGCACAATGTATGATTTGCTTTCAATTAATCAAGACGATTAGTAAATGTGATTTGGAAAGGCATTTTAATACAGTACATAAATTTTGTGAAAATGAAATTTAATTTTTTTCCCAGTGTACGTAATGAAATATTTCTGTTTTTCCTTGTGTGCGTCAATATAGTGTATACGTATTGGTGTGTGCGCTTCCATAAGAAGGTTTTGCGCACCCCTGATCTACAAGTTCAAAAGCCTTACAAAAATCAAAAAACACTCCAGCAACTCTAGAAAACCCATCGTCAAGACCTTTACACAAAAGCTTTTACAACACTAAGGACAGCATCTGCTGTTCCACATCCTCGTCTAAGCCCGAATTAAAAATCATAAAAAAAAATATTTTCCTCCATATAAGCTATAAGTTTATCATATAATATTTTTTCAAAAACTATGCCAATTGACAATAGATTAGGAATTTGCCTATACTGGTCTATAGTAGAAACAATTATTCCTGTAGATATTGGTATTGGCTTATGAAATTTCAATGCATCAGGATAAACTGAACTATTTATGATTTTATTGAAAATAACCCATAAAATTGGTACAATTTCTTCTCGAAATTCCTTGACATTTTTTGGTGAGATTTTATCATAACCCTGGCCTTTGTTCCATGATTGATATAAACCCAGTTACAACATCACTATTAATATTTTCTTCTTCTTCTTTCTTTGGCACTATTCCAAGTTCTTAAGTTATTAAAATTAGAGCTTACACATAGTCAAAAATTGTATTTAATGCATAATAATTAGCTGATTATTTGAAACTCTAATTAATTTTAGCTATTTGTGAATAAATTTTCAAATATATAAATTAAGTCTCTATTACAACTTAATATTTCCGCAAATGTATGCAAAATGGAATTTACAACTTAATGATTTTGTAATAATAATAATTTATTTAAATATTGTAAAAAAGGTTATTTGTAATTAAAATTAATTTTAAGAACTAAAATAGTAAAATAAATACAAACATTAAGTACCACTCGCATGTAAATAGAAATAAGTTCCATAAAACAAACTAAAATAGACAATAATAATAAAAGCAAAACATAAAACAACGAATCAATTTCAACAACTCGACTGCACCACAGACACTTTTAACATACCAACTGCCAAATACATTGCGTCAGCTGAAATGCAAATCAAGAAAAGTGTAAAATATTTCAAAATTATATAAATTGTTGAGTCTTCTGTTTGCATTTTAATTATTTTTTTATTCCGAGTGAATCTTTGCATTTGCAAGCTTGATAATAATTTTTGCTGTTATTAAATGGCACATTTTTGTTAGAAAAACATATCTGAATAACTCTGTTTATTTAGTTAAATTTTTTAATTACAAAAACTTACTTATACAGCTTCAGATCGTTTTTTTTTTACAAAAATTTTATTAACATTATTATTGAATATTTCGCTAACAGTTTGTTAGCAGCTTCAGTGTGTTACAAATATTATCCTGAAGATGCTAACAAATTGTTAGCGAAATATTCAATAATATTGTTAATAAAATTTTTATAAAAAAACGATCTGAAGCTGTATAAATTCGCTTTTTTTCAATAATTAAAAGGATCAAATAAGAATTATATATTTTTTAATTACACTGAGATTGCCAATTGAAAGAAATATTTTGCCACCAAAACTCCCATTGTTTCGTTTAAGCGAATCGGTTGGTTATTCAGAAATTTGCTTTAACAAACAGCGCAACCATCAGAGCTACCAAAATATCAATCTGCTAATTTCCTGGCCCCTTAGTCCGATTTTTATAACTTTTCTTTTTAGCATATAGTAGATTTGTTTTGATTTTTCGCACCAGTCTTCTAGTGTTAACAACTTTTTCTAAGCGCTATTTAGCTTATGTCTTGAAGATTTCTCTTTTTCCAGAACAATTTGGTCAGAATTTGTGTGTGATATTTTGAAAAAATGTTGCATTTCCTTTTAATCTTAAACTACGGGTCACGGTTAAGACCACTTGAAGTTCCGTTCTTAGTGGGTCGTATATTTTTCAATAACTTGTCAACTGCCAAAAAAAATTCACTGCCATTGGAAAGGTCACCTTCTCAAGACTAAAAATCGAAAACATTATTTAAGCCTGAAGCCAGACGGTCCTTCTGCAAACAAAAAATTAAAAGCAATCTGTCCAAACTAGTTTGGACAAAAAACAAACTAGAATTATTTTTGAAAAGCTGGTAACACTGATGGGATATTTGGAAGATAGTTTCCAATTGTCAAGGTCTTTGTCAGAAAACCGAACCTTCCTTTTATGGAGGCCATTAAATTTATACTTACTTGCCGTTTAATCACCAACCAAACTAAACTTATCCCCATCAGCGCTACCAGCTTCAAGGTAATTCAGCTCTTGTTCATAAGCATTTAATTGAATAAATACCTTTAATTGAAAGAAATTACTAAGGTTATTTTCTTTCACCCAAAATCTTATTATAATTCTTCTCCCCTACGAGAGAATTATAATAAACCTTTGTTGCAGATTGCCCATTGTCAATTAACCCCCCTTTCAATCGAACATCAAAGGTTATTTAACAAAGAGTTCTCAAGATCCACAACAACCAAGAAATTGAATCTCTTTTGTTCACAATCATTTTTTCACACTCTTGAATAGAATAAATAGACTTCTTTGATTTATACACTAAAGGCCATATTCATAATAAATATTTTTGGCTTATAAAACTCTTATTTTACAAGTGTTCCATACAAATTTGTCAAATAGCAGCATTATAAATCTGTCATAATTTTTATGGATAAGGGTGTAAGGTGTTAGCAGACGTTTAATTTTTATATTATCAAATAAGATATTACTATCTGTTACCACCACTACTGCTTAATCAAAAAATAGCTAGCTTCACGTACATAATTTGTTCTGTAAACACAGCTCTACTAAATGTCAAATTATATGTTTGTATTGGTTGAGTGACTTTATATTTTATTACGCGATCATAAAAATCCAAAAGAATTCCACGCGGATTTCTGATTGACGTGCAGATAAAAGGGTTGGAAATCAGCCATTTTTAGCTGAGTTATCCTGCCAAACTAAAGCGGTGACCACACCAAAAAGAATTTTAACGCATAAGTATTTAATTTTAATAAAGTCACAAGGCCATTTAAATTGAATGAAAATTGAAATAAAGAATTGTAACTAAATTAGACTTGCGCGCTTATAATCTATAGTGGAAGCCACCAAGGCAGATACCTCGCCAACACTATCCAATTAACGCGAATATCATAAGCATGAAAAAGTGGTCAAGAAAAGTATTTTGGTCTTGGTGGAAAGAGTAAAATCGCAGTGCAATTTTCGAGACACTCAGTAAAAAATTATTTTGTATTGAGTTAAATCAGGTGTAAGTTCATTCTACATTACTTTAATGATTGATACTATTAAACAGGATGAAGAAAATATCAATCATCTTTAGCTAGTTGGACACTTGCTGTTTCGAAGCCGCCATTTTTCTCCTCAGTACCCATCCCTGTGCTCAGGAGCTCATGTTTCTGAAGCAACACTCAAGCAACTCACCCACTCAAGTTGTTGTATTCTTTCTGTCTAAGTTTTTTACTATATCAAACAAAACCATTATTTTTTTTAGTTTATCAAGGGAGAAATGTGACTGCTTCACTGCTTTGATCACTAGCTAAGAATCCTTTATGTTTTCTTTGCTTTGCTTAATAATATCAAATACAAAAGTAAGATAGAATGAACTTAAGCCTGATAAAGGTAATACAGAATAATAATATGGGAAAAAGTTCGAATAATAAAAATTTATTAATAATAAAAACTATTAGAATAGTTTCAAATAAAAGATTTTAGCTTATTTAGCCTCTAAAACTAACAAAAAAATTCACACCACACATGTCTCCTCCAATAACCAAAGCCAACTGAAACGCCATTACGCAAGCAATTGTCTCAACGTTAAACAGCAGAAATTGGAAAACTAAAAGTATCTACTACAAGGAAAATCTATGGCAACTTGCTAGAGATTATATGCCATGGGTGACTCAAAAAAGAGCCAATGTTATTGATTGGCATACTGTGGATTCTAGTGGTAGCACAAACACAGTATAGATGGCCTAGCTGGCTACAGTCATTATTTTTACGATACGAATTAGGAAAGGTTTTGGGGATATGGTCTAAACATTAATATTGGCCAGCAACTAATGCCAACCAAAACATAATCAAATATGTGTGGGTTTGGCTTTCGAGTACAGTTTATGAAGGTAGATCATTTTTAAATGATAAGGACTCACTTATCTATGGTCGCAGTGCAAAAGCCCATCCTGGATCAACCTAGTAATAATACAATACAATACAATACACTTATTTATATCACAGATGACACAAATGAGTGTAGTAAAATTTCTTTAGGTTTTTTAAAATTCTTGCTAGACATGTGTGTAGCAAGTAGCAGTCGAAAAGTGTATACTTTTGAATGATATTATTATGCTTAACATAGTGCAAGAGCCCTGAAGAACACTATGCTGATGGTCTGGTTAATGTTTCTTCGTGTGTAGTAATGTTTCTTCCCAAAAATTGTATTTCAAGAGCATCAAAACCTGTGGATATTTTTCATACATATTCCAATTGTAATGTTTTCTCGTTTGTATCAATGTTCTTTCGTGCTATTTTCTCATTGTGTAAAGTACAGTTAGGTAGACCTCGTAAAATAAGAAATGAGTAACACGCAAAACGAAGAAAAACGAGATATTAAAAATGGCAACAATTGACATTTTTAAAATTCAGAATTCCGAATCAGCTCTTCAGTTCTTATCGTTTCGCACCATGGGCGCTGTGACAAGGTCTCAGTAATAGCTTTCCGTTTTTACTCTATGAGATAGAAACACATTTTTCGTTAATGTTCCTTTACCTATATTATGCATAAAGTATCCTGAAAAAAACTGTTTATTTTACACCTAATTTTCCCTTATCCTATTTGCTTTGCCTTTTTTCTTTAGCAGTATCAGCGTTTGAGTTATTCTCGAGCTTGAGGTACTTCTTGTTTTTGCAAATAATAATATTTTAAGAATTATTGCATTATTTATTCTTGCAAAGTATATTGGCTTTTATACAAGTAAGTTGGCATCAAAATCTTAAACATGCTTGATACTTGACATGTGTACGGGAGCGTATGAGCAATGCATAAGATGTAATAAAATATTAACCCCAGTAAACGTTTAAGTAGGGGACATTAAATTTAATGGCTATGCTTTTTACATTTTAAAATGAAAGTCATTCTTATATAAATGTATTATTAATTAATTTCTATTATTCGAACTTTTTCTTGTATAATTATTTCTGTATTACGTTTATCAGGCTCAAGTTCTTTCTATATTATTCTTGTGACTGATATTAATTAAATTAGACAAAGAAGACATCAAAGACATTTAGCAGGGGGGACAACTAGTTGTTTCGAAGCCGCCATACGTTCTCGTCAACACCCGTCTTTGAACTCAGGGGCTTGAGTGGCTGAGTGGCATGGTTGTCGCTTTAGAAACATGAGCCCCTGAGTTCAAAGACGGGTGCTGACGAGAAAGTGTGGTGGCTTCGAAACAACTAGTTGTCCACCCTGCTAAATGTCTTTGATGTCTGCAATGCTAAATGTCTTTGATCTGTCTCATAATCGAGACACAATCATTGGTCGCTTCAGGTTTGGTATATTCTTGCAGGAACTGTAATATATTTTTACTTCTGCACTGGTCCGATCATTTCAATAAATTGCTGATGTTTTTGTTAATACTGAACAATGATAATAAAAGAAATTTTAGCCCGTTCAATAACCAGATGTTTCTGAACCACCAGGCTCGTCGTCACTACTGAAATGAACTTACCAAAGTTCACTCAAAATTATCTTTTTCTTTTTACTTTATCAATATCAACCAAAAAGCCACTGTTTTATAGTCTCACGAGACTGTTGAATACTTTGCTTTATCTAGCAATGCTCAACAAATTTTTTTAATGCTCTTGTAATCTGCATTTAATTTCCTTATGCTCCATATTTTAAGACAGCATTTCAAACACTATGCCAGGTCCTTGCACTTTTCTTAACATTTACTGCAATTATTTTTATTTTATGGAACTTTTCTCCAAAATATTTATTTATAATAAATATTATTCTTGTCCGCTTATACCTTATTTGCTTACAAAATTGTTTAAAGCAACTTTGACACAACGAATAAATTAACCCGCCGCAAATATTTTAGCGCCAACGCCACTGATGAAATATGTACACACAGCCAGCATCCAGGCTTTGTATACAATTAATATAATTTCATAAAAGTTTCACTTCACACTGAATTTTCATTACTTTAAAAATATGACTTTCAGTAGCGTTACCATCAATTTAATTGCAGCACGAGGCTTTTGACAGGCTGTGCCATCGTCAAACTTTGTAATAACTTGCATTCACTTGTTTTGATTGTAAAACGGAGATACCTCGATTGCAAGTAGCCTTATAAGCCCAGCTTGTAAGACAATCAAGAACTGCCAAAGTGCACAAAACGGCCGCATAAACGCGAACAAATGGGCAACAGTATTATAGTATTTCTATCAACAAAATGCATGATATGTTTGTTTGTGTTGTGTTTGTTGCAGTTATGGGACTACCTGATATCGAGGTACCTTGTGTAAAACCCAGAAACGAAAAACACAGCTGTATTTTGTTTTTTTTTTTATTTTTATTTGAACCGGCACTCACGGGATGACCCCTACATACAAAATACATACTTATTAAAAGTAGTTATAGAGAGGAATGCGCCCATGCACAATGAATATGAATTTGCTGCACTGTAAGTGGCACTTAAAAACCAATTCTCACTGGCGTGCGTTATACGGTGTGCCGTCCACTCGACTAGAAAAGAATATGCCGTAGACGGTGCAAGTATATCGCGTAAAGTTATGCAAGTTTCGGCTAAAGAGCTTTGATCTCTTTTGAACAGTGTTCATTATAACAGTGATAAGAGAGTTTAAAACACCCCATCTTGAGACGGTGCTCAAGTGCATCAATAAAATTTGATACCCGATAACCTACTTGTGCTTTCTCTTGCGTGCTGTAGAGTAACCTCAATTTGAAGTGAGGCACCGGCTCAGGCACGAGACTAGTATTCTATTTTCGGTCGGATAAAAGTGTTATAAATTATAATATAACAATTAGAAGTACATAAACGAAATAATATGAAAAATTAGTTTAGTAGAAAAAAAACCAGTATTTCTTTCAAAAACTTCATCAGCTTTAACCTCATTTTATACACTCGCATCAAAAAAAAATCATGCACCTTGCTGCTAAAAGTTTTCCCTTGCACAAGGGACCACTTAATCCAGATTCTTGACAGTTTGAAAACTTCTGAATTTAACACAAACACACACACACACAAAATGGACATGAACTGGATATTACACTTCCTGGTGGCCTGTCGACCCGAACGAAATACCAGACATTCTTAAGAATTTTATTGCATAAGATCAGAACTAAAATGTCCGTCAGCACAGCAAACGTGAATGCTGCAGTCGCTTATTTTCGCACAACTTTAAAGTATAAAGTATTTATAAGTGTGTGGTGGCCCCCCAAAAAATTATATATGTAAATATATACAAGCCATGTGCATGCTAAAGCTTCTTTAGTTAAAACCATTGTGAAGGTTGTAAAACGTAATATGTTTAACAATTCAACAAATGAAAAAGCGCAATTATGCACGATACGCAAGCACCTATTTAAAATGGTTGACAAAAAAAAAACGAATTTGTCGGAAACATCAGCAACAAAAACATCAATTTAGTATGTACGGATGCAAATGTGTGTGTGTATGGAGTGTTATAGTATTAGTACAGCAATACAAGTAGCCAAACTCAACCACAAACAATTATAAAAAAATTAAAATTTATTTTTAAATGCCTACACAGCCATAAGCAACAACAAAACTGCAGAAACATTTTCTGCACTGCCGGTGTTGCCATTTACCCATCATTGACAGACAACTCATACCAATATGGTAAGCGAAGCCAGAACTTGGCTTACTATAGTGTAAAAAAAACCGGCACCTGGCCTATGGCTGGTATTTGGAAACTGTCGGAGCTGTTTGCTTATATGTTATTCAAATTAACGGGATCCCTACCTTGCACAGTAGTCCCTATTCTACGTTCATGTATTACAGCTTCACGTACACTAGTGTTCCAAATGCTCCGATAATGGAATTCTTAGCGTTTCGTTTCACTCTGACGAGTACGGAACCCTAAACACACTGCTCTTGGCATTACAATCGTACAACAGCACACAGAGCGAAAACTTCCTAATAGATTCAATAAGATTTTCTCTTTGAAACGTTTTTAGGCTGAGGGGTATCCCAGCAGAGAGAAAAGAAGATTTTTCTATGGGTATTTCTTATTATTTCCATGTTGCAAATCTTATTAATTGTCTCAACATGAAAAACACATAAAACCAAGAAGAAAACTTGTTACTCACGTTTGTTTTTACTCAGTTTCCGATTTGCATGGTACCAAAAAAAAAATTCTATAGAGAAGAACTTATTGATTCTATTAGGTTTTCTTGTAAATTGTATACAATAAGGATTTCTTATTGATTTTAGGTTATCCTATTAATTTTTCCCTATTGGTTTTATTAGTTTCCTATATAAACACACGTAAATCATCTTTTTAATTTCATTAATTGTTGTTTTTTCAATAAGGGTTTCCCATTTAAAATAATAAGGAATCCTTCTTGAAAAAAAGCCATAGAGATATCTTATTGATTTTGTTCTACTTTATTAGGTGCTTTTTTCTCTGTGCACAGCAAACAAATGTGAAAACGTATTCTTCTTGATATACATATTTCTTCATTGATTTGCATAGTGTGTAAAATTTACCCAGACATATATGTATATGTATCACTTGGTTGTTTTTATTATTCTTCTTCACTTAAAATACTGTTTATTCTCATATCCAAAAACAATATAATAATAGGTGGTTCAATTGTTCTAACTCTTTTGGTTTTGTTTATGGTTTTCTTATGGCAACATTCAAAACAATACTGAAACACAACATTCGAAATGTTTTGTTTCGTTTGTTTGCAAACACTGCAAGCAAGTGATACAAAGATTGATGCTTGGCAGAAACCTCAGTTTAACTTTGCTTAGATTTTTTCCATGTTGGAAGAATATAATTTTTCTGCATATATATTTTTTATGAAACTGGCAACACTAGAGCGTATCATTCCCATCGTTGCTGCAAATTGTTTTTGCTGTTAAACACAGTTTCGCAATTGTTCAATTGTTTTTAGTATGTGGGTACATTTAAAACAATTACAATTTAATGCATGGAATAAATAATTTTTACAAATGCTTCATTGCGGACAAAGTTTTCATTTTATCAAAATCTCAAATGTTTCCCCAATCGTGCATTTGGACAACCCGGATAAAAATCATGACACAAAATGCTCACAATATATCTAGAAATATGAATACATACGCGCATATGTATGCATAAATGTTTGTTTATGCCATGAGTACCATTTCATTACAAGGGCCTAAATGCATTCATTGTTGTACACACAATCAGCCCAGTTACTGGCTTAAATCTACATGCTAAAAATCAATGTTGAAATCTGGGTTTGCCATAATAGAAGCAAGAAAAAAGCTTAAAAGAAAAATGTTAAATCAAATTAAATACATTTCAGTAATTATTATTTTCAATAAAACCAAGGCGAATTCACACAAGGTGAACTTGGTAGCACAGGTGATGCTTCTTGCACCAAAAAGCTGTTACGTGTCAAACTATTTTTCTCTTTGCTTACAAAAAAGTTATTGCCATTTTATTCTAAAAATTTTGAGTGGTCGAGGAACTATGTGACTATAGTTTTTTTTATTTTCGTAGTGTTTAAAGCACAAATATAACTATTAAAGTGTTTAACAAATATTTAGACATTGCCAAGACAAAATCACTTGACACTAGCAAAAGCATGTGCTAGTTTGTATGCGCTGTGTGCCGAATTCTAATGCCTCTGACTTACTTCTCAACTTGTAACGATCCCCCATCTACCAACATTTTCTTATTGCATATTGATTTCGTTGAGATCAAGGCACCGTTTTAGCAGGTGGACTCACAAGAGTAGCTGACTATTGCTTCTAGCCTCAAGAACTGTCAAAATACACAACACAGATGAGAACTAATGGGTGACAAAAAGTACTTCTACTCATGATACAACTAATAAGTTAGCCTTATCAGCTGAACCGTTAATCATCTGACTACTTAAAACTGTCAAGAGAATACAGAGATGAAATGTAGCCAAAATGAGATAGCAAATCAGCACAAACTCTGCTCATCTCTCTTCGGTAAATGTAGAAGTGGCGTCTTTCTGCAAATTTTCAGAAGTAGTACAAAAACAAAATGCATGATATTTTTATTGAAGGTGTTGTTATTGTAGGGAAGAGCTTACCTTATTAGTTTTATCTTGATTCTACCAACCAAAAATATCCGTATACTTGGTATTAAATTACCTTAATTGAGATGTATAGTTTTAATTCATTTGTTTTTAACTTCTATTGAGAATAGTTTTAATTATATGGTGTTTTCTTCTGTAACATAAAATGGTGTAGCGTACTACTTCTTATAGATTGCATCTCAAGTAGAATGACTTTTTAGCGGTGATCAAGAACAAGGGCTAAGGAAACTTTTACTTTCCGCTGAACAAATTTCAGTACTCAGTTGAGAAGATGCTTTAGTTGGAAACGTTTTTTTTTTTAATTGACAGAAGGCAATAAAAAAGTTGGTAAAGTTTTTGAAAACGTTTAACAACTACAAAAAAAAATAACAGAACACAAAAACAGACTCATAATCAGGGACCGGAAATGAGAGTTATTTTTCAATCTTTGAAGAAATAAATCATACATAAATGAACATCGTAGAAAACTTTTAATTACAACATCATGATTTTTAGCCGAAATGCATCCAATATATTGGATGATTTTTAAATTTTTGATTTTTATTTTAACAATCAAAAATAAGAGTTATTTGTCATTTTTATTTTTTTAAATGAAAAATAAAAGTTATTTTTGATTTTTATATCAATAATAAAAATCAGTTCAAAACTCTTATTTATTTGCTGATGCCGTATGTATTATAATATGCTGCTTCATTCAAATTTCTATATGAATATAATATCCATTATCAGCTATAAAAACATGAATGCATAGAAATAGCTTATAAGTTTTGGCTGCCATTCAAGTCAGTGGTAAGAGGTTGTTTTCAGGTGTTCAATTTTACCATCATAATTGCTTTTAAATGTTCCTCAGATGAATTATATCTCAAATCTCCCAATATTAATCTGACCTTTCTACACTGACTTGAGTGGCAGGTACAGAATGAACAATTAAAGCTAAATTTCGAAGCAATGGAAACACAAATTGTTTTCTCTCCCCATATTCCAATAAATTAGCAGAAGTAACAAAACGCTTTTCTTTGTAATTGTCTATTACAAAATAAGCTTTGCGGACACATTAGCTATGGCACGAATTTTGAATTGATTTTTATTATTGATATAAAAATATAAAAATCAAAAATAATTTTTATTATTGATATGAAAATATAAAAATCAAAAAATAACTTTTATTATTGATATAAAAATATAAAAATCAAAAATAACTTTTATTTAATTGATTTTTTATTATTGATATAAAAATATAAAAATCGAAAATAACTTTCATTTTTCATTTAAAAATATAAAAATCAAATATAACTTTTATTTTTCATTTAAAAAAAATAAATATCAAAAATAACTCTTATTTTCTATCTAAAAATACAAAAATCAAAAATAACTCTTATTTCTTGATTTTTTTGATAAAAGTCATAAGAGTTTTACGGTCCCTGGTTATAATAGTTTTATAGCAGCTTCAGTGTATTCCCCCAGTTTTGTATATTGCAAAATAAGTTATGTTATGTTACGCAGGCTGCCGGATATGAGACCGGCTCACTTGTATCCTAGAAAAAGGTCCCGTTGTGCTACTCGAATAGGCTGTAGGGAGATAAACCTACATACCTCCGGCCGGTTCTGATCTGAACCAGCCCGATGAACGGATGAAGGAGTCCACCCTATCCAATCCGCATTCCGACACTTCCCGTAGTCCATTCAGCGTTGGTCTGCCCAAGTAATTTGCTCTCTTGTCAGAGAGTGCCGGCCATCGACAGAGAAAGTGTTCGACACTCTCCTCCTCTTCCTCATCTCTGCAGCCTCTGCAGAAATCATTATATGGAAGATTTAGTGTTCTCGCATGTACTCTCATGTAACAATGACCCGTTAGAACAGCCACAAGGGTATGGAGCTTATGCCTCGCAAAGTCCAACAAGGACACAGTTCTCCTCATACTCATACTCATACCTGGGCCATCTGAGCCCCGATATTCGACAGGTGATCTCGTTCCACCACCTTTCCTGCGCACTTCTTAGCAGCTGTCGTTGTATTAGCAGTTTGCAACTATTAAGGGGGACACCAACGAATTCGTCCTCCTATCCTCCTGCTGCCACTTCATCCGTTATTTCATTTTCGGACACACCGTTGTGTACAGGTACGTAACATAAGTAAATTTTCTTGAAATTGAATTTGTTAACAATAAATAGCAGCGTACTTTTTTTACAGCCCAGCTGAGCAACGTGTTCAGAAAATTCAGTTAATTACACATTTTAATATGTGTATGTATCATTTCTTTAGTCTAAGTATATGATTTACAATTGTTAATAATTTTATCAGGTTTGAGTTTGATTTTACTTCCTCAAAAGGGAGAAAGATTTTTTTTGCAATCGAAGCAATATGGATAATTCGTGGATGATGGCCGTGGTGGACGTGAAACAATTATGATGTGTCTTTAAACTTACTTTTCCTGTCTTCTTTAAAAATGTTGATCACTTTCCCACTTTTTGGTTAGTAACAATGTGTGCACGTATTTATGTATGTATGTATTATAACATCAGTTGGAAATGGTGAAAACTAGATCGAACAAAGGATGTGTTTGCTTTTCAGCAAAGTGCTGAACAAAGTGCAATAAATTGTAATTGATAATGAAATTATCGTTTTACCGTAATTAGCTAAGAATTACTTGTACTGAAAATTTAATTTCAATGCCAGCAAAAATTTACTGATCATTGCAAATTTCGAATGCAGTTGATTTATAATGCAGTATACCCCTGTTGAATCTCAGTGGTTGTCAGATGGAGTAACTTGAAATAATTAAAATAAGAGTTTGCATGTACAAATATAACAGGCTTTTGCTGCAATCTAATATACATATGTATACAAAATATTAAATTCAACACAGCAAACAATGTAGAAACTCGTTCGTAATACAAATGCAAAACATACATAAAACAAATGCAGTACCGTACATACAATTATCGTCACCGCAAACAGAATATCTCAGATTGAGTTTCAAAAATGTTAATGGTTTAAATGAGCTACGGAATGGGGTGAGAAGACGAAGCTCTGAAATTGCCAAGAAAAACAATTTCATAATCCTGGCAAATAATTTTTGGTGTGGTTCAGTAAATGGCAAATTATGCAAGAAAATTCAAGCAGCATAAAATAAGTTGTGAAAAAGAAAATAATTCGATTAGGCAACTGTTATTAAAAAAAATTGCAACAACACTTCACTTCACTTCACATATACATATATATGTACAGTCAGCGTGAAAAGAAATTGTACAGCAAAGAGCAGGAAAGTATATTGCAGGTCTTTTAATTATTTTACAAGTCTTCCTGCAAATAACATTAAAAAAACGAAGTTTTTGATTTGGAGTATATTTTCATAACAACATATTTAAGAATATTTTCATTCAACCAATGATATTCTGTCATGAAACAAATTTTAATTAAATCATTAGCTTTTTATTTTGACGGTGAGGTAGGGTTTAAAATGCCTTCGCACTTACAGTGGCCGCCGCCAACTGCGTTGTGTGGTGTATCCACAAAAAAACTTCCTCCTCTTTTCAGGGGTGATCCTTCGCGGAACCGCTATCTACGTCCCCCAGGACTCTTCTCTATTTACCCACGTCTGGGCCCGTCATTTACCTCGTTCCGCTGGACTGCATCGAGATGTGCCTTCTTCAAGCGTAGTATAAACTCTACGTAGTGCCTCACAGCGTTCCAGGGTTCGTTCTCTAGCATTTATCCGATTATGTTATCGGGTTTAAAATCACCAATCTGAATCCTCAGTAAATTACATTCTGTCTGCCACCTCGTGCAGCTGAAAAATGTATGATCTGCGTCATCTTCCGTAACTTCGCAGTAAATGCAGAAAGGATCTGTTACTTTACCCATCCGGTACAGGTACTTCCGGAAATAACTGTGACCTGAGAGAAACTGGGTTAGGAAATAGTTAGTTTCCCTGAATCTTCTCTGCACCCAGCCCTGAATGCTAGCGATAAGTTTTACCGTCCATACCCCGTAGTCTTCCGCTAGCCACCTGTTTTGCCATCTCTGTACAGTCCGTGATCTGAGGTCAGCGGCACAGAAATCATTAGCTTAATGACTACAATTCACATATTTAATACAACGATCACTAGTATTACAGCAGGTGGGCCAAGAGAAATCACCCTATTGGAAGTTGCTCTTATTTTTGCAAATGGCCGAACATGGCCTAAACATGATCATGAGCCGTCTCCATTAGCCATGTGCCATGTTGGACATCATGTTCATAACAAGTTCATAGCTACTGGGAGACCCCCAGTTAAGCTTTTATTATTAATACCATCAAGCCGTGGTGCTTTTCTTTGTTTTAATTTTTTAATAATATAAGAAATTTCTGTAACACTCAGGAGCAATGATTCTGTCAGTTAGAAATTAACTACTGAAAAGTATGAATTTTGTTACTGACTAACGAATTTGTTTCAGTGTTGCCAAGGCGACATGTTATTAAATGATTCAGAGCGAAGTTCATACATTCTACTGACTATTTGGACTGAAGTGTTAACAATATGCACATATTTTTGTCGGCGAAACAAAGTCTTAAATATATTTAGTAAAAGGGCTCTTGCCTTCGTTAAAAAGAGACTTTTATATATTCTTACTTCTGCATAGACAAAACAATATTTTACATTTCTGGTGACGACACTTGCATAAGCATTTATGCATAATCTATATACATACATACATATGTATGTATGAATGTATGAGTGTTTGCATCGAATTAATGAATGTATCCTCCTCTTAAATTTCGATACAGAAGAGCAACAAAACCAGTAATAACAACTAAAACAGCAGCAGTATTTACAACAGCAGATTAAATTACAACGGCACCAGAGCAAAGGAGCATAAAAGTTTGCACATACAAACACACCCAAACATTAAAAATCATTTGTACTAAAGTTTTTATTAAATCGAACAAAAACGCATCAGAAACTATTTTGGTGAATTTTTTAATTTTTTTCTTATTTATTCATGTGCACACAAAATATATTTACAGTTGTGGATAAAATAAATGGGCCATTAAGCCCAACACTACAACATAAAATTTAGGAATAGTCGGGGTTTTATTAAAAATAAAATCAAAAAGAGTCGAAATTAGTTATACTGCTTTCGAGGATTATTCTTGATTCTTTTTGATTATTTTTCACATACAGTAGACTCGCGAAAACGTGAACATCGAAAATCGTGAACATTTTTATTTTAACATTGACTACTCTAAAACGCGAAGAAGTGATGATGGCTCTAAAACGTGAACTTTCTTAAGTCAGTTCTGTAGTTTTTATACATTTTGGGAATAGCGGTATTTTAATTTATTTACAGCTTAGAGACAAAAACATCTTTTAGAAGTGTATATATACATAATATTTAACTTCAGTTTTTATGTGTCGACAACGAATTTTTGTCGGCATATAGGCAGCTGAAAAATACAGCAAACATTTTTGAAAAGATTCAATTTTGGACGTGAATTAATTTTTAACTTATGTTAGAAAATATGTGCTGAAAAATATTTCATTCATACTCCAACTAAAAATCAAATTTGACTACTGTTTTATTTCCAAAAAATGGCTATACAACAATTTAATTACCAAACACAAAGTACCTGTGTACAGTAAACGCAACTGAATGCCTACACACTGAGAAAGTGGCCAGAAAGCTGTCAGAAAGTTAAGCAATGAAAAAATAAAATACAAGGAAAAAACAGCTTTTGACATTTTGATCTAAGACAAGAAGAGGAAAAAAAGATCAATCAGATGTTGACTCGAATTTACATTATATATATAGATATAGCCTTTGGTCAAACGTTTTTTAACTGTCACTTATTTCTCAATTCCATTGTTTCTCTTTCAATAAAATACCGCTTTCTAATAAGTGATCATTGAGATTTTGTCATCAGCTGATTTTATTCATTCGCCATCAAGAGGTTGTTTTTGGTTGATACCACATTTGAAAAGCTGATGTTTATGAAGGGACACAAAAACATTTTTGATTAAAAGTATTTTGTGTTTTAAATACATATTTTTGTTACACTGTATTTTGTATTTTGTATTTCAAATACTTGCTTTTAGAATGCAGTATTTTGTATTTTAAATACATGGAGAAAAAGTATTTGTATTTTGTATTTTAAATACACAACTTTCATGTATTTTGTATTTTCTATTTTAAATACATCAAAGCATATAAATATTTTGCCCAGCACTGAGTCCAGTTGTGTTGTTTGCTACTGACTAAATCATTTCTAAGCCATTTTCAATATAGTTTTGGTATTGTGTAAATTTTTTGCAAATTTTCGTGTTTTTGGTCTAATTTTGTTGCTTGCAACTCTTGAAATCCCTTTTAAACTGTTATGAATATATTTTTTGGGTTGTGCAAGTTTTTCGTGAATTTCTCATTTGTGCTGATATCATGAATTCCGACGTAGCTATGAAATTTTCGAAATTCGGAAGATTGGTATTATGAATTCCGAATGAAATGTACATTTAGCGTTTTTTTTACCAAAAATTTGTACGAACTCTTCTTACCGTTGGGAGAATACGAAAAGAAATTAAGAACAAATTAAAAATAAGTTTTTAAATTGAATAAAAACAATTTTTAAGTAGTTATAAAATTATATTTCTTTAATAACTAATTAGTACATTTCAAAATACTTATCGGTTTTGCCCTGATTTGAAACAAAAAAAGTAACACAAACTAACTGCTGATTATACGTGTTGAAAAAATCGCTTCATATACACCATTTGCAACACCTGACAGATTAGTTGGAAAATAATTAACAATATTAACAAAGAAAAAGAACAAAAGCAGCTTTTATGTATGGAAATAAATGTGTGTACGGAAAAGTGGTACGCGAAGACAATTGCAGCATCCACATCTTTTCCAATACCATGCTGATATCCACCTTCTGCTAAAAATCGAATTTTGCAGGTTTGTTCAGAGAGAAATTTTTAATAAAGCCAAACGGATAATAACATATGTACATATTTTCATAACTGCTGATATGTTTTAACAATTTACGCCCTGTAATCCAAATCAAGGGAATTGTAACTACCCCTCAAGACTTTGCACTCTACTCAGCTTTTGACTTAAGATTCCTCTTCCGTCACTGAAACGGCTGCATCATTCGAGTTCATTGGTTTTCGTTTTTATTTTTTGAAAAATATTTTTAACGAGAATGTAAACAAAAAATATCTGTTTTTCATTTAAAAAGTTGGTTTTACTAATTCGAACTTACGTCAAGAGGATGGCAACACCAACTTCGAATCCGTCGGAATTCATGATACCTTTCTGTACGAATTCGCGGCGGAGACTTTCGATTACGAGCGATGTTCACTCGAAATTCAAAATAAGGCTGAAGCTCTAAACACATAGACGACAGCAGACGGCAAATGCTGCCTACTTCAAGTGCAGCCAACTTCAAATGTTGTTCTGAAGTCGGCTTCATAATTATTTTGAAGACAGCAACAACATAATAATCAGCTGGTGAAAAATCAAGGGAAAAGATGAAGAACACTTTTTCAAAGCCACCAGGATGAAAATTAAATAAAGTATCACAAAAAATTAGCTCAAACGAAAAAAATTGTTTTGATATTGAAAATGAACAGCTGTGTATTTTAGCAATGCTAATTTCAGGGATGCCGTATTTCTTATTTCATAATGAATAAAATTGAAAATATTGATGAAAAATGTAATAACATCACGAAAAAACTATAAAAACACATACATTTATTTATTTATTGTATTTTTGCAATGTTCTTTTGTGTTTAATATCAAAATAAAAGTTTTTGTTCTAATTTGTCCAATTTATATATATAATGGCAACACTATATTTGCTTATTTGCTGCCCGTCAAAATAGAAAATAGCCTAAGTTGGCAGCAGCAGCAAATGCTGTTGTGCAGTTGTGCTGCCCTACTGCCGTCAAAATAATCGTTTCCATTTAAACACATGCATTTTATTTTTGACATATTGCTGCTTGCTGTCTGCTGTCGTCTATGTGTTTAGAGCTTGATAAATTTTAATCTGTAACGGGACATTTATTAAGAGTTCGAGTAAAAAAAAATTTTCTTTTTTTTTAATTTCAAGCTCTGCCGGTTTTACATACATACAGATGTATGTATATCTGATTTTAATCGATTGCTTTTGATTTTTTTCAATAATCAATCCCGATTATTCAAAAAGCAATTCCGATTATTTTTAGACTCTTTGTCTTTATAATTGTTACTACTCAGAAATTTCCTGAAGAAGGATAATGTAATCACTGTGTTTGTTTTTGAAAAAGAATGTAGTTGATTAGTAGTTAGTAATCGTAATCAAAATTTAGCAGCTCTGTTTTGAACCATAAAAGATAGAGACCTAAAATTTGATTGTTGAATTTAGTTGCTTAGTCACTTCAACAAGTACTAAGGAGTGCAAACTTACATAGTTCCGAAAAACAAGGGGCATTCTTTAGTTTGCAAATTAACTATTACTACTAGACCATAAGATATAGAGATTTAAAATGTAGTTAGCAAAAAATCAAAATGTAAATGACACTTAACTTATGGGAGTGTACCATTTAATTTAAAAATTAGCTGTAACTTTCGAGCCATATGATATAGAGATCAAAAGTTTTCACTGGATATGTAGTGGCCTGGTCACTACAACCTTGCTGAACGAATTAGTGCCATACTTGGCTAAATTTGTTTTAGTTTTTGCTCATTTCAAAACAGTTAATATTACCTGAATTGTCGACTGACATTTATCGGCCACTGTTTGCTCTCACAAAAGTTGTAGGCAAAATAATTGTTCAGTGTACGTTTCTGTAAATGGTCTCCATCTCTAACTAAAAATACTTGAAAGTAAGTAAAAATTGTATTTTATGAATGGTAGTACTTATGCGTATTTGTTTGAACTTCTTCTTATTGCTATTGGAAACGTTGCGGTTGTAATAAATATTCTTTGGTCAATTAATATCATGTTTGCATTTGTACGCAGACCGATAAACAGATACGCAGCCACACACCCCAATACTTAATCATCTGGTCTCAATATCGGCAACGACACAATAGAAAAACAAAGAGCAAGAGACAATACAAATGAAATGTTTGCTTGTTATTAAATTATTTTAATGCCATTGTTGTTGCTGCTGTTGTTGTTGTTGTTGTTTTAGGTGAGATTTAAACTTGAAAAACAATTTCCCAACAGCCAGTATTTTACTGCATTTAATTCCAAACACAATAATCCTGTATTTGTTCATAACAAACAATGCTGCACTTGATGCATATGATTTTATCTGTTTGTGTTTGAAAAGAGAGCTGGAAAAAAATCGACAAAATCAAAAAGATTTTGCCGGCAATAGACGTATGTAGCAAAATTTTGCTCATGCATGCATACACATGTGTGTGTGAGTGAGCATACACATATGTATATGTGTATATATTTGTTTGCCCGATGCATACGAAAAATGGGAACACCACTTGCGTTATTTGTTTGCCTCTCATTTACACATGCAAGTAACTTCTTGCAAGTTGTGTGTACATATTAACAACCAATACACTACAGAGACACTACTTGCTTGATTATATACACAGGCAAGCTCATTTTCAAAATGTTGTCAAAGAAAATGGTCTTAAAGAAAATTTTGCCTTACTTCACAAAATAAAAGAATTAAATGAAAGCAATAATAATAAAGCAATTATGCGGAAAAAGACCCCAAAAAAATCATTGTTCCATTTTTTTATATTTAACAAGTAAGAGTGATATATTCGGCTGGGACGAATCTCAAACACACTTCAAAATGATATATGTACCATTCTGATTGATTTTTGGTGCCAAAAGTTGTTTTATTTGCCTTTTAATGCTGACTTCTTGAGAAATCTGGAGGAGCGTTATCTCGGGTGCATATGGAATGTATAAAAATGTTCTAACTTTGCCTCTGAACAACCTATATGTACCATTCTGACAAATTTTTAGTGCAAAAAATTGTTTGGTTTGGCTCCAGGGCCGACTTCTTGAGATAACGGGAGGCGCTATATCTCGAGTGTATATGGGCCGATGTAAAAAAATTGTCCAGTTTTGCTTGTGAATATCCTATATGTACCATTCTAATTGATTTTTGGTGCCAAAAGTTGTTTTATTTGGCTTATAGAGCCGATTTCTTGAAAAATCGGGACACGCCATATCTCGAGTATATATGGGCCGATTTAAAAAATTCTTCGGTTTTTGGGATCTAATGGGCATTTAAAATTATATGGCTTACTTTTTAGGAAAAACCATTTTTTCAACAATCTGACCAAAAATGCTTCTCAAAACCCGGCTTTTGGATATATCTCGGCTATTCGTGGACCGATCTTACTGAATTTCAATAGCAGACCCACTACCGAGATTTAACACATTCTAACGAAAGAATGAGGTTTCTGTCTCCAACCGTTTTCTCGGACGCGGTATTTCAACGACTACACACGGACAGACGGACATCGCTTCATCGTAATCTCTATTGATTCTAATCCAGAATATATATACTTTATGGGGTCTTAGATGGTTACTTCAATGCGTTACACACGGAATCACAAACTTATATATACCCTCACATATTTTTATGAAGGGTATAAAAACCACTATCTTTTGCCTTTTTGTGTATTCTTTATTCTGTTCTTGGCGGTCTACATGACTTTTTAATGGTTGAGTTGCCAACTTATTTTCATACGATCTGTTATGGGGGAAGCAAATTATACGAATAGCTTTTTATCAAATAAATAGTAAATTTATACTAAAAAAAAAAAAATGTATACATATTTTACTTCAACTTTTTTTATATTTTATCTTATTTTTCGGTATGTAAGATCAAAAAAAAATCATTCCTTGTAAGTTATCTATTAAAATTAAAATATAATCTTTATAAGGTAACACTGTTTTTGCATTTGGTCATTTTACCGACATGTAAAAAAACTACTGGCAATCAAAATCTCTTGCAATTGAGCTCAAGAATTGTAGAAGTATGATGGTATTAGTAAAAAATGTCAATGTATTGAGTTACTTACACTTGTACTTGCGTGTGTAATTGTGGGGGTTATATGCCATTAGGTCTTGGGAATTCTTGATTTCGCAGTATTGACATAAATAGCTTCCGAGAAATTTTCTCTTTTTAAAGACAAGTAATTCCCTCGTAACATAACATATCCTAATACAACGGGACCTTTTCTAGGACCCAAGTGAGTCGGTCTCAGGACCGGCGGCCCTCGTAACAAGACAAGTAATTTGTGGGCAAGGAATGTTTGTTTTTTGTAAAAGCTATTCACAACGCAATGCCAAATGTTAAACTAAAAAAAACAATAAAAATTAAAAAAAAAATACCCCATGTTCATCCACTTTCTTACACTCATAGAAAAATTTATTTTCATACTGATGACAGCGTATCATAAAAATTTTAACATCAATATTATGCCAAACGACATCAAAGATGTAAAACCTGATATTAACCTGATGACAAAAGTCAATAGAGAATTTCGGCATAAATTAAGTGGCATCAATGTGAAGACTGTCGTGACTCTATGATGTAAAATGTCAATATCTTTTATAAGTTTTACCAATAGGAAAGAAATAAAACTGTGTTAAGTTTTATTAATTATAATTATATTTAAAAAAAGTTATGGTTTAATTTATTATTTTTGTGTTTTAATGTATTCCTAAACGGCTTCAATAAATGGCATCATATTGACGTATATTTGCCATCATTGCAGTAATTTTTCATAAACATCATATTGATGACACTGGACATGGCATTGATGTAACAATTGTTATATTTATCGCTAATAACAATTAGAACACCTTATGTAAAATTTGACATCACCGTAATGAAAAGTGTCATGGGGTCAAAAACGATGTTTTTTGTCATCGTATTCATGTTAAAATACATCATAGCTATAATGGTTTTTCTATAAGTGTAAGAAGCCGTGCCCTTTCACATATTTTTTGAGTTCATAGCTAGCAACTTGTTGTCTATTTTATTATTTAGACATTTAAGCCAGCGCTATTTGTTTTTGAGCTAAGCGTTCATGATTTTGCTTGGGTATGCCAATTGAGGGTTAAGACGAGGCGCTAGTCAACGGAGCGTTCAACGCTCTAACTTGAGCAAGGCTGTTAAGCTTTTCTGTGGAATGTAAAGAATATGACTGAGACGTGTTCATTTTTACCTTTAAATTGATATATTTAAATTTAAATTTTATAGTTCTCATTTTTTCTTGGAGAGCAAACAAAATTGAATGCATAAAATATCACTCATCTTAAATTCATTTAATCCAGTAGCCATTAAAAAAATGCACTGTAATACGATTTAACCAGCTCTTGTCCAAATTGATAAAAAATCACTGCTGTCAGTCGCATTCCACGTGCTTTGTTTAATTCCCTCTCAAACATAAACTGAATGCAATTAGCTCAAATTTTATAATATTTTATTTATTTTCAGTCTCAGATTTAAATTCCAGCTAATTGATAAATTCTTGAGGTCGAGTGATTGCAAATAGTTAATACTTAAATGGCTTAAAGAGGCCAAAAATCACACGCACACACAATAATAAATCCTTCATTACTTTTAGCAATTAAATTGCAAAACATTTAAAACTGCTTTAAAGTGCATAAACTAAAACAAGTCCATTTTAAAAATTATGTAACACAACGCATTTAACATGTGAATTTTCAAAATAATTTACTTTAAAAAGAGTAGGAGAGGTTATTAAATCCATAAGTAAAAGTGTTTACGTCAAGTCCATGTGAAAAATCCTGCCAACTCAAATATAAAATATGTCCCGTATAAAATCAAGGGATTCTTCATGTGTTTTCACATGTTTCTGATTTTTAAAAGAGTTTATTGTCGTATTTAAAAGTGTCCATTAAACTATACTTTATTGAAAGCACAACGGAACCTTCTAGGAACTAAGTAGGCGGATCCCACCACTGGCCGCCCCTGAAACATATACTTTACCGAAACTAAGAAAATGCACAATAAAATTGAGAGAATTCCAAATAATATTTGAGAACATTACGAACAAAGTTGAGATTTTCCTGTTGTATTTGGCTAAATTCCAAATAAACTTTTAAATTTTAGCTTCAACTTGAGAAAAGTCCATATGGGAATGAGAAATTGCAGTTTTTAATTGAAAAATTTCTAAATAACATAATAAGAAATTTCCCAAATGAAATAAATTGTCATATGCTATAAGAATCAATACAAAAATAATAGCGGAAATCACCCCTGGTTGCACATCTGCAATTTTAGCACATATAACATGATTTTTTGCTACCAAACGTGAGTGTCTTTTTCAAGTGTTTAGCAAAATAATTATAGCAGCTGATTTTAGAGTAATAGAAAATATTTTTATATTAAATGTGTTATTAATATTGACCTTTCTAAATTGGATAAATTGATTCCTTTTATGGTGTCCAACCAAAATGGGCTTTCAAGGTCATTAGTTTCTTATTTCATTTAAAAGAAAAATTACATTTTTTGGCTTTTAATGCTGACTTCTTGAGAAATCTGGAGGAGCGTTATCTCGGGTGCATATGGGATGCATAAAAATGTTCTAACTTTGACTCTGAACAACCTATATGTACCATTCTGACAAATTTTTAGTGCAAAAAATTGTTTGGTTTGGCTCCATCGCCGACTTCTTGAGATAACGGAAGGCGCTATATCTCGAGTGTATATGGGCCGATGTAAAAAAATTGTCCAGTTTTGCTTGTGAATATCCTATATGTACCATTCTAATTGATTTTTGGTGCCAAAAGTTGTTTTATTTGGCTTATAGAGCCGATTTCTTGAAAAATCGGGACACGCCATATCTCAAGTATATATGGGCCGATTTAAAAAATTCTTCGGTTTTTGGGATCTAATGGGCATTTAAAATTATATGGCTTACTTTTTAGGAAAAACCATTTTTTCAACAATCTGACCAAAAAATGGCCAAAAATACCACTCAAAACCCGGCTTTTGGATATATCTCTTACTGAATTTCAATAGCAGACCCACTACCGGGATTTAAGACATTTTAACGAAAGAATGAGGTTTCTGTCTCCAACTGTTTTCTCAGACGCGGTATTTCATTTAAATTGTTCCCGACGTTTCTTTGGTTTATTTCCAACTTCTTCAGGGGTAAATTTTTATTTAGTGCAATCTGGCAACATGATTAAAAAAAAATTTTTCGTTATTCATCTCTTCGTTGTCCATCTTTTATTGTTGACTTTTTGTTTATTTACCATAATTTAATTTTTTATTTCTTCCGTGTTCATTTTCTTCCCTGTTTATTATTTATTTGCTTACAAAAGTTAATAAAGTGAATTTAAGAAATAAGCTAAGCCGCAGCCAATATTCGAAAAGCAACGCCGTCGATAAAATTTGCACGTGAAGCAACCGCCCGACTTTTTGTTTATTTCATAAAATTTAATAAAAATGATGCATAATAATAGGTATAATATTCCCTTTTTAATATTTTGTAAATACTTCTTTGAGCAACGTTAGTATTAATTTAATTCCAGCACAGGCATATTTTGTGGCGGCCTTGCCGTCGTAAAGTTTTTTGAGCGCAGGAGTTTACATGTTGCATTGTAAAAAAACAAACAGCTGTTTTAGCATTTAGCAAACATTTCCAAATACGAATCTGCAATGGTTTTTGGTTCTGCATATTTGCTTAAGTGAGGCAAATCTCGGTGTCATAAATTTTATTCTTGTAGTCTGACAGACTGTGGCACATATGCTACGTTTGCAATACCTGCAAGGTCTGCAAGGGTAATTTGCAATGAACCGTGAGTTCCCCTAATATTTTAGTTATTTTTAATAGTATTAAAGAGCAGCTAGAATAAATCAAATCGCCATAATAAGCTGGATGTCGCTGAACAAAGTGTACGCTGACCCCATCAATTCACTACGCTTTACTATAATTCAACTAGAACCTTTATATAAATTTTTTCCAGTTTGAAAGAGCTTTCGACTCAGACCCTTCGTAGATGGAATATACCAGGAAAATATATATCACCGATTAAGAAAGCTACAGCAATGTAAGATGATTTCTTCTTCACCGGGATAAAACATCTGATCCATTTTCGGCCCAGAGTGATATTTAGCAGGGATATACATTGTCACCACTATTGGAGACATTGAGAACAAAAGCCAGCAATTCAATGAAAAATCAGCAAACATTATTTGAACTACCATTCGTATGCTGGCGATATCTGTTTGCTATGACCTAGGCTTATAGCATGTTTCCACGGCATGCGCTGTGCTCTCGATTTGTGCTTAACTCCCTAATTAGGAGCGAAGCAACATGCTTCGCCATACAAAATTTTGAGAGAGAATAAAGTAGCTTCATATTGAAGCTACGTGTCTTCTCTGATTTATATAGCAAGTTTATCTGCACTATCTGCCAAAATCAATAATTATCGAAAAAAAAACAGACAAGGAAAACGTAGAAAAATTAAAATAAACATTTCAGGGTTGTATTTAATGCCCTGCAATGCCAGCTCCGAAGACATTTCCATATTAATGTGGTTTTTATTGTGACAACACTTCACTTACTTCTTTTGTCCATTTAGAAAAATTCACTTCACGAAATTAGTGGAAAGTCTATGTTGGTGTATTAGAAATAAAAGTCAAATCGAAGCGCATAGACGAGTCGTGTAAACAGTGTGATTCATAAATATAATTGAGAGAGGGCAACTCGTAATGGAAACATACTATTACTGACTCAAGCAAACAACGAAGGAGATCCAGGAAATTCTGCAGTACGCAGTTCTTAAAATAAGCACTGAAAAAACAAGAACACTAAATATGGGTTCATACTTCTGAAACTACAACTCAATTTCGCTGTCTTTGAAGCAAAGTTGTATATTTTTGCCTATGAACCCCAATCTGGCAAAGTAGCTAAATAGGGCAAAATAGTAAAGTCAGAATTTTTGAGTCAAAAATTCTGTACAAAGTTCCCGCGGGCTCCCAATGTTGAGTACGGGAACAAACCTATTTTCATTTTTTACTTGACAGCTCTTTATATACTAAACATTCAAAACAGTCACCCCTATCATGAGTAAAATGTGACATTTTATTTCCATAAAATTTTCATTTCCCAAGTAGGGAAATTTGCTATCATGAATATTATGGGAACGTTTGTTTTGCTATCACTATGTAGTGAGTGTACAATGGGGAAGAAGAAAATATAAATCCAAGGGAAATTTTTTGAAAATTTGTGGGTAAGTGATGTAAAATGTAATTAAATTTATGTTTTATAACTAATAAACAGAAATTTGTAGTTTAAAAGGTCAAAAGGGTGAATAAATCGGCGTTTTCAAGCCTGTTGAATATTTTGACAGATTCTCTGCCGGAAACAAAAAAAAGAATCATTTCGTATTCCGCCCATCGTAAAACTAAGCGCATGCTTACATTTTTGTGCAGAGGTTGTATACCGAAACGGTATTGGAAGAGCTTACGAAGTAAGAATGGCGCAATCGACTTTTTGCGAAGTGCTCTCTAAAGTGTTGGATGCTTTAGAAAAGTTTCTTCGCAGAATGGATGAAATATCCATGGATAAAATTCCATTCATGAACTTTTTTAATAGGAGGGCCAGCACTTGTTAGTTCTTCTGTAGGCGAATACCAAAATTCGACCACCACATCTTTAGAAACCGTCACAAAACCACATGAAATGGGTCGGTTATTTTGCACCCTATTGAGAAGCATGTCATGTTGCACATTATTGATTGATTTAGATCTAAAAATAGATTTCAGCTAATTTATAAATATATCCATTAAAATGTAGCAACTTCTTGCATTTTTTTTTTTTTTTGTAGTTCCCCAAAGAAAATGAAATGAACAAATTAACACAAAAAATAGGAAAAATGTCTTTAAAAAATCCCTTCGCAATAAGGGGAAATTTCGAATGGGAACACATTTTATGGGAAAAGTTATTCATGATCGCACTTTTGGGAAATGGGAAAAAATTTTAGGGGAAAAATTATTCTTGATAGGGGTGAATATCGCATTTTATAAAATCAACTTAAGACCAATTCAAAAAAGGTTTACAGATGGTTTTAACAAAATAATTGTTTATGGATTGATTTTAACGCTAAAACCAAATTTTCACTTAAAACCAGCCTGAGTGGAATTAGAATTACTATTAGTCTAGTACTTGACTGAGTTTTTTTTACGGATCTCTAAAAGGCTATACAACTTCCACAATTATTTTCCCAAAATTAGTGAAGATCGAGGGAATAGACCGGAACTCGGTTGTTCTTATCAGTACCATTACTTTAATATATTTACAATAGCAAGAATAAATTCAGCCCTTAATGAAACGTTTTTAAAGCTGAAAAAGCAAAGTGTGAAATTACGATATTTTTAGAAAAGCTCATCTTTTGAGTTGCGACTTTGTTGCACTAAAAGAGCAATATTTTCTGCCGTAAAATTACATTTACTCATGCCTAGATAAGGATTACATAAAACCAGACAAAAAAAGTTAAATGGAATAAAACATAATCCTAACACGAAAGAGTATTCAATAAATTTTATTCAATTGTTGGTTAATTTTTTACACTTTTTTTCCAAACGTTCAAATAAAAGTAAAATTACTATACATACCTTTAAACATGAATAAATTAATAGAGATAATGTCAAAAAAAAAAAAAAAACAGAAACATGCATTCACAGTTGAAACACGTTAAAAATGTACGCATAACAAAATGCATGAAATAAAATTATGATTTTAAAATATAAATAAAAAAGAGCTGAATTTAAATCGTATTAAAAATTAAAAATTAACAAATTCAAAACCAAAACCAAAAAATTAAAAAAAAACACACAAGATCACACATTAGATAAATACAGAACACACACACAAACAAACAAACACACGTTAAACGTTAACTCGTAATGAAATACAGGACAATAAATTGAAAACATGCAAACAATGATAATATCGTACGTAATTATAATAATTGTATCTATAATAACAATAAAACCTATTATTAGTAATAAATTTATATTATTATACATACGTTTAATAAACCATTAACATTAATTATTGAAAACAAAAGAAAACAAAAATATAAAAATTGAAAACAATATACAATACCGTCAAATAAAAAATAAAAAAATTATAATTCTGTTCCATTGTTTGAAGACTCGTGGTAAGTATGCACATGTATGATGCATTGCACTCCGATTCAATCACTTTTTACAACACAGATACGAAAATATTCAAAAACTGGTGGAACCACGCGAGTTGTTTTTTTAAGGCTTTTATGCATTTGTGTTTTTTTTTTATTTTTATTGAAAATTTTAATTTCATTGAACATTGAAGTATTGTAATACATTTATATTAAATTACTTTTTCAGGCTTAAGTTCAACCCTTGGTTTGTCACTACTTTTAATTAATATCAATAAAGTAAAGAAAAGTAAAATTTAGTAGCTAGGTGGACAACCGGCTGTTTCTGGGTAGCAAACAGCCTTCATCAGCACCCTATGAACTTTGGACGTGTCAAATTTCACAATTTTGGCACAGCCGCTTTAACCACTCGGCAACCAAAACTCACGCAATTTTACTTTCGGTTTATACACTTAATTAACATTAACCAAAGCAATGGTATTTTTGCAGTCCTGCCTGGACGATATTTTATCATCTCAGAAGACTGTTATTTTTTGCTCTCTGTTTATATGAAAGCTTTTTTCTACATGTTCTGTTTTTGCATCATTGAGATCTAGATGCTCTTTTATTGATACAATTTGAACATTTACGCCAAGCCCTGCGTTGTGTTTTTTCTTCAAAAGAGAGCTATCTATTATAATTAAAATTGGCAACACTATTTTTTAAATCTGTAGGTCTGTATATTTTTCTTTCTTTATTATTCAATATTTCGCTAACAATCTGTTAGCATCGTCAGGAATTTTTAATTGTTTTTATTTTCTATTATTTTGTTTAAAAATTTTCTAAACATGAAAAAAATTTTTTTTTTTTTAGAATTTTGTTGTTTAAAAAATTTTTAAACAAAATAATAAAAAATAAAAACAATTAAAGATTCCTGACGAAGATAAAATATTATATTATAATTAAAATATTATAATTAAAATTACAATATATTTATTATAATTAAAATTATAAGGTGCAGTTAATTCTATGCTCTTTGAATTGTTTTTTAAAATTTTTCGAAAAGCTCTTTTTTTTATTTAACAATAAAGAAATTAATAATATTGTATGTAATTTTGTGGGCATTTTGAAAAAACAGATTTCGAATGATAACTTTGCTGAGGTGGCAACGCTGGTTTAAAAAAGATATCACAATACAATATTTACATCAGTTACACGAATATTTACATAATTTTTTTAATTTTGCCCTTAAGAAAATGATAAGAACCCTGATGTATGAAGCCATCAGCAATGTCGGTCATATGCTGCATCAAATGGCCGACACTATTCTTGCTGGGTAAACTGATCCGCTCTCATGAAAAAGCACTTATTTCTTCCTCGAAGCGTGCAGATTCTTCACAGATTGCATAGACTTAAATTTTATATATGTACTTACTTATAAAACTATTCCTGTTTAAATTATAGGCAAAACACACTATCAGATTGAGCATTCGGTATAGTCTAGACAAGGCGTTTGATGTCGTACCAGCAAAAATGTCAATATCATAAATAGTATGGGATACTAAAAGAAGCACAGCCAATTTATATCTCACTCGTTTATTCCTGAAGTTTGGTTGATAGAAGCGAGTGTGAGGGGTCATGTCACTCGGCATACACTTAACCCTTGAATGCATGTTGTTGTAATTCTGCAACATACCATTAAACTCACCTCAAAATGGTATTAATTCGCTCACTACACATCGTTGTGTATTAAAAGAGTTGTACTTGGTGTAGTTTATGGCTTGGCAGCACTTTTCTATGTTTTTAAAACTTTTTGATAGGGAATTTTATTTGGACAAAGTAACGGTATTAAAATTCTTCTAACAGGTGCAACTTGTGTTTTAGTGAGAAGTATAATTTTCTACATGCGGTTTTTAAATTAAATTAAAAAAATTAATTTTTTTATGCTTTAGGAAGTAAAATTCTATACTATATATTTTTTCAGTGTATTTAGAAAATTCATGCATTTAAGGGTACAATCAGTGATGATTCAAGGTGTTGTCCAGTTCATGCAAGATTTAACTATAAAAGTGTTGACTCATACGCCCATAGAAATTTGGTGACATTCACGAAGATCTTTAATTTCCTACGGCATGTACTCCATAGGTGGATTATGTTTGTTAAAGTGTCATTCCCTAGCTAGCGGGACTATATTTGTGAGAAGGTGATGCGTTGGCAGAGAAAGTGCTCCAATATCTCACTATCCTTCCATATGTTGTACATGCATCTCCTCACGCTATTGCTATGCGATTAAGATTTGCCAATCGCTTGTTATCATTCTCGTTATTCTACTCAGTTCAGGTCTGCTAAGTTTTAGAGCCCACATGACTCTGCATAACTAATAGTGATGCTTAGTTCGGCGTCTATGAACTGTTAGCAAAGTTTTTGCAATCCCAAACTGTCCGTCATTTAATCCGCTCAGTTGAGATGGCTGTGATGGACTGATCTGACCATCCATAAATATATTCGCAGGTACTGACCTCTCCATTCAATTGAGTTTTCTAATATAAAGCGTTATCCATTTTGCGGTTTCAAAAGTAAATGTAAATAAAACACGTATAAAGTATTTCTTTTTTTTTTCAACATATTTCCACCCCTTTTTGAAACATATTGGTCGGTATCTCAGTCATAACATGACGAATGTTGCTTTTTAAGTCAGCAAGAGTTAAAGGTTTATCCGCATAAACACGGTCTGTCGCGCTGCCTTACAAAAAAAGTCTAATGCTGTCAAATCGCATGATCTTGGCGGCCAGTTGATATCGCCACGGCTCGAGTTGTGTGGCATGTGGTACCGCCTTGTTGACACCACATATTCTCCGAGTTGTATTCTTCAATAGCAGGCAAAAAAGTCGGCTATCATATGACCATAACGCTTCGAATTGAATGTCACAGTCGTTCTATCGTCGTTTTCGAAGAAGTAAGGCCCAATCACACCTTCGGACCAAAGAGCGCACCAAACAGTGACTTTTGCCGGACGTAATGGCCTCTCTTCAATTACTTGAGGATTCGCAGAACCCCAACTACGACAATTCCCACCGAGTGAGAAATTTGCTTCAACGCTGAAGAAAATTTTATTCGAAAAATTGCCGTCCACCGCCTGCTGTTCAAGCACCCTTTCCACGCATCTACAACGTTGTGAATGGCCAGCTGGCTTCAGTTGTTATGTGAGCTGAACTTTATATGGATGTAGGTGTAGATCTAAATGCAAAATACTCCAGAATGTGCCGAAAGATAGTCCTAATTCCTGAGCAGGACGAGGAATCGACACATTCGGGTATTCGGCAACACTTTCACTTACAGCAGCGATATTTTCAGCGGAACGAACGAAACGATGATGCACAGGCCTTACAATATTTGTAACCGCTCCAGTCTCCTCAAATTTCTTCACAATTTAGCCAATTGCTTGCGTAGTTAGACGATTGATTATGTAAACCATGATCATCCTCTTAAAGCACGATATGTGGCTGTGGCAGAACCACCATTTTTGCAGTATGTTTTGTGAAAGTTAAGCGATCCATTTTTGTCAGTGTCAGACTTTCAGCTGAGAAGAAAAAATTTGGTTTAACAACTTTGTTTGACAGATGTCGAATTCCAATCATACACTTTTGAAATCACGAAATGGATAACCCGTTATTAAACTTTCTAATACATTATAATACACTAGTGTGTAGAACTCTGAAATAATCTGGCAGACGTAATAACTTTTCCGTATATAAATATCAAGCCCCGTTTTTCACTTGCACTTGATCCATCTATGCAGCGGCATAGACCGTGGGATTCTTATTCTAAAAGTCGGAAAGAGTGTTAGGAAGCGATATTTTGCAAGCAGCCTCCACTTTGGTCTCTAGTGTATTTTGTCCATTGTTAGTTCGCCCACGGCTCTGAAGATCGCTGATGAGTCCACTCATCATATCACCATCAGTCGTTGCGCTATAACAGCCGTTTAGTATCTTATACGAATTTCAGTTGACTCGATGGATAACATTGGCTTTGTTGGTGTCGTTTTGAAACTCTTCCTGATACCAAAATAGTAGGTTCTTTGAACTATCTGTATCGCTTTGATATTTAGTTTATATTATATTAATTAATAATTCGCCTTGCAGTTATGAGTCGCTTACAAATTGAATGAGTCTTATTAAGATCCTCTGTGTGGTGATGTCATCTGTAATTGCTTCATGATGGAATCGCTTATTGTTCTTTCAAGGAAGAGCAGCCCATTATATGAGCCCTTTAGCATCCTCCTTGTAAATAGGCCAATTTCAAATTTATTTAGTTTTCAATCCCCTTTGTTGGGCCCGGTTGTGTGCAAGGACTTATGCCTCCTTGGCCTTCCCGAGTAATTGATTTGGAGCATCTTCCCTTAGAAGTGATATGATGTCACTGGCATAGCAGACTATCTTGAAGCCTTCATCGCTCAGAATTGTAATAACACTGCGGAACAAATTCAAGTTAGCAAAAGCTTGGTCGATCCTGAGAGTGAGGGATGAAAACTGAGGCTAAATTAGAAGACCCGTATTGCGGCAAAATTTCAAAATCGCATGATGTTAACTTTAGCAACAAATGAAAAACTTAATTGGATGCTGCTGCGATAATACAAAATTTGTTCCAAACAACAGATAAACAAAAAGGGTGATAAAATTAAATGGATATGGGTATTTCCATGAAATGGTCCACCGTTAGTTAAAAAATCAAAACGCTCGCACAATTTTTTTAAGCACAGAAAATTGGAAAAAAAAACTATTGACATTTTATTATGTAAAAAAAAATTTTAACTTATAATAATTTTAAATGATGGTAAAAACTTCTGAAAATATATGTATGTTAAATTACAAAAATATGTATGAAGGTAAAAACTGTCACGTGCGTAATAAAAAAAAATTTTTTTTTCTTAGCCAACCCATGCACTCTTGTTTTTGAACAAACCATGATTATAAAGGTCCATTAATAACCTTTATAAAAACATTTTTTCCGAAATAAAAATCTTCTACAATTCGCCTACTTTTGCAATATTTCATGCTGCTTTAAAAGGCACTTACGTTTCTTGTCACGTGCGTAAGTCAACTTTGATCGCATGGAACTTGGGTACACAGGGCTCAATTTTCCAATATTTATACTTTTTGGAAGGAACTCATCACATTAAATGTAACAATGGCAAAATTCCATTCAAAAATTCCAACCCATTTATATTTTTATAATATTCAAAACAATTAAACGTGTACAAATGTCACGTGCGTAACCATGGAAACACCCATATCAGTATGCTGATACGGCATGTAACTTAGTTATCAACTAAGCTCAAGCAATTTGGGTGCTGATGATCCCAGCTAATGTTCTTAAATTTACTTTTCTTGCCTTCTTTAAAAATGTTTATCACTAACAAGTAATAGTAAATCGCAAGTCTTCAGCTGCCCACATTGAGAGTCAAACTTTGTTCAATCAGTTTTCGTTCTACATATTTCGAAGGGATTTTCTTTCAAAATTTCGATTTGAATTACTCATTCTTAGAAAAATTTATGATTGACTTTGAAAACTTGTTCTTATCAAGAGGCCACCGCACATCCATATGAAGAATCTTATGAGCTGAATCTGAAAAACTTAAACTTAGCAATTCGGAATAAAACATCACCAGTACACAATTAATCTCTGTATGAACTAATTGGCATACTAGCCATTTTCCATAACAAAATTATATAGTAAGCATATGTATACTCTTTCGAAAAGATTAAAATACAATAATAAAATGCTCGAATTTATTTAAGGATTTTTGTACATCAATTAAATTTTTAATGGCTTAGACCAAAGTGATGTTTAGAGCAGAATTAATATTCACACATAAAATACTATTCAACAATTTATAATTGAGTCAATTTATCCGATAACGACTGACCTTTTTTTTTGTAACTTGTGATTGTATTTGTGTGTAAAATCAAAAAAGTGTAACGGAAGTTAAGTTAACAATATTGCAAAAATAAAGAAAAGTATGTATGTACATACATCTGTTCATGCATATGTATGTATGTGTGTGCAATAAGAGAACAACAAAATAAAGTGGTTGGAAAAAATGTTAAAACAAATTTGGGAATATGCGTGGAAGGATTGCGAAGTTGTTGCAAACATCAAACTAAATTTATATCAATACCGCAGTTCATTATTTGGTGCAAATCTCTTGCTTTTTCTTTGCAACCCAACAACAAAATATACAAGGTTGCACTCGCAATATTTTTGCATTTACGCACCGCTAATTACGTGTTGCTTGTTTTCGTATGAATAATGCGTTTGCAACACTGACACTCGAACAGCTGACATTTTAAAACAAAGCAAACAAAAAATTGTAGAAATGGAGTTTTTTTTTTGTTAAAACTTTCAAAGCAAACCCTTAATGTCTTTTAAAAATTGTGTATTAATTTATCAGCTGTTATTTGGAGTGCAATAAAATTTGCAAAGTTGTTAAAAAGGGTGCTCAATATCAGTTGTAATATAATCGCAAATGCAAATAGTCGCAACCAAAAACGCACCAAACGCTGAGTACCGCTAATATACATCAGAAGATGAATTATGCATTTGCAAAAAAAAAACATAAGCGGAACCCACGGTTCATTGCAAATTACCCTTGCAGACCTTGCAGTTATTGCAACCGAAGCATATGTGCCACAGTCTGCCAGACTACAAGAACCAAATGTATGAAACCGAGATTTGCATCACTTAAGCAAATATGCAGAACCAGAAACCATTGCAGATTCGTATTTGCAAATGTTTACTAAATGCTAAAACAGCTGTTTGTTTTTTACAATCCAACATGTAAACTCCTGAGCTCAAAAAACTTTACGGCAGCAAGGCCGCCACAAAACTTGCCTGTGCTGGAATTAAATTAATGCTAACGCTGCTCAGAGAAGTATTTACGAAATAGTAAAAAGTGAATATTATACATATTATTATGCATCATTTTTCTTAAGTTTTATAAAATAAACAAAAAATCGGGCGGTTGCTTCACGTGCAAATTTTATCGATGGCGTTGCTTTGCAAATATTGGCTGCGGCTTAGTTTATTTCATGCTGCAAATTCACTTTATTAAATTGTGTAAACAAATAAATAATAAACAGGCAAGAAAATGAACACGGAAGAAATTAAAACTAAAATTATGGTAAATAAACAAAAAGTCAACAATAAAAGATGGACAACGAAAAGATGAAAAACGAAAATTTTGCAATTTGTTTTCTAAGCTTCCTTCTCAATTTACAAAACAAAAATATATGTTTTGAAAAATCAAATGCTCCCTGCAATTTCTAATAAGTTATCAAAATCACAATTTGCTTTTCAGACTAGTCTAAATACCACCTCTCTACTCTTGGGCCTAACTGATTCCATAAGCAGTAATAAAAATATGAATAGAAATAGTGTCTTAATATCCATGGATTTGTCAAAAGCATTTAACTCTATTAACTTCGATAGACTGATTGATTTCTAAGTTGTCCACAGAATTCTACTTCTCCAGAACTGCTTGTAGACTGTTGAGGTCTCACCTAGCAGGCAGATCACAATTTGCTGCCGTTTCTGGTTTAAATTCTGAAGTACTCCCTCTCCACTGTGGTGTTCCACAAGGCTCGGTGTTAGGGCCACTTCTATTCATTCTTTATGTTAATGACCTTGTTAGTGCTGTTGATCCCTCATGTTGCTCTGCTTTTCTTTTTGCAGATGATTTTTTTCTTTTATTTCATGGTGACAGTGGGTCTGACCGAGTTTTGGAGCGTAACATAAACTCTTGCCTAGATGGTCTTCTCCGTTGGACAAATGAAAATTTTTTTATCAATAAATCCATCCAAAACCAAGGCTATTTTCTTCGGCCATAATTCTCGTATTACCTCCTCCCCTAGAATATCTTTTGACAGCCATATACTGCAATTCGTTGACCATCATAAGTGTGTAGGCGTGGTTCTTGATTACAAATCATATCGACGTCCTATCTGGCGAAATTTGGAGCTCTCTTCGGAGAATCTACAATACACAAATTTTTTTACCCTGGCATGTTAAGAAAGGTCTGGCTTGGGTCACGCTGATGTCACAAATTGTCTATGGACTGGACGTCGTAGCAGGTACTTCTGCGTACCTATTGATTAGAATAAAACGCTTAGTAAATGCCATTGTAAGATTTATTTATAATATCCGTCGCAGAGATCATGTATCAGCAATTGTAAACAAATTCTTAGGATGCACTTTTGATAATTTTGTATCGGCTCGGAATCTGCTTATGATGCATAAAGTGATCAAAAGCAAGAAACCAGAAATTCTTTATAATACCTTCCACTTATCACCTCGTCTTAGGAGTCCACTCTACATTTATCCCACAATTTTCAAAGTCTTGTTTTCTAAATCATTCCTAGTTAGGGTTATAGGGTTGGAATTACTCATTTTTACGCAAACCAATAATCTTTTTATGCTAAAATTAAACAATTTTTTTTCCCAGGTCAGATGGAAAAAAAAAATTAAATAAAAAAACCGAACTCGACACCACTACTTATTTATATTTTTTCTCCTGTCCCTCACTGGACCACTTACATATATTATATAAGTTGTTTGATAATTATAATTTTTTTATGTCTAGGGGAGGTGTAGAGGTATAGTGTAGATAATGTAGCCATTATAAACATTTGGAAACAAAGTGTTATTAATGAATGAATTATAATACCATGTTCATACATGCTCCTTTATTGAGGTAATCGCAATAAAGTCCATTATTGAGCTCAATATTCCATACAAAAAGTCAATAAAGTTATTGCTCAATAAACTCTACATGCTTTGAATATTGAGAAAAAGATAGAACACAACACTGTAAAAGATGTGTTTAATAAGCAAAAGTATACAATGTGAAATGAATGACGTGATAAATGTAAACAAAAGCAAACAAAACAAAATAATAAAAAATAAAAAATAAAAATAAATGCAATAAAAATAAAAACATTGCAGCATTTCCAAATTTTTATTTCTCTTTCTTTTTATTATTGCCACTTTGGAGTCATAACATGAACGCACTTCTTGTACAAGTTCCATATTTTTATTGTACAACACTAAAATCTTTTTAATAAAAGGCAGTTTTTCTTCCATTTTTCTTATTGGAAAATATTTTTCACTTTTTTTTCTCACTACCAAATCAAAAACAACAACTTTTTTTCAGCTGTCAAATACTAATTGAGTTAGCGCAATATTTGTATGTATGTATGAACGTAAAAAATATTATGTCAATAAACTGAATATTATCTCAATTAGAAATACATGTATGAACAAGGTATAAGACTGCGTGAATTTATTGTATTATAATTTAAAAAAATATATATTTATTCTAGTTAGTTTTTATTTATGAGCTTATACCATAATTTATTCGAAAATTAATAAACTATGTAATATCTATTTATTTGACCTAAACGGCTTGTTATATTACAAATGAATGAATAAAATAAAAATATTTTCCATTACTCTACAATCAGCTGCTATAATTATTTTGCTAAACATTTGAAACAGACACTCACGCTTAAATATACAATATAAACATTTGATGGCATAAGTTTGTACATAACAGAATAAAACACGCTTGATTTGAAGTTGTAGTTTAAGATTTTTCCTCATGTTTCATACACAAGCATTGTTTTAAAAGTAACAAACGGCAGGTAGCTGTTTACATGTGTAAAATTTGTCAAATACAATGTGAAAAACATGTCGTCTGTGGAATCCTCAACAAATTTGAATTTCTGCTTTTCAACCAGCGTCAAAGAATTTGACAGGCTCTCAGTCCAATTCACCCAGAGACTAAGCAAATATTATGAACATTTCATTTAACTCCTTGGAATGACTTCTAAATTCTAACACGCAAAGAAAAAAGTATGTTTGAGTATTTGAAAACGATTTTTGAATAGGATTCGTTATGTCATGACATACGCATGCATTTCTTTTTTAATCGGTTTTATTGAGCTGTGATACTCTGATACTTACACAAATCTACACACACACACACACATACACAAGCTCATTTTTTACTCACACGAATAAAGAAATGAAGGTTTTGCAAAAAACAGCACGCGCACACACACACAAATACACGCTCGCATTCCATATGGCGACAATTGGTAAGTGATATGCAAACATCCGCTGAAATGAAAATTGACAATTTGTTTAAGCAATTTTCCGGCTGAGCAACTTTTTTTTTAACAGGTCCATTCTTTATCGGTTTGTCTCTGCTGGCATATCTGCTGCAAACAAACACACAAACACACACACACACACACATCCTTATGCATAAGCCGGCACACATTCACATGTACAGGCGAGTGCTGTGACGTATTAACTTTGTGTTTGTGTTTGTGCAACCGTCAGTGCGAATGTGTGCGGGAAGATAATACTAAAAATCGGATGATTTTTTCCACTCGCAGTAGTTTTATGTATTTGACTCAATTTAGCCAGTCAGTATGCACGTTTTTTATCCACTTTCTCACGTTTCATGTTTTTGTTGTTTATTTGTCCATTTTTGCAAGTTTGGATTTTGCCGCGTATGCGAATTTTTGACAAAGCTAAAAATTATTACTGCAAATTGGCTGCATATGCAATTTTCCATATTGTCGGTGATGTTTTTGCCAAAAGAAATTGCTTCGTTTTTATTTACACGCATGAAGTAGCACTACACTTTTTCTGTTTTGTATCAGGGTTATTGCAAAAAAAAAAAAAAAATCATTTAAGGAGGATAAACTAATAAACCAAGTTGTATACAAAACAAATACATGGCCGATTCGGATTCGATTAAGCCATCAAAATAGAAGGTTTCTATTTTTCTACAGCTACTTTTTGAGCAAACAAATTTGTGCCAATTTTCGATGATATGAGTGAGCAATTTGTTTATATATCATATTCTTTGAAGCAAAAAAGCTGCCATTAACTCGATTTATAACTCGATTTTGAAACTGTCACATAACCCGACGCAATCGAAATGGGCAGCAATCATTAGCTCTGTTTCTTTACTTTTTGGGCAAAGTTCGGTAAAATGAGAGTTGTTGTGTAAGATAAAACGAACCTTTCCGGTTCAGTATCAAATTCATAATTGATTTTACATTTATGCCCAAGAAATGTCACTTCTGGACGAAAAACATTACATTTATGCGGGTTTATTTTGAGGTTATGCTTCCTAATACTCACAGAAAAATTTATTTTCATACTGATGACAGCGTATCATAAAAATTTTAACATCAATATTATGCCAAACGACATCGAAGATGTAAAACCTGATGACAAAAGTCAATAGAGAATTTCGGCATAAATTGAGTGTCATCAATGTGAAGACTGCTGTGACATCAACTCTATGGTGCAAAATGTTAATAACTTTTATAAGTTTTACCAATAGGAAAGAAATAAAAATGTGTTAAGTTTCATTAATTATAATTATATTTAAAAAAAGTTATGGATTAATTTATTATTTTTGTGTTTAAATGTATTCCTAAACGGTTTCAATAAATGGCATCATATTGACGTATATTTGCCATCATTGCAGTAATTTTTTCAAAAACATCATATTGATGACACTGGACATGGCATTGATGTAACAATTGTTATATTTATCGCTAATAACAATTAGAACACTTTATGTAAAATTTGACATCACCGTGATGAAAAGTGTCATGGGGTCAAAAACGATGTTTTTTGTCATCGTATTCATGTTAAAATACATCATAGCTATAACGGTTTTTCTATGAATGAAGTGTTTCAAAAACGTCTTTTATGTTGTTAAGATGGTGTCGTGTACTGCAGCCAACAATAATGATATCGTCGACGTAAACAAAAGCTTTGTTTGGTTCAAGACCTGAGAATGCTATCGCCATCATTCTGGAGAAAGAATTAGATGCTACATTTAGACCGAATGGCAAAACTCTCCAACGGTAGGAGCCCTTATCTGTACTAAATGCAGTAATGTCACGTGAATCGTTATGCAAAGGGATCTGGTGAAATCCTGAAAATAAATCGATGATAGAGAAATGCTTTGCTCTGCCTAAATTATCTAAGATATCGTCGATGCGTGGTAAGGGAAAGTTGTCAGCTACAAGTTTTTTTGTTTACGGCTCGGTAGTCCACACACATTCGATAAGATTTTTGATTATTTACACTTTTTTTTTTTTGGTACTAGGATTAGAGGACTGTTAAAGTTGGAGTTGCTTGGTTCTATCAAATAGTTTTTTATGTAAATAGGTGACGAATCCGTTAGCCTTAGTTTTTGTTCGTAGAAACTGTTGACCGTCATTTTATCATCTTCAAGAGCAAAAATATCTGCGTATTCTTCACAAAGTGGCATTAAACTAGGCAATATATCTTTAGGCATGTGTTCCTTTAATTACGGTATTCAAACGGTCTCATATTGTGTCATAATGTCAGTAAGTACTAACATTTTATGATAGTTTAAACAAATTGTTGTTGTGCTGCAAACAAAAATAGTCATAAATTAATAAGACTTCATCGACTGTGTTTAGTGATTCGTCATAAGTTAACAGCATACATCTGAGGCGAACGGCTAAAACGCATTCGTCGACCCGGTGATATTGTTTACCTGTTTCAAATTATATTCTAAAAAAATATTTTATATATACATAAAAAACCCCTTATATGCGCATAACGCTTATATGTATGTATGTACCCAAACAAGAATGCATTTGTTTAATAGGTGAAGGCCTTGTTTTACTATCCTACTCAGTCGTACGATATGGTAAAAATGAAATGTGTGCTCACAAAGTGTGATAGTGTGGACTAAACATGTTTGTGTACGATACGAATGTACGCATGTGTGTGTTTCGCAGATATTTATATCAACATCCATGTCCATTTCACCTAAAAATGAGATACTAATCTTAGAAGACTGGCAGCCCACAAACGCTTGTGTACTGGCCGCCGTCCAAAACATGAATCGACTCCGTTCAACCGGCGCCAGCTGTTTTAGTTTGAATAAATTTATCTATTCACTTTAATATCATTTAAGAAATAAATGCCTTAAAATATATACATACATATGTATATGTTCGTAAATATGGACATATTTGATTTCAAATTTACTTGAATCAGCTATCAAAACATCTAATAGCTATTTTTTTTTCTCATATTTTGGCATTATGAACAAAAATATTTGGCTTTCTTTTTTTTAACAGCTGACTCATATTTTAAATAGCGCACTACTTTATGACAGGTTGCTCACAGCAGTTATGTATATATTTTCGTGCTATTATTTTAAGACTTCTGAGGACGACCCTTTGAATACCGTAAATATATTTTTTGCTTTAATTATACGTTCTCCATTTGCCTTGTTTTCATTGATGGAGTAGACATGAAAATTGTCAAGATTTTCTGTTTTAAGGCTCTCGTTCTGAATGCATTTATATTCGTCCGTTGTATTTATGATTTTGATAACTGGGTTGTTTGAATCAATTACACCTTTCCCTATGAAAACGCCGTTGCATATTTCTTGCGAGTCAACGAACGCTGGTTCTGTAATATGGTGAAGGTAAAAAATTCTGTACACCTCGCATCTAGGTGGAATGATGCAGGTAAACTTACGTCTTCCATACCGAATAGGGATCGTTAATTTTGAACTTCTCATATCTACTGAAATATTCATGTTTTCATAATTGATCATATCTTGAATAAAAATGAAATCATTAGTATTAGTGGCATAACATTAAACGCAATATTCACATTAGGAACAATTTGTACTGAGTTAATAATTTCAAACCGTTTAATTCAACAAGTTTTTCACATTGTCAAAGATGATGATTTTAACATTATGGCGGACGGCATCTTGGGCAAAGATTTTCTTAAAAATAATAAATGTACAATCAATTATGAAGTTGATACTGAACCAGAAAGGTTCGTTTTATTTTACACAACAGAGTAAACTATAATTTCTCTCAATAAGAGACCAAAATGCACAAAAGTACGGGAACGAATAAAAACAAATATTTTACCACAAAAGAAAACGTCAGGGTTCTGATTTTTATATAATAAAATTTTTATGTATTTTATTTAGTTTGTGTTTAAAAAAGTTTTCTCCAAACAATTAAAAGGAATGAAATGCATAAAACTTTTTAGAAACACAACAGAACTCATAAATGCATATACATACATACATACATACATACATACATACATACATACATACATAAATGAATTCGTAAATATATGTATTTACAGCATTTTCAGTTTAAATTAAACCTTTTTCAGATTAAACGAAGTTCTTTTTAAATGAAACGAGCCCTTTTTCAAAATAAATGAAACTCTTTTCAGAGTAAATTAAACTTTACTCAAATTCAATTAAACATTTTTCAAATTAAATTAAACCAGCTTTATAATTTAATAGAAAATGATAACCAACTTGTTTTTGCCTGCTATTGAAGAATACAACTTGGAGAATACGTGGTTTCAACAAGACGGTGACACATGCCATACAACTCGAGCGTGTATGGCTTTATTGCAAGAAACATTTCCTGGCCGCACAATTTCTCGTCGTGGCGATATCAACTGGCTGCCAAGATCATGCGATTTGACACTATTAGACTATTTTTTGTGGGGCTACGCGAAAGACTGTGTTTAGGCGGATAAACCTTTAACTCTTAAGCACTTAAAAGCCAACATTCGTGAAGTTATGGCTGAGATACCGTCCAATATGTGTCAAGAAGTGGTCGAAAATTACTTCAAAAGAATCAACACTTCGTACGGTGGTCATTTAAATGATGTAGTGTTTCACAAATAATTTCAAGGTTCAAACTTTATAAAAGAAATATCATGAAAAAAAATATTTTGTATGTATTTTATTTACACTTACTTTTGAAACCGCAAAATGGATAACCCGTTATATTATATGCAGTTTTCCATACTTACTTAAAACTCTTTTCACTTAGTAAATGTTAACAATTTCATAAGAATCAGTTTAAAATATTCTGTTAAATACGGTTTTTTGTATGGGAACGTCGCACAGTGGGGCCAAACGCAAAAAAAGGGTAATAAATCGGTATCTTTGAAACAAGCGAGCTGGTTATAAATTAATGCATGAAGAAATCATAGAGGAGACCGTTTAAGAGTAATTAAATTTGAACCACCCTCGTCGCGTCGTTTAGAGTTTGATTTAACTTTGCTCTTTCTATTTGATAATGTACTTTGCGTATTCTATGAAAATAACATGGCTCAAAAGTGGCAGCTTATTTTCAAACTAGAGGGTTCACCTTGTATGAGACGGCAATTTAAATTTAAGCTTTTTCAGATTGAAGAGAAAAGATATACTAAGAAGCGTCTACACATACTAAAAAAGAGAAACAATTCATCATGATTGAATTCAACATCCAGTCCTTGCTGAAGTTTGATCGCCAAAAATTTAACTAAATTCATCCGTGCACTGTTGCTGAGTTAATTCACTTCAAAAGTTGTAAAACATAATAGCACGAGAATTGGACGAGATGAATCTTTTAAGTTAGTGTAAACAACATAAATAGAGCTCGTATGGCAAAACATTCTGAGTACACATAACCTCAAAAATGTGCAACTTTATGATAGAGCTGCCGGTTGCCAGATTGCAGCACTAGGGCTGCCCAATCCCCAAACATAAAAGTCAACCCTAGTATTATTATCAAATTTTTATATTAAATTTTGTACTTTTTACACAATTGTACTTTTTACACAATGTAATGTAAGGTAATATCTGCCAATGGGTAAAAGAATGAGCAGAACTTGTTGATGAATTTTTAATTTCTATAACAATCAATATGCTGGAGGTGTTAGTAAAAGTTCGGAAGCCCATAAGACATTGTTGGCAAGCTTCATCATCATCTCTTAAAATGTTCAATTAATATTTTTTATTGAACTAAACTCTTTATTAAATTTCTTTCTTATATTACTATTTTGTATTACAAATATACACTTAATTATTTATTTGCTTTAAGAGCCAATTGAAATATATTAATTTAGGTCCGAAAAAAAGGTTAATTTTTGGAGCTAAATTAACTCAACCGCTACTCATAGAGAATCTGTTTTCTCAGTGCCTAACAACTGCTTTTAGTGAAAAATCAACAGTTTGAAAATTATAAATGCTTTGTTTGTATTAGTTGGCTTATAAAAAATAAATTTAGTTTGTGCTAAAAGATTTTCTTTTATGGATTCAAGCCCTCTTCGCAATAAATGGTAACATTAAGACTTGATTTTCCTGCCGAAGTGCAATTATTTCAAATGAATATTAAAACCGTTGACGGTCATATTTTTTATTTCCATAACTGGGACAATTATCCATCGTTTAATCGGAATTTCAAGCACGTTTTTCATTCTTGCATTGAGAATTTTTTTTTTTTTTTTTTTTTGCAAAAATGATGAAAAAAACAAGTATAAATTTTAACTTACGAAAAGCATTGCCGCATAATTAAAGTAACGAAAGAGTGATGAAAGTAAGGGGATTTTTTGCAGTTGCTACATCATGCCAGTTAAAAGTAGAAAACAGAAAAAAAAAAAAGAAATCGTACAAAATTGCAGAGTAAATACATTAATAATGCTTAGATGCCATGTGTTCCACCCTTTTTTTTCTTTTATTCAAAATGCCACCAATCAATTAATGCTTGATTTAATTTTAATATTAAAACGAACCCAGAAAAAAAACGGAAAAGTCAGCTCAGCAAATTCGAGAATGTAGTGGAAAGATTTAAGGTCAACCTTAATTACCTTAATAACCTCCAACACTTTTATCGTATTATCCTTAACGAATTTCTTTCACTTGTATCAACAAACAGAAAACACACAATGTGACAAAAACTACAGATCGTATGTAAATTGTCTGCCAAATGGAATGCAGGTGCTGTCGTTTTTTCCATTTTATTTACTCTTTTATTTTCATCACATTCAATTCTTTATATTCCCTTTTTTATTTGGGGAAATGTGTGCTTTCGCTTAAATGGTCAATATCTTTGTGGTCCATGAATAAAAGGACAATTTTCATATGTATTGTTGCCACTTATTACTGTCACTCTGCTGACACACAAACTTTTCTTTTTCCTGTTAAACATGCATGAAACATTTATTCCAGTTGAGCATTTCAGCCATGCGTTACGACACAATATTACGTTTATGGTATTTTAAATATTTCATATAAATATACTTATAGCATTAACCAAGTCGCCCGAATGACCGACCAACTGGCTGACGACAAGCCAGCCCAAACTGGCCACTAACACACCGACCAAGTGACCAGCTAACTGTTTTCCTTTCCATTATCGTGTATTTAAATGTTTCTTCATATATTTCAGGCGGCCACTCCTTCTTCCTGTTTCACTGGCGACAGCAGCAGCAACAGCACTCTACTCTGTGGCCAGAGACAAAACGATTGTTCAGCCATAAAATAAAATCGTATTTACCTTCTTAAATAGCGTTTTTCAATTATTATGAAAACATGACTCATGGATAACAAGCAGATCGTGAACATTTTTAACAGTTTCGAAAATTAATGTTTAACTAATCATATACTACATACTATATATAGCAATATTTCTACATTAGCAAAAAATTGTGTTTCTTCTGACAGCTGTCGTAGAGCTTCCATAATGTCAGGCTTGCCTCTTTTAATATTCATAATACAATAAATTTCTTAAAGAAATTTATGTGAGAGAGTTTGTTTGTTTGTTTGTTTCGGCTGAACAGAACAGATCTTAGTTTAAACGGGTCCTCTTTTAAAAGTTAGAGATTTGAAAGAAATGGAGAACGATTAAGATCACCAACCAATGTTGCATCACTGAGTATTCGCTTGCTTTGAGGAGATTTTGACAAAATTATTGTATTATTGTAGTATTGTATTATGCTAGGAACACAACTGGGACGAACGACGAATTTTTCGCCGCGAATATTCGCCGCCAAAAATAAAACACATTGGTGTATATGAAAATGCACACAGTCACAGGGTCGGTCGAAATTCATTGTACGCGGCGAACTTGAAATAGATGTATTTCTATTTCTTACTTGGGGGTTACACGATCAAGTTTTGCTTTTCAAGTTTTAATACATTCACACTTTTTTACTAATACACTCACAATTTTGAAAATTGATGCAAACTTGATGACAATTTTTGCTTTCCATAGAGAACATCAAGTCACAATCAACAAAACAGCTGACAACAATTTGTTTTCGTTCTGTCTGCAAATATTTTTTTGTTTTGTTTGAAAGTTGCAATTAAAAGTGATAAAAATTAAACAGATTCAAGCTTAAAAATAGAAATAAAAATGTTTACGTGCAAATGCAACAAATAAAATGATGTGCTGCGATTTATAGAGCTGTACGTACATTTTTAAATATTTACCAACCTTTTTACTAACAAGGGCTTCACCCAGTATTTCCTTTCTGCCCTCTGGTTTTTTCTTCTTCTTTTATTTTCTTTATTTCTGATAGTACTTTTAATGAAGCAGCTATTTTTAATTTTCTTCTTGACGGCATCTTGAAAACGAATTGTTATGAAATTGTGTGCAGGCTACGTCACAGCTATCAATTTTATTGAATTTTGACAAGCAGTATGTGAAAAAAACTTGATAGCAAAACTTGATCGTGTAACTGCAGAGTAACATACACAAGGCAGCTCGATACCAGGTAACCTTACAAGCCCAGCTGACTACTGCTTTTAGCTTGTACAACTGTCAAAATACACAACACAAACACACATACGCGAACAAACGGATGACAGTAATACCGTTTTTCTACCAACAAAATATGTACATGCAGTGTTTGTTGTTGTTGTTGTGTTTGTTGTAGTTATGCGATTACCTAATATCAAGCTGCCTTGAACATACATATGCTTGTTGTAAGCGATCGTAAGAATGCTATCTATTACTGCCTGTTCCTCGATACCGCAAGAAAATGTAAGCGATCGAAATGTAGTCGCTCGATTTTGAATCAATTTGGATTCCTCTATGTCGCCAGCTTGCGTTCGCATAGTCTTACGTCATGGAAATTTTGGCATTTACTTCAGAGAGATGCCAGATCGATAAATTAAAGTTTTAGTTGATTTTTGATTGCAGCATTGAAAAAACTACTAAACTATTCTTTTGTAAATACAACCCTTCACAAAACTGGTCAGCTGTATTTGACAAGCCAAAGCAAATACATACATAACTAACACAGAGTATTCTGTGATAAAAAAAGTACAAAATAAAAAAGCAAACATTTTGAAAGTGCGGAAATAGTTTTTGTGGTGTTTTAAAATTTAAAAGTATTTTTTTGCATTCAATAAGTATTTTGACGTGATGAGCACTGGTATTCCTCTGGCAAACTCAGGATTTTCTTCCATCCAGCAAACAAGTGAACTGTTTAAGAAAACTACATGCATGCATGTAATAATTATTTAATATATTCACTAAATAAAATAAAAATTGAAAATATGTGGGGTTTGTACTTTTATTTCCCAGTTTTTTGAACAAAAAAACGAAAAATTTTTCTATAAAAACTCCCACTTGATAGCAAAACAGCAAGTGCTTGATTTTGACAGTTGTGTTCGCAGTGCTGACGACATGATCGATATTGAGGAATCGGATTTTGTATGAAAACACTTACGTTTTTTCGTCTTCTCGATGGAGTCATCGTTCGAATAAAAGAACTTCATAGAGGAACCCAAAACAATTTTCTTTCGCTTAGAAAGCGAACAATCGCACGACTGCGACATTGAGGAACAGGCAGTTAGTCTCGTTGTTTCTTGAGTATATTAAAGTATAAACATAAATAAGTTTTCTTTCAATTACTTTCTCGTAGTTGCCATAAATTTAAAAATGAGCGAAACTAGAAAAACGACAAAATACAAGAGCTTCTGTGAACATAAACGTCAAACGTCATTTTAGTGTTTTTTGATCAAAATTACATCAAAATAATGTAAAATCGTCACATCTAACACCCCTACGTATGTATGTATATGCTTTCTTTTACTCAAAATCATGATACTGCTTCTTTTGAAACCATCGAAGCAAACGGGGCAGACAATCGAATGATAAATTCGACTATGCTTGTTTAACAAAAACCAGAGAAGACAACATTGACAAAAAGAAGAAAAACAAAATCAGCAAAATGAAATATGAAACTACTTTTCAATACACATGCATATGTACGCATGTACATGCATTCACACACATGCTTTCACGAGTTTGTTTGTACTTGTTTATGTATGAATATTCGATTTTGACACCAACAAATAAATATTTCATTGATATTCTGTGGACAGTCCGCTTGAGAGTTCTTGATTTCAATGCAATAATTTAAGATCATAGTTAAGTAAGTATTGAAAACTTTATTTATGTTCAACTTATTTGATGTATTTTATTAAAAATGTGGCCACACTCAAAATATTTTTGCCGTAACTGACTGCACTTTATTCTAGAAGTAATCAGTGCAATTATTTTTGAAATGCAAAAGCGTTTGTAAATGAATGAAATTTTAATTTTAACTGATTTGTACAGTGTCTTATAAAACTAACAACAGATAAATACGGATTTTCGGTCACAGTTAATAATGACAGTAGTAACTAATGTTACACATACATATGTTAAATATACATATGTCTGTATATAATTTGGTTTCTACATACATTTGTAGCATACATACTTTTTGCTTAAATTGATTGTTGTTCAGCTCCGGTGGCTGAGTAGGTATGGCAGCAGCTTTCAAGTCTAGATGCGGAATGTTCGAATCTCAGCAGAGGCTGCAGTACAAAAATTAAATAAGCGTATTGAGAGGGGGAGATAATGCCCAAAGAAAACTAGAATTCAATAAAATGCAGTAAAAAATCACTCCGTAAGAAAAAAATAAAAAAGTATTTTACAAGTGGAAAAATCATTACGTTTACCGATCGGGTTCCGTAGACTTTTTAACAGGGACCGAAAATAAGAGTTATTTTTAAATTTTTGAAGAAATAATTCATACATAAATGAACATCTGAAAACGACCTACCTCTTACACCGACTTGAATGGCAGCCAAAACTTATAAGCTATTTCTATGCATTCATGTTCTTATACCTGATAATGGATATTATATTCCTATAGAAATCAACAAATAAATAAAAGTTTTGAATTGATTTTTATTATTGATATAAAAATATAAAAATCAAAAATAACTTTCATTTTTCATTTAAAAATATAAAAATCAAAAATAACCAAATATGAACTTAATTATTTATTTGCTTTAAGAGCCAATTGAAATGTATTAATTCAGGTCCAAAAATGAACCTTTTCAAAAAATGTTTGCTGTATTTCTCAGCTGTCTATATGCCGACGACATTTCGTTGCTGCTAATCAACTCATCAGTAGACTTGAAAAATTCTTAAAAGTTTGTTTGAAACTTAACTACTTATTCCAAAATTCCCATGAACAGAATGAGAATCACAAATGTTCAAACAAAGCTTTAACACGGCAAACATTTCTTTTTTCGTTTTGCAACACTTCTACTTTTCTTTGCAACCTTCTATACAACGATTTGTATTTTTGAAAGTATCAAAAAGTAAAAGTTTTTGAATATTCAAATATGAACTTAATTATTTATTATTGAAAAGGTTCATTTTTGGACCTGAATTAATACATTTCAATTGGCTCTTAAAGCAAATAAATAATTAAGTTCATATTTGAATATTCAAAAACTTTTACTTTTTGATACTTTCAAAAATACAAATCGTAGTAAGCAATGGTGCCTCGATGTATAGAAGGTTGCAAAGAAAAGTAGAAGTGTTGCAAAACGAAAAAAGAAATGTTTGCGGTGTTAAAAGTTTGTTTGAACATTTCTGATTCTCATTCTGTTCATGGGAATTATGGAATAAGTGGTTAAGTTTCAAACAAACTTTTAAGAATTTTTCAAGTCTACTGATGAGTTGATTACCACCAACGAAATGTCGTCGGCATATAGACAGCTGAAAAAGACAGCAAATATTTTTTGAAAAAAGGCTTCAATTTTGGACCTGAATTAATAGATTATTTTTTTTCAAATTCTAATTAAAGACGATGGGATGCAAGTTAAATTATTTAGAGTTGAATTTTATGGTATTGTTATTGTCCTAATCATTATTTTTATCGATTGGGTTCCGTAGAGTTTTTAACAGGGACCGGAAATAAGAGTTATTTTTCAATTTTTGAAGAAATAAATCATACATAAATGAACATCGTAGAAAACTTTTAATGACAACATCATGATTTTTAGGCGAAATGCATCCAACATATTGCATGATTTTTAAATTTTTGATTTTTATTTTAACAATCAAAAATAAGAGTTATTTGTGATTTATATTTTTTTTAATGAAAAATAAAAGTTATTTTTGATTTTTATATTTTTAAATGAAAAATGAAAGTTATTTTTGATTTTTGTATTTTTATATCAACAATAAAAATCAATTCAAAACTCTTATTTATTTGCTGATGCCGTATGTATTATAATATGCTGCTTCATTCAAATTTCTATATGAATATAATATCCATTATCAGCTATAAAAAGATGAATGCATAGAAATAGCTTATAAATTTTGGCTGCCATTCAAGTCAGTGTTAAGAGGTCGTTTTCAGGTGTTCAATTTTACCATCATAATTGATTTTAAATGTTCCTCAGATAAATCACATATATCTCAAATCTCCCAATATTAATCTGAGTGCTGAAAATTACCTTTCTACACTGACTTGAGTGGCAGATACAGAATGAACAGTTAAAGCTATTTTTCGAAGCCATGGAAACACAAATTTTTTTCTTTCCCAATATTCTAATAAATTAGCAGAAGTATCGAATCGCTTTTCTTTGTAATTCTCTATTTCAAAATAATTGATTTTTATTATTGATATAAAAATATAAAAATCGAAAATAACTTTCATTTTTCATTTAAAAATATAACAATCAAAAATAACTTTTATTTTTCATTTAAAAATATAAAAATCAAAAATTACTCTTATTTTTCATTTAAAAATATAAAAATCAAAAATAACTTTTATTTTTCATTTAAAAATATTAATATCAAAAATAACTCTTATTTTCTATCTAAAAATATAAAAACCAAAAATAACTCTTATTTCTTGATTTTTTTGATAAAAGTCATAAGAGTTACGGTCCCTGCTTTTTAACATTTAAATTGAAATAAAGTAATTAGTAAATTTATTATTTGGTTTTTTTCGACCCCTGTTTTTATATTTTATATATTTTTTTTTCTTGAGCTAAAAGTCTTTTTTTGTTAAAAATATTTAATTATTTTTGTCGATATTTCGCTCTCCTTCGGATAACTTCTTCAGGACAATAATAATGAAAATAGTTTTTATTGGTTTTTTTTCAAAAATCAGTAATAATAACAAAACATATATGTTTTGTTATTATTACCTTGAGACCTTTAGCTAAAGAAAATAAATACATAAGTAACTAGTAAATTTAAATTAAATCAAATTTATTTATTTATTAAGTCAATAGATTATTACATCCTTACTGACTATATACGTACATATGCAGTGAAAAACACAAATTACAAAAATAAATTATTCAGATATTAAGATAAACTATTAGCTTTTTCTTTAGAATTTCAACATTATCAGCAAAATCAATTATATGGTAGCATTCGTTGAAGTTCCCACAGGCACGACGGAAAGAATCGTTATTGGCATAAACAGATCGGTAGAATTTCAAAGCCAAGAATGTAAAATTACGGGTTGGTCTTACTGGAACGTTGAAGTTTATTTGACTAAGCAGGAACTCGGAGTCAACATCACCTCTTAACAGGCCCAGAACAAATAACGCGCTCAGCATCGTGCGTCGACTTTTTAGTGTTGGCAATTTAATTAAAGCCAGCCTGCTTTGATACGGAGGCAGGATATACGAATTCCACCCCAGACCACGAAGGCAGAAAATTAAAAATTGTTTTTGAACAGATTCAATGCGGTTAATATGAATAGAATAGCAAGGATCCCATACAACAGATCCATACTCAAGAATAGGTCGAACAAGTGACGTAAATAGAAGTTTAGTAATGTATGGGTCCATAAATTCTTTTGACCAACGTTTCATGAATCCAAGTACCCCATTGGCTTTGTTTACTATCATTGAAATATGATCACGAAAATTAAGCCTGTGATCTAACAATATGCCAAGATCTAATATGGTTTGAACTTTATCCAATACAGCAGTTTCAAAAGAATAAAAAGTATCAATCGGGTTATGTCTGAAAAACGAGATGTGCTTACATTTCTTAATGTTTAATTCCAAAAGATTGAGAGAACACCATTGGTAAAATCTCCGTATGTCAGCAAGAAGTAAATTGTATCCGTTTATATCCTTAAATGAGTTAAAGATTTTGACATCATCCGCATACATCAATACCTTTGAATACAAAACAACAGTAGGAAGATCATTTATAAATAGCGTGAACAATATCGGGCCCAACTGACTGCCTAAGACGGTTTTTAAATGCAGTGTCGTTTATTTTATAGAGTGTTTTCAGTTAATGTTACTGACAAAGTTTTCTGAGTGCGGATGTATGTTTTCTTTTAGAAGAATAAATTGTGTGCACTTTTTTTATGAAAATTCCACCATCTTTTTGCTAAGACTACAAAGACTAATGACCTTGTGGTTACCCTTGTATGTCTCTCATGGACCAGTGTAAGGGTATGAAGATTATTTTGTGCCTCTCTCTCTCTCTCTTTCTCTCTCTGCAAGCATTAAAGTAAAAGGATCTAATTTCAAGGTTTTCGGGAACAAGAATGTTTACGAAGTATTTTTCTTATTTGTTTCTTAATATATCCAGCAGGATATGGAACTAGTATGAGACTAGTATTTAACTGCTGCGCAAATCACCAGTACACTGTAAAGTGTTTAGCAAATGCAAAAATTGCAGTTGCAGCAAAGATGTGAACATTTGCGAAACATTTTGGAAAAATTTATTTTAAACAGTTCTTGAAAAACTTTAAAGAGCGCAGAATGCTGAAAAGCAACAAAATATTGTCTATTGTAAAAAGCTTACTTTCTACAACTCTATTAATTCTATTGCTCGACGAGAAGAATTTTGCAAAGGCTCTCCCTAGTATAAATTGCACAAACTCGTGCATACACGTATGTATGTATTTGTATGTACCCACAAACATATAAATTATTTTTATTTGATTTTTCTCTGATGTGGGTAAACTGTATGCAATTCTGGCACACTAATTCCACTCCATGCTGCTTTTCCGTCCGTATATGAACGTTTATCTCCTCTGCTCATCCTCCTCATCCCATCCAGCCACTTTTCGTTATAATTGTTTATCAGGTTGTGTTTAGTGTTTGTTGTTGCACTGAATCGCTAATTTGCAACTGTAAACAATGACGCCTGTCAGTTGCAATTCGAAGTGCAAAATGCGAAAAATTATTTTAACCGTTTAAGCATGGTGCATATAAAAATACAACATGGTTGATGCAAAAAACACAGCAGCAAAATAAAATGAACGGAAAACAAATAAATAACTGCAACAACAGTATTAAACGAAAATAAAACAAAAGAAAATAAAAATAAAAAAACTCGAGCAAAACTGGGAAGGAAACTGCAGAAGCTGTAGAATAATATGAAAATAAAAATATAAAGCAGAAAGAACACAATGGAAAAAAATAAATAAATAATGAATGCACGAATTAAGTCAAAATAACGCTTAGAGCACTTCCACAAATAATAATAATAATAATAATAAAAAAAAAACTGTAAAAGTCGACTAGCTCTCCTGCCAGAGTTAGTGTAAAGGATAAACAGAAAAAAAAACTATATGTCCCATAAAAGTGGTGCAATCTAAATTTCTAATAAGTTCAAATTGCTATCGTGCGTATTACCATAAAAGAAGAATTGCGAAGCACATACGTCTTATTACAATATCCTGTTGACCGCAAGTACTAGTCTATATGCTCAGTAGAAATGTGTGCCTGAGTGTTTTTCGGCTCACATCACGCAAGCTCACGAATAAAATTTCTCAATCACGTAATTCCAAGCATGGCCAACAAACAACTTCTCACGATCAATCACGTTCGTATTGCAAACAAATTTAGACATAATGTAGACATGGTTTAAGGCAGTGTTTGCTTATCCATTTAGTGGTTTTATAAGTATAGCAGTGGTATTCGACATCTGTCAAACTAAATTGTTAAACCAAATTTTTTCCTTTAAGGTGAAAGTCTGACACTAACGAAAATAGATCGCTAAACTATCACACAACGCATAAAATTTGTGAAAACATACTACATAAATGGTGATTCTGCCACAGCCACATATCGTGCATTAAGAGGAGATTATTGTAATACATAATCGTCCACCTGCGCAAGCAAATGGCGAAATTGTGAAGAAATTTGAGGAGACTGGAGCGGTACAAACATTGTAAGGCCTGTGGTGCATCATCGTTTCGCTCGTTCCGCTGAAAATATCGCTGCTGTAAGTGAAAGTGTTGCCGAATACCCGAAAGTGTCGATTCCTCGTCCTGCTCAGGAATTAGGACTGTCTTATAGCCTTTTCACACTTATCAACATTTTTGTGGAACGAGTTGAAGATGTTGAAATGTGAAACATGCTTTCACACACAACATCTAACATCACATATCCATACATAGTTGTCAAAATAAATAAAGCCACGTTTTGTATTAAAGATAAAATAAAAATATAATATAAATGGATTTTGAAGACAAAATAATAATACGATTAGTAGTTAGCTTGCAAGAACAATCTCTACTACTAATGCAGTGTATAGAACCCATAAAAGCTTGCTGGAGGAAGAAGATCATGAAGACATCATTTTGGACACAATTCCTTTCTTAATGATCCTAATGATTCTCAGTGATGCCACTACAATTTTGTCATTTTTTTAGTGATGACACTAAAATAATCGAAAGATGTTGAGTGGAACAAAATGAGTTAGGAACATTTTATAAAGATGTTGAAAGATGTTGGTTTTTAGCCCTGTATATTTCTTATGGGGAAATTTCAACATCATCGCAAATTGATGGTAGATGTTGATGTTGATAAGTGTGAAAAGTCTATTACGGCACATTATGCAGTATTTTGCATTTAGATCTACACCTACATCCATATAAAGTCCAGCTGACACAACAACTGAAGCCAGCTGACCGACCATTCACAACGCTGTAAATGCGTGGAATGGGGTCTTGAACAACGAAGGCGGTGGACGGCGATTTTTCGAACCAAATTTTCTCCAGCGATGCAGCACATTTCTCACTCGGTGGGTATGTTAATAAGCGAAATTGTGGGTTCTGAGAATCCTCAAGTAAAGGGTGTTTCTTTTCGATATATATAACTTTAAGTTGCAATAAAACAACGATTGACATGAAATTTATTTATCCGAAAGATAATATTGTGGCATTACATTTTAAATAAGATTTCTGGCATATGACCGACCGATCGGGAACAACGGCAATCTCATTTTGCACTAAAAAATTGTACTATTTGCAAACGTTGTTCAGACGTTAGTTTATTCATGATGAATTGCCAAACCAAACTGAAAATAAATCACTTGACAGCTGTTAAATCGTCACCTTCATTTCGGAGCGTTATGGTCATATGATAACCAACTATTTCTTCCTGCTATTGAAGAATACGACTTGGAGAATACGTGGCTTCAACAAGGCGGTGCCACACAACTCGACCATGTAAGGCTTTATTGCAAGAAATATTTCCTGGCCGCGCATTTTCTCGTCGTGGCGATATCAACTGGCCACCAAGATCATGCGATTTGACATCATTACCCTTTTTTTGTGGAGCTACGCGAAAGACCGTGTTTATGCAGATAAACCTTTAACTCTTGAGCACTTAAAACCCAACATTCGTCACGTTATGGCTGAAATAGCGTCCAATATGTGTCAAAAACTGGTCAAAAATTACCTCAAAAGAATCAACACTTCCCGTGGTGATCATTTAAATGATGTAGTGTTTCACACATAATGCCAACGTTCAAACTTTATAATAAAAAAGAAATATCATGAAAAAATAATATTTTATGTGTTTTATTTACATTTCCTTTGGAAACCGCAAAATGGATAACCCGTTATAATATACTTAACACTGCAGTTACACGATCAAGTTTTTCTATCAAGTTTTTTTCACATACTGCTTGTCAAAATTCAATAAAATTGATAGCTGTGACGTAGGCTGCACGCAATTTTATAACAATTCATTTTCAAGATGCCGTCAAGAAGAATATTAAAAACAGCTGCTTCATTAAAAGTACTATCAGAAATAAAGAAAATAAAAGAAGAAGAAAAAAACCTGAGGGCAGAAAGGAAATACTGAGTGAAGCCCTTATTAGTAAGAAGGTTGGTAAATATTTAAAAATCTACAGCTCTATAAATCGCGCGTAAACATTTTTATTTCTATTTTTAAGCTTGAATCTGTTTAATTTTTATCACTTTTAATTGCAACTTTCCAACAAAACAAAAAAAAAATAATTGCAGACAGAACGAAAAAAAAATTGTTGTCAGCTGTTTTGTTGATTGTGACTTGATGTTCCGTATGGAAAGCAAAAATTGCCATCAAGTTTGCATCAATTTTCAATATAGTGAGTGTATTAGTAAAAAGGTGTGAATGTATTAAAACTTGAAAGGCAAAACTTGATCGTGTAACCGCCAAGTTAGCTGTAAAAAAAAGTCGCAAAATTGTTGTGAAATATAATAAAATTTTTAAATGGACTTGGAGGAGGTCTTTTTGATTTTTTCTCTTCCCATAGGTCAAGCAACATGTTCTCCATATCGATTGACCATATGATGCGTACACCAGGTTTCTCTTGCAGTGCAATTAAAATGAATTCATTTATAATTAATTATTTTCTGAAATGTCATTTTACTGGTGATGGTACAAAAGCAATCGATTTTCTGCAATTTTTTTAGTGATGGCACTGAAAAAAATCGAAAGATGTAAGATGGAACAAAATGAGAAAAGGTCGTCTTCTGCTGATGTAGAGTTTTCGCCCTGTATAATTCTTATGTTAACATCTTTGCAAATTGATGAAAGATGTAAGATGTACATGAGTGTAAAAAGGCTATAAAGTGTATTAGATTTTTAGAAGAAAATTTACCAACAGCAGGCAAATCAAATAGTGTATATACACGTTTATACCGCTTTTTAGGGTTCCGTACTCATCAGAGTGAAACGGAACCCTATTACGGAGACAAGTACGTCCGTCCGTCCGTCACAGCGTCCATTCTCCGAAACGGTAAGAGCTGGAGAGCTGAAATTTTCACAGGATGTTGTTGTACCTTGCCACTACAATAGCAAATACTAAAAACAACAAGTCGAAAACTACCAGGTGTCCCCATACAACGAAAAGTTGCATTTAGCTATAACTCTCGAACCTTAAAAGATAGAAAGCTGAAATTTGCATAAAGTATGTATTTATAGATGCTTTACAACAACAATCGCTAAAGACAACAACAAGTTGAAAACTACCAGGTGTCCCAATGCAACCTAAAGTAACAATTAGCCGTAGCTGCTAAACTATAAAAGACAAAGAGCTGAAATTCGCAGAGTATATGTGTTTACATATGCCCTACAACAACAAATGATAAGAACAACAACATTTCAAAAACTACCAGGTGTCCCTATACAACGTAGAATATAAATTAGCCGTAACTCCCAAACTGTAAGAGACAGAGAGATGAAATGTGAACAATATATGTACTTGCATGTGGCCTACAATAACAAATGCTAAAAACAACAACAAGTCGAAAATTACCAGTGTCCCTATACAACGTAAAGTAACAACTAGCCGTTACTCTCGAACCGTGAGCGACAGAGGGATGAAATTTGCACAATGTGTGTATTCACATATGCTCCACAACAACACTTGCTAAAAACAACAACAGCTGTAAAACTACCAGGTGTCCCTTTACAACGTAGAGTAATAGCTATAACTCTCGAACCGTAAGAGATAGAGAGTCGAAATTCGCACAGTCTATGTATTCCCAGATGCCTTATAACAACAAATTACAACAACAACAACAACAAGTGGAAAATTACTAGGTGTCCCCATACAACATAAAGTAGCTTTAAAAACAGAGAGATGAAATTTATAAAATATACATATGTATTCACATACGCCATTTCATACATACATTACACATACATACGTACGGAACCCTAAGAGTGCGAGCCAGCCTCGTACTTGACTTAATTTATTATGAGTTCGGCAACCATGTAGTTTTTATTTATGTAGTTTTTATTTACAAAAAAAAAAATAGTATTCAGGCCCAGGATGGCCAAATTATTACAAATTATTACACTTAAAATTAATTTAAAAAAAAAAATAAAGTGCAGGAATAAATGCTTAAGTAGGAATTAGTTTAACAAAGTAGTAATAATAAAATAAAAATTCACAAATATTTATGTATTTATGTATATAGAATAGGAAGAAATAACTAAGTACATATGTATGTATATAAATCATTAAAATAAGTATTTTTAGGGAAAATTCTTTGTACGAGGTAGATTTTGCACTTAATTAAATGGCAGGCAAATGTGCATTTGTATAAACTTATTAAATAATGTTGAAGTACCAAAGGTTTGTGGTTTGTTTTTAAAACTAAAAGATAAGGACACTCTAGAGATTGGATTTTTCGATTAACTCTTACAATTTAAATATTCTTAAATAATTGCACCTTTTAAAACATTTTTCAGGCCCTATAATTTAACAAAAATCATATCATATCATATCAGAGTCAGCTTGTGAAAAGACTCAGTAATTTTTACTCTTTGGTCTTTGCCGTTTTTTTTTTTTTTTTTGTTTATGAATCAAATATTTTCTCATTACATTTTTCGTGAGAGAAACTTGATTTGTTCCACTAAAAATATTAGGTTTTTATCATTTATTGTCATTTAATTTGCATTAAAGATGCCGCTTTTTAATAATCATTTAAAAAATTAACATATTTATTTGCTTTGGCAGCCAGTTGAAAAGTATTAATTTTGGTCTAAAAATAGACCTTAAAGTTTTATGTCTCTTTCAGCCGTCTGTATGCTGCCGACATTTCTTTGACGCTAATCAGCTCATCAGTAGACTCGAAAAATCTCAAAAGATTCCACAATTGCCAAGAACAAATTGAGAATGAGAAATTTTCAAGCAAATCTTTAATACAGAAAACATTTTTTCGTCTTGCAACACTTTTACTTTTCTGAACACCTTCTATACAACGAGCTATCATCGGTTACTACGATTTGTATTTTTGAAAGTATCAAAAGCGGTTCTCACTCTTGATAGTAAAGTCGGTTGCAGATTTGGTTAAAGTAGCAGATTTGATTAAAGTACTAGTGTTTACATCACTGCAACAAGAAAATGTACTGAACTTTTATTTTCTACGCTGTGATTAAAAAATCAAACAAAAAGCTTTAGTAAACATTGTAAAAAAAATTACTGGCAAAACTTAATTTTCTGTTGAGAAAATCAAAAATATGGAAAAAACAAATAAAAATATACTGGTGAAAAGGTGGACAGATAAATAAATTCAGCAACTTTTAAAATATTTGCAAGAACATGCAGACTTTGAGGTAAGAAAGTCACTCGAGCTTTGTGGTAAAAATCGTAGTGAATATAGCAGAGTGATAAAATTAGTATCAAGAGTGAGAACCGCTAAAAAGTAAAAGTTTTTTGAATATTCAAAAATGTTCATTTTTGAATATTCAATAAACTGTTACTTTTTGATACTTTCAAAAACACAAATGGTAGAAACCGATGGATAATAGCAAGACGAAAAAATGTTTTCTCTATTAAAGGTTTGTTTCAACATTTCTGATTCTCATATTGTTGATGGGAATTTGGGAATAGGTAGTTGAGTTTCAAACATTCTTTTAAGATTTTTCGAGTCTGCTGATGAATTGATTAGCATTAGACGGCTAAAAAAATATAGAAAACATTAAGGTCTATTTTTAGACCTAAAATAATAAATAACACAAGGGAACAAGGTATTTGTTATTTAAGAACTGAATATTGTTTTAAAGGTAATTTCGGACGCTGAATCCAAATCTGCACTTGGTTTTTTTGTATCAGCTCGACTTTTTGAGATATAGCGTTATGTCTAAAATTAAGGCACTTCCAGTACAAATATTTCAATAACTTGAAAACGGTTCACCACACTCAGTTAAAAACAAAAACTGAAATTCGTTAACAAAATTATCTTTAATCCGTGCCTACATTGTTTTTAATTTGAACGAGTAGTTTCAGAGATATCGTTGTAGTTTTGAAAAAAAAAAATAACCATTTTATATTAAAAAAAAAAAATTCTTATCTAAAAATTCATAAAAAAAAATAATGCAACTAAAGTCACAATGTTGGTCTTAAAGCATTTAGCTTAATATATTTTGAATCAAATGAGCTTTATTTCATTGAAATCGGTGCACAACTTTTGATTTTATCAACGATTCACTAAGATAACTAAATTGACAAAAACACATCAAATAAATAGAACAGCACACACACAAACACACATATTAATAAATGTTATTTCTGTATGGAAATCGGGATTTTTGTCAATTTAGTTATCTCAGTAAATCGTTGAGAAAATCAAAAGTTGTGCACCGATTTCAATGAAATAAAGCTCATTTGATTCAAAATATATTAAGCTAAATGCTTTAAGACCAACATTGTGACTTTAGTTGCATTATTTTTTTTTATGAATTTTTAAATAAGATTTTTTTTTTTTTTTTTTTATATAAAATTGTAATTTTTTTCCAAAACTACAACAATATCTCTGAAACCACTCGTTCAAATTAAAAACAATGTAGGCACGGATTAAAGATAATTTTGTTGACGAATTTCAGTTTTTGTATGGTGAACCGTTTTCAAGTTATTGAAATATTTGTACTGGGAGCGCCTTAATTTTAGACATAACGGTATATCTTGAAATGTCGAGCTGATGGAGAAAAATGGAGCTTAGATTTAAAATCAGCGACCTCAAATTAGTAAAAAATTGCTATACGATTCCAAACAACACTCAAAAAGTTCAATTTTGTTCCCTTGTGTAATCATTCAATAAAACCCATCGCCCAATTCACAACATCATTTTGGGTATTATTGTATCGGGTTTACTGTTGTTGAACTTTGCCCATGCGTATATAAGTAATTTGTTTAGAAAACTTCTTTGAAAAGAAACACATTGAATTCATTTGTTTCAAAAGATGGTATTCAATATACATACATATACCTAAAAATAACTGATACTCGGAACAATCTTTGGAATCTAAAAGTCAGGTTTTTGATGCAATTTGTTTTTAGTAATCAAGTGATTTCACCAAAAGTGGTTTTCAGAATAGACCTGATAATTAGCAAAAAAACGTAACATTTACATGGGAATAAGCTGGTATATGTTGTGACGTAAGCAAAGCTTGTTGCTATTTGTAAAAAGCAGAACTTTTTCATTAAAAAGAAATCAGAAATCTTTATAATAAATTTTTACGTCACTGAAACATTGTGAGTTAAGTTTTTTGTTAACACAATCTTAAACCTGCAATATTAACGAAATAACTTCTTCTCTATACATACGTGAAGCATATAGTCAACATAAGCCATGGGCGCGAAACTTGTTTGATGCGTTGCCTTTTTATTTAATTATTTACTTTAACTTTATTTGGTTTAATAATTGAGCTCAAGGTCACTTTATTTTCAATAAATATGCTTTCTATTTATTGTTAAATTATTCAATATTTCGATACGACTTTGTGTATCTTCTTTAGGAAATAGCATGTTTCCATTACGAGTTGAATCACCCGCTTCGCTCTCTCAAACATATTTATGAATCACACTGTTTACACTACTCGTCTATGGGCTTCGATTTGACTTTTGTTTTTGATAAGCCAGCATAAATTTTCTATTAATTTTCGTAAAGAAAATTTGTCTAAATGAACAAAAAAGTAAGTGAAAGTGTTTTTGCAAGAAAATCATATTCATATGGAAATGTCTTCGGAGTTGGCATTGCAGGGCATTAAATACTGGGCAGAACTTAAGCTTCATTACGTTTTCTTGGCTTTTTATTTATTTATTATTTTGGATTACAATATATGATTTTGACAGATAGTGCAGATAAATTTGCGATATAAATTAGAGAAGACAGGAATTTTACGTGCTTCGCATGTAGCTTCAACATTCATTCAACTTCATTCGCTCTCAAAATTTTGTATGGCACGTTGCTTCGCTCCTGATTGGGGTGTTAAGCACAAATAGAGAGCGAAGCACATGTCGTGGAAACATGCTATTACATTTTATAAATTCTTTTTATAAAATACTAGAAAACGCATTTTCCTGAAGAAGATACACAAAGACGCATCAAAATATTGAATAATTTAATAATAAAAAAAAATGTTTAAATATTAGAAAACACATTTTCCTGAAGAAGATACGCAAAGACGCATCGAAATATTGAATAATTTAACAATAAATAGAAAGTATATTTATTGAAAATAAAGTGATGTTGAGCTGAATTATTAAACCAAATAAAGTTAAATAAAAAAAAAAGGTCGAAGAACGAGTATCCAGAACATTATTTACTTTATTTATTATTTTCTTAATGCAATATCAAGTCAAGGAAAAAACTAAAAGCAACCTTTTCTTTCACAGAACTCGGAATAGTGAGCTTTAAGTATTACAGAACTCTTCATACACTAAGCTAAGCTGGGAATTTTAATGTTCACTCTTCTTATTTAATTTAGTTCTTATTTGTTTCGGATAAATAATCGCTGAGTTTGTTACACACACCTCTATTCAAGTAACTCTTAAGGCCGCTATGGAGGTCTTAAGGAGATTTACATTCCCATAAGAAGTGCTTGTAAAAAACTTCACGTTAGAAAGTTGAAAATGAAATGTTAGAGCCAGATTGCCCAGAGGCAATTTTAGTTGGACAATGCTTAAGTTTGATAAAGTATTCGGTAACGGGTGGGAGAATGGAAAAATAATTGACCATACTCGACAATGTTGTTCTGATCTGCCATTCCCTATTTTTTTCATTGCCTAATATTCGGTATTTCTTTTAATTCTCTATTTCTTGTCGTCGTATACACTCAGCTGTAGAGCAGGAGCTTAAAATATTAATATTAAATAAATAAAACAAAAAAGGATTTATTTGAAAATATTTAAATTTACAAAAGTGTATTGTTCTATTATAGATATGTTAAATCTTTGGTGCTGACTTTTTTCGATCCACTCAAACGAAAATTAATGTGCATACATTTATTTGACTGCGGAGTTTTTGACATTTAGTTTAGGCCTATTAAAAAATATTATTAAACTGGATGAACACATTTTTGTCAATTATAAAAAAAAAACTTCTCAACATAAAGTCCTGGACCATAAAAGGCAATTTTAGTTGGGCCTTTCTCTTTCGAACTTGCTTTCGTGTCTACACAGGATGATTTTTGCAGCAATTTTTATGGCTTTTATTTTCACACAATTTGACACTTGATTTTGTTTTACGCTAAAAAAAAAAGCAACAATAATATGTGAAACCCTTATTAATTATACTGCATACGCTCTTATTCATATGTTTCTCATAAACATATTTTGGCTTTATTTATTCAGCGTTAATATTTTAAACTCCTTTTCTACAGCTGTGCGTACATCTCCCGCCGAAAAAGAGAATAAAAAGGAATGCCAAAAAATAGCGACAAAATCGTCGGGTACGGACAATTATTTTTCCCTTGTTACACCACCCACCAAATACTTTCGCAAGCTTAAGAATTGCCCAACCAATATACACAATGAGTTACCGTGTACAGATTATTGTGATTTTCCAAACGTAAATTTCTTTAAGACCTCCATACCGGTCACATATAATGGCCGATTTTCTAATGTATTAAGGTGGGATCATGCGACCAATTTTTGTTACATTTTGTGTGCCAATCGTGTGATAGCACAATTTATTGGCTCATGCGGCAACCAAAACGAATGTTGTTTCTATTTGTCCCAATCAAATACAACCCTGATGCGACAACCATGTGAACACTTGACATACAACTAATCACCAATAAAAATTCTAAAAATGCACCAATATTTATTGTGTTCTCATGCGGCAACCAAAGAAGACAATACGCGCCAATAATATGCATATGTATACATGTATTTAGTTTCAAAGCTGTTTAAACGCGTCTTCCAAACATGATTTCTGCTTTTCAATCAGTAAAATTCAATTGTTGTTACTATTCATTTTTTGCTTTTTCAGCCCGCACAACATTATAATAATAGCCGAAGCAATTTTCTTTCTTTTTAATGAACAAACCATATTTTTAACATTTAATTTAATTAATTTTTTTTTTTTTTTTTTGGAAAACAAAGTTTGTCATCAGCTACAACAGCTGTTTCTCACAGTTGCCGTATAATATAACAATCGTGTGACTATAATGCGGCAATTATTGGTACTAAATGGTTTTGATGCAATTTGCGACAATAAAATTTCAGTAAAATGTCACAATCATGTGATTGCAGAGAATTTGATTGGGACAAATTTTTTATTATGCTCCAATTCAGCCCAATAAAAATTGTGTAAAATTGGTGCATTGCGGCAATCGTGTGATCCCACCTTTAGCTGTGAATAACACTTATAACTACCAACTGCGAATATTATAAATCAGCTGTTTTGTGTAAACAGCTTTAGGAACTTAACAGCACGTTTAGACGGCAATGGTTTCGTTCGCTCTCTGCTGCTCTCTGCAACATGATTGTGAAACTTGCCGTTCGTTCACATGACTAACCGTGTTTCACTTTGGCACTTAATTTAACATACATACACATATGTATGTATGGAGGCAGGTATATTAGTTTCTTTGTGCTGCGATTTTACTCGCAATAAATTATTTTTTTATGGATATAATTATGTAAGATTAAAATGTATTTGAAATGAGTTTTGGGAGAATTTCAAACTCATTTTAGTTTTTACGAACATGCTCATTGGTGTCTGTTGGTTTTTTAGTTTTTTATACATGTACATACATACATACATATATAGTTTTGTAACTGTGTATTTGTACCTATAGACCTATTCTCTCTCGTTTTTACTAATTACATGTTTTAGTTCAGATAAACTAACGATAAATGGCTCACAAATTAGGTATGGCAGTATATTATATGTATGTGTGGGGCTAGTATTTTCAAAATGCTCTCAAAATTTTGCACTGGCACTGCACAAGTTGTTTAGACAGTGTGGGGCATGGGAAACATGAATAGAGAATGAAATAAATGCCTTCTGCATGGGCTATAGGAAAATGGTGTAAGGCTTTGATGGCACACTTAGCTTCAGCATGGTGTGATAACCACATTTGACCATAAAGTGTTTGGGGTTCGTAAGAGAGCTCTGGCAGAGCTCTTTTTCTTCTGATTATGTTTGCGGAACTCTATTTGAAAATCTGGGGATGAAAACTATTGATTGTTTTATAATAAAAACGATATCTTCCCTGCAATAAACAGAAATATTGAGCAGTCTCTGCTTTTTACTCAATAAACGTTGTCGTTCACAGCCGCATTTTTTGTTAAAACATTTGGCAAATTTAGGCAAAGCTACATTTGCTCCAGAACAGACTGGTTCGCTGTTACGGTAAACTATTGACGAGTTATTTATAGCTCTGGAACTAGAATGAAGTCTGCTGATTGGTTGTGGCAGATGAGGCTGCATGGTGCATCAGTAATGGTGACATAATGCTGTATCCATCTGGTGTTATTGGCAATGGTTCTACGTGATCGGTGCTATCGTTGGAAGCGTGAGTTGGTATTTCGAGATTTGTTTCGAATGTCATTTCACTTGCATTGGAAAAGTTGTTGAATCTTTCTATGATGTCATCTGCATCAGCAGTCTCTGCTACCACATCCAGCACAGTATCAGTTTTAAGAGGTGAACATTTACGTGATGTTGGCAAGATTTCTAGTTCATCACTTTCAGTCTCAGCCATCTCCACAGACGCACTTGGAAAATCCAAACAGGCTGTCAAAAGAGTTGGATACTTAGAAATATATTCCACAATTTCAGAAGCGGTGGGCCGTTTTTTAGGATCATGACTCCAGCATGCTTTAATGAGACCCTCCAGGTGTGGCTTAAGACCAATTGGTATGCTGAGAGTGTTGCCACTTTTAACATAGTCCAAGACTTGGTTATTGGTAAGACCTTGGTAGGGAAAAGAACCAAAAGTTATTATTTCAAACAAAACAACGCCAAATGCCCAAACATCCGAAGCAGGTGTGAACATGCCCAGTGCCAAAGACTCTGGGGACATCCAACGCACAGGCAACATGCCTCTGCGATTGAAGCGATAGTAGTCGCTTTCGTAAGTTGGCCGAGCCATTCCAAAGTCGCCCAGTTTTACTATGCGCTGGGCATTGACTAAGCAATTGCGGCATGCTATGTCGCGATGGACATACTTTTGCTGCGCCAAATATGCCAAGCCCCGCGACACATCCATGGCATACATTGTGAGCCGTTTAGAGGAAATGTCCGACTCCTCAGTTATCTTTTCGTTTACCATGTGGCGACGTGCCAATAAATATGTTTTCAAGTCTCCATACAGCATGAATTCCATGATTGTGTAAATGGGTTCAGACTGTAGACACACTCCTAAAAGCTTTACAATATTTTTATGATCGAAGCGCTTCATTGCTTCTGCCTCCGACAGAAAATCGAGCCGATCTTCTGTTGAGGCGCCACTTTTCAAAGTTTTAACGGCCACCGCTGTCCAGCCTTCGGTACCGATTTGTGCTTCTCCACCATAAACTGTGCCGAATGCACCTTCGCCTAAACGCCGATTGACCACCACATTTTCCTTGGGTATTTCCCATTTGTCTAGGGTGTTTGCATTGCTGCGGGAGGGTGACAACAGATCGATACCAAAATTTTTCATTATCTTTGCTGAACGTTTCAGCTTACTATCGTATCGCCGCTTCCAGAAGCAGAACGAAATCACTGAAATAAGCACAACCGTTAGGAAACATAGAAGTGCTGTAAATGCAACAGTGGCATTTTTGCACTCGGTATTCAAAAATTGTGCCAGAGCTGAAAAGCTGCAGTCGAATCTTCCATCCCCTGGCGGTTTACCCTCAAACAACCAAACAATTAAATTTTTATTTAGATCAAGATGGCCTCCATTGGTTCTTAAAAAGCGCCCACTGCCAGCTAGTGTGGGTGTAAATTTACCCACTTCCATGGAGCGCTTCTGCTGCCATTGTGTTATTATCAAGTCTGTTATTCTCGAACCACCTTCGCCAAAACGAACTCTTCCCGAAAGACCCGTAAAATCTGTTTGCCAAATAATGTCGGCCAAACGATTAGCCACATGTTTAGAACGCAAATTTTCAAGTGAGTCCTTGTTTTCCTCCAGAAGTTTATCGGCGGCCAGAGCATATGCCCACACTGCATCATATGCAAACGCAGTGTACTTTGACACACCATTCACACTGTTGCTGTATGACTTAAGCCATCTGTTAACGGTTATATTTTCCTGCATGATACTATCACCGTTTCCAAAAGGAGTGTACATAATGCTGAAGTGTCCATCAAAAGCCTGCAATAAAAAAAAACACAGACAACTTGTGAGCAAATATCTAATGGGCCAATTTAAAGTGCACACAATCTTACTATTTCAAGCTCTTGGCTGGTGCAGGTATGATTACTTTCAGCATTGGTCGAGCTCCAGTCCTTCGAGAGCCATGACGGTAAGAACCATACGTAGCCATGATGGGCTGTCATCTAGCAGAAAGACGAATTTCAGCAAATCAATAAATTCAAACATGAATTTAATATTTGCTATCAACGCCAATTAAAATTTATTATTTTAGGTCGAAGAGATCTCTTTAATTATTTCCTGACTGGCTTTGCAGCCTCTATATGCCGCTGAAGCCTCGTTGGCGAAACTCAACACGTCAGCAGACTCAGGAATATTTTGGAAAACGATTAAACTTTTTGCTGCATTGAAGATTAGTTTGAATCTTTTATGAACTGTTCTTATTTTCTGCCGGTGCTTTAAAAAGTTTTTCAAGCTATTTAGAGTCTACCGACGAGTTGAGCTACATTAGCGAAAAATCGGCTAACTTTTCAGCCATATAATTAAAGAGGTATCTTAGAGCTAAAATAAAAAATCAACAAATGCTTAGCAATCTTAGCGAAATAAATACATATGTATGTAGGTGTTTTACCCCAAGCTTATAAGCTTCACAGAGAGCCATCTGAGCGTACTTGTTGTGAATATCCGCAATAATTATTTTGGCGCGTCGGTTTTTCAAATCAATTAAATGCTGCAACGAAATAAGGGAATTTCAAAGCATTAGAATTAGTATTTTCTTATTTCTTGTAAATATGAAAAGTAAAAAACGTGAATATTTAAAAACTGGCGGCGCATAGTGAATCATTTTACCATCGGTATGGTGGGGGAGGGGAACGAATATGAACTTCATTTCGAACTTAAAAAAACAAGTAAAAGTGCTAAATTCGATTGGGCCGAATCTAAAATACCCTTCACAATAATACATGTACCATTCTGATTGATTTTTCGTCTAAAACTTGTTTTCTTTGGCTTATAGAGCCGATTTCTTGAAAAATCGTGTATATATGGACCGATTTCAAAAATTTTCGAATTTTGCCTTTAAACATCCTATATGCACCATTCTGATCAATTTTTGCTACCAAAAGTTGTTTTATTTGGCTTTTAGAGCCGACTTCTTGAGAAAACGGGAGGAGCGTTATCTGGGGTGCATATGGGCCGATGTCCAAAAATGTTCTAATTTTGCCTTCGAACAGCCTATATGTACCATTCTGACAAATTTTTAGTGCAACAAATCGTTTCGTTTGGCTTCCAGGTCGACTTCGTGAGATAACGGGAGGCGCTATATCTCGAGTGTATATGGGCCGATGTCAAAAAGTTTCCCACTTTTGATTGTAAATAGTCTATATTTACTATTCTGATTAATTTTTGATGCCAAAAGTTGTTTTATTTGCCAAATTCTTGAAAAATCGGGAGACGCTATATCTCGAGTATATATGGACCGATTTAAAAAGATCTTTGATTTTTGGTATCTAATGGGCATTAGAAATTATGTGGCTAACTTTTTAGGAAAAAATTTTTGTTTCAAAAATCTAACCAAAAAAATGGCCAAAAACACCCCTCAAAACCCGGTTTTTTTGATATATCTCGGCTATCCGTTCACCGATCTTACTGAATTTCAATATCAGACCCACTACCGGAATTTAACACATTTAAGCGAATGAGAATGAGGTTTCTAATTTCAAGTTTCTTATCTCTTGCGGCTCAAAAGTTTTAGCTAATTTTCAAATTAAAGGGTGTCCCCTTCTAAAGGGCAACATTTAAATTTTTACATTTTTGTATTTTTGGTATTTGTTATTGTATTACTGTAGATACTGTTCAAATTTCAAGTCCATATTTCTTAGTGTTAAAAAGATATAGCTAATTTCAGTTTCTTGTAAGGGAGCGCCCTTTAGTTCTAAAATTTTTTCACGTTTTTAGTATTTATTTGTGTAGAATCTATGAAACCACATATCATATGCAAATTTCAAGTCTCTATCTTTTACGATTCAAAAGTCACAGCTGTATTGGCTAATTTTCACAGTTTCTTGTATGGGGACCCCTTTTTGTTTTTAACTTTTTGCTGTTTTCATTGTTTATTATTGTAGAGGCCGGGTAACCACATGCCCTGTGAAGTTTCAGCTCTCTAGCTCTTATAGTGAGGGAGATTGGAGCCTGTGACGGATGGGCGGATTGATAGCGAAGTCTCTTAAAAGGGTACCACTTTCATTCTATGAGTACAGAACCCTGCTGCTTCTTGTATGGGGACTTCCTTACGTTTCTAGCTTTCTGTTGTTTTTAGTATTTGTATCTATCCCTTTGTCACCATCTCTTACGTATGGGAGGAACCTTTAGTTTTAATTTTTTTTTTTTTGTAGTTTTGGTATTTGTTGTTGTAGAATCTATATAACCACATATCATATGCAAATTTCAAGTCTCTAACTTTTACAATTCAAAAGTCTATATAATGATAAGGATCCCCTTTAGTTCTTAGATTTTTGTTGTTTTTAGTATTTGTTGTTGGAGTGGCCGGGCAACCACATGTAATGTGAATTTTACCACTCTAGCTCTCAGCGTTTGGGAGAATGGGGCCTGTGACGGACGGACGTAGAAGTTTCAGGAACAGGGTTTCGTTTTTACTCTATGAGTACGGAAATGAGGTGGCTTGACTGTCAAAAATCTAATTCTAAGCCACAGCGGCACGTCATTTATAGTCAAAGGCATTTGACGTTTGTAGTTGCTCTTGCAATGAAGACTCCCCATTTCATTTAAAAATACATACCTTGTTCATTTGTTCGTTTGTAACGTCGCTTAGGAACTTCCTGTTGATAATTAGCTCGAGATTATTATTCTTTAACGCTGTTTCCATATGAGAAACATATTCTGCATATTTTTGGCCTTCCTCGGTTAGTGCCGCAACCCGCGTCCATCCTAGCTCTTTCATCAGACTAGTGTAAACATCTTCGTATTGACGATTCGAGCCAATTGTACGAAAAAGGAACGGGTATGCGTGACGATCTAGAAACGAAGCACCCTCGGCTGAATATGAAATAACAGCCATGTTGGTGTGTCTTGAGATGCCAGCTATAGGCTCGAGAGTTTCACTACAAGCGGGACCAACAACACCCAGAAGCTTCGGCACATTAAAGAAGTGAATAAAGGATTTCATTACCATGTCCGCTTTACATTCGCCGTCATTTTCTATGACACTGACATTGTAGTTCTTTAGAATAGTACTATTTCTATTGACAGCTTGGACGGCTCTTTTCACTGCATACACTAGATTTTCATGACCTCTTGTATTCCTCTTTATGGGAAATATAGCGCCAATAGACAGGATCATTGGCTCCTTCGGTAACCATAACTGATACGCCTCTGAGTGATTCCGAAGCCAATCGCATGCCAAGTCGTCGTACATGGTGTTCGCTATAAAACCCATTTTCAAGCGTTTCTGATTGAGGCTAGAGAAAAGATGCGTGAGTTCGTAATTGTTAATCCAAAATAAACGCAAAGCGCGCATCAAACGATCATCAACTAAAAGCTGCCTAGAGTGATACTTAAAAATAGGTGTTAGTTCGTATTTACAGTAGGATTTCCACAGCGATGCTGACTCCTCGCACAGCGGCAGTTCAATGTGCTGGTAAGTGTTGCTGCCATCGATTACATCTGAAGGATTCCAGTGCAAAACTAAAAATCTCTTTGGCTCACCTTGTTCATTGGATTTTGCATAGCTGGCATACAGATGATCGATTGCCGATCGAAATCCCGAACCCAACCACAATATATTCAAATAAGCATTCATTTCAATTATCTGCTGTTGAACGAACGAAGTTTCCATTTTATACTCTGCGATGAGAGTGGCACATTGAATAGTTTTGCACAAAGGACTCGTAAAATATTCGTGTCTATGGAAATAAACAAAACGTTTTGATCTCTCTAGCAGAAACTGACAGCAAACTTACTCGTTTAATTGTGTAAGCGCATCAAGTTGATCCGGTTGCATGACATATTGAGCGTAGAATTCATTGGACCTGTTTAAGAAAACCGAATAATGTAACCCTTCGATAGTGGCATTGTAGTCAGCGGGTCCAACAAACCAACCAAATCGTCCGGGATCTAATGAAACGCCCGATTCATAAACATCGGTTGGCCTGAGCCCATGTGCTGTAGGAGGTGTCCAGACACCCAGATTTATCATTGGCAAGCTCGGATAGTCGGGATGTTTTCTGTTAAAGAGAATCTGTTTACTTAGACCATTGAGACCGTTGAAAACTCAAATCAGTAAACTTACATCAACGAGTCGAGCGTATTAGTAATCCTTTTCCACTCGTAGTACTTTTCGTCGTGGTTGCCCTCAAACTCGATTGGTAAAATGAATACGTTCTTATAATGAAGAACTTCGCGAAGGAATATGGCAAAGATTCGAGTGATAATTTGATGTGATGGCCAATAGGACACTTGTATCCCAATGGGACTTTGGTGGTAACTCGAATTCGAAGCAGTGTTGTCTGAAACACAAATACATATGTATGTTAATTTGATAAGTTTGCATTTGACAAATTTACTTAGCGAATACTAATACAGAACTGCTATTCTGCCATGCAGATTATTGCACAGTTCTGCAGGCGGAAGTTCGAACAATAAAGGAATGTATTCGGAACTCGACGAAATGGGAAGGCCCGGAGCCAAAGCATATATTTACCGCTAGTCAGATGGCAATTAAAACGAATTCAAATTAGTGGACTAAATCATGGACAGCTTAGGATTACAGTAGCTGTTAACAGTAACACGACGCCTGGTAAACTACGCATCATATGAGTGTCAGGAGTGATGGGAATTACTGGAAAAAAGAAGGCAAATTCACCTGAATTTACAGCAAGAAATCGAAGTAAGACAACGGAAGGAAGAAAAACATGAAGGGGCCTAAAACTTAGCAATGTCAAATTGAGTAGAAAAACGCCCAGTGGAAATTCCTTCCACATTTGTAAGCAATGAAAAATGTTCACCCCCTACAAAACTGTCTCACTTGAACGTATCACTGCATCGCTACTCATGGAAACTATAAAATGAGATTTATTTTATCAAGCCACACAGTGCATCTTCCTTCGCTTACGAGGGTGAAACTATTTCAGCGATTGAGGTTTTTCTAGCAAAAAAAAAAAAATTGTTTGCTAGAAAAATTTTGCTTCCAAAGAATTGCTCACTGATACAAGGGCACCCTCGTAACCAAGAGGGTATACATTAATATAAAAATATAGCACAGTATGCATATGATATTTATGTTTTTAGGGTAGTTTGAAGAAGAAACTAAAAGAGCTGCCAAGTGAGACATTGCAAATAAAAAGCATGTGATGCCGAAGCAGATTAGTAAGCGGTAGTCCATAATCTGGGAGGTTACTCCGAGCTACTAGACATTCACGTCTAGGGAGTGACATCTTACCGGACATAGCCCACCTATGGACATAGCCCACCTATGGAAGGAAGTTAAGGAACTTTATATACGTTATCGAACTCCTACAGGCCTATGAGCCAAAACTATTATGGTTAAGTACAAGCAGTGCACACTGGATTAAGTGCATGTCGGAAGAAATGGGCTGGCATACCTCTGAGAGTTTTAGCAAGACCAGTTTTCAAACACAAATGTCCAGCGTGAGCGCCAGCGAAATTCACTAAAATGTATTTGTTATATGACTAACCCCCAATTTTTGACTTGAATTTTAAATGCCATTTAAATTTGATTTAAACACAAAATTGACTGCCTGTTCCTCAATGTCGCAGTCGTGCGATTGTTCGCTTTCTAAGCGAAAGAAAATTGTTTTGGGTTCCTCTATGAAGTTCTTTTATTCGAACGATGACTCGATCGACAAGTCGAAAAAACGTAAGTGTTTTCATACAAAATCCGATTCCTCAATATCGATCATGTCGTCAGCACTGCGAACACAAATGTCAAAATCAAACACTTGCTGTTTTGCTATCGAGTGGGAGTTTTTATAGAAAAAAAAATTTTTTTTTTGTTAAAAAACTGGAAAATAAAACTACAAACCCCACATATTTTTAATTTTTATTTTATTTAGTGAATATATTAAACAATTATTACAGGCATGCATGTAGTTTTCTTAAACAGTTCACTTGTTTGCTGGATGGAAGAAAATCCTGAGTTTGCCAGAGAAATACCAGTGCTCATCGCGTCAAAATACTTATTAAATGTCTATGCAAAAAAATACTCTTAAATTTTAAAACACACAAAAACTATTTCCGCACTTTCAAAATGTTTGCTTTTTTATCACAGAGTACTCTGCACAGAATACTCTGTGGTACTCTGTGTTATTTATGTATGTATTTGCTTTGGCTTGTCAAATGCAGCTGACCAGTTTTATGAAGGGTTGTATTTACACCAGAACAATTTAGTAGTTTTTTTCAATAGTGCAATAAAAAAATCAACTAAAACTTTAATTTACCGATCTGGCATCTCTGTAAAGTAAATGCACAAAAATTTCATGACGTAAGACTATGCGAACGCAAGCTGGCGACATAGAGGAATCCAAATTGACTCGAAATCGAGCGACTACATTTCGATCGCTTAGATTTTCTTGCGACATTGAGGAACAGGCAGTGAGTCAAACAGTGGCTATTTAAATCAAACTTAAACCACCTGCCGTGCCCATTTAAAATCGATTTAAGTTTTTCGTACTGCCATATGATTTTGACAGTTTGGTTTTGTTCTGCAAATTAAGAAAATTGTTTGGTTGGTCCGTTTTGGTTGTTGCTGTTTTCTGCAGAGGCCCACCACCAGTTTTATAGGTTTGGCGCTTATCAAAAGCAAAGTTTTGCTTTGCAGTTACCTTAATGTTTGAATATTTTGTTTTTAACACACTGCAGTTTCTAAAGGTTTGCGTAAATTTGCTATTAAATTCACGCTCCACATCTTTCCAGCACCAACGCGGTCCCTTCTTTTACACTCTATCGTGCTGCTGGATTTTTTTATTATTTCCAGAAGGTAATCAACTTCTGTGGCAGTGAAATTGGGAGTGCTTTTATCATTTTTACTACTCATTTTAATAATTTTTACAAAACAATTTATTATTTTCTAAACTTTTCACAATTTCACTTGTTTCCAAATTTGTTTAAACAGCTGCTTTTTATTGGGTTATCGATAATTTTCTGTCACTTACATTGTGCTGCCGTACTTTTATTACAATTAATTACCAAAAATAATTTTAGACTGTAAAACAGAAAGCTATTTTAAATCCAACTTAAATTTTAAGGAAAATTTACTAATTTTGTCAAAATTCGGGGGCAACAAGAACATCAACTACTCTCTAATGGTCGCAATATTTTTTAGTTATGAAACTTCTCAAAATACAAAGAGCATAACTTTGTTGATCCGTTTATAATAATCCACAATTTTAATCTCCGATCTTAAAAAATTTCATATATTCGGAACCAGTATTGATAGAAAAGTCGGTTTAGTCAACATACAGACATGTATGTTTAGTGATTCGTCTATAGGCCGGAGTCAATCTATTCATAAATTTACCCTGGCAAACTAATTAACTACTGTAAATCACACAGTTCAACTATATAATTGAAAGTTTTTAGACTAAAATATTAAAATAATATTCATAAAAACGGTATACAATTAGTCATAGCCTGGGTTCGACTCAAACTTGGGTGCTGATGAGGGTCGTGGTGGACGTGAAACAGCCATGGCATGTACGCTAGCCAGTAAGTCTTTAACTTTACGTTTCTTGTCTTCTTCAAATAGTTCGACTACTCCAGTTTTATCACAAAAAAATCTTTATCAATTTTGAGGAAGCAAAAATCAAACTAACAACGGCTGATAAAAATTTTTAATATACAATTTTTATTTGATCTTCTTAATTTTATAAAAACTAATTTCTGCAGTTGCAGATCGTTTTTTATATAAAATTTATTAACAATATTAGGCGAAGCTTTAGAATAAGGAGCCAGGCTTCTAAAGAAATGAGTTTTATAGGTTTGTAGAGGGGGTCGTGGACCTCCCAAAACTGAAGTCAAAGTCTGCCGGAGGCTTTTAGTTTATTAATAATTCGATGTTGAAGTTGTGGAGTTTACTAAGAAGAATATGAAAATGTTGGTAAAACAGTGCTGCCAGAAGAAAGTTTTTGCTCAGAACATAAAATCGCGAATTCATAAACGCTCAAAATCTCATTTTTCACATTTAATCCAAAAAAAATTTTCATAGGTATGCAAAATTTGTTCTTGACAACCGGCCTTCGGCCGGGCTAAGGGATTTTCTCCTCCATGGTATAACCAACACCGGCTTCGCGTACAAAATCTGCATGCATCTGGCAGCACACTTTTTCATTTTACGGCAATTGGTACCATTGTCTAAAGCCGACCCCAATATTATTCTATATTTCGCTAACAGTTTTTTTTAGCATATTCAAGATAATATTTGCAATTAATATTTAATTACAAATATTAGATCTCCAGTATAGAAAATAGCTTTCATGTACACACACATAACACTAATTTAATAATATTTTTTCTCTCAAAAACAGTTTATTAAGCTTGGTGTAGTTTAATAACTGGATAATGTTATTGTATTTAATTTTATCGATTTTACTATTGTAAAATAGATTGTAAATAAAAAGATTGGTATTAAAAAAAATATTATTTTGAATACTGTTAGCGAAGCATTGAATAATATTATCATAAGCTTTATATAAAAACGGTCTACAGCTGAAAATTGGTTTTTCATAACTTTTTAATATCAATAATTATTATATTCACCCCTATCGTGAGTAAAATGTGAAATTTTTATTCCCATAAAATTTTCATTTCCCAAGTAGGGAAATTTGCTCTCATGAATATTATGGCAACGTTTGGGAAGAAGAAAATATAAATACAAAGGAAATTTATTGAAAATTTGTGGGGAAGTGATGTGAAAAGTAATTCAATTTATGTTTTATAACTAATAAACAGAAATTTGTAGTTTAAAAGGTCAAAAAGGTGAATAAATCGGAGTTTTCATGCCTGTTGAACATTTTGACAGATTCTCTGCCGGAAACAAAAATGGGCAGTATTCCGCCCATTGTAAATCTAAGCGTATGCTTAGGTTTTTTTTTTTTTTTTTTTTTTGCAGAGGGTGGATACCAAAAAAGTGTTAGAAGAGATTACGAAGTAGGAATGGCGTAATCCACTTTGGATTTGGATACTTTAGAAAAGTCTCTGCCAAGAATGGATAAAATATCCATGGATAAAATTATATTCATAAAATTTTTTAATAGGAGGACCAGCTCTTTTTAGTTCTTCTGTAAGCGAATACCAAAATTCGGCCGCCACATCTTTAGAAACCTTCACAAAATCACATGCAATGGGTCGGTTATTTTGCACCCTATTGAGAAGCATGTCATGTTGCACATTACTGATTGCTTTAGATCTAAAAATAGTTTTCAGCTAATTTATAAATATAACCATTAAAATGAACAAATTAACACAAAAAATGGGAAAAATTTCTTTGAAAAATCCATTCACGATAAGGGGAAAATTCGAATGGGAACACATTTTATGGGAAAAGTTATTCATGGGAAAATTATTCATGGGAAAAAATTTTAGGGGAAAAATTATTCATGATAGGGGTGATTAATATATTCCACATCTTCCGAATTAGTAATAAATTTTTAATTTTTTTTTTTTTTTCATCCAAATCTGAAAGATATTTTTATATTTTTGTTTTAAGAAAAAAAACCATGACCCGCTTATTTAAAAAAAGCTTTTCAAGACACCGCTTCTCTGAAAATATCCTTTTCGTGCCACTTTTTAAAATTTTGCTGGGGCCCGCAGCTTCTCGTTTGGGAACCATTGTTCTATCCTCAAAATATGTTGGAGTTGGATAAAGCGTCTGCAGTGCTGCCAAGTTACCTTTTGAATTATTTGCTGGTTTGTGAGTTCAATATGGCAAATAATATTTATTAACATGTCTGATGTGTGTTACTAACGCTCGTCGTTCGTTGCAAAAACGACAAAAAGAACGAAATCGACACAATTCTACAGTCTCTTAGAAAATCTTGTTAAGATTCTGGCTTTTTAATAAAAGAAGCCAATATGATAAATTTTTATAAGAGCGTATTTTACTTCTGAAACACGATTGTAAGCTTTGAGAAGCAGCGCCCATCGCCGTTAGGAAGGCATGTCAGGTACGAGCTGTTAATTAAATTAATTTAGTGGCAACCGCTGATTATGTGAAACAAATCTAGATTTTTTTTTTTTAACTGAGTGATGCCCTTAAGCTAGGTATAGACGATTGTAAGATCTTACAATATTGTCAGAAAATGTATAAAACTTACAATTTCTTCTTGACAATATTTTAAGCAAAATCATTGGCAGGCCACCTACCTAACAATTAATTGTCAGTTAACAGTCAGTCGTCTGACCACTTGGACATCATCATTGCTACTACATTGTCAGGCATTGGCATATTGTAAGATGCATAAATTATCAACACATTACAATGGCGTCGTTGTCAGATTAATGATCAAGAATATTAAAGAAACATGTGTGTGTACGAAAAAGGGAGTAAAGAAAGGGAGAAAAAACAAGAGTACGAGAGGTAAAAACCCTGCAAGAACCCTGCAAGAACAGTGTCGGTCATATGATGCATCATATGACCGACACTGCTGATGGGTTTATACATCAGCGTTTCTATCATTTTCTTAAGGGCAAAATGAAAAAACTGATGTAAACATTCGTGTACGTGTGAGTTATTTTTTCAACCAGCGTTACCACCTCAGCAAAGCGATCATTCGAAATCTTTTTTTCATAATGATCAAAAACTACATGCAATGCTATTTGTTTCTTTATTACTAATTAAAAAAAAAAGTTTTTTCGAAAAATTAAAAAAAAAAACTAACAAGGAGAGCAGAATAAATTATGTTAGACATATTTAGATAGAATTAAGAGAAAAACAGTAGTCAGTAGCAGTTTTAACAATAGAAAACTGAATCATATGGAAAAAACATCCACAGCACTATGTTTTTTCAAAGAAAAAAAAAAGCCAAATGAACCTATAAAAACATTAATGCATAAACGTAGTTCCAAATGAAATTACCAAACTAATACGGGAAAATCAAAATATTAAAAAAATCATTGTAATGGCAACGCTGAAAGCTATAAAATTGCTTTGCATGTGTTAGTAAATAAGCTGTTACTGTGTTAGTTTCCATCAGCCATTTCTTGCAGGGAAATAGCTGATGGAAACTAATGCATTAACAACTTAATTACTAACACATGCAAAGCAATTTTATAGGTTTCAGCGTTGCCATTACAATGATTGTTTTAGTATTTTGATTTTCCCGTATTAATTTGGCAATTTCATTTGGAACTACGTTTAAGCATTAATGTGTTTATAGGTTCATTTGTCCATTTTTTTTTTCTCTAAATATAGTTTATTATTCTCTTTGAATTGTTTTTTGAAACTTTTCGAAAAATTCTTTTTTTATTTAATAATAAAGAAATTAATAGCATTATATGTAATTTTGTGGGCATTTTGCAAAAAAGATTTTGAATGATCACTTTGCTGAGGTGGTAACGCTGGTACAAAAAAGAAATCTCACGTACACGAATGTTTACATCAGATTTTTCATTTTGCTCTTAAGAAAATGATAGAAACCCTGATGTATAAACCCATCAGCAGTGTCGGTCATATGATGCATCAAATGACCGACACTGTTCTTGCTGGGAAGTTGCAGAAAAGAGAATAAAAGAAATAAAAACATGGTTACTCAGCGAGAAAAAAAAGAATATATAATGGCATGTGTGTGTGTGTGTGTGTGTATTTTGATAATGACAATTTTTGATACGTAGAAAATCTTACATCCGTGTAAGCTGACAATTTTCGTTGGTAGCTAAGTTTATTGTCTGGCAATGAAATCGTAAGATTTTCTTGCAATTGTCTAAACTGACAATTTTCTTAATGCTGACAATTTTGTATTTCCAGCAGATTGCCAGCACTTTGTTAGGTCTTACAATATTGTAAGATCTGACAACAGTCTATACGAAGCTTTAGTTTTTCCTACCATAGTAGACGAATCGTCGGTAGCAAAATCTACAAATTTTCAGCAGGAGATTTTGTTCTCATATAATACAGCCAGCATAGCATTGCAAATAGCCATACCACATCCATCCTTTGTATTACCTAAGCTTAAAAGTTTGCCCACAATTTTGCCCACACTTTTTGTGAACTATCTTGCAGCTGTCTTGCAAAAGATATTTTTTTGAGTTCCGGGCAGTTAAATAGATTCTAGCATACGTCAACATTAACAAGTCTCCTAGGCCGTATAGCATTCCAGCACTAGTGTTGAAGCAATCCTCTTCGAGGCTATAGCGTCCATTGGCTCACCTTTTTAGCAACCCCAAAAAAGGGTGAGTCGTCTAACGCTAAACATTACCGTTCAATCGCAATTTTCGTAATATGTAGAAAGTATGGTCAACTGCCAAATCGGTCCAAGTATACCCGATGATTGCTGAGAGCCGACATCTTAAGAAATGTCGCCAATGAGCGATATAAAACATCTTTTTACACCAAAAACTGAATGCGATAATAAATGGAGGATATTTAAAGAGATATTATTTTTAGATAACCTAATGAATAGAGTTACCAGGGCCCTATTTCTAAAAACTTTCAAGTGTGTATTACAAGTAAAATACACATTTAAAACAAATTATTGTTTTGTCGAGCCAATCGAAATTCGTATAAAACACGAAGCGGCTCTTACTGCGAAACGATTAAAGATAATGGGTGATCGATCAGGGACATGTAATATTTTCAGACACATACTAGGCTAGGTTAGTGGACAATAGCGTAGCATTGATTGACGACTTCCATTCTTGATTGACCGGCCCTTTAAACCAGATTCCCATGGGGCTAATGGTTTCAGAAACGGGTCAAAACGAGGGAAAAAATGGAACTTGGTATTTATAAGGAAAATGCCGTTCCATCCAGCGGACCAGGTGGAAGTTTGGTCTATACCACAGTGAAATAGGGAGCTCAATTAAATGGAAAGGCCAGGACCTGGGAATATATTCACGGATATTCAAATGGCTAATAGAGCGATCTCAGCTGAGCAGATTAAATCACAAAAAGCTTATGATTACAAAAACAGTTACTCGAGACATGGGTGCCAAGGCATGAGTGAATAACTGGAAATGAGAGAGCAAACTTACTTGCTTTAAGAGCAAGAAATTTAAGCAGCGTAAGCTTGGTATGAGCAAAAGCTTTCGATGCAGTTAAGTCTGAGCTAAACCATTAAGGCACAAAGAGCCCATTTAACTCTCTGGAATAACAAAACCAGGCTAATCAATGCAAGAATTCTATAAAGGGAATTCAGACCAGGAAAAAACAGGAGAAACGAATTAAGTAGAATAATGGGAGCCATGACAGGACACTCTCAACTACTGGCATATCTTAACCCTATAGGAACAGCAAGGAGATGAATGCAGAGTATGTGGGGAGGAGATCAAAACATTACAGCACTATTTATGCTAATATCCCGCTTTCTCACATATACGGTCCCGATAACTTAGGAGCAACACCTTACCAGACATAATGCAATTATGGGGCATATGCTAGAGAAAACTAAGGAACTTTTTAAAGGACTGGGAGCTCCTCAATGACCTATGAGTCATTGAGTCGACGGAGTGCACAACAAGACCGCACTGGCTTAAGTGTATGTATGTCAAACGACATACATGGGGCAAACATACCCCATCCAATCAACCTAACCTTGCTTTTCGGATTAGAAAAACACAAAGCAATATATACATTTTTGCGAGTGTCTATTTTACTGGTAATAAGCACACATTTGTAAGTTGTGAGAAACAAGGCTCAGGAAAGTACATACGTTTGAAAAAAGCAAATGAGGGCTCAGATATTTTCCTTCTTCTAATGCAATCTACATAAAATGTTCCACAATTTATTTCTCTCATACGAGGAATATTTTTGGTAGAAGCAACGGTGCGATTTCCCATTATTCTTAAAAATAAGGTACACTCTAGTGCACATACGTGCTTACAATATATTTTTAAAATTATTACACATTTGAACTTACCATTTTTGGCGAAACATTGGTACTGGTACAAGTTCGGTTTGATGTGTTTCTCATCAGCACCGTTGGTGGCCATTTCTGTGCATGAAGGCTGCTGCAAAAGGACGGATGAGTACATCAATACCAGCAACGACGATTTAAAGCTGATCGATGGCAATCGGAAGTGAGAGTGCGGATGTTTATGTGCCATTTTGAAGTTTTATTTTCGCAAAAATATTTTAAACAGCGATAAATTTGTTGACTGAATTTTACTTATTTTTTGGTTACTTGTTTGTTGGAATTGTTAGCCGTTAAATATTAAATGAAGTTTTTTTTTTTTTAATTTAGAGACACAGACGACTGAAAAGAGATGAAAAATATGGAAAATTTATTTGACTAATACATGATGAAGTTTTAAGTTACATACATATGTAGATATTTAAGCTATTCAAAAAGTGGTCCTAAGGTGGTCAAAAGTCTTAAAGTAATAATTTAATACAGTATTTATCGGATATAAGAACATCTCATATAAGAACAAAACGCTTATAAGAAACATTTGCAAAAACACCATATATGCTTAGTGATTTTTCTAGCAAAAAAAGTTTCATATAAGAAAAACGCTTATAAGAAAAAAACTGATAAAAGAACATTTTTCTTGAACACCAAAACCACAAAATGTATAGAAAAAGAATTTATATAAGAAACTTTCAAGGGCAACACTGAATTTATGTAGTTTGCATGGACAACTCTGTTTTCTGACAGTTTTACAACAACAACAACAACGTTTTTTTAACTTTTAGTGCTCATGAGAAGTTTTTGTTTCTTGCCTCGTAAATAAATAAATAAATAGTACAAAATGAATTATGTATGTACATGTATTTACTACATATATTTTTTAATTTTTTTTTTTTCAAATTGAAGTTGTCTAGTTTTTTATATCTATTTACTAAAGGGGTTAATAAAATAAAATTTGATTTGTTTTATTTTTCTATGTACATACATATGTACATCATATAAAAAGGTAAAAAAGCTCGTATATTCATATAAGAAACAAATGCCTTATGGCCATAGCTACTTATATAAAATAATTGTATATAAGAAAGAAACGCTTATAAGAAACTTTTTTCGTGGATTTTTTAAGTTTCTTATATCCGATAAATACTGTAAAAATATGACTGCTATGAGCACCCCGCCACAGCTTATAGAACAGGTAGTCTCGTCAGCTAAACCGTTAATCATCTGACTACTTTAATTTGTCAAGAGAATGCAGAGATGAAAGGCAGCCAACACGAGATAGCAAATCCGCGTAAGCTCAGTTCATCTCTCTTCTGTAAATGTAGAAGCGGCGTCTTTTTGACAATTTACAGAAGTTGTACAAACAAAAATGCATGTTATTTTTATAGAAGTTGTTTTTATTGTAGGGAAAAGATTACCTTTTTAGTTGCATGTATCATGGAACAGCCTAAATTAGAGCACTGAATGTTGTATGGCTGTTTAAAAAGTTTGATACAGGAATTGTGAGTTTGACATCAAGGCAGCATTTAGCCGTTTTCGTTTCTACAACAAAAGGCAACATTTCCAATGTTGTTTTTAAAAAAAAAAAATGCAGAAGAGCATTATTACATTAATTTTTTTTTTTTTTTTGGTTATGGTGATCAAAATATTCACCATCTTTTGATACTAAACTTGCATTTTAGGAGAAGAAAAAAAGTACCATATAAGTATTAAATTTTTTTACAAACTAAAACGTTATTGGTCTGGTTTGTTAATGTAATATTTCAAATTCTAGGAAAAAAATATCCATAGATTATAGATGAACTGAAGACATTTTAATTATTTTGTACTGAGTTTAACGGGCTCAAGTACTCTCTATATTATTTTTGTGATTGATATTTATTAAATAAGACAAAGAAGACATTTAGTAATAATGGGTTTCATATAATTAAAAATTTAGACAAAAAACGTATACAACAGCTTGGGTGGCTGAGTGGCATGGGTGTCGCCTTGGAAAATGAGTACCTGAGTACAAGCACGGGCGCTGACGAGAAGTGTGGCGGCATCGAAACAGCTAGCTGTCCACCCTGCTAAATGTCTTTGACGTTTTCTTTGTCTTATTTAATTAATATCAATCACAAAAAAATTTAGAAAGAACTTGAGCCCGAAAAAGTTAATACAAAATAATTATGGAAGAGAAAGCTCGAATAATAAGAATTCATTAACCTAAATACATTTTCTTATTATGAACATTAGGAGGGCTCGATACAGCAATTGATATTATGCCTTGGATTTTTGGATATATTTGGCATTATGAAACTAGTGTGACTACGGCATATCAAAAAATAATTTTCGAGACGATTGAGCCTCTTAAGGAAGGTACAGGTCGGTGTAAAATTGTTGGGGAGAAAAAATTATTGGCGATTCTTTACACATTGGGCTCGTAGAGCTGATTTAACTCTCTGGAATAACGAAACTGTGGGAAGCAATACAAGAATCCTATGGGGGGATCCAGATGAGGAAAAAACGGGGGTATTGCTAAGACTTAGCAAGCCCGAATTAAGTAGATATAATGGGAGTTCTGACAGGCCACTCTTAACTACTGGCACATCTTAGCCGCATAGGAATAGCGGGAGGAGATGAATATAGAGCTTGTGGGGAGGAAAGCGAAACATTGGAGCACTATTTATGTCAGAGCCCCGCTATCTCACAAATACGATCCCGACATTTTGGGAGAGACACCTTACCAGACATAACCCAATTACGGGGCGTATGCTGGAGGAAACTAAGGAACTTTGTGAATGACACGGAGTTCCTATAGACCTATGAGTCAAACTGGTTCACGGTTAAGCCCACGGAGCGCACAACAAGCCTATATTGGCTTAGGTGTATGTCGTAAGACATGGGCAGAAGAACCCCTCCATTCAACCTAACCTAACCTAACCTTACACATTTGACCCATCCACTGGAAGTGATTAGCCTCAGAGTCCCTCGAAAATGAAACTTTCTCCCATCACACGAACTTGTCCCAGAGCAAGGAACCAGAGCATCTCCAATATTATTTACCACATTGTTTTGATCACACGGACCTCGTGCCACGCCTCTTTAAGGAACTCCCGCAGGAAAATATTTAAAAACAAGTAAGAGTGCTATATTCGGCTGAGCCGAATCTTAAATACCCTTCACAATGGTACATACATTCTGATTGATTTTTGGTGCGAAAAGTTGTTTTATTTGGATTTTAAAGCCGATTTCTTGAAATATCGGGAGACGCTATATCTGGGGTATATATGGGCCGATTTTTTCTGAATTTCAATATCAGATCCACTACCTGGATTTAACACAGGCTGCAAAACTTTTATTTAAATAATTCCTAATACACCAATTCTTTTTAATATCAATGAAATAAAGAAAAGCAAAATGTATTTCTTAATTATTTATCAGTTAACGTTATAGTAAAATTTATTTAACAAAAAATTGCATATAATTGCATTATTTTTGAATTATAATGCTAAACATTGCCATTAAGTGTGATTTTGTTTTCAATTTACTTATGTACGTACATATGTGGGTACATGCATACGTATGTATGTATCTATAATAGAAAACTCTAAAATAAATTCTTTATTATTGAATATTTTCAGTGTGTTCCATAAAACAATGATTATATACATACATATATACATACATACATATTTACATTGCTTGCTTTTACAAAATTATTTTTTTCTTGTGCACGTTGTTGATGATCTGCTGCGTATCATCATACACATGTAAGTGTGTATGTACATATGTAAGTACGTAGGGAAACCCAAAATGATTTTTTGTGGGAATGAATTTGAAGACGCAATTGTTTAAAAGAATTTCATTGCGTACCCTTTTTTCAACAATTCTTTATGTATATCACTTTCATTTTCAAGCTCGTGTATACATATGTACATACATACACATTTTTACACCAAAGCAAAAAAATTGTTTATGCTAACATACTTGCACGCATACATACATACATACATATGTAGATACATACATACCTACATACATACAAACGTATCTACATACATACATACATACACACATACATACATACATACATACATACATACATGCATACATACATACATACATACATACATACATACATACATACATACATACATTCATACATACATACATACATACATACATACATACATACATACATACATACATACATACATACATACATACATACATACATACATACATACATACATACATACATACATACATACATACATACATACATACATACATACATACATACATACATACATACATACATACATACATACATACATACATACATACATACATACATACATACATACATACATACATTCATACATGATCGCAAATATTTTCGAATTTTGCTTTTAAACATTATATACATAGGTACATATGTACATATGTATGTACCATTATGATCGATTTTTGGTACCAAAAGTTGGGTGCATATGGGCCGATGTCCAAAAATTTTCTAATTTTGCCCCTAAACAGCCTGTATGTACCATTCCGACAAATTTTTAGTGCAAAAAACTGTTTCGTTTAGCTTCCAGGCCCGACTTCTTGAGATATCGGGAGGCGCTATATCTCGAACATATATGGGCCGATGACAAAACGATTTCCAGTTTTGCTTCTGACTAACCTATATGTATCATTCTGATTGATTTTTGGTGCCAAAAGTTGTTTTATTTAGCTTATAGAGCCGATTTCTTGAAAAATCGGGAGACGCTATATCTCAGGTATATATAGACCGATTACAGACATTTTCAAATTTTGCTTTTAAACACCTTATATGTACCATTCTGATCGATTTTTGGTACCAAAAGTTGTTTTATTTGGCTTTTAGAGCCGACTTCTTGAGAAAACTTGAGGCGCTATATCTCGAGTGTATATGGGCCGATGTCCAAAATTTGCCACGTTTGCCTCTAAATAGTCTATGTGTACCATTCTGATTGATTTTTAGTGCCAAAAATTGCTTTATTTGGCTTAACGAGCGGATTTCTTGAAAAATCAGGAGTCGCTATATCTCAGATATATATGGACCGATTTCAAAAATTTTCCAATTTTGCTTTTAAACACATTATATGTTCCATTCTAATCGATTTTTGATACCAAAAGTTGTTTTATTTGGCTTTTAGAGCCGACTTCTTGAGAAAACGGGAGGCGCTATATCTCGAGTGTATATGGGCCGATGTAGAAAAATTTTCCACTTCTGCCTCTAAATAGCCTATATATACCATTCTGATTGATCTTCGGTGCCAAAAGTTGTCTTATAAAGCCGATTTCTTTAAAAATCGGGAGACGCTATATCTCGGATATATATAGGCCGATTTCAAAAATTCCTTTTTTTCTAGGATTTAATGGGCACTAAAAATGATATGGTTTAGTTTTTAAGACAAAATTTTTTTTCAAAAATCTGAATACAAAAATTGCACAAAATACCCCTCAAAACCCGGTTTTTTGAATATATCTCGGCTATCCGTGGACCTATCTTACTGAATTTCAATAGCAGACCCACTACCGGGGTTTCACACGTTTTAGCGAAAGAATGAGGTTTCTATCTCAAACCGTTTTCTCAGAAACGGTATTTCAACGACTACAGACGGACAGACGGACAGACGGACATCGCTCAATCGTAATCGCTATTGATGCTGATCCAGAATATATATACTTTATGGGGTCTTAGATGGATATTTCAATGCGTTACAAACGGAATCACAAACTTATATATACCCTTACACATTTATGTGAAGGGTATAAAAAGCTCGCCTTGAGAATATAGTTTTTGAGATGTCGTAGTGAAATTTTTTTTTTTTTCATCTATCGAATAAGCACAGTATTGAAAAATTGATTACAACGTGCTGCCAGATCGGCTGAAAACCTTACTGCTGCTTAAGAAAGTGTTCAGAACAATCTATCAACATCAATTCGACGCCTTGCTCAGGAGCTTGGTCTTATAAGAACAACTTTGCACAAAGATTTGCTCAAAGCGGCTCGCATTTGTGAGGCTGAGAGAAGCAGACATCTGATATTTATATTCCATACATAATTGCCTACATTAGACACAATATTTGTCGATAAATTAAAAACAAACAAAGTCTTATACCTTCCCAGCAGACACCCTGTACATAATTAGGGATTTTTTAATATAACAAACTAAACATAACCCAGATATTTTCCAAGCTTTCGACGTTTTATTAAAAAAAAAATATTTTTCAGCATAAAGAATATTATAAATGTGTATGTGGCAGCACGACCGCAACTATGAATTGTCATTAATGACAGAAGCGATTAAAATGAGCTGGCAACTCATTTTGTATTTTCCTGTCTCTTTGTTTTTTGCTTGACCAATGATCAACACCACGTTTTGTCTCTAGTTTATCTAAATAAAAAGTAGTCTAAATAAAGATTTAAAAACCCGCAAAATATAGTAGCTTATTATTATCCACTGTATGTATTAGTTCAACTGAATGATTCTTTTCAGGGATAGTATAAAATATGTGTTTCATATATTGTATGCTTGTTTTATCTTTCTGTTTACTTCCTCATATTTCTTGCTTTCCTTAGTCTGCTCTAGAACGTCTCGGAATTAGAGATGGGTCCTTATCGTTCATTTACATAAGTGATTGATCAGTCTTATTCCTTGGAATAAAAAGAACGAGTTCGTTCTTTTCGTTCACTTGTTCTTTTTATTCATTTGCTCTTTCTATTCACTTATTTCTTTTTGTTCAGATATTCCTCTCTGGTCATGAGTAATTGTGAACACTGTTGGTGATGTTTAGAAAAATTAAGTGTAAATCTATTGCAAACAAAACATTTTCACAAGAAAACAAAACAATTCTTTGTATTTAATATTTTATTTATACTGGCTTATAATCACCAGAACCGTGTGGCAATACTTTTATAACTTTTGTTAAACCCTTAATTCATGTTTTCTACTTTTTTTATGAGAATTACAATAAAACAAACGTTTTTAATTATTTTAGAACAATATCTTTTTAAGGCCATATTCATAATAATTATTGTGAGTTTATTAAGCTCTTATTTGACGTATTTCTACGGAATACTTGTCAAATAAATGTGTAATAAACCTTCAATAGTTTTTATGAATATGGGTGTTATTGTTTACATTTGCATACAACAGCTTCAGGGTTACCGCTTGACGACTAAACTCGCTATTTGGCCCATTTATGTGGTACGTGAGGCTTAAATGCTGCTAATTTTGCTAATTTCTTAATTTCACTCGGACATTTGCTCCTGTTTTACAAGACCACCAATTTTTTTTGTCATTAATGAAATATTTGAACTAGAATTGCATACAAAATTCCTTTTCGTATAGCTGCTCAGTACTTTTTATTTGGGTACTCAATACTACCGAATATTTTTAACGGTATTTCAATATTTGAACAAAAAGTAGTTTTTTTTTCTGACATGTGCAGATCAAAAATTATTATTTTTATTAATAAAAGAAAGAATGAATACATTTTATTCGTTTCTTTATCATCACTTTTAATGCTTCTTAAGCGCAGTGTTACAAGATTGATCAGAAATTATTTTCAAATAGCGTTGTATTTCATTTCTTTTAGAGTTTTCTATTGAATTTGTTTAAAAATTGTAACTCTAAAAATATTGAGTAACTACTTTTGAGTATTGGGTAACCAAAAAGAGTACAAGTACTGAGTACTCGGCACCCTAATAAGCTTCACCAACACAATAGCTGCCATCAAAACCAACAAAATATCTTCCATACAATCTCTTTTATTTATAGAATTTTAAAAAACAACTGTACTTTCTACATACATACATACACATAACATACGGACTTGAGGGCTCATAAAATTTGTCGCCGCCGAATGTACATATGTATGTATGTAAGTATGTATTCCCTTGTTTGCTATTTCCATTGCGCTTTGTAGAAACTCATGTTTTTGCGCTGGAAAACCGTTTAAACATGCATATCGCCACCTTAAAGGCCAAAGACCAATATGAACATTTTTTTTAATTTATTGTGCTTTACTTCGTCAAACTACATATGTATGTACATGGCCACACGAAATTTGAGATCTCTAATGACCAATTTTTGAGTTGACAATCGAATGTCATTTAGCTTTAAGTTGCATTTGAACAAAAAATGTATTTCTTCAGCAATTTAAATGAACGACTTTGGCCAACTAAAGTTCATTAATTTCTTATAGATTAGTCATGATGGTTTTTAGTGTTTGTTGTTGCTGTAGTGCAATCAATTTTAACGCTAATAAAATCGTTTAAATAATTTAATATATAAATTAGCGCTTTTGGCAGTAAGGCACCACGTTATATCATGTCATAAGACATGCGCCGGCGTTTAAAATCAGCTGTTTTTAAAGACCGGCTGATTGGTGTTATAGCGGATTTACATTTACTCACATCTTTGAGATGTGCGTTGAAGATGTTGAAAATTGAAAAAAGCTGTTTACATCATGATACAATTAACAAGGTAGCCTCGTCAGCTAAACCGTTAATCAACTGACTACTTTAGGTTGTCAAGAGATTGCAGAGATGAAAGGCAGCCAAAACGAGGTAGCAAATCCGCATAATATAATTTCACGTGTTTGAGCAAATTAAAAAAACATTACACACACAAACTAAAAAACATTATTTTAGTCTTTTTTACTAAAAATAAAAGTATTGCATTACTAATTTTATATTATGTTTAATTTAATTAAAATTTAATTACATTGTTCGTTCACGCTTAGTGTAAAAATTTTTGACACTTGTATATTTTCTAGTGATGATATGAATTTTTATCATTTTTTTTAACTTCTTTTTAGTGATGACATTAAAATAATCGAAAGATGTTGAATACGGCGAAATGAGAAATGAACATCTTGTAAAGATGTTGAGAGATGTTGAGTTTTTTTCATATAGAATTTGTATAGGAAGATTTTAACATCTTGCCAAAATGATGAAAGATGTAAGATGTGAGTAAGTGTAAAAAGCCTATTAGCTTAGAGCCGATTTCATTTATGGTGTTTATTTTAATTTTTGAATATTTGGCTTATGATTTATCCGAAGATTAGAATTTCAGCACTCTTTATTAAATATGTACGTACTATAATTAATAAATATTACATCAGTTCAGTTACTTGGAACATAATTGAGTGATTAGACAATGTTTTTGCATTCTGCTTTGTGTTTTCCGCCGACGAAACTGCCAGGTATTTTCAAATTATTTTGACATGCACCCATAGGTGTTAAAAGGTAGTTGGACACAAGTTAAACACTTCTAAAATCGTTATAAAATAGTGAATAGGGCTAGTGATATGTTTAAAAAGTAAACAAAGCCGATCTTAGATTTTCCTAAAAGGGTATATATGGATTCATTTAAAAAAAAACACTTTTTTAAACACTGTTTTTGAAGACATTAGCCATTTTTGTTTGCCTTAATTTTTTTTTTTAGCTATATGTTCTTGCGCGGTATTGAAAATGGGCAAAATCTAGTGTAAAATTACTGAGATATAGAAAAAATTAACTTCTTTTATATACTCTTTCTTAGTGTAAGACTTTAGCCCTTTTTATTATAGTTGTGTTTCGCATGTTCAGGGGTGTAAAAGTTGGTACAATTGAACTTAACACAATTTGGAAGTAGAGAAGGAAAAACTGCTGATGTCCGTACATCAGCTTATGTCTGTCGACCACCAAACCGCCAAGCCATCCTCAGTCTCGAGGGCAAGTGGACGAATTTCCCCCTAGGGGGCTTGTGAACAAGCAAGACTATGACACCTGGAGACATTATATCTGCTCAAAGTGACTGCATGTTGCGCTGTTCGCGCTGCAGGAGTCATAGGGAGATTTTATTCGAGGACGCCTGATCACACGACGACGCCCTATAGGGTAATTGAATGAATTAGGTCTGGAGGACATGTGGTTGCAACAGGACGGAGACAAGGCATACACTGCATGGGCCACAACCGATATTCTGAAAGCCAAACAACCTTGGATGACTTCTTTTGGCCCACCTGTTATAATATCTACTTCATCAAAAAAGTTATGTATTTCGTCAAGGAACTTGTTCTAGATTGAAAACACGATCGTTTTTCATGCGTGAAAATGCGTGGCTAAAAAAATTTTGCTCGCGAACGTCCGTGACGTGAGTCACAATACACTCTGTCGCATACCACGAATTTTTGCTCTTATTTGACTTTTACTTTATTTTTATTGCAGCATTCCTTTCCCCAGCAAAAAAAAAAAAAGCAATGAATGTTTCCATTTACAGTGACCACATCTTTTTAGTTAGAACTCAGTCAAATTAGACTGTTTTTGTGTTTGCACAAAAATGTTTGCATTTGTTTGGCATTTGCTTCAAGTTTCAAATATCAACAAACGTTTGAGCTTCGTGTGCAATTTTGAAACAGTGTACTCGTATACTTTTTTTGTTGTGCACAGACAACATGCAGACAAGTGCACATTTGCATCTTCGCAGATGGGCAAATAAAAATGAATACACATTTATTTGTGTGCACAAACGTACATACATATGTATGTATGTATGTAAATATAAAACATTTTTTAAGTAGCAACCTACTGGAATTAAAAATATCAATCATTGTTTTGAATTATTCACACACCGTACTCTTCACCGTTCAAACTTCAGTCGTCGAAAAAGATCTTGTACAAGTATTTAAATCCTCCATCTGATGCCAAGTATGAAAATCTATGAGACAACTGCCGATAAGTTGCTCAAACGTTAGCATTTAGGAAGAAATCAGCATTTATTATTTTTCATTTAGCTCCAAAAGTGTTCTCGCATATTTTTAGTTTTGTCACATTAACATGAGGTGTGCGATGTGAGCCATTCACTGTGATAGAAAGGCAATTCCAAATATGTTTGTTATTCTTGTTGTTAAAAGTTTACTCTTTGACTAGATTTTTGAAATGAACTCTCACGTATTTCGGACTCAAATATTTCCAACAACTTTTCGTTGGTAGTACATATGTGTTACTTCCGTGCGAGTACTACTCCTGTGTGTAAAGGCTGGGATAGACCAGAGCAAATCTTTTTGGTTTCCGTACGATACTCAGCTAGCGATTGAAAGATTGTTGATGATAATATCAACAAAATGGCCAAACACTTATTAATCAGTTGAACGATCAAAACAAAATACTCATGCCAGTGTTTAATAAAATTAAGCCAATTACAAGACTGACTCGCACAGCAAGGAGTCCGTACTACCGTGCAAATTCTAGACAAAGGGCAACCTTGGTGTACTCTTTAGTTTAAAAGTTTTTATTGTTTCCAATAGTTATTGTAGAATTTAGATAACTACATGCACCGTGTAAATTTCAAGCCTCTATCTCATTTTCCGTTTAAACGTTATATCTGATGTGCAAACTAAAAGGTGTCCCCATGTACAAACACCAATTACATTTTAGCTTTGATATTTGTTGTTGCAGAAGCCTGCGAACTATATATACTACGAAAATTTTAAGTCTCTATCTTTTACTGTTCCGAAACGATAATCAATTTTCAATTTAAAGGGTATCCTCGTATAAAGGGTGACATTTAAGTTTTCACTTTTTACTATTTTTGATATTTGTTATTGTGTGCGCCTGTTAACTGCACAGTATGTGCACTTTACGGTTTTACAGTTACAGCTAATTTCAGTTTCTTGCATGGGAGCACCCTTTAGTTCTTAACCTTTTGTTGGTTTTGGTATTTGTTGTTGTTGAAAGAATGCAACAACATATCCTGTGAAAATGTCAGCTCTTTAGCTCTAATGGTTCAAAAGTTACAGCTAATTTTAGCTCATTTTCACTGTTTCTTGTATGGGAGTACCCTTTAGTTCTGAGTTTTTTGGAGTTTTGAATATTTGTTGCTGTAGAGCCAATATGATTACATATCCTGTAAAAATTTCTAGCTTTTATGGTTCAAAAGTTACAGCTAATTTTATCTAATATTCACAGTTTCTTGTATGGGAACTCCCTTTAGTTTCTAACTCTTAGTTGTTTTTAGTATTTGCTGTTGTAGCGGCCAGATAACCAAATGTACTATGAAAATTTTAGCTTTCTAGCTCTTATCGTTTGGGAAAATGGGGCCTGTGAGGCACGGACAGACTTAGAAGAGTCAGTAACAGGGTTCCGTTTTTACTCTATGAGTACAGAACCCAAAAAACGACTAATTTATATAATCAAAACAAATTGTATGGACTATGCGGAATCAGTAGATAGTCTCGCAGATGATTATAAGTTCATAAAATGACTGAATAACTTGAGCGGCTGAGTGGCATAATTGTCGCTTTAGAAACATGAGGGCCTGAGTTCAAGGACGTGTGCTGACGAGAAGTGTGGCGGCTTCGAAACAGTTAGCTGTCCATGTCTTTGATGTTTTCTTGTTCTTATTTAATTAATATCAACTACAAAGTAATATATACTACGTTTATACGTAGCCTATTCACAAATAAAAACTATTCGCAAATAAATAACTCACTGTTTATGCATCAATGCGAATGCAGAAAATTTTTATTTTTTAGTGAAGCCAGATGGTAAAATTGTAACTAACTGGTAACACTGTTAGGCACAACATATGTTCAGAAAAAGACGTGATTACTAAAATAATAATGGAGAAACAAAAAATTATGATGTTTCTTACAATTCAATTAATGCAGAAAAGCCACGAAATATTGCAAGAACGGTTCAACAAAAGGCCTGTAACTTTAGTAATCGCTAGTGAAAGAAGAAGGCGCAGACTTGCTTTCGTGCAATTTTTAGTAAATTATTTCCTTTCTGTCTTTAAAACAGATAAAAAAAAGTGGCAACTTCTTGTGTTTTATTTGCGAATAACTTATTAATCAGTACTTGTTTTCGTGACTTAGCTATTCACAAATAAAAATTTTATTTACTCTTTATACGCCAAATTTTTCTATTCACAATAATTTTATTCGCGAATAAGCAGTATGTATAAACGTAGTAATAGAAAGAACTTGAGCCTGATAAACTTAATACAAAAATAATAATAAAAAAAATCATAAATGAGAACGATCGAAATCGAGTCGTAATAGCTCAGCGGGCCGAGTGATAAAAGAATCTTCCACAAGAGATCGCCTTGTACTCACACCAAAGCCTCAGCTTCGATTCATAAGCGAGAGCATAAGTCACTATTTTAAGCGCACTGAGGAATCGCAAGAGAATCGAATTCGATTTAAAATTACGAGAAATGTCAGCTGGGTGCTTGATAAAAATAAGAACGGCTTTTGTAAGTAAAAATATTGTACATGATATCTTCCTACGTATGTATGTATATAAAATTTGGCAACAAAACAATAGAGTTTAAGCCTGTAAAAACATAGAACTAAACTTTTACCTGTAAAATTTGTGAGCAATGTACAAAATATGAAATGTGTTGAGTGGTTTTTGCTGACAATTGGCGTTCACAGAAACAATTTTCGTTCTTTTTTGAATTGAATGTTATTTTAGAATTTTCGTAAGTGATAGTTATTGTGCTTACTTGTTTCATTTACTCTGTTCTGGCCTGTCTGACTGAAACTCCACTAAAGTTGTTTTGATTTGAAGAAAAACAATTGCATTGCAAATTTTTAATTAGTCTGCTTCCTTAAAATATTTCATTTCACACATTTCAGTTAATGCACAATGAAATTGCAAAAAAATAAAAATTGAAAAAGGTTTTTAAAAACATGTGCAGCGTTTCTACTGGTGTGTAATTTTAGAAATGTGTACATATGTATGTACATATGTATGTAACCTTGACTAATTTGCAGTTTTATTGTTGGAAAAACAATTACGTAGGAACAATTATGTGTTTATGTAAGTATTCGAATCCACAAGTGATTTTGCATTTTAAATACATATGTATATTATTTAAATGTATATCTACAGGTACAATTAAATTCACATGTCTGTGACAGAAAAGCCACAGGTTAGGCTAATCGGAGGGGTTTCTTTGACCATGTCTTGTGACATACACTTAAGCTAGTACAGGCTTGTTAAGCGCTCTGTCGATTTAACCACAAATAGTTTGACGCCTAAGTCTATAGGAACTCCGTGTCATTCACAACGATCCCTAATTTCTTCCTGCATATTTGGTTATGTCTGCTGGTAAATTAACTCTCCCAAGATGTCGCCACTGTATTGGCATAAATAGTCCTCTAATGTCTCGCTCTCTTCCCCAAATGCTTTACATTCATCTCCTGCCGCTATTCCTATGCGGTTAAGATGTGCTAGTAGTTATTCCATTATTCTACTTAATTCGGACTTGCTAAGTCTTAGCCCTCCCTCAGTTGTTCTCCTCGTCTGAATGATATTTTTCCTTGTAGATACGAAATTGTGTATTCATGCAGTGAAGAACATTCAATGTAGGCCTTTCACTACCCGAATGAATGAATTTTCTCTTGGTGTAGAATCAGTTTTCCATCCCTGTTCAAAACTGAAAGTTATTTCATCATTTATCGCTTTTGGCATTTTTATTTTTTCTATTTTATCCACAACACACCTCGATTTTGTTGGGACTGCATTTTGATCGATAGCAATTCAATTATTTAATGCGCTTTTCTAAATAAACAGATCGATATCGCAAAGAAAACAAGCGAAGCAGTTAGACGACGTGCTCTTTGGCTTTTTTATAAACTATAATTTTAGAAAACTTTATGAATATTCAATGCAAATATTTTGCAATGCAAATTTATAATGAAAACGCATGTACAGTGATTTCCACCTAATTGCAGCTCGCTTAATTAATTTTCCTGTTTACTTGACCTCAAAAACTTGCAATTTGTTCTTACAAATTGCTAATAAGAGCAGATCAGTCCATAAATCTTTAAGAACATTCTTCTAAGTGATAGGAAACAGTTTTATTGATTAACCAAACTTTATTATTTACAATTGTTAATTGCATATTAAATAGACTTCTGTTCAGTTTCATTTTCTCAAAATTGAGCGAAGTAATCAGACGCTTAGGTATTAGAATGGCCTACGTTACTGCTTAACCGTGTGCGATTTGAATATGGCCCCAAGTTATAATCAAATTGAATGCTGCTGATCATGGTATTATGTGGGGAAAAATAATGGTTGTACCCCAGCTAATAAGTGTTTAAACTTTCTTGTCTTCTTTATCTTGCTGATCACTACAATTTGGTACGAAAAATCATTCTCAATTTTGTAAAAGTAAAACCAAAGTTAAGTCTACTCCATATATCTATTAGGATAAAAGTGATTTATTTTTGACTGAAAGCGAGAACAAACCTCTATTTTGGGCTTTGAGTTTGGTTTCATTTGCTTTTCATAACTAGTAACTGCCTGTTCCTCAATGTCGCAGTCGTGCGATTGTTCGCTTTCCAAGCGTAAGAAAATTAAGAAATGAAGTTCTTTTATTCGAACGATGTTTCGATCGACAAGTCGAAAAAACGCAAGTGTTTTCATACAAAATCCGATTCCTCAATATCGATCATGTCGTCAGCACTGCGAACACTGCTGTCAAAATCAAGCACTTGCTGTTTTGCTATCGCGTGGGAAAGACAATTTTTATCTTTTTGTTAAAAAACTGCGAAATAAAAGTACAAACCCCACATATTTTTAATTTTTATTTTATTTAGTGAATATATTAAACAATTATTACAGGCATGCATGTAGTTTTCTTAAACAGTTCACTTGTTTGCTGAATGGAAGAAAATCCTGAGTTTGCCAGAGGAATACCAGTGTTCATCACGTCAAAATACTTTTAAATGCAAAAAAATACTTTTAAATTTTAAAACACCGCAATCATTTTCGCACTTTCAAAATGTTTGCTTTTTTATTTTGTACATTTTTTTATCACAGAGTACTGTGTATTCTTTATGTACGTATTTGCTTTGGCTTGTAAAATACAACTGACCAGTTTTGTGAAGGATTGTATTTACAAAAGAACAGTTTAGTAGTTTTTTTCAATACTGCAATCAAAAATCCATTAAAACTTTAATTTACCGACCTGGCATCTCTGTGAAGTAAATGCCAAAAATTTCATGACGTAGTAGCCTAGACAGACGGCAGAGTTAATTTGCATTAAGAGCTCACTAATTTGAATTAAAATTTTACGCTGACAGACGACGGTTTCTGCATTTAGTAAACAGCTGCATTTAAAAAACAGCTGTTGTTTGCTATTGATTTTTTGTTTTGGTATTTAAAAAGTTTACTTAGAGTTTACTTTTACACACAAAATGGATAAAAACTTAACATTTATTTTCAAGAAAGTTAAAATTTCTTTTCATGAAACTGCTCCATAGTATAAAAATTGTGCATGCACTAGCAATCACAAATTTAAATTTGTTGTAACTGTTAAAACAGCTTGCCTTTTTTGTCTGTGATTACATTTTAGCTATTCACAATAGTAAAAAAAATATTAACAGCTGACAGATTTCGACGGTGCTGCCATATTTTTTAACTGAATTTAGTATAAATGCAGTTTGATTTTGTGCATTTATCACAGAGCTAAATTCACATTCGAATGTAGATAATGCACGACTAAATGCGCAAAATGGCCACTAATGCGCATTAACGCTGTCGTCTGTCTAGGGTATAAGACTATGGGAACGCAAGCTGGCGACATTGAGGAATCCAAATTGATTCGAAATCGAGCGACTACATTTCGATGGCTTACATTTTCTTGCGACATTGAGGAACAGGCAGTAAGTTTTTTTGCTACCTTTGCTAAGTCCGGAGATATTGAGTTTTTAAAATCTACAGAGTGAATAATATTAAAATTCCATCAAATTATTGATGCAGTAAATTGCTGACGAGTTGTAGTTCTTTTAAAAATAAACGTCATTGAAGATACACTTGATACACTACACGGAAGAAATAAAGTTGAAACTTAAAGCTGCATCTGACACAGTCATCATCTTTAACAGCTCGTATTTTAGTTTTTTTTTTTTTTAACTTAACACAAAAATATTTTATTCACATTGTTTTCAACTTAAATCATTTCGTATAATAAAAAAACGTTTACTTTGTTCAGCCGCCAATGCCTTCAGAAGATTTGAGTTAAAAACTGTTCACTAAATTAATCTCAATGCCGGTTTATTTTAGACAACAGCTTAAGTGTTGTAAGAAGAAAAAAAGTTCAAATTAAGTTCAACTGAAAAAAGATGAACTAATGCTGTTACATCGGTCAGTGCAGTCATAAATTTTGGGAGAGAAAAAGTAACATGCAGTATTAAAAACTGGTATATTTCATTAAAATCACATGTCATTCATCTTTGCAAAAAATACATTGCGAACGCACAACTTATTAATACAACGCAATAGATGGTTGCATTAGGGTCGCCCTAGAAATTAAAGTTTAACCGTCTAATTCATAAAAATTATAACAGGTTTATAAAGCTCTTATTTGACAGATTTTCTATACAAATATGTATGTCAAATAACAGTCTTATAAGCCTGTAATAATTTTTATGAATTAGGGGGTAAATCTTTTGCCATCTGAAACCGCAAGAAACATTTTATTTTGATTGTCTCAAGGCGGCTGGATTCGGAGAACCCATAATATTATAATATAATTTGACTTTATACTCAAAAGCTTAGGCTTATTAGTGCTTAAGTACCCCACAGAGGACATGTTTTTCACATTCCATCTGTCATACTACATATAGCATGTTACCTTTAAAACATTTCTTGTGTAAGAAACGTGAGGGAGGGCTAAAGGCATAATTTAAATAGAGTGTGTTCTATTTTGTTATGTACAAACATATGGCATCAAATTTGTGATAAATCATTTTTTATCGTTTTAATGAAAGTTAAATTAAACAAGTAACCCCCGATTTTTGACTTGGGATTTAAATACAAAATTAGTAAATTTTCCTTAAAATTTAAGTTGGATTTAAAATAGCTTCCTGTTTTACAGTCTAAAATTATTTTTGGTAATTAATTGTAATAAAAGTACGGCAGCACAATGTAAGTGTCAAAAAATTATCGATAACTCAATAAAAAACAGCTGTTTAAACAAATTTGGAAGCAAGTGAAATTGTGAAAAGTTTAGAAAATAATAAATTGTTTTGTAAAAATTATTCAAATGAGTAGCAAAAGTGATAAAAGGACTTCCAATTTCACTGCCACAGAAGTTGATTACCTTCTGGAAATAATAAAAAATCAAATTATGAAACAAAAAAGAAACATGTGCAATTTTCTTAATTTGCAGAACAAAACCAAACTGTCAAAATCATATGGCAGTACGAAAAACTTAAATCGATTTTAAATGGGCACGGCAGGCCGTTTAAGTTTGATTTAAATAGCAACTGTTTGACTCAATTTTGTATTTAAATCAAATTTAAATTGAAATGGAATTTAAAATCCAAGTCAAATATTGGGGGTAAGAGTGCTATATTCGATTGTCCGAATCTTATATACCCTTTATCAGAGTGTAACTAGAATCTTTTCTATATAAATGCCTCATATCAGGTGGTATTTGAACTTTGATATCCCTAAGTTTATTTGAAAAATAAGCACTTATATATATATATTAAAATAATGAATTTTGACCAAGCATAAGCAAAAATCGGAAACTATAAATGCATTTTTTATATAAAATAAATTATAATATGTTTATAAATTACTTTCAGCTTAAGAAAAAGGGTAAAATTCAAACATATGTATAAGCTACATGTATACATCTAAAATGCCATCCTCATCAACAACTAGTGATGGCTCAGTGGTAGTATTAGCTACTTATCAACGTGCATGCTGCTGGTTCGAGCCCTTGGCTCTTATTATTATTGGCTATTTATTATGATACAACAAATGTGGTAAAAATTTTAAAATGTTTTTTTGTGTATATCTCAGTAATTATAAATCCGATTTTCAATCCCCAAGCAGAGTGGACAATTATAAAACGATTAAAGTAAGATTTAGAGCAATAACTTGTCTGGTGGCTTCACAATCCGTGCCCGAAAACAGGTGTTTTATGACAAATCTATATATACCCTTTTAGCAAAGGGTATCCTGCTAGAAATACCCTGCCGGCAACTCAGTTAACTAGTAATGAATTATAAGCTAACTTTTTTACAACTGGTGGTGGTTGACACTTAGATTATTTTTAATGGAGATGACTGACTATTTTAACATTACGATGTCCTAGGAGGTAGTCAATTGTCCGACTGTGCATTACTTTTCAACTAACTTAAAGTTAGCTACTTAAAAGTCAGTACCCACAGAAAAAAATGTACAAATCAAGGCTGATTTTACATTTTTCGGTGGTAATATTATATTTTATTAAATTAAATTTCATCCCACTTTCTTTTTTTTTGTTAGCCTCTGGTGGGAATCGAACCACTAAGCCTCAAGACTGGTGAGCAGCCAACATACATACCCACTCAGCTATCGCAACATTTAAAACGAATGCGACAATAGGCAATTTAATTAAAGATTTATGTACCGTGTACATATGTGTGTATGTTGTTATTTGGATTTTGAGTTAACTCTGCACTACGTTTCAGCTAGCTTATAGCCAGTATACAAAAACTGCATTACAAATCGATTATATTGTAGCTAATTTGAAGCTAGTCCATAAAAGTTAACGTAAAGCTAATTATTTTAGTAGTCGACTACTCAATGTCCGACAGGGACGAACTATAAGTCGATTTTATTTGTAGTCGACTACCAATTTGCTGGCAGGGATTAACAACTTAATTACTAACACATGCAAAGCCATTTTATAGCTTTCAGCGTTGCCATTACAATGTTTTTTTTTTAATATATAGATTTTCCCGTATTAATTTGGTAATTTCATTTGGAACTACATTTATGCATTAATGTTTATATAGGGTTATTTGTCCTTTTTTCTTTGAAACAAATGGTGCTGCGGAAGCTTTTTTCCATATGATTCCGTTTTCTATTGTTAAAACTGCTACTGACTACTGCTTTTCATTTAATTTTATCTAAATGTACCTATCTCTAAATGAGTTTATTATATTCTCTTTAAATTGTTTTTTGAAAATTATTTTTAATTTAAGAATAAGTAAACTAATAACATTATATGTAATTTTGTGGGCATTTTGAAAAATTTTTCGAATGATCACTTTGCTGAGATGGTAACGCTGGTTTAAAAATGAAATCACACGTATACGAATGTTTACATCAGTTTTTTTCATTTTGTCCTCAAAAAAAAATGATAGAAACCCTCCCTGCAAGAAATAGCTGATGGAAACTAACACATTAACAACTTAATTACTAACACATGCAAAGCAATTTTATAGATTTCAGTGTTGCCATTACAATGTTTTTTTAGTATTTTAATTTTCCCTTATTAATTTGGTAATTTCATTTGGAACTACGTTTAAGCATTAATGTTTTTGTAGGTACATTTGTCCATTTTTTTTTTTTTATAGTTTATTATATTGTCTTTGAATTGTTTTTTGAAAATTTTCGAAAAATTCTTTTTTTATTTATCAATAAAGAAATTAATAGCATTACATGTAATTTTGTGGGCATTTTGCAAAAAAGATTTTGAACAATCACTTTGCTGAGGTGGTAACGCTGGTTCAAAAAAGAAATCACACGTCATATGATGCATGAAATGACCGACACTGTTCTTGCAGGGTAATATTTTGATGCAACCAAAACGTTTGCAGTGAAAAAGAAGAAGCACACAAATAAAAATTATTAGTTTGTATATAATTATAGATCATTAGATACTAATAAAATTGTAAATAATAAAGTTAATAATATTAGAAATTATTATTGAAATAAATGTTTCATAACATTTTCCTTCCAAAACACTTTTATCAAACAAAGCAAAATTATGTTTAAAGACTCTTCTTAGTACTAATCTGCGCTCATGTATGTATGTATGTAGGCTAGTGAAGCATTTTCATATAAAATCACGTCATTGCGAAATGAATTTTTGTGCTTAACTCTGATACTAACACAGCATAAAAGTATAAAATTTCAACATTCAGCTATAGCATTACCTACAGCATGTCTGTAATAAATACCTGGCATATTTTCTTTCCAATTTTTCCTCGAATAATGAATGCTCCGTTGATGCTTCTATTATCGTTACTAGTTTTTTTTCCAATGTGTAACTGATTGTCTCTAAGTGGATACGAAATCATTTTAACCTACGTCATTATGAGGTACGTTTTTCTCGAACACAAGTACATACATACGTATTAACTATGAATACAAAAAATATAATCTCATGACTACATATCCAAAATTTTAATCCGAAAGTAAATATTTAGTTAACATTAAAAGGTTTTTATGTTTTTGTTTTTTAGGCAAATGAATTGTACACAACTCGCACATTTTGTCATAAAACTGATATGAATTAACGGAGCGGAGCTGTTATTTGCTGGCTTCATATATTTCGAACATATAAACATACAGTGGTGGCAGATCTCGAAATACGGCTGAGTAACAATAAAATCAGGGCGAGTTTATTACAAGGTGAGTGCATTAGAATTCGCCGCACAATGCGCTAACACATGCATTTGGTTCAAGGCGAATCAAGTATTGGTGGTCGCAATTCAATTCGCTTCAACATTTTCACTCGAGATGTCATAAGTTTTGTTGTTGTTTGCTATCAGCTTTGACAACTCAGAAAATAAAATCATGGAAAAATATAGAAGCAAATTGGGATACGGGCACCTGTAATAGATTCGCCGTGGTGCGAACTGATTTCAGTTGTCGAATTCTGAATATTTGCTAAACACTTTGTGGTTTAAACACTTTAAGAACAAAGAAAAATTTGTATCAGAATATTTTTCTACTACCAAAAATCTTTAGAATAAAATGGAACTAAGTTTTTTGTAAGCAAAGAACAAAGTAATGTTAAAATAGTCAGTCATCTCCATTAAAAATAATCTAAGTGTCAACCACCACCAGCTGTAAAAAAGTTAGCTTATAATTCATTACTAGTCAACTGAGTTGCCGGCAGGGTTAAGCAAAGTGCGATACTCTGCTTAATCAAATTATGCTTAACGAAACTGACCGAAAATTTGCTTCAGTACATTATGACTGATATTTCATTTTACTGAATCGTTTGTTCTCTTTCGTTAATGTTAATGTGAATTAATTCATTCTTGTATTTCATCATTCATTCAGAATGTTATTCATAATTCCGTATGAGGGAGAGTGAAAATGTTTCATTCATACCAGGGTTTTGCTGCTTAAAACCAACAAGTGCTGTATTATAAATAAAATACGCACTTATGAAATGAAACTATTTTGTTTTTTTTAATTAAAAAAAATAATAATAATTAATATATTTTTTTGTTTTGTAGAAATAGGCTGCAGGTGGGCTTACGTAATTAACCACAGGCATTAATTATTTGTATAAATAGCACAACGACAAAACTAAGACATTAAAAATAATATAAATTTTTTTTTAAAGTGAGAATTGAACTTAAAATGATGTTAATTTAATAAAATTGAAATCATGAAAATTAAGTTCAAAATATTGCTGTATGATGCAAGCAAACAGAAAGGTAAAAGGTATAGAGCACAAATACAGAAGTTGTTCATTCATTCAGTTGAAGGAATCTTTCGGTTGAATTAATGCATTCATATGTTCTTGATGCTGATTTTTCGACCTTTGTTGTTTAGTATTCTAATTTCTCGAGCTTTAGGTCACTTGTTTCTTACAAAATATTTATTAAATTCAATATTTCGATATCTCCATGGATATCTTCTTCAGGAATGTATGTAGATTTTTATAATAACAATTTAAAAAATTTTAAATTGTTATTATAAAAATCTACATACATTCCTGAAGAAGATATCCATGGAGATATCGAAATATTGAATTTAATAAATATTTTGTAAGAAACAAGTGACCTAAAGCTCGAGAAATTAGAATATTAATGCATTCATGAATGACACCAGCCCACTGTGCACACTGGAACATAAAGGGTTTTTTTTTTCGATGTATAGAACTTTAAGTTGGCTTTACTGTTCAAGATGGCGACCGATTTAACAGCTGTCAAGTGATTTATTCTCAGTTTGGTTTGGCAATTCATCATGAATAGACTCATGCCTGCACAACGCTTGCCCATTGCCAAAAACAAAATTGCCCTTGTTCCCCATTTTCATAAGGGAATTTTGTTTAGCGATGAAGCGCACTTCTGGTTGAATGGCTACCTCAATAAACAAAACTGCCGCATTTAGAGTGACATTCTCAAGTGTATGTCGAAACACCGTTACATCCAGAATCATTCATCATGGAATCACTGGTCCGTACTTCTTCAAAAACGATGATGGACAAAACGTTACAGTCAATGGTGCTCGGTATAGAGCCATGATTACTAACTTTTTTATTCCTGAATTGAATAACCATGATTTCGAGAAGATGTGGTTTCAACAAGACGGCACAACATGTCAAACAGCTCGTGCCACAATCGATTTATTGAGAGCCACGTTTGGTGACCGCCTAATTTCACGTTTTGGACCTGTGAATTGGCCTCCAAGATCTTGTGATTTAATACCGCTAGACTACTTTTTGTGGGACTAAGTAAAGTCATTGGTATATGCGGATAAGCCACAAACGCTTGACCATTTGGAAGACAACATTCGCCGTGTTATTGCCGATATATGTCCAACAAATGTTGGAAAAAGTCATCGAAAATTGGACGTCCAGATTGGACTACATCCGCGACAGCCGTGGCGGTCATATGCCAGAAATCATATTTAAAATGTAATCCCACAAGATTATCTTTCGGATAAATAAAATTCATGTCAATCGAATCATTGTTTTATTGCAACTTAAAGTTCTATACATCGAAAAAAACACCCTTTATGTATTCGCACGTATTCCTAACTTTTATTAGCCACATTATAGTTAGACCTTCAAATTTAAATTTATGTATGTATGTATGTGAAATAGCTCATTTTTAACATAATATAAAGGGTGGGAAAATTTAAGGTCAAGAAGTAAATGGACTTAAAACACACTTTTTGACAAATTCAGCTTTTTTGATACCAAGGCCAAGTAGAATTGTGGATCTAATAATGAAATATGATGTTGGGCAAATATCTACCACTATCTATCTAGCACGTCAGCAAATGTCCGCTCTTCACAACAATTTGAACCACATTTTGTAGCTAAATTTCGCTTATAAATGCGGTATCGAATTTATTTTTTTAGAGAGTCAGTTGTTTGTGGTGTGCCCACGTAAGCCTGCAGGGGGCCAAACTCCGTCCTTTGTGATCGAATGAAAGCGATAGTATAAATAATGTAAAAAAATCAGCAAATAAAAAACACACATACTTAGCATTCGATCGCGAAGGCCGAAAGGTAGCTGATGCCAACACAAGCCAATTGTGAGCAAAAAATCGGTTATCGTATTCGGTAGCGCAGAGAATTCACGGTGACCACAATTCATACCATAGGGTCTTTTGTTTTGAATGAAATGGTCTCAAAGGACTATAAGCTTCGAATTTAGCGATTAAATCTATTCCTTGGTCAAGAGTGTAAGGTACCATGGTTCAAATTTCCGAATTTTTACTAAATAAATGTCAAAGGATGACAGCTTATTTCTCAACTATTTATCATTTATTTCCTAAATAAATTTGGGTGGCCAACCAGTATATTTATGTATGCATGTTCATGTATTCTTATATATTCGTTATTAAATTATAAATAACTATTGTGAACGTCTGTTATTTTTTCAAATGCAATTAAACAACGTTTTTTTATCGTAACCTTAAATTTACTTATCATATGTAAAAGAATAGAACATGTTCAGCGAAGTTTTCATGTACTAATTTTGAGGCCGCCACTGTATTTACATACACAAATACATCACGTGTTTGTTTGGAAGTATTAGAGAGTATTTAAAGCTCAAATAGTCTTATGACACCTTTTGAAAGGTTGGTAATTCTAACGACATTTCAGTTGGGCTACGTTTTCGGATACTGTGAATTTAATTAATTTTATTGTTTCAATTCTTTTCAGCTCTAAGTTAGTTCAAAGATTTCAAGGTGATGACAATTAATACATTAAATAGAAACAAATAATTTGAACTTCTTTGCAGGTTTATCAGATTATTGCGAAATCCATTATTTCAAATATTTAATTGGATGATGGACATGATTATTTTCTAAAACTAGTTTTTTTTCCAAAATTACAAAATAAGTAATTCGTTTTCTCAAGAACTCTATAAGCCGCACCGATTCAGCTATCGAGCTCACACGGCATACCATACCAGCAAAATGGTATAATATTAAATTCTTTTAAAAAAATGTTTCACCAGGGTCGTCGTAAATTGTGCGCAAAAGATAATTGGAACGAAGTTCCTTAACGCGGCTTGCTGGTAGTGCAAATTAGTAGAAATCGTCACGAAAGTGTGTGAGCTATTTATATGGATTGGTGTATCTGTCGACAAACAATTGTGTAGATGTGTCCGCTGCTGTCAGCGGAGACACCTACCAATAAATACACAAGGGAACAAAATTGAACTTTTTGAGTCTTGCTTGGAATTCTATAGCAATTTTTTACTAATTTGAGGTCGCTGATTTTAAATCTAAACTCCATTTTTCTCCATCAGCTCGACATTTTGAGATATACCGTTATGTCTAAAATTAAGCAGCTTCCAGTACAAATATTTAAATAACTTGAAAACGGTTCACCATGTTCAGTTAAAAAAGAAAACCGAATTTCGTCAACAAAATTATATTTAATCCGTGCCTACATTGTTTTTAATTTGAAAGAGTAGTTTCAGAGATATCGTTGTAGTTTTGAAAAAAAAACAATTTTATATAAAAAAAAAAAAAAAAAAAAATCTTATTTAAAAATTCATTAAAAAAATAATGCAACCACATTATCTGAAATTTTTTATTGTTTTGCATATAACTAAGAGAGCGATCGATATCGAGGGACGTCGTGGACCTGGCGGTTGCTACTTAGGCCTCGTTTTAAGCACTCTGGGCCGAATTACGGCATTCGTGGTCGAATGAACTCCGTCACGTATGATGTGTGTTTTTGTTGCTTGTTTTGTTTTATATTAGTTTTACTCGATAGTTCTTCGATCACGAGTACCGTAATTCCCCCCTAAACTTTTATTTTACACAAATGCTGCAGTCGGTTAATACGAAATGTAAATATCAAATATCAAACTCACCTAAAATACGCATACCTCATAAAAACGCTGGCTCAATCACTTGACTGTGCAGTCATGCTGATGTAATGTGTGAAACTCTTTATAGAATTTCAATCGATCTGATAAACAATTTTTATGCATTCTCTGTTCGTACTATTAAAGTTTTCTTTCAGCAATTTCAATTTCTTTTTTATGCGCTCACAATAATACCACCATAATTTTATGTATTTTCACACATTTTATAAACAAAAGAAAACGAAAGAAAGGAGAGAGAGAGCGGAGCAGCATTGAAAGAAGTTATTGACGGCGATTCAAAGCAATGTCCCAGGCACCTTTACACCAGGTATCCCCTCTAGTAAAACAAATACATTACCCACAAACACTTTATGTATAGGGACCGCCATCTAACGTTTTTTCCAGTTAGTGCTTATTTCGTGAATGGTAGCACTTGCATAGATCATGTCTGATTTGACAGATAATTAGTTTTATCCTTTCGCTGAACGAATATGGTTGTGTATACGCTTCGCTAAGTGGGCTTGCAATTGTCTTACAGAAGATGCCGATTTTGCCAAAAAAAATCATCTTTTCAGATGAAGCTCGCTGTGATGTTGGCGAGTATTTACATACCCGAAATTGGGGCACAGAAACCCCGAACGCATACATTGAAAAGCCGATGCACCCAAAACGAATCACTGTTTGGTGCGGATTGTGGTCTAGAGGCATAATTTGGCCGTTTTTCTTCGAAAATGAGCAAGGAGTGGCCGTTACAGTCAATGGCGATCGTTATCGGGCCATGTTGAACGAATTTTTGTTCACAAAAATTGCAGAGGAGTATATTGGCAACATTTAGTTTCAACAGGACTGCGTTACGTGCCACGCAGCCGAAGCCACACTCGATGTTTTACTCCGTTTTCGAAAAAAAAGTTATTTGACGGACCCTTTATTTTATGGGTAGAATTCCTCTATATATTGTCTCTCATTTGTTCGTTTGTAAACAAAGCTTTGGCATTTCAACGTTTAGAAGCTGTAGACAGCTGCTCTTGTACGCTTACTTGGCTTTGTAATCACCAGGTACATCAGCAACAAACACTAAAAGCAATTGTATGTTGGTGAGCGAATATAAAAAGTATATTCCAATTAACAGAATAAGACAGTGATAAAATTGAAACTTGATCAATAGTATTAAATATAGATTGTCAATAATGAAGAGGGAGGAAGATGGCTAAGCGTTGCTGCTTAAAGACAGTCTGCAATTAATTATGACCTGGGGTCAAAGCAATGTGGGTGCTGATGATCGTAGTGGTGCATGTTAGAGTTGTGCTCATCAGCTCTTTTAAAAGAGAGTTATTTTTAGTTCGGCTCTTTGCATTGAACGAAGTGTTCTCTTTCGTTAGTTTGAGATAAATTTATATAGACTAGCCTGACAGCTGAAATGTCGTTTGAGCTGCTTGCTAATTAAAAACTAATCATCAAAACTATAATTATTATAATAAAATTATATTAATGTTTAAAATTATTAAAAATTCATGAGCAAAAAAATTTAAGTGCAAATGAATAAGACGAAATATATTGAATGTCATTAGGCCTTGGAAAAAGAGAAATAGCGAAAAAGAACGGGGAACTATGGCGAACTAAACAACTAAAAGAGATCGCTGTTTTGAGCGGCTTCTTTAGTTCAATCAATCGAACTAGTTCGTTCGCGAACTACACATCTCTAGAGCACCTGAAGCAGCCATGGTATGTGATCCAGCCAATAAGCACTTTCCTTGCCTTGCCGCACTTTCGTTGCCGATTACTGATTTTAAATTGTTATTAGAATATAAGGATTTATTTAATATATTTAGTAACTAAGTTATTATTAGCCTGTAAGGATATTGTATTCCATAGGCTTAGATGGATAAATAAATAAAAAAAAGCAAGTCTTCAATTTTACTATGATTGTCTTCTTTAGAAATTTGTTCTCAATTCCGAGGAAGCAACATCGAACTGGCAAAATAATTAACGATTCAAATATGAGCTTGTAACTTTTATAACTGACGCTGCTGCAGACGCAGTGCCGTTTCAGCATTAAAATTTACGTGTTCACCAAGATTTTGCGTGCATTTTTCCTGTGAAATTAATATGGCTTTTTTCTTGGTTTTAAATCATTTCCCTCTCTGCCTGTATGATATTTCTTCGTAGAATCATTTCGTATTATGTAAATATGTGATTGCATATTGATAACTTTTTTTATTAACAAGTTTAACAATTGACTATTAAAACAACTTGCTAAAAACTAATTTTCTTTTAGTAAGTTTTTAAAGCGAAAATAATGGTACCAAAATGTTTCTTGACTTACCCCCAATTTTTGCCATTTCAATTTAAATTTGATTTAAATACAAAATTGAGTCAAACAGTTGATATATAAATCAAACTTAAACGGCCTGCCGTGCCCATTTAAAATCGATTTAAGTTTTTCGTACTGCCATATGATTTTGACAGTTTGGTTTTGTTCTGCAAATTAAGAAAATTTCACATGTTTTTTTTGTTTCATAATTTGATTTTTTATTATTTCCAGAAGGTAATCAACTTCTGTGGCAGTGAAATTGGGAGTCCTTTTATCATTTTTGCTACTCATTTTAATAATTTTTACAAAACAATTTATTATTTTCTAAACTTTTCACAATTTCACTTGCTTCCAAATTTGTTTAAGCAGCTGTTTTTTATTGAGTTATCGATAATTTGTTGACACTTACATTGTGCTGCCGTACTTTTATTACAATTAATTACCAAAAATAATTTTAGACTGTAAAACAGGAAGCTATTTTAATTGCAACTTAAATTTTAAGGAAAATTTACTAATTTTGTATTTAAATCCGAAGTCAAAAATCGGGGGTTATTCTATTCCCTGTACTAGTGTACTGAATTTAATGCACGTACATATCTACCATAGACCCTGCCCGGAAGTATGGTAGATATGTATGTGGAAATGCAACGGAACACCATTTTGTTTTTGTAGATTTTGCAGCCAAAAGCGCCACATACATGTGTATGCGAACTTTTTAAATTAAAAGTATTTTAAGTTCGGATACTTAATAATGCAAAAAAAAACTAGACTATCCAGATCCGTGCGGGTCAGTTTTCATGTTTCTTTACATTCTTACGCAGATGCGTGGATTAGCATGAATTAAAAATTTGTTAATTGATGAACTTGTTTGTTCACTCACACTCAAAACGCTGTCAGTCTCAAAAGAATTTGTAGGTTTCTTAACCTTTTTGAGTGAAGTGCGAATAAATGAAAGCAAGCATAAAACTCTCTTAAGAATATGAAATTCACCAAAGGTAGTGGAACTCAAAATAACAAATTGCTAGACCAAAAAAAAACATGTGGTTAGTTAGATGGTGTAATTAAACTGGAAACATAGATTTTGGGAAAATTATATGTTTTTCTGAACACCTTTAGATTTTAAAGCGCAATGAGAATCACAGACGTTCAACGCAAACCTTTAATACAGAAAACAATTTTACCGTCTCACAACACTTTTCCTCACAACCATCAGGCAACGAGTTACCGTCGGTTACTACGATTTGTAGTATTGAACGTATCAAGAAGTAAATGTTTGTTTGATAAATTAATCTAATTATTTATTTGCTGTAAGAGCCAATTGAAGTGTAGTATCAGGTCTAGTAATAGACCTTATCAATTAATATGTTAATAAAAATAGGATATGAAGAGATACAAAACCATAGGATATGCGTACGATGTACCCGTTGTAATAATAATAATAATAATGGGCAATCATTCAGAGATGTTTGGAAAACTCAACATGAGAGTGGTGCCGGTCGGAGGGACTATCAATTAACTTTAAGAAAACAACCTCCATACATTTTACCAGAAAGAGAGCAGCAAAGATTCCCATCTGAAGAATAAACGATATTGAAGTCCCTGCCAGAGTAGAGATAAAAAATCTAGGAATTACCTCGGGTAAAATACTCTCCTCAAATCAGTGCTACAGAAAAGCTAGGCCCTCATCCCAAAACTTACTTGCCGGATATTTACCAGGCAAGACGAAATCAGCAAAATCTAAGCTCGGTAAAATGCAGAGTTTAGTATTAATATGCATGAGAACAACCGCAACAATGGGTCTAGAACAGGGATGCCCACGGCCTATACGCTTGGTACGCTTTTGTTTTTGTAAAACCGCGAAGCATTGGCTGAGCATTCTAATATGTATACACAACTCTTTGTATGAAATACACACATACACACATGCCCCAAGTTCAAAGCAACAACACTTTCCTATGCACAGCAATACGAACGCAGGCTTTGTTGGTACACATTGGTGCCAAGCGTAAATTTTGTTGTTTTTTGTTTTTTTGTTTTCATGATTTTGTTGTTTTTTTTAATGATTTCGTGAGTATGAAACACTTGAAGAAATCATTTTTTGTTATGAGTTTATTTCTGTTTTTCTTTGTGTGCGTCAATAAAGTGTATACGTATTGGTGTTTGCGCTTCCATAAGAAGATTTTGGGCACCCCTGGTCTAGAACATAGATGCCCAGTAGTGGCTGATATCAGCAAATTAAACACACACGTATACTTACGCTCTTTTGTTTGATCGTCAATCAACCAATAGGAAATCACCATGTTGAGTGCGAGAGACAAACTACACTTGAAGAACTTTTGTGTGTTATTTTACATTTTAATCGTCATCGAGACTGCTATCAGTGAACATGTTTATGATTCATGAACATGTATATGATTATGTTTAAAATTCTTTCGGATTTTAAAACTCAGCTATTTTTACTTGCAGCTCAAATTGATTCTGCAGACTTTTCGGACTTTCCGAAAACTTCTGGTATTTACGACAAGGATTTTGATAATATTAAGCATTTACTGAATATTTTTCAAAACCCTTTTAAATGCGATATATTAAAGTACGAATTTCCAATCCAAACAGAACTTATTATTCTTCGAAGTGAATTAGATTTCCCTGATCATTTTATCAATATAGAACTCTAGAAAAATCTGGAGGGTACAATATATCCCGAAATAAAGAAGAAATATTGAAATATTTATCCTTATTTCCCTCAACGAACAAATATTTTCAGATATGAATTATATTTGCTCAAAAAAACGCAATAAGCTGAATTCTTCTAGTTTGAGAAATACATATACTTTTATTGCGTAACTGCAATGAGAGTATCCATAGAAGATTTCATTACTTTTTAATTGCAAGATCAACAATGATTAATTGAGGGAAAATTTCTAAACACTTCGAAGAATCTTTTTATTTCAAAATATTTCAGACTACCAAGAGTATTACTAAAATATGTACAACACAATGAATAGCAAATTGTTTTCTTCCAGTGTTATTTTGTCACTCTCACCAATACTACTACATTGGGCATCTATGATCTACAGTTAAAAGCATTGTTTACATTGTAAGCGATATCAGCAATTAAGCGATGCCATAGATGTACTATATATACATATATATATATATATATATATATATATATATATATATATATATATATATATATATATATATATATATATATATGTATATATATATATATATATATATATATATTTATTTATTTATTTATATCATTTTCTTTTTTACACAGCAACTTGACCCTTCTAGTAATGGTCAACTAGTTCTCATAGTGCATATCGCTTAAGTCTTCTGGGTGAGAAGATTTGGGGTGTGGAGGAAAGAGCGGTAGCCGAAACCAAGGTGGTTATATACGTATAGACCCAAAAAAGCGGTTGGGGTATATTTCTACCTCCACCCCTTATAGTGTACCCTAGAAATCATAAGATAGCAATGTTTTTGGATACTCACTTTGTTCTCCACGCACTCGTTATCACTCCAGTGATAACGAGATGGCAGATATACAGATATGCTTCAACAAAAATCTTCTTAAAGGAGAAATAGAAAAATGGACGACAACTCTAGTGGAGTAGAACATTCAAACACTCACCCAAGATTTCATGTTAGGTGAGCGAACTTCACTCTAAGACTGATTGGAAGGACCTAAATTTATAATCGGGAACACTCACAGCTGATATTCCTACAATAAAATGAGCTTATTTAACACAGATACTTGCGGATTCTGTGGTTTGGAAGAGTCAATGGAACACTTGATCACTAACTGCAGGAATTGTTAGCATTAAAAAGTTGCTTCTGTTCCTTGGCGTATTAAGTCGGTGAGGAATAAGGGAGAGAACAATACACCAAGGCTGACAAAGGGCCTACTAGAATATAGACAAATAAAATGCAAATTAGCTTTGCAGTAACATACAGAAAAATAAATGCTTGTGTTTGGAATAATCGCTACTAAAACCAAAATGCGCTTTACGCGTAAGTAACATGGGCTGTGTTAGAAAGTTAGAGATCTATGCGAAGTCGGAACAGACTTCTAGTAAAATGTTTGTATAAGAAGTAAAATTGCAAGAATTTAGGTGGCCAAGTAGATTAAGCGGCAGTGTACGACCAAAGCACGAATTCATACTGCTGGGAAGTTTAGTGGCTTCGAAACACTTCGCTGTTCCACAACTAAAATTTTACTTTTCCTTATTTAAGCATAAAGGTCCTCCTCCATTATGGCACTTTGTATTAAGGCTTGTCAAAAACTCGAATAATACATGTAAATGTGATGGAGTGAATACAAAAGTATCATGCGAATCAGAAACCGTACGGCAAAAAATGACATCTCAGACGACTTCATCGATTTTTGGGTTCTAGTTCGATTTCAGTTCTTGAGAAATTGAGAAAGATATTTTGTAGTGTAAAATTAGAGTGATCAACATTTTGTGAAGCAGGCAAGAAAAATAAACTTGAAGACTTATTAGCTTGGCGAACTTTTGGTTGTTTTACGTTCGCCACAGCGAAATCATAAATTATTATGATAAGGGCCAAAAGGCCACATTGGCCGCACAGCGGTAACGCTGTTTGCACTGCCGTTAAACCATGACCTTCATACATGCTGCATGTCGTAAACAGTTTTTTTATGTTTGCCATTCTTTAAGGTTTAATAAACACATTTATATTGCACACACAAGTTTTTACTGGACCTTATCGAAAAAAATTAATAAAAAGTCCTTATCTTTACCAAAAATATAAAAAAAATAATAAGCAGTTGAATGCACACATGTATGTGTGTCCATACGTACGTGCATAAATATATTCATGTGCACATTAGAGCGACTCATGATGCATTGTCAATTCGATACGCTGCGCATCGTTTTTTGGTGCTTCGTCGACACGAGAAAATATCTTGAGTATGTGCGCTATATGATTTTTATCACTCACACGAGTAGAGTGAAAACGGAACCCTTTTACTGGCCACATTCTCTAGAGAGCTGCTGAAATTTACGCAAAACATATGGTTACCCGCCCGCTGCAACAACAAATACTAAAAACAACAAAAAGATAAAAACTAAAAGCTGCTCCCATACAAGAAACTGTGAAAATTAGCTGTAACTTTTGAATCATAAGAGATAGAGGCTTGAAATTTGCATAGGATCTGTGGTTGCATATGTAACAGCAACAGCAACAAATACCGAAAAAAAAACAAAAAGTTAAAAACTAAAGGATGCTCCCATATAAGAAACTACAGCTAGCTGTAACTTTTGAGTCGCCAGCGACAGATTATTGAAACTAGCACAGTTCGAAAAATAACAAAAAGTGAAAATTCAAATGTTGCGCTATACATGGGGACACCCTTTAGTTTAAAAATTTGCTCTAACTTTTAAGCCGTGAAAGATAGAAAGTTGAAAATTTCACAGTATATGTAGTTACAAGGCCTCTACAATAACAAGATTCCAAAAAATAACACACAGTAAATATTTAAATGTTACTCTACTCACGGCAGCACCCCTTAGTTTGAAAATTAGCTGTAACTCTTGAGTTGTAAGAGATAGAGACGTGAATTTTGTAAAAGATATTTGATATTTGGTTACATGGATTCTCCAACAATAAGTACCAAAGACAACAGAAACTGAAAAACCACGAAAATAAACTAAAATCAGAGAGTACACAGAGATGTTAAAAGTGACATTTGAAAATTGCTCAAATCAACTTCTAGACAGATTGTGTAAAGAGATAGGCTATAGTATGCATTTTTTACGAAAAACAAATGTAAACAAAACAAAAAATAGCACGTTTTTATGAACAACCACCACCGAAACAGCAAAAATTTAATAATTTAAAGTAAATTAAAAGTAAAAAATTGGTAAAAAGTGGTCAACTAAAAATCCTCTTTGACTTAGGATTTGATAATACATATGTATTTGAAATTGGAAATTGATTACATTTTTCCTCACAAAACCACCACTACAAAGTAAAATTAAGACACTGTCCTTAAAGTCACGAAATAAAACATAATCAAATATTGCTTTGCACATTATAAACAGTGAATTCTATAAAGTTTTATATTATAAAAAACCATTTAATATACTTTTTAAACATTCATAAATTTCTAATAAAAAAACCACCACTTTTTCTGTAGAAAATGCTTTTTGTTTTGTTTTGACTACAAGTTCTCGAGCGATTGTGAAAACGAGACGTACAGAGCTTTGCGCTGACTTGCTATCTCATTCTGGTCGCGTTTCATCTCTATGTACTTTGTGCTAAAATTGACAAGGCTATCCGAAGGAGAGCGAACACATTCGAATAAATACGAAAAATACATACATATGTAAACTAAAAAGAACTTTCGCTCAAGAAAATAATAATATTAAATAAAGGGGTCGTATGAAACCAAATATTAAATAATATTAGTTAATTTTTCTGAAGATTCAATAAATAAAAACCACCGTAAAAGGAAACAAATGGCCTTAAATTGGCATTATTTTGCAACGCAGGTACGTACATACATACATATGTATGTATGTATGTACACTAAAATTTCGTTTTTATCTTTCCACTGCAGAGCTGCGAACAAGAAAGACTTTTATTTTGACTTTCTAGAACACAAAAAAAAGTCCATACTAATCGAAAATTTAAACCTCTTATCACATTATTTGAAAATTTTAAGAGATAAAATTTTTTCTAGATTGTATTTTTTTGGCAAATGTATTGTTCTCAAACGGAATTGATGTTGTGAAGCTACATAAGAACTCTAAAGACAGACTGCTTTATATTATATCGTAAAGAAGTTTTATTGCCGTAGCACAATTTATATAGACAGCATTTTTCAAGAATAATCCCTTGAAAACAAATTGCGTGCCATATTCTAGAGATGTAAAAAGAACATAATCCATTAAAAAAAAATAGAGCAAAACACAAGAAAAAGAGCACATTTTTTCCCAACGCAAAATAACCCATTCAATGTACACATTTATATTAAATATTTATATACATATGTGACAAAATAGAGGTTATGTATTCATGGGTCAAATGTTGGAAATAAAAAACTAAACTGGGTCAATCGTACTTTTACTCCGCTAGCGGTAAAAGGTGACTATGCGGCAGTTATTAAAAATTTAGTGGCATTTTTCAACTTTCTCTTCAACTTTGCCCCAATAGCTACCATTTGCTACGCAGCTGTTAGGTTTTAAGGTTAAGTCAAAAATATATATTTTTTTGAGACTGGGACCAGTACTCAGGGAATGACCCCTATACATATATGCATTGTATTGTACTGGACCTGGCAAAATAGGAAAGAAGTTTTGGTGGGTGAAAGACCGAAAATGGGGAGTGTTTGTGGAAGCAAAAAAATTATGCATTAAAAACAGAACATTTATTTTTGCAAAGCTGAGTATGTCAGAATAATATGTATGTATGTACCTTCGACACTAGCCAGCTAACAACATTTAAAGCAACCTCTTCAATACTGCAAAACGTTGATTATTACGACTACACATCACAAAACACACGTCCACTCCGATCAAACTCACAAACAACTGTTGCAGCAACAAAAAAAACGTTGCAAGGAAAAAAGAATTTATTTTGTGTCAATATTTTTAAACAAAACAATTACAGTATTTATCGGATATAAGAACATCTCATATAAGAACAAAACGCTTATAAGAAACATTTGCAAAAACACCATATTTTTTTAGTGATTTTTCTAACAAAAAAAGTTTCATATAAGAAAAACGCTTATAAGAAAAAAACTGATAAAAGAACATTTTTCTTGAACACTAAAACCACAAAATGTATAGAAAAAGAATAAGAAACTTTCAAGGGCAACACTAAATTTATGTAGTTTGCATGGACAACTCTGTTTTCTGACAGTTTTACAACAACAACAACTTTTTTTTTACTTTTAGTGCTCATGAGAAGTTTTTGTTTCTTGCCTCGTAAATAAATAAATAAATAGTACAAAATGAATTATGTATTGAAGTTGTCTAGCTTTTTATATCTATTTACTAAAGGGGTTAATAAAATAAAATTTGATTTGTTTTATTTTATTTTTCTATTTACATACATACATCTACGTACATATATACATACATAAAAAGGTAAAAAAGCTCGTATATTCATATAAGAAACAAATGCCTTATGGCCATAGCTACTTATATAAGAAATAAGTTTCTTATATAAAATAATTGTATATAAGAAAGAAACGTTTATAAGAAACTTTTTTCGTGGATTTTTCAAGTTTCTAATATCCGATAAATACTGTATATATATACATATGTATGTACATATGTGACCACTAAAGAAATAATAATGTGTGTTCGAAGTGTCTTTTAAGAAAACGATGTATAAAAAATTTTAATTAAAATACATTTGAAGTTGGTTTATTATTAATTATTTTTAATACACCCCATAGTCATTTAAGTATGTATAAAAATTTTCTTCAAATATGTGTTTGCATTCATCGAAACTTTGGGAAACCCTATTTTGGATGATCTTGTACCTTGTACGCGGTGATATAGTTGAAATAGAGCAGTCATTTTTCGGCTACCGAGCTTCACGGTTGTTTTCTTTTAAAGGATATTTATTTAACAATTTGATTTTTTTTTTTTTTTGTTTTTAGCTCTTATGTATTGAAAAATAGCACATAAACTCTTAAAAAGTGTATGTCTGGCAACCCGAAACGTAAGATACAACATGAGTTGGTTGCGTATAAGATTCTAAGTTTGAGAGATCTTTGCATGAAATGTGTCCTTGTCGTACGAAAGATTAATAGCCTGTTTCACAAACTCGCAATCAAGGCAGCTCAATACCAGGTAGTCGCATAACTACAACAAACGCAACACCAACAAACACTTCATGTATTTTGTTGGTAGAAATCTTGAACCACTGTCACCCATTTGTTCGCGCATGTGTGTTTGTGTGGTGTATTTTGACAGTTCTACGAGCTAAAAGCAGTACTCAGCTGGGCTTGTAAGGCTAAATGGTATCGAGCTGCCTTGCTCGCAATAGTATTTTCATTCACATTCTAACTTGGGGGTTACACGATCAAGTTTTGCCTTTCAAGTTTTAATACATTCACACTTTTTTACTAATACACTCACAATTTTGAAAATTGATGCAAACTTGATAACAATTTTTGCTTTCCATAAAGAGCATCAAGTTACAATCAACAAAACAGCTGACAACAATTTTTTTTTTCGTTCTGTCTGCAAATAGTTTTTTGTTTTGTTTGAAAGTTGCAATTAAAAGTGATGAAAATTAAATAGATTCAAGCTTAAAAATGTTTACGTGCAAAACCAACAAATATAATGATGTGCTGCGATTTATAGAGCTATACAGAAGCAACGAAGCTCTGCGGAATATGAATATGGCGTCATATCGACTCCTACCTGCCCTCTGGTTTTTTTCTTCTTCTTTTATTTTCTTTATTTCTGATAGTACTTTTAATGAAGCAACTATTTTTAATTTTCTTCTTGACGGCATCTTGAAAACGAATTGTTATGAAATTGCGTGCAGCCTACGTCACAGCTATCAATTTTATTGCATTTTGACAAGCAGTATGTGAAAAAAACTTGATAGCAAAACTTGGTCGTGTAACTGCAGTGATAGCGAAAGAAAACTGATTTCGGTTTCCCTATTTGTATTCTATGCCAACAAGTCACTCGAACAACAGAGCGCAGGAAGATCTTCATATAAATTTGCCTTCCACAGCATTGAAACTGCGAACGCGAATGTCGAAATGAGCAGATGAATACAACTTGCAATTCCTACCAAATAAAAACAGAATCAAGTTTACAATGTGCCTATCCCTTTAAATTGGTGACAGGGCATGCGGGAATAACTGGAAATGAGAGAGCAAACTCACTTGCTTCAAGAGCAAGAGAGTTAAGTAATATAAGCTTAATATGCGAGAAACTTTTCGATGCAGTTAAATCTGAGCTAAAGAATTGGACGCATAGAGCCCATTTATCTATCTGGAATAACGATACCATGGGAATTAATCCAAGAATTCTAGGGGGATCCAGAAGAGGAAAAAACAGGTAGACGGCTAAGACTTAGCAAACACGAATCGAGTAGAATAGTGGGAGTTATGACAGGTCCCTCTCATCTGAAACGCATAAGAATAGCGGAAGGAGATCAATGTAGAGCAGCATGTGAGGAGGAGAGTGAGACATTAAGAGCACTATTTATGCCAGTGCCCCGCATTCTCACAAATACGGCCCCGATATCTTGGGAGCGACACTTTGCCGAACATAATCCAATTATGGGGCATATGATGGAGAAAATTCAGGAACTTTGTGAATGTCTCGGGGTTCCTATAGACCTATGGGTCAAACGTTTCATGGTTAAGTCCACGGAGTGCACAACAAGCCTATACTGGCTTAAGTGTATGTCGCAACACAAGGACAAACAACCCGCTCCAATCAACCTAACCTAACCTTTTTAAATTAGACAAATGTCCATGTCTAAGCCAATTTCGCTAACTGATAACTGTTTATCGATTGTTAAAAACAATTATTTTATTGTATTTTTAAATTCACTACTATTAAGCAACAGTTTTTTATTTTATATTTTTAGGCTCACTATTACAACTTAGCGATAACTAATGGTAGGCGAAATGCGCTCAGCGAAATTAGAAACTTTAAACCATGATACAAGTAATAAGGTAACCTTTCCACTAAAATAATAACAACTTCAATAAAAATAACATGCATTTCGTTTTTGTACAACTTCTGAAAACTGTCAAAAAGACGTCACTTCTACATTTACAGAAGAGTGATGAACAGAGCTTACGCTGATTTGCTGTCTTTCATCTCTGTATTCTCTTGAACGTTTCAAGTAGTCAGATGATTAACGATTCTGCTGATGAGGCTACATTATTGGTTGTATCATGTTTAGCACAAACAACAATCATATGCATAACTCTAATTAAATATAGTGCATACGCTCTTATAAATTTAAATTGTTTCACACAAATACTTTTTTTTTTTGCTTTATTTATTTACCACTAATATTTTAAACTCTTTTACTACAGCAATATGTATGTACACCAAAAATCTAAATCAAATTAGCCAACGAAAAATGAAAGACAAATGGAAGGTCAAACGACGAGTACGGGCAATTATTTTTCTCTTCATTTTCTCCACTCTGAATTCTTATGCAACCAGTGTAACCGTACAAGAGCAGCTGACTCCTTCCGACCGTTGAAATGTCAAAAAAGTTTGTTTTACAAACTGCATAAATACACAACACACAAACGTGAACGCGAACAAATGGAAGACAGAATATAGAATGCATTTCTTGTAGTAATGCGGCTACCTGTTATATAAGCTGGCTTGATTCAAGCTCAACAATTGCCCAGCTAAAATCAGCGTGTGATTTAGCTCAAAGTTGAGCCCATAAATGTCTTATCCAATTTCAATGCAAGGCTTGCCCCATAGAGTAAACAGAGGTGAAAAAGCTGATGGAACAGCTGTTAAGAAGAGATAGATATACTGCCTGTTCCTCAATGTCGCTGTCGTGCGATTGTTCGCTTTCTAAGCGCAAGAAAATTGTTTTGGGTTCCTCTATAAAGTCGAAAAAACGTTACTGTTTTCATACAAAATCCGATTCCTTAATATCGATCATGTCGTCAGCACTGCGAATACAACTGTCAAAATCAAGTACTTGCTGTTTTGCTATCGAGTGGGAGTTTTTATAGAAAAAAATTTTTTTTTTTTTTTATTAAAAAACTGCGAAATAAAACTACAAACCCCACATATTTTTAATTTTTATTTTATTTAGTAAATATATTAAATAATTATTACATGCATGCATGTAGTTTTCTTAAACAGTCCACTTGTTTGCTGGATGGAAGAAAATCCTGAGTTTGCCAGAGGAATACCACTGCTCATCGAATCAAAATACCTATTAAATGTCTATGCAAAAAAATACTTTTAAATTTTAAAACACCACAAAAACTATTTCCACACTTTCAAAATGTTTGCTTTTTTATCACAGAGTACTCTGCACAGAATACTCTATGGTACTCTGTGTTATTTATGTATGCATTTGCTTTGGCTTGTCAAATGCATCTGACCAGTTTTATGAAGGGTTGTATTTACACCAGAACAATTTAGTAGTTTTTTTCAATACTGCAATAAAAAATCAACTAAAACTTTAATTTACCGATCTGGCATCTCTGTAAAGTAAATGCCAAAAATTTCATGACGTAAGACTATGCGAACGCAAGCCGGCGACATAGAGGAATCCAAATTGATTCGAAATCGAGCGACTACATTTCGATCGCTTACATTTTCTTGCGACATTGAGGAACAGGCAGATAATATGCATTGTATGCTCTTTTTACCGCCTAAAAATAACTTTAAAAGATGTTTCTGTTTTTTTTTTTTTTTTTCTACAAATTCTAGAGCATTTCCCGAGGCGAGACGAGCATAGTTTACGCTGATTTTGTCAGACTTTCATCTCTGTGTACTTTATGAGCTGTCCAGTCAAGTTAAATCAAAGAATTTTTAATCATCAACAAAGACCGCCAACCAAGCTTAAATAACTTAATTATTTTGTGCAAGTAATTGATGCGCACAAAAATTTTACCCAAGGGCTAGTTCAGTTGTATGCATGTTATTTCAAAACAAAGAAAAACAATAAATATGTACATATGTACATACATTCGTTCTGAAAATTAAATGCTGACATTTAAAATTTTTTATGTACTTGAACTAAACACCATAAAAAATAGGAAAAATACTGTTTATATTATTATTTTAACGTTACTGTAAATACCTGTGAATTTCGCCAACGGCTGGGGTGAATAAACTGGAACTAATCGTGTGTTTCTACAAGGTGATTTTTTCTAAAGCAACACTTTATTATAACAGTTTCTTACACATACATACTTACATACAGATGTACAAACACATATACATACATACATATACATACATACGTATATTTGCGTGCTTATGAGTTTTCAGTGCTTTAATTTTTTTTTTCCATTTTATTCAAAACTGGCCGATTTTTGTAGTGATATACTATGTACATACATATGTATGTACTCGTATGGGCATTTAAAACGCATAAACATTGCACTAGGGGTCAAAAAAGCCCATTAACACACTAATTTAAATAAACTAAGTGTATGTATTACAATCAGGAGATTTTAAGCAAGAAAAGAGAAACTCAATCTCACATTTTTGTTGCAGTTTGAGCTTCGCATAAACAGCGCCAGATTTGATAATGAAATGGTGCCATTTGACATTGAACCTGAACACTAAATCCACTTGGTTCACTCATTCATTCATCAATTTCTCATGCAGCAATAAAAATAAACAATGACAAACTGTTACGTTTTTCTATTTTCGATTTTATTTTGTGACCACATACACGTACACACACACACGCACACACATTGTTTATAAACCGATCGTATCTGCTGCTTTTTTTATTATTTCTTCAAAATTGTATGAGTTCATACATAAAAACAAAAGTCAAGCCGGTAGGTACATACATACATACATATTTATTTATGTACATACTATGTAATTGTGTAGGTATGTCTGTATTTTGTATTTGTTTTTATGTTATTACTTTACTAACGTATGGTCATACATACATACATATGTATTTGTTTAAATGCATATTTTTACTTGTAAAAGGTAATTGTGCTTCGCTCTACACTTCTTCCAAACGTGTTAAATTTCATAAATTTCCAAAAAAATGTTTTTCATGTGTTTTTATTTAAAATTCCCTTTTTATCTCTTGCGCATTATTTAAACGTAAAAAGCGAGTTTTCAAGGAACTCGTACGTCTTAGACACGAAAAAGTGCTTAGACCAAATTTTAATGAAAAAAGTAAATAAATTAAACTTTTTAACCAAAATAATGAAGCAAAACAATACGCCTGCTGTATGTACGGCACGACTACATCAAACAGCGTTAAACGAGCAACTAAATTAATATTTTGCTTAACGCATTTCGCACGCCGTCAAAATGCTCGTCATCATTATCACCTTTGTGAAGACCGTTCACAACAGAACGTTAGACGAATCTGGCCAAGCTCGACAGACTGAAGAACGAATGAACTCAATAGTTGAGCAAGTGATCAAAAAGACTTCAACGTCACCAATTGCTGTAATAAAATTATGAAAATTATATACATACATATACATATGTATGTATCTACAAACACACATACATACACATCGCTCAACTCAAAATTAACAAAAGTTCGGAGAGCGCAAAAAATTGTTTTTAATAACATGACTGCAATTCCATAAACAAATTGAATTCCCAGCATAACTGCGCTTTTCCAGCTAAAGAGAAGACAGTAATGCAAACGAAACTTTTAAATTGCGAAATGATTTACGAAACAAGCGATTTTGATTGCTTATAACCCAGGGCCATTTCCATGGCTTCCTGATAAAACTGACGTTAGCTGAAGGAACCAAAATACCTTGATACCAGGTAACCTTACAAGCCCTGCTGACTACTGCTCTTCGGCTGAAGAACTGTCAAAATGCACAACACACAAACGCAAAAAAATGGGTGACGGAATTTTAAGTACATATTTCTACCAACAAAATACATGAAATGTATTGAAATGTATGTCTGTGATATCGAGGTACCTTGCTTTAAACAACTTTTCGCTTTCCGATAAGACAAAATTGATTGTTCTCAATATGTGGCCGTACTACTGAAGAAAGAGTAAATGCTAGCGTTGTCAAAATCGGTTTTCGAATTATTCGAAAACACCTATAATAAGTGAAACGTTCATTCCTCATGAAGAGAAAATTGCTATACTGAATATCTAGTGAAAAATTTTTTCCGCTATCAGTTCTTAGTCGAATTACGAAACGCAAGAGAATTTCAGAGTACATTAAACTCTCAACTCTATTACCCACTATCATCCACTAACCCAGAATTTCTGTCATAGTACGAACCGATACTAAATAAAACGATTAGAACTGTTGCAATAATTTTATTGCAACTTCGTCCAGATTTGCGGGATGCAAATCCTCGGTGTTGTAAATGAACTAATTATACAAAACTAATTATACAAGAAATGCGGTCGGGGGACCCCCGTTAGGAAATGAAGTTCCTTACGTTTTTTCTTCATCTTCTTCGTATGTAATACAAGGTCAAATTTTTAAATTTTACATTTTTGGAACGTTTTATTTTTTTACACTTTTGACACATGCAGTATTTTTTTGTCAATCTGCTACAAAGCGAAGAAACTGTTGGTAAATTTTTCAATATTGCTGTTTTGTTGTTGTGACCACAGACATAACCAGGGGCCAAATTCTGGCACTCGTGATTGATCGATTTCCTTATAGAATGCTGTGTGTTTGTTGCTCATTTTGTTTTTGCTCTACATTGTTTTTATTATCGAGTATATTCGATCACGAATGCCAGAATCCGGCCCCAGATATCCCAAAAATGACTTTTGTCAAATGGCCATATTATTTGTTTGGGGACGCGCCAGCGGTGGTGAGCAGTGCAGAAAATCGTGGCAACATGAGTGTGTGAGACTAACTAGTGTATACAAAAACAAACATAAACAATGAAAAATTGTTGTTGTAAAGTGTTTGGAAAAATATTGGTTTTGTTGTAATTTTTACGAAAAAAGTAGAAAACATAAATGAAAAGCTTTGAAAACTACGTTTTAAACATATTCCATGCACAGCTAGTGATGTACTCAATGGAAATAAAATATTAAATACAAATAATTATTACTTGTGTGCTTGTAAAGCTGTTCTGTTTGTATTCGATTTGCGCTGAATTTTCCTAACCAAAAAACAAATGTAAACAAATGAGGAGTCCACAAACAGAGATAGCTATATAGAGATTTTCATGTTTTCTGTCCTTCACTAGACTCACCCGTACTGCAAATTGGTCATTTTTGTAGTCTGGTAGAGCTGGTGACCCTTCTGGTAGTATTCTGTGGTTGTGACATACTTTACTTTAGCGACATCTAGCAACTGATAGTGTCCGTTTTCACAACTAATTAATATTTATTGGTAGGTGTCTCCGCTGCTGTCAAATAGTTTCGCTACCTACCGCCAATACATATAAACAGCTCACACGCTTTCGTGACGATTTCTACTAATTTGCACTACCAGCAAGCCGCGTTAAGGAACTTCGTTCCAAAAATTTTTTTTATTAATTCTTTGTATAATTTATCAAATATTACAACAGATTAAACAACCTGAAGAGAGTTTTGCCATCTGCAAAATATTATTTTAAAATTCGCCCATCTCTGCTTATGATTCTTTGCAGAGGGAAATTCTTAACAAAGATGTAGATCTCTGGCTACATGAAATCGGAATCACTTTCTGTAAGGTCTTGTCAAACGTGTTGGGCACTCTACATATTCACCTGAGTAAACAATGTAACGCATTTTCCATCCCTGTGTTATTTCGTTAATGCCCCAACTGCTTTGACATTTTTTAGTAATCCTGCTTGAGTATAAAATAGAATATAAAGTGCATTCAACCTATCTAGAAGTTTAGCAATTCAAGTAATTAATTATTAATTTCAAGCTATAATTATATAAATATAAAATAACTTTTACTGAATTATTTACAAATATTGATTTATTGGCCGCTTACCAAAACCTTTTTTATAATAAAAATATAACTTTATAATGTGTTCGGGAATCCAGGATTTTTTATTTATTGGAAGAAATCCTGCTACTCCTACCCATTCCCTTAAACCCGTTAATACACTACAGGAAAGTGGTGTTGTGGAAAGTATTAAGGCACACACATAAATATTAAAGCCCCAAAACATAGTAATCATTCATATTAAAACAGGAGAGGAAACCACAAATTAAATGTAACAATCGCTAGTTTTATTTTTGTTAATACTTGCATTCTTTTATTTTTAAATTACGTATGTACATATGCTGTTCGGCCAGAGATAAAATTAATATATTTAAGGGAAGAGTGAAAGCCCCTCGCAACAAAAATCACTTACGATAGGTAGAATTTTATTTTTGCGTGAAGTCATTCACGGTGAATATAAAATAATATATTAAAGGGAAGAGTGAAAGCCCCTCGCAACAAAAATCACTTACGATAGGTAGAATTTTATTTTTGCGTGAAGTCATTCACGGTGAATATTTTCATGATTGAAATTTAGGAAAAATGAGAAATTTCTAGGGAAAAATATTCTGGATAGCGATGAATATAATTTTGAACCGATTCCAACACGATAATGTTCATGGAGCCAGAGATATAAAAGAACTTATTTCATCTGGAAATGTTCGTCTTCTTAACTAAAAAATTAATGGCGTTGGCAATTCGATGAGAAAGAACCATTAGCTTAAGCAATAAGGAACTCCTGAAATCAAAACTCTTTAAATTTTTTTTAGAAATGAAAATCGGTCGCAGTGGAATTTGTTTACTCATGCTAGAAGCTATTGAAAAATCGATGGCACAATATCGATAAATTTTGCCCAAACAAATCGACCCGGCCAGGTTTGAGAATTTTATAAAAATTTGGATTTTCTCCACTACCAACCATATGGGACAAAATCAAAATAAATAATAACTAAATATTAAACAGCACATATTTTTGGTCGATACGAACAACATTTGTGAAGAAGGGGGTCGTTGACTTTTTGTTTTATAAATGCGTACTCGTATGGCAAATACAATTACACAAACACAATTACACAAAAAGAAATATGTTCCATGTGTGTACTAGAGATGTGCGCATGCGTGTTTCTTGGCTCACGCCACGCACAAATATTTTATTTGGGGCTCCAGTCACGCAGGCTCATGAACAAGATTTTTTCAATCACTCAGTATCACCCATGAAAAAAGTTCACACAATCCAACATGTTTATATTGAAATTGATTTGAAAAAAATCTTCATGTTACAAAGCAATAAAAATCAATATGTATTTACATTAAAGCATTTTACGAAACGATAACATACATATGTACCTTAAAGCGTAAAGCTATTAATTGTCAAAGTACATACTCGTATTTTAAATTCTAATGCGAAAACGATTTTTGTAAAATGCTATTTTCAGACAATTTACTGTCTGTTCCTCAATGTCGCAAGAAAATGTAAACGATCAAAATATAGTCGCTCGATTTCGAAACAATCTGGATTCCTCTATGTCGACAGCTTGCGTTCGCCAGGGCTTACGTCATGAAATATTTCCTATTTATTTCACAAACATACCAGATCGGTACATTAAACTTTTGCTTGATTTTTTATTGCAGCCAAAGCAACTACATACATAAATAAGTACAAAATAAAAAAGCAAACATCTTGAAAGTGCGGAAATAGTTTTTGTGGTGTTTTAAAATTAAAAAGTATTTTTTTGCATAGACATTTAATAAGTACTTTGACGCACTGAGCGGAGTACTCTGACACAAGTGCTTGATTTTGACATTTGCATTCACAGTGCTGACGACATGATCGATATAGAGGAATCGGATTTTGTATGAAAACACTTACGTCTTTTCTACTTGTCGATCGAGTCATCGTTCGAATAAAAGGACATCGTAGAGGAATCCAAAACAATTTTCTTGCGCTTAGAAAGCGAACAATGTCGCACGACTGCGACATTGAGGAACAGGTAGTAAGAAAAATATCTACACTGTGGAATCAGTAACACTGAGATACACCAAAATTATTCAGGGTTTCTCATGAACCAATCCTGTTTAATTGAAGTCCATAGATAACAAAAATGAAGTTAGTTTTTTTAGGTCACTTCGGAAAGGGATCTTGTAATGGTAAATGTAGTGAATAACGGGATTTGTTGTGTTTTTTAATTAAAAGAGTTATATCTTCGTTGTTTCCCAGCGGATTTTCTGTGTCAAGAGCTTAAAATTACCTTTTAAACAAGGCATAGCCGTTGTAAATCTCATAATAAATAGATAAATTATAGTGGTTGAAGCCTAAAAAATACAAATTTTTGTTGATAAACAGCTAATAGCGCATTTACATTTACTCACATCTTTGAGATGTGTGTTGAAGATGTTGAAAATTGAAAAAAGCTGTTTACATTACATTTTCAACATCTTTCATTTGTCAAATATTATTTCACGTGTTTGAGCAAACTAAAAAACATTACACAACACGAAGTATTTTATTCTTTTTTACTATAAATAAAAGTATTGTATTACTAATTTTATATTATGTTTAATTTAATTAAAATTTACTTACATTGTTCGTTCACGCTTAGTGTAAAAATTTTTGACACTTGTATATTTTCTAGTGATGGTATGAATTTTTATCATTTTTTTAACTTCTTTTTAGTGATGACATTAAAATAATCGAAAGATGTTGAATACAGCAAAATGAGAAATGAACATCTTGTAAGGATGTTGAGTTTCTTTCATATAGAATTTGTATAGGAAGATGTTAACATCTTGCCAAAATGATGAAAGGTGTAAGATGTGAGTAAGTGTAAAAAGCCTATAACACTACCACAAAGCCATCGCAGTTTGTTGACGAGAGTGGCATTTTAGATGTATACATGTAAATAGTTTCATGTCAACATTTACCCTTTTCTTTATAGGTTTGATTTTTTATAAAACAAAGGCAAGTTCTATGCTCTAAGACATACACACGTCACGATCACGCGTGACAAGATATTTCACCACAACCGCACATCTCTAGTGTGTATGCACATTCATATATGTACACACATACGTCATATTCATTTTCAATTATGATCTTAACTTTAACAAGTTCTTTCTATACAGTACACAAAATAAAATGTAATACAAATGTGTCTAAATCTCATTCAAATTGGAACAACTGTGGGAGTACTTTTATAAAATACAAATTACTCATGCAACATTTTTAAAAAGCAAAACAAAACGGAAAATAGTATACGAAACATTATGAAGTTTAATAAGTACGTATTCAACTTTCATAAAAGTAGTGATGAGGAATGAAATTGCAAAAAATGTCAGTCGCGAAAATAGACCTCAATGTTGAAGGAAACAAATTGGAAAAGGAAATAATACCCCGTCGTAAACAAAGGATATGTAACACCTCCAGGTATCAGATGGGGGTTTGCCTTTCAGATACGAGTAGTAGCTCTTGCTGACTCTTGGGGGTACTGATCGTGAAGTCTTCAAGTTAAAACTAGATCAAGCAGCGTGTCATTTCTGAGGAACGGTTGTTATTTACATAGCTAGTCCACTAGCGTAGCTGACGTCCGCAGTCCCGATCTTCTTAAAACGCATGATCAACGAAACCATCTTCGATGACATTCTTTGGAATGAAACTCGTGCCACGATTCGGATCATAGAACGTTCGAACAAGCTTTGAAACCTCAAAACTCTCTTAGATAAGGAAAAAATTCTGCAAATAAAGTATGACGGTTCTCGACCTGTGTGAAAGTAAATAGCCAGCCGGTGATGATAGAGTTGCGTAACTTTTTTCGCTAAAGACAACATGATATCTAAGATCCACATAGTAGTATTGATGTTCTATTGTCAAAAAGTGCTAAAGAAGCTCTAGTTTATTGTAAATCGTACAAGTACCATAATCAGCTACATTTCGTACAAGAGCTGCCGTGATGTAGCATAGTAGCGTAGCCGTAGTAATAGCGTATCATTATCGCTGGAATTATTAACTGTGTATGCGACAACTGGAAAGAAAATCGAGGTAATTCTGCTACTAATTCCATCCGGAAGGAATTGCAAGATGGCCTAGTTGATGCCATATTAGCTGAGTGAACTCTCCGAGTCATAAACAAGAAATTGCCAACTGTAACAATCTGATCAACCGAAGTAAAGAGCTTAAAGTGGACAAAGAGGCAAGCGAAATTAATTTTTGCTAATTAAACATCGGCCTGCTAACGCTACTATAAAGCCAATGTATCATCTCTGGGTTCAGCCCTGTTTTGTACTTATGGCTCGTTTAGAGAGTGACCAACATTGTATGTATATCAGCCTTAGTGGCTCTTTCATCTATGTGGTATTTTCATTTTAAATTTCGATCCAGAATGACTCTAAGATGCTTCACCCTGTCTGAAATATTTATTATCCTTTGAATAACGCACGGCCCGTCAAATGGAGCTATCTTTCTCTTTCTTGTAAATAGACTAATTTCGGTTGAAACCAGTTGTGTGCCAGCGCTAATGTCTTCTCGGCTTTCCTGTACAGTTGATTTGAATCCCTGCCCTTCAAAAGTATCGTAACGTCATCTAAAGAACAGACTGTCTCGAATTCTTCATCAAATCGTTCATACTGATAAGCACAGAAAAGCTTTTTATCGCTTCCATAATGATCCTATCGCTGATAATAGGTGCTTCATGTTCGTCACTTCTCCCCTCATCAAGCATGGCCACAGGTTCTACTGGGCTGCACGGGAAATGTGTGTCAATTATTCTGCCCAATTCATCCACTAATGACACAACTTGGATGTGGACTTTTGATGAAAACGTTTTAATTTTAGAAACGTCGCTAACATTGTCGACCTGTTCGCAGCTCATCTCGATTGTCCTCCCTGTTAATTTTTTTACGTTTTGCTCTATTGTAGAATCGATGGACTTCCTTCTCCATAGCCCGTATCTCACCTGTCATCCAAGGTTTCTCGTACGGGGATTTCTTTTCAAACGACTCAATTAAAACGTCCGTAATGATATTGACTTTACTGTCTATGTCCTCTCTTTCTAGGCGATTAAAGTTAAATTGTGCCAAATCAGAGTCAAGTGAACTTTCGAACTTTGCCCAATCCGTTTGTGCCCTATTTCGAAAGGTTATAGGTTCTGGCAGCTGCCTTGCAATTTTAAACATATTATAAGGTTGATCTGAGAATGAGTGCTTGTTTAGAACCCTCCGCTCTAATTCTATTAATTAAGGTAATTTTATTACCAGTATTAGCAACTAATCGAACGTTAGCATTGAAAAATTCTAAAAGAGCTTGACCCGTTTTGCTAATAGTAGTACTACTCCATACTATGTGATGCGAGTATTATCTTATCTTTCATTTTGCAATTTTCTACCAAGTGTTGCAATTCCGACGTGGGTAGTAGTGTTGCCGCATCATATGGTAAGTATACCATGCATATGTTTCCATTTCTCAGTCTCAATACTGTTGCGTCTGCTGTGACAGCTCTGTGGATAAAAGAAAACATAGATTTTTGTAGGTAAGAATACAGGTTCTCGGACAACTCCCGATTTCAGCATAAAATAATTCGTGGTTAACACGGTTTAATCCATTAACCCTGTTTTTTGTCGTCCAGGATTCTTGCAACAATACCACCTGTATCTTACCTTTATTAATTTTCTCCATCAAAGCGTTTGCTGACGGTTAGCACCGATGGAGGTTGATTTGGATGATTTTCCACATCATCGCTCTAACAGGCGATCCTCTTGGAAGTCGGTAATGTGGACCTTCACCTCCTCCTTCGAGCTCTGAGACTCCCGCCTCATTTTGCCTGGATACAGTCTGTTTTATGTTTGCCCCGTCACTGATTTGGTTTTGGTTTATCTTCGATACGATACGAGACTTGCCTATTTTGAAATAGACTACCTTTCAAATGAATGGCTGGAAATAGATCCTCAATCGATGCCAACTACAAAGAAGTCCATTTGGGTCCTCCTCTCTGTGGAACATCTCCCATTTCTCTACCGCCAGTTCATTGTTCTTTTTTTTCCAATAACCTCCAGAGCGCTGTTGGGTGTAAATTTTCATACCCATCCTTTGATGTAGAAGATTGCCTTTGTTAGAGTTGGTATATTTCTCCCGCTCACCAGTTGCAGCTTACAGCAGTCCCATGGCGGAGGGATTCTTTCTACCAATTTCTTAAGGGGGGCTGCGATGCTTACTTTAACATCAACACACCCTTTTGAAATTCGCAGCTATTGATTTCTATTGGAGATCCGTTATTGGGAGCCATAACGTACTTACCAGATTCTCAACTCCTTGCTGTTAATTTTCTGGTATATTGCCAGTTGGTCGTGAGGTGTCAACAACTGCAGAGCAGAGATCGTCCCTGTATTGCCTCCTGGCTATTTTAGCATAAGATGACGGCTCTCTTACCTTCGTTACGTCCAGCTTCCTCTTACGCTTAAAGAGTAATCGCTACTTTTGCGGAAGATTATACCGACGCACCCGCCTTCTCAATAAGTGCTGCACCTTTGACCTCTTTACTAGACGAATTCTTCGTAGAGGCTCCTTTAAAAACGGAGACACCCTGTTTTGGTGACTTACTGGTCGACGAGAACCACTTTTTCTTATATCTCGGCTCCGCTATGTTCTACTCTTCCAGAGATCGGATCCTCTTGCCAGTCTCTACTAAGGTAGAGGGAGTCCTTTAGAGCAACTTGCGTATTTGTAGCTGCTGTCTAATTCTTTTTGGCAAGTTTTCGCCGTTGAACCCCAAGGAGCCATTTTACTTACCCGCCATTTAGACGCAAAAGTGAATGCCTGAAAGTTGCAATACACTCACACTTCTTTACCAACACACTCACAATTTTCTAACTTTCAACTCAGCTTTCAGCAAAATTTTCTAGAAAGAAATTTTTTGACATTTACTGAAAGTAAAGTGACAAGGTAGTAAACACGGTTGCCTACTCCACGGCACATAAAAATTTTCAGGATTGCAGTAGAATAATAATTGTGAATTTTAAATTATTTTGTACATTAGAAAATATTTAAAACATTTTTACAGCAAATATGAATGAAGTATATTTATAGTGATAAAACACTGTGCTTGAATTTGGAACTTTTTTTTGCCGACGAACGGGGCACCCAGTGACTAAACCTAATTCGGGTACGCTGAATTCAGTGGTGCTATCCGTTTTTATAGGTTAGCTCGCATTTTCGAGATTTACCGTTATTTTAAAAATGGAGGAGGTTGCACTACATGTATTGAACTAACTAAAAAAATTTTTCGTTTATTGAACTTTAGTAAAAAACCGAAATTCTGCAATAAAATTTTAATCTGATATATAATTCATTAAAAAAAATTATTTTTTTGAAAAAAAAATTATTTTTTGCAAATTGTTGAAATTTTGTGATCTTCAAAACTGTATAAAAATATTGAAAAATTAAGCTATGCCAATAAATTTTCGCATATATGTATATAAAAAATTATGTTTGAAACAAAATGAGCTTTAAATGACCAAAATCGGTGCGCAACTTTTGATTTTATTCACAAAAGATGAAAATTTGTAGTTTCAACCTGTTACCAGACGAAGCCTCAAAAATTGAAAAAAATATTTTCTTGTTAATTAAAGTACATATCTGCATGTTCATATAAAAAGTTTTTTGTAATTATCTAACATTAAGATGTGTTAAAAAAGTGTTATGAAACCTTTTTGCATAATTTGTACTTCGCTTGAAGAGCACCTTTAGATTATTCCATCAAATCAAATGACGTAAAAAGTATCTATTTTTTTGTTCCAGTAATTGACTCATTAGCACGGTGTTTCAGATACTCATTAAAATTACAAACGGTGCACTTTTGTTTGTATTATATATTTTGTATTATATAATTTCAAAATCCCGAAAAATCCCAAGATTCGGGATTTATTAATTCCGGTATTTCGGGATATCCCGATTGGCATCCCTAGTTCTGGTAGACTATTTGCTTAAGAAAAATGTAGGTATTAAAGATCGCGAATTTCTATTTGCTTACATCTTAATGTACATAGGTAAAAAAGGACGCAATTTTAAATTTCTTTAAGAAAATTTGGGAATTTTTCATATAAAAGGGCGCGTTTTTTGATTTGCATGCACAGTGCGAATCTTCAGCTCTTGCTTGCTCTGCAATAAGTCTTAAAAAGTCGGTATTAAATTTGAAGTCTTTGAAATTCTTGTCAATATATTCAGCTACATACATATATTAAAATATCTAGATGGAATTCTGCAACAAGTTTAATTACTTTTGCTATGTGTGTGAGAAATACACAATTATGCCAAGTCGGCGTAAAATCACTGTAGAAATAATTAACTTATATGAATCATATTTTTCTTAAATGTGATATTATTAATATTATATATTAAAAGTAATTTTATTGCGGAGTTTCGGTTTTTTACTAAAGTTCAATAAACGTAAATTTTTTTTAGTTAGTTGAATACATGTAGTGCAACCTCCTCCATTTTTAAAATAACGGTAAATCTCGAAAACGCAAGCTAACCTAGAAAAACGGATAGCACCACTGAATTCAGCGTATCCGAATTAGGTTTAGTTACTGGGTGACCCGTTTGTCAGTTTTTTTTAACTAGCACAGTGTAATTATTAAATTACTTAATAAGAGTTTAGCAATAAAAATTATTTTCGAATGTTGCCCTATAAATTTATGTTTGTAGTAGTCTTGGCAACTCTATTTCAATAATAAACAAAACTATAATACTTACAAATCTTCACTTTGACGACATTTTTAAAATGAACTTTCACGTTAGTTAACATTAATATTTCTTTTCGATTTAGTGCAGCTGTACAAACAGCTAACGAGATAAGAACATTCACACACCTCAAGTATATAAGATACTAATTACACGTAAGCCTAAATAAATAGTCCAAAACACATATTACCTTTAGTAAACGTCCTAAACAAATATCTGATAAAATATTTCCATAACCGCAACAAACAGTAAATATCATAATTGATAAATAAGTATTTACAAGCAACCCTAAGATAAGAACAAAGATATTTTTCATATAAATAGCTGGTAAGAAATACTTGTGTTAGTCTTAAGAATATATCAAAATAAAACACACGTTTCGGTGTAGTAAAAAAAAAATATATTTCTTTTTTGACTCAATCCTTGCCGAAGGATTTAACTGGGGGCTCAAAAACCGGGATACAGGTGAAATAACCTTGTGTCCAGCCAAAAAATTCCACAATCCTGAAGAAGGATAAAATAAAATTTTTTGTTTTCCTGAAACATTGGAAACATATTAAAATTGTCAAAAAATAAAACCCTACTAAAACTGTTTTTGTATGAACTAAAAGTGTTTTCTATAAAAAGTGAAAAAATTCGAAATTCTAAAAACAAGCAAAACAAATTAAAAAGCAAAACTGGGTTCCCGAACAAAACGCCAACAATTATTTAAATTATTCCGGGGAATAGAAGAAAATATCAGCATGACCGAAACTGCAACCCTCCAAGCTCATATTCAAGCGCTAACCGAGCAATTAACATCATTAAAAACAGAAATGGAGACAATAAAGAACCAGACACCATTCCAGGTAGCAACAGTTCCTACCATGCCAGCACTCCGACCGAACATAACATTAGCAAGCCAAATAAACACGGAAATTTTTAAGTGTTTGCCAACGTTCAGTGGCGTAGGAAGCGACTACAACCCATGGAGAAACCAGGTATGGACTCAAATGGAAAACATCAAACAGTTTATAAATAGTCCAGAATACTATAACTGTGTATGCATTATCCGTGCAAAAATTATTGGGGCCGCATCCAGAGTTTTATCTGTTAACGGAACAGAGTTAAACTTTTATGCCATAATTAGTCGATTGGACTATACATATTCCGACAAACGTCCCTTATATGTGCTGAAAGACGGGATGTCAAGAATTAGACAAGGGAGTAAGACTCTAACCGAGTTTCATGATGAGATTCATCAGGCATTAACTTTAATTCAGCAGAAAATAGAAACGATGGAAGAAAATATGAAAGCAGGGAGACTGTCCGATGCCAATAGCGACGCTATCCGAGTTTTTATCATGGGATTACGCAGCAACTATACCAGAGGTATATTATACTCGAATAAACCTCAAAGCCTAGGAGAAGCCTACGCAATAGCTTGTACCATTTACCATGATAATCATGATTCACACTTCGAAAGTATAACATCACAGCGCCATGAAAGACAATCTACAGCCCATCACCAAAAAAACGATCGACACCTAAGGCCAGCATATAAGGTAAATCAGCAAAGACAAGTCAATCCTCCTCCACTACAAGGAAACTACGCCGAGCCAATGGAAGTAGACGATTCGAAGCAATTTGTGAGACCATCTGACTTCCAACAAACAAACAGATGGAACAATCAACCCACAAGTAGTAAGCCACATTACAATCCATTCAGATCCAACAACCACCAATCCATGAAGAGGGATAGGAACGCTTCATCTCAAAACTTCAATTTCAACAAAGTCCAGAGAATCCACCAAACACAAGATGAGGATCTTTATTCCATTCAACCGCAACACAGCAACGACGATTTCGAAACTGGAAGTGCTTTTTTAAGGCGAGTAAATGGTCTGCCTTGCCTACAACGAACTTGCAGAGAAACAGGTAGATCATTAAATATTTTAGTAGACACAGGTGCTACAAATAATTATATTAGTACTAGTTGTAAGATAGGGAAGTCAATTAAAATAAATCCTGTAAAGGTCAGAACACTTCATGGAAGTTCCATAATAAATTCAAAAAAAATAATCACGGTTTTAAATCACCACTTAACCTTTTATGAAACAGAAACACTTCAAGAGTTCGATATGCTTCTCGGTGAACAAGGCTTACGAACAGCGAAAGCAGAAATTAATCTCTTTGACTATAGTTTGAAATATAAATATAAAAAACAATTAGTAAACAGTGAACAGAAAATAAATTATACAATAAGTAATGAAACATATAGGGAAGATATCGAAAAGATAATGGAAAGAAATAATAAAACAAATGAAATATTACCATTCACTACAACGATTCAGGCAATGATTAGGACAAAGTCAGAAGATCCTATCTATGTTAAGCAATACCCTTATCCAATATCAGATAATGAGTTTATTAACAATGAAATAAAAAAATTATTAGATAACGAAATTATACAGCCAAGTAGGAGTCCGTACAATTCCCCCATTTGGACAGTCGCAAAAAAGGGTACCGATGATCAAGGTAAGCCCAAAAGGCGAATGGTAGTCGATTTTCAGAAGCTAAATGCTCAGACAATCACTGACCGCTACCCAATTCCAGATGTTGGAATGACAATTCAGAACTTAGGCAAAGCAAAAGTATTTACTACTTTAGATTTAGAGTCAGGATTTCATCAAATCCTCATAAAAGAATCGGATAGAGAAAAAACAGCATTCAGCGTGAATGGCGCAAAGTATGAATTCTTAAGGATGCCGTTTGGACTTAAAAACGCCCCTTCTATTTTTCAACGATGCGTTGATGACATTCTCCGTCCATATATAGGAAAATTTGCGCATGTCTATATAGACGATGTATTAATATATTCTTCCACACCTGAGGAACACTTGGAACACATCCGTATTATAGTAAATGCACTCCATAATGCAAACATGAAAATATCCGACGAAAAATCACATTTCTTCCAAGACTCTGTCGAATACTTAGGACATATAATCAAACATAATAAAATAACAGTAGATCCTAATAAGGTAGAGGCAATAAAAAATTATCCCATTCCTACAAATCTGAAAGAACTTCGATCATTCTTAGGTTTGGCAAGTTATTATAGGAAATTCATCCAAAATTTCGCAGCCATGGTGAAACCGCTCACTGTGCATTTGAGAGGAGAAAATGGTGGAATCAGTAAAAACCAAAGCGCAAAAGTAAAAATTAGTCTTGATCAAGCAGCATTAGATGCATTAAATAAAGTAAAGGATGCTCTGCAAGCACAAGTTGAACTATTTCAACCTGAGTTCTCTAAACCATTCGAACTAACTACCGACGCAAGCAATTTTGCTATCGGTGCAGTTCTTTCCCAGAATAAGAAACCTATAGCATTCATTTCACGAACTTTGAATGAAACAGAACAAAACTATAGCACCAATGAGAAAGAATTGTTAGCTATAGTTTGGGCTTTGCAAAAACTAAGGAACTATCTTTACGGCATTGCTGATCTAACAATATATACGGATCACCAATCACTAATTTTTTCCATTTCTGATAAAAATCCAAACACCAAGCTTAAAAGATGGAAAAATTTCATAGAAGAATACGGTGCAAAATTAGTGTACAAGCCTGGACACCAAAATGTTGTTGCAGATGCTTTATCACGCCAACAAATAAATAATACATCCAGTTGCTCACAGCACTCAGCGCAAAGTTCACCAACAGAAGGTATTAAAAGAGTCAAGCAACCTCTAAATGCTTTTAGAAATCAAATTATACCAATATTGGATGAAAATGAAATAGTTGAAATCGATACATGTACAGTGTTCCCAGATCGTGTTAGGCATACTGTATACTATAAAACAAAAAATGAACTGATAAATAGATTAAAACAAATAGTGAATCCAAAAGTGCAGAATGCATTAAAATTAAGCGAAGAAACATTATTTCACTTACAGGACGACATTATCTCTACATTTCCGCATAATTTGTTTGTTATAGCACAAACACAATTGCAAGACGTTACTAATATAGACGAACAAAAAGAAATAGTACAACAAACACACAGAAGAGCACATAGAAATTATAAAAACAACGCACAAGAAATTTTATTATCATATTACTGGCCAAACATCAAAGAAATGTGTAAAAAAGAATGTGCAGATTGTAATATTTGCCTACAAAATATTTATGAACGTAGACCAAACAAACAACCAATAGGGAAAACCCCAATACCCACGAAAGTAGGAGAATACACACAGATGGACATATTCTATATGAATAATCAAATGCATATCAGCACAATCGATAAATATTCTAAGTACTGTTACATACGAAGGATACAGAACAAAACAAATTTCCACGAGTACATTGAAGAAATTCTTACACAAATATACCCAAACACCAAACATTTAATGACTGATAATGAAAACGTATTCACTAGTGTAGTGGCAAAGCATATTTACGAACGCTTAAATATACAGCACACAACAACACCAATCCATCATTCAACAACCAACAGTCAAGTTGAACGAGTCCACAGCACCCTCATCGAAATCTCAACAGCACTGGCTCAACAAAATAACACCTCACCAGGAGACGAATTATACAACGCGGTAAAGCAATACAATAAAACAATCCATTCCACAACAGGATATAGACCTGAAGACGTCTTTTTCAATAGAGAGCGATATCCTGATATTGAAAAAAGACTTGAAGAGAAGCAGGAAAAACTCCTAAACTACCACAATAAAAATCGACACTCAATAGTTTACAAAGAAGGAGACATAATTTACGCCAAAACACACCGCCGTAATAAAAATTCGACCAAATATCTGCAACACAGGGTAAAAAAAGATTGTGGGGACACAATTTTAACAGTGAAGGGTAAGGTTATACATAAAGATAGTATACGCAGACAAGCCACAACATGTACCAATCAGCAAGACTCTTAATTATATTTTTTACATTAGCACTTAGTGATAAAATAACTGACTTAACAGACAAGAAATACGTAATAGTTGAGACAGACCCCGCATATCTATACGAAGATACAACATATTTGTATCACATAACTAACTTGACAAAAATACTGAGACCATATGAAGACTTAATGCAAAATTTTTACAATACTGAAAAAAGTCAGGAAGAACAGATATTAATAAATAGAATCGAATCCTTAAAAGTACAATTACTCCCTAATACGTACCGTGCAAAAAGAGCATTAAATATTTTAGGCTCAGTGTTAAAATTCGTTACTGGCACACCAGATCATGACGATTTGATCGAAATTAACACAGGACTTAACCAATTAATTGAGAATAATAATAAACAAAAAACAATAAACTCACGATTCGAACGAATATTAGAGACATTAGATCCTAAGGCTATTTCAGATAGTATTTTAATTAACGAAGTATATCGAGAACTTGAAGCCATAACAAACACAATAAATTTTGCAAAAAATGGAAATTTTTATTCAGGAACATTGAATTTAGACGATATTAAAGAAATAATATCTAATGAAGCTTTTGGCTTACCATTAATAAACATTCTCGAATATTCAAACATTCATGTATGCTTATTTAACAAAGCCGTAGTTATAATCTATAAATATCCCATACTAAAAAATATGTGCAAATTATACAATATATACCCACTAGCATATAAGCAAGGAAAATTGGTATTAGATAAAAAAATTGCTGTTTGTAATAATAAATATATTTCAGTTGACAAATGTAAAAATTATATAGGAAACAATATATGTAAAATTAATAGTCCTAATAATTGCACCATAAATGTATTAGAAAATAAGCCAGCCACATGCGACATAATTCAAGAAAATAATGCACCATTCACAATCCTTGAGAACGGCTACATACTCTCCGACAATGAGCATATTTGGAATGGTCAACCAATTAAAGGCCCGAAATTAATTCAGTTTAACATTTCTACAAATATAGACGGCAAAAATTACTTCAACCACCGGAAGGAAATAAAAGAAGCCATACACCAAAAACACAACGAACAGATTGAAATTCTTCAAATACTATCTTCAGACTCTATCCATAAATTTTCAAACATACAGGAAATGTCAAAATATCTAATCCCAATAGAACAACATCCCATTCAATATGCCATTTATTTTATACTCATAATTTTCGGAATAATATTATTTTTATACATTCTAGCAAAATTATTTAATTACTGCAAAGACAAAAAACAATCAGAAAGAAGACTACTTGCTAAACACCTTTACGAAATAGAATTAGCAAGATTACGAGCCGAAATGAACGTCGTGTAAGAAAGTGAGGACACTTTATCTTAAGAAGGAGGGGAGTTAACATTAATATTTCTTTTCGATTTAGTGCAGCTGTACAAACAGCTAACGAGATAAGAACATTCACACACCTCAAGTATATAAGATACTAATTACACGTAAGCCTAAATAAATAGTCCAAAACACATATTACCTTTAGTAAACGTCCTAAACAAATATCTGATAAAATATTTCCATAACCGCAACAAACAGTAAATATCATAATTGATAAATAAGTATTTACAAGCAACCCTAAGATAAGAACAAAGATATTTTTCATATAAATAGCTGGTAAGAAATACTTGTGTTAGTCTTAAGAATATATCAAAATAAAACACACGTTTCGGTGTAGTAAAAAAAAAATATATTTCTTTTTTGACTCAATCCTTGCCGAAGGATTTAACTCGTTTCTTTGAAATTGAGCAAGAAATTTTCATGAAAGTCACAGAATTCATTGAAATTTTTATTCATAATACATATACAAAAATTTAATGAAAGTACTTTCCCATATAAAGGCCGGGTTAATGTTTAGGCCTCATCCACCAACCTGTTACGACTAAAAAGCTGACAACTTGATTAAAAATTGACTAATTTCACATATAAATATTAAGTCAAAAACCGATCTCTAAAATTGCATGCATGATCTTTAAATTGTATGCACCTTACATATCAAATAAACCAGTTGTAATGTGTTGAAATGAAAACAATCTTAAATACCAAAATCATATAAGTATAATGTGAAATGAAAATCAACAAAAAATGGGCAGAAGTCTTCACAGCATAAAAATCATTCCGAATGAATTCTCCAGTCCCCAAAGCAAATTTTTCCTCCCCATTTCGAAAAACATATTTCCATTTTGGGCATAAGCCACCTGATCTGGCAGCACACTTAAGGCAAGATCTCATACATGTGTCTGTATGTGTGTGCTTTGTTTACTTTTTTGCACAACAACAAATACCAAAAACCAGACAATTATTATATACAACATACATAAATGAACTTTAAATGATGCAGGGTAGTTGTACACCTTTAGATACCTTGAAATGACCAAGTAGCTCATTTGAGTGTACATAAATTGTGTATGTATATAAATATGTGTTTGTTTTTATGATATAAAATGTATATGTGTATGTATGTATTAGACAGATGCAAATGTTGTCTTGAATGCTATTTAAGACATTCTATTTTTTAGCAAATACTTCAGTGCACTGACTTCTTGTTTTGCATCACAGACTAACCAGATATCCCAAAAATGACTTTTGTTAAATGGCCATATCATTTGTTTGGGGACGGGCCAGCGATGAGCAGTGCAGGAAATCGTGGCAACATGAGCGTGTGAGAACAACTAGTGTATACAAAAACAAACATAAACAATGAAAAAATGTTGTTGTAAAGTGTTTGGAAAAATATTGGTTTTGTTGTAATTTTTACGAAAAAAGTAGAAAACATAAATGAAAAGCTTTGAAAACTACGTTTTAAACATATTCCATGTATTGCTAGTGATATACTCAATGCAAATAAAATATTAAATACAAATAAATATTATTTGTTTGCTTGCAAAGCTGTTTTGTTTGCATCAGATTTGCACTGAATTTTTCTAACCAAAAATCAAATGTAAACAAATGCGGAGCCAACCAACAGAGACAGCTATATAAAAATTTTCATGTTTGCTGTCCTTCACTAGATCCACACGTACCGTAAGGATGCCACTTTCAATATATTTGGCAATAAATTGGTAATTTTTGTAGTCTGGTAGAGCTGGTGACCCTTCTGGTTGTTTTGTGTTTTGCATGACACACACAATATGTGCCAACAACAATAATAAACAATGAGAGAACATAGCTGATAAGTAACAAGCTGAACAAGCTACTGTCACACATAACATCTTTCCAAGACTTCATTGCTTGACGAATAAGGAAATACACGAATCAATGGCAGTTCGTCTTATTTTATATGGTGTAGTCTGCAATAGTCAGGTTTTATACAGTATTGTCATATACACTGCAGCATAGTCTTCAGTGTTGACAAACAACCAAGTGGTTGTGCGCAGACTTTTAATACACACATATGTGTGTGTGAACACCATTCATGTACTCATCATGTAACAAATCATATTGCTCTACGCAACAGATCATCTGCAGAGTGGCTGAAGAAAGAAATCAACCCTTAGTAACAAAGAATGTAAATATGTACATCCATTAATGACAATGTTTAGTATTATACAGTGAAAGCCCGGTATAGCGAATACTCAGTTTAACGAATATCCGATATAACGAATGGCGAAATTTTCACATTAGCTGCCTTATATAGCGAATGTCAAAAAAAAAAAAGAATCTCGATTTAACGAATGGCAAAGCAAAATACATTAAAAAATCATTACAGAATCGTAAGATTGTGGATGTTTTTGGCTTCTTTGCTTTGTATTGAAAGAACGGGTGTGATGCGTTGCTTTTTTCCTTAAAATTTCAGTAGTTTTGTTTGGTTCATTGTGAAAACGAGATGTCGATTTCTTAAGAAATTAATAATATGAATGAAATGTAACAATAAGTAAATATGTATGTATATGCACCTATGTACATTTATGATTTTTAATGAATTTACATATTAGAAATAAAAACAATAATTAAATAAACAAATATGAACTTAATTATTTATTTGCTTTAAGAGCCAATTGAAATGTATTAATTCAGGTCCAAAACCTTTTTTTGAAAAGGTTCATTTTTGGACCTGAATTAATAATTAAATAAACATTGAAATATCAATTAAAGTTTTATTTTTACACTCACTTATCAATACAATTAAATTTTGATGTTTTTAAAACTGCGGACCACCGTCTCTTATAAAATTTTAAGATAAAAAATTACTGTTCGATATAACGAAGATCTCGGTATAACGCAAAGTCTGAACATTATATCATTCGTTAAACCGGGCTTTGACTGTAATTAAAAAATAATACACTTATGTACATATATGCAATTTATTATTGAATAAATTTCATGAAAGCGTCAGTTGATAAATAATAATGAAATGCATTTTCCTTTTCTTTACTTGATATTAAAAAAATAGGCAGTATCCCCAGGAGTTGAAGTTGAGCATATTAAGAATTATATAAATAAAAGTTTAACAGCGCAGTTCAATATAATTAAAATATAAGTGTATGTGCATTGAAATAAGCTCAACCATTTTAACAAATACAAAACCAATTTTTTTTTTCTACATGGTTAACAATGCTAACAGTGAAAAACAATAATAACAATGACAACATTGCCTATGATGTACAGCAGTCACACTGCTGCCTCTTTTAAAACAGCAAATAACAACAAAACCTACTGTAACACATAACATTTTTGCAAGCCATCATTGCTTGACGAATAAACAAATACACGAATAAATGGCAGGTCGTGTTATTGATCGGCCAAACACAAAGCAAACACACTTTAATTTTTTCGTTGTATTGTTATTGTGTGCGCTCGCTTAGATTTTGTATATGGTGTAATGTGCAATAATCAGATTTTATACAATATTGTCATATACACTGCAGCATAGTCTTCAGTGTCGGCAAACAACCAAGTAGTCTTGCGCAGACTTTTAGTATGTATGTTATAAGAGTAAACACATACGGGATAAGTTTTACTCTTTCGCTCAATACAAACAAATATGTATGTATGTGAATGATTTGTTTTGCATATAATTTTAGATGTACACTTGGATATATTTAGTACATACTCACATAATGTGTAAATATATATTTATTTAACAAATAAAATTAAAATAAACAAATTATTTTGTTTGCAAGAGAGTAGTTCCGTTTATGCTACATCCGGACTCGATGTGCTCTATTACCTGTTGTTTTAGTTGAGCAACATGTTCCTTTAAATTTTTCAATATTGAACCAAGATCTGTATTTTCTCCCTTCAATATTTTAACCTTTTCTTCTAATTTTGAAATGCGTTCAAGTTTTCTTTTTCGACATTTAGATGCGGCCACCCGATTTCTTTGACGCTTTCGTTCCAGCTTTATTTTTTCTTGTGTCTCCATATCAATTGGACTCACTGGTGGTGAAGCTGATGAATTTTGGGGTTCATCTTTAATTGGAATTGTATTAAAGGTTTCTATTGGAAAAATAAATTCAAACCAATTAGAAAACGCATATAGTTATGTACAAATTTATATACATACCCAAATTTGTATATGTAAACGATCCTCCGCTCATACCTGTTCCAACATTCGTTGTACTAGCTAAGCCAACAACAATATTATTGCTATTATCAATTTGTGTTTGTTTGTTACTGTTATTTCTTAAGCTATGCAAAGCCTCTTCAAATCCTTTCCCAAAAGCTTCTTGCTCCGAAGTAACTTCAGCAGGTTTTGTTTCATAGATTAATCCAGGTTGGGGTGTGGGTAATAAGTGAAGCAATTTCTCTAAATCAGGAGTAGTAAGTGGTTTAACATTTTGCGTTTCAGGAGACCCAATAACAAGTGGAGCAGGAGCCGCCAAACGTTGTTTTTTCGATGTGCTTTTTAAGTCTAACGACATTGGACGTTTATTTAAACTGCTGCAAGCGTTAATAGAGAGATTTGGTGCTTGAAAATTAACTTGATCACTTTCTTTTGGAGAGGGTTCAGCTTTTACGGAAATGGTTGTTACATCGCTATTACTATTGCACTCTGAATTTAAGGGAGTTTTCATTTTTTTATAAAAATGATCTCATACGAACGCACAGTCATAAATCTTTAATTTGATAAATATAATATAATTAATTAGTTCAGTCCACAAAGATTAGTAGTTCCGCAGCAATTTTCTGTGCTGCAGTTTTTTAGCAAAATTTCCAATTTTATCACTTATTTATTTACAAGGGTGACTCATACGGTAAGAAGAAGTCGATGAACATTTTCGACGGCGTATTCTTATAAATGTTCGCGTCGGCGGTTCAGCTGCAACCTGTAACCCACTTGACCAGAAACTATGATTCACGCATCTTTTTACAGTCGACATACGCAACGATTTCATTTTGATCTATAAGTCGTTTATTTTTTTTTTTTTTTTGTTAGCTATTATTACATATCCTTTTATTGTCTGTTTTCCTTTTTGGTACACAACTGCTGTAGTAATAGAGTTTATGATATAAATGGTAAATAAATAAAGCAAAAATGTGTTTATGTGATACAATTTAAATTGATAAGGATTTATGCAGTACATATATTTAATTGCCGTCTAATTCATAAAAATTATTACAGGTTTATAAAGCTGTTATTTGACAGATTTTCCATACAAATGTGTCAAATAACAGTCTTATAAGCCTGTTATAATTTTTATGAATTAGGGGGTAAGACTTCTGCATATTAATGCGAGTTATCTTAGTAAAAAACAAAAACACCTGTCTGAAAATAAAAGATAAGAGAAACACAAAAATTGCCATTAAAATCATGGTAAAAAGTGTCCTGTGTAGGAACCAAAACAAGTTCATAAGAGAACTGTCCAACTAAAATTGCATTTAGTGATCTAGACCATTTTGGCGTTTGCTGCAATAAATGTTAAACATATTTATTGCTATTTGGACGGTGGTGTTACTAGAATTCAAGGAGCAAAAGCAAACACTTTCGTATATTGTTAAAACTAATCAAAAAGGTATATTAGAAAAATTGCCTTAAAAGTTGTCATTGGCATGAAAAAACAGCTTGACGCCTTAGTACCACAATGGCAACGCTAACGATAAAGTTTTATTACGCTTTTTCTCCCAATTCATTTCCCATCAACCAAACAAAAAGTACTATATATAAAACATTCTCAAGAGTATTTAGTGCCATTTTTATTTTCCATCACTAGTTATTTATAAACAATGAGAGAAAATAAAGAATTCGAGTTTTTGTTAAATATTGACAATAAGGAAATATTAATAGAGGTTGCAAATTTTGTTATAAAATCTTAAGAATATTAATCTTTTATTTGGCATTCATAGATTCTTAATCACGCTATTGATTTTTTAATTGGAAATCAAGATGAACAGCAAACGATGCGAATGTCTCACAAGTATGGGTTTCATAGCCCTGATGATTTTTTGCTTACCACAAGAAGTATTGCAAAATTCTATCGCAACGCTTGCTCCAACGACAACATTGACAATAATCTAGACTTGGTCAATTCGGAGTTGTCCAATCTTACACCAGAATTTCAAAAAATTGTTACTTCTGCTCTACTGTGCAGGCGGCATGAAGTGATAAATTATTTAATACGGGAGCAAAATGCTTCTGATTACCCACTTGTTGAATCATTTGACTGGGATACACGTCTTATTTTAGGTGACAGCAGTTACGCCCAAAGTCGGAAATTGCTGACGACTTTAACGTTGAATTTGCATTGTGGGCGAAATCGTAAGCAACAACTCCATATTGAAATGGAACACCGAAAGTTGAACGAATTTATCGAAAGTATAGAAAGCGCTTTGGAGAATTTGAAATAAGCATCGTGTTATAGGTATCTTTTCTAGACTGTTAATTGATGGAAGTAATACGATTTCTTTGTAGTACTTGTAATAAAAACACAACAATAACAAAAAATACGATGCACTTTTACTTACTGAAATCTTACCTGTGACAAAGGTGCTACATTCGGCTGGGTCGAATCTTAAATACTTTTCATGAGATTCGTACGTGTATATCTGCTATTTTGTTGGCTGGAGCGATATCGAAAATTTTCGTTCAAAATGACTCTCTTTATCTTTAGCCTCGAAAATTCTGTTAGTTCGCGTACAAGGCAAATTTATTTAAAAATCGGTTTGCGCTATATCTCGCATACAGTTTTGTATTACCAGAACTACTTTTTGGAACCCAAAATTTTTAGGTTCGCTTATGGCGAACTGGCTTCAGCTGGCATATAGGTAACATTTTGTTAGCTACATATACATATATAGCCCGATATCGAAAACATTTGCTTTTGCTCTTCATAGCCATTTTGCAATTTCATATTATTTTTTGGCTTAAAAAACTGCTTTTCTTAAAGTTAAAATGAAAAATATATAAAAATTTTCGCTCCTAATAACCTAGAACCGACATCGGAAAAAAAATGGTTCGGTCTAAGCAACCTTTTATCACCTGATTCTCTTTTTGGTATGAACAGTAATGTCAGCTCCCTTATAAAGCTGGCCATTGTGTGCCCTTATCACAAGCGGTAAATTTTTAAACTAATAAGTCTGTTCCCGTGCTGTTTGGGCAAAGTTCCGTAAAGTGAGAGCAATCATGAATTTCTTTCAATATTACACAAAATAGCACAAAAGAACGGGAATAACATGGTATGTTTTGATGCAGTCATTAAAATTAGAACATACATTTTGGGAATATGAAGTGATTTTCTGCACACATTTAGTTTTTAAAGTCCTTTGCAGGTATTTTTATATGAAACACTAACTGAAAAACATCAAAGTTGTTGTTATGTTGGTTGATTTAGTTGAACTGTTATGTTTGTTATTGTTTACTTTTTGCAACAGCTGACTGTTAAACTACTTACCCAAACCTCTCAAAAGCTCTCTCACTTGACCGAACTTTGAGTACGGGAACAGTTATGTTACATAAATAAAATAAAAAAACGCAGTTCAAGTGAGTTTCTTTTTTAATTTTATTATAGGTATTACTTTTTCGTATATAAATAATAGGCTTATTTAATTTACTTACTAGATTATGTTTTATGAAAATAAATTTAAAAATTTAAATTAAAAACAACAGAGTAGCTAGAATATACGTTTATATGACAAATGTATGTAAATACATTTCTTGCTAGATCCATTACAAAAATGTATAATGCTTTAATAATTAGAGGAATATAGACTAGGGCCATGACTTCAGTCGGAAAAAAGTCATGCTTTTTAGGGTTCTTAAAATCTTGTGAAGTTAAGACTAAAAACAACGTAATTAAATTTTCTTTAGTCTGCTAAAAGTTCTCGAATATTTCGAGATTGGTAATAGGAACAAATCGCACAACTAGCTCAAAAGTGACTAAACTCAAAATTTAAATTTTTCGGAAATCGAAAAAAACGAAATAAAATTAATTAAAGACAAGAACAGAGCATGTAGTATAAAATCCATACAGATTATAAATTGTGTTATTTTTTTTTTTAATTTATAAACAGGTTATTGTGCGCTGTTTAAGTATATAATTAAAATTTTGGATTGTCACTTTTGAACTGGGTGTGCGAAATATTAAAAAAAAGGCCAGTCAAAATATTTCTCTATTATAACTTTTTTAAATCAGAAATAACATATAACACAGTTTTATTACTTAAACATTGAGTAACACGAAAAGAAAATGATTAGCTTACTTAAATTTAAATGCGGTTTAAAAAAAATGGAAATAAACAAACTTTAATTTAACCAACCCATCATCACTTACAAAAACATTACTATTAAAATATCGAAAACTCTATCATCCAACCTGACCGGGAAGGCGTTGCATACCGTAACGACTTAAATATCGACGGCAGCATATTAACGCTTACTCAACTGATTCCTGCAGACATATATTGATTTTTGTAATAGTAAGCACAAAGGCCAACAAGTACGGAAAATGCTGTGGTAACAATAAAAGATTTTGGTGTAAGCATTTGCGGTAATAAGCGATTTATTAAATAACTGCCCTCTCGAGTATTTTTCATCGCTTGTCTTCTTTTTAGAGCAAGTTTTTCTTCCAAAATTCTTTGTTGTTTTCTATAAAAAAGAAAGTTAATTTGTAATAAGAAATGTTACATATGTTTTCTGATATAAGTAAACTTACTCCTGCTGAATTAGTTTCTCAACTTCCTTTTCGATGACTGTCAAAGAGTATTTCTCATAAAGTTCGCTTGACACTTTTAAGAGGGTTTCAAATGGCAAGTCATCTGGTAACTAAAAAACAAAATTTTACAATATGCATTATTTTTGCGCGGTTGATTTAAGAATAAACAAACCTTTGACAAGAAACAATGCACCATAGCCATGTCACAATCTTCAAGTAATATATCGTCCGCGCGGTGCAGTATTATCGCTGCCGTTACAAATATTGGTGAATAGATAGGCGAGGCCAAAAAATAATCATACAAACGTACCACTGCTTTATATGAGTTCAAACTATGCCCAAACCATGTCAAGTACCAAGGCAGAGCAAATAACGTACCAACGGATGATCGTTGCAAAAATTTGAAAAGCTTTGGATTTTCAAAATTTACAACCGGCCAGATGAACATTAGTCTCTTTTGAGTTGCATCCATCGTCTCCTGCATGCATTCAGAGAAATGATTCGTGGAAAGTTCTTCCATTACGGCAAATGCTACTTCTTCCCCAACGACAAGAAGAAAAGTTACAGCCACATCGTGGTATCCTTGATAGTATCGTAAATTCGGATATTTGTTGATAACCCGCAATATCAGGACCGTTAGTTGATCTTGTAATGCAATACGTTGTTCATAGGGAATGCCGGGTGGGAAACGTTTCAACGATCTGTTGACGTCTAATACCACCTGATTATATTCTGGATGATTCTGCAGATCGCTCACTTTTGGAGCTGATCCCAGACAAGACACATCGACGCCAGCCAATTGAGGCCAAAGTTTTCTCCGCAGGTCATCCGTGACGAGACCATGATCAGAACGTGCCAATTCCTTTAATTTATTTACCTCAATTTGGCCATTACCTTCTTTCAGCAGCTGCTCGATGTAATTTCGCTTGGTTTGTTCTTCATGGCTTTCCGGGTCTAAAGGCGAAAAATATATGTATACATTATCAGTTAATGAAAATATTAAATGAATGTATTATATATTAATTTCACTAGGTGCAGCTATATTAATGCACACATAAAAATATGTGCAAACACAAAGAAATACATAATTCAAATATACTTACATATGTATGTATGTACATACATATGTATACCTACATTTTTCAAAGCTGAGATCTTGGGGCTGAACGATTTTTCTCAAGTCCTCTTCGGACATTTTATATCAACTGTATTTTATTATGCTCTAATTAATATTCTTATGGCTGTAATTTATTCTTAATGCATATATGTATATTTTTTATTTTACCACAAACACTATTGCAATTCTGCAATTTAAAATACTTTTCTACGCTTTGATGACTACTACGGACAGCTGTTCTTTTATTTTGCCGAAGATAGTTTGTCTCACGCAAGTATATATTGGAATTGAGCAAGACAGGGTGACACCAATACTCAGTGATGCGAAGTGTGATATTTATTTTAGTAAAAAATATGTCTAGACCCCCTGTCTGCCTCAAGGCGAATTAAACTAGGTGGTTGTAAGGAGAATCCTCTTCATGTCACCGCCTCCTAATTCGCTTCAACATTTTTCCACGATTTTTATCTTCTGACTTGCCAAAGCTGATAGCAAACAAGGCGAATCAATTCGATTCAACATTTTCTCTCGAGACGTCACAAGTTTTGTTTTCGTTTTCTATCGGCTTTGACAACTCAGAAGATAAAATCGTGGAAAACTGTTGAAGCGAATTGGTATGCGGACACCTGTAATGGATTCGCCTTGATAGCAAACGACAACAAAATGTATGACAATTCGAGTGAAAATATTGAAGCAAAATTGAATTGCGACCACCTGTAGTTGATTCGCCTTGGGTGATTGCAAGCGGAAGTCCAGTACATTTTGTTAGTGTAAAATGTTCTTGTTATATCAAAATTTGAATTCGCCTTGATAGCTTTGCTCGCTCACTCTCACAGCAGAGAAGACGGCTTGTAAACAATTTCTAACATAACAAGATGACAAGAGTGGGAAGTTAAAAATATTTACCTGAAGTGTCCAGTTCATATTGTTTAATCCGCCTTGGTGGAAATACTTAATTTTCTAACTCCAATTTGTTCACGTTTGTGCACTTGTACTGTGTATTTACGCAAACCTTTGACAGCTCTAGAAGCAGTAGTCAGCTGTTTTTCTGCTACTACCTGGTATAAAGATACCTTGGTATGGTGGGTGTCGATAGTTTTTTGATTGTTACATCATTTAAAAAGTTCTATTATTTTTATCTGTACAACAATAATATATATAAATTTTACTAAAAGTGTATACGTGTATAGAGCAGAACAAAAACTATCAAAGAACGCGATAAAAACGCAGTACCAAGGCAGCTCGATACCAGGTAGCCTTACAAGCCCAGCTGACTACTGCTTTTAGCTTGTATAACTGTCAAAATACACAACACAAACACACATACGCGAACAAGCGGATGACAGTAATACAGTTTTTCTACCAACAAAATACATGAAGTGTTTGCTGTTGTTGTTTTTAGTTGCTGTGCGACTACATGCGCAAGGCAGATGGATACCAGCATCTGCCTTGCGCAGTGCCTAGTAATTTTCAAAAAATTCAGCCAAGGACGTTACTGACTCGTACAACAAGGGTTCTGTACTGCTGGGCCCAATTATCAAGTTTTGATCTCTTACGGTTCGAAAGTTACAGCTAATTTTTACTTGTATGAGGACACCTTTTAATTTTGAATTTTTGCTAATTTTGTTATTATTATTTTTTATTATAATTATTAAATTTGTTTCTGTAGTTTTTGGAGAAAGCTCGGTAAATTGAGAGCAATCATGAATTTCTCTCAATAAGTTTGTTCCCGTACTCAAAGTTCGGGCAAGTGAGAGAGCTTTTGAGAGAAAAATATTCTTGTTCTTCTTGCACTAAACAGCCCCCACTTTTTCTTCAGGCCAGTTTGGTCAAGCAGTTGAACAATCACCGGTTGCTAAAAGTAAGCAATAACAAACAAAATCAACCAGCTGAACAATTTTGATGTTTTTCAATTAGTAGTTCATATGAAAATACAGTATTTTTCGGTTAATTGCACATCAAAATTTGCGCAATTTTTTGTTCAATTAACCGGGGAACCAATTAGCCGGTACCCGTTTAATTGAACAATTCGTTCAATTACAAGAACCCTATTTAATTGAACAGTTTGTTCAATAACAGAAATCACGCATAATATGAACTATGTACTAATGAATTAAAAGAAATCGCATATGTGCACTTTAAGTTTTTCAAAATAATTTTTTTTTACCTTAAACGAAAAAAATATTCAACAGCAAAAAATGTACATATATGTGTATAGTAGAGATGCCACCCAGTGTTTTTCACAAATGATGTCAAATATGTATGTGCAAAAACGCCAGATTATTTTTCAATGCAATTAACCGGGTAAAAGTAAGAGGAAATTTATTTTTGATGACATGAATTTTGAACGAATTAAGCGGGAAAATCAATTAGCCGGGTTCAATTATCCGAGGAAATTCACATGGTGTTCGTATGCAATATTTTTTTTGCCCGATCATGTGGTTCAATTAAGCGTGGAAACCAATTAACCATAGGGTCAATTAACCGAAAAATACTGTACCTACAAGGCACTTTAAAAATTTTTGGTTGAAATGTGGTTTTTGTTGTTCCCGTACTTTTGTGCTTTTACTACTTCGTAGATTGAGGACTGTGATGGACGGACGGACGGACAGGGAAGTCTCAGTACGAGTACGGTATCTTTATAACTGCTAATTTCGTCATTTAGTTTTGTTGTGTGCCATTTAGCTTTTAATTATTTTAGTACAGGAAAAACGTGGTGCAAAACCTACTTAAATCCTAAGCCAAGAAAGGCTGTAAGTTGCATAATTTTGTATGGCAAGAACGCGTTTCAACGTTCAAGCTAAGTTTTGTTGTAGGTATGTGTTAAGCCACAACGAAATACACGAACACGAAGTTGAGCTTTCGAAAATTCCACTGCAAAATATCCAGTAAAGAAGCCATGTATTTTTATTAAGGAAAAAAGGTAATTTTATTGACACAAGTTGAATTGGGAATATTTACAATAAATTATTTGGTACTGTGCAACGTACAAAATAAATTTAAGTAGGTATGCTTTTTTCAGAATATTTTATTACGTTTATTTATTTTAAAATGGTGGTTACAAAATAGAAACAAAATAAAAATCAATAATTAGTGAACAAATGCATTTACAAATTATAAATTAACAAGCGCTCTTGCGAATTCATAAAGAAAAGTCTTTTTTTTTTCTTACAGAAATTATCAATTTCATTCATACATAATACATAATAGTTTTAATAATATAAAAAGGTTAAATACATAGTATTTTGTACATTTACATAAATTAAGTTTGATTTCTTTGTTATTTTAAGGGAAAGTCTTATAATTTTTATTATAAATATGTATGTTGTTTTTAATTTTTTTTTCTAGAAGTTTTGTTTTTTATGTTTTTTTTACGAAGGTAAATTTATATGTATGTAAACAGTACATAGTTTTGTTTTAATGTGCATTTTATATTCTTATTTTAAATACTTTTACTAATTAATAATCGATTACGAATAGCAGATGAACTTCAATGCGGTTGTAGGTTGCTGAAAGTATATAATATTTCTGTAGACTATCGTCTGCAAGAAGTGCAAGTTTAGATCACGGTGTTAAAAAATGATATCAGGTTCAAAATGGCAAATGTTTTGCTTTAAAATATCTCCAATTTTATTTGCACTAATTAAAAAATGTTTCACTTTCTTGGTGCTGCCCAAAAGTATGCTACAACTATTGCCGTGGAGAGCCTTTATGATACAATGTTGTTTCAGTATTGTACCATCGTGCGAAGTTCTTAAAACAAAACGACATTTCGCCGAGAATATCGCAAATTACCACAAGTGATGGCTCACTTACTTGGCTACGGTGGTTCTCTCATTTTCTACAGTTCTTTCACTTGTGTATTTTGAACATGTCACATGTTGTCTAATTTTGGAATAATAAAAAATTTAATAAGACATCGCTGAGTTTCTTTTTAACAAAGGAATACATTCAGTGATGACTTTACAAATTTTATTATACATACATACATACATCTCTAATGAACGTATGAGGTTTTTGAACAATTTTCCTCTACACTGTGCTTTATTATTAGCTTTTACATATATTCAATTGATAGACTCTAACCCCCAAATTCATAAAAATTATTTCAGGCTGATAAGGCTCTTATTTGACATACTATTTGTATGGAAAATTTGTCAAATAAGCGTTTAATAAACCTAAAATATTTATTATGAATAAGACCCTAAGTATTGTAGTACTTTTAAGTAAAATCTCATTCATTGTACCTAATATATTTAAGAAGATTTTTAAATAAATAAAAAAAAAAAACTAAATTTTTATTGATCAAGAGTCAACAAATTTAATACATAATAGTTGGCTTAGCACATGCTGCTAAATAAATAAAATAATAAATTTTTATAACTGCGTAGTGCAACGACTGTAAATTTCAGAAACAGCAGGACTAGGTTTAAAGTTACGAATACACTCACGGACATAAGTCGCCGTACAATATATTACTCTTTGTTTGGTGCTGTTTTAAAATGCGAAGTTAAATCAAAAGAATGATAATAATAATTTATGTATGTACATATGTATATGTATATATTGTCTACAGTCATAGTGGGAGCATTTATTTTGCACTGTCCAGTCCATATGTGAAGGCAGTAGCAAAACAAAAAGTAGGCAGTATTGAAGGTACGCTGAGGTACATATGTATGTATGAACGAAACGGAACTTTACTATGAAAGTAGTTTTTACAGGATACTTATGTATATACATACATACTTGTTTAACTAATTTCTTAGAAAGAGTACTATTGAGAAAGTTTGGCAATTCCAATAGACTTTGATTATATAAAAATGGAGTAAAAACTGATTTCTAGTGAAATTCTAGTGAAATGGGGAAACATTTAAAGAACAACAATCTTCAATACAATACAATAGAAAAATACCCTTCATATCAATAGACATTGGGAAGAATGCTACTAGATTTATTTGTTGGTTGACTGAAAGAAATTTTCTTTAAAATGTTTTAGTGTCTGTGGAGTGCAATAGTGATTACAATTTTTATAAACACAAAATCTATGGGAAACAGAAAAAAAAGATGCAAATAAAACCATTTTAAATAAAGGCAACTGTTATGTCTAACCTGATGACAGACAAATATGTATTTGTAAAAATACAGAATATATGACTCATTACTATTCATACCCTGCAGGAGATTGAGAGTGCTAATTGTCTAAAAACTACTAGTACAGTAAGCACTAGTTCGAAAGCTGCTAGGGGTTTTATAGAAAAGAACTACTATGTCCAGTAGTTCATATCTATATTGATTCGCGATTTACTTTAATACAAAGATCACTAAGATATTCTATTCATATAATACATTTAAAATATTGGAAGCCAATTATAAAATGTTTTAAGAATAAACCAAATAGATATTTTAAAAGAACGTACATAAATATGATTAATCGATATCGCAAAAAATTCAAATTTGAGAATATTTCTTATATTTGGAAGAGGAAATTTGTGGTGAAAAATCTTAATAAATAAATTACTAGAATTACCAAGCTATTCTTTGAAGAAAAAAAAGTTCAAGAAATGATTTACCCAACTCAGAAATGGAACCGAAAATTTGTTGTCAATTTTATCTCAGAAAGCCATTAATGTTCGCTGGGAAACACGATCAAAACCAGAAGGCTTCCACCAGGCAGTTTCTACTATTTGAGAATAGAACATTAGCTTCCAAACGTGGAAAGTGTTTTAAAAAATTATTACTCAGTAACTGGAAGTAAATGTTTATGTCATTACACTTCTTTAAAGATTTTAAAATAGAATATTCACCTAAGTCCAATGCTATCAGTAATTTTCCTAGTACACCCAAAGTTAAGTTTAGCATTAAGATAGTATAGGAAAGTTTACAATTGAGAACCGGCACTAGTGAGTTTTGAATTAACAAAATGTTGGTTTCATACCAGATGCACCTCCTGCAGTTACCCTTACGTTATTTAATTTAATAATAACGTGAGGACTTAAGGAAAAATCAATCATTTTATATAATGTGTTAAACTGTAGTGATACTCATATAATTCGATATGAATTTTACAGAAATTCATAGCGTCTTCAAGTCTTCGCTTGGAAAGCGAAGCTGACTGTGGAAGCTTGTATTTTCTTCCGCTCAATTTACCTCGACACCAGGTAGTCTTACAAGGCCAGCTGACTACTGCTTTTAGCATGAAGAACTGTCAAAATACACAACACAAATGCGAACAAATGGATGATAGAAGTTCCAGATTTCTACCAACAAAATACATGAAATGTTTGTTGTAGTTATGCGGCTACCTGGGGGCAAATCACCGCATTCGAAGTCGAGTCTTCTTTCGTGTGCACAGATATTTCGGCAGCTGCAATTAATATTGTCTACTACTATTTTTTACATCGCAGCACGCATATTGCAATAAAGAAACAAAACGAAAAAGGAAAACAAAATATAAATAAATTGGTGAAAAACTTCAAGATAAATGAATCCAAATGTGTGTTTTATGTAATCGGAGGATGAGTCCAATATTGCCATTATAAGTAGGAACATTTGTGACAAAAGCAATCCTTTTTCATTGCCAGAAGCTGAGTAAGTTGTGAGTTTAAAGCAAAAGATTAGAACTAAATGTTTCATCGTTTGTACATAGATTCAAAAGACTCTCTCGGCTCTCTAAGTAAGCTTTTGAATACGTTTTATCGGAAATAAATATCTCTGGTCACATGTTGACGAGCGTACCACCCGTATTGCAACTTGACGCTACATTGTCCCGGTGAAAAATGTAACAAATGAAATACACTACTTAGTGGAAAATATTTTTCTTGCTATTCACTTTCCCTAAAAACAAATAAAATTTATATTTTTTAAATTAATTCTTTAATTTTTTGTCGCTTCTTTGCTATTTTATTTGTTTTGCTGCTAAAAGCTAAAGTTTATTTGTTTTCTATAGTGTAGTAACAATCGAGTACAACAGCGATTAGATGCGTTTCGATAATGAGTCATGTGATCCACGTCAGCAGCATTTCGATGACAAAGCACTCGATTTCGAATGCGGTGATTTGCCCCCAGATCCTTGGGTATTGTTTGGCTGTCAAGAAATTTAATTTTGTATAAGAACTGCGAGTTTTTAACAACCAGACAATGCTTAACGCGCTAATTTAGTTTAGTTTGTTAAGTATCTTTAATGCAATCTAGCTTCTATTATTGTTTGGAAAGTACTGAACAAATTTTCACAACGTAGACAATATAGCTAGAGATAGAAATCAATTTTTAGGGCCTAAATGAAATACAAGACACACCGAGCAAGAAGCTCTAACTTGTACACATACTTATGAGACTGAGTGTATGTATAACCTTAGCGAGCTGTTGTAATCAAAACAATTATTATTACATATCTATCATTTGGGACCAATTGTGCACCTCGACCAAAAATATATTTTGTGCAGTGTAATCAATAAGTAAAAGTCATGAGTTACAAATTTGTGTACAGAAAACACTCGTATTTATAACAGCTGATTGAGGAACCTGCCCCTAAGTACGAAATATTGAAGTCTTTTGTTGTGTTGCAAAAACTTCTGCAGTGAAACAGTTTGAGTTTCTAAATTTTCCATTCTGGTTCAACGCAATTGAAGTTCGAATGCCATCCGTAACCGACTCACAATAATTTAAATAATATTCACGAGTACATTGTTTTGAAGGCAGGTTGACAAATCGTAATTCTTAATATAAAAGTTGCGAAGTTTTATTATAATACGAATAAACTTTTGTTTTTATTAATTTATATTTTCTTTATGTTATGTATGTATGTGTGTGTGTGTGTGTGTACTTTTCATTTCGAGATGAAAAGATTTTGTGTTTATATATTTTTGGTACAAATTTTAAGCGTAAAATATGTATGTAGTTAGTATTTAAAATTGTTATCTGAAATACATAGTGTAAGTATGTATATCGTTGCCAAAAGATACAACCAATTATTCATTAGGTAAAGGGGAAGGGAAAAACCGAACCATCGTGAGATTTTTGCTGCTAGACCGACCCACTGAAAATTTTAAAGTTTATATCATGGCTTTGCATTCGAGAACAAAGTAGTGAAAATTAATTAATTTTTATTGCCGAACATCTCGTGAGCTGGAAATTGAAACTGGTTTTCATTTTTTGCTTTTTGCTAGCAGATTTTTAAATTTTCCATATACTTCAGTTTGCTGGCGTATGGTTTCAAATCCTTTAAAGACACAGGGACTCAACAAAAAACTTAAGCTTGGTGAGACTTTCCCAAATGTTGAATGAAATTTGATTAGTATCAAATTGATCGCTGGGATACTGCAGACTTATTTTCGTTTGTTTTTCTTTCAAATATCCCCCACTGTGTGTTCTAACTAACAAAACCTTAGCCCAACGTACCTCGATAGCTGGTAGCCTTACAAGCCCAGAGCTGTCAAACTACACAACACAAACGTGAACAAACGGGTAACCGAATTTAAAGAGTTCTATCAGCAAAATACATGAAATGTTTGTTGGTGTTGTGTTTGCTGCCGCTATGCGGCTACCTGATATAGCGGTACCTTGCCTTACCCCATCAAACATGTTTTATATTTTTGTGACCTGTGCGGAGAAATCCAGGGACGTAACATAAATAGAAATTAAATAAGATTAATAGCATAACATAAATTAATAAACAATTAATACATAACACATGCTTGCTCGTTTGCAATCCCTTCTTACTTTTGTGTGTGGGCTCTTCAACATGGTCGAATGATCTACTAAGTTTGTTCCCGAACTCCACGTTGGGAGCCCGCGGGACCTCAATTTGCACGAAAACTGTTCCCTAACTCAAAGTTCGGGAAATGAGAGAGCTTTTGAGAGAAAAATATTCTTGTTCTTCTTGCACTAAACAGCCCGCACTTTTTCTTCAGGCCAGTTTGGGCAAGCGGCTAAACAATCACCTGTTGCTAAAAGCAATAGGTGATTGTTTAAATAAGTTTATTGCTACAAGCAATAGGTGATTGTTTCTTCTTCACTCAACGTCCTCACCAGCTATCAACTTGATCATGACATGAACATGCCGCCAACAGAGCAATGGTATTAATTCGCTCATGTTTTTGTACCTGGATAACACGTGTGTCCAAACTATTCATAATTTTTGATTTCACTTCGTTTATAATTTTGGTTTATTTCAGTAGTTTATGGACATACATATATACATATCCACTCAACTTTTTTTTATTTCTGTAAAACTATTTTTTTATTTTTCAATCCTTTTTTATCTGTGGTATTTTTCATGAGAGCTAAACTGTCAAACTGAAAATGACCTTTCATGGCGAACATCAATGCTCAAGCTTCGCTGCCCGAGCATATCCGAGACATGAACATGAGCGGTCTTCATTAGCCATGAGCGATGTTCGATATCATGTTCATACCAAGTTCATGGCTTAGCGGGACCCCCAGTCACGAGACAAAAACATTGATTGACTCATTATCTCAATGCGACTGTAATTCTCAAAAACACAATGAGAAATATTAAAAGGCGCTCTATTCGTTTGGTGTAATAAAAATTTCTTGAGCAGAAATGCTCACTTCATATTAGGTGGTGTACGGCACACACTTTTGTTTTGTTTTTAAGGTGTTACGGTCCATGATACAACTAATTAGGCAGCCTCATCAGCTGAACCGTTAATCATCTGACTACTTAAAACTGTCAAGAGAATACAGAGATAAAAGGCAGCCAAAACGAGATAGCAAATCGGCGTAAGCTCTGTTCATCTCTCTTCTGTAAATGTAGAAGTGGCGTCTTTTTAACACTTTTCAAAAGTTATACAAAAACAGAATACATGTTATTTTTATTGAAGTTATTCTTATTGTAGGGAAAATGTCACCTCATTATGTAGTTGTATCATGAAGGCATGCACTTTAATAGCAAAAGAAATTATTTTTGTGATAAACTTCATAAAAAATTATCTTGAATGAAATACAATAGAAATTCGAAAAAGTTAACCGAAATGTTGCTGGGGTAATTGCTTTTCGCGAACTCTAACTCTTGTAGGTGGTTTTCAAATTTAAAAATGAATAATATAATAAACCTAGATTCTTGTAAAAAGAGATATGCTTAATTTTATTCATTGATTGTTTCAGGTCTAAGACACCTACATATTTACTTAATGTTTTCCGTCTAGCTGTTCAGCCGTCTATATGTCGCGCACATTTCGTTGCTGTTACTCAACTCAATAGCAGACTTAAGAAACCTTGAAAAGATGTCTAAGTCTACACTTCATATTCTATTATTTTTTTGGAAAATAATGAGAATTCAAACAAATGTTCAAACAAATCTTTAATACAGATAACAATTTAATTGTATTCTACACGTTTTAATTTTCTTAACAACTTTCATACAAGCAGCAATCAAATAGTTACTACGATTTGTATTTAAAAAAAAAAAGAAATGCGGTCGGGGGACCCCCGTTAGGAACGAAGTTCCTTACGTTTTTTCTTCATCTGTGAAATCTGTGTTTTTTATTTTGTGTTGTTTTTGAAATTTTGAAATTTTATATGCTTCTTAAAATTTTTGGAACGTTTTATTTTTTTTACTTTTGACACGTGCAGTATTTTTTTGTCAATCTGCTACAAAACGAAGATAATTTTTCAATATTGCTGTTGCTTTTGTTGTGACATACTTTACTTTAGCGACATCTATCAGCTGATAGTGTCCGTTTTCACAACTAATTAATATTTATTGATAGGTGTCTCCGCTGACAGCAGCGGAGACACCTACACAATTGTTTGTCGACAGATACACCAATACATATAAACAGCTCACACGCTTTCGTGACGATTTCTACTAATTTGCACTACCAGCAAGCCGCGTTAAGGAACTTCGTTCCAAAAATCATTAAGCAAAAATGTTTGAAAACTCAGAAGTTAATTTGTTAGCAGTCATTAAATCCAATTGAAATTCATTATTTTAGGTCTAAAAGACCTATTTAAATATTTAAGCAATTGAATTAAAGGAGTTACAAATACGCTCTGAAAAGTTAATTTCTTAGAGCGGCACGTTTATGCTGAAAAACGTTTAACTTTTTCGGGAATTGAAGTTTTCACGACACGACTGCACATTTTAGTAAATTTTAACTGTATTCTTTTCATTAAGCACATTTTTATTCTGCTTATCGATTACTTTTACGTACCGAATATCATCACTAACATGCTTACTAATGGAATTTGAATTATTCGATGAAATTTATTCATTCTTTTAAAATCTCGAATTCCCTTCCAATTTACAAAATTTTTGTTTTGTATGTGAAAAATATTTACACTACAACTGATCTAAGCAGCTTTGCGTATAACTTGAAGTTAGAAAAGCGTGCTATGTAACTTCAGCTTAACTGCTTTTAAAAGCTACATATGTATGTGCCTTTTTACTGTTAGAACATTGAAAGGTATACATTTTTTCGAATTCCCTTTCGCTCTGCCCAAAGTTTGCACACTTGGGAAACTCATAGACAAACAGAAATTCTACACAGCCGTCGCACACATACAGTAACAGTCTTAAAATGACGACAGCATGACAAAAATTATGTAAAGAAATAGCATGAAAATTACAACAAACAAAATATGTCCACAAAGGCCTCGTACAGACAATCGTGTACTACACACTCTACTGCACTGCTTCGGCGCCTAAAAATTTTGTCGGTCTTTCAAAGACGCAGACGCCAGATGCAAATTCTGTTTTCTAGAGCTCTAAAGCTGTCGATGGTCACACCATATATATATATACATATATAATTGGCTGGCAGTATCGAAAAATCATATTGAATATTTTTTGAGACTTACTACATACATACATACACTAATAATTGCTTTTGCACTTATAATAATTTGTTGACGGTTGTATTCAAATACAGGGTCCGCCATCTAACTTTTTTTCAACTAGTGCTTATTTCGTGAATGGTAACATTTAGCTCATGTCGGCTTTGACAGATAATTAGTTTTATTCTTCCGCGGAACGAATATGGTTGTGTATGCGCTTGAAGGACGCTGAGAAATATTGCGACATTACTTTGAAAATCATGGTAATGTTGCAGAAAGTGTGCGAAAATTGCGTACGGATTTTGGAAGAAGAGAAACACCGTCAGCTCCGTATGTTCGTTAGCTTGTGAAAAACGTGAAAGAAACCGGCATCCTCATCGATAAACCAAAGCTTGAAAAGCGTACTTCCGAGAATATTGCTGCTGTAGCAGAAAGTGTGCGTGAAGCGTCATCAACATCAATTCATCGTCGTTCTCAACAATTGAATATTTCGGAGACATCCTTGAGACGAATTTTGCATAAATAAAATAAAAACAGAAAGTTACTAGGCGGACCGTTTAGAAGAAGGACTTCAGAAAATCGGTTTAGGAATGACACTGTAATTGAAAAAGCAATCCTCTAAAAAAATTATGAGCAGCGGTAGCGCTGGTAGCTGCCCAACTACAACAAACACTTCATGTATTTTGTGGGTTGAAGTCTATAAGTTCTGTCACCCATTTATTCCCGTTTGTGTGTTTGTGTTGTGTATTTTGACAGTTCTTCAGGCTAAAAGCAGTAGTCAGCTGGGCTTGTAAGGCTACCTGATATCGAGGTACCTTGCTCAGCATTTTTTCTGTCGCTCTCATCTGTTACGGCGAAGTACATTCAGTGAATTCTACTCAATTAATGCAGAAATGTAGTTATGTTCCATTAAATAATTGTGTGGTAAATTGAACTCAATTATGATCTTAATTAATAGTGCAAAACTCTTATTTGCGCAATTAAAAAAAAGTAATAATGCTTGACACTCATTATTATTATTCTCATAACTGGGAAATGATGTTTCCCAACATTCACTTTCCCAAAAATATTCTTATATGGGCGCACTTCAACGCATTAAGTTCAGTTGTACCAACTTTTCCACACCTGAACATGCGGAACAAAACTGCAAAAAAAGAGGTAAATTCTTACACCGAAAAACAGTGTTTAGTAGTAATTTATTATTTCTATAGCACTGTTTTTGGCTTTTCAAGCTTTGGTTTATAGATGAGGATGCCAGTTTCTTTCACTTTTTTCACAAGATAACGAACATACGGAGCTGACGGTGCTTCTCTTCTTCCAAAATCCGTACGCAATTTTCGCACACATTCTGCAACATTACCATGAAGTAATTATTAGTGTATGTAAAAGTCTCAAAAAATATTCAATATGATTTTTCGATACTGCCAGCCAATTATATATGTATATACATATATATATATATGGTGTGACCATCGACAGCTTTAGAGCTCTAGAAAACAGAATTTGCATCTGGCGTCTGCGTCTTTGAAAGACCGACAAAATTTTTAGGCGCCGAAGCAGTGCAGTAGAGTGTGTAGTACACGATTGTCTGTACGAGGCCTTTGTGGGAATTTTTTGCTTGTTGTAATTTTCATGCTGTTTCTTTACATAATTTTTGTCATTTTGAACCCAATTTCATCTGTTTTCAATACCGCGCAGGAAGTTAAGATAGTTAAATGATCAATAAACTGTCTAATGGTGTCAAAAACGACGTTTGAAAAGGGATTTTTTTGCGAAACAAATCTATATATGTATAGTAGTAAAGGGTATAATGAAAAGTGATTGAACCAGATACTAGATGCCAGTAGATAGAAGTTGAGAAAACACAATAATAATTGAAAATTATAAAACACATACAGCACATTTATTTTACCAGCTTGAAATTGACTGCTGAATCACTTGATGGCACGTACAGGCCTTCAAGTGAATGGGCAGGCCACCTTGAAGTGGTAAGTTTTTAGAGATTTGCGTTTGTCGGAACAGCAATTTTGCTGTTTCAATTCGCAGAACCTTGTCAGAACATCTAATTGGCATTTTCAAATCGTAATCTTAGGCTTAAAAGTTTTGCATTTGTGCGAACATTACTGATACATAGATATGTAAATAATACTAAGAATTGTTACTTAATAAAATATTGCAGCTTAAGACACACTCAAGAAAATATTTTTGGCGAAATATCTTAAATAGAAGTAAATATGTTAAATTGTTTTTTTTTATATAAAAAGATTTTAAGCTGCAATAATAGTCTAAGTAGCATCAAATAAAATATATAGTATGTACATCTTATTATATTATAATTATATTTATGAATTTCGTAAAAGGAATTTCATATTTTACTGGGGCTTTCGTTTCAAACATAAACATTTGGAACTCAAAGAAAGCATTTTTTTTAAATAATGTGAATTAATTACGCCAAAAGTGTAACTGACATTTAAATTAATCCACATTTTATGGCGTAAGGCTAGAAACTAATCACAATTGTGCGTGAAAGAATTGATCACCTGGGAAGTGGCCATCTTTAGTCTAAAAAGTGCATCGATGCTATCTACATATATAAGTGTTTGTATGTATGTGTGTCTATATGAATGTGTACGCATTAGACCGTACCTCAAAAAAAATTTTGTTTCCTTGCATCTCTTATACGTTTCAGAAAAATAAGAGTTCATTTATACTGAACTGAATATCTTTGACAAATTGATGGCAACACTAATCACACTTGCATCAAAACATTGGTCTTCACTCGACGTGGTCTTCACATGCCGCCGACAGGGCAATGGTATTAATTCGCTCATGTTTTTGTACCTGGATAACACGTGTGTCCAAACTATTCATAATTTTTGATTTCACTTCGTTTATAATTTTGGTTTATTTCAGTAGTTTATGGACATACATATATACATATCCACTCAACTTTTTTTATTTCTGTAAAAGAATTTTTTTATTTTTCAATCCTTTTTTATCTGTGGTATTTTTCATGAGAGCTAAACTGTCAAACTGAAAATGACCTTTCATGGCGAACATCGATGCTCAAGCTTCGCTGCCCGAGCATATCCGAGACATGAACATGAGCGGTCTTCATTAGCCATGAGCGATGTTCGATATCATGTTCATACCAAGTTCAAGGCTTAGCGGGACCCCCAGTCAGGAGACAAAAACATTGATTGACAAATTATCTCAATGCGACTGTAATTCTCAAATACACAATGAGAAATATTAAAAGGCGCTCTATTCGTTCGGCGTAATAAACATTTCTTGAGCAGAAATGCTCACTTCATATTAGGGGGTGTACGGCACACACTTTTGTTTTGTTTTTAAGGTGGTACGGTGCATGATACAACTAATTAGGCAGCCTCATCAGCTGAACCGTTAATCATCTGACTACTTAAAACTGTCAAGAGAATACAGAGATAAAAGGCAGCCAAAACGAGATAGCAAATCAGCGTAAGCTCAGTTCATCTCTCTTCTGTACTGTAAATGTAGAAGTGGCGTTTGCAGAAGTTGTACAAAAACAAAATGCATGTTATTTTCATTGAAGTTGTTCTCATTGTAGCGAAAAGGTTAATTTATTAGTTGTATCATGGTACGGTCTAATATACACGCATACACATACATATGTATATGTACATACATACATATGTATGTAGATATTATAATTTTTTTTAAATGGAATATTTGTTCCTAAATAATGCAATGGTTGTTTGTTAGCTTGTCTGTATGGATGTGAGAAATGAGGAATGGTCCGTATTGTAAACTTATACATAGGTATGTATACAAGTATGTACGTATAATATATATGTATATTAATATTTTTCATTAACTTCGTTTTTTGTATTATTCGCTTTTAACTTTAGTTATTAATTTAATTATTTTAAGAGTTTTGCATAAAAAAGGAGAAAAAGATAAATAAATTTTGTTTTTTTTTATCTTATGAATTGCATTAAGATACTGTTTTTATATATTATTAATTAGATTAGATTAGGTGAGACCATTATTTTATATTCTCGTAATATTGATTGTTTCGTTTATTGATTCACTTCTTAAGAGTTGCTTGGTATCATTTTCTATTTCGATTGGTGAGACACCAACACTACCATTATTTAGGTATGTGTTGTCTTCTTCGACTATTTTTTCTAATAAAATATCACCGGAAGTATTAATACCTGCAAAGGAAATAAAATGGAATTTCTCGTATAAAATATAAAGCAAAATCTTTTTATTTCTTTTATATTACGTCCAACTATGGATCCGTTGGGAACATTGTCGGAGGCAGAAGTGTTAACTAGTGCAACATCGGTAGTTGAACCGTTTCGTACATTTTTCTGCAAGGCAACAGCTTTTCGTGCATGGCGAGTTGTTAGGATACCAGTTTCCACGTCACGTTCTAAGCGATGTCCTGATCGAGATCTTGTCAGTTGCCGTTGCACGTAGTCTTCTAAGTCCTCCTCTTCTTTTCGGCTAATTAAACAATTTAAAACCAACAAAAATAAGCCTAAACCTAATGAAAATAAGCCGGTGCATGTCACTTCATTCCACCATGCTGAACTTGAGCCTGAAATGATAAGAAAAAAGTTTTTTTTTTATTTACACTGAAAACAGAATTCAATCCATTTGAATTTAAATCAATCACTTAAAATCAATCAATTAAATGTCAGAAGTTTGGTAAGCAGGGATTTTCTTAAATCAAGTACGTTGTGCTTAATTTAAATTATGGTTTATTCAAGCACTAAATACTTAATTCTAGCCATATTCAATCCCAGTTATGGATTGATTTTAGCAAAAATCTGTACTTAAAAACAAGCACGTGGTACTTGATTTAATACCGTTGGCACTTACCATGCTTTTGACACTGATTGGGATTGATTTAAGAACGGAAGGATTGAATTTGTTTTGAGTGTGATGATAATTTCGATGTATCTGAAGTTTACTTAATCCAAGATTCGTACATGAAATAGTTTCCATTACCTCCTTAATTCAATAACAATTTGTAAACTATTTTGTCTCATTGCTGATTCTCTCTATCAATTCAGCTAACGCAGCAAATCGTTTTAAGATCACATATGTATATGTATGTATGGCGTACAACTTTTGACTGGATTATTATTTTAAAACGAAATTTACAGACAATGTGAAACATTTTTCTCTTTCCCATTACTTCTACTATGAATACAAATTTTATTGGGAAAAGCCTCCTAGAGAAAAGTGTTCGTATTAGAAATTTTTTTTATCAAATTTTCTTATGGGAAATAAGGAAAAACATGCAAAATATTTACAAAAACTATTTTCAAATATGAACTTAATTATTTATTTGCTTTAAGAGCCAATTGAAATTTATTAATTCAGGTCCAAAAATGAACCTTTTCAAAAAATATTCGTCGGCATATAGACAGCTGAAAAATACAGCAAATATTTTTTGAAAAGGTTCATTTTTGGACCTGAATTAAAAAACTATTTTCTTGATTGAACAGATACAAAAATATATTTTTACCAATTTTAGCTAGTTAACAGCATGTTTCCACGATATACGATACGCTCTCTATTCATGCTTAACACCCAAATCAGGAGTGAAGCAACCAACGTACTTCGCCATACAAAATTTTGAGAGCGAATGAAGTAGCTTCATAATGAAGCTACATACGAAGCACAAAAAATTCCTGTCTTCTCTAATTTATATCGCAAGCTTATCTGCACTATCTGTCAAAATCATATATTGTAAACAAAGAAAACATAATAATACATAAAAATAAAAATTTTATTTTAGAAATCAATAAAATAATAAAGCAGTGTTAAAAACAGTGGAAAAAACTGTTGTGAAAAAGTTTATTATGGCATAAAGAATATATTCTAAATTAAAATTTGTGGAATGTTCAAAAGCATGCTTCAACTTGCGGATGAAATGAAACAGGAAGCATTCCCAGTTTTTGGGAAATCAGCTGCATCTGATTTATTGAAAGATATATGTTTGCGTATTGAAAACAAAAGTCAAATCGAAGCACATAGACGTGTCGTGTAAACGGTATGATTCATAAATACAATTGAGAGAGCGAAGCGGGTGATTCAACTCGTAATGGAAACATGCTATAAGGGTTAATCCAATACAAGTGATTGAGTAGTATTGCTATAAGCGTCATCTGTGGGAAGAGAAGGAAAACACCACCATGCAATTTAAATAACGGCCGTCTGTCTATTGATTGATCTAAAAGGATCTCGAAAATGCTGTCACATCTTAAATCAAGATCACACAAGGCAATTTCAGTGAGACAGTTCGTAAGCTAGACGAAGTATTTTGTTTTGATCTACCATTCGCTACTTATTTTCATTGGCTAATATTTTATTCTCTGTTTCGGCTCGTATTAATGGTAAATAGATAAAGCCGAAATGTGTTTATGTGAAATTATTTATATTTATAAGGGGGTATGTAGTATACTTAATAAGAGTTTCGAACATTATTGTTGGTTTTCTTAACGTATGTAAAATAACAACAAGCGTCCAATTTTATTAAAATAAAAGCTCAGGGAAACACAAAAATTGTCATAAAAATTGCTGCAAAATTGTCCTGTGTAGACAAGAAAGCAAGTTAAAAAGATAATTGCCCGAGAGATGCCCAGCTAAAATTGACTTTTGTGATGTAGGACTTAAGAGATTAATTTGTCTGTTGATAGCAATCAGTACCCATGGCGTACAAGTTTATTGGTGCGGCCATTAGGCAATGAAGATGATTCTCGATTTGGAAATTTATGGAAGTTAAGTTGAAGTATAAATAATGGCACGCATTCAAGTTTAAAAAAACATTGTATTGTCGTGTCTGTACTACACTCAACAAAAGGGTTATAAAGTGAGCCTGATTTTTATAGCAGTGGCGTAACAGTGTCAAAAGTGTTCCAGCCAAGTGTTTAACAGCGTTGAATAATTAATAAAGGTTAAACTGAATTGAAAGTGTTGTAAATAAAATAGCTGAGTGTGTTTTATTTTCATTTGCAATGAAGCACATAACTATTACAAATTGAAAACAAGTTCAACAGTTAAATTAATACTAAAAGTAAACAATTGAGTGTCAGCAAGCAAATGGCTGGTTTCAAATTCTAGAGGCATCTAGAATTGGAGGATTTTTTCTCGAGAAAAATGTTTTCCCAAAGAGAGAAATTCCGTTAAAATATAATAATTATCGGCATATGTACGTTAAATTATTGTCTAAGTGGGGTCTTACACTTGAGACATTGAAAGACAGACAGACCGACGAAGTTTGTTGGCATCGAAGCGGTACGGTAGAGTGTGTAGTACACGACTATCTGTACGAAACATTTGTGGACATTTTTTGTTTGTTGTTGTAATTTTTCGTTTTGTCACCTCACATAATTTTTCTCAATCCACCGTCATTGGCGGCTGTGTAGAGTTTCTGTCTGTCTGTCTATTAATTTCCCATGTATCTAAACTTTTGGGCATACCAAAAGAGAATTGAAAAAATGTCTGTCTTTCAATTACCAAAGTGAAAACCCGCTCTAATTTACAGTGATTCAGACGATTAAAAAATGTGCATATAATAGCGAAAAAGTTTGTATGTATTAGTTGTGGTCTTAACAGCACTGTCTAATGTAGACGCTGTGTAAATACCATTATTAGAAAACTGCTATTACTTTATTAAACCAAATCCGTATTGATTTTTTAAGCCAAATTCTGAAATTAGTTCTACTAAGAACTTGAATTTAAAATTATCCGGCTCGAAGGACCATGTTTAAAAATGCAACAATCCTGTTGTATTTTTAAGAATATATGTATGCATAAGAATATATGCATGCATATGTATGCATAAATTGCAAATCAATAGGGATAAATTAATCGGGTTGAATTTTATATGTATATGAGTGAGTGTGGGAATGCTGGCCATTGAGCGGAGGAGGGAAGGTGTATTGAGTACTTACATATATGTACATATGTGTATGTTAAGTGTTCTAATATTTTCCAATAAATAATGAAACCCAAATGTATTTCAAACTTTACAAAGGTTATAATTTATTATGAATAAAAACAAGAAAAAAGAAATGAAAAGCGTTGGCATCACGTGTTAACTATGCAAGAGTTCAATTCTAAAGTGGTTTGTTCGAGAGTTGAAAAGTAAGTAAGTGAAGAAAAGGAAATAGAACATAGTAATCGTTAAGAAAAAAAAAAAAACTTTCGTTAAACAAAAGGAACCAATATTCATATTCGGTTATCGAGCAAAAGGAAGAGTCAGGGATGAATAGTTTAACTTGCATCCCATCGTCTTTAATTAGAATATGAAAAAAAAAATAATCTATTAATTCAGGTCCAAAAATGAACCCTTTTTTCAAAAATATTTGCTGTCTTTTTCAGCTGTCTATATGCCGACGACATTTCGTTGGTGCTAATCAACTCATCAGTAGACTTGAAAAATTCTTAAAAGTTTGTTTGAAACTTAACTACTTATTCCATTATTCCCATGAACAAAATGAGAATCAGAAATGTTCAAACAAACCTTTAACACAGCAAACATTTTTTTCGTTTTGCAACTCTTACTTTTCTTTGCAACCTTCTATACAACGAGTTACCATCGGTTACTACGATTTGTAGTTTTGAAAGTATCAAAAAGTAAAAGCTTTTTGAATATTCAAATATGATTAAATTCATATTTATTATTTTTATTATTTTTGAATAAAGGTTAATTTTCGGACCTGAATTAATACATTTCAATTGGCTCTTAAAGCAAATAAATAATTAAATTCATATTTAAAAGAAATAATCAAAATAATCTTAACATTATTAATATTAATAATATTCATAAAATAATAATAATGAGAACATTAATAATAATAATAATATCAAGACTATTAATGAAAAATAATAGTAATACTGCCAGTTTTACTGGACTAAATGGCACAAATTAAGTAATTCATTCTTTTGTACATTTTGTTTTTTTTTTTTTTTTAGAAAAATAGTTAATATAGGTATATATTTTATGTTTGCAAGTGTACTTGTTCGTAAACATCTTGCTTCCCCTGTATGCGACGATGTATACATTGGGGTTTGAGATGCAGTTAGTCATGACTTAACCATAACCATAGAAAGCAGCTGATTCAAGCAACTTTATGTGCAACGCCGTAATCGATTATGGTTGACAATACATAATATCGTGACAATTGCCATAGAAAGCAATGGTATTTTAAATTAAAATGCATTATTTTAGGTCTAAAAATAGATCTTATTCATGTTTTCTGTCTTCTTCAGCCGTCTATGTGCCGCCTACATTTCGTGCCTACTGATGAGTTGATTAGCAACAAGGAAATGTCGGCGGCTGAAAAAGGCAGAAAACATGAATAACATCTATTTTTAGACCTAAAATAATTATTTTTGTTAGTATACAAATTATATTACAACTTACTAAAAACGTTCCAGGACATAGATTCATCAGGAATGATTCCAGCACCGCACAGAAACAGTCCAAAAACGATAAATACAATGCCGATGTGAAGCATTCCAATACTCGTAACAACCTTTGAATGAAAAAAATAGACAAAATTTAAAATCGAATTCTTATTAGTTAAAAAAGCAAAAACAATATTATTGGCCTATAAATATGTGGAAATCGTTACTTGAGAAATTTTCACAGGACATGTACGCAACTGCCACAAAAAATACTAAAAACAACAAAAAGTTGAAGACTATAAGGAGTAGCCATTCAAGAAAATATCAAACTCAACTACAACTTTTGAATCATAAGAGATAGAAGCTTGAAATATGGACAGGCTATGTAGTTGCCTGGCCTCTACAACAACAAAAACCAAAAAGTTAAAATTTCCATGGGGCACGCTTTAGTTTAGAAATTAGCTGTAACTTTCGAATTGGATATGTAGCTGGCTAGCCGCTACAGCAACAAATGCTAAAAACAACAACAAGTTAGAAAATAAAGGGTGCACCATACAAGGGGCACCCTTAGTCTATTAAGCTAAAACAAACACAAAACTGCGAAGCCTTTTTTGCTTGTCTGCAGAAACACCCAGAGCCTTCGGCAGGAATCGAACCTGCGACCTCGGAGACTCTTGGCAGAGCACTCTACCAATTCATCCATCGAGGCGCTCAGTGAGATGGATTAAGCCACTTGCACAGTAGTACGGAATCTTTGTTGTGCGAGCCTGTCTCGTACTTGGCTGAATTTATTTTCTTGTACCAGAAAGTTTTCTTTCGTTAAACTAAAACGAATTTTATAAATTTTCATGGGTGCCAGAATAACAGAAATTGATTAACAAGTTTTCTTCTTGATTTTATGTATTTTCCTGAATTTAGCTGAATTTGATGTTATCAATTTCATGTTCTGCTGTAAGTTTGGGGACAATTGTCTCCAAGTCCTAGTTTTACCGATTATTTCGGTGAGCTTTGACGTTTTCAACGTACATGTACATATATGATTCAACTTATATGTAAAGGGTGTTTTTTTCGATGTATAGAACTTTAAGTTGGCATTACTGTTCAGTATGGCGACCGATTTAACAGCTGTCAAGTGATTTATTCCCAGTTTGGTTTGGCAATTCATCATGAATAGACTCCCGCCCGAACAACGCTTGCAAATAGTACAATTTTATTTCGAAAGTAACTCCCGATTTTCATAAGCGAATTTTGTTTAGTGATGAAGCGCACTTCTGGTTGAATGGCTACGTCAACAAAGCTGCCGCATTTGGAGTGTAGCTAATCCTTAAGTGTATGTCAAAACACAGTTACATCCAGAAAAACTGACTGCTTGGTGCGTTTTATGGGCTGATGGAATCATTGGTCCGTACTTCTTCAAAAACGATGATGGCCGGAACGTTACAGTCAATAGTGATCGGTATAGAGCCATGATTACTAACCTTTTTATTTCTGAATTGAATAATCATGATGTCCAGGAGATGTGATTTTAACAAGACGTTGCAACATGTCACACAGCTCGTGCTGCAATCGATTTATTGAAAGACACGTTTGGTGACCGCCTAATTTCACGTTTTGGACCTGTGAATTGGCCTCCAAGATCTTGTGATCTGATTTAACACCGCTAGACTACTTTCTGTGGGCCTATGTAAAGTCATTGGTCTATGAGGATAAGCCACAAACGCTTGACCATTTGGAAAACAACATTCGCCGTGTCATCGAAAATTGAACGTGCAGGTTGAACTACATCCGCGCCAGCCGTGGCGGTCATATGCCAGAAATCATATTTAAGATGTAATGCCACAAGATTATCTTTCGGATAAATGAAATGCATGTCAATCGGAAAATTCATCTTTGTTCTATTGCAACTTAAAGTTCTATACATCGAAAAAAAAACACCCTTTATAGCTGCCTTTTGAGAGTTACGCCAAATTATTATGGTTGATTAAATATGTATGAGTTATAGGCGAATCAAAAGCTTTACAAGAGTCAGGACTCACCCACCCAGTCTACATAAGCTTCGATTACCATAAACTAGATAATTTGGAGTTTGCTTTGGCACAATAAAATTCGAGTGTAATATCAATTTATTAGACTATACAGTGTTGGTTTGTATCCCCAAATAATCAACCTTGTATGACCATGTGTTAATGTGACTGTGTTTGTTAGAGTCCTTATGTCTGTTTAATCTGTTTTTGTCTCACATTTCATTCGTTAATTTTATTCTTTGTTGACCGCTTAAGCGATCCACACCTCACTTCAGTGTTTGAATTTGAATATAGATAATTAATTGTTATAGTTGTAATAAAGATAGTTAAGAACAATCTCTAGGCGTGTTTTTATTACTCCACCTCCTGGTAACATAGAGAAAACCATAACAATAAGTTTACTTATACCTTTAATTCAGTCATGGGAAAAGTCTTTTGGTTTATTATACACATCAAGATGTATATTAGGTCGGGTCGATTTGTATGGATAAAAATTTCTCGATATTGTGCTATCGAGTTTTTGAAAACTTTTGGCAAGAGGAAATATTCCACTATGACATATCAAAAAACTCATTTTCGAGTCGCCCGATTTTAATTTGTTTCTTGTAATTACGTATGGGAGCCCCTAAAGGAGACGGGGTAAAGGGCCAGTGTATTCGAAAAAAATATTGGAGAGAAAAAATTACTGAGTGTTGGTCATACATTTCACTCCTCTACAGAGGCCACTCACTGTTTGGCGCCTCATAAGGGAAATCTTCCACCCATGTCACTGACCTGCCCCATGGTGACCAAAAAATATTCAAATCAATGACCAACCTCCCATTAATATTTTCTTTCCAATATTTTTTCGAATACACAAACTCCGTACATACCAAAAAAATAGGTACATTACTGTGACAAATATTTACCTGGCTATCCAGAGCCGGACCTGGCTTGACTGTACTATGAGCATGATGAAATTTTCGCCTAAATGATCCGCTTGGCGAATGAAATGTTTCTCCACTTTCTGAACTTTGTGTGCTATAACGTCTTTCTCTGGCTCGTTTCTGTTCATCGCGCCTCTTTCGCTGGCGTTTGATTGCCATTGCCGAATGGATTCCCACTGCATGCATTTTAGAGCTGGAAGAGAAATTTCGTATGAAATAAATAAAATTCCAAAAACAATTAAATTTAGAATTGACTTTGTATTTGTGAATTTCACAAATTCCGTGTTTCTGTGTGCTTGTAAAGGCCCTGATTCACTATCCTACTGAATCGTACGATCTGTTAAAAATGACAAAAGTGTTTTAGTCTGCACTAAAAGTGTAGTATGTGTGTGAAAGTCTTTTTGACAAGTCTGTCCGATTTATTAATTTTTGGAAAATTTTCAAAAACTGTCCTTTCCTATGCGATCAGAGTTGCCTTTTCAAAGTTGTTTACATATGTATAAGAGTGTGGCCGATTTGATGCGACTTCTAAAAGTAGGACAGAATTCTATCAGATTTAGCTAGTTAGCAATGTTCAGTGAATGAATCGTACGAATGAATAGGATAGTGTATCCAGTGCTGGGCAAAATACATGATCTGATGAATTTTAAATACAAAATTCATGAAAGTGGTATATTTGAAATACAAAATACAAATACTTTTTATTCCATGTATGTATTTAAAATAGAAAATACTGCATTCGAAAAGCAAGTATTTCAAATACAAAATACAGTGTAACAAAAATATGTATTTAAAATACAAAATACTTTTAGATAAAAAAAAAATTATTTTAACGAAGTTCCTTAACGAGGCTTGCTGGTAGTGGAAATTAGTAGAAATCGTCACGAAAGTGTGTGAGCTGTTTATATGTATTGGTGTACTGTCGACAAGCAATTGTGTATTGTAATTGTAATTGTACTCCAAAAATTTAAAGAAACATAAAATTTAAAAATTTCAAAAACAACACAAAATAAAACATACAGAGTTCACCTTGTATTACATTCAAAGATGAAAAACAAAAACGTAAGGAACTTCGTTCCTAACGGGGGTCCCCCGATCGCATTTCTTTTTTTTTCCTTCATAAACATCAGCTTTTCAAATGTGGTATCAAACAACCACTATTTTATGTTTGGTAATTAAACTATAGTATTGCCATTTTTTGGAAATAAAACAGTAGCAACATTTCCCATTTTTAATTGATGTATGAGCTTAATAATTTTCAGCGCACATTTTTAAACATCAATTAAAAATGTATTTGGAAAAATGTATTTTGAGAGCACAAATAATTGAAATACAAAATACTCAAGCGCTTAGTATTTAAAATACAAATACTAAATAAATTCATGAGACGTATTTAAAATACAAAATACGTATTTGTATTTTAAATACGTATTTCAAATACGGCCCAGCCCTGAGTTTATCACGTCCTTACACTGCAGTTACACGACCAAGTTTTGCTATCAAGTTTTTTTCACATACTGCTTGTCAAAATTCAATAAAATTGATAGCTGTGACGTAGGCTGCACGCAATTTCATAACAATTCCTTTTCAAGATGCCGTCAAGAAGAAAATTAAAAATAGCTTCTGCTAAAAAAATTTAAAGCAAAACCTCCTCTTCTATATTCTACATTAAACCCAGAAACTAATTCAGATTCTAAATCAATATTTATTTTAAACTATTTAAATATAATCATATATATATACAAATATCCCTTTTTAAAATGAATAAACTTAATGGAAATCAATGTAAATATAAAAGTAAAAAATTTGTTGGTTTTGCACGTAAACATTTTTATTTCTATTTTTAAGCTTGAATCTGTTTAATTTTTATCACTTTTAATTGCAACTTTCAAACAAAACAAAAAAATATTTGCAGAGAAAACGAAAAAAAAATTGTCGTCAGCTGTTTTCTTGATTGTGACTTGATGCTCTCTATGGAAAGCAAAAATTGTCATTAAGTTTACATCAATTTTCAAAATTGTCAGTGTATTAGTAAAAAAAATGTGAATGTATTAAAACTTGAAAGGCAAAACTTGATCGTGTAACCCCCAAGTTACATGCAGCATAGTTCAAATCATAGTTGCTATGATTGGCACTAACAATAAAAATTAAAAATTAATAATCATGCCTTTAGCTGGGAAACGATGCCATGCTTCTCAACAGCACACATTTTGCCCGTAAATTTATCGCTTTTGTTTTTATTTTATTACGTCGAGTATAAGAAACGCAATCTAGTTTTGCTTTTCGGATGGTTTTTTTAAAACTTGTGTTTTGGTTCGAAAAGTGTTGCTTTCAGTTGGGCTCTGGAATTGTGTCGAAATCATTTTTGGAATAACTTCGACATTTAGGAACTGATTTTCAAAATTCATTGTCAGCAGAATAATCGCATAAAAAAACCATGAAAATCGGAGAGACAAAATTTGTGTCAGGAATATGAGCTTTTGAATAACTCGCTAATTTTTGGAGCGATTTTCAAAATTTCTTCTTTAAATTCGTCGATTATTCTGTGCGGAAGTTGTTTTGGTTTTTGTAGGTGTTAAATAACACAGTATATCATGAAAAAAATTTACGGGGTTCCAACGATTTACCCCGGAGGAAAAGATGAAAAATATACGTATATTAGCGTTATAAAATATCATATCTGAATACTACTTTAGAGCCGGTTAAAGTTTCCCAGCTTTGTCCTATTCTAAGGCCGTGATTCACTATCCTACTCAATCGTACGATTCATTCACTGAAAATTGCTAGCTAAATCTGATAGAATTCTGTCCTACTTTAAAAAGTCGCATCAAAACGGCCACACTATTATACTTTTGTAAACAACTTCGAAAAGGCAACTCTGATCGCATAGAAAAAGATGGCTTTTGAAAATTTTCAAAAGATTAACAAATCGGACAGACTTGTCAAAAAGTCTTTCACACACATACACTTTTAGTCCAGACTATCACACTTTTCGGACACACATGTCATTTTTAACAGATCGTACGACTCAGTAGCATAGTGAATCACGGCCTCTAGCGGCATATCGGTATAAAAAAGTATGTTTTCTTTAGCGAAGTGCAGTTGTCGTGAAAATGGCATGTTTGTGATTAAATTTTATAAAAATCTCTTGTGAGTGCGTGAGCGTGATATAAAATTAAAATTTCATGCGTGATTACCATTTTAAGGTAGTTCACGAAATCAAATGTTAAAAGAGCAGATTTCTTGCATTAACTCTCCTGTTCTGCATGATCAAACGTTAAATGAATTTTTGGATAAGTATTACATTGACAAAGAAAATAGTTCGGAAAACAGTGGTATTGAATATTAAATTGCACCATAGATAAAAGTTAAAATTAGTGTCAGCTGTAAAATTTTAAAATACCAAGCAATCTAGGAGTGATAATCGACTTTTGAAGCTTTTGGCAGGAGAAATTTTGAGCATTGCAGAATGTTCTGTGTAAGACAAATGATGGTGTCTTACGACGTCAGGGCGGCTATTAAAAGGAAAGCAAAGCCTCGTAGTTGTCCGTTGTTTGCATAACTAAACGATTTGGCAATCGATATTGTGCCATCAATTTTTCGGTGGCTTGTGGCATGGGGTTGAAGTATTCGAAAAAGAGGAAAACAATTATTGTGGGTTGGTCTCTCTCATCACACTGATTTGCCCCAGAGTGGCCGCAGAGGGTATGACCAAACCGCATAATTTTTTCTCCCCTAGAGGCCAATTGCGAAACAATGATTCCTGACTTGCATTTCTGGTTGACCGACCCTTTGAACCAGATCCCCATGGGGCTTCATTGTTACACGGATTGATGCGTGGTATTTATGTATATAGAAAATACCACGGAACTGTTATTTCGTCTGCTGGACTTTTGCACAATTCTTCAAGCGGAAATTCGAGCAATTATGGAGTGTATTAAGGAGCTCAATGAAATGGCAAGGCTAGGATCTGTGAATATATTTACGGATAGTCAAATGGCCATTAGAGCCAGAGAGTTAAGTAACATAAGAGAGTTAAGTAACATAAGCTTGGTATGCGCGAAACCTTTCAATGCAGTTAAATCTGAGCTAAAGAACTGGATACATAGAGCCCATTTAACTCACCGGAAAAACGAAACCCGGGGAATCAATGCAAGAATTCCATGGGGGTATCCAGATGAGGAAAAAACGGGGGAATTGCTAAGACTTAGCAAGCCCGAATTAAGTAGATTGATGGAAGTTCTGACAGGCCACTCTCAACTACTGGCACATCTTAACCGCATTAGGAATAGCGGGAGTAGATGAGTGGGGAGGAAAACGAGACACTGGAGCACTATTTATGCCAGTGCCCCGCCTTCTCACAAATACGAACCCGACATCTTGGGAGAGACTCCTTACCAGACATTAAGGAACTTTGTGAAATCCACGGAGCGCACAACAAGCCTATACTAGCTTAGGTGTATGTCGCAAGACATGGGCAAACAAACCGCTCCAATCAACTTTACCTAACCTACTTATTTGTGAAATTTTCTAAGAAATCCGGTTTTTGCTATGTATCGGATATAAATGAATCGATACCAAAAACTTATTTTAGCTTCTTTTTCACCTATTTGAATAATAAACGCTGTTTTTTTTCTATTTGAGAACTTTAAGTTGGCATTACTGTTCAAGATGGCTACCGACTTAACAGCTGTCAAGTGATTTATTCCCAGTTTGGTTTGGCAATTCATCATGAATAGACTCACGCCTGAACAACGTTTGCAAATAGTGAAATTTTAGTGCAAAACGAGATTGCCGTTGTTTCCGATTTTCATAAGCGAATTTTGTTTAGCGATGAAGCGCGCTTCTGGTTGAATGGCTACGTTAACAAACAAAACTGCCGCATTTGGAGTGCAGATAATCCTCAAATGTATGTCAAAACACTGTTACATCCAGAAAAACAGACTGTTTGGTGCGCTGTATGGGCTGGTGGAATCATTGGTCCGTGCTTCTTCAAAAACGATGATGGCCAAAACGTTACAGTCAATGGTGATCGGTATAGAGCCATGATTACTAACTTTTTCATTCCTGAATTGAATAACCCTGATGTCCAGGAGATGTGATTTCAACAAGACGTTGCAATATGTCACACAGCTCGTGCCACAATCGATTTATTGAGAGACACGTTTGGTGACCGCCTAATTTCACGTTTTGGACCTGTGAATTGGCCTCCAAGATGTTGTGATTTAACACCGCTAGACTACTTTTTGTGGGACTATGTAAAGTCATTGGTCTATGCGGATAAGCCACAAACGCTTGACCATTTGGAAGACAACATTCGACGTGTTATTGCCGATTTATGGCCACAAATGTTGGAAAAGGTCATCGAAAATTGGTCATCCAGGTTGGACTACATTCGCGCCAGCCGTGGCAGTCATATGCCAGAAATCATATTTAAAATGTAATGCCACAAGATTATCTTTCGGATAAATAAAATTCATATCAATCGAATAATCCATCGTTGTTTTATTGCAACTTAAAGTTATATAGGTACATGGAAAAAAAAAATTTTGCAGGAAAATTTGTTTTCAAAAATTTTTTCAAAAAGTGCCCAGAAACCAGCTGTTTGCGAATAGCCGATTTTACTGAATTTTAATAACAAACGCATAACACAATATACAAACAGTCTGACCCATGATACAATTAACAAGGTAGCCTCGTCAGCTAAACCGTTAATCATCTGACTACTTTAGGTTGTCAAGAGATTGCAGAGATTAAAGGCAGCCAAAACGAGGTAGCAAAGCCGCATAATCTCAGTGCATCTCTCTTCTCTAAATGTAGAAGTGACGTCTTTTTGACAGTTTACATAAGTTGTACAAAAACAAAATGTATGTTATTTTTATTGAAGTTGTTCTTATTGTAGTGAAGAGGCTACCTTGTTAGTTGTATCATGGTCTGACCCAAAAACATGTTCTGGGTGTAGTAGTTTTCTCAGAAACGGCCTATCAGCAGCCTACAGACGGACATCGGTTAATCGATTTTTCTATCGATACCGATTCAGAATATATGTTCATATATGTATTTTTATGGGGTCGGAAATTAAAACTTGAGGAAGTTACAAACGAAATGACAGACCTCTATATTATACACTTGCTGTAGAGGGTATAAAAAATTTTAAATTGGTCTCCTCGAAAATATTTTTTTTTTCATGATATGATGTGGTGAAACATTTTTTTTTTCCTCATTCAGAAAGCTATCGAAAAATGTTTATCCACACAAATCGACTCGGCCTAAGTACAACACCTTTAAGTATTGAGATTGTCTTATTTATGTACATATGTATGTATATTTATTAAACAATATAAAATAATACACATGTTTGTGTGTTAGTTGACCTAAATATTTTTAACATAACAAATGCACGTCTGTACGTGCAGATATTCATAAAACAAGGAAGACGAAATATTTTATATATGTACATCATATGGATGTATAAAATGTAGGATATCATGCCACGCCCTGGAAAACAATTATTGTGACTTATTTTAAGGAATTTAAATTTCCAATCAAGGCCATTATTGGTTGAATTCTTTTTTTGGCCCAAGAATAACGCAACTCTTTAACGTGCCTTCGAAATAGAAATGATGCGTTACAATGAAGCCGAAGTAGACAGGATGTATTGAATTTTCTCAACAGGTTTGTATTACATACATATCCTATTAACTTTAAAATGAAAATGACTAATACGAATTCACACTCATATATTGATAAACAAGTGTACGAACTCATGCGTGTGTGCGTGTGTGTTTGCACATTATTTAAAAAAAATCATTGCAAATATTTTCCATTCATACATACACACACACACACACTCACACATGAATTTTCATTATTTATTTTTTACATACACAAATGTGTGTGTAAGAAATACATAAATCTCTGTGTATAGCTGTAAGTACGTAGTAAATTTTCATATCCATGTATACATACATACATATGTATGTACATATTCAAACAAAGGATAATAAACACTTGGTCATTATTTCTAAATTATAGGTATGTATGTATTTATTTTCTGCGCAACTTACCTATGAAATCTTTTTTATGTGAGAAGAAAGTAATTTGTTTAAAACACGTTTGCCCTGATTCACTTTTTCTACACTAATTTTTCATTTGTTTTCTACTACTTCACTGTACATTCTGATGTGGTGAAACATGCATTCTTGCTTACATACATGTGTATATGTATGTGCCGTGTTCATTTATTTAGTTTCGTAAAATCATGCACATAATTACGTTTGTTTTGCAGAAGTTAATTCACTTAATAACGATTTGCCAAATGAAGAAGTGTTTTTTTTTGTAACTATTAAAGATCCCAAGAAGTTTGTATCAACAGTCGGCAATAACGAAACAATGGTGTAAACAAGGGAGTAGTTGTTGGCTGCAAGCGATTAACTGTTTTGTGTATCGATTTTCTACACTTGGCGATTTGTGGAAATTAAGAGCGAAGTTATTTTAATATATTTAAAACAAATTTATGCTCTACCACTCTATTTCTTTTTGGTTTTGTAATTTAAAAAATTAGCTTATGTATTAATATTTATTTAGTTTATATTTAGCACAACACTAAATGCAAATTTATTTATTTATTTTTTTTTTGCAGCAAAAAATTGTGTTTTTGTATGAAAATGATGACTTGTTATGCTGGTGAACAAAATCTACTTTATCCTTTTTCCTGTCACATAAGAAACAAAGCTTTTTAAGCTTGCGTTTAATATGTATGTAGAACTGACGTCAAACTTGGACAAGAACCAAGTACTGTATTGTACTGTATTTTCACATGTCAAGTTTTACACGAACCAGCGATGCCACCACGTGTATAATTATAAAAATCCATGCTATTAAAATTTGTTGTATAATTATTGTCTCATAAAATTTTTCTATAATTTAAATACTATTTTACGATTTACTCTGTACTTAGAGTGCCGTGTTATTACAACTTATGTTACTACAATTGATTAGAAATTCCTAACAGGAAATAAACTGCCTCAATAGATTTTATGAGGGAGAGTGTTGATGTACATACATATGTGTACATTTTGCACCAACTATTGAAATGTTTGAAAATCAGGAGCTAATTGTAATATTAATTTTTCGTTGATAACTCTAACGGCCATTTGCACAATACAGTGCACTGGCGATAGAAAAGGTTTTAAGGAAAATTCAACTAAAAGTTGTGTAAAATCCTGATGATAAAAAATGCTATAAACGATCGAAAACTATTTTCTTCGACATCGATTTTTTCGGATCGGAAAAATGTGTTCCGACATCGGTCATCATCGGTTAGTATACCAAAAAGCAAGTCTGTTGATTAAAGAAGGTGGGGAAACCTTAGAATAAGTAGCCAGGCTTTGAAAGAAATGAGTTTTATAGGTTTGTAGAGGGGGTCGTGTACCTCACAAAACTGAAGTCGAAGTCTGCCGGAGATTTTTTGGTTTATTAATAATTCGATGTTGAAGTTGCGGAGTTTAGCTAGGAAAATATGAAAATGTTGATGAAACAGTGCTGCCAGAGGATATTTTTAGCACAGAACATAAAACCGCCAACTCACAAACGGGTTTTCAAGTAAATTGCAGCTTCTTAAATTTCTGCCAAAAGCAAGCAAAAATATGAATATGGCAATGAAAAAAAAAAGATTATAAATTATTTCCGATATCGATCCATATTTTCTCGATATGTACATCGAAACCATTTTTCATCTATAAACGAGTAAAATATTTTGTGAGGCTAAAAAGTAGTTAAGGAGTTAGAGAGATATTTTGAAGACAGACTTTTTTTTTGATATCGGTTGAAGCCGAGATATAACGCAATCCGATTTTTGAAAGTTTGCCTGGACTGCAATAATTTTTTTGCGTTCTGTTTTTTTAAGTTTGCATAAAATAATTTTTGGTGGCGAAAAGTATCTATAATGCTACACAAAAGGCATTAGGTTGCAGAAAATGAAAATCTCTGAAATCGGTCCATGCATAGCCCAAACCGGTTCAACAGTGTATACATAAGTAAGTACATGCGAAAATGACTTTTGGGAAGGGCTTTTAAGATTTGGCTCGACTCGTTTGAGTTCTACATATTTTTCTAAAAGTAATAGCAAATGGAGTGAATACTTGACCAGTTTTTCGAGTCTAGTGGCTAGATGAGCTGTGTCAACCAAATGTTACTAATTTTTGGATTAAAAAGATTATAAGCGATTTCAGAAAAAAAAATTTAATATAAATACAAATGTATAAGTTTTTTTTTTTGTTTAAAATGTAAATTGCATAAAATATGAATACCAAAAACAAGAAAATCAATATACTAAAAAGAGACTATTTCTCTTGCGCATTCGGCACAATTATTATAATCCAATACATTCATTTGAAGTTCTCTAAGTTTATCTAAATACATCATATGGCTCTTTGACCGGGTGTTTTTATACTTTACACCCTCAATGAATTTTGATATAATATACGAAATCCAAAATAAATTAGTTTTGGGTTCAAACCTTTCCCACTTGTCGCTAAAAAGTAAAAAAAAAAAAAAATGGTGAGATTTCTTATTTTGGTATATGAATATACAAACATACTTAGTAAGCTCACGCATAATGCGATATATTTCAAACTGATAGTCACCGGTAGCAGAGAAAAGTTCTTCGTCATTGGAAAGATCATTAAAATAACAATAGTCACTAAACGTCATACGAGATAGGGTATAATCAATAATGGTTATTGCGATGCCCTTGGTGGGCACAGTCAGTACTTCGCCATCTAGCTTATAAGATATATTTTGTTGGTCTGTGTTGAGAACTAGTACATTGCCCCAGTGCAAATCACGGTGCTCAAATTGATATTCTCTTTCTCCAACTGCCAAAGTTAATATTATCTGAAAAATTTATTTTAGAAAGTGTTGTTTTAATTTAGTGTTTTCAAGTGTTTTACTTGCTGTAATGCAGAAAATGACTGCTCAGCACTCTTAAAACAGAATGCTTCCATGTCCTGGCCACCAAACCCCAATTCTAAAACAATATATAGCTGACTGCTGGTAAAGCATTTGGGATGATCGTTTTCCGATTCTTTTATCAAGTCATAATCTTCCCATAGTTTTTGCAAATGTGAAGGATATTGGCCTTTAACGCATCTAACCTGATAATAAAAATAGTAAATTGTGCAAAATTCAAACATTAGACAATGCGTGTATGTTTTAATACCCTTTTAAGGTTTACAAAGCCAGGTGTTGTATTTTGTCCCTTGCTGTCGCTATTTAAGCCGGAAAGCTCCATGGAAATTATAATTTCCGGAAGAATTTGCTCATAAGTTTTTTGTGGTTCGCCATTAACAAGCTGTTTGCCCTCAATGGGTATTACTTTTAATACAGTCTTCTGAGCTGTGCTGTTGTCCAAATGTTTTGTCTTAGGATTATAGTGCACAAAAACTTCCCCAAAAGCTCCCTCCCCAATTTTGCAACAGCTTCTTAAATAATCCTCGTTGTAAGCACCCTTGAATGCAAGTACTCGGCGCTGCCCACAACGTTGCAATATCTGTCGTTTAAACTCATTGCATTCTAAACTATATGTTGATCTTAGACTTGTTCTAGCCTGGTCGGAGTTTGGACGTATACAAATTGATTTGCGGTTGCCAGCGACGCTGATAATTGGTACCAAGGATTTTGGTCTCTCCACAACAATTGAATTCCGCGCTTCTCGATGGTGTCTCTTCTTAGTTTCTTGATTCACACTCTTATCTACAAGTAAATTTATTTCATAAATTTTGCAGAAATTCCTAATTGTCAGTAAGCAAAATTTGTACAATTTGTTGCATATAAAAACAGGGAAAATTAAAGAAAATTATATAATTAAGGAAGATTATTTTAAGCACTCTACCAATCCATTTATAGCGATCGAAATCATTTTTCTAAACTTTAGAAAGTGCAAAAATATTTTAAATATTTCATAGCACTGAGTTGATGGGTTGAAAAAGACTCGCTTTTCCAAAGTTTTTCTCGTTGCACAAATTTCGAATTTCGCAATCTTTTCGATATTCGAAATAAGGACGCGCGGCAGACAACTGAAAATATTGTACGGTTTTACCCAACTATCTTAATCAATATATCAAAGCAAAGATGTTTTAAAATCTTAAAAGTGGCATTTTTGGAGAAAAAAAAAATTAAAAATAGCTATGTAGTTTTTTTTTTACAAACGAGAACGGCATAAAGTTCAAATTTTGTGCATGATAGTTTATGGTTACCTTTTTAGGAGAAATTATGGAGCTTCCAAATCGGAAGTGTTTGTCGCAGTTCTTGGTCGAATTGCGATGTTTAAATTAAAATTCTTTAAGCTCTGTTTAAAGAGGAAAGGTTTTTAATGCAACTAAGTGTTGGAGGTATCCCCAAAATACAACTCTGCATATTAATTCTTTATTTTGCTTTCTTGATTATCTTTACATATTATCTGATTTATCTATTTGAAATAAGCGTTAGATGTATTTTTTACGTTATTGTTCATTCCTAATAAAACTTTTGCTTTAACACTAAGTACTTTACATCCTAATGCAGAAACGATTTTTATGAAATTAGTTTTTCAATAATTTCAAAAGTATATATTTGTAACTTTTGTTTAATTGTTCATAAATACATACTTGTTCGTTAGAAGTTGTTCAAAAAGTATGTAATTTTTCATTGCAATGGTTTAGATCGCCTAAAATGACTTTCCTTATCGGAAAAATATGGAATTATAGAAATAATTGAAAACAACATTTTGATCCTATATTAAATACTATTAACTTAAGTTATTTTTCTGGAAGATACCAACAAGCTGTTGTTGAAGCATTGAAAAGAAATTTAAGAATATGTTAAGAAAAATCAGGTTCACTCATGGAATATACTTTGGTTCAATTCATTCGTTTTAACTGGGAGACTTTTCCCTAAATTTTTACAAAAACTCATGAAGTTCAATGGCAGGCTTATGGAAAAATTATGCGATTTGCTCCGAAATTAAAACAGGTAGCATGCACTTGAAGCCATAATTCAATAGCAGTCTTGTCATGACAAGTGTTTAGTGGGAAATTAATAAAAAAAATTTGATAATTCTTTGTAAAAAGAAAAAAAGGTATAAAAATTCTTTAGACCAAGCTTTTGGGAGGACATAAATTTTCTGTAAGAAATATTACATATATTACGTAAATTATAGATTTTTTACCTGGTAGGCAATTCATTGTGCGGCGTAAGCAGTTCACTGACCTCTGCCACTTTCCAGGTTGCAAGTCAATTTTAGGGCACATCTGGTTGGTATCAAAAGCCATCTTTTTATTATTTACATTTTCTGTAGTACTATCAGATATATGTTCCTCAGCAAAGCAGACATTTTTTCTATTCTTTGATTTCCATTTTTGTTTAACAAGTGCTAGAGGAGAAACTTCCAACGAATTTATGAAAGCTCCAGTTTTATTTTTAGAAGCATTTATATCACTAAGTTCCACATTTACTACAATATTATCATTGATTGGTGTAGCACTAAATTCTGTTCTGACTTCGTTTGTGTTTCGATTTCTGTTATTGCTAAAATATCGCAGGTCCCAAATACCAATCGGAGAAAGTGTACACATGAACGGATTATTTGATGTACTCTTTTTAATTGGGGTTGAAACGATTTTTGATTTAATTTGCTTGTTTCTTTTAGCTTTCTTTTCTTGTGGAACATCAAGGTACTGAGCATTATTAGTTGATGGTACTACTCCAATATTATCGCAGGTGCTCTTATTTTTTGCTTCACCATCCCCAACAACTTTTGTTAATCTCGAGTTGTCGAAACAACTATTTTCGACACTAGAGTTCATATTAAATGAAGCTCTAATATCTCGTTTAATGACATTCAATTCCCTCAAAACACTAAAAAATCTTATGTTATTTACTATAGTTACATTTATTTCATAATTTCTTACGGCCTTTGGTCCAGTAATTTGTCAAAAGAGTCTTTCCACACATCGTCCGGTAATGTATCGTCTTCCGAAATATTCATACTGCTTATAGCAGTTATAAGAATTTGTAGGGGTTAGTTGAAAAAAAAAACACAAATATATTGGCAATATATAAAAAAATAAAGTTGTTGAATTTCTTTTTAAAAATGTATGTTGATTGCAAAAGCGTTTGTGAATGCGCCTTGTTTTGGTCGTGACTACATCACCAGCTAGTGCCGAGGAAGTATCGCTCTTTTCAAATATAAAACTTCTAAGTATAAGTGGCAACGTAGATGCAAGGCGAATTCATTACAAGGTAAGCTTGGGAGCAAGGCGGATTAACTACCCTGCAAGAACAGTGATGGTCATATGATCCATCATATGACCGACACTGCTGATGGGTTCATACATCAGGGTTTCTATCATTTTCTTAAGGGAAAAATGAAAAAACTTTTTTAAACCAGCGTTACCACCTCAGCAAAGTGATCACTCAAAATCTTTTTTGCAAAATGCCTACAAAATTACATATAATGCTATTAATTTTATTATTATTAAATAAAAAAATAATTTTTCGAAAATTTTCAAAAAAAAATTCAAAGAGAATATAATAAACTATATTTAGAGAAAAAATGGACAGATGAACCTATAAAAACATTAATGCATACACGTAGTTCCAAATGAAATTGCCAAATTTATACGGGAAAATCAAAATACTATAACAATCATTGTAATGGCAACGCTGAAACCTATAAAATTGCTCTGCATGTGTTAGTAATTAAGTTGTTAATGTGTTGGTTTCCATCGTGATACAATTAAAAGGTAACCTCGTCAGCTAAACCGTTAATCATCTGACTACTTTAGGTTGTCAAGAGATTGCAGAGATGAAAGGCAGCCAAAACGAGGTGTACAAAAACAAAATGCTAGTTATTTTTATTGATGTTGTTCTTATTGTAGGGAAAAGGTTCCCTTGTTAATTGTATCATGGGCGAATCAAGTAATGGATTCGCCTTGCAATCACCTGTGCTACCAAGTTTACCTTGAATTAATTCGCCTTGGACTGCTTTTTACGTGACGTCAAGAACTGCTGATCTTTTTAGATCTTGCTTTATCAAGAAACAAGTGATATTATTTTTTATTATTATTTAAGAACAAATTTTAACATGAATCGGTGTTCGCAACTTTCTGCACAATTTTTAAAATTGAGCAAAATTTCTATTACAAGATCTCATTTTACTTACCACCCAGACAAAAATGTAATTGCAGCTAGTCCGTTGGGTGTACAGAAGATGAATATGTTTCAGGCGATAAATAATGCAATGGATATTGCTTTGGAACAGGATGAAAGTGCATTGTTGTTTGGCGAAGATATAGGTTTCGGTGGCGTTTTCCGTTGTTCAATTAATTTGCGAGATAAATACGGAAAAGATCGCGTTTTCAATACACCACTTTGCGAACAAGGTATCGCTGGATTTGCGATAGGAGTTGCTAATGTTGGCGCTACAGCTATAGCGGAAATACAGTTTGCTGATTACATATTTCCGGCTTTCGATCAAATTGTGAACGAAGCAGCTAAGTGTAGATATCGTAGCGGCGGTCTATTTGACTGTGGGTCTCTAACATTTCGAGTGCCTTGCGGTGCTGTAGGTCATGGAGCTTTATACCACAGTCAAAGTCCCGAAGCATATTTTGCTCATACACCTGGATTGAAAGTAGTTGTACCTCGAGGACCAATAAAGGCCAAGGGGCTATTGTTGGCTTGTATTAAAGATCCTAATCCTTGTATAATTTTTGAGCCTAAAACTTTGTACCGCGCAGCTGTCGAAGATGTACCTGTTGAGAGTTTTATATCTGAGTTAGGTAAAGCTGATGTTCTCCGAAAGGGTAAAGATGTAACTTTAATTGGTTGGGGAACACAAGTTCATGTTCTACTCGAGGTGAAATCAAATTTACTGAACTTATACATATGTATGTATACCATAATTTTTATTATTTTAGGTTGCGGATATGGCAAGCCGTGAGTTAGGAGTGGATTGCGAAGTAATTGACTTGGTTTCAATACTACCCTGGGACAGAGATGCGGTGGCAAAAGTAAGTTTCAAAAATATCAAATATGTACACCCAATCGTGTTTTACACAATATAGTTTAAAAAATATGTTTGTCCTAGTGGACAGATGCACAGAAGAACAAAAAGAACAAGTGAACAAAAAGAATAGAAATGAACAGCCGAACTGAACAGAATCACTCTGTTCGAAAGAACAAGTTCGTTTATGAACAGCACAACACTAGTTGCAAGACGAAAAAACGTTTTCTGTATTAAAATTTTGTGATTCTAGTAGTTGAGTTTCAAACATTTCTTTAAGAATTTTTCGAGTCTACTGATGTCATGAATTGATTAGAAAGAACGAAATGTCGGCGGCATATAGAGAGAAAACTTTATTAATCAGTTCTACTTTTAGACCTAAAATAATAAATATACGTTATCTGCTTCACTTATCAATTTTGATCACAGTGAAATTTTAAGAACTACCCAATCATGGCTATTAAAATGAGATAGTTATGTTATATATTATGTAAGAAAAACTGAATCGAAAAAAACAGTCTACTCTATATATATATGTATATATACATACATATATATATATATATATATATATATATACAGTGGTGTGAAAAATAATAGGGACAGTTGTACGTAGATTATATATTGCACAGAAAACTTTGTAAAATACTAATATTTCTTATTTATTATGCCTCCTTACTTTATTTTTGAGTACCAACAACAAACTCTTGCTTTTTTGAATTATATTACTTTTATTTTGTAAAGTCGTTGTTATTTAATAAAGTAAACTACTATATTGTTCTGTGAAAAAAAATAAGGACACTTCATGTGTTTTTGAATATTAATTAAGGACATATGAAAATTTTTAGCTATTGAGCGCTAATTTATAATAAACAGCTTTCAGTCTAATATTTTGTTGAGGATCCATTATTGTCCAAAACTGCTCGACATCGCTTAGGCATTGAATCAACAAGATTATTACATAATGAAGCCGGTATTGAGTTCCAGGCAGACTGAACATGCTCCCAAAGATCATCACAGTTTGTTGGGTATATGTTTTTTAAAGAACTTTTGACTATTTGCCATAAATTTTCAATCGGATTAAGATCCGGAGATTGTGCTGGCCATTCTAGAACAGTAATGCTGTTTTCTTTAAGCCACTTCATTGTGCATTTCGCCTTATGTTTCGGGTCGTTGTCCTGCTGGAAGACCCATATTAGTGGCATTTCTTCTCTTGCATATGGTAGCATGCTATTTTGTAAGATTTCAATGTAATCCGTGGCTTTCATTGTGGTTTTAATACGGTACAGGGGTCCCACGCCATAGTATGAAAATGAACCCCATACTAAAATGCTACCAGAACCATGCTTGACCGTCTTAAGCGTGTATTTTGGGTTGTAAGCAGCATTAATCGGTCGTCTAACATTATGAAAACCTCGGTCTGAATTAAACAAATTAATTTTTGATTCATCAGACCAAAGTATGTTTCGCCACTTTTCTTTGGGCCAGCCAATATGTTTTTCTGCAAATCTTAATCTTTGTTGGACGTTCTTTTTTGATAATAATGGAACCTTTCTGGGACTTCGACTCTTAAGGTCTTCAGAAATTAAGATTTTACGGATTGTAGAAGCATCAATTTCAATATCTAAATCATGTTTTATTTGATTTGAAGTTATAAATGGGTCTTTCTTAACACATCGTACGATATTCCTCCGTACCGCAGGCGTAACTTTAGGCTTTCTGCCACGAGTTTCTTTCTTGGGAACCCATTTAATGGCATTTTCTACCATAGTTTTAGAAATTCCAGGGAGCTCAGCGATTTTTCGGTAGGATTTTCCAGATTTGTGCAACATATGAATATTTTGTCGTACGGCTATATTGCAGTGTTTAGATCTCCCCATATTTGCCTGATACATGGAAAATTGTAATGGCATTCAATGATATCCCACACCTTCACATTTTTAAAACGATTATACTTACAAGACACTAAAATTGTCCAATCACTGTTTTAAATAATTGTCGAAACCTCCACGTGTCCTTATTATTTCGCACAGCTAAAAACCAACTAGTTTTTTTAAAAACGTTCTTATTTTTAAAGCACGTATACTGAAAAAAAAATTTCTAACGGGATATTTTTCTTTAATTAAGCTCAACAACAAAACCTTCTCATTAATTGCGATTTCTTCCATTCTCTGTGCTTTCTCATGAATTTTAAATAGAGAATGTTACTGTCCTTATTTTTTTTCACACTACTGTATATATATATATATATATATATATATATATATATATATATATATATATATATATATATATATATATATATAATATATAGTATATAGAGTTTGCGCTTATGAATTAAGCAACTAAAAATATTTCAATTAAAATGTTCGTCCACAGCCAAACTAGTAGAATTTAATGGTTAGCTATAATTAAGTATTTGGGCTTAAAATTCTAACATATTTTATTATGTCTTTTCAGTCTGCCAAAAAAACTGGGCGAGTTATTGTTTCTCACGAAGCACCTTTGACACAAGGGTTTGGTGCGGAGATTGCTGCTTATATCCAAGAAAAATGTTTCTTACATTTAGAAGCACCAGTTAAGCGTGTAACTGGCTGGGATACTCCATTTCCTCACGTTTTTGAACCCTTTTATTTGCCAAACAAATTCCGTTGCTTGTCAGCAATAAAAGACGTTATTGATTATTAGGTATTTACATGAATACGTGTATATATGTACATATTTAATTATAAATGAGAGAACTCTAATTATGTATAGTGCGACTTTATTTTTATGTAACCGATGCATTTAATAGTTTAAAATATTAACAATTGTTAAAATATGTATGTAAAATGATAATGATAGCGTAATATTATTTTATAGTATGTATATTTATGTACATGTGTATGTATGTAATACATACGTGCATTGCTTTCAAATTGACAAATAAAATTTTTTAAAGTTCTACTTATGCCTTTCATTTTAAAAGTTACGCAACAGAACACTCGTGACCCACTGTCCTGTTAAGGCCGGTACAAACTGTTTGCGGAAATCGAGATTCTCCACCAAAAATGCTAAATACACTACTCAACAAATGAAAATGTTTCAATCTTCATCGCGCTCTAGCTCAATTTTTAAGTTTTTACTTGTGATTTATGTTACAAGAGAAAAAGTTAATTTTATAAAGGTGTCAGCTAGCTGTTTCGAAGTCGCCACGCTTCTAATCAGCGCCCATAACTTTGGCGTACCTCCACTTGTACAACTCGTCTACCAAAGGGGTAAACTTATAGGTGCTCCGTTCTAGGAGCTATCATCAGGTTATTTAATTTCAAATACATTTGCTTTTTAAAATATACCTATATTAATTCAAATATGAACTTAATTATTTATTTGTTTTAAGAGCCAATTGAAATGTATTAATCCAGGTCCAAAAATTAACCTTTTCAAAATGTTTTCTGTCTTTTTCAGCTGTCTATATGTCGCCGACATGTCGGATTAATATACCTAGATTAAGTTTAAATAAAAATGACGCACAAAAGAAGCAACTTTCAAGGAAACATGGGACAAATGAAAATGTTATTCTCTTTATACATCCAAGGTATTTGTATTTGACTTTGGATCAATGATTTAATTTATGTCCATACATACAAAATAATGCTTCTTGGTATAAATACAATTTGTATTTATTTGCACCCAAAATTGAAAAAAAAAAATATTTTGTCAACTAGGTGTTATCATATTATAGTTACTATAATAATATACCTTCACCATTCGAAAGCAGCTTCGGCTGCACTGCTCCTCCGAATGGCAGAGAAGAAAGAGGAGCTGGTCCTAGTCCAGGAACCCTGGCTTCACGGAGGCAAAATTCGTGGACTAGCAAATAACGGCTATAAGCTGATATACAAGAATGGCCATGGTAATATCAGATCTTGTATATTGGCTAGACGCGATTTGAATGTCTTCATTTTGTCTGATTACAGCGATGGAGATACAGTAGCGGTAGCGTGGGAGACGTGTGATGGTACTTTTGTCATTGTCTCCAGCTACATGGCTCATGAATGTGAACCACCACCATCCATGGTTCGGGATATAATCCGCATGGCCAGACGAAACAGTTGTTATTGGAGCAGACGCCAACGCTCATCATGAGGTATGGGGAAGCTCGGATACGAACACAAGGGGTGAGTTAATGTTTGACTTTATTCTCTGTAGTGACTTAGATGTTATGAATGTTGGATCCGAACCCACTTTTGTTGTTGCAAATAGAAGTGAGGTTCTTGATATTACGCTAGCAAGTGCTAGGCTCTCTGATATGGTCAGGGAATGGAAGGTGTCTAGTGACTGCTCATTCTCTGACCACAGGTACATTGAATTTGAGATAGGAATTCAGGTGGTTGGCTTAACGTCCAGAAGAAACAGGAGGAAAACGGATTGGGAGATGCATAGTAGACTGCTATCAAATCTCCTCCCGGAACCTCCGGTGATAAGAAACTGCATGGACATTGAATCGGCTGTGGATCTCTTGAGACGGCCACGACTGAGTCTTGCAGACCTAGTGTCTACCGAGGTAGGAGTAAACCACCTTGGTGGAATGTGGATATAGCGAGAGCTCGTAGAGAGTCGCGAAGTTTATTTAATGAAGCAAAAATATTGGGAAACTGGTCTCAGTACAAAGCTTCAGTAAACAGATTCAAAAATCTGATCAGAAGTGCGAAGAGAAAGTCCTGGAGATCTTTCTGCAGTGGAGTGGAGGGGGTCTCTGAGACCAGCAGGCTTCGCAAGATTTTATCAACTACGAAGAACATTCCGAGTTTCGTGAAGAAACAAAATGGTAGTTGGACGACCAGCACCCATGAGACCCTTGAGGCACTCATGGATGCTCACTTCCCGGGATGTTCTCCCAATGAGGAGGAGTCCATCAACGAGGAACGGTATGGCCATGGGGGCGATCTGTTACACATTGACAGAAACAAGATCCTCTGGGCGATGAATAGCTTCCATCCATTCAAGGCACCGGGTCCAAATGGTGTCATACCTGCGGACTTGCAAAGGAATGCCGAGATTGTAATGCCATGGCTGTTAGGGATATACAGGGCCTGTGTCAGATGGTCCTAAGTACCGACATCGTGGCGAAGGTGTTCAGTGGTCTTTATTCCGAAAGGAGGGAAGACTTCGCACACCACTCCGAAGGATTTTAGACCTATAAGTCTGTCATCCTTTCTCTTGAAGACTCTAGAACGGATCATAGATCTGCAACTAAGAGCGTCTATTAGTCGAAACCAATGGTCCAACTCTCAGCATGCCTACACTAAGGGCAAGAGTGTTGAGACTGCACTGCACTCTCTTGTGGGTTTCATAGAAAGAAATCTGGAACAGGGTGAGTATACACTGGTTGCCTTTCTAGATATAGAAGGTGCGTTCAATAATGTCGAATCAGGAGCTATAATTAGGGCTCTAAGCGGACTGGATATTCTGGATCGGTCGGCTGTAAGCTTCGTACGGAACTTGCTGACAAACAGGGTCATAACTTCTAGTATGGGGCAGGCCACCGTCTGCAGAGTGGCAAGCAGGGAGGCGTTCTCTCTCCACTTTTGTGGAATATTGCCCTTAACTCATTATTGTTGGAGCTAGACTCCAAAATGTTTAAGACTGTCGCATATGCTGACGATATTGCTGTAGCGGTTTCGGGAAAGTATCCTGAAATCCTCTCGCAACAGATGCAGGTGGCACTGACGATCATAAGTGGGTGGAGCACCAACAGTGGCCTTAGTGTTAATCCGCAGAAAACGGAGCTTGTTCGCTTTACTCGGAAATAGAAGCCTCCGATGTTCAGCCCACCAAATTTAAACGGGATTGAACTCGGACTTAAAGAGGTTGCGAAATATCTTGGCACTTATCTCGATTCCAAGCTTACATTGGCAACGGAATGTTAGGGAAAGAGCCGGTAAGGCAGCTGTTGCCTTATATCTATGTCGAAGAGTCATTGGTAGGAACTGGGGAATAAGCCCCAGAAACTTATATTGGCTTTTCGGCGCGGTAGTGAGGCCCATACTGGTGTATGGGTCGCTTGTATGGTGGAAGGCGTTGGAAAAATCCACCTATTGCAAGATCTTTGAAAGGATTTTGCGTACGTCGGCCTTGATGGTAACTGGAGCAACCGGCTCAACACCATCTAAGGCACTCTTTACGATGCTACACTGGTTACCAGCCGATCTCATGGTCAAGGAAACTGCTATGAATTCGGCAACACGGTTAAAATCAGGTGGCATGTGGAGGGATGCTGTCTTAGGGCATGCATCGATAATAGGAAGACTGGCTGACTTTCCAGATCGAATAGACTACTGCTCACCGGCCCCAATGGCCGAAAGGGATTTCAGAGTAGATCTGTCGGGTGCATCCTTAGATAGTGTCGTATTAGATCAATCAGAGGATGTATTCCTGGTCTTCACGGATGGTTCCAAGTCGAGCACTGGGGTTGGGGGTGGTATCTTCATTCCCTGATTTCAAAGGAGGATCAATTTTAGGCTACGGAATGAGTGTAGCGTCTTTCAGGCCGAAGTTGCGGCGATAAGAAGGGCGGTAAACTGGATGAGGTACTATAGGATATACGGTGAGCATATTGTTATCTGTACCGACAGTAAGGCCGCCATTAAAACGCTTGCGGGTGTTTACTCAACATCTCGGTTGGTTCAGGAATGCCGGGTATCTCTAAACGAGATAGCGAGACATTCTGATCTGGAGCTTCGCTGGGTACCTGGACACAATGGTGTGTCCGGAAATGAGATAGCGGATGAACTGGCAAGATCCGGTTCCCGCCTTCATCAGGAGGATATTGACGAATTCGTAGGTATTCCTCTCAATAGCTGTAAGCAGCAAGTACAACGACAGCTGCTAAGAATCGCGCAGGATAGGTGGTCGAACGAGATTACCTGTCGAATATCGGGTCTTACATGGCCCAGGTATGAGCATAGGAAGACTATGGCCTTGCTGGACTTTCCGAGGCATAGGCTCCATACCCTTGTGGCTGTTCTAACTGGACATTGCCACATGGGAGCACATGCGAGAAGACTGAATCTTCCATACAATGATTTCTGCAGAGGTTGCAGAGATGAGGAAGAGGAGGAGAGTGTTGAACACTTTCTCTGCAGATGTCCTGCCCTCTCTAACAAGAGAGTGAATTGCTTGGGAAGACCGACACTAGATGGATTACCGGAAGTGTCGGAATGCGGTTTGGACAGGGTGGAATCCTTCATCCGTTTATCGGGCTGGTTCAGGGTGGAACCGGTGGAGCTTGTGTAGGGAGATCTCCCTACAACCTTTTTCGGGTAACACAACGGGACCTTTTCTAGGACCCAAGTGAGTCGGTCTCAGGACCGGCGGCCCTCGAAACATAACATACTCTATATGTGGTATGTACATATAACTATTTCATTTATTTTATATTCCTTAAAAGATATACATATGTACATAAATAGGTAATGATGAAACTAGAATTGATTGGTTATGTTTAAAAAAATATTTAATTACAACTTTTGTTATTGACATTTTTGACAAAATTGTTTCGCAAGGCTCTAACCCCTGGTAAAATGAAGATTGGAGCTAGACTCAAAGAATTAGCTGTATCTTCTAAGGTTTTGGAGACATCAAAAAGGATGTTCCAGTTTTGCATAGGGAACCACAATTCCTATCCAACGATACCACAATCAATCGATTCTGAAGAAGTTGACATTTTTTAACAGGCTATAGCTCATGGTAAAATGAAGATGGGAGCTAGAGTCAAAGAGTTAGCTGTATCTTCTAAAGTTTGGGAGACATCAAAAAGGTTGTTGCAGGTTTGCATAGGGCGCCACAACTCCTATCCAACGATACCACAATCAATCTATTCTGAAATGTCTTAGGAACGATTTAATCAGGTGCATGCAGCACAACTGGACCAAAAATGTAAAAATTTGCAAATTCCACAAATTGATTTGAAATCGTTTATGAAAGGTTGTCGCATGCATGAATGCGCCTGAATATATTTTTTGTGTTGTGCAAATTTTTAGCGAACTTGGAGCTGGTGTTTCAGTTTTGTTATTTGCAACTGACTAGTCGCCTCTAATCCTTTTTGAATATATTTTTGGGTTGTGCAACATTTTCGCGCTTTTGGTCTAGTCAGTTGTGTTGCTTGCAACTGCCTAAATTGTTTCTAAACCATTTTGAATATACAAATGTGAACTTAATTATATATTTGCTTTAAGAGCCAATTGAAATGTATTAATTCAGGTCCAAAAATGAACCTTTTCACAAAATTTTTGTTGTATCTTTCAGCTGTCTATATGCCGACGACATTTCGTTGGTGCTAATCAACTCATCAGTAGACTTGAAAAATTCTTAAAAGTCTGTTTGAAACTTAACTACTTATTCCATAATTTCCATGAACAGAACGAGAATCAGAAATGTTCAAACAAACCTCTAACCACAGTTGTTTTGTGCCTTTAACACAGCAAACATTTCTTTTTTCGTTTTGCAACATTTCTACTTTTCTTTCCAACCTGACAGCTGAAAATGTTGTTCAAACAAACATTTAACACAGTAAACATTTCTTTTCAATATATTGATATACATAGGTATGCTTACATGCATACCTATGTATATGTTTTTAGTCGGAGAATCATTGCATTGTTTTTAAGTATTTCTAATTCTTTTTCAATGATCAAAAGTAATCAATAATCAAAACTAGTCCCAATTATTTTTAGATACTTTGCCTTTTATAATTATTACTATGCAGAAATTGCCTGAAGAAGAATAATATAATCACTTACGATTCTTTTTGAAAAAGAATATAATTGATTTGTAATCATAATCAAAATTTAACAGCTCTGGCGTAGTTGAGAAACTAATTGCATAAAAAGTGCTATCAAATTTGCAATTAAAGGGATCTGTAATGCGTTTTAAAAAAGGGTGAAACGTAAAAATATAATACACAAACATGTTTTTTTTTAGAATAACAATATTAATAGTTTTTTTCAAATAATTTATTTAACTTTTTTCACAACAATTATGCATACAACACTTCAAAAACATTAAAGTATGCACATTATTTTCATTTGTACATTATTGCGAGAAAATAATAGGCATGTATTTAAAGATGGAAAGTTACACCCATGTACACTTCTGTAAGGAATTTTTCTGTTCATTTTATTCATTTATTAACTATACTATACAATTGTGTTAAGGTACAATCAAATTAAAATGTGCGGTTATTTCTTTAATTATAGATACATGGGTATGTGCAACATTTATTATCCTCGATGGGTTTACTTTAACGACCGTAAATATTTCATTCTCTTTTATTATACATTCTGATTACCATATTTATATTAGTAGGTACGTAGTATGTGGTAAACAGATGAATTTACTACGATTTGTTTTTTTTGTTTTTTTTTTTTTTGTTAGATGACCCATTTGATTTGAATATCATTAGGATACAATGTAGAAAAGACCCTGCATTTATTTTTCGCGTTTTTGTTTACTACAAGAAAGAAAAGTTATAACAAATTTAATCAAACGAATATCTTTTACTTATTTACGTTAAACTAAAATATGACAACTAATTGTAAATGATTTTGATATTTGTAATAGTGAGATGCAAAAAAAAATAAATAAATAGAACGTAGTTTTTTACAAGAAATTCTTTAAATTATGATATTATTTATTACTTTTTAGCTAGAGCTATTCCAAGTCCTAGAATTCCTCCCAATACTAACGCTGCTCCACCAGCTACAGCCATCCCTTTCGCCATTTCTTTATCGTTCTGCTTTTTGATATATTCCTGAAAGTTATCATATTGTGAGAAAATGTTTTCTGACTTTCCTATTTTTTTATCTCACTCACCTCTAAGGATCTCACTTGCTCGTTTGACTCAATTTCCAAAAATGCACGACAATATTTAAGACCTTCCGAATAGTTCTTTATTCGAGCATTTCCAAAAGCTAAATAATAAATATAGTCGCGTCTTCCATCAGGATGTACGCGTGCCAAATCCTCTAACATCATTATACCCTATAACCGAAGAAATTCATTACGAAAGTTTGTTATATTTTAATAATGATTCGCAGTTTAATAAATGATTAATCATAAATTTTTGTACAAACCTTTCTGATGTCGTTGGTGTATCTGCTGCGGACTAAACAAAACGCATACTCGAATTTGGTTTCTGTTGATACTTCCTTGTCCAATTCAAGTTCGTGGGCATATTTTTTTTCAAATTTCTAAAAAAAAATTTCTTAAAAATTGTAGCTGAAATGTTTAAAACACTCTAAACGTACCTCAAGTTCATCTTGGGGAACCACATCATTCAAAAGCTCCTCCATTATTTCCATAGTATTTAAATTACCTATAGTTAAATTATTTCACAATTTTTTTCTGCCTTTAATAACTAAAAACACGTAAATTCACTTTCTCAACAAATAGACAAAGTACTCTGTGACAAAGAGATAACAAACGTGATGCCAACATAAAGTTACAAGCCGCTGAAAAAATTGCTAATTTTCAGAGGGTGGCCATATTCAATCCGCATCTATTACCAAGGCGAATTCACACAAGCATTCTTGCTTCAAAAAGCTCTTACATGTCAAATTTTTTCTTTCTTTGCTAACAAAAAAAGTTGTACCATTTTATTTTAAACATTTTAGTGGTAGAAAACTTATGTGACATTTGTAAAGTGTTTAAAGCATAAGTATAACTTTTAAACGGACGAGAAGATAACAAACTAAAAGTTAACAAACTACTCAAATTTTGCAGAAAGACATAACAAAGTACTCAAATTTTACAGAAAGGAAAACTAATTCTCTCACTGTTTGCAGATGAGAAAATACTGACTGTGCTACCAACTGTAAAAAGTATTACTTTAGTGCTTTTTTCCGGCAAAATCTACAAAATTCACTCTTCTTCTTGGTTTCTATGTGCAGATTTCATGGGAGAGGATTTTGAGAGAATTTGGAAGTTAACAAACTACTTTATCAAACTAAATTATGTAAAATATTAACCATTTTCAATTGATTGTTAATTAATGAAATGATGAAAATTAATAAAAAAAAATTGATCATTGCATAGATTATGTTCTACCTTAAATTATAAGCCATTATACATATTCTAAAAAAGCCGCTATATTGCAATACAGTTGAATTTATAACAAAACACAAATGGGCCTCTAGGGTCCACCTATCAAATTCTTCGGGGACCGGACCTAATGTAGGTGAAAGAGGAGGTTTTCACCTTTAATTTGATGTATAAATTACATAGCCCAGAAGTTTTTGCTAGAACAAAGTATTGATTTTAAAAAAATTTTCCATATCACTCAATACACAAATGGGCCTCTAGGGTCCACCTATCAAATTCTTCGGGGACCGGACCTAATGTAGGTGAAAGAGGAGGTTTTCACCTTTAATTTGATGTATAAATGACATAGCCCAGAAGTTTTTGCTAGAACAAAGTATTGATTTTAAAAAAATTTTCCATATCACTCAATACACAAATGGGCCTCTAGGGTCCACCTATCAAATTCTTCGGGGACCGGACCTAATGTAGGTGAAAGAGGAGGTTTTCACCTTTAATTTGATGTATAAATGACATAGCCCAGAAGTTTTTGCTAGAACAAAGTATTGATTTTAAAAAAATTTTCCATATCACTCAATACACAAATGGGCCTCTAGGGTCCACCTATCAAATTCTTCGGGGACCGGACCTAATGTAGGTGAAAGAGGAGGTTTTCACCTTTAATTTGATGTATAAATTACATAGCCCAGAAGTTTTTGCTAGAACAAAGTATTGATTTTAAAAAAATTTTCCATATCACTCAATACACAAATGGGCCTCTAGGGTCCACCTATCAAATTCTTCGGGGACCGGACCTAATGTAGGTGAAAGAGGAGGTTTTCACCTTTAATTTGATGTATAAATGACATAGCCCAGAAGTTTTTGCTAGAACAAAGTATTGATTTTAAAAAAATTTTCCATATCACTCAATACACAAATGGGCCTCTAGGGTCCACCTATCAAATTCTTCGGGGACCGGACCTAATGTAGGTGAAAGAGGAGTTATTTGCCTTTAATTTGATGTATAAATTACATAGCCCAGAAGTTTTTGCTAGAACAAAGTATTGATTTTAAAAAAATTTCATTCTGGCATTACTTCTGCTACACTGAACGTGGCAGCACTTTATTGTTCTAAATGGCAAATAAAACAAAATTTTGCATTACCAAAAAAAAAATAAAAAAATTACAGCGCTACAATTTTATAGGTAAAAGAGGATGTTTTTACCATCAATTTGATATATAGTTTAAATATGTTTTTTAATGAAATATGTTGATTTGTATAACACATTTGACGATTTTCGAATTCATGAATTATTTACTAAGATTTCTGGCATCACAGATAGTAGTAAAAATTCTTCCACCTTCATTCTGGCATCACTTGTGCTACACTGAATGTGGCAGCACTTTATTGTTCTAAATGTCAAATAGAACAATACAACAAAAAATTTCAGAGCTACAATTTTATTATTTTATTTTTTTATTATAAATTACATTTTATTATAAATTTATTTTATTTATTATAAATTCTATTTTAATTTTTCTTTCCACACTTAGGAACAACAAGTTCAACAGGCATTGGAATAGTTGAAGGTAAGTGAAGCATATTTCATTCATTCATTCTGAATGTCAATAACACTTAGAATATGTGTGAGTGTGTATAAATTATATTTTAATTTTTCTTTTTTCATTTTTCACACTTAGGAACAACGAGTTCAACAGGCATTGGAATAGTTGAAGGTAAGTGATAATGCAAAACCGCATATTTCAATAATATCAATATCAATAACACTTAGAATATGTGTGAGTGTGCCATCCGCAAATTTAGTATGAACCTGTGGTGAGTGTGTGTGTATTTTCAGTACTTCTAAGCTCTGCAGCCGCTTTCCTTCAGCACCAGAAGTGCCGATTTTAAGAGAAAGAAATTTAGCTTCCTTTTCTTTAGCTTGATTAATTCTTTCTGCCTTTATTTTCCAAAATTGTCAACTTATATACTAACTTATTCTATAGGTCAGCATTATTTTGGGATACCAACAGTTCAATATTTGATTTGTTGTTCCCATGGTTTTAGCAAATTTAGTTTTGGTTCCCATAAACCATTGGCACGTGAAAAACATTATTGCACATTGTTTGATATGAAATTCTTTCGGGCAACAAACCCAGCAACAAAATCAATATAAAGTATACATATGGATTTTTAAACAATTCCCATGCCCACAGTTTATTACATTCAATCGAACCTCATATTACAGTTTTCATTCTTCTAAAAATTATTTTTACACAAACAAAAATTACTTGAATACTTATTAATCCTGACCCAACATAAAAACATTAAGTCATTGGCTTTTAGGTTAATGGCTGAAATTCTTAATACAAAATTCTTAAATTGCTACAGTAGTAAACCTAAGTATGTATACACTACAAACCACAATAATATTTTTTGTGATAAAAAGCATTTTTTGTTTTGCTTAATACTTTTAAATGGTTAAAGCCTGAAAAAGTAATATAAATGTATTAATTTTTCTTTATTTTTTCTTTAGACGTACACCACAGCACTCCACAGGCATTGTAGAAGGTAAGCAAAAAAGATTGAGCCCCGACACACGTGATGGAATGCAGACATTAACAATAAGTTTTGAATAAATTGTATTAGTTCTGTGGTTGTGATGAATAAAAGTCAAAAATGTTATATTGCACATTGTTTGAAATTGTGTTGAATAAAAATAAAAAATTATATATCGTTTAAAATTTACTATTAATTTTCTTTTTTGTATCTAGGACTGGCTGACTTGCAATGGGAGGTCGTAAGGTAAATTTTAACCCTAATAATTTAAAGTCCATTCTAATTAACTGTCCATTTTTGGACAAGTTGCAGATTGTTTCGAAAAAAAATGATGCATTATTTGACATCATTATAAATTCTTTAAATGTTTTGGGTGAAAAGGAGAAACACTCCAGAATTCAAAACAATTTGAAGAATAAAAGAAAAATCTGTAGTATGGCAAAGTACTTGTTAAAATCAGGCAAGGTCAACAAATCTGATTTAGGCACTTCTGATGAAGTAATTATTAACGAAAATATTGAAGTTTCAATTATTAACGATAATGTTCATAATAAGGGCTTGAATTTTAGTCCAAGCCACAAAGAAACTTTGGATATCAATCCAACTCTTTTTCCAATAGAACAACATTGTACATCTGGACTAACAGATGAGAGCAATGTCAATATGAAAAGTGCGAATGAATTTGCTGCTTTACCTGTGGATGGCACACTCACACATATTCAAAGTGTTATTGATATTCAGAATGAGAATATGAATTCAAGTTGTTTCCCAACAGTACTGCATTGCACGCCAATACTAATGGATGAATGCAATCTTGTTGAGGAAATTTTAGATGTGCAAAGCAACATAAAAAAGGAAATGTGTTCAAGTGAGACAAATAATAAATTCCATGACGATGTGTATGAACACATTGAATTATTTAAAGAGTTCAAATTCGATTTTGACCAAGTTAAAAATAAGTTGGAAAAAGTAAGTCAGTTTATAACTGATGATAAAGAAGTAGGTTGTAAACAAAATGTTTTTGACAATTCTAATAATAAATCCAAATTAACAAGCAATAAACATGATAGAACTTTGGGACCATTTGAAATATCTGAAGATTCACTGCATGCTTCAAAGTTTTTAAAATACAGAAAAGAATCTAACCCAGATGAAAAGTGCAACAGAGTTGTGCTAAGGGGCGAGACAAAATCCTTGAAACCCAAACGTATATTTCGAAGAAATATCTTAGATTGTTGTTTTTCAATCGACTTAAATGATCTGAGTAATTTAAGTGATACAAAAATTACTCGAAAGAAGTTTCTCGAAGACATAGTTCGAGAAGAATATTTAAAACGTAATAATGTTTGCATTTTATGTTTTTATTGCTTCAAAACAATAAAAGATAATACTTTCATATACGCATATTGCAGATTTAATGACTGCACAACTTTTCGTTTTGAAATAAGTTCTATTGGAAGTGTTAGTGTTTATAGAACGAATGAGATTCAACATGCTGAGAACGAAATGCATGTTGGGCAAATAAGAGGAGTGAAAAGATGTGTTTTCAAAAGTAAACTCAAAGATAATAAAGCATACTTATTCAGAAAGAAACAAATTTTGAATGCGGCTGATGATATTGCTGAAAAAGGAAATTTGCAAGGCATTCATAATTTGGAGACTTTGAGAAAATGTAAATCTGAAGGAAATTTTGATTTCTATTATCATTCAGATCCATTATTCTCCCTTCTTTTAATGAAGACTGGCCCATATAAAAATTATATACATTTAGTTGCTTCGCCATTTACAGTATATACATGGGACCAATTAACATTTGAGACAATTTCAAGTAATACACAAATTCTTGAAGATTGTAACTTTACATTACATCTGGATGCTTCAGGTGAAAGTGTAAAACAACTACAATGTGCTGAGAAAAGAATTTTAACTTATAAAATGATAATTCACAATTCTAAGCTAAAAAAAGTACTACCAATCGCTGAAGCGATTCTATCTCGACACACACGAGATGCAATATGTGTATTTTTAGACACATTAAAACTATTTTTAAGAGAAAATAAAGTTAAATACCAATTTAAATGGCCTTACTGCAAGAGAGTATGCACCGATGTAAGCGCAGCATTATATGGTGCAGTAATAAAAAGCTTTAACAACCAAACTTTGTTGGAATACCTTAATGCTTGTGCTAGATATTTGAATAACATTAAAGTGAATCCAAACATGAAACCAGACTTTGTCTTGCTGCAATGGTGTAAATGTCATTATATCCATATTATTTGCAAGGATTTAGATGCAAAGTTGGGCAGAAAACATATTTTAAGGCCTTTATTAAAATATGCTCTGATAGCCGCCTTTAGCTTAACTTCTATTGAAGAAGCTCAATATTGGTTTAAACATATATTTATTGTTTTACTTACGCCATACAAATCTCCTTCTTTTGAAAGGAGCTTTGCAATAGTGCGAGAACGTGCACCAGGAATGTTCAATGATGACATCCCTGGGAAAGAGTACACTGTTCCTGAGGACGAACAAAAGCAATATATGGAATCAATTGCAATGAATAGTCCGTTTAGGAAAATGTTTTATGCAGTTTATCATGAAATTGAAAATGATATTAAAGACATAAACAAAGGACAGGATATAAATGAATATCGTAACGACGAAATGTGCATATTTATACTAAATAAGTACTGTTCATTTATTGTCCTATGGACCAATATTATGGGTATTCATGTTGATCCATCAGGAAAACATGTAAGTAATGCTCCTGTTGAATTTTCTTATTTTTTACAAAAGCATATTATCTTACCGCAAAAATCTGTAAGAGCAGACGTTTTTGTAAAAGTTATGAGAATCGACTATCTTAGTACTTTAAAAGAATTAAGATATATTTATAGAATGTTTGGGCACATTTCAGAAGAAATTGAAGACATTCTAGCTGCAAGTTTCGATATTCTGGAAAAGAACGAAAAAAGTATTAGTAACAAAAGAGAACATTCCTATGTTTGTTCGACTCCTATCGTTAATAAAGATATGAGTTTGGAGGTAATAGAGAGCGACCATAGTTATTTAAAAACTAGCTCCTTTATTGAACCTGAAGAAGAATGGAAAAAGAAAGACTTCAGAAAAAGGACGGCAATACGGCCGAAATTAATGCTTGCCTCAAAGGCAAGTAAAAAAGTTCCCCAGAAAATAACTTTGAACAAGGGAAAAGGTAAAAAGGTATCTCAAGATAAGTTTTATTTATTTAAATTCGATTTGTTATTTTCTGAAGTTAATAACATGAGTGATTCAATCGCATTCGGATTTTATGATATCTTAGAAACATCCGATTGGAATTCTTTGAATGATGCAATTTGGTTGACTAATTTCGTGCTAGATGCTTGTCTTTTAGCAATCATAAAAGACAGCAGATCAATAGATTGTTTTAGCATGCCTTGTCAGTTTGATGAAATAAACTTTGACAAAATTAATTTGTTAATACAAAACCAGCCAGAAATGATTTTTGTTCCAATGTTGAGTTCAGATCACTTTACTTTATGTGTTCTGAAATTTTCGACGCATGAATTTCTGTATATAAATTCTGGAAAAACTGGTAGTATTGGACAACAAGTATATAACCTCTTCATGGCAAAGCTAAGCACTGAAAAAAAAGTGTGGAAATATAATGAAATATCAGATAGAGATATTCAAAAAGATGGTTCAAGTTGTGGAATTTTTGTATTAATGTATGCAATGAAAATTCTGAAAAATGAACCATTAAAAAATTTATGGAAACCTTCAGATTTCAGAAAGAAAATGAAAACGTTACTATTGAAGCATCAAGGCGACAGATCAAGATTTTGTTGTCATTGTTGCAATATGAAAAGGGAAAATTGCAAAGCAACTGTCTGCAAAGACTGCAAATATTATGTTTGTGAAAACTGCACTCATAAACATAGGTTTGGAAATTCCAACATGTGCAAAATAATTGAACAAAATATATTATCATTGTGATTATAGGCATTATAAGCTGTGATGCGATAAGACTTGTTTAATTTTAATCATGCAATTCAGCCTTTAAGGCGATTATTTATTAATGCATGCAATTCAGCCTTTAAGGCGATTATTTATTTATTTATTTAATAATTTATTTATTTAATAATTATTTATTTAATAATTTTAAGCAGTATATGGTATGTAGGCCTATTGGGGAGCCAGCCATAAAAAAAAAGTGGCAACGCGCATGGCATAGTACCTCCAGGGTTGTGTGGAAATCTATGCAATTTATTTTAATTGTATAAAAAATATATATTTTCCTGTTTTCGTTCTTACTATAGGTATAATTAGCTGTAAACACTTCCAGAAGATTCTTTAGCGATACTTTTTGATTATCATTGCGTTATTTAGAAATTGGTAACACTGTGCTTGCTGAGCATGCAAAAACGTTAGTCTTAAATAGTGTTGCCAGTTAAGTTTTTTGAAAATACTTTCGTACACGGAAAAATGGCGATAATTTGTAATAATTTGTATGCATCATATTTTGCACTTCCCTAAATTTATAAAATGACTTCACTTTCACTACCATGTTTCTAAATATATGTATCTACATATGCATTTTGTTAAATAATTTTAGTCCAAAACAATATTATTTATGTCCATAGTTTTTCCGGTACGATTTATTCGATATAATCAAATTACCTACCAAGCAATATAAAAACACCTTATGTACGTTTACGTACATACGTATATTAAAATCGAAAAGATCCTTTTAAAAAAAATAGATGACTTGAAAAAGTTCAAGCTTTACTTTTTTGCGAAAATCTCTTTAGATATAGGTATAATTCAAATATTCGCTTTGGCATTATAAGGACAGCCGATAGCACCAAGCCTAGAACCCCTAGTGGTTTTTCATAGTCATCATATTCGAAAACTTTGCGAGGAAAAGTTGTCATTAGTCCAAATGGCATTTCACTGCCAGTTTTCATCTGAATGAACACACGTACGGCAGAAAGATTTTCATTAACCATTAAGCAACCATTCCATAGCCGGTTCAACTCCTTTGTAATTCGTAACTTTCATGGCGTAGTCCCTAGAAAACACAATTAATAAAAATCACAACCGGCATTTTATTAATGCATTAATTACGCTCTTTCTTTGGGAAACCCCATTTCCATTAACATTTGAACATCACCCATAATTACTGCGATAGGATTAATATAAAATGTTTCGTAGCGAAAAAAACAAAATTAAACAACTTTGACCCGTTCACCACAATGAAAAAAAAAACTAGCTAAAAAACCCCTATACGTTAAAAAAGTAGCTGTTTTGAACCGTAATAAATTTATAATAAAATATAAATTATAATAAAAAAATAAAATAATAAAATTGTAGCTCTGAAATTTTTTGTTGTTGCTGTAAATTTTGTTCTATTTGACATTTAGAACAATAAAGTGCTGCCACATTCAGTGTAGCACAAGTGATGCCAGAATGAAGGTGGAAGAATTTTTACTACTATCTGTGATGCCAGAAATCTTAGTAAATAATTCATGAATTCGAAAATCGTCAAATGTGTTATACAAATCAACATATTTCATTAAAAAACATATTTAAACTATATATCAAATTGATGGTAAAAACATCCTCTTTTACCTATAAAATTGTAGCGCTGTAATTTTTTTATTTTTTTTTTGGTAATGCAAAATTTTGTTTTATTTGCCATTAAGAACAATAAAGTGCTGCCACGTTCAGTGTAGCAGAAGTAATGCCAGAATGAAATTTTTTTAAAATCAATACTTTGTTCTAGCAAAAACTTCTGGGCTATGTAATTTATACATCAAATTAAAGGCAAATAACTCCTCTTTCACCTACATTAGGTCCGGTCCCCGAAGAATTTGATAGGTGGACCCTAGAGGCCCATTTGTGTATTGAGTGATATGGAAAATTTTTTTAAAATCAATACTTTGTTCTACCAAAAACTTCTGGGCTATGTAAATTATACATCAAATTAAAGGTGAAAACCTCCCCTTTCACCTACATTAGGTCCGGTCCCCGAAGAATTTGATAGGTGGACCCTAGAGGCCCATTTGTGTATTGAGTGATATAGAAAATTTTTTTAAAATCAATATTTTGTTCTAGCAAAAACTTCTGGGCTATGTAAATTATACATCAAATTAAAGGTGAAAACCTACTCTTTCACCTACATTAGGTCCGGTCCCCGAAGAATTTGATAGGTGGACCCTAGAGGCCCATTTGTGTATTGAGTGATATAGAAAATTTTTTTAAAATCAATATTTTGTTCTAGCAAAAACTTCTGGGCTATGTAAATTATACATCAAATTAAAGGCAAATAACTCCTCTTTCACTTACATTAGGTCCGGTCCCCGAAGAATTTGATAGGTGGACCCTAGAGGCCCATTTGTGTATTGAGTGATATAGAAAATTTTTTTAAAATCAATATTTTGTTCTAGCAAAAACTTCTGGGCTATGTAAATTATACATCAAATTAAAGGTGAAAACCTACTCTTTCACCTACATTAGGTCCGGTCCCCGAAGAATTTGATAGGTGGACCCTAGAGGCCGATTTGTGTATTGAGTGATATGGAAAATTTTTTTAAAATCAATACTTTGTTCTACCAAAAACTTCTGGGCTATGTAAATTATACATCAAATTAAAGGTGAAAACCTACTCTTTCACCTACATTAGGTCCGGTCCCCGAAGAATTTGATAGGTGGACCCTAGAGGCCCATTTGTGTTTTGTTATAAATTCAACTGTATTGCAATATAGCGGCTTTTTTAGAATATGTATAATGGCTTATAATTTAAGGTAGAACATAATCTATGCAATGAACAATTTTTTTTTTATTAATTTTCATCATTTCATTAATTAACAATCAATTGAAAATGGTTAGTATTTTACATAGTAGTAGTTTGATAAAGTAGTTTGTTAACTTCCAAATTCTCTCAAAATCCTCTCCCATGAAATCTGCACACAGAAACCAAGAAGAAGAGTGAATTTTGTAGATTTTGCCGAAAAAAAGCACCAAAATTAACACTTTTCACATCTGGTAGCTCAGAAAACCCCATTTTTTTCGATTTGGTACCACGGAAAATGCCACTTCTTGGACTTGGTACTACAGAGAATGTGGTCTGCAAAGATGAAACACTCATTTCTCATCTGCATACAGTCTGCAAAGCGAGAATCGCTATTTTACTCACTGCAAATTTGAGTAGTTTGTTATCTTAGTTTGTTATCTTCACGGAGATAACTTTTAAAGTGTTAAGCAAATATTTGTAAACTGACAAGAAAAATCACGCGATACTAGCAAAAGCATGTACTAGTTTTTGTGATGTGCGGCGAATTATAATGTACCTACCTGCGGCCAAATTCTGGCACTCGTGATTGAACGATTTCGTTAAAGAATGCTGTGTGTTTGTTGCTCATTTTGTTTTTGCTCTACATTGTTTTTATTATCGAGTATATTCGATCACGAATGCCAGAATCCGGCCCCTGGTCTATATCTACCTCTATCTATTACTAGGTGGGCACACCACAAGGCGAATTAAGTACAGGTGGTCGCAATTCAATTCGCTTCAACATTTTCTCTCGAGACGTCACAAGTTTTGTTGTCGTTTTCTATTGGCTTTGACAACTCAGAAGATAAAATCGTGGAAAAATGCTGAAGCGAATTGGTATGCGGGCACCTGTAATGGATTCGCCTTGGTACACCAGACATCGCTGCACAGCACACACAAACTAACACATGCATTCTGTTGGTGATTTCAGTTGTCAAAGTCTGAATATATGCTAAACACTTCAAAAGTTATATTTGTCTTTTAAAGTCTTATGAAAATAAAAGAATTATATTCACAAAGCTTTTCCACCGCCAAAACTTGCTAGAATAAAATGGCACTGTTTTGTTAGAAAAGAAATAAGAAATTTGACATGTTACCCGGCATTTAGACGGGAAAGTACTTTCATTATATTTTTGTATACGTATTATGAATAAAAATTTCAATTAAATCTGTGACTTTTATGAAATTTTCCTGCTTAATTTCAAAGGAACGTGACAGTTCATTTTAAAAACGTCGTCAAAGCGAGGAGTTGCAAGTTTGCTTATTATTGAAATAGAATTGCCAAGACTGCCAGGGCAACATTCGAAAATAATTTTTATTGCTAAACATTTATTAACTAATATGATAATTATCACAATAAATGTACTTCATTTGTGTTCTTTATTCATATTTGCTGTAAAAATGTTTTAAATGTTTTCTAATTTAAAATTCGCAATTCATTTCATTTTTCTGAAAGCTGAGATGAAAGTTAGAAGAAAATTGTGAGTGTGTTGGTAAAAAAGTGTGAGTGTATTCATACTTACAGATGTTTAAATGACGGGTAAGAGCTTTTTGATGCCAGAAACAAAATATAGTCATGATACAAATAACCTTTAGCCTTTTCGCTACAATAAGAACAACTTCAATAAAAATAACATGCATTTTGTTTTTGTACAACTTATGCAAACGCCACTTCTACATTTACAGAAGAGAGATGCACTGAGCTTACGCGGATTAGCTATCTCGGTTTGGCTGCCTTTTATCTCTGCAATCTCTTGACAACCTAAAGTAGTCAGATGATTAACGGTTTAGCTGACGAGGCTACCTTGTTAATTGTATCATGAATATAGTCACCTGTCACTGTGCTACCGGGTCACCTTGTATGTGTTCACTTTGCCTGGTAATAAATAATTGTGCTGCCAAGTTCATCTTGTTCAAATCGAGTGGTTTCAAAGTCTTCATTGAAGCCAATACAGATTTTTATCTGCCTTGATTGAATTTCCGTGAAGTTAACAACGAAAGATAACAACTACTCAAATTTCAAACAGCTCTCTCACTTTGCAGACGTGAAATGAGTATTTTCTCTTTGCAGACCAATTTTTCAGCGCTGCCACTCCAAAAAAAATTGTACTTTTAGGTGGTGCCAAGTCTGAAGAGCGCTGCTGTGGCCGATTTTTGTGTGGAAGTACGGCAATATCTTGAAAAGTTACTCAATTTACTCTTCTTCTTGTTGATATTTTAGCTCAAAACTTAACAACTAATTTTCGTGAAGTTAACAACGAAACGACAAATTTTTTACGAACCATATAAAAATTAAAAATTCTTAATGAAAATATAAAAAATAATAAAAAAAATTTAACCAATTTGATGCATTATGGTTTTATTAGTATTATAAGCCATTATATGTTCTAAAAAAATGTCGTTACAAGGCAAATACCTTGATTTGCCACGTGCATACAAATGAGCCTCTAGGGTCCACCTATCAAATTCTTCGGGGACCGGACCTAATGTAGGTGAAAGAGGAGGTTTTCACCTTTAATTTGATGTATAAATTACATAGCCCAGAAGTTTTTGGTAGAACAAAGTTATGATTTTAAAAAAATTTTCTATATCACTCAATACACAAATGGGCCTCTAGGGTCCACCTATCAAATTCTTCGGGGACCGGACCTAATGTAGGTGAAAGAGGAGGTTTTCACCTTTAATTTGATGTATAATTTACATAGCCCAGAAGTTTTTGGTAGAACAAAGTTATGATTTTAAAAAAATTTTCTATATCACTCAATACACAAATGGGCCTCTAGGGTCCACCTATCAAATTCTTCGGGGACCGGACCTAATGTAAGTAAAAGAGAAGGTTTTTACCTTTAATTTGATGTATAAATTACATAGCCCAGAAGTTTTTGGTAAAACAAAGTTATGATTTTAAAAAAATTTTCTATATCACTCAATACACAAATGGGCCTCTAGGGTCCACCTATCAAATTCTTCGGGGACCGGACCTAATGTAGGTGAAAGAGGAGGTTTTCACCTTTAATTTGATGTATAAATTGCATAGCCCAGAAGTTTTTGGTAGAACAAAGTTATGATTTTAAAAAAATTTTCTATATCACTCAATACACAAATGGGCCTCTAGGGTCCACCTATCAAATTCTTCGGGGACCGGACCTAATGTAGATGAAAGAAGAGTTATTCACCTTTAATATAATGTATAATTTACATAGCCCAGAAGTTTTTGGTAGAACAAAGTTATGATTTTAAAAAAATTTTCTATATCACTCAATACACAAATGGGCCTCTAGGGTCCACCTATCAAATTCTTCGGGGACCGGACCTAATGTTGGTGAAAGAGGAGGTTTTCACCTTTAATTTGATGTATAAATTGCATAGCCCAGAAGTTTTTGGTAGAACAAAGTTATGATTTTAAAAAAATTTTCTATATCACTCAATACACAAATGGGCCTCTAGGGTCCACCTATCAAATTCTTCGGGGACCGGACCTAATGTAGGTGAAAGACGAGATTTTCACCTTTAATTTGATGTATAAATTACATAGCCCAGAAGTTTTTGGTAGAACAAAGTTATGATTTTAAAAAAATTTTCTATATCACTCAATACACAAATGGGCCTCTAGGGTCCACCTATCAAATTCTTCGGGGACCGGACCTAATGTAGGTGAAAAAGGAGGTTTTCACCTTTAATTTGATGTATAAATTGCATAGCCCAGAAGTTTTTGGTAGAACAAAGTTATGATTTTAAAAAAATTTTCTATATCACTCAATACACAAATGGGCCTCTAGGGTCCACCTATCAAATTCTTCGGGGACCGGACCTAATGTAGGTGAAAGAGGAGATTTTTACCTTTAATTTGATGTATAAATTACACAGCCCAGAAGTTTTTCGTAGAACAAAGTTATGATTTTAAAAAAATTTTCTATATCACTCAATACACAAATGGGCCTCTAGGGTCCACCTATCAAATTCTTCGGGGACCGGACCTAATGTAAGTAAAAGAGAAGGTTTTGACCTTTAATTTGATGTATAAATTACATAGCCCAGAAGTTTTTGGTAAAACAAAGTTATGATTTTAAAAAAATTTTCTATATCACTCAATACACAAATGGGCCTCTAGGGTCCACCTATCAAATTCTTCGGGGACCGGACCTAATGTAGGTGAAAGAGAAGGTTTTTACCTTTAATTTGATGTATAAATTACATAGCCCAGAAGTTTTTGGTAGAACAAAGTTATGATTTTAAAAAAATTTTCTATATCACTCAATACACAAATGGGCCTCTAGGGTCCACCTATCAAATTCTTCGGGGACCGGACCTAATGTAGGTAAAAGAGGAGACTTTCACCTTTAATTTGATGTATAAATTACATAGCCCAGAAGTTTTTGGTAGAACAAAGTTATGATTTTAAAAAAATTTTCTATATCACTCAATACACAAATGGGCCTCTAGGGTCCACCTATCAAACTCTTCGGGGACCGGACCTAATGTAGGTGAAAGAGGAGGTTTTCACCTTTAATTTGATGTATAATTTACATAGCCCAGAAGTTTTTGGTAGAACAAAGTTATGATTTTAAAAAAATTTTCTATATCACTCAATACACAAATGGGCCTCTAGGGTCCACCTATCAAATTCTTCGGGGACCGGACCTAATGTAAGTGAAAAAGAAGGTTTTTACCTTTAATTTGATGTATAAATTACATAGCCCAGAAGTTTTTGGTAGAACAAAGTTATGATTTTAAAAAAATTTTCTATATCACTCACTACACAAATGGGCCTCTAGGGTCCACCTATCAAATTCGTCGGGGACCGGACCTAATGTAGGTGAAAGAGGAGATTTTCACCTTTAATTTGATGTATAAATTACATAGCCCAGAAGTTTTTGGTAGAACAAAGTTATGATTTTAAAAAAATTTTCTATATCACTCAATACACAAATGGGCCTCTAGGACCTAATGTAGATGAAAGAGGAGTTATTCACCTTTAATTTGATGTATAATTTACATAGCCCAGAAGTTTTTGGTAAAACAAAGTTATGATTTTAAAAAAATTTTCTATATGATAGGTGGACCCTAGAGGCCCATTTGTGTATTGAGTGATATAGAAAATGTTTTTAAAATCATAACTTTGTTCTACCAAAAACTTCTGGGCTATGTAAGTTATACATCAAATTAAAGGTAAATAGCTCCTCTTTCATCTACATTAGGTCCGGTCCCCGAAGAATTTGATAGGTGGACCCTAGAGGCCCATTTGTGTATTGAGTGATATAGAAAATTTTTTTAAAATCATAACTTTGTTCTACCAAAAACTTCTGGGCTATGTAAGTTATACATCAAATTAAAGGTAAATAGCTCCTCTTTCATCTACTGTAGGTCCGGTCCCCGAAGAATTTGATAGGTGGACCCTAGAGGCCCATTTGTGTATTGAGTGATATAGAAAATTTTTTTAAAATCATAACTTTGTTCTACCAAAAACTTCTGGGCTATGCAATTTATACATCAAATTAAAGGTTAAAACCTCCTTTTTCACCTACATTAGGTCCGGTCCCCGAAGAATTTGATAGCTGGACCCCAGAGGCCCATTTGTGTATTGAGTGATATAGAAAATTTTTTTAAAATCATAACTTTGTTCTACCAAAAACTTCTGGGCTGTGTAATTTATACATCAAATTAAAGGTAAAAATCTCCTCTTTCACCTACATTAGGTCCGGTCCCCGAAGAATTTGATAGGTGGACCCTAGAGGCCCATTTGTGTATTGAGTGATATAGAAAATTTTTTTAAAATCATAACTTTGTTTTACCAAAAACTTCTGGGCTATGTAATTTATACATCAAATTAAAGGTAAAAACCTTCTCTTTTACTTACATTAGGTCCGGTCCCCGAAGAATTTGATAGGTGGACCCTAGAGGCCCATTTGTGTATTGAGTGATATAGAAAATTTTTTTAAAATCATAACTTTGTTCTACCAAAAACTTCTGGGCTATGTAAATTATACATCAAATTAAAGGTGAAAACCTCCTCTTTCACCTACATTAGGTCCGGTCCCCGAAGAATTTGATAGGTGGACCCTAGAGGCCCATTTGTGTATTGAGTGATATAGAAAATTTTTTTAAAATCATAACTTTGTTTTACCAAAAACTTCTGGGCTATGTAATTTATACATCAAATTAAAGGTAAAAACCTTCTCTTTTACTTACATTAGGTCCGGTCCCCGAAGAATTTGATAGGTGGACCCTAGAGGCCCATTTGTGTATTGAGTGATATAGAAAATTTTTTTAAAATCATAACTTTGTTCTACCAAAAACTTCTGGGCTATGTAAATTATACATCAAATTAAAGGTGAATAACTCCTCTTTCATCTACATTAGGTCCGGTCCCCGAAGAATTTGATAGGTGGACCCTAGAGGCCCATTTGTATGCACGTGGCAAATCAAGGTATTTGCCTTGTAACGAAATTTTTTTAGGACATATAATGGCTTATAATACTAATAAAACCATAATGCATCAAATTGGTTAAATTTTTTTTATTATTTTTTATATTTTCATTAAGAATTTTTAATTTTTATATGGTTCGTAAAAAATTTGTCGTTTCGTTGTTAACTTCACGAAAATTAGTTGTTAAGTTTTGAGCTAAAATATCAACAAGAAGAAGAGTAAATTGAGTAACTTTTCAAGATATTGCCGTACTTCCACACAAAAATCGGCCACATCCGCGCTCTTCAGACTTGGCACCACCTAAAAGTACAATTTTTTTGGAGTGGCAGCGCTGAAAAATTGGTCTGCAGAGAGTTTCAAAAAGTGCTGCCAAGTTTCGCACACGACAGTGATGCCAGAAGTAAGTAAGACTTCTGCACATTTTTTTCACGGTGGTTCAAATATTAGGCATACATATGTATAAGGCAAATTTAAAATATCTTCATTTAAAATTCAAATATGAACTAAATTGTTTATTTGCTTTAAGAGCCAATTTTTGAAAAGGTTCATTTTTGGACCTGAATTAATACATTTCAATTGGCTCTTAAAGCAAATAAACAATTTAGTTCATATTTGAATATTCAAAAACTTTTACTTTTTGATACTTTCAAAAATACAAATCGTAGTAACCGATGGTGACTCGTTGTATAGAAGGTTGTATAGAGAGTTGCAAGACGAAAATAGAAATGTTTGTTGTATTAAAAGTTTGTTTGAACATTTCTGATTCTCATTTTGTTCATGAGAATTGTGGAATAAGTAGTAAAGTTTTAAACAAACTTTTAAGAATTTTTCAAGTCTACTGATGAGTTGATTAGCACCAACGAAATGTCAACATCTAGACAGCTGAAAAATACAACAAATATTTTTGAAAAGGTTCATTTTTGGACCTGAATTAATTCATTTAAAATTAATTATATAATAAATTGATAGTTCTTTTTATATGTATGTACATAAACTCTTGTACACTTTAGATTTTGAATAAAATTAAAAAAAAACTAAATTTTTTTATATTCTTTTTATTCAAATAAACACATCACACTTTTATTGTTATGAAATTGTTTTTCTGCCTCAATCGTTTTTCATCACAAACCTGAATGTTCGTTCTAAAATCAAAGCTTAGCTTGTTGGTTTTAAAATGAGGCAATAAAAATAATATTTACTGAAAGTTTTTGTAAAATTTTTAAAAATTTTTAGTAGTGTATTTATATACGTATGAAGAAAAAACAAATTGTCACATTTTATTATTGTTTTCAGTATAAATACAAGAAAGAAAATTTTCAAAAACTTTACAAAGACGGGCAGTTGGACAAAGAATTTTCGTTTTTGTTTATAAAATTGTATTTAAAGTCTAAAATGTAAATTTTTTTCAAAACAAGTTTTACTACGTTTTTTTCGGTGTTCGTATGCATTTTTTAGCTGTGTATTTTTTCGAAATTTACATAAATTTTCAATAAAAATTTAAGTACTTATAGATATCACAAGTGTTTTAGGCTTTGTGTTGCTGTTTGTCATTTTCATCATGTCTATATGGCGCGACATTTCGTTGTCACCACTTAACTCCTGGCATTGCTCACAATGTTAGTGAAATATACTAAATTTAAAAAAAGGTCTTTTGTTTAGCGAATTTTTGCTCTCCATTGTTTCTTTATACTTAAAATTAAAATTATTGGATTTTTTTTTAAAGGATAACGTTAGTTCTTAAATCAAAGCTAAGTTTGTTTAGTTTTAAAATGAGGCAATAAAAGGAATATTCAAACGAAGAATTTTCGTTTCTGTTTTTAAAATTTTATTCAAAATTAAAAATGCAAATTTTTTTCAAAATGGCTTCAGCTTTAAATTATATATTTGAGTTCGGTCAATTATTGCTAAACGGTTCCAAAATTTGATTTAATATATTTCTTCGTCAATCATTATAGAAATTTTTACGAAAATTTTTGCAGCCGGTTATGCATAATGTGCTTCTCTCTAAGAAGTGCTACCAAACAGTGCATAAATCAGCGATGCCAGAAGAAAATACAATTTATATACCCTTTTCTCAGTCTGGCAGCAACATTTTATACATTTCTGCACATTCGTGAGAAAGCACTCAATTTTCTGCAAAATTTTGAGAATTTTTTCTCTCTCTCTTTTTGCAGAAAAAAAGTTGTTATCTTTTCGTTGTTATCTTCTCGCGGACGAGAAAAGGACAAAGGCCTAAAACACTTGTGATATCTATAAGTACTTAAATTTTTATTGAAAATTTATGTAAATTTCGAAAAAATACACAGCTAAAAAATGCATACGAACACCGAAAAAAACGTAGTAAAACTTGTTTTGAAAAAAATTAAATTTTAGACTTTAAATACAATTTTATAAACAAAAACGAAAATTCTTTGTCCAACTACCCGTCTTTGTAAAGTTTTTGAAAATTTTCTTTCTTGTATTTATACTGAAAACAATAATAAAATGTGACAATTTGTTTTTTCTTCATACGTATATAAATACACTACTAAAAATTTTTAAAAATTTTACAAAAACTTTCAGTAAATATTATTTTTATTGCCTCATTTTAAAACCAACAAGCTAAGCTTTGATTTTAGAACGAACATTCAGGTTTGTGATGAAAAACGATTAAGGCAGAATTCTTCGGGGACCGGACCTAATGTAGATGAAAGAGGAGTTATTCACCTTTAATTTGATGTATAATTTACATAGCCCAGAAGTTTTTGGTAAAACAAAGTTATGATTTTAAAAAAATTTTCTATATGATAGGTGGACCCTAGAGGCCCATTTGTGTATTGAGTGATATAGAAAATTTTTTTAAAATCATAACTTTGTTCTACCAAAAACTTCTGGGCTATGTAATTTATACATCAAATTAAAGGTGAAAACCTCCTCTTTCACCTACATTAGGTCCGGTCCCCGAAGAATTTGATAGGTGGACCCTAGAGGCCCATTTGTGTATTGAGTGATATAGAAAATTTTTTTAAAATCATAACTTTGTTCTACCAAAAACTTCTGGGCTATGTAATTTATACATCAAATTAAAGGTGAAAATCTCTTCTTTCACCTACATTAGGTCCGGTCCCCGAAGAATTTGATAGGTGGACCCTAGAGGCCCATTTGTGTATTGAGTGATATAGAAAATTTTTTTAAAATCATAACTTTGTTCTACCAAAAACTTCTGGGCTATGTAATTTATACATCAAATTAAAGGTGAAAACCTCCTCTTTCACCTACATTAGGCCCGGTCCCCGAAGAATTTGATAGGTGGACCCTAGAGGCCCATTTGTGTATTGAGTGATATAGAAAATTTTTTTAAAATCATAACTTTGTTCTACCAAAAACTTCTGGGCTATGTAATTTATACATCAAATTAAAGGTGAAAACCTCCTCTTTCACCTACATTAGGCCCGGTCCCCGAAGAATTTGATAGGTGGACCCTAGAGGCCCATTTGTGTATTGAGTGATATAGAAAATTTTTTTAAAATCATAACTTTGTTCTACCAAAAACTTCTGGGCTATGTAAATTATACATCAAATTAAAGGTGAATAACTCCTCTTTCATCTACATTAGGTCCGGTCCCCGAAGAATTTGATAGGTGGACCCTAGAGGCCCATTTGTATGCACGTGGCAAATCAAGGTATTTGCCTTGTAACGAAATTTTTTTAGGACATATAATGGCTTATAATACTAATAAAACCATAATGCATCAAATTGGTTAAATTTTTTTTATTATTTTTTATATTTTCATTAAGAATTTTTAATTTTTATATGGTTCGTAAAAAATTTGTCGTTTCGTTGTTAACTTCACGAAAATTAGTTGTTAAGTTTTGAGCTAAAATATCAACAAGAAGAAGAGTAAATTGAGTAACTTTTCAAGATATTGCCGTACTTCCACACAAAAATCGGCCACAGCAGCGCTCTTCAGACTTGGCACCACCTAAAAGTACAATTTTTTTTGGAGTGGCAGCGCTGAAAAATTGGTCTGCAAAGAGAAAATACTCATTTCACGTCTGCAAAGTGAGAGAGCTGTTTGAAATTTGAGTAGTTGTTATCTTTCGTTGTTAACTTCACGGAAATTATCTTCTCGTCCGCCTTGATTGAAGCAAAGTCGAAAAAATTAATCGGCGAGAAGTTAGCAAACCGGAAATAAATTTTAGCAAACCGGAAACAAAATTCTTGAGCAAACCGACACAGTGCTTCATACTAAAAACAGCTGCTTCATACTAAAACAACATGTGCTTCATACATGACGCAACTTCTTTTGTAAAATAGCTAAATGGCATTAAAAAATTAATTAAAGTATGATATTTAAACAAAAAAAAAACTAAATATTATTATCCTTCACTTCTTTTGACTTTTCATTCACGTTTGGTCATCGTTATAAGTCAAAATGCAAAAAAAAATAAAAATCACTAAAATATACTATTATAGTAATTAACAAATTTCTCAGAATGGACTCCGTGTTCCAGGACAAAACTAACTGCACCTTATAGAATACACAATTACGCTTTTTTTGATATACCCCACGTTCCAGAAAAGACTGCCGAGGGTGGGTTTTGGTCCACTCAAAATGCAAAAAAATTTAAAATTACTAAAATATACTATTATAGTAATTTACAAATTTCTCAGAATGTTCTTCGTGTTCCAGGACAAAACTAACTGCTCCTTATAGAATACACAATCACGCTTCTTTTGATATACCACACGTTTTAGAAAAGACTTCCGATTGTGGGGTTTGGTCCACTCAAAATGCAAAAAAAAATTAAAATTACTAAAATATACTATTATAGTAATTTACAAATTTCTCAGAATGTTCTTCGTGTTCCAGGACAAAACTAACTGCACCTTATAGAATACACAATTACGCTTCTTTTGATATACCCCACGTTCCAGAAAAGACTTCCGACGGTGGGTTTTGGTCCACTCAAATTGAAAAAAAATAAGTAAAAATTACTACGAAAAGAAATATCTAACTTGGTAGTACTCTTTTGTTAACAAGCTTGGTACTACTAATAATCTTAATTTCTTTTATTTTATATATTTTTAAGGCCTCGTCAATCGATATGTTTTTAAAATTGAAACTAAAATATTTCATTATAGGAACTATATTTTCATTATATATTATAATTTTCATTATATGAACTATATTTTCAGTGTGGTGAATACGCTTCTAAAATATTGTATTCAATTCGAAAACACAAAGATTATTAGTAGTACCAAGCTTGTAAACAAAAGAGTACTACCAATTCGAAAACACAAATATTATTAGTAGTACCAAGCTTGTTAACAAAAGGGTACTACCAAGTTTGATATCTCCTTTCGTAGTAATTTTTACTTATTTTTTTGCCTTTTGAGTGGACCAAAACCCACCCTCGGAAGTCTTTTCTGGAACGTGGGGTATATCAAAAAAAGCGTAATTGTGTATTCTATAAGGTGCAGTTAGTTTTGTCCTGGAACACGAAGAACATTCTGAGAAATTTGTAAATTACTATAATAGTATATTTTAGTAATTTTTACTTATTTTTTTGCATTTTGAGTGGACCAAAACCCACCCTCGGAAGTCTTTTCTGGAACGTGGGGTATATCAAAAAAAGCGTAATTGTGTATTCTATAAGGTGCAGTTAGTTTTGTCCTGGAACACGAAGAACATTCTGGGAAATTTGTAAATTACTATAATAGTATATTTTAGTAATTTTAAATTTTTTTTGCATTTTGAGTGGACCAAACCCCACAATCGGAAGTCTTTTCTAAAACGTGTGGTATATCAAAAGAAGCGTGATTGTGTATTCTATTAGGTGCAGTTAGTTTTGTCCTGGAACACGAAGAACATTCTGAGAAATTTGTAAATTACTATAATAGTATATTTTAGTAATTTTAAATTTTTTTTGCATTTTGAGTGGACCAAACCCCACAATCGGAAGTCTTTTCTAAAACGTGTGGTATATCAAAAGAAGCGTGATTGTGTATTCTATAAGGTGCAGTTAGTTTTGTCCTGGAACACGAAGAACATTCTGAGAAATTTTTAAATTACTATAATAGTATATTTTAGTAATTTTAAATTTTTTTTGCATTTTGAGTGGACCAAACCCCACAATCGGAAGTCTTTTCTAAAACGTGTGGTATATCAAAAGACGCGTAATTGTGTATTCTATAAGGTGCAGTTAGTTTTGTCCTGGAACACGAAGAACATTCTGAGAAATTTGTAAATTACTATAATAGTATATTTTAGTAATTTAAAATTTTTTTGCATTTTGAGTGGACCAAAACCCACCCTCGGAAGTCTTTTCTGAAACGTGGGGTATATCAAAAAAAGCGTAATTGTGTATTCTATAAGGTGCAGTTAGTTTTGTCCTGGAACACGCTAGCTATTTCGAGGAATTTTTAAATTACTTTAACAGTATATTTGAGTGCTTTTTAATTTTTTCATGGCAATTTTAGTGGACCACGGAGTTTGATTTCTACTTGGGTACTAATATTTATTTTATTTTATTTTATTTTATTTTATTTTATTTTATATATTTTATTCTATTTGGTGCATCTAAATTACTGTAGTAAAATCAGTAGATTACTATGGTAGTGAATTTTAATTGAGGTGTATTGGAGGTTTGATAGAGGTTCGAAGCACATGCATATTGGTATGAACTGATTATTTTTGTTGTTTGTTTTGGTTTGCTAAAACATTTGTTATGGTTTGTTAAATAGGTTAGGTTGAACCCAGTTTGTTTTCTTCTCACGCGTAAAAAATTAATCAGCTGGCGATAGTTGAAATAAAGTGCATATTGAATTAAAAAAATTACTTTTATGATGAAACTGATTTTAATTAGTCGAAGTTACGGTGTGTCGATAGCTAACACTATCAAAAAGGTTGCAAAAGAAAAATTAAACTATTCTGAAATCAGTCACCCAAGTAAAATTCCTAATCGTCCGGTAAACGAGAATTTAACTCCGGACATCAAAGAGGAAATCGAGATAGATAAAAACACGGTGCAGCTTCTGGAACGTTTATCTCTCATAAATTTGGATGGTGAAGAGGCTTTAAAAACTTTAAAAAGTAGCATTCAGTTCGCTAAAAAAATTGAAAGCATTGATACTGAAGGTAAAAAGCCATTATATACAGTGTTGGAAGATCAGCCCATACACCTCCGTACTGATATAGTTAATGAAGGATATTGCAGAGAAGAAATATTGCAGAACGCCAAAATTGTTGAAGAAGATTATTTTATTTCACCGCCCGGCAATATTCCATTGAAGCAATAACTTTATTACATTTCAAAATGGCTAAATCTCTAAATTCGATATTACAATCACTAAAAGATTCAAATTTTCTGAGCGGAGTTTGCGTAGTTCTTAATGGAAAAAGTCGTTGTGAATCCTCTTTACTTCAAAATGGTTTAAAATTACGAGAGCAGTTACTTAAACAGTTATTAAGCAAGTCCAGCAACTGGTCTACACAATGCGGTGTTACACAGGTTATTGGTTCTCCTATGGGACATAACAATCAAGTGTCCTTTTTACAAAGAACTTATTTTCAAAACACGCTTCAAAATACCTACAATGAAAAACTAATTAGTATGACGAATGCAGCTGCTTGGAAAATAATGCGTAGCAAAAGCAACACTAATTTTGTGTGTGAAGATAGCATTTTTTATGGCTCAACTGTCAAAACTGTATTAGTGACTGACTTTTTTGTAAAGGCAGATACTGATTTATTTAGATATAACAATTTACAACGCGAGCGAAAAGTTTGGTGGATGAATTTTTCTGCAAACCCAAGCCGCTATTGGCTTGAGCCATACCAAAATAGCTCTGCAACTGATCGGGATGAAGTAGTCAAAAATACCAAATCAATGTCCATCAAGGCAAAATATACATACGGTTCAGCTGAAGTAGAAAATATATACTTAATCCCCTTACATAAGTCGGAGGACTTTCCTGATTTTGGTGAAATTTCTCTTATACGTTCAATTATAAATTTAGATTTAGCAGCAAGTGGTAAGTGTCGATATTTACACAAAGTAGTAAGCTTGTTATAAAAATTCTACTTTCAGCTCTGATTTTAGATTCTAGTGTATTCAGATCTAATAGTGAAAATTTTTCGCTGATGCTAAATCGAAAGTTGGCACCTTATCAAGTTTTGTTAGCAAATTTGCATAATCAAAGTAAGACTTAATAATCATGTACATATGTACATATATTTATGAATAATTTTATTAATTGTTCCAGATACAACAGTAAATGAACTGACTACACATCTGCAGCATGTCATTAGTCGGAGCGGTCTTAGATTATATGATCATTTTATACCTACCAATTTTCAAATGGACCTTGAGAGACGACTGTTGCAATTTGACGCCTTAGGAATCCCAATTACATTGCTAATTGATAACGAATCCACTAAAAGTGGGTTAATGCGAATGCGCAGCCGCGATACTACTCTTATGGAAACCATTCACATTAGTGACATACCGAATTATTTAATAAATTGTTTTGCCCATTAGTTGTGAACTGCGTCAAAAATTATTTGCCTTTTCCTCTTGGATGACATTTTTTGTGGCCATACATACATGGAATCAGAACTTCCACCAGAGATTGTCGCTTTATTTTCAACTCACAAAAAATTTAATAACAAAAACATAGCAGTTAAGTTTTGCTCTCAAATACTTAATTAACAGTGGTCACATAAACGAAATTTCCACCTTAGTTTATAAATAAAGTATATAGGCCATATTCATAATAATTATTGTAAGTTTATTAAGTTCTTATCTGACGTATTTCTACGGAATATTTGTCAAATAAACGAGTAATAAACCATCAATAGTTTTTATGAATATGGGTGTATATATTTAAAAACAAATATTCCATGAGCGTTGTTTAAATTGAATCCCCCCCGAAATTTGTACTCTGTTCACATAATGGTATCATGAAACTCGCTACCCTGAAAATAGTGGAAAATTTTCCTCTCATTTTGGGCATTATTCACTTTATTTTTTAAAGTAACTATTTATTTTTGATGATTAATCCAGCAAATTGAGCGTTTTTGAAAAGAGCACTAGAAAATCTTTTCATAACTTGAAGTTACACAAAATATTTAGAGTTACGAATCATTGGAATGATTCGTTTCAGATTTGCAATGCTAGTAATGAAATGAAATGCAATTCTGATTACAAATTTGTTGATTTAATATAAAATAAACTGGTCTTACAGATTAATTGTGCATAAAGTCACATAAATACTGGCACACATTGAACCCTACATTTTTGCCAATAAAAAGAACAAATTCTAGGCTCACAGTACATTGAAGGCGTGCTGATCCATCCATAACATTGTTTTCGCCACTTACGAATCCCAGCAATTTTAAGTGGACTAATGTTGAGATTTGTGAAAGCAGATTACATGTGAGGCCAACCTTTTCATCAATTATAGCATAAAAAATAGCCAACAACCGATCAACACTAAATGATTTAGGACCCAAAGACGTAGATAGTTTCTCTGCCACCTAAACAAGTTTAAGACGAATACTTATTAAAATTAAAAAAAAAATGGTAGATTCGATTGAAATGTTACTTTTGTGTTGGCATTTACAGCCTGCAAACGTTTCCTTTGCTTGCCGTGATGTTTAACGAATAGACGTTTATCTTCTCTTGCAGAATTGTGGCTTGCTAGGAATGCTGCTATCAGCAAGTATTTGCCATAAAATGGCAGTTCCAGAGACTGAGCCATTTTTTGTAAACTTTGGTCTGAGTAATTAACATCTGCTAAACTCTGAAATTGGAAAATTTTGGAAAGTATTATTTTAGGTTTAAATATAGAGCTAATTAATACATTTATATTAAATGACTTTTTAACTGGCTCAAGTTCAACCCTTGGTTGGTTACCTTTTTAGCAATATCAATTAAGTAAAGAAAAGTAAAATTTTATAGCTTATACTTAATTGATATTGATAAAAAAAGTGATCAACCAAGGGCTGAACTTGAACCAATTAAAAAGGCATTAAATATAAATGTATGACAACATCATAGTTCAATGTAATTAAAATTTGTAGTAAAATGTTATACCTAATTAATTATATAATATTTATTTGATCTTTTTAATTATTTGAAAAACTATTTAATACAGCTTCAGATCGTTTTTATATAAAAATTTTATTAACAATATTATTCAATATTTCGATAACAATTTGTTATCATCTTCAGGATTACAAATATTATCCTGAAGATGATAACAAATTGTTATCGAAATATTGAATAATATTGTTAATAAAATTTTTATATAAAAACGATCTGAAGCTGTATTAAATAGTTTTTCAAATACCTAATTAATGTTTTCTGTATTTTTCACCCGTCTATATGCCGCTGACAATTCGTTGAGGCGAATAAATTCATCAGTGGACTCGATAAAACTTAAAAGTATGTATGCAACCCAACTACTTATTTCACAATTCCCATGAACAAAATAAGAATCAGAAATGTTCAAACAAACCTTTAATACAGAACACATTTCTTTGTTTTGTATCAAAAAGTAAAAATTTTTTAAGTATTCATAAAAGAACTTAATTATTTATTTAAGTTCAGTTTTGAATAATACATTTCAATTGGATCTTGTAGCAAATAATTCAGTTCATTATTGAAAAATTGGGAGCATTTGAACATTTCGTTTAATTTAGAAACTAATAAGCAGTTTATGTGAAAAAATTGTTATTTTTCCGGTTATCAGATATACCTAGTTCTTCATCTTAAAAATTACATATTCTTTGTGGGAAAAAAGCTCACATAATTACCATGCCTAAAACAAAAAAATATAAATAGGCCTGCTGATATTAGGCCCATTTTTATCTTCCCTGGCTTATCCAAAGTAGTTGAACACTTTTTAAAGGCTGTCCTAAATAATACATCCCTTTTTTGCGGCTGATGGATTCAATAGGTAACAATATTTTTAATAGAAATAGTGTCTTATATCCAAAGATTTATCAAAAGCATTTAAGCTCAATTAATTTTGAGAGAGTGATTTCAAAGCTGACTCAAGAACGGCTTGCGGACTCCTACTGTCTATCTCGTTGGCAGATCACAATTTGCCGCTGTTTCTGGTTCTAATTCTGCGGTAATCCCTCCCCAGTCTGGTGTTTCCCTAGGTTTTATATAATTTATATATCATTGAAATTAAGTTGTACAAATACTTAGGTTAATACAGGCTGTGTAATATATGTATATATTTTTGCCCCTATGGGTTTTTTTTATGTAACGAATAAAAATAATAAAATATTAAGATACATATTAATGAGCACTTGCAATTTTTTCTATTTTTAATCACAAAAGAGCAAACAGAAAATTCTATTTCGCCTTGAGGTATTATCATTTCTAAGCGCATTGAGGTAACGAATCAATAATTAAATTGTTCTTAAGTCACTTTTTTTACATATGTATATCTAAATTAGTAAATACATACCAACCTACTCGCACTTTATTTATCCAAGTTTTAATAAAATATGTCATCCATGCCTTTAGATATGATAGGATTACACAAAACAACTCATAATTACATTTTTTGAGTTAATTAAAATCGAAGAGTTCAAACCAAGCTTGGCAATCTGCCCTCCTATACATGTAGTACAAGTTACTCATTGCGATGAAAAGAAAAACTTTTTTCACAGCTTAATTTGTTTATACTTACAGTTTTCTGTGTTTTATCATATCGCATGTAAACTTTTGATAACGCAGCACGCAAAGGAGCCGCTATGTTACGCCATAGTTTGGAAACATCTGTAATGTCTATAGATTCATTGAAAACTGGCTCCATGTACGTAAAAAAGCAGTTACAAGCCGTTATTTTAAGTTCAGGGATATCTCGGCAGGCCTTATAGAAAACGCTTAGAAATGCATTTAGATAGTTATTAAAAAATTCAGAAGTAATTTTATTGACAATTTCAGTTCTTCGCACAACTTCAGAATTATTACTTGCAAACTCTTTATTTATATTTCTTTTTAACATGCGTTTTGCCATTGCAAATTGAATGCTTAAGATTTTTAGAGCCTCTGTTTTTGTATACTGCGGACAATGAAGTGTTATGACTTCAGTTAAACCTGTTTTTGAGTGATATTTTTCAAATGGTATTTGGGATATCAAGACTGTGCTTATATTCAGTCCTGTAACTTCTTGAAGTCTTAGTAGTGTTGGGATTATATTAAGATCCATATCACGTAAGCGCTCTGCATTGTCTAAAACAAGAATGTACCCTTCGCTTCCCTTATCATTTGCATTTCTTAAGCTTTCGACAAACTCTTTCAGATTATCACATCGTATATTAGAATTTATATTGTTCCCAACAAGTTCTTCCAGTATACTCTCCAAGAGAATTTTTACTGTGTAACATTCAACACAACTAACATACACTCCATGAATTTGTTTTTCCTTTCTAGAAAGCTGTAAAAAATCCTTTACTATTGTGGTTTTTCCCGTTCCAGCATGACCGTATACGAAAATAGCTGAGGGGAAACATTCTTCTTTACACGGAAATAACGCATACAAACTTTTAATGAAACTTTTACGACAAGGGTACTTTTTCTGCAACAGCATTGCGCTACTTATTTCTTTGAAGGGAATGTTTGTTATTCCACTTTTTGTTTGAATAAAAGCTCTTTAAATAAAACACGATTTGCTTATACAATTGCAGTGCAAAACCGCGCCAAAAAGAAACCCAGCTGTTCACTAACAATAAGTTCGATCCCGTTTTTGGACAAAGTTGTGTAAATACCAAGGCGAAGTTATACAAGGTGAACTTGGTAGCACAGGTGATTATTTTTTGATTCTTGCATCAAATAGCTCTTATATGTCAATTCTTGTTCTCTTTGCTTACAAAAAGTGGTGTCACTTAATTCTAAAGATTTATGGTGGTAGAAAAGTTTTGTGACAATATTTTTTTTTATTATTATTTTAACTTAATAATTCGAACCAGGTAGCCTTACAAGACCAGACCAGCTGTAAAAACATAACACAAACGCGAACAAATGGGTGACGTCAACAAAATAGGTGAACCGCCTTATTATGGCTTCCGAGTGAATATCACTCGAACCCTGAACTCCCCGTAACGAATTCGTGCAAATGCTGTTATGAATTGCGACGGCATCAAAGCTAGTGCTGCCAGCTTTATAAGCTAAGATTGAACTATTATAAACAAGTTTTTAAATAAAATACTGATGTTTTCACTTACATTGTGAGCCATATCAAAAAAAAAAGTACCTCAGAGTTTTTGCAGAAAACTTAAGAAACAGATTTATATTGTTAAGTTCTTCTATTATTTTTTTTTACAATTGTATACATTTTTGTCTTCATTGGTAAGCAAATGCGAGAACTGTTGACAATGATTCATTTGGAGCGGGTTTTTTCAATCCAAAACACAAACAGTTAACATGTATGTACTATTTTTATAAAACCAAATCATGGCAAAAATCATAATTATTTTCAAAAAATGGTTTCGCAATTGATTTGAAGATAATTTTTATGCACATCAACAACACGTTTAATCACACTTTTAATTAATTTTCGTTTCCTCCTGACACACAAAAAATTTCCTACAAAATTCTCATGAAAAACCGCTAAACGATTGTTTCACTCAGAATTCATGGTAACAATATTCGGAAATTCGAAAATTTCTTCATTGCATCGGAAATCATAATAGCATTCTCCCGACGAAATTCCATAGGAGCCTTCGGTGGAATTTAGAATAAGTTTTGATGTGTTTGTAGGCATTAAGATACCTTGGGTCTGTCTTAATTAATTAGGAAATTAATAGACGGACAGAAATTCCGCACAGACGCTGCGGACAGCCATACACATCAATAGCATTTAAATGACGTTGAAATGAGAAAAAACATGAACATTACAACAACAAACCAAAAATAGTTACAAATGGCACTACACGCTTTACCGTGCCGCACCGACGACACACACTTAGTCTGTCTGTCTTTCAATATCCCAAGTGTAAAGCCCCACTTGAAAAGGAGAAAAAAAAAACCAAGTCGGAGAGCCCTACCAACGCAGTCGGCGATGTTATGATATAAACGCGGCGTCGGTCTCTTGTACCAATAACAACTGGGAGCGGTTTAATATACACGATAACAGGTAGCCTTACAATCCCGGCTGAGTACTACTTTTAGCCTGAAGAACTGTCATAAACACAACACAAGCGCAGTAACACGAACAAATAGGTGACAGAATTTAAAGATTTCTATCAACAAAATACATGAAAATGTTTGTTGGAGTACGTTTTGTCGTAGTTATGCCGCTACCTGGTGCCTAGGTACCTTGGAGCGGTTGATTAGTCATATTGGACTCTTAAGGGGTAACATTTTAAGCACACACAGTATTCTGAGATTTTAAGAAAGTTAATTGTCTGTGGAGTAAAGTTAATTAACAATTTCTTTTGTTAAATTTGATTGTAAATTAAAATGTCTAAAGCCATCAGTATTGTGACATCGCAAGCCGAAAGCCTCAGTAAAGCAATAGAAAACAAAAAAATAAAATCGTTCAGGAAGCTTTGACGACACTGCACAACAGAAAAGGTACAACAATGTGAATATAAAATTTGTCCAACGTTTTTATGTACCATATATTTCAAACCTTTCAACACAATTAGATGCTACCTTGATGCAAATCTATATCTTGGATACCTACAGTTTGGAATTAATTACCAAAAATCGTACCGCACCAATTAAAAAATACCGAGTCACTATGGCAGAGTGCAGATGTTGTAAATATAACTGTAAAAGGACTGCCGGCGTGTATAAAATTTTCGAATAATGAAATGGATCCGAAAGTTAAGGTAGCAGGAAATTTAAAAGAAGCCATTTATATATTTTGGCAAATATCCGTTCCGAAACAAGTCGCGCCAGTTCCTTCAACTCACGTCAGACCTTCAGTGTTCGATACACCCATGGTGCCTACGAAAGCTCGTACACCAATTCTTCTCATAAGTTCTGCGATTACTGGTGCTCCAGAAGTCAGAAAACAAGTTCATAATAATCATAAAAAATACCCCAGTATGAAATTGGCACTCCACGTAATTCTTTGCCAAAAAAAAAGAAACAAATTACATAAATGAAGAACTTTTGCTTTCATAAATTGAGGTGATCTTTGTTTTTTATAAAAAAATGTTTGCTGATTGCTTTCAGTGTTTCGATACGCTGTTGTGTATGTTCCTGAAAGTGTTTTTTGAAATTGTTAAAAATTTTATAAAACATGGTAAAGGATTTATAATTCTAGATAATATGCACCACGAATTATTAGAACATTGAAATCTCTGTAGAATTTAGATATTTTGTAAATTTTATCTTTCAATGTTCTGATAATTCCAAAGAATATGGTTGCCTTTTTGAACTCTCTGCTACCTTAGCTTTCGCAACAATTGTATTATTTGAAATTATTCGAGAAAAACCCTTTTTTAACCACTAATTTAAAATGACCCCAAAGTCATTTTCCAGTTATATTTACATCTGCCCTCTGCCATAGTGACTTTAGGTACTTTTTAATTAGTGCAGTATGATTTTGGGTGATTAATTCCAAACTGTAGGTATCCAAGATATATTTATAGATTTGCTTCAAGGTAACACCTAATTGTGTTGAAAGGTTTGAAATATTGTATGGAACATAAAAACGTTGGACAACTTTTAGATTCACACTGTTGTAACTTTTCTGTTGTGCAGTGTCGTCAAAGCTTCGTGTAGCATTTTATTTGTTTTTGGTCTTGCTTTACTAAGTCTTTGTGGTATCGGCTTGCGATACCACAATACATACTGATAGATTTAGACATTTTAAAGTATAATTAAATCTAACTGAAGAAATTGTTTATTAACTTTACGCAACAGCATATTGTAAAGGTTTAATAAATATAATCGTGTAGACTGCCCAGAGTCCGCGATTAAGTGTTGTAAATTGTGAATTGCGAATTTGATAAAAATGACTGAAAGATATACATTTGGTGGTTCAGTTGCTCCAATTACATGCCATGCGTGGAATAAAGATAAGACGCGTAAGTTTAGGAAACTGGAAGAAATCATATAAATTGTTTTGTTAAACAATGAAATACATTTTTTTTAGAAATCGCCCTGTCGCCAAATAACAATGAGATCCACATTTATAGGAAGGAAGCCAATGAGTGGAAACTAATGGACATCTTAAATCAACATGATTTGAGGGTGATGGGAATAGACTGGGCAACGAATACCAATCGTATAGTCAGTTGTGCAGCTGACCGCAATGCTTATGTGTGGCAGCAAAGTGAGGATGGAAAATGGAAGCCAACTCTAGTGTTATTGCGTATCAATAGAGCAGCAACATGCGTAAAGTGGTCTCCCGCTGAAAATAAATTTGCTGTAGGCTCTGGTGCAAGACTTATCTCGGTCTGCTATTTTGAATCGGAAAATGATTGGTGGGTTTCGAAGCATATCAAGAAACCTATTAGGTCAACAATAACATCTTTGGACTGGCATCCAAACAACGTGCTTTTAGTTGCTGGTTCTACTGATTATAAGGTATCTATCGTCTGAATTTAAAATGTATCATCCTTAATTTAAGTGTGTTCATTAATTTCATAGGTACGCGTTTTCTCAGCCTATATAAAGGATATTGAGGACCAGCCCTTGCCAACTCCATGGGGCAATCGAATGCCTTTGGGTAACTTAATGGCAGAATTTAAGAATTCTATTACATCTGGTGGCGGGTGGATTAATAGCGTTAGCTTTTCTAGTGACGGGAACAAAATCTGTTGGGTAGGACATGATAGCTGCATAAGTGTCGCAGACGCTACCAATGGCAATACGGTGATTCGCTGCAAAACTGAATATTTACCATTTTTGGCTTGCGAATGGATTTCGCCAGTATCAATTGTGGTTGCTGGCCATAGCTGTATACCTTTGGTTTACAGTCTGAATGATGACAAACTCGTGCTTATAAATAAATTAGACAAAACGCAAAAGAAGGAGTCAAGCGGTATATCAGCGATGCGAATATTTCAATCCCTCGACAGAAATCTTCGCACAGAAAATTCTGATACTTTTGTTGACACTATTCATCAAAATGCGATCACATGTATACGTTTATATGGATGTGACATTGTAAATGGCTCTCGCATCAGTACTTCTGGTGTAGACGGGCAGTTGGTCATATGGGATGTCGACAATGTTGCTAATTCGGTTAAAAATCTTAAAATTTGAAATAGTATTAGACTTCAATTGAATGGAATAAATGCTAAAAAAATAATTTCTACTGAAAGTTAAGAATATTCAAATAATAATAGTTTATTATTTGCTAAATTGATGAAAAACAAAAGTAAGTTTGGAAAAACAAAAAGTTTTTATGTTTTCTGTTTTTCAGTTCTCCACGATTTCTACATCGCCACCTCATTATTGGATGGGCGCACAAGCCAAAAAATCGGAGTGGAAAAATAGGACAAGCAAGGTTTACCTGAACTTCCCTCAAAATATTCTCGATACATTTTTCTCATGTTTTTATCAGGGTTTCCGGCTTATGCTTTGAAGGTAAATGTAAATTTTTGTAAAGTTTCACGAAACGAGATGGAAGTTGATCTTATTTTATTGAAAGTGTAATACATACATATATAGTTTTGTATTGTTAGGGTTCGGTACTCATAGATTGAAAACGGAAACTACTAAAGGAACGGAAGCTACATAACTAATTGGCAACTATTTATTATCACAAATGAAAAACATCAAAAACTGTTGTTGTTGTTATGTTGGCTGATTCAAATTAACTTCTTTGTTTGTTACTGCCCGCTTTTCGCAACAGTTGATTGTATAATTACTTGTCCAAAATAGCGCGAATAAAAAGTGCAGGCTGTTTCGTGCAAGAAGAACAAGCATATTTCTCTCACTTGCACCAACTTTGAGTAGGGGAACGGTTTTCGTGCAAATTGGGATCCCGCGTGCTCCCGATGTTGAGTACGGGATCAAATTTAGTATTTGTATATACACTTAAAATATTATGGCAATGAATTGAATATTGACTCAATAAAAAATGTATGCATGAACAGGGCGTAAGCCCAAGAAAATCAGGCCTCTATAATTGGAATTAAAATTCTACATTTTATGAGAAAACTCTAATAATAAGTAAAATATCAATGTTTTTACCCTTTAATAAAAACAGGTTTTGTGGATTTTTCAATTGCAAACGAAATAAAACACGCTCAGCTATTTTATTTACAGTAATTTTAATTCAGTTCAATCTTTAGTAATTATTCAATTATGATAAGGAATTCCGCTAAAACACTTTGTGCACTGTTATAGCAGTACTGTAAAAAGTCAGACTCACTGCTTGTTGTTGACGATAACACAGTTAGAACAACACTGTCCCAACACACACATCGTGCCACTCTTTACACTTATGTAGTTGCCGACTGCCAGAACTTTCTAGTTCGAGAACCATCTACAATGCTTATATTAATTACTTGAGCGCCACCAACGGACAAATCGATTTCGAAAGTTCTAAGATAACAACAACATTTGTTCTAAAGCTTAATATGATCCTTTTAGGACAATCGATAGACGACCGTTTATTTAAATTGCATAGTGGTGTTTTCTTTTGTGAAGTATAGATGTCGCTTAATGCACTGATACTTGTATTGAATTAAATCGCTGCCGCACCACTAGCTATAATTTGTAACAATACATATATATTTGTGACACAAGATATTGCCTAAATACACTACCCAATAGCCAAATATAACATGGATGACCACTATATTCTTTTGATGTGTTATGCCTATCTAACTGCAAAAATCGTAAATATTTCAAATTCTATGGATCAGCTTTTTTAGAATTTTTTTTCTTCTAAAATATAAAATTTTTGTAAAGGTTGATCCAGACCTCTACTCATAACGGAAAAACGGTATGTCCGATTTTATCATGTAATACGTCATAATATTATAAATTATGCTAGCTTTAAGTTTTGCTAAAATCTTTTGGTGTCCTTAACAAATTTAGAGTTATTAGGAAAAATTAAAAAAAAAAAATACATTTTTTTTTCGAAAAATTGCAAAATTTTTCATTTTAGAAAATTTATAAAAAATATAACTTTGCAAATATTTTCCAGTTTTCTTATTTATTCGTATCGGTGCATGTAATAGCAATAGAATGAGCCCTCATTTATTAAAAATTGTGTGTTAATGTTTATTTTATTCTCGAAAAAGCAAAACTACCCATTTTGGCCAGAAAAAGCTCATCTCAGTAGCATGCAATAGATATACATATGTACAAAGTAGATACATATGTATGTATCACAAAATAATCAAATAGTTATGTTTGTTATAAGCTACAATAACAAGTAGACTTCGTATTTTCTCACCCTCTTGCTACCTGCATACTACGGCGAAAGTACACACTTTCACCAAAGGAAAAAATCCTCTTCTTGCCTTTATTGCCAAACATTTTTAACAATAGCTTGTCTTAGTGGCATGAAATAGGTACCTGTGTATTCTCAATTAATAGTCAAATCATTATGTTTGTTATACACTAGAATAACAAGTAGACTTCGTATTATCGCATCCTTTTGCTACCTGCATACTCCTTGAAATACGTTCTTTGTCTCGCCCTTAAAAATTTTGTATATACATACATATAACTTTACTTTGCAAATCAATCTTATTCTACAAGAGACTTTTAATAAGGCACTATTTTCTTCGGAGTGATAATAAATTGAGTCAAGTACGAGGCTGGCTCGCACTCTTAGGGTTCCGTACGTATGTATGTGTAATGTATGTATGGAATGGCGTATGTGAATACATATGTATATTTTATAAATTTCATCTCTCTGTTTTTACAGCTACTTTATGATGTATGTGGACACCTAGTAATTTTGGACTTGTTGTTGTTGTTGTAATTTGCTGTTGTGAGGCATCTGGGAATACATATACTGTTCGAATTTCGGCTCTTAATCTCTTACCATTCGAGAGTTATAGCTATTACTCTACGTTGTAAAGGGATACCTGGTAGTTTTACAGTTGTTGTTGTTTTTAGCAAGTGTTGTTGTGGAGCATATGTGAATACACATATTGTTCAAATTTCATCCCTCTGTCTCTCACGGTTCGAGAGTAACGGCTAGTTGTTACTTTACGTTGTATAGGGACACCTGGTAGTTTTCGACTTGTTGTTGTTTTAAGCATTTGTTATTGTAGGCCATATGAGAGCAAATATATTGTGCACATTTCATCAAATCAAATTTTTTAGCCAATGAATATTTTTTTCTTCATACATTTATTTGTAACTGCGAAACTTTTGCTTATGTAGCGAAACGTTGTATGAACAGATTAAAGGAATTATTGTAGTTCTTAATTTTTTTAAATTTTTTTCAGCTTATTCGGACTGGTGGTTCTCGAGTTATGACAAACAAAAGAGCCTAAAACGTGACAAGCTCCCCTACACGATACTTACTAACTTTAAATTAATTTTTAAAATATTATCTGAGGTACCAAGACCAAACGAATGATGCAGAAGTTCTTCTTTTTAGGGCTGCTTTCATAAACAATTATCAGAATTGAGTCCCGAAATCATGTGTTGTACAGTGTTATTAACTGTCAGCGAAAATCTGTATTTAACTGTAGTTAGTTTTTTAGGCAACTGAACAAATCAGTTAAAATTACAATTTCATTATTTTTTAAACGTTTTGTCATTTAAAAATAACTGCACTGATTACTTCTAGAATAAACTACAATCAGTTACGGCAAAAATATTCCGAGTGTATCTGTTTAACAAACTTCGTTAGAGACATGCAGATTTCACATCAATATGAAATTCTGTTACTAGAATATTGTAGCGCATATAACTAGTTTTAAGTCGACATATGTATGTTGTTATCACAGATGTAACGTTCACTTTGCTTTCTTTTTAATATCTGCTCATTGTTTCAAAAGTGGTTTATCACCCGGAGATTGCCACCATTTCAAATTGTTGTAGCTAGTACTAATTTTTAGGGTTCCGAACACATCAGAGTGAAACGGAACCCTATTACCGAGACAAGTACGTCCGTCCGTCCGTCCGTCCGTCACAGCGTCCATTCTCCGAAACGGTAAGAGCTAGAAAGCTGAAATTTTCGCAGGATGTTGTTGTACCTTGCCGCTACAACAACAAATACTAAAAAAACAACAAGTCGAAACATACCAGGTGTCCCCATACAACGAAAAGTTGCAATTAGCTATAACTCTCGAACCGTAAAAGACAGAAAGCTGAAATTTGCATAGTGTATGTATTTATAGATGCTTTACAACAACAAATGCTAAAGACAACAATAAGTTGAAAACTACCAGGTGTCCCTATACAACCTAAAGTAACAATTAGCCGTAGCTGCTAAACTGTAAATTACAGAGAGCTGAAATTCGCACAATATATGTATTTACATATGCGCTACAACAACAAATGCTAAAAACAACAACATGTCGAAGACTACCAGGTGTCACTATACAACGTAAAAAAACATTAGCCGTAACTTTCAAACTGTAAGAGACAGAGAGATGAAATGTGCACAATATATTGTTACGGACCGGTTGACCTGGCGAGGCATCCGATTAGCTCTTTTTTTTTGGACTCAGGAAGGTCCCAACCCTCCTCGCCAGCCGCGTATCCTAGCACACAACAATTGAAACATAACAACATATTGAACCTACTCTAAAACACAATACCACTTCTCAATAACTTCCAGAGACAGATGGAGGTCTCTGCATTTTCTTTGCCCTCCCAACCTTGTCGTGGTTACGATCCAAATCAATGCTTTTGCCTACGACCCACTAACTTTTCCGGCCAAGACTTATCCCACTTACCTTTTTCCCTTCGCCTTTATCTTTGAAATGATTATTCAGTCATCTTCATCATCTCACTTAGATGCTAAAACAATCTTCATGCCTTTATTAAAAAAAAATACATATACAATTTCTTATTGATTTTCCCTATGTAAGGGTATTTTGCTATACGTGCATTCAAACATTATTTGTTTAACAAAAATTAATAAAAACAACTGCATTCATCAATTATTTGCATTGCACAAAAAAAATATTTAAAAAAAAGGTGCCTTCAACAAAATTCTGTTTTAACAAAAAGCATCATAAAAACTGCCTTCAACAATTATTTGTTTTATAGACTTCAACAAAATTTAACTAACAAAAACTTGCTTGCATTAAATCTAAGGTTTTAAATCTACGGTCTTTTTATTTTTCATGCGCGCTATTAAGCCCTTTTATATACTTCACAAATTATATTTTTATTAAGAATCCTTATTCCCCGAATAAACGCGCAGCTATATTTCCTATGCTTACTCCAAAAATTTCTTTTGTTTGTTGGTCGGCGAATTTTTCCCAATGAGGGCTCGTTTTCGCGTGATACCCTACAACCTACCCTAATAGAGCTCTTTTAGGCCGGACTGTGGTTTCTCTTTTTTTTTTTTTTCCTTTTTTTTTTGTAACGCACCGATTCGTACGCGGCTGCTGTTGTTAGCCTTTTGTTTATGGGAGCGTGTCTAGGAAATAAAACTGGTTGCAATGCCCTCTTTTGGCAATGACGAGAATTATTTAATAAAAAAAATAGCTACTTAATAACACGCAATTACTTGAATCACTTAGCCTAGTTTACGGGGCGAAGCTCTTCGCCAATTTACGATATTTAAAAAAAGAAGAAGAAAAATTTTGCCGTGTACGGCCACACAGATTGGTTTAACCGAAAAATGTTTTCTTTTTGGATCAAAATCTACTTAAAAATTCCATAGAATGCAAATATTTCGGAATACGAGGTTGGTAAGAGTCAGGTTTCGGCACTACCATCCGCCTTCCTTTTAATGTTTATTTTTTTCTTTTGGTGCAAAAGTATAAGTAACTAAATACCTGGCTACCATTTGCGTAAGATATTCCTTTGGGTTTTTTTTTTTTTCGGTTGGATTTTACCCCTTTCACACTTTGCTTTCAGGCCTGCTGTTGTAGGGCCTTCGAATCAGCGAAGAATCCCAAGTTCCTTTCGCTTTGGTTGCGCTGCGTAGCCAGCTAATAAAATGATTTCAAAAAAATAAAAAAATTTATAAACACATCATTTTTGCCTTTTTTTCGGTTTTTCGTCGCTTACGTTTTATTTTTAGTTTACGAAGTTCGTTACTTATTTTAATTTTATTACACCTTTTTTTTATATGTTTTTTTCTTTTTGTTTTTTGTTGGTCTTGTTATAGGACCCTTTGATCTCAATGACTCTATCACTTGTAATGATTTAATCATTTTGATTCCATTGCGAACGAACCTGTTCGACATCTTAATCCCTTCCCATGCTTTCCACCTACACTAACAATTACCCTTGTCGCGCCATTCGCCATCTTTTTATTCCTTTGCTTTCTCTTACCATCGTGCCTATCATTTTAAACTTTCCTGTGCTCTTACTATAATCGCTTTTTTTCCAAACTTCAGCGACCATCTCTGTGCTATAATTTTCAATACGGTCTAGTTTCTGTTCGCTGCCCTCTAGGGGTCAGTTTTATAATTTTTGTTTCTTTTTTTTTTTCCAGCCACTTCCTAACTACTGGAAAACTGACAGCCAATACATGATAGCACCATCCACATTATTACTTGCCTATGTCTACAATAAGCTACGCAAAAAAAATATAGCGAAACAAAATATTCTTTCACTTGTTCTCTGGGTTTTCGCCACCCGCAACAAAACTCCGTGTCCTGCTAGACTTGCAAAGAAGGGAACGGTGTGCGGGGTTCTTAGGGGTCAACCGGTTCAATGCCCAACGTGGGGAACTCCCATGACCCTGTTCTACCGTTCCATCTGACTGCTAGACGGGCCATACCAGGTATGATTGCGACACGTATTGGTTTTTTTCCTAATCTATTCTTTATTCCTTTCAGTTTCAGATAATAATTGAGTTTTTATATATATGCTTAGTGAATGCAACTTCCACGCATTACCATCTTCTGTTCAGCGCAACTATCAGCCAGTTCTGGACTATGGTTCTCTTACTATTTTTTCTTTGCGACAATACAAAAAAAATGTAGAGGTCAACCCTCACCTGTCACTCGAACGCGACTATTCTCTACATACATATGTGTCTTGTTACCAAATTCTTGTTTTGGTAGGGCACTAATAAGTGCCTATCACTTAAATCGAACGCCCTTTAGAGGCAAATTATCAAAAGTCTATTGGTTGCACCTCTATTTCACATTTTTTTTTTTCCATTGTTGGCTGTTGCATTCGGAAAATTGTATCACCACGGAACAACAATCTGAATACATTTTGTTGTGCTGCTGAATTTTACGGGAAGTATCTTTTATCAAGCTTTTTGTCCTAACTCTTACTTTGTGGTGTGTCTGTTTATCCCTTTCAGGTTTCATATTTTCCTGAAAGACCTACCCTCACATTTCGTTCAATATTTTGTGCTGATATTCTTTACTACTATCTTGTCAACAAAAAGGATGCTGCTAGGAATTTACATCAGAGATGTCATGTCTATATTATCATTCCATATCCTGGTATGTATTTATACTTTTTTACTTTCTTTTTTTTTTTTTTTTTTTTTTTTTTTTTTTTTTTGTATGTTTCGCTCATTAGCACAATGCGCCTAAGGCTGTAGGCCTAGTTAGCTAAGATCGTATAACTAGGGGTGTAAAATACGAACAAACAAACAACACAAATCCATTTATTGAAACTCTCCGGTACTAAGTTAAGGCAATTTGTTCGTATATATACAGGGTTTTATTCCAAAATGCGGCTTTGTTTTACTAGCAATTTCCACTCCTACTGCACCATTATTTAGAACTAGCGAGACCTATAACTACGTACATCCCTACTTTTGCACGGGCGATTACTTATATATATATATATATATATATACACATATACACATATATATATATACATACATACACATATATATACACATACATACACATATACATACATACATATACACATACACATATATATATATACATACATATATATATATATACATACATATACATATATACACACATATATATATATTTTTATTTATTTATTTATTTATTTTTTTTTTTTTTTTTGCTTGCCTCACACTTTGATATCCTTTACGTGGAATATCCCTATCGATTTTCCCTGTAACGTTTCTAATTCATACATATTGGATCCTACCGGTCGGACAACTCGGCACCTTAAAAATTTCTTACAGAATTTAGCATTTCGACTTTTGGTGAAGTCACTCAAGCTATGATTACGCCGATAGACTTCCTGACCTGGCATAAAGGTAACAATTCTGGCTCTTTTATTGTACCTTTGGGCACTTTTTATGTACGCTTTTTGTAAGTTTTGTTTAATTTGCTCCCGTGTAATTTCCATTTTGTTTTGCCTAGTTAGTTCTAAAATTTGATGATCACTGAGAGACCCTAATTTTTTTCCAAGCTGGTATTCGGCCCCATTCGAATACATATGGTACCCAAAAAGGGCAAAAAATGGGGTGACGCCTGTTGCTTCGTGTACTGCCGTTCTCAGCGCACACTCTACTTCGGACAAGTACATATCCCAGTCTCGGTGGTCTTCCTTCAGGTATGATCTAATGGCTGCCAGGACGGATTGGTTCACCCGCTCGCTGGCATTGCTCTGAGGAGAGTATACTGCTGTTTTTATATGTTGGATTTTATATGTTTTCATAAGATTTTCGAAGCTCCTGGACACAAACTGGGAACCATTGTCACTGTGTATGGTCTCTGGGACGCCAAACTTGTGAAATATCTCCTGTACCAGAAACTGTATTACATTACCTGTCGTCGCTTCCTTCATGGCTTTTAAAAAAATGAATTTGGTGAAATGATCAACTACAATAAATATGTAACAATTTCCCTTTTTGGACCGTGGGTACTTCCCCATGAAATCAATGTAGAGTTTTTGAAAAGGCCTTTCGGTAACCACTGGTTTTCCTATTTCAGGACGCATTTTGTAATTCGTTGGTTTGATTTCTTTGCACATTTGGCAGTTTTTCACATACATTTTTACTTGAAATGCCATTTTTGGCCAATAAAAGAATCTTTTAACTCTTTCGAGCGTTTTTGCTACTCCACCGTGAGCTGTTGTCAGGGTAGTATGAGCTTTTTCTATTACAGCTTGAGTAATATTCGCTGGTAACCACAATTTCCACTCACACTCTTCCCCATCTCGCCCAGATGCCTCTTTCCTGTACACCATACCATTTTCCACTCTTATGTCTGGTAATTTTTCGCTATTTTGTTGCACACAGTTTACTAAATCCATATATTCCTCACTCTCAAACTCGGTCGTTTCGAAATCGACTATGTCTTCAATATTTAGCTGTTCAACAGGGAGTCGTGACAGCATGTCGGCAACTATATTCTCCGAGCCTTTTCGGTGCATGACTTCGAAGTCAAATGGTTGTAGCTGAAGTGACCAGCGAGCCAACCGACCATTGATATCCTTTAGTGACATCAGCCATTTGAGGCTCGCGTGGTCTGTTACTATCGTAAATGGCATCATTTCGATATACGGGCGGAATTTTTTTACGGCCATGACTGCTGCCAGACACTCTTTTTCTGTTACGCTATAGTTTTTCTGACAGGAGTTTAATTTCTGTGAATAGAAGGCTATGGGATGCTCTTCATCTTTTTCGCTCATCTGATAGAGAACTGCTCCTATCCCATACTCACAAGCGTCGCATTGTATATAGAATCGTTTTGAAAAATCGGCATGGCGCAAAACTGGCGCAGATGTTAAAGCTTTTTTTAAATTTTCAAATGCTGTTATTGCTTCTGGGGTCATCACAAACTTTTTCGATTTTTTTAAGGTATCCGTGAGGGGTGCTGATATCGCTGCAAAGTCCTTAATAAATCGCCGATACCAGCCCGCCGTGCCAAGAAAACTGCGCACCTCTCTAGGCGACTTTGGAGCTTTTATTTCGCGAATGGCCCTTATCTTTTCAGGGTCAGTTTTTAGCATACCTTCCCCAATGATAAATCCCAGATAATTGAGTTGCTGAAAACAAAACTTGGATTTTTGTAGTCCGATTGTCAAGTTTGCATTTTTAAGGCAGGTAGCCACCTCTTTCAATAGGTGTAAATGTTTCTCAAAACTATCCGATATTATTAGCAAATCGTCTAAGTAGACAAAAACGTTTTCCTTCAAAACTTGTGGTATCACCTTGTCCATGAGCCTGCATAGTCGTTGAGCGGCATTACATAGGCCGAAAGGCATCACTCTAAATTGATACAGCGGCCGACCCGCTACGGTAAACGCCGTGTACGCTCTACTTTCCTCTTCCAGCTCGATTTGCCAAAAGGCAAATTTTAAGTCAACACTACTGAGATAGTAAGTCTCATCAATTCGACTGAGTATACCATCTATGTTTTGCAACGGGTATGCGTCCTTTATCGTTAGCTTATTTAATTTTCTTGCGTCTAAGCAAAACCTATTCTTTCCGGGTTTTCTGACTATGGTGGTTCGATTACTCCAGGGGCTTTCGCTTTCTTCAATAACATTTAGTTCTAACATGCTATCTATTTCTTTGTACATTATTTCTTGGACAGCTGGCGATATTGGATAATGTCTATCCTTCACCGGCTCAGCTCCTTGTACTAACGTTATTTTATGTTTTTCTATATGAGTGCACCCTAGACCTACCTTTTCATACGCCGGAAATAAACTTACGATTTCATTTAATTGTTTCTGTTGTTCATCGGCTAGAAAGTGAGGCTTAGTTTTATGGTCTTTAACCTCAAAGTTATCTCTCAATTTATCTATATTTATCTCACTGACACCTATCATATCTGGGGCTAATTTAAACGCTCTCCAAAAATCGACTCCTAAGTACGCACGCTGTTCAAGATCAGGACATAAGTAAAACTCTAGGGGTTTCTTTTCATTTTTATATATGACTTCCACTGTGACTTTGCCTAATAGTCGGTGCTGTTGCCCGCCTGCCGTGCAAATATTGGCGAAGATGGGTTTGATACTTAAATCTAAATCTTCCACTAGTTCTCTGCAATGCTTTCCTAAAATACTAACGGATGCACCTGTATCCAGCAGTCCTTCCAATTCTACACCTGCAATTTTAAATTTGGCATACGGTCTGGGATCATTTAATTGTCTGTCGGCTGCTTTTATAGCTTCTATTACTAATTTCCAGTTCTTTTTTCTTGCAGTGAATTTCTCTCTTACTTTTCTTATTCTTTTTGATACTCGCGACGTGCCGAACAATTCCGCGCTAAAAATTCTATTCCTAACTCGCTCATAATTGGCTTTTCTTTCTTCTAGTGAATAGCGGTGTCTTTCTTGGGATGAGGGGTGGTTATAATTTTGTATTTCTTTAACTTGCTTAATATTTGCTTTTAATTGCGGTTCTGCTCTACATGCGGGTTTGACATCGAACGATGGCCCCCCGCACTTCCCTCGTTCCTGAAAAAAAATCTATTTCTACATGTTTCACAGTTCGGGGCCACTACCTCGGGCTTTCCGCACCGGTAACAAAAAATCTTTCTGTCCTCTGACGGGCAGTCCATAAACACATGCCCGATCTTCCGGCAGTTCCAACAAACTAATGTATTTTTAGACGGTTGATTGGCTAAATTTTCTTCCCTTACCGCGGCTATTTCTTCATAGGGAACATCACGATTTTGCGAGTGTGTCGGCGCTTCTTCATACAGCTCATTCAGGTGCCTCGGGTATCTATTGATATTTTGTTGAGCTGGTCGCATCTCTCTCCTGAGGAAGGTCTTTTCTGCGTCTAAGCAACACATCCTCAACTCTTCCACTGAAGCAACTGTCATCGGATAAACAATTTTCCCTATTGCCTCTTTTAAGTTTTTCTTGATCATTTTAATCATTTCAGCTTCCGGCATTGAGATGTTTAACCGAGAACGAAGCTGCGTCATGGCGAAAAAAAATGAATCAATAGACTCACCAGGATGTTGTCGCCTTTCCACCATATCTCGCATTAATTCAAAATTGGATCTTGTGGTTTGGTACTGTTTCAGTAGAGCTGACTTCAATGTTGACCACTCAGTCACATAATTTGTCTGAATGAAAAGCCAGTACCACTTCTCCGCTGGGCCTCTTACTAACAAATGAAAATTTTCAAGGAGTTCCTTCCAAGGCACAGTATATTGGCTCTGTAGTCTCTCTAAACGGAAAATAAAATCTTCTACGGCCAGCTTATTACCATCTCCATCGAATTCTAAACCCCATCTTTCGATTCGCGGCCTATCATAAATTCGTGAGGAATTTTCTCCTCCAACGGATGATGCTCTTGAAGACTGATGAGAGTGTCCCTGTATTCCAGACATTTCCATAGGCTGATTGTTCTCAGGCGTATTATTTCTTACTTTTGGAACCACAGTTTCTACCAGTCTCCGGTTTTCTATTTGAGTTTGCTGTACCAAAACGCTCAGTCTACTTATTGTTGTAGTAAGATCATTCATTTTTTTCCTCATCTCACTCATTTGGGGATTCATGCTTTCCTCAACCAATAACCTAATGGATTCCTCAGCTTCGCCCAATACATTTTGTCTAGGCATCCTACTGCTACTTGGACGTGATGCTTCTGCTGGTCTGCTGTTATTTGGGTTCATATTCTGGGGATTTGCGTTAATTGTATGTGACATATCTATGAATTGATCACCCTGTCTGTTTGCATGGGCCATTTCTGGTCTGGGTTTTCCTTTGGATTTGGGCCTAGCGTTAGTTCTTTTATAAATTTTAAAGGCAACGTGCGGTGTCGATCGATTTAGGTCAAACTGGGCTTGCCTAAGTCTTTTTCTAGCGCGTGTTATAAGAGGACTGTTGCTCATTACCTATGCTAGTTTATTTGCAAATATGTCTGCAGATTATTAAATTTTTTCTTTTACTTTTGCAACCCACAAAAACTGTATTTTATGTAGTTTCGGAGCCGACTTTATGGCCAGTAAAACAACTTGTTTGATTTTAATATCCCTTGACTAGGAATAGCTAAATACGAAAGACGATTTATGTTTTTAACTGTTCGCACTCTCCTATCGCTTTAAACAACAAAAAAAACGTAAGGCGACGTTCGCAAACTCGGTCTAAAACCTAGGCGTTTATAACCAATGACACTGCCAACTCAGGCTTTGAAACAGGAAATTGCTATGTATGCTATGTGCCCCCCTTTTTTTTTTTTTTTGTTATATATATATAGCTAATTACTGAAATCAGCAACTAGCGCATGCATAAATAAATAAATAGGTAATTAAAAAAAAAAAATAAAATACAAAATACAAAAAAAATAAAAATTAAAAAAAACATGCACTTTCGCAAGGAATACTCGCAATAACTAAAATATAAAAAAAAAAAAAAAAAAAAAACTCTTAACACATGCAAGAAAAATTATGCGCTCTCTCTAATTCTTTAAAAAAAACTAAATATCAATATTTAAATAAAAAAATTGATAAAAAGGAACAATACATATATTAATTCTGATCTGCTATTCTTCACTATAGCACTAGATTAAACTATATGTTTTTTTTTTTTTCTTTCTTTTCTCTTATTTAGATACGACTCAGGCGAAGTTGAGAGGATTTGGGGACGTCTTGGCGGTTGATCTAATTATATTCATTAGTCATTTTTGAAGTGGTATAAATCAAACTTTCGCAAAATAAAAACTTAATTCTGATTGTGGTAGCTTATACTTTCATCTGCCTTTTTTTTTTTTTTTTTACAGAGAGCTATAAGCGGCATTTCCGTGGATTATTCTGATACATCTTACCCCGCCTTCATATCTTGACGAGAGGCTATCAGATTCCACTTCAAATTCCACGACCATACTACTTTGTTAATGAACTCTACTTTTCTTAAATCAAAACAACACAGGAACATAAAACGATACATTTAGACGTCTCTATTGTCAGTCAAGCTATCGCTTCGAGTCCCTGGAGGATATCACATTTACCAAATAAAAACAAATTTTTTTTGCCTGCGCAACACAACTAGTGAACAGCTCTTATTTTCTTATACTGATACTAGGCTGTACACAAACAAATCCTTTTTTTTTCACTTGGTATTGGGCTATTTATACAACGGAATGGGCTATTTCTACGTGCTTCGTTCTCTTGCACGAATATCTTTACTTCATTAGAATGTTTGAGCGCCATTAATATGGCGCTTACTTCCTTTTGCTCGCATTGATGTTTGTACGAGCCACATGTCTAATTTTATTATATTGGGCGCCATTTATATGTTACGGACCGGTTGACCTGGCGAGGCATCCGATTAGCTCTTTTTTTTTGGACTCAGGAAGGTCCCAACCCTCCTCGCCAGCCGCGTATCCTAGCACACAACAATTGAAACATAACAACATATTGAACCTACTCTAAAACACAATACCACTTCTCAATAACTTCCAGAGACAGATGGAGGTCTCTGCATTTTCTTTGCCCTCCCAACCTTGTCGTGGTTACGATCCAAATCAATGCTTTTGCCTACGACCCACTAACTTTTCCGGCCAAGACTTATCCCACTTACCTTTTTCCCTTCGCCTTTATCTTTGAAATGATTATTCAGTCATCTTCATCATCTCACTTAGATGCTAAAACAATCTTCATGCCTTTATTAAAAAAAAATACATATACAATTTCTTATTGATTTTCCCTATGTAAGGGTATTTTGCTATACGTGCATTCAAACATTATTTGTTTAACAAAAATTAATAAAAACAACTGCATTCATCAATTATTTGCATTGCACAAAAAAAATATTTAAAAAAAAGGTGCCTTCAACAAAATTCTGTTTTAACAAAAAGCATCATAAAAACTGCCTTCAACAATTATTTGTTTTATAGACTTCAACAAAATTTAACTAACAAAAACTTGCTTGCATTAAATCTAAGGTTTTAAATCTACGGTCTTTTTATTTTTCATGCGCGCTATTAAGCCCTTTTATATACTTCACAAATTATATTTTTATTAAGAATCCTTATTCCCCGAATAAACGCGCAGCTATATTTCCTATGCTTACTCCAAAAATTTCTTTTGTTTGTTGGTCGGCGAATTTTTCCCAATGAGGGCTCGTTTTCGCGTGATACCCTACAACCTACCCTAATAGAGCTCTTTTAGGCCGGACTGTGGTTTCTCTTTTTTTTTTTTTCCTTTTTTTTTTGTAACGCACCGATTCGTACGCGGCTGCTGTTGTTAGCCTTTTGTTTATGGGAGCGTGTCTAGGAAATAAAACTGGTTGCAATGCCCTCTTTTGGCAATGACGAGAATTATTTAATAAAAAAAATAGCTACTTAATAACACGCAATTACTTGAATCACTTAGCCTAGTTTACGGGGCGAAGCTCTTCGCCAATTTACGATATTTAAAGAAAGAAGAAGAAAAATTTTGCCGTGTACGGCCACACAGATTGGTTTAACCGAAAAATGTTTTCTTTTTGGATCAAAATCTACTTAAAAATTCCATAGAATGCAAATATTTCGGAATACGAGGTTGGTAAGAGTCAGGTTTCGGCACTACCATCCGCCTTCCTTTTAATGTTTATTTTTTTCTTTTGGTGCAAAAGTATAAGTAACTAAATACCTGGCTACCATTTGCGTAAGATATTCCTTTGGGTTTTTTTTTTTTTTGGTTGGATTTTACCCCTTTCACACTTTGCTTTCAGGCCTGCTGTTGTAGGGCCTTCGAATCAGCGAAGAATCCCAAGTTCCTTTCGCTTTGGTTGCGCTGCGTAGCCAGCTAATAAAATGATTTCAAAAAAATAAAAAAATTTATAAACACATCATTTTTGCCTTTTTTTCGGTTTTTCGTCGCTTACGTTTTATTTTTAGTTTACGAAGTTCGTTACTTATTTTAATTTTATTACACCTTTTTTTTATATGTTTTTTTCTTTTTGTTTTTTGTTGGTCTTGTTATAGGACCCTTTGATCTCAATGACTCTATCACTTGTAATGATTTAATCATTTTGATTCCATTGCGAACGAACCTGTTCGACATCTTAATCCCTTCCCATGCTTTCCACCTACACTAACAATTACCCTTGTCGCGCCATTCGCCATCTTTTTATTCCTTTGCTTTCTCTTACCATCGTGCCTATCATTTTAAACTTTCCTGTGCTCTTACTATAATCGCTTTTTTTCCAAACTTCAGCGACCATCTCTGTGCTATAATTTTCAATACGGTCTAGTTTCTGTTCGCTGCCCTCTAGGGGTCAGTTTTATAATTTTTGTTTCTTTTTTTTTTTCCAGCCACTTCCTAACTACTGGAAAACTGACAGCCAATACATGATAGCACCATCCACATTATTACTTGCCTATGTCTACAATAAGCTACGCAAAAAAAATATAGCGAAACAAAATATTCTTTCACTTGTTCTCTGGGTTTTCGCCACCCGCAACAATATTTACTCGCATATGGCCTACAATAACAAATGCTAAAAACAACAACAATTCGAAAACTACCAGGTGTCCCTATACAACGTAAAGTAACAACTAGACGTTACTCTCGAACCGTGAGAGACAGAGGGATGAAATTTGCACAATATGTGTATTCACATATGCTCCACAACAACACTTGCTAAAAACAACAACAACTGTAAAACTACCAGGTGTCCCTTTACAACGTAGAGTAATAGCTATAACTCTCGAACCGTAAGAGATTAAGAGCCGAAATTCGCACAGTGTATGTATTCCCAGATGCCTTACAACAGCAAATTACAACAACAACAAGTGGAAAATTACTAGGTGTCCACATACAACATAAAGTAGCTTTAAAAACAGAGAGATGAAATTTATAAAATATACATATGTATTCACATACGCCATTCCATACATATGTACATTACACATACATACGTAAGGAACTCTAAGTGTGCGAGCCAGCCTCGTACTTGACTTAATTTATTACTTTTATCTGTGGGATGCAATTTCATTTTCAATAGGACTATTTTCCAAACTATTTTCTGTTGAAATGCAATACTTATCCAAAAAGCCTGTAAACATTTGATCATGCAGAACAGGAGAGTTTCAGCAAGAAATCTCCCTATATACATATGCACATCACATATACATACATACATACATATCATATTTGTGCCATGATACAACTAATTAGGTAAACTTTTCCCTACAATAAGAACAACTTCAATAAAAATAACATGCATTTTGTTTTTGTACAATTTCTGTAAACTGTCAAAGAGACGCCGCTTCTAGATTTATAGAACAGAGATGAGCAGAGATTATATTGATGTGATGTCTCGTTTTGGCTGTCTTTCATCTCACCATTAGCTTGACAACCTAAACTAGTCAGATGATTAACGGTTTAGCTGACGAGGCTACCTTATTAGTTGTATCATGGTTTGTGCTGCTAACATTTCATTTATTCTTTGCAATCCCTGCTTTTTGAACTTATTGTCATGAAACTTATGTTTTCAGGGTGTTTATTTGTATCACTATCAAATATTACCTATTTGTTGTTTACAATTACATACGTATGTACATACATACATATGTATTATGAGGTGGAAAAATACATATGTATGTATATACATAGTTTTTGAGTCGGTAACAGCAAAATTTATTTTTATGTGACAAGTGGCATGAGCAAACATTTAAAAAAAATTTAGTGTTAGTTTTTTGTGTTTTACTACTTTATTAAACAGTTGGCAACAAAAAGCACTTGCGACTTAAAATATATTGCACTGTTATAAATATTTGTTTTCAAGAATAACAAAAGAATAAAAATTAGTTATCTTTGTACATATGTATGTATGTATATACTCTGTATGTATGTATATACATACATATGTATGTACATAAATATTTTGCCTAGTAATGGCAATAAAAATAACGAATGCGGTATTAGAAATTACTAAACAAAAATCTGTCTTGTTCATTAATCAATTATTAATTTATTGTTTCGGTAGCTTAGAACTTTTTTTTTTTTAAACGTGTGATTTATCTTCCGTATTTTCTCACGTTCATTCAATTCAATAAAGTAATAGATTTAAAACCATGACTGAATTCACAAGACTAGTTGTATCAACTAACGTTGTATTTTAATAGAGAGCTGCAAACTATCCAAACAAAGGCAGTTCGCAAATAATTTAATTCAATTTCAAGAACAACAATTCAAAAAAATCATTCACTGCGTATCAATTAACTGGCTCATTTATTTATTGCTTTTGAGCATAGAGCCAAACGTAAAAAATTAACATTATGTTGAGGGGACTATCAAGATAGATTCAGAAAATACAACAAGAAAAGAAGAACAGCTAAACCATGATACAACTAATAAGGTATCCTTATCAGCTAAACCGTTAATCATCTGACTACTTTAGCTTGTCACGAGAATGCAGAGATGAAAGGCTGCCAAAAGGAAACACCATATCAATGTAAGCTCTGTTATCTCTCTTCTATAAATGTAGAAGCGGCTGCTTTTTGACAGTTTGCAGAAGTTGTACAAAAACAAAATGCATGTTGTTTTTATTGAAATTATTCTTATTGTAGGGAAGAGATTACCTTATTAGTTGCATCATGAGCTAAACGTACATCGTGGAGGCTTTTTTGCGAGCAGATTTTTTTTTTATCAAAAGCCCACATCCCAGCTCAATCATTAGTGGATGCATCGGATTAAAGGCTGCTGGTTTGGATGGTATCTTTCCGGCACTCCTACAGAAGGGGATGCATTGCTTAACTCACGCATATATTCCGTTAGGGTGGCAGGAAGCGAGGCAGTGTTTATCTTCAAACCTGGCAAGCCAAATTATTCTTCACCGAGGGCTTGCAGGCCAATAAGTCTAAGTTCCTTCTTGCTGAAAACCATGGAGAGAAAAATCGACGACATGGTTAAATGCAGGATTGCAGGCGATATGCTGCTTCAACAAACAACACGCATACATACTTACGTCAAAGGTAGATCTGTAGACACTGCATTACATAATGCGGTGTACTTTATAGAAAGGTCTCTTAATGAAAATATATATACGCTTGCAGTTCGCAGATGATGTCATGATACTTTCGAAGGGAAGGTATATAAATCAATTGTGCTGGAAAGCCGAAAAAGCATTAGCCTTGGCTCACAATCCGGACAAAACAGAAACTAGATAGCTCCATACAACGAGCCGCGCTTTCTTGAAAGGACAAAATATATTTCCGACATAGTGAAGTACCTTGGAATCATTCAATTGCAAGATCGGAAATTAAAATGGAAATACCACATAGATGAAGGAAGAGGTCAACAAGGCTTAGCCTCTAAACAAGCCATAGGCACAAGGTGGGGTCTTAATCCAAAGATAGCACGCTGGCTTTATAGCAGTGTTCGATTATGACCTACGCTTCTATAGTGCGGTGGATGTCGATGGTATATGGAATATAAATGCAACATCAAAACCAGACATACAACTCAAAGAACCTGCTGTCTTGCTATAAGTGGGGCTTTCCATCGCCCTTGTGATGGAAGCAATATTATCCGTCGAGCCAATCGAAATTCGTATAAAATATAAAGCGGCTCTCACAGCGAAACTATTAAAGATGTATAATAGACGCTGTTCGTTGCCCTCCGAAGTAGAATAACTAAAAAAATTAATATCTTCAACTAGTGGCACTTGGTTTATAGTGGGCGGGAATTTCAATTCCAAGACTACAATTTGGGGATCTCTATTAACGGCAAAAACTTATTAGAAGCAATTAATGAATACAAATGCAAGTTTAGAAGCACTGGAGAGCAGACTCGTTGGCCAACAGACATAAACAAAAAAATTCAGTGAAGTACGAGGCTGGCTCGCCCACTTTGGGTTCCGTACGTACATAGGTGTAATGTACGTATGGAATGGCATATGTGAATATATATATTGTATAAATTTCATCTCTCTGTCTCTTACAGCTTGAGAGTTACGTTTAATTGCTACTTTATGTTGTATAGGGACACCTAGTAACTTTCGACTTGTTGTTGCTGTTGTAAGGCATCTGGGAGCACATACACTGTGCGAATTTCTGCTCTCTATCTCTTGCGGTTCGAGAGTTATAGCTGTTGTCTACGTTGTAAAGGGACAACTGGTAGTTTTACTGTTGTTGTTGTTTTTAGCATTTGTTATTGTAGAGCGTATGTAAATACATATGTATGTATACTATGCAAAATTTCATTCCTCTGTCTCTCACGATTCGAGAGTTATAGCAAATTGTTACTTTACGTTGTATAATAACACCTGGTAGTTTTCGAAATGTTGTTGTTTTTAGCATTTGTTGTTGTAGGGCATATGTGAGTACATATATTGTGCACATTTCATCTCTCTGTCTCTTACAGTTTAGCATCTACGGCTAATTGTTACTTTAGGTTGTATAGGGATACCTGGTAGTTTGTGATTTGTTGCTGTTTTTAATATTTGCTGTTGTAGAGCATCTGTAAATACGTACACTGTGCTCGAATCTCAGCTTTCTATCTTTCACGGTTCGAGAGTTATAGCTAATTGTAACTTTTCATTGTATGGGGACACCTGGTAGTTTTCGTTTTGTTGTTGTTTTTAGTATTTGTTGGTGTAGCGGCAAGGTACAACAACATCCTGTGAACATTTCAGCTCTTTAGCTCTTACCGTTTCGGAGAATGGACGCTGTGATGGACGGACAGAAGAACGTAGAAGTCTCGGTAATAGGGTTCCGTTTCACTCTGATGAGTACGGAGCCCTAAAAACCAGATCTTTTAGACTTTTTTCTTACAAGGAATATACGACATGATTTTCTAAGCATAAAATCGCACTTGTTCCTGAAAAGCGTAACAACTCAAAAATCATGAATATTCAGTAGAGGCCAAAAACTGATGCTATTGATTCTAACGATATATTACAGCAAAGAGAGTCATAACGGTTTTCTCACGGGAAAGAAGACAAATCAAAGCGAGATTTGCTGAAAGTAAAAACTTGAAAATTTTGAGATGTTAAACTTTTGAGGAACAAGCGTGAATTCATGCATCGAATTATCTTTAGATCGCCCTCCAGTTATACTTAAATATACAGCCGATATACTGCTTTCGAATCGAAGTAAATTTATATACAATAAGAAAACTGACCGGAATAATGTCCCATGTGACTTGGCACAACTGTGGTATTGCGAGTGTAGACACAGGGATGTGTAAATCCAGGAATGTAAATAATTGGTTTTTCCAAACGATTACGAATTTTTTTTTTCAAAACGATTCCTAAGTATAGTTTCCAAACGTTTACGAAAGGCAGAATGGCTGTCAGAAATAATGGCCGCTTTTCCGGTCTTTTTGATTCTGGCCGGGGAAGAATAGACAGCACGAAAATCATAGCGGGTTAAAAGTGGAAAGTGAAAAGTGTTAGCATCCGCTTAGATTAGCAGCATATTTACGCAGGGGGCGACCAAAAAGGCTCGAAGAGACTGGTGCAAGTGGACGATAGGAGACGCTGGCGAGGATTCATCCGAGTGGCAAGGTAAAGCGCTGGTAAGTTTGGATTAAAGGCAAAGCGAAGGAGACACGTGGGCGAGAGATTGGCCTTAGAGTCCCCACGAGTGAAGGCACAGCTGAAGGGGGAAGTAGAAGTTATCGAGGGGCAGCTTTGAGCGTCGCAATATAAGCGTAGCCCAGCACACATTTGTCGACAGAACCCCTGTTTTCCACCATAATTTTTCCACATACTTACCTTTTTGCCAATCCACAAGCCAGGCGCCAATCTAAATACTTACCTTTTGCCAATCCACAAGCCAGGCGTCAATCTACATACTTACCGGCCCATATCAACACCACCATTGAACACCCGTCTATATCAACCCAATTTGAGTCAGCACCACCAGCAAATACTCGCCACCACCATCAGCTCAATTTGATGTTTCAACACCACCATTGAACACCCGTCTATATCAACCCAATTTGAGTCAGCACCACCAGCAAATACTCGCCACCACCATCAGCTCAATTTGATGTTTCAACACCACCATTGAACACCCGTCTATATCAACCCAATTTGAGTCAGCACCACCAGCAAATACTCACCACCACCATCAGCTCAATTTGATGTTTCAACACCACCATTGAACACCCGCCTATATCAACACCATCAACACGATTGGAGCCAACACCATCACCAATAACCAAGATAAGTAGAACCTTTTTTATTCAATGCATAGAACTTATTATTCAGAAGTGGCATCAGAATAATTTCACGAACATACACGCGTTTAAAAGAAGTAGGGGGGATAATGAGTTCACGGTGTTTTCGCGCAGAAAATTTGTTGCCAATTTCGTACTGAATAGTTTTGTAAACGCGATAGGAATCTCCTACCAGCGGGTGGATCCCAAGCCACCTGAGGAATTGTATGGGAAATCCACCCTCGTCATGGGCAATATTCTTAAAATTTTTGTGTTGTAAGTTTTAAAGATTTTTTTTTTAGATTAAAAAAAAAAAAAAAAAAAAAGGGGGGAATGAAAATTTTTTTGCACCCAAAGCATATTTTATCTCTTTTTATTATAATTTCCTAATCGCGTAATAAATTGAGACAATTTAACAGATTTGGTCACCACATTGACGTCTCAGATTTTTGTAAGAGAAAGCTCAATGTAGCCATTTAATTTAGTCGAGACATACACCACTAAATAATTCGCAAGTCATTAACCGTATTTAATTGTATTCGAAATAGAGATTCGACACAAGACCTTTTTGGAGAAGGGATGGTAAAAGAAATATTTTTGTAAAAACTATAAAAGTTCGAGCAGCAAAACCGTGCTGTAATAAAATAAAATACTTTTGGTACACCTGCTCAGAAAAAAAATTGAACGTTTGGAACAATAAAGTGAGGGTTGTTTAATTCTGGTATTCAGACATTTAGATTTGAATAGCCATTGAAGCGTGGATGCAAAGTAAATTCAGAAAACCTCTGATTCCGTTCACGTTTTTTTTTATGACAGGACCAACAGTGGTAGGCACTATTTAAGGAAAGCCAGAGTGCGTGATTACGGGACACATTTGTATTTTGAAATCATGTTTTGTATATTGTTGCTCCAGCTCGTATCGTTTTATTGAATTTTGATTATAAGCTTATGCATAGCTCGCCATATTTTGTTTATATAAATTTATGATTACCCAGTTTTTTTATTAAGAAATGAAATCGTTTGGTTTGTAAACATCGAACAGGGGCATTACTTAGTCATTGCATTTAACGTTCCGCCGAAAATTAGCGCTAATTAGGGTGTTTGAACTTATTTCAGTTGGTATAATTGACCTAAGGCTGAGGCACCTACTGTTTAGTGTCCGATTTAGTTTGTATGTGAGGTTCAATGGAATGATTGGATCTGTTTTTGAAATTTTAATGTATCTATTTATATGGATATTGGCGAAGTGCTAAAATTATATTTGTGTTAGAGTTAAATATAATCTTTATATAATTTTAGAGATAGAATTTGTGAATTAAAATATGAATTGCAGTATTATTACACGTGTTTCATTCTACATTATGTTGGCTTAAGGTGAACTGAGGTAGGTATTTGGTTGGCCGAGGGTGACAATCGGTAATTAATTAGGGGATAGTAGAGGATATTTTTTTGAGGCTTATGCTACTATCACGGCTTGGCATAATGATTTATGCCGAGGGAGGGCCGCCTCGGGGTTTCACAACATCTAGACCCCTGGGAACAAATGAAGTGTTTTTTTAGCCATCAGACATACCGTGCTGCTTCTAGTGGCAGTCTTTTTCTTTGTCATGTTCGCGCCTCCTTTTTCTAGTTATTTTAGTCTGAGCAAATGCACTGGTACACAAAATAGATTGTTTCATACATGTCTGACTGCACCGGACACCCGCCCAAGCCCGACGAGCCATAGCCGCGCATAGAATGAGTCAGTTACCAGTGTGGCAGGCAGATCATGTACGCGTGGATTCTGAGTTGGAGGATTTTTTTTTGTATTATGAGTTCTGCGTTTCCCGCTGGGAATGGCTGACCATTGGTTTTTCAGCCGCCACTCAGGGAGCCATAATGGGTTCTTCCTCCTCTTGCTCAGAAACGTGACAGTTATTATTTTTGGCGCCCAACGTGGGGCCCGAACGAACAAGTGAAGGACGGCACAGGACAGTACACTGTATAATATATTTGAATTTTTAGATTTGATAACATCTATTCGCGATTATATTTCGGATTGTTTTTTTTGGAGCTTTGTGTTGAGTTGTCCGGCGGTACCCGAAAGGCTTTTGTAAGTCATGACTGATTGTTGATCAGGTCATTTGCGACAGAAGATCGAGTAGGAAAATTTTTGAATTATTGTATGTCTTAGAAGTTGGGCTTTACTGACTCTCTAATTGCGACATGATGCAAAAATCAGAGCCACAATCGACAGCAACGTAAGTCCCGGATAGTTGTTTGACAACACCGCGTTGCGACGTTTGTTTTCGGTATACGACAACCCACATCCGAATTTAATTATCGAATACGGAATCTGATGGATCTATACATACATACGTTTGTTTTCAAACATTTTAGTAAACCATTTGTCACTTTCACCACCCAAATACCAACCAATACATAACATAGTCTTTTTAGAACTTAATTGGCATTTTTTTTTGTTTCTTGAATCAGGACCAAAGTTTTTTTTGCGAATACGAATCAAGATAACAATTCAAGTTTCTTTCAGTACTTCTGATTTTTTTATTTCGAGGCCGGTTTCATCGATCCTCGGTTTATATGATTTTTGTTTTGGTTACATACTTTATTGGTTTGTTATTATTTTCAGCTTCTACTCATTTCTTTGTAGTAGTTTTAAATTTTTATTAGTTTGTATTACCATTTTTATTTTTTTATTTTTATTATTTTTTTATTTTTATTATTTTTTTTTATTATTTCTTTCCTTTTGAGCTATTATTATTTTAGTTTAGTTTTTGTTGTTGAACACATTGGGATTTCAGTTCGAACTTGAATTTTTGTAAGTGAAATCCGAATAGTTATACATATACACACATTTATTGATTACATAACATCCCATAACATATAAGTATACTGATTGCATTTTTTATACAGCATCGTAATAAATTTATTGAGTTGTTGCGTATCGGTATATCGCAACGATACCCACATAGAGATTACATAAAATTTTTAGGCACATACGCGACAGGTTTGTACTTCATTGATTGTAAATTTGTGGTTGGCTTTTGACCGTTCAACTCTGAGCCTAGTACATTTCGATTTTGTTAGGCCCGAACACGGTTTTGAGTCCACGGTCTAAGGAGATTGTGAGGAAGTTTAGGCATTAGAATTAGCACATCGTGCAAAGAAAGGAGTTTTATTTTACGGTTTAATTGTTATGGTTAGCACCAGAAGTGGATTGAGTACTAGCAGCAAAATGGAAACAAACACTACCTTAGGAAACAATACAAGTAAGGTGCATACGGCCACTACCACTTCAGGAACAGCCTTACCGAGCGTAACTGGACCAACGACACAAGTAGTTTACTCAGGGTTAGGAGCGATCCCGCGACAAAGCATAAGAACGGTAGAAATAGACCGCGATAGCAATGCAAGGACACGAGTGGAAGGAGAAGCAGATGAAACTTCGCCAGATTTATCAACAAATTCCACGATACCATCACCTGAATACGAAAGCCTAACAGCTAGAGAAATTAGGAGCGATTTTCGAAGCACCACCAACAATAATATAGCCGCGAACAATATGCGCGAAGTACAATCAGCCAGAATAGGGCTTAGACAACTAGAAATACGCAGATCGGTAGACGCCAGGATTGGGGAATTAATCCCAGAAATTATCAGAGCGACTCTTAGTGCACAATCATCGCACAATGGACCTATAGGAAGCCTGGATCAACAGCGCAACGATAATCGGTCGCAACAATCAGCGCAACGCCCACCGTCAAGAAATTTGGCGATCAATTTGAACGCAAACCAGCCACAACAACGTTTTGATTTACCACCGCCACAATTTAGTCACGACCTTCGTCAACCTTTTGAGCATCAACAGCAAAGACCTCGTTATAGTGAACCACCGCCGCTAGGATATCAACAACACAGTCAACAACATTTTTACCAGCCGAATTGGAACCACTATATGAATGGACGTGTTAACTATGGAGAAACAACCCATAGAATAGACAAGTGGGGACTACGCTTTGATGGTACTACAAAGACACCTAGCGTTGAAGATTTTGTTTTCAGAGTGGAGACTCTTCAGTCAGACTATGCTTGTTCTTGGACGGAAGTCATTCGCAGTTTTCATCACCTTTTGAGTGGACCCGCGTTAGATTGGCTTTGGGATTACCGAAGGATGAACAACAACTTGAGTGACTGGCCAACTCTTAAGAAGGCACTAGTTAAATATTTCCACCGGTTTGAAAGCGATTTTGATATTCAACGAAAAATTTTAGACAGACGTCAACAGTCACAGGAATCTTTTGACGATTTCTGTAATGCTGTTATTCATTTGAGAAACCAACAAACAAGTCCGATTAGGGAACAGGATTTAGTCGACATTTTAAAAAGTAATTTGAGACCAGCAATGTCACAGCTTTTGTTTGCAGTTAGGCCTTTTGGGTTAAGCCAATTTAGAACAGAGGGCAGAAGGGCCGAAAATATGTTGAACAATCAGCGCATACGTAACACTCACTATCCATCTAGACACATAAATGAGCTCGAGTTAGACTTAGAGGAAATTACGGGTGATTTATCAGTAAATGCTTTGAACACAGCTGTACGTAAATTGGTGTGCTGGAACTGTAAAGCAGAGGGGCACACGTATATAGATTGTCCAGTAGAAAGAGTTAGAATATTCTGTTTCAAGTGCGGCCACGAAAACACAGTTACGCCCAAGTGTCCAATATGTCAGGGAAACAGGGTGGCGAACAAACCTCGTTTAGGGTTGGAGGTGCGTTCGAGAAACGCAGCAACCCAGTGTCAACAGACATCACCACAACAAGGACCACAATAACAGCAGCAACACAAACACCAGTAGTAAGAGACGCCGCAACACAAACACCAGTAGTAAGAGACGCCGAAACGCAAACACCTGATTTTATTATTATTCTAGAAGAAAATACGACAACAACGCCCAATAAGATCTTACACAACCATCAGAGTCCAATAGTTGAGAATATCACGGGACATAATACCTCTGTTGGGAAACCATATCACATTCGACTTCAAGAATACAAGGTAGCTAGAGATAGAATTTTCGGAACACCAGCAAATCGAGTTTTAAAAACGCGACAACGCTATAGTCAACGGAAACAACAACGTAAATTGGTAGCTTCAGCGAAATTATCTGAAGGCACAGACAATCGTATTTACACTACAATCATTATTAACGGAATAGAAGTGCAAGGTTTACTGGATAGCGGAGCTACCGTGTCATGTTTAGGAGCGGGTTGCCTCGACATCGTGGAGAAGGCTAAACTTCCGATATATCCTTTTGACTCAAATATTTTTACTGCTGATGGCAGGGCTAATAAAATTATAGGGAGAGTCAGAGCATTAATCCAGTTTAATAATCTATCGCATAACGTCGATTTTTATCTCGTTCCGTCGTTGAGAAATAGATTGTTCCTAGGAGTTGATTTTTTGAAGGCATTCAACGTTTTTCGTTTTGAGCTCAGCAGTTTGTCGACGAGCAACGCTAATACCGATGATGTAGTTACGGAATTTCCCAGAAAGCATCAATTGCCACCAGATTTACAACAAATTTTAGAAAATACTATTCAGGAGGTTCCATCGTTTGAAGTTAAGGGACTTGGAAAAACATCACTTGAAACACACGTGATTGACACAGGGTCAGCAACACCATTTAAAGAAAGACACTATCCTGTTTCACCAGCAGTTCAACATCTTATGTACGCAGAGTTAGACCGGATGATTTCATTAGGAGTTATCGAACCGAGCGAAAGCCCGTGGAACAATAGGGTCACTTTTGTTCAGAAAGGCGAGAAAGTTCGCATTTGTTTGGACGCTCGTCGCCTAAATGATGTTACTACAAAGGACGCATATCCGTTACCACACATAGAGGGATTATTGAGTAGGTTGGGGGATACACATTATATTTCCAGTATAGACCTTAAGGACGCGTTCTGGCAGATCCCACTAGCAGTCGCCAGTAGAGAAAAGACGGCGTTCACGGTACCTGGAAGGCCTTTGTACCATTTTACGGTCATGCCGTTCGGGTTATGCAACGCAGCCCAACGGTTATGTCGTTTAATGGACAAAGTCATTCCAGCGCGCCTTCGCGAGCGTGTTTTCGTCTACTTGGATGATTTGCTAGTGGTATCTTCCACGTTCACACAGCACGTAGTCACATTAAAGGAAGTAGCTCAATGCCTATCGCAAGCAGGACTCACAATTAACGTAAGGAAATCGAAGTTCTGTTGTGCTGAATTGAAGTACCTCGGATATATTGTAGGAGGCGGAACGCTTCGTCCGGATCCAGAAAAAATAGCAGCCATCCAAAATTTTAAGTATCCCACCACGCCAAAACAAGTAAGGAGTTTTATGGGTACCACCGGCTGGTACCGACGATTTATTAGCAACTATGCCACTATCACCGCACCAATTTGTGAAACCTTAAAGAAAGGAAAGAAATTTGATTTTACGCTCGAAGCTAAAGCAGCTTTCGACCAACTTATTCAGTGTCTTAGCACGAGCCCGGTATTGTCGCATCCAGATTTTAGTAGAACATTTTTTATTCAGTGTGACGCATCTGACGTTGGCATAGGTGCGGTATTATTTCAAGAAGACCCAGAAGGGGGTGAACACCCAATAGCCTATTTTTCCAAAAAGCTAACATCACCTCAAAAGAACTACTCAGTCACAGAACGCGAGTGTTTAGCAGTAGTGTCAGCAATCAAAAGATTTCGACCGTATATAGAGCTAATGCAATTCGTAGTTATAACTGACCACTCCAGCCTTAAATGGTTGATGAGCCAGAGGGACCTGAGCGGGAGATTGGCCAGATGGAGTTTACAGCTACAGTCGTTTTCGTTTGAAATTAAACATCGTAGAGGAACCCAGAATGTCGTCCCTGACGCTTTATCAAGGTACACAATAGACGCGTTTGATCATGGCACTTCACCACTAGTTAGCTTGGAGGCGCCTGAATTCTCATCCGAGGAGTACAAAGTGTTAATTAGAGTAGTTCAAGAAGAAGGATCGAGCTTGCCCGACGTTAAAGTAATAGACAATTTCGTGTACAAGCGTACTAACCGTTACAATGGCGAGGTAATTTTGGAAGACCATGCATGGAAGTTGTGGGTCCCGGCTTCACTAACCGAAGACATTATAGAAAAAGCGCACTGTCCACCAAACATGTCTCATGGAGGTATAGCGAAAACTATCGACAGAATTCGGAAATATTTTTATTGGCCTCACCTGAACATTCAAGTAAGAGAGTTTATCAATCGTTGCAGCATTTGTAAGGAGTGTAAACCATCAAACATGACCCTAAGACCACCTATGGGCAAAGAAGCAGAAGTATCCCGACCTTTTCAGCGAATCTACGTGGACTTTTTAGGACCTTATGTCAGATCGAAGCGCGGGAATTGTTATATTTTTATTGTGTTGGACCACATGAGCAAATTTGTCTTGTTGAAAGCCATGTCGAAAGCGAACGCACGAAGCGTTGTAGATTTTTTAGTAAGGGAAGTTTTTTATAAATTTGGTTGTCCAGAGACTATTGTATCCGACAACGGACCCCAATTTGTCGGGAAGGAATTTTTAGATTTGATGCAGACTTTTGGCATCGAACATCTGAAGACCGGAGTTTATGCGCCACAAGCTAACGCATCCGAACGAGTCAACCAATCCATCCTGGCAGCTATACGGTCATACTTAGGAGAAAATCACAACGAATGGGATTTGCATATATGCGAAATTGAATGCGCGCTTCGTTCTGCAGTACATTCAGCCACCGGCATGACTCCGTACTTCGCTTTGTTCGGAACCAACATGATAACTCATGCGTCCGCGTATAAATTAGCGAGAAGCCTAAATGCAGTTGAAGAGCCTGATATGAGATTTGAGAACAAATGTGATTTTATGGAAATGGTAAGAGACAAGCTCAGGGAGAACTTACACAGGAGCTATGAGTCTAATGCGAAGAAGTACAACATGCGCTCGAAGAACGTCAAGTTTAAAGTAGGCCAGGAAGTATTCCGCCGAAACTTTCAATTGTCGGACTTTGCGAAGCAAGTATCCGCAAAACTGTGTCGCAAGTTCATCAAATGCAGGATAGCTCGCATTGTTGGAAACTGCCTTTACGAAGTTGAGACGCTACAAGGCAAATCATTAGGCGTGTTTCATGCCAAGGACCTGACAGCATAGTCTGGTATTAGCCTTTATCATATTCACAAATTGTTGCGAATATGATAAAATTCTTCCACCCGAGGGAGGGGTGTGGTGTCCCATGTGACTTGGCACTACTGTGGTATTGCGAGTGTAGACACAGGGATGTGTAAATCCAGGAATGTAAATAATTGGTTTTTCCAAACGATTACGAATTTTTTTTTTCAAAACGATTCCTAAGTATAGTTTCCAAACGTTTACGAAAGGCAGAATGGCCGTCAGAAATAATGGCCGCTTTTCCGGTCTTTTTGATTCTGGCCGGGGAAGAATAGACAGCACGAAAATCATAGCGGGTTAAAAGTGGAAAGTGAAAAGTGTTAGCATCCGCTTAGATTAGCAGCATATTTACGCAGGGGGCGACCAAAAAGGCTCGAAGAGACTGGTGCAAGTGGACGATAGGAGACGCTGGCGAGGATTCATCCGAGTGGCAAGGTAAAGCGCTGGTAAGTTTGGATTAAAGGCAAAGCGAAGGAGACACGTGGGCGAGAGATTGGCCTTAGAGTCCCCACGAGTGAAGGCACAGCTGAAGGGGGAAGTAGAAGTTATCGAGGGGCAGCTTTGAGCGTCGCAATATAAGCGTAGCCCAGCACACATTTGTCGACAGAACCCCTGTTTTCCACCATAATTTTTCCACATACTTACCTTTTTGCCAATCCACAAGCCAGGCGCCAATCTAAATACTTACCTTTTGCCAATCCACAAGCCAGGCGTCAATCTACATACTTACCGGCCCATATCAACACCACCATTGAACACCCGTCTATATCAACCCAATTTGAGTCAGCACCACCAGCAAATACTCGCCACCACCATCAGCTCAATTTGATGTTTCAACACCACCATTGAACACCCGTCTATATCAACCCAATTTGAGTCAGCACCACCAGCAAATACTCGCCACCACCATCAGCTCAATTTGATGTTTCAACACCACCATTGAACACCCGTCTATATCAACCCAATTTGAGTCAGCACCACCAGCAAATACTCACCACCACCATCAGCTCAATTTGATGTTTCAACACCACCATTGAACACCCGCCTATATCAACACCATCAACACGATTGGAGCCAACACCATCACCAATAACCAAGATAAGTAGAACCTTTTTTATTCAATGCATAGAACTTATAATTCAGAAGTGGCATCAGAATAATTTCACGAACATACACGCGTTTAAAAGAAGTAGGGGGGATAATGAGTTCACGGTGTTTTCGCGCAGAAAATTTGTTGCCAATTTCGTACTGAATAGTTTTGTAAACGCGATAGGAATCTCCTACCAGCGGGTGGATCCCAAGCCACCTGAGGAATTGTATGGGAAATCCACCCTCGTCATGGGCAATATTCTTAAAATTTTTGTGTTGTAAGTTTTAAAGATTTTTTTTTTAGATTAAAAAAAAAAAAAAAAAAAAAGGGGGGAATGAAAATTTTTTTGCACCCAAAGCATATTTTATCTCTTTTTATTATAATTTCCTAATCGCGTAATAAATTGAGACAATTTAACAGATTTGGTCACCACATTGACGTCTCAGATTTTTGTAAGAGAAAGCTCAATGTAGCCATTTAATTTAGTCGAGACATACACCACTAAATAATTCGCAAGTCATTAACCGTATTTAATTGTATTCGAAATAGAGATTCGACACAAGACCTTTTTGGAGAAGGGATGGTAAAAGAAATATTTTTGTAAAAACTATAAAAGTTCGAGCAGCAAAACCGTGCTGTAATAAAATAAAATACTTTTGGTACACCTGCTCAGAAAAAAAATTGAACGTTTGGAACAATAAAGTGAGGGTTGTTTAATTCTGGTATTCAGACATTTAGATTTGAATAGCCATTGAAGCGTGGATGCAAAGTAAATTCAGAAAACCTCTGATTCCGTTCACGTTTTTTTTTATGACAGGACCAACAGTGGTAGGCACTATTTAAGGAAAGCCAGAGTGCGTGATTACGGGACACATTTGTATTTTGAAATCATGTTTTGTATATTGTTGCTCCAACTCGTATCGTTTTATTGAATTTTGATTATAAGCTTATGCATAGCTCGCCATATTTTGTTTATATAAATTTATGATTACCCAGTTTTTTTATTAAGAAATGAAATCGTTTGGTTTGTAAACATCGAACAGGGGCATTACTTAGTCATTGCATTTAACGTTCCGCCGAAAATTAGCGCTAATTAGGGTGTTTGAACTTATTTCAGTTGGTATAATTGACCTAAGGCTGAGGCACCTACTGTTTAGTGTCCGATTTAGTTTGTATGTGAGGTTCAATGGAATGATTGGATCTGTTTTTGAAATTTTAATGTATCTATTTATATGGATATTGGCGAAGTGCTAAAATTATATTTGTGTTAGAGTTAAATATAATCTTTATATAATTTTAGAGATAGAATTTGTGAATTAAAATATGAATTGCAGTATTATTACACGTGTTTCATTCTACATTATGTTGGCTTAAGGTGAACTGAGGTAGGTATTTGGTTGGCCGAGGGTGACAATCGGTAATTAATTAGGGGATAGTAGAGGATATTTTTTTGAGGCTTATGCTACTATCACGGCTTGGCATAATGATTTATGCCGAGGGAGGGCCGCCTCGGGGTTTCACAACATCTAGACCCCTGGGAACAAATGAAGTGTTTTTTTAGCCATCAGACATACCGTGCTGCTTCTAGTGGCAGTCTTTTTCTTTGTCATGTTCGCGCCTCCTTTTTCTAGTTATTTTAGTCTGAGCAAATGCACTGGTACACAAAATAGATTGTTTCATACATGTCTGACTGCACCGGACACCCGCCCAAGCCCGACGAGCCATAGCCGCGCATAGAATGAGTCAGTTACCAGTGTGGCAGGCAGATCATGTACGCGTGGATTCTGAGTTGGAGGATTTTTTTTTGTATTATGAGTTCTGCGTTTCCCGCTGGGAATGGCTGACCATTGGTTTTTCAGCCGCCACTCAGGGAGCCATAATGGGTTCTTCCTCCTCTTGCTCAGAAACGTGACAATAATTTCAGAGAAATAATGGAGATAAAACTCGACACAAGTGTGGTTCAAACTTTAGTATTCTTAAAGACTGGGTCTTGTCTTCGATTCTTTCATACATGGTTTTTCAATCGTATCACACGTTTCAAATATATATGTAGATTTATTATCCTTTTTGTCTATATGCCGACGACATTTCGTTGGTGCTAATCAACTCATCAGTAGACTTGAAAAATTCTTAAAAGTTTGTTTGAAACTTAACTACTTATTCCATAATTCCCATGAACATGTCGGCATATAGACAGGTTCATTTTTGGACCTGAATTAATACATTTCAATTGGCTCTTGAAGCAAATATAAATAATTAAGTTCATATTTGAATATTCAAAAACTTTTACTTTTTGATACTTTCAAAAATACAAATCGTAGTAACCAATGGTGACTCGTTGTATAGAAGGTTGCAAAGAAAAGTAGAAGTGTTGCAAAACGAAAAAAGAAATGTTTGCTGTGTTGAAGGTTCGTTTGGACATTTCTGATTCTCATTCTGTTCATGGGAATTATGGAATAAGTAGTTAAGTTTCAAACAAACTTTTAAGAATTTTTCAAGTCTACTGATGAGTTGATTAGCACCAACGAAATGTCGTCGGCATATAGACAGCTGAGAAATACAGCAAATATTTTTTGAAAAGGTTCATTTTTGGACCTGAATTAATACATTTCAATTGGCTCTTAAAGCAAATAAATAATTAAGTTCATATTTGAATATTTTTATTAAGAATATAGGCGAGGAAAAAATTTTGAAGCTTTTCGTAGACTTTGTGTAATTTTAGCCACCACCCTTCTGACACCCTTGCGATCCCATTTACTATACACCAATTTCACCTGTTAAATACTTACTGTAGGGTGACAGTGATTGTCTGCGTAGAAGATTAAATTCATAAACATTAAAACGCATGTCACAGTTATTAATTTTAAACGATTCCATAATTTATTTACACTTAACAACATAATTTTACTTTATATATTTTTTGTTTGAGAAATATGATACATGTTTTGTTATGGACATACATACATACATATGTATGTATGTATGTCCGTCCATACACGCACGCAAGATAATATAAAAATAAATTTGTTTACTTTAAAATACCCATATTTATATATGTAGGTATGTGTGTTTTAGAGTTGATTGCCCAACGTTTCAATTTCATCCAAAAAGTAAATCATATCTTTTTCAGTTAAGCAAGAATTCTGCAAGACTATTCTGAAAAAGTTTGGCAAACTGTGCAAGGGCTGGTATGTAACCATCATTGAACCCTTCTTTATCATGCCCTCTTTTATCTTTGGAGCAACTTTATGTAACTCTGCGTAGAATTTATCATCTCTAGCCAAGCTTTGTAAACTAGGAGGCACGTACCAGAAAGAGACGTTTGTACATTCAGGTTTCTCTAAAACGAGCTCAAACCCTGCTCTTTTACGTATTTCACTTGTCAGGAACTCTGACATTTTGAATAGTTGATTTACATGCTCTTCCAGGCCTCTCGTGCCTTTTGCTTTCCACATAAACCAAAACTTGAAAACGTCTGCTCTACGACCACACTGAATATGTTTGTCACCTGTATCGTATGACGTATCATAAAATTTATCTTTCTGGAAGAGATAAGTGGCATTCGTAGAATGGCACTCAGTCAAAATATTCTTGTGTCTTGTTAAAAACGTTGAACATTGTTGTGATGCAGTTAACATTTTATGAGGATTCCATGTTACGGAATCGGCTCTACAAGAAAAGAATTCATTAATAAATTACCATAAAAGTCCAGCAACACGGGGAAATTGTAATTTTTCGCTTACTTTTCAATACCATCCAAAAGATGTCTGTACTTGGGGCTCATAAGTGCACTGCCGCCCCAAGCAGCATCTACATGCATCCACATTCCATATTTCTTGCACAAATCAGCTATGCTGTGCAAATCATCAAATGCCCCCAGAACCGTAGTACCAGATGTGGCAGATATCATCATTGGCTCACAATTCTCACCAATGCTTGTCTTGATTTTGTCCTCCAGATCGTTAATGTCTACCTTTCCAACGTGGTCTGTTTTGATTTTCCATACATTTTCGCTTCCCAAACCCATAAACGTTGCCAGCTTAACGATCGAATAATGTGAATCTTGTGATGTGAATATGATCTGTCGTTTCGAGCCAAACAGTCCGTTTTTCTGAAATAATTACGATAGAGTAAATGGAAAAATTAAAAATAAATCAATAAATAAATGGACTAAAAGTAAGACCCTCTGGTTCCCGTTTTCATATAATTACACAATTCATGTTTCCTAAAAACGGCCGAATTGTTTTAGACTGATGTAAAACTCCATCTCTACTCTACTTCTGAACCTTTCTCCAAAGGTTCTATCACAACTTTACAGTGGAGCAAACAATCTGAATTTATTATTATGGTGAACATTTTGAAGGCACTTTACCAAGTTTAATTTTTTTTTAGATATGAATAATTTGCCATAAAGAAGCGGTAGCTCTTCGATTATCATATGGTAACGGAATCCTGTTTTGCTTTATTCGAATAAAATTGAAAAGGCTGAAGTGTAGTTAATGCATTCGATATCGAACTAAGCGATGGCTATCGGCATCAGATTTTCAAACTAATTGTAGGAGTATTTTTTTAACTTAATTAATTTTCATTTTTCGAACTTTTTCTTGTTTTTTAGGGTTCCGTACTCATCAGAGTGAAACGGAACCCTATTACGGAGACAAGTACGTCCGTCCGTCCGTCCGTCACAGCGTCCATTCTCCGCACCGGTAAGAGCTAGAGAGCTGAAATTTTCACAGGATGTTGTTGTGCCTTGCCGCTACAACAACAAATACTAAAAACAACAACAAGTCGAAAACTACCAGGTGTCCCCATACAACGAAAAGTTGCAATTAGCTATAACTCACGAACCGTAGAAGATAGAAAGCTAAAATTTGCATAGTGTAACTTAAGAGTGCGAGCCAGCCTCGTACTTGACTTAATTTATTTTATTCTGCATTACGTTCATTCTATATTAAAGGGTCCGCCAAATAACTTTTTTTTTTTTTTTTTGAAAATGCTATTAAAAAAAAGCTACTGAATATTTTGTCAAATTTCTTTTTTTATTTGAATTCGAAAAAATTCCTCTAAATGATGTCTCCGAAATGTTCTATTGTTGAGAACGACGGTGAACTGATGGCGCTTCACGCACACTTTCTGCCACAGCAGCAATCATCTCGGGTGTATGCACTGCACTGTTTTTCGCTTTTCACGATGAGGGTGCCAGTTTCGTTCACTTTTTTCACAAGATATCGAACATACGGAGCTAACGGTGCTTCTCTTCCTCCAAAAAAGCCTTACGCAATTTTCGCACACATTCTGCAAAGTTACCATGATTTTCAAAGTCCCAGCGTTGTTCAAGCGCATACACAACCATATTCGTTCAGCGGAAGGCTAAAAGTAATTATCTGCCAAATCAGACATGAGCTAAATGTTACTATTCACGAAATAAGAACTAGTTGAAAAAAAAAAAAAAAAACGTAAGATGACGGAACCTGTACTTTTGTGATTGATATTATTAAATAAGATAAGGACGAGTGCTTGATATTTTGTCGAGGACGAGTGCTGATGAGAAGAGTGGCGGTTTCGAAACAGCTAGTTGCCCACCCACCCAGCTAAGGGTTCTTGATGTTTTCTTTGTCTTGTTTGAGCTTAAGCCTGATAAAAGTAATACAGAATAATAGTTATTTTTTAACATTAATTTTAACTTTATAGTTAAACTGTATGATTCTGAATTATGTTAATTATGTTATCGGGCCTTAGTGTGATTTTTCTCCTCAGAATTTTTGAATAAACTGAATTTAAAAACATAGTGATAAAATTGAAAGTTGATCAACAGATGAAATATGGATAGTGAGTAACGAAGAGCTCCGGTAGCAGGGTGACTAAGCGCTGCTGCTTGAAAACAGTGTGTAGTATTAGTGTTATGACCTGAGTTTAGTTTAAAGACATTTGGGTGCTGCTGATGTTCGTGGTGATGGCAGCGAAACATGTTCCCTAGCCAGTGCATCGGAAACTAGTGTTGTCAGCTTAGAAGAGCATATCTTCAAATGGGGAATAAAAAATTGGATTTCCGGATTGGGGAATTCATTTGGGATGATTTTTATGGTTTGAGGACTTCAGCCAATCTTTTTTTTTTTTGAGTTTAATTTTACATTATATTTACATGTTTTCGCTATTTCAGATTGTTTTAATTTTAGTTCGTTTTCCGCATCTGGACTCCACAGCTTAGAATTTCAACGCATGGTTTAATTATTGCAGTGAATTGAACGTTTAATTATTGCAGAGAAGAGAGCTCTTTGGCTCAGATTTGAATGTGTTGAAGGAGATCTCTTGTAGCCAGAGCATTTGATCTTTCATTTCCCGTTACTCGCACAGATCGCTGCGCTCATATTGTGCACTATTTTTTCTTAAGGCCTTGCTGCTTTCACTCTCTTATCAATTCTCAAGGGCACGCACATGATACGGCAATTAAAAAATAATGGAGCCTGCACATACCGCAGATGTGTAGAACGTGTAACATGCTCATCGAATCGAACACATTTTGAGAAGTACTTTGTTGGCATGAGGATGTAATTTAACCATGTTTTCTTAATACATACATATGTATGTGGGAAAGCAGAGAAATTGAATTCGTATTTGGCCATTGGTTGCATAATTCAACAGAATTTAGTTTATCGATAACGAATTTGTATGCGAAGAGCAGATAAAATTTATGACTTAGAAACAAATAGGACTTGAATTATTCTCAATTAAAAATGCAAATAAATTTTATGTCGTCCGGTTTTGTTTCCCTGATATGTTCTTATTATAAATATATTATTATCGCTTTGGACTTTGTCAAACACATATAAAGTTATATTTTATGTAGGTATTAATAAGAAAACTAAAATACTAGTTAAGTTTTTTCTTCTTTTTTTTTTTTCTTCTAATAGAAAGAACCTCACTTCTAATAGCAATGTTTAAAATGCTTTAAAGAAATTGTTTTAAAAAGAATATGCTTTTAGTTTTGCATTCAATCATTGACATTTTCTAAAAAGAAGATCAGCAACTAAATATGTATTTCTAAGAAGATTACTGGTTGTTTAGCTTTCTTCACTCAAGCTGGATACATACATACATACATATGTATGTATGTATGTCTGTATGTTGTACAAGCTTTAAAATCTGTTTGAATCCAAAGCGCTCATTCAAGAAGCAGTATAAAAATCGAATAACCATCACTATAATTCAAAATTTAAAATTCATTTGAAAATTTGCACAAAATAACGATTATAACATATTCCTTAATAGAAAGACACATGCTGAAACGTTTATGAATGTATGTATGTATGTATGTATGCAAATCAATGTCTATATTTAATAATTAAAAACTCATATAGTTTTTACTTTAAAATCTTTGCTTCAACCTGGTTGATATTAAAATTTCCTAATTATTTTATATTATCATTTACATACATACATATTTATAGAAATTGGGAAGACTGGGAATTTTTGGTTTTTGTAATAGAAATAGAATTGTCTCACAAGCATTTCAAAATTCTATCAAACCTGTGCGTTCCCACAGTGAAAACCAAAATCGCGTCGAGATTTCACAAATTGAGACAAGTACGAGACTGACTCGCACAGTGAGGGTAACCCTGGTGTACTCTTTAGTCTTAAACTTTTTAATAGTTGTTGTTGTAGAGGTCAGACAACTACATGCGCCCATGATACAACTAATAAGGTAACCTTTTCGCAACAATAAGAACGACGCTACAATAAAAATAACATGCATTTTGTTTATGGAAAACTTCTGCAAACTGTCAAAAAGATGCCACTTCTACATTTACAGAAGAGAGATGAACAAAGCTAATGCGGATTAGCTATCTCGTTTTGGCTGCCTTTCATATCTGCATTCTCTTGACCACAACCTAAAGTAGACAGATGATTAACGGTTTAGCTGATGAGGTTACCTTATTAGTTGTATCATGCATGCGCCATGTAAACTTAAAGCCTCTATCTCATACGGTTTAAAAGTTCTTGCTGAGTTTCAAACCAAAGGGTGTCACCATGTATGAACACCAATTAAATTTTAACTTTTTTCAGCTTTTGGTATTTGTTGTTGTAGAGGCCTGCGACTACATACATATACTGTGAAAATTCCAAGTCTCTGTGTATTACGGTTGAAAAACGAAAGACAATGTTCAAATTAAAGGGTTCCCCCGTACAAAGGGCAACATTTACGTTTTCACTTTTTGCTATCTTTGATATTTGTTGATGTGTAGGCCTGATGACTGCATATACTGTGCAAATTTTAAGTTTCGTATCTTTTACGGTTTAAAAGTAACAGCTAATTTTAATTTCTTGTATGGGAGCACCCTTTAGTGTTTATTTTTTTGTTTGTTTTTGGTGTTTGTTGTTGTGGAGCCTATATAAACACATATCCTATGAAAATTTCAGCTTTCTAGCTTTTATGAAGGGGACCACCCTTTATTTTTTATTTTTTGTTTGTTTTTGGTGTTTGTTGTTGTAGAGCCTATATAAACACATATCCTATAAAAATTTCAGCTTTCTAGCTTTTATGGTTCAACAGTTATAGCTAATTTTTACACTTTAGTTGCCAACTTTTTGTTGTATTTAGTATTTGTTGCTGTAGCGGCCGGGTAACCACATGTGCTGTGAAAATTTTAGCTCTCTAGCTCTTACCGTTTGGGAGAATGGGGCCTGTGACCGAAGGACGGACGGACGTAGAAGTCTCAGTAATAGGGTTCCTTTTTAGGGTTCCGTACTCATCAGAGTGAAACGGAACCCTATTACCGAGACAAGTACGTCCGTCCGTCGGTCAAAGCGTCCATTCTCTGAAACGGTAAGAGCTAGAGAGCTGAAATTTTCACAGGATGTTGTTGTACCTTGCCGCTACAACAAAAAATACTAAAAACAACAACAAATCGAAAACTACCAGGTGTCCTCATACAACGATAAGTTGCAATTAGCTATAACTCTCGAACCGTAAAAGACAGAAAGCTGAAATTTGCATAGTGTATGTATTTACAGATGCTTTACAACAACAAATGCTAAAGACAACAACAAGTTGAAAACTACCAGGTGTCCCTATGCAACCTAAAGTAACAATTAGCCGTAGCTGCTAAAATGTAAAATACAGAGAGCTGAAATTCGCACAATATATGTATTTACATATACGCTACAACAACAAATGCTAAAAGCAACATCAAGTCGAAAACTACCAGGTGTCCCTATACAACGTAAAGTGACAACTAGCCGTTACTCTCGAACCGAGAGACAGAGGGATGAAATTTGCACAATATGTGTATTCACATATGCTCCACAACAACACTTGCTAAAAACAACAACAACTGTAAAACTACCAGGTGTCCCTTTACAACGTAGAGTAATAGCTATAACTCTCGAACCGTAAGAAATAGAGAGCCGAAATTCGCACAGTGTATGTATTCCCAGATGCCTTACAACAGGAAATTACAACAACAACAACAACAACAACAAGTGGAAAATTACTAGATGTCCACATACAACATAAAGTAGCTGTAAAAACAGAGAGATGAAATTTATAAAATGCACATATGTACATTACACATACATACGTACGGAACCCTAAGAGTGCGAGCCAGCCTCGTACTTGACTTAATTTATTTACTCTATGAGTACGGAACCCTAAAAATGAAGGAGCAGAGGAGATGCTTTTGAGCTACGGAAATGATAATTTATCTTAGTCTGCCGCTTAAAAAAAGTAGAATTCAATTAGCTATGATCTGGGTACGAAGCAATTTGGGTGCCGGTAATCGCCATGATTAATGTGAAACAGCCGTGGTATGCTCCCCAGCCAATAAGTCTTCCTCAAATTTTAATTTTTAATTGGCTTCAATATTACCACAAACAATTCTGAGGAAATAAAATCGAACTAAGAGCCCGACGACTGCAAATCATAAAGTTAAAGCGATGCTTAAAACTCACTGGGCCCAATGCAGGGTTTGCGAGTGTTGTCGTCACTGATGCAAAAAGCACAAAAATCAATTAGAAGTTGATGGGAGAATGTAACCTGAGTTCAAAGCAATTTGGGTGCTGATGATATCCTGGTGGTAGAGGTATGTTCCCTAGCCAATGTAAGTCCTCAACTTTGCTCCTCGGGGTTTCTTTAAATATGTTTAGCACTCGAATTTTACTACAAGAAAATGTTTCTCAATTCTGAAGAAGTAGACTCGAACTAAAAGCCCGATAACGTAATCAGCAATTTAACTCGGTTATGCATGAAAAACTGAAATAATTACGATTTATGTATGCACTTTTGGCAGGGATACTAAGCTTAACATTTTATATTCTCCTTTTGCATTTCAAATTCCTAAAGCACCCCACAGATGACGCATTTTTCACATTGCATCTGTTAACAGATTTCATGTGTTATCTTTAAGACAATTCTTGTTTAAGAAACACGAGCTAAAGTCATGACATAATTTCAAATAGAGCGTGTTCTATTTCGTTATGTACAAACACATGCCGTCAAATTTATACGCCATGCTAAAACGTTTTTTTTATCTAATGTTGTCATTTTAATAAAAATTATATTAAAATATGTACATATAATATTCGGATGCGTCCAAGGCCTTTGCAGTGCAAAAGAAGAAGCACACAAATAAAATTTTTTATTTTTTATGTAATTATAGCAGCAAAAATGTTAATAATAATTATCATTGAAATTATTATTGAAACAATTTTTTTTTTATAACGATTGCTTTCAAAAACACTTTTATCAATGCAGCTCGATACCAGGTAGTCGCATAACTACAACAAACACTTCATGTAGTTTGTTGGTAGAAATCTTGAACTACTGTCACCCAGTTGTTCGCGTATGTGTGTGTTTGTGTTGTGTAATTTGACAGTTCTACAAGCCAGAAGCAGTAGTCAGCTGGGCTGGTAGGGCTATCTGGTATCGAGCTGCCTTGACTTTTATCAAACAAAGAAATTTTAACATTTAAACATATCAGCTGTTGCAAATAAACATGACCAATGTCACATGTAATTGTACATACGAGGTTTGTTACCAAAAATTAAAAACTTTGTGTAAATTGAAACATTTTGATAGACATAAAGAAAAACATGTGAGTCGAAGATTAAAGAAAAAAAAAAACACATGTAAAAACGCGTCGTGTGGAGGGTACTTAAGCCGCTTGCCACATTCTTCCCCTGTTATATATGCCTAGAGTTCATGGAAGCACTCGGAAAGCTCCGCTGTTGTCTTAAAAAAGTGTTGGTAATTGAGAGTTCGCAGGTGTATTTAAATACGCCCGCAATCGAGCGAATAAAGCAATACAATTTTGACAGCTTGAAATAATTTTTTCATCCTTTTTGCTTTATGCCCAGCGTCGTTAGTGTTTGTCAACCTTTAGACTCCAATCTCTAAGATTTTCTCAAAATGACTGGCTTGATGGTGTTAATGTGCCTTAACATAAAATGTTGTATGCCGAATTTCTATGGCTAATTTTGCTGATTCCGTCGAGACTGGTGCATGGGTCCCAAGTGGGAAAACGAACCTCGATACTTGCCCATAATTAAATGCAAACGCTGTGTGCTGAAATAACCGTAACTAATGCTCTAAGTAGTCCCACTGTACCTCTGAAGGTATCAAATGTACGACCAACTTTCATTCTCAAAATATCCACGGACCAAATCAGCCCTCTAATTCTCCTCCTTAGGGGAGAGAGAGTCTTACAAAATTTCTTCATCGTTTAGCCTCAGGGTGCCTCTGGAAGAATCTAATGTATGACTGACCTCCAAATTTTATTCTCTCAAACAGAATGTTTTTCTGAACCATTCCGCTATAGTATTCAAAAACCATAGTCGAACTCGGTTAACCGAGTCTTGTAGATTTATAAACCCGAATAACTAAACATAAAATACATCTTATTTGCATATTTGGATTAAATTTAGCAGATGTAACTCTCCTGAATCCTAAATATCAAAATATATACAAATTTAAAGCACCTAATCATCTAATGAACATGTTTCTTTTAGAAGTGGTTGGAAAAAGTTCGACAGATTTAAAGATTTCACTTGCAATAGTCGTGTTTTCGTGTTTTAATTACACTGTACAGCAGTGAAAATGGGTTCAAGAAAAAAATATGTAGCTTCTTATATGTGTATTGGTGTTCGAAACCCAAATCTGCTTTCAGTTTTTCTCCATCACGTAAGGATTTTTTTATGGGCGTGGCTAATTTTGCCCCCTAAATTATAGATTTACGCCCATACATTCCCCCATAATTCGGCAGACCCTTCTTCGATTTTAGTGAATATCATACCAAAAGATGCGCTATAAAATTTTATTTCGAACACCGGCATACAATTTGTTGCTATCTTTTCCCGTTTCAAAGTTATTCCAGAAATCAATGGCGAAAAAATGTTTTTTTCATGCAAAATTCGCTTCCTTTTTTGTTTTTAATAAGTAAATAAAAAAAAAATTCAGTCAATTACGAGGCTGGCTCTCACATTTAGGATTCCATACGTATGCATGTGTAATGTACGTGCGGAATGGCATATGTGAATATATATCTCTGTCTCTTACAGCTTGAGAGTTACGTTTAATTGTTACTTTACGTTGTATGGGGACACCTAGGAGTTTTCGACTTCCTCTTGTTGTTGTTGTTGTTGTCATTTGTTGTTGTAAGGCACCTGGAAATAGATACACTGTGCGAATTTCGGCTCTCTATCTCCTACGGCTCGAGAGCTATAGCTAACTGCTACTTTACGTTGTATAGGGACACCTGGTAGTTTGTGATTTGTTGTTGTTTTTAGCATTTGTTGTTGTAGAGCATTTGTAAATACGTACACTGTGCTCGAATTTCAGCTCTCTATCTTATACGGTTCGAGAGTTAAAGGTAATTGTAACTTTTTGTTGTATGGGGACACCTGGTAGTTTTCGATTTGTTGTTATTTTTAGTATTTGTTGTTGTAGCGGCAAGGTACAACAACATGCTGTGAAAATGTCAGCTTTCTAGTTCTTACCGTTTCGGAGAATGGACGCTGTAACGGACGGACGGACGGACGGACGAACGTAGAAGTCTCGGTAATAGGGTTCCGTTTCACTCTGACATGTCTAAGAAATACATTAATAAACAATACCAGGATCAAATAAGATAATTCTTATCACTGCTTCAGGATTTTGTGCTGATTTACAGTTTGTTTAATTAAACATTTACTAAGTTCTTATTCGTACTCGTACAAAATACTTTAGATTTATTAAGTTCTTATTTGACAAATTTTTATTCAATATTTGTTATACAAGCGCTTAATAATTAAGAGATATGTATACATATTTTATAAATTAAGACAGTTAATATTGCTGAGCAAAAAAGAATGCGATCAAGCAGGTCGGCACCTGCAAAATCCACTCAGTTTGTCTCTTATTTGATTCATTTTCTATTGTACACTGTGATGCAAAGCGGTTTGAAAAAAGCGCGCTAAATTAATACATACGTTTTAAATGTTTTAATGAAAATCATGTTTTCTATTTGTTTAAATTGAATTGAAGAAGATACTGTGTATTAATTAGTATTTATACAAAATGTGAACTAATTTCTTACTTGTGCAGACTAAGAATTTTTTGTTTTTATACAAGAATTATCTCATAATCATTTCACGATTCTATCAGACTTGCATCTTTAAACTACATACATACATACACACAGATGTGTTGAAAAAAATAGCAGTATTGTCCTTAACTTTTAAGAATGGAAAATGATTTTAATATTTTTATGTAACCAGTGGCTCTCATTACGTTTTCATAACCAAACTTATGGCAATTTTGTAAGGAAGAGGTCTGACTAAACGAAATCCCCTGAAACTTTATTCTTAAAAATAATAAGTAGGTGTAATGAAACAATTAAAATGTAGAGCAGCAAAACAATCGATGGTTTTATTTCTATTGAATGAACTATCGATATCCTTTTATCAATATTGATATTGTTGTCGAAAAGGGTTTAACAAAGGAAGTAAGATCAAATTCAATGAAATAGATCTGGCAGCGAAATTGAAATTTGAGAGATGTTTGAAATGCGTCGCCAATAAATTATTGTAATCGTAAAGTTAGTAAATAAGCAAATATTGGAACAAATCTTTAAATTTTTCCCAACGTTTTGTAAGGCGTACTTACTAATTTGAATCGTATTTTTGCTACCGATACGTTCAACATTTACATGAGATCATCATTAAACATTGAATTATACAGACGGTTCCACCAACTCCAATAAACATTTCATACATGTCTCTATGTTTTACAAATCGTTTTCAAACCCAGTCCGAAAGCTCTCAAAAAATTAAAAAAATTAATAATAGAACTACAGAAAACGTCTTATGCAACTACATAGTTCATACTTAAGGTTGCTACGGAGCTCTTAAAGAAATTTACTATCCCTAAACCGTAAAATAAATGACAAATCGATTTCTGCATCTTGTAGATATTCTGCAAAAAGGTCTTCAACCGTTTTAATCATTTTATTAAACAGCAATAAACTAAATATGAAAAACTCAGCAGCCTAAAAAATGTATGATCACTAATTTTCGTTTGAGTTGAGGGAAAAAAGTATCTACCAATAGTTATAACATACCTGTGGTAGTAAAACATTCCGCTTACATTTCTTTTTGAACTCCATACCGATGAGCCGATATTTAGCAACGTGAAATCAGAACGAACAGTTCTGATGGGAACGTAAATGTCCTTAAGACCTCCATACCGGCTTTTATTTTGAATTTTTTTTTAAACTACAACAAATTTCATTTCTATTGAACAGCTTATGTACATATGTTATTTTCTATTCCAAAAGAAAAATATATACGCATTTATTTTACACTTTTTGCATAAAATGCGGAAGATCAAAAATAAAGTAAAAGCTAAAAAAAAATGAGAAAAAATTAGCGGCTTTCACTCTTGATACTAATTTTACCACTCTGCTATATTCACTACGATTTTTACCACAAAGCTCGAGTGACTTCTTGCAAATATTCTAAAACCTGCTGAATTTCTTTATCTGTCCACCTTTTGTTGTGAATTTCGTCACGTTTTCTCTTCACCAGTATAATTTTATTTGTTTTTTCCATATTTTTTATTTTCTCCACACAAAATTAAGTTTTGCCGGCAAAACGATTCACAGCACAGAATATCTGTGATTCCCAATAATTTTTTTACAATGTTTACTAAAGCTTCTTGTTTGATTTTTTAATCACAGCGTAGTAAATAAAAGTTCAGTACATTTTGTTGCTGCAGTGATGTAAACACTAGTACTTTAATCAAATCTTCTACTTTAACCAAATCTGCAACCGAGTTTACTATCAAGAGTGAGAACCGCTATTGTTTTTCCTGCCTGCCTGCCTGCCTGCTTTTTTTGTATGCAAGTCAACATGGAAAATGTTGCTTGTAAATTGTAGAGAATAAAACGATAATAATGCATTATTTTTGAAACAAATTGCATGCTTTTGAAGTTGCCAGGCGTATAAATTTTACCGCTTAAAAATATTGTTGACTTACACCACTGCTCTTATTTTGATCTCAGTTGTGTGTGTGTGTGTGCATACATACGATAATTATGTGCATGCTGCTTAGAGAACCCCAAATTCTATGTACACCAGGCACATATTAATACATATGTATGTATAAGTGTGTGTGTGTGTGTGTATGTGCAGACATACATACATACATTATGTGAACAAATAATACCTACATACATACATACTATGTATGTATGTATGTTTTTAGCTAGATTCGTAATTTACTTAATATGATGGGAACTTTGAAATCTTATACATATTTTTTAATATCCATAGAATATACAATTTTTCAACTCACCTTTGAATCGGGTGCCTTGTAGAAGCGAGCACAACTAATTGCATAACCATTAGCAATCGATCCTCCGGGACAAAATATGCCATCGCCATACCCGCCATTGGGGAATCCAACAATGTTTCGCATTTCTTGCAAAACCTCTTCCTCCATCAGCGTAAACACTGGCGCTACCTCGTACGTATAGAGACTTGGATTCAGGGCATCCGTCAACCATTGTCCAATGAGGGCGTAGGGATCGAGACCAGAGTACAATTGATTTATGAAAAATGGATGGCCAGTTTTCACTGAGAACTCAATGGTTTTCTGAAGCAATTGGAACAGCGTCTCCTTGGACTCGGCCTCAGATTTCAGCTTGAAGTCGAACAAACTTTTTAGCTCCTCCGGAGAGTGCCACTGCACCACCTTTTTGGAGCGGTCAGTGCCACCAAAGACAGCCGATTTTATTATTTCATCAACACATGTCCGTATAAATGGCTCGCTTTCAGCTATTGGATGACTGACAATTAAATCGTTCATCGTTTTTGAGTTGATTTTAGCAGCAAATTTTTCTTGTAACTTGTCGATTTGATTTTTGGTTGCGGCACTGTTTTCTTCTGTTGACAATTCATCACTATTTTTGCACATTTCATTCAGAGTGTCATTGTCAAGAGCGGCTAGATTAGTGGGTGAAGGCACCATGGGATGTGATAAATTGAATGCATTTACGGTGGTATTTCGTGCCAATTCATTTGAGTCAACAGCGTCGTGCGCTGCTACTTGTTGCTTATATATAGATTCATTGTAATGTTTACTATGTTGCTGGCTGTTGTGGTGATGATGATGGCTGTGCAGAATACTCTCGCTGGCGAGCATTTTAATTTGGTAAATAAGCAATTTAAATTTATTTCAACTATGTAAGTAAAGCTAATAAGGGCAATAATTGCAAATAATAAGTGGTTACGTTAATTTTATTGCTTGATTGATTAATTGATCGAATCACTCATAACACTGAGCACTACGTTTTATTCCAAGTTTCCTTGCGACAATAGGGTTTGTTTTTTTTCTTTGCAAATCAATAGAAATTTATAGTGTAATTGCTGCTGTTGTGTTGATGATGTTAACAGTTATCGTTTGGTGGTCGCACTGTCACCAACCGAACAGTAACCGTTGCTTTTATAAATATCTGTTGTGTGTCGCTAAACCGGTAGAGCTCGCCTCGCTCGTTCTGTCGAGGCGCATTGCCATTCTCCTGAAATCGTCACAATAAAAATATACGAAGCTGTTTATGACGTTTTAGAACTTTTCTTTTAACTTTGTATTGTGTTTTTTTTTTTTTTTTTTTTTGTTAAAGACTTTTTAATCTTTAAATTGTGGGAATGAATAACACCTGCAGTTCCAACCAACTTATTTTAAAAATGCTAAGCGCAATAATGTAAAGCAATCTTTTTATATTTTCATTGAACGTGAGCAAAAACAATTTCATTACAATTCTTTACGATCGACAAATTACTTACAGACATACATATGTACATACATATATCTATATGCAGGTACATACATATGTATGTTTTACTACAAGTACAATTTTCCAACTAATAAAACTACAAAGTATTACTTTTTATGTCTAGATGTACATACATGTATGCATGTATGTGCACACGTATATTTTTCACACTCAAGTTAATAACTTTGCAGATCGTAGTTATTGCGATAATTAGGCATATTTCAGGCAATTAAAATAATTATAAATTCCGACCATTGTGTTTGCCACGTTTCAATTCTCCAGCTAATTTTAATTTAATATTTTTTTTTCTTAATTAAGTTACTACAGATGATCGGATATACGAGTGTGTAATTATGTGCATAATTACATGCATACATACATACATACATATGTATGTATGTATGCATGTAAATCATAACGAGGGCTTATTTTCAAATATAACCATCTGCAAGGTTGCAATGTTAAGGGAGAGCTAAAGCTTTCTTATGAATGAATTTGATCCACAGTCCTATTGGGCAGTTGTGGCAGATCATGTGTCGCATGCCACACATCAGAGCCTACTTTGTAAGAAATCGTATTAGCGGTATTCATCGGGACTGATCACCTTTATGGATTTTGACACCACCTGCAGAAGAGAGTAGATAGCTCGAATTCTTAAGCAAGCAGCTATTGTGGGATCAAACTAAATACAGCAAATATTACCACCCAGGCAGTAAAATCAACTGCTCGCGGAAGGCTCTGTGGTTGCTTTCTTGCACGATGGATATTTGATCCACCGCCAAGATTAAGCTATCGCGGTATATACAGATGTAAATCAAATTCGTACTCTGCTAACGGAGATCAAGATTTTGTAAAACCCATCGCTGACTTGAGTTTGTTGAGTTTGTGTAATTAAAATACTAAACTACAGTGTTTTTACTTATCATTATTAGCGAGTTTATTAAAAAGTAACTGTTTTATCTAATGGAAGATAATTTATGTTTATTTATTTATTGAGCAAGTGTTTGACAAATCTTCTATAGAAATTTGTCAAATAACAACTTAACAAACCTAAAATAGATTTTATAAATAAGATCATAATAAAATAAATATTATATGCAAATTTTAGCCATGAATTTTTGATTAAGGAAAAATATTTTATATTAATGAAACCATAAAACCATAAATACTAAAAAAGAATAGTTTGCTTACACTACAAGAAGAAACAAAAAACAAAAGGCGTTAATTAATTCAATCAGCTGCTTGCTTTATATTCAATAACATAACCGACAGCATTGAATTCTATTACACATAATAGCATGTTTCCACGACATGTGCTTCGCTCTCTATTTGTGCTTAACGCCCCAATCAGGAGCGAAGCAATCTGCTTCGCCATACAAAATTTTTTGAGAGCGATTGAAGTTGCTTCATGTTGAAGCTACATGCGAAGCACGTAAAATTCCTGTCTTCTCTAATTTATATCGCAAATTTATCTGCACTATCTGTCCAAATCATAAATTGTAAACGAAAAACATAAATAAATAAATAAAAAGCAAAGAAAACGTAACTCTCCCATAGAAATAAGAGTTAAGTTCCGGGTTGTATTTAATGCCCTGCAAAAGCAAATGCCAACCCCGAAGACATTTCCATATGAATGTGGTTTTTTTTTCAACCACACTTTCACTTACTTTTTTTTTTTGTTCATTTATACAAATTTTCTTTAAGAAAAATAATGGAAAATTTATGTTGGCTTATGAAAAACAAAAGTAAAATCGAAGCCCATAGACGAGTCGTGTAAACAGTGTGATTCATAAATATGAAATAGCATCGTATGGAAATAGCATCGTATGGAAACCTGTTTGACGATTTTAAACAGCTAAGTAGTTTCGAAATGCCAGATTCTTCTCCTAAGCGTAGAAAGTCTGGCAGAAATAAAAATAAAGCAACTATTGAGCCCAAAATTCCAAGTGTTGCCGAAGTTAATGAAGTGTCTCCACTGCCTTCTACTTCGAATATTGCTGCCTTATTTGAATCAACTGGCCAATCCGGCATTACACCACCTATACATTTTAATGATCAATCTTCAAATAATTCAACCGCGAATAATACTACACTTTTTAATCCTTTACGTGCTATTCCGCCTAAGAAAAATATATTTATTTCTCGCCTGGCAAATACGACGACTATTGATGATGTGGATTATTACATTAAGTCCAAAGTTGGTAATAGCGCAGAGATCCTGATACATAAATTCGAATTCTTTCAACCAAGATCTATTGCATCTTTTAAAATCACCGCATCTGCAGACATTTTTCAAAAACTTTTGGCTTCTGATTTCTGGCCTGTAAACACTTTAGTAAGAGAATACACTTACAAAGAACGACCAAGGGCTAATACTCGTGTTACCGGATTTCTCCCTCAACGTGAAAGTAATGTCCCAAAAAACTGAATATTAATTCCTCCGATTCACTGTCTTTACTATACCAAAATGTTCGTGGCCTGAGAACTAAATTGTCTAACCTTTATAAAGACAGCTTTAGCTTCAACTATCAAATTATTATCCTCACTGAAACATGGCTAAATGATACTTATTTTAACACTGAAATTTTTTGTAATAATTACAATGTTTATCGTCGTGATCGTGGTACTTATGGCGGTGGAGTTCTCATTGCAGTTGACAGATCTTTACCTTCTGAACAGTTGTCTTTTCAATTGACACTTGACATTGAATTTTTGTCTGTTACCGTTAAAATGAAACATAAAAAAATTGTCATAACCTGCTCTTATATTCCTCCATCGTCTCCGCAGTCTTTGTATATTCAACATGCTGAAGCTGTGAGGTTAGCTGCTAACTTTGTCAATAATACTGATACGTTTTTAGTTATGGGAGACTTCAACATGCCTTCAATAGTTTGGAATTATTTGGCTGATAAGAGTTATTATGTTCAAGCTAAGACAAGTGAATGCTACAGGGACTTTTTTAATACCTTATATGACATGAGCCTATTCCAGATAAACGGCGTAACTAATGAATTTTCAAAAATACTGGATCTAGCTTTTGTGAATGATACGGATGACTGTTACATTACACGTGCAACACCCATTACAGTTCCGGAAGATAGATACCATCCAGCTATTGAATTACTTTTATATATTCCATCTGATAGTGCATTACAACCACCTATCAGTAATGAAAAATCTTACTGCTTTAAGAATGCTGATTACTCTATGTTAAATGAACTTATTATGAATACTGATTGGTATAATATTTTGATGTCCCAAATTCTTCATAATGCTTCTTTGGAGCACATTTTTGAAATTTTTTACCATAAAATGTTCTCTTTCATGAATATGTGCATACCTAAACATATACTTAAACCTTTATCTGGACCTCCATGGAATAATAGACAGTTATGCAATATTAAGAATAGAAAGAACAAATATTATAAGGCATTTAAAAAAAGTGGTTCTTCTGCAGATTATCTAAGATATACTGTGAACCGATCTGAATTTATCAGACTGAATAATATACTTTACAAAACCTATATAAGGAAAATTGAAATCACTTTGAAACAAAATCCTAAAACATTCTACAAGTTCATCAACTCGAAGAAAAAATCTCTTGGGTACCCGACTGTGATGAAATACCAACATAATGAATCAAGTGATGCAAGTCTTATAACTAACATGTTTGCCGATTTTTTCTCTACTACCTATTCGAGGAAAACGTTTGATCCTTCAATCAATTATCCGTATGCAGTGGCTGAAAATCAATCTATATCGTTACCTTACCTTGACATTCTTACAGTTATTAAAGAATTAAGAGTACTCAAGTTTTCGTATGATGCTGGCCCCGATAAAATTCCGAGTTGTATATTAATAAGCTGTGCAGATACCCTTGCAATACCGTTGACAATTTTGTTTAATTTATCGATTAAGTATGGATACTTTCCTAACATCTGGAAAGATTCATTTATTGTTCCGCTGTTCAAATCTGGCAATAAATCTTTAATAGAAAATTACCGTGGTATTGCAAAACTAAGTGTAATACCCAAATTGTTTGAAAAGATCGTCACAGAATATATTTCTTTCCAAGTTGCAAGTGTAATATCCCCGTTCCAACATGGATTTAAAAAAAGATGTTCTACAACTTCTAACCTGCTTCACCTTACAATTGCAGTGAACCGTGGTTTTTTGGATAAAATGCAAACAGATGTCATATATACGGATTTTAAGAAAGCGTTTGATAAAGTTAATCATGAACTTCTTATAACTAAACTTAAATTAATGGGTGCCACTGAAATTTGCGTAAAATGGTTATATTCCTACTTAACAAGTAGAACACAAAAAGTCCGCTTTAATAACAAAATCTCTAAAAATATAGCTGTACTGTCGGGTGTACCACAGGGGAGTCATCTGGGTCCACTACTTTTTACCCTCTTCATAAATGACTTACCTACAGTAATAATGTTTTCATCTATCTTGATGTATGCCGACGACGTAAAAATTTTCATGACTTATAATAAATTTTCTGAGCAAAGTTTACTTCAATTGGACCTGGATTCTTTTTATGAATGGTGCAATGCAAATCTGATGGAACTTCATTTGAATAAATGTAAATTAATGCGGTTTGCAAGATCTAACCAAATTACAGCAAACTATGTTCTTGGCGATCATCAATTGGATTTGGTCGATAGTTTCCTCGATTTAGGTATATTATTCGACCCCAAGCTGACTTTTACTTCCCATATTACTCTAACAATAAACAAAGCTAGAGGTACACTTGGATTTATAAAACGATGGGCAAAAGAGTTTAACGACCCATACATTGGAAAAGCACTATACATAGCAATGGTACGACCCATTCTGGAATATGGTTCAGTAATATGGGATCCAATTTATCAATGTCACTCTGATGCAATTGAATCCGTGCAGAAACAATTTCTTTTGTTCTGTCTTAGAAGTTTACATTTTGATCCTCTTAATATGCCCCCTTACACAAATAGACTTGCACTTATCAAGCTGCCTACTCTCAAAAGCCGTAGAGTTATGCTGAATGTATCATTTATTCTAAATATTATTAATGGCGATGTCTGCTCTGGATTTTTGATCAACGAAATCTTATTTAACGTTCCTCAACGTACATCACGTAATTTTATTCCTTTGTTGGTAAAAGTTTATAGAGAAAATTATGCTGATGCTGATCCTCTCAGGAGAATGTGTTATACTTTTAATCAATTTTATAGATTTTTTGACTTTTCTTTAAATCCCGCTGCAGTAAAAAACTCAGTTATTCATTTTTTAAATTCATAAAAAATTTTTAATATTTTAAATTTTTTAAACGCTGTCTTTAAATGTAACAAAATTGTATATTATGTATTGTAAATTGTCTGTAGGGAATTAATTTCCATAGACTAAATTAATAAAAAAATAAATAAATAAAAATGATTGAGAGAGCGAAGCGGGTGATTCAACGAGTAATGGAAACATGCTATAAGGCCGAAACAAACTCAAGTTCGAAAATAAAACGGAAAACATTGGATTTAATGGCACCAACACAATTTTCAAATCCAATAAGATTGGATTTTAAGACATGATTCTATCTCATATTACGTCGATTTTACCTACTTACATATATTTTTATGTATATGATATTTTTAGTGTATATCTATATTAGTAATAGTACAACATAAATTTTACAATTTATACATTTAAATATATTTATTATATCATTGAAAATTTTCGACTCTTTGCCTCACTGAATTTTTTTTAAATGACACCATACTTTGCACATGCTAACCAATACTGAAAGTCTCAATCGACATTATTGATTCATTCGCATTCGTGGTTCATTGTGCTTCTAAAGTAGATGTTAATCAAGTTTAAGTTTGAAAAGTTTCTCTCAGCAATTGCAGTCGGACTGAAATCGATAGCATGATGCTGATAGTTATGTGAACATTTGGGTACATTGCCTCGAACTTATTTTCTAAAATAACTTACTTTGAGTCTTTGATAGAGAGCTTAGTAATAAATTGGATTTTAAAAAAATTTGGTGATATTTTATCACCGATAAGGGGAAAACATAGGAATCAAACACAAATTGAGATAGATACAATCAACTATAGAAGGAATTCTATATTTGGTGAAGAAATGGTTCCTACATCTTCCTTTTTCATTATCATCCATTCTGAGCTTCACCCACTGAGGGCACATGTGCTTTTGCAAAACCTTTAGTACGTTGCTTAAGACAATTGACACCGTACTTCTGGCGAGACAAACGGAACTATCATTTCCTATTGATTTGTGCAATGATCCTTTTGCCAAAAAACGCAATATCCCAGCTAGCTGAACAATACTGGAAATGTGTGAAGGAGGCAAATGAACTTTGGCAATGTTCAACAGCATTTGAAAATCCTCTTTGCTTAAACGGAATTGGCTAATAAATCTGTATATTTATTATAGCTAAAACATCTTTGGCATTCTTGTACATACTATATGTATTTTTACGCTGTTTCCGGCAGCTCCAATGGGTTGGTGTCCCTTAAAATCTTCCGTTTCACTTTTTCATTGTTGTTTTCCTCAATCAATATATATAAAGCTATTGCCTCCTCTACCATTCTTTTTAAAGATTTTTTTAATATATAAAAAAAAATATTTATCAAAATATATGTAAAAATCTACTGCAAAATGTAAGCAACAGCACAAGCAAAACAAAACAGCTGATTCGAATGTGGGTTTTACTTACATACATACATATGTTCGAATCAGCGCAAGACCAAGACAATTTCATGACACCAATTCAAATCAGGGGGCAAATCACCGCATTCGAAATGGAGGCTTCTTTCGTGTGTACAAATATTTCGACGGCTGCAATTTTTCGGATCACAGTATTCGATCGCAATTAATATTGTCTACTACTATTTTTTACATCGCAGTACGCATTTGACCATAAAGAAACAAAACGAAAAAGGAAAACAAAATATAAATAAATTGGTGAAAAACTTCAAGATAAATGAATCCATGATACAATTAACAAGGTAGCCTTTTCGCTACAATAAGAACAACTTCAATAAAAATAAAATGCATTTTGTTTTTGTACAACTTATGCAAACTGTCAAAAAGACGCCACTTCTACATTTACAGAAGAGAGATGCACTGAGCTTACGCGGATTTGCTACCTCGTTTTGACTGCCGTTCATCTCTGCAATCTCTTGACAACCTAAAGTAGTCAGATGATTAACGCTTTAACTGACGAGGCTACCTTGTTAATTGTATCATGAATGAATCCAAATGTGTTTTTATGTTTTTCATCTTCGGAATCGGAGGATTAGTCCAATATTGCCATTATTTCAGTACACGGCCGGAAATTATTTTTTAGTGGGGTTAGCACAAAGCACTATGTGCAAAGCGGTGAAAAATTTAACAAATGAAATGTAACAAATGAAATACACAACTTAGTGGAAAATCTTTTTCTTGGTATTCACTTTCCCCAAAAACAATAAAATTTATATTTTTTAAATTATTTCTCTAATTTTTTGTCGCTTCTTTGCTATTTTATTTATTTGTTTTGCTGCTAAAAGCTAGAGTTTATTTGTTTTCGATAGTGTAGTAACAATCGAGTACAACATCGATTAGATGCGTTTCGCTAACGAGTCCTATGATCCACGTTAACAGCATTTCGTTGACAAAGCACTCGATTTCGAATGCGGTGATTTGCCCCCAGAATTGATTTTCAATTCTGATAATTCAAGTCAGAAACTTGGATTCTACAACAACCCTGATCATTTGGTTTTTTATTACTTTTTATTTTGGTTTTTTATTATTAAATTCTGGTTCCCATCAAATTTGGTTGTTTTTCATATTTGATTGTTTTCTTTCAATTCGTAGTGACGACACATTCCATAATTTTAATTCCCACCAGAATTTGTTTTTAGTTTTCTATAGCGGAACTCACGGTTCATTGCAAATTACCCTTGCAGATGTTGCTACCGTAGCATATGTATGTGCCATAGTCTGCAACACTACAAAAACGAAATGTATGAAACCGAGATTTGCATCACTTGAGCAAATATGTATGCATAACCAAAAACCATTGCAGATCCGTATTTGCAAATGTTGCTAAATGCTAAAAGAGCTGTTGGTTTTTTTACAATCCGACATGTAAACTCGTAAGCTCAACAAAACTATACGACGGCAAGGCCGCCACAAAACATGCCCTTACTTTCGTCTCAACTTGCGATATACATATGTATATTTTTTAAAAAGTTAAGTGCAACTGCCCACTAATTCATTCCATGAAGTCTACAAAGAGTGGCGTGTTTGTTTGGTTACTTTTGTGGCAACGAGAAAAGCGATCAAATATATTTATATATATCATAAAAATTATAGCAGGCTTATAAGACTGTTATTTGACATATTTGTATGGAAAATCTGTCAAATAAGAGCTTTATAAACCTGCTATAATTTTTATGAATTAGACGGCTGGAGACGGTTTCGTTTGCTGGTCTCCAGCGCCTTGAAGTAGTGCATTAATTTTTGTGTGAATGAATGCATTCTTCTTCCGATTTTTGTATATCTTAACAATTTCGTTGTCCAACGAATTTTCTTTGTCGAATGTGTGGTAGAAATTGAGTTAAAATATTCTGCGTTGAAAAATAGTTCAAGGAAAAATGTGTGAATGTTGTTTTGTAAACCAAAAAAATTTGTTAACATTTTACTGAAATTTTAATTACATTGAACTACGATATTGTAATACATTTATATTAAATCAGACTCAAGTTCAATCCCTGATTGGTCACTTTTTAATCAATAATCAATTAAGTAGAGAAAAGTAACATTTTTATAGCTAGATGGACAAACACCCTTCATCAGCACCAAATTTCACAATTTTGAGACAGCCGCTTTAACCACGCGACAAGCAAAGTTCACGCGATTTTACTTTCTATTTATATGTATACTTAAGTAACATTAATCAAAGCCAATTAGGGGGCCAAATCGTCGCATTCGATATCGAACGAACTCCGTCACTTATGCTGTGTGTTTGTTGTTTATTTTGCTTTTGTTTTACATTATTTTTGCTCGATAGTTCATTCGATATCGAATGCGATGATTTGGTCCAGGGTTTTAACTTTTTCATTAAAATTTTGTGAAACTTCCTGAACTGCCTAAAAATGGTAATCGCGCACGAAATTTTAATTCGAAATCGCGTGATTTTTCTAAAATATAGTCACGATCACGCGTGAATTACAACCGCACATCTCTAGTTTTTACAGCCGTAGTGCAACAGTGTTAAAAGTGTTCAAGCAAAGTGGAATAGTTAGCTAATAAAACTTTGTGCTATAAAAACCGTGCCCTAAACAAAAGAGCCGAGTGTGTTTTATTTTCATTTGCAATTATGGAATGCGCAAAAGCTTTTTATCAAAGGGTAAAAATGAAACAATATGAAAATTATAGCGGTACTCAGCGTTTGGTGCGTTTTTGGTTGCGACTATTTGCGTTTGCGATTATATTGCAACTGATATTGAGCACCCTTTTTAACAACTTTGCAAATTTTATTGCACTCCAAATAACAGCTGATAAATTAATACACAATTTTGAATTTTTCACGTTTTATTGCTGCTGGCTTCATCTCTACTATTTTTTGTTTGCTTTGTTTTAAAATGTCAGCTGTTCGAGTGTCAGTGTTCCCAATGCAATACTCATGCGAAAAAAGCAACACGTAATTAGCGGTGCGTAAATGCAAAAATATTGCTAGTGCAACCTTGTATATTTTGTTGTTGGGTTGCAAAGAAAAAGCAACGATATCTTGCATTCGCACTTACGCAAGACATTTGCACCAAATAATGAACTGCGCTTATGTATTGTATTTCCTTGACAATCCCTTGTCTAATTTACGATTCCCCTTCAGGAAAGTACTTTTTTTTTTTTTCTTAATATTGTTTTATTACTTTGTTAGATTTTATAAATGAGCTTAAGGTCACTCAATTCTCAATAAATATATTTTCTATTTATTGATAAGTTTTTTCGATATTTCGATACGCCTTTGTGTATCTTCTTCAGGAAGTGACCTTAAGCTCATTTATAAAATCTAACAAAGTTAAATAAAAAGGTCGAAGAACGAGCATCCAGAACATTGTTTTATTACTATTTCTTGTTGCTTTTTATCTTCGAAATTGCTTAGTTTTTACATTTGGGTGGCACGTACTTTAACTTCCCAGAAATTCTTTCTTTTGAATCACTACCAAGCATATGCGAGGGTTGCCTATTATTCCCAGTTTCTTATCAGCCGTGTTTCAGATAACAGCTTATAATGTTTAAATATTGTGTTAACAATTTATTGCCTTTAATAAAACTCAATTTGCCGGCATTCGAAATTGTACGGCAGCCAAATGTTTGCGACATGTATGACGGCTGACCTTATCGCCAGCAAACTTAGGCTGATAAGATTTTGTTATAGACAACAAGAAATATACATATGTATGTATATATACTCTGTATTATAAGGAATCTATCACTCACAACAAAACAATTCAGTCTAATCCGGTTTGGGATACACAGCACAAAATACTTGGCACATTCTCCACGAAATATTTGCAGTTTTTGAAGTCGGTAGGCTGAAATTATTGCGATAGTCCATTTACATCAAAGCGAAATTTGTTACATATCATTTCGAATCTCTTTTGAAATGTGTATCGTTTATATATCCCTACTTTCTGACATTTATTATTGTTATTTAGTCATTTCCATTTCTGGCACAACAAGATTTCACTTATATTTAAAGTACAGAAATACGTTAATAGTCTTTTTACACCGACTGACATCCACGTGAAACGCATGGAAGATGTTGAAAATGTGAAACAGTCGTTTACATTGAGATGTCAAAAAAAGAAGACGCAAAGTTTTTGTGAAAAATAAAAAAGGAAGACTTTTGGACGTTTTTCTTTTCATCGGTCAAGCAACATGTTCTCTGTTCTCCACATTTATTGACCATACGATGGGCTTTCTTTTGCAGTGCAGTTAAAATGAATTTATTTATAATTAATTAAAAATTATAACAAAATACATATTTCGCTCATTTTTAGGGTTCCGTTCTCATCAGAGTGAAACGGAACCCTATTACGGAGACAAGTACGTCCGTCCGTCCGTCACAGCGTCCATTCTCCGAAACGGTAGGAGCTAGAGAGCTGAAATTTTCACAGAATGTTGTTGTACCTTGCCGCTACAACAACAAATACTAAAACCAACAACAAGTCAAAAACTACCAGGTGTCCCCATACAACGAAAAGTTACAATTAGCCATAACTCTCGAACCGTAAAAGGTAGAGAGCTGAAATTTGCATAGTGTATGTATTTATAGATGTTCTACAACAACAAACACTAAAACCAACAACAAGTCGAAAACTACCAGGTGTCCCTATACAACGTAAAGTAACAATTAGCCGTTACTCTCGAACTGTGAGCGACAGAGGGATGAAATTTGCACAATATGTGTATTCACATATGCTCCACAACAACACTTGCTAAAAACAATAACAACTGTAAAACTACAAGGTGTCCCTTTACAACGTAGAGTAATAGCTATAACTCTCGAACCGTAAGAGATAGGGAGTCGAAATTCGCACAGTGTATGTATTCCCAGATGCCTTACAACAATAAATTACAAAAACAACAACAAGTGGAAAATTCCTAGGTGTCCCCATACAACATAAAGTAGCTTTAAAAACAGAGAGATGAAATTTATAAAATATACATACATATGTATTCACATACGCCATTCCATACATACATTACACATACATACGTACGGAACCCTAAGAGTGCGAGCCAGCCTCGTACTTGACTAAATTTTTTATGTTAAATTTGTTTTCTGAAATGTCATGTTGCAAAATCAAACGCAATCGATTTTCTGCAAATTTTTTTAGTGATGTCACTAAAAAAAATCGAAAGATGTATGTAAGATGGAACAAAATGAGAAAGGATCATCTTCGGATGATGTAGAATTTTCGCCCTGTACATGATACTACTAACAAGGTAGCCTTTTCGCTACAATAAGAACAACTTCAATAAAAATAACATGCATTTTGTTTTTGTACAACTTTTAGCTGACGAGGCTACCTTGTTAATTGTATCCTGGCCCTGTATAATTCTTATGGGAAGATGTAAACATCTTTGCAAATTGATGAAAGATGTGCGTCAGTGTAAAAAGCAAGAGCGTACGCGAATTGTTATTTGTTTTAAAAAATTAGATGTTTGTTTAATATGTTATGTTAAACCAAATGTTGTATTGGATTTTCAAGTGTGCATTATGCTATTACATTATAGTCTTAAGTTTTTTTTCATTTATTGTTTTAATTTTAAGATTTTATTGTTAACAAAATGGCAGAAAGGCTCAATAAATTAAAATTAGTTTATGTCAACACTTCAATAAAAAATCAACCAAAACTTTAATTTATCGTTGTGGCATCTCTGTGAAGTAAATGCCAACAATTCCATGACGTAATTCCATGCGAACGCAAGCTGTCGAAATAGAGGAATCCAAATTGATTCGAAATCGTGCGACTGCATTTTGATCGCTTAGACAGTAAATTTTGCCCATTTTCATATTTTCGAAGAAATTGTTCTACATTGAAAACACTGCTTTAACGAAACTTTGTTTTAAAACTTACACTGCAGTTACACGACCAAGTTTTTCTATCAAGTTTTTTTCACATACTGCTTGTCAAAATTCAATAAAATTGATAGCGCAATTCCATAACAATTCGTTTTCAAAATGCCGTCAAGAAGAAAATTAAGGCCCCGATTATGGTTCACAACATTTGTTCATTTAATGTTGTATTTTTTGAAAAGTGATTATGGTTTACAACTACTGTATCAAGTGTTGTCAAAAACTTACAACACATAATAAAATGTTGTCAAAATCTTACAACACCTAAGTAAGTGTTGTCTTGTTGATGTTACAAATTAAATTGCGAAACAATATTATAAAATTTGTGAGTGTGGATATGAAATATGTTTTGCAAAAATAAAAAATAAAACAATTAATTATTAAAATTTATTAACAAAATATAAATAAAAATGCATATGTACACATAATTATTACCCATTTTTTGATAACAAAAGAGTATTATTTTTCGATCAATTTCCTTGATTGTGACTTGATGCTCTCTATGAAAGCAAAAATTGTCATCAAGTTTGCATCAATTTTCAAAATTGTGAGTGTATTAGTAAAAAAGTGTAAATGTATTAAAACTTGAAAGGCAAAACTTGATCGTGTAACCCCCAAGTTAGCCTGTTATTGCTTCCGACTACAGTATATATTTTGTTTCAATACAAAGGCGATTGTTCGTGAGCGTGCGTGACATGAGGCCCAAACAAATTTTCGAGCGTGAGGAATATTATTTCTATCGTGATCGTGCGGGACGTGAGCCACATCTCTATTAGTTATACCATAGAGGAGAAAATTTCGTTGCCTTAGGTTGTCAACGAACAAATTTTGCATGATAAGAGTTTATGAATTGAAAGTAAAGAAAAATACGAATTCGGATGCTTAAAAACGTTTATGAATTCGCGATTTGATGTTCTGTGCAAAAGCTTTCCTCTAGCAGCATTTTTTTTTGCCAATATTTTTTATATTTTCTCTATTAAACGCGACAAATTCAACATCGAATTATTGACAAACTCTAATAAGGCCCCGATTATGGTTCACAACATTTGTTCATTTAATAGCGCAGTTCATTATTTGGTGCAAATGTCTTGCGTAAGTGCGAATTCAAGAAATCGTTGCTTTTTCTTTGCAACCCAACAACAAAATATACAAGGTTGCACTCGCAATAGTTTTGCAATTACGCACCGCTAATTACGTGTTGCTTTTTTCGCATGAGTATTGCGCTTGCAACACTGACACTCGAACAGCTGACAAACAAAAAATTGTAGAGATGGAGCCAACAGCTATTACCAAAAAAATAAAACGTGAAAAATTAAAATTTACTTTACTTAATTGATATTAATTAAAAGTAGTGACAAACCAAGGGTTGAACTTAAGCCTGAAAAAGTAATTTAATATAAATGTATTAAAATTTGTTTATTAATTTATCAGGTGTTATTTGGAGTTCAATAAAATTTGCAAAGTTGTTAAAAAGGGTGCTCAATATTAGTTGCAATATAATCGCAAATGCAAATAGTCGCAACCAAAAACGCACCAAACGCTGAGTACCGCTAATGTTGTATTTTTTGAAAAGTGATTATGTTTTACAACTATTGTATCAAGTGTTGTCAAAAACTTACAACACATAATTAGATGTTGTCAAAAACTTACGACACCTACTGAAGTGTTGTCTTGTTGATGTTACCAGTTAAATTACGAAAAAATTATAAAATTTGTAAGTGTGCATACAAAATGTTTTGCAAAAATATAAAAAAAAACAATTAATTGTTAAAATTTATTAACAAAATATAAATAAAAATACATCTATACACATAATTATTATCCATTTTTTGATAACAAGAGTTTTATTTTGTATTTTGTAGTTGCAATGGATTTAAACTTCAATGTACAATTTGTTGGTCCTTTCATTATTATGACCAAATTAAACATCAACATTAACATAAATTTTTATGGCTTTGTTCGTATTTTTGTAGCAAAAACGTTTTTCATTCTTTTCATTTTTACCAATGCATTTCTACGCGGTAGTTGCGGTGTTACATGAAATCCAACACTTCATGTCTTTTTGTTGTAAAACTTGACAATGAAGCGTCAACATTTATTGTGTTTCGCTTGTGTTTGTGTAGTTTTTTGTATGCAGGCATGTATTTTTGCGGAAAGATGCTCTACAAATGAAAAATAACTCTGTGATTAAACACAACACTTAGATGTTGTGAACCATAATCACAAAAAGAGTTGTAAGTTGTATTGTATTATCTTACAACACAACATTTAGATGTTGTGAACCATTAACGGGGGGGTAAGCCTCCGGCAGACTTTCACCTCAGTTTTGCGAGGTCCATGACCCCCCCTACAAACCTATAAAACTCATTAGTCTAAAGTCATCCCAATCCACTTGCGAGGGACTTGCTTTTATTTGAGGGACATAGGCGTCTCAAACGGGTGCATACCTTTGACTTGGCAACATAAATAACTCCTAACTAAACGTTGAGTACTGCATTGGCAGTACCAACTGAAATATTTTTTATTTTTTTTTAGGTTAAGATTTTAATACTTATTGTGAATGTCGAACTGACAGATTCAATAGAGAAGAAAAAAAAATTTAGTCTAAAGTTTACCGTCGATCTTAACATTAACATTGTTCAATTTACTGCCGGTTTTTCGAAAACGTGCATAAATTTTGTGTAGATTTCATATTGCACAAAAACCAATTTTCATAGTTTTCCATTGTTTTGAATAAAATGAATGAAAATTTGTGTAAATTATACTTGTGCACTATCCACATGATAGTGTCTGCTTTTAGAAACGTGTTTGTTATTATTATTTTTTTTTTAACAATAGTGTTATACTTTATTGTTATTATTTACTACGGTCAATAATGTATTTTTTATTTACAATAATATAACATATGATGAGTAAATACGAAAATATTTTGCATCCATATCACATCGCCGCCATAAAAAAATATATTATTCTTGGTTTGTACTTGGGTAAGGAAACATCGTACCTTTATCTAGAATCACGAAAAAGCAGAGAAGGTAAAAGAGGATAAATAGTTTGTCGTTGAAAGAAGAAGTTGCAAGTACCTGGGTTGTTGCTTATATTGCCGCTTAGACTAGGTTTTGGTGGAAGTTTGGGAAGACCATCAGATTTGGGAGAAAATTCCTTGGGCGATGGTCTTGGGTGCATAGCGGCAACTGATGCGAGTACATTATGATGATGGGAATGCGGATGCTGGTATTGGGAGTGATGCAACGAAGTAATTTGATGCTGAGAACATGACAAGGAGGTGGAGGAACTTGATGTGTTTTTGAAAAATAATTGCGAATGATTACAAACATCGGAGCTCTGATAGCCGGAGGGGAAATGGGGCGAAATGGGTGTCATAGGAGTCATGGGTGATGTGGTTGTCGACGAACTTAGCGCGGGCGAAATCGATTGGTCATCCATATTGATGGTTGATGCTGTTGTATTAATATGACTTAAATGAGGAACCACACTGGGTGTATTTGTAGAGGCTGTTATTACAGAAGACGTCGCCATAATCATAGCAGAACTGGACGTCGTTTTGCCCCCGACAGCTACCGGCTTTGATGCAGAGCGTTTTTCAATGGCTGAATTGCGCCGTATCATAATACTGCTCGTATTGGGTAACAACAAACTGTTGCCACTCATAAATTCGTTAATTTGGACACGAGAACTAGTACCTGTGGCATGGTAGTTGTGGTGATGGTGAAGCTGTTGGTTTTGATTGATTCTTGGAGGAATGGGAGGTGGACTCAGTTCTCCATCACGTGGCGGAAGCTAAAATTGAACAAAAAATGGATTAATGTGTTTAGCCATTTGTTTTCTTTTCAATATCTGTACCGTTGGTGCATCCGGTGCTTGACGTTTTTGAGCTAAGTCGGCACAGCTTTCCGTGCGATCTTTCCTCCTCGGAGGCAGCGGTGGCGGCGCCGCTCTATACTCGACATTTGCTGCAGTGGGTACATTGACGTGTGGTGAAACAGGTACTGTGGGATTATTAAAATCTAGTGCTACATCTATGGCGGTAAACTGAGGGCTTGTGGAGCCCATAAAAACATTCTCATGTGGACTGTTTTATGGAGAAAGAAGTAAAAACAAACATTTTAATTAATTTTCCATTGGGGGCATCACAGCAGCCGATCTTATCAGATTCGAGCTTGAAACTTATGGTGCCATAAAATTTAATATTATTATATTGTTTTTTTGTTCGACCGAGACATTAATTCTAATTCGCAAGAAAAGTCGATACCATTGGATTTCATAACACCAAAGTAATTTTTTTTTCTTGTAGGTTTCAAATCCGATTCCAATAATTTCGATTTCTCTAACACGCCCGAATATAAACATATTGCAATTTGTAACAATCTTATGAGCTTTTCTTAACTACTTAAAAGAAAATCATATGGCAGCACAGGTGGACTTGGCAGCCTATAAAACATAACTCTAATAATCTAAATTTAGAGCGAGTCATTGAACGCTTCCCCGGTAATTAGTATTTACATACATATATAGTACTCTGTCGCGAACGACGTTACATCTGTCCAGCTCGTTTATACACATTTATTTCGAACCAAAAAAAAAAAGGCTCCACCCCCCTCCCGGCTGAGTGAAAAGAGCCGAGCTCACACTTACAAGATCTGGGGCCAAATCGTCGCATTCGATATCGAATGAACTATCGGACCAGAATAATGTAGAATAAAAACAAAATAAACAACAAACACACAGCATAAGTGACGGAATTCGTTCGATATCGAATGCGATGATTTGGCCCCTGATAAACACAAGTCTTATACTCTACACAAGTGTTGAATCCATTGCTTTTGAGGTCAACGAAATCGAACCGAATTTAGATGTTTGAGTGCATCCTCCGATAAAAGCCTGCACAAGAAGTCTGCTACCCAGACATATTTAGATTGTGATGCAATAAATACTACAGCATATTGGACTGGATGGCTTTTGTATTGTAATAATAAAACCGAATTCAATGGCTAAAACCGTCACAAACAGTTGACGTGTGGAAAGTTGGCTACAAACCGAAGCAAGAGATCTTGATTTTGAACATACCTAAAGTGACTGGATGATGAGCTACAATTATTTTTACTGAAAGTCGCTGCACTGTGGAATGGAGATCGATTGTTTGTGGAATGGTTTTCATGTCGTGGACTCACGACCACTCTGGGAAGTGGCGACGGCAAAGGTTCATTATCACTTCCTGCCTCTGCTTGATTATTGTATATGCTACCGGATAACTGGGCCGTTTGTTGTTGCAGTCCAATAGAATCGTCGGATATATTCCAGGCTGAATCTAATTTTGGAATTGTTCCTAAGGCACCATCACCGAAAGTAGGACTGAATGCCGCCTGCGAACTAGATGCTGAGTTGGGCTTTTTCGGCAGCATTGGTGCCTCTTCGCACCCATTGGCTTCTGATTGATGTAAATCTGTTCGCGCTGGCGGAACAGGAGCTATTGTAAATGTGCTGCTATTAACAGTTTGCTGGCTGCTGCCGAATGTCGCTGAAGATGCCCACCTGGAGCCGTTTCTTTCGGGTATGTTGACGTTAGCGAAAACTGAAAACGCCTGAACATTGCTAGAGTTGTTGTTATTGTTGTGTGTACTGATGCTGCCACTATTAATTGGGGAACTTTGTTCGGCAACGCCCGCTTCGGAAGCTGGTGTAAATGAATGTGAACGTGTTGTGAGAGAATGAACTGTATTAACGGCATTAAGTGATCCATTATTTGTTGTAAAGCTTCCTACATTATTTGCATTGCTACTACTATTATTTTGTCTTCGAGGTTTGATGCCCGGGGACTTGAGTGTTACAGAACTCCATTTTCTAGGCTGCAATGAAAGAGTAGAAAGTTGCAAGTTTTTTGGATTATTTATATGAAACAATGGAAGTGATAGAAAAAAAAAAACCAATAAAGAAAATGTACGCTTGACCACCACTTTCTTGTTGACTGAAAATTTATAATACGAAATCCAAAAAAAATGTTGACATTTCGTAGCGCGTGCGTGACTACACATATTAACGATATTAAAAAATCTATTAACTATACCTTTGCGTGTTTACCCAGTGACTAATATTGTGAGTACTGCGAATTGTAAGTGAACGAGTAAAACTAGTTTAGTTGTTCTGTTTCAATTTCATATTCCCTCTTTTTTGTCTATATCAGAACTGATTATTGTTTCATAATGTTTTTGCGGCACTCTTGTAAAATTAGAGAAAGTGAGGTTACGTACTTTTGAGATTTTTACCAACGATATGCTGTAGCCAAAGTTTTTTTTTTTTAGATAATTGGTTTAGAAACCAACTTTTAAGGTGAGTGCAACTTTATATAAGATTTTGGTATTTGGTCAGTTTGTTTTTACCACTTGTTTATATTCGTGAGCACCAGTTTTTAAACGCCGTATTTGAAGTCATTAGAAAATTTAAATAATGCATTAATCGGTTTCTTGAAATACGACATAAAATTACTGAAATCCAGAAAAAATAAATAAAATACTATTGCCTTATGTACATATTCTGTTGGAATATACGAAGTCGTTCGAATGGCAACCCTTTTGTCTTTGTATTTTGACGTTTACGTTTACACTAATTTCATTTATTTATCGTATCCTCTTTTGTTTTACATAGAACTTGAAATTGTAACGTATTCTTTATTCCTTTTTTGATTTAATGTATACTAAACAGTCGAGTATACTAAACAGCGATATCAGAGTATACAGAGGAATATCATTTAGTATCAGTCTTTCAAGTAGAACTATACTCAATAGTTCCATATATACCGTAGGGATCCCCTGCGAAAGAGAATACATTGGTGTGAGAATTAAAGCATATTCTTTTTTTCTGTCATATGGTGTAATAAACAGTTAAGGTTAAAATAAAACATTATAAACGGCTGTTATAAAAAAAATGGTTCCTATTAATTTTTCTTTGGTTTAAAACGCTGAGCTGGTATACTCGTGAAGAATATACGCTTTTGAATAAAAACCATAAACCTTTGTATTTAACTTATATTTTATATATTTATTTGAGCTTAAGGTCTTTTAGAATTTGATTATTTGAGTATTTTTGTCAATATTTCGCTCTCCTTCGGATAGCTTCTTCAGGATATATTTATAATATAATTATATTATATTATTAATATAATTATATTATATTATTATTAATAATATAATATAATTATATTAATAATATAATATAATTATATTATAAATATATCCTGAAGAAACTATCCGAAGGAGAGCGAAATATTGACAAAAATATTCAAATAATCAAATTCTAAAAGATAAATATATAAAATATAAGAAAAAAAGGGGTCAAAATAATTATATATTAAATCTTTGTATTTAACAACATATTCACTATTTATAATAAAAAAAGAAATGCGGTCGGGGGACCCCCGTTAGGAACGAAGTTCCTTACGTTTTTTTTTCATCTTTGAATGTAATACAAGGTAAAATCTGTATGTTTTATTTTGTGTTGTTTTTGAAATTTTGAAATTTTATGATTCTTTAAATTTTTGGAACGTTTTCCAACTAATTAATATTTATTGGTAGGTGTCTCCGCTGCTGTCAGTGGAGACACCGCCAATCATACACAATTGCTTTTCGACAGTACACCAATACATATAAACAGCTCATACGCTTTCGTGACGATTTCTACTAATTTCCACTACCAGCAAGCCGCGTTAAGGAACTTCGTTCCAATTCCAAAAATATTAGCGGTTTTCACACTTCGTATTATATTTAAAATACTTTTAAATATAATACTATTTGAAACTTCTAAGTGTGAGCGACTTTTTGTTTGGTATTGTAAAAACGTTGAAACAGCTGACTTTTGTTTAGATATTTTACCGCCAAAAGTTCACAAAAGAATTTTCCAATTGGCGTTTCGTAAAAAATTAAAAGAAATAAAATCTAAAAAAATGCCTAAGGAAACAGTGAAAGAAAAAATTATTAACTATTTGGTTCAAAATGCCATTGATCAAATAGAAGTGCAAAGGTACATACATATATTTATTTATTAACGAAATGTAAATGTATGGATAACCAATCTTCCAGTAGATAGTTACAGGAACGTACGATATTGTTGGGCATATATTGGACGAGGTTATCGATAACGTTATTTTAGTCGCATCGTATCATCGCGAAATGTTTAGTTCAGTTCCGAAGTCAATGAAGTGGTCGAGTGAGCAGAATTCAATTCCATTCTCTTGTTGTTTGAATTTCGGATTAATATTTTCATCTATTTTGGTCTTTTCCATTGCAAATTTAAGAAATGTTTACAATTCACTTTATTATATGTATGTACAATGTGGCGAGAAATCTGTCAGCTGTTTCATATTTGTAAATAAATCCACTTAAGGCCGTGATTCACTATCCTACTGAATCGTACGATCTGTTAAAAATGACATGTGTGTCCAAAAAGTGTATGTGTGTGAAAGACTTTTTGACAAGTCTGTCCGATTTGCTAATCTTTTGAAAATTTTCAAAAACTTATCTTCTTCACAGAAGAGCGCACAACAAGCCTATACTGGCTTAGGTGTATGTCGCAAGACATGGGCAAGCAAACCCCTCCAATCAACCTAACCTAATTTGATGAGTCATCTGCTGTATAGTCCTGGCTTGGCACCGAATGACTTCTTTTTATTCCTGTACGAAAAAAAAAACAACCTGAGAGGCACCATGTACACAGAGATGAAACGCGACCAAACGGGATAGCAAGTCAGCGCAAAACTCTGTACCTCTCGTTTTCACAATCGCTCAAGAACTTGTAGTCAAAACAAAACAAGAAAAATTTTTTCAGTTCCTTTTTAAATTTAAATTGCGTATGCGGTAAGAAAAAGAGGTGTTTTTTTTTTATTATTATAAATTTATGAAATGTTTAAAAAGTATATTAAATTGTTTTATAATCGGGTCTGTTCTAGAATCCGATTCCGATTGATTTAGCAAAAAATTTTTAATCCGCATAATTCAAAATTGGTGTTCTCAGTTCAGCATGTTTTTAGATATTCGAAGTTTCTGTTCGAAAAAAAAAAAAAAAAATTCTAAATGTAAAATACATAAACAATAACAGCGAAGCCGATGATGAAAGATAGTTTAACATACAAATAGTAGCCGGCGGCAAAGCAAAAACCCACAGTTAACGATCGTCTAAGTCATGTTTTTACAATCACACAAAAAAATTTAAAAATTATGTTAAAATATGACAAAAACTAAAACATTAATAGATTATTCTGAGAAAGCAGCTCTACTGCAAGCAGCTATCAGTCGCTCTTGACCGCGACGGGTGTAAGGTTGTGAAATTACGGGCGCGGCAGTTTGCCGGCTATGAGCACATGAACTACGATCTTTGACCACCGTATGTTGTAAAAAGAACGTATTGCCGGACTATTACAATGGAATTTGACCACTAAATACAATCATATTGATATAAATATTGCTTAAATTAAACTAAATATAGAAAATTTATTATAATTTCCTTTAAAATGTCAATTTTTCTTTTTCAATAAATTCTGATTGCATTAAGCAGTAGCCCAAAAAAAAAAAAACATTGACATATCACACTGTAATATGTGGAGCAACTTCGTGTTTTCGAACAGAAACAAAATTTTTGTATTTTTGTTTTGCGCAAGTGCCATTTGACAAAACATACAAAATTTTTGGAAGAAATTGAAGAAAAGGTTTTTTCTACTAATAACTGTGTGTAAATTCAAATTTTTTTATTATATTTAATAAAAAAAAACACTTCAAATTAAAAGAGAAAATTTAGTTGTTATTAAAAAAGTTATCACTTGCATGATACTTTCACTCACCCTATAATACTCTAATTGAAAACGAATAAAAACATGGGGATTCGGATTGCAGAACACCAAAAATTCTAGAACAGACCCGAATATAAAATTTTATAGTATTCATTGTTTATAATGTGCTAAACAATATTTATTTATGGTTTATTTTGTTATTTAAAGGACAGTGTTGTAATTCTACTTTGTAGTGGTGGTTTTGTGAGCAAAAAGAAACATACTCTTCGTAATCAATTTCCAAACACTCTAATATTATCAAATCCTACATCAAAGAGGATTTGTAGTTGGCCACTCTTTACCAATTTTTAGGGTTCCGTACTCATCAGAGTGAAACGGAACCCTATTACGGAGACAAGTACGTCCGTCCGTCACAGCGTCCATTCTCCGAAACGGTAAGAGCTAGAGAGCTGAAATTTTCACAGGATGTTGTTGTACCTTGCCGCTACAACAACAAATACTAAAAACAACAACAAGTCGAAAACTACCAGGTGTCCCCATACAACGAAAAGTTGCAATTAGCTATAACTCTCGAACCGTAAAAGATAGAAAGCTGAAATTTTCATAATGTACTATGTATTTATAGATGCTTTACAACAACAAATGCTAAAGACAACAACAAGTTGAAAACTACCAGGTGTCCTCATACAACCTAAAGTAACAATTAGCCGTAGCTGCTAAACTGTAAAAGACAAAGAGCTGAAATTCGCAGAATATATGTGTTTACATATGTCCTACAACAACAAATGCTAAAAACAACAACATGTCAAAAACTACCAGGTGTCCCTATACAACGTTGAGTAAAAATTAGCCGTAACTCCCAAACTGTAAGAGACAGAGAGATGAAATGTGAACAATATATGTACTCGCATGTGGCCTACAATAAGAAATGCTAAAAACAACAACAAGTCGAAAATTACCAGGTGTCCCTATACAACGTAAAGTAACAACCAGCCGTTACTCTCGACCCGTGAGAGACAGAGGGATGAAATTTGCACAATATGTTTATTCACGTATGCTCCACAACAACACTTGCTAAAAACAACAACAACTGTAAAACTACCAGGTGTCCCTTTACAACGTAGAGTAATAGCTATAACTCTCGAACCGTAAGAGATAGAGAGTCGAAATTCGCACAGTGTATGTATTCCCAGATGCCTTACAACAACAAATTACAACAACAAGTGGAAAATTACTAGATGTCCCCATACAACATAAAGTAGCTTTAAAAACAGAGAGATGAAATTTATAGAATATACATATGTATTCACATACGCCATTCCATACATACATTACACATACATACGTACGGAACCCTAAGAGTGCGAGCCAGCCTCGTACTTGACTTAATTTTTTACTTTTAATTTAAGTTATTAAATTTGTGCTGTTTTGGTGGTGGTTGTTCTTAAAAACGTGTTATTTTTTGTTTTGTTTACATTTGTTTTTCGTATAAAGAGCATACTATTGCGATCTCTTTAAACAAACTGTCCAGCAGCTGATTTGGGCGATTTTCAAAAGTCAATTTTTTCACCTCTGATTACTCTGTGCTGAGAGGTCAACGTTTTTTGATACCTGAAGAAGCGGTTGCTGCATTCAGAATGCATGTTTTGCAGATATCTCAATCAGAGTGGCAAAAGTGCTTCGACAATTGGTTTAAACGCGTACAAAAGTGTATAGATATTCAAAGGGAATATGTTGAAAAACCATAACGTGATTTTCGATGATAAATATTTGTTTTTGTTTTCTAATCTCGTAGTATAAAAGGCAACCCTCGTATGCAGGTTATATTTGACCATAGCCTTTATCATTTATGAATGATCTGCTGCATCTTTATTTAATGGTGTTATCATTTTGTGAAGAAGATGTTGTGTCTGTGGGAAGTAAGATTTTTTTTTTCACGGACCAAAGCTGCGTCTCATTTAGTGTGACCCTGTTAGCATATTTACTCCAATTTTTTTTAGCAGCATGTTCATGGAAAACGATTTGCCTAAACAAGCGCAGAAGCATAGATGGGGTAGTGCAAAGCCAGTGTCGCGATTTTCATACAAAGAACGCAATATCTGACCATCTATTTTGGTAAATGCATTGCGTTTCTGAATCTTCAAGGCACGCGAATTAAAAATTTTATTCGCTGAGAGCAAAAAAAAAAAAACGAAGGATGAAGTGAAACATTTAAATTTGAGACAAAAAGCTTAAAAGGAAGATGGAAATGAAAATCAAAAATATGTAAATATTACTATAGAAATATGTATATGTGTTTTCAAACTCCGCGCAAAATTATCAGTTTTTGTTTTATCTACTTATTTTTTCCCGTTGTTTCTTTTTTCTTCTTTCAAATAATTACCGCTTTTTGAGTAAAAAATAAATATTTTAGAAGTAAAGCTTGATATTGAAGCTAGACCCAATGCTGATTTATGCACACACAACGCAAATCCGCACAAATAATTAGAAGCTCGTTAGCTATGCAATTTCTTACGTAGTCGTTGCCGTGTCGTCCAGTTTCGCTTCACTTCTGACGCGCTCCATGAACATGCGGTAAGTTTTCAACAAAAAAAAAAACCAGTGATGTCACCAACGATTTACAGCGTGTTGCGGCAGTTGGTGACTATTGCAATGTCAACTCGCCAAATGTCTGACGTTTTTTACAGAGCACCAAATTTGCGAGCATGTCTGAGCATGCCCGTTTACATCCATTTTTTCGTAAAAAAAAATACCTTAGCCGTATTTTGGTAAAGATTCGGCAAGCTCGAAAATAGTACGGTGACTTGTTTTATATGATAATGATAAAAAAAAAATTCAAGTTCTTTACTTACAAATTTCGGAGGCTGTTTACATCCCCTCGGCTCAATACGAAGACTTTCATGGTACAAAAAATTTGATATGTCTGTGTCTGACATACCCTTGAATGGGTCCAGGGTTTCTAAAAAGTTCTGAAAGGAAATCGAGATTAGAATACAATTTTTTTTTTAAATCTTTAATAGTTACCCTTATTTTGGGATCCACCATGAGACAATATGGTTGGTTTTGATACTGTTGGATTTCACCAATAATTTCGGAGACTTTTCTTCGCTTTGAAAAGTTAATCAGTTCAGTGTTGGGCAAACAGTCTGGATTTCCTTCCTCCAAGTGCAAAATGTTTGTGAGATAACGGCCAAAAAATGGTACACATGGAGGATTGATAGAGCGCAAGCGCTCCTGGTACTTTTTCAAATGACCGTCATTTAATTCTCGACATTCTTCTAAAAATTTTTCATAACGCGCCGGCAGACCTTGAAATGTTAAACTTAGACGAAAAACAGATGCACTGCCCATGGCTGCACTAATCGACAATATGCCATTGAAATTATTCAGTTCCAACATGACCATCATGACCTCGATGGCACGAGTAACCATCGCCACACGCTCGTCATAGTTTTCAGCTTCAATAATAGATTTTTCAATCCATCGTGTCACATTTGTTGTGTGCTTCATAATTTTGAGCAAATTTGGACTCTTCTGTTCCTTATCCTTTTTTGTCCAGGGCGAACCCACCAGTTCGGAGGGCTTCACATTTTTATACAATTCAAACTCCAGTAGCGTCAGTTGCCTTGCCAACTCTAAGGGATGCAGAGTTAATAGGGTTATTTCTGAGTCCGGCACATTTAAATGATGTTCTATGGGTGGTGGACTGTGGCCATAGGCAAATGTTATTTGTTTATGGCATTTTTCTTGATCGCTCTGCAATGAAGAGAAAAGTAAAATAAAAATGACTCATTTTTATACTTTTGATCATATTATGTAAAATTGAAATTTTTTTTATTATAAACAAAAAATTTCTTAGTTTTAAATAAATTCGGCCAAGTACGAGGCTGACTGGCACATCAAGAGTTCCCTACTACCGCGTAATAGGCTTAACCTATTTCACCAATAGCAGAAGAAGAACTATTTGTATTGACAATTTTACAAAACTGAGCTGAAAATGTTTTTAAATATACATATGTATGTGAAATACGGATTCTTGTATGGACACGCTCTTTAGGGTTTACCTTAAATTTATTCTTATTATTTGATATCGTAGTACTGATGCATATCTGTCCATAGTTCAAGAAGAAAATTTCAAGTTTCTTATCTTTTATGCCACAAAAGTTACAGCTCGTTGTTAGAGGGTCTTTAGTTTTACTGCCAGTCGAAGTTGTGCGATTGTTTGCATGCTAAGCGAAAGAAAATTGTCTTGGGTTGCTCTATGATGTTCTTTTATTCGAACGATGACTCGATCGATAAGTCGAAAAGACGTAAGTGTTTTCATACAAAATCCGATTCCTCTATTTCGATCATGTGGTCAGCACTGCGGCGACAAATGTTAGCACAGTTTAAATAACACTGCTGTATAATAAGCTCGATGTTACCCCCCCCCCATTTACACACGCAAGTACAAGTGCAAGTAACTCAATACATTCATATTTTTGTACTAATAGCATCATACTTCTGCAAGTTGCGAGCTTACTAGCAAGATATTTTGATTGCCAGTGGTTTTTTTTTTTACTGCATGTCGGTAAAGTGACAAAAAGCAAAACCAGTGTTACCGTATAAAGATTATACTTTAATTTTAATAGATAACTTTCAAAGAAACGATTTTTAATACATTACGTTTTGGTCTTACATACCGAAAAATAAAATATAAAAAAAAAGAAATGCGGTCAGGGGACCCCCGTTAGGAACGAAGTTTCTTACGTTTTTTTTTTCATCTTTGAATGTAATACAAGGTGTAATCTGTATGTTTTTTGTGTGTTGTTTTTTAAATTTTATGATTCTTTGAATTTTTGGAACATTTTATTTTTTACTTTTGAAACATGCAGTATTTCTTTTTTCAATCTTCTAAAAACGAAGCAAAGCAACTGTTGGCCAATTTTTTAATATTGCTGTTTTTTGTTGTGACATACTTTACTTTAGCGACATCTAGCAGCTGATAGTGTCCGTTTTCACAACTAATTAATCTCTATTTATTGGTATGTGTCTGCTGTCAGCGGAGACACCACCCATCATACACAACCCGCTAGTTTTGCAAGTAGTCAATTGTCTTTTTTATATAGTTACAAATCTAGCTACAAATATATATCAATTGCTATTTTGTCAGAAACTTTTAGAATGGAAATTGGAAAATGGAAAGGTTTTATCAATATACACTATAGTATACTTAATCTCAGGCTATAGGTATGTAGTACAATAAGTATTAAATATACTTTTCATGCATTACTTATAGCTAATTAAGTTACTAGTAGTTTACATTTTTTCTCCTGTTTTTCTACATCATACATAACTATTGGATTTACAACTAGATAGATCAATCGCATGTTTTTTTTTTTTTTCTGTACAATTAACAAGAAGGTTCCGTTGTCCTCACTTCAAATATTGTACATTTTTGTCATTCTTCTTTCTTTATTTAGTATTTTTTACGGATTTAAATTAAAAAGACGTGCGGTTCGGTTAAAGTTAATTTGTTAAAGTGATTTAAAAGTAAAAAGTTTTAAGTATGTTATTGATGACAAGGTTTCATTGCAATTTAATGTTAATGGTGTCCATGGTAAACATAGTTTGAAGAAATTAGAAAATATGTGTATACGGTGTATGTTTATAGTTATGGTTTTTCCTTAATTTAAAAACTTAACAATTTAATTTCATCTTATTAATCTTAGAAGCTGTGTCACTTCAAAACGAAAATAGTGTTGGATCACCAGAAGAGAAAGGTAACTTGCAAGGCAGTGCAAAGACAGAAAAAAACGCCAGTTTTTATATAAATGTGTTTCAAAACCAACAGTTGATAATAGCACATAACACCAAAATTAATTAATATTTTTACTTCAAATGCACTTACTTCATAAAACTAATGAACTATTTTCAATTTATTTTTGTATTCTAAATGAAAATGTAATATTTAATTGCCTTTTCAATTCGTTTAAATAAAAATTTTGTGTTTATTAAAAAAATGCGCTAAAATTACCTAATTACTATACTACATAATTTGGACCAATTACCTATTGAACTAGTAATTTGTAGCTATCAATTTAGCCGATTACTTATCCCCAGAAATGGTATCAAATAACTAGTACTTTTTGAATAGTTAAGTAGTTAGTTACTGAACTAGATATTGGTAATGCAGAGAGTATCCAATTGTCCCCCTCCAATGACATCACCATGTTAAAGTAAACAGCATTTATAGCTTAAAATACATTTGGTGGTAACTAGTTCTGGTTACTAAGTAACTAATGAAACTCCTAGTTAAAAACTAGTTACCAGAACTAGCGGGAATTGTTTGTACACCAATACATATAAACAGCTCACACGCTTTCGTGACGATTTCTACTAATTTGCACTACCAGCAAGCCGCGTTAAGGAACTTCGTTCCAATTAATTAAAATCTGTCCTTTATCGATTTGTAATATAAATTTACTATTTATATTATTAAAAAGCTGTTCGAATATTATTTGGCTTCCACATAGTAGTTCATTTCATAATACTTTGCCAACCCAGATACTAAAAGGTCATGGGGACGGACAAAAACACCACAAACAATACAAAAAAAAGCAAAGATAGTGATTTTTCAATATAAAAAATGGAACAGTGATTTTGTAGTTTCTTTCAACATAATCATTTTATTATTATTGTTCTCATTTAATTCTTTTATTTTGTAAAGTAAAGCAATTTTCTTTAAGACCATTTTCTTTGAAATTTTAAAAATGAGCTTGCACTTGCCTGTGTAAACAATCAAGCAAGTAGCAACAGCTTTTATTGTCTCTGTCAGTGTATTGGTTGTTAATATGTACACACAACTTGCAACAAGTTACTTGCATGTGTAAATGGGGGCTGAACTATACCTCTGTTTGAATCACAAAACAACCAGAAGGGTCACCAGCTCTGCCGGACTACAAAAATTACCAATTTTCTGTCAAATTTCATGAAAGTGGCAGCCTAGCGGTGCTCGAGCATCCAGTGAAGGACAGCAAACATGAAAATATTTATATAGCTGTCTCTGTTGGTTGACATCCGCATTTGTTTACGCGTCATTTTTGGTTAGAAAAATTCAGTGCAACTCTGATGCAAACAAAACAGCTTTGCAAGCAAACAAATAATAATTATTTGTATTTAATATTTTATTTACATTGAGTACATCACTAGCAGTACATCGAATATATTTAAAACTTAGTTTTCAAAGCTTTTCATTCATGTTTTCTACTTTTTTCGGAAAAATTGCAACAAAACCAATATTTTTCCAAACACTTTACAACAACATTTTTCATTGTTTATGCTTGTTTTTGTGTACACTAGTTAGTCTCACGCACTCATATTACTACGATTTCCTGTACTGTTCACTTCTGACTGGCCCCCAAACAAATGATATGGCCACTTCTCAAACGTCACTTTTGGGATATCTGTGTAGTCTGTGGTTTGAATACAACTGCTACTGCTACAATAACTACACTGCCTTCAAACTCAAATCTACTGCAGTATTTCTATTCGGACCAAGCGGCTGAAAGCAACTTGGAGACAATTCTAAGATGAGAAGCTTCGGTGCTGCTTCTGTTTTACAGATTGTTTAAATTGTTCGAGAGCTTTCGATGTCTGTTAAATGTTTTATCAGCAGCATGGCAGCACTTAGTTATTTTAAATATACCTGTTTACTTAATTTTGTTGCATAATTTCAGGATGAAATATTAGGCAGACGTTAAACTAGTAGTTATTTAAACATGATTGCTTGAATCCCTTACATGTATGTGGAATTGTGACACGAAGAAAACACGACACGCGAGTTACATCTTGACACCAAACTAATCATGGCTGTGCACCAAAATGTAAGCTGACCACAAGGTGTATTACATTCATCTTTGTTTCCCCATTGGATGGAGCGCAACGTAATCAGCTTAGCACACATTGCTTAGCTTAATACTGTTTTTAAAAGTAATGTAAACTTAATCTTAAGATTCAATTCAAAAGAAAAACATAAAAAGCCTTAAGAGAAATTGTCATTCATTTTATAAATAGCATCCATCTTCAGTTTGTGCGCACGCAGGCGCAGTGATATGCAAAGTTTGGCGCTGCGATCTCGTGCGCAAATACGAACTCTGGCTGCGAGCTGTTTCTTCGATATTTATGACAAAATATAGCCGTCTAAACCCATCAATATCCCTAAAAGGGTCATGCATCCATATGAATTTGCGATGTTGTGGATTTTTAGGCATACTATCCATCGAAATATGCTCGGCGAAGTCCGTGAGGGATTATTTTTAAACAAAAATTGAGAGTTTTAGACAAGCCAGCTCAAAATCTAGATCCAAATCTATTTGAAAACCTTTAACATGACCATCTTTAAGAACGCATCTGGACTAAATAGTTTTACTAAAATCGATAAACCATTGCTGGAATCAGTTTTGCCTTCTATCCATTTTTTCCCAGGCAGTAAAACGACTACTATTGTTCAGAAAAATGCTTTATAGCAAATGTAATGAAACATCTTGGTTTGAGAATTAAATATAATTGAACCGTTTTGTCACGGTAATAATTTTTTGTGTAAACGGTGGAGTTGCTCGATTAAAGCTAATTCTTTTCACGCCTGCTGGACACTTTCTGGTCGATGCGCTCTTTTGTTTATTGGCTTAAACTGCCAAATTATTAACTCTATAGAATTTCGGCATAAATATTCTTGAGACTTCTGTTCTAGACAAGGCGAATTAAACTAGGTGAACCTGACCCCCTTGTTTCTTCTTGTTAAAACAAAAAGTTTTTCTTTGTTTACAAGCAGTCTTCTTTACTGTAAAAGTGAGTGAGCGGAGCTTCCAAGTGAATTCACATTTTGACATAACAAGAAGATTTTTACACGAACAAAATGCATGGAATTTTCGCTTGCAACTATCTAGTTTAATTCGCACAAATTAATTAGCTTTTGTGATCAATGAAAGATAAAACTGCGTCCCTTAAGCACTTTGTGAGTAAATCACTTGATGTTGATGTGCTGTGTAACAGCTACGAAACAGCAACAGGTGTACAAGTTAAAATGCCTACAAATTGTTCTTCGTATATTTTAAAAAAAATATTATCCCCATGAAAAAAATAAAAATAAATAAATTTTACCTTTCTTTGAACGATCTTTAGCACGGAGTCAACCCATTTCCTCATGGATTTTCCATTGACACTTTCCAAGAATTGCAAAAGGTTTTCCAGTAAAGTTGGATCTTTTTCAAAATCATAAAAGTGATGATCCACCCAGTGGCGCAACACATTAAGCACACGAAACTGTACGGGCTGTACAAATTCTTTTCGGTATCGCTTCCAATCCTCTCGTTGTGAGTTTTTATGCAATTTATCTGTGTCACAGCCCAAATGATCTTTCTCGCTATTGTTCTGCTCTGTGTAAACCAGACTTGGATCGGGTATGTTGAAACGTTCGATAAGCAAAGAGAGAAGATTGTGTGGCGTACAAAAATATCGATATGTAGTGAGAAAAGTTCGAACGAACATAGGATCTGCATAGATGTGATAAGTTAGCCTTTCAATAAGCTTGCATAATGTGGCGCCCTGCAATAAATGTGAAAGTGTTAGTAGCCATAAAGTTACACTATTGAGTGATATTGAAATTGTTACCTTAATAAGAGGCACTCCAGCACTTTCTCTCTCCTCCAGCACTATGTTATCGGGACTGTCGGGCTCGGAAAATTTGTACAAATCAGTACTGGGCATTTTTAAGGGATGCTTTTTCTCAATATCCAATAATATGCTGTCGAGTATTCGATCTAACATTGATTTTGTGTTAACCATGATGAGATCTGCCATCCAATCGTTCTTGTGTTGAACGCTTTTAGCAGTTAGTGTCACTGGAGGTTGAACGCGCGGAGCAATTTCAAATGCATTCTTCAACTCATCTGTATCCGCGCGATCATTTATTTCTACGCGTCTCATAAAGAATTTCTCCTTCAGTCGAAATTCATAAACTTGCGAGTTCGCTGAACTGACTTGCCGTTTCATATTGGGCTTGCAGAGTAACATTAAACCGTCAAAAAGATAGACTTTTCGCTCAGCCACTCTCTTTCCAGATCCAACCTTTCCCAGAACATCCTCTATAAGGGGGAAAAAAAAAATGGAGAAATTTTGGTGTTTTTTAGTACTCTAGCAATAGAATAAGGTCACAACAATAGATGCTGACAAACGCAAAAGATTTTCTTTTACCAACAAGTTTAAATACTTCAAGATAAGGGTTGAAATTTCAATGCAATTCACCCCATAAAAAACAATACCCGTTTCGAAGCCACTTTTGGAAAAGCTTTCGTCACATACGAGAGTAAAACAGCACATTTATGATGAAAAATTTGCTATCAGTGTAAACAAATTGTGTAGACATTAAATTTTCTCCAACATACGTATGCTTAAGCGCATATGATTAAATGACTCATGATACAACTAATAAGGGACCTTTCTAGCAAACACAACGGGACCTTTCTAGGACCCAAGTGAGCCGGTCTCATGACCGGCGGCCCGCGTACCATAATAAGGTAGCCTCATCAGCTGAACCGTTAATCATTTGACCACTTAAAACTGTCAAGAGAATACAGAGATGAAAGGCAGCCAAAACGAGACAGCAAATCATGGTAAGCTCTGTTCGTCTTTCTTCTGTAAATGTAGATGTGGCGTCCCTTTTTGACAGTTTTCAGAAGTTGTACAAAAACAAAATGCATGTTATTTTTATTGAAGGGACAAGGTTAACTTATTAGTTGTATCATGAGAAAGATCATTAAAAAAGAAAAAGTGTTGCATAAAATATTATTAACGTATCGAAAAAATTTGTGAAGAGATTTGTAACTCGTTAGTCAATATACATATTAAGGGGTTTCACGATGGCAGCTGTGCAAATATGCAATTTGCAGCGCATTTTATGGTTGATCGTGAGAGCGCCGTATTTTGTGCAAATCTGCTATTTACGCGAAAATTCGATATGGCAACAGAGGGCGAAGTCGATCGGCGTCAAGTCGGTACGCCGCAGACTTCGATTTTGTGTTACAAGCCGCCAAAAATCAGCTATAATGTTTAAACCGTATGATATAGAGGCTTACACCAGTATTCATAAAAAATAAAACATTGTTAAAACACATTTTACGACGAATTTTTCATATAATTTTTTTTTTAAAATGTGTTTGAGCAACGTTTTATTTTTTATGAATACCAGTAGTAAAATTTACACGGTGTATGTTGTTGTTTGATTGATGTATTTATTTAGCATTTCTTTTGCTATTATATATATATATTTTGCTATTATATATAAATGTTGTCTGACCTCTACAACAACAACTATTAAAAAAAAAAATAAAAAGTTTAAAACTAAACGGTACACCAGGGTTACCCTTTGTCTAGAACTTGCACGCCAGTACGGAACCCTTGCTGTGCGAGTCAGTCTCGTACTGGGCTCAATTTATTTAATATTAAGTCCACTGAAAACCCTTTTTTATTTTTATTTATGTATTCACTCATTCCAACATTCAAATCATCACACGAAATTCAAATTTGTATGCCTAAATATATGTTAAACAAATCGTTTGCTGGCATATATTGAATTTTATTGCATGTGTTGGTAAAAGCATTTGATATTGAATTGTAGCATATGTGAACATATATTTGGCTAAACACAAAATTTAGAGGGAACTATTATTTTATTTTACAAAAGCTTTACAAGAGCACACATAAATTTACTCTAAGTATTATTTTTGCTTGTTGAGCAAACAAAACCTTAAAATAAACTCTTGTGAAATGTATGTTGTTTTCGTTTCTACAGCAAAGGGCAACATTAAAAATTTTTTTTTATTATTATTTATGTTTATGGTGACAATTTTAGTTTCATTAAAATCTTAAAAAAAGCACTTGAGAAAACAAAAAGTGCAAAATAAATGCGTAATTTTGTGTAGAGACGAAAACGGTGTTAAAGCTTTTACGTTTCTTTCACTTTTTGTGAGTGGACATGCATTTTTAGTTATTTGCATGGTCTAAAATACAGGTAAACAATGAAGTTGTGCTCACACTTTTTTGGGCAATGAAATGAAATTGATTTTAAAATTAAGTTAAAAAAAATACATTTTGTTTCAAGTTACAATACTCATAAGAGCAAACGCATTTCATTGTCCTTATCCTGGTAAATATACATACATATAACATATTGCACATCACAGTATTAAAAAATGTTTAAAGTGCGCTTCAAAGCAAAAATATCTTTCCGTTAAAAGTCTTCATGTTTTAGCTTACCTCGAATAAATTCATTACAATTTTGGCCCACATCTTTGTCCCAATGCTCCACAGTGTTCTGAAGTTCTCTTGTCCGTTCAATGGCCAATTGGCGACGTGCTCTACTGCTCATGGCCACATACGATTCTCTGAAAATATATATCACCAGATAACTTTAATGTTTTCGTTAACTGGTTGCTGAAACATACTTTGGCAATGCGGCAATAATATTTTCAAGGTCGCCTCTAAGCCGCCGCAATATGCCTTGAACTTGGGTGAAACTTTCGATATCGTCTTGAGAGGGGCTGTAGTCCATTAAAATTTTTATATAGTCAAAATATACAAACGCATGCCATATCGGCACTAGTAGTAGCTTCGGCAAATAATATTTAACAGCTTCACGAAAACCACGACCAGCCGACATTAAAGACATTGCCTTCATCATTGCATAGAATTAAAAATGGATAAATTTACTTTTAAGCTGAAATTGCGTGGCGATAAAAACAATTCGACCTACATTTGGTTTAGCCAATAGCGCTATTAAGGCATCCTTTGATCCCTGTGAAGTAACTTCTTGTGCATATTTCGTGTAAACATCAAACTCTTCGGCTTCTGCCAACTCCTCAAAACAGCTCCCTACACACGGAGCGCTTTGCTCTTGCGACATTTCTATTACATCTTCTAATGAACCTAATAATGTAACTGTCACCTCGTATATATCCAGTATATTGGAAAAAATCGGATCGAGTTCTTTTGGATTAACAACAATTTTTGCCAGCTCCTCTCGAAATACACGAATAATCATGTGTAAATCACGTTGATACTGCTTTTCGTCGTTTATTAAATCTTTTACAACTTCTTCGTACGTTGTGCTTGTGCGCTGGGCCGGCAGCGTTGGCAAAGGACTAGACATAGCATTTGATTTAATGTCTGTTTGGTAAAACATATCCATTAAAACCTGAAATAGACACCAGAGTTTATATTTTTGCCCATGATGATTACACACATTTATTTTAGCTAAATAATTCAATTTTTACCTTATCGGCACACATTGCAACTTCAATATCTTCTTTTGAGATTTCGCAGTGTTTAATCTTTCTTACGTAGTTGCCGGCTAATTTCAATATGTCGGCAGATATATACTCTAAAACAGCTACCAGAAAAACTGAGACCGAATTATCAATTTTATATTGCAATACATCCTGAAAAGTAAATGGAAGTTTTATTTTCAATGAAATTATGTAAATATTAACTAATTACAAGTAATTAATTTGAATAAATATATGTGTGTGTGTGTGTATTAATAATACAGCATGCAGTACTCACCTTTTGTAACATGGTATGCACACGCTCGGTAGGCAAAACTGATTTGCGTTTTTTTGAAAATGCTGTCTCCTTTGCTTCAGTCAGGGCCCAAAAATCAATAGGGGAAGGAAAATACTTCCTCACTTTTTCTTCAACCTCCTAAAAAATAGAAGTTTTAACATTAATTTCACTTCCTTTATTAGTATTTGAAAAAATCACAAGTATAATTTGATTTTCCTACAGTAATGAAATATTAATTTCACAATTGCCTACTAGAACTCCACACTTCGGAGGTAAGCTGTCGACTATCCTTTTTAAGCCCTCTTTAAAACTGGATGTGTTGCGCAAATGTTCCAAGTTGAACAACGAACCAGCGACCCTATTCTATAGCTCGCTAAAATTAAAGACATCGATAAAAATCTCTAAACTGCACTAAGCGAAGACTTCACTTTTAAAAACTTTTGTACGAGAAAATTTAATTTTAGCGCTGTTGCTAAAATCTTAATTTTTCGTCTAAAAAAGTCAAATTTTTTGCTTCAAAAAATATATGTTGCCGTTATATCTATGACGTAAGAATCTCCGAACAGAACTAGTTCTACATTTTTTAGGGTGTAATTTTGGTGTATTTTTGAAACTCCGGGTTGTGCTTCAATTTTATAAAATTATGAAACTGGGACAACCCGTTCGTCTCGTGAAAAAATTCACCTTCATAAAGTCATCGCGCAATGTTCAAATAGAGATTCCTCGTGGCAACCTATCTATTTTTGATCGTTCGTTTATAGTTCGGGTCTACCGAGTTTGGAATAATCTACCAAGAGATCTAAAATTATTCTCATCCTCGCACTTTACATTTAAAAAACATCTCCTGAACTATTTAAACAACCACTGAGACGATTACATTACTGTATGCTGGGTATGCTGGTTATAGGATTTTAACTTACTCAATTGATTATTGCAACGTTTTAGTGTGGCTGGGGAGCCGATGATGAGCTTTTCTTTGAATAGCTTTTTCTTTTTACCTAACATACATACATAGTAATTTTCAACTTACAATACATACATATATATTAATTGGCCATGGAGGCTTAAATTGTATTGTATTGATATTAAATAAATATACAAAAAAAAAAAAAAAAAAATTTACTTTCTTCGAACGGTCGAAGCTGAAACTCGCTTAGTTGAGTTTAGATTTTTGGCAGTTTTAAGAATGTTGAAATCTAACTCTTGCTTAAAACTTAATTATTCCGGTTCTAAAATTCAACACGAAACCCCCAATTAATTTTATCTAGAATCAATAACTCTACGTTTGTTAGATCATTTGAAGTGAGAGTGTGCAGACTCTACAATAGCCTTCCCATACATCTGAGCAATTTTGAATGTTCTTTAGGAAGTTTTAAGCGCAAATTGTATAATTTTTATAATGGAACCAATGTTTTGCAATAAAGACTTATATGTGCAGTCGTATATGTACATATATGTATGTATGTATATATGGATTTAATTTTAGACTAATATTGTTTTATTTCATAGAATTCATTACAATTATCCAAATGTATTAATCATATATGGCCCTATGGGCTCGATTATATAAAAAAAGAAAGAAAGAAATCGATAATAAACAATAAAGTGCTTTTAAAGATTCCGGAAATGGAAAATAATCATTGGAGGAGGCAAAACGTGTATTGGAGAAAATCAATGCTTCGAACTCTTAACCACTCATGATGGGAGAGACATTTCATAAGAAAAAATCACGTTGGTGCTAATCAACTCATCAGTAGACTTAAAAAATTGAGTTGATTAGCACCAACGAAATGTCGTCGGCATATAGACAGCTGAAAAGGACAGTAAACTTTTTGAAAAGGTTCATTTTTGGACCTGCGTTAATACATTTCAATTGGCTCTTAAAGCAAATAAATAATTAAGTTCATATTTGAATATTTATTTTTTTTTTTCAGTAAATGTCTTCACCGTATTGAAGTAAAAATTCTGCTAAGAAATTCGTTCTCTGAATTGGTATCATGAATTTTGTTCACCTAAAAATTTACACATTTATGTGTGCATTTACGAGAATCTGTTCAACATTTTAACAGTTTTATGCAATTTTAATTAGGAGCGACAAACTAGTCCAGAACAATTATGGTACTGAAGAAACTCTTCGAAGAGGACCGAATAACGGCAAAAATAAAAACTATTAGAGACTTATCCTCAAATAGAATATTAAAGACGAAAAAAGGATCAAATAAGCTGTTATATATATTAGTTTTAATTTAACTTTTTACTTTTTTCCAACGCCGGTTTAATTTTGAAATATGTTATTTGGATGACCAACAAAGCCCAGGTTAGTAAAATGTTTGTATTCTTAACAAAAAGGGAGATTGCTTTAAACGCAATAACGAAATTGATTTTCAACTTACCTGTACGGTATGAGGCAGTGGCTTCGCACAAAGCATTGCTAAAATGCGTAGACATAATGTTTCCACATAAAGCAGAGCTTCCTCCTTGGCTGTGAGACGTGGGTGCACTTGGTCTAAGACCTAACAAGAAGTATAATTATAGTATTTTACAAGTTTGATTGGATATGTATTATTTGTATTTAAAATCACTAACTTTCTTTAAGGATGGTGTAAATAAACCCTTCCAACGAGCTGCATTTTCACTTTTAGTGAAATCGTATCCATCCATATCATTAATGCCACTGCTTCCAACAACTCCATGTTGCACCGAAAACATTTTTCATTTCTTTTTTAATGTTGGTTAATATAAAAACAAACTTATCGCTCTTTCATGCAAACATAACACACACACACACACACACAAATACTATTGCAAATTACTCAGAGTATACACTTCTTGATGGCAGCGTTTGCTCTAGGATTCAGCATCACTCTATGGATTGCACTTTATTCAATATTAAAAATTGTTGTTCTTAAGCAAAATTATGCATCAAAAATAAAATGAACAAATTGTAAAGAACTCAAAACAAACAAATTATATACTCTAGACCACAATTGAAGTAGTCTGTTAGGTATTTTTAAAGGGGATACACAATTTATATATTCTATTCTCTGCTTCTTCTTTTTCGCTTCAATTTTATTCCATCGCTTAATTTATACTACATTTTCAATTGTATTACATTTTCTTCATGCGGTAAAGAGAATATTACATGATTATTCTTATTACTATAAAGATCCTTAATGTACTTTTTAAAGTAGCTATTTTTTCACAATATTATTATTCATCACTTTAAGAATTATTTTCTAACACTTGAAAACTTGAGAATTGTATGAAAAATCGATTTAGTTTTATGAATAGTTGTAAAACAAGGTATAATAAAACCTAGAAAAGCAACACTGGTACTAAAATTTAGTTCAGGCACAATACACTCAACAAAAAACGGCAAATTTATTTTGAGCGTTAGAGTAGGCATACGCACTAGAGCTGTGAACAAGCAGTTAATTGTTAGGTAACAATATATGTACATTTGCTCCTATATGTTCTTTTATTACATGCTTAGTTTCGATTTAACATTTCACTAATATTTTTTATGTATAAATAAGCAGAGCGTGTTTTATTTTGTTATGTAGAATCAGATGCCCTCAAATTTATACGCCATGCTAAAATACTTTTTATCTAGCGTTTTAGTTTTATTATAAATTATAGTAAGTATAATTTATTGATACAACCAAAATTTTTGTAGATTAGAAAGTAAAACATTAAAAAACAACTGTACCAAAAATAATTTATACGGGTACAAGTCATATTGCAAACGAACGATTTGAATATTTATATAGTAGAAATAAAGAAGCACACAAAAAAAACTTTGAATTTTCATGTAATTATGGACCAAAACGAATTCATGCAAGGTGAACTAAGTAGCACAGGTGAATTTTTCTTTGCTCTTGCATCAAATTTCAACTGTCAACTTTTTTATCTTTGCTTACAAAAAAGTAAATGCCACTTTATTTTAAAGCTTTTTAGGGTTAGAGAAGTTTTGTGATAGTAATTTTTTTATATTCATAATGTTCAAAGCACAAATGCAACTTTTGAAGTGTAAATATTCACACCTGGACAACAAAAAGTCATTTACACTAACAAAAGCATGACCCCTATATATGCATTGCATTGTACTGGAACTAGGAAAGAAAGATTGGTGAATGAAAAATTGAAAGTAGGAAGTATTTGTGGACGTTTGATTAAGCAAAAAAAAAAAAAAAAATACAACATAAAAATGGAACAATTGTTTTTGCAAAGCTGAGTAATTAACTGCTGCTAATTTGTCTGTTTAGTGTCCAGTGTATACACCTTCGACACTATGTAGTTAGCAAAATTTAATGTAACCTTTTTTAATATTGCAAAACGTTGACTATACAGAGCAAAAATACGACACAATAACCAGGTGAACACCTATTACGAATGTTTACTTTGGCGGACTTAATTTCAAAAATATGTAAAGGGTGTTTTTTTTAAGCTAGATAGAACTTTAAATTGTAAAAAGTAACACAAAAAATTAAATTTTGATGAAACTTTTTTTTTATTTGTTTCAGTATACTCTGACAAATCATCATGAATAGACTCACGCTTGAACAACGCTACGAAATTACATACTTTGAAAATCAGTCGTCGATTCGCGCAACTTATTATCGCAAAATTGTGTTCAGCGATGAGGCGCATTTTTGGCTTAACGGGTTTGTTAATAAGCAAAATTGCCGCATATGGAGTGAGACCAATCCACAGCAGACCCTACAGACTCCATTACATCCAGAAAAATGCACCGTATGGTGCGGTTTTCACGCTGGTGGCATCATCGGACCTTATTTCTTCAAAAATGAGGCCAGAGCTCGCGTTACGATCAATGGAGATCGTTACCGCACCTTGATCAATGATTTTTTGTTTGAAAATATGGATGACATTGATCCGGAGGAGATGTGGTTTCAACAGGATGGCGCTACGTGCCATACGGCGAACGCAACGATCGACTTATTGAAATCAAAATTTGGCGATAAGTTGATTTCGAGAAATGGACCTGTCAATTGGCCTCCAAGGTCGTGCGATTTGACACCTCTCGATTATTTCCTGTGGGGCTACGTGAAGTCACTAGTTTATGCTGATAAACCAGCAACAATTGACGCCTTGGAGGCCAGCATTGTTCGTGTTATTCGTGACATACGGCCAGCAGTGCTGAAAAAAGTGGCCCAAAATTGGACGTCCAGAATGCACTTCGTCAAGAACAGCCGCGGTGCCCGAAATCATTTTCAAATGTTAATGTCACGTATTGATCTTTCGAATAAAAAAAAAATTTTGATTACAATTTAATTTTTTGTGTTATTTTTTACAATTTCAAGTTCTATCGGGCTTAAAAAACACCCTTTATATCATGTTTATTGTTGTGTTCTTAAAGGGATTATTACAAAGGTTAAAATTTATTTATTCTTTTAATTAGGTTACAAAATTAAGCAATATGTATATAAAATGCGTTGAAGTGAGTCTGAATGAATGGAAAAATCAAGGATATATTGTTCAATGCATACTATTGAAAAAACAATGGTGTAATGGTGTTGTTGCCATCTCGACGTTTCGGAAAAGGGTGTCTTGTCGACCTTCTATTGCACATATAACATTTATTATTATTATTTATTATTATTATTATTGCTAGGTCGGTCCAGAGTGGCCCTTCGCACTGCGACCATGAATGATCTATTGTGCAACCTTTTTCTCTCACGAGTTTAATACATCAAGAAACAGTACTAGCTCCTTCTGTGGAAGCCCTTGCAAATCCTATGAACCCAATGTATAGGCCTGAAACAGCCTGTATAACATTTATTAAGATCTCATTTGGCAAATATCTATATATAATTTGCCAAGTAAATATTTAATAAACATGAAATATTTTTTTTTTACATAAGCCAATAAAAAAAAGCACGCGATCCTATTACGACTACACATAAAAAACACGTCCGCTCTGATCAATAGATCACAAACGAATTCTTATGCACCTACCTGGTAACGAATTTTCCTAGATTATTGACTGTTACTAACAACTTTATGAATAATAGTTTCTATTTTTAAAATTTTTTAATTTTTTTTATTATTCGCACTTTTACTTGCAAAATTACTTTGTAATAAGTTCAATGAGACAAAGAAAACATCAAAGATATTTAGCAGGATGGACAAGTAGCTGTTTCGAAGCCGCCACACTTCTTGTCACTTCTCGTTCCAAGGAACAGATGCAGGCTGTTTATAATGAAAAATACGATTACGATACGGAATACGATTTTGTTATCATAGCAACGGATGCCTCAGTGAAGGATGGTACCACTGGGGTGGCGGTTGTAGACTGTACAAACAACAGAATATACTAATTTAAACATAATTTTGAAACCTCCAGCACTTTTGGTGAAATTTTGGCCATTCATACGGCTGTTGAGATTGCCACAGGTAATGGTATGAAGAAAGTTGCTCTTTTTACGTGCGTGAGTTTATTAGCAAACGAATCAAAGAACTGTCATATCGCTGGCATACACAGGAAATCAACAGAAAATCACGAGGAATTTGATATCATCTGGACACCTAGTCACCTTGGTGTTATCGTTAACGAAAAGGCTGAAGCTCTCAATGAGGGAAGTCTATTACAGGTTCAGCTATCGGCTGAACAAGCCGAGCTTTCAATTAAGAGTAAAATATAATCCGAATGGAATTAAGAGTATATCACTAAGAGTCAATTACACCAAACATCCCGAGAAAACCCTGGTTTCACCAGGCCAGTTCCCTCCTGCCAAATGAATCTAAAATGATCAACAGACTCATGACTGGCCATATATTTGGAAACATGTATCTCCACAAAATCAATGTTATTGAATCGAATCTATGCCTCGAGCCGGAGAGCTCAGATCATATAATCTTCAGATGTAAAAAATATCCAAGAGATGACCATAAACTTTCTTTTTGAAAAAAATTTTCAAATGTTAAGTTTCTGTTGAGATCCAAAGACTTCGCAATTTTCAAAGAGTTAACCAATTTCATAGAAGAGAACAATATCGAGATGTAGGAAAGAAATATCTTTGAGTATACCCTGGCAATTTGATCCGAGAGATCGCCGACATCGTTAAAGTCCCAAAAAAAAAAAAAAAAAATAAATAAATAACGGATGTGTTTATTATAATTAAAAATGTATACAGAAAATATGTATGTATGTATACAACAACTTGGATGGCTGAGTGGCATGAGTGTCACTTTAGGAACATGAGCCCCTGAGTTCAAGGCAACATACCGGTGTTTATATTCAAAAAAGGACACTTGAAGAAAAGGCAATTGGCGTTTAAATTTTGAAAAATATTAGCAAATTTATTGTAAACATAACCATAGCTAGACTTTGTTGTGACAGTGTTTCGTAATACATCAGAAAAAGATTTACTTACATATGAACTTGAGTCTTATTATTTCTTTCGCTGCTAGAAGAATACCTCGATATCTTGGAGGTAATTCCCCAGCAAGCGCATAAATGACATGAGTGGGAGCTGAACTACGAATTCAAAACTAGAAACTATAGTTATGATGCAACTTGGTTACCTGCGTGTGGTGAAAAGCTTTCACCCGGCACATATGCAAAATGTGCAAATATCACTCAAATATGCCACAACTTCATATCATGTTCATGATCATTGGAGTCGAGAGATTATGCTTGGAGAATTATTCAATTTCTTCCTGCCAAGGCTTTTCAAACACTTTTGTTGCATGATCTTCTCCTTCGTGGAGAACAACTAATTAGTACACTTTTAGTACTAAATGTACTGTAAACTGAATGTAGTGGAGCTTTATTGCAATTTAATGTAATAATATTGTATTTTGCAAAACTAATTTTTACGTCAAGTCATTGGCGGCCAATATGTCAACATTATATTGGCTCATGTTGCTATTGAAACCTGTAGAAAAACTCCAAGTCTGGGTGAAAGTTTGGTGTTTGCAAGTCAAACTTTCTCACTGATCTTTTATGCTTTTTCTTCAGCAAACCTGGTTTCAGGAATAATTTGCAGTATTGATATATCCATTTAAAAACAACTTGGGCTACTTCTATTGGCTGAAGTTCTGAAGCATTTGCAGTTTCCCAATTTCCACCAATGACTGTCAACGGCTTCAAATTTCTATCTTAAAAAATCAGGGCCAAACATGATACAACTAATAAGATAGCCTCATCAGCTGAACCGTTAAGCATCTGACCACTTAAAACTGTCAAGAGAATACAGATATGAAAGGCAGCCAAAACGAGATAGCAAATCAGCGAAAGCTCTGTTCATATCTCTTCTGTAAATGTAGAAGTGGCGTCTTTTTAACAGTTTTCAGAAGTTGTACAAAAACAAAATGCATGTTATTTGTTTTATTAAAGTTGTTCTTGATCAAGCCAGCTCGATACCAGGCAGCCCTACAAGCCCAGCTGACTACTGTTTTTAGCTTGTAGAACTGTCAAAATACACAACGCAAACACACACATACGCGAATAAATGGGTGACATTAATACAAGATTTCTACCAACAAAACACATGAAGTGTTTGTTGGTGTTGTGTTTGTTATAGTTATGCAACTACCTGGTATCGAGCTGACTCCTTCTTAATGTAGGGAAAGGGTTACCTTGTTAGTTATGTCATGGGGCCAAACTACTTTTGCGTTGGGAGTAATAAAAAAGTCATTTATACGAAAAACAGCAACAGTTTTTGGAGGTACTGCACTGCAACTTTAACAGGGGTTTAGAATTTGCCACGCCCCATAATGTTTGTTCCATTTTGTAATAAAATTGCGATAGCAAATTCTGTCTATGTCAGTGTTCCCAGGTTAATGTATTTCTTACCCCGAGAAAAAATTTAAAACCCCTAAAAAATTTTGGTGAACATTCTGCTTTAGTTTGCGAATGACCAATATTAATGCAAGGACAATGCGGAAAATCCATAAAATTGTTAAACTTTCCCCAATTAAAAAGAAGCAAAAAAATTAACTGATTATATGTATTTTTCAGTGCATATGTTATGATTATAGGCGTATGTTTATTTATTATAAATTTTCGATTGATTTGTATTCACATATTTTGAGATCTAAGTACATATTAAATGGGCAGCTGGAAATTGTTATCTGCGTATCTAGAAAAAAATAAGTATCTCCAAAAATATTAAGAGTTTCTAAGTCTTCTTCGCTCTTTGCGTTCTTTTGACATTTTCATAAAAAGAGTTTCAATTTTCTCAAAGGTTCTTAAATATTTTAATTTTCCAAATTCTTAAGAAACGGGAGAAATTCAAGGAAATGATGGAGGAAAATAAGGAAAAAATTCATTCAATTCAACAAAAAAAAATAATTAAAATTACCAGTTGCGAAATTCTGTACTTGAGGCTACCAGAAGAACATAAAATATCTCATTTAATTTTACTTTTAAAATCGTTAAAGTCTTCAAATTTATCCGTTTTATTTATACTCTTCAACCAAACACACCCCCCAAAAATAAATTGCTTTCCGCTAAATTTCCCCCGAAAAAATTTAACACCCCAAATTCACCCAAAAAAAAAAAAAAACAAACTCCTAAAACTAGGGGGAAACCCCCTAAACTGGCAACACTGATCTATACATACATATTTAATGAGAAACCTACTACATGTTGTTCCCCTTAGGTTATGTAGGTTGATTGGAGGGGTTTGTTTGCCTAAGCCAGTATAGGCTTGTTGTACGCTCCGTGGATTTAACCATGAACAGTTTGACTCATAAGTCTATAGAAACTCCGTCTCATTCACAAAGTTCCTTAATTTCCTCCAGCATATGGCCCGTAACTGGATTATGTCTGGTGAGGTGCCGCTCCTAAGATATCGGGATCGTATTTGTGAGAAGGCGGGACACTGGCATAAATAGTGCTCAAGTGTCTGGCTTTCCTCCTCACATGCTCTACATTCATCTCCTTCCGCTATTCCCCTGCGCTTAAGATGTGCCAGAAGTTGAGAGCGACCTGTCACAACTCCCCTTAATCTACTTAATTTGGGCTTGCAAGTCTTAGTAGTCCCCCGTTTTTTTCCTGTTGTTCCTCTTGAATTTAATTCTTAGTTCGATTAAATAAACAAATACATATGTTGAGTAGTTTTGGTGATTTTATTTGTGTCGTCTGCTAAAAATGAGTAAATTGCACCAAATAAACAAGATATATGTTTTTTTAGTTCACATATTACTTTAATAACAATTGAGTATCAATAAAGAATGAAAAAAAAAACGATCTGCAACGATTCGAGCACCTTGTAAATTGGAGCAAATGAAAATGCTGTAAAAGCCGTGATCTTCCGGGTGATATATGTACATACATATGTATGAGACGTTGATATCCTTCACAAATCAGTAAGCCATGCCGACATTTTGCTTAGCTTAATAATTTTGTAATTTTTTTTTTATACATACATACATATTAATTTTTTATTCAGTACCAGTTTTCTCAATAGAAAGTTTCAAACATTTTCCGGCATAATTGAAACCGATAAACGATCTATGTACTTCCTCGATCACTTAATATCCGTAATAATCTTATAAAGATAAAAATATTAAGCTGTAAAATTATGGGATTAGTCATTTGCCACACACTGGGGAATAGCACCGGACCATTTGCCATTTTTGAGGCATTTAACCATCTTTGGACCTCGTAGGTCTAGGCCTGCATCACAAGTGAAAGTTATACTTTCACCGATGGCATAATAAAATTGCACCGACGACATATGTCCACTAATTGCTGTTCCCGGATACGAACAAGCTTGTACGCATTTTGGCAAACCACCAGACCATCTGCCATTGTCTTGACAAGCTATTATCGGTTGACCTTGCATCATATATTCCGGGTTGCAGTTAAATTGGACAACGTCTCCGGCACGGTAAGGTGCCTGACCCTGAGCGTAGCCATTCTGTGGGGCTCCCGGGTTATCACATTGGACTTCTACACAGGTGGGAAAAGGTGTCGCCCATTCTCCCGACGGCATGCAAATCGCTTCTGAAGGGCCTCTCAGACCATAGCCAGACGAACAGGAAAAAGCAGCTCGTCCACCAACTTCGCGCGAAAGAACCGATACTCTTGGTGAGCTTATGTTATTCGGCAGAGGTATATCACCGCATTCTACACTTTCACACACAGGTAGAGGAGCGCTCCAATTTCCGCTTGGAAGACAGAAGAGTTCAGATGCTCCAATAAGTGAGTTTCCATTCGAGCACGACATCAGCACCCTAGTGCTAAGCTTTGTTTCGTTCGTGTTAACGATTAGTCCGCGCCTTGTTGGTATTTCGGGACAGTTTATGCTTTTCACCTCTACTTCCACTGAATGTTTGTGTCTGGCAGGGGTTTCACACGAATACACTCCAGAGTCATCTGTCTGAGCATCCGATATGGTCAGGCGATATTCCAGCGTAGCATCTCGACCCTCCTCTGTTACCCAGCCCTCTGAATAGTTTCTGTAATCAAACAAATAACACAATTATGCATGTAGCGCAAATGAGCTGGGCAAAGTAAAAACTGTGACTTACTTGTAGTCATGGCTTACAGACCATTTCGGGTTGCCAAAACGTCGCATCCACAAGCATTCCATATGCAAAGTAGTGCCTGGGTATACGATTAATTTTCCATCGTTGCTTTGCGCAATCGGTCCGTTTTGTCGTCGGAATAATATCGTTGGTGCCTTTTCCACTGGAAATAAAATTCTCTGTTTACACATTGCATTAAGGGGCTTAGTCGATTAATTAATCGAACCATTTCGTATGATCCACTTAAAACTGCCAATGCTAATTAATTGAATAATAAAAAAAAATGGTTTTTCTGGACAATTATGAAAACTGTCTCATCTTTAACAAGCGTGATAGAAAATTTCTCTCAATGTATGTACATATGTATTTAGCTATACAATGTTTCACAGAAAACAAAATTTGTATAAACACTGCGTTAAAACTTGAAGATATTAGTAATAATAATTGAATTTTAGTTCATTGAAGGGAAATCACTAGCGGTTTTCACACTTTGTATTAGATTTAAAATACTTTTAAATATAATACTATTTTAAACTTCTAAGTGTGAGCGACTTTTTGTTTGGTATTGTAAAAACGTTGAAACAGCTGACTTTTGTTTAGATATTTTACCACCAAAAGTTCACAAAAGAATTTTCCAATTGGCGTGTCGTAAGAAATTAAAAGAAAAAAATCTTAAAAAAATGCCTAAGGAAACAGTGAAAGAAAAAATTATTAATTACATATTTGGTTCAAAATATCACTGATCAAATAGAAGTGCAAAGGTACATATATTTATTTATTAAGAAAAGGTAAATGTATGCATAACCAATCTCTCAGTAGATAGTTACAGGAACATACGATATTGTTGGGCATATCTTGGACGAGGTTATCGATAACTTTATTTTAGTCGCATCGTGTTGTCGCGGAATGTTTAGTTCAGTTCCGAAGTCAATGAAGCGGTCCTTACAGATTTAACTGGACGAGATGACAACAGATTTTTACAAATACTACGAGTGAGCAGAAGTCAATTCCGACAAATCTGTCAGCTGTTGCATACTTGTAAATAAATCCACTTACTACATTTAGTAAATCTACTACTGTTTTTGGCATTGCAGAGGTTTTAATTTAGTAAATTAAAAATTTATGAGATTTGTTGTTGCCGAGTTTTAAATTTATCAAAACTTATTAAATTTAAAATATCTCCAAGATCTACAATATTACTTTAATGCGAAACGTGAAAACCGCAACTGTTTCGTGAAATATTTAATCAAAAGCATACGTGTCAAGATCAATGGACGGACTAACAGAAGTACTGAATACAATTATTTTGTATCCTACATCTGAAATATGTATTTCCTGTAGAGGGTCAGTTCCCGTTCTGTGAAACAGTTTTTCATATATTTATAATAGTTTCAATTCTTGTCCAGTGACAAAAGTTAAAACGAGCACCAAAACATTTTCATATGAAAACAGACATTATGTCATGTTACGCTTCCAGGGTTGCCAGTCGTCAAATCAGTTCACTTGGATCCTAGAAGGTCCCGTTGTGCTACCCGAAGAGGCGGTAGAGAAATAGCCCTACACACCACCTACTGCTTCTGAACCCTGAATCAGCCAGATGACTCCCATGTGGCAGTGTCCAGTCAGAACAGCCACCAGGGTGTGTAGCCTTTGTGTCGGAAAATCCAACACAGTCAAGGTTCCCTTGTAATAATAGCTGGGCCACGCGAGCCCCGATATTCGTCAGGTGAGCTCATTTCATTTAACGTTGTGTTAGCTGTTTACAGCTATTAAGGGGAACATCAACGAATTCGTCCATGTGTTGCTATGGTAAGCGGGCGTTACATCTCGCCATTTCAACATTTCCGGGCACACCATTGTGTCCAGGTACCCAGAGAAGCTGAATTTTCTCTGGATCTTCTTTTGTATGTCTCGCTAGTTCATTTACAGATATCCGGCATTTATGAACCAACCTAAATGTTGTGTAAACACCTGCAAGAGTGCTGTCAGTGGATGCCTTGCTGTCAGTACAGATTAGGATATGCTCCCCGTATATCCTATAGTACTTCATCCAGTTTACTGCTGGCTTCATCCCCGCAACTTTGGCTTGAATGACGTTACACTCATTATGTGGCCTAAAACTGATCCTCCTTTAAAGTCGAAAGATGTATATACCCCCACCAACCCCAACTAATCGACTTGGAAGCATCCGTTAAAACCATGATGGCGTCCTCTCATTGATATATTTTTTTATCACTTTCTAATGACGCATTCGACTTATCGATCCCTTATCGATCATTGGGACCGTTAAGCAATAGTGCATTCAATTCAGAAGATCAAGTATCCTTCCAACTCTCAATGCATCCCCGGAGACCGCATCTTTCCTCGTGACACCTGCCTTCAACCGTATCGCCGAATTTATAGCAGTTTTCTTAGCCGTGAGATCGGCAGATAGCTAGTGTAGCATCGTAAAGAGCGGTTTAGATGGTGTAGAACCGGCTACCATCAAAGCCGATGTACGCAATATCCTTTCAAAAGTCTTGCGGTAAATGGTATTTTCTAGTACCCCACACACAGGTATGGGCTTCACAACCGTACCAAAGAGCCAATAGAAGTTTCTGGTGTTTATTCCCCAGCTCTTACCAATGACCCTTCGCCACAAATATATGCCTGAACATTTCGTTGCCAGGTGAGCTTGGAATCGAAACAAGTGCACAAGATATTTTGCATTCTGGGTGAATTTAAGTTCATTTCCCTTTAAAGTTGGTGGTTTGAACGGCAGAGGATTATATTTCCGAGTAAAGAAGACAAACTTTATTTTCTCTGGATTTACAGTGCGACCACTGTTGGTGCTCCACTTATGTATGGTCGTAAAAGTCATTAGCATCTGTTGTGAGAGGTTTTCGAGACATTTTCTTGAAACCGCTACAGCAATATCATCAGCATATGCCACAGTCTTAAACAAAGAACAAACTTTCAGACGGAAAGAAATTTGTTCACCGCTTCACAGCGGTTGTGCCTACGCATGCGTATCGCATAAAAATATGTGAGTTTCGGGAAGAAGATCCCTGATCTTCACGGAACAAAATCCATTATAAGAGCGATAGAACAGCGTAACACACATCCCACACTGCGACGATACTGCAGTGAATCACTAGAGTTGCATACCTTACTGTCAGTGATAAGCTTCTTCGCCCTCTGCCGCATATGGTCGAGAAGGGCTATACTTCTAGTATGCTGGAAAATTCTTCTGATATTGAAAAAAACATGGTCTCATTTGCAGTGCTTATGCTTATGAAGATTCTCATAACCTTTGCTTCTCCAACCCCACCCTGCTATTTTTTTTTTACTCATGCATTTTTTTTCGAACCCTTTAAAACTGATGATTCCAGCGATTTCAGTTCTGCTACCAAGTGTACCTATGTATACCACAATTCCATGGCTAATGCCCGTATGACACTACATTTTTCTGGCATTGTTTGAATTTTGGAGAACAGTGCAAATATAATGTTAGGTTAGGTTGAATGGAGGGGTTCGTCTGCCCATGTCTTACGACATACACCTAAGCCAATATAGGCCAAATATAATGTAATAGTAGAATTTAGTATGTGCAAAGATTTCAGCTATATTAAGATAAATGCAAAACTGTCAACATTTTTGTTGAAGTTATCGATAAAAAATCAGATTATGTCAAAAAAAATTTACAATTTTTCAACTTAAAATTTACATTTCAAACTTGAATGTTTGCTGTGTCAACGGAATATGGAAAATTTTTGTGATTTAACGCTTCTTTTTTGAAACATATTTATTCCCTAGCGCTTTCTTGAAACAAAAAGAATACAACACTCAGAAAAAAGATGTCAGTTTTGTTTACTTTTTGTATATTTGGTTCTTTCTAGCAATTGCTGTTTCTTTCTATCAATTCTATACCAACTAATGAAAGAAAAATGTAGTATCATACGGGCTTAAGGTAAATGCATACTCAATTGTAACTCACTTGCATAGTCATTTTCTTGATTTAAACCAAAACATTGAGGTTTGGTTCCCGTCCATTCCGAATGAATGCATGTGCGCTCAATGCTGCCAATAAGCTCAAATTTTCCAATGTCAAGACATCTATAAAAAAAAAAAGAAATTGTTAATTTATTACCGACTGAAATTGAAAAAAAAATTGTTGTAATACCTGGATGTAATTGTTGCACCTGGTGGGAATTCTACAACGTCTTCGCGGATTTCCAAGTCGTTGTAAAAACTAACGACATTCTGTTCGTTATTTCGATACATACATGTTCCATTTGCTAAAGAAAAGAAATAAACAATGGCGCAGTTCATTATTTGGTGCAAATGTCTTGCGTAAGTGCGAATGCAAGAAATCGTTGCTTTTTCTTTGCAACCCAACAACAAAATATACAAGGTTGCACTCGTAATATTTTTGCATTTACGCACCGCTAATTACGTGTTGCTTTTTTCACATGAGTATTGCGTTTGCAACACTGAAACTCGAACAGCTGACGTTTTAAAACAAAGCAAACAAAAAATAGTAGAGATGAAGGCAGCAGAAATTACCAAAAAAATAAAAGGTGAAAATTTAAAAATTGTGTATTAATTTATCAGCTGTTATTTGGAGTGCAATAAAATTTGCAAAGTTGTTAGAAAGGGTGCTCAATATCAGTTGCAATATAATCGCAAACGCAAATAGTCGCAACCAAAAACGCACCAAACGCTGAGTACCGCTAATAAGAAATTTAAGGATTCTTTGGAGTCGGCTTTAGTATGATGGCAACTATTGTTGATAAATAAAAAAGATAGACCTAAACTGAAAAAATGTGCTGCCAGATTCTTACAGAAAGCCATCTCTGCAGGATAAATTTTGGACGCGAAGACGGTACTTGCGGTATTACCACAGAGCAGAAAATCCCTGTCCCTGGCCTAAGGCGGGTTAAGAACAAATTTTGTATACCCACCCCCTCGAACAAACCGTAGTGTTTCATATCCGCGCAGTACAAAAAAAGGTACAATGCATACTAAAGATCCGAAAATATCGCTGTTTTCAAAATCATGTCGTTCGAAACCATGTAATTTCTAAAAACGAGTTCCATAAAACAGGCGATTTAAAGCAACTATTTTTTTATATTTTTCTTAAATGTTATTTCAAACCTTGTTCATAATATGCAAATAACATTATTTGTGATTTCAGAAACCATGTGATGTGCAAAAGCGGCCTATAAGGTTAGGCATATACATATATTTTTATTTTCTATCAATACTTACCACAGTTGTATGACCGACCGATCCATTGTCCATTTTCGCAAATAATTTTCCAGGTATTTCGCTCGCCAGATGCACTCGGTATGCAATTGAAGTAAATTTCTGTTCCGCTTTCGTAAATTCTTTCAATTTTCATATTGTTTTTATCATTACTGCATGGTAAAAATATTTTATGAGAGTAAAAATGATTTGGGTACATATACATGTATCTATTTTTTTTCAATTTACTTACACGTAGATGAGAGCACCTTCATTTATAGTTGGAGGTCCACACATTTTCGACTCATCAGTGGTATTATGATCATCGGTTGAGTTGGACTCCTCTTCCATGTCTGAAGTGTCTGGTGTGTGTGATAAATCAATGCTATTATCCTCGTTTTCCTTGGAATCCACTACAACAGGATTCGCTATAATCTCTTCACGTGATTTACGCATCCCGGATTCGCAGTGTATATTTTGAGGACTTATAGAGCCCTTGGTGCAAGTCATTTCAATTGGTAGAGTATTGGAAGAATAATTGCAGCGAACATATACTGAGCTGCCATGCCCAATCGTAAGACCAGCTCTATAACCTCCCTTAAATTGACAATGTAGATGTATACACACTATTGTTATACATAACTACGAATTAAATATTTCTCTTGTTTTTTCTTTAAAAAAAATGTTAACCGCATTCTGCTTTAGTTTGCGAATCACCAATATTAATGCAAGGACAATGCGGAAAATTCATAAAATGGTTAAACTTTCCCCAATTAAAAAGAAGTAAAAAAAAAATTAACTGATTATATGTATTTTTCAGTGCATATATTATGATTACAGGCGTATGTTTATTTATTATCAATTTTCGATTGATTTGTATTCACATATTTTGAGATCTAAGTACATATTTATAGGCAGCTGGAAATTGTTATTTGCGTATCTAGAAAAAATTAAGTTTCTCCAAAAATATTAAGAGTTTCTAAGTCTTCTTCGCTCCTTGCGTTCTTTTCACATTTTCATAAAAAGAGTTTCAATTTTGTCAAAGGTTCTTAAATATTTTAATTTTCCAAATTCTTAAGAAACGGAAAAAATTCAAGCAAATGACCCATGAGGAAAAAATTCATTCAACTCAACAAAAAAAAAAAAAAAAAAAAACTTAAAATTCTGTATGTGAAGCTGCCAGAAGAACATAAAATATCTCATTTAATTTTACTTTAAAAATCGTTAAAGTCTTCAAATTTATCAGTTGAAAAATCTTCTAACTCCTGCCATTTTACCGTTCAACCAAACACACAAATCCCCTAAAAATATCCCAAAAATAGTTTCCCCCTAAATTTCCCCCGAAAACATTTAACACCCCAAATTCACCCCTAAAAGAAAAAAACCCCTAAATCTAGGGGGAAACCCCTCTAAACTAGCAACACTGGTACATATACAGAGCGAAAACTTCCTAATAGATTCAATAAGATTTTCTCTTTGAAACGTTTTTAGGCTTAGGGGTATCCCAGCAGAGAGAAAAGAAGATTTTGCTATGGGTATTTCTTATTATTTCCATGTTGCAAATCTTATTAATTGTCTCAACAAGAAAAACACATAAAACCAAGAAGAAAACTTGTTACTCACGTTTGTTTTTACTCAGTTTCCGAGTTGCATGGTACCAAAAAAAAATTCTATAGAGAAGAATTTATTGATTCTATTAGGTTTTCTTGTAAATTGTATACAATAAGGATTTCTTATTGATTTTATTAGGTTATCCTATTAATTTTTCTCTATTGGTTTTTATTAGTTTCCTATATAAACACACGTAAATCATCTTTTTAATTTCATTAATTGTTGTTTTTTCAATAAGGTTTTCCCATTTAAAATAATAAGGAATCCTTCTTGAAAAAAAAACCATAGAGATATCTTATTGATTTTGTTCTACTTTATTAGGTGTTTTTTCTCTGTGTACATGCATATGTTACACTGCAGTTACACACACGACCAAGTTTTGCTATCAAGTTTTTTTCACATAATGCTTGTCAAAATTCAATAAAATTGATGGCTGTGACGTAGGCTGCACGCAATTTCATAACAATTCGTTTTCAAGATGCTGTCAGCAAGAAAATTAAAAATAGCTTCTTGCATATTCCACTAAAAAATTAAAGCAAAACCTCCTCTTCTATATTCTACATTAAACCCAGAAACTAATTCAGATTCAAAATCAATATTTTTTTAAACTATTTACATAAATATAATCATAATATACAAATATCTCTTTTTAAAATTAATAAAATTAATGGAAATAAAAGTAAAAAATTTGTTGGTTTTGCACGTAAACATTTTTATTTGTATTTTTAAGCTTGAATCTGTATAATTTTTATCACTTTTAATTGCAACTTTCAAACAAAACAAAAAAATATTTGCAGACAGAACGAAAAAAAAATTGTTGCCAGCTGTTTTGTTGATTGTGACTTGATGCCCTCTATGGAAAGCAAAAATTGTCATCAAGTTTGCATCAATTTTCAAAATTGTGAGTGTATTAGTAAAAAAGTGTGAATGCATTAAAACTTGAAAGGCAAAACTTGATCGTGTAACCACCAAGTTATCCAGAGAATGTTGTAGGAGTTCATAAGAAATTTTCTTTACTCCTCTTTTTACCATCCTCCACCTCTCCACAGTGTTGAAAAATTACTTACCTCATACACAAGTCCCGTTATATTTGGCAAAGTGCAGGCAACCGAAACACATTCGGAAAAAGCCTTGACGGACCAGCTGCCATGCGCGCATCTTAGCTGGGCGGACCCCTGAACCAAGATTGCTTATTATTATTAACATGGCTTTGTTTTCCAAATTTAGATCTTACCTCGATTTTAAAGCCCTCTTCACACTCCAGTGTTATAAATTCATTGGATTGAATTTCTTCATACGTTGACACAGGTGTCAATGAGGGTTTGTCTGAAAGTTCTGTTGTGTGCGGTTCCACTTTGTAATATTTTCCATTCTCCACCGAAGGAACCAAACAAGGTGCTGAAAGAATTTCACACAAAAATAAATTTTTATATTAAATAACTTTTTAACTGGCTGAAGTTCAACCCTTGGTGTTGGTCACCTTTTTATCAATATCAATTATTTATTTATTTCATTATTTAATCGAGCCCATTGGGCCATATATGATTAATATATACATACATACATATAATATGTAATAGAAAGCAAGTAACTGAAAGTATTATTAACAATTCATATAAAAACTAGTATTATGTATAAGCTTTTTTTTTATATTCATAAACCTAAATTTGGTAACAATAAAATTTTACAAAGTTATTAAGATATTTGTACATACTTCAGCAGAAAAAATTTAAGGAAAGGAAAGTAAAATTTTATACCTTGTAACGGGTCCGCCATCTAACGTTTTTTCTTTCAACTAGTGCTTATTTCGTGAATGGTAACACTTAGCTCATGTCTGATTTGACAGATAATTAGTTTTATAGCGGATTTACATTTACTCACATCTTTGAGATGTGTGTTGAAGATGTTGAAAATTGAAAAAAAACTGTTTACATTACATTTTCAACATCTTTCATCTGTCAAATATTATTTAATGTGTTTGAGCAAACTAAAAAACATTAAACAAAATGGAATTTAGAAATTGTGCAATTCTCGGATTAATTATTGCCCGTAGAGACCAAAAAACCAATTACTAATTCAATTTGCGGAATTATTAGAAATTATGCAAGACGACGGCTACGATGAGGATGAAATCTTGCTTTATGTGCAACATGTAAACATTTTTGACACTTGCATATTTTCTAGTGATGGTATGAATTTGTATCGTTATTTTAACTTCTTTTTAGTGATGACATTTAAATAATCGAAAGATGTTGAATACAGCAAAATGAGAAATTAACATCTTGTAAAGATGTTGAGTTTCTTTCATATAAAATTTGTATAGGAAGATGTTAACATCTTGCCAAAATAATGAAAGATGTAAGATGTGAGTAAGTGTAAAAAGCCTATTACCTTTCCGCTGAACGAATATGGTTGTGTATACGCTTCGCTGTGTGGGCCTGCGATCGATTTACAGAAGATGCCGATTTTGCCAAAAAAAAAAAAAAAAATCATCTTTTCAGATGAAGCTTATTGTGATGTTGGCGGGTATTTACATACCCGCATTTGGGACACAGAAAACCCGCACGCATACATTGAACGGCCGACGCACCCAAAACGAACCACTGTTTGGTGCGGATTTTAGTCCAGAGGCATGATTGGGCAATTTTTCTTCGAAAATGAGCAAGGGGTGGCCGTCAATAGCGATCGTTATCGGGCCATGTTGAACGAATTGAAGAGGAGGATATTGGCAACATTTGGTTTCAACAGGACGGCGCTACAGGCCTCACAGCCGAAGCTACACTCGATGTTTTGCGCCGTTTTCAAAAAAACACAAAGTTATTTGGCGGACCCTTTACTTAATTAATATTGATATAAAAAAAAAGTGATCAACGAAGGGTTGAACTTGAGTCATTTAATATAAATGTATTACAACACCACAGTTCAATGTAATTAAAAAAAATTCAGTAAAATGTGAAAAATTTTAAATATTTTATCGGGCTTGAGCTCGATTTTTACTTTCTCAGAGCTGGGGGCAAATCACCGCATTCGAAATCGAGTCTTCTTTCGTGTGTACAAATATTTTGATGGCTGCAATATTTTGGATCACAGTATTCGATCGCAATTAATATTGTCTACTACTATTTTTTACATCGCAGTACGCATTTAACAATAAAGAAACAAAACGAAAAAGGAAAAGGAAAACAAAATATAAATAAATTGATGAAAAACTTCAAGATAAATGAATCCAAATGTGTTTTTTCTCATCTTCGGAATCGTAGGATGAGTCCAATATTGCCATTATAAGTAGGAACATTCGTGACAAAAGCAATCCTTTTTCATTGCCAGAAGCTGAGTAAGTTGTGAGTTTAAAGCAAAAGATTAGAACTAAATGTTTCATCGTTTGTACATAGATTCAAAAGACTCTCTCGGCTCTCTAAGTAAGCTTTTGAATACGTTTTATCGAGAATAAATATCTCTGGTCACATGTCGACGAGCGTATCACCCGTATTGCAGTTTGCCGCTACATTGTCCCTTTTGGCCGCTGGCAGTCTTCAGCACACGGCCGGGAATTATTTTTTGGTGGGGCTGGCACAAGGCACTATGTGCAAAGCGGTGAAAAATGTAACAAATGAAATACACTACTTAGTGGAAAATCTTTTTCTTGGTATTTACTTTCCCTAAAAACAATACAATTTATATTTTTTAAATTATTTCTCTAATTTTTTGTCGCTTCTTTGCTATTTTATTTGTTTTGCTGCTAAAAGCTAAAGTTTATTTGTTTTCTATAGTTCAGTAAAGCTCTAAACACATAGACGACAGCAGACTGCAAATGCTGCCTACTTCAAGTGCAGCCAACTTCAAATGTTGCTCTGAAGTCGGCTTCATAATTATTTGGTGAAAAAATCAGTTGGTGAAAAATCAAGGAAAAAGATGAAGAACACTTTTTCAAAGCAACCAGGATGAAAATTAAATAAAATATCACAAAAAATTAGCTCAAACGAAAAAAATTGTTTTGATATTGAAAATGAACAGCTGGGATGCCGTATTTCTTATTTCATAATGAATAAAATTGAAAATATTGATGAAAAATGTAATAATATCACGAAAGAACTATAAAAACACATACATTTATTTATTTATTGTATTTTTCCAATGTTCTTTTGTGTTTAATATTAAAAAAAAATGTCCAATTTATATAAATAATGGCAATTGCTGCCCGTCAAAATAGAAAATAGCCTAAGTTGGCAGCAGCAGCAAATGCTGTTGTGCAGTCGTGCTGCCCTGCTGCCGTCAAAATAATCGTTTTCATTTAAACACATGCATTTTATTTTTGACATATTGCTGCTTGCTGTCTGCTGTCGTCTATGTGTTTACAGCTTAACAATCGAGTACAACATCGCTTAGATGTGTTTCGATAACGAGTCCTGTGAACCACGTTAACAGCATTTCGATGACAAAGCACTCGATTTCGAATGCGGTGATTTGCCCCCTGAGAGAGATTTTTTGTGAGAAAGTTGTAGTGATCAACGTTTTTAAAAGAGACAAGAAAAGTAAAATACTCGATTCCGCTTACACAAATTCAGTAAAATCTAATAAAAAAAAAATGAAACCTTTGGCGTTGTCGAATATTAAAAGATTTGTTATTTACCTGATATACACTTTGGAGTTTCTGGTTTCCAAATGCCACGAATACAGCGAGCAGTGGCGTTTTCTCCTTTTATATTTAGTTTAAAGCCGGCATTACATTCCAGGCTCAAAATGATGCCAACACTGTTTTTACCGGGCACCTTTCCCGGCCTCACCACCGTTACATTGGCAAAAGAGTCCCACACCAAGTCTTCACAGGGACCACGTAATCTTTTGCGGCCCTCCTTATGTTCGTAATGTTCGGTTGCATCCCCGTCGGTATCGGTAGCATAAGAGGAGCTTCGTTTTATACGTTTTCGCAGAATTTGCGCTTTAAGTTGTTGTATGTAGTCTGTGTCGTTTGATGGCTTTACGTAACGTGTCGGCAATTCTATGACATTGTTGTATGAGTTACTGCTAAAAACGATCGGTTCGTTTGTTTTTCTAAGGGATGTATAATAAGAGTTATCAGGCATATTTGGTGTCGTTGTTTTGCTTAGTTGTCTATTTCGTTGTGCTTTATTTAAGAGATCATCGTACTCGTTTATATTGAAGTCATTAATTGAAGATCGTGCAGTGTGCAGGTTATTCGTCTTCGAACTGTGATCAGTTTCGTTATTGATGTAGTACCAACGGCCGTTTTGTATCTTCAATTTTTTTGATGGGCTACGTAAATCTAATGAACTATACATTCCGTTGTTGTAGCCGAGAAGGTATTTAACAAAGTTTTGGTATTTTTCTTTAATGCGTTCGTAGTATTTTGAATATGCATCTTCGATATCCGTCGAGCTGCGTTTCAGCCGATTTTGCTGTGAACTTTCAAGCGAATCTGTAAGAAAATTTAAAACCGTCATAATAAAATTGAATTTGAAAGTTATCTAGATTATTGTCCGTGTTCAGAAAAACGCAACGTTTTCAAATCGCCTACAGTTTCAAAAACACCAAACGCATTTTATGCTGTTCTGAGATTGTGACGAAGCTCTTTCTATATTATTTTTGTGATTGATATTAATTAAATAAGACAAAGAAAGCATCCCAGACATTTAATATCAATCACAAAATAATATAGAAAGATCTTGAGCCCGATTAACTCAATACAAAATAATTACTTTAGAAAAAGTTCGAATAATAAAAATTAATAAGCTTAACAGACGCTGGGCTCAGCAGAACATTTAAAAAAGCTAAGAAATGAAAATTAGAATTAACAATATAAGAAAAATATATACAGTAAGTTGTATTGATCTTCGTGTGGTCACAGAGTATACGGAGGTGAAAAAAGTGACTTTTGAAAAACGCCCAAATCAGCTGATAGACAGTTTGTTTAAAGAGATCGCAATAGTGTGCTCTTTAAACGAAAAATAAATGTAAACAAAACAAAACAAAACAAAAAACTCCCACCGAAACAGCACAAATTTAATAAATTAAAAGTAAAAGATCGGTAAAAAGTGATCAACTAAAAATCCTCTTTGACGTAGGATTTGATAATATTTGGGTGTTTTGAAATTGATTACGAAGAGTATGTACTTTTTTTCCTCACAAAATAAACCATAAATAAATATTGTTTAGCACATTATAAGCAATGAATACTATCAGCCTGACTCTAAATAAAAACTCCCCGGGACGTTGCTTTCTTCCTCATTTTTGCACTTCAAAAACACACATTAAAATAAAATGTAATAAAATGTAATGGTATTAAATCGATATTATTCACGATTTTTTGTTTCCAACGAGAAAAACATTACATTCGATATTTTGCGCCGTTTTCAAAACAAAAACCCATTTGGCGGACCCTTTAAATTTACTATTTATTTGATAAAAAAAAAGCTATTCATATACTTTGCTTCCCCATAACAGTTCGTATAACAATACTTTGGCAACCCAGCCATTAAAAAGTCATGTAGACGGCCAAAAACAGAATAAACAATACACAAAAAATAGTGATTTTTAAATATAAAAAATGGAATAGTGATTTTGTAGTTTTTTCCGCATAATTGTTTTATTTGCTTTCATTTAATTCTTTTATTTTGTAAAGTAAAGCAATTTGCTTTAAGACCATTTTCTTTGACGACATTTTAAAAATGAGCTTGCACTTGCCTGTGTAAACAATCAAGCAATTAGCAACAGCTTTTGCTGTTGTGTACACACAACTTTCAACAAGTTACTTGCATGTGTAAATGGGGGGTAAGTGAACTGGTTACTTCCTAATGCTTGTGCCTTTTTTTTTTTGCTGCCGAAATGTTACTACAGTGAAAGCCCGGTATAGCGAATACTCAGTTTAACGAATATCCGATATATAGCGAATTGCAAAAAAAAAGAATCTCGATTTAACGAATAACAAAGCAAAATACATTAAAAAATAATTACAGAATCGAAAGATTGTGGGTGTTTTTGGCTTCTTTGCTTTGTATTGAAAGAACGCGTGTGATGCGTTGCTTTTTTTCTTAAAATTTCAGTAGTTTTATTTGGTTCAGTGTGATAACGAGATGTCGATTTCTTAAGAAATTAATAATATGAATGACGAAAAGTCTGAACATTATATCATTCGTTAAACCGGGCTTTGACTGTATTAGTATTTAGCTTCGGCTAGCATCTAACGTTACCATCTATGCTATACTAAGCATTTTGTTTTATTTGAAGTTATTGTATGTCTACTCATTGTAGTTTTGCTTGTAAAAAAGAAAATTCGATATTCTCTTTACCATAATACTTTGTTTCGGCTTGCTTATAATAAGAAAGCTTTTTACTAATGAGAATGATTTAAATTGGCCTGATGATATCACTGATATTTTCGCTCAGCTGTAGATAAAAGAAGTATTTAAAGGCATATTACCAATTCAGTATATGCGCTATGGAATTAAAAATCTGTTTTGTCTTCTAACTGTAGCCCCCCTTTGGGGGGGGGGGGAAATACATTGTACTGCACTGTTTGTCTAAAGCAATTTGCAATGGCTTTTGCAAAATGTCTGCTAATGAAAAAACAAATTTTAACAACTTCAACTCTCTTCTAAGAGACTGCAGCCGCTTACCGTTTAGTACATTTTTGTTCCAGCTGGGGAAGTGTTCGTAAATTTCACTCCTTAAGTGGCGCTCTAAATTTCTTTTTTGCTTCATAAGGTATGCCGATCGCAGATATCTGAATTCAATAGAACGGCGTCGACGATTCCAACGAAGTCTGGGATGCTGACCTAATAGGCATTGGGGCAGTTCTAAAGGACGCCACTTTCCACCAACACATGTAGCACCAGGTGGACCTATATCAAGGACATAACCCTTGTCGCAGTCGTACATAATTTGTTTATTATTCACAATCTACAACAGATAAACTTGAAAATATTAAAAGTTTTATCGGCTTTTAGAGCACGTTCACAAAATACCTTCTTCACGTACGGTCTGTAGTCATAGAGACCCATATTTCCTACGAGCAAAACTTTACCATTGGGTATATAACCGGGAAACGAACAAAACACCTCTTGACAGTGCGGTGTTTCTCCAGTCCAATTTCCGAACGAGCAAGTGAGTACATAGTCATTGGGATCCGTTACGTCCTTGCCTTCGGGACTGACGAGCTTGAAGCCGTCCTTACACTTGAAACGCGCTTTCATGCCGTGCTCAGTTTTTGGCGCCAAGACCATGCCATGCTTGGGAGGCTTGGGCATACTTTTGCACCTCGCTGGCACACAGCGAGGTATGATACTCCATGTACCATTGTGGCATGTTGGCGGGCTCAGCAACGACACTGGAAATTCATAATTTTCATCACATTTAACATCCAAAGCTGTGCCGTGCTTAACCTTCTCGACATTGGCCGTTTGTAACAGTGGCGATTGAGTTGTGGTGGTTGGTGTTATTATAGTAGTTCCATTTTCATCTATTATTATTTCTATAGGCACAACATATCCTTGCGATATGGCGGGAACGACACACGGCGCTAGACATTCAGGGAGAGAGTTGCGCCATCGACCATCTATTTGACAAACGCTGGATGCATGTCCATGCATGAGCATCTCTGGTTGACAGCGGAATATTATACTTGCGCCCAGGCCGGTGCCGGCATCGATATTTTCAATCCAACCATTGTATAAATTACCAGGATGACCGCAATTTATTTCTGAAACACAATGCTTTTGCTTAAAATTCTTCGCTAAAAAATTTTGCTCAAATCTGCGATTAAATACTAAGTACTTAGGATGAGGAAATAAATTTATCTTTTGGGACTCTCCGAAAGGGCGCTTCTAATTTTGTGAGTATATTTTGGCTAACTGAATTTTTGTTTAAAATAACAAATGAGTTTATTTTGATAGTACATCAAGAAGAAATTGTGAGCTGTGCTTTTGACAAGTACCCATTAAAAAAATTTAAAAAAAGTCAGTCACCCCTTAGGATCAGAGTTAGTTGAAAAATATTAAAAAAAAAAAAAAAAATAATAATAATATGTCTTGTCGCCATTTATAGTCCTCTCCTTCAATTTCGATGACTTTTTGAGACGTCCTTTTCCGTTATCATTATCGGCTTCATTACAGATGTGACTTTCCCATTCCTGGTTTCTGCCTACCCAAATACCAACAATTTGAAACTTTTGCTCAATAAATACATATTTATTTTCATGCAGAAGCAAAAAAGCTACGAAGATTTAAAATAATCAAAATTCATATGCAATGTAATCAAAAGATCAGAGATGGCAACTCTTTTTTGTTTGCATTTCTTAAGGCCGTGTCATGATACAACTAACAAGGTAACCTTTTCGCTACAATAAGAACAACTTCAATAAAAATAGCATGCATTTTATTTTTGTACAACTTATGCAAACGCCACTTCTACATTTACAGAAGAGAGATGCACTGAGCTTACGCGGGTTAGCTATCTCGTTTTGGCTCTGCAATCTCTTGACAACCTAAAGTAGTTAGATAATTAACGGTTTAGCTGACGAGGCTACCTAGTTAATTGTATCATGGGCCGTGTTACACTTTCCTACTCAATCGTACGATTCATTCACTGAAAATTGCTAGCTAAATCTGAGAGAATTCTGTCCTACTTTAAAAAGTCGCATCACAATGGCCACACTATTATACTTTTGTATACAACTTCAAAAAGACAACCCTGATCGCATAGAATAAGATAAGTTTTTGAAAATTTTCAAAAGATTAGCAAATCGGACAGACTTGTCAAAAAGTCTTTCACACACATATGTACACTTTTAGCCCAGACTATCACATTTTTTGGACACACATGTCATTTTTAACAGATCGTACGATTCAATAGGATAGTGAATCACGGCCTTAAGATGTACTTAGTTGCTCCGATCTTTTTCATATATACATAAATATCCATGTTCAATGAAAAAACAAACGGAAAGCGCCACAAGCTCTACTTTATTTGAACATGGGATGTTTGTAGGGTGTAGTGCTCGATAATTCATGAATTATATTTTTTTTTTTCAAAAGTCGCAGTAAAAAAAAAATCAGAAGTTGCGTAACAGCTTTCATTAATTTTTTTTCCATCTTAATGACTTGAAAACGCCAGCAATGTTTTTATCTGAGACTCAAGCGATTTATTGGCGATTTGCTGTGTTGTTTTCGATCGACTATTTGTTCGACTTGCCGTTCCTCGCAGTTGTGTTCCTAACATCGTATAGAGAGATTTTCAATCTATTTTTGACTTGTCACTTTTGCCCGAATTTTCGTCAATATATTGTTCCTTTGACACCCATCATAAATATAATAACTACTCTTAGATCAAAGATAATCACCCTTATCGTGAGTAAAATGTGACATTTTTATTCCCATAAAATTTTCATTTCCCAAGTAAGGAAATTTGCTATCATGAATATTATGGGAACGTTTGTTTTGCTATCAATATGTAGTGAGTGTACAATAGGGAAGAAGAAAAATTTGTGGGTAAGTGATGGTAATTAAATTTATGTTTTATAACTAATAAATAGAAATTTGTAGTTTAAAAGGTAAAAAGGGAGAATAAATCGGCGTTTTCACGCCTGTTGAATATTTTGACAGATTCTCTGCCGGCAACAAAAAAAAAAATCATTTGGTATTCCACCCATCGTAAAACTAAGCGCATGCTTACGTTTTCTTTTGCAGAGGGTGGATGGATACCAAAAAAGTGTTGGAAGAGATTACGAAGTAGGAATGGCGCAATCTACTTTTTGCGAGGGGCTCTCTAAAGTGCTGGATGCGTGAGAAAAAAGTCTCTGCGCAGAATGGATAAAATTCCACTCATGAACATTTTTAATAGAGGGCCAGCACTTTTTAGTTCTCCTGCAAGCGAATACCAAAATTCGGCCACTACATCTCTAGAAACCTTCACAAAACCACATGCAATGGGTCGGTTATTTTGCACCCTATTGAGAAGCATGTCATGTTTCTTATTATTTATTGATTTAGAACTAAAAATAGTTTTCAGCTAATTTATATATGTATCCATTAAAATGTAGCAACTACTTGCATTTGTTTTCTAGTTCCCCCAAGAAAATAAAATGAACAAATTGATACAAAAAATAGGAAAAATGACTTTGACAAATCCATTCACGATAAGGGGAAATTTCGAAGGGGAACACATTTTATGATCGCACTTTTGGGAAATGGGAAGAAATTTTAGGGGAAAAATTATTCATGATATGGGTGAATATGTATGTATATCCCATCCAGCAGAGGAATTCTGTAACTTTTATTACGATAATCGTATCGTTAAAATAGTTATAACGATATTGTTTCGTATTTGCTGTTCAATAACAATTTTTAACGATATTCTCTGTCGACTAAAATCAGTTATTACTTTTACTGCTCATTATCAATACATTAACGACCAACATTTACTTGTTGTTGATTTAACTGGTAGAGTGTATTTAGTGGGAACACAATTTATTTTACTGAGCTTATGAAAAGTTGCATAATATTGTAAAAACTTAACTCAAACATGCAGCTGTTGACCATCGTTAAAACCATGTTATATCTAGAATCACACAATCGTTACTGCAAGCGATGAAACGTGTAGAGAAAAATTACGATGATCGGATCGTTAAAACATACAGAATCCCACTACAGATCCCTTGACTTTGGAACTCGCAGTGGCGTAAATAAAATTTATTGTTCCTACGGCTTAGCATGGAAGCCTATTTGACTATGTTACTTTTTAGAAAAATTTGTCTTAAGGAATACAGAATTTTGTTCATTCGAAAGTCCCCGCGTATGAGCCAAAATTGAAATGAATATGTGTATGTATTTAGTATGTTTGTATATCAGTTAAATCGTTCACTTACCCTTGCAAATTGGCAGAGTACCACTCCATTTTCTGTCGGCGCCGCATCGACTAGAGCTTTCACCCATCAATGTGTACCCATACCGGCACTCGTAGCTGACAACGGAATTGTATGCCAATGTTGTGTAAGTTGCTTTTCCATTTTTCGGATTTTCTGGGGTGGGACATACGACAGATGTCACCACTAGAATAAATGAAAGCAACAAATTATTAAAAAAAGATTGATTACCATATAGATTAAAAGCGTTTTAAGTTTTTTGTGTGTTTAGGTTTTTGTATTCCTAGAGTGAAAACGGAACCCTATTGCTGAGACTTCGCTGTCCGACTGTCACAATGTAAAAGGGTAAAAACTACATGTTGCTCTTTATTGTAACGTAGCCATTGGGCGGAGTGAATAAAAATTAAGTTAATGCTACATAGCATAAAGTAGTAGCACTAGCTTAATCTTTTCAGTACTAGCTTACGCTACTAGCTAAAACTATAAGAAGTGTGAATAACACTTGGCTAGTGCTAGGTAGTTAAAGCTAAAAAATTAAAGCAAAAGCTGGAAAACTCAACAGCTGACAAAACCTTTTAAAGAGCTGCCATATCTTATCCATAAAGCCGGCATACATACATATGTACATGTGTATATCCGAAATTGAAAAATATAAATTATATATAGGTATATATTTTTTTTGAGATTTTTCATGTTTATTAAATTTTTTTCAAACAAATTAATACATATGTTGAATGTTTTTTATAGATAGATAAAAACATTTATATTAGTATTATTTAAATCATGCCATTTTAAATAAGAAAAATTAAGTCAAGTACGAGGCTGGCTCGCACTCTTAGGATTCCGTACGTATGTATGTGTAATGTATGTATGGAATGGCGTATGTGAATACATATGTATGTATATTTTATAAATTTCATCTCTCTGTTTTTACAGCTACTTTATGTTGTATGTGGACACCTAGTAATTTTCGACTGGTTGTTGTTGTTGTAATTTGCTGTTGTGAGGCATCTGGGAATACATATACTGTTCGAATTTCGGCTCTTAATCTCTTACGGTTCGAGAGTTATAGCTATTACTCTACGTTGTAAAGGGACACCTGGTAGTTTTACAGTTGTTGTTGTTTTTAGCAGGTGTTGTTGTGGAGCATATGTGAATACATATATTATGCAAATTTCATCCCTCTGTCTCTCACGGTTCGAGAGTAACGGCTAATTGTTACTTTACGTTGTATAGGGACACCTGGTAGTTTTCGACTTGTTGTTGTTTTAAGCATTTGTTATTGTAGGCCATATGCGAGTAAATATATTGTGCACATTTCATCTCTCTGTCTCTTACAGTTTGAAAGTTACGGCTAATGTTTTTTGCGTTGTATAGGGACACCTGGTAGTTTTCGACATGTTGTTGTTTTTAGCATTTGTTGTTGTAGCGCATATGTAAATACATATATTGCGCGAATTTCAGTTCTCTGTATTTTACAGCTTAGCAGCTACGGCTAATTGTTTCTTTAGGTTGTATAGGGACACCTGGTAGTTTTCAACTTGTTGTTGTTTTTAGTATTTGTTGTTGTAAAGCAGCTATAAATACATACACTGTGCAAATTTCAGCTTCCTATCTTTTACGGTTCGAGAATTATAGCTAATTGCAACTTTTCGTTGTATGGGGACACCTGGTAGTAGACGGACGGACGGACGGACGGACGGACGGACGTACTTGTCTCCGTAATAGGGTTCCGTTTCACTCTGATGAGTACGGAACCCTAAAAATGATATACTTTCATGTTGAAAACTTTATTAATTAATCTAAAAGTAGCGATGTTCTCAATATTTTTATGGCTAGAGTATGTAAAATTTGATATTTGCAATAAAACTCAGTCATATCCCTAGTGTACAGAGGTACTAATAAATTGTAGGTCCACGTGACCACGATTAATCTGGGGCCGGATTCTGGCATTCGTGATCGAATATACTCGATAATAAAAACAATGTAGAGCAAAAACAAAATGAGCAACAAACACACAGCATTCTTTAACGAAATCGTTCAATCACGAGTGCCAGAATTTGGCCCCTGATCTTTTACAATATTTGGTTGCTCGAAAAAAATCAAACCTGGCAAATTTCGTTTTAGGTTTTCACAGCAATATGAGTGGACAAGACTTTTTTTTTATTACAACTCCGGTTTAACTTGAGATATAAGGCTGAAATTTTTTGTATGTCCAAAAGGAATATTGGGCAACACTTTTTCATAAAAACCTATTTCGCTAAATGGGGTTAAAGATTTCCATGTTTTAGCCTCATAAAACGAGTGTATAAGGGATTGTTGTTATAATTCCGCTTTAACTTGAGATGAAATGCTGAAAATTTTTGAGAGCTAAAGAAGGTATAAAGAAACAGTTTTTCTAAGAAACTAAACAATTTTGTTTTATTTTTTGAGATATGACTATGTTGCAATAAAGGAGGGATATGTTCTATTCAGGGCTGGGCAGTATTTGAAATACGTATTTAAAATACAAATCATTCAAACTGAAAATTTTACTACTGTTTTATTTTTTAATGATGATTTCTTGAGCTTGAGGTCACTGTCTTCCGCTTTATTGTATTTTCAATATTTCGGTACCCCGTTGGGCTCCTTCGTCAGGAAAATTGTTTTCGTTCTATGAAAAAATAAAATACAAGGAAAAACCCGCATTTGACATTTTGGTCTAAGCCAAGAAGAGAAAAAAATATTAATCAGATGTTGACTTGGATCGACTATATACATACATATATATATATATATATATATATATACATAGCCTTTGGTCAAACGTTTTTTCATTGTCACTTCATTCTTAATTCCATTATTTCTCTTTCAATAAAATATCGTTTTCAATTATTTTATTCATTCGCCCTCAAGAGGTTGTTTGTCTGACAACACATTTGAAAAGCTGGTGTTTATGAAAGGAAATAAAAGCTGTTTTGTTTAAAAGTATTTTGTATTTTAAATACATATTTTTGTTACACTGTATTTTGTATTTCAAATACTTGCTTTTAGAATGCAGTATTTTGTATTTCAAATACTTGCTTTTAGAATGAAGTATTTTTTTTATTTTGTATTTTAAATACATGGAATAAAGAGTATTTGTGTTTTGTATTTCAAATACACAACTTTCATGTATTTTGTAATTTGTATTTTAAATACATCAAAGCCTGTATTTTGCCCAGCACTGGTTCTATTAACAAAACATTCGGACGTATACAGATGTTGTGGATCTATTTTTCCGAAATGCATCACGTTTCACGAGACATACAGCCATGTTCTGAATTTCACTTTGAAGTAAAATTAATTTGAAATCACTTCAATTTGAATGTTTGGTGTTCTGCATTCTACTTTGTATGTTTCAAACTCATTTTGTTTTCGAACACTCAATTCGTAGTGAATTGCCATGTTCTAGAAACTACATTTATAAAAAAAGAGGTGCTTTGAAACTACATTCAATTTTTATCGTGAAATTAAAACTTTTTCCAAAATGTAAGTATCTTTTTCGAAAATAAATAAAAATATAAAATTAAGTTAAGAATTTTTGTAGGGGTAAGCACAAGAACACCTCAAAATCCCAATGTGGCAGCAAGTTGTATTTCTGCCGGAATGGAAGATGCAGGAAGTCTTGATTTTAAACAGCTCAAAAGCATTTGAAAAGCTTCCTTGTTAATGCGATAATTCTGTACAAACCTAAAAAAGGACTATTATTTAAAATTTTATAAGAAAATTCTATTTACATAGCGTCTGTGATATCCTGAGGATTTGAGTGATCCCGCAAAATTCGCCTCTGTATTTTTGCTTTTGCGTTCTCATTGTGTTGATGAGTTATGGACACCATTACCAAATTCATGTTTGTAAATATCCTTTATAAATTTATTCTTCTAAATTTCTTAGCTTTGTATATATATTTTTTTTAATAAAAAAGACTTGTTTTATATTTTAAGCTATTGCGTCAGCTGTTTGTTTACTTTTTCGAAGTTCATTTCGAATGAAAAGATAAAACTGCAATCCACTACTTTTGAAGAACATCAAAAATAAAAAGTCAACTTTTTAAAATTTAATTTTACTTTCATTCCACTACTTTTTTGGAACATGCCTGATAATAAACAAAAACCAAGTCAGTTGCAATATTCAGGCATCTTCCAGATTCCAGTTTGAAGTAAAAGTAGATTGAAATCACTTCAACTTGATGCTTGGGTGTTCTGAATTTTACTTTTTACTTTTCACATCTGTGTTGTTTTCGAGCATCAATTCGTAGTGAATTTAAATTGTTCTAGAAACTACTTGTAGGCAAAAAGAAGTGGTTTAAAAATACTTTTAAATTTTATTGTGAAACAAAAATTTTTGCAAATAAACATGTAAGAGTAATAAATAAAAGTGGTCAGATTGTTTTGGTTGAATAAAAATTTTCCTTGTTTGAAGGGGAAAACACAAGAATACTACGCAGGATGCAATAATGCTACGTCTTATGCAAAACAATCTAGACCTGGCAAAAGGATTCGCAAAAGGGGGCCGCGTAAAATTGGAAGAACTGTGGAAAGATCTTACCGTGGAATTAAATAGCAATGGTCCTCCAACAAAGGAATCGTCTGGTTGGAAAAAGGCAAATTAGATTATTCAAACAAAATAAATATTTTTTTTTTGCTTTTGCGTATTCATTGGTTTGGTATATAGTGGACACTAACACCGCATTCATTATTTATTTTTCCTTTATTTATATATTGCAATTTCACACAGTTTTATGCAAAAAAAAATAATCCCAAATAGCAGTTTTAACAACAAGTCAATATCAGCTGTTTACAATTTCTGTTTTCGAACTTCATTTCATACGAAAAAAATGAAACATCAAACCGCTTCATTTGCAGAACATCTATAGTGCCAAATTCCCAACTCCGATAAACATAAACCTACTCCTAAGTATTACAACCGTAGCATACACTACTACTTTTTATAAAAATGTATATATCCGAAGAAGTTAATAAAATGAGATGATTCTGATCTTGGACACCAATGAATGCGTATGTGTATTTATTTTACGCACATGGCGATCGTGACAGGAAATGTTTACTTTTCAAATCGTATTTTACTTTAATTCTACTACTTTTTCGGAACATACCTGATTGTTCTGCAATTGACTTCAGAGCGATTGTATCAAATAAGGGTAATTATGTACCGTATGTAAAATGGATGCTTTTATGATAAAGAATTTTCAAGTCAGTAAGCAGGAAAACTGAGGTAAGTGACTTATTTTGAAAGCCTTGTCGAGCAGGTTCTCCCCACAGGTGGATTACTATTAACTACTAGTTATTAATATGTTATATAGTTATATATTATTATATAAAATAATCACAAATTTTTTATTCATCACAAAAAATTGCAATACATTTGATTGTGTACAACTTTCATGCATTTTGCTTAATGAAAAGGCTTCGTACTAGTGAAATAATTTCATTTGATTAATGAAATGCTTTCATTGGACTAAGTAAAGCTGTGCAATGACTAGGTTCATTGCATTTATGATCAAGAAATTTCAAAATGCAATGAGACATTCTTCATTAACGCACTGTAACCCTCATTCCTCTGTCGATGCCCGGCTCTCTCTCTCTCTCTCTCTCTCTCTCTCTGGCAAGAGAGCAAATTACTTGGGCAGGCTGACACTAAAATAGCTGGCGGAAGTCTCGGAATGCGGATTGGACCGGGTGGAATCTTTCATCCATCCATCCATCTGGCTGGCTTAGGGCGGAACCGGTGGGAGGTGTGTGGGGCTATTTTCCTACAGTATTTTTCGGGTAGCACAATGGGACCTTCCTAGGACTCAAGTGGACCGGTCTCATGACCGGCAGCCCGCGAAACATAACATAACACAACATCACCCTTATTATCTTACTTTTAATGATACGTTTCATTAGCCGCATGAAGAAATTCATTGTCTGAATGAAGATTTTCTTTTCAGTGTAGTACAATCACTTGTACAGAAAGCATTAGTTCGAAAGATGCTAGAGGCTTTATAGAAAACAACTAGTAAGCCAAGTAGTTCATACCGAGATTGATTGGTAACTCACTTTAAAACGAAGAACAACAATGCTGTGTAGTTTTTCTAGTCGTTAAATTTAAAGCATAAAAAAAATCTTGAAAGGGAATTATAAAATGTTTTATGAATGACCCAAATAGGAAAAAATTAGTAAATGTGAAATTAGATGGTTGCGTAATCAAAATCGAAAGAAAAAATATGTAAAATGGGTTGTGAAAATGTCGAAATCAACAAAACCATAGAATTACCAAAATATTCTTTGAAAGAAAAGCTGAAGAAATAATTTATTCAGAGCAAATCCACAAGTTGCGCTGAAAACTTGTTGCCAATTTTAGATCCTTAAAGCGTTGAGGCTCTGTTATCTGTTATTGAAGGGCTTCTGGGAAATACGTTTAAAATCAAAAAAAAATTTCGAGCATACAGTTTCTAAGATTTAAGAATAGATCAACTACAAAAAGTAGAAAATGTTCTAAAAATTTATTACTCAGTAACTTGAACTTGTTGATGTCATCCACTACTTAACTGCCTGTTCCTCAATGTCGAAGTCGTGCGATTGTTCGGATTCTAAGCGAAAGAAAATTGTTTAGGTAACGAATTTTAATGGTAATAAATTCGTTTAAATAATTTAACATATAAATTAGAGCTTTTGGCAGTCAGTAACACTTTATAAAGACCTTTGCAGGCGTTTAAAATCAGCTGTTTTTAAAGCATAGACGCCCAAGGTAGCAGTATTGGTGAGAGTGACGAAAAAACACTGGAAGAAAACAATTTGCTATCCATTTTATTCATGTCTTTGTGAACACCTTCAAAATGGTTTTTTAAAATTATATTTCTTAGTTTTTTCAAATGTCTTATGACAAATAAGACATTGCATGTCATCAAAAGCATTTTGTAACTTAAAATACTTTTTGGTTGACATCATTAATATATCACAATAATTTGAATTTATGTGTTCACTGACAGCAGTCTCGATGACGATTAAAATGTAAAATAAGACACAGAATTTCTGCAAGTGTAGTTTGTCTCTCCCACTCAACATGGTGATTTCCTATTGGTTGATTGACGATCAAACAAAAGAGCGTAATAATATGTGTGTGTTTAATTTGCTGATATCAGCCACTACTGGACATCTGTGTTTTAAAGGCCGCCTGATTGTTGTGAGCTTAGAGCTTAGAGGCAATTTAATTTTTGGTGTTTATTTTAGCCGTAAAATTTTCATTGAAATGACTTTTGAATATTTGGCTTACGATTTATCTGAATATTAGAATTTCAGCACTCTTTATTAAATATGCACGTACTATAATTAATAAATATTACATCAGTTTACTTGGCGCATAATAGAATGATTAGAGAATTTTTGTTTTGTTTAGTATTTTGCATTCTTCTTTGCAAGGCAGCTCGATGCCAGACAGCCTTACAAGCCCAGCTGACCACTGCTTTTAGCTTGAAGAACTGTCAAAATACACAACACATACGCGAACAAACGGCTGACAGAAGTTCCAGATTTCTACCAACAAAATACATGAGGTGTTTGTTGTAGTTATGCGGCTAACTGGTATCGAGGTAGCTTGCTTCTTTGTCGACAAAGTTGCCAAGTATTTTCAAATTATTTTGACATTCACCCATGGGTGTTGAAAAGTAGTTAATGAATCATGTAAACGTTAGTGCAAACCACAATACCTGGAGACAAGTCAAACATTTTTATAGAATAGTGAATAGGTTGTGAATACTGGTTGTAAAAAAACCCTACGAGAAATGAAAAAACCCGAACAACTTTGCAACCGGGGCGAAACAGTGACTACCGATGTTAGAGGTAATTTTCTTGAATCCCTGGCTTGGCTTGCACTATATTATCGACTGATGTTGGAAATGTTTCTCTTTAGCCTGCTAAAGATCATTTTGATTACTAAAAAATTATGACACTAAAAACTATTTTAGTTTGTTCGTAGGGTATCGGTTTTTGTTTCTAGTCAAGCTTGCAACCAAAGTTACCGCAAATTTGTCATGGGCTGGGGGGCTCTAAAAGTAAAAACTAGAAAATTAGCGAAAGAGAATTGAATAAAACAACAATGACATAATTTGCGGTAACTTTATTTATTGACATAGCGGTTTAACAACAAAGTTTAACTGTAAATCTAAATAACGTTAAAATTAGTTAATATGTATTTAGTTAAGAACAATTTTTATTAATACATTTTGATTTTGTAACATTTAACGAACTAAGCGGAGGAAGTGAATTAGAAGCACTGTTTTCAATTTTCAATTTTCGGAAGAAACCGTGTGCGATCATCACACAAAACTCTCAATAAAAACTCATGCCGGACGAGAGTTTACAACTGTTTTGTAACGGTGGAATTTGTCTGGCTTGTGGCTTTTGAACAAAAAACATAAAAAAAGAATAATTAAATTATATATTAAATATTTTTTTTTTACAAATAGGATATGACTCTTATATCGGGATGTGTGAGTTTACAGATGGAAAGTGAATTTATGTATGTAAAATCTTTAAAATGCACACAATTCTTTCTCCAGCTAATTGAAGTTTCCGGAAAGAATTAAGTTCCTCATATAAAATCGTTGTCTGATGCCCAAAAATAACTCCGACTTAGCGAAACTTGAATTCAGTTAAACTTCATGCTTTTCCAGACAACGAACGACAACGATGTCATAAAAGTCAAGTAGCTGGTGAATATTTTCAGTGTAATTATAATTGCAGCTTAAACGCACAACCGTCTTCGTTTAATGGTTGTTTAAATATTCACCGTTGTACGTAATTGCTAGTTTAAATGCCTGTTAAACCAAAAAGACAGATTATATGCCACTGATTTTTTGGTCATTGTTATTAACACCTGTCGGGTCATGTCACATTCATTTATTGATCGCACCCTAATAAAATTGAATTTAAATAATTTATGCCTACTGAAACTGTAAATGCATTAAATGTGTTGTTATCCAAAAGACTTTTGTAAAACAGTTGCAATTTTTCTGTGTTTGTTCATTTATTGTAGCTAATTATTGATCAACAACAACAACAACAACAACAACAACAACAACAACAACATCAACAATAGTAGTAATGAATTTTATTGTCTCTTGGTTCGTTAAGCCACAAAAATTGTGAAGTTGTTGTCAGTAGCCAAGGCGAATCCATTACAGGTGCCCGCATACCAATTCGCTTCAGCATTTTTCCACGAATTTATCTTCTGAGTTGTCAAAGCCGATAGAAAACGACAACAAAACTTGTGACGTCTCGAGAGAAAATGTTGAAGCGAATTGAATTGCGACCACCTGTACTTGATTCGCCTTGTCAGTAGCCAACAAAACATACCTCTCTGCAAAAAAAAAAAAACAAAAAAATTAAAAGGATTATTGTCAGCGTTTAGTTTAGTCTACTTTGTGAACTGGAGAAAAGCAGATTAGAACATTAAAATTGAACTATTTTTGTATTAAGTTTATCAGGATCATGTTCTTTTCTATATTATCTTTGTGATTGTCTAATTTAATTAATACTAATCACAAAGATAATATAGAAAAAGAGCTTGATAAACTTAATACAGAAATAATTAGATAATTAAATTAATTAACATTAAAATTGAATTAAGAAAATCTTAAACATTGCAATTGAAAATTCAATAAAATTATATTTGTTCCCCTAAACGAAGTTATTGTAATTTTAATTAAATAATTTGGACCCAACGAACTACAGGACCAAAGGTTTGTTATCAACAACAACAACGTTTTTCTGTTGCTAAAAGGCGATTAATAAACGAAAACACACAGGAAATAAATTTAAAATTTAGCAGTGCAAAAAGAAAAACAAATAAATTTAACGCCGTCGAATTGGTGAACTGGCGGACTTCGTGTGTATATGTATGTGTGCATGTACGTTAGGGCAGGTAATTTGTGCATTACCTTTTGGCTTGAGTAAAAAAGATTACCATTACGCCACTTAAAGAAATCATATTGCAGGTGTCCGATTTAAACTTTTATGGTTTATCTGTGTAAGGGAATGGCCTTAAGCAGGCATGGTACGGGGCCGGTGCGCTCGAAAAAAGTAGTGTTGAGGAGAAAAAATTATTGGAGGTTGTTGGTTGTACATTAGAGTTCTCTGCGGTCATCCTGGGGCAACTTTTCCTTTCAGAAGTTGAGGACTCCGTTGAATTGTTCGATACGCCTTCTATTTAACCTCAAACGTAAAGATTTTTCTGGACTTACACACTATCCACCAAAGATTCTCTAACAATAACAAAAATTATAGCGATAGGCGAGTCTATACCGCCAAATGTGATGTGATACCGGAGAGCAGACTAGAGGTCAATTGCGGAACATTGATTCCTGACTTACATTCCGGGTTGACCGACCCTCTGAATCACATCTCCATGGGGCTTCATTGTTACACGGATGGATCAAGGGCGAGGGGAAAAACAGGACTTTGCAATTATATAGAAAATACCACGGAACTGTTATTACGTCTGCCAGACTTTTGTACAGTTTTCCAGGCGAACGTTTGAGCTATTATGCAGTGTATTAGGAAGCTCAATGAAATTGGAAGGCCAGGATATGTGAACATATTTACGGATAGTCAAACGGCCATTAGAGATATCTCAGCTGAGCAGGTTAAATCGCGAACAGTTTGGGACTACAAAAAGGCTATTAACAGTTACTCGACACATGGTGAGCTGAGCATCTAATGGCTGCCAGTGCATGCGGGAATAGCTGGAAATGAAAGAGCAAACTCGCTTGCTTTAAGAGCAAGAGAGTTAAGTTAGCCTTTCGATGCAGTTAAATCTGGGCTACAGAAATGGGTGTATAGACCCCATTTAGCTCTCTGGAATAATGAAACCGTGGGAATCAATCAAAATAAGAATTCCATGAGGAGATAAGAATTACATAAGAATTCCATGACGGGGAAAAACGGGGGGGACTGCTAAGACTTAGCAAGCCCGAATTAAGTAGATTAAGGGGAGTTATGACATCTCACTCTCAACTACTGGCACTTCTTAAGCACATTGAGACAGCGGGAGGAGATGAATGTAGAGCATGTGAGGAGGAAAGCCAGACACTTGAGCACTATTTATGCCAGTGTCCCGCTTTCTCACAAATACGATCCCGACATCTTGGGAGAGACAACTTACCAGACATATCCCCATTACGGGGCATATGCTGCAAGAAATTAAGGAACTTTGTGAATGAGTCAAACTATTCATGGCTAAATTCAGGGAGCGCATAACAGTATGTCGCACAACATGGCCTAACATATCCCTCCCATCTACCCAACCTTACCTCATTCAAGAAGAACATTTTAAGTAAAACTAAGTTGTTCCGTCAAAGTATTTTACAAAAAATTTGTAATGGCGGCACAGATTTTTTCAATGCAAATACTTACACCACTGTTGTGGTCTTAAATATGTATAGCAAATGATACCATGCTTTTTTCCCCTTCGTTGCAGAATTTTGCCACCGTACTACCAATAAAAGTTATAAACATATGTATAGTGATATAGATAGTTTGATTTAAATAAACTTAAACAGCCAAATTACTCTCTTTCTCTCCTCTCACACATACCGGTCACCATCAAAACACAAACAAATACTAGAGACAACAAATTATTTGCCAATGCAAATGAAAAACAACAAACACAGTGGGGTTTGTGTTAACAAAAAAAAAATTATGGACACAAAAATCGCCAAACTGAGTATGAGTTGGTAGTACTGTCTCGTCTGTCCCTGTTTTTTTTTTCACTGTGTAATCCGACATAACCCCACAAGTGTCAATCTAGAGTATCTGGGGGAAAAAAATTCCCACCACTTGCACCTTCAATTCATAATTAAAAAGTCATGAAATTTTATTTAAAAAAAAACTTTTTTTTGGATGTGTGTAAAATGCTCGTACGTCTTTATGAGTGTTTTGTTTGTTTTCTTTTATATTTCTGATGTTACTTACACACACAGGTTGGCAGCTCTTTAGGTGTCCAAGAACCATCCGATTGGCAAGTGCGTTCATGTTTGCCAACCAACTCGTATCCAGTGCCACAATTATATGTTATCTTGCATCCATATGTGTAACATTCACCCGAGTGCCAACCGTTAGCGGGATCTGGAGGCTGACCGCAAGAACGAGCTGTAATTAAGAAGAGTTATTGTGCCCTGATGCATGAGAAGAGTACCAATGGATGGTAAACATACGTTCGCATTGTATATCGGGTCCATACCAACTTGCTTGGCCATCAATTGCCAAACATTTGGCCCGAGGGAAGCCATTTGTGACATAGCCGGTATGACAGTGATACTGGACAGTGGAGTCGAGGTCGAATGTTTCTTGCTCGGGCAATGCCGAGTTGCGAGCATGATCAATTTGAGGTGGCTTCAAACAGTAAACTACAAGAGAAACAAATTTAAAAACCTTACAACAGTTACAACATCGAATTGTATTTAACTGTTCTGCTTGCAAGCTGGCTCCGCACCAGCCCAGTTGCCATCAGCTTGGCACAAACGGCTTTGCAAGCCTACCACATGGTAACCATGTGGGCAGGAATACGATGCTCTGGCACCAAAATGCCGCCCACCAACTGTAACCTGACCCAAGGACGGTTGCGCAAGCTCCGGACACTCTCTGTCTGCAATTCAATAAATTGTTATTGTGGATATATAGATGCATGTACAAGAGACTGTAGTCATCAGTTAGGAAATGTAACATAAGATTTGTACCTGGCTTTATGCAAGACATGCCGCATACGCCATCGCATAAACACTTCTTCTTCTTGCTCTTGCAATCCTCATCGGAAGAACATTTTCTTAAGCATTTCTGGCCCAGCAATGTTGCTTGCTCTTCATCGCGCGGACAGTCGGACGATGGCGAATTTCGTGGATTCTTATAAACGCGTCCATCGTCATCAGCTTCGGTAGAATCGTCATCATCATCCCAGTCGTCGTCTTCATCATCCTGAGGCATTTCTGTCGGTGCTGCCGGCAGAGCTAAAACTGAATTAAAAACAGGTCGCTAAAGTTTGCTAAATCAATATTGGCTAAATTTTTTTTTTTTTTAGACTGTGACCAGTACCCAGGGGATAACCCCCATATATGCATTGCATTGTACTCGAACTGGGAAAATAGGAAAGAGGGATTGGTGGGTGGAAAAACGAAAATGGATTAAGCAAAAAAAATTATCATAAGCTAAACAGAGAACATTTAATTTTGCAAAGCCGAATAAGTCAGGATTAACTGCTGCTAATTTGTGTGCTTAGTATTCAGTATATACACCTTCGACACTATCCAGTTAACAACTTCTAATGCCCATATGACACTACATTTTTCTTGCATTGTTTAAGTTCTGGAGAACAGTGCAAATATAATGTAATAGCAGAATTTAGTATGTGCAAAGAGTTCAACTATATTAAGATAAATGCAAAACTGTCAACAATTTCGTTGAAGTTATCGATAAAAAATCAGGTTATGTAAAAAAAAATGTAAAAATTTTCAACTTAAAATTGACATTTCAAACTTGAATGTTGCTGTGTCAGCGGTTTATGGACAATTTTTGCGATTTAACTCTTCTTTTTTGGAAAATTTTTATTTCCTAGCGCTTTCTTGAAATAAAAAGAATACAACACTTACAAAAAAGATGCCAGTTTTGTTTACGTTTTGTATATTTGGTTCTTTCTAGCAATTGCTGTTTCTTTCTATCAATTCTATACCAATTAATGAAAGAAAAATGAAGTAACATACGGGCTTAACGAAACCTCTTCAGTATTGCAAAACGTTGACCATATAGCAGAAAAAGACAACACAATAACCAAAGTATACATTCCATGAGTCCATCAAAGTATACATTCGTAATAGGTCTTAGTATTACGAATGTATACTTTGATGGACTCATTTTTAAAAATACGTCAATAAGATCTCATTCGGCAAATATCTATATATAATTTGGCAAATGGAATATTTATTTAAATAAGCAAATAAAAACAAAAAGCACGCGTTTACCTATTACGACTACTCATCATAAAACAGACGTCCACTCCGATCAAAAGATCGCAAACAAGCAAAGCTTTGTTATATAATAAACTTTCACACTACCAATTGGAAATGTGCAGTTGCCGTGAAAATGTTTTGAACTTCCCACAGATTACACTTGCGGTAGTAAGTTGCAAGCAGATGGTGAGTTTCAATAACAGAAGCTGACCACACATTTACCATATTAAATTACTTCTACAGGCTCAAGTTCAACCCTGGGTTGATCACTTTTTTATCAATATCAAATAAGTAAAGAAAAGTAAAAGTTTTATAGCTAGGTGGATAACTGGGTGGTTTCTGGGTAGCAAACACCCTTCATCAGCACCCTATGAACTTTGGACGTGTCAAATTTTCCAATTTTGACACCGCCGGCGTAACCACTCCGCAACCAAAGCTCACGCAATTTTACTTTCTATTTATATATGTACTTAACTAACATTAACCAAAGTAATGATCATTTTGTAGTCTACTTTATCGACGATTTTTTGTCACCTCAAAAGAGCTTTTTTATGAGAGCTTTTTTCATACATGTTCTGGTTTGCATCCTTGAGATCTAGAGGCTCGTTTTATTGATACAACTTAAACATTTACGCCATGCCATGCGGCACTTGTTAACATTTTACTGAAATTTTAATTACATTGAACTATGATGGTGTTGTAACCAGGGACCGTAACTCTTATGACTTTTATCAAAAAAATCAAGATATGAGAGTTATTTTTGATTTTTATATTTTTAGATAGAAAATAAGAGTTATTTTTGGTATTTATATTTTTAAATGAAAAATAAAAGTTATTTTTGATTTTTATATTTTGAAATGAAAAATGAAAGTTATTTTCGATTTTTATATTTTTATATCAATAATAAGAGTAATTTTTGATTTTTATATTTTTATATCAATAATAAAAATCAATTCAAAATTCGTAACAAATTCGCGGTAATATGACCGCAAAGCTTATTTTGAAATAGACAATTACAAAGAAAAGCGTTTCGATACTTCTGCTAATTTATTGGAATATTGGGAGAGCAAAAAAATTGTGTTTCCATGGCTTCGAAAATTAGCTGTAATTGTTCATTCTGTACCTGCCACTCAATTCAATGTGTAGAAAGGTCATTTTCAGCACTCAGATTAATATTGGGAGATTTGAGATATAATTTATCTGAGGAACATTTAAAATCAATTATGATGATAAAATTGAACACCTGAAAACGACCTCTTAACACTGACTTGAATGGCAGCCAAAACTTATAAGCTATTTCTATGCATTCATGTTTTTATAGCTGATAATGGATACGTCACATAATATATTATATTCAATTAGAAATTTGAATGAAGCAGCCTATTATAATACATACGGCATCAACAAATAAATAAGAGTTTTAAATTGATTTTTATTATTGATATAAAAATATAAAAATCAAAAATAACTTTTATTTTTCATTTAAAAAAATCAAAATCAAAAATAACTTTTATTTTTCATTTAAAAATATAAAAATCAAAAATAACTTTTATTTTTCATTTAAAAATATATAAATCAAAAATAACTTTTATTTCTCATTTAAAAAAATAAAAATCAAAAATAACTTATTTTTCATTTAAAAATATAAAAATCAAAAATAACTTTTATTATTCATTTAAAAATATAAAAATCAAAAATAACTTTTATTTTTCATTTAAAAAAATCAAAATCAAAAATAACTCTTATTTTCTATTGTTAAAATAAAAATCAAAAATTTTAAAATCATGCAATATGTTGGATGCATTTCGCCTAAAAATCATGATGGTGTAATTAAAAGTTTTCTACGATGTTCACTTATGTATGATTTATTTCTTCAAAAATTTGAAAAATAACTCTTATTTCCGGTCCCTGGTTGTAATACATTTATATTAAACTACTTTTTCATGCTCTTCACTTTTCTTTACTTAATTGATATTGATAAAAAAAAAGTGACCAAGCAATGATGCGTGTCAGTTTACAACCTTTAGTCATATATCAAATAAAGTACAATCGTATCAACTTTTCCACCACTGGCCGTAACACTGACTGCAGGAAAAGTTATTGCATATTTTTACGGGCTTCTCTTCGTTTGGTGTGTAGAAAAGCCTTGTGGTGCGTATGAGTGATATAATTATAACGTATACTGGTGTTGTTAAACTTCAGCGATGCCAACTGGGAGAATTTGCAAACTTTTCTTGGTGGTTTTTGATTCGTTGCAACCAGGGCTGGGCAGTGTATTTGAAACACATGTATTTGAAATACGTACATATTGGACGTTTGATTAAACCAAAAAGTAACAACGGAAAAGTAAAACATTTATTTTGCAACTTTGAATAAGTCAGAATTAACAGATGTTGGTTTGTCTTTTCCAGTATCCAGTATCCATATATAATGCAATCTCTTCAATTTTTGATATCTCGACTGTTGTAGCATGATGTATGGCTTAGAGTTCCGTATTTAAAAAATGCACGACTTGTATTTTTATAAAAAGTATATTTTCTAACACGTATACGTATTTTGTATTTAGTATTTTGTATTTCAAATACTAAGCGCTTGAGTATTTTGTATTTCAAATACATTTTTAATTTATGTTGGAAAATATGCGCTAAAACTTAATCCATTCATATAGCAACTGAAAACGCAAAATTTTGCTACTGTTTTATTTCTAAGAAAAAATGGTAACACTACAATTTAATTACTAAACGCAAAATACCTGTGTAAAGTAAGCGCGACTGAATGCATACACATTGAGAAAGTCGCCAAGCTGTCAGAAAGTTAAACAATGAGAAAACAAATTACAGGGAAAAACAGCGCTTGACATTTTGATCTAAAATAAGAAGAGAAAAGAAATATAAATCAGATGTTGGCTTGGATAGACCTTAGATATACATATATAGATTAAATTTTGGTCAAACGTTTTTTCATTGTCACTTCGTTCTTAATTCTGTTATTTGAAATATGCGCCTCGATGGATGAATTGGTAGAGTGCTCTACCAAGAGTCTTCGAGGTCGCAGGCTCTGAGTGTTTCTGCAGACAAGCAAAAAGCTTCGCAGGTTTGTGTTTGTTTAAAAAAAAAAATTCTCTTTCAATAAAATATCGTTTTCTAATAAGAAATCATTGAGGTTTTGCCGTTAGCTGGTTTTATTCATTCGCCCTCAAGAGGTTGTTTGTCTGCCACCACATTTGAAAAGCTGGTCTTTATGAAAGGATATAAAAACTTTTTGGAGTATTTTGTATTTTAAATACATATTTCTGTTACACTTAATTTGTTCTTTTGTATTTCAAATACTTGCTTTTTGAATGCCGTATTTTGTATTTTGCAGTTTAAATACATGGAATAAAAAATATTTGTATTTTGTATTTTAAATACATGCAATAAAAAGTAGTTGTATTTTAAATACATCCGAACAACCAGCACTGGTTTGCAAGGTTGCATCTTAAGCTGATGACGACTGCATGAAAAATAGATTTGTTTGTTTTTGGAAATAATCATTTTGTTCATGAGAATTATGGAATAAGTCGTTAAGATTCAAACATTCTTTTAAGAAATCTTAGAATCTAGAATATGCCGACGGCATATAGACTGCTGAGAAAACAGAAAACATAAATAAGGTCTGTTCTTAGACCTAAAATAACATAAAACGCTTTTATAAGTAATGATAATCAACGAGTTTAAGGTCATAATTTAATATACATATCATCTCTGATCTCCATCTGTAGGGCCGAAGTATCGAATACTGAAGAGATCGCATTAAATATGGATGCTGGAGAAGACAAAGCTACAGCTGTTCACACTTATTCAACTTTGCAGAATAAATGTTTTAATTGTCCGTTATTACTTTTTGATTTAATCAAACGTCGAAGAAAAAAAAACACTGCATATTTTTTTCTCTTTCCCCCCACTTTCCTAGTTCCGGTATTGTACCGGAAATGCATCTCCTGATAAGATAAAAAAAGTTTTTGATTGCAACGAAAAGCACAAAAGGTATTATGAGAAATTACCAAAAAAAAAAAAAACACTCGCTTTGAAAAAACTGACATTCAAGATGATTTTGGGGTTTCTGAAGAGACAAGAAGCAGCCGTATCACTGATCATCATCATCATCATCATCACTGATAAAAACTGTTGTCTTGCGGTTGAAGAAGTCACTGATGCATATGAAATGTTCGTGGTCGTGGCAGATATAGTGTGCCCAACTGATTGATTTCAGGAAAGCGATTTCAGAACATGAAGAGTTGTCAATGTTTACAAGTACACACACACACACAGTAATACATGTGCAAATGTGAATACATACTATTTGTATACGCAAAACGGTAAGCAGTTTGCTATAGATGTTACAAAATTTAAATATTGGTTTACGGCTCGCACCAATCAAGTGAAGTCTGGAGGACTCCGTTTTGATAATTAAAACATATTCCGTTTTAGTTTTTGAACTTTGTAATAAACTTTGTGTTGGGGATATCCCATCTCAACGTCTTCACTGTTGAGGGAGAATTTCATACACTCAATGCGTTAACATTGACCCATTTATTCCTGTTGTTTTGAATTGTTTGTTTATTTGTTCCGCTTTGCATTAATATCTGCTCTCAGATGCTGGCTTCTACAGCTGCTTCCCATTTTCGTATTTTGCTGCGTGTGGTGTTGACTTCAATTCTCCTTTTTTCTCACAAATTTTCAAAACATGCGCACACAATATTTTCTTATATAACAATGTACACAAAATTTTTTTTTTTTTAGTAAAAATTTTGTTTTATGAAAAATTAACTAAAATATTTAAGCCAATGAGCACAATTAATTGATGGAGTTGCAATGCATTTCTGTTCAGCCTTTTGCTTTTCCTTATTGCAGGACCTCAGCTGCTTCTTTACATACATACCTCTATGGCACAATGCAGTCACAATGAGAATATATAGCAAGTAACGATTCATAATGAACTTGCTGTTTTAATGATGGTTTTATCCTTCGAATTTAGTTTGATTTTTATATTTTGACGTCTAGACACTTATTTGTCAAGCAATAGTTAATAAAAATGTATTAAACAATTTTTATTGTATGTTTTTTTTTTTTAAGAAAATTGAAGAGCTGCTGGAAGTTATCAACTGCACAGATTGAACGAATACTAAGAAATGTAAAACGAAAATGTGTCAAACTCTGCAACATCCTTTTAAGCAGCAGTCAAAATGAATGTGAGCTTAAGCAGCGCCGACATTCAAACAAGCTTGCAATTCCCTACATACTTATTTGTGTCACTTGCAGCATGGTCGAATAGCGTGCCGCCCTACACATACTTATGTATGTATTGGGAAAAAACTGTATGAAACAGAAATCCTTCATTGTAGTGTTTTTGTTCTTCAGAACAATTCACTTTACTGAACAGAGTGTCTCTGGGGCCGAATTCCGGCATTCGTGATCGAATATAATCGATAGTAAAAACAATATAAAGCAAAGCAAAATAAACAACCTACACACAGCATTCGATGACGAATGCCAGAATTTGGACCCTGTTCTTCCTCTTCACTTGCTATTTTTCTTATTCTGTTCATTCACAATTATTCACAGTTCAAGAAATGAATGACCCAAAACTAACACACACAAAACTTTTTCACTAACACACAAGCAACAATTTTGGCAGTTCAAACAAATATTTCAGTGGTTCTTTCACTCTAACGTATATGTTAGAGTGAGACATCCAATGTATAGATTAAAAAAAAATTCTGCAATTATTTTTCAAAATAACGCGGCTTTCAAAATTTTTAATGCCAAATATAAGTGCTGCCAGGAACACAACTGGGACGAACGACGAATTTCGCCCAACACGACGAATACGCCGGTTAAAATTCGCTGTGTAAATTCGTCGCATGAAGCACAATAACGACGAAAAACAAAAACATCTGTTATACGAGTAACTGATAAAGTTGTTTATTGTTTGTTCAAAGATAAAAAAAAATTAAATGAATCAAAGAATTTCAAATTTTGTAAAAATAATTAAAATAATGAACATGATCCCAGATTATATAAACATTCATGAAGTTTAACATTTTCAATTATAATTTCACTTGTATCCATTTTCTCAGTTTTTTAATTTTATCTTATTAAAGTTGAACAGCTGATGGGGTGACCATATTTAAAAAAATTCGTTGCTAAAAAATTTTGCATTACGAATGTTTATAATTTTTATAATCTAGTATGTTGGCTTTTTATTTTAAATGCAAAAAGTGAAAGTAAAAACTATTAAAGTAAAAATTAACTGGTTTTATTAAAATAAAACCAAAATTGCCACATGGTACTAATTTGTTCGTCGTTCGCCGGCGTAAAGGTGCGTTTAGACTATGCTAATATTTGTCCAAACACAACAAATAATTGTTTGGGCTAATAGTATGGTTTGTGACAAATGTTGGGACATGGGTTTAGATTGCACTTAGATTTGTTTGAATTTTATTTGCGCAAATAACAGAAAATTTTGTGTCAGCCATGTTTGGTACAAATATTTGTGTACCCCTTTACACTATACTAATAATTTTATTTGCCCGGTGTGTATGACAAACATCTGTTAAACAATGTTGTTATGTTTATGAAATCCATCTGTCAAACAGTATCAAATTGTGTTTGTGAAGCAATGTGAAAAGTTAAACACCGGTATTCATAAAAAATAAAACGTTGCTCAAATACATTTTAGAACAAATTTTATATGAAAAATTTGTTCTAAAATGTATTTTAACAATGTTTTATTTTTTATGAATACCGGTGAAAATGTTTAGTGAAAGTGATATTGGAGATTTATTATTAATAACTGCTGGAGCTATAGCAGTTTCAGAAACCCAGCAAACAGAAAAAAAAAAAGATCCAGAAGAATGTGGGTTCGAGCTTGGGTGCAGCGCCGTAAAATGGAAGGATGTTGCAAAAACTTCTAAAGGAATTGCATTCTGAAGAGCCTTCGCATACAAACTTCGTGCGCATATGTAGGTTCAAATGACTTCGATTACTTGGTACTTTGATTACAATATTCATCTTATTAAAATTAAATATATGTTCATGTTTTTCACATAAAGCTGAATCTAGTGGCGCCGATTATAACAAAGAAAACGACACATTTGCGGGAACCAATATCTGCGTCTGAAAGATTAGCTCTGACTTTGCGGTATTTGGAGACTGGCGAAAGTTTCTCATCGCTGCAATATGTTTTTAGGATTCCCCCATGCATGATATCGGGTATTGTGCCAGAAGTGTGCTTTGCTATTTACATTATTTTAAGTTGCAATGTTTCAATTACTTTTTTTTTTATTAAAAGGTTCCGTCGAACGAAGAGGAGTGGAAAAGTGTGAAAGCGTTGCAGATGAGTTTCTGGAAAAATGGAATTTTTCAAACTGCCTTGGTGCCGTAGATGGCAAGCACGTGGTGATGGTGGCTCCTAAGAATTCAGGAAGCATATTTTAGATTTATAAAGATTATGCAAAATTTATACAAAAATAATTGACAAATTAATTAATCTTCTATTTTTCTAATTGACCAGTATTGCCATTTCAATTTATTTCAAAATAACTGTTGGCAACCCACGTTTCTACAATTATTTGTCGCTGTTTGTTCCGTCAAAAATATTGCGAGAACAAACAAAATATCGAGCCAAATATTTGTTGCGACGTGCTGACAAAGTGTTTACACTATCCAAAGCTTTCTTCACAAACAAACATTTTTGTCAGCCAACAAACAGTCGAAATATATTTGGAGGCTAACAAATTCGAGCGTTTACACTAGAACAAACAAAATGTTTATGATTTTGCACAAATATTAGCATAGTCTAAACGCACTTTAAGAAATAGAAATAAATCTATTTCAAGTTCGCCACGTACAACGAATTTCGACCGACACTGTGACTGTGAGCATTTTCATATACATACACCAATGTGTTTTATTTTTGACGGCGAATATTCGCTGCGAAAAATTCGTCGTTCATCCCAGTTGTATTCCTAGCATGAAGAGTAAAAACGTAAGTATTGAAAATAACAATAATCAAATTGTTTACAAAATCTGCTTATAAAATTTATTTGTCTTATATAACACAGTACAACATTTTTCAGGCTATTGATTCGATACTCAATTCTGATAATTGTTTATGAAAGCAGCCCTAAAAAGAAGAACTTCTGCATCATTCGTTTGGTCTTGGTACCTCAAATAATAATTTAATAAAAAATTAATTTGAAGTTAGTAAGTATCGTGTAGGGGAGTTTGTCACGTTTTAGGCTCTTTTGTTTGTCATAACTCGAGAACCACTTATCCGAATAAGCTGAAAAAAATTTTAAAAAATTAAGAACTACAATAATTCCTTTAATCTGTTCATACAACGTTTCGCTACATAAGCAAAAGTTTCGCAGTTGTAAATAAATGTATGAAGAAAAAAAATATAAAAAATAAATCCAAAACGGTAAAAAAGTGTTAAGACCTATTATTTTCACGTAAAGTCGCATAACCAATGAACAAAATGAGACATAAATCATAAAAATCGATGGACGCGTTTCGCTTTTATTCGCAATTAAGTAACGGTATGAATTTGGAAAAAATATTGAAGACCGAAATCATGTGTTGTACAGTGTAATTATACGAGTTTAATATAATTACATGAGTAAGGTGTCCATTAAGAGGCTGCAGAGGCCAGAGTTGGGCACAGAGGCAGCCATGCCCCCCCCCCGGCGGTCAGTATCTTCTGTCGAGGAGGTAGAGAAAGCCTAAAGACCGACGATTTTGATATGAAATCAGCTTCAACAAGCAACAATTTGTTATATTTTCTTCACAGCTTAAGTACCTCACCAAAATGAAAGGCGCCTTCCACAACGCGAACAGTGTCATTCGTGGCCTGTTTACAGACGACCTGCTGAACGAGTGCAATTGGGAAGGGAGTTGGGAAAAGCAGGCGTTACGAAAGCTTGCGATCTGCATCCATGTTTTGAGAACAGCGTATGCGTTTTTATGATACTAGAATTATTTTCATGTTTTGTTTTTTTTTTCAAAATTTCAGACCTTATCCAAAAATTGCGTTCGATTTTGATAAGCAGTTGCGAAATGTGTATTTAATATTATGTTTTTGTGATGAGTATTTTTGATGAATTATTTTCTTTTGTTTTGAATTATTCATTTTGTAATGTTAATATTAACTCTATTTCTTTAGTTTTAGGCAAAAGTTCCGTAAAATGAGAGTAAACTATGATTTCTCTCTATAGGAGAAAAAAAAATACACAAAAGTACGGGAACGAAAAAAAGCAACGTCAGGTTTCTGACTGGTCAATTTATAAAAAAAAAAAATATTTATGTATTTTATTTAAGTTGTGTGGAAAAAGTTTCCTTCAAACAAGACAGCAGAACTTATAAATTCGTATACATAAATGAATTCGTAAATATAAATGCATATATATATGTACATATGTATATATCAATCAACAATTTTTTAGAGAATGTCTTAAACTATTTTTTCACTCTAATTTCCAATTTTTCTTTTAGTTTCCTCAAAACATTTATTTCTTCTATGTTATTGTTTATTCTTTGAAACAGCTGACAGCTGAACTACTTGCCCACACTAGCCCATAGAAAAATTACCGCCTGTTTGGTGCAAGAAGAAAAAGAAGATGCATAATGTTCTCTCACAAATACTCTCATTTGCCCAATGTTAAAGTACGTTAACGCTTTTTGTGCACATTTGGATCCCACGGGATCCCAAAGTAGAGTAAAGAAACAGAGCTATTATTGGTTCTTTTGTAATAGGAATTATTTTCTTTTGTGTTTTGGACATCTTTACGTTGATTTTTGTTTTAAATTATTCCTTTTTAGCTGCAGAACTAGATTTTTTTTTAATAGTCTTTTTTTAATAAAGATTTTAATTTAAAATGAAAACTAAAAACAAAAACTTTAGTTGACCGATATTTACATAATGACTGACTGGTTAGAGCTAACTAATATATTGGCTATCTTTGACCTATAAATCTAAGCAGAGTGAGCAGCACAGATATATGTTACGTAATCTTGTGAAATTAACTAGATAAACAGAGATGCAAAATCACAGGTACACAAGAGTTTCAGTCAGGTTTTTCATTTTGCTCTTAATAAAATAGCTAGAAGCCCTAACCGCTATATCAGTCAGCACTACCAGTCAAATGACCGGTCATTTAGCTGATAGCATTCTTGCTGGGATAAAACGGAACTCTGACCCAATGAAGAGTATCATCGCCTTGAAAAATTGTAAGAAACGACAAAGTCGTATGGGATGTCAAATTTTTATCGTATTATTTGAATTTTTCACAAGTATTAATACACAGTATAATAGTCTGAACCGCTTTTTAAAAACAGCTGTTACCTATTCTAAGGCAAAAGCTAAAGTTATCCATTTTCAGGTTTCAAAAGTAAACGTAAATAAAACACATTTAAAATATTTGTTTTTTTCATGATATTTCTTTTTTATTATAAAGTTTGAACGTTGACAGTGTTTCATACATAAGTATGAAACACTACATCATTTAAATGACCACCACGTGAAGTGTTGCAAGCAGTGATTCCTTTGAGGTAATTTTCGACCACCTTGTGACACATGGGAGGTATTTTAGCCATAACTTGACGAATGTTGGTTTTTAAGTGATCAAGCGTTAAAGGTTTATCTGCATAAACACGGTTTTTCGCGTAGCCCCTCAAAAAAAGTATAATGGTGCCAAATCGCATGATCTTGGTGGCCACTTGATATTGCCACGACGAGAAATTACGCGGCCAGGAAATGTCTCTTGCACTAAAGCCATATTCGGTCGAGTTGTGTGGCATGTGGCACCGTCTGGTTGAAACCACACATTCTCCAAGTCATATTCTTCAATAGCAGGCAAAAAAAAAATCGGTTATCATATGACCATAACGCTCCGACAGTCCGTTCCATCGTCGTTCTCGAAGAAATAAGGTCCAATCACACCTTCGGACCAAAGAGTGCACCAAACAATGACTTTTTCTGGATGTAATGGCCTATCTTCAATTACTTGAAGATTCTCTGACCCCCAAATACGACAATTTTGTTTAATAACATACCCACCGAGCGAGAAATGTGCTTCATCGCTGAAGAAAATTTTGTTCGAAAAATCGCCATCCACCGCTTGTTGTTCAAGTACCCGGTCGGTCAACTGGCTTCAATTGTTGCTTGAGCTGGACTTTATATGGCTGTAAGATGTGCCGTAAGACAGTCCTAATTCCTGAGAACGACGAGGAATCGACACATTCGGTTCTTCGGCAACACTTTCACTTACAGCAGCGATATTGTCAGCGGAACGATGATGCACCACAGGCCTTACAATATTTGCAACCGCTCCAGTCTCTTCAAATTTCTACACAATTTTGCCAATTGCTTGCGTAATTGGACGATTATGTAAACCATAATCTTCTCTTACAGCCCGATATGTGGCTGTGGCAGAATCACCATTTTTGTGGAATGAATGTTTTGATAATTTTTATGCGTTGTGTCATAATTAAGCGATCCATTTTCGTCAAGGTCAGACTTTCAACTGAGAAGAAAGAAAGTGGTTTAACAACTTTCTTTGACAGATGTCGAATTCCAGTCGTATACTTTTGAAACCACAAAATGGTTAACCCGTTATGTCTAAGATTTTTTTCACAAAAAACAAAAATTTCTTGCAGTGACTCAAGATGAAAGTTCATCCACTCCTTGTATGAAGGCTGGAAGTAATTTCCAATGAACTGAAGTGCGTGTTCTTTTGCATACAATTTACATTATAACCGTCAAATAGATTTTCGCTGCCTTCCATGTATGTAAGCAAAAAGTATTTTTGTTTCTTTTTCAAACGCTTTCGCTGTATGGCATCACCTGTTTGTTGTGGCCACAGGAAAACGTTCTCAAATTCATTCATACGGGAAGTCTAGACGCTTTATGGCATTGCCAAATATAAAAGCTTTGAAGCAAAAGCTAACGTTACACAGCTTTAAGCTTTATTCATCATGAAAATCTGTATTTCTGAAAATTTGTTATTTAGTGAAAGCAATAAAAATGTAGTGGAAAATTGAAACACGGATATATATAAATAAATTTACTGTTTCGGAAAGAAAATAAAAAATAAAAAAATAATAAAATAAATATAAACATATAAGTTTATCAACTGTAAGGCAGGATTTGCACCTAAATGTTAGTAAAGTTATTGCTAAAAGCAATTTAATAAAAACAAAAATTAAATGATGTTCAGAAAGGAAAAAATGTATCCGAGTATACAAGTTGTACAAGTGAACGAGTGTGTGTGTGTGTGTGTGTGTGTGCGCTCTGTGAAAATTATATTTAGTATACAAATCGCGTATACCTACATTATTGAGAAAATTTTCACAGAAAATTACAGATTTTATTTGTTTTTTGATTTTGTATTTTAATTCGAATTCGAACGTAAAACAAAAACAAAAACAGGAAAAAGTTGTGGCATTTAAATTGTGTTATTTTTTTATTAATAGTTGGTGCTTTTTTATAAATTAATTTGACAAAAAAAAAAATTCCCTGTTTCTGTAGCAAAGATATCACTGTGTGTGTGTGTGTGTGTGTGTGTGTGTGTGTGTGTGTGTGTGTGTGTCTGTATTTGCATTCTTGTGTTTGCGTATAAGAATGTACATATGTACATACATACATAAGCGTATAAAATATACATACACACAAAATCATATGTATGAACACATGATGTGTATATTAACATGTATTAACGCTTGTTCGTTCGATTAATATGCATATGTGCAAGCATAAATGCATGCATCTGCATGCACATATTATGTAGTATGTATGTATATCAATTCATACACATGTATTGAAATATATGTATGTGTGGAAGGATGTACACATGCATACATATGTATGTATGTACATAGGTATTTATTTACTTGTTTACACATAAACATTTTCATATGTATGTACATTAGGGTGGGTCGATTTAGCAATCGAAGACCAACAATTTTGTCCCCCCCCTCCAATATTATTTTTAAGCACACCGAACCCATACCACACCTCCCTCTGCGAACCGCTATACAAAAAGAAAAACGGCCGCCTCGAAAAGGATTTTTTTAACATGTCGCAGCGGAATTTTTTTCCTCATGCCTCAAGGCTAACGAAAAATCGATTTCCCGATATTGGGAAATTTTTGTCCATAAAAATCGACCCGCACGTACATATGTATGTATCGTAATATAAAATCCAAAAGGCCGTGAGTACACTTTTTTCTTTTTTACCAGAGCAGCGAAAAGCGGTGAAAATTTAATATTACACTCAAAATATTATGTGGGCACCCTGCCGGCAACTCAGTTAACTAGTAATGAATTATAAGCTAACTTTTTTACAACTGGTGGTGGTTGACACTTAGATTATTTTTAATGGAGATGACTGACTATTTTAACATTACGATGTCCTAGGAGGTAGTCAATTGTCCCACGTTGCATTACTTTTCAACTAACTTAAAGTTAGCTACTTCAAAGTCAGTACCCACAGAAAAAAATGTACAGATCAAGGCTGATTTTACATTTTTCGGTGGTAATATTTTATTAAATTAAATTTCATCCTACTTTTTTTTTTGTAAGCCTCTGGTGGGAATCGAACCACTAAGCCTCAAGACTGGTGAGCAGCCAACATACTCACTCAGCCATCGCAACATTTAAAACGAATGCGACAATAGGCAATTTAATTAAAGAGTTATTTACCGTGTATGTGTGTATGTTAGTATTTGAATTTTGGGTTAACTCTGCACTACGTTTCAGCTAGCTTATAGCCAGTACACAAAAAGTGAATTACAAATCGATTGTATGGTAGCTAATTTGAAGCTAGTCCATGAAAGTTAACGTAAAGTTAATTATTTTAGCAGTCGACTACTCAATGTCCGACAGGGATGAACTATAAGTCGATTTTATTTGTAGTCGACTACCAATTTGCTGGCAGGGTAGAAACAACGTAAAGTGAAACATAAAACAAATGAGAATTCATTTAAAAACCGGTCTGCATTCATTACAAAAAATTGAACAGCATTTGAAACACATTTAACCCGGCATTTAGACGGGAAAGTGCTTTCATTAAATTTTTGTATACGTATTATGAATAAAAATTTCAATGAAATCTGTGACTTTCATGAAAATTGCTTGCTCAATTTCAAAGGAACGTGAAAGTTCATTTTAAAAATGTCGTCAAAGCGAAGAGTTGCAAATATGTATTATAGTTTTGTTTATTACTGAAATAGAGTTGCCAAGACTACTACAAACATAAATTTATGGGGCAATATTCGAAAATAATTTTTATTGCTCAACCTTTATTAATTAATTAATTAATTATCACTATAAAAAAAATACTTCATTTGTGTTGTTTATTCATATCTGCTGTAAAAATGTTTTAAATATTTTCTAGTGTACAAAATAATTAAAAATTCACAATTATTATTATACTGCAATGCTGAAAATTTGTATGTGCCGTGGAGTAGGCAACCGTGTTTTACTTTCAGTAAATGTCACAAAACTACTTTCAGGAAAATTTTACTGAAAGTTAGAAAATTGTTTAGTAAGAAAGTGTGTGAGTGTATTGCAACAACGGTTTAGGGAATTTTTGATAAAACTGTATTCAGAAATGAATTTTTTTAAGCTAAAATGTCTTTCCCAACGTCTTTTTAAATCAACAGTTTTGAAAATTGCTGGCACCCATGTTTAAGGCAACTTTAAAATGAATTTAGTATTACAGTAGACTCGCGAAAACGTGAACTAATTTTTACCGCGGGTGTTCACGTTTTAGATTGGATTTTTTTTACACGAAAATACGTTGAAAATCAGTATGCACAACCGTGTAATAGGGTAAATCATATATAACAAATTTTATTTAATAAATTTACTGCAATACTTCATTTCAGTTGATGTGAAGCTATGAAAAAGTGAAAAATTTCTAGGTATATTGTACTTTTTTGACAACCCCCGTTACTGACGCACCTTTCCCTAAAGGCCGTGTCAGATAAAACTTTTGCTTCGCGTTGCGTTACATACACGCTTTGACATTTAAGATAAATGTACGTGTTTATATGGCACTTGTCACATAAATTTTATTTGACGCAAAGCAAAGCAAAAAGTTGGGCATCTTTCATCTTTTTGCACGCTTTGACAATTAGCTGCTTTCATTTTCTTTTCTTTTTTCTTGGCGTCAACAGAAATCAAAAAAAAAAAAAAAATTCCAAATAAATAAATTAATTTTATAAATGAATCAATCTTATTACGAAGATTGTATATTTTATTCATTTAAATTGAAAACACGGGTGGTTTTTGTTTACTTTATTAGTTCTTCTTTAGTTTATTTAGTAAAGCTTATTCCTGCAACTTTGTTAAAAGCCCAGATGATGTACTTTGCTATTCAACGCAAGAATTCTAATTAATGAATAAATTCATTTGAAAAATATAATAAACAAAACTACAAATAAGTACATACGTATGTATATAAAATATTTTATATATTCAATATTTTATTGATAAACAAACAATGCGCGGATCTTGTCAAAGTTTTTATTGTGACATACACTTTTTGTTTTACGCTTTTCTTTCAAAGTTATAAACGTCACGCAAAGCAACAAAGTTTTATCTGACTCGGCCTTAAATTTTCAATAATATCACATTTTCTTGCAAACTTTTGGTTTCTTAGCAGACATTTTTCTTTGAAACTGAGTTTAAATTCACTTGTTTCTATGTGCACTCTATTTATACTCAAACTCGTAGAGATGTTTCCACCACAATCACCACATAAAAACTGAAATTAAGTATTATACTTATGTGTGCATATGTGTATGTAAGTAGGTGTGTATATATTTCTAAAAGATGTTTTTGTCACTAAGCTGTAAATAATTTAAAATACCGCTATTCCCAAAATTTATAAAAACTACAGAACTGACTTAAGAAAATAAAAAATCATTGGAAAAAAAGTTCACGTTTTAGAGTAGTCAATGTTAAAATTAAAATGTTCACGTTTTCGCGAGTCTACTGTATTTGTTGTTTGTCTGTTTACATTTTATGTTGTCAAAAATTGAATCTAATTGAAAAACTTTTTGTAATTAATTCCAGTTTTCGGAACGTTTGCGCTTTGCACTTTCCTTGTTTTCCATTTTCAATTATATTTAATGATCAAAATTGTACTTTCCTAAAAATGTTTGTAGCAAATTCAATAGTGATATAAACACAAATCAAAACAAATAAACTAAAACTCGTTATTCGACTAATTTTTTTATCTCACAAAAATTGTTTGAACAACTTACTTTCATTTAACTGTTAATAACATATTATTTTCTTTTCGTTTTTTATTAAACCACGAGTTTTAATAAATTCTTTAAATCATTTAAGAAATATTTTTCTTAAATGTAATATAAGCGAATACATAAGTATTCGGTTATTGTTAAAAAAAAAGTAGTTATTGTGACACCAACATGACAAGTAAAAATATCCAGTATGCTGCCGGATCATGCTGGATAAATTCGATAAAATAGTTTTTAGTTAAACAGCTGATTATGAATATAGTTTTTGAAAAACTGCTTTTTAAGAGAGAGAGAGAGAGAGAGAGAGAGAGAGAGAGAGATAAAATCATTTTAACTAAAAAGTTGTTAAACTGCTTATTAAGATTTTATTATGAATACAGCCGTAAAAATATAAACAACTTATCTTAGTGAAATATATAAATTTGGGCTTTCGCTTTCAGCTTTTAATTACAAGAAACTGGAATGAGAATTTCTTTAAAAATTCTGGACTTCATTCTCTATTTCGAATATCCGACTGCTGAAAATAAAAAAAGGTATTCAAAAAAAAAAAAAAAATAAATAAATAAAATGTATTTCAGCATCATTTTAATTTAAATGAATGAATACTGGGGTGAAAGTACGATTTCCATAAAAAAAAGGACCACAACTTTTTCTTTTGTTTCGGATTTTCCAAACTATCGAAAAATTAGACCGCAAATTCTGTGGAAATACTTATTTCAGCTTTCGTTTAAAATATTTACTTTTGTCTTGGAACAAATACTTAGGCGATGACCCTTGCGCATGCCTTTTATATTTGGGTCCGCCAAATAACTTTTTTTTTTAAACGGCGCAAAACATCGAGTGTAGCTTCGGCTGTGTGGCTCGTAGCGCCGTCCTGTTGAAACCAAATGTTGCCAATATCCTCCCTTTCAATTTTTGTGAACAAAAATTCGTTCAACATGGCCCGATAATGATCGCTATTGACTGTAACGGCCACTTCTGGCTCATTTTCGAAGAAAAATGGTGTCCAATCATGCCTCTGGACCAAAATCCGCACCAAACAGTGACTCGTTTTGGGTGCGTCGGCTTTTCAATGTATGCGTGCGTGTTTTCATTTGTTGTTGTAGGGCATATGCCCTAAACACATATATTCTGCGAATTTCAGCTCTTTGTCTTTTACAGTTTAGCAGCGACGGCTAATTGTTACTTTAGGTTGTATTGGGACACCTGGTAGTTTTTAACTTGTTTTTGTCTTTAGCATTTGTTGTTGTAAAGCATTTATACATACACTAAGCAAATTTCAGCTTTCTATCTTTTTTGGTTCGAGAGTTATAGCGAATTGCAACTTTTCGTTGTATGAGGACACCTGGTAGTTTTCGACTTGTTGTTGTTTTTAGTATTTGTTGTTGTAGCGGCAAGGTACAACAACATCCTGTGAAAATTTCAGCTCTCTACCTCTTACCGTTCCGGAGAATGGACGCTGTGACGGACGGACGTACTTGTCTCCGTAATAGGGTTCCGTTTCACTCTGATGAGTACGGAACCCTAAAAAGAGTAAATTCTTACACCAAAAAACAAAATTTTGTAGAAATTTATTTCTTCTATATCTCAGTGATTTTGAATCCGATTTTGCCCACCTTCAATGCCATGCAAGAAGAGGCCTTTGAAAACTGACTAATATTGTTGAAATTTTAAAACGCTTCTCCTCCATTTGTTTCAGTACGCCAAAATGGGCAATGTGTGCAGTTCGGGACAAAGCAAGAAAAAAGACAGCATATCAGAAAAATCGGATGAGTATGGATTCTCGAACCCCACTCTAATATGTTTGTTTGCAAAGTAAGAAATGAGTTTCTTTTTCAGTTCGTACGGTGCAAATAAAGATGGTGTGAGTGCTGATAAAGAAGACGATAACTGTGATCAAAAAAAGGCACCGTTAGCCGATCCTGAACACGAGCCTGACCTGCCCAGTAGCGAAATTATTGCTCCAGCAAAGGAAAATGGTGATAAATCTGGTTCTGGTAGTAAAAACGAACAATATGGTAGATATATACTGATTTTATTGCTCGTACAACCCCAAATAAAATGTTGACACTTTGCAGAGCCAACGTCTGTTGCTGCCCCTGTCGCGGAAGGAAGCACTGCTGCGCAAGCGGACGCGTCCGACTCTAAAACTACATCCACGACATACTTATCCATACTTCAGGGGAAGCCACTACCGGGCAGAAAGATTGAAAGAAACAAAAAAGTTGTGATTTACATACTGGCGGACAACAGCCCCGAATACAAAAAGCACAAGCGTGTAGTTTACAGTTTACAGAAGCAATTAGCGAAAAAGTGTCAGAGCAAAGGATTCGAGATGTTCATCTCCGACGTTCATAATGCAGACGCTGGTAATCGGAACAGCAACTGTTCTCGATTAATGGAAGCTAGTCGTTGGACTCACAGTCCTTTGGAGGCTCAAGGTGGGCATGAGGAAGCTGCAAATTGCCTTTCGGAAATTATACGACACTCTTCTTCGGCGTATGTTATTCCCATATTGTTTTTGGGATCTTCACTTGGTATTCCAATGTTGCCACTAACAATAGAAAGTCAAGACTTTACCCAAGTGCTTACGGCTGCGAATGAGGAAGAGAAGGTGCTTTTAGAAAAATGGTACATTATTGATAATTGCTATCAGCCCATGTGCCATCGCTTGAATGCTGAACTGTGTAAAAACTACTCTGCTGCTCAAGACGACGAGTTAAATTTACTACTGAGTGTTCTTTTAAGACTGTTTTCGGATGATCTCAAGGACTCCTATATGTCCACCGTAGTCGAACAAGAGGTTAATAATACAGTTCTAATAAGCCAGGAGCTTGCCAAGCGGTGTATATGGATACAAACCGGGCCGCAATATATGAAAGCTGCTGACAATGCCACTGCCTATGATCACGAGGTGCTCAGACGAATGTCCAAACTTTACACAGAACTAAAATCACATTTATCGGAGAAAAACCTGATTCGTATTTTGCCAACAATGAACATTTTGGACGACGAACTGGCTGCTGTAATAGAAAGTCTTTTGGAGAAAACAATCGCATCCATTTTTGAGGAGCATGTAACAAAGAACAACATCCCATTGAATACGAATGGCGTGAATCATGTGCTCTTAGAAGAAATTGAATTGATAGGACACTATTCGAAAATTTTAGCTCAAAACTCACCTAATTTTGATATAATGAATGATATTAAAAGGTAAGTGCAATCCTATTGTAAGAGATAAGCTTTGCTTCGTATGAAATAAATTATTTGGGCTGCAATTGATGGCCAAATTCCCCATACTGATCGGCCAGAACATGTATAGTTTGCATGTATAGTTTCGAAAAGTATTTTCAATAAATTCATTTATATTTTAGTTGAAGTCTGTAGACTTCACAAAGCCAAAAAGCGATCACTTGAAGCTGTCACTTGGCAGGTTCCCAACTCTGATTTGTGAACTCATCAAAATGATGTTTTCTAAATGGAAACAACAACTGTTGATCCTTCTGTGGCCATCTTTAATGGCCTTGTGTTCCTCATAACAACTTATGTATAAGGCAATCTGTGGCCTGTTGTGAACCTTATTATTCAACTAATTTTGCGAACTTTTTTATATTGATGTGCCTTTTTCCTCTGGCTTGTGAACAGTGTTCCCAGGTCAATGTATATCTTCACCCCAGAAAAATTTAAAAAACCCTTAAAATTTAATGTTTTTCTACAAAATCCCCTAAAAAAATTTTAGTGAACATTCTGCTTTAGCTTGCGAATCATTATATGTATTTTTCAGTGCATATGTTACGATTACAGGCGTATATTTATTTATTATAAATTTTCGATTTATTTGGATTCACATATTTTGAGATCTAAGTACATATTACATGGGCAGCTGGAAATTGTTATCTGCGGATCTAGAAAAAATTAAGTTTCTCCAAAAATATTAAGAGTTTCTAAGTCTTCTTCGTTCCAATTTTATCAAAGGTTCTTGGATATATTAATTTTCCCAATTCTTAAGAAACGGAAAAAATTCAAAGAAATGACCCACTAGGAAAAAATGCATTCAACTCAACAAAAAAAAAAACGTACTTGAAACTACCAGATGAACATAAAATATTTCATTAATTTCTATTATTTGAACTTTTTTCTTATATAATTATTTCTGTACTAAGTTTATCAGGCTCATGCTCTTTCTATATTATCTTTGTGATCAATATTAATTAAATTAGACAAAGAAAACATCAAAGACATTTAGCAGGGTGGACAACTAGTTGTTTCGAAGCCGCCACACTTTCTCGTCACCACCTTTTAAAAAAATTTTTCGTTTATTGAACTTTAGTAAAAAACCGAAATTCCGCAATAAAATAACCTGTTATATAATTTATAAAAAAAAAATTTTTGTTTTTTAGAAAAAAAATTTTTTTTTGAAAAAAAAAATTCTTTTTTGCAAATTCTTGAAATTTTGTGATCTTTAAAACTGCATAAAAAATTGAAAAATTAAGCAATGCCAACAAATTTTCCCGTGTATATAAAAAATTATGTTTGAAACAAAACGAGCTTTAAATGATCAAAATCTGTGGGCAACTTTTGATTTTATTCACAAAAGATGAAAAATTGTAGTTTCAACCTGTTACCAGACGAAGCCTCAAAAATTGAAAAAAATTTTTTTCTTGTTAATTAAAGTACATTTCTGCATGTTCATATAAAAAATTTTTTGTAATTATCTAACATTAAGATGTGTTAAAAAAGTGTTATGAAACCTTTTTGCATAATTTGTACTTCGCTTGAAGAGCACCTTAAATTATTTCATCAAATCAAATGACGTAAAAAGTAGCTAATTTTTTGTTCCAGTAATTGACTTATTAACACGGTGTTTCAGATACTCATTAAAATTACAAGCGGTGCACTTGAAGAAAATGTTTGTATTATATATTTTGTATTATATAATTTCAAAATCCCGGGATTCAGGGATTTGCATTTCGGGATATTCCGATTGGCATCCCTAGTTCTGGTAGACTATTTGCTTAAGAAAAATGTTTTACTAAAGTTCAATAAACGAACAATTGTTTTAGTTAGTTCAATACATGTAGTGCAACCTCCTCCATTTTTAAAATAATGGTAAATCTCGAAAATGCGAGCTAACCTAGAAAAACGGATAGCACCACTGAATTCAGCGTACCCGAATTAGGTTTAGTCACTGGGTGCCCCGTTTGTCGGCAAAAAAAAGTTTCAAATTCAAGCACAGTGTAATTATACAGAAAAGAGAGAAATGCGGTCGGGGGACCCCCGTTAGGAACAAAGTTCCTTACGTTTTTTTTTCAGCTTTGAATGTAATACAAGGTGAAATCTGTATGTTTCATTTTGTGTTGTTTTTGAAATTTTATAATTCTTTAAATTTTTGGAACGTTTTCCAACTAATTAATATTTATTGGTAGGTGTCTCCGCTGCTGTCAGCAGAGACACCGCCCATCATACACAATTGCTTGTCGACAGTACACCAATACATATAAACAGCTCACACGCTTTCGTGACGATTTCTACTAATTTCCCCGGCAAGAAATAGCTGATGGAAACTAACACATTAACAACTTAATTACTAACACATGCAAAGCAATTGTATAGGTTTCAGCGCTGCCATTACAATGATTATTTTAGTATTTTGATTTTCCCTTATTAATTTGGTAATTTCATTTGGAACTACGTTTATGCATTAATGTTTTTATAGGTTCATTTGTCCTTTTTTTTTTTGTTAATATAGTTTATTATATTCTCTTTGAATTGTTTTTTGAAAATTTTCTTTTTTTTATTTATCAATACAGAAATTAATAGCATTACATGTAATATTGTGGGCATTTTGCAAAAAAGATTTTGAATGATCACTTTGCTGAGGTGGTAACGCTGGTTCAAAAAAGATATCACACTTACACGAATGTTTACATCAGTTTTTTCATTTTGCCCTTAAGAAAATGATAGAAACGCTGATGTATGAACCCATCAGCAGTGTCGGGTCTTGCAGGGTCCACTACCAGCAAGCCGCGTTAAGGAACTTCGTTCCAAAAATGAAGTTAAAAATATTAATTTAGGTCCATAAGTTTATTTGAGACTAAATCAAACATTCATAACAACGAAGAAAATACTAGAGTACAACGAAACTTAAAACTACAATATTTTGTAATAATAAATATTATTGATTTACAGTAACAAACCTGTTGGTTTATATGAAATTCGAATCAACATTTAAGTAACAAGTGATTGCTCCCGACACAACATTTATATTTAGATATAAAAAGAAAATGTGCTTAATAACTAAACTTAATGCTAAAAAAAATAATTATATGAAACACAAACAAAAAAATAAAAAATATTAACAAAATTAACCCCTGTGGGCACTTGTAATTTTTGATACATAAAATTTCGGTAATAGTTTATTTATTTACATATGCAGTTTCATGTTCCACATGACCCAAGGGTGAGTAATAGTTGGTATTGAGCCAATTCAAACCGACTTAAACTCGTTTAAAATATTTTGAATTACAGCGTTGTCTAAATTATGCAAAGAGTCAATAAAACGTTTCATTAAATCAAACCCATACGAGGCGAAGGGCTCAACTTTCGCTAAATTATATTTATATATTTCTTATGAACCCGCTCAAAGTGCTTATCAACACAGAGTCTAACCGTCTAATTCATAAAAATTATAACAGGTTTATAAAGCTCTTATTTGACAGATTTTCCATACAAATATGTCAAATAAGACTGTTTATAAGTCTGTAATAATTTTTATGAATAAGGGGGTAAGAATTTTATGCTCAAACATTTCAAATTCCTTCATAGCAGCCGGCGAAATTGAAAACCATATCGAAAACGCATACATAATCACCACTCTTATACAGTATTTATCGGATATAAGAACATCTCATATAAGAACAAAACGCTTATAAGAAACATTTGCAAAAACACCATATCTTTTTAGTGTTTTTCTAACAAAAAAAGTTTCATATAAGAAAAACGCTTATAAGAAAAAAACTGATAAAAGAACATTTTTCTTGAACACCAAAACCACAAAATGTATAGAAAAAGAATTTATATAAGAAACTTTCAAGGGCAACACTGAATTTATGTAGTTTGCATGGACAACTCTGTTTTCTGACAGTTTTACAACAACAACAACGTTTTTTTTTTACTTTTAGTGCTCATGAGAAGTTTTTGTTTCTTGCCTCGTAAATAAATAAATAAATAGTACAAAATGAATTATGTACTACATATAATTTTTTTTTTTTTCAAATTGAAGTTGTCTAGTTTTTTATATCTATTTACTAAAGGGGTTAATAAAATAAAATTTGATTTGTTTTATTTTTCTATTTACATACATACATCTACGTATATACATAAAAAGGTAAAAAGCTCGTTTATTCATATAAGAAACAAATGCCTTATGGCCATAGCTACTTATATAAGAAACAAGTTTCTTATATAAAATAATTGTATATAAGAAAGAAACGCTTATAAGAAATTTTTTTCGTGGATTTTTCAAGTTTCTTATATCCGACAAATACTGTACTTAATTTAGAAATTAACAATTTCGTCTCCTCTTCTCGTAAATATTTACACCGGTATTCATAAAAACTAAAACGTTGCTCAAATACATTTTAGAAAAAATTTTATATGAAAAATTTTTTGTAAAATGTGTTTCAACAATGTTTTATTTTTTATGAATACCGGTGTTACTATATATAAATTCCAAAGTAAATTTTGATTTGTCGAGCTCTGCTTAGAGAAATTCTTGCGTGACGATTAAATTTAAAGAGTTTATTAAAATAAATTCCTAAATATTTAAGATTGTCGCCAACAGAAATATCGTGACCATCAAGGGATAATTTAATTTAGGTCCGAATATGAACGTTTTTAAAAAAAAATATTTAAAACGAAAAGTATTGAGTAACAAAAATTAGTAGAATACACATGCACCGATTTACTACTACGCGTATTTACAGCTCCAGCAGCGCTGGCACAGAAATAGTTGCACTATTCAAAAACAAACCACTCACTTAAGACTGACTTGCAGTCAAAAAAGAGCTCAGTGGTGAAAATATTGGTTTCTTATGAGAAAATAATAATATATTTAGCAGCTACAACAAAGAAAAGAACTTATGAATTGTAAGACTCGCGCATGCGTAACGTTTCTGAAGAATATACATACATATGTATGTTTACTTTTATGTGCAAGAACTAAAAGCATTGCATCTAAGCTTTTTGTATACGCTTAAGTTTTGTCTTGAATAAATATTTTTTTATTTTTTAGATATATCAAAGATAATACAGCCCATCCTTTAATAGTGTCCGGCCCAAATGGTTGTGGTAAAAGTGTATTTATATCAAAAATTGTGGAAAATATTCACAGATGGAAGCCGGAACTTAATTTAGTACTTAGGTAAGTACTTCTCTAACTAAGCAAATACTGGTTTCTTAAAATTGTTTATGCCTTTCACCCTCATTAGATATACAAACCTTGGGGCTAGATCTTCCGATCTGGTATCGGTATTGGGCTCGATAGCATCTCAAATGTCCATTTTAGCTTACGGACATGAACTGCGAATGGAACACGTAAGTACTGATTATAAATCATCGTTTTTTATTGAAAGTTGTCTGAATTGAGAGTGCACAAAGGAGAAGCGTGTTCTATATAAATTCGTATCTAAATTAATTAATCAATAGTTCAGTGATAAGGCATCATGCCAAACGATATTTAAAATATGTAAACAAATATGTTTAAAAACGAATTGTAAAACAAGCAAATACTTTAAACATACTGAAAATATTACGTTACGTTTTCAACCTTTAATAAAAACGGTTTTTGCGAACTCTTTAATTGCGAACGGAAAACGCACTCTGCATTTTATTTACAGCACTTGCAATTCAGTTCAATTTTTAGCCGTCTGCTAAAAACACTTTTTACGCTGTTATGCCACTACTGTAGAAATTCAGATTCACTCCCTGTCGGACATTGAGTAGTCGACTACTAAAATAATTAACTTTACGTTAACTTTCATGGACTAGCTTCAAATTAGCTACCATACAATCGATTTGTAATTCACTTTTTGTGTACTGGCTATAAGCTAGCTGAAACGTAGTGCAGAGTTAACCCAAAATTCAAATACTAACATACACACATTTACGGTAAATAACTCTTTAATTAAATTGCCTATTGTCGCATTCGTTTTAAATGTTGCGATGGCTGAGTGAGTATGTTGGCTGCTCACCAGTCTTGAGGCTTAGTGGTTCGATTCCCACCAGAGGCTAACAAAAAAAAAAAAAAAAAGTAGGATGAAATTTAATTTAATAAAATATTACCACCGAAAAATGTAAAATCAGCCTTGATTTGTACATTTTTTTCTGTGGGTACTGACTTTTAAGTAGCTAACTTTAAGTTAGTTGAAAAGTAATGCAGCATCGGACAATTGACTACTTCCTAGGACATCACCATGTTAAAATAGTCAGTTGTTTGCATTGAGAAGTAATCTAGGCCTACACCAGTACCTGTTGCGAAATAGTTAGCTGTAAGTTAGCTTAAAGTTAGCTTGGTTTCCGACAGGGCAGTTAACACACCATTTACACATGCAAGTAACTTATCGCAAGTTGTGTGTACATATTAACAACCAATACACTGACAGAGACAATAAAAGCTGTTGCTACTTGCTTGATTGTTTACACAGGCAAGTGCAAGATCATTTTCAAAATGTCGTCACAGAAAATGGTCTTAAAGAAAACTGCTTTACTTTACAAAATAAAAGAATTAAATGAAAATAATTATAAGGAAAAAAACTACAAAATCGCTAATACAATTTTTATATTTCAAAATCATTATTTTTTGCCTTTTTTGTGTATTGTTTATTCTATTTTTCGGCCGTCTACATGACTTTTAAATGGCTGGGTTACCAAAGTATTGTCATACGAACTGTTATGGAGAAGCAAATTATGCGAATAGATGGTAAATTTATATGAAGAATCCATAAAAGCCATTTTTTACTTCAACTTTTTTTTATATTTTATCTTATTTTTCGGAATGTAAGATAAAAAAAAAATCATTCCTTGTAAGTTATCTATTAAAATTAATATATGAGGTAACACTGTTTTTGCTTTTTGTCATTTTACCGACATGCAAGTAAAAAAAATTACTGGCAATCAAAATATGTAGTTTGCAAGTGAACTTACAACTTGCAGAAGTATGTTGGTATTAGTAAAAAAAATCTCTATGTATTGAGTTACTTGCACTTGTACTTGCCTGTGTAAATGGAGGGTGAAACAAGACTATCTGAACGCAAACATTATGCCGCTATTTATGCATAATTGCCGACTTCCAGAACTTTCTAATTCGAGATCCATTTTGTACTAATGACTTGTGCGCCATCAACGGACAAAATGATTTCGAAAGTTCTAAGGCAACAACCTTTGTGCTAAAGCTTAAGAAGTGGCAGCACTTTGCGAGATCCTTTTAGAACAGTCGATAGACGACCGTGTACTTCAATTGCATGGTGGTGTTTTCCTTTGTTTAGTATAGATGTCGCCTACAGCAATGCTACTCAATTACCTGTATTGGATTAACCCATGGACGCACCACTAGCTATAATTTGTAACAAGTTTATTCATTTACTTAATCAGAAACATACATAGAAGCAAGTTCTTCTTAGACTCCATCGTCCGAACCGGAAAATGGATGTAGTATAAATTCAATTAGAAGACCAATATGGAACTCAGGGGACACATTGGGTTTGTTGAACAATGTTTTCTTTATATCATAACAGACTTAACAAAACGTTTTAGAGTTGCAAACGGAACTCACCAGAGTTGCCTTTCATGTTTCGGGATTAGAGAACACAAACAAATATTAATCATCGAAAATCACTCTATTGTTTTTCAAAAATATTCCCCATGAAAATCTATACACTTTTGCAAGCGTTTGAACCAATTGTCGAAGCACTTTTGCCGCTCTGGTTGAGGTAACTCCAAAACATGCATTCTGAATGCAGCAACCGCTTCTTCAGGTGTCGAAAAACGTTGACGTCTCAGTCTATTTCTGACGTAGGGAAGTCAAAAAAAGTAATTCGATACCAAATCAGGACTAAACGGCGAATGAATCATCAAATAGATGTTTTGGGTACCTAAAAATGCAGTTGTTTAAGTCGATGTGTGAGATCTCGCATTGTCGTGGTGAAGAGTGATCCGTCTTCAGCGCTTGGCTGATTTCTTGAAAGACAACTGGCAAACAAATCGTTGTGTACCACTCAAAATTCACTGTTCTGTGTTGCTATAGTGGTATCGTTGCGATATGTCCAGTTTTTCCAAAAAAAAAAAACAAAAAAAAAACACGCGATCATTTGCTTGGAAGTTCTTTGGGCGCGAACAATTTTTGCTGGATTTTGCTCATTTTGAAACCGCTACACAATCGATCGGTTGTTTACTTTCGGGCTCATACGCATAAATTCACGATTCATCATCTGCCACGACGTCGTAGACGTGCTTCGAATCACCGCGATCGTATTTTTTGGGCATTCCTTTCGATCAATTGACACGAGTCTTTTTATGAGCAATTAACAAATTGTGTTTTCTTGACAGTCAAATGTTTATTTGGCAATATTGAGTGTACAGTGGTCCTACTAATGCCTAAGGTAGTCTTAATCTCTCGATACTTCGCATGACGATCTTGCAATATCAGTTTGAGTAGAGCATCAATGGTTTTCGGAACAACAACAACAACTGATTTTGGCCGACCTTCACGGAATTCAAGATTGAATTCACCACACCATCGATAGACACTGCTCTTTGGTGAAGCTTGAATGCCAAAAATTTAATTAAGTTCATGCACTGTTACTGAGTTAATCCACGTCGAAAGTTGTAAAAAATAATAGCGCGAAAATATTCACGAGTTAATTGCATTTATGGGCCAAGATGAATCTTTTAGGTTACTGTAAACAACACAAATAGCGCTCGTGTGTCAAAATGTTGTGAATACGTATAACTTCAGATTGCCACCCTCGTATAATTATATTTTTGAAGAGCTAGAGCTTGCACTTAATAAACTAAAGTCTTTTGGCTGTAGCTTTTCGTTGGCGTGTACGCACTCGCATTTAATAGAATGCTTTTTTGCTAACAATAATTTGATGGAGTGCCCTTCGAACAGTCTCGAGGCACCAGGTTCAATTCCTGCCAAACACAAGCTTCCTGCTTTGCAGACAAGCAAAAAATCTTCACAGTTTTTGGGTTGTTAAAAAATATACTTTAATGTTCAAAAATGAACTTAATTATTTATTCGCTATAAGAGTATTGAAATGTATTATTTTATGAGTTGATTAGCATCCGGTGCCGCCGAGATGGCGCCGAGGCGGCGCATAAACGGCTGAAAAAGGCAGAAAACATTTAGAGGTATATTTTTAGACGTAAAATTAAAAATACTTTAGTGTTAAGTGAGACATCCTTTGCATATTTTTAATAGTTAAGAGGCACAAACAGCTTGACAAAATAGCGTTGCATAAAATTACGATGTAAAATATTTCGATATCTCTTGTCTTCTCACATTCGTAGACTCTCGAAAACTATTCCCAAGTGATACATGACATCATCAAGAGCAACAAGTGCTTCTTTGTAATTATAATCGATTCCATTGATGACATTATAAATGGACTCAATTTGGAGTGGCTTCCCATAAATTTGAGCAGCACGTGCAAGATAATTTTGTCCTTAACAGAGAACAGCAATGAAGAGAATCCATTAACTGAAAAACTGATTGAAACTGGAATTCCAAATAGATGTTTCATCAAAATGAAACAATTTAGCGAACGCCAGTGGCAGGATATACTGAGTTCGGGTGGTGGGGAGTTCTATGCTGCAAATGGTGCTATCAAAATGCCACAAGAGTGGAAGATGCTGCATGGCAAAACTCCATTCCACGCCAAATCATTGTGGTGGTTAGCTTGGCTTGGACACACATCAATATCTATGACAGACATATCTGAAATGCTGGGCAAAATTCTGCAGGTCATGGAATTGAAATTTTCAAGCGATCATGCCGAAGTACTGATGCTTATTTTGGCGCTGTCCGAGTGGGGAATCAGAGAGAACGATTGCATCGACATTTTTCATAGGATAAGCCAAATTGATGCGCAGGTCGCATTTAGAATTTGGTCGAAATTTTGTTGGCTCATGGGTCCAATGCTTCTCTCAATACGAAACATTCGAATAGCTGATAAATCCTTTCGAAATGCCATTCTTGCAAAATACAAAAGCAAGCACGCGCATGTCCATCAAATAATAAGAGAGTATTTTGACAGACAGGAAAGCTTTTTCACTGGTGCAAAGGATATCAATCCCATGTAAGTTGATTTGTTGATCTGCTGATCTCAACATTCGTGCGCGAGTTTATTTTACTTTCATGTTTATTTTCAGCTATAACTATCAAAAATTTTTAAAGTTGCCTTACCATCACTTCTGTAACGTTATGGAAGACCATTTAGGACTGAATAAAATTGAAATACTTTTTCATTGTTTCTACTTTACGGAGCTGCAGTGGATGGCCGATAAAGTGCATGCCACTGGTCCAGCTCATCTCATGAACGACGTGCTGGTTTCCGAGAAGTTATCTGGGCTGGCAGACCAGCCTTACGTTCACATTCGGCTGCTAAAAGACTTTCTCACCAAGTATATGCATGAACTAAATTACGATGGCCATCAGTTTTTTACGCTCATAAAATTCTACATGAAGAATCGCATACGAGAAGACCCAACTCTAAATGATGACCAAATAATTCGTTCCTGGCTTGAGTGCACAAACGAATTGGAGATTCCATTCTTAGATATAATAAATACAAATTTTGGAGCCGAGCTTGAAAATGATAAGAGCAGCTACGATGCCATCGTTAACCTGCCACATTCTGGATTTTTTGTCGCATCAATTAACACAGAGAAGGAGGAAATTTGTATATGGGATGTTAAACGTTGTGCCAGAGTTCGAACCCTACAGGGAATTCCTCAACCAACAGCAATGTGTCCGTTTGGCACGTACAATGCAGCGGTTCTATGTAGAAGAGAAATAAAAGTCATTAATCTGGATGATGGCAACTTCAAGGTACATTTTAGCATTAAATAATAGCTGTGATCCCGTACCGGGGTTGTGCAGATTTCAGTTAAATGAAAGAAAACGAGAATTGCTCTCAACAGTAAAACCAAAAACTTAACACAGGCAATACTTTGAACATGTAATACAAGTTGAAACGTAAATTTTAGGAAAACTTGTAATATTCCTCTCTTCTATTTACAATACGTGTATCTTTGTCAACACTGGTTTGTAAAAAAATATTATAGAAGGCTATTGTTTTCGTACTTTTTAGGGTTCCGTACTCATCAGAGTGAAACAGAAAACTATTACCGTCACAGCGTCCATTCTCCGAAACGGTAAGAGCTAGAGAGCTGAAATTTTCACAGGATGTTGTTGTAGCGGCAAGGTACAAATACTTAAAACAGCAACAAGTCGAAAACTACCAGGTGTCCCTTTATAACGTAACGTAACAGTTAGCTATAACTCTCGAGCCGTAAGAGACAACAACAAGAACTAGTCTAAAACTATTAGGCATCCTCTTTTTCTGGCCATAAAAAAGTCTGTTACCATCACGCGATAGTAACTGCTTGGCCGACTTTTTGGGGAAATTTTAGAATAAGAAGTCAGGCTTTGAAAAGTTTGTAGAGGGGGTCGTGAACCTCACAAAACTGAAGTCAAAGTCTGCCAGAGACTTTTAGTTTATTAATAATTCCATGTTGAAGTTGCGGAATTTACTAAGAAAAATATGAAAATGTTGGTAAAACCGTGCTGCCAGAGGAAAATTTTTGCACAGAACATAAAATCGCGAATTCATAAACGGTTTCAAGCATCCAAAATCGTATGTTTTTACATTTAATTCAATACTTTTTTTCAGAGGTATGCAAAATTTGTTCTTGACAACTAAGGGATTTTCTCCTCGATGGTATAACCAACATCGGCTTCGTGTACAAAATCTGTAATCATCTGGCAGCATCTTTTTACATTTTACGGCGATTGGTACCATTATACTAAAGCCGACCCGACTTTATTTTTGAAAAAACACGGCTATCGCTTGTGGATTTTCGGCAATACTGCTCGTTCGGCAATACTGCCGTGGTGAAAATGCTCCGGGTCTGAAGCTTAGTTTCTTTGTAAACTCACCATTCCCTTCTGCGAATTGGCTGCGCTTAAAATATATGTACATATATTAGGTTTCAGCTCTAAATTTAGACAATAAAGCCTTTGGATTGTTTAAAATCAAATTTTCGTTCAAAGCTCATATCAATGCTGTTCGTGAGATGTGTATTTGTTGGGCAAGACGAGGTGAACGGACCTTCCGTCCCATTACGGCGTCCTACAGTAATGTTTTGCGGAAAACGAATTCAGCGAGCATGTGCAAGTGTTTTCACATTTCCTGCAGACATGGTCTGAAATTTGCGCATTAGTTTTACGCTTGTGGACACATTGGGCTTTTATTCTGATTAAAAAAAAATCACGAAGTTCATTTTGATTAGAACTTGAATTCGAATTAAGAAAAAAGCTTTCCTACGTCTGGTGCTTGGTATCGCTAATGAGGGTTTCACGATGCGTAGTGCAACTGTGAACAAAAATACTCAACTTTTTTCACACAACAACAAAATGCATGCGCTTGCACAATAAAAAACAGATTCATGCCAATTAAAGCTAAGTTTTTTTCAACAAATGCCATCATATACTTTAATATGAAAATAAAAGAATGCATCGCATTTATATATAGGGGTCTTTCAAAAAACAAAATAAGATCGGCAGCGGGTTGTAACACAAAAATAAAGTGGGCGACGGCTGCGTGCCAACTTGGCGCCGATGGACTTCGCCCTCTGTGACATTTCGTGCCTTATTATTTGCATATTACAGTAGCGTTATTTAAAGTTTTGAAATACATAAAAGAATTTAGCCAAAAAAGAAGTAACAGTTGTGTTCTTAAAAATAAAATAAAGAATTTGTTAACTAAAGCAATGAACTTTCACTCCATCAACAAGCAATGAATACAAGAAAAGACCCGGGGATAAACCAAACAGATTGTGCAGATTTGCACAAAAAAAACGGTGCTCTCACGATCAAACGTAAAGTTTGCACTAAGCATATTTGCACAGCTACCATCGTGAAACCCTTTAATATTCTTTAAACAGTTGATTGTTTAACAATTTGCACAAGCTAGCGAAACGAAGAAAAGTGTGGACTATTTCGTGCAAGAACAGTATTCTCTCTCAAATTGTCTCTTACTTTTGGAAACTTTGAGCACTGGAACAGTTTCTCACCAGTTGAGTACGTGATCCCGTACTAATCTGTTTATGCTTTATTTTTCTTTCTGTGCATTTGGTAAGATTAAAACACAATTTAATATTAATAATTTTTAATAATTTTTAGGTTGCTCTAAAGGGCGTTATGAATCAAAAGATGCCATATTTCGGGTTGCATGATCAAAAACATTTGGTATGTTTGTCACGTAATAGAATGTATGTCAACCTGATGAATCTGGAGACGGGAGACTGTGTTACTACATTCAAAGCTGGTGAAGATCGTTTTCTTAACTCTCTATTGGTGTCCGGGGATGGAAGGTATGAATGATTCAGCAATACTCTGACCTGTACATATATTCTTGTGTAACCCATTTTTATTACACCTGTCAGCAAAGTGACAATAAGTAATTTGATATACTTAGTTAGAGTGTTAATTATGTTAAATCAATACTTAAGATAGCTTGTTAGCCTTATTTTGAATTCTGAGTGAACATCACTCATAATGCGAACTCTCCATCACAAATTCGTACAAAAAGGTATTTTGAACTCTGACGGATTCGAAGTTGGTGTTGCCATCCTCTTGACCTAAGTTCAAATTAGTATAGCCAACTTTTTAAATGAAAAACAGATGCTTTTTGTTTACATTCTAAGGAACTTTAAAAATATTTTTCAAAAAATAAAACTGAAAAACAATTAATTCGATTGCTGCAGCCGTTTCAGTGACGGAAGAGGAATCTTAAAACAAAAACTGTTAGCGAATAGAACGCAAAGTCTTGAGGGGTGGTTAGAATTCCCTTGATTTGGTTTACAAGGCGTAAGTTGTTAAAACAAATCACCAATTATGAAAATATGTACATACCTATGTTTGTATGTATGTTCTTTCCAATTCCAATTTTCCATCCTTCCGGCTGAACAAATCTGCACAATTCGATTTGTTGCAGAAGGTGGCTATCAGCATGATGTTGGAAAAGATATGGTTGCTGCAATGGCTTTTTCGTGTACACATTTAATTCCATACATAAAAGATGTTTTTTTTTTTTTTTTCTTTTTTGTTTATATGGTTAATTATTTTCTCAGCTGTTGCAAATGGTGTATATGAAGCGTTTTTTTTTTTATCACGTAAAATCAGCAGTTAGTTTGTGTTACTTCTTTTGTTTCAAATCATGGCAAAACAAATAATTATTTTTAAATATGCTAATAAATTATTAAAGAAATATATATATACATATATTATAACTACATACTTAAAAATAGTCGTAATACCAATCTCCCGAATTTCGAAAATTTCGGAAGAATTTCGTAGCTACGTCGGAATTCATAATAAGATTTTTACGAAGGAATTCCGTCGGAGCCTTACACCGGTATTCATTAAAAATAAAACATTGTTGAAACACATTTTATAACAAATTTTTCATAAAAAATTTTTTTGAGCAACGTTTTAGTTTTTATGAATACCGATGTTAATTTATAAAAAAAATATTTATGCATTTTATTTAATTTGTTTCTCCAAACAATTAAAAGGAATGAAATGTATAAAACTTTTTACGAACACTGCAGAGCTCATAAATTCAGGTTTTTATGTATGGAATTCGTAAATGTATGTAAATATATAACAATCAACAATTTTTTCGAGAATGCTTTAAAATATTTTTTCACACTAATTTCCAATTTTTCTTTTACTTTCCGCAAAACATTTATTTCTTCTATGTTATTGTTTATTCTTTGAAACAGCTGACAGCTGAACTACTTGCCCACACTAGCCCAAAGAAAAATTACCTCCTGTTTGTTGCAAGAAGAAGAAGAAGAAGAAGCATAATGTTCTCTCACAAATGCTCTCATTTGCCAAATTTTAAAGTACGGGAACGCATTTCGTGCAAAGTAGAGTAAAGATAAGAGTTTAACTTCTGGCATTGTAAATTACAAAATTATGCCTTAAATTTACAAATTGAATTTTTCATCCGTCGAACCAGCACAGTACTCACCGATTGCATTTACATTTGTACATGAAGAGAGCTTGTGTGAAACATGTGAATGACCTAATCTCTATTTTGATCGAGAAACAAAAACAGCTGAAACTATTAGCGGTAATCATTCTTCATTGCACATCTACGATTTCACCACATACATATAGTTTTTGCTGCCTGAGTGACTTTTTCAAGTGCTTAGCAAACTCGTTATAACAGCTGATTTTAGAATAAAAGGAAACATAAATTAAACCAATTCCTTTACTTAATTAATATTAATAGAAAAAGTGATGCTTAAGCAAATCGTTTTAAAAATTAAGATCCACATACAATTTTTTCTAACCATGGAAGCAGGTGCAGCCATTGCACAGACTGTGGCCATTGTTAAGAATTTGTTGAAATATTTTATTAAAAATGTACCATAGTTGAATTAATTTCTCATTTTTACGAGGTTTTAGAAAGTAAAAAGCCGAACTAAGCACCGAGGAATAGTTGACAGTTATGAAAGTTTGACTTAAAGTTAGATTGATGAAAAACAGAGAGAGAGAGAGAGAGAGAGAGAGAGAGAGAGAGAAATCACATAAACACCGCAAATCATGCTTTTAGCAAAAATTTTAATATTTCATTTATATGTTCTGGATGCTCGTTCTTCGACCTTTTTTTATTTAACTTTATTTGGTTTGTTAATTGAAATATCGTATCGAAATATTGAATAAACAATAAATAGAAAGTATATTTATTAAAAATAAAGTGACCTTGAGCTCAATTAATAAACCAAATAAAATGAAATATTTCATTTATAATTAATTTTTATTATTCCAACTTTTTCTTATATAATTATTTTTGTATTAAGTTTATCAGGCTCTATATTATTTTTATTTTATTTTTGTGATTGATATTAAATACGCTATGAATAAATATATAAAAATAAAATAGAATTGGTGTGTTTGATATAATTAAAAATTTAGACAGAAAATAGACAACAACTTGGGTGGCTGAGTGGTAGGGTTGTCGCCTTAGAAACATGAGCCCCTGAGTTCAAGGACAGGTGCTGACTAGAAAGTGTGGCGGCTTCGAAACAGCTGCTAAATGTCTGTGATGTTTTCTTTGTCTTATTTAATTAATATCAATCACAAAAATAATATAGAAAGAACTTGAGCGAGATACACTGAATAGAAAAATAATTATTTCATTTATATTTTTAAATTTCAGAATACTTGTTTGTGGCGATGAAACTCAGAAACCATTTCCTCTCTTAGTGTGGCACTTAACGCAGCGAAAGCTTCTTTACGACTTGCGAATACCACACCATGACTTTATAACTTCATTGTCAGCCATAACACATGAAGGCTCATATGTTTGTGTGGTTGCTAAGGAGCTAAATGAACCAACACCAAATTTCATAGTTGTTTACGACTTGCAAAGTGGCACCCTGTTTAAGAAATGGAAGCCAACATGTAACACAGTCTCACTGGCAATTTCGCAAGTGAATGCTTGTGTCATTGCCGGCCTTGAAGATGCAAAAATTCTTATTTGGGACTTGGTGACGGGCAATTGTAGATCCACACTTATAGGGCACAACGCTCCGGTGACTAGCCTTAAGATTGATCCCATGGGCAAGGTGCTCATGTCAACAGACAAAGAAGGTCGCGATAATGCTCTCCGTCTGTGGGAGCTCAATACAGGTAAGGCTGATTTGCATAATCAATTTCTATTAAAAAAAACTGTTGTAAGTCGCTTAATAATTTTTAATAAATCGTATGTGGCGCAAGCACTGCTATTTCTACTCTCCTGGCGATAGTCGATGTTGCCAGTTCTGCTACAGTATATTGTATAAGTAGGGTTCACCCTCTGAATGCTTGTTTGAAATAAACTTGTAAAAAGTTGATATTTGTTTGGCGAACAATACATAATAAGGATTCTCGTAACCACACCACGTTGTGATAATCATCACTGCAAAACAGGGTGATTATCACAATTGCCACTTTCTGCAAGAATTACTAAAAACTTTTGGTGACAATTACGACTTAAATAATTAGCAGAACACTTTAAGCTTTAACTGTTCCCATCGCAAGCAAATGACGTAACTACGATTATCAGACGCCAACTGTCATACTTCTTCTTGCTCTTACACTGAGTTACACGATCAAGTTTTGATATCAAGTTTTTTGCACACACTGCTGTCAAAATTCAATAAAATTGATAGCTGTGACGTAGGCTGCACGCAATTTCATAACAATTCGTTTTCAAGATGCCGTCAAGAAGAAAATTAAAAATAGCTGCTTCATTAAAAGTACTATCAGAAATAAAGAAAATAAAAGAAGAAGAACAAAACCGGAGGACAGAAAGGATATACTGACGATATGACGCCACATTCATATTCCACAGAACTTCGTGGCTTCTGTTTGGCTCTATAAGTCGCAGCACATCATTATATTTGTTGGTTTTACGACTCTACGGAGTCGTCTCGCCGGTCATAGGTTGAGGAGCCTCCTTGGCTGAAACGTACTATAGCTGTGGTTGCTACCATAAGTTCGCATGGAAGGGAACGTAGGTAGCTATACTGATCATAGACCCTCGGGTCTGTGTTCGGTCGCCCAAATGGGCCCGTAGTGCTGTTGCTAAGCAACAGACGCGTTGGTTCAAGGACTGATGCTCTTCGGGACTTCGGGCTACTACCACGGTAGTGGTAGTATATCCTATTGCCGTCTAGGGAATTGCAATGCAGCAGAGGTTAGATAGCTCAACTCCTTAGCAAGGAGTTTTGTTATGGCCAAGTAACGTAACAAATAAATTGCTACCCGAGCAGTTTCCTGATTGCACCACGTGGTTTGACCACCGTCACGTTGGGCCGAAAACCAGGTACTGACGTAAATCATTCCACATCTGTCATAACAAGTTTATAAACGGTTTATTTCTTCTTTTTTTTTTGTTTTTTGTTTTTGAAGTCTTCCATTTTACAAGTGCATTTCTGAAAGAAAAACCCGAGTGAAATTCCTAATTTTTAAATATAGAATGCGTAAATTTGTACAGTATTTTTCGGTTAATTGCACATCAAAATTTGCACAATTTTTTGTTCAATTAACCGGGGAACCAATTAGCCGATACCCGTTTAATTGAAACAATTCGTTCAATTACAAGAACCCTATTGAATTGAACAGTTTGTTCAATTACAGAAATCACGCATAATTGGAACTATGTACTAATGAATTAAAAGAAATCGCATATGTGCACTTTAAGTTTTTCAAAATAATTTTTTTTTACCTTAAACGAAAAAAAAAAATGCAAGTAACAGCAAAAAATGTACATATATGTGTATAGTAGAGATGCCACCCAGTGTTTTTCACAAATGATGTCAAATATGTATGTGCAAAAATGCCAGATATTTTTCAATGCAATTAACCGGGTAAAAGTAAGAGGAAATTTATTTTTGATGACATGAATTTTGAACGAATTAAGCGGGAAAATTAATTAACCGGGTTCAATTATCCGAGGATATTCACATGGTGTTCGTATGCAATATTTTTTTTTGCCCGATCATGTGGTTCAATTAAGCGTGGAAACCAATTAACCGTACTGTAATATATACCCACGCAAATACTTCCATATGCCTGTTCATACACATACATATGTTCCCAATTTTTCCCTCGCAGTTTTTATGTCAAGGAAAATTTTGTACTTAATACGATAAAAGCGAAAAAATATTCCCACGGATTTATTCCCCCCCACTTTTCAGTTGTCACCATCGTAGTCAAATCTATCCTACTTCACAGAGCTCTCGCTAGTATATTGCTCTTCGACATCAATTATCTGATTCTTCGTAGACATTTGACATCTTCTAGACCTAACAGCTAGATAAAGATGGTTAATCATATTCAGTAGTTGTTGACAGCGAGAAATTGAGTGCCAAAATGTTTACGTTTCCTTAATGTGACGACGATGACGACAACTGGAATAGGGAGTATTACACCTACATAATTGAAGTAATATTTTGTTTTTGAATTTTAACTATTTTTAATGAAATTTTTTTTGCTTATTTCTACTTTACAGGAAAATCATTGGCTGTGTTTAAGCCTCCTGGACAAATTACAGCATGCGAAGTTTTACCAAACTGTACTTATGTTGTTGTAGCACTTGCCAACAAAAGTGAACTCTTAACGTTATCCTTGAATAATTTTGCCATGGACTTGACGCCAGATGACAGTCTTTATGTATTATATGGCAATCAGGATAATCAAAACAAAGTTTTCCAACTAAACGCTGCACCAAATTAAAATATTTTTTTGTTGATTTCGACAGAAAATCTCTCACAATTCATTGAGCAATTAGAAAATTTAAAATTTATTCAATAATAGGTTTAGCAATAATTTATTTTAAAATTCATGTACTATGTAAGTCTAATTTACACTTCTATCTTCCATCACCGAAACATTTGCTTAGCAGTGTCTGTGATTAAACTTGATAAAACTTGAAGCACAACAATTTTAGCAATGCTATAGACACTTCAATTGGTTTCCTTGGTTTGAAAATTCTGACCTGCGCCTGCTTGGCATTAAGGCCGAGTCACATAGAAGCCGGCATAAGTTTCCAACTAATGTCGCTTTCTTTTCTGATCGAGACTGCTGGCCTTAGAGGCCTATCCTACACAATCGTACGATTCATTCACTGGAAATTGCTAGATAAATCTGTCCTACACAGCAAGAAAATGCTGGTACTAAATTTAATTTTTTCATGCTTGATTTTAGTACGACGCTCACTTCTAAATTTCAGTACGCATAACACACAAGTTTGCTGAAAACAAACTGAGTAGGGACTATTAAAGAGAATGAATCCTGTTATGGCTGAAAATGAGTACGAAATTCTTGGGTGTATACGAAACCAGCACTTGTATATATATGTATTGTATTTTGTTTCACTTTTGTAGTTAGTGCAATACATGCTACAACCAAACCGTTAATCATCTGACTACTTTAGGTTGTCAAAAGAATGCAGAGTTGAAAGGCAGCCAAAACGAGACAGCAAATCCATGCAAGCTCTGTTCATCTATCTTCTATAAATGCAGAAGCAGCGTCTTTTTGACAGTTTACAGAAGTTGTACAAAAACAAAATGCATGTTATTTTTTTATTGAAGTTGTTCTTTTTGGTGGGGCAAAGGTTACCTTATTAGTTGTATCATGGTGCAATAGCAATAGAATTAGTAGAGTGACTGCAATGGCAGCAGTTGGATTAGAGACAAAATAATTTATAAATTGTTATTGAATAAAGTAAAGGAACTAAAGGGTATAATTTCTTGTACAAATTTTGTATTGATAGGCTGCACAAACATCGAATCAAGTGCATATTCCTCACACGCAAAACAAATTCAAGCCTTCCGAACTCAAATCAATCCCAATCAGTGGCATAAGTATGGTAAGTAAGAATGTTTTTAAATCAAGTATCAAGTGCAGATTTTTGCTTTAATCAATCCGAAATGAGGATTGAATAGGGCTAAAATCAAGCCGAAACTGTGATTGAACATGCCTAAAATTAAGTATTTAGCGCTTGAATAATCCATCTCCAAAGCAAGCACAACATACTTGATTTAAGGAAATCCGTACTTACCGAACTTCTGACACCGCTTGCGATTGATTTAAATACAAATGGGTTGAATTGTTTTTTCTGTGTACTGCTGTGCCAGCAGCTTCGAGCAGGCAACTCTGTTCGCCTAGAGAGCACAAAGATGGCCAAAACAAGATGGCAAACCAAAAAAACTCTGTTCGTCTCATTTTTGGAAACGTTCTAGAATTAGTAAACAAAACAAAAGAAAAGTGTTTTTTTCAGTTCCTCTTTATTCTACTTTGTGATTTTATGCTGTAAAAAAGATGGTGGGTTTTGTTAAAATTATTTAAATAGTAAAAACGAGTTTTAAATTGTGTTTTTCCTTGATAATAACAAAAAATATATAAATATACATAAATAGCTTCTTCTTCCAAAATATTGAAGTAGCTGGGTAAAGGCGACATATGAACCCGGCGACATTTGTAGTGTCAATTGTGTTTATAGCATACTTTATATATTTCATAGCATATTTTCCGGCAGAAAAGATTCCTTTAACGGTAACCATAAAAAAAATTAGTTTTCGCCACTACAACATGGGCTACCGTGCAGCATGCAAGTGAACTGTTTGTTACTCAAGAAGACGAAGTTTTATATTATGTTTCACGGGCTACCAGACCTATAATAATAGGTCCCGGTGTGCTACCCGAGAATGCAGAGAAACAGCACTAAACACCATCTACTGGGTTTGGTTTTAAAAAGCCGGATGAAAGAATCCATCCATGTAGTGTCAGTCTTCCTAAATATATCACTCTTATATTAGAAAGAAAGGAGAACGGATGAGGAAGTGTTCGACACTCTCTTCCTGCTCTTCATTTCTGCAGACTCTGGAGAAGTCAGGAAGATTTAGTCTTCTCGCATGTGCTCCCGTGTGACAGTGTTCTGTCAGCACAGCCCCTGGTACGATGCACCTTCGGAGCAAAGAGCGCACCAAACAGTGACCTTTTCTAGATGTAATGGCCTCTCTTCAATCACTTGAGGATTCTCAGAGCTCCAAATACGACAATTTTGTTTATTAACGTACCCACCGAGCGAGAAATGTGCTTCATCGCTGAAGAAAATTTTGTTCGAAAAATCGCCGTCCACCGCCTGTTGTTCAAGCAGCCATTCCACGAATCTATTGTGACGTTGTGAATGGTCGGTCAGCTGGCTTCAGTTGTTGTGTTAGCTGGACTTTATATGGATGTAGGTGTATAAAATGCGCCATAATGTACCGTAAGATTCCTGATTCCTGAGAACGAATCTTCGGCAACACTATCACTTACAGCAGCGATGTTTGCAGCGGAACGAGGGAAACGATGATGCACAGGCCTTACAATATTTGCAACCGCTCCAGTCTCTTCAAATTTCTACACAATTTTGCCAATTGCTTGCGTAGTTGGACGATTATGTAATCTTCTCTTACAGCCCGATATGTGGCTGTGGCAGAATCACCATTTTTGTGGAATGTTTTGATAATTTTTATGCGTTGTGTCATAATTAAGCGATCCATTTTCGTCAAGGTCAGACTTGCAACTGAGAAGAAAAAAATTGGTTTAACAACTTTCTTTGACAGATGTCGAATTCCAGTGCTATACTTTTGAAACCACGATATGGATAACCTTGTCCATGTCAAACTTTTAAATTCAACAAATTAGTTTTATATTGAAAAAGAGTTTCATTTTGCTTGACTTTGGACTTTTTTCGTGGATTACAGGAAGTAATTTATGTAGAGAAAAATTGTACAAAACGAGGTACTCAACTCAACTTTGAAAATTCAACTCTGATTGCAAAAGAGAAATATTTGTTAAAATTTTTTTTCCACATTAGCGAATCGGACGGACTTTGTTACCCAACTGCACTTTTAAGGATGAACCACATAGCATCTGTAGTACGGTGTCCGGTGTCGTTGTCAATTGACTTTAGCGCAACGCTAAAGCCAATTGACACAATGAGTAATTTGTTTACTTTTTTGGAGTATTTATTTTACTGTTGTCAGGCATTATGTACTTCTTTGCTATCACACAGTACTACTGAATTCCAAGCCAATCACTAGAATCGCTGCCCAATGTTTGTCCACAAGAGCTTGTCAAAAATTTGTTTACAAGCCCTGTGACGTCTCGTCTTTCCAAGCAAAGTTCAAGTGATTTTGCAGTTGCAGTCATCGACAGTAGCTTGGCCAACACTCGTACTTTGCGTGGACACGGAGACGGATTAATTGGGATGAAGCTCATAAGAACGCATGCTGTTAGTTGAAAAAGCTGACGGATACCGTATGACGGATTCTATGTGACTCGGCATTTAGTTGACTCTACCACACTTCGAGCTCACATGCCATTTCTGACTGATCATACGACTGTGCAGGATAGTCAATCACAGCCTCAAATATTGTATGCCAACTAAAGCGGTAGTTATTAACTGTATTCTAAAGGTAACACAATTCTAGATGGCTACCAATTTACTCTCACATAAAGTTTGGCATTCAGTTTCCATCAGCTGCGATCCTCATTTATAAAATCTCTCAGATTGTCAAACTTGCTTGCAGGCACATTGCTTTTATACATTGTGAATGGAAGTATAATTTGCACAAAATTGTTTACTCTTGATTAACATACATACATTAGCCTAAGTACATAAGTTATAATTAAATAAGTTGAAAGAAATGACAAACCAAGATAGATATGTTAATATATATATGTAACTATTTGATATTTTTATTTAGTTTTAGTCTAAAACTCTCTGTATGTATTTTGACAAATTTATCTGCATTTATTTAGTTTAATGGAAAATTATTTTATTAAGTACTCTTTGAAAACAATCAGAATAAAATACAAAGCAAAACTTAAAGTTTATAATAATTTAATTAATAATACATATGTATGTATCTAGGCGGATTAACTTTACATGGTGATTTTTCGTTCTGCAGCCGTCATACATGGCTTTGACAATTAGTTTTAGGTTTCAAATAGACCTTATTAATGTTTTCTGTCTTTTCTAGCTGTCTATATGCTGCCGACATTTCGTTGATGCCAATCAACTCATCAGTAGACTCGAAAAATTCTTAAAAGAATGTTTGAATCTTAACTACGTATTCCATAATTTCTATGAGCGAAATGAGAATCAGAAATGTTAAAACAAATCCTCAATACAGGAAACATTTTTTCGTTTTAACAACTTCTATACAAGGAGCTAAGATTGGTTACTACGATTACCAATGGTAACTCGTTGTATAGAAGTTGTTAAGAAAAGCAAAAAGTGTTGCAAAACGAAAAAATGTTTTCTGTATTAAAGGTGTGTTTGAACATTTCTAATTTTCGTTCATGGGAATTATGGAATAAATACATATGTAAGTTTCAAAAATGCTTTAAAGAATTTTTCGCATCAACGAAATATCGCCGGCCGTCTATATGCTGAAAAAGGCAGAAAATATTAATAAGGTCTATTTTTTTTACCTAAAATAACACATTTCAATTGGCTCTTATAGCAAATAAATAATTAACTGCCTGTTCCTTAATGTCAACCTCGTGCATTTGTTCGTTTTCTAAGCGAAAGAAAATTGTTTCGGATTCCTCTATGACGTTCTTTTATTCGAGCGATGACTCGATTGCCAAATTGAAAAGACGTAAGTGTTTTCATACAAAATCCAATTCCTCTATATCGATCTTGTCGTCAGCACTGCGAACACAAACGTCAAAATCAAGCTCTTGTTGTTTTTGCTAGCGAGTGGGAGTTTTTATAGAAAAAACTTTATATTTATTTGTTAAAAAACACTGAAATAAAACTAAAAACCCCGCATATTTTTCATTTTTGTTTTATTTAGTAGACATATTAAACAAAATTATCATCTGTATGTATGAAGTTTTCCTAAATGGAAGCAACTCCTTAGTTTGCCAGAGGAATAACCGAGTTCAGTGCATCAAAATACTTATTAAATGTATATGCGTTTTTTTTTTTCGATGTATAGAACTTTAAGTTGGCACTACTGTGCAAGATGGCGACCGATTTAACAGCTGTCAAGTGATTTATTCTCAGTTTGGTTTGGCAATTCATCATGAATAGACTCACGCCTGAACAGCGCTTGCAAATAGTGCAATTTTAGTGCAAAACGAGATTGCCGTTGTTCTCGATTTTCATAAGCGATTTTTGTTTGGCGATGAAGCGCACTTCTGGTTGAATGGCCACGTCAACAAACAAAACTGCCACATTTGGAGTGAAGCTAATCCTCAAGTGTATGTCGAAACACCGTTACATCCAGAAAAACTGACTGTTTGGTGCGCTTTAGGGGCTGATGGAATCATTGGTCCATCCTTCTTCAAAAACGATGATGGCCAGAACGTTACAGTCAATAGTGATCGGTATAGAGCCATGATTACTAACCTTTTTATTCCTGAATTGCATAATCATGATGTCCAGGAGATGTGGTTTCAACAAGACGTTGCACACGGCTCGTGCTGCAATCCATTTATTGAAAGACACATTTGACTCGCCTAATTTCACGTTTTGGACCTGTGAATTGGCCTCCAAGATCTTCTGATTTAACACCGCTAGACTACTTTCTGTGGGTAAAGTCATTGGTCTATACGGATAAGCCACAAACGCTTGACCATTTGGAAAACAACATTCGCCGTGTTATTGCCGATATACGGCCACAAATGTTGAAAAAAGTCATCGAAAATTGGACGTCCATATTGGACTATATCCGCGCTAGCCGTGGCGGTCATATGCCAGAAATCATATTTAAAATGTAATGCCACAAGATTATCTTTCGAATAAATAAAATTCATGTCCATCGCATAATCTATCGTTGTTTTATTGCAACTTAAAGCTCTATACATCGAAAAAAACACCCTTTACTTTAAAATTTTAAAACACCATAAACACTATTTGAGTACATTCAAGATGTTCGCTTTTTTATTTCGTACTTATTTATGTATGTATTTGCTTTGGCTTGTCAGATACAGCTGGTCAGTTTTATGGAGGGTTGTATTTACTCAAAAACAATTTAGTAGTTTTTTCAATACTTCAATAAAAAATCAACCAAAAATTTAACTCGCCGATCTGGCATGTCTCTAAAGTCAATGAAAAAAATTTCATGACGTAAGCCCGTGCGAACGCAAGCTTACGACATAGAGGAATCCAAATTGATTCGAAATCGAGCGACTACATTTCGATCGCGTACATTTTTGTTGCGACAATGAGGAACAGGCAGTAAAAGTTAAAAATAAAACTATCGACAATGGCGGTGAGGGCACCTTGAAAAGTCAACTGGCCTGTTCATGTTTGTACTTCTAATCATGTATCTTCTACAACTTTATTGCAACTACTATTTTACACGACACGTGCATTACTAAAGACTAAATACATATACATATAAAAACAAAATTTTAATCTGTAAATAAAAATTTAAAAATTTAACACTTACAAGATTTAGATGCATACATAAATCATGGAAATTAATGTTAATGTACTCACATACTTACATAATGAAATACACATACATATACTTAGTTTAAATGTTCGCCATAATAAATTTCTTGGAAAAAATTATATAATTTAAGTACGCATGTATGTATGTATGTATGTATGTGTTTTGTGAAACCTGATTTGTTAGTATATCAGTATGGGGGTCGCAGGTTCGATTCCTGCTAAAGACTCTGGTCTGTTGTCGAAGATCTTTGTCACTATGATTGGTTATTTATGTATGTAAGTAAAAACAATTTGTAATTAATTGTATTCTTATAAATAAAAATTGAACTTTTATTTCGTCACACATGCAATAAACACGTAATTTGTTTCTTAATATCTATGTATATAGTGCGCCAGAATTTAATATTTCCCAAATACTTTGTCTTAAATTTTTGCAAATCCAACTTGCGATATTGAAGCCACATGGCTTTTACACAGAATGCTGCTGGATGCAGTTGCGTGAAGCTGCGAACGTTTTAATAGCAGTAAGAAGGTGCCTCGATATCAGGTAGTCGCATAACTACAATGTTGTGGTTACTCCTGCAGCCTCTAATTGCTACAGGGAATAGCTACAAGTGACAGTGACTGGGGCTATCCCTGTAACGTCTAATTGCTACAGGAATAGCTTCTGTCACTAAGTGATTTATTTTTTGGTCGAGGCACGAATGCCGACCAGCTTGGAATGGCAAAGAGTGCCGCAGTTATACCAAGCTTGGAGTAAAATAAAATCAGTCAACCTTTTGGTTTTAGTAAATTATCTTTTCTCCCCTTTTGTTTGTATTTTGTTAAAGCTTATATACTAAAATTATTCCTAATACCGATCAGCGGTTCCCACGATTTTTCTGCAGCCTACTGCGGCATACCTGTTGACGGCTGCACTGCTTCAGTTCCCACAATATTCGCTGACGTCTATTTTTTTTTACTATTGCAGTTTCCAGATTTTTGGTTCCCATCAAATTTTCATTTGGTTTTTTATTTCCACTTGCTGTGACACATTCCATAATTTTAATTCCCACCAGAATTTGTTTTTTAAGTTTTCTTGCAATTTCAACTTGCAATATTTTTTAAAACATTAAGTGCAACCGGAGACGATTTAGTTTACTGGTGTCCAGCGCTTTAAAGTAATGCATTCATTTTTGTGTAAATGAATGCATTCTTCTTTTGATATTTGTATACCTTAACAACAACAAACACTTCATGTATTTCGTTGCTAGAAATACTTCAAATTCTGTCACCCATTTGTTGGCGTTTGTGTGTTACAGTGCACCCTAAATTGGAGCGTAAGACGCCTTTTATCTGTTAAAAATCCTCATGACCATACAAAATGTATGAATCATACAGAAATACACTAGAGCCCCGACTTGCGTCGTTAATGGGGGCCGGGGAAACGCGACGCAAATCGAATCACTTTTTTCTATATAAATGCACTGAAATTTAATTTGTTGGGGAAAATACATATTTAAAAAAAAGCAAAAAATGTTGTATTTTTGATAAAAAAAAAAAAAAATCCTAGTATGAGTACATTTTTACTTATTTAATTTACTTCAACAAATGTTTATATATGTATGTATATTATAAATAAATAACAAACCCATAATTTAAGAAAAAAAAAAAACATAAAAATTAATCATGTTTTACGACCTTAAGGCATATTCCGGTGAATCAGACACTAAATTCTTACCATAACCAGACAGCTGCACTTAGCACCACTTATATAAAAAAGAAAAGGGGATTCCCCTTTTTTCACGCAATCTGAAAATTTCTTAACATACGGGTGGGTGATGATCGTTGTTGCCAGAAGTTGTAAAAACTAATGAATTCAAGATGCTAAATACATACTACACTACAAATGCTAAAAATGGTAATCCACAATGATGCAGTAAAGATGTAACCGTTTTTAGCGAGGCAAATCGAAATCAAACAAAACCCGACTCAAATCGGGATTAAAACGACGCAACTTTTTTTTTTTTTTTTTTTTTTTTTTTTAATAACAAACACAAAACTGCGAAGCTTCTTGCTTGTCTGCAGAAACACCCAGAGCCTTCGGCAGGAATCGAACCTGCGACCTCGGCGACGACTCTTAGTAGACCACTCTACCAATTCATCCATCGAGGCGCTCTTGAAATCGAAACGACGCAAATCGAATTTTTCCAGTTTTAAAAAGCGACGCAAATCGAAACGACGCAAGTCGTCGGGGCTCTAGTGTAACGCGGCGCCAACGTTTTGTAATTGGAAAATTTGATTTTGACAGAGCGTAGAAAGTGAAGTTGGCTGCAAATCAAGTTAAAAAATACATATCTACATTGATGCAGTTAAACATTTTGAAAATGGAGGTAAATTAGTTTTATTGTCGAAAAATTAAAATAATTGAATTTTTGTAAAGTAATTACAATTGTTGTTTCTTTTAGAAATTGAATGAGCGGATTACTGAGCTAGTGCACGCAAATCCATGCATATATGCGCATATATGTACGAAAAAAATGCTGCTAAATACCAAGATATTAAGCACAAAGAAATAATTTGGGAAGACATAGGAAAGGAAATTAATATATCAGGTTGGTTTATCTAAAAGTATTCTTAATAAAAACACAAACACCGGTATTCATAATAAATAAAACATTGTTGAAACACATTTTACGACAAATTTTTCATATAAAATTTTTTTATATAATATTTTATAAAATATTTATAAACAAAGCCTCAGTTAATTCAAATATGAATTTAATTACTTATTTGCTTTAAGAGCCAATTGAAATGTATTAATTCGGATCCAAAAATGAACCCTTTTTACAAAAAAAAACATTTTGTAAAAAGGGTTCATTTTTGGACCTGAATTAATACGCTTCAGTTAATGTTTAATATTTTTGATTTTTCACTTGTTTTCTAAATTGTGTTTGTTATTGTTTTTCAAGTAACACCAATACAGCTGCTTTCCAGTCAATTTAGCGATTTTATCTTTATTTATTATTTCTATTCAGTGGTTTTATTAAAAAAAGGTAAGTAAAGACTACTGTTTCTGGCACAACGTTGACGTCGTTGTTTAGGTTACTCAATAAAGCGTAAAAACAAGGCGCTAAATTACGTTGCGTCTTACGCTCTAATTTAGGGTGCACTGTTAGTGTTGTGTATTTTGACAGTTCCTCAGGCTAAAAAGCAGTAGTCAGCTGGGCTTGTGATTAACTCAGTTTTTGAGCGAAGAGATTAATATGTATGTGCTAGCTGAGCCGATGGAATAGAAATGGATGGCCTTATTTTGTGGACTCAGAATAAAACCTCAGTTGAATTCGAAGGAAAAGAAAATAAAATAAATGGTTTTCAGAATTCACTTCCTAAATCATAAATTTTTATTCAAGAATCAATTTAGGGAAAGATGGTCAGGATGATACCTTGCCTGTCTGAGTTTCGTAGAACGACTCTTTTCTTAAGAAATTGAGAAAGAAAAAATGACGACACTTTGACCAGTCTAACACCAGTTTTGTAGCCGAAATATAAAAACAGACACTGGTCGCTTTTCATCTTAATTTAGCGGATTACACAAAAATCAGCTTTCATTTACAACAAAGCGACATACATATGTAGTTGAAGAATAAATTTTTTGCTATGAGGGCTAAGGTTTTGGCCTTAACAGCTTGTAAGAATCATGGAACATACAACTAATAAGGTAGCCTCATTAGCTAAACCGTTAATCATCTGACTACTTTAGGTTGTCAAGAGAATGCAGAGACGAAATGCATGTTATTTTTATTGGTGAAAAAGCTACCTTATTAGTTGTATCATGGTAAGAATGCCTTGAGCAGTACCTTTAAAATTCAATATTATACATTTTAATCAGGGTTGCTATAGAATTTAAAACCGAATTGTTATTTATTACTATTAAAAATCGATTGATGTCATGCAGTGAGTTCGGCTTAGTGCGGTTTTATACTTTGGCAATTGAAGGACAGACATTTTTTTTCAATTCTATTTTGGTCTGCTCAAAGCTTACACACTTGGGAAATCAATAGACAGACAAAAATTACCCAGTCGGAAAAGGAATTAACTTTAAACTAACTTAAAGCTAACTATAACACAACAGGTACTGGCTGACGCCTGGATTAATTTTCAATGCAAACAACTGATATTTTAACATGGTGATGTCCTGCGTTGAATCGGCCTTAAAAAAAATTCGTGACACGCAAACAAGGCGTGAGAATAGCAGCAATTCCTACATACAAGGAAGACTGGCAATCACTTTCGAACCTGAGGCCAAATAGTCGCGTTTGCTGTGTGTTTGTTATTTATTTTATTTTGCGATATTTTTACTCACAGCCGTGGTGTTAAAAGTATTTAAGTGGTTTTAGCAGAGTTGAATAGTTAATAAAGCTTTGAACTGTTAAATGCTGTATATTACAGAGACGAATGTGTTTTATTTCCATTTGCAATTAAAGAATTTGTAAATTGAAGGGATAAAAACGTAACAATATTTAATTACGCAACGACATTTTTTTTTTTGTTTTTTTTTTTGTTTTTTTTTGTTATTGTTATTGTGACATTATCGGACTTTATTTTCTTAAAATGAAATCGAAAAAAATCAAAACACCAAATACCGGACAAAATGTCACTTATTTTAATTTATTTATTTTACTGATATACATATGTATGTACATAATTAACAAGTTGTTATATATGTATGTATGTACATACATATGTACTGTTGTTTGCTGTTACAGGTTCAATATCGTCAGATTTGTTGTAGAAAAGTTGTGTTTTTCAGTTGCACCGGATCACTTGAGCATCAGACACATAGATCCGCCCCAGCACCATTTACTGCAGCATTCTTCACTGGAACTACAAGATTTACCATTTGGAGTGCAGCTGTCTTTTAATTCGACGCCCTGTTATTGTTAACAATAATGTACATAGATTTTAAAGACTTTGAAACAAAGCATTTGTTTTAGTAAAAATGACAATTGTTGCAAAAACTAATTTATGCAGCTTCAGATCGGATTATTACAAATATTATCCTGAAGACGCTAACAAATTGTTAGCGAAATATTGAATAATATTGTTAATAAATTTTATTTAAAAAAAAAAAAAAAAAAAAACGATCTGAAGCTGCATAAATTTCAGTTTTTTCAAGAATTAAAAAGATCAAACACAATTAAAATTTATATGTATAAATTTTCATGTATTCAAAATGTATTTGAAGTAAAATGTGTCCTGCACAGCTGCCTAAAGTACTGGGTGACAAATTTTGTGGATGACCTTCAGATCTTTACGAAAAAATATAATTTAAAAAAAAAAAACTCGTTTCTAATAAAAAAAAAACCGAAGATCTCCAAAAGTAGATCTTTTGCACGCGTCCCAGGCGTCGCAGCTAAAGTTGAGTTCGACTCTCAACGTTCTCGGTCAGTACTTTTGCGCGTCGTGGTATAATTTTTAAAATTTTTTGTAACAAAAAACGTTTGTAGGAAAAAAAAACAGGAAGAAAATTATTATCACACATAAAATAAGTTTTAATGAACCTTTTACTACACTTTTTTCTTCAACAAAAATTTCATTCTGTTGATTCAATTACTCTAACGCGCTGAGTATCAGCACTACCAGGGAATTAATAATGTTTTAAATTTATTAAAACATATCTTTTAATTCCTCTAAAGTCTCAATTTTACGTTTTAGCTTAGCGAAAATTGGTTTTGTTTGTTAAAAATATTTAAACCCGCTGGTACCGTAGAAAGTGCTGTATGTAACTGAAAGTATGAAAGGCTCACAACGCGTAGAGCGCATGAAACGCTTGAAAATCGCTTAGAACGCAGGCAATATACATAACTTCAATTTTAAAAGCGCCAATACCGATTTTTTTTTTTTTTTTTTTTTTTTTTGTAAAAGTTTTGCCTGAATCGCTTTTTACGAGTTTGTTAAAAAAGGAGAAATTCAGTTCTTGCAATGTGTTTCTATTAAATATAATTTAAAAATTACGCAGAATATTACCTTAACTTCCTTTGAAGTTGGTGTCGCTGGAGCAATTTGCACAAATACCGCCATTAAAATGGCAAACAGAAAAAGGCAATTGAAGAATTTCATCTTTAAGTTGATTGCGAATGCTTGACTGAAACTGTTTTGAAATATCTTCAAAACTGGCCCATTTATATACGAAAAATTCTTACTAAAAACTATAACAATACCAATATTTATCTACACGTGTCTCCAAATGTTGTTTTGTTCTACTTTTAACAATATTATCTCAGCTTTGAGAACAATTGGTGTTTGTTTTTCATAGCCAAACCCCTTTCCGGTAGACAGAAACTTGACGCCATAGAAATAATTCTGTTTACTCTGGTATTTTGAGTTCTGAAAAAATTTCTTAGAGCAAAAATTTTTTTTTTTTTTTTGATGCTAATTCTTCGACCTTTGTTGTTTAGTATTTTGATTGTTTGAGCCTTAAAAGGTCACTTGTTTTTTTATAAGTGTTTATTGAATTCAATATTTCGATATCACAATGGATATCTTCTTCAGGAATGTTTCGATGTTTTTTCAAAAACCTTGTATTCATGTAAACTTAATTATTATGTATGTATATGTGTTAAAATATTTTGTTTAGGTGTATGTAATTTTCAAACAGTTGTCAGTATAAATTGTTGTTGTTTTTGAAATTGTTAAAAAGAAAAGGTTTTTGAAGAAACATCGAAACATTCCTGAAGAGGATATCCATTGTGATATTGAAATATTGAATTCTCATAAGGCTCAAACAATCAAAATATTAGAGCAATATTTTTTTTGTTTTCTCAAATAGGGTTCGCTTTATGAATCTAAGAAATTTGTTGCACAATTATATGATTGCTTGTTCTATAACCAACAAAGTTGTTCTTCGGCTAATGCTGTAGAGTTTGCAGACGAAGATGCGGTACAAGGGTAATAATGAAAAAGATCGTGGCTATTGCAACCATTCTTGGATGAAATTATACAGCAAGCTAGTACTTGCGCAGGTCGTTCGAACACGAAGCACTTGCAAGCAAATGGTTGCCTGCTTTTTCAGAAAAACTTAAAATGTCGCAACCGTCGTCCCACTGGAACAATGCAGAACACTCAATTGTGGCTCAAACAACTGCATTTTTGGGCACCCAAAACATGAATTTGATAAGCTACTCGCCGTATAGTCCTGACTTGGCACCGAATGATTTCTTCTTATTCCCCCCCGTACATAATAAAAAACAAACTGAGAGGTCAACGTTTATTAATTACGCAACGACATTTTACGAATGTTACACATGTTTTTGTATACACAAAACTGTGGCAACCATCTCTGCTTGAAAACTTGAAAACTCTTGGAAAAATTATCAAATGCTCTACTTTCCATTGCCTATAAAAAGGAAAGTTTTCTTTTAAGCTCCAACAAAAAACCGTACTTTGTTTTTTGCAATGCATTTTTTGATGAAATTTATTTAATTTTTCCATATAAAAATACCACCAACATTTATAGACAGTAATGAAAGATAATCAGTAATGAAGAGCTCAGGTGGTAGAATGTAAAAATAGCACACAATTAGTCGTGGCCTGGATTCGCGAAGCAATTTACATAGGTGCTGATGAGCGACATGGTGGTAGTGAAACAGTCACTGTATGTACCCCAGCCACTAACCGCCTAATTCATAAAAATTATAACAGGCTTATAAGACTGTTATTTGGCATATTTGTATGGAAAATCTGTCAAATAAGGGCTTTATAAACCTGTTATAATTTTTATGAATTAGACGGTAAAGGCCATATTCATAATAATTATTGTAAGTTTATGAAGCTCCTATTTGACGTATTTCTACGGAATATTTGTCAAATAAACGTGTAATAAACCTTCAATCGTTTTTATGAATATGGGTGTAAGTCTTTAAATATACTTTTCTTGACTTCTTTAAAAAAAATGTTGGTCACTCCAGTTTTATCACAAAAAATCGTTTGAGAAAGTAAAATCGAACTTAAGCCCGATAAAATTACTAACAATTATTTTAAGTCTAAAAATAGACCTTGTTAATGTTTTGTGTCCTTATCAACCGTCTATACGCCGCCCACATTTCGTTGATGCTAATCAACTCATCAGTAGACTCGAAAAATCTTAAAAGAATTTTTGAAGCCCAACTACTTGTCCCGAAATTCAAAAATGTTCAAAGGTTTGCTTCAAGGGAAATTTGGGATAAGTACTTGGACTTCAAACATCCTTTTAAGATTTTTCAAATCTACTGATGAGTTGATTAGCATCAACGAAATGTCGGCGGCATACAGGCGGCTGAAAAAAACATTTAGAGGTATATTTTTAGACCTACAATAATACATTTCAATTGGCTCTTAAAGCGAATAAATAATTAAGTTAATTTTTGATTATTGGCAATTGTAAATCATATATGTATGTAGTTGGACTATAAATTTAAAATTACCGCCAACATTTCGCTGATGCTACTCAACTCGTCAGTGGACTCGAAAAGAGAATGTTTTAGTAGTATTAACAAAGTGTTGACGACATATGGACGGCTGAAAAAGACAGAAAACAATAAGATATCTTTAAAGCTAGAAAAATTCATTCCAATTGGCTCTTACAGCAAATAATAAATAAATAAATTTTTTTAATATAAAAATAAAAGTCTTTAAGAAAAAGGCATGCAGGTGTAATTTTCTCACATTATATACTACGTTTTTGTGTGACTTATTTTTCTAAAACTTATCGTATGCCCCCACCCTGTACGAAATACGTATGCATAAAAGTTAGGGGTTTTTGCACAGGGGCTGTACAAAATTACAGTGACAAGGACAGCAAACGACGCCATATTTCTTACTGCTCTTTTGACATTTATAATGACAGTAAGGTTTGCCATTTCATGATGGAAAGACAACAAGGAGTCGAAATTATTAAAATTTACTACCGAAATTCGGGGTCAGTGGCCCCAACGCTAAGAGCGCTACGTCCAATTTATGTATAATGAGACTCATTACTGCCTGATTGGCCTGGGCCATAAACATAATATGCGTTATGGGTCAGGCAACAATCCACACGTACTCATCATGAGTTATCATTGCATCCCGAAAAAATTACGCTTTGGTGCGGTTTATGGGCCATACTTCTTCCGTGATGTGATCATGACCGGCACGTTACTGTGAATGGGAATTGCTAACCGCATATGAATGATAACCGCATATTTTTGGCCCCAATTGGATATGATATGGACTTGGAGGACATGTGGTTCCAACAGGACGGCGCCACAAGCCACACAGCGAATGTGCAATCAATTTATTGAAAACAAAGTATTGAGATCGCGTTATCTCACGAAATGGTCCAGTCGATTGGCCGCCTCGGTCGTGCGATTTGACGCCTTTAGACTATTTTCTGTGAGGATACGTCAAGTCTATGGTCTATGCCAGGGATGCCCACGGCCTATACGCTTGGTACGCTTTTGTTTTGTAAAAGCGCGAGGCATTGGCTGAGCATTCTAATATGTATACACAACTCTTTGTATGAAATACACACATACACATATATCCCAAGTTCAAAGCAACAACACTTTCATATGCACAGCAATAAGAACGCAGGCTTTGTTGGTACACATTGGTGCCAAGCGTAAATTTTGTTGTTTTTTGTTTTCATGATTTTGTTGTTTTTTTAATGATTTCGTGAGTATGAAACACTTGAAGAAATAATTTTTTGTTATGAGTTTATTTCTGTTTTTCTTTGTGTGCGTCAATAAAGTGTATACGTATTGGTGTTTGCGCTTCCATAAGAAGATTTTGGGCACCCCTGGTCTATGCCCACAAGCCCCAGCGACGATTAATGAACTTCGTACGAATATCAAACGTGCAATTGCAGTAGTATCGGGCAAATTAATCCTTGAAAACTGTCGAAAATTGGGATTAGCGTTTGGACTTCTGCAAAAGAAGTCAAGTTTCACACATAATGACATCAAAGGCGCTTTTAAGGCCATGTTACACTATCCTACCCAATCGTACGTTTCATTCACTGAAAATTGCTAGCTAAATCTGATAGAATTCTGTCCTACTTTAAAAAGTCGCATCACAATGGCCACACTATTATGCTTTTGTAAACAACTTCGAAAAGGCAACTCTGATCGCATAGAAAAAGATAGTTTTTCAAAATTTTCAAAAGATTAACAAATCGGACAAACTTGTCAAAAAGTCTTTCACACACATACACTTTTAGTCCAGCCTATCACACTTTTCAGACACACATGTCATTTTTAACAGATCGTACGACTCTATCCTATTGATAGTGTATCACGGCCTTTACAGGAATAGATAATTTCATTGATTTTTTTTTTTTTGTTTTATTGAAAAACCCCTGTATATGGAAGTATCATTCCTTTGCGCTTTTGAGCGCCATTTTACGAAATGAGGTCAAAACGCAATTAGTTGTCATTAGTATGTATACAAAATATTTATTAACTATTTGAACTTAAAGTCTGCTTTAAAACATAAAAGAAATACGTTTATTTCGTCAAATTACATAAACAACAATAGAGTTGTGTTTTTTGTTTTGAACACACAATTTTCTTGCCATCAACACATCGTTTACGTTTTATAAAAACAGACAGACTAAATTAAGTTTGCATGAAGAGGATACATATGTATAAACTAAGGCAAATTAAAGATTTTATGATATAATACAATCAATCATTTTAAATTCTAACAAAACTTTGGAAGTACACATTGTTTGCAATTAACACAAAAAATACAAAAATATATTTTTCAATTACCTTTAAGATGTTATTTATTTATTTATTTATTTTTACTTTCCGTGGCTGATTCTTAATGAATACATTTCTGAGTCTGTTTTATTACAATAATAAGTACTTTAGTTATCAGGAATTTACTCAATGTATTCTAAATTTATGTACACAAAATGAATTTGTTACAATTCACCAATCTTTGGCATTTGTGTTGCCGAACAAATAAAAAATATTTTGAACAAAATAAAAGAATCTCTTAAACTTCTCTATTAATGTGCATTTCTTGCAATGATTATGTCATACTGGAGACAGAAAGAAGGAGTACAAAATAATACGTGTGTATTGTATATAAAAAAAAAAAAATAATAATAATAAATATTACAAACTGTTGTAGTGTAGATTTTGTTAAGAATGGTTCTACAAGTTTGATTATTTTTATTGCAAATCATCTTCAACACTCTCTTCTTTGAATTTGCGTTTATTGATAAAAGGCATAAAGCTCCAAAGACTGGCACCAGCCAAAAGAATAAGTCCGAGAGTGTGAAATAGGGGATTGTACGTTTGGACTGTTTCAAACCAGAGGCCACACAGAGGCGGTCCGATTAATTGTAAAATGCCGTTTACGAATAAACTAATGCCATAAGATGAGGTGAGCCGTTCTGTTCCCAGCAAATCGGCCATTATGACTGCTGTAATGCCCACGTAAACTCCGGATGCCAGGCCGAATACTGCACACCAAAAACTAACCATTTTATAGCTGGTTGAGAATGGCAACAGCGATAAGCTTATGCCCGAAATCGCTAAACCTCCTATGAAATACCACGTCTTCGGTATAAATCCCAAATCCGATAACGCCGAACCACCGATGCGACCAATAAGATCAGTTGCCGACACAATGGAAATCAAGTAGGCAGCCAAGGATTTATCAAAACCCAAAGCAATGCCGTACGCAGGCAAAAGAATTATGAAATTCGTGTAGCCAATGGCATTTGTTGAATTTGATATCATTATTACCAAGTATGCGGGATCCTTTAAAAGACTCAGGTCGAAGAATTTTGTGCGCGCACCGGTGTCAGCTTCTTGCTCCGCATAAGTTGTACTGTCTAGTATGCCATTGCTGCTGATGCCTGTATTCGGACTTATGCCAGATCCAGCCGACTTCAAAGACAGATGCGAGGAAAACTCTTTGGGTTGGAAGGACAGAGTGCTGCCATGATAGGGAGTGCTTATGTATTGAAAACTACTTGTGGAGGGCGATCGACGGGACAGTCGATTTTTGGAATTATTGCGCAAAGCATGAAGCCTTTCCAGTTTGTGACTTGAACGCCCAGCTTCTGGTACGGCATACAATGATGATTGTGAATTTAATTGACCCGGTGTAAAAGTTTGATTTCTCTGCGGCAGACGAACTGGCGTGCTAATTTTACGTATACGCGACGATGACGAGCTGTTGAACTCCTCGTGACTTTTGCCATAGTTTTGCACAACGGCTGCCGAAGCACTTCTCACAAACTGCGGATCGTCTCCTACTAAGTTGTAATTGTGTAAATCGGGCGATTGCAATGTGGGCGAATTATATGGTAGTGTTTGTTTGCTGTTAACTGAGTTGTCGTTGTGCGTTTGATCCCCCTCTCCTAACGTCTCGTTTACAGTCTCAAATTTAAGAACTATTCCTATATCCTCTTCTTCTATGTCGTCCAGCAGTTTCTTAGCTCTTGGCACACGCACCATGTGTTGTTCCACTGGCTCATAAAACAAAGCAGCCACAAAAACGTTTAATGTTATGCCGCCCATAATCAGCACCGAACCTCTGAAATAAATTGTCGCAGTTGAATGAAGTGACATTTTTCACATTACGCTTTCCTCTTTTACCTGTAGCCATATGTTTCTAACAGCCATCTCAAAACTGGTGGCAAAATAATGGAGCCGAGTGCACTGCCGGATATGCAAAGTCCATTAGCAAGGCCGCGAAGTTTGACAAAATATGAAGTTACAATGTACACAGTTGGCGGAAAAGACAGACCAGCACCAATACCCACCAACACACCGTAGCTAAGATTTGGAATATAAACTTTAATTAAAATCTACTTTTAAGTTTGTACACATGCAAAGGCTGTCGTTACCTCAAATATAAATATGCCACTGAGGAGGCCCAATACGATATAATCATACCAGCTGCCGCCGACGCACCACCCAAAATTGTGACTGTTCTAAATGAATATTTTACTGATAGAATGCTGGAAACAGGCCCTTAAAATCGAAAAAATTTCAAAATTCTATAAAGTTAGTAAAGAGTTTCTACTTCTCTTACCCAATGAGCTGTACAGAAAATAACATAATGCTGGTATCCAGGCAGCAGCTGCTGGGGACGCTTCAAATGCTTCCAAGAACTCGACAAACAAGACGCCAAAACTTTTTATAGTACCAGGTATCAAAATATTAACCATCATTGATCCAGCCAACACAAGCCAACCCCAACCACCATCAGGCGGCACCAAATCATACTCAACACTATCATCCTTCGATTTTGAATTTAATAGACTTACTGAAAGAGAAAGAAGAAATGTCAACTTGAATGAAAACGTCAAAAATTAATTTAATATTTGCTGCGAGAGCCAATTGAAATTCAGTAGTTTAGGTCTGAAAAAAGTATCGGAAAATCCTTCTCCAAAGAACCTTCTTTTATAACTACAGTCGAACTTCCATAACTCGAATCACCATTATCCCAAAAAAAAAAAAAAAACTTCGACTTACGGAGACCTCGAGTTGCAGAATTTCTTTGTCAAATTAGAATAAAAGGTTTTTGTATCATATATTTTTATTTAAAATAGCCTCTAATGGAAAACTACATACATACTTAAGAATATAAAAGAACAAGCAAATGTACTCATATACATACATATGTATGTATTTAAAAATTTACAGTTAAGTAAAATATTCTGAAATAAGTGACTGATCAAAAATAGCATGTTAAGTATACAAACCAGGGGCCAAATCATCGCATTCGATATCGAATGAACTATCGAGCAAAAGTAATGTAAAACAAAAACAAAATAAACAACAAACGCACAGCATAAGTGACAGAATTCGTTCGATATCGAATGCGATGATTTGGCCCCAGCTCAAGCAACCAAAGAGAGTAAAACAAACAAACTAAAACAAAATAAATTAAGTCAAGTACGAGGCTGGCTCGCACACTTAGGGTTCCGTACGTATGTATGTATGTGTAATGTAGGTATGGAATGGCGTATGTGAATACATACGTATGTATGTATATTTTATAAATTTCATCTCTCTGTTTTTACAGCTATTTTATGTTGTATGTGGACACCTAGTAATTTTCCACTTGTTGTCGTTGTTGTAATTTGCTGTTGTAAGGCATCTGGGAATACATACGCTGTGCGAATTTCGACTCTCTATCTCTTACGGTTCCAGAGTTATAGCTATTACTCTACGTTGTAAAGAGACACCTGGTAGTTTTACAGTTGTTGTTGTTTTTAGCAAGTGTTGTTGTGGAGCATGTGTGAATACACATATTGTGCAAATTTCATCCCTCTGTCTCTCACGGTGCGAGAGTAGCGGCTAGTTGTTACTTTACGTTGTGTAGGGACACCTGGTAGTTTTCAACTTGTTGTTATCTTTAGCATTTGTTGTTGTAAAGCATCTATAAGTACATACACTACGCGAATTTCAGCTTTCTATCTTTTACGGTTCGAGAGTTATAGCTAATTGTTACTTTTCGTTGTAAGGGGACACCTGGTAGTTTTCGACTTGTTGTTGTTTTTTCTAGTATTTGTTGTTGTAGCGGCAAGGTACAACAACCTCCTGTGAAAATTTCAGCTCTCTAGCTCTTACCGTTTCGGATAATGGACGCTGTGACGGACGGACGGACGTATTTGTCTCGGTGCTCAGAGTTAGAGAAAATTCGAGTTAGAAAAGTTCGAGTTATGGAAGTTCGACTGTATTTCGTATTAAGTTTATCGGTTCCGTTTCACTCTGATGAGTACGAAATCCTAAAAACAATTTAACAAGCAAAATTCTTCGAGTTATAGAGTTCATGTGTATGTTTCTTGTTCGAGTTATGGAGAACTTCGACTTATGGCAGTTCGAGTTACGGAAGGAAAATTGTATGTGATTTGTTCTTTTAACGCTACTGCCAATAAAATTAGTTCGATTTAGAGAAAATTCGAGTTAGAGAAGTTCGAGTTATGGAAGTTCGACTGTATTTCGTATTAAGTTTATCGGGCTCAAGTTCTTTCTATATTATTTCTGTAACTGACATTTTAACTATTATTTTTTTATTATTGAATCTGTCTGTACGACATTCACAATAAGTATTAAAATCTTAACCTAAAATATAATACGATGGTAGTGCCAATGCAGCACTCAGCATTTAGTTGGGGGAAAAAAAAGAAAAAATGTTTTTTTTTTGTTTTTGCCAGATCAAAAGTTTGCGCCTTTTTGAGGCGCCTATGGCCCTCGAATAAAACTAAGTCCCTCGCAAATGGATTGGCATGATCAGTAACTTTTGCAAGGTAGTTCGTACACGATTTTTTAATCTCTTCTCGGATGGTAGAAATATTTATTTATTTATTTATCCATCTAAGCCTATGGCTTAGGCTAATAATAATAACTTAATTACAAAATATATTAAATAAATCCTTATATTCTAATAACAATTTAAAATCAGTAAAGGCCGTGATTCACTGTCCTACTCAATCGTACGATTCATTCACTGAAAATTGCTAGCAAAATCTGATAGAATTCTGTCCTACTTTAAAAAGTCGCATCACAATGGCCACACTATTATACTTTTGTAAAGTACTTCAAAAAGACAACCCTGATCGCAACCCTGAGAATAAGATAAGTTTTTGAAAATTTTCAAAAGATTAGCAAATCAGACAGACTTGTCAGACTATCACACTTTTAGGACACACATGTCATTTTTAACAGATCATACGTTTCAGTAGGATAGTGAATCACGGCCTTAATCGGCAACGAAAAATCAATGCTAACGATATTATTGATGCTATTTAAAGTATTCAAGGCCCGTAGCAACGGCTCACGCATTGCATAATTAGTAGCATGTCTAGAAACATAAAATATATGTATTACTGGATGGCACAAAAAATGTTATTAACTTTAATAAGTATTCACAATCGATATGACCGTTTATCAAGTTATAAATTACAATAGTGGATTGCATGGTACGTCTTACAGAAGGTGGCTTCAAACCCAAAAGCAAACAACGAGCATTATATGAAATTGGCATTGACAAAGTTTGAAAATTACGAAGCGCATATTTAACAAATTTCTTTTGTACTCTTTTAATTCTATTTGTACATCGTAAATAGGGTTCCAAATACGCGAGCAATACTCTAATTTAGAGCGTACAAAAGCTGTATACAAAATTCGTAAAGTAACATGGAACCACCATATCGCACATGTAAAAAGAAAAATTGCCCCAGCAATCGGAATACTATACAAATTAAGGAATAAATTAAAGCAAAGGTCAAAATATCAATCCTTGATTCAATCACATCTGAATTACTTCCCTATTATTTATGCTTACAATAAAAATAATAGTGGGCTCAGATCTCTGCAGCGTATGCAAAATAAAGCACTAAAAACCATTTATAATTTACCGATACAGTTTTCAACTGTATCATTGTATAAAGAGGTATGTAAAATAATATTGCCATTACATGGGTTGCATGAGTACCAAGTTTTAATGTTTGTTTTCAAATGTATTAATAGTATTGGTTACCATACTATATCGTTCACGCAAAATCTAACGAATTTTAATGCTAGAAATAGATCAAATTTTAGAATTCCTAGATGTAGACTAGAAATAACGAAACAAAGGTGGAATTGAATTCAATAAATTGCCTACATCTTTGAAACAAATTGATCGAATATCAATTTTCAAGTCCTCTTGCAAGGAATACTTATTAAATATATGTAATTGAAACGCTCTTGATATGACTTTGATATAAAATGTGTAATAAACTTGTGTCGAACTAGTTTTTTTATTAAATTTTGCCACGAGCCGATTTAAATAATAAGGGTTCGACACAAGTCAAGTCTAGTTTGTAATACCCATTATAATCTTCCTAAGTAGCTAATATTTTATTTGTACATTTTTTAATTGTTTTGCCAACTTGCCTCAATAATGCCTTTCTGGCGCTGAGTCCAAATTTAAATATGTAAAAATGAATTTTGTTCAAATAAAGTACGCAGCTACATTCATATGGATGTTTATGTAGCTGAAAAAAAAAAAATGGGATCAGCAAAGTCTTGACAGTTTCTTCTTATAAAAGAGCAGACGGAATAGGCTTTAGGTATCATGTAGTCAAGATGAGCATTAAAGTTAAGTTCACAGTCCAAAATGATACCCAGATCTAATATTTGATTGACCACTACTAAATTGCAATCAAATAACTTGTACTGGAAAGCATTCACAGAACGAATATTAGGTTTGTTAAAGGACATTTGACAACATTTATTTACATTTAAGGACATATTATTCATATTGCACCAGTGGGATATTTTATCGATACAAGACTGAGGAACAAATGCATCATCGTCTGATATTATTTCTTTAAAAATTTTGAGGTCATCAGCATACAACAAAAACTGTGAACCAGAACAATAATCACCAATGTCATTAATAAAGATTAAGAAAAGTAGCGGCCCTAATATACTAAAATATTGAGGTAATTGTGGATGTTATTATTCCGTGTATATACCACGGAGTGCCCGTGATCATTCGCAAGATCTTTGATTGGTTTCTCTGTAGCTTTTCAACATTTGAAGTGGAGACGGAACCCCATAAATGGATGCCATAAGACCATATTGGTTTTAAAGCTGCCTTGTATCAGTAGCAGTACTTTGAGGTATAAATTTAATGACGAGCCAGTATAGCTGGATGGTTTTAATTTTCAGCTGAGTAATTTTGACTGCAATATGGTGGACCCACGTGAGACGCCAGTCGAGATGTATTCCCATGTACCTAACTTGGCTCTGCTCTCGAATTATTGTTCCACTTACTTATTTAATTAAATAAAACAAAGAAAACATCACAGACATTTAGTAGCAGTTTCGAAGCCGCCACACTTCTCGCCAGCACACGTTCTTAAAACATGAGTCCCTCAGTTCATTTTCAGTAGTATATTGGTGGTGTAAATAACGAAGAGATCGAATGGAGTGAAGTATATCACGCATCGTTTCAGAAAACCACAACTCTTAAATGCTTCTTTTGCAACATGAAAAATATGCTCAGTCCAGCGGACATTACACTGAAATTCATATCAAGATTATTAAGAACTTCCAGTTCCTCAGTATTTATACCATCCATGAGTACAGACGAGGCAGCATCCGCGAGCGTTCGTCTATGTGTTAACAGGCAACACTCGGTCTTGCCAGCATTGATATCGACGCTCTTCGTGCCCGAATGAATTTCGTCACATATGCTGTGTGTTTGTTGCTCATTTTGTTTTTGTTTATGTCAGTATCTGGCATGAAGGCCTAACCCGATGGTGAACCAAACCAAGTGATGTAATTGTGGCATTACAACACCGCCCTAATATTCTCGCCATTCCAGTTCCTCACAAAGCAGTGTCTGTTGCATGGCAATAGCACCCCATGCCTATTTGGACTCTCGAACATATGCCCGAGAGTTATATGATCAGCAATTGACAACTTCCCTCCCATGCGAATTATTATGGTAGCAAACACAGCCAGATCGGGCAGGACGAATCTGCAGAATCATCCTGGGGCAGTGATCACCGTACTTCCGAATTGTCCTTCGGTGGAGGGTTTCAGCAGGTCTCTAGGGACACGTCGCAGCCTAAGATTTTTTGTCACCAGGGTTACCAAGACATCCTGCACTTCGTATACTCCAGTAAGCACAGCACTAAGCTGGATCGGAGGTTCCTATAGCAGGAACCATTATGTGCCCCTGATGGGATGCTCTTGGGGGCAGTAAGAACTTTACAGAGAAGGCGTTGCCGTAATGATATTTTTATCATATCATCGCCAGCAAATTTAGGAGTGGAGAAAAACTCAAGGTTTTCTCAAAGTGTACTTGATGTTTTTTTTTATTTTTTATTTTAACTGCTACTTCCGTCCAAGCAGTTCTCAGTACCTCGTTTCTGTATTTCTCGCATCGAGACAGTTTTCACTTGAAGTGAGCGTTATTATGGCTCAAAAATGTTGGTTAATCTTTAAACGAGCCACCAGATGAGGGCTTAACCCAGAGCTGACACACTGGCTTATAGTAGCGCTATAATGCAGACTATGCCGTACGCTTCTATAGTGTGATGGGTGGACGTCAATCGAATCTAAATCCAACATCAAAATGATATAGAAAGTTCAAGGAACCTGCTGTCTTGGTATAAGTCAAGCTTCCTAAACGGCACCAAAGCAATATTATCCGTCAAGCCAATCGAAATTTGTATAAAATATGAAGCGCCTCTCACAGCAAAACGATTAAAGATGATGGGTGATTGGATCGACCAGGGATACGAAGTGCATTATCAATGGATTTTACAACCATACACGGACGTATTGATCCGGATAATATGATGCTAGGTCACACACCGGAGACCTGTCTAGAGGCCAATTTCGAAACGTTGATTCCCGACATTCATTCCCGGTTGACCAACTCTTCGAGCCAAATTCCCATGATGCTACTCTGCTACACGGATGGATCAATGACGAGGGGAAAAACGGGACTAGATATTTATCTAGAGAGAACCACGGAATTGTTACTCCGTCTGCCGGACTATACATTAACGGACAGTCAGATGGCCATTAAAGCGATCCAAGCTGAGCAGACTAAATCACGGACAGCTTGGGATTGAAAAACGATTACTCGACGCATGGTAAACTACGCATCGTATGGGTGTCGGGACATGCGGGAATAACTGGAAATGAGATAGCAAATTAATTTGCTTTAAGAGCAAAATATTTAAGCGACATAGGCTTGGAATTAAATCTCTCTGGAATAATGAAACTGTGGGACTCAATAAAAGAATTCGATGGGGAAATCCAGATGAGGAAAAAACGAAGGGGCTACTAAGACATAGCAAGCCTGAATTGAGTAGAATAATAGAAAAAATGATAACAGGTCACTCACAACTACTGGCACATCTTAACCGTATAGAAATAGCGGAGTAGAATTTATACCAATGCCCCGCCTTCTTCATCAAACTTTTGCCGCTCATTCCCAATTCTGACAGACGAAGTAACGAAAGCTGGTACACACTAGTCTGTACTCGGCTATTCGTTTTGTATTGCCATTTGTAATGTTGAAAAAGTTACGTTGACTCTGAAAGTTTCTCAAATAGCTTTGCGCTGTGACCTGCTTCAACTAACTTGCGGTGTGAAAATTGGGACCATTTATTCTTTATTTCGTTCGAAATTCCACCTGGAATGCTATTAAATTAAAATAAAATCTACATGAATAAATTGTGAAATTGTGAAAAAAATTTGCCATAGTACTCTGTATCCAGCAACATTTTACTTTTGCTGTAAACTGCATTTGTTTTACGCAGAATTTAAAATTACAAGTGGTCTTCGTTTACAGGGATTAAGCATTTTGTAGCGAAAAAAACCGTTAAATTATGGCAGTTCTCACGATGGGTTACAAATATTCTATACCCTTTCTGGCAGTAATGTAAGACCTCATAACCGTCTGTACAAAACTGAATCAGAACACGATTGGTGGAATATTTTATCGCTGGTATGCATACAAAATAAAACGAAATGTATTTTATATACAAATTACTAGCTGACCCAGTCTGCGTTGCTGGCCCTAAGAAAGCTTTTTATGAAATTTACGTCGAAAATTGGATTTTGCCATACATACCTATGTATTTTATATATGTATATAGACTATAGGGTGCGCTAATACACTGGATACCCTTTAAGACAAAAGTTTTGAGATTTTTGGTACATATTTGTTGTTGTTGTGTAGAGAGTAAGGCAACTACATATTCTGCTCAAACTGCAGCTTTCTATCTCATATCGTTAAAAAGTTACAGCTGATACTAAAAATAACAACAAATCGAAAACCACCAGGTGTCCCCATACAACGAAAAGTAACAATTAGCTATAACTCTCGAACCGTAAAAGATAGAGAGCTGAAATTCGCCCAGTGTATGTATTTATAGATGCTCTACAACAACAAATGTCAAAGACAACAACAAGTCGAAAACTACCAGGTATCCCCATACAACCTAAAGTAACAATTAGCCGTAGCTGCTAAGCTGTAAAAGACACAAGAGCTGAAATTCGCACAATATATGTATTTACATATGCTCTACAACAACAAATACTAAAACCAACAACAACATGAAGAAAACTACCAGGTGTCCCTATACAACGTAAAGTAAAAATAAGCCGTAACTCCCAAACCGTAAGAGACAGAGAGATGAAATGTGCACAATATATGGCCTATAATAACAAATGCTAAAAACAACAACAAGTCGAAAACTACCAGGTGTCCCTGTACAACGTAAAGTAACAATTAGCTGTTATTCTCGAACCGTAAGAGACAGAGGGATGAAATTTGCATAATATATGTATTCATATATGCTCCGCAACAACAAATGCTAAAATAACAACAACTGTAAAACTACCAGGTGTCCCTTTACAACGTAAAGTAACAGTTAGCCGTTAATCTCGAATCATAAGAGATAGAGAGCCGTAATTCGCATAGTGTATGTATTCCCAGGTTCCTTACAACAGCGAATGACAACAACAACAACAAGTCAAAAATTACTAGGTGTCCCCATACAACATAAAGTAACAATTAAACGTAACTCTCAAGCTGTAAGAAACAAAAGAGATGAAATTTATACAACATATGTATTCACATATGCCATTCCATACGTACATTACTCATACGTACGGAACCCTCGTACTTGACTGAATTTTTTATTATTGTAAACGTACGAGTATATATTCTTTTATTTATTCGAATATTCTTGTCGATATTTCGCTCTCCCTCGGACGGCTTCTTCAGGGCAATAATATTAAAAATATTATTGCCCCGAAATATCGACAAGAATATTCGAATAAACAAAAGAATATATGCGTTTACAATAAATTATCAGCCCAATTATTCAAGGAATTTTATTCCTAATGAAAATACGTTTCTCGAGAAAAAATTCCTCCAATCATTAATTACCTGAGAAACAAAAAATTAAAACTTGGTAATATCGAAATTTTTTATAGGCAAAAACAAAAAACATGTTTTTAAAATACCTATTTTTTGCCTCCGCCGACTATTTTTCCCCCTTCGATGTGGCTAAAACAGGGAAGGTTAAAAAAATATTTCCTAAGGAATTTATCAACATAATAAGAGGAATGGGAAAAGAGAAAAAACTCTCACGGAATTATCATTCATGATTGGGCTGCATATTACACATAAAAAAGGGGTCGAAGAAAACCAAATACGAAATGTATTTTAACAACATTTTATTTTTTATGAATACCAGCGTACGAGCATATGTATGTATGTATATGTACGTAGTGTATGCATACATACATATTTAGTATTTTTATAATAACTAGCTCTCTTCAAAAAATTTCTTCAGCATTGCTGTTCCAATGCCAGATGGAAAAGATGAAATTCCAAACAATGTGGCCAATGTATTCGCGGTTGTCATAATGACATTCTTGTGAAAATACGCCTCTCGACAAAAACAAATGCTTGCTTATGGATTTACGGCGTACAATAACTTTTTTGGCTTCAAATTAAACAACAGAAATCTTATAAAAACAAATTGTCATTGTTGCAAAATCACTTCGATTTCAACATCAGGGAACTGCACGGTTACATCGCAACCATTAGTACAACCGTAATCTAGTACCTAAATCATTTTGGAGGGCGATTGCCCATTACGCAGTCAAACAGCAAACGAACACAAATTTTATTGTGTATGTTATAAGTTCAAGTGCTGCAAAAAACATTCTTTTAAACCATTTATGCCAGGAACACAACACAACTGGGACGAACGACGAATATTCGCAGAGAAACACATAAAACACATATGTGTAAATGAGAATAAACATAATCAACGCTATCGTAAACATTCTTTCCCAGAAACTTTTTCCCCATTTCCCTGAATTGCAATCGTTATTAAATTTCATCTTGAGATGTATCAAGGCGAATCCATTACAGGTGCCCGCATACCAATTCGCTTTAGCATTTTTCCACGTATTTATCATGATACAATTAACAAGGTAGCCTAAACCGTTAATCAACTGACTACTTTAAGTTATCAAGAGATTGCAGAGAGGAAAGGCAGCCAAAACGAGATAGCTAATCCGCGTAAGCTCAGTGCATCTCTCTTCTGTAAATGTAGAAGCGGCGACTTTTTGACAGTTTGCATAAGTTGTACAAAAACAAAATGCATGTTATTTTTATTGAAGTTGTTCTTATTGTAGCGAAAACGCTACCTTGTTAGTTGTATCATGGTACATATTTATCTTCTGAGTTGTCAAAGCCGATAGAAAACGACAACAAAACTTGTGACGTCTCGAGAGAAAATGTTGAAGCGCATTGAATTGCGACCACCTGTACTTGATTCGCCTTGTGATGTATTCACTTTTTTTATGTGTAATTCAGTTTGGAATAATAGCGCTGAAAAAAGTTCACATTCAAATCAAATTCGCCTGATCGTAAACGGTGATTTCATTCGTACTACTTTCGTTTCTTTCTTTGATTTGTTCACATCGTTTTTGCTGCAGAACTGTATGAAAAGTGTAAATATTTATTTCTTTTACTTATAACATCATATTTTATATATTTTTCAAATACTTTAGAAACAGATTTATTAATAAATCGCAAAGTGTTCAATACAATACAAATATCAGAACCATTGCTACCAGTTTTGCGAAAATTTCAAAAAACAACGTGACTGAATTTTAGAATTTTCTTACTCTTATTTCAAAATATAATACACCCCTATCATGAATAATGTTTCCCCTGAAAATGTTTCCCATTTCCCAAAAGTGCGATCATGAGTAACTTTTAACAAATAACTTTTAACGAAATTTCCCCTTATCGTGAATGGATTTTTCAAAGACATTTTTCTGATTTTTTGTGTTAATTTGTTAATTTTATTTTCTTGGGAGAACTAGAAAACAAATGCAAGTAGTTACTACATTTTAATGGATATATAAATTAGCTGAAAACTATTTTTAGGTCTAAATCAATAAATAATAAGAAACATGACTTGCTTCTCAATAGGGTGCAAAATAACCGACCCATTGCATGTGGTTTTGTGAAGGTTTCTTAAGATGTGGTGGCCGAATTTCGGTATTCGCTTACAGAAGAACTAGAAAGTGCTGGCCCTCTTATTAAAAAAAGATCATGAATGAAATTTTATCTCTGGATATTTTATCCATTCTGCGCAGAGACTTTTCTAAAGCATCCAACAGTTTAGAGAGCACTTCGCAAAAAGTGGATTGCGCCATTCCTACTTCGTAATCTCTTCCACCATTTTTTTTTTTTTTGGTATCCACCCTCTGCAAAAAAACGTAAGCATGCGGAATACCAAATGATTTTTTTTTTGTTTTCGGCAGAGAATCTGTCAAAATATTCAACAATCATGAAAACGCCGATTTATTCACCCTTTTTACATTTTAAACTACAAATTTCTGTTTATTAGTTAGAAAACATAAATTTAATTACTTTTTACATCACTTACCCACAAATTTTCAATAAATTTCCTTTGTATTTATATTTTCTTCTTCCCTATTATACACTCACAATATATTGATAGCAAAACAAACGTTCCCATGAATATTAATGATAGCAAATTTCCCTACTTGGGAAATGAAAATTTTATGGGCAAAAAATTGTCACATTTTACTCACGATAGGGTTGATTATGAATCATATAACTCCGCGGAATTCGATTCAACTCGCAAATGTCTTCGCACAATAAAGTATTGCTTAGATTGTTCTTCCTGCAGCAAAATTATTGCACCGATTCTAACCATTTTTTAATTGCAATTTCACGCAATTGTACGCTACTCTAGTAGCGTACAATTTTTATATTTTTATTTCTTGTACCCTCATGTATGTAATGTACATTCATTACGCACTGTTAGCACGGACATAAATCAACATAACGCTCACGATAGCGATTGCTCCTTCATGGGGAATGAAAATTTTATGGGGACAAAAAATTCCCATTTTAGTCACGAGAGGGGCATCCATTGAAATTTGTCATGTGAAGCGATCTTAAAATAACGGGTTATACATTTCGTGGTTTCAAAAGTATAGCACTGGAATTTGACATCTGTCAAAGTAAATTGTTAAGCCAATTTTTTTTCTTCTCAGTTGAGAGTCGGTCGAAAATTACCTCAAAAGAATCAATGCTTGCAACGCTTCGCGTGGTGGTCATTTAAATGATGTAGTGTTTCACACATAATGTCAACGTTCAAACTTTATAATGAAAAAGAAATATCATGAAAAAAAGAATATTTTATAAGTGTTTTATTTACGTTTACTTTTGAAACCGCAAAATCGATAACCTGTTACATTTATTTGTATTTCCTACCACACAAAATAGCTTCACTCAGTTTTGCCGCTGCACAGTGTTGCGAAACCGGAATTTTTTGGAAATCATATTGACTAAACCGTAATTTTAATTGTATCGATGAGAAACTTCTACAGATTGGTCAGAATGAAATCGCAAACAGAATGAGTGAAAAAAACTCAAAAAAGTAAAAAAAATTTTTTCGAAAAATTAAAAAAAAAAATTTATTTTAATTCTTCTTTTATTTCTGATAAATACCCTATGATTAGTTTTTAAAATAAATTATAGGGTGGTCCGAACAAGAATTATAAACGTCAAATTTTCATGATTTTTCGATATTTGTTGAATAACTCTGAAATTTCATATAAAACCAAAATCTATTTCATTTCTTATTTGAAAGGTGGCAATAAAAGCTTTAATTTGATACCGGTTTGAAGTCAATTTTAAGATAGTTTTAAGAGAGTTATGCTCATTTTTGTGGAGTGCTAGAATAGATGTAGAATAAAAAAAAAACTTTAAAGATACTATTTTATAATACAGGCATATTCTATTTCTATGGAATAAATACTGAGAGTGATACTAAAATACTAATATCGCTATAACTCCCAGGAGGGCAGGTATGGGCAGCTGATTTTTTCACAGTTCGTTGAAAACAAATTATGTAACATTTCTGTAGTGGTTTGGAACTGGGACTCTCTGGGACTTTTTAGATATTGCTTACTTAACCCAAATTTTAAGGAAAAATGGACCTTTAGTCGGGTTTATATGAAAAAAAGGTGCATATGAAAATGTCTCAAACAACATTCCTTTTTTTTTACAGAAGATACTTGTCCGAAGGGAGATTTTTTTTCCGAATCAAAATATCTGGCACCAAAATCAAATGAGATCATTTTGAATACAGCCCTGAAATCCCCTCTTTTCGTGAAAATTTTGTATAATTGACTTCTAAAATCACTTAAAAATCAACGGGCCAACATAAAAATAAGCTTTATGTGTTTTTTGTTTACTTGGAATGTCTGTGACAAAATTGCATCATTAAAAACACTGAAAAAAATAATCGGAAAAAAGTTACTTTTCCACTAGCCGCAACACAGTGCACCGATAGCGAGCCGTTGGTGATAGTATTATTCTTTCTTGGGGACTCAAAATGGGGATTTTAGTAATAAATTTCGTTCACATCATATTTTACAGATAATGGGATTTTCGGGCTCTTAAACGTAACGATTACTTTAGCTGTTGAATATTTCTAGTGGGCGACATGACTTCAGCCTACATTTTTGTTAGATTTTTTTGACAGCCGCTAGAAACGTATTTAAACTTTTGTCTGATAAAGCGGAATGAAAGTATTAACACTTGTAGCATAGTCTCAATGGCCTTTAGGTGGTTGTATGATAGTTTGGCATTTTCAATAAATAATCTGGAACCCATTTAAAGCTGGTTCAACTTAAAGCCAACTTTAGTTTTGTCTATAGTTAAAAAAAAAGTTAGCAACACTTTTCAAATTTCAAATTGTTTCTAAAAAGAACCGACTATAGTTTTATTTATTTCGGTGTTATTTCGTGGGTGCATAGTATTTATGTAGAAGCTTCCAGCATTTTATGAAAAATATTCATAAATTCAATGAAGAAGTTTCGTAGAGTCAATAAAAAATTTTAATTTGGGGAATGTTATACCTTGTTCATACATGCATTTCTAATTGAGATAATATTCAGTTTATTGACATAATATTTTTTGCGTTCATACATACAAATATTGCGCTAACTCAATTAGTATTTGACAGCTGGAAAAAAGTTGTTGTTTTTGTTTTGGTAGTGAGAAAGAAAAAGTGAAAAATATTTTCAAATAAGAAAAATGGAAGAAAAACTGCCTTTTATTAAAAAGATTTTAGTGTTGTACAATAAAAATATAGAACTTGTACAAGTAGTGCGTTCATGTTATGACACCAAAGCGGTAATAGTAAAAAGAAAGAAATAAAAATTTGGAAATGCTGCAATGTATAAAAATTTTTATGTTTTTATTTTTATTTTTTATCATTCATCTCGCATTGTATACTTTTGCTTATTAAACACATCTTTTAAGTGTTGTGTTTCATATTTTTCTCAATATTCAAAGCAATTTTGAGTTTATTAAGCAATAACTTTATTGACTTTTTGTATGGAATATTGAGCTCAATAATGGACTTTATTGCAATTATCTCAATAAAGACTCATGTATGAACATGGTATTACATTTCATTCGTCTTATGAAATAATTTTATTTGATTGATGAAACTGTTTCACTCGACTAATAAAAGAATGACTAGTTTCATTTCATTTATGACCAACAGACCTCTGAATGCAATGAAACATTCTGCACTAGCTCAATAAAACCTTCGTTAGCTCACTTTCAATGACAAGTTTCATCAGTCGAATGAAGAAATTCACTGCCTGAATGAAGGTTTGCCTTTCAGAGTATTCGCATACAATATTCAAATGTTTCTCTATATGGCTGAAATTTCACCCAATAAAATTTTGTGTAATTCTTCAAAATGCTTCTTCTTCGAAATGCTTAAGTAAGACAAAAAAGATTTATTGGTTTTTTTTTAAGAAAAACATCAATTAAAAAATGAGAAAAATCTTTCATTTCGATCTGATAACATTTTCAAGAGATATACAAATTTCAGATTTGAAAGGGGGTGCAATTTCCACCGAAGAACGTAAGAGGTTTAAAACACACACACACACACTCCTTTTTAACCACGCTAAAGACATTTTAGAGATAACATTGTCACAAGAAATTTTTAAACTAAATGGATCACATAAAAATTCTGGGTGTCACTAAACATCCGTTCTTTATACCAGGCCACGAAAACGAATTCAATCTTTTGTTGCGTTCGAACCGCTAGATATTTGTTTCCATTTTCTTTTATACAGAATCAGCTTTAATTTAGAATACAGGGCTTCGTGTTGTAAGTCACGATTTACAATAAAATTGAACCCGAAAATATTTCTTGGTTCTTAAAATTAAAAAACTTCAAGCGCATTCGACCGAGTGAAAACACCTGAAAAGGGCAATTCAGACTATTATAAAGGGTCCGCCAAATAACTTTTTTTGGAACGAAGTTCCTTAACGCGGCTTGCTGGTAGTGGAAATAGTAGAAATCGTCACGAAAGCGTGTGAGCTGTTTATATGTGTTGGTGTACTGTCGAAAAGCAATTGTGTATGATTGGCAGTGTCTCCACTGACAGCAGCGGAGACACATACAAATAAATATTAATTAGTTTGAAAACGTTCCAAAAATTTAAGGAATCATAAAATTCCAAAATTTTATAAACAACACAAAATAAAACATACAGATTTCACCTTGTATTACATTCAAAGATGAAAAAAAACGTAAGGAACTTCGTTCCTAACGGGGGTCCCCCGACTGCATTTCTTTTTTTTTTGAAACGGGGCAAAACATCGAGTGCAGCTTCGGCTGTGTGGCTCGTAGCGCCGTCCTGTTGAAACCAAATGTTGCCAATATCCTCCTCTTCAATTTCAGTTGAAATTACAGCCCGATAACGATCGTCATTGATTGTAACGGCCACTCCTTGCTCATTTTTGAAGAAGAATGGCCCAATTATGCCTCTGGACCAAAATCCGCACCAAACAGTGACTCGTTTTGGGTGCGTCGGTTTTTCAATGTATGCGTGAGGGTTTGCTGTGCCCCAAATGCGACAATTTTGCTTGTTTACATACCCGCCAAGATCAAAATGAGCTTCATCTGAAAAGATGATTTTTTTTTTTTTGGCAAAATCGGCATCTTCTGTAAGTCGATCGCAGGCCCACTTAGCGAAGCGTATACACAACCATATTTGGCGGACCCTGTACAAATATTTATTATTACTTTCATTGCACTTTACGGACAAACGTCTAAACACATTCCTTGCGACTATCAAAAAATCTAACCTAAATTACATTTTGCGTTCAGACTATCACACTTTGAATCAAAGCGAATCAAGTACAGGTGGTCGCAATTCAATTCGCTTCAACATTTTCTCTCGAGACGTCACAAGTTTTGTTGTCGGTTTTTATCGGCTTTGACAACTCAGAAGATAAATTCGTGGAAAAATGCTGAAGCGAATTGGTATGCGGGCAGCTGTAATGGATTCGCCTTGCTTTGAATAACATGAAAAATACTCCATGCTGTGGCGAAATCTTCATCGGCGACATGTGAGCAGTTTTATGTAGGCGGAAATTGTGCCGTCAACCAGAAATATTCAACAGCTAAAGTAATCGTTATGAAAACGAAAATGTCTATAACAAAAGCCCATGATCTGTAAGGCATATGGCGTGAAAGAAATATAATTCTATATTATTACTAAAATCCAAATTTTGATCTATTGTAAAAGGAAGAATAATACCATCATCAATGGTTCGCTATCGGCGGCAAAACCATCGACTCAGTGAATCTATTTTGTGTATGCTATTATAAAACGCAACCCTGATTCAATGAAAAATATTATCGTTTTGAAAAATGTCACAAAACGACGATGTCGCAGGGAATGTAAAATTGTTATTGCATTATTTTCCGTTTGTATCACAGACATAACCAAATAGCCCAATAATGAGTGACTTTTGTAAAGTGGCCATATCATTTGTTTGGGAGCCAGCCAGCAGAAGTGAGCAGTACAGGAAATCGTGGCAACATGAGTGTATGCGACCAACTAGTGTACACAAAAACAAACATAAACAATGAAAAGATGTTGATGTAAAGTGTTTGGAAAAATATTGGTTTTGTTGTAGTTTTTACGTAAAAAGCAGAAAACATGAATGAAAAGCTTTGAAAACTAAGTTTTAAACATATTCCATGTACTGCTAGTGATGTACGAGTACTCAACGCAAATAATATTCTGTTCACATATGTATGCATTTTTAATTGAAACAATATTCAGCTAATTGACAATATATTTTTGGTGTTCATACATACTTAATATTGCTACGACAATTAGACATTTGACAGGTGAAAAAATTATTGTTTACATTTGGTTATTTTGTAAAGGTTGCTTTTTTTCGATGTACAGAACTTTAAGTTGGCATTACTGTTCAAGATGGTGACCGATTTAACAGCTGTCAAGTGATTTATTCTCAGTTTGGTTTGGCAATTCAGCATGAATAGACTCGCGTCTAAACAAGGCTTGCAAATAGTGCAATTTTATTTCGAAAATAATGGTTCTGTGCGGAATACGTATTGCGCACAATTTTGTTTAGCGATGAACTTTAAGTTGCAAAAAAAAATGCGATGGACAATTCGATTAACATGAATTTTATTTATCCGAAAGATAATCTTGTGGCATTACATTTTAAATACGACTTTTGGTAAATGACCGCCACGGCTGGCGCGGATGTAGTCCAATCTGGACGTCCAATTTTCGATGACTTTTTCCAACATTTGTGGTCGTATATCGGCAATAACACGGCGAATGTTGTCTTCCAAATGGTCAAGGGTTTGTGGCTTATCCGCGTAGACCAATGACTTTACATAGCCCCACAGAAAGTAGTCTAGCGGTGTTAAATCACAAGATCTTAGAGGCCCATTCACAGGTCTAAAACGTGAAATTAGGCGGTCACCAAACGTGGCTTTCAATAAATCGATTGTGGCACGAGCTGTGTGACATGTTGCGCTGTCTTGTGGAAACCACATCTCCTGGGCATCATGGTTATTCAATTCAGGAATTAAAAAGTTAGTAATCATGGCTCTATACCGATCACCATTGACGACTGTAACGTTCTGGCCATCATCGTTTTTGAAGAAGGATGGACCAATGATTCCACCAGCCCATAAAACGCACCAAACAGCCAGTTTTTCTGGATGTAACTGTGTTTCGACATACACTTGAGGATTAGCTTCACTCCAAATGCGGCAGTTTTGTTTGTTGACGTGGCCATTCAACCAGAAGTGCGCTTCATCGCCAAACAAAAATCGCTTCTGAAAATCGTGAATTACTTTCGAAATAAAATTGCACCATTTGCAAGCGTTGTTCAGGCGTGAGTCTATTCATGATGAATTGCCAAATCGGTCGCCATCTTGAACTATAATGCGAACTTAAAGTTCTATGCATCGAAAAAAAACACCCTTTATAATTCACTATCATTCACACTATCACACTTGATCGTATTATTTGAATTTTTGACAAGTATTAATATGTAGATAGTACTATAATAAATAGTCTGGGCTGCCCTTAACAGTGACCCAATTAAAGATACAGCCCATTATGTTGTTGATACATCACAAACAAATTTAATAAATTAGTTTAAACACAACATTTATAAGAAAATCTACTAATATTCGTTTCAATAAAATACCAAAATGTCCGATTCAATTGATTCGATTTTGCTCATGTTAATTTAACTTACTAGTTTTATCACATGTTTCATTTGCGCCATTTACTTTATGTTTTCTATTCATGGAACTTTGTTGTTTACTTTTGACTTTGTCCTTATCCATAATCTGAAATGAAAAATACATATTTATGGGTGTGTACATGACCAGAACATTTAGCAAATTCATATGTATACAAATCATTAAATAAATTAAAGAAGCAACATGGCTTGTAAACAATAGAGTCGAACATTATGATTTACAATTGTTCATTGATTTATCAGGCTTTTAGTTCGATTTTATTTTCTCAGAATTGAGAAAGATGTTTTTGCGGTTAAATTGTAGTGATAAACATTTTTAAAGAGGACGAAAAAATTAAAGTTGTAGACATATTGGTTGGGGAACATACTGTTTATAATCATGATATTTGTATAATTCCCCTTTTATATGCCTCCCATATTCAGTAAAGAATTCAAATTTAAATAACAAGGGGTATTGCCATACAGAAAAAGTTAATAAAACATCAATATCGTAAGTTAACAGGAATAGAAAGATCTGGATAATACTGGCATCAGGCGTGGATGGTTCTCAACTTGGAAATCTCTGGCAACTATAAGTTGAAGCATAAATAGTAATACGCATTCGCATTTGAGATCAGTACGAGCGTTGCCTTTTGTTTCGGAATTGGGCAACCGCAGTGCCGCAATCTGGCAACTGACAACTCTATCGTAAGTTTGAACATTTTTGAGGTTATACGTACTCAGAACGTTTTGACATACGAGCGCTATTTGTATTGTTTACAGCAACTTAAATAGCAACTACGTCCAAAACTGGAATTAAATCGTACAGCAACAGTGCTTGGACGAACCTGATTAAATTTTTGACGATGAAGCTCCATCAAGGACCAGTGTTTATCAATGGTATGGTGAATTCAATCGTGGTCGTAGTTCACTCCAATACAAATCGCGCGAAGGTCGTCCAAAATCAGTTGTTATTCCGAAAACCGTTGATGCTGTGTGCGAACTGATATTGCAAGATCATCATAAGACCTGTTGTGAGAATCAGACAACCTTAGGCATTAGTGGGACCAGCATACATTCCGAATTGCACAAACATTTGATTGTCAAAAAAAAATTTTTTTTGTTCGCATTGGAGCCCACACAATTTGTCCATCGCTCAAAAAAAAAAGGCGCGTGTCGATTGATCGAAATAAGTGCTCAAAATATTCGAGCACGATGCTGGTGATGAATCGTGGTTTTACGCGCATAAGCCCGAAAGTAAACAGGAGATCGACTGTGTGGCTGTTTCATGATGAGCAAAATCCAGCAAAAGTTGTTCGCCCACGAAGCAACTTCCAAGCAAATGGTTGTATGTTTTTGCGGAAAACTGAAAAACTGGACATGTAGCAACCACTAGAACAACACAGAACAGTAAATTCTGAGTGGTACACAACGATTTGTTTACCAGTTGTCGTCCCAGAAATCAGGAAAACCAAACACCAGAGATGGATCGCTCTTCACCACGACAATGTGAGCTCTCACACATCGGCTCATACAACTGCGTTTTTCACCACCCAAAACATCAATTTGATGAGTCATTCGCCGTATAGTCCAGACTTGGCACCGAATGAGTTCTTTTTATTGCTTTTGAATATTTTATATTAATAATTAGAGCTTGTTTTTTTTAAATGCTTGTTTAATTCAATATTTCGATACCTCAATGGGTATCTTCTTCAGGAATTTTTTTTTTTCGGTTTATTGTCGTACTTAAAAATAAACGTTTTTGACGCCTGAAGAAGCAGCGGTTGCTGCATTCAGAATGCATGTTTTGGAGACACCTCAATCAGAGTGGTAAAACTGCTTCGACAATTGGTTCAAACGCATGCAAAAGTGCATAGATTTTCATGAGGAATATTTTGAAAAACAATCAAATAATTTTCGATAATTAATATTTTTTGTGTTCTCTAACCCCGATGCATGAAAGGCAACTCTCGAAAGTTTCATTTGCAGCTCTAAAATATTTTATTAAGTCTGTTATGATATCAATCACATTATATTTTTAAAGAAAACTTTGCTGCAAAAGCAAAAATTACGCATATTGCTTCTGTTTTGTCATCTGCGTATTTCACATCTACATGTAAGGCAGGTTTTTTTTTGCAAAGCACTGTGGAGACGTGCAGATAAAATGGCTTCAACAGATACTATATCAAAACCTTTTCATTTTGCTTCAAACAGAGCCGATTGCGTGCACGTGTCGCCGAATAAGCAGGGCCACATGCACAAAATCAAATTGTGTGAATTTGCGAGAATTTTTTTTGGAACGAAGTTCCTTAACGCGGCTTGCTGGTAGTGCAAATTAGTAGAAATCGTCACGAAAGCGTGTGAGCTGTTTATATGTATTGGTGTATCTGTCGACAAACAATTGTGTATGATGGTCGGTGTCTTCGCTGACAGCAGCGGAGACACCTACCACTAAATATTAATTAGTTGTGAAAACGGACACTATCAGTTGCTAGATGTTGCTAAAGTAAAGTATGTATGTCACAACAAAAAACAGCAATATTGAAAACTTGACCAACAGTTGCTTTTCTTCGTTTTGTAGCAGATTGACAAAAAAAATACTGCATGCGTCAAAAGTAAAAAAATAAAACGTTCCAAAAATTTTAAGAAGCATATAAAATTTCAAAAACAACACAAAATAAAACATACAAATTTCACCTTGTATTACATTCGAAGATGAAGAAAAAACGTAAGGAACTTCGTTCCTAACGGGGGTCCCCCGACCGCATTTCTTTTTTGTTTTTCAATTTTTTACTCTCTTGTGATGCTCTCTCGTTGCAAATGTTTTGTTTTAATCAGTGTTGCCAGTTTAGGGGGTTTCCCCTTAGATTTAGGGGTTTTTTTTCTTTTAGGGGTGAATTTGGGGTGTAAAATTCTTTCGGGGAAAATTTAGGGGAAAGAATTTATTTTTGGGGTATTTTTAGGAGATTTCTGTGTTTGGTTGAACGGTAAAATAGCAGGAGTTAGAAGATTTTTCAACTTTAGAGATTTTTAAAGTAAAATTAAATTAAATATGTTATGTTAGCTTCAAGTACAGAATTTTGCAACTGATAATTTCAAGTACTTTTTTTGTTGAGTTGAATAAATTTTGTCCTTATGGGTCATTTCTTTGAATTTTTTTCGTTTCGTAAGAATTGGGAAATTTAAAATATGTATCTAAGAACCTTTGATAAAATTGAAACTCTTTTTATGAAAATGTCAAAAGAAAGCAAAGAGCGAAGAAGACTTAGAAACTCTTAATATTTTTGGAGAAACTTAATTTTTTCTAGATACGCAGATAACAATTTCCAGCTGCCCATGTAATATGTACTTAGATCTCAAAATATGTGAATACAAACAAGTAAGAGTGGTATATTCGGCAGGGCCGAATCTTAAATACTCTTCACAATGATATATGTATGTACCATTCTGATTGATTTTTGGTGCCAAAAGTTGTTTTGTTTGGCTTATAGAGCCGATTTCTTGCAAAATCGGGAAACGCCAAATCTCGGGTATACATACATATATGGACCGATTTAAAAAAAATTCAAATTTTGCCTTTAAACATCCTATATGTACTATTCTGATCGATTTTTGGTACCAAAAGTTGTTTTATTTGGCTTTTAATGCCGACTTCTTGAGAAATCGGGTGGAGCGTTATCTCGGGTGCATATGGGCCGATGTATAAAAATGTTCTAATTTTGCCTCTGAACAATCTATATGTACCATTCTGACAAATTTTTAGTGCAAAAAATTGTTTCGTTTGGCTTCCAGGGCCGACTTCTTGAGATATCGGGAGACGCTATATCTCAAGTGTATATCGGCCGATGTCAAAAAATGTTCCAGTTTTGCTTGTGAATAGCCTATATGTACCATTCTGATTGATTTTATAAAGCCGATTTCTTGAAAAATCGGGAGACGCTATATCTCGGGTATGTATGGGCCGATTTCAAAAATTCTTCGATTTTTTTGGGATTTAATGGGCATTAAAAGTTATATGGCTGACTTTTTAGGAAAAAAATTTTTTTCAAAAATCTGACCAAAAAAATGGCCAAAAATACCCCTCAAAACCCGGTTTTGTGGATATATCTCGGCTATCCGTGGACCGATCTTACTGAATTTCAATAGCAGATCCACTACCGGGGTTTAACACGTTCTATCTCAAACCGTTTTCTCAGAAACGGTATTTCAACGACTACAGACGGACAGCCGGACATCGCTTAATCGTAATCTCTATGGATTCTGATCCAGAATATATATATACTTTATGGGGTCTTAGATGGTTATTGCAATGCGTTACACACGGAATCACAAACTTATACATATGCATATACCCTTACACATTTTTGTGAAGGGTATAATAAATCGAAAATTTATAATAAATAAACATACGCCTGTAATCATAACATATGGACTGAAAAATACATATAATCAGTTAATTTTTATTTCTTTTTAATTGGGGAAAGTTTAACAATTTTATGCATTTTCCGCATTGTCAATGCATTAAAATTGGTGATTCGCAAACTAAAGCGGAATGTTCACTAAAAATTTTTTAGGGGGTTTTGTAGAAAAACATTGAATTTTAAGGGGTTTTTAAAAGTGTTTCTGGGGGGAAGAACGACATTTACCCGGGAACACTGCTTTCCAGTATTTATTACTGCTTTCCAGTAACAACTATTACAAATTCATAACAATTTCTGGTTATTGAACACACCTATAGTGATAATAATTTTCTGTCCACTGAAGTATTCTTATTATCATGAAAATATGTTTTTGGCGATAGCAGAGGAGATAAAAATAGGCATGGTCGCGCTTACATTTGATAGTATGTATGTTAAAAAGAAAGAAAAGAAATTTAATACACTTGCACATACATACGTACATGTCGTCACATGATCCCAAAAAAAAAAAAAAAAAAATCGTAAGTTACACCCTGTTCATAGTGCTCAACTTGTGTTGATTAGCTCTTGAGTTTGATGACGAGGGGTGAGAAACGAAAGCTAAACGGTACGAAGTTGCTTGTACTTTGAGTGTGTGAAGAATTTAATGAATTTGCAAGCATAAGAATAGGAAATTAATTGAAAGTGTGGACTCTGTGTGGACATTCAAGCAACTTCAAGAGAATTGACAAAAGTTGATCAATGTGAACTGGGTGTTACAAAACATTTTAAAATAACTTCTTGATTTATTACGACATATCATTTGTTGTGTTAAACTGGTTTGTGGGTGTATGCAAAAAAAGAAATTACACAAATTTCATATCTTTAAAAAAAAAAAATGCGGTCGGGGGACCCCCGTTGGGAACGAAGTTCCTTACGTTTTTTTTTTTCATCTTTGAATGTAATACAAGGTGAAATCTGTATGTTTTATTTTGTGTTGTTTTTGAAATTTTGAAATTTTATGATTCTTTAAATTTTTGGAACATTTTCCAACTAATTAATATTTATTGGTGGATGTCTCCGCTGCTGTCAGTGGAGACACCGCCATTCATACACAATTGCTTTTCGACAGTACACCAATACATATAAACAGCTCACACGCTTTCGTGACGATTTCTACTAATTTCCCCTACCAGCAAGCCGCGTTAAGGAACTTCGTTCCAAAAAGATCGACAGCGACTTGTAACACAAAAATAAAGTGGGCGGCGGCTGCGTGCCAACTTGACGCCGATGGACAAACATAGCTGATTTGCACAAAAAAAAAACAACGGTGCGCTCACTATCAACCATAAAATGCAATGCAAATTTGCACAAAGCATATTTGCACAGCTACCATCGTGAAACCACTTAATATTGATGCTAAAGTTGATTTGAGAGTAGTATTTGATAGATCTCTCTCGTTTACGGCGCATATGGATTATATTCACCTTAAAACATACAAGATTCTCGGTTTCCTCAGGAGAACATGCACTGAGCTTTCCGATCATTGCACCCTTAAGCAAGTTTATATGCCTTTCGTTAGGTTTAAATTGGAATATTTATATTCTTTAATTTGGAATGCTCAAGCCTTTCATCTAGTATCTCCTATAGAAAGGATTCAACGGGTTTTCGTGAAATTTACTACAATATCACTTGTATACCGGTCTAATGTTCCGTATGAGAATAAATGATTACGAGTATTTGTCGGCCTACGCTCCTTGGAGTCACGTAAAATAGTTTCATCTTTAATTCTGTTATATGACATTATCAATGGTTTTATTGATTGACCTGATTTGGGTGGCCCAAAATTAACGATGGGGTTTGAATTGCTTATAACTTTTTTATTATAATTTTTCTTTTCTTTTCAGTATTTTGTAAGAAAGAATTGGGGAATTTAAAACGAAGCGGTACTCAATCGAACAACGTGCCCAAATTGTTGAGCTTTGTTTTTCAGATCAACGATCCGTTGTCTGGACTCAGCGTGCATATCGTCGTAATTTTAATGTGCGGGTTGGATCCTCAGAGTCAACCATAAATCGTCTGGTTGCAAATTTTCGACAGCAAGGGGCAGTAAGGAAACTTTCTGGTCACCAGAATCTGGTGCTGGCAACGGTGCACATGGAGGACAATACTGAACTGGTACACGGGAGTATTCGAGAAGATGGACAAACATCAACCAGGAGACATTCGACACAACTTGGCCTCTTTGCATACAATAAAAATATTTCCATACAAGATTCAGCTTGTCCAAGTATTGATACCGAGAGAATACCAGCAAGGACTTGATTATGCACTTTTTTGGCCGGCAAAAAGCAGAAGAAAATCATAATTTTATTCATAATTTAATTATGAGCGACGAAGCCCATATCCAATTAAGTGGAATTTTGCTTAATAAGCAAAATTGCAGGATATGGGCTATGGGAAATCCGAGAGTAGTTCAACAGCGAGAGTTACATCCACCTAAGTGTGCGGTTTGGTGCGGTGTTTCATCGGAAAGAATAATTGGTCCATTTTTTTGAAAATGCACACGGGGTCACCGTTTCCGTCAAACATTTTTAAGGCCAGCCGCGGAAAACTATCCACAAGTATGGTTCCAACAAGATGTAGCCACAGCGCACACTGCAAGGAACACAATGACTCTTTTACCGGACATCTTTGGTGAACGAATTATTTCGCGTACAAGTGATTTTAGTTGGCCTCCGCGTTCACCGGATTTAAACGCTGCAGACGATTTTCTTTGGGGTTATTTGAAAGGAAAAGTGTTGGAAAGAGCACGAATATGCGTGGCAGAAAGTGGCCACCACTTGCGAGATATTATTTTTTATAACTAAACTAAAAATATTCCCCATTTACATATTAATAATTATGTCTCAAATAAAAAAAAACTTATACCATGTTCATACATGCGCCTTTATTGAGATAATCGCAATAAAGTCCATTATTGAGCTCAATATTCCATACAAAAAGTCAATAAAGTTATTGCTTAATAAACTCAATATTGCTTTGAATATTGAGAAACAGATGAAACACAACACTGTAAAATGCGAGATGAATGACGAGATAAATGTCAACAAACGCAAACAAAATAATAAAAAATAAAAATAAAAACATTGCAGCATTTCCAAATTTTGGAACGAAGTTCCTTAACGCGGCTTGCTGGTAGTGGAAATTAGTAGAAATCGTCACGAAAGCGTGTGAGCTGTTTATATGTATTGGTGTACTGTCGACAAGCAATTGTGTCATACACGGGCGGTGTCTACACTGACAGCAGCGGAGACATCTACCAATAAATATTAATTAGTTGGAAAACGTTCCAAAAATTTAAAGAGTCATAAAATTTCAAAAACAACACAAAATAAAACATACAGATTTCACCTTGTATTACATTCAAAGATGAAAAAAAACGTAAGGAACTTCGTTCCCAACGGGGGTCCCCCGACCGCATTTCTTTTTTTATTTCTCTTTCTTTTTATTATTGCCGCTTTGGAGTCATAACATGAACGCACTACTTGTACAAGTTCCATATTTTTATTGTACAACACTAAAATCTTTTTAATAAAAGGCAGTTTTTCTTCCATTTTTCTTAATTGGAAATATTTTTCACTTTTTCTTTCTCACTACCAAAACAAAAACAACAACTTTTTTCCAGCTGTCAAATACTGATTGAGTTAGCGCAATATTTGTATGTATGAACGCAAAAAATATTATGTCAATAAACTGAATATTATCTCAATTAGAAATGCATGTATGAACAAGGTATTATAAGCGACTCAAACCCCTTCGTTAATTTTGGGCCACCCGGTAGTAAATTATTTAATTTGTCACTTCTTCGATCAAATTATGCACGCAATGGGATTTTGACACCTGATTTTACTTTTTTAAGTGGAATAAACTATGACTGATTCTAAATCGCATATATGTAGATTTCAACAGGGAGAAATATAAACTGTAGTTTTATCTTTGTGTATTCGCAATTTTATATTTACATCTGCATACATGCAATTATAGCTTTAAGTGTTTTCATTATTTTGCCCTTTAAGGCCGTTTTGTCCACATACTGGACAACAATAAAAAAATAAAATAAATAATAGAAAAATTGGCGCGGCAAGCATTCATTTTCATAACTTTCCAATATTTTTTGCGAACGGCTTCGCTTACTACTGTTTTCAGAATAAATGGTATTCAGGCGAGCGGAGAGATCATTTGTTGTACAGTAGTAGTACATCGTGATATTTACAAGACGCTAAGTTTTGCCAAAATCGTTATATCTTGACCTCTGGTCCTCGATCATTGACTTCCAATCATTTGGGTGCACAAAAATTATTATCATTAATTTGACATATAAAAGATACTTAAAAGTGTGCAATAACTTTTTACTGGTCGTCGTGCGCAGAAAGATAGAAGAAGCTATTAAATAAATTAAATAAATTTTACACTTAAAATATAATAATGAGAAAAGCGGCGTTAATAAATGCTCGTTGGTTGTTTGTTTGTTTGTTTGTTTGTTTGTGTATACAAGTGCAAACAGAGAACATAATCTAAATTAGTTTGCTCGGCAATACAATACAATGAATGTATTCAGGAAAAATAAAACAAAAAGCTTTTTAATGTGAAAACATGTGTAGCAGTAGTCGTATGTATGTATGTACGTGACAATTATGATTCAATTTCAAGTTGAGCTAAATGATAAGAAAATTATCAAACATAGATTTTATCATATCGATTATTTTCTTGGACAATGTTATAACTCTAAATATTGTACCAACATGATATCATTAATTATTTAAGTGATTACGACAGTTTTGAAGATAATAAGGAAATTAATCGAAAATAACAAATTAAATATCATGATCAATGAGAAAAACATACTGAAATTCCCTTTATAAAAATAAAATCGTCGTATATAAAATCGTCGTATATAAAATCATAAGCATTGGCAACGATCGTAAACATTGCAATAAAGTCTGCTATGGAAGTTCTCAACTAAGACAAACACTTGGCAGATTTTCAGAAAGTAACAAGTTTAGACCAACAGAAAGAAAAACTATAAAATTGGTGGAAATCAAAAAAAAAAAAAAAAAAAAATAATAATAATGATAATAATAACAATAATTTAAAATCATTTCGTCGATTATTCGTTAGAACGAGTATCGCATCATTTTTCGAAAAAAAAAAAAACTTCGTCTTCCCCAGAAATTGGCAAAAATTTGGCAACTGACAGCTCTATGGTAAAATTGGACATTTTTGAGGTTTTACGTACTTACAACGTTTTGACATACGAGCGCTATTTGTGTTGTGTACAGTAAGTTACCCGTCATTTAGATGGGAAAGTAAATGCCTGAAAGTTGCAATACACTCACAATTTTCTAACTTTCAACCCAACTTTCAGCAAAATTTTCCTGAAAGTAATTTTTTGACATTTACTGAAAGTAGTAAACACGGTTGCCTACTCCACGGCACCTACAAATTTGCCGGATTGCAGTAGAATAATAATTGTGTATTTTAAATTATTTTGTACATTATAATATTATACGATTTGTATTTTTGAAAGTATCGTAGTAACCGATGGTAACTCGTTGTATCGAAGGTTGCAAAGAAAAGTAAAAAGAGTTGCAAAACGTAAAGAAATGTTTATTAGCGGTACTCAACGTTTGGTGCGTTTTTGGTTGCGACTATTTGCGTTTGCGATTATATTGCAACTGATATTGAGCACCCTTTTTAACAACTTTGCAAATTTTATTGCACTCCAAATAACAGCTGATAAATTAATACACAATTTTTAATTTTTCACGTTTTATTTTTTTGGTAATTGCTGTTGGCTCCATCTCTAAAATTTTTTGTTTGCTTTGCTTTAAAATGTCAGCTGTTCGAGTGTCAGTGTTGCAAACGCAATACTCATGCGAAAAAAGCAACACGTAATTAGCGGTGCGTAAATGCAAAAATAATATTGCGAGTGCAACCTTGTATATTTTGTTGTTGGGTTGCAAAGAAAAAGCAACGAATTCTTGCATTCGCACTTACGCAAGACATTTGCACCAAATAATGAACTGCGCTATTGTCTTAAAGGCTTGTTTGAACATTTCTGATTCTCAGTTTGTTCATGAGAATTATGGAATAAGTAGTTAAGTTTCAAACAAACTTTTAAGAAATTTTCAAGTCTACTGATGAGTTGATTGGCATCAACGAAATGTCGTCGGCATATTATAGACAGCTGAAAAAGACAGAAAGCATTTTGAAAAAGGTGTATATTTTTGGACCTGAATTAATACAGTGATAATTATTAAATTAATTAATAAAAGTTTAGCAATAAAAATTATTTTCGAATGTTGCCCTAGAAATTTATGTTTCTGGTAGTCTTGCCAACTCTATTTCAGTAATAAACAAAACTATAATACTTGCAACTCTTCGCTTTGACGACATTTTTAAAATGAACTTTCACATTCCCTTGAAATTGAGCAAGAAATTTTATTTCATTAAAATTTTGATTCATAATACGTATACAAAAATGTAACGAAAGCACTTTGCCGTCTAAATGCCGGGTTAAGGGAAGATTCATCTCGGCCCAAAAATTTAATGTTCAAACAAACCTTTAACACGGAAAACATTTTTTCGTCTTGCCACACTTTTACTTTTCTTAACAACGTCCATACAACGAGTTACCATCGGTTACTACGATTTGTATTTTTGAAAGTATCAAAAGTAGTTGATTTTTGAATATTCAAAAATTAACTTAATTATTTGTTTGCTTTACATTTCAATTAGCTCTTAATAATTAAGTTCATTTTTAAATATTCAAAAATCTTTTACTTTTTGATACTTTCAAAAATAAAAATCGTAATAACCGATGGTAACTCGTTGTATGGAAATTGCAAAGAAAAGTAAAAGTGTTGCAAGACGAAAAAATGTTTTCCGTGTTAAAAGTTTGTTTGAACATTTCTAATTCGCATTTTGTTCATGAGAATTTTGGAATAAGTAGTTGGGTTTCAAACATTCCTTTTAAGATTTTTCGAGCCAACTGATGAGTTGATTGGCATCAACGAAAGACAGAAACATTAATAAAGTCTATTTTTAGACCTAAAGTAATACATTTCAATTGGCTCTTAAAGCAAATAAATAATTAAGTTCATTTTTGAAAATTTCATTTTCGCTAAATTTGAGTTTCAATTTTCATTACACCATTATTTTTCGGTATAGAAATGTGGTTTTTAGTGTTCCCATACTTTTGTGCATTTTTGTCTATTATTGAGGAAAATTAATTATTGCCTTCATTTTACCGAACTTTGCCCAAAAAGTACGGTATCAAACTTTATGCGCACAGGCCTATTTGGTGCAGTAAGAAGAATTTTGTTCTCTCAAAACCACTTCCATCTACACAAATTTAAAGTATGGGAACGCTTTTCGTGCACATGGAGCTGCCACGGGGTACCAGGCGGCCGAAAATTAGGAATAAAGAGCCAGTCTTTGAAAGAAATTAATTTTATAGGGTTGTAAAGAGGCGCGTAGACCCACAAAAACTTAAGCCAAAGTATGCCGCAGGCTTATAGTTTCTTAATGATTCGATGTAGAAGTTGCGGAATTTACTAAGAAAACTATAAAAATATTGGTTAAATAGTGCTGCCAGAGGTAAATTTTTAGGCAGACCGTGACATTGTGAATCGAAAATCGTATGTTTTCATTTTCAGTTCATAAACTATTTCATGGGTATGCAAAATTTGTTCTTGACAAGAGTTTTCACCTAACGCCGGCTTCGCGTACAAAATCAGTAGGCATCTGGCAGTACACTTTTTCATTCTATGGCAATTGGTACCATTATAGTTACCAAAGCCGACCCAAGACGTTTTTTTAATACCTATTTTTTTCTTTGGAGCATAAATTTATCTAAAATATACTAATCCTTGGATTAGGCGAATCCTTACGGATACAATTTCATGCTCAACATGTCAGATTGTGGCTCAAAAAAGCACACACATAATCTAGACTTTGCAATCAAACTAGACATTCTATCGTAAGCATGCATATGTACATATGTATGTTCTTTATGTAAGTAAAGCATACATAGATGCATATGTACATAGGGAGTTCAAAGTTTGAAACCCCATTCATACTTTCTCTGGTTCAGAATGACGACTGCTATCAACCCAGTACAGAGCCACAATTCAGCATGAAGCAAAAATTCGAAAATATTCTTATTCACGTGTGCAGGTGACAGACACGCAAATATCCACAAAGTACATACATACATATGTCCATATGGATGTGCATGTAGGTACATACGAATGTACATATGTATATACATATGTATGTATGTATGTATGTATATGTATTAATAAATGTAGGTAGGTATGTATGCAATATTACAATTCTTGCTCTAATAATAATGGTGACGTGTTTTTGTAACCGAGAGAAACGAAACAACTTTCCTACATGAATATTCAAGGTACCATTACACCTATTCGATAGTATATCATTGAAAGGAGCATTGAAAGAGAAACTGGGTAGAGCTGGAAAATTGAAGATGTACCTACCCAGTAGTTAGAAAGGCTGAAATTCAGCAAAATGTACGTGTTGCTTTCATACATACATATGTATGTATGTACGTACATACAATCCTAAACAAAATCGTAATAGGAACATCTTGTATATTCCAGCAAATGATTATTGTTCCATTTATGAAACTTAATTTATTTACATGTGTATGCACATACACACTTACATACATACGTTGGAGCACGACCGCAGGAAAATTTACAGAACATATGTATGTATGTATATTGATGTAAATTTGCATGTAATACGTGAATAGATAAAAGCAAAGCAACATACTTACATATTACTTACATACATATGTATGTACGTGCATATGTATGTATGGATGTGAATGCTTCCATTGACATCGATTAAAAACTTTATATTGAGTATTTGTACATATGTATGTATGTATGTATTTCCTTTAATATGAACGAGTTCACAATAAATATCAGTTTAATAGTTATTCGTCTCACTCCAAAGAATGATGGATTATATACATATATGTCCATGTGCATATGTGTATTGTACATACAAACATACATTTATAATTGACAAATATATACATATGTACATACTATATAGACACGCACGCACACACAATTGAGACCAATTAAAAATTATTGATCATTAGTTTTTACAATGTACATTTATCTATATACATTCTTACATATGAATATATTGCCTATATTTCTGATAGATTACTCACCCTAAATATAAATCAAATAATAATTCCGAATAATGCACTGTTTTTCAATTGTTACATGACAAATGGGGCAAAAGAATTTCCATACGTTGCCAGCGGTTTTTTGCGTTTCTTTGTACGTATAAGAAATTAATTAACTAATAAAAAAAATAATAACAAAAGAAACATCAACCGATCCGTTTCCTTCTTTGACAGCGAACGTTACTCTCTGTTGTCATTACGCACTTTATCACAAAAAAGATCTTATTTTCATTGTTTGTGTAAAATTTTCTGGCTTTTTATTAAGAAACTTTTCATTGTTGTTTTTCACATTCTTGATGTGGTGGGTTGTTTAACAGCTGTTTCATCGTTGACCGGAATGTCATCACATACCACATAGTTGCAAATTTTTAGTACACATTTAGTACTAATTTTCTATTTTGCGGCAAAAAAAAAACAATTTCAGACTACTGACAAACATCATATATAATTTATTAAGTGCAGTCCCCTTCAAATTGTTGATATCTCCAATTATTATAATTATGCCATCTATGAACAATACTTAAGGAAGTAATGTAGGCTGTCAAATTATCGAACGTTTCAACAGGGTGTTTAAGTGCATTCGCTTTCTCACAGTAAATTTTCAAGAAAAACTTTCTGCCAAGGCGAATCCATTACAGGTGCCCGCATGCCAATTCGCTTCATCATTTTTCCATGATATTTATCTTCTGAGTTGTCAAAGCTGATAGCAAACGACAACAAAACGTATGACGTCTCGAGAGAAAATGTTGAAGCGAATTTAATTGCGACCACCTGTACTTGATTCGCCTTGATATTAATGATAAGTCGAATTTAAGCTTAGGCACTGTGTTGAATCATATAGGTATTTCATCATTTAACATTATTTACCTATTATGACATTAGATCAAATACAAAATAATAGTTTTTAAAACATATTTTGTTGTAAACACAGATCTGTTCCATGAGGTAAAATAGTATATACTCACAAATATTTAAAGAGTACTGAGGAAATCTAATTTACCGCTATACCAGGCTTAGAAGGAAAAGGAAGTTTTGAGCGCCTCTTTTGTGCAACACAAAAATATTAGCGTAGCAACCAAAGCGAATAAGTTCGTCTTAGTGGCAGCTCATCACACAAACTAAGGACTAGTGACGTAACAAATGCTACTTTAAGGTACTCGACAATTCGAATGTCAGGAGAATATTAATATAAAAGCAATTTTAAGTCTATGTTCAACAATTTTCTTTTATTTGCTTAAAAGAGCTATGTAATTATAAAAATAATAAATGTGCTATAAATTCGTGTTAAAAACAGATGACAATGGCAGTAAAAAATGTATTCTGCTTTTTTAGATCAACCCGGAATCCGCGGAATCAGTTAACCGAAGAATATTCAATTATTTCGAAAGATGGTTTTTGATTAGACCTTGTGAAATTTGGAATGTTTTACCACTTAATTTATAAAGACGTAAAATATCAAAAACAACCTTTACAATCAAATTAGTAGATTTATATACTGTAAAATATTGGAATTAATATATACAGTTCATAATAATAGTTAATATTAAAACGACGAAAAAATAGATGTCTTCTCTCATGCATTGTATTAAATTTATATAAACTGTTTACTTTAGGCCTTAATTTTTTCTGTCTTTTTCAGTCGTCTATATGCCGTCGACATTTCGTTGATGCTAATCAACTCATCAGTAGACACGAAAATCTTAAAAGAATGTCGAACTTTTTTATGGTGGCGTACTCTCTGATGGAATTTTTCAATATATGTTTTTTTTTTCATCGACGGGTTAACAACTCCACCTTTTTGTAACTTTATGTTGATTGCTTAGAATATTATTAAAGTTTTTTTTTCACGCAATTGTGCTATTGCGTGTAAAACTTTAATAAATAGAAAATTTTGAAAAATATACGTCATTTTCTGTTAAGACGTAGCTCGCAAGACAGATAGATGTCTTGACACCTGTGTTAAGATGGCGAGAAAACAGTAACAGATGACAGACTTGACAGAAACATGCATTTTCTCTCTATTAGTTTAATGTCTCTCTAATACTACGTTTAATGTTTCCTCTTGTTTTCGTTAGATTATTCAGAGGCAAAGAAATAAAAACAATATTTTCTAGTGGTTGATTTTTGAATATTTTATTTACTTTTAGCTTTTAATAATCCTTTGGATCGCAAATATCGCACAATAAATGGTGTGGCTCCGAGCGTTATACTTATTCGAACTGGAGCAAATACTTTGTGTACAGCATATGCTATAACAAAGTTACTTGCTCCCAAAGCAATGTTGTTCTTTAAGGCTGTTGGTGCGAAATTCATGTGTTCGAGCAGTGCTATCAAATCTATTCCACTGAAAAGAAATAAATAAAATCTTTTTAATGTAAGTCACAGAAAGCATGATACAATTAATAAGGTAGCCTCATCAGCTGAACCGTTGATCATCTGGCTACTTCAAACTGTCAAGAGAATACAGAGAAGAAAGGCAGCCAAAACGAGATAGCTAATCAGCGTAAGCTCTGTTCATCTATCTCCTGTAAATGCAGATGTGGCGTCTTTTTGACAGTTTACAGAAGTTGTACAAAAACAAAATGCATGTTATTTTTATTGCAGTTGTTCTTGTTGTAGTGAAAAGGTTGCCTTATTAGTTGTATCATGACAATAATATCATATACATATATATGAGAGTGAGTCGATTGGTAATGGCAAAAACTTGTCGATTTTGCACCAGCGATTTTTCGATAGATTTTAGCATAAGGAAAAAATTCCAACACGTGACTTTCTTAATGTGTATCGAGGCGAATCAACTACAGGTGGTCGCAATTCAATTCGCTTCAACATTTTCTCTCGAGACGTCATACATTTTGTTGTCGTTTGCTATCAGCTTTGACAACTCAGAAAATAAAATCGTGGAAAAGTTTTGAAGCGAATTGGTGTGCGGGCACCTGTAATGGATTCGCCTTGATGTGTATGTATTGAGTTGCATCTACTCAAGGCGAATCCATTACCGGTGCCCGCATACCAATTCGCTTCAAGATTTTTCCACGATTTTATCTTCTGAGTTGTCAAAGCCAATGGAAAACGACAACAAAACTTGTGACGTCTCGAGAGAAAATGTTGAAGCGAATTGAATTGCGACCACCTGTACTTGATTCGCCTTGCATCTACTTTATTGAATACAATTTGAGCGGCGTGTACACCAAGGTATCTTAACACTAGGTAGCCGCATAACTACAACAATCACTACACCGACAAACACTTCGTGTACTTTGTCGGTAGAATTACTCTATATTCTTTCTGTCTTCCTTTTGTTCGCGTTTGTGTTGTATATTTATGGAGTTTGTAAACAAACGTTTGACAGGTCAACGGCTAGAAGCAATAGTCAGTATATTTATATATATACCTTGATGTAGACCGAAGCACTACATAAAGTCTCAAATATTGACCTGTCATTACTTTCTCCTTTTCTTTCCGAATTCTTCAGAAGCTTACAAAAATAATATAGTATTTTTTTGTATTATGTTGCAGTAATATGATTAATTTTTGCTTGTCACTTTAATATTAATAGCTATGCGATTATATATGTATTTGTTTGTTCATCATTGTAAATATTGTACCTTTGTATAAAATACTTGTTAAACTGTTGTGTATTAAATACATATATAAGATATCATTGTATTTTAAGTATTTTTGATATTGAAAAAATAAAAAGGATTGACATTCTGATTGTGAATATCGAACGAAACGATTGTTTATTTGGCTCATCCTACAATAAAACCGTTTTTTTTTATCGACACTAGAGCCAAAAGCATAAAAACGTGTGCATATGAGCATACTTTGTGTAATATAATTGTTCTCAATATGTTATTAGAATATGGGTTTAATGACATATAAAATCACATGTATACATACCTAGAAACTAAAAGATAAAACCCTCCTAAAGATAAAAGCGATATTGCGACGTGAAATATAACTATTGTAGAGCCGTAATCTTTAAATGCTTTTTTTAATTGCTCTTTTTTGCTTTGATTTTGCGGACTAGCTTCTGACTTATCAACCTTAGTGCAATAGCAGCGCTTAGTTTGTGATTTCCATGCAATTGATGAATCTGTTAGATATAAGTTTTAAAAAAAATTTTGTTAGTTTCTTGAATTTAAAAATAGAAGTTATGTAATAAATGACTCAAGCTGAAATTAAGCCTGAGTTGCCAAAAACGTGTCTTACAAAAATAATCTTTTCGAAATCCTTCAGCATCATGAGCTGCTTATTGCAATGTTTGACTGCAGATAAATATACATACATACATATGTATCAGTAGTTGTATTTTTTGTAAAGTAATGCAAACAGTTGAAGTTTGCAGTACAAACAATTTTTATACATACATACATATGTATGTAGGTTGGTTTATGTACAACAGCAACAAGGTACATAATGTTTATGTTACATCATTTGACAGTATGATACCTTTACCAAAGCGGATTAAACAAGATGAACTTGACAGCGCAGGTGATTAGAAGGCTCTAACAAGCGACGGTTATCAATAATACCAAGACTGTTCATGAATAATTTTCATTCGTTTGTCTATCAACAGCCAGAGGTGGCTAAGCTTTTGTATTCTATTATTTTTATACGTTTTCATTAACTGAAATACATATACATATGTATACCTAACGATAAGACGTCTATATATAATTTGAACCCAGTACGGCAGTAAGTTACTAAAACGTAACAGCTTCCCGCTTTGGTTTTATTCTGTTATGTCAAAAATCGCTTGCAAGCCAGCTTCTCTGCTGTGAGAGCGAGTGAGCAGAGCTATCAAGTCGAATTCAGAATTTGACATAACAAGAAGATTTTACACTAACAAAATGTATGGGACCTTTGCTTGCAACCACTTAGTTTGATTCGCCTTGACCTTTACATAGTGTCTAGACCAAGGCGAATCAAGTATAGGTGGTCGCAATTCAATTCGCTTCAACATTTTCTCTCGAGACGTCGTAAGTTCTCATCTCAGATATTATGTTATGTCTAGACCAAGGCGAATCCATTACAGGTGCCCGCATCCAAGGCGAATCAAGTGTAGGTGGTCGCAATTCAATTCGCTTCAACATTTTCTCTCGTCACAAGTTTTGTTGTCGTTTGCTATCAGCTTTGACAACTCTTGAAGAGAAAACCGTGGAAAAATGGGATGCGGGCAAGGCGAATCCATTACAGGTGCCCGCATACCAATTCGCTTCAGCATTTTTCCACGATTTTATCTTCTGAGTTGTCAAAGCAGATAGAAAACGACAACAAAACTTGTGACGTCTCGAGAGAAAATGTTGAAGCGAATTGAATTGCGACCACCTATACTTAATTCGCCTTGCGACCACCTATAATTGATTCGCCTTGGATGCGGGCACCTGTAATGGATTCGCCTTGGTCTAGACATAACCTAATATCTGAGATGAGAACGTCAAATTCCATAGCAAAGAGAATTCTCTCACGTATGGACTTGAAACTAGTGCTATTGTAGTCTTATAATAATTACTAAGAGAGCGTTGTTATGAGAATTCTTATGAAAACAATCTTATAAGAGGAGCCGATATTATTTCAGAAATAAAAATTGCCCGCCTACAACCACTGTTATATAAAAAAAAGTTCGTAATCTGGCAATACCGATAAATGTTATTACATAGCAACCATGATACAATTAACAAGGTAGCCTCGTCAGCTAAACCGTTAATCATCTGACTGCTTTAGGTTGTCAAGAGATTGCAGAGATGAAAGGCAGCCAAAACGAGATAGCTAATCCGCGTAAGCTCAGTGCATCTCTCTACTGTAAATGTAGAAGTGGCGTCTTTTTGACAGTTTGCATAAGTTGTACAAAAACAAAATGCATGTTATTTTTATTGAAGTTGTTCTTATTGTAGCGAAAAGGCTACCTTGTTAGTTGTATCATGGTAGCAACTATAATTTAATACAGATAGCTTTATGCGAACGCTAGCTTGGGACATTGCAAGACCCAAATTAACTGCCTGTTCTCAATGTCGCAAAAAAATTTACACTCAGCCATGGTTGTCGCTTTAGAAACATGAGCCCCTGAGTTCAAAGACGGGTGCTGACGAGAAAGTGTGGCGGCTTCGAAACAACTAGTTGTCCACCCTGCTAAATGTCTTTGATGTCTTCTTTGTCTTATTTAATTAATATCAATCACAAAAATAATATAGAAAGAATAATTATGTATATAAAAATGAAAGTTTAGATTGAAGCAAGGAAATCATAATTTTTATTAAGAAAACTGACATTACAAGTTTTTATAACTAAAACTTGTTAAACATTAATCTTTTACTTTTAGCCGTACTTTATGATTTGAAATTGTTAATTACATATTTAGTGGGCTTTTAGTTCGGTATTAATAACTCGGATAACTACATATATACATACATATGTATGTATGTACAAAGAATCGATTTGTAGAAATTGAAAGCCCAAGGAGAAAAATAGTTTACGGTGCAGTAGGTGAAAATTTAGTAAATTTGTTAGTACAATATAATCTGTTAGTTTCAGTTAATTTCTATTCATTCATGTATACCTTTATTTTGAACGGTTGCGTCCTTATCGTAAGCAGACCAATTAGAACGAGCCATCTTCCTTAAGGTGGTGTAATGGGAGCTTTGCAAATTTTGTGACATAAATTTGCATTCCTGAGACCACTGACCACCGGGCATATTCAAGTGGGTAAATTTATGCATCCCACCAAACGGAGAAGGCACATTGCTTTGCATAGCAGAGTTTAGACTGATGGCGCCGAAGCAATCGTAGGACTGTACATGAGGATCCTGCTTTTCGGAACCAACACTAACTGATGAATTATCCGCTGTTATGTCAATTTTGGGTGATGATATTCCCTGATAGTTTTGACATAAAATGACAGTAGCAGAAATTTCCCGACTGCGATTTGGCGAAAATCTGGTAGTTTCTGCAACATCAATGTTATTGGGTATCGGAAGAACATCCGTTGCAGGCAAATTTGATCGAATTTCTGTTGTGTATACATAACGACCTTTAAAAAATAATAATATTAATAAATATGAACTTAATTATTTATTTACTTTAAGAGCCAATTGAAATGTATTAATTCAGGTCCAAAAATGAACCTTTTTTTAAGAAATATTTGCTGTAGTAACCAATGGTGACTCGTTGTATAGAAGGTTGCAAAGAAAAGTAGAAGTGTTGCAAAACAAAAAAAGAAATGTTTGCTGTTAAAGGTTTGTTTGAACATTTCTGATTCTCATTCTGTTCATGTGAATTATGGAATAAGTAGTTAAGTTTCAAAAAACTTTTAAGAATTTTTCAAGTCTAGTGATGAGTTGATGAGCACCAACGAAATGTCGTCGGCATATAGACAGCTGAGGAATACAGCAAATATTTCTTAAAAATTGTTAATTTTTGGACCTGAATTAAAATATTAATAAATTTTATAATAACAACACTTTTCAGTAGTTTTATAGTCGAACTTTATGATTTACAATTGTTAATTACTTTTTGGGCAAAGTCCGGTAAAATGAGAGCAATCGCGAATTTCTCTCAATAGCTCTATCTATTGTAAAAAATAACATATGTATGGTATGTTTTGATGCTATAATAAAAATTGAAACATACATTTTGGAAAAATTATGTTTTTCTGAATGTATTTAGATTTTAAAGTCCTTTGCAGGTACTTTTACATGAACTATAATCGAAAAACATCAAAACTGTTGTCAAATTGTTTGATTCAATTGAAATTGTTTTTATTTGTTATTGCTCACTTTTGGCAACAGCTGATTGTTTAAGTGCTTGCCCAAGCTATGACTGGTTGAAAATAGTTGCACTTAATTATGTTAGTCTGGGTTCGAAGCCTTTTGGTGAAATCAAGAATCTCAGTTTGAGAGAGTAAAATTGAACTAAAACTCTATAAAAGCTGTGATCCAGTTATCAACATTGGGAGTCTGCAGGCTCGCAATTTGCATGAAAATTAATTTTTCATGCAAATTGCAAAAACGACATTTTTGCGACAACCGCACATCTCTAGTTGAAGACCTTAAATTCAGAAGACCCCAATTGGGGAAACTTGAGAATAAGGAGGCAGGATTTGAAAGGAATGAGTTTTATAGGTTTGTAGAGGGGGTCGTGGACCTGCTATAACTGAAAACAAACAAACGATGTTAAAGTTGCGGAATTGACTAAGAAAAATATGAAAATGTTGGTAAAACAGTGCTGCCAGAGGAAAGTTTTGGCACAGAACGTAAAATCGCAAATTGATAAACGGTTTCAATTATCCAAAGTCGTATTTTTGTTACATTCCATATTTCATAAATATTTTCATAGTTAAATTAATTATTCAAGCTGTTGATCTTTGGTTTTTTTTATAAAAAAAATATTTTTTAACAATTATTTATTTATTTTCAATATTTCGCCAACAATTTGTTGACATCTTTAGGAAAATAATTATAAAATAAAAAAAAAAACAAATTATTGAAAAAATTTGATTAACAAACATTAAAAAAATATTTTTCCCGCCTTAAAATGTATTAACAACATTCATGAACAACATAAATATAAAAAACAAAAATACAAATTAACATACAAGTTCTACGACCAACATTTTCTATGTTAACGTTTACAACATGTTCAACACTAAAAAACAATAAGTTATCATTTCAAATGTTGCTCATAGTCTAACATAATGTTTATAAATGTTTTCCTTAAGATATCTAACATTTCAACAATATTAAGTTCTTACCCCCTAATTCATAAAAATTATAACAGGCTTATAAGACTGCTATTTGACATATTTGTATGGAAAATCTGTCAAATAAGAGCTTTATAAACCTGTTATAGTTTTTATGCAGCACACTTTTTCATTTTACGGCAATTGGTATCATTATACTAAAGCCAACCGCCCCAATTTGGTGCAACACCACTTGAATCTCACATTTGCGTTTTCCCACATCGATATGTGGATATACAACATGAATTAACTAGGCGTATTTAAATAAATTTTAACAATTTATGTAAAAATTCTACATGGAATTAATCAATCTACACTTTCTAATTTCAGCGAATAACTTCTGCTGCGAAAGTCAGCACAATTTCATGTTTTACGGGCTGCCGGTCGCGAGACCGGCCCACTTGAGTCCTAGAAAAGTCCCATTGTGCTAATTCAGCACAATGAAATAAAGTAAGTTTTTAATTATAAATCAAATACATACATATGAACACAACTTTACTTAGTTTATGCAGATATTTCTTTCCAACAATTAAATCAATTTGTTTGAAGAAATTGCGTTGAAAATATTAATTTTCTTTGATTAATATGACCTTTTGGATGTTCTTTGTATGTATGTACATTCTCAAGCACATACATAGTACAAGATACAAAATACACAGTATATGTACACCAATCTTATAATTTGTCTTACCACGCATTTCTGTGCCCGCACGAATATTCAGTATATTTTTAGAAATTCTCCAATTTCCAATTGACCGAATCATGTTGCTATTCTTAAATTATTAACTTTTATGACGTCTAAACATAAAAAACACAGCCAGAAAAAATTATCGTGAAGCAATGCAGAAATAAAACAAACTTTCCAATCAAAACATAAATGAATGAGTGCACAAAACATATAAAGAGAAAAACAGTGATGCCAGTACCTTCAGAGCTGATTTCTTTTGTTGTACTACAGTGAAAGCCCGAACAAAGTGCTGGATAACGAAAGACAATTTTAGCTCGGCAATTTTCTTTTAAACATGTTTTTCGCATCTAGACGCGACACTTTTCAGCAACTCCTGTAACAACTTTTTTGTATTCTTTATTTTCATACAATTTCGCATTTTGTTTACTATTATGTTAAGACTAACAATAATAAGATCCAACACTTTTATTGAATACATTGCATACCACCTTATATGATTAAATTCTTTCACACAAGCATTTGTTTTCTTTATTTATTTACCACTAGTATATTAAACTCTTGTCCTACAGTAGCCTGTTCACCACAAGTCACAGCACATAGTGCAATAATACTAGGTGCCATCGTGTAATCCGCTGTTAATTTTTTGTGCATAAGTGCTTTGGTGTCACCGAATGTCTTATCATCAGCGTAAACTTTGTTCATCTCTCTTATTTTGACAGTTCTCTAAAGCTGTACAAAATTAACAGACCAACCTAAATTAGCGCGTCAAGCGTATTTTCGCTGCCTAAGCCACCCTTTTTCATATGAAATGCGTGGTTTAGATGGCCATAATAAGCCTTAAGCGCTAATTTGGGTTGGATTGTAAAACGCATATTAATTTTCTTGAAGTTGTTTTAATCGTATTGAAAGAGGTTACCTAGTTATTTATATCATGATACGCATCATGATACAACTAACAAGGTAGCCTTTTCGCTACAATAAGAACAACTTCAATAAAAATAACATGCATTTTGTTTTTGTACAACTTATGCAAACTGTCAAAACGACGCCGCTTCTACATTTGCGTAAGAGAGATGCACTGAGCTTACGCGGATTTGCTACCTCGTTTTGGCTGCCTTTCCTCTCTGCAATCTCTTGACAACCTAAAGTAGTCAGTTGATTAACGGTTTAGCTGACGAGGCTACCTTGTTAATTGTATCATGGATACGCATGATAAAACTAACAAGGTAATCTTTTCGGTACAATAAGAACAACTTCAATAAAAATAACATGCATTTTGTTTATGTACAACTTATGCAAACTGTCAAAAAGACGTCACTTCTACATTTGCAGAAGAAATATGCACTGAGCTTACGCGGATTAGCTATCTCGTTTCGGCTGCCTTTCATCTCTGCAATCTCTTGACAACCTAAAGTAGTCAGATGATTAACGGTTTAGCTAACGAGGCTACCTTGTTAGTTGTATCATGATGATACGAACCTCACAACGTATTTCGAATTTTCTTTCTGTGTACATTTTAGCAAAATGTTATCGATAGTGTTCTAAGGAATATCTCAATTAATCATAAGTTTTTGTTTACCAATAGCCAAAAGTATGTGGTGCTGCTGTTTTTAATATAGTTTTAGAAAAAGTTGTTAGATGTTCACTTTATTTATAAAACTTTAAACTTACAAAAAATACTCGTACCAAATTTTCCTTCGTTAAAATAAGTGAGTCATTAAATAAGTCTGTTTTACAGTTACATATATACACAGTACTGTTAACCAAAGTTTTATTGTGGGGCTGGAAGTAGTGAACACCTATGCGCAATTAAAGGTGCGACTAAAAAAATGATGGCGTAATTCCTTTCTGAGGAGCAGCAATCTGTTAACATGCATGAGCGAATATCAATTGGATTGTAACAAAAACGGATATTTCTAAATGAGCGTCTATCGACTTGTATTCGTACATATGTACATACCTATGCATGCACACACATAAGTATTTATAAATGAATATTGTACCAATTTATCTACATACATACATACATTCACATCTATGTATGTGCAATCATATGTGAATATGGCAAAACTATCAAAAAGTTTTGCTTGAAAGAAAACTGAAATTATTAAAATCTGTTCTTGTCGTTGTATAGATAATTAAATCTGAAACAGCCTGCATATGTAGCACGATGGCCTGGGACAAAAAGGGAAATCAAAAACACGCACTTGCCTACTTATAAAGTATGAAAAGCTACTTGAGCCCGTCTCATTTTCAGCATTTTCAGCATTTTCTAACTTCCATGTCTTCGTCTTTCTCTCATGCAATCATTTTTTTTTAATAACTCTTTTTGGGTCAATAACAAATCAAAAATCTAACATTGAGGGAGTGAATAGTAGATCAAAAATTTTGGGAGAAAATCTGCTGTTGTTTCGAAATCTAAGTATGTATGTATGTATTGCTTACTAACAAGCACAAGGGCACTGTGTATGTATGTATGTATATCGCAAAATCGATCGAAAATTGGACATTTTGTAGCTTGAGCGTTACGGTACATCTCGCTCTATAGCAACGTTAAAACCGATTGATAAAAATTTTACGTATGGCATACGTACTCATAAAAAACAAAATGAATTTGAAGTACATGTGTAGGTATTTAGGTTTTATATCAAAAATTCTGTATAAAAAAAATGTCAATTAATTATTTTTTGTTATTCGAACGTTTCTTTTATAATTATGTATTCCATATTACGTTTATCGGGCCTAAGTTTGTTCTACATTATTGTTGTGATTGATATTAATTAATAAGATAAAGAAAACATAAAATAACTGCAGCTAGGGGACAGATAGCTGTTTCGAAGCCGTCACACTTCTCGTCGGCACCCGTTCTTGAATGCAGACGCTCATATTTCTAATGCGACATTCTTGTCACTCATGTTTATTTTCTCCTTTTTGCGGATTCTTTAGTTGCAAATGAAAATAAAACACACTCGGCTCTTTTATTTACAGCACTTTCAATTCAGTCTATATTAGTTATTCAATTATGTTACAACACTTTACTTGAACACAGTTAAAACAAGGCTGCCCCCAAACGCGAATGAGAGCCACTATTTCTACTTCAACTTAGTTTCCAGAGATGTCTAAGTCGAGAACCATCCACGTGTGATGCCAGTGTTAACGACTTTTGCATTACAGTATTTTGTGTTGGTCCAGATATTTATATTTCCGTTAACTATCGATATGGCAGTGCTATTGACTTCGTCTGTATGGCGATATCACGAGTTATTTAAATTAGACTCTAATGAATATTAGAGGCATACTTTTAGGCATTTTATAAATGAACTGAAAATAACTGAGCGGTTATAAAAACATCATGAGTTTTAACAGTCGTAACAGTATTTAATATTGTAATCAGTTTCTTTTTCTTTTAAAATAAATGCGAATGTATGTGTTTAACGCTAAAATTTTGCCTAACACTATCGTGTATAATTCTGCCCACCACTGTTCTGGACTAACTGTTCTCTCTTTTTTGTTGTGAATTATTGCCGGCTTACATTTGAATTTTTTATTTTGTTTTTCTACTATTAGCTCCTACAAGTGAACAAGAACGGTTGTGGGCATCTCCAATTAAGTGTGGTTTTTTTTCTTCTTTAATATAAAAGTAACCTTAGATTGTTTAAAATAAAGATTGAACCGTGTTTTTTTTTGATAAATCCTTCAACTCAACATTAAACAGTATGTGTAGTTACCTCCTTTGCCAGCTCCGTTTTTAACATCCCTGTCTTTAATATAAAAGATGATAACATATCAAACATTTTCACCCATATTCATAAAAACTATTGAAGGTTTATTACACGTTTATTTGACAAATATTCCGTAGAAATACGTCAAATAAGAGCTTAATAAACTTACAATAATTATTATGAATATGGCCTTTTATATATAAGGTGAAGCACTAGCAACAGTGGCTATCGGCTTACCCCCTAATTCATAAAAATTATAACAGGCTTATAAGACTGTTATTTGACATATTTGTATGGAAAATATGTCAAATAAGAGTATTTATTAATTAGGCGTAATTTTAAAAGCTGTAGTTCAGATTGGACTAGAGTTTAGATTCTAAATAAACATCTGCAGCGAGTAACTTTTTTTTGCATATGTGAAACTCGATAGCGAGTGTAGTAGATATTTGTTCTCTCTCTCACAGCACAAGCAGTGAAGAGTACAGAATGTTTGTTTGACAAATACTAACATGCAAGCAGCCGAAGTTTATTATGTACCGAAAAAATGAACACATAAAAATATGTGTTCAGCCGAAAAGAAGTACCGTACTATGTACTATGTTCACTTCTTGCGGTACTGCAGGTATTTTGTTGTGTATGAAGACAATGAAATATTTCTTTAAAAAAATTTTGTTTTTTGTTTATAAATCAAAACTATGATTTCTATGTATAACGAAGCTTAAAGTAGTGCATTAATATTATTGACTGCACTTACATTCATATACATATGTATAGTATACGGATCTTCAGTTATTATAAACAATTTGAAGCGTTAAAAAATAATGGATTTTTATTTTTAAAAGGATGATATTCTATATAAGTTTAATAAGTAATAATAACTTGAAAATATTACGACAATATCTATGTGATGTGAAAGAAAATCAAATAGGTATCTAAATAAATTATACGAATGATAGCAAACACCAAGCAAGTACTTACCTAACACACACACAGTCAAGTAATAACCAATACGTATTCGATGACTTTGTTGTACTCAAAAATGTGTACCTATTTTTTTAGTATACTTCGAGTAAGTGTTCATGCGTAGCTAGTTTATGTGTACTTTTAGCGACAAGTCCATTTGTGCAGAGGTCTAATTCTAAACTTTAGAATATTTATATTAAATTACTTTTTCAGGCTTTAAGTTCAACCCTTGGGTTTTCACTACTTTTTAATCAATATCAATTAAGTAAAGAAAAGTAAAATTTATTTGCTAGGTGGACAACCGGCTGTTTCTGGGTAGCAAACACCCTTCATCAGCACCCTATGAACTTTGGACGTGTCAAATTTTACAATTTTGGCACAGCCGCTTTAACCACTCGGCAACCAAAGCTCACGCAATTTTATTTTCTGTTTGTATACTTAATTAACATTAATCAAAGCAATGATATTTTTGCAGTCCTGGACGATATTTTATCATCTCAGAAGACTGTTATTTGTGCTTTCTGTTTATATGAAAGCTTTTTTTTTTACATGTTCTGTTATTTGCATCATTGAGATCTAGATGCTCTTTTATTGATACAATTTGAACATTTACGCCGTGCCATGCGTTATTAACATTTTACTGTAAATTTATAATTTTATCGAACTTCTGTAATACATTTATATTAAATTACTTTTTCAGGCTTTAAGTTCAACCCTTGGAATATTATATTTTAATGTTGTTAATGGTTGGAGATTTTAATAATTAAACAATGTTAGAGGGTTTGCAAATCAATAAACATGCGTTAACCAGAGCACTAAGAGGTGAAGAATAGTTGGAGATAACATGTCAATATTAAAAGCTAAGCTGAAGTTAGCTAGGTTCTTGAAAACTGTGTTTTTTTTTTTTTAATATTTAAGCAAAATGTCTCAAAAATCTATTCATAAAGACGAAATAGCGAAGATTTTAATAACCACTAGTTATTACAAAACAAAGCGCTGGTTTAGATTTCCAAAAATATGTCCGTATTTATGTCAACATTCACAACATTATATTGCTAATGTGCAATTTCCAAAAAATCTATACTCCGAATTGAAGATATACATACATATATAGTTTTAGAACTAGTATTGTCCCTGACTTGACCCTCATAGGTCCATATGAGAGCACCTTCTTGATTCTGTCCTTTTTTTTACTTTCAAAACAAGCCCATATTCACAGTTTTCTGCATTTACACTGCTTCTGAATTCTAATTTGATTTCCAAAGGTTTTGAAAATATCTTAAATTTCAAATATGAACTTAATTATTTATTTGCTTTAAGAGCCAATTAAAATTTATTAATTCAGGTCCAAAAATGAACCTTTTCAAAAAATGTTTGTTGTATTTTTCAGCTGTCTTTTAAGAATTTTTCAAGTCTACTGATGAGTTGATGAGCACCAACGAAATGTCGTCGGCATATAGACAGCTGAAAAATACAACAAACATTTTTTGAAAAGGTTCATTTTTGGACCTGAATTAATATCTTAAATTTCTTTTAAATTAATTAAATATTTAAAAAACGGACACAACTTCAGGTTTTTTTTTTTAACATCGACGTGTCGTTCACATTTGCCATGTTAGCATATTGTATGTATGTCAAAAAGACTGAACTATCTCCACACACATCAACAATTTGTTATGGCGCCGGCAGAAGAATAGATCATAATTTGCTCATGTTTTTGAATGTGTTGTACATTTGTAGATGTTCATGTGCTGTTCCCCAGCAAACAATTGGAGGGTTGTCAATGATAATTTTAGCAAAATGAATCAGACTACAAAAAGACTCAAACAGGTGCTTAGAAAGAGACTTATTTGAAGCACAAAAAAAAAACATTTCCGTTCCGTGACTGCTGAAAGGTTTTATATGCGGAAAAAAATTTCAATTATTCATTCCGTTGCTGTGGTATCCTTCCGCAATTACGGTATCATATTTACAGTTGCGGTATTGCCTTATTTTTGATTTTTTTTTTTTGCTTAGTTTTGCTTGCGCTCAAATTTTATAACGAAAAGCAAACGGAACGAATAAAAATGTAAAATTCTTTTATAAAACTTGTTTTCGTTTATTTTGTTTCGTTTTACAACTATTTTTATATGGCAATAAAAGAGAAAAATGCACAACTAAAGTGCAAATCGAAGCAATGGTGGTTTTAATGAAAAAAAAAACCTCTCTCTACCTGTGGTTGTACTTAACGTGCTCCAGCAATAGTTTGGGAAGGCTTGGCGCCAACATTAAATGATTCAGGACCACCAACCGCATATCCAAGCAATCACTTTCACTACTATCCTAAAAAGAAAAACCAATAATGTGCATATTTAAATTACGTATTTACCTGATACTAAATGAATTAACAACACCCATGTCTAAAATTACACACATAATTTTTTAAAATGTATTTTTCTACCGAGCGCCTCTGCGAAATTAACTTTGAAATTATTAAAACAGAGACGTTAAATCTACTTCAGGGAAAGCTGTCCTTTTGAAAAAGGACGAATGGTTGTCGTACTTCTAGGCTTGAATATATTAAAGCTTCATGATTTTAAGAAAAAAGTACAACATAAAAATACACAGTTTTCTTTAGAAACGAAAATACCATTAGTCTAAAAATATGAAATGGCAGTAATTGTTTGCACTCGACTTTTAAAAGTAAATCTAAATTATTATTTTCACTTTGCAGCCAACATGGAGGACTACAAGTTTCTTTTCAAAATCGTGCTGGTTGGCAATGCTGGTGTCGGAAAAACATGTCTTGTTCGACGCTTTACACAGGGTCTATTTCCGCCCGGTCAAGGAGCGACTATCGGCGTTGACTTTATGATTAAAACAGTTGAAGTTGATGGCGACAAGATAAAGGTAACAGAGATACATGTGTAATTATTTTCGTAAATTTGGTAATTATAAAAAGCAATTTCTTTATTGTTAAGCTACAAATTTGGGATACCGCTGGGCAAGAGCGTTTTCGTTCCATTACTCAAAGCTATTATAGGTCAGCACACGCTTTGATTCTTGTTTATGATATAAGTTGTCAACCTACATTTGACTGCCTTCCAGATTGGCTGCGAGAAATTCAAGAATATGCAAATTCCAAAGTGTTAAAAATTTTAGTTGGAAATAAAACTGATAGAGATGATCGAGAAATTCCTACTCAAATCGGTGAAGAGTTTGCCAAACAGCACGACATGTATTTTCTGGAAACGTCTGCCAAAGAAGCAGAAAATGTCGAGAGATTATTTTACGAAATTGCCGCAGAGCTAATTGATCAGGCTCGAAGTAAAGACGGCTCGTCCATGGCAAACAAAAGCTCTGGCGATTCTATAGGTTTGTCCTCACTGGGCGCAAAGGCATCCCAAAGCAGCTGTTGCAGTGGCTTTACTAATAGTTCTAGCAATAATTTATCAAATAATACTACATAAGTAATACACTTAGGCACATCTAAACATCGGTCACAAAATGCACTTTTAAAAAGGGAATATCGCAATACCACATTGAAACTAAATGATGCTAACTTTTTTATTTTTTTGTTGTATCTTTTTTTACTTATTATAAATGTAGTTTTAATTAAATCATAACTTAAGAATGTAATAGCATATTTTATTGGTTGTATCTAAGCAACCGAACTCAAAAGATAAATGACATTGAATAATACTTTTGTGCTTTACTTTATTTCCCATGATTGAATAATTCTCGTGGAAAAAATCGACTTCCATTAAATTCGTTTAACTGGTTTGTTTACAAAAAAATATTTCCTGTTTATTAAACGTTTATTGCAGATGAATGTAGAGCATGCGCGAAGGGGCACTGTTTATGCCAATGTCCCGCCTTCTCACGCGCCACCTTACCGGCTATAATCCAGCCAGAGCCGTATATACTGGAGGAAACTATGGAACTTTGTGTACGACACCGAATCCCTATAGATTTAAATCAGTGATGTTCACAAAGAGGACCTCATAAAATTTTGGATCTTTTTAAAATATTAAAAACATGACCTGTTTGAAAGTTGACAAGCAACTGAATCCAGGTAGCCGCATAGCTCCAACAAACATTTCATGCAAGGTAGCTCGATACGAGGTAGCCTTACAAGCCCAGCTGATTACTGCTTTTAGCCTGAAGAGCTGTCGCATTTTGACAGCAGCAACGCAAACTACTTTTTGCAACCGAAAATTGTTTTGGTTTACTTACGGTTCAAACTTTTTGAAATATCGGCTTGCGTCTATTTATGGACCGATATCGACAAATTATATCACTGGCCCATAAATAATTTATAGGCATCAAAAACACTTACAGGTTAAATTTATTAAGAAACAATAAATTAAGTCAAGTACGAGGCTGGCTCGCAGACTTAGGGTTCCGTATGTATGTATGTGTAATGTATGTATGGAATGGCGTATGTGAATACATACATATGTATGTATATTTTATAAATTTCATCTCTCTGTTTTTACAGCTACTTTATGTTGTATGTGGACACCTAGTAATTTTCCACTTGTTGTTGTTGTAATTTGCTGTTGTAAGGCATCTGGGAATACATACACTGTGCGAATTTCGGCTCTCTATCTCTTACGGTTCGAGAGTTATAGCTATTACTCTACGTTGTAAAGGAACGTCTGGTAGTTTTACAGTTGTTGTTGTTTTTAGCAAGTGTTGTTGTGGAGCATATGTGAATACACATATTGTGCAAATTTCATCCCTCTGTCTCTCACGGTTCGAGAGCAACGGCTAATGGTTACTTTTCATTGTATAGGGACACCTGGTAGTTTTCGACTTGCTGTTAATTTTAGCATTTGTTACTGTAGGCCATATGCGAGTAAATATATTGTGCACATTTCATCTCTGTCTCTTACAGTTTGAAAGTTACGGCTAACGTTTTTTACGTTGTATAGGGACACCTGGTAGTTTTCCACAATTTGTTGTTTCTAGCATTTGTTGTTGTAGCGCATATGTAAATACATATATTGTGCGAATTTCAGCTCTCTGTCTTTTACAGTTTAGCAGCTACGGCTAATTGTTACTTTAGGTTGTATAGGGACACCTGGTAGTTTTCAACTTGTTGTTGTCTTTAGCATTTGTTGTTGTAAAGCATTGGCAAACTGTGCCAATTTCAGCTTTCTATATTTTACGGTTCGAGAGTTATAGCTAATTGCAACTTTTCGTTGTGTGGGGACACCTGGTAGTTTTCGACTTGTTGTTGTTTTTAGCATTTGTTGTTGTAGCGGCAAGGTACAACAACATCCTGTGAAAATTTCAGCTTTCTAGCTCTTACCGTTTCGGAGAATGGACGCTGTGACGGACGGACGGACGTACTTGTCTCGGTAATAGGGTTCCGTTTCACTCTGATGAGTACGGAACCCTAAAAAAGAACTGTTTTCGCTTTATGTATATCAGGTACACATTGACCAATATAGAGAACCAATTTTTAGGGTTCCGCACTCGTAGAGTGGAATCGGAAGTGTATTATTGAGACTTTGCTGTCCGTTACAGCGTCCTTTCTTCCAAACGGCAAGAGCTAGATAGCTGAAATTTCAATCGGATATGTCTGCAGTTACTCGGCGGCTACAATAATGAATTCCAAAAAGAAACAAAGCTAAAGGGTGCCCCATACTAGAAACTGAAATTAGATGTAATTGTTTAACTTGTATATTTAAAGTCCTGGGCACTAAAATTACAATTCAAATGATTGTGCTCATCAGCTCTTTTTAGGGTACAGCTTTTAATGCTTTAGCTCGAGATTTTTGTTTGTTTATGTAAACAAGCTTGACAGCTAAAAGTCGTTCGCGAACGATACAATAGACAAATACAAAAACACAGTGTGCACAGTATGACAGAAAAATAAGACTTTGCGTATAGAGCGTTCAGTGGCTAATGCCTCCTTTAGTTTAAAAATAAACTGTAAATTTTGAGCCTCAAGACGTAGATATGAAATTTGCACTGTATTTCTGGTTTCCTGGCGTCTACAATAAACACTAAACAGTTAAGTAGCGCCCCCATATAAAGGTGCACCCTTTAGTTTGAAAATTAGTTGTAACTTTTGAACCGTTAGAGTTGGAGACTTGAGCCCCTATTATGGCAACATGCGATCTTCGATTATCGTTAAAAAAATGTATCGCACGAATTTTGATTTGGTATTATGACATCATTCGATAAGCTTACGCTATTGTGAATGAAACTGGCGCTATTGTGAACTCAAAACAATTAGATTTTATCAGCTGAAAAAAGTTATTTTTTTCACAATTCCAAAAGTGAAAAGTTATTTGTATGCAAATTTATTTAAAATAACAAGTTTAGTCACGTGAATGACGGAGTTATAATTCGACAATTCATCTGATGATTGGCTAGTAGTGAAATTGGCTAGAAATAAAATAATACTGAGGGAAGCTTCCAACCCTTTGGAAATGGATAGCAGCACGTATGCAAAAGAAATATACATATTTGGACTTTTTAATAGCCTGCAATTAAGAAATATATAAAATGCTACATTTTCTTATTTCATTTTTCACCGCAATATCGACAGCTGAAACACGTTCGACAAAAATTTCGTTGAGCAACGACATTTGCAGCAGTGCTACCAACTGATAATACCAATTTTACATTCGGTGTCTTCCATACTCAGCGAATATTGCTCATAATAGGGGCTTTGGTCCCTTATTATGAACAACATTCATTCCATAATTGTCTGAACTTCAGCCTGCAAAACTGTGCGATAGGCTGACAGAGGAAACAACAGTTCCGCGGTATTTTCTATATAATTCCCAAATCCCGTTGTTGCCCTATATTGATGCTCTTACTATCAATTATCAAAGTTTAAGTTTCAACATGCTGAAATTTTGAGAAGAGTTCGAGAAAATTCCGTGAATATGTCTGATGTTCCGTATTTATCGGAGAAGTGTTTTTTCGAATATTCGGAATTATATTTTTCTTTTAAGGGTATACTTTTTGAAGGTTTACCTAATAATTCTGCGCGTTCACCTTTATGCAGTACGTTTGCTATGCCAGTTAGTCATGCTGATATGACCTCAAGTGTAGACGCAAGGCTTCCAAAGATCTCTCTCCCCAAATTCTCAGGATATTATATGGATTGAATTCCCTTTCGTGATATTTACTTGTCATTGGTACATTCGAATCCATCACTATCTAGGATTCAGAAATTTTATTATCTAAAAGGCACGCTGACTGGAGAAGCAGCGTCTCATTACAACTATCTCAGCCACAGAAGCTAATTATACTACAGATTGGTATACTTTGGAGACAAGATATCACAACAAGCGAGCAATTGTGGGTACAATTGTTCAGAAATTATTTAACATTCCCCAGTCTGATAGCAGCTTTAAAAGCATCTTATCCATTCTGGATACTGCTGAAAAGAGTGCCTTTCCTCCTTGGAAAATTTGGAAATTGAGACAAAAAAATGTTTTTTTAAAGTTTGCTTGAATATTCCTAATTCTCATTTTGTTCATGGGAATTTTGGAATAAGTAGTTGAGTTTCAAACATTCTTTTAAGCATTTTTCGAGTCTACTGATGAGTTGAATAGCATTAACAAAATGTCGACGCCATATAGATGGCTGAAAAAGACAGAAAACATTAAGGCCTATTTTACACTCAAAATAATACATTTCAATTGTTTTCAATACATATGTACCTATGTACATCAGAGAACTACACTTGTTGATTAAAAAAACCGTTCAACAATAACAAAAGCACACAAAAATTGTTTTTTATTTGCATATGATCAAACTTGCACACACACTCTCTTTTGTTGTTCATTTTAAAGCAAACGAATAAACGCATTAAACAAACTTGTTCGAACTTTAAAATAGTCTCTGTTCATTTTAAGGCAATCGAACCAATTGTTGAATCAAACTTGTATACATACTCTCGTACTTGTCTTTTCCACTCAACACAGAAACTTTTTATAAACATTGAAGTACAAAAAGCAAGTATGAGTTCATTCATTCCTATGAACAAAGGCAGTTTTTTTGTTTTAATTTACAGTTACATATTTTTGATGTCTATTCGTGTTATCTATGACTAAATAGGAAATTTTTGTAAGAAAATATTAATTTTATTTGCAGTTCGATATTGCAAATTATATTTATTGTTATTTTTGTGTGCTTTCTTTTTATTTGTTCTCCTTTACAGTGGTGTGTCGATCTTTTTTTTTGCTATTTAATTTTTGTTGAGTTAAAATTGACGAAATATAACAGTCTGCCATATTTGCACGTGTATTTTGGCGCACGCAATTCAACTAAATTTGATCCATTAACCGGACGCATGTTTAACAACAAAAGACAAGCCATTTGTTTGCAAATGATCAAACTTGTACACATACTGTCGTTTGTTTCAAATGTTCGGTTGAAACATGTTGTATGAGTTAAAGAGAATAAGATCGTTTGGACACGATGAATTTACTGCAAGCCCTTCTCATGCCTGTGCGAACGTGCTCATAAAATGCTTTTGTTATTCCCGCTCATAATCAGAATGTGATGTGTACAGCAGAATGAATATGATTTTGAATCATCATTGAATTTTTCTGTATTCTTTAAAATGAACAAAAGTTTTTGTGCTGAATAAAATCAAGAAAAACCGTGATTTTGAAGTTCTCTGATGTACATGCGAATAAAAACTTCGCTGGCACTTAGAAAAACAGACAGTAAAATTCGTTCTATAAAACTTTTCAACGATTATCGAAGGCCGAATGTTGTTCATAACAAGTTTGGCACCGTACTCAAAACATTGGGGACCCGCCGGATCCCAATTTGCACGAAAACTGTTCCCTCACTCAAAGTTCGTGCAAGTGAGAGAACTTTTGAGAGAATAATATTCTTGTTCTTCTTGCACGAAACAGCTCGCACGTTTTCTTCGTTCTAGTTTGGGCAATCAGCTGTGGCAAAAATCAAGCAATAACAAACAAAACAGTTCAACTGAATCCAACCAACATGACAACAATTTTGATGTGTTTCAATTACAGTTATTTCCGCTTAATTGAGTTTGTAAAAATGCACGACTTTTGACGCAATTAAGCAATACTCGGTTAATTGAATTGCCGACGCAATTAAACGAAAATCGCTTAATTGAGCAATATGTGCAATAAAGCGAAACACCCATGGGTAGATGGAAAATAAAACTCATTTCTTTAGTTGCATGTTAAGTTGAAAAATTGTTTTGGTTTATTAAAACAAAATAAAAATCATAAATAAAACGTACATCGTACAGTGTTTATAAAGGAACAGAACCATGACCTTTTTGCAGCAAAATAAATTTTTTTACGTTTGCGGAGCAAAAAAAAAATTAAGTAGACGGAATCAATTAAGCGAAACATTTGCTCTTGTTATTCGCAATGCGGTCTTAATTTGCCAAACAATTAAGTGGGTGACGCAATTAAACGGAACTCAATTAAACGGGTATTTTAAGATAGACAGGTATACTAAATGATTTCGTTCCATGATTTTTAGTGTAATAAAGCGGGAAACTCAATTAAGCGGAAATAACTGTATTGTTTTATATAAAAGTACCTGCAAAGCACTTTGAAATTTAAATGTGTACAATTATCATTACAACATCAAAATATACCACATGTTATGTTTTGGGTCTGCTGATGCAATGTGGTTTTTGGTGTTCCCGTACTTTTGTGCGTTTTTGTGTATAATTGAGAGAAACTCACGATTGCTCTCACTTTACCAAACTTTTGCCCAAAAAGTACGGGGAAAAACTTACTTTGGTTTTTTCGTTTCAGGATCATAAGTAATTCTTTGGGTTTGTCCAAAATTATTATTTGTACATAAACTTCATAATCATATTTGCTCAGGACCACAATTTTAACATCATGTGGGTTACCTTTTTGTGGCTGGGATAGGTCGACAAGACAGACATTAGTGCTCACGTTGTTTGTGTACTAATTTTTTTGCAATGTCACCGCATCAAAAACTGTGCTTATAAACCCAGAGCTTATGGTGGGTTTATACCAAGGCGAATCAAGTACAGGTAGTCGCAATTCAATTCGCTTCAACATTTTCACGCGAGACGTCAGAAGATAAAATCGTGGGAAAATGCTGAAGCGAATTGGTATGCGGGCACCTGTAATGGATTCGCCTTGGTTTATACCTTTCGTCAGGATCCAATTTCATTCTGTGCGAGCGACAGTCTTAGAGAAAAGAAGGGGGAAATTAAAGATTACGACATCACATATGATCATTTGAGTACTCTGACGTCACACAAACCTGGGAACGCATGTTGGTGTCCCATCAAACAACGTGTTGCTGGAAAGAAAAAACATGATTATGCAGATATTTAGTTGGTTTTTTTTTATTAAATTTATTTTTAGCACATGTGCAAACTTCTCTATGAGAAATTCGACAGCTTACGCTATACATATGAAAATATAAATTTAGAATAAACATACATACATACATATAGTAATATACATAGTAATATTTTGTTTAAACACATTAGTTGCTAATAATATGTATAAATAAGTAAAACATCATACATATATGTATATGAATTTAAGTTTACAGTGCGGAATATGATTGTTCTTAAAATTCATGTTTTCTCTTTTTATTTTTTTACTTTTGTTTTTGGTGTATATGTATATAGTATATAAAAAATATTTATTTAATTGACAATGTCTTACATAAAAATACGAATTAGCCTACACTTTATTAAATACTTATACACTTAAATGCGTGTAAATATTATGTAAGTATGTATAATATTTGATCAGATATTAAATATATTTACATTAAAAATATGTATATCATCGGTTTCATAAGATGTATGTTGTATATGCATGTGTATGCAAGTGTTTTTTGTAAAAATTAATTATAAAAAATTTGGCACTGCATTCTGCAATATTGAGTTTGCGGAATTATGGAAACATTTGTCGAGAGGCTCAACAACTTCAATGTGCAAGCAAATCGAAAAATACACATAATGGTGCCGAGATTTTTCTTCATGAATATCAATTGAAAAACATACAATGGTTGCGTTTTTGGTACGAGATAAAACAAAAAAAAAAAAAAAAACAAAAAAAAGAAAAGTTACTGCAACATTAATGCATTCAAGTTTCGTTGTAAAATTGTATCTTTCACAGAATTGAAGACAACATTTATGTTGCGTGTATCTATGGCAGTTGTAAAATGGTGATATGTGCGACTTTGTTGACTTTTGCGAACGCTCATAAACATTTGCAATATGAAATTTTGTACGTCCAGCAGTGAATGGGGATTCCCATTGAATTGCGGATAAAACCAGCGGATGTCAGTCTCCGGATTCTTAACCTTTTGCTCTAACAAGTCCATTTTGTTTAAAAACAATATTATAGAAATGCCTCTAAATGTATTGTTATTTACAATAGTATCGAAAATATTTCTGGATTCCTCTAATCGATTCGTTATTCTGAAATGAGTTGTTGGATTCGAGCATAATTATTTTTTTTTTTTTATGCAGAATATGTGTATGCAATCTTACCTGTCCTCAGCTAGAACCTGATCGAATTCGCAAGTAGAAACTAAAAAAATAATCGACGTAACTGAAGTGTCAAAACATCGAGTCCACTTTTGCCTCTGAGTACGTTGTCCACCAACATCAACGAAAACAAACGGGATGTTCTGAAATAAAAGCGAGAAAGCAAAATAAATAAAAGTTATAGTGATTTTTTGTTTGTTTTTATTATTTTTAGACTGGGACCAGTACTCAGGGACCCCTATTTATGCACTGCATTGTACTGGCACTAGGAAAATGGGAAAGAGGGGTTGGTGGCTGAAAAAACGAAAACGGGGAGTGTTTGAAAGCAGAACATTTATTTTCGCAAAGCTGAAAAAGTCAAGATTAACTGTTGCTAATTTGTTTGTTTAGTGTCTGGTGCACATACATACATACATACCATCGACATTCTCCGAAACCTCTTCAGTAATGAAAAAGGTTGACTATACAAAACAAAAAGACGACACAACAACCACGATAATACCTAAAGGGTGTTTTTTTAAGCTAGATAGAACTTTAAATTGTAAAAAGTAACACAAAAAATTAAATTTTGATGAAACTTTTTTTTTATTTGTTTCAGTATACTCTGACAAATCATCATGAATAGACTCACGCTTGAACAACGCTACGAAATTATCCAAATTTACTTTGAAAATCAGTCGTCGATTCGCGCAACTTATAGACGACTTCGTCATTTGTATGGCGTACATAATCGTCCATCTGAACAAGCCATTCGTCGAACTGTGGATAGATTTCGTACCACATACTCTCTAGAGGATGCAATAACACCAGCACGTCGAAGGAATGTGCGTCATGAAGACAATATCGCCGCTGTAAACGAAAGTGTGGAAGAAGATCCAAATTTATCGATTCGTCGTCGGTCGCAGGAAATGGGGCTCTGTCCGTCCACTACGTAAAAAATTTTGCGCAAAGATCTCGGCCTACACCCGTATAAGATCCAGCTGGTGCAGGAATTGAAGCCACGAGACCATTATATGCGTCGTTCTTTCGCCGATTGGGCTCTAGAGCAGTTGGCAACTGACCCGTTGTTTTATCGCAAAATTGTGTTCAGCGATGACGCGCATTTTTGGCTTAACGGGTTTGTTAATAAGCAAAATTGCCGCATATGGAGTGAGACCAATCCACAACAGACCCTACAGACTCCATTACATCCAGAAAAATGCACCGTATGGTGCGGTTTTCACGCTGGTGGCATCATCGGACCTTATTTCTTCAAAAATGAGGCCGGAGCTCGCGTTACGGTCAATGGAGATCGTTACCGCACCATGATCAATGATTTTTTGTTTGAAAATATGGATGACATTGATCCGGAGGAGATGTGGTTTCAACAGGATGGCGCTACGTGCCATACGGCGAACGCAAAAGTGGCCCAAAATTGGACGTCCAGAAAATGCACTTCGTCAAGAACAGCCGCGGTGCCCATATGCCCGAAATCATTTTCAAATGTTAAAGTCACGTATTGATCTTTCGTATAAAAAATAAATTACAATTTAATTTTTTGTGTTATTTTTTACAATTTCAAGTTCTATCGGGCTTAAAAAGCACCCTTTATTACGAATGTTTACTTTGGCGGGCTTATTTTTAAAAATATCGGGGGTGTTCTACATTTCGACTCGGATTGATTTAGCAAAAATTTTTGAATCCCCATAATTCATGAATTGGTTTTTACGTATTCAAACTTTCTGTTCGAAAAAAAATCTAAATGTCAAATACATAAACAACAGCTTTTTATCAGCTGTAGAAAAAATTTTAATTAGAAAAGATTAAGTGAAAAATAAAGTTTTTCTAAAAATGCCTGGAGCTACTCTAATTGAAGACGAACAAAAACATGGGGATACGGATTGCAGAACACGAAAAATGCTTTACAATCCAAATCCACTTTACAGTGAATTCGGATTCTAGAACACACCCGTATGTACATATGTATATCATGTTTATTAAGATCTCATCTGGCAAATATCTCTACATAATATGCCAAATAAACGTTTGATAAACCTGGATTTTTTTTTTTAATAAGCCAATACAGTTATTTCCGCTTAATTGAAGTCCGCTTGAGTTGAGTTTCCCGCTTTGAAATTTTATGATTCTTTAAATTTTTGGAACGTTTTAGTTTTTACTTTTGACACATGCAGTATTTTTTTTTTGTCAATCTGCTACAAAACGAAGAAAAGCAACTGTTGGCCAATTTTTTAATATTGCTGTTGTTTGTTGTGACATACTTTACTTTAGCGACATCTATCAACTGATAGTGTCCGTTTTCACAACTAATTAATATTTATTGATAGGTGCCTCCGCTGACAGCAGCGGAGACAGATACACCAATACATATAAACAGCTCAATTAATTAATATTTATATTTCCAATTAATTAATATTTATTGGTAGGTGTCCCCGCTGCTGTCAGTGGAGACACCGCCAATCATACACAATTGCTTTTCGACAGTACACCAATACATATAAACAGCTCACACGCTTTCGTGACGATTTCTACTAATTTCCACCACCAGCAAGCCGCGTTAAGGAACTTCGTTCCAAACAGTTATTGAAGAGAAAACCAAGCAAGTGTTTTTGGTTGTGAAAATTTGATCAAATAAAACGTGCAATTTATAATACAAAATAAGTGAATATTAAAAAAAATGTCACCCAGTCACGTTTGGCACCATGTAAAAATTCAAGTCGTAGTGCGTTTATTTTATGCAAAATATATTAATCGACTCCAAAAAAAAAAATTGATTTTGAGCTACGATTAATCGATTAAATAATCGGAATGGAAAATGGTTGGTCGAAAAATCGAAAATCTACTTTTACTTTCTGATGCCATTCCCTAGTATATATGTACGTATTATCATCTTGGTTCCTTCATGTACATACAGTTGTGTGAAAAATAATAGGGACAGTTGTACGTAGATTATATATTGCACAGAAAACTTTGTAAAATGCTAATATTTTTTATTGTTATGAATAATATTTTTTATTTATATGAAAATGCTACCAGAACCATGCTTGACCGACTTAAGCGTGTATTTTGGGTTGTAAGCAGCATTAATCGGTCGTCTAACATTATGAAAACCTCGGTCTGAATTAAACAAATTAATTTTTGATTCATCAGACCAAAGTATGTTTCGCCACTTTTCTTTGGGCCAGCCAATATGTTTTTCTGCAAATCTTAATCTTTGTTGGACGTTCTTTTTTGATAATAATGGAACCTTTCTGGGACTTCGACTCTTAAGGTCTTCAGAAATTAAGATTTTACGGATTGTAGAAGCATCAATTTCAATATCTAAATCATGTTTTATTTGATTTGAAGTTATAAATGGGTCTTTCTTAACACATCGTACGATATTCCTCCGTACCGCAGGCCGTAACTTTAGGCTTTCTGCCACGAGTTTCTTTCTTGGGAACCCATTTAATGGCATTTTCTACCATAGTTTTAGAAATTCCAAGGAGCTCAGCGATTTTTCGGTAGGATTTTCCAGATTTGTGCAACATATGAATATTTTGTCGTACGGCTGTATTGCAGTGTTTAGATCTCCCCATATTTGCCTGATACATGGAAAATTGTAATGGCATTCAATGATATCCTACACCTTAACATTTTTAAAACGATTATACTTACAAGACACTAAAATTGTCCAATCACTGTTTTAAATAATTGTCGAAACCTCCACGTGTCCTTATTATTTCGCACAGCTAAAAACCAACTAGTTTTTTTTAAAAACGTTCTTATTTTTAAAGCACGTATACTGAGAAAAAATTTCTAACGGGATATTTTTCTTTAAGTAAGCTCAACAACAAAACCTTCTCATTAATTGCGATTTCTTCCATTCTCTGTGCTTTCTCATGAATTTTAAATAGAGAATGTTACTGTCCTTATTTTTTTTCACACTACTGTATGTGCAACATAAGTTACTACTGTCATTATTAACTGTGAGCGAAAATCCATATTTATCTGAAGTTAGTTTATTAAATAACTAAACAAATCAATCAGTTAAAATTAAAATTTCATTCTATTTTAAACGTTTTGTCATTTAAAAATAACTGCACTGATTACCTCTGGTATAAACTACGGTCAGTTACTGCACAAAAATATTCTGAGTGTATGAAACATCTTGCCCAGTGCTTCATGAAAGTACCAATAACAAAAAATTCAATACTGTATAACTGGACGGTTAGGCAACACACACGATACGAAGTTATTCCCACCTTATTTATGGATTGTAATAGTTCATATTTTTGGAAAAAAAAAAAAAATTCTAACACTTACTTGAATTTTAACGGAAAACTCATAAACTCCTTTTGTTGCTTTTCGACAGTGCAGAATGTCCTTGTGGGTTGGTGTGTAGTCATGTTTTGCCAAGCGATCGATTTCGTCTAAAAAGTAATTAACTGAATCACTCTGAAAGTGAATAAATTAAAAGCGTTTGGTTGTTTGTTATCGAACGATTGGGAGTGTTTTAATGACACTTACAATTTGGAATTCCCTTCTCCTTTCGTAAGCTCGCCTAATGCCACGATCTTGCCAAAGTCGCCGTATAATTGCTGCGTATTGCACAAATTTTTCAGTTTCCAAAGTGCTGCATTCCATTAGTTTTGTTTCATTTGCATCTTTATCCCGATCATTATTTCCCCATGGAATTTCAAGTTTTTCTCTAGCATCTATTAATACTTGCATTCCTGTAATCAAATTGAAAGAAATTAAATGTCAGAACAACCACTTTTGGATACTTTCAAACCCTTATTAGGGTTTGAAATTATTTCTCTACGAAAAATAATTGAAGCACATTTTTATGTACTTCGAAAATGTATAACGCATATTTTTTTTAAGTTTTAAAGAAGCTTTTTCGAATCACTTATTGGGTGCCATTTGCAATCACCGTTTTGTTTTCATTTAATTCGTTGCTTTTAAATGTGTGGAATATTTTACAAGTTTATGAGGAATTCAAACGGTGTCGTATTGAGGGTTTTCACGATGGGTACACAACAAATATGTACATATATACAACAACAAAATGTATGTACTTGCACTTTGCTTCATTTTTCCTCTTTTGTTCTAAACAAAAATCTTGAGCAAATAGAAGTGTGCAAAAAGGCCAAGTTGAAAATAAATAATGTAAACAACAATAGATGGCGCCAGCAGGGGGATAAGCCGACTAACATTTTTCGGCGAAGTATGTAGAAGAATTTTAAAACAATAAAAAAACATACATACTAATTCATAAACTTTGAGTTAATAATAAAAGAATACATCGCGTTTTAATTTATATGGATATCTTTCGAAAAACAAAATTAGATCGACAGCAACTTGTAACACTAAAATAAAGTCGGCGGCGACTGCGTGCCAACTTGACGCCGATAGACTTTACCCTCTATGATATTTCCTGCCTTATTGAGGTGAAGTTACATGGCCCGCTTTAGACGCGTCCACACTTTTCATGCTTTGTATACGTTTTACGCGTTCTATGCGTTTCATACTACAAGTTACATACAACGCTTCATACGCGCCATATTTTGTTGTTTTGATCAGCTGTTGTGCAAATATTTTTAGCATACAAAACAAATATTTACAAAATGGAAAGTGAAATTGGAATTTTAAAAGAATTAATGGACTTTATAGAGTTCACAAACATTGTTATTTGTGCGATAAGAGCTTACGAAAAGCTCCAAAATTGTACATATGTATGTATATACATACCTGTTAAATTAAGCTCCTTACTTATTGCACTCCATGCAGCTGCTCTTTTATTTTTGTCCCGATAGAGCAGCAAGGTTTTATTATATAAAAGCTCGTGGTTTTTAACTGCATTTATTAGCTTCTCTTTCATATCGCTTGTTTTAATAAATTGAAAATATTTGTAAACATAACAGTGATGATACTCAGTACGCAAACGCAACCGATAAATCGAATCCAAATTTCGTTAATGAAAAAAGTGTTGTAAAAAAACAATTACAATTTGGTTTATTCGTGAAAATGTTTATAAAATTCGTAACCAAACTTTTCTTTTTTATTAAAAATGTTTTTTTTTGCAAAAGATTTTATAAATTATTTTACGATATAAAAGGTATTTATCGATAACGTTGAGAGTAGGCACATCATTGGTTATTATAAACAGCTGACATTTTCTCATGACGCTTGCGACGCATATAAAAGTATAAAGTAGGTCTACTTTATGCGTTCTACGCGTGTTCGCGTTCTATGCTTTGTGCTCTGTAACTTGTCACATACAAATGCACTAATCCTACTTTTTGACAACCGCGTGAAAAGCGTCGACGCGTAGAAAGCGTACTGTGTAACTTCAGCTTTATTATTATATATTACAGTGGCGTTATTTAAAATTTTTTGAAATACATAAAAGAATTTAATTCAAAAAGCAACAATTGTGTTCTTAAAAATAAAATGAAGAATTTGTTAACTAAAGCAATGCATTTTCAAACCTTCAATGGAGAATATAGAATATTTGCAAAAACAAAAAATAACGGTGCGCTCACGATCAACCGTGCAACCAAAACGCATTGCAAATTCGCACAAAGCCTATTTGCACAGCTACCTACCATTGTGAAAACCCTTCATATTTTAAAAATGGTGAACAGTCGGAAAAGAATAAGACTGATGCAAAAGCGCAAAAAAATTGCCAATAAGGAAAAATACACAAAACGTGCTGCTTAAAAACTGAAAACAGGCGCAGAGAACACAACTGAAGCAAAAGCGCGAAAAATGGGCAAATAGCCGAAAAGAGCTTGAGAGCTTGAGGTTTTAAAAATATTGAACACTTTTTAAAAACTATTATTAAGTAAATACAACCCTCCAGAAAACTGGTCAGCTGTATCTAACAAGCCAAAAAAAAAATAAATTACTATTTTTATTTATTTAAATTTAATTAAATTATTAATAAATTTTTTTTTTATTTTTATTAAAATAATACTTATTTAGGGGATAGGTTTATTTTTATGTAAATTTTTAAATGAAAATTTTATTAAATTAATTGAAATTTTTAATTTTCATTTAAAAATAAGTTAGGCAAATACATACATACATAAATAAGGGCAAAATAAAAAAGCAAACCTCTTGAAAGTGCGGAAATAGTTTTTGTGGTGTGCAAAATTTGAAAGTACTTTTTTTTATAGACATTTAAAAAGCACTGAACATGGGTATTTCTCTGGCAAACTCAGGATTTTCTTCCATTCAGCGAACAAATGAACTGTTTAGGAAAACCCCCCATAGGATTCTTGTATTGCTTGCCACAGTTTCATTATTCCAGAGAGTTAAATGAGCTCTATGAGCCCAGTTCTTTAGCTCAGATTTAACTGTATCGATAGGTTTCGCGCATACCAAGATTATGTTACTTAACTCTCTTGCTCTTGAAGCAAGTGAGTTTGCTATTTCATTTCCAATTATTCCCGCATGCCCTCGTACCCGCAGTTGATGATGGTATGATGCGCAGTTCAGCATGAGACGAGTAACTGTTAATAGGTGGTCGTCAACAGAAATTCTGCTACATATGTATATATCACACTCCAATCAATACTGAAAAATTCTTCTTCTAGCCTTAAGTACTCGATATTTTTAAAATCCCGATACCTAATAAATTGTTCCGTCACATTTAACTGGAAATTATACGTCATAAAAATTAAATCATGACGTGAAAAACATGATGCGGACAGTTGGTCATAAAAGTAATACCTTCGAAATATCACTGACAAAAAAGAGGTCAAGAAGCGTATTGCTGGCGTTTGTAAAATGTGTAGCAACAGTTGTATTAGGGGAATAAAGGCCAAGTGAAAGCATATGGCTAGTTAGATTGTTACTAACTAGAGCATTTGAATTAAAATCGCCTGTAATAATGACATCATCGTATGTGACTGTATCTGTATGCTTCTAAAGTATGAATAAATCTCTCCACGCAAATATCATCATTAGGTCTATATACACAGCCTAAGAATAGTTTCCTTCCCTCATAACCTACTTCCTACTTTTAATCTAAAACAAGAAAAAAAAATATCAATCAAGTGTTGACTTGGATAGACTATATAGAGTTATATAGCATTTGGTGAAACGTTTTTTAATTGTCACTTATTTTGTCTTTCAATAAAATATCGTTTTCTAATAAGAAATTATTGAGATTTTGTCGTTAGCTGGTTTTCTTTATTCGCCATCAAAATATTGTTTGTCTGATATCACTTATGAAAAACTGGTGTTTATGAAAGAAAATAAAAACCTTTTTGATTAAAATTATTTTGTATTTTAAATACATATTTTTGTTACACTGTATTTTGTATTTCAAATACTTGCTTTTGTAATGCAGTATTTTGTATTTTAAATACACATGGAAAAAAAGTATTTGTATTTTGTATTTTAAATACCCAATTTCATGTATTTTGTATTTTAAATACATCAGTGCATGTATTTTGCCCACCACTGCATATATGTATATATACCCAGATAAAAGATATCTATTAAAATATTGAACTATGTAAAGGGGCAGCGGCTGTTTCTTTGAAAAAGAATATCAAGCTTCTATTTATTGTATTAATAACATATAAAATGGGATTAACTAAATTTTGTAGTTTTGTGATAAATATGTATGTATATGTGACAGCGCATAGAGAAAGGGACCGACCTAAGGGTAAAAAAATCTATTTTCACTTTTTTTTCGATTTGGACAACATTTGAGCATCGATTGAGACCGTTTTCATAGCCCAAAAGTGTTCCCTATCAGAGATATGCGCGTTTTATGAAAGTGATGGTACACCAAAGATACACGTATTTAAATCTGTAAAATGGCTCTCCTGAACAAAACCGGTTTTACCCTTAGGTCCCCTTCTATTTTGAGCGTCGCATATATGTACATAGGTATTTCATTAATCTCACTAAGAATTCGCATCAATAAAATGCACAATCAATAAAATGCACCAAGTTCTTAAAAAACTTCTTAGATTTTCATCCATAGCGGCAGATTGTGCTTGGCAAAATGTTTCCAACAAAGACACAAAAAAAAACCAACAAATCCGATTGATTTTCGGCCAGGATAACACAAGCTGCACAAATTATTCTATAACAATGAAATGCAACGTTTACTTACCACGTATGACGTTCTGATAAATAACATGTTGGTATTCCTTTACAAGTTCAGGTTCAAAACTAATACCATGTATAATACGCATTTGTTTCAAAAATGTAGATTTTCCAGATTCTCCTGCTCCCAAGAGCAATAGTTTGACCTAAGGACAAACACACATACATATATGTACTTATGTATATCAAAAGCATCAACTTTTGTTTTGATATTATCGCTACAAGCAAAATAGAACTTACTTGACGACGAAAAGTCTGCTTCTCTTTTTCCAAAAATTTGTCAATTTCTTTTGACTTATATCGCTGTTCCAACTCTTCGGGCGTGTTCCTTAGACGTATTAAATAGTTAATAATGTTTCCACAACATCTCAAGCACGCAAATCTTGATGATTGCAGTCTACTTGAGGGCCCGCGATTGACAACTTCGGTGTTGGCAGCCAAATAACTGCGATGTTCTTCCATTAATTGTGTTGTTGTACCAGATTCACTACAAGCTACCCCCAAAACTTCACCATGGACAATGCTGCTATTGGCACTTGTCATCATCGGTAAACGAACAAATGCGGCAACTGCATCAACTACTTTTCATTTAGCAATAGTAATAATAATAACTTTTTAAACTATTAAATTAATGTATTGTAGAGTGTCAAGTCTTTTTCATTAGCATGATTTGCAGGTGCCCCTCCTCTTTTCAACAATATTCAATAGCTTGTTTTGTTTTCACTTTGAACAGACGTTTGCAATTTTTTTTTTTTTTCGAAACGGAGTATAAATACTGATGTGAAAGGACTTTTTTAAATACACTAAGAAATTAACAATAAAACATAAAATAATAATTTCGATGTCTATAAAAATTCGCAAATCAAAACAATCACTCCGATATTTGTTCAAGTTTCACTTTTATTTTCACCACGAAGACTCCGAAGCCAGTCTACTGCAAGCGAACGGCGATTGCTGAGCGGCGCATATGAAAAACGCATACTGCAACAAACAACAAAATGTACCAGCTGCTATTATTTGGTATATTTCTTAAATTCGTGGTGAGTTATTCATATTAACATATTCATTCTAGAGATGTGCAACAGCAATGCCTATTTATCAAATCAGTGCAGCTCTAGAAGAACAAAAACCGCGCTTATATTTTATTTGTGTAATAATAGTGGTGAGACTGGCAAACCTACAACAACCACATACATATGTACGTCTGTATAGCTTTTGACAATATCACCATGAAAACACACAAAATCATATGGAGAGCTGCTGCATTGACCTGATAATTGTGCAGCAGTTTTGAAAATATGTCGCGCATGATTATAACGCATAACACAGACAGGAACCTTGAAACAAACATGTAAACCAAAGTTTCACGAAGATTATAAAACAAACTGCGTGTTAATAGGTTTCACTGAATCCAGGTTTAGGTTAGATTTGGTTTTATTGAGCATTTTCATTCAAACTGTTTTGCTCAGGAACATATTTAGAGGAAAACATGTCTCTCAACCACAGAGTACTTTGTGCTCACAACCCAGAATTTTCCCATATATTTTTTGAAAAAAAAAAAAAAAAAACAAAACAGCTCAAGTTTCTTGCTTTGTAGCAAAATACTTCGAAAATGTTCTGTACACTCTACGCTCATTGAGCTAACCATTCAAAGTGATCAAAAACTCGACAAAACCAAGGCAGCTCAATACCAGGTAGCTTTACAAGCCCAGCTGACTGCTGCTTTTAGCTTGAAGAACTGTCAAAATACACAACACAAACACACATATGCGAACGGGTGACAGCAGTACAAGATTTCTACAAACAAAATATATGGAGTGTTTGTTGGTGTTGTGTACAACCCTGCGCTCATTGAGCTATCTATTCAAAGTGATTCAAAAACTCGACAAAACTCTCGTTTTGGCTACCTTTCATCCAAGGCAGCTTGATACCAGATAGTCGCATAACTACAACAAACACAACACCAACAAACACTTCATGTATTTTGTTGGCAGAATTCTTGAACTACTGTCACCCATTTGTTCACGTACTCGTATGTGTGTTTGTGTTGTGTTTTTTGAGAGTTATACAAGCTAAAAGCAGTAGTCAGCTGGGCTTGTAAGGCTACCTGGTATCAAGCTGCCTTGCTTTCATCTCTATATTTTCACGACATTTTTAGGAAGTCAGATGATTAACGGTTTAGCTGATGAGGCTACCTTATTGGATGTACCATGCTTTAGCGAGATTGTGATGAAGAGAAAAGATCGTCAACACCATGATACAACTAATAAGGTAACCTTATTCGCAGAACCGTTAATCATATGGCTTCGTAAAACTGTCAAGAGAATATAGAGATGAAAGGCCGCCAAAACGTATTACAGTATTTATCGGATATAAGAAACTTGAAAAATCCACGAAAAAAGTTTCTTATAAGCGTTTCTTTCTTATATACAATTATTTTATATAAGAAACTTATTTCTTATATAAGTAGCTATGGCCGTAAGGCATTTGTTTCTTATATGAATATACGAGCTTTCTTACCTTTTTATGTGCATACGTAGATGTATGTATGTATCTAAATAGAAAAATAAAACAAATCAAATTTTATTTTATTGACCCCTTTAGTAAATAGATATAAAAAACTAGACAACTTCAATTTGAAAAAAAAAAAATTATATGTAGTAAATACGTACATGTACATACATAATTCATTTTGTATTGTTTATTTATTTATTTACGAGGCAAGAAACAAAAACTTCTCATCAGCACCATGATACAACTAACAAGGTAACCTTTTCGCTACAATAAGAACAACTTCAATAAAAATAACATGCATTTTGTTTTTGTACAACTTCTGCAAACTGTCAAAAAGTCGCCGCTTCTACATTTATAAGAGATATGAACAGAGGTTACATTGATTTGCTCCTTTTGGCTGCCTTTCATTTCTGCATTCTTTTGACAACCTTAAGTAGTCAGATGATTAACGGTTTAGCTGATAAGGCTACCTTGTTAATTGTATCATGATCAGCACTAAAAGTAAAAAAAAAAAACGTTGTTGTTGTTGTAAAACTGTCAGAAAACAGAGTTGTCCATGCAAACTACATAAATTCAGTGTTGCCCTTGAAAGTTTCTTATATAAATTCTTTTTCTATACATTTTGTGGTTTTGGTGTTCAAGAAAAATGTTCTTTTATCAGTTTTTTCTTATATGAAACTTTTTTTGTTAGAAAAATCACTAAAAAGATATGGTGTTTTTGCAAATGTTTCTTATAAGCTTTTTGTTCTTATATGAGATGTTCTTATATCCGATAAATACTGTAATCATCTATATTAGTTGTTCGCAATTAAAACACTTGGTGAATTCTGGTTTTCATGATAATAACTGACTGTTTTATAACTGTCCTGACTATCTAATTAAACATTTTACTGCTTTAATGTCAGGTAGAAAACCTCAACTTCTACTACCTACGAGTTGTAGAGTAACCCTCTAATTCATAAAAATTATAACAGGCTTATAAGACTGTTATTTGACATATTTGTATGCAAAATCTGTCAAATAAGAGCTTTATAAACCTGTTATCATTTTTATGAATTAGACGGTAAGACTATTAATGAAGGATAGTTTCATACACAAAACATGATATGATAGTCTGTGGTTTCATATGCGTGTGACTAATGCCCCAAAAATCAGTTACAGTTAAGAGTTTATCAAAACTTTTCTGTGATTTAATTGCAGTTTAAACTTGACTGTAGTCATGTCACAATTATTGTGGTTGCTGTAAGCCCACCTGGAGCCTGTGTCTCAAATACTATATTCCTTCTTGTTATTTTATTAATTAAAAAACAAAATCACTTTTGTTATTAGTTCGTATTTTATTTCCAATACAACAACACTAGCTGGTACAAATTAGACTTAATTTTCCTTCATTATGAATTATATGTAACATTCAGAAAGATGAATTAACAGAAAGAATTAATTCAGATTAGCTTTCTGAAAGAGAACGATTGGTTCACACCAATGAAACATCTTGCCCCATACTAGAACAGTCACGATACAATTAATTGTATCATGGAAGCAGGCCATTTTTGTTCCCTTTTAAAAAATATTAACACCGGTATTCATAAAAAATAAACCATTGCTGAAACACATTTCACAACAAATTTTTCATATAAAATTTTTTCTAAAATGTATTTGAGCAACGTTTTATTTCTTATGAATACCGGTGTAAAAGTTTGTGTGGATCTTTATTATGTGTATATGTACATATGTATGTATATATTATGGTGAAATTTTTAAAATAACTTATACTTACTTTGATGATGATACTTTTTAATGTTAATTTTGTGTGTCCACACAAGAGTGCACCTTATTTAAAAAAATGCGAAATCGCACCGTAGCAAAAGGTTTCATTGTGAGAAGTTAGAAGGTGAGCCGAATAACTCTAGCGGGATTTTTCGTTCCCAGCATTTTTCTCAAACATTACCACCAACCTCGTATCTCTCATTAAGGGGCTCTCGTACAAAAACAATATTTTGACAAATCTTCCCCCCTTTCATGCTAATTAGCCCCACTGTACCTCTGGAAGTGTCAAATGTATGACCTACTCCTATTAGTTTTCCTTTCTCGAGATTTTCTTTAATACGTAGTTTTAGAACATAGATGCCCAATGTAGTAGTATTGGTGAGAGTGATAAAATAACACTGGAAGAAAACAATTTGCTATTCATTTTATTTAGTCGTCAACGAGATTGTGACACATGTGTGGCGGGTGTTGTACATATTTTAGTAATACTCTTGGTAGTCTGAAATATTTTGAAATAAAAAGATTCTTTGAAGTGTTTAGAAATTTTCCCTCAATTAATCATTGTTGATCTTGCAATTAAAAAGTAATGAAATCTTCTATGGATACTCTCATTGCAGTTACGCAATAAAAGTATATTTCTAAAACTAGAAGAATTCAGCTTATTGCGTTTTTTTGAGCAAATATAATTCATATCTGAAAATATTTGTTCGTTGAGGGAAATAAGGATAAATATTTCAAAATTTCTTCTTTATTTCGGGATATATTGTACCCTCCAGATTTTTCTAGAGTTCTATATTGATAAAATGATCAGGGAAATCTAATTCACTTCGAAGAATAATAAGTTCTGTTTGGATTGGAAATTCGTACTTTAATATATCGCATTTATAAGGGTTTTGAAAAATTTCCAGTAAATGCTTACCGTCTAATTCATAAAAATTATAACAGGTTTATAAAGCTCTTATTTGACCGATTTTCCATACAAATATGTCAAATAACAGTCTTATAAGCCTATAATAATTTTTATGAATTAGGTGGTTAATATTTTCAAAATCCTTAAACCTGTCATTAAAGTTATTAAAAAGCGTTTCTAATATTTCTAAAAGTTCAAACTTTTTCAAGTTTTTCTGCTTGTCGTAAATAGCAGAAGTTTTCGGAAAGTCCGAAAAGTCTGCAGAATCAATTTGAGCTGCAAGTAAAAATAGCTGAGTTTTAAAATCCGAAAGAATTTTAAACATAATCATATACATGTTCATGAATCATAAACATGTTCACTGACAGCAGTCTCGATGACGATTAAAATGTAAAATAACACACAGAAGTTCTTCAAGTGTAGTTTGTCTCTCGCACTCAACATGGTGATTTCCTATTGGTTGATTGACAATCAAACAAAAGAGCGTAACTATATGTGTGAGTTTAATTTGCTGATATCAGCCACTACTGGGCATCTATGTTTTAGAAACTTCCCTGCCTCCAGTGGAGTTAAATGTATGACCAACTTAGTTTTCCTTTCACATTTCTTTGGAACATTCCCACTGTACTTCTGGAGTATTCACATCACATCTTGGTACATACAAACTAGTCCTCTATCTCCCTTTCTTAGGGGACTCCCATATAAAAAGGAGATTTTCCTTTCTCGACATTTTTTGAAACGAACCAACCAGCCCTCTGTCTCCTCTCCTTAAGGCTACTGCCATACTAACTAACTACTGTCATACTAACTGTAATTGGCGAATCCGCTAGGAAAATCTCCAAAAGTTATAAGCAACTTGTGTTAAAGTAAATCCAAGAAACCCCTGAAATTAATGCGCTTGTTTTCACACTAAGAAAGTAAAATTATTGCAATTTATTAATTAATACACTGTACTAATTTTGTAATTTATTTCGGAATTTTAACATTCAAATTTAAGAACTGAAAGGAACAAGATCTGGTGAAAATCGAGCGCTGGGCCTTGTTGCCATAACAGGGGCCTTAATCACGTGAGCACGCGTGACACAAGAACCAACCGCACATCTCTAGCCTGAAGTAAGTACGCTACAGTTGGCAGAGGTCGAAAATACAGGAGGCTTATTCTGTATTGCGATGCGAATACGAATGCGATGCGAAAATGAATTGCGATGCGAATGCAAATTGGTATTCTGCAAGACTTTCGCAATCGCAATCGCATTTTTTTTAAATAGTGGCAGCACTGGTCAAATAAATGTCAGTGTCAAGAAACGTCAAATGAAAAATTAAAACAATTTTTTGAGAATTTGGCTATAAAATTTGTTTATAAATTGTATTTACCTATATAATTTGACAAATAAAAAAGTGGATTCTGTGGCATTATGGTTCGATGGCGATGAAGAGCAAAATGTAAAGGGTGCAAAGAAGATTGCTTAGAAGCAAATCAGATATTGTAAGCTTGAATGAAAAAAGGTAATTTATTTTGAGCTTTGGAAATATAAACGTTTACTTATGCAGAATATTTATTTTCCAGCTTTATGAAAAAATTTCAGATTAAGCAAAGAAGCTTTTGTATATGTTTTAAATAACATTAGCCACAAAGTATTTGCCGACTGACGCGCATTCGGTGTGTTTAAACGGCCTCTTACCAACTGGCTGTGGTTTGTCATAAATTCTACTATTACTTCAAATTGTCGCAGTTTGGTGATCTTAAACGTTTGTCTCTCTGAATAAAATAATATATACATATGTATGTAGACAGTGAATAAATAAATGAAATATTTTTTTTTACTTACATTTTTGTGCTTTGCGAATGCTATTTTGCTTTCGAATAAATATTGCGAAAATGGCGTTTGTTTGACATTCGTTTTCGCAATGCAGAATACCGAATTGCCACCTTTTCACATTTTTAATGCGAATGAAAACCAACTATACGATTATCGCAATACCGAATACCAATTGTTCGCATTGATGCATTTTCGCATCGCATTCGTATTAGCATCGCAATACAGAATAAGCCCCCAGGTATGTTCTGAAAATCACTTTTCACGAAAGTGATTTGAAATCACTGAAATGGTGTTCTGTGCACAATTTTTTTAAAGTAATTTCGTGATTTGAAACCGGTCAGTTAAACGACTACCGATTTTAAATCACTTGCACATGTTTTACAATTATTTTGTTAGAAACCAAATAAAAAACTCATTGAGTACTATATATAATGTGTTTTTTACTTATTCATGCAATAATATTATACCTTTTATACAAAATAAATTGAAAAAATCACAAATTACTGAAGACACTGCTTGCTTTTAAAGAAAAAAAAATACTTCTGTTCATAATCTTCGTGATTTACATTGTTGAAACACATTTTAGAACAAATTTTTCATATAAAATTTGTTCTAAAATGTACTTCAGCAACGTTTTATTTTTTATGAATACCGGTGTTACTTTTTAGCAGTCAGCTGTTTTGTTTTGCTCGAAAATATATTGTGGTTACCTGATTGTATGAGCCAAATGAATTATTGATAATTTATTCAATTAAACAAATGATTTTAAACAAAATTTAATTAAATGTATAATTAGTGTTTTAATTTTATGAATAATTTCGAATTTTAATTGGTAAATTCAATGATATAAAAGCAAAAAATGTGTGTATATTACAAAAATGCCCAGTTTAGAACAGTGGCAACACTCTTGTTTTTGTATTTATTTTCTTTTATTTAACTTTTCGCTTCTTTGCTCTTTATAATTTTATAATTATGTATGTAAACAAAACAAACCAGCTGTTTATCCGTGATTTCGAAAATAGAAAAGCACCCCGAAAACTCTTAAATCATTTAAATTTTCAGAACACCAAGAAATCACCTCCGTGATTTTGAAACCGTTCGTGATTTTAAATCACCGTGATTTCAGAACAGGCCTGATAGTCAGTTTTTAAAATAATTTTTGAATATTCAACACCAGTTTTGTTTAAACTCAAAAAAGAAAAACAAACAACCAGACATATTTTAAGTTTAACAATATTTTTATTGCATAAAAATTAATATTTAATTTTTAACATCTTCATGAGTAATGCCTTCTACTCAATGAGAACTTTTTTATGTCTATACAATTTGTTTTACCGTCTAATCACTTTAAAAGCAAAATGAAAATAAAGTAAAAATTATGTGTAACTTGAACTAATTATTTAATAGATTTTAACTACAATGTTGTTTTGTTCAGATTTATGGAAATAATCATTTCTTCCTCTCTTGCAGTTCTTAAAAAGTGTTATTTGCATTTTCTACAGAAAATATTTTTAAAAGCTAAACGAATTTATCGCCGAACTTTATGTTTATGCTTTGCAGGAATTGCTATTTCTATAACATTTCTCTCACTACAAAAAAAAAAAAAAAAAAAAAAAAAAAAAACAGTAACCAGCCAAAACTAAACGCACTAAATAGTCAAACTTAGAATTAATTTTCACACTTTCTGACATTAAATACATCGATTAGGAAAGGTTGGACTCTAATCAATTGTGTCTTCCAATTTGTATATCTTCGTGATAAATTTGATTACATTGTTTCTCATTTGCTGGCGTACTTGATGTCGCCGCCAATGCGAAACAATGAAAAGTAATTACGCAGCAAAATCATAAGCACAATACGGTTGAAGACTAGAAATAATATTGAGAAATTAAAAATAGCACGATAGTCAATAAATAAAACTAATATAGTGAGTGATAAGTCTAATAAAATAATAAATAAAAAATAAAAAAACAAAATAGTTTCTCAAGTTCTTTTTTTGTTAATATGTATATGTATGTATGTATGTACATATATTATTTCTCGTTCAAGGTTTCAAAATATGATTAAAGAAACTTTCATTGAAGAGAATATCAGCACCAATTCTTTTTCTTAACGAATGGGATTACATTTTTAATTCAGTTCAATTCAATCAAGCCAAACATGTATTAGTTGGTACTAAAAATTTATAAACAAAACGCATTAATATATTGACAATTCTTATTATGTATTGTATGTTTGTATATGTATGTATGTACTTTACAACGAGTAACCATTGTTGTATCTGCTATTATACTAGTAAGGGAAATTTGTAAAAAAACAAAATAAAAAATAAATAAATAAATGTAGCATCCATCATTTACGCACTTTTTTTAATACTACAAAAGTCGTCAAGAAGTGTAGGCAAAATATGTGTTCAAGTTTACTGAATAAATAAAGGAATAATTGGGAATTTAAACGTTTGCATTGTTAATGTGGAGGCGAGAGAGACGGAGCACCTGCCATTCCAACTCAAAGAGGACTAAAGCTAAAAAGCTTAAAATTTCTAAATGCTTCGAATCCACTCAGATGTGTGGCAGCTGTTTGCGCACCTCATAGAACATGTTTGGATTATGGAAATGCTTATTAGAATAAATGCACCGGAATATTAAGTGCACAATGGTTACCGAGTAGTAGAATGCAGGAAAGCGCAGTGTTGGTAAATTATAAATGAAGTTATCGTTAGATAATAAAACTACTTGCTATTAAATAAATGAGGGATTTTGCTCTAAAAACGCAAAACCTCACTATTATCACCATGAGTTTACAGCCAACCGCCTTTGCGACCAAATAGTAAAGAGCTTACGGTACCGACAAACGACTGCGTTATGCTTTGTTGGGCTTCTTTGGTATCTTGATATTTGTCATTAGAGGAGACTGGCTTGGAACTGCTTCCAGATGCTGCTGCGGCAGATTGCTTAATATTTGTGGTGTGTTTGGTATCGTTCTGTTTCGGTGAGACGCGGCCCAAATCGGTTCTCACGCGACCTTCAATTGTCCCAAGATCTGGCCTTTGGCCATTTTTTAAGTTTCTACGGGACTTCTGTCGCAGCATTTGCTTCACTCGTATAGTTTCCATGCTCGATACAGCGACACTTGCAGCGCTTTGTGCGTCATCGTCTAATTTGTGCATCTGTTGCTGTTGCTGGGCATCACCACCATGTCTCGCTTTCGAATCGCGTTGCATCGCGGCCGCTTTTGTGGCTGGATTCGTCGAGGACTTCGATGAGGTTGGATGTTGTGGCACCTCTTGAGGCTGAAGTCCTTTTTGCAGGACATCTTTTATTTGATTGCGATTGAAATGTAAGTCGTTTACGAGGTTATTAGAATTTGTATGAATATTTTTTAGGCTGGTTAATTGGGCCATTGGACTGGCGCTGCGATTAGCAATTCCACTTGCTAATTGAGACATGGCGTTTGGCTGAGTTGTAATTATATTTTCTAGGCCGATGCTTTCAACTTTCTCCACAAGCCGCAGAGATCTTAAAGCCCGTCTTTCGAGACGAGTGAGCATTATTTTCTGTTGTTTCTGATGCTGGAGATTTCTGTTCGGTCTTTCTATATCACCGCCGACTAGCTTTCGTCTAATTAAATCGGCTCCAGATGACAGCAAGCTAAACAATGGCTCTGGTGACATGGAACGTGTTGGAGATCCCTCTGCATGTGTTATACAATAAATTGATTAGACATTTTACTATTAACATATTTCTATTTAGATACATATCGCAAACAAAATTATAAACAGTCACAAATCGAAACTTCTCAAAATTGGTTGTTTGTTGTGAACTTTTGATTAGAGCGGAAGTGTTTTTTGTAATGGAAAAAATATGCCATGTTTATTGAACGTTTATTTGGCAAATTATGTAGAGAGATTTGCCAAATGAGATCTTAATAAACGTGATATATTTTTAAAAATAACTCTGTCAAATTCATTACATACATTCGTAATGGGTCAGTGGCACCCTGTCATATTTCGCATTCTTCCTTTTCTCAATATTTAACTACCTTTTTTATATTTTGTTAAAGCAAGAAGTTAGAATTACTTCCATTTTTTATTCATTCCTCTTTACGCTCTTAAATCGTGCACACGACCAGAAACACGCGTTTCCAAAAATTATTATATTGTGTCAATTAGTTAAGTTGTAAAAATAAAACATTTTGAATTGAAGTTTAAACTTAAACTCGTTTAATTATAAACAACTTAAGCTAAAGGTCTTATCGTGATTGTTGTAACGTATTTTTGTTTTGTACAACGTTTCGTCAACGCTTTGCAATATTGAAGAGGCAGCGTTAAATGCTGTCAAAGCGCAATTCAGACTATTATACTGTGTATTAATACTTGTCAAAAAACCACCTGCAAGTATTAGGTGTGATAGTGTGAATGTAATACGGTCAAAATTTGACATCCCATATGACTTGGTCGTTTTTTTGAAAATTTGCAAAACGATAATTCTTTTTATTGGATCAGGGTTGCGTTTTATATTAGCACATACAAAATAGCTTCGCTGAGCTCGCCAATAGCGTATAGTATTATGCTTCCTCATACAATGGCTCAAAATTTGAATTTTAGTAATCGTATAGAATTATATTTCGTTCACGCCATGTCTTACGCGCTCTTACACATAACGATTACTTTAGCTGTTCAATATTCATAATGGGCGACACGACTTCCGCCCACATAAAACTGCTCATATACCGTCGATTAAGATTTTACGAGGGCGTGCACTATTTTTGGTTTTATTTGAAGTGTGATAGTGTGAATGCAAAGTGTAATTTACGTTAGTTTTTTTTTTTTTACAGTCGCAAGAAATTTATTTAGACTTTTATCTCGTAAAGTGCACTGAAAGTATTATTACTTGTATAATAGTCTGAACTGCCCTTAACTGGATAGTGTCGCAGGTATATACACCAGACACTAAACAGATAAATTCGCTTTGCTTTGCAAAAATAAATGTTCTGTTTTATGTTATAATTTTTTTTCTTTTTGTCTAATCAAACGTCGACAAATACTCCCCAATTCCTCTTTCCTATTTTCCTAGTTGCAGTACAATGCCATGCATATATGTATAGGGGCCTTCCCCTGAGTACTGGTCCAAGTAACAAAAAAAAAAAAATTACTTCTTTTCTACGTTTAAATTATATTAAACTTATTTAACTGGAAAAGTACGATTACGTGGGGTATTCAATTTCATTATAACCAGGTGATTGATCATTAAATATTTCATTACTGACGAGTACAACTGTAGATCATCACAGGAAAACTGTGGAACGACACTAGGGCTCTGGAACACTCGAAGAAATTTCTTAGCTTTGATGCCAAGAGGGCGGATCTCGCTCTAAAACTAAATAGAAAGAATCTAAGGACACTGTGTGGGGCGCTAACAGGCCACTATACCTGCAGGAAGCATCTACACAGAATGGGACCATCCAGTACGGCAACCTGCAGATTTTGCGGAGAAGAAGAGGAGACAATGGAACACTTGATTATTGAATGTGTGGCACTTGGCCACAGAAGACACAGGCTGTTGCAGGCCTATACATTGGGTTCACAGAACTTGCAAGGGCTTCCACAGAAGGAGCTAATACTGTTTCTTGATGTATTAAACTCGTGAGCGAAAAGGGTTGCACAATAGATGATCTCTGGTCGCAGTGCAAAGGGCCATCCTGGACCAACCTAGTAATAATACAATACAAATACAATACAACTGTAGATCTTTTATTTTAGGTCTAAAGATCTAAAGTAATAATACAATACAAATACAATACAACTGTAGATCTTTTATTTTAGGTCTAAAGATCTAAAGTCCTTAGTGTTTAACAATAAGGTATATTTTTAGACCTACAATTTAAACATTTTAAGTGGCTCTTAAAGCAAATAAATAAACTCATTTTTGACTGTAGATCTTTTGTATACAAAATTGAGCAATTAATAGCTTTTATTATTCGATACGTTAATTGTTTCTTATATTTATATTGTTCCTTATGCATTGTTGTGATTGATATCAATTAATATACATACGCAAAGAAACTTTAACGCAGGTAAAGAGCCAATAAAAATAATAATTGATAATAATCGAAAGAGAGCGAAATGTCAGCACAAATTTGCAAAGAAATATACACAAATATGCACAGATCAAATGTCACAATATCTTCGAAACAAGAGCTGCTCGAAGAAATAGTTAATGCCGCCACTGCGATCAGTGGTTTTTTTTTCCAGGTTTGGAACGTTTATAACTTTTACTCAGTGTCATATATTCAATTATAAACACATTTTTCACACTCTCCCCTAAACATTTTTGTTCAGGGGATTTAAACCTCAAACTATGACTGTTTACGATTTATAGTGTGCAATATGTAGAAATTTATTTATTACGACTTACCTGGACTGTTGCAGGGAGTGACAGTGGGTGAAAAGTTCGTGCCAGCCGGTGTATTTAAGGCGCTTGGGGTCACAGCTTTAATACCACGTTCGTTCAACATTGAAGCCAAACCCAAATTAACTGAAAATGTTGAACAGGAATTTTTGCGCGATAGTCCAGCCCGTGGGGTTGGAGGACAACTTAAGAATGAAAATACAAAATAAATGAATTTGAGCTATTCAAAATGTAAAAGAAGATGGATGGAAGGTTTTTTACCTTGGTTGGCGAGATGTTGAAGTAGAGGCCATTCGAGAAGATACCTGGGACTGGGACAGAAACGACAAGTCCGTAATGAGTCCATCGTCGGGATGCATTACAGTGCTGGTGGTGTAAGTGTAAGTACAGCCAGAAAATTCAAATTGTTTGCCAGGCAACTCATCGCTCACATCTTCTTCAACGTCTGACAGCGTGTATACCTGCATTCCCAAGTCGTCGAGACCACGACCGCCGCGTATAGTCACACCGGGACGTTCTTCCAGTAACCCACTCAAAGTGGGAGTTGCAAGACGCGTCCAATGATGCAGTGTCTGGGAACCTTCTATGGGCTTGACTATTTGTAACTTCTCAGGAAGACGCCACTGATGCATCGACGACGACGACATGTTGGTCGAAGAAGACATGCCCGAGGAACCGGTCGACATAATGCTGTCAGGTGTTCGGACTCCCAAGGGAAGTGGCGCTGTGGGTTGTTGATCATCATAGGAATAAGTTCCCGCTGGCGCATACGATAACATGGCTCTTCTTGCCAGAACTTCTGCTGGTGTGAGTCTTTTAAGCGCTGCCTCCAGTTCTTTAGCACCTGGTGCCCCTGGTACACCAGATGGTTGACTTGGGTAACCTTCGTCCGTCTGAGAGTTTATGCTTTCGCATGACAACGTTTTAATGCCCATGCCCAAAGACATGCTGCCTCTATCACGGCAAAATGAAGTGTTATTTTGATTGGATGCGCTAACAAAGGGCATTGTAGACATACGCGGTCCCGATGCACCACTGCTCATTGACATTGCGCCCAAGTGGGTCATGGACACAATTTCAGTGTCAGCAAAATTGCCACTTTTCGTTGCACAACGTACAGTGTCAAAGACTTTTTTGTATGGCGGCAAAGTGCCTCCACTAAACGCACAAATACCACTTGAATTCATAGAGCTGGTGCCGCCGCCATTGCCTCCTGCGGGAAGGTGGGACATCAGCCTTCCTATGCGATCATTTATGCGCTGGGTATCACCTGAAATGCCGGAATCAAGACTGTTCTCCGAATACAGTGAAGATTCCATCAATTCGGATTGCAGCGAATCTGGTTGTATACCTCCAAACGTGGACATGAAGGAACTACGCGCCTGAGGAAGTGTCTTCTTTCGTTGTTTACGCAATTGCTCTTGGGTTTCTTGTAACAATGCCAATACCTCTTGGTACCTTTGCTTAAACTCAACCAGCTCCAATGCCAATGAATTTTGGTTTTCTTTTGTGATATTTAACAAGGTTATGTGTTCGTCATTGTCATGCGTAAGCTGATGTAGTCTCATCTCAGCTTCCGATAGACGCGCTGTAAGACTAACAATTTGCTCGTGCTGCAGCCGGTTCTCTTCGCGTTGACGCTCCAACTCCAAGCTGAGTCCTTCGAACTGTTTGTTTGCGTCATTTAGTTGCGAGGAAATGTCGTCCATCAGTTGGCGTTCATGAGCTTCCACCTCATCCGTTTGACATGCTAACTGGGAAGCCTCAAATTTGAGGGATTTGTTTTCATCTTGCAATGATGTGATTTTCTTTTGTAGCAGATCTAATGTTATCGACTTTGAATACGTAGGTGTGTCTAGAATAAGGAAACAAACAACATATGTATGTAGTTGTAAGGGAACTTAGTGTCGAAATAATTTTAAAATTATTTAGGTTTCTAAATACAAGCTGGAAGTTATAAGAAAACATTCTACGGCCTTGTTCTATGATGCCGAATGTTTTGAAGGTGAAAAAAATAACTTATCGCCAATAAATTAGAGCCCGTAGTTTTTGGGCAAAGTTCGATAAAATGAAAGCAACACCAAAAGCCACATCTCTAACCGAAACAAGTAAAACTGCCATATTCGACTGTGCCGAATATTATATACCCTTTGCAAAGTGTAATTAGAAACTTTTCTATATGTATGAATGTGTAGTATCAGGTTACATACGGACTTTGATATGTATGTATATCCTAGTTTATTTGAGAAACACGCACTTATGTACATATATTAAAATATTGAATTTCGACAAAGCATAACAAAAACTTAAATAAAATAGATATGTTTAAAAATTACTTTAAATAACAATATATTTTTTAGCAACTAATGTTTGTACCATGCCGCCGAAAATTTCACTCACAACTTACTACATATGTATATGTATAGCAAGTGCTTATCGTCCGTCCACATTACATTGTAACTATGTATATTTATATATCTGCAACTTTTGCGTTACATTGTAGGTGTTTTGTAACGCATTCTATTTTTATCCCACGAATTCTTTTTTAATCCCAAATGGGCCGAACATGAAAAATTATTTAAGCATTTTTTTTGCGTTTAGCTGATGTTTCGTAATTAAAATTCGCTGAACAAAATTTGACTAAAAATCATGCTAAATTCGTTCGTAAATAATAACCTGATTCAATGTCATACTACAACACAACATCTATTTAAATTCCTTGTTATACCTTTTTATTACGATGGCGATTTAAATCCTACCAGAGGTAAACAGAAAACTTAGTTATACCAAAAAAAAAAAAAAAATTAAAAACGATAAAAAATTCAGGTCCAAAAATAGACCCTACAAATGTTTTCTGTCCTTTTCATCAGCCCTCTATATGCCGCCGACATTTCGTTGATGCTAATCAACTCATCAGTAGACTCAAGGCAGAATTAATACATATGTAGGTACAAGCACTAGCAGAACATAAATAAAAATTCAGCCAAGTACGAGGCTGGCTCGCACACTTAGGATTCCGTACGTATGTATGTGTATTGTATGTAGGTATGGAATGGCATATGTGAATACATACATATTGTTACGTTTTAACCTTTTCAAAACGTTTTCCGTAGATTCTTTAATTGTAATGAAGTTACAACACTCACGTGTTCAGTTTACAATAATCAACAGTTCAACACTTTATTTATTTGAACACACTATACTTGTAAACACTTTACTAAGAACACTTTACTAAAAGAACAACACTTTCACTTAATCACTTTTTATTACTTAAGACACTTTACACGTTAGCGCAGCTAAGAATCGACTGACTATCCAGCGTTGAGCTTCGCTGCTTTTATACCTCCAATGATCATTACTAGAACATTCTAGACGTTTACAGAAGCTAATCACGCCACATCTATAGTGCGATGTGCGATGACTCATCATGAACAAAAGATATACACACACACCGACATACATACACGCGGCAGTAAAACTCAAACATCTGAGTCGCGCACATACATGCACACACGAATATTGTATCGTGCGGTGGTGGTTTCTTTTATTTCGCTGTTGTGCTTATTTATCCACACATGTGTGTCAGTATGTTCACACTCGCTGTGCTGCCGTTTTGTTTATCAACAAGCTTCTATGTATGCATGTGTGTATATACCTCCTGTGTTCATTTACAATTAATAACAAGACAATATACGCACATATAAAATAACGATGATTTAGTACGTTCTAGAACAATCACAATCGGTCCGTTCACGACCAAACTTGTAACAATATATTGTATAAATTTCATCTCTCTTATCTCTTACAGCTTGAGAGTTACATTCAATTGCTACTTTATGTTGTATGGGGACACTTAGTAGTTTTCGACTTGTTGTTGTTGTTGTCACTGTTCTAAGGCATCTGGGAATACATACACTGTGCGAATTTATGCTCTCTATCTCTTACGGTTCGAGAGTTATAGCTATTACTCTACGTTGTAAAGGGACACCTGGTAGTTTTACAGTTGTTGTTGTGGAGCATATGTGAATACACATATTGTGCACATTTCATCTCTCTATCTCTTACAGTTTGGGAGTTACGGCTTATTTTTACTTTACGTTGTATGGGGACACCTGGTAGTTTTCGACATGTTGTTGTTGTAGGACATATGTAAATACATATATTGTGCGAATTTCAGTTCTCTGACTTTTAGAGTTCAGCAGCTACGGCTAATTGTTACTTTAGGTTGTATAGGGACACCTGGTAGTTTTACAGTTGTTGTTGTCCTTAGTAGAGCATCTATAAATACATACACTGTGCGAATTTCACCTCTCTATCTTTTACGGTTCGGGAGTTATAGCTAATTGTAACTTTTCGTTGTATGGGGACACCTGGTAGTTTTCGCTTTGTTGTTGTTTTTAGTATTTGTTGTTGTAGCGGCAAGGTACAACAACATCTTGTGAAAATTTCAGCTATTTAGCTGTTACCGTTTCGAATGGACGCTGTGACGGACGGACTGACGTAGTTGTCTCGGTAATGGGGTTCCATTTCACTCTCATGAGTACGAGAGTTGTTGGTAGAACAATAGCAGACTACTTCGTCAAATTCTTCTTTCATTTGTTTTGTTAAACTGGTTTCTGAGTGTATTCAAAAAAAAAAAAAGAAATTACATAAATTTCATAAAATAAATTTATTTAAACCACCACTAAAAGATATTACCTTACTTTTTTCTTGAATAAAAACTGCAAAATTACTCGCTTATTTTACTTCTTTTTTTTTCAATAAAAGCTACAAAATCTCTTGCACATTTCTTAGAAAGCAGAGCAACTTAAGCGGCTTGTAAACAAACTTTTGACACTAAACAGATAATAAACAACGAGCAGCTGTTTTAATGATTTTACCTCTGGTAGATCTGCTTCTTAATATTTGAAACTTAACTATTTATTCCATAATTTCCATGAACCACATGAGAATCATAAGTTTATATTTTTTCTTATTGAATATTAAAAACAAAACAGAAAGCGAATTTTGCATGAAAAAAAGTTTTTTTCGCCCTTGATTTCTGAATAACTTTGAAGCAGAAAAAGATAGAAACAAATTGTGTACCAGTATTCGAAATAAAATTTTATAGCGCATCTTTTGGTGTGCTATTCACTACAACTGGAGAAGGGTCTTCCGAATTATGGTGAAATATATGGGTGTAACTTTATAATTTAGGGGGCAAAATTAGCCACGCCCATAAAAAAATTCTTGTCTGATAGAGAAAAACTGAAAGCAGATTTGGGTTTAGAGCACCAAAATACATATGTATAACATACATATTTTTTTCTTGAACCCATTTTCGCTGTTGTACAGTGTTATTTTTTTTTCTTTTAGAATTATTTAGTTGGAAGAAATTTCGAGAGATTTAAATGCATATTTATTTGCTAGTGAAAAGCTTCCAACAGTTTACTTCGAGATTCAAGTGATACGATCAATAGCACACGCAGATTGACAAAGTTACACAATCAAATCTAACATTTTATTTTCCCCCAGGGTGGGGTTTTATTTCCCCTACTCAGATGGTCAGACCCATAATACTATACGGGGCACTAGTCTGGTGGGATAAGACCAAACAAAGAACAGCCATATCAAGGCTGTGCAGACTACAGAGACTTGCATGTATGTGCATCACAGGGGCCATGAAATCCACCCCGACAGCAGGCATGGAGGCACTTCTCAACCTGACACCACTTCATGTATGTGTGCAGGAGGAAGCAGCCAAGCGGGCTATCACCATTTATGGGAGAGAGGAACTAAAGGAAGGTAACCTTATTGGTCATCTAGCGATCCTGAGGGGATTCAGAGACGTTTTGCATATGTCTCGGTCGAGTGATCACATGGATCCCATACTCTGCTTCAGCAGAAAGTATGAGGTCTTCTTTCCTACGAGGGAGGAGTGGTGCTCAAACCCAATATGGTTACGAAAATGGTACACTGATGGATCCAAGTCGACTCAAGGAGTGGGAGCGGGAATAGTGGGGCCTAGGGCACGCAGGGCAGTAACTCTTGGCGGGGACACCACAATTTTCCAGGCGGAACTGTATGCTATACTGGAAGCTGCTTTGTAGCTTTTTGTTCACATCCAGGACAATACTGGAATGTCACGATAGGCTAAATGAACTGGCCACTCACAATCAGATTACTCTGATATGGGTGCCAGGTCATGAGGGGCACAAGGGTAACGAGTTGGCTGACACCTACGCGAAAAGGGGAGCCAATGGGGCTTTTATTGGACCCACTCCATCCTTTGGCTTCAATAAGCTTCTCCTCAGGGGGGAGATCAGGAAATGGACAGCATCCATCACAGGAAAACTGTGGAACGACACTAGGGGTCTGGAACACTCGAAGAAACTTCTTAGCTTTGATGCCAAGAGGGCGGACCTCGCTCTAAAATTAAACAGAAGAAATCTAAGGACACTGTGTGGGGCGCTAACAGGACACTATACCTGCATGAAGCATCTACACAGAATGGGACTATCCAGCACGGCAACCTGCAGATTTTGCGGAGAAGAAGAGGAGACAATGGAACACTTGATTATTGAATGTGTGGCACTTGGCCACAGAAGATACAGGCTGTTGCAGGCCTATACATTGGGTTCACAAGATTTGCAGGGGCTTCCACAGAAGGAGCTAGTACTGTTTCTTGATGTATTAAACTCGTGAGAGAAAAGGGTTGCACAATAGATCATTCATGGTCGCAGTGCGAAGGGCCATCCTGGACCGACCTAGCAATAATAATAATAAATAATAATAACATTTTATTTTGCGACAAAAGATCGGAAAAGCCAGAAAATTTATAAAATTGCCTCTTAACAATTTCACCAACATCGGCGTTCAGTGAATGTGTATTTTCCTCCTCGAAGTTTTATTAAAAATAAACAACAACAACAAAATCGCATACAAATGAATGTCTACAAATTAATAATTGTATTCAGCTGCACTTTAAATAAAAAACCACAATAATGTATTATTAACATTATCTGCTTATTTATTTTAATATCTTCTAATATGGCACACTTCCATAAAAAAATAAAGAAAATGTTAATCTTTTTAAGAAAGAGGAAACAAAAAAACACTTGTAAGCATCATTAAGAATATACTTTGCTCCAGCAAAGAGTATTTTTTTATGATAACCAAAATATCTTGAAGGTTGGCGCTTCGAACATTCCAATTTGAAAGACAAAAAGGCCGAATATGTTATTCAGGTTGTAGTAGACAAAGAAATGAAGGGATCCTTTCCCTTCTTCTTTGGTCAAAATCTACTCAATAATTTACTTTGAATATCCGCTTTTTAAAGGAGAGTATTTACAGTGTTCTTCATAATTTGTAACAGTTCCTTTTGTGCTTTTTAGGGTTCCGTACTCATCAGAGTGAAACGGAACCCTATTACCGAGACTTCTACGTACGTCCGTCCGTCCGTCCGTTACAGCGTCCATTCTCCGAAACGGTAAGAGCTAGAGAGCTGAAATTTTCACAGGATATTGTTGTACCTTGCCGCTACAACAACAAATACTAAAAACAACAACAACAAGTCGAAAACTACCAGGTGTCCCCATACAACGAATAGTTACAATTAGCTATAACTCCCGAACCGTAAAAGATAGAGAGGTGAAATTTGCACAGTGTATGTATTTATAGATGCTCTACAACAACAAATGCTAAAGACAACAACAAGTTGAAAACTACCAGGTGTCCCTATAAAACCTAAAGTAACAATTAGCCATAGCTGCGAAACTGTAAAATACAGAGCTGAAATTCGTACAATATATGCATTTACAGATGCGCTACAACAACAAATGCTAAAAACAACATGTCGAAAACTACCAGGTGTCCCTATACAACGAAAAGTAACAATTAGCCGTAGCTCCCAAACTGTATGAGACAGAGAGATGAAATGTGCACAATATATTTACTCGCATATGGCCTACAATAACAAGTGCTAAAAACAACAACAACAAGTCGAAAGCTACCAGGTGTCCCTATACAATGAAAAGTAACCATTAGCCGTTACTCTCGAACCGTGGGAGACAGAGGGATGAAATTTGCATAATATATGTATTCACATATTCTCCACAACAACAAATGCTAAAAACAACAACAACAACAACTCTAAACCTACCAGGTGTCCCTTTACAACGTAAAGTAACAGTTGGCCGTTACTCTCGAACCATAAGAGATAGAGAGGCGAAACTTGCACAGTGTATGTATTCCCGGATGCTTTACAACAACAAATGACAACAACAACAACAACAAGTCAAAAGCTACTAGGTGTCTCCATACAACAGAAAGTAACAATTAAACGTAACTCTCAAGAGAGTAAGAGACAAGTGAAAACAAATTGAAAATTAGAAGACAAATGAAACACGGAGCCTTAGTTTGTAAGATGTGTACTCTTTAATCGTTCGAAGCAGACTGCCCTCAAAGTTATAATGACAAAGAATAAATACAAGAAAATGTGTATACTGACAATTGAGTAGCATATAAGAAAATTAATAGAATGACAATTCATAAAGTACAAAGTAAAGAATGAAAGAACAATTGAAGAAAATACAAAAAATTTGACAACGTCGCTTACACAAGAGAGATGAAATTTATACAACATATGTATTCACATATGCCATTGCGCACGTACATTACTCATACATACGTAGGGAACCCTAAATGTGCGAGCCAGCCTCGTACTTGACTGAATTTTTTATTGCTCCTTGTTTTAAACACTGCTGGTAAGCGCTGATATTTGCCCTCATTGTGAGTCTCAATAGCGACATGAGTAACGCCTATAGCACAATCACAGTCAATATTGACAGCAGTTGACTATTATTGATAAAGATTTTTTTTTTAGACTTGGACCAGTACTCAGGCTATGACCCCTATATATGTATGCATTGCATTGTACTGGAACTAGGAAAATAGCAAAGAAAAATTGGTGGATGAAAAAACGAAAATGGGGAGTGTTTGTGGACGAAGAACAAAAAAAACAGAACATCTATTTTTGCAAAGCTGAGTAACTCAGGATTAACTGTTGCTAATTAGTCTGTTCAGTGTCTGGTGTATATACCTTCGACACTATGCAGTTAACTACATTGAACGCAGCCTCTTCAATATTGCAAAACATTGACTATACAAAACAAAAATACGACACAATAACTACGATAAGACCCATTACGAGTGTTTACTTTGGCGGACTTATTTTCAAAAATGTGTATATCATGTTTATTAAAATCTCATTTGTCCGATATCTATACACATTTTTCAAAATAAATGATTAATAAATAAACATAGAATATTTTTATTATTGTATTAAGTTTATCAGGCTCAAGTTCTTTCGATATTATTTTTATGATTCATATTAATTAAAGAAGACATCAAAGACATTTAGCAGGGTGGACAACTAGTTGTTTCGAAGCCGCCACACTTTCTCCTCAGTACCCGTTCTTGAACTCAGCGGCTCATTTTTCTAAAGCGACAGTCATGCCACTCGCCCACCCAAATTGTTGTATACTTTCGCAACTGAGTTCAAGGACACAAAATCAATAAAGACGTTTTTAGGGCGACATTCTCCCACATTGAGTAAGTTTTTGTCGACGAATTTTTTTAATGACAGAATTGTTCATAGTTTTTTTTTTAAAGATGTTTTGAAAATTTTAATTTAAAATGGCTTACAATAGAAGTTGAACAATTACAAAGAGCATAATAACCAAAAATTTGCTAAACTCAAATACAGACTCATAAACAGAATTTGTAAAAATAAAATGGTGACAATAATTTTTAAAAATCTTAAGCAGCTGTAAAAAAACAGAACTGATAAAAAAGCGCGGTAAATAGTGAAAAATTTTAAATTTTTTACAGAAAACATACAACAACCTGCGTGGCTGAGTGTTGCTTTAGAAACACGAGTCCCTGAGTTCAAGGACGGGTGCTGACAAGAAATGTGGCGGCTTCGAAACAAGGACTTTTAGCGAGTTGTCCACCTATCTAAAAGTCCTTGATGTTTACTTTGTCTTGTTTAATTAGTATCACACACAAAAATAATATATAGAAATGAATGGTGTGTTTGATATAATTAAAAATTTAGACAGAAAATATACAACAACTTGGGTGGCTGAGTGACCGGGTTGTCGCTTTAGAAACATGAGCCCCTGAGTTCAAAGACGGGTGACGAGAAAATGTGGTGGCTTCGAAACAACTAGTTGTCCACCCTGCTAAATGTCTTTGATGTTTTCTTTGTCTAATTTAATTAATATCAATCACAAAGATAATATAGAAAGAACTTGAGCCTGATAAACTTAATACAGAAATAATTATATATAACGAGTAATAAATAAAATAATAATACAGACTTTGATTAAGGGTATACAACATTCGGCATGTCCGCAAATAGCACTCTTATTAATTTTTTAAAATTAATTTATAAATAGTTGAGACATTACCATTGTCACTAGTGTCCTCTCCGTCATTTGTGAGAACCGAAATAAGTTCATTCTTTTTGTGTAATTCGTGCACTAGTTGAGCGCGATCTTCGTTTGCGGTCTTCAAATCTGCTTCTAGTTCTGCTAATCTGCTTTCAAGTATATTGTTTTGTGTCAAAAGTTCTTTTCCAATTTGTACCGTCAGCTCCAAATCTTTCTCCTTCTCCTCAAGAAGGCGAGTGACAGCCTCTATATCATCGTATGCTCTTGTCATTTGGCTAACGCGACTACCACATAAAACTGAAAGAAAGAAAAAATAGTTCAAATTTTATTATTTACAGTTTCTAAGCTGGTCGCTCAACTATAAAGGCCATATTCATAATAATTATTGTAAGTTTATTAAGCTCTTATTTGACGTATTTCTACGGAATATTTGTCAAATAAACGTGTAATAAACCTTCAATAGTTTCTATGAATATGGGTGTAAGTATGTAAGTAAGTATATGTTATAAGGAGTAGATAAATATAACGAATTTCTGAGAAAACTTTACATTTAGCAAAGCGATGTACACAAACCTATAAGTAAAAACTCTGTGCGCTGTATGCATGAAGTAAATCAATTTAAAAATAATCGAAATGATGTAAAAGCTATTTTTTGTAACACAATATTTGCAAGTTGCAAAATATTTTATAAGCATATAATTGCGAGTTTAAATAAAAATGTTGACGTGTGTGTGTGTGTATGATTTTGGTCAAATTTAGTGAATTTGTTTCCTTTTTTTTTAATTGAAATTCTTAATTTTGTATTTCAAATACTCGTGCTCTCAAAATACATTTTAAATTTATGTTAAAAAACATGCCCATGTATTTGAAATACAAATACGTATTTTGCATTTGTATTTTAAATATGTCTCGTGAATGTATTTGTATTTTAAATACTAAGCGCTTGAGTATTTTGTATTTCGAATACTCGTGCTCTTAAAATACATTTTAAATTTATATTAAAATTATATTAATATCAATTAATAAATCAATCAAATAAAAAAAAAAAATAATATTCTATTAAAATAAGATTGTATATAATATGAATTAGAGCATTTTTATGTCATAGCATTAATCTATACAATACATAATTTTATTGGCCACGAAGGCTTTCTTGTATTGGTATTGAATAATAAATAAATAAAATAAAATAAATAAATTTAAAAAAAAAAAAAAAAAAAAAATATGCGCAAAAAATTATTCCATTCATACATCAACTGAAATCCGAAAATTTTGCTACTGTTTTATTGCCAAAAAATTAGCAATACCACAATTTAATTACCAAAGTACGTGTGTAAAGTAAACGCAACTGAAGGCACATATTTACATTGAGAAAGTCGCCAAGTTGTCAGAAAGTTAAATAATAAAATAAAATACAAGGAAAAACAGCGTTCGACATTTTAATCTAAAACAAGAAAAAAAAATATCAATCAAGTGTTGACTTGGATAGACTATATATGTATGTATAGTTATATAGCATTTGGTGAAACGTTTTTTAATTGTCACTTATTTCTTAATTTCGTTATATGTATGTCTTTCAATAAAATACCGCTTTCTAATAAGAAATCATTGAGAGTTTGTCGTTAGCTGGTTTTCTTTATTCACCATCAAGAGATTGTTTGTCTGATATCACTGTTGAAAAACTGGGGCCAAATCGTCGCATTCGATATTTTTTTATTTTTTATTATTATTAAGTAGTATTTGAAATACTTTAAAAAATCTTACATTTCATTTTGTTAAATTAAAATAAAGTTTTATAAAATATGAGCAAAATTCTCTTTGATAACATTTACGACATTTTTCCTAAACAATTTTACATTTTCTTCATTTTTAATTTCATTTGGCATCATGTTGTACATTCTCAATCCCTTGTAAAATAATATTCTCTGCATCGCTGAGGTGTGTGCTTGCTGTCGTCTGAATCTGCTGCGTTTCTGAGATAATATGGCTGAATTTCTCCCACATACCTAGTCTGCTCTATTAAATAGTCCGGTACGGCTCCCATGCTAAGTTTATGGATGAAGATTACTGTGTTCAGTTGAAGTCTTTGCTTGATGTTTAGCCATTATAATGTGTTAAGCATATAATCAATTGAAGTATGACGGTTACATTTTAAAATTGTGCGCATTGTAGTCTTGTTAAGTTGTTGTTCAGTGCAGCTGGAGTATAAAATTGTTGAACCATATTCAAAATGTGGTTTAACTAACGTATTATACATATGTATATATTAATAGCCGTTATAATCTATATTTTATTTCTCACTCGTTTAAAAAATCCAATTTTCTTTCCTATTTTTTTTTTTTTTTTTTTACATATGGGCAACTCCACCAAAAGGTCTACCAAGACCAAAAAGCCAAAACTTCTTGAATCCAATTTGTTTAAACATATTTTTATAAGAAAACAATCAAATTTAACTAACGTTAATACATTTTACAGTTATGCATAACACATTGCGAGATATTCGAACATAAAGTCGAACATACCAATTTTTGCTCATTGGGACATTTCTATTGCATTTTTTGTTTTGATAAAAGTTCTTGAAGAGAAGCATTTAATATTGACTTTTGCTTTTAAAAAATCTTTCTGAAGATACAATGAGCTAAAAAGAAAATGCATAACAAACAATGCGATTCAAAATAACGGTAAGCTTTTACTATGCTTTCATCACATACATATTTCGATGTCCCGTGCGACTTTAAAAAACAACATTTTTAATTAGTGCGTCAAGTGTACATGACGAAAGGTCATCAAATTTTAAAAACAAACACAGATTTTTATACCAATTAAAATAATAAAAAAAAATATTGAAAAATAATAAAATCTGTGGTCTTGGTTTTTTTTTATAAAGTTGGTCATGTGCGACATGGTAAGTGTGGATTTTAAAATTTTGAAAAATATTTTTTTCTTACATTAATGATTTACTTTTTAAAATACATACTTTTAAATTATTTAAATATAGATGAGTATAAACGGCGAAAAAAATAAAGAAAGATGCAAACGGTGGAGAGAAAAATTGCGGGACGATGAAAAAAAATTACAAGAGTATAAATTAAAAAACCAGGAAAGAATGCGGAATCTAAGAAAAAAGTGGAAAGCGATGGCTAAAGGAAATAATGAAATGATCGAAGAGAAAAAACGGATTGAGCGCATACGTTAAGTTTGTTGTTATATGAAAATTTATACGTTGAAATATTTTCTTGATTAAAAAATATGTTTTCTAAGCTTATTTATTTCTAATTTGTTTTAAAAAAAAAAACTGAAAACAACATAAATATAATGATGGAAAAAAGGGTCCTGTGCGACATGTCCCGTGCGACAGTGGTTAAAGTTAAATTAAAAAAAAAAATTAAAATAATTTTAAGGTAAAATTTTACAACTTTTAGGAGACATTATCAACCAATAGTCTAAAATTAGTCGCATTGTAATATTGCCTCAGGTTTCGCTGAAAACAGAGTTTTACTTGAAAGTCGCCAAAATCACTTCTGTTTTTTGTCCCGTGCGAATGGTTAGTTTTTTGCGATTATCTCGAAAGCTTGAAGAAATTTCCAACATCCATCTGAGCAAAAATTTTGGAACTAGTTTAGAGCTTTAAGTTTTTCCTATTAGCAAGAAAAAATTTCTTTTTATTTTGACTTTTTTTTTCAACTTTAATGTGTTCGACGGTCACGTTCGACATGATGGAATTGCCCATATGTATGTACATATGTATATACTCGATGTGTTCATTAAATTTTAGGTCCTTGTCAATAATAAAGCCAAGATATTTTATGCTATCTACTTTTTCTATTGCAATATCGAATAAACTATCGAGCAAAATAATGTAAAACAAAAACAAAATAAACAACAAACACACAGCTTAAGTGACGGAATTCGTTCGATATCGAATGTGACGATTTGGCCCCTGGTGTTTATGAACAAAAATAAAAACTTTTTGACTAAAAGTATTTTGTATTTTAAATACATATTTTTGTTACACTGTATTTTATATTTTGCATTTCAAATACTTGCTTTTGTAGTGCAGTATTTTGTATTTTAAATACATGGGGGAAAAAAAAGTATTTGTATTTGAAATACACAACTTTCATGTATTTTGTATTTTAAATACATCAGCAAAGCATGTATTTTGCCCAACACTGCCCACAACATTAAAAACGTCTGCGCCCTTTTGAAATTTATTTATTTATTTGAGTTTCAGTCTAAGGACAATAGCATCCTTACAGACTATGCCAATATAAAAAATATACTATAAAATATAACCATGTAACATTGGAATCACAAAATAAAAGAAAAAATTGGTAGTTATAACTAATAAGAAATAAAAATAAATAGTACATAAGTAAGCATATTAATACAAGCTCATTTGCATGCATTTAGGAGAATTAATTTAAACTGATATTTTTCCGTGCTAAATTCGATAAAAGATTTTGAGTTTTTCTGCATAATAACATTGATTTCATTGAGGCATAAAAAAACCACGAGTTGAAACACCATTACCAGCGTAATTCGTGCGATGTAAAGGCAAATCAAAAATTTTAGCAAACCTTGAGATTCCTCGGAGGAATGAAAAATGTCACTGTAGATAATAAATCAGGACAATCAATGTTACCATTGATAATATCAAAGATTAATAGAGTTGATTGAATTTTGCGTCTGACTTCCAAAGTAATACTGCAATATTTATAATCGTATATAAATAAAATGTATAGAGCGAAAACCCTAGTTGTTAGTTAGTACTTTTAACCCTAATTTTTCTTTTGTATTCATAATTTATTATGTCTACAATAATTTAAATAAATAAATAAAAGCCACAGCAACGCGTGGTCGGGTCAGCTGGTTTATGGTTAGGTTGATTGCTGGGGTTTGTTGTGCACTCCGCCATCTAGTTTATACTTATACAAAAAATTAAATAATCCTTGTAGGATACAAGCACATCGGCAAATTGACAATGTGTAAATAGTAAGTAACTTCATATGAAGCTGGGCTTCATTGATTATTAATTACATGGGTACATTTTCGTCGTACATACTTTTCTTGTAACTTTTTCATTTATGTATTTACATTATGCCTCATGTTATACATACTGGACGCACAGACTATATACATATTTTTTTTAATACATAATGATTTGTATGAACTGTATATACTTTCAAGCATTTCTGAAGAACCATTGAAATTATTGAACAAAGCTGAACATCGCTGCCGTCCATCCAAAAAGCCGTAAACAAAGAAAAGGTAACACATATTTAGTGATTTGAAGTGGTTTGCATTTTCAATATACATAAATATGTACATGCATACGTCTATAGAAATAAGATTTGGAATTTTCCTTATTTACGAAATTTTGGATTTTAGGTAACACGACATACATATACATACATACATACATATGTACATAAATAAGTAAGCGTGTGGTTGTACCTACGATCATATTCTTACAAACATTTCTCTACCTTCAAATAGCAATTGTTCGTCGTTGACAATTGTTTGGTTTACATGCAATATTGGACGATTGGGTAAAAGGTCCATTTCATCAGAAGCGGCATTAGGAGGACCGCAGGGATTTGTATAATACAGCTCCTCATCGTATTCCAATGGTATCGTTTCACTACTAAACACTTCAAAATCATCTAAAACATTATCATCTTCCTCTTCCATGGCCACACAAAAATGTTATAAATTATTTTCAAATCATTGTTAAAGAGATATATGTATGTATGTACATAAATCGAACAACAAGCAAAGGGGGAAAAGGAATTAAGTATATTTACTAACTATGCAGCAAATCTTAAATGTTTCCACCAGATTTTAATTGACAAAAGAATGGTTTTATTTCCGGTGCTTCAGTGGAAATTGCACTTATAACAATGCAAGTATTATGCAATTATTTTTTATTCACAATGCATATTTGCTTTGATTTGTTCTACAGTAGTTTTTCTTCTTTTTTTTTGCACAACGATTTTTATCCAGCGATTTTTATCTAATTATTCACGCTTATGAGAAATTTGATGACACATCATACACATGTATGTATGTACGTTATTAAAGTTTTTAAAATATTTACAGATTATAGTTTCTTCGGATCTACTAAAATATATTTAACTAATTTTTTCCCTTTCTTTGAAGCGTTAGACGAAAGGTGAGTTTGCGCAGGAACCGCTTCGAAAAGTTAAAACACCCTTTTGTTTCTTTCATGGAATAAAACATTTGTTTTGTTTATACTCACATATGTACATACATACATACATACTTACACATGCATTTGTCTCTAAAGCAAAGATGTATGAACATGTGTGTATCCCATGTACCCATACATGCAAACATACATAGGTATGTGCAAATGCAAATTTAATTAATGATACAAAAAGTAATTAACTTTCTTACATCTACAACACTTTGATTCTTGCTATTGTTTCAGTAACAGAAAATTTAAACAGTATTTATTTCTTTTTTATGTAACCTTTTTCCATTTACATACATATGTATGTATGTACATAATACATATTTAAAAACCATAATCTTTTCACAACTTCCACTCACCACTGAAAAAAACGACAGCAGACCGACAACTTTTTCCAAAATTTTCTTAAATAAAACAATAGAAAATTAACGGCACTAATCTGACCTTTACACTTGCAAGAATTGTTTAAATATTTGATTTAAGCAATGTAGAAACGTAGTTTATGCGAATTTAGTGTCGATTTGTGTAATTCTTATTAAATTGCATACGCACAACACATTACTACACAATTATAAAAGTAACCAATTAAGAATATATATAATCAATATGTTGGCCACCACAATTTTGTTAAAAATTATTTTATATCTAAAATTTGCTTTTCTTCCATTTTAATTTCTACAAATTGTTTGATGAGCAAATAATTAAATTTATATTTTTATTTCATTCTACAACACCAGACAAGTATCTATAAGATTGTTTAACTATCTGTACGCACACACACGCGAACGAATCTCGTTTTGCACATATTCGCAATGCTACCAGATGGAAAATTATATGAAATGTCAATTTCCCCGCATAAAAACTCGCTGAAATGTTTTGACGCATAAAAAAACGCTATTCTGTGATTTTTACAAGAAAATTATAAATAAATGAAAACTGAATTGAGCATTTGCTATTAAAACTAATTTTCAATCCTTTTAGACCATTATAATAAATAAATATATATGTATGTATATTAATAACTTTTCATCAACACTTGTAGACATATTTATACACAGTCGAATTCGCATAAGCGCACACCACTTAAAAAGGAAATTCGCTTAAGTAGCATTTAGACGGGAAAGTAAATGTGTGAAAGTTACTTTTCCTGAAAGTAATTTTTTGGCATTTTTTGGTTGACTACTCCAAGGCAAATACAAATTTTCAGGATTTCAGTAGAATAATAAATGTGAATTCTAAATTATTTTGTACATTAGAAAATAGTTAAAACATTTGTACAGCAAATATGAATAAAGAACACAAATTAGGTATATTTATAGTGATAATTATTAAATTAATTAATAAAAGTTTAGCAATAAAAATTACGTTCGAATCAGACAACTGCAACAAGTATGATCGAGCCAACATATTTACTAAAGTTGAATTTAAGGCACAACTCAAACAAACATTATATGAATTTTATGCTTGTTTGCTTTTTGTGCTCAAAAAAAAAAAAATGCCGCAACAAGTGTAAGTTCTTCTGCAACATTTTACTGGAACTGATTTGTATAGAACCAAAATGTGTTTTTTGTACACAGTTTGCTTTTCGCAAAATTGTTTTGTGCATATGATTTGATCGCAATTAAATCAAAAACAACCAAGCCACTTATATGCCCATAAGCGTTAGCAGAAAAATATGAAAACTTGAAATAAGTTCTGGGCACTGTTCCATTTTAAACTTTAAAGAAGTTCACTGTTATATAAAATATAGTTTGATAACGCCAACACAAGAAAACACCGAGTAGAGAATTACTTTTACATGTGAATACACCACTTATTTCACTAACAACATGTTAGCATTGATATAAAATAAGACACATGCCCTTAGCGACACGGTTGTAACATTCATGTTGGCATCAAACATTAAGTCCGTAGAACTGATTATTTGAAACGAGCCGATGTGTAAACAAGTGTTTTATTTTTCATTTGTATAAAAACAATTAGATCATAAAAATCAGAGTGCGTGTTTATGCATACCCGAAAATTGTCTGGTTCGAATGTTGCCCTATAAATTTACGTTTGTAGTAGTCTTGGCAACTCTAATTTAAAATAATAACACTTGCAACTCTACGCTTTGACGACATTTTTAAAATGAACTTTCAGGTTCCTTTGAATTTCGAACAAGAAATTTTCATGAAAGTAACAGATTTCATTGAAATTTTTATTCATAATACATATAAAAATATTGAATGAAAGTACTTTCCCGTCTAAATGCAATGTTAACCGAGAACAGAAAACCGTCTGTAAATGTAAATTTTACAAACATATGTAGATGAAACGTAAAAATCCATAAAATCTATAAGCTGCACAAGTTTTCATTTCCAAATTCTAAGCCAAGATAACACATGTACACACATTGCGCTAATAAGTAAACTTAATTTTACTGCTTGATATACATACAAAAATTCGCTTTTTATTAAATATTGACATATTTTTCCTATGTTGCAATATTTAATAAATTAATTGCTATAATCACTAATTTTTATGTGCTATAAAGAGAACATTTTAATGGAATATTTCGTTATTGACTCTGCAAAAACAGCTAAAAACGACACATTTTCAACATACACTAAGCAAGTTTAACTAGAGCAAATGTCAAAACCATATTGATTTGCGTACTCACTGCTCACTGCTACACTACACTAATACACTGTAGTGCCAGACTTAAGCACTGAACTTGTGTTAAATTACAATAACCACCACCGTTTCATTGCTTGGGGGTTACACGATCAAGTTTTGTCTTTCAAGTTTTAATACATTCACACTTTTTTACTAATACACCCACAATTTTGAAAATTGATGCAAGCTTGATGACAAATTTTGCTTTCCATAGAGAGCATCAAGTCACAATCAAGAAAACAGCTGACAACAATTTTATTTTCGTTCTCTCTGCAAATATTTTTTTGTTTTGTTTGAAAGTTGCAATTAAAAGTGATAAAAATTAAACAGATTCCAGCTTAAAAATACAAATAAAAATGTTTACGTGCAAAACCAACAAATATAATGATGTGCTGCGATTTATAGAGCTGTACGTACATTTTTAAATATTTACCAACCTTCTTACTAATAAGAGCTTCACCCAGTATTTCCTTTCCACCCTCTGGTTTTTTTTCTTCTTCATTTATTTTCTTTATTTCTGATAGTACTTTTAATGAAGCAACTATTTTTAATTTTCTTCTCGACGGCATCTTGAAAACGTATTGTTATGAAATTGCGTGCAGCCTACGTCACAGCCATCAATTTTATTGAATTTTGACAAGCATTATGTGAAAAAAACTTGATAGCAAAACTTGGTCGTGTAACTGCAGTGTTATCACAATGACTGATTTTTTAGAAGTCTGCTGATTTACTGATCTTCTGAAATAAAACATATGGCGTAATATTTATAATAAAGACCTGCTAAATTATTTGTGTGTAAATTCCCATAAAGGAAATATACATAGCAGGAAATTAGTCGGCCAAAACTATTTTTATATACCGTTGTTTTATATGCAATTGCAAACGTCTTAAATTCTTCAAAATTTGGTAATGAAAACCTGTGATACAGCGGCGCCAACAAGCCCACATAAAGTGATTTTTGAATATGGCGGGGTGGCAGCCTCGTATTTCCGCAGTAGATATTTCACACACGAGAATATTTTTTAAGCGCACAATTTTTATTCTCTTCGTAAAACACGTGATTAATTTCAACTGACATAATAGGTTTGTTCTTGGTAATTCCGGGTAAAGTTCGGTAAAATGAGAGTAAAAGAAAAATACTCTCAAAAAAATCAATCTCGTCAAAGTTACCATATATTTAAGCAAATTTTTGGATTGAAATCCCAGTACTAGATTTTGTGTAGATGTAAATTGGTTATTAATCAAAGCAGTCTAGACACGTTCAAAATGCTTAACAAGCATATCGATAAATAATGTGTTCTTTACCGCCGTGGTAGCACTGTTTTGTGAAGAGGCGGCGAGACTTGTTTTACTAAGCCGCCGTCGATATTAACTTTTTTATGAACACTGTGTTGTAATTTTTAATTTTTGTAAATGATACACAGCTGATTGAATGATTTGACAGTTTTACCACATTTTGCACGGAAAAAAAGTACGGGTAAAGTTCGGTAAAGTGAGAGACACATTTTGCTCTCTCATGAGCGTTCTCATTTACCCAATTTACACAATTTTCAAGACAAAGAACACTTTTCGGGCTAGTTTGGGAACACGCGTGTTCCCTCGTGGTCCCGCGGTAAGGTACGTCGAACACACTTAATATGTGAACGTATTGTATACAGTACAATATTTGCATGTATTTATTTGTTGTTTACAAATGTGTATGTATTGATTTTGTGTTGCTAGTGCAACACAGGTTGATAGGTTGATGCCAACAAAGAACATTCGGTTCATCCCTTTTGCCAAAAACAATCGTTTTGTGTCTTGCACAATTGTTCTGGTGTGTGAAAGACCATAAGCCTCTTAAGATGCAGTGTTGCTAGATTTTCATTTGAACTTTGTTCCGTTCCAACACAGGCAAATTATATTTTAACCAAAGTCTGCTAAATAAACTCTGTACAAGTCAACAGCTGATTGTTTTTTTCTCGTATCTATTTCCATCGAAATGTCAACGCTGCTTTCTCTTTGTATTTTATTTTTGTATCCATTAATTTTCTGACAGCTTGACTACTTCTTACCGTCTAATTCATAAAAATTATATGTAACAGGTTTATAAAACACTTATTTGACAGATTTTCCATACAAATATGTCAAATAACAGTCTTATAAGTCTGTAATAATTTTTACGAATTAGGGGGTTAATATATATGTATTGAGTTGTATCTACTTTATTGCATATAGTTATTTCCGCTTAATTAAGTTTCTAAAAATGCACGACTTTTAACGCAATTAAACGGGAACTCAATTAAGCAATACTCGGTTAATTGAATTGCCGACGCAATTAAACGAATATCGCTTAATTGAGCAATATGTGCAATAAAGCTAAACACCCATGCGTAGATGGAAAATAAAACTCATTTCTTTATTAAAAAAAATAAAAATAAGGTGCGTTCATCGTACAATGTTTATAAAGGAACAGAACCATGACCATTTTGCTGCAACATATTTTTTTTTTTACGTTTGTGGAGCAAAAAAATTAAGTAGACGGAATCAATTAAGCGAAACATTTGCTCTTGTTTTTCGAAATGCGGTCTTAATTTGGGAAACAATTAAGCGGGTGACGCAATTAAACGGAACTCAATTATACGGGTATTTTAACATAGACAGGTATACTGAATGACTTCGTTCCATGATTTTTAGTGCAATATAACGGGAAACTCAATAAAGCGGAAATAACTGTACTTTGATAAATTTTATATTAAATGCTACAACAATAAAATTGCAAGGCAGATTCATTAACAGGTGTGTGCATTAGAGGATTGCGCGGAAAAAATATTGTTATTACTTCATTTCCATTGGAATCTATTTTAATTTCCTAATAATTATTTTCACTTCATTTACTTTTTAGCTTTCGTTTTAGACCTGCAAAACTTTTTATATTACACAAGCACAACACTCCATCGTTTAGTACGATATGTTTACTCTGAAAATTTCTCTCAACTGAGATAATTATCAAACACATAATGCCAGCATGATGGTACCATCAACAAAATATCAAACGATGCTTAACATCACGCAAAATTGCCATACAAGATAAAAATGCTGGCACCATCACGTGCCAGCAGGTTTCACTGTCGTGAATGGGGCCCCTTCATATGCAATTATTATAGTTGATCAGACACAACACCACATTATAGAGTAAAAAGCACTTGACATAACAATTGCACGCCACTAGTATCTCTAGCTAGTGCATGCGACAGTCATGGGATAGAAGTCGTGAGAGGTCCAGGTTCGAATCCTGGCAAAGGCAGGAAAAACATAAAAAAGAACAATTTTAAAAACGAAGAGGGTAAAGGAAGATATATATTTTTTATTACTAACATCTTATTAACGTACTGAATTTATAAAACTGGTGTTTTATCCTCGTAGAAAGAAATGTGCCCCAGAACGGCAAAAGTAGAAAACAAATGACAAAGATTCCTTTTATGCAAGGAGTTGTTTTTTTATTATATGTTGCATATATGTATGTATTTGGGTTTGGAATTAAGCCTGGGAGTCGCATTCTGCAGCAGTTAAGTAGATACGAGGGTTGCCTTTTATGTTTCGAGAGTTGCAATCTGGCAACTGACAGCTCTACCGTGAAGTTGGACATTTTTAATGTTATACGCACTCAGAACGTTTTGACATACGAGCGCTATTTGTGTTGTTTACCGTAACTTAAGAACAAATTCATCTCGGCCCCAAAATGGAATTAAATCGTGAACATTTTCCTGCGATTATTTATTTTACAGCTTTCGAAGTGGATTAACTCAGCATCAGTGGTGTATGGATGAGCTTAATTAAATTTTTGGCGATGAAGCTCCAACAAGGACCAGTGTTTATCGATGGTATGGTGAATTCAATCGTGGTCGTAGTTCACTCCAAGATGAATTTCGGGAAGGTACACCAAAATCAGTTGTTGTTCCGAAAACCGTTGATGCTGTGCCCGAACTGACATTGCAAGATCGTCATGCGACCCATCGTGAGATTGAGACATCCTTAGGCATTAGTGGGACCAGCATACATTAAATACAGCATGAACACTTGAGTGTAAAAAAATTTGTTCGCGTTAGTCCCCACACAATTTGTCTATCGCTCAAACTAAGACTCGTGTCGTTTGGCCTAAAGAAATGTTCAAAAAACATAATCGTGGTGATTCGAAACACGTCTATGACATGGTGACAGGTGATAAACTGTGGCTTTACGCGTATGAACCGAAAAATAAACAACAGTCGACTTGTATGGCTGTTTCAAGATGAGCAAAATCCAACAAAATTTGTTCGCGTACGAAACACTTCCAAGCAAATGGTCGCCTGTATTTTTTTTTTTCGGAAAATTTGGACACTAACACAACACAGAACAGTAAATTCTGAGTGGTGGTGGTACGATGATTGATTGATGATGGTACAACGATTTGTTTGTCACTTGTTCTTCAAGAAATTAAGAAAGCCACCGCCGAAGACGGAGCACGCTTCACCACGATAATGCCAGTTCTCACACATCGGTTACAACAACTGCATTTCTGGTCACCCAAAACAGCGATTTGATGAGTCATCCGCCGTATAGTCCTGACTTGGCACCGTAGGTAAAAGAAGAACAATCGCACCCCTGCAAGAACAGTGTCGGTCATATGATCCATCATATGACCGACACTGCTGATGGATTCATACATCAGGGTTTCTATCATTTTCTTAAGGGCAAAATGAAAAAACTGATGTAAACATTCGTGTACGTGTGAGCTATTTTTTAAACCAGCGTTACATTCGAAATCTTTTTTTTTAAATGCCCACAAATTGACATGCAATGCTATTAATTTCTTTGTTGATAAATAAAAAAAGAATTTTTCGAAAATTTTCAAAAAACAATTCAAAAAGAATATAATAAACTATATTAAAAAAAATGGACAAATGAACCTATAAAACCATTAATGCATTAAAATAGTTCCAAATGAAATTTCCAAATTAATAAGGGAAAATCAAAATACTAAAACAATCATTAGCGGAACTCACCCTTCATTGCAAATTACCCTTGCAGACCTTGCAGATATTGCAACCGTAGCATATGTGCCATAGTCTGCAACACTACAAAAACAAAATGTATGAAACCGAGATTTGCATCACTTAAGCAAATATGCATAACTAAAAACCATTGCAGATCCGTATTTGCAAATGTTGCTAAATGCTAAAACAGCTGCTTGTTTTTCTACATTTCAACACGTAAACTCCTGCGCTCAAAAAACTGTATGACGGCAAGGCCGCCACAAAACATGCCTGTGCTGGAATTAAATTAATGCTAACGTTGCTCAAAGAAGCATTTACAAAATAGTAAAAAGTGAATATTATACCTATTATTATGCATAATTTTTATTAAATTTTATAAAATAAGCAAAAAATCGGGCGGTTGCTTCACGTGCAAATTTTATCGACGGCGTTGCTTTTCAAATATTGGCTGCGGCTTAGCTTATCTCATGCGGCAAATTCGCTTTATTAAATTTTGTAAACAAATATGTAAATAAAACAGGGAAGAAAATGAATACGGAAGAAAGTAAAAATAAAATTAAGGCAATTAAACAAAAAGTCAACAATAAAAGACGGCCAACGAAAAGATGAATAATGAAATTTTTGCAATTTGTTTTCTAAACTTCCTTCTCAATTTGCAAAACAAAAATATTTATATTTTCCGTTACTCTAAAATCAGCTGTTATAATTATTTTGCTAAACACTTGAAAAAGACACTCACGCTTTGTAGCAAAATATCATACTACATCTGCTAAAATTGCAGATGTGCAACCAAGGGTGATTTCCGCTATTGTAATGGCAACGCTGAAACCTATAAAATTGCTTTGCATGTGTTTGTAATTAAGTTGTTAATGTGTTAGTTTCCATCAGCTATTTCTTGCAGGGTTTAGTTTAGTTTCCATCAGCTATTTTCTTCAGCAAGAAAAGTGTTGCTCGTACACAAGTTTTTCTCAGGACAAATAAACAGGTGAATTCGACTTCCAATAATTTGTTTTGATTTAAAAACAATAGATAAATGATAAATTAACACATAATAAATAAGTAGCTATACATACATATGTGTGTATGTATGTATTAATTGAATTCTTTGCCTAAACCTTGGTGCGGTTTTGCTCTGGCAATGAAATCGAAACATTTAAGTCAAGCGATCAAACTCTACAAATGCATGAAAATAATTTATATCTGTCTGTCGTTGTCTCCCAACAGGTTTAAGTTAAAAGCCTGTTTGTATTTTAAGAATTAATTAATTGTTGAATCAGTATCTAAATCATAATTGCTGACAACAAAACTCTGCAAATGTGACAACTCAAATGAGAGAGATGATGTTGAATAGTGTTTGGTTTAAAAAATTAGTCAAGACTTCTATATTTTTATTGGGTCGAAAAACAAGTATTAACGAACCATTTTTTTTTTTTTTTTTTTTTGATATACAGACGATTAAATGTCTTGGAAGTCACCTTTTCAAACAAAATACTAACTTTCATAAAAAAAAGGCGCACACGTCGCACAGTGCTTTACCCCATAGGCAAAATTAAAAAGAAAAAATGCCTGCAATATTTATGTATATAAACGACATTTTTGTAAAGGTAACGCATTGCCTTAAATAGATACGCAATACAAATTTATCATCTGCGATTTTTGGAAGCAGTGTAGCACGCTAAAGTCAGAGTATTCATGGGTAAAAACTGTCCCACTGAAAAGTGAATTTTACAAGGTGGCGCAAAAGTAATCCTCCCATCAGAAAATGCTATAAATTTTGCGATTGGCCCCTAATGTTTTGACATTTCTGTTTTGACATTTGGGTAGTAAACACATGCAAAATACACGTTCATGAACAATGTTACGCAACACTGCTCCAGAACGCGGAATATTGGTGACTATTTATTTGACCAATAATCGGTCGGTGACTTTGGCACAACGTGAATTTCGTTGCAGATTTCCTGGCCGTCCAACGCCTACTGGTGAAACACTGCGACGTTTAGCCGCTCGCCTCGAAGAGACTGGCATCATAACACGAGATGCTGCCAGGCGTGGCAGACCCCGGAGTAGCCGTTCTGCAGAGAATATTGCTGCTGTAGCCGAGGATGTCATGGAAGCGCCGTCGAAATCGACCAGACGACGTGCCACGCAAATGGGTATCAGTCGACGGTGTTTACAGCGAATTTTGGTACAAGATTTGAAGATGTTTCCTACAAACGGCACACGGTGCATCAGCTGTTAGCTGCTAACATACGCTCAAGCCATCCTTGATCACCACCCGAGAGGAAGATGATTTTTCATCAAAAACAATCATGAGTGATGAGGCCCATTTCCATCTTAGCGGGTACGTAAATAAGCAAAATTTACGCTTCTGGGGCACTGAAAATCCGCGTGTAACCCACGAAGAGCCATTACACCCGCTCAGTCACTGTGTGGTGTGCTGTTTTCGCTGGAGGAGTCATCGCACCTTTCTGCTTCGAAGACGTCGCGGGCCAAACGCAATGATCAACGAGTTCTTTTTGCCGCAACTTGATGAATTGGGATTGGAATAGATGTGGTTCCAACAGGACGGTGCTACGGCACACACTGCACGTGCCACAACCGAAGGATGTGCTGAAGGATGCATTTCCCGGGCGCCTAATCTCCCGTTTTGGCGATGTGCACTGACCAGCAAGATCGCCTGATTTGACCGCTGCAGACTTCTTTTTGTGGGGCTTTTTGAAGTCGCGGATTTATGTCAACAAGCCTCAGACTCTTGCAGCTCTTAAAGAAAATATCCGTCAAGAATGTGAGGACCCATCGCCGGAAGTTTTGGCCAATGTGATATGGAAAATGCTATAAAAAGGGCTCAAATGACAATCCTGTCATACTGTGGCGGTGGCCATTTAAATGACATCATATTCTCGACTTGATGTAAAAAAATTAAAAGACCAAATAAAAATAATCCCACAGAAGAATCAAAGTTTTTCATTTTTATTACAGCCAAAAAAAAAACATCGGAAGGTTATTTTTGCGCCACCCTGTACTTGTTTTACACAAACAAATGCCTAAAAATTTATTTCTGAATATACATATTTCTTAATTCAGGTCCAAAAATGAACCCTTTTTACAAAATGTTTGATGTCTTTTTCAGCTGTCTATATGCCGACGACATTTCGTTGCTGCTTGACATATTCTTAAAAGTTTGTTTGAAACTTAACTACTTATTCCATAATTCCCACGAACAAAATGAGAATCAGAGATGTTCAAACAAACCTTTAACACAGCAAACATTTCTTTTCGTTTTGCAACTCTTTTTACTTTTCTTTGCAGCCTTCTATACAACGAGTCATCCATCCATCATTGGTTACTACAATTTGTATTTTTGAAAGTTGAGGAAACAAGTGAAAGCTTTTTGAATATTCAAATATGAACTTAATTATTCATTTGCTTTAAGAGCCAAGTCTACTGATGAGTAGATTAGCGCCAACGAAATGTCTTCTACATATAGACAGCTAACAAATAATTAAGTTCATATTTGAATATACATACATATTTTTCAGAAACTTGGTAGTTTTATTAATTGCTATACATATGTACAGCGAAACAGAAACTGTTTGCGATAAATATAATTCATGAAAACATTTTTTGTACTATCGAAAACTTTTGAAGTTTTTTTAATTGAAAAAATCGACAAGTGGTATTTCTTCATGAGAGCTAAACTGTCATACAGAAAATGGGGCTTCATGCCCAACTTTATGGCGAGCATTGCTGCCCGAGCATGGCTGAAACATGAACAGGAGCGGCCGTCATCAGCCACGATCGATGTTCGACATCATGTTAATACTAAGTTCATGGCTAATGGAGACCCCCAGTTAATCTCATCTGATCAAATATAACTATTGTGAATAATATATACATATGTATTAGCGGAATTCGCAATAGCGTTGGTTCATCGAATGACCGTCATAATACCAAACTAAAACTGGAAATAAATCTGATATCACAAACTAGAGGGGTATAGCCAAGCTAAGCGGTATTCCTAAACTATTTGAAAGACTTATCACCGAATATCTCTGTCACCAATCTTCTTCTTTATTATCAGCAAACCAACATAGCTTCAGAAAGGGCTGCTCTACAACAACTAATATTTTGCATCTTACGTCATTAATTAATACTGGCTTTATGGAAATGAAACAAACGGATGCTGTTTATACTGACTTCAGCAAAGCTTTCGACAAAGTTAACCATGACCTGCTTCTGCACAAATTAGACTTGATTGGTTTTACTGATGTCTGCATTAACTGGCTGAGATCCTATTTAACATGTCGTAAGCAGAAGGTAATATTCAATAACTCATCATCAAGAAGTATTGCAGTTTCATCTGATGTCCCTCAAGGGAGTCATCTTGGTCCTATTCTTTTTTCACTTTTCATAAATGATCTTCCTAATGTGATTCAGTCTTCGAATATCTTAATGTACGCCGATGATGTAAAAATGTTTTGTAGTTTCAAGTATTACGCCGACCACGTAAAGCTACAAATTGACCTGGACAATTTCTTTTTATGGTGCAAACACAACATGATGGTGCTGAATTTGAAGAAATGTAAATTTATCCGTTTTTCCAGAAATACTCACATTTCTGTTGACTACTTCCTAGGCGATTATCAATTAGAACTAGTCGACTCATTTTTGGACCTGGGAATCCTACTTGATCAGAAACTTAGCTTTGTATCTCATATTACAATGACTGTAAATAAAGCTAGGGGTGTTCTTGCTTTTATAAGGCGCTGGGCAAAGGAGTTTTCCGACCCTTATATTACTAAACGGCTTTATACAGCACCGGTGAGGCCTGTTTTAGAATATGGTTCAGTAATCTGGGATCCATACTATAATATTCATTCTCAACGTATTGAATCTGTCCAAAAGCAATTTTTGCTGTTTTGTTTGCGTGTTCTGAATTGGAGTAATGGTGCAGGTCTTCCACCTTATACAAGTAGACTTGCTTTAATAAAGCTTCCAACACTTGACAGTCGTCGTAAGATGTTAAATGTATCTTTCATGTTAAGTCTTATTAATGGTAATATCTGTTGTGACTTTCTTTTATGTAATATTCAATTTAATGTTCCACGTCATAATACACGAGGTTATAGACCCCTTTATATTAATATCTGTAGATCAAATTATGCTCTGGCCGACCCCATGACGCGTTTATGTAATGATTTTAATAATCTATATTATTTTGTTGACTTTGCTCTGAATGATAGTATAATTAAGCAAAGAATTATTATGCATTTAAATGCCATTCCGCAAGTTTTAAATTAGTGTAAGATTTTTGTAATAATAGCCTGGAATAGGATTGTTATCTATTGGCTAAATAAATTAAATAAATAAATAATAAAAAAAAAAAAAAAATACTGGGGCCAAATCGTCGCATGCGATATCGAGCGAATTCCGTCACTTATGCTGTGTGTTTGTTGTTTATTTTGCTTTTGTTTTACATTATTTTTGCTCGAATGCGACGATTTGGCCCCTGGATTGTCGAAGATTGAATATTGTTCATAATAAAAGCCTACGATTTTCTATTGTACAAAAAACTCGACGTTATGCGCCTAAGCAATAATAATGGGATGACAAAATTAAAAAAAAGAAAAAAAAAATTTAAAGGCAACAGAGTTTATTGAGCATTCTTCCATTTCAAGGAGTTGCCAGATTCAGTGTTAACTCTTTGTAATTGAATTGTAAATGTACCGTACCTTCGTCATTGTTTAGCATTTGGCGCACAATTTTCAAACATTTTGAGCCGCCTATGTTTTTTCCCACGTAATAGATCAATTTCCTATTGAAAACAGTATCTTTGCGCAACAGGTCTGCTTGTAACGAAGATGCAGTATCACTCACAGCATCTTCTGGAATACCTTTGGATAAAAATGTGTAAAGAAACTCCAATAGAGGAAGGGACCTTGTTTCCTCAGCTTTAACGTCCTTAATACTTTGAACATAGTTTTGAATGCGTTCCAAGGCTTCTAGTTGCAGCTCAAAACAGGTGCGTTCTTCCTCAGTTGCATCCTCAGTTGCATTTTCCAGTCTTGAAGTTAAGGAACTTTTTTCATCAGCAGCACTTAGTGTATTAAGTAAATCGATGGTTTTTGCAGAATTTAACTTAATTTGATTTTGTAATAACTTAAATGTATTATCGAATCCTTTACTGGATACAGAAGGTTTATCGGTAATTGTATGATTATGTTTGGCACTTGACTCAAAATCTATGGATTTTAATGTGTTCGCTTTTACGTTCACAGCTGCGGGAATAGTTCTAGGGTCAGCTTCTTTAATATTGCCATTGCCAATTGGATCAATAAATGAACTCTGGAAACAGCTTTCGTTGACATTTGCTTCAAATTTTAGATAAGTATTATTTTCTTCGTTTTCTTCTTCATCTTGCTCTACGATTTCAACGAGTTTTCGACGCTTAGAAGTGAGGTCAGCATCGCCGTATTTAATAGCGCCTACCAAGGGGTTCTCATCGAATGGATTTTCTTCTTTTCCTTGCGTGGCCATTTTTGTAACATTTTACAGAAATTTTAAAACTTGTTTGTTTCTATTCATAGCAAGTTTCAACTATAAAATTTTAAATTGGGAAGACTTTTTACACATTAATTTTAAATTTTATTCGCACTTTTATAATTTACACTTGTTAAATACTTATGGAGTTTTAGTTCGGTTTTTACTTTTGCATTCGCATCATTTCGCAAGAGTGCTACAATTTTGCAACAAAAACACAACTCATTCTGGGTTGAAAAACCAATTGCATGTGACTCAAAAGAATATAATTAAGATTCCAAACGACAGCAAAGTGAATGGTGGCAAAATTGAAAGTTGTTCAAAGGGTTAAATATAGACAAGACTTGGCCACCCTAGTGTGGCCATCTGACAACTGACAGATGGACATTTTTGAGGTTATATGTGCTCAGAACGTTTTGACATACGAGCGCTATTTGCGTTGTGTACAGTGACTTAAGAAAAGATTTGTCTCGGTCCAAAAATGGAATTAAATTACATGAATTACAACTTTTGACGTGGATTAGCTCAGTATGGAAGACCGTAATTACATTTTTGGCGTTTAAGCTCCAACAAGGACCAGTGTTTATCGATGGTATGCTGAATTTAATTGTGGTCGTAGTTCACTCCAACACCGCTTTCGCGAAGGTCGTCCAAAATCAGTTGATTGATTATGTGCTCGAACTAACATTGCAAGATCGTCATGCGACTCATCGTGAGGTTGGGACAAACTTAGGCATTCGTGGGACCAGCATACATTAAATACTGCATGAGAAATTTCTTCGCGTTGGATCCCAAACATTTTGTCAATACCTAAAAACAGGTCTCGTTTAAGTACTGTTCATACATGCAGCAATATTGAAATTATAACAATTAAAGCCATTATTGAGACAAAATTTTCATATAAAAATTACAATTAGCTTATTGGCAATTAAGAGATAATTGTTTTAATAATGAGTAAAATTTATAATGCAACACTGTTAGATTTGTATTAACAGTACCAAATGAACAAGCTTTTACAATAACAGTACATATTGAACACTCCTTGTGAAAATTTGACTAATCAAACATCAACAAAATAAATAAACAAAAAACAAAATTTTTTTTAAATTTTTTATGATAAAGGGTGTTTTTTTTTCGATGTATAGAACTTTAAGTTGCAATAAAACAACGATGGATTATTCGATTGACATGAGTTTTATTTATCTGAAAGATAATCTTGTGGCATTACATTTTAAATATGACTTCTGGCATATGACCGCCACGGCTGGCGCGGAAGTAGTCCAATCTGGACGTCCAATTTTCGATGACTTTTTCCAACATTTCTGGCCGTATATCGGCAATAACACGGCGAATATTGTCTTCCAAATGGTCATGCGCTTGTGGCACAAGCATGTTGCGCAGTCTTGTTGAAATCACATCTCCTGGACATCGTGGTTATTCAATTCAGGAATGAAAAAGTTAGTAATCATGGCTCTATATCGATCACCATTGACTGTAACGTTCTGGCCAACATCGTTTTTGAAGAAGTCCGGACCAATGATTCCACCAGCCCATAAAGCGCACCAAACAGTCAGTTTTTCTGGATGTAACGGTGTTTCGACACGCACTTGAGGATTAGCTTCACTCCAAATGCGGCAGCTTTGTTTGTTGACGTTGCCGTTCAACCAGAAGTACGCTTTATCGCTAAAAAAAATTGTGCGCGATACATATTCCACACAGAACCATTATTTTCGAAATAAAATTGCACTATTTGCAAGCCTTGTTCACGCGTGAGTTTATTCATGATATAAATATTGCCAACCAAACTGATCATAAATCACTTGACATCTGTTAAATTGGTCGCCATTTTGAACAGTAATGCCAAATTATAGTTCTATACATCGAAACAAACACCCTTTACAAAATAACCAAATGTAAACAATAACTTTTTCACCTGCCAAATGCTAATTGTCGTAGCAATATTAAGTATGTATGAACACCAAAAATATATTGTCAATTAACTGAATATTGTTTCAGTTAAAAAGGCATATGTGAACATGATATTAGGTTGGTCGAAAGAAATTTGAATTTTTTTTTTTTTAACACAAAACTGCGAAGCTCTTGGCCTCATCTGCAGAAACATCCATAGCCTTCGGCAGGAATCGAACCTGCGACCTCGGGGACTCTTATATACAATCGCGGTGCTTCGAAACACGTTTATGACATCGTGACAAGTTATGAATTGCGGAATATCACGTATGAACTCGAATGTAAACAGCAGTCGACTGTATGGCTGTTTCCAACAAAAGTTGTTCGCGCTCGAATCACTAAAACAATGCAGAACACTGAATTCTGAGTGGTTTGCCAGATGTCTTTCACGAAATCAGAAAAACCAACCGTCGAAAACGGATCATTCTTCACCACGACATCGGCTCAAACAACAGCATTTTTGAGCACCCAAAACCGTATAGTCCCGACTTGGCACCGAATGACTTCCTTTTATTCCCGCACTGAAAAAGCAAACTGAGACGTCAATGTGTTTCGACGCCTGAAGAAGTGGTTGCTGCATTCAGAATACATGTTTTGGTGATATCCCAATCAGAGTGGCAAAAATGTTGCGGCAATTGGTTCAAATGCATGCAAAAGTGTATAGATCTTTGTGGGGAATATTTTGGAAAACAATAAAAGTGATTTTCCATGATTAATATTTATATTCTAATTCCAAAATTTTTAGAGGTGACCCTCGTAGAATGACTATATGCTACTGCTCAAAAACAGTTTGCAATTTACAAATGACCTGAGTTCGAAGCAATTGGGTGATGTTGCTGGTTGTGGTGAAGCCTTCAAATTTAATTTTGTTTTTGCTTTTTGTTGATCCCTACAATTTTACCACAAATAAAAAAAATCTCTCAAATTTGAGAAAGCCAAAACCGAACTAAAACCCGATAAGCAGTTAACAAATGAAAACTTTTTACTTTTCCAAACTATTCCAATTGAAAATATTTTTTGTTTTTTTTTTTTTTTGTTTCATTAGTAACAATCGCAAAAATATTGTGCATTATGATTAGATATGAAAATATTAAGATTTGTTTTATTTATTTACTTCAATTTATTTGTTTTTATTGGCAGAATAAATGTGTTGGTGCGTTTCATATTTCAAGCAAAAAATAAAGAAATAAAAACAAATTTTCTTTGTCGTGATAGTGGATAAAATGTATTAATATTCAATCAAGTAAATATATAAAATAAATTAATTATTGGAAATTCCAGTTCATATCAATTAGTGAGTCACCCGCCTTGTTATAGTACAAAAGAGAGTTTAAAATCATTCAAATAATTACAAATAAGATTGTCTGACACCTAGTCTGTCTCCCTCTCTATCTCTTTTCGCAAAAAGGGATCTACCATTCCAAAAATGTTTAAGGCTTTTTTCATATCTTGAGCCAGACACCGTGTTGCCTGCTCCTATTCTAAGAAGTACAAGAATATTAACAGTCTAAAATGTTTTTTTTTTTTTTATTAAATGAGAGCTGAACAGCTTTTCCAAAGACATTTTGCATGCGACTTGGCATGTAGTCGATAAATCATAGCGCTCAAACACAAGGGGATTAAACTGTTTTTATTGCAACTTCGCTTTAACTTGTCATGTGCAGGTTTTGTCAAGACAGGAATGGCCAGTGTAAACCACGCACAACGAGGGCGGGCTTACACAACTGGGCAATTAGTAAAATTAATTGCCAACAGTGGCAAAAAGTTGTATGCCAAAAAAGATGGAGTGGTGGGAAATTTTGTTGTTGGGTTTTGAGTGAAGATGGCGTGGGGGAGAAAAAAGATAGAATTGAATTTGGTGTGGAGAGAAAAAGGCGCGGGAGTGTTGAGTTATAACAAAAAAGTGACAGAGGCAAAAAAAATTTCATTGTTATAAAAAAAAAAGGTGTTATTAAAATTTTGTATTTTGGCTCCTTTTGAACACAAAAAAAAACAAAACAAAGAACTTTGTTGACAACGCGATCTTAGCAATAGCTCAAAATGTTAAGATTTTCCCGTCAAGCTTAATACCAAAAAAAGGAAGTTTTACACCTTACTACAATCTCAGTAATCCAAAGAAAAATTTAAAAGGTGAAAGATTACTACACAAAAATTAATTGAGGAGGAACAATAAAGGGTTACTGTAGGCCCCTTCACCTCTGACCACCATCACCAAAAAGTGAAAACTCCTAAAGTCCCAGCGGCCACCTGGTAAATAAAAAAGGGGACTTGGCCAGCAAGGAGAATTACTCCACAAGTCAAACCGCTCCAAAGGTTCAGCGCAGGAAAAGAGGACTCCAACCCCAAACAGGCAACGATTTTGTTTTTTTAATCTTTTATATTTTTTTGGTTACTTGGTTTTAATTACCTTATTCCCTTTTTTTATAAATTTTTCTGCGCTACAAAATTTTTGTACTTAAATTTAAGTTTTTTGTAATTTTTAGTTCCCAATCTTTTTTTCTGCAGGTTGTTTATATTTTTTTCATTGTGCAAACAAACTTCTTACAAAGTTTCCCCCTGCTATACAAAAAGGTGACTCAGCTCAGGTCATTACCAGAGATAGATCGCGACTAGCACTCGTTTAAAGGTGCCAAAAACAGAGACTGGATAGGGTGAGCTCACGCTACGTAAGTTCTGATTAGTGTTCGTGTTTTTCTTAGGGGCTCCCTTTTTGGGCCACAACAGAGTGACCAGGTTTGGGTTTTCTTTTTAGTTTTTGGGAAGATTCAAAAGAAATTTGTTTTTTTATCTTTCCATATTTTTTTTGCACTTTAAATAAAGAGTATAATTGTAACATGGAATATTAGTAATGGTTAATAGTTTTCTTCATAATGGAATGAGGGTTTAATTAAGTTATGGGACGGTGAGTAAGGGGCGGGGGTAACGTCGATCTAAGGGAGGGTTTCTACAAATTATTAGCGACACAGAAACCCTAATTGTATTTTAGAGGGAGGGAAGTCGCAGCCGGCTTACCAACAGCCGGCACAGTTTGTGTGGCGGGGTAGATTTCGGAGATTCGGGGGCAACAGCGGTGGGATTCTTCAGCTTTGTGTTTTTTTCTCTTTTTTATTTCAGATTTCAACTTTCGGGCCTCACAATTCCATAAACTTTTTGTTCGGGTTATTTTTTTTAAAAAGGCTGGTGTGTAACATATTTTTTTTGTAGTAATACTAGCCAGACTGGTCGGCAAGAACTCTGCCCACCCGACGAGCCGCAGCCGGAGCAACAGCTGCCACGCCAGCGACGCCGACAGTCTGGCAACACCATCACTTATTGTGCTTTATTATAACTACTACTACTACAAAAAATGTATGTTACACACCAGCCTTTTTAAAAAAAATAACCCGAACAAAAAGTTTATGGAATTGTGAGGCCCGAAAGTTGAAATCTGAAATAAAAAAGAGAAAAAAACACAAAGCTGAAGAATCCCACCGCTGTTGCCCCCGAATCTCCGAAATCTACCCCGCCACACAAACTGTGCCGGCTGTTGGTAAGCCGGCTGCGACTTCCCTCCCTCTAAAATACAATTAGGGTTTCTGTGTCGCTAATAATTTGTAGAAACCCTCCCTTAGATCGACGTTACCCCCGCCCCTTACTCACCGTCCCATAACTTAATTAAACCCTCATTCCATTATGAAGAAAACTATTAACCATTACTAATATTCCATGTTACAATTATACTCTTTATTTAAAGTGCAAAAAAAATATGGAAAGATAAAAAAACAAATTTCTTTTGAATCTTCCCAAAAACTAAAAAGAAAACCCAAACCTGGTCACTCTGTTGTGGCCCAAAAAGGGAGCCCCTAAGAAAAACACGAACACTAATCAGAACTTACGTAGCGTGAGCTCACCCTATCCAGTCTCTGTTTTTGGCACCTTTAAACGAGTGCTAGTCGCGATCTATCTCTGGTAATGACCTGAGCTGAGTCACCTTTTTGTATAGCAGGGGGAAACTTTGTAAGAAGTTTGTTTGCACAATGAAAAAAATATAAACAACCTGCAGAAAAAAAGATTGGGAACTAAAAATTACAAAAAACTTAAATTTAAGTACAAAAATTTTGTAGCGCAGAAAAATTTATAAAAAAAGGGAATAAGGTAATTAAAACCAAGTAACCAAAAAAATATAAAAGATTAAAAAAACAAAATCGTTGCCTGTTTGGGGTTGGAGTCCTCTTTTCCTGCGCTGAACCTTTGGAGCGGTTTGACTTGTGGAGTAATTCTCCTTGCTGGCCAAGTCCCCTTTTTTATTTACCAGGTGGCCGCTGGGACTTTAGGAGTTTTCACTTTTTGGTGATGGTGGTCAGAGGTGAAGGGGCCTACAGTAACCCTTTATTGTTCCTCCTCAATTAATTTTTGTGTAGTAATCTTTCACCTTTTAAATTTTTCTTTGGATTACTGAGATTGTAGTAAGGTGTAAAACTTCCTTTTTTTGGTATTAAGCTTGACGGGAAAATCTTAACATTTTGAGCTATTGCTAAGATCGCGTTGTCAACAAAGTTCTTTGTTTTGTTTTTTTTTGTGTTCAAAAGGAGCCAAAATACAAAATTTTAATAACACCTTTTTTTTTTATAACAATGAAATTTTTTTTGCCTCTGTCACTTTTTTGTTATAACTCAACACTCCCGCGCCTTTTTCTCTCCACACCAAATTCAATTCTATCTTTTTTCTCCCCCACGCCATCTTCACTCAAAACCCAACAACAAAATTTCCCACCACTCCATCTTTTTTGGCATACAACTTTTTGCCACTGTTGGCAATTAATTTTACTAATTGCCCAGTTGTGTAAGCCCGCCCTCGTTGTGCGTGGTTTACACTGGCCATTCCTGTCTTGACAAAACCTGCACATGACACACCTAGCCATTCTGGAGACCATTTATGGACCCAGAATGGAAAGGAGAAGGTGCCTAATTCATTGCGTTCATTGGGTATTTTGGGCATTTTCGTATGCGTTATTGGGAATGGAGGGTTTGACCTGATCACGCCCAATTCGCCGTAAAAGCCTTTTGTCGATCTGGCCACCTCCATTTTACGCAAAAGAACAACTGTTCGTACTACAATTGCAAAGTGATGAATGAACGATCCGCATGAGAAGGTATGTATAAATATGGCTCTTGTTTTATGCATCATAATTTTGTTAAAAATGGTTTTGTTTCTTTTCAGCACAATGGACGGACTACACAACTGGGCTGGAGTGGATGGGAACGGGTAAGTAAGTGTATTTCGGTGGCGTTCACGAGTTGGTGGTCATAGTTGTGTCATTCATGTATTACATGAAGAGTCCGCCGCCTACGTGTTTGACGCCGTTGTCCTGCCGTCACATAGTGAATATATATGGTGGTCAAAATGATGAAAATTGTTTTATTTTGTTTCAGGCCTGCTTTGGAGAATTGGCAGATCTGCCCTGTTGGTGAGTGTGCCTAAATCATGTTTTTTTTTTTTTTTTTTTTTTTCTTTAATTGCATTTTTGTTTCTTTTTCTTCCATAGGTTTAACGGCCGAACGGTCAGCGCTAACGTGCTGCCAACATTCAAATATTGAGGTAAGTTCAATGCATATTTAAAAAGGTATTCTATTGAATTTAATTTTATATTTTCACAGGGTTCACTAACCGCAAAGGAAGTGAAGTTGCGAACTAGTTCGAAGCATTTCTCGGACGGACGTAACGCGGACAAAATCAAAAGGGAATAAAGGTAAGTACATATGCATGTAGAAACATGTGTAACCGAATTTAAAATTTGAAACATTAGTATGGCCTTTTTTTTTTTTTTGTTAGTCGTATTTGTGAGAAAATGAAATGTATTATAAATATCAGTATATTTAGCTATTTATCACCATATTCAATTTAAACAAACGAAAGCATTTCATTTTCCTGCAATACGTGTCACAAACGACCAGGCTTAAGTAAGATATCAAAAAAAAACAAACTATTGTTACGGCTTTGTCTTGTGACATTTTTAGTTGAAACGCAAGGACTTAGTCCACCCAAGGTACTATGAAACTTTGGGCGGGAAAAACCCCTTGCGATTTCTAATTTTAAATGTTCCATGGGAACAAAAACTTAGATTTTAAAAAAATTTATCAAAAAGGTAATTCGTATTTAACCAAAACTTTCTCAAAGATTGGAAAGACTAGAACAATATTGTTTCAAAAAGCTTATAATTTTTTATTTTATTTCGCTTCACAGATTACTCGATGTGTCTCCAACCAATGCCTGGTGAGAGTCTTCACCTACCGGTGTACACTACCTTAAAAGTTCAGGTAAGCAAATGTATTGATAAAAAAAAAAAAAAATGTATTGGATTCTAATTCTGTTAAGCCCCAGGGACTAAAGTCACCAAAGCTTTATGGCTAATGCCTCCAGCCTTGGCGTTCAGTACCCCCTGGGTTACTTCCTGTACATGTATATTTATGCGTAGCGTATCAGGACTGCAACTGATGTGCTCAACCCTTCAAGGCAGTTATTATGTATAAAAACAACAATTCAAAATCTGTTTGAAAAGTTGTCTGAGGTTGTTCCCAGTACGCTAGAGTAAAATGTAGAGACTAAAATCACCAAATTAATTCAAAGCTTTGGCGAATAATACCCTCTGAGAAAAAAAATTTTGGTTTTTGAGCGAAAAATTTCTTAAAACATTGATTAATATCAACGTATTCCAGACTTGTTTTCAGAAATTGTTCGTTCAATAGAAAATAAAATATTAATATAAAATGTTATTTAACCACATAATGAAATATGTACATGTGTATACTAATGCTGTTTTTACACTCCCTACAGCTCCTCTAATTCATAAGGCCTAGATGACAATCCGTAGCTTCTGCCATCATCATGCGTGGAGTTCTGCCGGAAAGCGTAATTATTATGAATTTATTTATATACGTATAAAAACTAAAGTCTTTTGTTTCTATTTCAGGTAGCTGTTGTTGGTTCTCGACAGCAACGAGCTTTCTGGTCAGCAACTCGACCCCGACATACGGCAAGTGCTAGACATAAGATATTTTATTATTATTTGTTAGGCTATTTTTATTATAAAGTGACATTTACACCGACGACCTACGCGTATCTTAGTCCCGACCCAAACATGACTTGTCCCTCCAGTGTTCACCTGTGCTCACTAATGAAAGTCTTACGAACGCTTTGAGTCGCCATAAGACGGACGAAATTTGTGTTATGCCCTAGGTGACTAAAGGCCTCTTCTCTTAATGGCATAGTTCCCCAGAGGTTAAGGAGGCCACACCAACTATGGTGCCATAACAGGTTACAAATGTAACTAAATTCGCAACGCTTGCTAGACTTGGCATGTAAAACTTTAATGTTGAATTTGAATACCATACGAATCTGGTTTTCACTGGTAAGACAATCCATGCTGCGCCGGGGCCAAAATAATGCGACTTGGGTATGCGACTGATTCAACGCTGCTTTATACTATTTTATATTGTTATTAAACTAACCATTAAATTAATTAATTATTCCATACTAATTATTACACGCTTGTATTTCGATATAGTTAGAGATTTTTACGCGACGCGGCTATTTTTAGTTTATTTATTGTTTCAAATCTTTCGCGTGAAAAATGCCTACCGAATGCCCTTTTAAATCCTCTATTTCGTACAAACAATTTCCAACAGGCTTTACTATTCTGCATTTTAAAAACTTTTTCGCGAGTTTGGCGTTAAAACCACTCTTAAAGTCGCTTTGTTGAAAATTGCGACGAAATACTTCTTGTCCCGGCAAGAATTTTACTTGTCGGCAGCGTGTATTATAACTTTTTCGGTTTCGCACGTAGGCTTTATGTAAGGCTGTTCGTATTCTATCCCGTATTAGTGCCATTCGTTCCGATTTCGTTAGAATTTCTAAATCCGGATCGCCTAAGCTTTGTAATTTTCTTGCAAGCTTATACGTACTGCCATGTCCGACCATATTCATCCCGAACAAAGCAAAATAGGGTGTAACGCCTATAGAATTTTGAACGGATGAGCGTAGTGAAAATTCGACTTCGGACAAGTTTTTGTCCCATTTTGCGTGATCATCTGACAAATACGACCGAATTGCCGCCAAAATAGATTGATTCACACGCTCTGAGGCATTTGCCTGCGGTGAATATATTGCGGTGCGTACGTGATTGACACCGAAGGCATTCAACAAATCTTGGAACTCCCTGCTAATAAATTGTTTGCCATTGTCTGATACCAGGGTTTCGGGTGTTCCAAATTTGTGAAAGACCTCGGTGATCAAAAACTTGACAATGCTTTTTGTGTTGGCTTTAGGCAATGCTTTCAGCAATACGTATTTTGTCAGATGATCTAGAACTATGAAAATAAAGCTATTTCCGTTATCCGATCGCGGGTATGGGCCGAGAAAGTCAACGAAAATACGTTGGAACGGTCGTTCACTGGTGATTTCATTCCCCATAGGTGGACGGAGAATTTTATTCGTGGGTTTCGACTCCTTACACACGTTACAGTTCGAAACGAACTCACGCACTTGCACAGCAACGTTTGGCCAATAGAAATACTCCCGAATGCGTCGAAGAGTTTTCCCAACACCCCCGTGAGATGCTTGCGGTGGACTATGGGACTTTTCAATGATGGCTTTGGTTAGTTCGTGAGGCACCCATAATTTCCATGAGAAGTCCTCACTCGTAACCTCGCCATCATAGGGTCGAACTCTTTTGTAAACAAAACCCTCAACTACCTTTAGATCAGGCAATCGTTCAGAATTTGCCTCTATGGTAGAAACTAGTTCTAAATAATCACCTGATCCAAACGCGGCTGAGTCGAGATCGATCAGTCCTCCTACATCTGCAGAAATTTCCTCGATGTTTTGTCGTGACAGGGTATCGGGTACTACATTTTGTTTCCCCTGCCTGTGTTCTATCGTAAAGGCAAATGACTGCAGATGAAGGCTCCACCTAGCTAACCGGCCACTGAGGTCCTTATGCGACATAAGCCACTTCAGACTACTGTGATCGGTTATCACGGAGAACGGCATAAGTTCTACATAGGGCCTAAACTTTTTAATCGCCAGGACCACTGCCAGACATTCACGCTCAGTCACGGAATAATTCCTCTGCGCCGGAGTGAGTTTATGCGAATAATAGGCAATTGGGTGCTCTTCTCCAGAATCATCTTTCTGAAAAAGAACAGCCCCAATGCCTACATCCGACGCATCACACTGAATGTAAAAATGTCTGGAGAAGTCCGGGTGAATAAGCAGCGGGCTCGAAATCAGAGCTTTTTTGAGGCGATCAAAAGCAGCTTTGGCTTCATCCGAAAACTTGAATTGCTTCCCCTTCTTTAGCGTGTCAAAGATTGGAGCCGCAATGGTGGCATAGTTTGGTATAAATTTTCTATACCATCCTGCTGCCCCCATGAAGCTCCGCACTTGCTTAGCTGTTTTAGGGTAGGCAAAACGAGTGATCGTTTCAACCTTAGCTGGATCGGGCTTTATTTCACCATTTCCTATTATGTAGCCTAGATATCGTAGTTCCCTAAAGCAGAATTTAGACTTTGCCACATTTATGGTCAGCCCTGCCCGCGCTAAACAATTTGATACACGTTTCAACAGCTCCAGGTGTGTCTCGAAATCTGGAGATACTATCAAGAGATCGTCCAAGTAGACAAAAACTCTATCACGTATTGCCGCGGGGATCACCTTATCCATTAACCGGCATAACCTTTGAGCTGCATTACACAACCCAAAAGGCATGACAGTAAAATGGTAAAGTGGTCTACCAGGCACCGTGAATGCAGTCTTTTCTCTACTTGAAGGATCTAGTGGTATCTGCCAGAAAGCGTCTTTAAGGTCGACACTGGATATATATATCGTGTCTCCCAAGCGACTGAGCAAACCCTCTATATGCGGAAGTGGATATGCATCCTTAACCGTCAACGCATTGAGCTTACGAGCGTCCAAACATAATCGATTTTTTTCGCCTTTGCGAACTAGGGTCACTGGGTGACTCCATGGACTCTCACTAAGCTCAATAACGCCGAGACCAAGCATGCGATCCAGTTCAGCATACATAAGCTTTTGCACAGCAGGGGAGACTGGATAATGCTTGTCCTTCACTGGGGCTGCATCACGCGTATCAATTGAATGCGTCTCTAAATTTGTTTTCCCTAAGCCTTTCTTTGTATAGCAGGGGAACATAGCTATGACACAGTCTAATTTCTGTTGCTGTTTAGGCGTTAAGGTATGAACTACGACCTCTAAGCTACTATCGGGCTCTTCAAAAAGACTAACGTCATTTGTCGTTAGACTTCCGATATGAGCGAACATTCGAAAAGCCTTCATAAAATCGATCCCCAAAAATAGCTCACGATTTAGAGTAGGCACTAAGTAGAACGTTATGACCTGTGTTGTGCGGTCAATCGTTACTGGTGCTCGCACGCGTCCTACAATGTTGTGTCCGGTTCCGTCAGCCGTCTTGATAATTGTGGAGAAGTCGTGAACTTGAAGTCCAGCCTTCTCAACAATTTCAAGACAGTTGCGGCCTAGACACGTTACTGTGGCACCGCTGTCTAACAGCCCTTCGATTTCTTGACCCCCTAAATTAATTCTAGTGTAAAGACGTGTGTCTTTACCCTCATAAAGGGAAGCCGAAGAAATTTCGTGCCTTAACCGCTTGCGTATTTTATACCGTTCTCGCGCCTTTTTAATACGATTCGATACCGTACCGAAAATTCGTTTTTTAGCCTCGACATATTCTTTAATTCGAATGTGCAGCGGTCTAAGCTCTCTGAGCTTAGGCGGCTCACATTCGTTAATTAGCCTATTATTATTTTTCAAAATCTTAACACTACCGTCGCCGAAGTCCAGTCGCTGAGCAGTTACTGGGTCTAGACTGCCGTGGACCTCGTCTCCCCAGTCTGAGACGGGTATCGCGCCCTGTTTCCCTGGCATCTAGGGCATTTTGGCGTGACAACATTGTCACGTCCGCAGCGGAAACAAAAAATTCGTCGCGTTGGGCTCGGGCAATCCATAAACCCATGGCCAGGTTGTTTGCAGTTCCAGCAAATATAATTGCTAGGAGCTGCCACCGCGTCTAATTCCAAATTACTATCGCCACCCTCGTCTTCGAAGTCTATTTCATGCACTCTTTGTGGCGCATATTGACGTTGTGGGTACAACGTACGCTGAGATGCCATTAGACTTTCAGCTCTTTTAGCTTGTTGGCAAAATTCATTGAGACTGCCAATTTGCGCCGCAAACAATAAGTGGGACAGCGAAGGTTTCAAATTTCCGCGCATAATTTCGACCAAGTCTCTCTCGCTGTATGGTGAACGTTGCTGATTACGTAGCTTCAGCACGGCGTTGAAGAAATCTTCAAATGACTCCTGAGGCCCTTGCCGGCGATCCATAATTCTTTTTTGGATCTGGAACTCGCTCTCGTAACGTCTGAATTGGGTCAAAAACGCACTTACTAAATCCTCCCAAAACATGACTGGATTTAGCTTGCGATAGTTCCAGAACCAGTCCAGAGCCTGGCCTTCGAGCAAGCTGTGAAAATTTCGCCTCAGGTCGTCGAATGATAGGCCAAAATCTGCGCGCAAAACCTCCACACGAAAAATGAAGTCTTCGGCACTTAAAGATTTTAACGTGCCATCAAATCTAACACCCCATTTCGACAAGTCGACTTTGTTGCGCGAGAAACCGAAAGCCTCCGCCGATGGTAAATCTTCCTGACGAGCTTGTGGTGGGTTGAAATTCTTTCGTTGTGGCTGCTGTGGGGAACTAAACGGCGGAACTCCAGAATATTCGCGGCTGTGAGTGGGCTGATGAGCAAGCGATCCATGAGGTGAGTTAGCTTGAACTACATTATTCAACCTTTGTTGAAAATCAATTTCTAACGAGTTTCTATCTCTAGCTAGCATTTGTGGTTGAAATTGCGCATGATTGGATACTCTGCCACTTGGATCGGCCTGTTGACTCAAAGCCCGTTCTACAGCCTGCGATATCTGTTGTTGCAATACGTTTTGAAGCCCTTGCATCTGCCTTGTGAGTTCGGTTTGAATTAAACTGCTTATATTCGAACTCGCTGTTCCCAAAATTGGATTACTTACACCTGCTGCGTTCACGTCTGCAGTGCTTAGCCTCTCGCGACGAGGCTCTTGTTGCTCGTTTCTAGTGGTAATCTGGCTATATTGTGGGGTCGTAATGCTGCCTGTCGAACTGTGGCTTGCGTTATGCGACTGACTGCCACTCCCCTGTACGTTTGAAAGAAATTGTTGAACCGAAGGGGCTATATTGTCCGTAGGGGCTACGACTCCAGCTGATATGCCTGTGGGAGCAGGCTCTGGCAATGCAGTTGCTCCTGCATTATTCGGAAAGTTTTCCATGTTGTTCTGCTCTGCCAGCCTTTGACTTCTCCCCGAGCGAGTTAAAACCATTCGGTGATATAGAATTGCAAGCAGCAAAAAAAACTTACTTCAAAACGCGGTATTAACGTAAACCGTACCGGTATTAAATTATCGGTTAAAAATACCCCGGAAATAAAAACAATTTGACCGAGAAAAAAAAAATATGTATATAAATAAAAAAATGAAAAAGCAAAAGTAAAAAAAATAGGTATAAAAATTAAAAATTTTTCTATTTATCCAATGTTACTTGGAAAATAGAAAGTTTTAGCGTTCTGACGAACTAATAAAAAAAAATATAAAAATCCAAAAAGGAATTTAAAAAAAAATATGAAAAAGGAAAAATCGAGAAAATATATTTTTGTTCTCGAAAACAAAAATAAAAAAAATGAAATAAAAAATGAAATGATCCAAAAAAAATCAAGGAATCAGACCAAAGATATAAATATATCAGCCAAATTCTAGCTGAAAAAAATTAATTTATATAAAAATAAATATAAAAAAAATAAATGTATATAAAAAATATAAATATATGTATATAAGAATACTAAATATATGAAAATATTAAAGATTGAAAAAAAAGGAATAGATAGCTATTTCCAAAAACTATCCTACGTATAAAAAAAAAATGTAATATTCCCAAAAAGGGAAATAATAAAATATAAAAAGTAAAAGTTTACTGATTTTTAATTTTATGGGATTTTCAGGTGAGTAAAAAGGTAAGGGCAACTGATCTTGTCTGTGTGACGGAGCATTAATCAGAATTTTTATTTTCAGATTGCCACAGCGGTGGGGGTGAATTATGGGTCAGCTCGGACACAAAAGACCTTCACATTAATTGCGGCGCTACTGATTCCAGAGACTTATGGTCTGTTGAATCAGGACTAGCCTGCCAATTAACATGGAGGTTGGCACACATATGTAGTTTTAGATGTAATAATCGTTTATGTTTTATATTTGAAAGTATTTATACATATGTATGCCTGTGTCCTCGCTGACTTGGGCTATTGAAAAAAATTAATTGATGGATGTATTTCCAAAGTTCTGCAGCGGCTGATGCAAGTTCTAATTATGTAAAAAAAAACATTTGTAATTCAGAAGACTCAACCGCTACAAAACTTTGAAAATTTTACTTTATCTCTCTGCCGAATTGCCTACAACGTCAGTAACCTGTCGCAACGCGGCATAAGGTTATATTGACCGAAGTCTACCGGGACTTACAAGTCACTGAACATTATAAGACAACCCAGCAGACGACAAGTTATGGTTTATGCTAAATTAAAAAAAAAACTGAAACTATGGTTAGTGGCCATGGAGCGAATTGCTGACAACTCTGTGTCGCAACGAGTTAGGGACTCTTGATCCTAACCTAACTGGACTTACACAGGTTGCCCACAATTCGTCCCAGGCACTGATTGCTAAACCTTTTCACTTTCGGGCCCCACGTTGGGCGCCATTTTTTGTAGTAGTAGTAGTTATAATAAAGCACAATAAGTGATGGTGTTGCCAGACTGTCGGCGTCGCTGGCGTGGCAGCTGTTGCTCCGGCTGCGGCTCGTCGGGTGGGCAGAGTTCTTGCCGACCAGTCTGGCTAGTATTACTACAAAAAAAATATGTTACACACCAGCCTTTTTAAAAAAAATAACCCGAACAAAAAGTTTATGGAATTGTGAGGCCCGAAAGTTGAAATCTGAAATAAAAAAGAGAAAAAAACACAAAGCTGAAGAATCCCACCGCTGTTGCCCCCGAATCTCCGAAATCTACCCCGCCACACAAACTGTGCCGGCTGTTGGTAAGCCGGCTGCGACTTCCCTCCCTCTAAAATACAATTAGGGTTTCTGTGTCGCTAATAATTTGTAGAAACCCTCCCTTAGATCGACGTTACCCCCGCCCCTTACTCACCGTCCCATAACTTAATTAAACCCTCATTCCATTATGAAGAAAACTATTAACCATTACTAATATTCCATGTTACAATTATACTCTTTATTTAAAGTGCAAAAAAAATATGGAAAGATAAAAAAACAAATTTCTTTTGAATCTTCCCAAAAACTAAAAAGAAAACCCAAACCTGGTCACTCTGTTGTGGCCCAAAAAGGGAGCCCCTAAGAAAAACACGAACACTAATCAGAACTTACGTAGCGTGAGCTCACCCTATCCAGTCTCTGTTTTTGGCACCTTTAAACGAGTGCTAGTCGCGATCTATCTCTGGTAATGACCTGAGCTGAGTCACCTTTTTGTATAGCAGGGGGAAACTTTGTAAGAAGTTTGTTTGCACAATGAAAAAAATATAAACAACCTGCAGAAAAAAAGATTGGGAACTAAAAATTACAAAAAACTTAAATTTAAGTACAAAAATTTTGTAGCGCAGAAAAATTTATAAAAAAAGGGAATAAGGTAATTAAAACCAAGTAACCAAAAAAATATAAAAGATTAAAAAAACAAAATCGTTGCCTGTTTGGGGTTGGAGTCCTCTTTTCCTGCGCTGAACCTTTGGAGCGGTTTGACTTGTGGAGTAATTCTCCTTGCTGGCCAAGTCCCCTTTTTTATTTACCAGGTGGCCGCTGGGACTTTAGGAGTTTTCACTTTTTGGTGATGGTGGTCAGAGGTGAAGGGGCCTACAGTAACCCTTTATTGTTCCTCCTCAATTAATTTTTGTGTAGTAATCTTTCACCTTTTAAATTTTTCTTTGGATTACTGAGATTGTAGTAAGGTGTAAAACTTCCTTTTTTTGGTATTAAGCTTGACGGGAAAATCTTAACATTTTGAGCTATTGCTAAGATCGCGTTGTCAACAAAGTTCTTTGTTTTGTTTTTTTTTGTGTTCAAAAGGAGCCAAAATACAAAATTTTAATAACACCTTTTTTTTTTATAACAATGAAATTTTTTTTGCCTCTGTCACTTTTTTGTTATAACTCAACACTCCCGCGCCTTTTTCTCTCCACACCAAATTCAATTCTATCTTTTTTCTCCCCCACGCCATCTTCACTCAAAACCCAACAACAAAATTTCCCACCACTCCATCTTTTTTGGCATACAACTTTTTGCCACTGTTGGCAATTAATTTTACTAATTGCCCAGTTGTGTAAGCCCGCCCTCGTTGTGCGTGGTTTACACTGGCCATTCCTGTCTTGACAAAACCTGCACATGACAAACTTGAGATATTTGGGCTGCAACCCACATTACATTAGTACAGATACAACAAGTGTTAGGGAACGGTTTTACTCAAAAACCTAAAAAAAAATATTTCGCAAAATGCGGCTGAAGTTTTAAATATGTTACCTTAACAAGCTAGCGCAAAAATTCAAAAAGCACCGAAAAGCATCATAAAACTAAACGGACAGGTGTCTGATAATTTTTTGAAATTTTGAACACTAACGGGATAAAGCGGATAAAAGCTGAATTTTGGCATTTATCTATAAAACAGGTAGGAGAACAGGGAAAAAATAAAACCGGAATTGAACTCCCCTTAAAAAAAATCCCAAATACGTGAACGAAATACAATTCTAAATGATTCAAATTTTTGAGCCATTGTACAAGTAAAGCTCTAAACACATAGACGACAGCAGACAGCAAGCAGCAATATGTCAAAAATAAAATGCATGTGTTTAAATGAAAACGATTATTTTGACGGCAGCAGGGCAGCACGACTGCACAACAGCATTTGCTGCTGCGGCCAACTTAGGCTATTTTCTATTTTGACGGGCAGCAAATAAGCAAATATAGTGTTGCCATTATATATATGTATGTATATAAATTGGACAAATTAGAACAAAAACTTTTTTTTTGATATTAAACACAAAAGAACATTGCAAAAATGCAATAAACAAATAAATGTATGTGTTTTTATAGTTTTTTCGTGATATTATTACATTTTTCATCAATATTTTCAATTTTATTCATTATGAAATAAGAAATACGGCATCCCTGAAATTAGCATTGCTAAAATACACAGCTGTTCATTTTCAATATCAAAACAATTTTTTTCGTTTGAGCTAATTTTTTGTGATACTTTATTTAATTTTCATCCTGGTTGCTTTGAAAAAGTGTTCTTCATCTTTTTCCTTGATTTTTCACCAGCTGATTATTATGTTGTTGCTGTCTTCAAAATAATTATGAAGCCGACTTCAGAGCAACATTTGAAGTTGGCTGCACTTAAAGTAGGCAGCATTTGCAGTCTGCTGTCGTCTATGTGTTTAGAGCTTTAGAATAATACTATCGCCAACGGCTCGCTATCGGCGGCAAAACTATCGACTCAGCGAAACTATTTTGTGTGTGCTATTATAAAACGCAACCCTGGTTCAATGAAAATTATTATCATTTCGAAAAATTTTAAAAAATGACGAAGTCGCATGGGATTTTAAAATTTAAATCATATTATTTTCCGTTTGTATAACGCATTGCACTCACACTATCACACTTGATCGTATTATTTGATATACAAGAGAGCTGTTCGATTATTTTTAGTAGGCTTTCAGGCTCTTTTTGAATTTTTATGTTACTTGTGTTAGGTGCGGAGATATAGAACTACAGACTTATCCCCTTTTTTACCAAATTAAAAAAAAGTGTCAAGGTTATATCGAGAATTAAATTCAGTTTATAGTTTTTACCTGTTTCTATCCTTTACATAGATATATGCAATTCAAAAAAGTACCAAAATTCAGTTTTTACCCGTTTTATCCCCTTAGTACTTAAAATATCAAAAAAGTACCAGACACATGTCTGTCTATTTTTATATTTATATACTTTTGAGTGCTTTTTGAATTTTCGTGGTACCTGCACAAAGTCCGGAGATATTGAATTACAGATTTTACACTCTTTTACCACTTTCCGGCTCGAATTACCCAGAAACAGCCGGTTGTCCACCTTTGTAACTATAAAATTGTACTTTTCTTTGCTTAGTTGATATTGATATAAAAAAAAAGTGACCAACCAAGGGTTAAATTTGAGCCCGTTAAAAAGTCATTTAATATACCTAAATGTGCTACAAAATCATAGTTCAATGTAATTAAAATTTCAGTAAAATGATTTTTTGTTTGTTTTTAATGTTGAACTGAAGACTTGAAGTAATCAATGTACTTCTACATATGTACATACATATGTGTATGTTTATAATAATATTTTTTTTTATTTATTTGATTTCAATACAAAGAAAGCCTCATGGCCAATAATATACATATGTATTGTTAGTTAATATTACTAATATTAACTAATCAAGTTTGTTTTGTTTTATACACAACTAAACTAATACAATTGATTTCAATTTTTTCCTTACTTGAAAATAAATTTCATCGCAATAGGTTATAGGCTATGTCCTGGGCCCAGGACATAGCCCATATGTCCTGGGCCCAATATACAGTTATGGACAATACAATAGAATCAATACCAAATGTTTCATCAAACCATGGTGTTCTCGCAAGTATTAAGGAAATTTGAAGTTTTGTTGCAAACAATTGCTAGCATAACGATTGAATTTAAATATAGCTTAGTATGTTATGAAAAAAATTTGCTATGTTTTAAACTGTATCAAATTCAATGTTACCATCGTAAAATAAGTGGCGACAATAAATAGAATCACCTTGAAAAATTATTCAAAACTTTTAATTTTCAAATTTATAAAAAATGGCTTTGACTTTTCTTTATTTGTTTCATATTTTAAAAAAAAAATTTTTTCAATTAAACACCGAATAACACCAAAATGGGTCGTGCAAAACATTGTACGGATGAGGAAAGAAAAGTGATTAAAAACCTAAAAAATGTAGGTCAATCTCAGCGAGAAATTGCTAGATTAGTTGGAAGATCGCAAACATTTGTGTTCAATGCCTTATCCAACCGTAGGCCAAAGCGTTCAATGGGAAAACCAAGAAAAACGAGTAAGCATGAAGATAATTTAATAGCAATATTATCAAAGAGGGACCCTTTTAAGTCCGCGGGAGCGATACGAGACGAAGTTGGATGTCTCGTTTCCACAAGAACGGTTCAAAGAAGACTGGTAGATGCTAACCTTCATGGCAGAACGTCGAGAAAAGTTCCAATGCTGACCAAAAAACATGTAGAAGCAAGGAAAAAGTTTGCGAAAATTCATAGAGATTGGTGTGGTCCAGAAAACGTAAAAAAGTGGCGAAATGTACTGTGGACCGATGAATCAAAAATAAACTTAGTTGGTAGTGACGGTAGGACATGGGTACGACGTCCAAAATGCGCGGAGTTTCATCCACGTTATACGACAAAAACGTTTAAACACGGAGGAGGATGTATCATGGTGTGGGGATGTTTTTCGTGGTATGGAGTTGGACCTATTTATTGGATTCAAGAAAATATGGATAAACACCTTTATGCAAATATTTTGGACAGCGTTATGAAGCCACATGCTGAATGGAATATGCCATTAAAATGGGTATTCCAACAAGATAATGACCCAAAACATCCTTCGGGTCTTTTCAAGCAATGGCTTCATTGCAACAAAATTGATGTTATGGAATGGCCATCCCAGTCACCTGATTTGAACCCAATAGAAAATCTGTGGAAAATAGTTAAAGATAAACTTGGGTCAAAACAATCTAAAAACAAGAATGATCTATGGCAGAAAATCCAAGAAATATGGTACAACATTCCTCGTTCCACATGTGAAACATTGGTCAACTCAATGCCCAAGAGATGCGATGCAGTCCTTAAAAATAATGGTTACGCAACTAAATATTAAAGAAAAGTGTAAATTCTTCAATTATTTTAAACGTCAATTAAAAAAACATAATCTGATTCTATTAATTGTCGCTTATTCTTATGTACTGTTATAAATTTTTATGTGATTTTTTACATCTGGATGTGTTATTTTTCAAATTTTTCTTCAGCTTTAGCATTGCACGTGTTGTACGAAAATTATGCTAAAATTATTTGATATTCTTTAATAGACTAATACGCATTTTTATTACTTTAGAAATTTTTTATTTGGTGATTCTATTGTATTGTCCGTAACTGTATATATATGCAATATATGTATGTTGATGACATCCTAATTTTTTCAAACGATTTGAGTGTTAAAAACAAAATAAAAAATCACTTAATGGTAAACTTCAAAATGAAAGACATTGGCGAAGCAAAGACTATTTTATTCTTGGCATGAATATAACTCATGATAGACAAGCTGCAAAATTATGGATCGATCAAACATTGTATTTGCAAAGTATTTTGAAAAGATTTAATATGGAAGAAAGTAAAGGGGTTAACGTTATTATTAGTTGCGTATAACGATGTTCCGCTGTTTTAACACCTGTAGGTTTCTACACACACACACACACACACACACCCATATGTATGTAAGTAGAGCAGCTGTTTGATTGTTCCCAAATGCATACGTTTAAAGGAAAAGATCTACAAACGTACTTACTTATATACAAAACAACAAATATCAGTTGAAATAGCAAAAAAAAAAGTAAAAAACAACTGTGATACCATAAGAAATGCATTTCCCACAATAGTAATAACAAGTCACGAGTTTTCTGGCATACATATATAACAGATAGTAAGCGTGGATTATGTAGATATGTAGAAATTCGTGGATTCAATATATGTATGTATGTAGGTATGCACATATACATACATACATACATATGTATATAGAAAAGTAAAACCCAGTAGGTATGCAGATACAAGTGTCTTTTTTATGTAAGAAGTGTTGTGTTAAACATTCACTTGCAGGTACATACATACATATTTGCATATGCATGTAAGTATGTATCTACTTGGTAAGTACCTACACACATACATATGTAGATATAATGTAATTAAAGAGAATATAAACAGAAGTCATTGCATTTTGATTAACTTGTTTAATGTTACCAGTTAATAATTTGTTTTTTAGTATTTTTTTTTAGGAAATTGCTTAAAACTGTACAGTGGGTTAATGTGTTATGTTTTGTAGCACCATTTCAATGGAAAGGTAAAAAATAAATATGTACATATGTATATGCATACATTAACACAAACGTATGCATATTGTCGGTACATGTGCACATACATACATACATATTTGTGCTAAAAAGCACTTGGAAAATATTCTTATCTACAAGCTAATAAGAACGATTTACATAACACGGGGCAAACACGTACATCCATACATACACATGTGTGTATGTTGTATATACAACATACACATGTGTGTATGTTGTATATACAAGCGTTTTTTTTTTGGCAAATTGTAAAAAAAAATTATATTAAATGTTCATAATTTTGCAGAATATTTTCAATTGGTATAGTTTCAAAGTCTCTTCTACATACATACATACATTTACATGTATGAACACTAAGTTAGGTGGCTCCCAAAATAGAAACCGACGATGGATGAACAACTGACCGCACTAAAGATTTAAGTTTTCCTTTTTAGCTTTCACGTATAATGTAGTTTTCATAACCAGGAGGGTCTGTATTATTAGCACAATAACTTGTTTTTAAAGCACAATTTTTTTTCTATTTTTTCTTATAAACCATGTCAAAAGAAATAAGCAGAAATTTGTTTTTAACACCAACCGAAATACTTTTAATTCATAAGTAAACGAAATGGCAGACTTTGTGACAGTTCCAGCGAAAAAAAAAATTATTTGTAGGCAAAAGTTACTACTAAATTAGAGTTGCATGGAAAGTGGAGTATAGGTGTTGCTTTGTATCGAATACTAGTATTGTAAACAATTAGCCAAGTCATAAACCATAATGTTGTTATTAAAATTTCCGCTGGATGTCGCAACACAGGTGTCAAAAATTTGCCATTTCCTCTACAATGCATAACAGCAGTGATGCCAGCTGGACGTATTAAAAACGGTAAAAAGTGCAAAACCAAGCAATAACCAACAATGGAGAAAAAAAGCACAAATTTGCTGGTTTTTTTTTTGTCATGATACAACTAATAAGGTAGCCGTTAATCAGCCAAAGGCAGCCAAAACGAGTACGCAAATCCGCGTAAGATCAGTTCATCTCTCTTCTGTAAATGTAGAAGTAGCGTCTTTTTGACAGTTTGCAGAAGTTGTAGAAAAAACAAAGTGCATGTTATTTTTATTGAAGTTGTTCTTATTGTAGCGAAAAAGTTACCTTATTAGTTGTATCATGATTTAAGTCATATTAAAAAGTAGTAAGATAATTAAAAGCAGTCTTTATGAGAATAGTATGAGAAGTTCGCTTATGGCATTTAGGGTGGGTTTTAAATAATATTTAAATATATTGTAATATCTCAAATTTCAATTTGTTCTACACAAATATACACAAATGTTTTGAGTTCTAATGGCAAAATTTATGAAGATATTTCCTTCAATAAAATCAAAAGTAATGTGATAACGTCAATGCATAACAAAACAAATGCAGAAACAAAAAATATATACCTGTACATAAGCGGCCTTATTTGACAAGTTTTCCATACAAATTTGACAAATAACAGCATTATAATTTTTATGAATTACACCGAAGGATGTTATAAATAGAATAACAATGTAGAATAAACAGTGGTTTCAAAGATATTTCATTCTTCTACGAAATCAGTTGTTCACAAAGCAGTATTAATAAAATATGTGTTGTGGTTTTTTGATATGATTCATTTGAGTTCATTTTTTGTAAACATTTCAAGGGAGCTTAAAGCTGCTGTAGCATGCATTATACCATTTAACCCCCCATATACACATGCAAGTAACTTGTTGCAAGTTGTATGTACATATTAACTACCAATACACTGACAGAGATAATAAAAGCTTTTGCTACTTGCTTGATTGTTTACACAGGCAAGTGCAAGCTCATTTTTAAAATGTTGTCAAGAAAAAAGGGTCTCAAAGAAAATTGCTTTACTTTACAAAAAAAAAAAAGAGTTAAATGAAAGCAATAATAATAAAACAATTATGTGAAAAAAAAACTACAAAATCACTGCTCCATTTTTTTTATAATTAAAAATCACTTTTTATTATTCGAACTTTTTCTTATATAATTATTTTTTTTGTATTAAGTTTATCAGGCCCAAGTTCTTTCTATATTATTTTTGTTTTTGATATTAATTAAATAAGAAAAAGAAGACCTCAAAGGCATTTAGAAAGTGTGGCGGCTTCGAAACAACTGGTTGTCCACCCTGCTAAATGTCTTTGATGTCTTCTTTGTCTTATTTAATTAATATCAACCACAAAAATAATATAGATAGAACTTGAGCCTGATACACTTAATACAAAAAGTAATTAAAAATCACTAGCGGTTTTCACACTTCGTATTATATTTAAAATACTTTTTAAATATAATACTATTTTAAAATTGTAAGTATGAGCGACTTTTTGTTTGGTATTGTAAAAAAGTTGAAACAGCTGACTTTTGTTTAGATATTTTACCGCCAAAAGTACAGAAAAGAACTTTTAAATTGGTGTTTCGTAAAATATTAAAAGAAATAAAATCTAAAAAAAAAATGCCTACGGAAACCGTGAAAGAAAAAATTATTAACTATTTGGTTCAAAATGCCATTGATCAAATAGACGTTAATGAAATGATGAAGTGCAAAGGTACATATGTATGTATATTTATTTATTAACAAAAAGTATAGATAGTTACAGGAACGTACGATGATATTGTTGGGCATATGTATCTTGGACGAGGTTATCGATGACGTTTTTTTAGTCGCAACGTATCATCGCAGAATGTTTAGTTCAGTTCCGAAGTCAATGAAGTGGTCCTTAGATATTTTAACTGGACTAGATGACAAACAGATTTTTACAAATACTACGACGAGTGAGGAGAATTCAATTCCATTCACTTCTTGTTTTAATTTCGAATTATTTTGAATTGGAATCAACCTCATTCATGTGAACAATTCCCAGTTGAGTACCAATTGTCAATTGTTCTGTACAGACTTGGATCATCTAGAGAGGACGCAAGTATTCTAGCAGTGTTTTTACTTCTGCGTCAGCCCAGCTTTTTTCGCGATTTCTTTTTATAACTTTTTTAATATTTTCTACTTTTTTTGGTCTTTTCCATTGCAAATTTAAGAAATGTTTACAATTCACTTTATTATATGCAGGCAAAAAACAATGTGGCGCCAAATCTGTCAGCTGTTGCATACTTGTAAATAAATCCACTTACTACATTTAGTAAATCTACTACTGTTTTTGGCATTGCAGAGGTTTTAATTTAGTAAATTAAAAGTTTATGAGATTTGTTGATTTTATTAAATTTACAATATCTCCAAGATCTACAATAGTACTTTAATACGAAGAGTGAAAACCGCAACTATATTTGCCTTTTTTTTTGTATTCTTTATTCGGTTTTTTGGCCGTCTACATGACTTTCTAATGGCTGGGTTGCCAAAGTTTTGTCATACCAACTGTTATGGGGAAGCAAATTATACGAATAGCTTTTTTGATCAAATAAATAGTAAATTTATATTATGAATTCATAAAAGCCATATTTTATTTCAACTCTTTTTATATTTTATCTTATTGTTCGGTATGTAAAATCAAAAAAAAAATATCATTCCTTGTAAGTTATCTATTAAAATTAAAATATGAACTTTATAAGGTAACATTAGTTTTGCTGTTTGTCATTTTACCGACATGAAAGCAAAGAAAAAAAGCAAAAAAAAAAATCTCTTGCAAGTGAGCTCACAACTTGCAGAAGTATGATTGATGATATTAGTAAAAAAATGTCAATGTATTGAATTACTTGCACTTGTATTTGCGTGTGTAAATGGGGGGGTTAGACCATAGTTAGTATGTAGAAGAAGTGCATTTACTTGTTTGTCTTGCAACACTTTTACTTTTCTGAACAAATTCTATACAACGAGTTACCCATGGGTGGTACTACGATTTGTATTTTTGAAAGTATCAAAAAGTAAAAGTATGTTGAATATTCAAATATTCTAATCCAGACATCATTATAATAGTATGAAAAATTAATTTCATTGAACTTCTGTATTGTAATACATTTATATTAAATTACTTTTTCAGGCTTAAGTTCAACCCTTGGTTTTGTCACTACTTTTAATTAATATCAATTCAGTAAAGAAAAGTAAAATTTAGTAGCTAGGTGGACAACTGGCTGTTTCTGGGTAGCCGGTTGTCCGTAAATTTTACTTTTCTTTACTGAATTGATATTAATTAAAAGTAGTGACAAAACCAAGGGTTGAACTTAAGCCTGAAAAAGTAATTTAGTATGAAAAATTTATAAAAAATTTTTGTAAATCATAAAGAATATAGATTTTAAAAATTGTAAAAATTCCGAAGCAATATTGTCACATCCAGCTGAATTCGATTTTATTTTACTGAAAGCAAATATCATATCGTTTTCGCTAATGCCTTCAAAGCTAAGCCCAGCAACAGGAAAATCATTGAAATTGGGATGGATAGCTATCGTCAGGCATGCTTGGGGTCGAAATAAAGTTTTGCATTGGTAGTTCTGGATCTCTCGCTATTGATTATTTTCGAAATCTCTTTGCTACTGCTTTGGCTAAATTTAGACTTCCAGAATTTAACTTTATGTCTTCGCAATATACATATGTAGCTAAAAATATTTCTGTATTTACAGTAAATTTACCACTCTTCTTCACTCCGATTTTCTTTAATACGCTCTGAAAGAAATTACCCTTAAATGTTTTTTGACGCTTTGTTTGAAAACTTTCCTTTGATCGAACTGGTATTTCCTTAGTTGGAACTGCTTCGAGAAGAACATTTTATCGGTATTCAAGGAATATTTCATTTTTAATTTAAAGACGTAGAAGTGTTGTATTGTCCAGCAACGTGGGTAACCCTGTCCTGCCCCTGGCAAAATTATTATCAGCCTTATTATGAATTCCGAGTGAACATCACTCGTAATGGAAAATCTCCGTCACGAATTCGTACAAAAAGGTATTATGAATTCCGACGGATTCGACGTTAGTGTTGCCAACCTCTTGACCTAAGTTTGAATTAGTACAACCAACTCTTTAAATGAAAAACAGATGTGTTTTTTTTACATTCTAAGAATCGTTAAAAATATTTTTCAAAAAATAAAAAGAAAATGCAATGAATTTCATTGCTGCAGCCGTTTCAGTGACGGAAGAGGAACAAAAGCTGTTAGCGAATAGAGCGCAAAGTCTTGAGGAATTGAGTCCGAATTCCCTTGATTTGGATTACAAGGCGTAAGTTGTTACAACAAATCACGAAAAATTGGAAAACACATACATATGTATGTACATAATACATATGTACGTATGTATGTGTTTTCCAATTTTTCGTTTAGTTTTATTAAAAACTTCCGGCTGAACAAATCTGCACAATTCGATTTCTAATTGAATCTGCCTGGTGTGGGAAAAGATGTGGATGCTGCAATGGCTTTTTCGTACCACTTTTTGTACACACATTTAATTCTATACACAAAAAGGCGGTTTTTCTGTTTGTTTGTTTGTTTGTTTGTTTATATGGTTAATTATTTTTCAAGCAATCTATCAGCTGTTGCAATGGTGTATATGAAGCGATTTTTTCAACACATCAAATCAGCAGTTTGTGTTACTTTTTTGTTTCAAATCAGGGCAAAACCAATAAGTATTTTAAAATATACCAATTAATTATTAAAGACCTACACCGGTATTCATAAAAAATAAAGTGTTGCTCAAATACATTTTAGAACAAATTTGATATGAAAAATTTGTTCTAAAATGTATTTTAACAATGTTTTATTTTTTATGAATACCGGTGATATAATTTTATAACTACTTAAAAATTGTTTTTATTCAATTTAAGAACTTCTTTTCAGTTTGTTCTCATTTTTAACTATTTTTGTATTCTCCCGACAGTAAGAAGAGTTCGTACAAATTTTTGATAAAAAAAAAACGTTCGGAATTCATAATACCAATCTCCCGAATTTCGAAAATATCGTAGCTACGTCGGAATTCATGACAGCATTTTTACGACAGAGTTCATAATAAGCACGTATAAGTGTATTGTCGAGAATTTAGTAGCTAGAGATTCTAAGCTACTAAACATTTTCTTTTATGTAACCTCCTGTTAAATGTGATTGAGTAAAGTACAACGTAGTCAAATATATTAAGGCCGTGTTACACTATCCTACTCAATCATACGATTCATTCACTGAAAATTGCTAGCTAAATCTGATAGAATTCTGTCCTACTTTAAAAAGTCGCATCAAAACAGCCACACTATTATACTTTTGCAAACAACTTCGAAAAGGCAACTCTGATCGCATAGCAAAAGATGGTTTTTGAAAATTTTCAAAATATTAACAAACAGACTTGTCAAAAAGTCTTTCACACACATACACTTTTAATCCAGACTATCACACTTTTTGGACACACATGTCATTTTTAACAGATCGTACGATTCAATAGGATAGTGAATCACGGCCTTTAGGAGCATATTTTGAAAAACTGATTCAAATTTTAGATCATATTTTTCATGCAAAATTTTCTTAATACTCATGTAAAACACATGATTATATATATATTTTTTTTCAAATACACATGTTAAAATTCAAGTTGGAGGATACTTACGAAAATAATTAAGAGTTTCTCGAGTTTGCTCCTTCGTCAAACCCAAACCTTCTGGTGGTATTTCAAGGGCCGGTGTCGGAACAAACCAATCCTGATTTGAGTATCCAGAAAACTCTGTTAGAAAGTCTGAACGAACTTTATACTTCGGTATTTGTTCTTCAAGCAGAGAAAATATTTCCACTTCTGGTAAGTTTTCGGTACAGCATAAATCTAATGTAAAAAGAAAAGCAAGTGTTTAAAAATCTGAACATAGAAATTAATTTTGACACAAGCTCTTACAACAAAAATGTAAAAAATTATATGGCAATATTTGTCGCATTATCGATAAAAAATACAAAAGCTTTTTAAGACATTGATAAAACTATTCACTCATAACGGTTGTTTTTCTTTCGATGTATAGAACTTGAAGTTGGCACTACTGTGCAAGATGGCGACCGATTTAATAGCTGTCAAGTGATTTATTCTCAGTTTGGTTTGGCAATTCATCATGAATTGACTCACGCCTGAACAACGCTTGCAAATAGTGCAATTTTAATGCAAAACAAGATTGCCGTTGTTCCCGATTTTCATAAGCGAATTTTGTTTAGCGATGAAGCGCACATCTGGTTGAATGGCTACGTCAACAAACAAAACTGCCGCATTTGGAGTGAAACTCCAGAAAAACTGACTGTTTGGTGCGCTTTATGGGCTGGTGGAATCAAAAACGGTGATGGCCAGAACGTTACAGTCAATGCTGATCGGTATAGAGCCATGATTACTAAGGAAATGTGGGGTTTTGGGAAAAATATTTAATGGTACAAACAAAAAGAAAAGGTGCTCCAAGGGATCCATTAAATTCCACAGTTAGTGGCATTTCCGAAATAATTTTAGAAAAAAAGTTTTAAGCACATTTTTTTTGACTTTTTGGCAAAACTTCTTGACGAAAAGTGGGTTTTTTGGAAAAATATGGAATGGTAGAAACAGGCCACTATATAGAAAAGGTGCTCCAAGAAGTCCACTAAGGTGCACAGCTAGTGGCATATCTAAAATAATTTTGGAAAAAAATTTTGAGCAAAATAATATTTTTTTTTTATTTGAAAACAATTTTTTGGAATTTCCCGAAGGCAACCCTGCATGGCATGTAGTCCATAGGCATTATGACACTGAACATTATTATATGTTTTATGGTTTGACCATATTAAGGGGCCTTGATTTATCTCGATTTCTTTGCTTATTTGGTAAAATAGGAGGATTCTTTATGTTTTCAGTAGACACAGAGCGGACTTTTTATCGGAAGCGACTTAAGGGTTCGTAAAACATAATTTGTTTTTTTTTTATACATACTGACATGTCGACTTACCTGTAAGGCAGGCGGCATCGGCTGTTTGAACGGTTGGTTTTATATTTACTGCATGCTGCATTAAGCGTTTTGACGACAGCTTGGGCAAATGTTTGTTCAGAGTTGCCTGGGCTGAGGGACTTAAGGGGGCGGATGCCCCCAATGCCGAAGAAAGCATGTATAAAGTTGAGTCCTGCAAAAAGATACATTTTAGTGCATCTAAGATTACAAAAACAGTTCTTTTTTTAATACAAAATAACACAATAAAGTTTTGGCTTATGAAAGTTTTACGAGAAGGACCAGTGAAAGCTCCTCGACCTTAGACAAATTCTATACTACAAATGCTCATCCAAGCTTTCTTCCTATTAAATAGTTTTGACTCTGTCTATGTTTTGTAAAAAACTAATTTGATTTTTTAGGAGTTCTAACGATTCTTTTTGCAATGTACGATTAAAAATTAACGCAGACTTTAACGGCTAGTTTTGCGCCCAGTTTGCTAGCTGTCTGCTATTTTTTGTTGCACTTAATGCTTTATACTGAAAAACCAATTCAATCCATTTGCACTTAAATCAATCCCAAGCGGTGGCGGTACGGATTTCCTTAAACCAAGTTTCTTGCGCTTGAATTTTTCAAGCGCAAAATACTTAATTTTAGCCATATTCAATCCCAGTTCGGGATTGGTCCTGAGTTCGTATTCGTATTCAATACAGTTGAAAACCAGCACGCCGTACTTGATTTAAGAGCATTCGTACTCAAAATACTTTTGACACTGATCGGGATTGATTTAAAGTACGGAAGGATTGAATTTGTTTTGAGTGCGGGCGGAGATTATTATGAACTTGATTCGATAGCCTTCAGCAATATTTAATTCCCAATTCGTACATGAAATAATCCACTCTACTAGTAATAATAGTAATAGTAATTTGTAAAGTATTTTGTCTCTTTGCTAATTTGAACCGGGAGTCCAGCAACTCTGCTAAATTCAGCTATTGCACCAATCAAAAATGTGTAACAAAATTTGGGTGTGAAGGTAGCTCCATCTATGATACAACTAATAAGGTAACCTTTTCCCTACAATAAGAACAACTTCAATTCAAATACCATACATTTTGTTTTTGCACAACTTCTGAAAACTGTCATAAAGACGCCACCAGTTCTACACTTATTTATGAAAGAGGCATGAACAGAGCTTACGCTGATTTGCTATCTCGTTTTGGCTGCCTTTTATCTCTGTATTCCATTGACAGTTTTAAGCATGATACAATTAACAAGGTAGCCTCGTCAGCTAAACCGTTAATCAACTGACTACTTTAGGTTGTCAAGAGAATGCAGAGATGAAAGGCAACCAAAACGAGACAGCAAATCGGCGTAAGCTCTGTTCATCTCTCTTCTATAAATGTAGAAGCGGAGTCTTTTTGACAGTTTACAGAAGTTGTGTAATAAATTCAGTCAAGTACGAGGCTGGCTCGCACACTTAGGGTTCCGTACGTATGTATGTGTAATGTATGTATGTACGTATGGAATGGCATATGTGAATACATATACATATTGTATAAATTTCATTTCTCTGTCTCTTACAGCTTGAGAGTTACGTTTAATTGCTACTTTATGTTGTATGGGGACACCTAGTAGTTTTCGACTTGTTGTTGTTGTTGTCATTTGTTGTTGTAAGACATTTGCGAATACATACACTGTGCGAATTTCGGCTCTCTATCTCTTACGGTTCAAGAGTTATAGCTATTACTCTACGTTGTAAAGGGACACCTGGTAGTTTTACAGTTGTTTTTGTTTTTAGCAAGTTTTGTTGTGGAGCATATGTGAATACACATATTGTGCAAATTTCATCCCTCTGTCTCTCACGGTTCGAGAGTAACGGCTAATGGTTACTTTTCATTGTATAGGGACACCTGGTAGTTTTCGACTTGTTGTTGTTTTTAGCATTTGTTATTGTAGGCCATATGCGAGTAAATATATTGTGCACATTTCATCTCTCTGTCTCTTACAGTTTGAAAGTTACGGCTAATATTTTTTTATGTTGTATAGGGACACCTGGTAGTTTTCGACTAGTTGTTGTCTTTAGCATTTGTTGTTGTAGGGCATATTACAGTTTGGGAGCTACGGCTAATTGTCACTTTAGGTTGTATAGGGACACCTGGTAGTTTTCATTTTGTTGTTTTCTTTAGCATTTGTTGTTGTAAAGCATCTTTAAATACAGACACTATGCAAATTTCAGCTTTCTATCTTTTACGGTTCGAGAGTTATAGCTAATTGCAACTTTTCGCAGTATGGGGACACCTGGTAGTTTTCGACTTGTTGTTGTTTTTAGTATTTGTTGTTGTACAACAAATATCCTATGAAAATTTCAGCTCTCTAACTCTTACCGTTTCAGAGAATGGACGCTGTGACCGACGGACGGACGTACTTGTCTCGGTAATGGGGTTCCGTTTCACTCTGATGAGTACGGAACCTTAAAAATGAAACCAATTTTTATATTTTCATAAGAAATTTAATACAGCATATGAAATGTGTATTTTAATGTAGGAAATCCTTTCCAATCCAAATATAATAATTATTTTAATAGCCTCCGAGATAAATATAATAAAAACAAAAATTACTTTAAAATCATATGTATTTAAATCCCATCCCTGGGTTGAAAATTATGCAAAGCTGAATATTTGCAATAAGGCGCCAAGGCGCTAAAAAATATTCAAATACATTGTCTTCGTAAATTATTTCGTGAAATAAAAATAATGCTTTTTCGTTACCTCATATTCGTCAAAACTTGATTGATTGATGGCTCAACTAAATCGTTAGCAGCTGTTATAAATCGCCAAAAAAAAGTCACTGAATCGAAAATAAGGACGACAAACAATTTTTAAAATTGCAACGTTTGGCGAGAAGTGGGCCACATCTGACAACACTGTTCACTACCATTATTGTTGCATTTTGAAATGAGTTATTTTTATTGAATGCTGTATTATTTTCGTTATTGTTTTTTAATTCCTCTTTCTTTTTTTTTTTTTTGTCAACCGGTTCTCAAGGCACCAAAAACGCCACGGGCAAATAATTTGAATGTAAATGGTGATTAGAGTTTTAATTTCATATTGTCAGTAATTAAATGTGTTTTAAAATAATATAATTAGAGTCTTATTCATAATAAATATTTTTGCTTTATTAAACTTTTATTTTACAAATTTTCCATACTAATATGTCAAATAAGGGCTTTATAATGCTCTAAACACATAGACGACAGCAGACAGCAAGCAGCAATATGTCAAAAATAAAATGCATGTGTTTAAATGAAAACGATTATTTTGACGGCAGCAGGGCAGCACGACTGCACAACAGCATTTGCTGCTGCGGCCAACTTAGGCTATTTTCTATTTTGACGGGCAGCAAATAAGCAAATATAGTGTTGCCATTATACATATATATAAATTGGGCAAATTAGAACAAAAACTTTTTTTTTAATATTAAACACAAAAGAACATTGCAAAAATGCAATAAACAAATAAATGTATGTGTTTTTATAGTTTTTTCGTGATATTATTACATTTTTCATCAATAACTTCAATTTTATTCATTATAAAATAAAAAATGCGGCATCCCTGAAATTTGCATTGCTAAAATACACAGCTGTTCTGGGCAAACCCACCATCTTCGGTTTCTTGTACTATTCGTCTCATGGGCTTAATACACTTCAGTTGTAGTCTGGGCTATTTTAGCAATTGTTGTAATAAAATTCACTAAATTTTCTTCGCTCATTTTTTATATTTTTAAACTTTGAATAAAAACTTGAAATTGATCATCAAGCTGATTATTATGTTGTTGCTGTCTTCAAAATAATTATGAAGCTGACTTCAGAGCAGCATTTGAAGTTGGCTGCACTTGAAGTTGGCAGCATTTGAAGTCTGCTGTCGTCTATGTGTTTAGAGCATCAGCCTGAAATAATTTTTATGAATTAGCGGGTTAATTTTTTAACTTGAAATAAATTGTTAAAAGTTTTGAAAAACCAATAATTTGCGGATTCGTTGAGAGTGTTTTTTCTTTGGTCTCTCTCCTTCTTGTGTTAAAATAATTTTCAAATGTATTTCAATTTGGAACGTAAACTATGGGCAACGAATTATGTATAACTTATCGTGTTTCTTTTTCTGAACATTAATACCGCCTTTTGAGCATGTTTTCTACCTTGCCGCTACAACAACAAATACAAAAAACAACAACAAGTCGAAAACTACCGGGTGGCCCCATACAACGAAAAGTTACAATTAGCTATAACTCTCGAACCGTAAAAGATAGAAAGCTGAAATTTGCACAGTGTATGTATTTACAGATGCCCTACAACAACAAATGCTAAAGACAACAACAAGTCGAAAACTACCAGGTGTCCCTATACAACCTAAAGTAACAATTAGCCGTAGCTGCTACGCAGTAAAAGACAGAGAGCTGAAACTCGCACAATATATGTTTTTACATATGCCCCACAACAACAAATACTAAAAACAACAACATGACGAAAACTACCAGGTGTCGCTATACAACGTAAAGTAAAAATAAGCCGTAACTCCCAAACTGTAAGAGACAGAGAGATGAAATGTGCATAATATATGTACTCACATATGGCCTACAATAACAAATGCTGAAAACAACAACAAGTCGAAAACTACCAGGTGTCCCTATACAATGTAAAGTAACAATTAGCCGTTACTCTCGAACCGTGAGAGACAGAGGGATGAAATTTCCATAATATATGTATTCGCGTATGCTTCACAGCAACAAATGCTAAAAACAACAACAACTGTTAAACTACTAGGTGTCCCTTTGCAACATAGAGTAATAGCTATAACTCTCGAACCGTAAGCGATAGAGCGCCGAAATTCGCACAATGTATGTATTCCCATATGCTTTACAACAAGTCGAAAACTACTGGGTGTGCCCATACAACATAAAGTAGCAATTAAACGTAACTCTCAAGCTGTAAGAGACAGAGAGATGAAATTTATACAATATATGGGTATTTCCATGAAATGGTCCACCGTTAGTTAAAAAATCAAAACGCTCGCACAATTTTTTTAAGCACAGAAAATTGAAAAAGAAAACTATTGACATTTTATTATGTAAAAAAAAATGTTACCTTATAATAATTTTAAATGATGGTAAAAACTTCTGAAAATATATGTTAAATTACAAAAATATGTATGAAGGTAAAAAGTGTCACGTGCGTAATGTAACGTGCGTAATCAAAAAATTTTTTTTCTTAGCCAACCCATGCACACTTGTTTTTGAACAAACCTTGATTATAAAGGTCCATTAATAACCTTTATAAAAACAGTTTTTCCGAAATAAAAATCTTCTACAATTCGCCTACTTTTGCAATATTTCATGCTGCTTTAAAAGGCACTTACGTTTTTTGTCATGTGCGTAAGTCAACTATGATCGCATGGAACTTGGGTACCCAGTGCTCAATTTTCCAATATATATACTTTTTGGACGGAACTCATCACATTAAATGTAACAATGGCAAAATTCCATTCAAAAATTCCAACCCATTTATATTTTTATAATATTCAAAACAATTAAACGTGTACAAATGTCACGTGCGTAACCATGGAAACACCCATATGTAATTCACATATGCCATTCCGCACGTACATTACACATACATATGTACGTACGGTACCCTAAGTGTGCGAGCCTGCCTCGTACTTGACTGAATTTATTTAATTTATTTTGAATTTTTTAATAATCTGCCTAAATTCGAGTGGATATGCCGGCATAGGAATCATTAGCCCATCGTCGGCCAAGTAGAAATCAAGTTCAATGATTTTCAATAACTTTTGATTTGTCAATACATATTATAGAAATAAAGCAAACACTTGAAATTGAATTGATAAAATGATTATATCATTTGTGCAATAACATCACAGATTGTTTGGCGGAATTTAACCGTAACACGAATATAAATTAAGTAAATATTGAACAAGATATCATTTTCATTTCCCACCAAAGACTTTCATGACTCTTTCATGATCTTGAATCATGGCTTTAGTTTAGGTGAAAAGTGCATGATTTTTGCAGTCGTATGTCATTGGACGTCAAGTGTTTGTGTGAGAATTTAGGGAGAGTCTCTCAGTTAAAATGAGTGAATTGCACCATGACATTGAACCTGATTTTTCATAAGTTAATGACAGTTTACTATTGTGTTTTTTTTTTAGTTTTAAGATTATTAAATAGATGATTTTTTCCGATAGAGAAAGTACTTTTAAACGACATCCTCACATGCTATGAATTAGAAGTCGTGAAACTGACAAACTTTTTCCACTCTACTGCCAAATTCTTTTGCTGGGTTAGTATTTACTTTAATACTAAACACGAATGCACGTCACATGAACTAAAATAGAGCAAACATTATGCGATCATTCATTTGTCAGCCTAAATTAGCAGTATCTTATCTCTTAATTTATTGATATAAATGTTCTACCTTTTGCCAAGTATTTGATGGTGATGATCGCGTGTGACAGACATCAAACTCACAGATGTGAAAGCTAAAATACTTATAATTTTTATTCAGACTGCTTCGAAAATGGTGGATTGCTTTCACGAAAAACTAAGGTAATCGGTTGAAGTAACTTTATATCGAATGGATTGTATGAAGCATCCGAGGAGAAAACGAGAAAAGGGAACCCAATATACATATTTTATTGTGGGTTACCTTCTCAGCGGTCGTGTCAGCTTAAGTCCCGAGAAAATAGAAATAGTTCTCTTTACTCGGAAATACAAGACTCAGCCGTTTAAACTTCCAACTACAAAAGGGGTTGAATTTGAATTGTCAGAGTATGCGACGTATTTTGCCACTTACCAAGACTCCTACCTACAGTACAGACTCCTAGTTACAGCCATAGACGAGTCTATACCGGAAAATGTAACGTCAGATCGCATACCTCAGACCAGACTAGAGGCAAATTGCGAAACATTGATTTCTAACTACAATTCCTGGTTGACCGACCCTTTGAACCAGATCTCCAGGGGGCTTCATTGTTACACAGATGGACCGAGGGCGAGGCGAAAAACAGGACTTGGTATTTATATAGAAAATACCACGGAACTGTTATTTCGTCTGCCAGACTTTTGCACAGTTTTCTAGGCGGAAATTCGGGCAATTACGAGCTCAATGAAATGGGAAGGCCAGGATTTGTGAATATATTTACGAATAGTCAAATGGTCATTAGAGCCATCTCAGCTGAGAGGATTAAATCACGAACAGTTTGGGATTGCTAAAACGCTAATAACAGTTACGCGTCTCATGGTGAACTGCGCATCATATGGGTGCCAGGGCATGCGGGAATAACTGGAAATGAAAGAGCACTCACTTGCTTCAAGAGCATAAGCTTGGTATGCGCGAAACCTTTCAATGCAGTTAAATCTGAGCTAAAGAACTGGGCACATAGACCCCTCTAACTCTCGGGAATAACGAAACTGTGGGGATTAATGCAAGAATTCAATGGGGGGATTGCTAAGACTTAGCAAGCCCGAATTAAGTAGACTAATGGGAGTCATGACAGGCCACTCTCAACTACTGGCACATCTTAACCGCATGGGAATAGCGGGAGGAGATGAATGTAGAGCGTGTGGGGAGGAGAGCGAGACTCTAGAGCACTATTTATGCCAGTGTCCCGCCTTCTCACAAATACGATCCCGACATCTTGGGAGAGACACCTTACCAGACATAACTCCAGCATATGCTGGAGGAAATTAAGGAACTTTGTGAATGACATGGAGTTCCTATAGACCTATGGGTCAAACTGTATCTGTATCAAACTGTTAAATCCACGGAGCGCACAACAAGCCTATACTGGCTTAGGTGTATGTCACAAGACATGGGCAAACAAACCCCTACAATCAACCTAACCTAAGTTTTTTTTGTAATATTCATTTTTGATTATTTATCTATATACATATATAAAATTAAGTGGCAAAACTTCCTGTGCGCATGCTCCTCCTAGACGGCTTGCCCGATTTCAATGAAATTTTCAGGGGTGATTGGGGTCTGTGTGGAGGGTGCACATAAGAAATTTAATGTGTGTATCTTTGCGCGTTTTGCAAAAATAAAAAAAAGCGAGATTTAATCGATTTAGGTGTAGCGGAGCGCACCGATTAAGAGTTATTCTAGATACAAACGATTTGTTTTTTTTTTTTAAATTGATGTTATTATTGTATTATTTACTTTTCGTTTCATACTTTGTTTAATATCGCTTGAAATATCATGCAGGACAACGTCTGTTATCACGATTTTGCAACGGAAACAGACTTGCAGTCAAAATTAAATTTGAATGCAGAACAACGTTTGCCGGGTCAGCTAGTTTTTTATATTTTCTTCAACAAGTCGAAAACTACCAGGTGTCCCTATACAACCTAAAGTCACAATTAGCCGTAGATGCTAAACTGTAAAAGACACAGAGCTGAAATTCGCACAATATATGTATTTATATATGCCCTACAACAACAAATGCTAAAAACAACAACTAGTCGAAAACTACCAGGTGTCCCTATACAACGTAAAGTAAAAATTAGCCGTAACTCCCACACTGTAAGAGACAGAGAGATGAAATGTGCACAACATATGTACTCAGATATGTGCTTCAATAACAAATTCTAAAAACAACAACAAGTCGAAAACTACCAGGTGTCCCTATACAACGTAAAGTAACAATTAGCCGTTACTTTCGAACCGTGAGAGACAGGGAGATGAAATTTGCATAATATATGTACATACATATGTATTAACATATGCTCCACAACAACAAATGATAAAAAGAATAACAACTGTAAAACTACCAAGTGTCCCATTACAACGTAGAGTAACAGCTATAACTCTCGAACTTTAGGAGATAGATGCCTTACAGCAACAAATGACAACAACAACACGTCGAAAACTACTAGGTGTCCCCATACAACGTAAAGTAAACTGTAAGAGACAGAGATGAAATTTATACAATATACATATGTATGTATTCGCAATATACATATGTATGCGCAACCCTAAGTGTGCGAGCCAGCCTCGTACTTGACTGACTTTTTATTCTCTGCGTGTAGATTATAATCCTGTATGTATGTATATTGGTAACCCAGCTAATTATACTCCTGTTTGTACAAAAAAAAAAGAACACAAGTACTTTGATGTAAGACAACGCTTGCGCGGTCAGCTAATACATCATTCTAAGTTTCTAGGAAAACGCGCATTACTTTGTATCACTTTTGAAAACCTTTTGATTTTAGCCATGTGCTTGCACTTTTCTGCCAACGTACGTATTGTGTTTACCGTGAAACCGGTACCTGTTTACTGCCTGTTTACACATTTGTTTATGGCCTTCGTGCAGTCGCTTAATCCGGCTTAAGCCAGACAAAGCAGACGTACTTCAACACAGTAAAACGGTTGCAAGCAAAATGAGAACATTTTTTTTTATTTTTCACTACATTCCTTACCGATCAGTTGATGCACAAACTGTACAGAGATGAAGAAAGATGAAGACTTTTCTAAAACTGGCGGGTCACAGCATGTACTGCATGTAAATACGAAATTATGAATTCAGTTTTGCAACCTCAGTTTTGTAGTACGGGAAGCAGAATATCGTTTTGCAAAGGGCCATTTTGAACCAGGTCTCATTTGATTGATTATATGTATCATGTTACGAGTACAATATGTATGTAATAAGATACAAGCAAATTCATTATCTACACATTTCTGTTAAGTTAATAAATTGCTGGCTAAAGTGTAGGCTTCAAACATGTAATTAGAATTTGTTTTGATGCTTTTTAAGTTTTGCTTTAAAATTGGCTACGTGATTTGTACCATGCAAATTTTATCTTCCAAGTGTTAATTAAACAACCAGGGAGAGGAAGTTGCACAACATTTAATATTTTATCGAAATTAAGTTATCATGTTTGTGAAGATAAAACAAAAATATTGTTTAATGTTGGCATATCAAATGTTTTTTTTTTTCTTTTGTGTCAGGGTTTTAAGGGAAATTAAAAAAAAAAAAAAACTCAGCTTGAGCTTTGTATTGTAGATTTTAGACTCAAAATTGAGAAAGAAAACCAAATACGTATGAAACACACTCAACAAATTGTTTTTGTTTTGTATACATATTTTCAAATGCTCAATGCTACTAGCAATAAGTGTGATCCCGTACTTTTTGGGCAAAGTTCGGTAGAGTAAAAGCAATCATGAATTTCTCTCAATATTACACAAAAAAAAAAAAAAAAAAACACAACAGTACGGGAACACCAAAAACCACATTTCAACCCCAAAAAATAACATCTGGTTTATTGAGATGCTGTAATTAAAATTTAAACGCAAATTTTGGGAAGATGAAGTGTTTTTTTGCACGCACTTCGATTTTAAAGTGCTTTGCAGGTGCTTTCCATATAAAATAATAATTGAAAAACATCAAAATTGTTATTATTGTTATGTTCGCTTGATTCAGTTGAACTGTTTTGTTTGTTATTGTTTACTTTTTGTAACAGCTGACTGTTTAACTATGTACTTGTCCAAACTAGCACGAAGAAAAAATATTTCTTCTAGCAAGAATATTTCTCTCTCAAAAGCTCTCTCACTTGACCGAACTTTGAGTATAGGAACAGTTTTCGTGCAAACTGGGATCACGCGAGCTCTCAATGTGGAGTACGGGAACAAACTTTTTATATGTATACTCATTTTATGTATGTATACTAATTTTATTAACAATCACTTAAAAAAAAAAAACAAACAAAAAAGTTTGAAATCATCGATTTTTTTGATATCGAATTTGAAGTCTAAAGCAGAAAGAAAATGTATAGAATATATTTAACCAATCGTGAGAACTTACAATTTCTTCCTGACAACATTATAAGCAAAGGCACTGGCAGGCCACCTACCTAGCAAATAATTGTCAGTTAACTGTCAATCGTCTGAACACTTTGGCATCATCATTGCTAGTACATTGTCAGGCATTAGCATATTGTAAGATGCATAAATTCTCAACATCTTGCAATGGCGTCACTGTCTCAGAGTCATGACAAAGAATCTTAAAGAAAAATGTGTGTGTACGAAAGGCAGAGAAAAAACAAGAGAATAGTAAAAATGTGAGTACGAGAGGTAAAAAGTTGCAGAAAAGAGAATAAAAAAGATTGAAAACATGGTTATTGAGCGAGAAAAATAGAGAATGAATAATGGCATGTGTGTGGGTGTATTTTGATAATGACAATTGGCTGACAAACTTTTGATACGTAGAAAATCTTACATCCGTGTAAGCTGACAATTTTCGTTGGTAGCTAAATTTATTGTCAGGCAATTAATTGTCTGGCAATGAAATTGTAAGGTTCTCTTCCAATTGTCTGAACTGATAATTTTCTTAATGCTGACAATTTTGTATTTCTAGTAGATTGCCAGCACGTTGTTAGGTCTTACAATATTGTAAGATCTGACAACCGTCTAGACAAAGCTTTACATTTTGAACATATCAGCTGTTGCAAATAAACATGAGCAATGCCACATGTGATTGTCCGCGTACGTTTGTGACAAAAAATAAGAAACCTTGTGTAAATTTAAAGAAATGTTGATATACATAAGGAGAAAAATGTGGGTCAAAGGCTTAAAAAAAATACACGTGGGGTGGTGTGGATGGTACTCAAAGGTCCAACCTGTACAATGGTAACGGGTTATCCATTTCGTGGTTTGAAAAGTATAGCACTGGAATTTGACATCTGTCAAACTAAGTTGTTAAACTAATTTTTTTTCTTCTCAGTTGCAAGTCAGACCTTGACGAAAATGAATCGCTTAACTAACTATATCACACAACGCATAAAAATTATCAAAACATTCCACAAAACTGGTGATTCTGCCACAGCCACATATCGTGCTTTAAGAGGAGATTATTGTTTACATAATCGTCCAACTAAGCAAGCAATTGGCAAAATTCTGAAGAAATTTGAAGAGACTGGAGGGGTTACAAATATTGTAAGACCTGTGGTGCATCATCGTTTCGCTCGTTCTGCTGCAAATATCGCTGCTGCAAGTGAAAGTGTTGCCGAAGACGCGAATGTGTGGATTCCTCGTCATTCTCAGGAATTAGGACTGTCTTACGGCACACTACATCCACATTAAGTCCAGCTCACACAACAACTGAAGCCAGCTGAACGACCATTCACAACGTCACAACGTAGATACGTGGAATGGCTGCTTGAACAACAGGCGGTGGACGGCGATTTTTCGAACAAAATTTTCTTCAGCAATGAAGCACATTTCTCACTCGGTGGGTACGTTAATAAGCCAAATTGTCGTATTTGGGGTTCTCAGAATCCTCAAGTGATTGAAGAGTGATCATTACATCCAGAAAAAGTCACTGTTTGGTGCCCTCTTTGCTCCAAAGGTGTGATTGGACTTTACTTCTTCGAAAACGACGATGGAACGACTGTCGCCGTCAATTCGCAGTGTTGTGGTCATATGATAAGCTACTTTTTTTTTTTTTTTGCCTGCTACGACTTGGAGAATGTGTGGTTTCGCTCAAGACGGTGACACATGCCACACAACTCGAGCGAATATGGCTTTAGTGCAAGCGACATTTCCGGGCCGCCTAATTTCTTGTCGTCGCGATATCAACTGGCCGCCAAGATCATGCAATTTGACACCATTAGACTTTTTTTTTTGCGGGGCTACGCGATAAACCGTGCTTGTGCAGTTAAACCTTTAACTCTTGAGCACTGAAAAACCAACATGCGTCAAGTTATGGCTGAGATACCGCCAAATATGTGTCAAAAGGTGCTGGAAAATTACCTCAAAAGAATCTCTGCTTGCAACACTTCGCGTGGTGGTCATTTAAATTATGTAGTGTTTCACACATAATGTCAACGTTTATATGTACTTTATAATAAAAAGGAAATATCATCCAGCCCAATCATGAATATTCTCAAGGAATTTTATTCCTAATGAAAATACGTTTCTCGAGAAAAAATTCCTCCAATCATAAATTACCTGAGAAACAAAAAAAAAATAAAAGTTGGTAATATCGAAATTTTTTATAGGCAAGAACAAAAAACATGTTTTTAAAATACCTATTTTTGCCTTTTGTCGGACTATTTTTCCCCTTCAATGTGGCTAAAACAGGGAAGGTTAAAAAAAATTTCCTAAGGAATTTATCAACATAATAACAAGAGGAATGGGAAAAGAGAAAAAACTCTCACGGAATTATCATCCATGATTGGGCTGATCATGAAAAAAAAAAAGATTTTATAAGTGTTTTATTTACGTTTACTTTTGAAACCACAAAATGGATAACCCGTTACGTGATTGTCGCTTATCACACCTGGGCAGCCAATATTTACCCACAATTTTGGGAAAAGCTTGATTCTTCTCATAATTATTTAGAAACATTCGTTGGTTTTTTTCCTTCTTTACATCATAATCAATAAAATAAATAAGTTGAAAAAGTTATAAAAAAAACTAGCTGACCCGGCAAACGTTGTTCTGCATTCAAATTTAATTTTGACTGCAAGCCTGTTTCCGTTGCAAAATCGTGATAACAGACGTTGTCCTGCATGATATTTCAAGCGATATTAAACAAAGTATGAAACGAAAAGTAAATAATACAATAATAACATCAATTTAAAAAAAAAACAAATCGTTTGTATCTAGAATAACTCTTAATCGGTGCGCTCCGCTACACCTAAATCGATTAAATCTCGCTTTTTTTTATTTTTGCAAAACGCGCAAAGATGCACACATTAAATTTCTTATGTGCACCCTCCACACAGACCCCAATCACCCCTGAAAATTTCATTGAAATCGGGCAAGCCGTCTAGGAGGAGCATGCGCACAGGAAGTTTTGCCACTTAATTTTATATACGTACATATGTATATAGATTTATAGAAATACATTTTAAAGCCTTTTTTATTATGAGCAAATGTAAAGATCATTTCATTGCCCTGATTATAACTTTCAAAAATTTGTTGTTTATCATTCGTGTACATACATACATACATACATACATACATACTTGTACCTACATATATGAATATAAAGTGTACATATGTATCTTGATAGTAACAATAATAAAAAAAATCACAAAACATTGCTAACAAAAACAAAAATTGAGAAATGGTAGTAAATTCAAATGTTTCAATGAAAAAAAAAAAATTAATGAATCAATCAATTGAAACGATTTGTTTAGCACCTTAAACCTTGTTCATACATGTATTTCTAATTGAGATAATATTCAGTTTATTGACATAATATTTTTTGCGTTCATACATACAAATATTGAGCTAACTGAATTAGTATCTGACAGCTGAAAAAAGTTGTTCTTTTTGTTTTGGTAGTGAGAAAAAAAAGTGAAAAATATTTTCCAATAAGAAAAATGGAAGAAAAACTGCCTTTTATTAAAAAGATTTTAGTGTTGTACAATAAAAATATGGAACTTGTACAAGTAGTGCGTTCATGTTATGACTCCAAAGCGGCAATAATAAAAAGAAAGAGAAATAAAAATTTGGAAATGCTGCAATGTTTTTATTTTTATTGTATTTATTTTTATTTTTTCTTATTTTGTTTTGTCTGCTTTTGTTTACATTTATCACTTCATTCATTTCGCATTGTATACTTTTGCTTATTAAACACATCTTTTACAGTGTTGTGTTCCATCTTTTTCTCAATATTCAAAGCAATATAGAGTTTATTGAGCAATAACTTTATTGACTTTTTGTATGGAATATTGAGCTCAATAATGGACTTTATTGCGATTACCTCAATAAAGGCGCATGTATGAACATGGTATTATGTTGATTACTTCAAGATATTCAAACAATTGAACGTATGTATGAATTTACAATTTAACAGCGTTTTGATTTTGAAAAGATCAATTCCGTATTTGCTACCAACAGCAGCCAATTGAAATTTATTATTTTTAGAACTAAAAGATCTATTTAATTGTTTGCTGTCTGTCTAGCTTTTCAGACGTCTGTCTATACGTCACCGATATTGTCACTCAATTCGTCAGTCGACTCTAATATGCAGTTTCCCCACAAACAATTTTGAAGTATATAAAGGGTCCGCCAAATAACTTTTTTTTGTTTTCTTTGAAAACGTCCCAAAACATCGAGTGTAGCTTCGGCTGTGTGGCACGTAGCGTAGCGCCTTCCTAATGAAATCAAATGTTGTCAATATCCTCCCCTTCAATTTTTGTGAACAAAAATTCGTTCAACATGGCCCGATAATGATCACCATTGACTGTAATGGCCACTCCTTGCTCATTTTCGAAGAAAAATGGTCCAATTATGCCGCCTCTGGACCAAAATCCGCACCAAACAGTGACTCGTTTTGGGTGCGTCGGCCGTTCAATGTATGCGTGAGGGTTTTCTGTGCCCCAAATGCAACAATTTTGCTTGCTTACATACCCATACCCGCCAAGATCAAAATTCGCTTCATCTAAAAAGATGATTCTTTTTTTTTTTTTTTTTTTTTTTGCAAAATCGGCATCTTCTTAAGTCGATCGCAGGATCACTTAGCGAAGCGTATACACAACCATATTGTTGTTTCTAAATCCCTATAGATTTAGCAATTGATATAATAGACGAGAAATGGGATTTAATTAGGGAGCATACAGATATTGAGAGACAGCTATTTTTACGAATTTTGAATTTCTGGATAAGGGATAATAGATATTTTCAGTATAAAAGGGATATTTATAGACAGAGGAGTGGACTTCCAATGGGCTCGCCAGCTTCACCGGTAATAGCTGATATTATAATGGAGAAGTTAATAAATAGCTGTATAGAGAAGGTGTCTGTAAAGCCCAGACTTATGACGAAATATGTGGACGATTTATTTTGTGTTATACATGAATCGGCGGCAGTTGATGATGTGTGGACAACCTTTAATAATTTTCACTCGGATATTAGATTTACAATAGAGAGAGAGAGAGAGAGAGAGAGAGAGAGAGAAGTTGATTTGAGACTTTCAATTTGGACACAGTTGTAATTAGAGAGAATAATAGTTTATTTGTAGATTGGTACGATAAACCGACATTATTATTCAAAGCAGAGCAGGCATATTATTTCAAATACTGCTAAGAATTTTATAGAGAGAAGTACTTACGGTGAGTGATCGTAAGTTTCATGGAAAGAATATAGTGAAAATTGGGAGTGTCTTACGTGATAAAAATAGTTTTGCACATTGATTGATTGTTGGATAAATTTAGGAATAGTACAACACAGAGGGTATCGAATGACAGGGAACCAAAGATTTATAAGTCAATGACTGTTCAAATTAGCAAAACGATTTTTTTCTAAGAATAATCATATATTTTATATTTACAATTTGGAATATTATTGAAATTATATTTAATTCGAACTGAAATTTATATTTGAATTCAAAGCGATAGTTTTAAGTTACAACCGTGTTACCGACAGAAAGTGTAACATTATTGTAAACATGTAAGAAAAATTAACATTCGAATTCTTTACAGACACTTTTGTCAAATCTAAGCGCCAAAATCATTGTAAAAAACTGAACAAAAAGAGCCTTCGTGGTAACTATAAAAAAAATTTTCTATCACTTCTCGTATCACACTTAAGCTAAAAGGTGAGCATCCTATGCTTCACAAAATAAAGCAACTTATTTCTAATACCTAAAAATAATAATAAATAAATAATAATAAAAGGATTCTATGGGGGGATCCAGATGAGGAAAAGACAGGGGGACTGCTAAGACTTAGCAAGCCCGAATTAAGTAGACTAATGGGAGTCATGACAGGCCACTCTCAACTACTGGCACATCTTAGCCGCATGGGAATAGCAGGATGAGATGAATGTAGAGCATGTGGGGAGGAGAGCGAGACACTAGAGCTCTATTTATGCCAGTGCCCCGCCTTCTCACAAATACGATCCCGACATCTTGGCAGAGACACCTTACCAGACCTAACCCAATTACGGGGCATATGCTGGAAGAAACTAAGGAACTTTCTGAATGAGACGGAGTTACTATAGACCTATGGGTCAAACTGTATCACGGTTAAATCCACGGAGCGCACAACAAGCCTATACTGGCTTAGGTGTATGTCACAAGACATGGGCAAGCAAACCCCTCCAATCAACCTAACCTAACCTAACCTAAAAATAATATCTTTTTTTCTGTCTCAACGCATGTGTGTATGCATAAATAATATCATCATATCACGGAGATATATATTATTACTTATAAATTGAGACGAACATAGCAGCATTGAGGCTTCAGCCAATCTCTCCACTTGTGAGACACAATTTTGCTATCGAAGTTTGGCCAAACATTCGAGTGGAAAATTGTACAATGACATACTATATACCGGGGCTAACGGAACGGTTATTTATTTATTTATTTGAAAATCCATGTCGCAAACCCATAGGGCCTAAATTGACAAGACTACAACTTAAGATAAGTATGTACATTGCAAAATATATAAAAGTATATGTGAATTAAAACAAGTAATTTAATATGTAATAAACAAGAGATTAATTCGAATAAAGGTATTTTAATAACAGACAAAATAACTTTAGAAAATTTTTATTTCTATTTCTATTTCAATTGTAACGACACTTTTTGCTGTATGCTGGGGTAGTCAGCGCAGTCCAGGGTCGGAACAAGAATCTGCTGTCTTCTTTCTTTATTTGGGGTAGCTTCACTTACGGGCAGAACAATGGTAACCCTGGTGTCGTGGTTCGAAGTAAGTAGTGCCGTGAGAGCGCTAGGTTATCTAGGTCAGACATTTATGATACTGGCAAGTATCGTATGGCATACAAGAGCTACATATATTACATTGAATAGATTATTCAGTAAGACCAAGGACAGAATGAGTACCTTACCTGGTACAGAGAGTTGTGATAAAGTATACATATGTAGGTACGACAGGGAATAAATTGAAGACAAGAAGAGCTGGACATAAGTCAGATCAGAAATATACATAGAAACATAAATTCACGAAAAACAGCTTTATCTTCTCACTGTTTTATATCAAATCACAATCCCCACTTTGAGAATCTTTCAATATTAACAACGGAAAACAATTATAATAGGCGTTTTATGTTAGAAATGTTAGAAATTATTAAAACACCTTCATCACAAAAAATGAATTTTAAATTGGACACGCAGAATTTAGCGAACAAATATAGATATTTAGTTAATAAAAAGTTCAGAGCTTAGATTCATTCTTTGTTTTTGATTTTTATATGTATTTAAAAAAAATTAAAATTTTAGAAGAATATTTACAACATAATTCTTTGCTATCTAAATATCAATCAGGATTTAGAAAGAAGCATTTATGTGAAACAACATTGAACTACTTAGTAAACAGATGGAAATGTGTAAAGAAAAATAATAAAATATTGTCTGTTTTCTTTGATTTTAAACGGGCTTTCGAAACAATTGATCGGGATATGTTGCGGCGGCAACTGGGCAAACAAATTTACACAAAATAACAAAACCGTTGGCAGTGTTAATTGTTTCAAGTTTTATTATCTGGCAGATACATGAAATTTAAATTTTATATTGAATTCATAGTTCTTATTATTTCACAAAAACTTACTTAATTGTGTCTCTTCTCTGGAATTGTCGTTTCTTTTAAAATTGCAAATAGCTAAAAAATAGGTTACTTTTGTACCAATTATATGAATACCAAATACAATGCCAGAAAAGAATACCGAGCTACAGAGTTGCAATAATGTAAATATGATAAATCGAACAAATGTATCCGAAAATAAGTCTGTTAAAATCTAATTCATAACAGGATATTTTAATACAAAAGCTTCATAGATATGGTATCCAGGACAATGAACTTAATTGGTTTAAATCATATTTAACTAATCGAGAGCAAAAAACAAAAGTAAATTACGTACAATCAGATGCGACTGAAAATAACTATGGCGTCCCACAGGGCTCAATTCTTGGAGCACTACTATTTATTATCTACTTTCCCGTCTAAATGACGGGTTAGTTTAATGATTTTACCCATGATACAACTAACAAGGTAGCCTTTTCGCTACAATAAGAACAACTTCAATAAAAATAACATGCATTTTGTTTTTGTACAACTTATGCAAACTGTCAAAAAGACGCCATTTCTACATTTACAGAAGAGAGATGCACTGAGCTTACGCGGATTAGCTATCTCGTTTCGGCTGCCTTTCATCTCTGCAATCTCTTGACAAGCTAAAGTAGTCAGTTGATTAACGGTTTAGCTGACGAGGCTACCTTGTTAATTGTATCATGATTTTACCGATTGCCGTAAAATGAAAAAGTGTGCTGCCAGATGCTCACAGATTTTGAACGCGAAGCCGGTGTTGGTGATACCATGGTGGAGAAAATTCCTCAGCCCGTTGTCAAAGAACAAATTTTACATACCTCTGGAAAAAAATTTATTGAATTAAATGTAAAAAAGTACAATTTTGGATGCTTGAAACCGTTTATGAATTCGCGATTTTATTTATTTATTTGTTTGTAATACATTTGGCCCCATGGCCAATTTAAAATAATATTAAAAGAATGAAATACACTATGAAAAAGCAAATAGGTATGTACTAATAGCAATAATCATACATGGGCATACTGCATTACTTTCTTACTGCATTACGTGTTTCAGTAATCAGTAAAAAGTACTGATTACTGGAAAAAAAAATCAATATTCAGTAAACTTTACTGGTTACTGAAGAAAAAAGCAGTATTCAGTAAATTTTACTGATTATTGAAAAAAAAAATCAATATTCAGTAAATTTTACTGATTATTGAAAAAAAAAAATCAATATTCAGTAAACTTTACTGGTTACTGAAAAAAAAAAAAAACAGAATTCAGTAAATTTTACTGATTATTGAAAAAAAAAAAAAAAAGTATTCAGTAAATTTTACTGATTATTGAAAAAAAGTCAGTATTCAGTAAAAAGTACTGATTGCTGAAAATAAGATCAGAATTCAGTAAATTTTACTGATTTGTGTAAAAAAATGCAGTAATCTGTAAATTACTGATAGTAGATATTGCTCACTTACATGAATAGTGGCATAACTGAAAAAACGAAATTCCGAGAGGAATGGCTTCCGTAAAATTCCGTAAATATGTTGATGCAGCATAAGGACAATTTGCCGGAACTTTGCTACCGGCTTTCTATCCCCACCATTCTTGCCGACGAAATAGAGTAATTGCAAGAATTTCTATTGGCAATGAAACCTATAGCAGAGGCAATTGACTACCTTCAGAGCGAAAAGACCATGTACTTCGGTTACTTTGTTCCAACTATAGTTTCGCTAAGGGTAAAATTTTCGCGTTTACAGCAATTGAATTTAAAATACTTATCTCCATTGATAAACAAACTGAAAGAGGCTTTATTGGTACGGTTTGAAAAATATTTTAAAATACAGCCAGACGCTTGGGATGCCATCATTGCGGCGGTAACTATACCGGAAGTAAAGCTCCGCTTTTTAAAACCTATTTTAAAGAGACAGCAACATCAAAAACAGAAGAAGATGTAAAACAAGTGTTTAATACGTATGTAGTAAAATACGGAAAGATACCGGATGCTGAAACCCGTATTATTCCTCAAACTCCGCGAAATTCATTTTTAGACTTTCGATAAGAAGGTAATGGTAACGTGTGCAATGCACACTGTGCATCTTACTCTCCTTTGAAAATTTATATTAATATGTATATCTGATTATTCAATATTCATAACCAGATGTTGACGTACAGCCCAATTTAAGCGATGTGGGAACTTATCTGCAGGAAACAATTTTATTGCCTGCATAAGCACAATGCCATAAAAAACGTTTTTATGAAATACAATACCCCACTACCCTCATCAGCACCTGTAGAACGACTGTTTTCTTTCGCTGGAATTGTTAATCGCTCTAAAAGACAAAATCAATAATCAGTAAAATTTACTGAATATTGATTTTTTTTTTCCAATAATCAGTAAAATTTACTGAATACTGCTTTTTTCTTCAGTAACCAGTAAAGTTTACTGAATACTGATTTTTTTTTTTTCAATAATCAGTAAAATTTACTGAATATTGATTTCTCTTTTCAGTAACCAGTAAAATTTACTGAATACTGATTTTTTTTTCCAGTAATCAGTAAAAAAAATAAAATACTGAAAAAGTACTGGTACTGAAAAATGCCCATCTATGACAATAATTCATAAATATATTTACTTGTTTATTAAAATTCCATTGCAGAAGAAAGAAAACTTATGTGTTTTTATTATTCAAATCTGCCATATTACATTTCACATACATGTATACTACAAGTTCTCTTAAACTTTGGTTATAGATTATAGAATTCGATTAATTTACGCTTAAACGTAGTAAGTGAAAAAGTAAAAAAGAACGCAAATTTCTAGGCAATGAATTCCAAAATCCAGCAGACCGAACCACAAACGAGAGAGCTCAAATAACGAGTTACGTATGCGAGATATGACGGGTTGCGGATTCCTAATAGAGGTAGTAAATGAGAACATTTGCACGACGTTCGGAGGATTTTGGCACTTAATGATTCTGTAAAGATAAATTTATGTTCTGTGAAAAAGTTTCCTCTGGCAGCACTGTTCTACCAACATTTTCATATTTTCTTTAATAAATTCCGCAACTTCAATATCGAATTATTAATAAACTAAAAGCCTCCGGCAGACTTTGACTTCAGTTTTGGGAGGTCCACAACACTCATTTCTTTCAAAGCCTGGCTCCTTATTCTAAAGTTTCCCCGGGTGTTGGTAAAACCAACACCGGCTTCGCGTACAAAATCTATGTATAAGCATTTGGCAGTACACTTTTTTCATTTTACGGCAATTGGTACCATTGTACTAAAGTCGATGTCATCTTATGGCAATGGAGCTGCTATGATGTGGCACAAACCTTTAAATCAATAAGTAAATAAAACATCCCGACAACTGTAACATTAAAATAATACCAATTTTGATACAAGATCGTGACTCAAGTTAATGGGTATTTATGGACTAGGCGGCAAACGCGCAACAATATTTGTATATTTAGATACATATGTATGTATGTATGTAGGTAGGTATATAAAAACGGCAGGGTCAAATAATAAAAGGGAAAATAGTAGATGTCATGTCTTAATTACAGAATTTAACACCTCGTTCTTTTATTTGTCAATCACAAACTTCTTTTGTAAGCTACGCTTTGTACAACACAATCAATTGAATATGCATATACACATACCTACGCTGTAAGTATGTAAGCATACATACTTACATATGTACATATGTATGTACCTATGCAGTGCATGCATTTTAAACACCAGCACAACTTCTTGCACGTTTATAAAATATCAGAAAAACTTATAAAAATCGATTCAAACGTGTCATCTACATATTCAGATTTAAGATAATTATTTTGTATGGCAATAGAGTACATACATATGTATGTACATACATAAAATGTTAACCAAAAATAAACATAAATACCAACTTTTGTACGTATTTACACATACATATAGAGCTAAACATGACGATTAGTGGCATTAAAATGTAACCTCATCAACTTACATACATACATACATGTATAAATCTATATACATATTTATATTATAAAAAAAAACAGGACGTCCAAAAATAATTTCAAAACTCACGTATCAAAAATGCGTTCAATAATTACTTCTGAAAAAAAAAAATAAGAACAAAGTTGAAGGAGGTTTTTAGACAGGAATTGTCTTTGTTATATAATATTAGTTATGGTCGCGTTTTGCAAGTTTCTTCACCTATCTAACTTAGATGAGCATTTTATGTTGTGGAAAAGATAATTATTATATTTTTTTTTTTTGTAATTTTAATTGAATTCTTGTTTTTAGTAGCGTTGATGTGTCTGTCAATTCAGCAAAGTGTTGAATTTATGTACTGGTATTTATGGACCAAATCGGGGTGCGAGGGATGTATATTATCACTACATCATAGAAAAATGATTACAAAATCACTTCTAACGTTCTTATTCGTTCACATTAATTTCTATTTATTTACCATTAACAGGAATTACGTTTACTCAAAACAGCAGGAATAATTTACCGAAAATAATATTTTTTAAAGAATTGTTAAAAGAAAAACTGATGTTTTTAGCAAGTGCAAATTTTCACAATTTGGTAATTTAACATTTTTATTTATTCGACAATTTCCTTATTTCTTTTCCCGACACAGCGCGTTTATTTTACATTTCACGAAACTAAACATTTAAAATATTTAACTTAAGACACTGTTGGTGTTAAGTTTTCTTTTACAACTTTAACCATTAATATCTTTAACTTTTGCTGCCAAAAAAAAACTCTGCATATAAGAAGAAACGAAAAAAGGTACTAAAAAGTTCGTTTAATGAAAATTGCACCAGCTGTGTTTAAAATTCATTACAGTGCTCACTAAACATAGCAATTCATTTCGATGCAGTTGGGCAGTGATGACAACATAGCAATTTTTATACCTGAACCACCTTGTGAAAAACGCGCTTTTGTGGTAGTTTATGACCTCAAATATTGGCTGTGTATCAATCACCTGGGGACAAAGCTCACTAGCGATTAGCCAATTCATGGATACCAAATGAAATGGGTTTATGAGACTCAACTTAGTCGTGTCGTGCAACTTACGTTAAGTCGCGCACATGTCAAATATATAAGATATTATATTGTTAAAGGCCTTTCTTTCAACTGTAATCGGGAACTGTTTGATTGAAACAGCTAACATACATACGTTCAAATTTTGAATTTGTTTTAAATGTGCTCTAGACACTTAAAAGAAACAAACCATTTACTCGATGGTTCCAGCCCGTGCTCTTATAAGACTACCAGTACAAAGCTAGCTTAAGTTGTGGACTCATGCAACAGGTAATGTGACTTTATGCCAAAGCGAATCCACAAACAGTGAACCTGATAGCACAGGTGATTATATTTTGCTTCTTGCATCAAACAGCTAATATATATATAATTCAGATTTTTACATAATTCAGATTTTGACATAATAAGATTGTACACAAACAAAATGTACTGAATTTTTGCTTGCAACCGAGGCGAATCCATTACAGGTGCGCGCATACCACTTCGCTTCAACATTTTTTTACGATTTTATCCTCTGAGTTGTCAAAGCTGATAGCAAACGACAACAAAACTTATGACGTCTCGAGTGAAAATTTTGAAGCGAATTGAATTGCGACCAACCAAGGCGAATCCATTACATGTGCCCGCATACCAATTCGCTTCAACATTTTTCCATGATATTTATCTTCTGAGTTGTCAAAGCTGATAGCAAACGACAACAAAACGTATGACGTCTCGAGAGAAAATGTTGAAGCGAATTGAATTGCGACCACCTGTACTTGATTCGCCTTTCATGCAACTACCCAAGGCGAACCAAGTATAGGTGGTCGCAATTCAATTCGCTTCAACATTTTCTCTCGAGACGTCACAAGTTTTATTGCCGTTTTCTATCGGCTTTGACAACTCAGAAGATAAAATTGTGGAAAAATGCTGAAGCGAATTGGTATACTGGCACCTTTCGCCTTGACCAAAGCGAATCCATTACAGGTGCCCGCATTCCAATTCGCTTCAGCATTTTTCCAGGATTTTATCTTCTGAGTTGTCAAAGCCGATAGAAAACCACAACAAAACTTGTGACGTCTCGAGAGAAAATGTTGAAGCGAATTGAATTGCGACCACCTGTACTTGGTTCGCCTTGGCCTTGACCGAGTAAGATACCAATTCGCTGTCAAGGCGAATTCAAACAAGTTGAGCTTGGTAGCACAGTTGGTTATATTTTTGCTTCTTGCATCAAATAGCTTTTCCGTGTACAAAAACATGGACGAATTAATACCGTTGTTCTGGTGTCGTCATGTTTAAGTTAATAGCTGGTGCAGACGTCGAGCAAAGCGATTTTTGCTATACACTTTTGATGTATTATTTCTGCTTTAAGCAATAAGAAAATAAAAAAACTATTAACACAAAAACAACAACATTTTGCAAACAGAAAGAAAAAAACAGTAAGAGCTATTTGATGCAAGAAGCAAAATATAATCACCTGTGCTACCCCGTTCACCCTGTATGAATTTGCTTTACTCAGCTGGCTTAAATTCGCCAGATATTTACCAATTCAAGTTTTGTGTTCTTTACACAGTTTTTTATTCTAGTATATCATTGAGTTAAATATAGTTGGCAACGCTGTACTATAAAAAAGTTATCACTAAAATTGAAGAAAATCGTGTTGGAGTTTTCAGAAATTAAAGATTATTTAAGTGTATTCATATATACAAAGGTAAATATAAATCGAGAATGATAAGTTTGATGTCGTGTTTTATGTGCATGTATTACTTTTAGGAAAAAAGAGGCAACAATAATGGCAGAAGACTTTGATGTGGAAGCCATGCTGGAAGCACCATATATAAAAGGTGTAAGTATATACATAGATATGTACAGTTCAATGAAATTAATCTTATGTACAAATTTACATACATATGTATGTGTATAGATATCAATAACTATCTATATATGTATGTATGTATGGATATCGAAATATGTAAATAACTACGTACTTATGTATGTATGTTACATTTATTATTGTTATTTAAACTTACAATGTTTAGTATATTTTAGATTTACAGCACATCTGTTGGTATTATAATACACGTTTTTGTAAACATACATTTTTCTTGCATTTATGCCCCTACAAAAGATGAAAGGTTAAAAAATTTAATATATATATGTACAGCCATATGCAATTTGAGACGTTCTTTAAAATCGATATTTTTCCCGTTTTGTAATATTTTGCCAAAAATTTGTTTCTTAATTTACTTCTTGGCAGTAACAAAGAATGAGATATATGTACCAACATTCTTCTGTATGCATTACTTGAAAGATGCTTTGGAAACAAAAGGCGTAATATCTTGAAAAAGAAAGTGGTGGTAATCTATCATCTTCGAATAGCACGAAAAGTCCAAAATCGACTTGTTGACAGATTATGATGCATCGTGTCAAGTTGCACATTGCTGCAAAATTTCAATATCCTAAATCTAAAACAACCCTTTCGACTTTTTAAACTTTTCTATTGTCACTCAATCTAAAATTCTAATAAATCTTTGTGACCTGTTCATAGAAATGCAAGTGATTAACAGGAAAAAAAGTAGAAGATACCACTGTTAAAAAAATTTGGAATATGTTCCTATGAGAGAGCTTTTTGCTTTTGTAAAATGTATGTATATGTTGCGACTATCGGTATGTAATTTTATTTTCGTAGCTTACGTACAGATACAAATGCATAGGTGCTTAGGCACATTCCTACTGGGCGCGCCAAACTAAAGTGTAATGAATTATTATAACATTACTATTGTATTTTGGTCATAAAATATAATCAACAAAAACAAAAGTTGTTAAAGGGTTCAATTTCAATCTCAGATTTTTTTTTTTTAATAAAAAAAGTAAAATTTTGTAGCTAGTTGAGCAACCGGTTGTTTCGAAGTCGCAACACCTCTCAAAAGCATCCCTATAAATTTCGAACGTACAAAATTTCACAAGCAGTAGTGCTAAAATTGTGACACTTTACACTAAACACGTGATGCGTTCTTGAAACAGCCTGTTGTCCACGTGGCTATGAGAATTTACTTTTCTATCGACCGATCATCGAGGCCCTGAAGCCTCTTAGTAATTAAGAATTTTGTATAAATAAAATGTATTACATCGCAGCTCAATACAAAATCTATCGGTATTCATAAAAATTGAAATGCTGCTGAGATACGTGTTACAACAATTTTTTCATATTGTTTAAAACGTTTGTTGTAAAACGTTTCCCAGCAACATTTTAATGTTTATGATTACCGGCGTTAACATATAAATGCTGAAAACAAAAGCTATTTTTATTTTGCTCACCGTAACTCTTATGACTTTTATCAAACAAATCAAGAAATAAGAGTTATTTTTGATTTTTATATTTTTAGATAGAAAATAAGAGTTAAGGTGAAGTTACATGGCCCGCTTTAGACGCGTCCACGCTTTTCATGCTTTTTATACGTTTTATGCGTTCTATGCGTTTCATACTACAAGTTACATACAACGCTTCATACGCGCCATATTTTGTTGTTTTGATCAGCTGTTGTGCAAATATTTTTAGCATACAAAACAAATATTAACAAAATGGAAAGTGAAATTGAAATTTTAAAAGAATTTATGGACTTTATAGAGTTCATAAACATTGTTATTTGTGCGATAAGAGCTTACGAAAAGCTCCAAAATTGTACATATGTATGTATATACATACCTGTTAATTAAGCTCCTTACTTATTGCACTCCATGCAGCTGCTCTTTTATTTTTGTCAGCAAGGTTTTATTATATAAAAGCTCGTGGTTTTTAACTGCATTTATTAGCTTCTCTTTCATATCGCTTGTTTTAATAAATTGAAAATATTTGTAAACATCATGATACAATTAACAAGGTAGCCTTTTCGCTACAATAAGAACAACTTCAATAAAAATAACATGCATTTTGTTTTTGTACAACTTATGCAAACTGTCAAAAAGACGCCACTTCTACATTTACAGAAGAGAGATGCACTGAGCTTACGCGGATTAGCTATCTCGTTTTGGCTGCCTTTCATCTCTGCAATCTCTTGACAACCTAAAGTAGTCAGATGATTAACGGTTTAGCTGACGAGGCTACCTTGTTAATTGTATCATGGTAAACATAACAGTGATGATACTCAGTACGCAAACGCAATCGATAAATCGAATCCAAATTTCGTTAATGAAAAAAGTGTTGAAAAAAACAATTACAATTTGGTTTATTCGTAAAAATGTTTATAAAATTTGTAACAAAACTTTTCTTTTTTATTAAAAATGTTTTTTTTTGCAAAAGATTTTATAAATTATTTTACGATATAAAAGGTATTTATCGATAACGTTGAGAGTAGGCACATCATTGGTTATTATAAACAGCTGACATTTTCTCATGACGCTTGTGACGCATATAAAAGTAGAAAGTAGGTCTACTTTATGCGTTCTACGCGTCTTCGCGTTCTATGCTTTGTGCTCTGTAACTTGTCACATACAAATGCACTAATCCTACTTTTTTGACAACCGCGTGAAAAGCGTCGACGCGTAGAAAGCGTACTGTGTAACTTCAGCTTTAAAGCCACTACTGCTTTATCAAAAGAATGCTAGCTTCACGTACATAATTTGTTCTGTTAACACAGCTCTACTAAATGTCAAATTATATGTTTGTATTGGTTGAGTGAGTGACTTTATATTTCATTACGCGATCATAAAAATCCAAAAGAATTCCACGCGGAATTTTTTCTGATCGATGTGCAGATAAAAGGGCTGGAAATCAGCCATTTTTAGCTGAGTTATCTTGCCAATCTAAAGCGGTGACCACACCAAAAAGAATTTTAACGCATAAGTATTTAGTTTTTAATAAAGTCACAAGACCATTTAAATTGAATTAAAATTGAAATAAAGAAATTGTAAATAAATTAGACTTGAGCGTTTATAATCTATAGTGGAAGCCACCTGGGCAAATACCTCGCCAACAATTTTTATATTTTTTAAATGAAAAATGAAAGTTATTTTTGATTTTTATATTTTTATATTAATAATAAAAATCAATTCAAAATTCGTAACAAATTCGCGGTAATATGTCCGCAAAGCTTATTTTGAAATAGACAATTACAAAGAAAAGCGTTTCGATACTTCTGCTAATTTATTAGCATATTGGGAGAGCAAAAAATTTGTGTTTCCATGGCTTCGAAAATTAGCTTTAATTGTTCATTCTGTACCTGCCACTCAATTCAATGTGTAGAAAGGTAATTTTCAGCACTCAGATTAATATTGGGAGATTTGAGATATAATTTATCTGAGGAACATTTAAAATCAATTATGATGGTAAAATTGAACACCTGAAAACGACCTCTTTAACACTGACTTGAATGGCAGCCAAAACTTATAAGCTATTTCTATGCATTCATGTTTTTACAGCTGATAATGGATAAGTCACATAATATATTATATTCATATAGAAATTTTGGATGAAGCAGCATATTATAATACATACGGCATCAACAAATAAATAAGAGTTTTGAATTGATTCTTATTATTGATATAAAAATATAAAAATCAAAAATAACTTTTATTTTTCATATAAAAATAAAAAATTTTAAAATCATGCAATTCGCCTAAAAATCATGATGGTGTAATTAACAGTTTTCTACGATGTATGATTTATTTCTTCAAAAATTGAAAAATAACTTATTTCCGGTCCCTGATGTAAACAACTGGTTAAAAATGGACAAATTAAAGATTAATGGAAGCAAGACAAAATTAATGGAGGTCAATATGAACTCAAACCTTTATATTTTATAAAAATATAAAAATCAAAAATAACTTTTATTTTTCATTTAAAAATATAAAAATCAAAAATAACTTTTATTTTTCATTTAAAAATATAAAAATCAAAAATAACTTTTATTTTTCATTTAAAAATATAAAAATCAAAAATAACTTTTATTTTTCATTTTAAAAATATAAAAATCAAAAATAACTCTTATTTGTGATTGTTAAAATAAAAATCAAAAATTTAAAAATCATGCAATATGTTGGATGCATTTCGCCTAAAAATCATGATGGTGTAATTAAAAGTTTTCTACGATGTTCATTTATGTATGATTTATTTCTTCAAAAATTGAAAAATAACTCTATTTCCGGTCCCTGGTTTATAGAGATATCTTAACGTTTTCATATGGTACAATTACCGCTATAATCTAATTTATTGTTTCCAGTAGTTTTCTATTAAACGTGTGGTTATTGTTGTTATTTATTTTGCATCCATTTTAGTCTCAAGTAGCGAACGTACAGTTCGAAGTGTAAGAAAACAAACTTCCATTGAAGTTCTTGCATAAAATTGTAATAAAATTTCATAGTAAAGATAAAACTCTGCGTGCAAACGGGTTTATTGTCAAAGGAAGCTATAACACGATCAAGAAAAAAAAATACTAGAAGCTGATGGATGGATGGAGTTTTTAAACAATGCTAAAGTCCGATCAGTGATGTGAAGAAATATCTAAAACAAAAAATGTTTTTAAAATATCGGACGCAATTTCAGCAAAATCAGGTGCTAGCGTTAAGTGCCAGTAAAGTAAGACTAGTTCCTTTGGGAAAATGGAAAAAAAATATATTCTTTTAATAAGAAAAACATTTTCATATCAGAATTTAACCAAAAGTGACTATTAGACAAAATGATAGATTTAGATTTAGATTTATTGAGCCTTAAAATAATACAATGTTGTGTAAATTACATGAAAATTGAAAAAAAAAGAAAACTTAGGACTATAACGTATTATCCTAAAAACATAGTAATGGTATAGATAGTAACAAACTAATTTTAGCAAATAAAGTGAATTACGATTAGTAATATTTAAATTTAAAATGCTCTTGCTCCCGAAGCTCACGTGACACAAAAGAGAGTTTAACTCTATAATTAACTTAAAATTAACTAAAAACTAACTTAAAACTAGCTTAAATAGACTAGTAACTCCAAATTGAAATAATAATAATATTAAGAGAAACAAAACTGCTTAACCGAAAGGCACTAACCTCTATGAGTGCCTGGAGAACTCTTTCAAGTAAAAGGGAGGGCGCAAATTAATATTCAAATTAAAATTTGGAGTAATTTCATTTATAAGACCAACTGGTGATAAGTAATTTGTATTTGACCAACTAAAGTTAATCTGCTCGTTAAAAGCATTTCTTATTATGTCATTCTCGTGAAGGGAAAGTCTAGCTATAAATTTTTTTAAAATATCACAGACGTAAAGTCCAACAGGAGTAACTTTTGCTTTATTATAAATAAATCGATTTGAATATCTCTTACTAATTGATTCAAAATTTTTCCCTACACAACATCTTAATACCTTTCTCTCAAAAATTTCCATTTCTTTTATAAAAGAAGGTGAAACATTAAACCAAATAGGAAGAGCGTAAAGCAAAACTGGCCTCAAGCAAGTCTTGTACTATAATAATTTAGTCTTGCACGGTAAATTTTTATTACATAAAACTCTTGAAAAGTAACCCGACATTTTATAAGCCTTTCTTAACACAGCTCTCCCATGTTCATTAAATTTTAAAAGTTTATTGAATGTGATACCTAAATACTTAATTTTATTCCCCAATGGAATCTCAAAATCATCAATTAGTAATCTAAGTCTTTTGCTCTCAGGCACAACAAAGCTTCTGCATTTTCCAGAAGCATTTCGATTGCAGATTGCTTCACATTTAGAAGCATCCCACCCCATCATAATAATATTTAACCTCTCTCAAATGGTCAGATACTTGACTTAGAGCTGTAAGCGGTGACTCATTATGTGCGTAAAGAAGTGCGTCATCAGCATAAAGTAATCCAATAGAATTGTCTGTCCTATGAGGAAAATCATTCATGAAAATATTATATAATTGCGGAGCTAAAATCGAACCTTGAGGAATCCCACATTTAACTTCTCCAAAATTTAATAGATTATCCTTAAAACTAATGCAAAATCTTTTTTCCGTAAAAAAGCTTTTGAGTAATTTAATAATATATGGACTAAAACCAATTTGTATCATTTTATATAAAATACTATTATGATCTGCGTGATCAAAAGCTTTTTCCACATCCAAGGATATTGCCACTGTACAATAACGCCTCCGAAGGTTGCCCACAATATCATTCTGAAATGCATCAATAGTTGAATGACTATTATTAAACCCAAACTGAAGATTGTGTATGTAATTTCTATTAATCCCATTTTCAATTTTTTTACGAGTTATCTTCTCAAAAAGTTTCCCTATATTAGACAGCAAGGAAATTGGGCGCAAATTGTTAATGTTGTAGTCGTTTGCTTTTTTTTTTTTTTAATAGGAATTATCTTCGAAACTTTCCATTTACAAGGGAAGTAGCAATTATTTAGGCAATTGTTAAAAATTATGGTCAGATATTCAAAAGCTTTCATTGGAAGTTTCTTAATGACGTAATTTGAAATATTATATGTATAGTCCATAAGATCTTTTATTGTTAATATTCTGCATAATACCTTCTACTTCGTCCAAAGTTACAAGCTCTGTAAGATTTGTACTATTAACGGCAGTTGAATATTCGTTAAATGAATATCTAGAGCCGGCGGCATTAGAAATTACAGAGTTAATCATATCCTCCATATCGGAAGTGTATCCACTGGGCACAGACCCTCTATAAATTTCTGAAAAGTGATCGCTTAACTTCTCCAGAACTTGTGGAACATCCTCTACCATTTCATTATTAATAGAGATTTTATCTAATTTTTTGTTATTCCTGTAACCTAAAATATTATATATTTGTTTATGTGCTTTCGGTCCAGGTCCAGACAAAATGATATAAAAATAGAGATATTTCTCTCTGCAGATAATTAATTTTCAGCGACAAAAGTATTAAATTATTTACTCTGGGTGCAAATGATTTCAAATCAATTTCTTTGCCGTCTTATAGAATAATTCGTTTACGACTTATGCCCTTCCCTGCAAGAAGGGCATAAGTCGGTCATATGATGGATCATATGGCGGACACTGCTGATGGATTCATACATCAGGGTTTCTATAATTTTCTTAAGGGCAAAATGAAAACAACTGATGTAAACATTCGTGTACGTGTGAGTTATTTTTTTAACCAGGGTTACCACCTCAGCAAAGCGATCATTCGAAATCTTTTTTTCAAAATGCCCACAAAATTACATGCAATGCTATTTGTTTCTTTATTACTAATTAAAAAAAAGAGTTTTTTCGAAAAATTAAAAAAAAAAGAAATGCGGTCGGGGGACCCCCTTTAGGAACGAAGTTCCTTACGTTTTTTCTTCATCTTCGAATGTAATGCAAGGTGAAATCTGTATGTTTTATTTTGTGTTGTTTTTGAAATTTTATGATTCTTTAAATTTTTGGAACGTTTTATTTTTTACTCTGTTACAAAACGAAGAAAAGCAACTGTTGGCCAATTTTTTAATATTGCTGTTTTTTGTTGTGACATACTTTACTTTAGCGACATCTATCAACTGATAGTGTCCGTTTTCGCAACTAATTAATACTTATTGGTAGGTGACTCCGCTGCTGTCAGCGGAGACACCGCCCATCATACACAATTGTTTGTCGACAGATACACTAATACATATAAACAACTCACACGCTTTCGTGACGATTTCTACTAATTTCCACTACCAGCAAGCCGCGTTAAGGAACTACGTTCCAAAAAAACTATACAAGGAGAGCAGAATAAATTATTTCAGACATATTTAGATAAAATTAACAGAAATACACGGAGCGCACAACAAGCCTATACTGGCTTAGGTGTATGTCGCAAGACATGGGCAAGCAAACCCCTCCAATCAACCTAACCTAACCTAAGAGAAATACAGTAGTCAGTAGCAGTTTTTAACAATAGAAAACTGAATTATATGGAAAAAACATCCACAGCACTATATGTTTTCAAAGAAAACAAACCAAATGAATCTATAAAAAAAACATTAATGCATAAACGTAGTTCCAAATGAAATTACCAAACTAATACGGGAAAATCAAAATATTGAAAAAAAATCATTGTAATGGCAACGCTGAAAGCTATAAAATTGCTTTGCATGTATTAGTAAATAAGCTGTTACTGGGTTAGTTTCCATCAGCCATTTCTTGCAGGGCTTATTATGAACAACATTCAATCTTTGATATTCGCTGAGTATCGAAGATCGATCAACGCATAAAAAAATTGGTATTATGAGTTTGTCAACGAATTTTTTTTATCGAATATAATTTTGCTTTCCATAGAGTAGAAGACATACGTATTCCCTATTTTGTTTAGTTTTGAGTCCCTAAATACTAATTTTAAACTAATGTCGCAATGTTATGCTATTCTAAGGCAGTAAGTATGAAACAAGAGCTGGAGAATCAGGTTTCATTGATAGAGGAGAAGCCTCAATTTTGCACAGGCATTTGCAGAAAAGTTTGTTGAACACACGTATGCATGTGCCCAAATACATTTGTTTTACTTAAGTTTTATTGTACATGTGCTGAAATCCATTTCCAAGGCGTTCAATATATTTTTTCAATTCCACTAAACGTACATACGTTCATCATAAATGTATTCATTTAAATAAATTTGCAAACAAATAACTTTTAATAGTCATTTAGGCTCAGTTGCTAAAATGTAACTATTTTAAATAATATATGTATATCACAATATTTATATTTATTTATAAATTCAGGTCCAAAAATGAACCTTTTCAAAAAATGTTTGTTGTATTTTTCAGCTGTCTATATGCCGACGACATTTCGTTGATGCCAATCAACTTATCAGTAGACTTGAAAAATTCTTAAAAGTTTGTTTGAAACTTAACTACTTATTCCATAATTCCCATGAACAGAATGAGAATCAGAAATGTTCAAACAAACCTTCAACACAACAAACATTTCTTTTTTCGTTTTGCAACACTTCTACTTTTCTTTGCAACCTTCTATACAACGAGTCATCCATCATTGGTTACTACGATTTGTATTTTTGAAAGTATCAAAAAGTAAAAGTTTTTGAATATTCAAATATGAATATTCATTGTGTTCATGGGAATTATGGAATAAGTAGTTAAGTTTCAAACAAACTTTTAAGAATTTTTCAAGTCTACTGATATAGGCATATAGACAGCTGAAAAATACAACAAACATTTTTTGAAAAGGTTCATTTTTGGACCTGAATTAATACATTTCAATTGGCTCTTAAAGCAAATAAATAATTAAGTTCATATTTGTATATATATTTATATTTATTTAGCGCTTATTCATCGAACTGCCTGTTCCTCAATGTCAAAGTCGTGCGATTGTTCGCTTTCTAAGCGAAAGAAAATTGTTTTGGGTTCCTCTATGACGTTCTTTTATTCGAGCGATGACTCGATTGACGACAAGTCGAAAAGACTCGAAGTGTTTTCATACAAAATCCGATTCCTCTATTTCGATCGTGTCGTCAGCACTGCAACCACAAATGTCAAAATCAAGCGCTTGCTATTTTGCTATCGAGGGGGAGTTTTTATAGAAAAAATTTTATTATTTTCAAAAAAAAAAAAGCTGGGAAATAAAACCAGAAAATCCACATATTTTTTATTTTATTTAGTAAATCTATTAAACAATTATCATCTGTTTGTATTTAGTTTTCCTAAACAGTTCACTTGTTCGCTGGATGGAAGAAAATCCTTAGTTTGTCAGAGGAATAGTTTGCGAGTCGAGTTCAGTGTGTCAAAGTGCTTATTAAATGTGTATGCAAAAAAATAATTTAAAATTTTAAAACAACACAAAAACTATTTTCACACTTTCAAAATGTTCCCTTTTTTTTGCGATTTTACTGAAATTTTAATTTTATTGAACTATGATAATTTTACATATGTACATTTATATTGAATTACCTTTCCAGGCTCACGTTCAACCCTTGGTGGTTGGTCACTTTTTTTTTTACCAATTTTTTACCGTCTATATGCCGCCGACATTTCGTTGATGCTAATCAACTCATCAGTAGACTCGAAAAATTGTTAAAAGAATATTTGAAATCAATTACTTATTTCATAATTCCCATGAACAAACTGCGAATCAGAAATGTTCAAACAAACCTTTAATCCAGAAAACAACACTTGCTTTTCTTAACAACTTCTATACAACGAGTTACCATTGGCTACTACGGTTTGTAATTTTGAACGGAAGTAATTATGGAGTAAAGCCTGCAGTACATGGCATGTAAAAGCCACATGCGAATGTGGCTTTTTTTTTTGATATTACATGAAATGTAGTTTTGTCCCGAAATTGAAATGTGGCAAATGTAGATGAAGCGTAGACATATGCAATGGCAGCGCATGTGTACATTTTTGAATGGCTACATGTTTATTATCAGTACACGATATATGTATAACATATGTGTACATTTCACATATCAACATGCACATGTTTTCGTAAAATATGTTTGTCAGTTTTTCAAAATGTCGAAGAGAAACTGGGATGCTATTGCCATTTTGGCCATAGATATTGCAAATAGATGTATAGGGCAATACAAAACGCATAGAACTACATAAAATTAACATATTCAATATTTTCATAAATTAGAAATAAATTGTATACAGCTAATTCAAATATCAGTGCTGCCACTGTTAAAAAAAATTTGTTAGCAAATTTTTATCAGAAAACTACCAAAGTCCGTTTCACCGGCGAAAAATTCTCTAGAGAAGAATTAAAGTTCAGTGCATAAATGTTTATTTCAAGCGAATTCACAAAGAAAAATTCTTTTAAACACAATTTGCCTTACAATAATAGCTTAATTATTTTCACATATTAATATTATGAATATGTGTATGCTTGTGTATTAAGTTTGTTAAACAAAAACACGTTTTTAGCAACGTCAACCAAATACAATAAGTCCACCATAAAAACTTGGTAAGAATAAAAACTTAATTCCCTTTATTTGTTCAGTTTTGTGCTATTTACAATATGGAAAAAAATAATTCAAACAGAGACTATAGATTTTATAAATTTATTATCTTTGCTTTAAAGTTTGCTAAATTCAGATCTTTCGCGTTTGTACTGTGTATTCCTGCAAATTGTAACACACCTCTGACAGTTCAACTGCTAGAAGCAGCAGTATTCGTGCGTTCGATTGTAGTTTTTTAGAAATTATAAAAACAAAGTTGCAGAAGAATATACATATGTATGTGGTAATAACGTAAAACTAGCAAATTTTATTTCAAAGACGGATTTTGTGATTACATTTAGATTTTTTTTTTTTTTTGTCCTGAAACGGTATACCGGTGCAGAGGTAACGGGATATTTTAGTAATTTTATCTTATAGCGTAAACGATATGGGTAAAATTTTAAGGGCATTTTTATGATACCATTTGCCAATCACTTTTGAGCATTTTGAACGTGTATATCCCGCCTAAAAGTTTTTCCCCTCATAAAATGAATGATATTGATGTATGTATGTATATTGGTAACGCTGCAATGACTACATGCGAATGAAAAATGTTGTGTCAAAAATTATTGCTGCTACATGTTTGTGACGGCTACATGCGCATGTACAAATTTCAAAATTCATGTGTACCAAGGAAGTACACGGCATGTGAAAAGTACACATATGCGCATGTGTTTACAAAGCTACATGCGCACACATGTGAATGTGTACTGCATGTGATTGTCACAAAAATTGGTAGTACACGACATGTTGCAAATGTAGCTTCATGGTGACGTCAAAACTATGTCAGAGCTACATGCGAATGTGGCTTTTTACATGCCATGTACTATAGGCTTAAGTAGTTAAGATTCAAACATTCTTTTAAGAATTCTTCGAGTCTACTGATGAGTTGATGAGCATTAATGAAATTTCGGCGGCATATAGACGGCTGAAAAAGAGAGAAAACGTTAAGGTATATTTTTATACCTAAAATAATATGTATGTACATTTCAATTGGCTCTTAAAGCAAATAAATAAGTTCAACTTCTTATGTACATATTTATTGATTAATATGTTTATCTGTATTTAAACTAATAATTGTTGTTGCCTACATGTTTGTATATGAATTATGTCGGTAGCCTGCCAACTGTATATGGCAGGTATTTTATGAATAAATAAAAGTAAACTCGATTTATTTGGACAGAACGTCGCCATATAAAAATATTGGGTAGTATTATTGATTCCGCATCGGAACGGAAAAAACCGTTCGATATGAAAATTGCAGTTATTCATTCCTGCGATATATGCCTTATTTCTTCGCGGAAGTAGGATGTGACTGGGGTACATGTCATGGCTGTTTCGCTCATTAGCACTCAAACTGCTTCGAACTCAGGCCATGACTAATTCTATGTACAAAAATCAATTTTACGTTGGTGAGGGCATATAAAATGAAGAGCTCAGCTGGTAGGATTAAAAAACAGTATGCAATTAGTCATTGGCCTGGGTTTGAAGCAAAATAGATATGTATGTATCAAGTAGTCACTTTTAAATGTTTCAAGAATTAACTGGTCTCTGCGCCTTCTTTCACTAGCGAGTACAAAAGTTGCATGCCTTTTGTTGAACCGTTCTTGCAATATTTCGTGTTTTTTGTTTCTCCATTATTATTTTAGTAATCACGTCTTTTTCTGAACATATGTTGTGCTTAACAGTGTTACCAATTAGTTACATTTTTACCATCTGGCTTCACTAAAAAATACAAATTTTCTGCATTCACATTGACGCATAAACAGTGAGTTATTTATTTGTGAATAGGCTACGTATAAACGTAGTAAGTATTACGATACGTTTCTCCAACCACCGGCATCTTTTATTTGTGGTTCGGTACCATTTAATGTTTGCACCAAATCTTCTCAAAATTTTGGTTTGTCTGCTGAAGTGCTTTGGGTAAAACAACAGGCAATGTCTGGATGTTTATTATTATTAGATATTATTTTTTCTTTCATTAAGTCCACCATTGCTTCGATTGCACTGGTTGTGTATTTTTCTTTATTCCCATGTAAAAATAGTTTTAAAAACAAAACAAATTTGTAATAAATACACAATTAAGTGCTGCCAGATTGTTGGCTTTGTTAGCGAGGTTGCGGTTGCGCCGGCTGTGGCTCGTCGGACGGGGAATCACAAAAACAACCTGAGTGATCGACAGTCTCCTACACCGCCACACAAACTATGCCGGCTGCGACTTCCCTCCCTCTGAAATACAATTAGGGGTTCAGTGTCTCTCAATTCTTTTGAGAAACCCTGCCTTATACCGCTCAAGTTGCCCCTCTACTCACCATCCCATAACTACACCAAATTTATTCCATTAGGAACAATTAAATAACAATAAAGATTCCTTTCTAAATGCATCAAGAAAGTTGTAAACTTATTTACAAAAAAAAAAAAAAAGAAACAAATTAAATTCGAAAATGACATCTTGTAAAAATGCTGAATAGCAGCGGTTTAACAGAAGAATGGTAGTATGGAAAAGCTAGTTAGTTTGATTCACCGAGCACTAGGAGCTATAATAAAAAAAAAACAAAACGAAGTGGCAAATTACTAAAAGTACGGTCACATGCACAAGAGCAGGGCTGGGCAGTATTTGAAATACGTATTTAAAATACAAATACGTATTTTGTACTTGTATTTTAAATACGTCTCACGAATGTATTTTGTATTTTAAATACTAACCGCTTGAGTATTTTGTGTTTCAAATACTTGTGCTCCCAAAATACATTTTCAATTCATTATAGAAAATATGCATACATCAACTAAAAGCGCAAAACTTTGTTATGGTTTTATTTCAAAAAAATTGCAATGTCCTGGAGATGTGGTTTCAACAAGACGGCGCAACATGTCACACAGCTCGTGCCACAATCGATTTATTGAAAGACACGTTTGGTGACCGACCGCCTAATTTCACGTTTCGGACCTGTGAATTGGCCTCCAAGATCTTGTGATTTAACACCGCTAGACTACTTTCTGTGGGTCTATGTAAAGTCATTGGTCTATGCGGATAAGCCACAAACCCTTGACCATTTGGAAGACAACATTCGTCGGGTTATTGCCGATATATGGCCGGCCACAAATGAAAAAGTCATCGAAAATTGGACCTCCAGATTGGACTACATCCACGCCATCCGTAATGTAATGCCACAAGATTATCTTTCGGGTAATAAAATTCATGTCCTTCGCATAATCTATCGTTGTTTTATTGCAACTTAAAGTTCTATACATCGAAAAAAAACACCCTTTACAATTGTCACATCCCAAGAAAACCAATTTGTGTAGCACCCACAAGGCACTTAACAACATGGGCAACCATAAATGTTGTGAAGGCGTACCAATGCAAAGCGTGACCGGCAAATACTGGAATGAATTAAGATCGTTATGTACAGACATATGTACATACATAACATACAACTGCAACAAGTATGATCGAGCCAACATATTTACTAAAGTTGAATTTAAGACACAACTCAAACAAGTATTATATGAATTTTATGCTTGTTTGCTTTTTGTGCCGCAACAAGTGTAACTTCTTTTGCAACATTTTACTCGAACTGATTTGTATAGAACCAAAATGTGTTTTTTGTACGCAGTTTGCGTTTCGCAAAATTGTTTTGTGCATATGATTTGATCGCAATTAAATCAAAAACAACCGAGCCACTTACATATATGCCCATAAGTGGTTCGCTGTTCTTCGGAAATAAGTTCTGGGCACTGTTCCATTTTAAACTTTAAAGAAGTTCACTGTTATATAATATTATCCCCCTAATTCATAAAAATTTCTTATTTCAGCTTATAAGCTGTTAATAGTTATCATACACTAACAGTGTTATAAGCAACTCATAAGAAATTCAATTCATAAACACATTATATACGTGAAATAACTAATAAACTCTTTTATTAATTTTGTACTTTATTGTTGGCAATACCATGCAATGTTCACTCTTATTTTGTGCCCAGTGCTGCATATACATATGAGATGTATGTAAGAAACTGATTGTCTGAGTAGCTTCGAAAAATGCAAAATATTATTTACTTATATAACATAATTTTGTTCGAATATGAAATAATTTATTGGTTTACATATTTTTATTACGAAAAATATATACATACATACAAGACTTCGAATCGTAAAAAATTTGTTTCTAAACACATTTGTTTAACGACTGGTACCAAAAGTAGTCGACTACTTACTCTCTAGCATTTGTTTGTGTAGCACTATAATTATTTGCAAATATTTTTCATGAAAACATAATGAAAAGCATGATACAATTAACAAGGTAGCCTCGTCAGCTAAACCGTTAATCAACTGACTACTTTAGGTTGTCAAGAGAATGCAGAGATGAAAGGCAGCCAAAACGAGATAGCTGATCCGCGTAAGCTCAGTGCAACTCTCTTCTGTAAATGTAGAAGTGGCGTCTTTTTGACAGTTTGCATAAGTTGTACAAAAACAAAATGCATGTTATTTTTATTGAAGTTGTTCTTATTGTAGCGAAAAGGCTACCTTGTTAGTTGTATCATGATGAAAAGTGGTAAATAATAGCGGTACTCAGCGTTTGGTGCGTTTTTGGTTGCGACTATTTGCATTTGCGATTATATTGCAACTGATATTGAGCACCCTCTTTAACAACTTTGCAAATTTTATTGTACTCCAAACAACAGCTGATAAATTAATACACAATTTTTAATTTTAAACGTTTTATTTTTTTGGTACTTGCTGTTGGCTACATCTCTACAATTTTTTGTTTGCTTTGTTTTAAAATGTCAGCTGTTCGAGTTTCAGTGTTGCAAACGCAATACTCATACGAAAAAAAAGCAACACGTAATTAGCGGTGCGTAAATGCAAAAATATTGCGAGTGCAACCTTGTATATTTTGTTGTTGGTTTGCAAAGAAAAAGCAACGATTTCTTGCATTCGCAAATACAGGCAGGATCGCCACTGTTGTTTGTGCGTAGATATGTATGTGTATGCATGCATGCATACATATGTACATGTCAATTCAAATTTGCAAAAGAGATAGTACTATACATACATATGTATGTACGTCTGTATTTCTTTGTGTATTGTATCGATATAATTCGTCAAAATATTTGTAATTTATATGAAAACTAAAGAAAAATTTGTTTGATAAAAAAATGAGATGATTTTTGCAGGGTTAAAGTGTCTTTATGACTGTACATATATTACTGATTCTTAGAATTTCGTAGAATTTAAAGTACATATGTACATATTTTCGAATTTCATAGTTTAATGTGTAATGATAATTTGGTGTAAGAAACAATGAAATGCAATCATATACACATTCAAGAAGCAAAAAATTTGATAAATAGTGTTAAAATAAAAAATCCTCAACTCAACAATTTTCACTATTAAACGCTTATAGTTGGGTAGAGGCCACAATAAAAATATCCAATTTATAAAATGGTTATAAACAGCATAATAAGCTATAAATCGATTATGAATACGCTTTTCTGGATTTTTGCTCATAAGTTGTTTATAACACTCTTATAATGTGTTTATGAATTAGGCCGTATATATGTAGATAGTTTATTTTAAATATAGTTTGATAACGCCAAGACAAGAAAATAACGAGTAGAGAATTACTTTTACATGTGAATAAACAAAGCACTTATTTCACTAACAACATGTTAGCATTGATACAAAATAAGATACATGCCCTTATAGCCTTTTTACACTGACGTACATCTTACATCTTTCATCAATTTCAATACAGGGCGAAAAATCTACATCTTTCTGCATCAGAAAGATGTAGATTTTTGTAGATCTCATTTCCCTGTTCCATCTTACATCTATCGATTTTTTTTTAGTGCCATCACTAAAAAACTTGCAAAAAAATTGATTGCTTTTGTACCATCACTGGCAAAATAGCATTTCAGAAAATAAACAAAACAAATTTATCATAAAAAATTGAGCGGAACATGTATTTTGTTATAATTTTTAATCAATTATAAATAAATTCATTTTAATTGCAGTGCAAAAGAAAGCTGGCTTTCGCATTGTGTGGTCAATCGATATGGAGAATATGTTGGCTTGAAATTTGTGTCGTTTTTTCTCAAAATTTCAAGTTTCTCCACCAATAATGAAAACTGATGTCGTTTGACTCGAAAGTTTTCTTTAAAAAATTCATCATCATTATTTACTACATCTTTTTCCCAAAATGTTCCATAGCGATTCTAAAAATATATTTATTTTATAATATTTTTACTTACAAACATCCAAACCTCTCGAGGAAGAGTCATACCTATATACATACCTACCAAAAATTCTTCTTCATCATCATCTTCCATGATGGTCCCCAATATTTCAATGCACTGCATTAACATTTAGGTTTGTTCTTGTAAATTAAGAGCTAATCCAATGGTTAATACCTCCTCCAAGTCCATTTGAATTTTTTTTTTCATTTTTCACAAAACTCTTCTTTTTTGACAGCTAAATAAATGAAAGATGTTGTCAATGTAAACGACCGTTTCACATTTTCAACATCTTTCATGCGCTTTTAGCCACACGGTTGTAATATTCATGTTGGCATCAAACATTAAGTGCGTAGAACTGATTGTTTGAAATGAGCCGATGTGTAAACAAGTGTTTTTTGCTTTTGTATAAAAACAATTAGATCATAAAAATCAGAGTGCGTGTTTTTGCATACCCGAAAATTTTGTACTTGTTGCAGATGTCTGAAGCTTAGTTTAGACGATATGTTGAATTTTGTTTAAGTGCCATCATATCGTGTAAACGCAAAATCTTTATCAGCATATGTACTACGTATGTTTAACAACGTTTGCAAGACGAATCAAGTATAGGTGGTCGCAATTCAATTCGCTTCAACATTTTCGTCACAAGTTTTGTTGTCATTTTCTATCGGCTTTGACAACTCAGAAGATAAAATCGTGGAAAAATGTTGAAACGAATTGGTATGCGGGCACCTGTAATGGATTCGCCTTGAACGTTTGCAAACAATTTGTTAACAATACTAACAAATATACAAATGTTGGCAATTTTAGCATATCGTGTGAACAGTATGTTTTTAATCTTTGACTAATTTCCTGCGTATACTAGCTGATATGCCATTTGTTGAAAATGCTGTTTAAGCTTTTCAGCATACATATGTACATATATCTAATTTGTATGCGCATATTTGCCGAATGGCTTTGTTGAGCCGCCGACAATTTTTGTTTATGTAAATATATGTATATCTTCTTCAAAATTTGCAAACGAACACACACATAATGAAATGAAATTCAATGAATTAATTGCCCTCAAATTAAAAAACAATAAATAGCTCAAGGCGAATTCATATCAGGTGGGTGCAAGGGAATTTGCTGCAAAATAAAAAATATACAATATACATATTTCAAAGTGAACAAAAAGCTAGAAGCCAAAATAATCACCTGTGTTTCAAGTCCACCTGATATGAATTCTGCTTGAAATATTTCGAATAATCAACAATGAACGGCTTTGGGATTCGAAAGATAAACTGCAATGAAGAAAACGAATCACCACTGCTTAAGCCCGTATGACACTACATTTTTCTTGCATTGTTCAAATTTTGGAGAACAGTAAAAATATAATGTAATAGTAGAATTTAGTATGTGCAACGCGTTCAGCTATATTAAGATAAATGCAAAACTGTCAACATTTTTGTTGAAGTTATCGATAAAAAATGAGATTATGTCAAAAAAAATGTAAAATTTTTCAACTTAAAATTGACATTTCAAACTTGAATGTTGCTGTGTCAGCGGTTTATAGACAATTTTTGCGATTTAACGCTAGTTTTTTGGAAAATTTGTATTTCCTAGCTCTTTCTTGAAATAAAAAGGATACAACACTTACAAAAAAGGTGCCAGTTTTGTTTACGTTTTGTATATTTGGTTCTTTCTAGCAATTGCTGTTTCTTTCTATCAATTCTATACCAATTAATGAAAGAAAAATGAAGTATCATACGGGCTTTACGGCCGTATGACACTACATTTTTCTTGCATTGTTCAAATTTTGGATAACAGTGCAAATATAATGTAATAGTAGAATTTAGTATGTGCAACGCGTTCAGCTATATTAAGATAAATGCAAAACTGTCAACATTTTTGTTGAAGTTATCGATAAAAAATGAGATTATGTCAAAAAAAAATGTAAAATTTTTCAACTTAAAATTGACATTTCAAACTTGAATGTTGCTGTGTCAGCGGTTTATGGACAATTTTTGCGATTTAACGCTTCTTTTTTGGAAAATTTTTATTTCCTAGCGCTTTCTTGAAATAAAAAGAATACAACACTTACAAAAAAGATGCCAGTTTTGTTTACGTTTTGTATATTTGGTTCTTTCTAGCAATTGCTGTTTCTTTCTATCAATTCTATACCAATTAATGAAAGAAAAATGAAGTATCATACGGGCTTTAGAAAACGTAGGGTCAAAATAAGGCGATCCTTTGCTGCAATACTTTTGCGCATTACTGTGTCTTGTTTCGAAACTATTGGTGACACCAAAGAAAGCAAATTATTAAACTGATGGATATCTATACGTAGAAAATGTTTGTACAGGGATTCTTCTTCCTCTTCTAATTCTTTGTATAATTTTGCACAAAAACCTTCTCCTGCCCGCCGTTCTACCCATTTTCTTTTCCAAACTCGGCTTCTTTTTCCATTTACTTCACTTTCATCACTATCAAAAACAAGGACTGCACAAGCAATAGCAAGCGATATTTCTTCCGAAGACATTTTTTTTTATATTAAAAACATGAATTTTCTGCAATAACGCGTTCTATAAATGGAAAGTAGTATCAAACTTATTTTACAAGCAAATGTTTATACGATTCAGCATATACAGTCGAACGTCCATAACTCGAATCACCATTATCCCAAAAAAAAAAAACTTCGACTTACGGAGACTTCCAGTTACAGAATTTTTTGTTAAAATAGAAAAAAAAAAAGTTTTTGTATCATGTATTTTTATTTAAAATAGCCTCTAATGGAAAACTACATACTTAAGAATATAAAAGAACAAGCATATTTACTCATATACATACATATGTATTTAAAAATTTACAGTTAAGTAAAATATTCTGAAATAAGTGACTGATAGTGCATTATATCTACGCCTTAAACAGGTTATAAGTTGGTTATCGTGATAAACTACTTTGAGAGACTTGTTTATCCATATACATAAATCAAAAACAAGTTTTTAACTAGTTTTTGAGATAAATTGGTTGATAATAAATAGTTTTTGCAAATGCAACTCTATTTTTTATGCTTTCGTCTGGCAAGGCCAGGCGAATTTGACATAGAAAAAGAAAACAATAAAAAGGAAAATAAAACGGAAAAAAATATTTTAAAATTAAATAATTTAAAAACTTCCACAATTCTTTATGTTACTAAAATATATAAAATTTAGGCATGGATGATGAAAATAAGAGGTGCTTCCTTATTTTCCATGCTAAATAATTAATTTTATATTGAGTTTTATTCAATTCGTATGAAAAATACATAAATATTTTCTTCTGCAAAAGCCTCCATATTACTATTTTATTTTTTATATTGAATTTATTGTAAATTGTCAAACAAAATCCAGTAAACTGTCTAAAATGCTAGTGTAAATGGTATAGTTTATGAAACTAGCTTATGATCATAAACTAGTTTACGAATTACTAGTGTAAATATACTATGAGCAAAAATAGCATGTAAAGTATACAAACCAGCTCAAGCAACCAAAGAGAGTAAAACAAAAAACCAAAACTAAAACAAAAAACCAATTTAGCAAGCAAAACTCTTCGAGTTATAGAGTTCATGTGTATGTTTTTTGTTCGAGTTATGGAGAACTGATTCAACATATCGTCTAAACTAAGCTTGATACATATGTATGTTCCTGATGGATTACGACAACAACAAAAATTTATGATTATGCCTATAAACTTCAAATGTGTGGATACTCAGTGAAACTATAAAAAGCTGCTGTACCTTAGACTGTTAGCCATTAGCTTGTTCTGTATTTGAAGAAAACATCCACCCGCCATATTTGTGTTCTTTAAAATTATTCATTTTTATTTTTCGTTTGTATGGTTTATACTCACCCATTTTTTAGGAACTAAAACCCTGGACAGACGACAGCGTTAATGCGCATTAGTAGCCATTTTGCGCATTTAGTCGTGCATTATCTACATTCGAATGTGAATTTAGCTCTGTCATAAATGCACAAAATCAAACTGCATTTATACTAAATTCAGTTACATAATAGACGGCAGCACCGTCGAAATCCGTCAGCTGTTGATATTTTGTTTACTATTGTGAATAGATAAAATGGAATCACAGACAAAAAAGGCAGGCTGTTTTAACTGTTACAACAAATTTAAATTTGTGATTGCTAGTGCACGCACAATTTTTGTATTATGGTGCAGTTTCATGAGAAGAAATTTTAACTTTCTTGAAAATAAATATTCATTTCCTATCAACAGCATACCTGCAAATTTTACACTCTGTTTTTTAAACAGTAACCCCCTAATTCATAAAAATTTATAACAGGCTTATAAGACTGTTATTTGACATATTTGTATGGAAAATCGTGTCAAATAAGAGCTTTATAAACCTGTTATAATTTTTATGAATTAGACATTAAATATTTTAAATGTAAATGTAAATACATATTTGAAATGCGAAAACAAAAAATCAATAGCAAAAAACAACAGCTGTTTTTTAAATGCAGCTAAACAGCTAAATGCAGAAACCGTCGTCTGTCATCGTAAAATTTTAATTCAAATTAGTGAGCTAGCTCTTAATGCAAATTAACTCTGCCGCCTGTCTAGGCTATACGATTACTTGGGAGAACAAGAAATCTGTAAAGAAAAAATATGTACATATATATGTACATATATTTCAACGGCTTGCGATCTTGCCAGATTTGCGTGGAAACATCAACATATCCTGCACTAAGTTTTCCAATTTCAAAACTTGTTGCTCATACTCGTTGCAAAGCATCCTCTCCTTTAAGGAATTGTTTTGTTTACATTTAGAGGGGGGACATGACAATTTCGACATTGACAATGATTGCCAAAAAAATCTTAATGTACGATCAACAAAACCAAGAACAAAAAATGTAATCGATAGACATATGAGCGAAAACTCTTTTTGAAAAAAAAAAACTAACAATTTCAGTATTTCTGAAACTATGATTTTTTGCATAAGAGATTTTATAATTAGTGTAATTTTAAGAATAAAAAAATAAATGAGTGCACATCTTGAATTTCGCGGCCAATTTTAATTATACATCAGCTTTTTTTTTTTTTTTGTTAACAAACATTAAATTTTCAAATACGTTATAAAATATAGAATAATTTTCAAGGGTGAAATGTCTTTGCAGAAAATCTTTAATCCCAATTTGTTGCTAGAGATTGATTCTTTTTGGTCATTCTAAAATATGTAAAGCTGGAGACCTTTTGGTAAGTTTTGAATGTGCCAGAAAAACGCCTAAACTATATATAAATACTTTGTACCAAAGCATTTCTATATAAGCAAATATATTGAATATTCTTTATCTGATATTTGATTCGTAAAAAATTAAAAACAAACAAAAAATCCTTTAAATACATTCAAACTGAACCTGAACTAAATTTCAGATAAATGCACAATATGCGTCTGGGCAGCACTTATGTCTAATGCAGGATATAAAAAGGCAAAACAATTCACAATATCTACTACTACTACTACTACCCTACCATAAATGAAATAACCAAACGCCTACCCATCAACTATCTACAGTTAAAATAAACCAAACGCAAAAACAATGATAAATTAGTAAACAAGCAAAGAACAAAGCAAAATATCTTGCATTCGCCACAGCTCCAGTGGGAGGAGGCGAAGATTTTAATTACATTTTTATTATTGAAACTTTTACAGATTACAGATTACAGATTACAGATTATGTTGAGAATTTTCGTTCGCGCTTGAACAGTAAAATAGAGTAAAATGCAACAAAACAAACTAAAAATTGAACAGATCACCAAAAATGATGGTGTTGTGATGTCCGATTTGTTTATAGCGGGCGTTCACGCACCAGCATTGTTGTACTTAAGATTTGATGATTGATTATTATTTGCATACTTTCAAAGCAATAACTAATTACTTTGATTTACTTTCTCTTGTTTAACAACTTTTTTTTACTACCACAACAACAATCAACAACAAAACATATCCAAAACGATTCAATTCAATTCAAATTTTTATATGTATGTACACATATGTATGCTGCAATGTGTGACGTCGTGGTGTCTTGACGACGTTATAATTTGTTGTTGTAACTTCTTACGACCCCCTAATAGAATTCTGCAATTGGCGGTAGCAGCACCAGTAGCAGCAGCCATATCCAAGGTAATGATAAGCCGGGCAAATCCGACGATAAGAACTCTGCATCGGAAACTAATGGAAGGCGATACAGATCGAGGTATGTGTTCAAGTGTGTAAATTTTGGGCGAAACTAAATTATTTATTTAGGAGCAGATCAGGTTCACGTGGTGAGGACGAGAGGAAAAAATCCAAGTCATCGAACTCAGAACGCGACAGAGACAACAGAGACAGATCGAAAAACAGCCATCACTCAAAAGATTATGGACGTGATCGTGATCGAGAAAGAGAGCGAGAGCGAGACCGTGACCGAGAGCGCAAGAGATCTTCACGTGATAGAGACAGAGATCGTGATCGCGACCGCGAACACCGCTCTAGAGAGCAACGTGTAAGGAGCCGCTCGCGTGAAAATCGTCGTAGTAAATCAAAAGAACGTAAAAGGAGCACTTCACGATCTGTGCGCCCTCGTGACTCTAGGCGTAGTCGTTCGAAGGAACGCCGCTCCAGAGAGCGTCTCAGTCCAGTTAAAGAACGTGGTAGCAGTCGATCTCATAGGCAAACGCGCTCCCCAGAAAGAAGGTGAGTTACTTACAGTTCTTTAGTGCCCCCCATTACTCTGTTTCTGTACTAATTTAGAAGTTTGAAATCCCATTTTTCAATTTGTGAGAAAAAAAGGATTTTTTTTATTTCACATTTTTATTGAGACGAGTTATTTATTAAAAAACTACCAAGTAAAGCCACACTTCCAGAAAGATGCACGCGTATGTTGCTTTCATTACACAAACACAAGCGAAAAACAATAAATTTTGACGTTTCATTGTCAAGATTTACAACAAAAAGACATGGAGTGTTGGATTTCATGTAACACCGGTAGTTGCGGTGTTACATGAAATCCAACAACAGCGTAGAAATGCATTGGTAAAAATGAAAAGAATGAAAAACGTTTTTGCTAGAAAAGTACAAACAAAGCCATAAAAATTCATGTTAATGTTGATGTTTAATTTCGTTATAACAATGAAAGGACCAAAAAATTATAGATTGCAGTTTAAATCCATTGCAACTACAAAATACAAAATAAAACTGTTTTGTAATCGAAAAATGGGTAATAATTATGTGTATAGATGTATTTTTATTTATATTTTGTTAATAAATTTTAACAATTAATTGTTTTTTTTTTTATATTTTTGCAAAACATTTTGTATGCACACTTACAAATTTTATAATTTATTCGTAATTTAACTGGTAACATCAACAAGACAACACTTCAGTAGGTGTCGTAAGTTTTTGACAACATCTGATTATGTGTTGTAAGATTTTGACAACACTTGCCACAATAGTTGTAAACCATAATCACTTTTCAAAAAATACATACATAAATGAACAAATGTTGTGAACCATAATCGGGGCCTTAAATAAATTTCAAAAAAATTTGGAACTACAATTTCTTTAATCTGTTCATACAACATTTCGCTGCACAAGTAAAAGTTTCGCAGTTATAAATAAATGTATGAAGAAAAAAAAATTGTTTTTGCCTAAAAACTTGGATTTTTAAAATTTTTAATTCATTAAAAATCCAAAACGGTAAAAAAGTGTCAAGTCCTATTACTTTCACGTACAATCGCATAACCTATGAACCAAATGAGACATAAATCATAAAAATCGATGGACGCGTTTCGCTTTTATTCACAATTAAGTAAAGGTATGAATTTGGAAAAAATATTGAAGACTTTTTTATTGATGCTTTATTTTGCATGAAAATAAACATTCCGATTCATATTGAATCTATTCTTACACAGAAAATATGAGATTTTTATATGTTATCTATGCAAGGGAACAAAACTTAGAACATTTTCAATTATTGCCACTATCCATCCATGATGACGATGCAGACTCAGAACATGAATATGAACATCCTACGAAGAAAATAAGATCATCAGAACCACAAGCGTCAATTTCAACGAGGATGGATGGTGACAATCATTGAAAATGTTCTAAGGTTTGTTTCCAAAAAAAGGAATAAGTCTGTAATTCTCTATGTCCAGACCTGATACAAATAACAAAAAATAAATAAAAAAGTGCCGAACAGGTCTCTTGACGAAATATTTTTATTTAATTTCTCAACGTTTTTCCAATATTTAAAATATATGTATGTATATACATATAGAATTTGTGTTTATTTAACGGAAAAAAAAAGAACTGAATTCGATTATAAAAACAATAATAAAAGAAATGAATTTAATTATAAAAATAATCAGCCCAATCATGAATATTCTCAAGGAATTTTATTCCTAATGAAAATACGTTTCTCGAGAAAAAATTCCTCCAATCATAAATTACCTGAGAAACAAAAAAAAATAAAAGTTGGTAATATCGAAATTTTTTATAGGAAAAAACAAAAAACATGTTTTTAAAATACCTATTTTTGCCTTTTGTCGGACTATTTTTCCCCTTCAATGTGGCTAAAACAGGGAAGGTTAAAAAAAATTTCCTAAGGAATTTATCAACATAATAACAAGAGGAATGGGAAAAGAGAAAAAACTCTCACGGAATTATCATTCATGATTGGGCTGAATAATGAAAGAAATGAATTTAATTTGCTTTCTCATGCTCCGCGGCGCGTCCACTACAAATGTTGTCTTCTACTCAACTCCCGTTGCTGTCAGCTTTGGCTCCCTTCTTGTTCTGAAGATGAGTGTGAGGCAGCGTTGCCAGCTACGGCAAATTAATTTCCACATACATATGTATATATTTTTTTCAATTTTAATATTTATTTTGCAGCAACCGACCAACCAGTGGATCCCCCAGACCCTTCAGACGTGGCCGCACTCCACCAAATGGATTGGGTCTGGATCGTTCACCTCCAGCTGAACTAAGCCCAGAGGAGCGCGATGCGCGTACTGTTTTTTGTATGCAACTTTCTCAACGTGTGCGGGCTCGTGATTTGGAAGAATTCTTTTCTAGTGTTGGCAAGGTCCGGGACGTTCGATTGATAACATGTAATAAAACAAAGCGCTTTAAGGGCATTGCTTATATAGAGTTCAAAGATCCGGAATCAGTAGCACTGGCTCTGGGCTTGTCCGGCCAAAGGCTACTGGGTATACCAATTGTCGTTCAACATACTCAAGCTGAGAAGAACAGAATTGGAAACACAATGCCGACGTTTACACCAAAAAATCACACTGGTCCCATGAGACTGTACGTTGGATCTTTACATTTCAATATTACGGAAGACATGTTGCGCGGCATATTTGAGCCGTTTGGCAAAATTGATTCCATTCAACTCATAATGGATACCGAAACTGGTCGTTCCAAAGGTTACGGTTTCATAACGGTAAATAAATATAAAGTTTATAAAGCAATTGCCCAGTAGAAATATGTACATATGTAAATTCCTTTTTCTTCTCTTCTCTTCTCCCTTAAGTATCATAATGCTGAGGATGCAAAGAAAGCGTTAGAGCAATTGAATGGATTTGAACTTGCAGGTCGTGCCATGAAAGTGGGCAACGTCACAGAAAGACTAGACATGAATACATCGTCGCTTGACACCGACGAAATGGATCGCAGTGGCATTGACTTGGGTGCCACAGGACGTTTGCAATTGATGTTTAAGCTGGCAGAAGGTGCTGGCTTAGCAGTGCCACAAGCAGCGGCCAACGCTTTATTAGCAACTGCCCCACAGCCAGCACCGGTCCAGACACAAACACAAAATCCACCAATCGCCACACAGTGTTTTATGTTGTCAAATATGTTTGATCCACGAACAGAGACCAACCCAACGTGGGACACCGAGATACGTGATGATGTTATAGACGAATGCTCTAAACATGGTGGTCTATTGCACATATTTGTTGACAAAATTTCGCCGACCGGCAACGTTTATGTGAAATGTCCCAGCATTACAACTGCTGTTTTAGCCGTAAATGCATTGCATGGAAGGTGGTTTGCAGGGCGCGTGATTGCTGCAGCCTACGTTCCCTTACTAAACTATCACTCCATGTTTCCCGATGCGATTACTGCTGTCAATGTTCTTACTTCTAACAGAAAAGCAACCGAATAAGTAAAACGAAACGAAAATGTATGTATATCAACTATACGGCATATTTTTCATCATTTGGTACTGGGCATTCACGCAACATGTTCCCATTCCTGATTTTTCTTTATACATCTAAGAATCCTTTATTATCTTATTAAATCTAAATTTTAAAGACAACACCTTTTGTTTTGTAGTAATGTTTTTGTTTTTCATATACAATACACATACACACACACGTATGTATTCATAAAATATAAATGTAATATTTGAAATAAATAATAAAAATGAAAATTTCATTAAATAGAAAAGAAGTGTTTCTGTTACACGATCCCAGTTTTCTACACAACACTTGTTAAAAATCTCTAAAAAGCATTTGTACGAGGTCTGATCAAAATTAAGCGTTATTTTCAAATTGAAAACTAATAATAATATACTCAATACGAATAATTATTTGGTAGTGTTACTGATTCCGCACGAAACGAAAAATTAAAAACTGCAATTATTCATGCCTGTGGTATCGCTTTCCGTGAAGTGAATTTAACGTCTCTCTTTTTATAATTTCAACGTTAGTTTGACAGAAGCTGTTGGCAGAAAAATACATTTCAAGAACAAATTGTGCGTGTAATTTTAGAGGTGGATGTTAATTCATTTATTATCAGTAGCGGTTTTCACACTTCGTATTATATTTAAAATATATTTAAATATAATACAGTTAAACCTCGATTAACCGCCTCGCGCGGGACTAGCACGGATAATCGAAATACACGGTTAATAGAGGTTTTATTAAAACGTATAAAATTTAATTTTTATACAATTGTGTCCACACATTAAAAAGAGGAATCACCGGATTCAAATTAACATAATAAAAAATCATATGAATGCTGCACGGATAATAGAGGTAAAAAACTACAGCACGGATAATAGGGTAAAAGCACGGATAGAAGAGGCAAAAAATCAAAAAGATCTGCATGCCGGTTAAAGCCTATATGACACTACATTTTTCTTGCATTGTTCAAGTTTTGGAGAACAGTGCAAATATAATGTAATAGATGAATTTAGTATGTGCAACGAGTTCAGCTATGTTAAGCTAAATGCAAAACTATCAACATTTTTGTTGAAGTTATCGATAAAAAATCAGATTATGTCAAAAAAAATTTAAAATTTTCCAACTTAAAATTCAGCGGTTTATGGACAATTTTTGCGATTTAACGTTTCTATTTCTGAATATTTTTATTTTCTAGCGCTTTCTTGAAATAAAAAGAATACAACATTTACAAAAAAGATGTCAGTTTTGTTTATGCTTTGTATATTTGGTTCTTTCTAGCAATTGCTGTTTCTTTCTATCAAGTCTATACCAATTAATGAGAGAAAAATTAAGTATCATACGGGCTTAATAGAGGCCCGGTTAATAGAGATTTAACTGTACTTCTAAGTGTGTGCGACTTTTTGCTTGGTATTGTAAAACAGTTGAAACAGCTGACTTCTATTTAGATATTTTACAGCCAAAAGTCTTTTCCATTGTAAATTTAAGAAATGTTTACAATTCACTTTATTATACATATGTAAGCAAAAAATAATGTGGCGCCAAATCTGTCAGCTGTTGCATACTTGTAAATAAATCCACTTACTACATTTGGTAAATCTACTACTGTTTTTGGCATTGCAGAGGTTTTAATTTAGTAAATTAAAAATGTATGAGATTTGTTGTTGCCGAGTTTTAAATTTATCAAGATTTATTAAATTTACAATATCTCCAAGATGTATAATGGTACTTTATGATACGAAGCGTGAAAACCGCAAGTGAATACCGGATGTGGCTCGCGCAGTGTGTGCCGTTGCTCCGTTCTGTTGGAACCACATGTCCTCCACATCTAATACATTCAGTTGCGGCAGAAAAAACCCGGTTAACAAGGCACTACAGCGCGCTGCCATTTGACCAGCGGCGTCCTCAAAAAAAAAAGGCCTCCGATATCTCCTCCAGCGCAGCGACTTTAGAGCGTATGTAACGGCTCCTCGTGCATTAGTTGCGGATTTTCGGTGCCCCAGAAGCGATAGTTTTGCTTGTTCACGTACCCCGCTGAGGTGGAGATGAGCCTTATCGGTTATAGACACGATTATTCCCCGTTCTTGGGGAGTGTATCGCTTGTATGGCTTGTTCACTTGTATTCTACAGCTGCCTTGTTCACAAATTTAAAAACAGATTTGACATTGGCAAAAATAAGAGCATCTTCCAATAGGGTGATTTCTTTTGGCAAACCTGTTAGAAGGCAAAATACAGAACAAATTTCAATGTTTGCCCAAAATATCTGGTAGTGTTTGGTGGCCTTTACTCACTCGCACCTTTCGATTTGAATAAACTTACGATGCTCTCATTTCGAATTGATACCCGCAATTTATGTTTTTTATTTATGTATTTATTTTCATATGGCATAAGCATTTTTTGAAACAAAATATCCCTAAAGAAACACGTGATGTTGTTTATTTATTTTTGTTTTTGTTTTTTAATTTAAAGCATTTTAAAATTTATTCATAAATTTAAACGTAAATAATTCTTATAAAAGAAAATTGTATGCTCCGAAAGTTAAACAAAGTCAAGTCCATATCAACTAAACTATTTATTGTTAAAATATATATGTATGTATGTATATAGACTTGAGAAAGGAAGAGAATTTATTACTGAAAGACAGACACACTACTTTAATTTCACAATCGTTTTTGCATATGGCTACAAACGTTTAATTAAGAAAGAACATTTAGAAATTATGTGTATACTTTATTTTGCATATAATCTTGGATTAGGGATATGAAGTTGTACAAAATGATTAAAATATGTAAATGTTAAAAATGTATTTTAATGTATATTATAATTACGAGTGGGATTATTCGCATGTAACTGAAAGGTCCTGTGTTATTTCTGCCACGGTGACATTATCCTTTATATCCTTAGCAGTAGCAAATTCCTGTTAATGCAGAGAAAAGAACGCCATGTAATACACAAATTACCATTATTGTTGTTGTTATCATTGTTAAAAATGAAAAGAATGAAAGTTTGAAATAGATAAAACAGAACAAAGCGATACAATAAAAAAAAAACAGAATAATAAGCAGATGCAACACAAAAAAAAAACTTTCTATGTAAATTGAATTTTAAAACGACGATTTCATAGCAAATGTTAAAAGAGAACAATTTCAAACGTTTTTGTTTTTTTTTTTTTTTTGTGATTAGTATAAATGACATGTATGTATGTATGCATATGGGGATAGACACCAACAATACAGGTACACATATGTATGTATGTATTTACCCTGAAGGAAACGTAGAGTCAAGTGGCTCCAAGTTGCTACATTTTTCGCCTATATTGGTGAATGTTTTTTTTGGAACGAAGTTCCTTAACGCGGCTTGCTGGTAGTGGAAATTAGTAGAAATCGTCACGAAAGCGTGTGAGCTGTTTATATGTATTGGTGTACTGTCGAAAAGCAATTGTGTATGATTGGCAGTGTCTCCACTGACAGCAGCGGAGACACATACAAATAAATATTAATTAGTTGGAAAACGTTCCAAAAATTTAAGGAATCATAAAATTTCAAAATTTTAAAAACAACACAAAATAAAACATACAGATTTCACCTTGTCTTACATTCAAAGATGAAAAAAAACGTAAGGAACTTCGTTCCTAACGGGGGTCCCCCGACCGCTTTTTTTTTTTTATCAAATTGTCAACAGAGTGTCTCCAGTTTTCTGTTTTATGAACAGTGTTGTTTTATGAAGATTGTTGAAATTTGTAAGCCCACCAAAATCATGAAATAAAAATCGTTTTCATTTGGAACGAAAACATTGAGTCGACAGACAACTTTGTTAATGAGTAGACAAATTTTATTACTTGATTTTTCAATGGAGTTTCTCTACTGACATTTCTTTCAGGGCAGCGACAATGGCTCTTATTCATAATAATTATTTTATTTAGTTTATTAAACTCTTATTTGACAGATTTTCCATACAAATATGTCAAATAAGAGCCTTATAAGGCTGAAATAGTTTTAATGAATTAGGGGTAACAAGAATACCATGGTCGTCATATAGTCGCCACTATATGAACCACCTAGTCACCAGTTCATTCGTCAGTAGTTCATTTGCAATGACAAGCACATGTTGAATGTCAATAGAAAAAATCATTGTATGAGGTATAGTATGTCACTAGTACTGGTGACCATGTCAATAGTAAATCACTACGAGCTTTTCTACTGACATTTCCTTCAGGGTATGTTGTAGATGCCATGCACAGTATGTATTTAATAGCTGTATGCATGTGTGTATGTATGTATGTATATTAGACCGGCTTTTTAGATTTTTGTGTGAAAGTGCAAAAAGGTTTGATTTTATTACCCCTTCAGATAGATAATAGACTGCGGCGAGTAGCCGCAGTCGAGTCGTTGTGCTAATACTGTGATAGATAGCTAAAGCCTTTTTTTAATTTCCATTTTCCTTTCACTACTCTCATATCAAGCAGTCAAAAATGCGTTCAATGCTTTTCACAACAATAGTTGTGATCGCGCACCCCCCACTTTGCACGAAAGCTATTCCCGTACTCACAGTTCGTGCCAGAGAGAGAGAGAGAGAGAGAGAGAGAGAGAGCTTTTGAAAGAGAAATATTCTTGTTTCTAGCACGAAACACACGCACTTTTTTCCTCGTGCTAATTCGAGCAAATAGTTACAACAATCAGCTGTTGCTAAAAGTGAGCAATAACAAAAAAAAATCATCTGAACCAACCAACTTAGCAACAATACCTGCAAAGCACTTTAAATAGTCTAAATCTGTCTGGGAAAACATTTCATTTTTTCCAAAATATATGCCCCAATTTTAGCACAACGGTACCTTCTAGGCCCAAGTGGGCCAGCTGGCGAACCCTGAAACATAACATGTCATAATTTGCATTACAGCATCAAAACATGTCATGTTATTTTTTTGGTATAGAAATGTGATTTTTAGTGTTCCAATACTTTGGTGCTTTTTTTCTGTCTATTATTGAGAGAACTTCATGATCGCTCGCTTTGCCCAAAAAGTACGGGATCAAACTTAATATTTCAAAGTGTCAAAGCAAAAGCGTTTTATGTATATTGAAACAATTTTCTGAGTTTCCGCAATAGTTGTGAAATTTTGATTACCATGAGTAATAAATTGCTTTATTTTGAAAGAGAAAAGAATGATAATTGTGGTTGTTGGGGTTGGTTTTTGCAGCGAAAGTCAGGTGTTTTTGAAAAATTATGCCCTGATGGGCAAAAAATGCAATGCAATTTCCACAATCGACTGCATGCACGCGCCGTTAAATATGTCAATCGTGCTTGGCTTATTTGACTGTCAAAAGCACAATTTAAATTTTAACACCAACAATGAAAACTGTCGTTTTTAAACTACGCCCCAAACACAATAATGGTGAATGATTATTATATTATCCTGTCTTCGGCAGTTAGCGATTATAAATCGATTACCAAGAAGCTAAACATAAACGAGATTACTTTTAGTTCGCAGCAAAAATACGATTCTTATTGGTAGGTAACCAATAAGAGAATTTCCCGCCCCACAAAATCCGCATCACTGGCTGCTGCTAATCATCGAAACCATGACATGCGTTTCAAATCAAATTTATTTTATCAGGATGCACAGTGCATCCTCCCTTCCTCGCTTGTGACAGCAAGTGAGTCCTTTCTTCCGAAACTAATTTTACCCGTGTCTTAATCCTTCGTAAGCGAGAGAGCGAGATAGAGAGAGAGGTGTTACGTTATCATTCGCCTACAAGCCTGCTTCCAGTTAAACCGAATCTTTTCCTGGGTTATTAAAAAAAATTATTAAAAATAATCAAAAAATAATGCCACTACTTTCAAGAATTAATTTTCATTTTTCCTGGTTCTTTGTCATAAATGAATGTGTTTGCTTGCAGTTGTAAAATCTTACTCTAGGAAGATTTTAAGACAAACAGAATAAATTTAACGCAATCTCGTTGTCAATTTCTGCCTGCAGCCGAATATATTTACCGTCTAATTCATAAAAATTCTAACAGGTTTATAAATCTCTTATTTGAGAGATTTTCCATACAAATATGTGAAATAACAGTCTTATGCAGACGTTGACCCGACGACCACTAATCGGTATTAAATTTGCAATAAGTATTGACGTTATGTCAACAGAAGTGTCACAGAATCTCTAAAATCCTCGAAAACTTGCAACAACATTTGTTTCAAACACACAGTTATGCAAATTTTTTTTTTACAAAATTCGTTAAAAATAAAAATTAGAAAAAAGCGCAGACTTTTTTCCTATTATTTTCAATTCGTAACAATTTTGTTTGGGGTTTTCGTCTTCCAAACGTGTTCATACATACATTATTAAATGTGGTACAGATGTTGAAAAGTAAACTTCAAAATCGAGCGATTGCATTACGAGGAAATTGATACGATTTTAATCCTCTACAGAAGTTTTCTCGGAATTGAAATAGTTTTGTGTAACAGGCCTGCTTATATTAGCGGTTTTCACTCTTGATAGTAAACTCGGTTACACATTTGGTTAAAGTAGCAGATTTGATTAAAGTAAACTAGTGTTTACATCACTGCAGCAACAAAATGTACTGAACTTTTATTTACTACGCTGTGATTAAAAAATCAAACAAAAAGCTTTAGTAAACATTGTAAAAAAAATGACTGGGAATCACAGATATTCTGTGCTGTGAATCGTTTTGCCGGCAAAACTTAATTTTGTGTTGAGAAAATAAAAAAATAAGCATTTGCAAAAATCTGTTGTCATCCAATTGTGTCAAAATAAATCAATTGATTTTGGAACCTGATTGAAAATTCCACGTCGATATGGAATAACCGAAATAATATCATCAACCAACTCATCCAATATGTGGTCAACGGTTTCATTTACACTTGTTTCTAAAAACAGAGGGTAGTTTTCATTTGTATCTATTACTTATAATACAGTGCATACCTTGAAATTCGATAATCTCTGCAAATTCTATAGAATCAATTGCATTTTTCACTAAAAAATTTATAATTTTTTCTTTTTCATTAGTTTTAGGCATTTTTACTTTTCGATATGTATATTAACCGCTCAAAAATTGACAAAAGATAAACAAAGCTCAGTTGATTTGCTAATTTTCAGTACATAAAAAAAGTCACTCGAGCTTTGTGCTAAAAATCGTAGTGAATATAGCAGAGTTGTAAAATTAGTATCAAGAGTGAGAACCGCTATTGTTTTTTTTTTATCAGGTGTGTCACAGAATTTGTTCGAAAATTAAAATTCAATTCTTTTTTTTTTTCAATTCGTAACGTCTTTTTTAGCTTCTTTGCTTTCAAGTTTTCATAAATCTGAAATAAATCAAGACTCGGTTTTTTTTGTTTTTGTTATTAAATGCGGTATAGATGTTGAAAATCATGTTTTAAATTTGTTTTTATAATCTTCAAAATCGCTCATAAAAACAAGTGATTTCATTCCGAAAAAAATTGATCGATTTTAATTAATCCTCTAAAAAAGTTTATTCCGAATTGAAATAATTTTCAACCGAAATAGTTTTGTGTGACAGGGCTGCATCATATGTTGCCATTTTTTTATTTTTTTTTTATCAAGCGTGTCACAGAATTTGTTCGAAAATTAAAATTTTGCTTTTTCTTTTCATAAATCTGAAATTAATCAAGACGCTGTTTTTTTTTTTTTTTTTTTTGTATTAAAAGCCGCACAGCTGTTGAAAAGCAGCACACAAAACACTATACACTTATATTTTGGTGCGAATTTTTTTTTTTGCAAAAATAAGTAGCGGCTGTTCATTTCCATACTCTGTTTTCTTTTGGTTATTTGGTAATACAAGAAATCTGCTTATCCTTAGCTCGTTTTGGCTATATTCCAAGAGCATAGCTTAGCAATAGCAGTATGTATTTGGGGATCACCATTTGGCATAATCTTGAAACGGTTTTCCAAATTATCGCTAGAGACCAATATCAATAGCTAGAGCAATAATTTGGCTACTACAGATTTAAGGCCATATTCATAATAATTATTGTAAGTCTATTAAGCTCTTATTTGACGTATTTCTACGGAATATTTGTCAAATAAACATGTAATAAACTTTCAATAGTTTTTATGAATATGGGTGTTAAAATGCATATATCAATTAGTCGACGAGTTATAGCCAGATAAACAATATGCTGAAAAGCGGCATTTGACTGCAAGTTCGAAGATCGATAAAAAAAAATCGAGCTAACATAAACAAACGCCGCTATACGGGACTTCTAATTTAGCCTCTATTTTCACCCCTCACTCTCAGAATCGACCTAACTTTTGCTTACATGAATTTGTTCCACAGTGCTGCTATTTATCGGGCTTGAGTTCGATTGGAGTTTTAGTCGAATTATGTTTTGTTTGCTTTTAGCTGTTTAAATCGTTTTTTTTTTATAAAATTACCCAGACAGAAATTGAAAGAATGTAAACGTATTGTAAACACTTATTATACCGGTATTCATAAAAAATAAAAATGTATTTTAAATACGTTGTAGAAAAAATTTTTCACATAAAATTTGTTCTAGAATGTATTTCAACAACATTTTAAAATTTTATGAATACTATACTCCACAGAAAGAATGTAATTAGTAATGATTATTAACATTTATGATTTAGACATTGTATGGAACAGTATTTGAAAATGCTTTTGGGCACCAATTAAATCATCCACAACATGGTTTATCTTTTCCAGAGGCTGTAAGAGCAATTATGTTTTTTTTTTTTGTTCGGCGAGCCGAGTCTAATACACATGGTACATATCCATCCACTGAGTTGTTATGTATGTATGTACGTATGTATGTATGTATGTATGTATGTTATATGTATGATGTTGAGAAAGTGTGCACTTTAAAAATCTCTTTGATAAGAATATATTAGTCTTCAACACTACTGCGGGCGGTTCAATTTGGAACACAATCTTTAAATTATCAAAAGCGAACACGCAACGCAAAAGTCATCCGAAACGTGCGTACGACGAGGATGTGTGAAAGACGGCAGCAATAGCCAATCACTGTTGCAGGCACATACATATGTATGTATGTATATAAATAAGTTGGCTGGCTGACTATTTATTTATATATATTTTTGTTTGTTTTTTGCATTCTGAAGAGAAGTACCGCGCTAGTGAGTGGCATTTAAGTAAAAAAAAAAAAAAAAAAAAAAAAACAACAACAAAAGTTAGTTCATTACATTTTTGATTTCATGCAGATGGAGAAAGAGGAGCTTTTTGCCGTCATTGACAGTCGTTTGATTTTACATATTTGTTATTAATTTTAGTGTGAGGAGGAAAACCAACGAAGAGTATTTTAATCGTATCGATTTCGATTCGATTAAAGCGAATAGAAGGTAGTTTAGTTTAACAACAAGTGAGTTTATTCACCTTAGTCGGATCTAAGTGTAATTCGTCAAAGTTATTGCTCTTGTTTAGGGAATTCGTCTCTTCTTCGTATTGATGCATTAAATTGGATGCAGTAATGTCTAAGGAACATTCAAGTATTTTACAGTTAGTTTGTTCAATGACGGGCAGAGGAGGAGGAGGAGGAAGCTGCTCTGATGCTTGACCATCCTCGCACTTTAAGAAATCTTGGTCTTGATCTTCTGGGACTTGGTCGCTTTGCGTTTCATCTTCGATATCGATTTCTATTATATTTTCTTTATTAACTTCATCTTGACATATTATTGCATTTGCATCTGCTATTTGTTCGTTATCGCTTTTTAAGTGCTGGTTTACTATTTCAGCAGCTGTTTCTGTAATTTCCTCTATCACTGTTGCTGCAAAGGCAGCCGAAATGGCCTCCTCATCGATCTCGATCGATTCTTCAGGAGTGACGGTTGTTTTTTTCAAGTCTTTACACAAATTCGCATCTTCTTCTTCTTCTACTACTACTTTATTTTCCTGACATTTTATATCAATTTCAACATTAACATTAATTTCATGCTCTGGAAGTTGCAGTACATCTGGTTCTTCAGAAGATAGTATTGCTTTTTCATCGAATGTTTCACTTTCTTCGCTGTTCACTTCAACTTCTGTTGAGGGAAAATTACTTGATGGTGGTAGAGGCATTTCAGTTTTGGTCTCCTCCTGCTCCTCCTCTTCCTCCTGCTCAATTAAAGTATTAATCGCAGGCTCAAAATCTTTAGTTTGAATGGTATCTTCGTTATTTGTGAAAGCAAAGACCGAAACTTGTGAAGGAGGCGGAGATATTGGAAGCGGGGGAGGAGGTGAATCAACACCCAGCTTTTCCGGATATGAAATCTCATTATCAATTGTCTTTGATGATGGTGATGATGCATCAGAGACTTCCTCCGTAACTTGTGCAATACGCGTATTCTCGGCCACTTCTAGTTCTGTACTACTGACGACGAATTCATTGTTAACAGATGGGCAAACAGTTTGAATACTTATTATATCAGTATCAGTGGAATTTTCAATAACAGGTTGGTCGTTATTGATTTGAACTATTTTGTCGTCGGGCACTTCGCTAGATGCGTTTAGATCTTGGACATGGGTTTGGACATTAGAAGGACTTATGGAGGTAGAGGAAAGAGAATCTAGGGTAGCAGCAGAAACAACATTGTTATCAGTGTTGGAGTTTACCTCAATTTGTGCCTTGGATTTTTCAATTACTGCTTGGTCGGAATCACCGTGATCGCCGTTCTGATGAATTTGATCAACCACTTCTCCGTTAGTTGTGGCTGAAGAATCATTTGTCGCAGCGCTGACCAAAAGACTTGTCTTTTCTGGAGCTTCAGCGGATGCATTTGTATCACCACCTGGCTTTTGTGGCTCTTGGTCTGGCGCACTCCTCTTCTCATCAACACCATTACCATTTTTTGATGCGTCATCAACGGTGGCATTTTCTGATGTTTTAGTCTCATTAATAACAGCTGTATTTTCAGTCTTTTCAGATAATTCGGATGAGACAGCGGCAGTTTCGTTTTGTACTGATTCACATGTTTTTTCAATGGTGGTTGCGTTGGCAGTTATATCAATAGATTTATCATCGGAGGGCTTCTCTCCGTTTTGTTCATTCAATTCTTGTGGGGTAGCGTTTCCATTTTCATGGGCATCCGTTGTTTTTTCTTCGTTTTCATTTGATTTCTCCTTTTTCGTATCTTCAGACTCCTAAAGAAATAAAAAAAATTTGTTTTTTTTTTAAATAATACATATACATAGTTAGTTATTTAGTTAAAAGAATGCATGAATAAATGTTCATCATTTACGTTTGTTTTCTCATTAGTGTCGGCTCCATTAACAGCTGCACTGCCATCTTCTGCAACTTCTTCGCTTTTAGCGGGTTTCAGTTTGTCCTTTTTGCCAAAAGAAATACTACGAAAAGACCATTTCTTTTTTACTTTTTCTTTTTTCGATTTTTTAATGCTTTCATCGGCAAGTGGAGATATTTCCTCTTCAGCTGTTGCTGGACCCCCCTCTTCCTTTAATGTCTCAGCAGTATTTTGGGGATCCGCTGAATCCCCGCTCGCCTGAACATCAACTTCTTTCTCAGTTGTCATGTCTTTATCGTTTTCTACTTCTTCAACATCTTTTTTCTGAAAGTGAAAAACGTTTTCTTACTTTTTAGTTCAACTCTTATAAATCACATTTGTTAATTATTAATGGAGCTTTAGTTCCGTTTTTACTCTCTCAAAATTAAGAAAGCTCTTCTAGGTGGTAAAATTGTAGCGAACAACATTTTTACAGTAGACAAATTTGATTGCCAGAGTCATTTTGGCCACAAAAAATCTCTCTTAATTTTAAGTACACCACGAACTAAAGACCGATAATAACTGAAAAATATATTAATTCTATTAAAAATTTATCGTTTGAAATTTTTATTTTAGGTCTGTTTTCTGTAATGCTTTTTTCAGTCGTCTATATGGCGCCGACATTTCGCTGATATTAATCAACTCCACTGGAATAAGTAGTTCAGTTTCAAAAATTTTTTTAAAGAATTTTTCGAGTCTACTGATGAGTTGTTTAGCATCAACGAAGCATCGGCGGCATAAAGACGGCTAAAAAAAGACTGAAATTATTAATAAGCTCTATTTTTAGACCCAAAATAATGCATCTTGCAATTGGCTCTTTAAGCAAATAAATAATCAAGTTCACTTTTCAAGGTTTGATTTTTTTTTAATATTAATGAGGAGGCAGCGCTGTCAAATTGGTGCTTTGCGCACTGTTTTTTTTTGTGATTTTTAAAATTTTCGACGCGAAAAAAATCTCGCATTACAGTCAGTTTATTATTGGACGGGCACGAGTCGTCGACAAAAAGTGCTAATTTTAATTTCTTTGTTCGGTGTATAGAACACGACAATTTGTGAATTACGTCATAAGACTACGTAGCTGTCAATTTAGCATGATTTTTCTCATCAAACGTGTCAAAATTGGGCGAACGGAAATCGCATATATGCATACGCATAAATAATAATGCACATATGTATGTATGTACATGCGAATTAAAACAAACATACTTTTGCTGTTTCTTTTAAGAGTTTAGGGCATATTTAAAACAAATTCAGCTTTAATTTTTTTTTTATTCATATACATATGTACAGGGTGGCCCAAAATTAACGAAGGGGTTGCTTAAAATTATGCAAGTTTTTTTTGAGATGCAATTGGGGAGAGCAACAATTAAAAAAAAAAACAGGAAAAGTAAAGTCGAAGACTTATTGACTGGGGAACATGTCATGGCTGTTGCACGTCCACCACGACGCTCATCACCACGTCCACCAAATTGCTGCAAACTCAGGTCATAACTGATTGCAACCTGTTTATGGAACAAAAGCGCTAAGGCCAACCCACTACCTGAGTCCTTCATTACTTTATGGTCTACGTTTAATATTAGTGATCGACTTTAAACTTTGTCACTGTGCTTTCCTGCTGATTGGAATAATTTTTCATTCTCTCTCGAGCAACCACTTGATTTTTACGTTTATTGCTATTTGCATTAGAGGTGTGCGGTTGTCGTGAAAATGTCGTGTCAAGCGTGATTCATGCGAGATCGTAATCAAATTTTAAAATTAAATTTTGTGCGTGATTACTTTTTTAAAGGCAGTTCACGAACTTTTCTGGCTTAGAAAAAAACTCAGACATTTTTTCGTGGACTGTTTTTAAATACAGATTATATTGGCTCAATTTATATGAACTACAATAACCGAATTTCATATTCATGTGAATTTAAAATTAATGTCACTGACAAAATTTGTTAAAATTATACAAACAAAACATAATTGAAGTAATCCTCAAGAAAAGTCTTCTAAAATTCACAATAAGCGCCAAAATGTCCTACAAGACATGTTTTTATCAAAAAAAAAAAAAAAACCCTCCCAAATTCTCAATTTTCACATTTTTTTTTCGAAGAATTTGTTCTATATTGAAAGCACATCTTTCTCAAAACTGTGTTTTAAGATTTAGGCTGTTAGCGCTTAAGACCGCAGTTTCAATACAAACGTGATTATTCGTGAGTACTTTTTTCATTTTTCGTGCGTGAAATTCGCGCACTCACGCGCACTTCTCTAATTTGCATCAATGATGACAACGCTCAAGCATTAATTTTAACTTTATAGTATAGTATAGAACTATGTATATGATTTGAAACTGTTTTAATATAAAAATATTATGCATTTTATATGAAATAAATTTACAAAATTTTGAAATAAAAAGAAAAGAAAAAAACTTGGGTGTTTTTGTAAAAAAAATTTGATTTTTCTCCATTTTGGTGCTTTTTCTTAAACACAAAACCGCGAAGCTTTTGACTTGTCTGCAGAAACACCCACCCAAAGCCTTCGGCAGGAATCGGAACCTGCGACCTCGGGGACTCTTAGTAGGACACTCTACCAATTCATCCATCGAGTTGACAACGCTGCCAAGAAGCAATCCGCAGAAGAGCGGAATATTGGCAAAGAAATAAACAGAAGAAAGGATCTTCAGCTCAAATAATAAAATAACTTAAAACTAAAAACATGTGTAATTATTAATGTTTATAGATATTATGTGAGATTTACATACATATGTAAGTTTGGCTAAAAGAAAAATATTTTTACCTCTGGCTCACTCTTCTCGGATATGGTGGCATCCCCGTTTACAACTTCTTTCTTATCCAAATCTTCGATTTTGCCCATTTTTTCGGTAACTTCCTCTTCGGTCCCTTTTTTGGTTTCGGTTGTGATGTCAACTGATCTTTTGCTTTGAGCTTTACCCATTTTAGTTCTTAAAAGAAGTGATAACAAAAGCAAAACATTAGAAAATCATTTATTGATACAATTTTTTTTTTTTTGTTTAACGCAGGCGGAATTCACAAAATCCAGGATACACTCTGTTACTACTGTTATTCCATTAGCTTTCTATACTGATCTCCTTAATCAATTTTACAATATTCTTCAAGACATTCATAGCATTAGCCATCCACATACATACATATGTATATGTATTACGCGCGGTTATAATTACTATAATTGAATACCGGATATCAAATGATTATCAAAATTACAAGTTATTACTAAAACGATTTAAAAGTTCTATGGCATGTACAATTGATATTAATTGGGCTAGCTCTGCCCTCAGTGGCGTGGTTTGTTGAGCCATTGTTCATCGCCGCCTAACCATACAAAAAAAGGTTTACACGCAAAAACAAAATTAATGCACCGTTAATATGAAAATTAGCAATTTAAAACGCAAGTTTGATAGTCAGAACCAGTATGTTGGTCACCCGGGTGCAGTTTTCCCTACCTATGATCACTTAGATCACACCTATGGCAATCGTTTGCAACCCATATATACGATTACCCCTTGTTTATCCTTTAAATCACTGCTTGTAACCGCTTACCACTCTCATCCCAAAGAAAAATCAGCTTTGGCTACATTCATTTTAACCATTTTTATTTTAGGCAAAACCAAGAAATTTATTTAAGGATATACATATACTTTAGAATTTGATTGTTCCTTAGTTAGGTTCTAAGAATATATGTACATACACAACTTGCAACCAAGGATGATTTGAAATACATTATTTGTACTGACAGCCTTTCCACATTTTTCGCTACACGGAACACAAATTATATTTCCCCTTTAATTAACAATATTCGAAATGCTCTCATTGTGAATCAAAATAAGATTAAACTAATGTGGGTTCCATCACACGTAGGTATATCAGGAAACGAATATACCATTAGTAAACTTTTACACTTGGGAGCCGAGAGATATCATCAACTCAATTCACTCGCATTTGGAAAAATGTTGTAAATTAAGATGGAATGAATATCAACATTACTATAAGAACACTAATCCCCTTGGAATCAAACCAGTATACCCGAATTCCTGCTCAAAACACAAAACCAACTTAATAACAAGACTCAGAATAGGCCACAGTAGACTATCACATCAACATCTCTTTGAAAATGAAGCTGCCCCCCGCAATGTCCAAACTGTACCACACAACTAAACATTAGGCACATTTTAAACGAATGCTCAAAGTACAATCATTCCAGAGAAAAAATCTTTGGATCTAACTTGCCGTCTGATTTATTGAAGAATACATTCAACATCAACATTAATCTTATATATAAATATTCCTGTTAGAAAATAATTTAAAAAACCTAATATAAGCAACATCCGGAGTTGAAAGCCCAAGCAGCTCTTGCTCCTTCTTTTTTTCTTTTAGTTACTATTATTGTATTATGTAATTAAATTCAAATAAATAAATAAATACATATGTATGTATACGTTTGTACATGGATAAACGTGAAGTTCTGAAAGGTCAAGATCAGACCACAATATTCCAATATGAGTATAATTTTTGGCAAAAATTATTATTTTGTATTACGTTTATTTGCCAGGCTCAAGTTCGTTCTGTATTATTTTTTTGTAATTGATATTAGTCAAGACGTTTAGCGAGGTGGGCAAGTAGATGTTTCGAAGCAGCCACACTTCTCGTCAGCACCCAGCCGTCTTTGAACTCAGGGGATCATGCTTCTAAAGCGACACTCATGCCACCCAAAAGGCAACTTCGAAACAACTAGTTGTTCACCTAGCTAAGGCTCCTTGATGTGTTCCTTGTCTTGTTTAATACCAATCAGAGAAATAATCTAGAACGAACTTGAGCATGATAAACGTATAATACAAAAGAATAATGTAAGATAATGTTCGAATATTCACCCCTATCGCGATTAAAATGCCAAATATTTGTTTCCATAAAACTTGCATTCCCCATGAAGGCAAAATTGCTAACGTGACTGGTCATGAGAACTCATGTCCGTGCTAGCAGTGCTTAGTGAAAATACTTTACAACATTTTAGAAGAAATCGAGATTGAAAAAAAAGCGATAAAATGAAGAGCCCATCAAATATTAATAAATAAATTTAATTTTCTTTCCTCCTATTGAAGCCGGTTTACAACATTATATGATATTCAATTTCAGTTGCTAAAGAGACACAAAAAATAATGTAATGTTACTAATGGATTGATTCTTCTTAAAAATATTTGAACAGTAAAATGATTATAAAAATAATTTATAAAATACACATTAAAAATAAAACAACGTCTGTGCTATTGAACTGTACACACAAAACCGTAAACTAGTTCAATTGATTGTATTCTCATGATTTTTTTCTTTATTTATTTATTTATCAACAAATACCCGCACACCATTCATTATCTATCTACCACTCGAAACGAGAAAAAAAAAAACAACAAAAATACTGCATCAAAAAAAAAAAAAAAAGATTTCTTTTCTTGTTGTAAAGTTCAATAGTTTTTCTTTTCAGTATTCAGCAGATCAGATACAATACTAAGCAATAACAATTTTAACAAAAATAAAATAAACACTTTGAGTCTGTGTTGTAATAGTGTCTCGTATGTCAGGAAAGGCAGGTTCTGGGGGTGGGTTAAACTCGGAAATAGTCGCCTTCAAATGTGTTAAAAAAATTCCTATTGACGGATTATAAAATTTCTTAAAGAATATAAAAATATTCCATTCTACATATCGAGCCCTATCAGCTGAAATAGCGTAACCGGACAAATATTCATTTAAGGCCTAGTTATGCGAACGTCTACGTAAGCTAACGGAACGTACTTTAACGTACTGACGCTAGAGCAGTTATACAAACGTTTATAAATTTGATAAACGTCAAAAAAATAAAAAAATATTTTGAAAATAAATTAACTTTTTTCATTGAAATTTTAAATAAAAAACATAATTTCATTCTAATTTAATGGATGTGGAGGACTTATTTGTTGATGTAAGCTTCTAAAATCTTAAAATTTAATTTTTCGCCATCCATTGTATCAAAAAATGCCCATAAAATACGGGGTATGTTTTCGTATGGTTTGTAGAAAAAGTACCATAACAAAAAATAAGGAAAAATTTGAACAAGAAAGAGAAAACTGAAAATTATTTTATTGTTACCTAAAATCAATTATGATTTATGATGTATTCAACTAAAATACGTTTTCTTTAAATTTTTTTATACTAATTTTATTAACAAACTTATAAGGCCGTAATTACAATATCAACAACTGTATAGGCGAAAAGGCTGTAACTAGATTAATTAATCTTACTTTGTAATGTGAGCGCTGTTTCTCTCCATGTAACCAATAATGAATTTTAGTTTTTTCCTTAAAAAAAATGAATTATTGTCCCAAATTTGTGAAATTAGCAGTAATTAATTTTGTATATCTGTCAAATGATTATTTGATCGTTTAATATTTAAGTGAACAATATTTATTCTTCAATAAAAAATACAAATTAATACTTCAAATTATTGTAATAGGGAAAATAAACGATGTTGTCAGGACGCTTGACGAAAAACGACTCTGCTCTTTTTCGCCGTTGAACTTTTTTAAAAAACAAGACACACCCCTTTACCAGAGTTGATAATTTTCAGTGTTGTCAATACTATGTCTGACATATCTTATATTAAAAAATACAAATAATACAAAGTAAAGAATGTAGTTTGATTAAATACATAGTTAATAAGGCTAAACAGATAAATTTTTCGTCCTAATTTGATGTGATAAATGGGTGGCTCTTATGGCTTCTTGATATTAGAAAAAAAAACAGTTTCAAAACGCTGTGTGCATTCTGAAATTACTGTCATACTAAAATTTCTTTAAACTTGTGTTTATTAACAAAAATGATAAAGTATTTAGCATTTCAGTATAAAAGTACGAAAAGGGATTAATTATGCCGTACTAATGACCAACAAATGTAAGTTCCATCACTGATTTACAAATACCATATAGAAGAACAACACTGGCTAGCAAATGTCACGTAAAAACGTTATGACTTTCTATTTTATACAGGTTGAAACGTTCCGTCAACGTGACATTTAAATTCGGTAAGCACTTACATTTTTTTTAATATGCCAGAAACACACGTCCGTTTCATTAGCTTACGTAGACGTTCGCATAACTAGGCCTTTATAAAAGGTCAATTCATTTCCCACAACCACGTCAACGTTGCATGCAAAACTAGCCTTCAAAGTCCCTCCCTTCCTTATGGGAGAGAGCTCCCACACAAAATAGTTTTAGAAATTTCCCCCTAAAGTACTTTTGAAAAAGCTTTTTCCTTTCTCGTTTTTTTTTAATTTATTTTATTTCAAACTTTTTGCCATAAGCCCGCCGCGTCAAATCGACTAAAATACAAAGATAACTTATTCTAATAGATAACATAAAATCATGTAACTATTTAATGCACACATTCTTTGAATTGATGTCCCCGAAGCAAGAAAGCGAACCCATAGTCCCAGATGGCCTACATTGTTTCCTCTTACGTCGAGTGAATTTTAAAAATGAATTTAATTATTTATTTGCTTTAAGAGTCAAATGAACATTTTTCAATATTCAAAAAACTTTTACTTTTTGATACTTTCAAAAATACAAATCGTAGTAATCGATGGTAACTCGTTGTATAGAAGGTTGCGGTTGCAAAGCAAAGTAAAAGAGTTGCATGACAAAAAAATGTTTGCTGTATTAAAGCCATAAGTCTAAACTCTGCTATGCAAAGTAATGTGCCTTCTCTTCATTTGGTGGTAGGCATAAATTTAGCCATTTGAATATGCCCGCCCGGTGATCAGTGGTCTCAGTGGAATGCAAATTTATGTCACAAAATTTGCAAAGCTACCATTACACCACCTTAACAAAGATGGCTCGTTCTAATTGGTCTGCTTACGTTAAGGACGCAATCGTTCAAAACAAAGGTGTACATGAATGAACAGGCACAGACACTAACTGAAACTAATAGATTATATTGTAGTAGTAACAGTAGTTTTACTAAATTTTCACCAACTGCACCGTAAAATATTTTTCACCTCCGACTTTCAGTTTTTACAAAACGATTCTTTGTATATATGTATGTATGTACATACATATAGTGATCTGAAAAGTAAAATTCGAATAATTTTCAGGAAAAAGAAAAAATCTGGATAAAATAAATATTATCTGCATTATTCACAACAAAAAACTTTTGACTAACAAACTTCCTGCTGTCTTTCCTGTATGGGAATTCAAACACAAAAACAAATGTAGCAAGTAGATAGAATGTTTTTTTTTCTGTATGTTTAAAACCCTAAGGATTTCAAATAATAGTTTATTATTAGCATTAATTCAGATCCAAAAATAGACCCTACAAATGTTTTCTGTCTTTTTCAGCCGTCTATATGCCGCCGACATTTCGTTGATGCTACTCAACTCGCCAGTAGACTCGAAAAATGCTTAAAAGAATGTTTGAAACTTAATTCCTTATTCCATAATGAGACAAATTTTCACTAAATCACAATTTTTGACACAATGTGTATACATATAAGCACATTGATAAATATATGTATGTATGTAAGTGTGTGTGTGTGTATCACATATAACAAAGATAGATTAATTGGAATACAAGAATATTTATTAATATCCGTGTCTACGTAAATTGACCTTTGGTTCTTTTTTCTTTTTGAGAACATTTATGTATTTTTGATCAATTTATTTATTCTTTCGCTGGACAATATGGTCAAACAATTGTGTAAATGCTTTGCACACAAAGCCAGAGAAAATATAACTTCTTTATAATTCATAAAGTATAACGGCTTTGCTTCCGGTACATAAACAACTAACAAGTACCTACTTATACGTCCAACTACTATACATACATACATGTGCATGTGCATGTACATACATACATAAATAAACACAAAAAAATTATTCACAGCACTCAATCGCACAAATATTTAGCGGAGAAATAAATTTTGCTTTTAAATATGAATCTATTGACAATTTGTTTTTCTTTTTTCGACAATGAAGTTGAAAAAAAAAAAAAACGTAAAAATAACAACATCCGTTACGTATGAGTGCGCAGAAGTAACTGAAACACGAGTTTGATAACAATAGGGGCGGCGGAGAATTTGACTGCGCGCAGAAATCTATTCAACAAGAAATGAACCCGCATGTTAATTACTGATCAATGTTTTTCAAAAGTTGTTAGAATATTTTCTTTCTTATTCCTTTAAAATTAAATTTGATAAGCCTAAAAATTATACATACATATGTATGTATGTACATATGCACACAGTAGGGCGATCGATTAAGCAATCGATAGTGAGCCATCGATTTTTAGATAAGACATATCAAAAGAATTATTTTCGAGGCGTACGAATTTCAATTTCTTATATTTGTATGGAGTCGCCGTAAAGGAGACGTGGTACGAGGTCAGTGGGTGTGTTCGAAAAATGTATTCGGGTGCCGGTCGTACCTTTGACCACTCCCCCCTACGGACACTCTGGGTCTACTGATACACTAAACATGATGGGGCGAAAATCAAGATTAAAGAAAATATAAACAGGAGCCTTTAATACTTCTTTCCTCCTACAAATCGCCTACGTCTAATTCACATACACACAGACAAACAATTATAACAGCAGACTCTTATTTATGTACATACATTTGTATGTATGTACATTGATACAAAAAGTTCCAAAACCAATTCAACCGATTGACCCACCCAAAGCGTTTCATTTAAATCTAAATAGAACTTTTTAATTGTTTTCTACATTTTTCAGCCGTCTTTGTGTTGCCGACATTTCGTTGATGCCACTCAACACATCAGTAGATTCGAAAAAACTCAAACGAATGCTTGAAACTTTTATTATTTATTGAAAAATGAACTTAATTATTTATTCGCTGTAAGAGCCAATTTATTTGTATTATTTTAGGTCTAAAAATATACCTTAATGTTTTCTGTCTTTTTCAGCTGTCTTTATGCCGCTGACATTTCGTTGTTGCTAAATAACTCATCAGTAGACTCGAAAAATCTAAAAAGAATATTTGAAACCCAACTACTTATTCCAAAATTCTCATGAACAAAAAGAGAATCAGAAATGTTCAAACAAACTTTTTATATAGAGAGACAGAAAACATTAAGACTTAAAATGATACTTAATTATTTATTCTATTTTTCTCATGAAATTAACACAGAAAATAATTAAAATGCAACATATTTTACTTTCTCAATCAAAAGGAAGTAAAGCCTTTAATCTAATCGATTGTAAATTATATAATAATATTCGACTGGGTCGAATATCATGTCTATGCATGGACCAAATCGAAAGTTTTCATTTTACGCATTTAAATGACTTTGTCACTAGCTTTTTTTTTTTTTTAGACTGGGACCAGTACTCAGGGGATGATCCCTATATATGCATTGCATTGTAGTGGAACTGGGAAAATAGGAAATGGGATTGGTGGGTGGAAAACCGAAAATGGGGAGTGTTTGTGAACGTTTGATTAAGCACAAAAATTATAACATATTAAAAACAGATCATTTATTTTTGCAAATCTAAATAAGTCAGGATTAAATGTTGCTAATTTTTTGTCTGTTTAGTGTCCAGTGTATATACCTTCGACACTATCCACTTAACAACTTTTAACGAAATCTCTTCAGTATTGCAAACCGTTCGACTATACAAAAAAACAAAAAAAGAAACTTTAAAAAAATATTACAATACCTATTACGAATGTTTACTTTGGCGGACTTATATTTAACAATATATGTATCATGTTTGTTAAGATCTCATTTGGCAACTATCTATACATAATTTGCCAAATAAACGTTTAAAAAACATGGAATATTTGTTTAAATCATAGATGCCCAAGGTAGTAGTATTGGTGAGAGTGACGAAATAACACTGGGAGAAAACAGTTTGCTATTCATTTTATTCATGTCTTTGTGAACATCTTCAAAAAGTTTTTTTTAAATTATATTTCTTAGTTTTTTTAAATGTCTTATGACAAATAAGACATTGCATGTCATCAAAAGCATTTTGTAACATAAAATACAGTTCGGCTGACATCATTAATATATCGGAATAATTTGAATTTATGTGTTCACTGACAGCAGTCTCGATGACGATTAAAATGTAAAATAAGACACAGAATTTCTGCAAGTGTAGTTTGTCTCTCCCACTCAACATGGTGATTTCCTATTGGTTGATTGACGATCAAACAAAAGAGCGTAATAATACGTGTGAGTTTAATTTGCTGATATCGTTGATCAAAAGTTCACAAACAAAACCTTCTTTAATCTTCTTGAAGCTTTAATCTTCATTTATTTGTTTATTCAAGTTCAGTAATGCAAAATGCCTTTCTAGGCCAATAAATATATATTACAAGGATTTTAATTAATAATAAAGAGCTAATAAAATGTATAGATTATAAATTTCAATAAATGAATATAATAACCAAATTATAATTGCTTCCAAATAATAAATCAAGGAATTCTCAAAGTATGGCTCCCCAGCCAGATAATTAACTTCATTTAGCAACTAATAACAATAACAAACAGTCCCCAACAGTTCCCTTAAGGAAAGTTCAGATTATTATATATGTAAGTATTAATATTTTTTTCCGCTTTACATTTCTTGTGGCTATCAAAAATTTGCTTCAAGTAAAACGTTCATCGACGGCATATGAGCAATTTTATGTAGGCGGAAGTCGTGCCACCCACTAGAAATATTCTACAGCTAAAGTAATCGTTATGTTTAAGAGCGCGAAAATGTCTATAACACAATTCTCTGATCTGTAAGACATTCCGTGAAGGAAATTTATTTCCATATGATTAAAAAAAATTCAAATTTTGAGCCATTGTATAAGGAAGAATAATAATATTGCCAACGAATTGCTATCGGCGGCACAGCTATCGACTCAGTGAAGCTATTTGGTGTATACCAGGGATGCCCACGGCCTATACGCTTGGTACGCTTTTGTTGTTGTAAAAGCGCGAAGCATTGGTTGAGCATTCTAATATGTATACACAACTCTTTGCATGAAATACACACATATCCCAAGTTCAAAGCAACAACACTTTCATATGCACAGCAATAAGAACGCAGGCTTTGTTGGTACACATTGGTGCCAAGCGTAAATTTTGTTGTTTTTTGTTTTTTTGTTTTCATGATTTTGTTGTTCTTTTTTAATGGTTTCGTGAGTATGAACACTTGAAGAAATCATTTTTTGTTATGAGTTTATATTTGATTTTCATTGTGTGCGTCAATAAAGTGTATACGTGTTGGTGTTTACGCTTCCATAAGAAGATTTTGGGCACCCCTGGTGTATACTATTATAAAACGCAACCCTGATCTAATAAAAAATATGTATTATCGTTTTGAAAAATTTCAAAAAACGACCAAGTCGTATGGGATTTCAAATTTTTATCGTATTATTTTCCGTTTGTACAACGCATTGCATTCACACTATCACATTTGATCGCATTATTTGAATTTTCGACAAGTATTAATACATATACAAACTTCTTAGAAAACCGGTTTGCTCCATATCTCGGCTACATAGTACATACATATGCATGTGTAACGACGTCATCAATTTTTATTTCTGCCTAAAATTAAATCTTTGTAGTACCAGAAATTCTTTTTGGCCCTCAAAATTAGTCAAGTTCGCTTATAAAGTAAATTTAAAAAAATATATACTACATAGATTCCCAAAAGTGAACTTAATTATTTATTTGCTATAAGAGCTAATGTTTTCTGTCTTTTTCAGCCATCTATATGCCGCCGACTTTTCGTCGGTGCTAATCAACTCGTCCGTAGACTTAAAAAATGCTTAAAAAAAGAATAACCGTCTAATTCATAAAAATTATAACAGGTTTATAAAGCTCTTATTTGACAGATTTTCCATACAAATATGTCAAATAACAGTCTTATAAGCCTGTAATAATTTTTATGAATTAGGGGGTAAGTAGTTAAGTTTCAAGCATTCTTTTAAGAATTATTCGAGTCTACTGACGAGTTGATTAACATCAACGAAATGTCGGCGACTGAAAACGACAGCAAAGATTAATAAGGTATGTTTTTAGATCAAAATAATAAATAGATTTCCGCTATACATTCATATGCATGCATATAAATACATACCCCCTAATTCATAAAAACTATTACAGGCTTATAAGACTGTTATTTGACATATTTGCATGGAAAATCTGTCAAATAAGAGCTTTATAAACCTGTTATGATTTTTATGAATTAGACGGATAGTATGTATTACATATGTACATACTATGTATGTATGTATATATGTATGTAGAGTATATAAATATGAAACAATATCGAAAAAAAACAGTTTGACAACCTACTGTAAAAACAGCCAATTTTATTTTTTGCACATAAAAAACGGTTTTAGCTGGCTTATATCCAAAATTCCACCCAGTTTTTGCTGCATATAGGTTATATATGTATGTAGTATATGGACTGATACCGGGAACCATTTTTATGCTCTTAATAGTTTTTTTTTTACCTGCAAAATTGCTTTTTGGTAAAAAAAAAAAAATTGCTTTAGTTAGCTTTAGGTGAAGTTTTTAAAAAGCGGCTGTACATTTATGTATATGGACCGATATCGGAAAAAACATTTTTTTCTCTTTTAAAAACCTACTTTTATGATTAGATTCACCATTCGGTATGAAAAGTTGTTTTAGCCGGGCTACCGCCGCTTTTTCATTTTTAAGGCTGAAACTGAGCGGTGACTTTGAAATTTAGGCAGCGCCGGCAAACAGCTACAGCTTCCAAACAAAATCATAAGGCTGTGTAGATTTGTAAAGCCTCAGTACAGCTTCAGACGGTTTGCTACAACTTGTTTGGCTGCGCTGTCCACAAACAAAAATGTCTGTGAAATTTGCGGAAGAGCAAATGAAACAAAACTATAAATTAAAAATAGTTTGCTAGAAAAAAATAAAGACTTTAGACACAACTAATAAAAAAGCTGCTGCTTTTCCATTTTAAAAGTTGAAGCCGAGCTGCGACTGTGAAATTTAGACAGCCCCGGCAACAGCTACAGCTTCAAAACAAAGGCATAACGCTGAGCTGTTTAAAATGTTTACAGGCGCAGTAGCAGCCTCAGTTACAGACTTTTGTTGAAAAAGGGCAAACAGCTAATTTTGGGTGCTGTGCGTGTTTGGCAAACAGCTTTTTGAACGGTGGTTTTAGCGCTCTTATAAATTTTCATAAAAACCATATCGAGTCTATATGGATTGATATCGAAAAAAATTTGTTCACTCTACATAGAATTTCTCTATCACCAGATTCACTCTTTGGTTAAAAAAACAGAAATTGATTTAGCTGGCTTATATGTATGTATATGAAATTTCCTATAAACCGGGTTTTCGCCATGTTGGGTATACATGATATTGAGAAAAAAAAATAGGATTTTTTTATTACCGGATAACATTTTTGGAATAAAAAATTGATTACATCGCTTACATTTCCGCAGAAAAATATGGACCTGTCGATTTTAGTTTTTTTTTTTTAGCTTCATTTCACTCATTTAAACAATAAGGGTTTTCACGATGGTAGCTGTGCGTATTTGTTTTGTGCAAATTTGCACTGCAAGTTATGGTTGATCGTGAGCGCAATAATAAAGCACGAAATGTTACAGAGGGCAAATTCCATCGGCGACTTTATTTTGTGTCACAGGCCGCTGCCGATTTTATTTTGTTTTTAGAAAGACACGCATATAAACTAAAAGGCGATGTATTCTTTTGTTATTATTAAATTAAAGGTTATGCTTGCATTTGCTGAAAAAAAAATTTTATTTTTAATTCACATGAATGTGTTTTTGTTTTAAAATTTTTTGTTTACCCTGCGGAAAATTGTTAGTCGGCTTCGCCATTTTTTACATTGCTCAAGGTTTTTTTTAGTACAAACGAGGAATACTGAAGCAAGTGCTAATACATACATTTTGCTGTTGTGTGAAAAAAGCAGAGCATTTTTGCTCACATTCGTTTGCACTACCCATCGTGAAAACCCTCAATGTTATTAAATTTGAAGCAAACAAATTTCCTCAAATTTTTTTTTTGCAGAAGTAACCAAAAAAAACAGTTTTTTTTATATATCTCGGCTATTCAGCAAACAAAGTTACTGAATTTCCTTAGCAAAAACATGACAACACGATATACGAAAAGTAATGAAAATATTTTTCTAAGACGGCCATCGCCTGATCGAAACCGAATTCCGTCGCTTGTGCTGTATTTGCCTTTAGTTTACATGATTTTTATTCGATGGTTCAGTCGATGAATGGATGTGATGATTTGGCCTTTGCTTGCAGGAGGAGCATGTAAGAGTTTGTCACCTGTGTGATGGTCGTACGCCATTGACAAGAACAGCCGTGAACATGGTGCCTCGGCAAAAGGAAACGGATTACTACCACTGCCTTAAAATAGTGCTTTTTCATATGGTGTACGGATCAGCAATAATGTCTTCAGCTAGGCTTTCGTCTTCATTCGTATTATAATAATAAACATCTATGTATGTAGTATAATAATCTGATGACAATCTTCTTTTTCTAAATCAATCAAATTTTTCATACAAACTAGGCGTTGTTATTGCTTGAAGTTCTACTTTAACATAAAAAATTAAGACTAAAGTACCTCATGATTTATTGTACGTACCCGTCTGGGTACGCCTACTACTTACCTAAAGTGAGAAAATTAAAAAACAAATTGATGAAATTAAAAAAAAAAAAAATCGGTATGTACGAGGCTGGTCATCATCTAGTGCAAAGTTTGTGCGGAAAACGCAAATCTCTTAAATATTTCAATAAAATACAGAGAATATAGAGGTAATTATTTAAACAAGATCCAATTTGAAATATTCGTTTAATTCTGTTATTCGTTAAGAATTTATAAGATATTTGCAGTTACAGACAAAACAAAATAGGGTCAGTTATAGGAAAAAGTTCAAAGTGCCCTGTACTCAACACCAAAGAAGACCTGCCAGGGTTTATATAAACCCTGTGTAACGCACTCCCACAAAACAAAAAGTAATGCTAACAAATATTAGCAACCTTTAAATAGTTAATTTTCCGTTTTTTTTTTTTTTTTTTTGGTATGAACCTATTATTTATTTTGTATGTATCTTTAAAGTTGAAGAACCTAATGACTTTTTATGATTTCTGTTGCAATCAATGAACCCTTTTTATGTGATATAATATATTAATAATGATTGTATTTAGTGGCCAAATTCCATTGTAATAGTCCGGCAATACGTTCTTTTCACAACATATGGTTGTCAAAGATCGTAGTTCATGTGCTCATAGGCGGCAAACTGCCGCGCCGGTAATTTCACAACCTTACTTACACCCGTCGCGGTCAAGAGCGACTGATTGCTGCTCGCGGTAGAGCTCTTTTCTCAGAATAATCTATTAATGTTTTGGTTTTTGTCATATTTTAACTTAATTTAAAAAAAATTTTTTTTTGCGTGATTTTAAAAACGTTGTCTAGCCGTCGACTATTTGTATGTTAAGCTATCTGTTATCATCGGCTTCGCTGTTGTTGTTTATGTATTTGACATTTAGAATTTTTTTTTTCGAACAGAAACTTCGAATATCTAAAAACATGCTGAATTGAGAACACCAATTTATGAATTATGCGGATTAAAAAATGTTTGCTAAATCAATCCGTATCGGATTGTAGAACAGACCTGGGGTTATCTATTTAATACTATTAATTTGGTTATTTGTTAAACAAAATGCCATTAAAGGCTGTGTTTCAGTGTCCTACACAATCGTACGATCTGTTAGAAATTACATGTGTTCTCAAAAAGTCTGATAGTGTGGACTAAAAGTGTGTGTGACAGATTTTTTGAGAAGTCTGTTGTAATCTTTTGAAATTCTTAAAAGTATTTTCGACAAAGGTGTAGTAGTAGGCGGAGCCGTTTTGATGAAGCTTTTTTTTAATAAAACAGAATTCTCTGAGATTTATCCAGCAATTTTCAGTGATTGAACCGTACGATTGTGTAGGATAGGATAGTAAATCCGGACTTAACTTATGAAAATCAGAATGTGTATCAACATCTGCAAAATTCAAGTCCACCTCTTATGGTACAAAAGTTACAACTAACTTTCATTTTCCTATACAACTTTTGCTATTCCACACCCTTTAGTTTTTGACTTTTTGTTGTTTTTGATACCTGCTGTTGCACCGGCCATATACATACATACATAGCTATCTACATGTCCTGTGAAAATTTTAGGTCTCTCTTACGCTTCAAAAGTTAGAACTAATTTTCGTAATGTCATATGGTTCATCCTATAGTTTTCAATTTATATTTTTAATAAGTAGTTGTTGTGTCGGCCGGCCTGTGCAAATTTCAAAGCTCCATCTCTTACGGACAGAAGGTTAAAGCTAAATTTTAATGTCAAATGAACCTATAAAAACATTAATGCCTAAACGTAGTTCCAAATGAAATTACCAAATTAATAAGGGAAAATCAAAATACTAAAACAATCATTGTAATGGCAACGCTGAAACCTATAAAACTGCTTTGCATGTGTTTGTAATTAAGTTGTTATTGTGTTAGTTTCCATCAGCTAATTCTTGCAGAGTTACATTCTGTACAAAAACTCTCCTCTGGCAGCACTGCTTTACCAACATTCTCATATTTTTCTTAGTAAATTCCACAATTTCAATAACGAATTATTAATAAACTGAAAGCCTTCGACAGATTTTGACTTCGGTTTTGGGAGCTCTACGATCCCCTCTAAACACCTTTCTTTCAAAGACTGGCTCCTTATTCTAAAGTTTCCCCCCTTTTTTCCTAATGCGAAACGCTATAAAAAAAAAACATGGTACAATATCCAATATCGAAAATGTTGTCCTTAGGAATCGACGAACAAGCCTAATGTACACACGTACATACATACACGTGCAGTTTAAAACGCAGGTTAACTAAAAGAATTGATAAGCCGGTTATTTTATACTAAGGTAGAACGAACTAATGTGCATGTGTGCACGCACAGGAGTTCATTTATTTTCATTTAAATACTACAAAGAAATTATATCCAAACTTTTTAGTACCATAGATAGGTATTTACTACATAAACATGTACATATTAGGTATGTATGCATTTATATATGTACGTATGTATATATGTAAGTATGGTGAACCAAAGTATATATATGTACATACACGTGTACATACACATGTAATATGTATACACAGAAAGAAATATATGTATATCATACCTATAATATATGTATGTATGTATGTATATAGTTACATTCTTATGAAAGTACAAAGTATTTGCAAGTTTTTAAATGTATGGACAATCAATCGCAATCGTTTACAATTGCATGCAGAAATAAGAGTACAAGCACAAGTTGTTTTTGTTAGCGCAAGGGCGGCGGCCTTAACTACGCAGTACTTGATATAAAAAAAAAACATTCGCATGGATGTAGAGTTTCTGCTATTGACATTTCTTTATTATTGAACAAATTAAGATTTGTATTTTATTGAATATACACCACATACATATAACTGCACGAATACACTTGTATGTTTATTTATTTATAAGCCAACACAAAATAAATGAATACGAGAGCAAAAAAAAATACACAAGATGTAAAAATGTATCTGTGTACAAAGTATGTACACATGAAATTACATACATATGTATATACTCATGTATGTACACATGTAGTTTAATGTACAAGCATGTATTAAAGTAGGCTTTAGAATTGAACTAATTAAATTAAGAAAAAAAAAAAAAAAAAGAAAGAAGCAAGAATAATAAAGATAAGTGCTCAATTTAAGTTGCACAAAAAGATGAAACGTTACAATAAAAATGATGATCCTATGAAGAGCATAGGTACAAAGAAGTGAATGTATATACATATGTACATATATAGTTAAGCAAATGATAATAAAACCTGAACGAATGTATGTGCTTACATACATATGTATGTATGTACTTTTATTCAGGCAAGCCGCAAACACAAGATCCATTAAATACGGCTTTTTTTTTAGAAAAACTCAATTGCTTATTATATTCGCACATATAAATAGCAATTTTTGTGCATTCATTTGCAGAAGTATATTGAACTAAATATATACATACATACGTATTTCCGACGAATGTTATCTGAACCAAGTAACGATTAAATATCTTCGAAGATACACATTTTATTCTCCACCCAAATTAAAAAAAATATTCATACACACATTTGCAGAAATATGGATATGTAATTTAACAATTATTAAAAACCAATTATATACACAGACATACCTGATTCTTTTTTTTTTTTTTTTTTTTTAATATTATCTACAATCAATAATTCCCAAAAAATAATACTATCATACAAAAATGAAATGATTTCCTGATAATTTTCTTATTTTTAAATATTAGAAAAAAAAGAGAAAAAGGACAAAAAGCGAAAGGGATACACACAAGTACAATTGACAAAGAACGACCGAAACACCATTCAGACTGAATTACAAAAAAAAAAAAAAAGTACGAATGAAACACAACGAAGCCAAACATTGTACAAACGAATGGCAAACAAAAAAAGGAAAACTCCATTAAAAACGAAGCGCACAAACAAAGAAACAGAAGGCGACGAATGTGAATTTCATTGCCTTCTGTTTCTTTGCAGACGTACATATGTAAATAGACGGTTTAAGTACAACAAAGGTAGCAGCATTGGCAGCTACTACTCTGTCGCGGCGAAGGCGTCGACGCAACTGCGACAGGCACACCCAAACTCATCCAATCAACAGGGATATGGGGGACATAAATGGTAGATGCAGACAGAAATAATGTAGATGTATATAAATTTCATACGCACCCTTACTATACACGACTGTTTGACGCCTGACCACTTATTTCCATCAATTTCCAAACTTGTAAAATAAAACCCACGCTTTAAAACTCCTTTTCAAAAATTGTACAACCCAAAAATACAAAAATCCAGTTTCTTAAAATATGTATATATATTTTTTTTGCTTAAAAATACAGACGCTGATTTTCATTTTTTTTTAAGCTAGAAAAACGACTTGAATGGTGTACACACTATATTGGAAGGATTTTCTTTATGTATTTTGCTTCCACTGCAGTTAAAACTTTTTATGCAAATTTTAATTGTTCACCCATTTACCTGTATTTGTTTTAGAAAAATGTTTTTAAAATATATATTCTTTTTATTCTATACAAAAAACTTTTAATTTTATATATAATTAATTTTCGCTTCACTTAACTTCCTCATTCGTTACCGAATTTCAAATAAAAATGTCTTCTTTCTTAAACGAGCGTAACTGAATTAAAGTACTTGCTTGAGGCGGCGGCACAAATGCACGCCCAGTGTTGCAAGTCTTTACTACTATTTAAAGTGTTACCAGTGCACAAAGAAAATTCCAGACCACGGCAAATTCCAAGGTAGATTCTTTACCAGGAAGATGAATTATAATTCGCCGCACTCCACCTACATATTAACACATGCTTTTGTTAGTGCAAAGTGACTTTTGTTGTCAAGGTGTATTTGCTAAACGCTGTCAGAGTTATATTTGTGCCTTAAGGTAAATACTCTGATTAAAATTCCACGCGGAACGTTGTCAAAATGCATGTAAAAAAAGTTCGCATGAACTTTTCGTAAAAAAGTTTTGCAAAAGTAGTACTCTGCTCATTTTGAGAAAAACATATGAAATGTATCTGGGAACATTTTCTTTTTGTTGCGAAATAATTGAATTAGCAATTCTTCCACGTGAAACTTTTAGCAACAGCTGACTGCTAATATTTTATTTATTTATTTATTTATTTATTTATTTATTTATTTATTTATTTATTTATTTATTTATTTCAGTTAAAGTAATATATGAAGCCTTATATGGCCAATAAAAATTTTCATTGAAAAATTTATGTAAAAATTTTTGGACAAAAAAAAGAAATGCAAAGTAATAAAGAAAACCAAAAAATTAAATTCAGTGCGACAGAAATGTGGGAACTGATATCAGCCGTAAAGAAAAATAAAATTATTTGGGACTTCTTTGTTCATTTTGATGTATATGTATAAAAAATTAACTTTTTATTCTATAATGTCCCTTTAATTTTTGACAGCAAAAATATTAGGGTATATTTTTATTGATATGTCAAAATCTAAATTCACTGTGAGGCTGAGTGAGCAGAGCTATCAATCTGCTCACTCACTTCTTACAGCAGAGAAGATGGCTGTTAACAAATAAACAACATTTTGACATAAAAGGAATACAAAAACAGAGCCAATATATAAACTGAACTGCCAACTATCTACCAAGGCGAGTCAAGTACAGGTGGACGCAATTCAATTCGCTTCAATATTTTCTCTCGAGACGTCACAAGTTTTGTTGTAATTTTCTATCGGCTTTGACAACTCAGAAGATAAAATCGTGGAAAAATGTTGAAGCGAATTGGTATGCGGGCACCTGTAATGGATACGCCTTGCTATCTACACCTCTTTGAAATCGACTGAGCCAAGGCAGCTCGATACCAGGTAATCACATAACTACAACAAATACTTCATGTATTTTGTTGGTAGAAATCTTGAAGTACTCTCATCCATTTGTTCGCATACGTGTGTTTGTGTTGTGTATTTTGACAGTTCTACAGTAGGAAGCCTTACTACCTGGTATCAAGCTGCCTTGAACTGAGCCAAGGCGAATCCATTACAGGTGCCCGCATCCCAATTCGCTTCAACGATTAGAAGAAAACTTCTAAGTTGTCAAAGCTAATAGCAAACGACAACAAAACGTAAGAAAACTCGAGAGAAAATGTTGAAGCGAATTTAATTGCGATCACCTATACTTGATTCGCCTTGGACTAAGCAGAGTTGTTAAGGTGAATTTAGACTTTGACCAAGGCGGATCAAGTACAGGTGATCGCAATTCAATTCGCTTCAACATTTTCTGTCGAGTTGTCATACGTGTTGTTGTCGTTTGCTATCAGCTTTGACAACTCAAAAGAAAAAATCTTGGAAAAATCTTGAAGCGAATTGGGATGCGGGCACCTGTAATGAATTTGCCTTAATTTTGACATACGAAGATTTTACACTTGGGACATTCAAAGACAGACAAGTAGACGAAGTAAGTTGGTGCCAAAGTTGTACGATGAAGTGTGTACTACACGACGATTTAGACAGGCTATTTGTGGACATTTTTGGTTTGTTGTGATTTTAATTTTGTTCTTTCATATAATTTTTCTCATGCCATAGTCATTTTAAAGCTGTGGTTGTACGCAGCGGCTGTATATAACTTCTTCGGGGTTACACGATCAAGTTTTGCCTTTCAAGTTTTAATACATTCACATCTTTTTACTAATACACTCACAATTTTGAAAATTGATGCAAACAGATGCAGATATTTTTAATTTTCTTCTTGACGGCATCTTGAAAACGAATTGTTGTAAAATTGCATGCAGTCTACGTCACAGCTACAAATTTTATTGAATTTTGACAAGCAGTATGTGGAAAAAACTTGATAGCAAAACTTGATCGTGTAACTGCAGTGTAAGCGGTACAAAAGTAAGCAAAAATATGTGTACACTTTAGAGACGTGCACGTGCGTCTTTTTGACTTATGTCACGCATGCTGACGATTAGAGTAAATTTTCTAACGCACTTTCAGATACGCTCACGAGAGGGAATTTTTTAACACTCACATACAACGTACGTGCTTTGACAACTCAGAAGATAAAATCGTGGAAAAATGTTGAAACGAATTGGTATGCGGGCACCTGTAATGGATTCGCCTTGCCTTGTGCCACAGAGTATGCCACAGGGTACTCTGTGCTTGTGCAACTGTTAGTATGTGTCAAGGCGACTCAAGTATAGGCGGTCGCAATTCAATTCGCTTCAACATTTTCTCTCGAGATGTCATAAGTTTTGCTGTCGTTTGCCATCAGCTTTGACAACTCAGAAGATAAAATCGTTTAGAAATGTTGAAGCGAATTGGGATGCGGGCACCTGTAATGGATTCGCCTTGGTATGTGTGTGTTGCGTGGCGAATTTTAGTGCAATTTGAATTCATATGGGTGAGATCGGAAGTACAGGTGACTATCTCTTGCTTCTTGCATCAAATAGCTTTCACATGTCAAAATTTTTAAAGCACATATAACTTCGAAAACATTTAGCAAATATGCAGACCTTAACAACTGAAATATTTTTACACTGCCTAAAGCAAGGCGAATTAAACTAGTTCGTTGCAAGCGAAAATAAAAAATGTTTTTGTCAAGGCGAATCAAGTAATGGATTCGCCTTGGTTTTTATGTCAAATTCTGAATTAGCTTGATGCATGATACAATTAATTGTATCATGGCTTGATGGCTCTGCTCACTCACTCTCACAGCACGCAAGGCGAATCAACTACAGGTGGTCGCAATTCAATTCGCTTCAACATTTTCTCTCGAGACGTCACAAGTTTTGTTTTCGTTTTCTATCGGCTTTGACAACTCAGAAGATAAAATCGTGGAAAAATGCTGAAGCGCATTGGTATGCGGGCACCTGTAATGGATTATCCTTGACAGCACGGTAGATGGCTTAGAGCATGATACAACTAACAAGGTAACCTTTTCCCTACAATAAGAACAACTTCAATAAAAATAACATGCATTTTGTTTTTGTACAACTTCTGTAAACTGTCAAAAAGTCCCCGCTTCTACATTTATAAAAGAGATATGAACAGAGGTTACATTGATTTGCTCCTTTTGGCTGCCTTTCATCTCTGCATTCTTTTGACAACCTAAAGTAGTCAGATGATTAACGGTTTAGCTGATAAGGCTACCGTGTTAGTTGTATCATGGCTTAAGGTGGGATCATACGATTGCCGCAATGCACCAATTTTTGTTACATTTTGTGTGCCAATCGTGTGATAGCACAATTTATTGGCTCATGCGGCAACCAAAACGAATGTTGTTCCTATTTGTCCCAATCAAATACAACCCTGATGCGACAACCATGTGAACACTTGACATACAACTAATCACCAATAAAAATTCTAAAAATGCACCAATATTTATTGTGTTCTCACGCGGCAACCAAAGAAGACAATACGCGCCAATAATATGCATATGTATACATGTATTTAGTTTCAAAACTGTTTAAACGCGTCTTTCAATCAGTAAAATTCAATTGTTGTTACTATTCATTTTTTGCTTTTTTCAGCCCGCACAACATTATAATAATAGCCGAAGCAATTTTCTTTCTTTTTAATGAACAAACCATATTTTTAACATTTAATTCATTTATTTTTTTTTTTTTGGGGAAAACAAAGTTTGTCATCAGCTACAACAGCTGTTTCTCACAGTTGCCGTATAATATAACAATCGTGTGACTATAATGCGGCAATTATTGGTACTAAATTGTTTTGCGGCAATTTGCGACAATAAAATTTCAGTAAAATGTCACAATCATGTGATTGCAGAGAATTTGATTGGGACAAATTTTTTATTATGCTCCAATTCAGCCCAATAAAAATTGTGTAAAATTGGTGCATTGCGGCAATCGTGTGATCCCACCTTTAGAGTAAAAATTGTTTTCTGATCAACTACTATAATCACTTTCCCTATATGGTCACAAAAAATTCTTTTTTTACTCCAATATTGCATCGTAATGTGACGCCGCCAATTATCAAGGGTAAAACTTAATTTTGGTAAAACTGCTTTATTAAAACGCTACTATTATTAATAAAATTAGTAATATATGTAAATACTTATATCGCTCTATATAGCATTTTTTTATTTACCTCCACATACTTGAGTATTTATAAACAATGTAATATCTTTCGTTGTCTATATTGACTTTATATAATTTGAAACAAATAAGTAAATATTAACACCGGTATTCATAATATTTGAAATGTTGTTAAAATACATTTTAGAAAAAATTTTATATTAAAAAAATTTTTCTAAAACGTATTTAAACTACATTTTATTTATTATGAATACCGGTATAAATCTTTACAAAGCCAACGTCGATAGTACCTAAAAATTATTGGTATTGATAGTACTATCGATATTTTGACATCTCTAACATTCACGCTCGTAGTCAACATGAAATAAAATATTTTAATTGTATTCTGTGATTATAATAACCAAATAACAGGACCCACTTAATTAAGTGTGCCCTGTATAAATACTGATATATACCTGTGATATTCTGAATTGCTATTCAGCTGGATTTTGTAAAAAAAAAATTTCAATGGATTTCTTTTAAGTTTTGTCTAAACTTATGCTAAAGCATGGGATGCATCAGTAGTGCGAATAAACCTATTTACACTCTGAAAAGGGATGATATTTTTAATGTCAGTGTTGTTCGCGTGCAGTCAGATCAGCCAACAGTTCTTTCGAGACATGGATTTTTAGAGATAACACAGCATGAACTTATTTATACTTCTCCACCTGAAGAACCAGTATCTTGGGCTCTACAGCATTTACGTAGATATGGGCTTACGGGAAATATATTTAGTTTCGAAGCCGGACGTAGATGCTCTACTGGACCTGGTATTTACACTTTTAGATGTTGCAACGCAGATCAGTTTTACGCAAAATTTCAGAGGTGTATAAATTCAATATCTGCGGTCACTGAACGCGGCAATTTTTCAATACATCCATCACGTATGTTTGGCCGTTTGGAAAACCAACAAACACATACAAATCAGTATTTGGAGCCAACATCCGTGCATGTAAATGCAACTGCGAATGAAACAATTTTGACAGAATCGTTCAATAACAGTTCTAATGAATACAACCCTAATTCTCCAGATTCCTTGCAAAGTCCCTCATTAACAGCAGAAATTATAAACTTTTCAAGATCAGCACCGTCTTACTCGAATGTGGGTCCGAATCATCTGAGCACCAGTAATATATACATGGACCAGCCAATTAGAAGTAACAATGAGAATAACAATAACGTTTCTGACCACCACATAAATGATTTGGCTAACACAAGTCAATATAAAACCTTAATGAAACCGCTTTTAAAAAGCTCATCACTTGACATCCCGCCTGACGAGTGTGCTCCAATTCTAAATTCGAAAGCTTCAGAGATTCAGAGAATTTATGAAAACGTGGATTCTAGTGTGCCTCAGTCTACTAGTAATTCCATGAATAGCTTTAATAAGTCATCGGACCGTTTTTATGCAAATATTGAATTTCTACCGAAACTCGACGGACAAATAAGCCAAAGCAAGTCTTTTCAACTAGATTTAACATCGGAACTACAACAACAGCACCACAACAATCCAAAAAATGGTCCAATTGTTAACTACATTGTTCTCGATCTTGATCAACCACGCAGTCCATCCCAGTGTTCTCCAAAAAATACATTCGGTAGTGGCCAGTCGCTAACGGGAAGTGACAAAGTACAGAATTTTAAAAAGGAATGGACTGCAGTTTCTACAAATATTTCAAGCGGCTCATCCACAATGCCAAAGGGCTCAACTATAAGTGACGATGGCTCAAAACTTCCAAACAAACTGGAGTCGTCCGGCAGTTATACAAGAATCGATTTCCTAAAGACTTCCGCATTAATGAAGTCTTCGGAAAATTGTACAGATTGCGATCTTGACAATGATCAGGAAGAATCGCGTATAACTCGTCATAGCAAATGTGTGCGCAAATCATTTTCGATCAGTGAGTAGTGACCTGCTTGCAAATGATAATCGAAACTTGTTTGTTGTCATCAGCTATTTGAAGCTGATCAATTTTGGAAATTGTGCACACCTTTTTTGAATTATGTCGTCGATTTTCGGGAAGACAAAACAACGGATATTTTCGCTTGTACAAAATTTGCATCGCGTTGGGAAAAAAGAAAATCAACCTAATCCGTTCCTAAGATATTTTTCAAAAAATAATGAAATGTCATTTTAATTTCTGAGATGATGAACAACGAAAATTAAACGGATGTGTGTAACTGTTTGTTTAACACTTTTTAAGGACTTTAAGAAGAATTTTTATAAATGTTATTGCATAATTCAAGGAGAAGAACGAAGGCTTTACACATATTTCTTCTGTGGAAAAAATGATTATTTGTTACATACTTAGAATATACATATACACATATTAATGTTTGTAATAATACAACATTGTCCGGAAAATAAATGTTAAATTTTAACTCATTCCTAGGCAATATTATTTACTTTGTTTACCAAGCCTATTTATACTGCTCTTATAATCGCATAAAGTGGTATCATTTTGAAATCAGCTTCGTGCACATGATAGCAGTATATGTACATATGTATGTATGTAGGTATAAACTAGTAGATATGTGCTGTTGTCGTGTCACGTGTGAATCACGCGTGATTGCGATTAAGTTTTACAAAACTCACGCTAGTGTGTGAGCGTGATTTAAAATTGAAATTTCGTGGATGATTACCATTTTAAGAAAATTCACGAAGTTTCACGAACAAGTTAAGAAAATTAATTTCTATTATTTGAAAGTTTTTTTATACAATATTTCTGAGCCCCTGAGTTCAAGGACGGGTGCTGACGAGAAAGTGTGGCGGCTTAGAAACAACTAGTTGTCCACCCTGCTAAATGTCTTTGATGTTTTCTTTGTCTAATTTAATTAATATCAATCACAAAGATAATATAGAAAGAACTTGAGCCTGATAAACTTAATACAGAAATAATTAAAAAGTTAAGAAAGTAAATTTTTTTTCGGTTTGAAAAAAAAGACTTTCTCACATTTTTCCTTAAACTATTTTGCAATGCAATTTAATTTATCTCAATGTCTTACTACACATATAATGTATATTTACTGGATCAATTTGTATGGAAGGCGCACAACGGTTGTTAATTTAATGTTTTATTTTTTAAAAAGCGATTATGGTTTACAACCTTTGTGGCAAGTGCTGTCAAACATGATATTATCCATGAGACAACCAATGGGGAATCAAGTACAGGTGGTCGCACTTCAATTCGCTTCAACATTTTCTCTCGTTTACGTTTTGTTTTCGTTTGCTATCAGTTTTGATAACTCAGAAGATAAAATCTTGAAAAAATGTTGAAGCGAATTGGGATGCGGGCACCTGTAATGTATTCGCCTTGGATCATAGATGCCCACAAGACGAATCCATTACAGGTGCCCGCATACCAATTCGCTTCAGCATTTTTCCACGCATTTATCTTCTGAGTTGTCAAAGCCGATAGAAAACGACAACAAAACTTGTGACGTCTCGAGAGAAAATTTTGAAGCGAATTGAATTGCGACCACCTGTACTTGATTCGCCTTGGATGCCCAGTAGTGGCTGATATCAGCAAATTAAACTCACACGTATTATTACGCTCTTTTGTTTGATCGTCAATCAACCAATAGGAAATCACCATGTTGAGTGGGAGAGACAAACTACACTTGCAGAAATTCTGTGTCTTATTATTGCGATATATTAATGATGTCAGCCGAAAAGTATTTTATGTTACAAAATGCTTTTGATGACATGAAATGTCTTATTTGTCATAAGACACTTAAAAAAATTAAGAAATATAATTAAAAAAAAAAAACATTTTGAAGATGTTTACAAAGACATGAATAACATGAATAGCAAATTGTTTTCTTCCAGTGTTATTTCGTCACTCTCACCAATACTACTATCATGGGCATCTATGGCCTGGATACAAGGCGAATCCATTACAGGTGCCCGCATACCAATTCGCTTCAACATTTTTCCAAGATTTTATTTTCTGAGTTGTCAAAGCTGATAGCAAACGAAAACAAAACGTATGACATCTCGAGAGAAAATATTGAAGCGAATTGAATTGCGACCACCTGTAGTTGATTCGCCTTGCCTTGGATACAACTAATCAAGGCGAATCCATTACAGGTGCCTGCATCCCAAAACGCTTCTACATTTTTCCGAAATGCATGTTATTTTTATTGTAGGGAAAAGGTTGCCTTCAAGGCGAATCTATTACAGGTGCCCGCATTCAAATTTGCTTCAACATTTTTCCACGATTTTATCTTCTGCGTTGTCAAAGTTGATAGATAGCAAACCACAACAAAACTTATGACAACTCTAGAGAAAATGTTGAAGCGAATTGATGTGCGACCACCTGTAGTATCCGCCATAAAAATATATGTTAACGTCATTATTTAATTTGGTTATGATAATGGATGGACCAAAAAAAAAAAAATTAATAATACATTGTAATTTAAAGCCACTGCAACTGCCGAATGCAAAATAAAACTGTTTTGAAATCGAAAAATGGATAATAATTATATACAGATGCAGTTTTATTTGTATTTTGTCCATAAATTTTAATAATTAATTGCTTTTTTTATATACTTGTGTATGTATTTCTGTTTTCATTTCTTTATTTATATAATCGAGCCCATAGGGCCATATTTGATTAATACATTTTGGTTAATTGCAATGAACTCTCTAAAATAAGATAATATTAATCTAAAATTAATAATTCAGTTGCAGTTTTGAGATCACAGCTTAAATGATGCACTAAATTAAAACTATTCAAAAAACATAAACACATTAATAGTTCGATTTCATAATTAATGCTAATACTTAGTGGGGTACCCCTTTTGATCCAAAACAGATTTTAATCGGGAATTCATTGATTCTACCAGTTTTGCTGTATAATCAGGACTTATTTTATCCCATTCCTCTTGTAGTGCCCGTTTCAGATCAGAAGCATTAGAAATATTGTGGTTTCTTATTTTATTTTCCAGCACTGACCACAAATTCTCAATAACGTTGAGGTCTGGACTCTGTGCAGGTGTCTGTACTACATGTGGGCAGTTCCAGATAAGCCAGGTTTTCACAATACCAGACGTATGCTTGGGATCGTTGTCTTGGTAGAACCTAAACGAATCCCTAACTCCCATTTTATCCGCACTCTGTACTAAATTATTTTTTAGCAGATCCAGATACATTTTTTTGTCCATGTTTCCTTCAATAAATATTAAATTTCCGACGCCTGAATAGGACATGCAACGACATACCACATCACACTGCCTCCACCGTGTTTAACTGTAGAGCGCAAATTGCATGGTTGAAGCGCGGAATTTGGTTTTCTCCAAACGCAAGACTTCATGACATCAGACCTGAAAAGGATAAATTTGCTCTCGTCAGCAAATTTACAACGGACTTCCAGAACGAAATGTCTTTGTTCATAAGTATGTATATTGTCTGCTATACTCTATTCCTCGTTTTCTATTACGGGCAATAATAAATGGCTTATTTCGGGCAGTTCTTCCATGAAAATTTTCTTCGCGCAGAACTCTTCGAACAGTTTCAGGATTACAGATCTTGCCTAAGTATTTTTCGACTTCGTTCGTTAATTTTGGAGCGCTTAAATCGGGGTTTGCTTTAATTTTGCGAACAATCCACCTCTTATCTGCATCATTAAATATTTTATTTGGCGCAGATCCTATTTTCGAAAAGGCGAAACCTTTCTATAATGTGCTGGACAGTTGACGAACTCAGGGAAACAATTTCTGCAATATTTCGAAAGAACATTCAAAATTTCTCAGCTGAATGGGAAGGTTATTGTAGAGTCTGCACACTCTCATTTCAAATGATCTTTCAAACGTAGAGTTATTGATTCTAGATCAAATTAATTGGGGATTTCGTGTTGAATTAGAGAACCTGAATAATAGTTTTGAGCAAGATTTAGATTTTACAATAAGATAAAAATAATATAAGATTCTTATCTTAACAAAATCATAAAAGGAACATTTCAAAAAGGATTTTTTATACTTTGATACATGTTGATAAATCCTAAGTTTGAAAATGAATCTTATAATGCGATTGAAAACCAATTTCAGTCTGTTCAAATTCGATGACGTGCAGCCACTATAGATTACAAGGCAATACTGAATATGAGTCATAAGCAACGAGTCAGCCAAGTTAATCTTATATTTGCAAAACATACTTCATATGCAGACTTACGAATTTCACAATTTTTTCGCAATTTAACTTGTGACATCAACAAGACAACACTTAATGAGGTGTCGTAAGTTTTCGACAACAGTTGTAAACCATAATCGCTTTTTAAAAAAAGGACAACTGTTGTAAACCAATCTCGGGCCTAAGTTTCAAAATAAAATAAAATTGTGTACGTTGAATTAAAACACCCAACATCATTTTTGCTTGAAACCTTTTCTCTGCTGATGCCAACGCTTGTGAAGAATCTTCAGAGAGCAACAAAGGTGAAAATTCGTTTTAGAAATATACATATTTTGCTATTTTTTCATGTACTTTGTTAATAAATAGCTCTGTTTCTCTACTCTACTTTGGGATCTCGTGGGATGCCAATTTGCACGAAAAGCGTTCCCGAACTTTAAAATTGGGCAAATGAGAGTATTTGTGAGAGAACATTATGCTTCTTCTTCTTGCTAGTTTGAGCAAGTAGTTGTTCAGCTGTCAGCTGTTTCAAAGAATAAACAATAATATAGAAGCAATAAATGTTTTGCGGAAACTAAAAGAAAAGTTCTGTTGTTTTCGTAGTTGGTGTTTTTTTTTATACAAATCTAATAAAATAAAAAAATATTTTTTTTTATAAATTGAACTGTCAGACAGTTCAAAAATATGTACATATGTTTTTATTCTTTCGGTAAAATGTACATATGTATGTTTTTATTCGTTCCCGTACTTTTGAGAAATTATTGACCGAACTTTGCCCAAATCGTAAAGAAACAGAGCTAATGTAAAAAATAGAAATGCGGTCGGGGGACCCCCGTTTTCATCATCTTCGAATGTAATACAAGGTGAAATCTGTATGTTTTATTTTGTGTTGTTTTTGAAATTTTATGATTCTTTAAATTTCTGGAACGTTTTATTTTTTACTTTTGACACATGCAGTATTGTTTTGTTAATCTGCTACAAAACGAAGAAAATCAACTGTTGGTCAATTTTTTAATATTGCTGCTTTTTGTTGTGACATACTTTACTTTAGCGACATCTGGCAGCTGATAGTGTCCGTTTTCACAACTAATTAATATTTATTGGTAGATGTCTCCGCTGCATTTTTGGAACGAAGTTCCTTAACGCGGCTTGCTGGTAGGGCAAATTAGTAGAAATCGTCACGAAAGCGTGTGAGCTGTTTATATGTATTGGTGTTTCTTTCGACAAACAATCGTGTACGACGGGCGGCAAGTAGCGAAACTTTTTTTACGTCAGCGGAGACACAAACCAATAAATATTAATTAGTTGCGAAAACTGCCACTACCAGTTGCTAGATGTCGCTAAAGTGAAGTATGTCACAACAAAAAACTACAATATTGAAAAATTGACCAACAGTTGCTTTTCTTCGGTTTGTAGCAGATTGACAAAAAAAAAATACTGCATGTGTCAAAAGTAAAAAAAAATAAAACAAAAATTTAAAGAATTATATAAAATTTTAAAAACAACACAAAATAAAACATACAGATTTCACCTTGTATTACATTCGAAGATGAAGAAAAAACGTAAGGAACTTCGTTCCTAATGGGGGTACCCCGACCGCATTTTTTTCTTTCTTTAAGTTGGTTTCATTAGAATAGTTATGTATGTAGCATGATACAACTAACAAGGTAGCCTTTTCGCTACAATAAGAACAACTTCAATAAAAATAACATGCATTTTGTTTTTGTACAACTTATGCAAACTGTCAAAAAGACGCCACTTCTACATTTACAGAAGAGAGATGCACTAAGCTTACGCGGATTAGCTATCTCGTTTTGGCTGCCTTTCATCTCTGCAATCTCTTGACAACCTACAGTAGTCAGATGATTAACGGTTTAGCTGACGAGGCTACCTTGTTAATTGTATCATGGTATGTAGCATAAAATAATTTTGGGCGCGTTGCCAAACCACAAAAATAATTAAAACTTCGCTTTAGTTTTGCTTCATTATTCAAATAAAACAGTCATGTATATTGAAAGGGTGTGTTAAAAACAACCAAATCATATTCTTCAAACGTAAAAGTAGTTAAATTTTTTAATTTTTGAGAATACTAATGTTTTTTACTCTGAGACTTAACACATTATTTAAAATAGTCTTGCTTGACAAAAACTTAGACCAAGTTCTGAAAATATACGAAGATATATTGAACGCATTGCCATGCGGTAGAGTTGGATATCTCTTTCGTTGGAAGGTAAATGGTTGCTCCACTTTCGCCAGGACTGCTTTACTAAACAGGGTGTTATTAAACGGCTGGCCAGTGACTAAGCAAGTACTTAAATGATTTAGGAAGAGTTGCCATCTGGGTTTGTAAAAATCTCTAACGATGCCAGACCACTGTTTTGTTGCGTAGTCAATTATCTGTCCAGATGGTCCCCAAAGAGAAATTTGATTTCTTGCATTCAACTCAAATTGAATTTTCTCCTCTTCCGAAGTAGCCAAACTTTTTGCGCTTTCAAGCCAGATCCCTAAAAGAAAGTTTTTATGTGTAGATAATATAGAGTCCATATCATCTAACAAATTAATCATCTTCTGGGAGAGAAAGTGAAAGAGCACAGTCTCATTTCGCTTAAATGCATCGATTAAATTGACGTAGAGGCGGTCTGAAATAGCTTGCAATGATTGCCGTGTGATATCGACGAGGTCGTTTTCATAATTACAATAGTGTGTATGTGGAATTGAAGCATTCGAAAGTAGCAGGTTGGACCAAGATTTATATATATCTGAAAACTTATACCATGTCCAAACATCAAGGCGGGTCGATGGACGCCGAGCTATTGCATATTTTCCCCGAATTTTTTTCAATCCATAATACGAGTAGACTGATTGTCTCAATAACTGCCAGGCATTGCGTAATTTTTCACTTTCTGTGCCATATTGGACATCTGAGTATTTGTTGAACCAAGATGTTAAATTAATATCGTCCTTAAGCCAACCTCTCTCTAAGGTCAATGCGTACATGGCATAGTTTTGATTAATTCCTTCTGGCGTTACTCCAACCCCAATCATTGTACTGTTTTCCATTGATCGTGCCGATCCTATTCTCTCATTGATGTAATTGACTGAGCCATGCATTCCCAAAGTACCTCCGAAGTTATGAAGCATGCACCAAATAAAAGGATGGCCGTAATAGGAATGTGTTCTTTCATATTGTGGAAATTGTTCGCTTTGTAGATCTAAGACTAAAAGTCCGCCGACCGGTACAGCCGTAAGAAATGCACTGATTAGTTTATCGGTCCAAAATATATTTTTCACAAACATCCAACCTTGCAGTAGCCAAAGCGCTTCGCTGTCTACCGTGCGCATCGAGTTGAATATGTGATAAGCTGTCATATTCAAGTATGGCGGATCGGCTATTCGTGGTTGGATTTCGTTGAACGGATCTGCAAAATAAACATGATCGGTGCCGTATGTGTCTATTACTTTATTTAAAAAGACATTGGTAATATTTTGAAATAACGCTTCGTTAGGATCTAAGAAAAGCTCGCAACAAAACTTTTTCGGAAACTTATTCCAACGATCAATCAAGGAGAAATTCGTTTTTGGATATAGTTTTTGCACTGCAATGGGCAGATGTCCAGAAAAAGATGGCAATGCAACTATCATTCCAAGCTCTCGTTGTTGTTCTATTATTTTCTGTTGCAAAATCTGTTGCATTTTTCTGTATGTGGACCCAACCGGGCCGCCCCATCCATGAACGTTACCCATGCGCAACCTAAAAAATAAAATTTGATACGACTGTAGACTAAATCAATTAATGCAGTATATGAATTGAAATATTACTACACACATGTTATAAAACAGTTGAAGCAGCAGATGAACAAATTTATCCCAATAACGATATAAGTACATAAATAAGAATACTGAATGAAGCTCTGCTTCATATTACATTTATCGGACTCAAGTAATATAAAATAATAATAGAAGAAAGAGTTCGAATGATAAAAATTAATTAACACAGCTCAGTTTCTTTTCTGGTAAATTTCGTAAGAGAACGCAAAAAAAACAAATTTTTAGCCCAAAATAAAACATATAAAGTTTGTTTCCGCACTCAACATTGGGAGCCCGCGAGATCCCTGTTTGCTCGACTACTGTTCCCGTACTCAAAAGTTCGGGCAAGTAAGAGAGCTTTTGAGAAAGAAATATTCTTATTCTTCTTGCACAAGACAGCCCGCACTTTTTCTTCGGGCACATTTTATCCTCCCAAAATATACATTTAAATTTTCATTGCCGCGTGTGGTTTTTGGTGTTGCCGTACTTTTTTGTGTATTAATGAGAGAAATTCATGATGGCTCTCACTCTACCGAACTTTGACTGAAAAGTACGGGAACAAACAAAATAAGGGGCAATTATTGATTCCGGAATCAATAATCGCTGAAGGCATTTTTTATGCGGAAACAAAATTTGCAATTATTCATTCCGTTGCTGTGGTGTCCTTCCGCGGTTGCGGTATCATCTCTAGAGTCGCGATATTGCCATATTATTGACTCCGCATTGTAGATATTTTTCTTAGTTTTGCTTATAGCCTTTTCACACTTAAGCTGAAGTTACACAGTACGCTTTCTACGCGTCGACGCTTTTCACGCGGTTGTCAAAAAAGTAGGATTAGTGCATTTGTATGTGACAAGTTACAGAGCACAAAGCATAGAACGCGAAGACGCGTAGAACGCATAAAGTAGACCTACTTTCTACTTTTATATGCGTCACAAGCGTCATGAGAAAATGTCAGCTGTTTATAATAACCAATGATGTGCCTACTCTCAACGTTATCGATAAATACTTTTTATATCGTAAAATAATTTATAAAATCTTTTGCAAAAAAAAACATTTTTAATAAAAAAGAAAAGTTTTGTTACAGATTTTACAAACATTTTCACGAATAAAACAAATTGTAATTGTTTTTTACAACATTTTTTTCATTAACGAAATTTGGATTCGATTTATCGATTGCGTTTGCGTACTGAGTATCATCACTGTTATGTTTACAAATATTTTCAATTTATTAAAACAAGCGATATGGAAGAGAAGCTAATAAATGCAGTTAAAAATCACTAGCTTTTATATAATAAAACCTTGCTGCTCTATCGGAACAAAAATAAAAGAGCAGCTGCATGGAGTGCAATAAGTAATAAGTAAGCTTAATTTACCGGGTATGTATATACATGCATATGTACAATTTTGGAGCCTTTCGTAAGCTCTTATCGCACAAATAACAATGTTTATGAACTCTATAAAGTCCAGTAATTCTTTTAAAATTTCAATTTCACTTTCCATTTTGTTATTATCTGTTTTGTATGCTAAAAATATTTGCACAACAGCTGATCAAAACAACAAAATATGGCGCGTATGAAGCGTTGTATGTAACTTGTAGTATGAAACGCATAGAACGCATAAAACGTATAAAAAGCATGAAAAGCGTGGACGCGTCTAAAGCGGGCCATGTAACTTCACCTTTATCAACATTTTCGTGGAACGTGTTAAAGATGTTGAAAATGTGAAACATGCGTTCACACACAACATCTAACATCACATATACATACACAGCTGCCAAAATAAATATAGCGCCGTGTTTTGCATTAAAGACAATAAAAATATAATATAAATAGATTTTGAAGACAAAATAATAGTAGGATTAGCAGCAAGGCAGATTTAATAGGCACAAGCACTAGCAGACCAAAAAAAAAAATACACGAGAGTTGTTGGTAGAAAAATAACTGCATACTGTCAAATTCTTCCCTCATTTGTTTTGTTAAACTGGTTTGTGAGTGTATACAAAAAACGAAATTACACAAATTTCGTAAAATAAATTTATTTAAACCACTTAAAAATTATTACTTTACTTTTTTATGGAATAAAAGAAGCAAAATCACTGGCTTGCTTTACTTTTTCTTCAATAGTAGCTACAAAATCACTTGCGCATTTCTTATAAATCAGAGCACGTTAAACGGCTTGTAAACAAACTTTTGACACTAAGCAGTTAATAAACAACGAGCAGCTGTTTTAGTGATTTTACCTGTTTAATCTGCCTTGATTAGCAGTTAGCTTGCAAGAACAATCTCTACTACTAATGCAGTGTATAGAATCCATAAAAAGCTTGCTGGAGGAAGAAGATCATGAAGACATCATTTTGGACACAACTCCTTTTTTAATGATTTTGAATGTCAAAATTTACAGTGATGCCACTACAATTTTGTAATTTTTTTAGTGATGACACTAAAATAATCGAAAGATGTTGAGTGGAACAACATGAGTTAGGAACATTTTATAAAGATGTTGAAAGATGTTGGTTTTTAGCCCTGTATATTTCTTATGGGGAAATTTCAACATCATCGCAAATTGATGGTAGATGTTAGATGTTGATAATAGCCTTTTTACACCGACTGACATCCGCGTGAAACGCATGGAAGATGTTGAAAATGTGAAACAGTCGTTTACATTGACAACATCTTTCATCTTTCATTTATTTAGATGTCAAAAAAAAAAAAAGACGCAAAATTTTTGTGAAAAATAAAAAAAAAATTTAAATGTCCAAGTCCATTTAAAATGGACCATTTTGGACATTTTTATTTCCATATGTCAAGCAACATGTTCTCCATATTGATTGACCATACGATGGGCTTTCTTTTGCACTGCAATTAAAATGAATTTATTCATTCCCATTGAGTTTCAAACATTCTTTTAAGATTTTTCGAGTCTACTGATGAGTTGATTAGCGGGAATGAGTAATTGCAATTTTAATATCGATCGATACTTCTTTGCGCACAACCATCCATTGATGGTCCATTGACAGTGTCGGGTGTCCATGGACATCGTGACATTTTCGAAAGTGTCTTACAGCCATAGGAAAACAAGAATGGAAAGTGGGCAAGCGGCAAAGCTACACGTTCTTACTTTTATACATTTTTTTTTTGTTTACAATTATTTCTAAGAATATTATCAAAACCCTTGTCCAAGCCGGATTTTCCAATTGCAAATTATATGGGCTTGAGAGCTTTTGTTTAGGCATCATCTCTGTAAGGTCCATGAGCATTATGTCACGCCACCGAAATTGACAGTTAAAAAATTAAAATAATATCACATTATATAAGTCACATACACTCCACTCCGTCATAGGTTGTCAGCCGCCTGTTAATTTTAGCGTGTCACCTTTTCTCATATTACCAATCAAACCTTTTGTTTGTTAAGTAGAATCTTATCGAGCAGATAAACCATTTTTCATTACTACAACTTCCCTTCAACAAAAACAGAGCGTTAACAATAATCCAAATGATAAATTAACGGGAGGTTTAGCTTTTGAATTTACCACATTTGGTTATGTCTTTGCTATATCAAACTGAAATGGTTAATTCATTGGGAAAAATGTCCCTGAAAAAGATTTAATTTTTCATGCACTTACTCTTCTTCCAGACTTTTTCTTACTGGTAAGTTGTAATAATCAGCCTGGCCACGGTTGGTGTAATCGAGTAGAAAATGAGGCGTTTTTCAAAAATGGTATTACCATAGGCGAACACGACAAAAATTCATCACTATTATCTAATCTATGACAATTTTCGGTATCGCACAAGCCGAATTCGTCTTGAAAATAGTACACTTTCTGTCGCCATTTTAAAAGTTCATACATAAGAAAATAAAGAAATAATGATTTAGAACAAACCGTAAGTGTTAAAATTAGTTTTTTGTTGAAAATTATATATGTATAAAATAAATATAAAGAATTAAAATTACAACTCCAAAACGATTTGAGAAAATGGTAGAGTTGATGGAAGAGGGTTTTTCAAAAGTTCTCAGAAACTAGATTTAATACAGGAGTGGAATAAACTTGGGAAAGACCTTAAAAATTCATTCAACATTGGGGCCACCGATACGCAATGCTGAAGGTTGGATGAAGGTATCGGCCGATTGTATATACAAAATTGTGATTTGGTAATATGTAGACGATAGATTCTTGTCACAATTTCCCTAGCAATGTAAACAATCCCGCTTTATTGCACTCATCATCTTCACCAGATGATGAGAACAACATTTTAATTATTTTATCACGGACTTTAAATGTTTTGCAATAATGAGAACTACCGCCAAAGAACTGTTTTTATTTGTCAATTTTAACCAGTGCTGCAAAGTTTTTTTTTTAGGTCGCACAACAATGTTTCTAGATTTTCCCCCCTAATTCATAAAAATTATTACAGGCTTATAAATAAGACTGTTATTTGACATATTTTTTTATGGAAAATAAGAACTTTGCAAACCTGTTATAGTTTTTATGAATTAGACGGTTTATCTATTACAAATTATTACATTTGATGCATCATATGATCGACATTGCTGATGGGTTCATACATCTGGGTTTCTATCATTTTGTTAAGTGCAAAATGAAGAAACTGATGTAAACATTCGTGCAAGGTACCTTGATACCATGATACAACCAATAAGGTAGCCTCATCAGCTGAACCGTTAATCATCTGACTGCTTTAGGTTGTCAAGAGAATGCAGAGATGAAAGGCAGCCAAAACGAGACAGCTAATCAATGTAAGCTCTGTTCATCTCTCTTCTATAAATGTAGAAGCGGCATCTTATTGACAGTTCACAGCACAGTTCTACAAAAACAAAATGCATGTTATTTTTATTGAAGTTGTTCTTATGCTAGGGAAAAGGCTACCTTATTAGTTGTATCATGCCTCGATACCAGGTAGCCGCATAACTACTACACCAACCAACACTTCATGTATTTTGTTGGTAGAAATCTTCCAGCTCTGTCACCCATTTGTTCGCGTTTCTGTTATGTATTTTGACAGTTCTTCAGGCTAAAAGCAGTAGTTAGCTGGCCTTGTAGGGCTACCTGGTATGGCGCGGTACCTTGCAAATGACTGAGAGATAAATTTACAGTTAGTAGCTTACCAAGGCAAAAAAGCAGGACCTGTCATGTGTAGATTTATATCGTATTCGCTCACACCCAGTTCTAAATACGTTTCATACCACAATTGCTCTTGAATAGGAGCTATAGTTAAAGTTATTCCCATCATAGCCATCCAATCAATGTGTTCAACCCATTTGGACCAGTTCCACCACACGAAACTATAGCCCCAAGTGCAAACGTTTTGATAATAAAGCACGTTGGCAAATGAGATTGAGGTTACATTTACGTCAGGCAGGTTGATGTCATCTTTTATGATTACCGGCTTGTTGTACCAGCTAAAACTAATATTTAGATAGTACTTAAGATAATGGTGGAATCCTTTTGCAGCAGATATTCCGTCATATCCAGTGATACGAATTTTATTTTTCGGTGTTTTGAAAATCTTTCATAAAAAAGAAAAAAAAAATCGGTTTGAATTAGGCCGGTTATATTAAAAATCCTTTATACCTTGTTCATACATGCATTTCTAATTGAGATAATATTCAGTTTATTGATATAATATTTTTTGCGTTCATACATACAAATATTGCGCTAACTCAATTAGTATTTGACAGTTGGAAAAAAGTTGTTGTTTTTGTTTTGGTAGTGAGAAAGAAAAAGTGAAAAATATTTTCAAATAAGAAAAATGGAAGAAAAACTGCCTTTTATTAAAAAGATTTTAGTGTTGTACAATAAAAATATGGAACATGTGCAAATAGTGCGTTCATGTTATGACTCAAAGGCGGCAATAATAAAAAAAAGAGAAATAAAAATTTGGAAATGCTGCAATGTTTAAAAATGTTTATGTTTTTATTTTTATTCTTTATTATTTTGTTTTGTTTGCTTCTGTTGACATTTATCTCGTCATTCATCTCGCATTGTATACTTTTGCTTATTAAACACATCTTTTACAGTGTTGTGTTTCATCTTTTTCTCAATATTCAAAGCAATTTCGAGTTTATTAAGCAATAACTTTATTAGCGCAGTTCATTATTTGGTGCAAATGTCTTGCGTAAGTGCGAATGCAAGAAATCGTTGCTTTTTCTTTGCAACCCAACAACAAAATATACAAGGTTGCACTCGCAATATTTTTGCATTTACGCACCGCTAATTACGTGTTGATTTTTTCGCATGAGTATTGCGTTTGCAACACTGACACTCGAACAACTGACATTTTAAAACAAAGCAAACAAAAAATTGTAGAGATGGAGCCAACAGCAATTACCAAAGAAATAAAACGTGAAAAATTAAAAATTGTGTATTAATTTATCAGCTGTTAGTTGGAGTACAATAAAATTTGCAAAGTTGTTAAAAAGGGTGCTCAATATCAGTTGCAATATAATCGCAAAGGCAAATAGTCGCAACCAAAAACGCACCAAACGCTGAGTACCGCTATTGACTTTTTGTATGGAATATTGAGCTCAATAATGGACTTTATTGCGATTATCAATAAAGGCGCATGTATGAACATGGTATTAATTTATGCGTTTCAAAAAAAAAAAAAACAAAAAACAAAATATTTTGACTTTTACTGTATTTGTAGACAGGCTACTAAATGATTACTGTAATTGACATTAAAAATAAATAGTAAATGATAAAAAGTAAAAACTTTAGCTATTATTTCAAAGTCGCTACGCTGCTCATCAGCACCGATTTTGGCCATAAACTTATTACTTTTTGTTTTTTTTTTTTTTTTTAAATATTTTGCTGAAAGAAGTCCTTGAATTATATAAAGGGTGTTTTTTTTCGATGTATAGAACTTTAAGTTGCAATAAAACAACGATGGATTATTTGATTGACATGAATTTTATTTATCCGAAAGATAATCTTGTGGTATTACATTTGAAATATGATATCTGGCATATGACCGACACGTCTGGCGCGAATGTAGTCGAATCTGGAAGTTCAATTTTCGATGACTTTTTCCAACATTTGTGGCCATATATCGGCAATAACACGGCGAATGTTGTCTTCCAAATGGTGATGCGTTTGTGGCTTATCCGCATGGACCAATGACTTTACAGCAAGGCGAATCCATTACAGGTGCCCGCATACCAATTCGCTTCAGCATTTTTCCACGAACTTATCTTCTGAGTTGTCAAAGCCGATAGAAAACGACAACAAAACTTGTGACGTCTCGAGAGAAAATGTTGAAGCGAATTGAATTGTGACCACCTGTACTTGATTCGCCTTGCTTTACAGTCATTGCCCCACAGAAAGTAGTCTAGCGGTGTTAAATCAGATCACAAGATCTTGGAGGCCAATTCACAGGTCCAAAACGTGAAATTAGGCGGTCGGTCGCCAAACGTGTCTTTCAATAAATCGTTTGTGGCACGAGCTGTGTGACATGTTGAGCCGTCTTATTGAAACCACATCCCCTGGACATCATGATTATTCAATTCAGGAATGAAAAAGTTAGTAATCATGGCTCTATACCGATCACCATTGACCACTGTAACATTCTGGCCATCATCGTTTTTGAAGAAGACGGAGACGGACCAATGATTCCACTGCTGTAACGGTGTTTCGACATACACTTGAGGATTAGCTTCACTCCAAATGCGGCAGTTTTGCTTGTTGACGTAGCCATTTCAAGCAGAAGTGCGCTTCATCGCTTATGAAAATCGGGAACAACGGCAATCTCGTTTTGCACTAAAATTGCACTATTTGCAAGCGTTGTTCAGTCTCTTCATGATAAATTACCAAACCAAACTGAGAATAAATCACTTGACAGCTGTTAAATCGGTCGCCATCTTGAACAGTAATGCCAACTTAAACTTCTATACATCAAAAATAAAAACACCCTTTACATATCTAGTGCAATTTTCAAAACTTAATTTTTTGCTATGTATTCTTTAAAAAATGCCACAATTTTAGGTGTCACTTGCCCCTAAATGCGCAGAAAAAATTAGTTCAAAGAATTTATAATTCCAGTTAAAAAATGCATTGTATTATACATATATTACGTCAATCGAATTCTTAGTTCAGTAAATTAAGGCTTTTTTGGAGATTTCAATTAAACTAGGCTTAGTTAAACTGAAATAAATATGTATGTGCCGTTATTAGCAATTTTATTTTACATTTTTTGACAGAACTAGCTAAATTGTCCCTAAGTTTTGTTTAAAATTTTCTCTTTAATGAAATAATAAAAAATAATATAATTTCATCGTAACGGGGTCATTTATCTATTTACAGTTTAACTAAACCTCGTTTGATTGTAATCTCAAAAACTAAACCCTAAAAGTTTGATTAGTAAATTAATTTTTTTCTGTGTAGTGTTAAAGTTTTACTGGCCGCAAAAGAACAATATTTATGGAAATATAAAATTCTGCCTGTATGACAACAACTATTTTTATATAACAATACAATCTGCAATCACACCCCCCAAACCCGACAATTGCTGAGATTGTTTTAGACAAACTATTGGAAGCAGCTGTCCCTGAACTTTAAATAATAGCATAAAAACTAAATACTTAGCAAAGTATGTTAATGACATTTTTTCTATCATAAACTCAACGTGCAATGAAGATATTCTCGATACGTTTAATAATTAACGCCTTCAAATTAACTGCCTGATACTCGATGTCGCAAGAAAATGCAAGCGATCGAAATGTAGTCGCTCGATTTCGAATCAATTTGGATTCCTCTATGTCGACAGCTTGCGTTCGCATGCGGTTACGTCATGAATTATTTGCGATTTATTTCACAGACATACCGGATCGGTAAATTAAAATTTTGTTTGATTTTTTATTGAAGTTTGGAAGAAAAAAACTACTAAATTGTTCTTGTGTTACTTGGGGGTTACACGATCAAGTTTTGCCTTTCAAGTTTTAATACATTCACACTTTTTTACTAATACAATGACAATTTTCGAAAATTGATGCAAACTTGATGACAATTTTTGCTTTCCATAGAGAATATCAAGTCACAATCAAGAAAACACCTGACAATAATTTTTTTTCGTTCTGTCTGCAAATATTTTTTTGTTTTGTTTGAAAGTTGCAATTAAAAGTGATTAAAATTAAACACATTCAAGCTTAAAAATAGAAATAAAAATTTTTACGTGCAAAACCAACAAATATAATGATGTGCTGCGATTTATAGAGCATATCTGCATTCATTATAATTTTTAAATATTTACCAATCTTCTTACTAATACGGGCTTCACCCAGTATTTCCTTTCTGCCCTCTGGGTTTTTCTTCTTCTTTTATTTTCTTTATTTCTGATTGTTGCGCCCGCAGGTGGAACTAATACTTGTCAACACTGATTTTTGTGCCTTTTAAATATTTTTTGTTTTGTACTTTATTATACACCCATGTGTTTTAAAATTGAATTAACGACGGGTTGAGGAATTTTGTTTGAGCATGTTTTATTGCAAAGTATTATTGAGCCAGTCAGGACGTATGTAAAGCAGCATCTTCACAGGAAATTTCGAGTCATTGGAAAATACAGAATGTAATTGATTTCTGATATGTAATATGAATTTTATTAATTAATTTATTATATTTAGTGAAATAAACAGCGCATCACGCTGAACATTTGCTACAATATTTATACTCAACGCCGCTATATTGTAAACTGAAATTTATTGTATCAGGCCAAGATACATCATCAATAAAGCAAAATTTTAAGAAAGCGTGTTTAGTTTATTTCTTCTGTCGCCCGAATCTTTGTCAAAGGGACAAATTTTATTTCAATTCTTGGCTTTGGAAGATTTCGTGAGAGGCTTGGTCAAATCAGATTTGCAGTATCGGAGAGTAGACTGACATTCTAACGCAGAAGCGAGTCAGTGTCATTTCAAGTGTCGTGTTACTGGCTATGCAGAATCGGAGCCACCGATCAACAAAGGGTAAACTACCTAAACGTTTTGAGAATTTTATCGTCAACATGTCTGGGTCATCAACGCCAAAAGCAAGTAATGACGAACAGGATCAATCATCAAATAGTTCAAGCCTGGACAATACCATAGTCGAGCTAAATGATGGTGCCGAAGATATGATAACTTGCCTAATGAATAGACTAAAGACGTTGGAAGAGACGAATAAACGCGTAACACAACAACTTTTAGAAAGTGAGGGCAAAAGACTGCAACTATTGGCAGATAATGTTCCAGTATCAACGCCGACTGTCTCTAACATTGATAGGGTCAGCCACGTGCCACAAGTGGTTTCAAGTACCAATGAAAATAACATACTACGGAGGCCAATTGCCTCAGTCACTACAACGGGTGTGGTAACACGCTCCACGTTACCTAATCGGCACATAAGTGTTCCGACTTACAGTCCGGCTTATAGCGTGTCGCCGAATACAAATTATTCGCAAATGTTATATACACAAGCGCCATTTGCACCAACACCATATGGGTGTTTAACACACGTTTCTTGTTCTTACAACCAAACTGGTAGCACGTATACAAATGCTGGGTCGGAATATACTACACATACAACTTCACAGCCAACACCTACGAACGCTTATGCTAATGCTGGTCTGGATAGGCAAAACGCCACCCGAAAATTATATGACTTGCCAGAGTTCGATGGTCGCCCTGAAAAATGGCCTGTTTTTGTTACGGCATTTAATGAATCTTCGAGAGCATATGCGTACACGGATTTAGAAAACACCTTTAGACTACAAAAATGTCTAAAGGGGTCGGCTCGTGAAGATGTAGAGTGTTTGTTGATAAATCCACAAAATGTTCTTCAGGTAATGGAACAACTGGAGTTCAAATATGGTCGTCCTGAGCTTTTAATTAAGAGCCAATTGCAAAAGGTCCGTGAAATTGTTCCAGTTCCTGAAAATCATTTAGAAAAATTAGTACCATTTGCCACGAAGGTCCAGAATTTAACGATATTTTTAAAAGGTTGTAATGCTAGTCAACATTTAAGCAATCCCATGTTAATGGAAGAAATTGTGGCCAAACTGCCAATGACCAAACGTATAGAATGGTCCTCTTATTCGGCGGTGATTCATCCGTATCCTACACTGGAACATTTCAACGTCTGGATAAATCAAATTGCTAAAGTTATTGCTAGAATAACAATTAACCTTCCAACAACTCCAGCGCCGGTTATGGTGAAAAATAACGCCGGTCAAGCACGTACGAACACAAAACCAATATTTACTGTGGAAGAAGTGGTCAACGAAAATATTAATAAAAGCAGTTGTATTAAGTGCAAAGGCGCACACCTGTTGTTCAAGTGTAAACAGTTTATGGAGCTTCCCGTAAATGAACGCTGGAATTTTGTCAAGGGTAATCACCTGTGTTTTTCATGTTTAAATAAAGGCCATTCTCTTATGCAATGCAGAAGAAAAAGAAAATGTAACATGAATGGTTGTACTAAGCTTCATAATGAAAAATTGCATCAGGAATTAGCAAATCCAAAAATCCAGGTCAACATGATAGACAAACAAGTATTTTCTGCCAAGACTACAAATTTACTCTACAAAATAGTACCAATCGAAATGCGTGGACCAAACGGGAAGATAGTAAAGACACATGCATTTTTGGATGAAGGTTCATCTTCGACAATAATCCACGATTCGATTGCACAGAAATTGGGGTGCAAAGAAAAACTGCAACCGCTTACCCTGCGATGGTTTGATGGTGAGCCGACAACGGTACCTTCAATGTGTATTAAGGTTCAGGTCAGGGGTATAGCAAAGAATGATAAGGGTTGGTGTCATCTCAGTGCTCGTAGTGTGCCGGAGTTGGAATTGCCAAGTCAAACGGTCAATCTTAGTGAGCTTCATGATAAGTTTCACAGCCTGAAGAATCTGCCAATTGCTGAATACACTGGAGCCGTGCCAAAGTTATTAATAGGTCTAGATAATTGTCACTTGACACCCAATTTAAAGAGCGTACAAGTAAATAAATGTGTTATTGCCGCCAACACGCCATTGGGTTGGGTCGTATATGGCCGGCCGCAGGACTGCGAGCTAACTTCTTCATGCCAATTGTCAGTTATACTCCACGGTCGAATGCAACATGAAGACGCTATAGAAAAATTAGTATCTGATTATTTTACGGTAGAGAATTTCGGCGTAGCTATCCCAAGACAACCCATTGAGTCCGATAGTGACAGACGTGCCAAACAGATATTGAAAACCACTACACGTAAAGTTGGGAATAATTATGAGACGGGGTTGCTGTGGAAAAGCGAGAATAGAAGGATGCCAGATAGTTTCAATATGGCATTAAATCGTTTGTACTCTATGGAAAAGAAAATGCATAGGGATGAACGTTTTGCTCAGGCTTATAAGGACTGTATGAATAACTATATAATAAGTGGTTATGCAAGGAAGATGTCAGCTGAAGAAATCGCCAGCAATTCTGATTGTTTATGGTATCTACCTCATTTTGCTGTGTATAATGTCAACAAGCCGGGAAAATTGCGCCTTGTATTCGATGCAGCCGCAAAAGCAAATGGAACGGCATTGAATACAGAATTGCTTAAGGGCCCAGATGGGAACCAGTCAATGATAAAAATACTCTTTCAATTTCGCGAAGGTAATATTGCTGTCTGTGCAGATATTAAAGAAATGTTTTTACAAGTCAGAATTCGTCAAGCCGACCAGGATGCACAACGGTTTCTTTGGAGGTTTAATAAAGAAGATCCGGTCGATACATATTGTATGGCGTCTATGATATTCGGTGCAGCCTGCTCTCCTTGTAGCGCACAATATGTGAAAAATTTAAATGCACTCGAAAATGCTTCGGGGCAGCCAGAAGTTATAGATGCGATACTGAATAATTATGTCGATGACATGGTATGCAGTTTTCGAGATAAAACAAAGGCACTAGAAATTTCGACCGCTATAAGGGAGACGCATGCAAAAGGAGGCTTCGAACTTAGAGGATTTGTTTCCAACTCAGCCGAGGTCCAAAGCAAACTCAATGGTAATTATGATAATGACATTACAAAGGTTAACATGAATAACGCCGATAAGGTAGAAAAAGTACTGGGTCTGTTTTGGAGCAATATCGAAGACGAGTTTTTATTTAAATTACATATGAATAGAGTTGAGCCTGCAATTGTGAACGGTGAAAAATTCCCCACGAAGCGCGAATTATTGTCCCTCGTCATGTCCATATTTGATCCCTTCGGTATCCTTGCAAATTTGTCAATATATGGAAAAATTTTATTACAAGAATTGTGGCGAGCAGGTGTCAAGTGGGATGAAACGATTCCGTCTAATATGTGTGAGCGGGCTGTACAGTGGCTTGAAAGTTTGAAAATGGCTAAGGAAGTTCGTCTACCCAGATGTTATAATTCGCATATTTTGAGCCCTGAGGCTGAAATTGAACTTCACGTATTTAATGACGCTAGTGAAACTGCATTTGCCTCAGTGGCATACTGGCGGATTATCATAAATAATAAGGTCTTTGTAAGTTTTATCGCTGGGAAAACAAAATGCGCGCCACTTAAGGTATTATCAGTTCCACGCCTTGAGCTACAGGCAGCTGTTCTGGGAACTCGTTTGAAAAATTCAATCATTGAATGCCACAGGGTTCAACCATCGAGAGTAATATTATGGACTGACTCCAAAACGGTAATAAGTTGGCTCGGGTCCGATCACAGGCAGTACAAGGCATTCGTCATGCATAGAGTTGCAGAGATACTTGAGTCAACAAGCATAAACAATTGGCGCTGGATACCAACAAAGTTTAATGCAGCAGATATAGCAACAAGAACAAATTATCCAATTAATTACAGCCCCGACAATATCTGGCTACGAGGTCCTACCTTTTTAAGTGAAATTGAACAATCTTGGCCGTCGTCAGTCTGCGCAAATATGGTTTCCGCAAAGGAAGAAAGACGGAAATACTGTATGGTGGTGGTGAAAGATAGTTTTATTGAATTCGAGCGATTTTCGAGTTATTGGCGATTGGTTCGAACTATCGCATGGATAATACGATTCACCAAATTATGTCGTAAATATGCGGATAATCATAAACTTGACACGTTGTCAGCAGCTGAAATACAACAAGCCGAAGTGAAATTGTGTTCATGGGTTCAAAATGAAGTTTATACTCAAGAGATGAGCGAAATTAAACTTAATGGCTGTGTATCCAGAACAAGTTCTATTGCATCACTTACTCCACAAATAAAAAATGGTCTTATTTGCGTCTACGGTCGGGTAGATTATGCCACATATTTACCCGAAGTGGGTAAGCACCCCATCATTTTGCCGAAAGGTCATGTCGTCACAAATCTTGTTGTGATGTGGTATCATCAAAAATTTTATCACCAAAATGATGAGTTGATTGTGAACGAGATTAGGAGAAAGTTCTGGATACCAAACTTACGAGCAGCGGTAAAGAGCGCACGATCAAAATGTCAACAATGTAAAAACAGCCGTGCTATGCCGAAACCCCCGTTGATGGGTCAATTGCCAATGGACCGACTTCAACCGTATGTACGACCCTTTACTTATACAGGGCTCGACTACTTCGGTCCAATGTATGTCACTATCGCGCGTAGAAGGGAGAAACGTTGGGCGGCTCTCTTTACCTGTTTAACGGTTAGGGCCGTACATATCGAGTTAGCAGCTGATTTGTCTACCGATGCATGTATTTTGTGTATTCGTAACTTTGTAAACAGAAGGGGCATTCCAGTCAAAATACGGTCGGACATGGGCACTAACTTTGTGGGTACAGATGGTGAACTTAAACGTGTTAAAGATTTGTTTGATTACAACTACATCGAAAATGAACTGTCAGCAAAAAACATAATTTGGGAATTTAATTGCCCCGCAAACCCGAGCAGCGGAGGATGTTGGGAAAGACTAGTCCAGTCGACCAAGAGAGTGCTGGCCATCACGCTACGAGAAAATGCCCCACAAGTGGAGACGTTGAGAAGTCTATTAATCGAAGCAGAGAATATCGTAAACAGTCGTCCACTTACGCACCTGCCCGTTTCGCCTGAGAATCCCGACCCTTTAACGCCTAACCACTTCTTACTTGGTTCTACAAACTCTACTCAGACACCTTGTGACGACGGTCCAATTTGCTCGCGCAAGCAGTATAGAATCAGCCAACAACTGAAAAACCGTTTTTGGCGACAATGGATACGAGATTATCTGCCCACGTTAACAAAACGCACAAAATGGTTTAGGCCGCAGAAGGCAATCGAAGTTGGCGATCTAGTTATGATATGCGATGAAAACCAACCTAGAAGTCAATGGAGAAGAGGTATTGTCTCAAAGAAGTTCACTGCCAAAGATGGAACCACACGTATAGTAGAGGTGACCACTTCAGGTGGAGCATTGCGCCGGCCGGTATCCAAGCTTGCGGTGCTAGAAGTTTGTGGTGAATTTCCCCAGGATATTCACGGGAGGCGGGATGTTGCGCCCGCAGGTGGAACTAATACTTGTCAACACTGATTTTTGTGCCTTTTAAATATTTTTTGTTTTGTACTTTATTATACACCCATGTGTTTTAAAATTGAATTAACGACGGGTTGAGGAATTTTGTTTGAGCATGTTTTATTGCAAAGTATTATTGAGCCAGTCAGGACGTATGTAAAGCAGCATCTTCACAGGAAATTTCGAGTCATTGGAAAATACAGAATGTAATTGATTTCTGATATGTAATATGAATTTTATTAATTAATTTATTATATTTAGTGAAATAAACAGCGCATCACGCTGAACATTTGCTACAATATTTATACTCAACGCCGCTATATTGTAAACTGAAATTTATTGTATCAGGCCAAGATACATCATCAATAAAGCAAAATTTTAAGAAAGCGTGTTTAGTTTATTTCTTCTGTCGCCCGAATCTTTGTCAAAGGGACACTGATAGTACTTTTAATCAAGCAGCTATTTTTAATTTTTTTCTTGATGGCATCTTGAAAACGAATTGTTATGAAATTGCGTGCAGCCTACGTCACAGCTATCAATTTTATTGAATTTTGACAATCAGTATGTGAATAAAACTTGATAGCAAAACTTGATCGTGTAACTGCAGTATAAATACAACCCTCCATAAAACTGGTCAGCTGTATCTGACAAGCCAAAGCAAATAAGTACAAAATACAAAAGCAAACATCTTGAAAGTGTGGAAATAGTTTTTGTGGTGTTTTAAAATTAAAAAGTATATTTTTGCATAGACATTTAAAAAAAAGTACTATGACGCACTGAACACGCCGGTATTCCTCTGCCAAACTCAGGATTTTCTTCCATCCAGCGAACCAGTGAACTGTTTAGGAAAACTACATACATACATATGATAATTGTTTGATAGATTTACTAAATAAAATAAAAATGAAAAATATGTGGGTTTTATTTCCCAGTTTTTTTTTTTTAACAAATAAATATAAAATGGTTTCTATAAAAACACTAGCAAAACAGCAAGTGATTGATTGTGATGTTTGTGTTCGCAGTGCTGACGACATGATCGATATAGAGGAATCGGATTCTGTATGAAAACACTTACGTCTTTTCGAGTCATCGTTCGAATAAAAGAACGTCATAGAGGAACCTACAACAATTTTCTTTCGCTTACAACTTCGACATTGAGGAACAGGCAGTAATAAACAAGAAAATTCCACTGAAAATGTGACAAACCGCGAACAGTGTAAAGGAGAAATAGGAACGTCCGGTCGACCCCAAAATAGAAGATGATGCCTGGGAAAGGTGGACGTGAGGCAATCATATTTTTAAATAATTTCAATTACCTGAAAACTGCGCCGTTCGAGTGCCCTATTTATGTAGATTTCAAACAGAGTGTCTTTTTCCAACAGAGTCCTGTGCACTAATTGTTTCACCGCTCTCAGTTGAGTTTCTTCGTTTCCAATAGAGCTTTCCCTCATTAACTGCTTCGGAGTCCCAAAAGAAATAACTGCAAAATTAAAAACAAAATTTTTTTAAATAGACAAAATTTAAAACTTTCTAAAAACTAATCTAATTATTTATTAGCTAAAAGAGCCAATTGAAATGTATTATTTTAGGTCTAAAAATATACCTTATTTCTGTCTTTTGCAGCCGTCTATATGCCGTCGTCATTTCGCTGCGAGACGAGAGGTGAGGTCAAGGCGAATCAAGTATAGGTGGTCGCAATTCAATTCGCTTCAACGTTTTTTCTCGAGACGTCATAAAGGCCGTGTCAGATAAAACTTTGTTGCTTTGCGTGACGTTTATAACTTTGAAAGAAAAGCGTAAAGCAAAAAGTGTATCTCACAATAGAAACTTTGACAAGTCCCGCGCATTGTTTGCTTATCAATAAAATATTGAAGTTGTACATTTTATATATGTATGTACTTTTATATGTGTACTTATTTGTAGTTTTGTTTATTATATTTTTCAAATGAATTTATTCATTAAATTTATAAAATTTATTTATTTATTTGGAATTTTTTTGATTTTTGTTGACGCCAAGAAAAAATAAATGAAAATGAAAGCAGCTAATTGTCAAAGCGCGCAAAAAGATGAAAGATGCCCAACTTTTTGCTTTGCTTTGCGTCACATAAAATTTATGTGACAAGTGCCACATAAACATGTACATTTATCTTAAATGTCAAAGCGTGCCTGTAACGTAACGTGAAGCAAAAGTTTTATCTGACACGGCCTTAAGTTTTGTTGTCGTTTGTTATCAGCTTTGACAACTCGGAAGATAAAATCGTGAAAAAATGTAGAAGCGAATTGGGATGCGGGCACCTGTAATGGATTCGCCTTGGGTAAGGTATAACATATAAGTATACATATTATTAGCATACACTAATACATATGTATGTATGTGTATTAGCTATTCATTTACCTTAGTTCATAAGATAAACAATAATCACATTTTCATAGATAGTAAATAATTATCAGACGGTAGACAATTACCATAATCGTATTTTCGTAGACAATAAGCAATTATCAATGCCAATATTTTTCAAGACAATAAACAACCATATGTAAAAACCCAAACACGTAACAAAGAAGTTATCGTACTTCGGGTTTCCCTAACTCTAGTTTGTAAGATAAAGATAACTGATAAGAAATAACATATAAATAATCTGGCTATCAAATGGAGCGGCAGTCTCCGCACTGACGTTAAGTCAAAATCACAGAATACTACCAGAAGGGTCACCAGCTCTACCAGACTACAAAAATGACCAATTTGCGGTACGGGTGAGTCTAGTGAAGGACAGAAAACATGAAAATGTTTATATATCTATCTCTGTTTGTGGACTCCTCATTTGTTTACATTTGATTTTTGGTTAGGAAAATTCAGCGCAAATCGAATACAAACAGAACAGCTTTACAAGCACACAAGTAATAATTATTTGTATTTAATATTTTATTTCCATTGAGTACATCACTAGCTGTGAATGGAATATGTTTAAAACGTAGTTTTCAAAGCTTTTCATTTATGTTTTCTACTTTTTTCGTAAAAATTACAACAAAACCAATATTTTTCCAAACACTTTACAACAACATTTTTTTATTGTTTATGTTTGTTTTTGTATACACTAGTTGTTCTCACACACTCATGTTGCCACGATTTTCTGCACTGCTCACCGCTGGCGCGTCCCCAAACAAATGATATGGCCATTTGACAAAAGTCATTTTTGGGATATCTGGTTATGTCTGTGGTCAAAATTGAAAACTTAGCATTTAAGAAATCAGTGTTGTAAAATTTAAGTTAAAAAATATACATATAGAATGAAGAAATCTGTAACGAATTATTTATTATTCGTTAGGTTAAATATTTTTTTACACTTAAGAAACTTGTATTCCTTAACTCGAGTTCATGGGCATCATAGAATTTGTAGTCAAGCTCCAAACATTCTTTTAAGTTTTTTTTTTTCGAAATATCGGCAGCATATAGACAGAAAACTATTAATAGGGTATATTTTTAGATCTAAAATAGTTAAGATTTTTCATATTCAAAGATTAGCTTAATTATTAAATTAATTATTCAAGCTCTTGATCTTTGGTTTTTTTTTTATAAAAAATAATTTTAAATAATTATTTATTTATTTTCAATATTTCGCCAACAATTTGTTGGCATCTTCAGGAAAATAGTTTTAAATAAATAGTTGTTTAAAATTATTTTTTATAAAAAAACCAAAGATCAATATAAAGATCAAATAAAATAAAGATTAGCTTAATTATTTATTTGCTTTAAGAGCCAATTGAAATGTATTAATGGCATATCGTTGTAGAGAAGGTTGCAAAGAAGAGTAAAATAGTTGCAAAACGAAAAAACAAAATGTTTACTGTATTAAAAGTTTGTTTGAACATTTCTGATTCTCATTTTGTTCATGCAAATTATTGAATAAGTAGTTAAGTTTCAAACAAACTTTTAAGAATGTTTCAAGTCTACTGATGAGTTGATTAACATCAACAAAATGTCGCCGGCATATAGACGTTGTATCATGGCTTTGACGACATTTTTGAAATGAACTTTCACGTTCCTGTGAAATTGAGCAAGAAATTTTCATGAAAGTCACAGATTTCATTGAAATTTTTTTTTTCATAACACGTATACAAAAATTTAATGAAAGTACTTTCCTTAACTTACTTAAAACTGCACTTAAATGCAACTTAATTTTTTATGAAAATTAACTAATTTCACATTTAAATGTCAGGTAAAAAATTGAAAGTGAAATCATTTTTAGAAAAAATTTAACTTAAATGGAACTTAATAATTACACAAGGGAACAATGTATTTGTTGTTTAAGAACTGAATGTTGTTTTAAAGGTAATTTGGGACGCTGAATCCAAATCTGCACTTGGTTTTTTTTTTTTTTTTTGTATCAGCTCGCCTTTTTGAGATGTACCGTTATGTCTACAATTATGGCGCTTCCAGTACAAATATTTAAATAACTTGATAACGGTTCACCATATTCAGTTAAAAAAAAAATTGAAATTCGTTAACAAAATTATCTTTAATCCGTGCCTACATTGTTTTTAATTTGAACGAGTAATTTCAGAGATATCGTTGTAGTTTCAAAAAAAAAAAAAATAACAATTTTATATAAAAAAAAAATTCTTATTTAAAAATTCATAAAAATATAATGCAACTAAAGTCACAATTTAGGTCTTAAAAAATCGCGATATTCATACACTTATCAAATAAATAGAACAGCACACACACAAACACGCATATTAATTGACAAAAATCGCGATTTTCATACAGAAATAACATTTATTTATGTGTTTATGTGTGTGGTGTTCTATTTATTTGAGAAGTGTATGAAAATCGCAATTTTTGTCAATTTAGTTATCTCAGTAAATCGTTGAGAAAATCAAAAGTTGTGCACCGATTTCAATGAAATAAAGCTCATTTGATTCAAAATATATTAAGCTAAATGCTTTAAGACCAACATTGTGACTTTAAGGTGGGATCATACGATTGCCGCAATGCACCAATTTTTGTTACATTTTGTGTGCCAATCGTGTGAAAGCACAGTTTATTGGCTCATGCGGCAACCAAAACGAATGTTGTTCCTATTTGTCCCAATCAAATACAACCCTGATGCGACAACCATGTGAACACTTGACATACAACTAATCACCAATAAAAATTCTAAAAATGCACCAATATTTATTGTGTTCTCATGCGGCAACCAAAGAAGACAATACGCGCCAATAATATGCATATGTATACATGTATTTAGTTTCAAAACTGTTTAAACGCGTTTTCCAAACATGATTTCTGCTTTTCAATCAGTAAAATTCAATTGTTGTTACTATTCATTTCTTGCTTTTTTCAGCCCGCACAACATGATAATAATAGCCGAAGCAATTTTCTTTCTTTTTAATGAAGAAACCATATTTTTAACATTTAATTTATTTTTGGAAAACACAGTTTGTCATCAGCTACAACAGCTGTTTCTCACAGTTGCCGTATAATATAACAATCGTGTGACTATAATGCGGCAATTATTGGTACTAAATTGTTTTGCGGCAATTTGCGACAATAAAATTTCAGTAAAATGTCACAATCATGTGATTGCAGAGAATTTGATTGGGACAAATTTTTTATTATGCTCCAATTCAGCCCAATAAAAATTGTGTAAAATTGGTGCATTGCGGCAATCGTGTGATCCCACCTTTAGTTGCATTATTTTTTTATGAATTTTTAAATAAGACTTTTTTTTATATAAAATTGTTATTTTTTTTCTAAACTACAACGATATCTCTGAAACTACTCGTTCAAATTAAAGGATTAAAGATAATTTTGTTGACGAGTTTCAGTTTTTTTTTTTTAACTGAAGGTGAACCGTTTTCAAGTTATTGAAATATTTGTACTGGAAGCGCCTTAATTTTAGACATAACGGTATATCTCAAAATGTCGAGCTGATGGAGAAAAATGAAGTTTAGATTTAAAATCAGCGACCTCAAATTAGTTAAAAATTGCTATAGAATTCCAAACAACATTCAAAAAGTTCAATTTTGTTCCCTTGTGTTATCATCATTTCAATAAGGAAGGCATCAATCAAAAACTGGGCATAAACATTTTAGTTCCTTTGAATTTCACTAATAAAAAAAATATTTGTCTTTTAACGAAGTTTTCTTTAGCTCAATGCTGTGATATCGATATTATTTTTCAAAAACAAATACATAGTTGCCTTGTTCGTAGCAGTTGCATTTTTGTATTCATACATTTAAACACATACATACATACATAAAAAGTACAAATGTACATACATTTGGATGATTGAATTTTTAGATGTCATCGTACTCAGTCATTTTTGACTAGTTTTGGTGATTAAAAACTGAGTTTTCATATAGTTCATCAAAAAGAACAATCAAATTTGTCTATTCTTTAGGATTCAAAAAAAACTTATTACAATAATTTTTAATATTTACTTGAGTTCTTTGTGACTATTCTTGGTGACCAAAATGTGATACAATTCGGTAATCATCTCACTTACTCTTTTCCCCCCACCATTTCACAAACATTGAAAGTGATCAGCATGTAAACAAGTTCCCGTTAACCAACAAGTCAAAGAAAAGCAATGCAGAAAATATTATGTGTTAGTTGGCAATATACATATGTATTATGCGTATATGTTTGTATTTGCTCTGAACACTCTAAAATACTTTAACGCATACTTTAATCAATTTGTTTTATACCTATAGTAGTTTTTCTTTTTCTGTCAAATATGTACTTAAAATTTTATTCATTTTGATTGTGACTTTCTTAAATAAATATTATTTCAACTACATACATATAAAGAAAACGGTGTCCTTCCTACAATAAGTATCATAAGATCATAAATGACTATTCAGGAATAATCACATGCAGGGTACCATTTTCTCCCGACGACAGAGTCATTTATGATTAGAAAATGATTGCATATTTGATAGTTTTAATCAACTAGAATATTCAAATATGTATGACTATTTTTTGATCATTATTTTCACAAAATGCTAGCTGGGTATACATACATATATGTACATATTTTCAATAGATTAATAAAACTCATACTTATCGTATACATGTGTGTATGTATGTATGTATGTATGCACATACATATGTGTGTATGTATGTAAGCATGCAGTAAAATAAAATTGTATGTATGTATGTGCTTACCAGAAGCTATTGATAAACATATGAAAAAAATAGCCGCAAACGCTTTACACACAATCATTGTATAAATTAAACTGATCAAATGCATCCATCTACAATTCCATAATATCTCAAACTTAGCAGGGCTTCCAGTCTTTTTTAAAACATCCGATGAAATCTCCCAAAATGCGTTTATGCAGGTTTACTACAGGGAGGGTGAAAAGTTACATTTAAAATTTTAATAACTTTTTCGTTTATATGCACATACATACATACATACCTTTTTTTATTTATCGTTTTTAAATTGAATATACTACTAATCTTTAAATTAGTGGTGCGCCCCTGCTTCACATGGGCGTTGCTAAAAATAGAATACATTATACCTGTAGAACACAAATGTCCAGTAGTGGCTGATATCAGCAAATTAAACTCACACGTATAGTTACGCTCTTTTGTTTGATCGTCAATCAACCAATAGGAAATCACCATGTTGAGTGGGAGAGACAAACTACACTTGCAGAAATTCTGTGTTTTAATATTGCGACATATTAATGATGTCAGCCGAAAAGTATTTTATGTTACAAAATGCTTTTGATGACATGCAATCAATGTCTCATTTGTCATAAGACATTTAAAAAAAAAATAAGAAATATAATTAAAAAAAAAAACATTTTGAAGATGTTCACAAAGACATGAATAAAATGAATAGCAAATTGTTTTCTTCCAGTGTTATTTTGTCACGCTCACCAATACGACCATGGGCTGTAGAACAACAACAGTTGTAAGCCATAATCACACCAAGGTACCTCGATATCAGGTAGTCGCATAACTACAACAAATACAACACCAACAATCACTTCATGTATTTAGAAATTTTCAATATCTGTCACCTATTTCTTGGCGTTTGTGTGTTAGTGTTGAGTATTTTGACAGTTCTTCAGGCTAAACGCAGTAGCCAGCTGGGGTTGTAAGGCTATCTAGTATCGAGTATCTACCTTGAAGAAATACATTATTAAATTAACAACTGTTGTAAACCATAATCAGGACCTTGAATAAATATTGCATGTTATCGTATTGAAATGAAACAACAGAGAACAAAAAAAAAATTTGCGAATAAAAAGAAATTCTCGCTACCTTTTGCATTATAGTGAACTAATAGTTCTGATAGACAGGTTACGATAATGTATTCAGCATAATTTTGTTATTATTGTTTGTTATTTAGATTTAAAACTGAATTCAATTCAGATTTAATAGGCACAAGCACTAGCAGAACAGAAAAAAATACACAGGAGTTGTTGGTAGAGAAATAGCAGGCTTCTGTCAAATTCTTCTCTCATCTGTTTTGTGAGTGCATGCAAATTACGCAATTTTTATAAAACGAATTTATTTCAACCACCTAAAATTGATTAATTTACTTTTTTCTTGAATAAAATTTGCAAAACCACTTGCTTATTTTAATTGTTCTTCAATAATAGCTACAAAATCACTTGCACATACTTATGTATGTATCTTGAAAGCAGAGCACGTTAAGCGACGTGTAAACAAACTTTTGATACTAGCTGCTGATAAACAACGAACAGCTGGTAGATCTGACTTGACTGACTTGTTGTTTGTGAACTTTTGATCAGAGTGGACGTGTTCAAGGTACCTCGATACCCGACAGCCTTACAAGCCCAGCTGACTACGGCCTTTAGCCTGAAGAACTGTCAAAATACACAACACAAACACACATACGCGAACAAAGGGATGACAGTAATACAGTTTTTCTACCAACAAAATACATGAAGTGTTTGTTGTAGTTATGCGAATACCTGATATCGAGCTGCCTTGATTTCTACCATGATACAACGAACAAGGTAGCCTTTTCGCTACAATAAGAACAACTTCAATAAAAATAACATGCATTTTGTTTTTGTACAACTTATGCAAACTGTCAAAAAGACGCCACTTCTACATTTACAGAAGAGAGATGCACTGAGCTTACGCGGATCAGCTATCTCGTTTCGGCTGCCTTTCATCTCTGCAATCACTTGACAACCTAAAGTAGTCAGATGATTAACGGTTTAGCTGACGAGGCTACCTTGTTAATTGTATCATGCGTGAAGTGCTTGTTGTTGTTGTGTTTGTTGTAGTTATGCGATTACCTGGTATCGAGATACCTTGCATTCGTGTACGTGTGATTTGTTTTTTAAACCAGTGTTACCACCTTAGCAAAGTGATCATTCGAAATCGTTTTTTGCAAATGCCCACAAAATTACATACAATGTCATACATATCAATTTTTTATTATCAAATAAAAAGATTTTCGAAAAATTTCAAAAAACAATTCACAGAGAATAGAATAAACTATTTCAGGGATACATTTAGATAAAATTAAACGAAAAACAGTAGTCAGTACCTCAGCTAGGATCGCAGACAAATCACCCTTAGTTATGACAAATAATTTAAATTTCTCAGACATAAGAAAGGCAATAATTGCCTATAATATAGAACGTTATGATAATAATTTAAATAATTGGGATAAGACGAGCAACTGGTATAAAACAATGAACTTAAACAGAACCAGTATTTTTTTTTTTTATGGAACAGTGAAGCTTATAAAATAAGCCGTAGAGACTTGACTAAATTTCTGAGGCCAAGATTGGGACATACAAAAATTACGCATAGTCATATTACAACAAATGAAAATCCTCCCAATATGTGAATGTGATAATAGTACTGAGATAAATATTCATCACCTGCTTGTAGAGTGCACTAAATATGTGAACCAAAGAAAACAAATTTTTGCAGAATCCTTCTTCTCAATTAAGACCATAACACATGATACAACTAACAAGGTAGCCTCGTCAGCTAAACCGTTAATCAACTGACTACTTTAGGTTGTCAAGAGATTGCAGAGATGAAAGGCAGCCAAAACGAGATAGCTAATCCGCGTAAGCTTAGTGCATCTCTCTTCTGTAAATGTAGAAGTGGCGTCTTTTTGACAGTTTGCATAAGTTGTACAAAAACAAAATGCATGTTATTTTTATTGAAGTTGTTCTTATTGTAGCGAAAAGGCTACCTTGTTAATTGTATCATGCCATAACACAATATTTAAGAGCTACTCATTTGTATAATGACATTTGATTATAATCACACTATAGACTTAATTTAATTATAAGTTAGCTTAAGGCTTCTTTGCTATAGCTACATTTCCTTTTAGAACATACATACATTAATGTATTATCTAAAGTTGTAAAAAAAAACAGTAGTCAGTAGCAGTTTTAACAATAGAAAACTGAATCATATGGAAAAAACCTCCGTAGCACCATTTGTTTCAAAGAAAAAAAGAACAAATGAACCTGTAGAAACATTAATGCATAAACCTACGTAGTTGCAAATTAAATTACCAAACTAATACGGGAAAATCAAAATACTATACAAAAATCATTGTATGGTATGTTAATGGCAACGCTGAAAGCTACAAAATTGTTTTGCATGTGTTAGTAATTAAGTCGTTAATGTGTTAGTTTGCAGCGGCTATTTCTTGCTGGGTAGTTGTCGAATATTTTTTGTGGTACGCCTGCGACTTCGCCAGCCGCGATCAGGCTGAATGAAAATGCTATTAAAGGCACGTTTAGCTAATGCTCGGCTTATCGCCAAGTCCTAATAATGGCTCTTAGAGCAATTTTATTTTGGCTGGCGCACAGAAAACAATGCAAAAAATATGATAAAAGTAGTGCATTGACGGAGAGTAGATGTCGGTGGAAAAAGGCGTCGGATTCTACATGACTCGGCCTTAAGCCCCAAGTGCAGGCCATTAAAAATCAATGTATGTATATGAGAACCAAAGTTTATTCGGCATTAATAGTAGTCCTTGTTGAAAATGGTCATTTGAAATAATTCATATTAGTAATTGTTTTTTGTTTTGTTTTAATTGTAATTTTTCTTTTTTTTTCTCTCAGATACTACAGATAAATACCAAAACATACATTCATACGTACATTAAAAAAAAATAATAAAAACTATACTAAGAACGCATTCAAACTGTTTTAAAAGATATTTATAGGCATAATAAATCATACAATACAAATAATCACTAAATATGTATGTTGCTAAAGATAGTGGTTATTTTCATTCAGTAGTAGTTTAATCTAATAACGCAGAATTAACAATGTTCGTTACTACATACATTCTCTCGGAAAGTGTTTATTTTTTATGCTTAATTTTTAATGTTTTAATCACTTGAATTTATGAAAAACGCCTTCAATTCATAGTTTCATTTATAAATGTATTTTCTTTTTTTCTTTTTTCTTTTGCTTTGTGTTAAAATGTACAAACTAAATTATTTTACTTTCTCTTTTCTTTTTGGAAAAACAAAACCTATTTATATGTGTGTATGTAGATAAAAAACAAAAAAACAAAAGAACAGAAAACGTATGCAAACAAATTGTTGATGTTTTGTTATGTGTTCTCGTTAAAATGTTGCTATTTTTGGTAGGCGACGTTTTGTGGTTTTATGGTTGATGTGATCTAAACGATTTTTTTTTTTTAATATTAATATTATTAAATGTATGTATGTATTTTTGTGGTGTTTTGTATTGTATGTAGGAAGTGATATTTCAAAATGATGCTGACTGAAGATAAATTAAGTAATCATCATACATTCATACTTCGACAAATATCCATATATAAACAATCTTTAGAATTATTCAAAGGTGTCTCATAATTTATATTCATTCTCATATTTCTGTTTTAATATTACTTTAAGCAGAATTTGAAAGAGCTATAAATTAATTTATTCGTCTTGCATGTCCTCTGGCAACTCGTGTGGGTTCAACATTCCAGGTATATTACGTTGCATGAGCATTTTGTTTTCTTGTGCCTCTCGAAGTGCTGCTTCCCTTTCCTCCAAATACAAGTCCGAATCATCTTCCCCAGTAACTTCCTGCAAAACACACAAAAAAAAAAGGATTGCATCAAATTTATAACCACTTGATAACTGAGATTCAGTTACATATGAAAAATTAAACACAAGGGCCAACACAACTTACCCTTATTTGTATTAAGAAGTCTTTCAAATGCTCTTTAAATGCTTGAACATTTTCATCCAAATTGAAAAGACCAGTTACAAAGACTTTAATTTGGTTGTCCGTTAAGTGGCTAAATGCTGATTTGAGCAATGAGGCCACATATTCCTGAATGAAAATAGTATTATCCGGTATGGGACCCAAATTTACAGAAATTTTATTGTTTTCGACTAGCGAAAACATGTATGCTAATATAATTGCATGATTTCCAAGATGCATGATTTGGGATGTATCGGTAACCACTGAAAATATCTGCATTAAGATATCTGTAAAGTATGTTTGATAAAAACTCTGTGCTGCCGTAGGATGCTGTTCCAAATTTTTTAACATCTAGAAAAATTATGAAAAAGGAAAAGAAATTTAAAATAATTTGCTAATAAAACACTTAGGATTGAAGAACAAGAAACTAACTGCCTGTTCCTCAATGTCGAAGTCGTGCAATTGTTCGCTTTCTAAGCGTAAGAAAATTGTTTTGGTTTCCTCTATGACGTTCTTTTATTCGAACAACGACTCGATCGACAAGTCGAAAAGACGTAATTATTTTCATACAAAATCCGATTCCTCTATATCGATCATGTCGTCAGCACTGCGAACACAAACATCACAATCAATCACTTGCTGTTTTGCTAGTGTTTTTATAGAAACCATTTTATATTTATTTGTTAAAAAAAAAACTGGGAAATAAAACCCACATATTTTTCATTTTTATTTTATTTAGTAAATCTATCAAACAATTATCATATGTATGTATGTAGTTTTCCTAAACAGTTCACTGGTTCGCTGGATGGAAGAAAATCCTGAGTTTGGCAGAGGAATACCGGCGTGTTCAGTGCGTCATAGTACTTATTTTAAATGTCTTTGCAAAAATATACTTTTTAATTTTAAAACACCACAAAAACTATTTCCACACTTTCAAGATGTTTGCTTTTTTATTTTGTACTTATTTGCTTTGGCTTGTCAGATACAGCTGACCAGTTTTATGAAGGCTGGTATTTACACAAAAACAATTTAGTAGTTTTTTTCTTCAAAACTTCAATAAAAAATCAAACAAAATTTTAATTTACCGATCTGGTATGTCTGTGAAATAAATAGCAAATAATTCATGACGCAACCGCATGCGAACGCAAGCTGTCGACATAGAGGAATCCAAATTGATTCGAAATCGAAATTCGAAATCTTATCTTATTTTTATCTCATAATAAAATCTAAATCTTGCTTAAAACTATTATTCCGGTTCTCAAATCCAACACGAAACCCCCAATTCATGTTATCTAGAATCAATAACTCTACGTTTGAAAGATCATTTGAAGTGAGAGTGCGCAGACTCTACAATAACCTTCCCATACATCTGAGAAATTTTGAATGTTCTATAGGAAGTTTTAAGCGCAAAACAATTGAACCATTGTTTTCCAACAAAGGCTTATATGTGCATACATTGCAATCGTATACTATGTACATATGTATATGTATGTAGGTATGTATATATATGGATCTAATTTTAGACTAATATTATCTTATTTCATAGAATTCATTACAATTAACCAAATGTATTAATCAAATATGGCCGGCCCTATGGCATCGATTATATAAATAAAGAAAAAAAAAAGAAATCGAGCGACTACATTTCGATCGTTTACATTTTCTTGCGACATTGAGAAGTTAAAAAGGGCGGTTCTCACTCTTGATACTAATTTTACCACTCTGCTATATTCACTACGATTTTTACCACAAAGCTCGAGTGATTTTCTTACCTCAAAGTCTGCATGTTCTTGTAAAATATTCTAAAACTTGCTGAATGTCTTTATCTGTCCACCTTTTGTTGTGAATTTTGTCACGTTTTCTCTTCACCGGTATATTTTTTTTTGTTTTTTCCATATTTTTTATTTTCCCAACACAAAATTAAGTTTTGCCGGCAAAACGATTCACAGCACAGAATATCTGTGATTCCCAGTAATTTTTTTTACAATAGCGGTACTCAACGTTTGGTGCGTTTTTGGTTGCGACTATTTGCATTTGCGATTATCTTGCAACTAATATTGAGCACCCTTTTTAACAACTTTGCAAATTTCATTGCACTCCAAATAACAGCCAATAGCGCAGTTCATTATTTGGTGCAAATGTCTTGCGTGAGTGCGAATGCAAGAAATCGTTGCTTTTTCTTTGCAACCCAACAACAAAATATACAAGGTTGCACTCGCAATATTTTTGCATAATATTACGTGTTGCTTTTTTCGCATGAGTATTGCGTTTGCAACACTGACACTCGAACAGCTGACATTTTAAAATAAAGCAAACAAAAAATTTTCGAGATGGAGTCAACAGCAATTACCAAAAAAATAAAACGTGAAAAATTAAAAATTGTGTATTAATTTATCAGCTGTTAGTTGGAGTGCAATAAAATTTGCAAAGTTGTTAAAAAGGGTGCTCAATATCAGTTGCAATATAATCGCAAACGCAAATAGTCGCAACCAAAAACGCACCAAACGCTGAGTACCGCTAATAAATTAATACACAATTTTTAATTTTTCACGTTTTATTTTTTTGGTAATTGCTGTTGACTCCATCTCTAAAATTTTTTGTTTGCTTTATTTTAAAATGTCAGCTGTTCGAGTGTCAGTGTTGCAAACGCAATACTCATGCGAAAAAAGCAACACGTAATTAGCGGTGCGTAAATGCAAAAATATTGCGGGTGCAACCTTGTATATTTTGTTGTTGGGTTGCAAATAAAAAGCAACGATTTCTTGCATTCGCACTTACGCAAAACATTTGCACCAAATAATGAACTGCGCTAATGTTTACTAAAGCTTTTTGTTTGATTTTTTAATCACAGCGTAGAAAATAAAAGTTCAGTACATTTTGTTGCTGTAGTGATGCAAAAAGTAGCACTTTAATTAAATCTGCTACTTTAACCAAATGTGCAACCGAGTTTACTATCAAGAGTGAGAACCGCTATTGTAAAAAAATGACTGGGAATCACAGATATTCTGTGCTGTGAATCGTTTTGCCGGCAAAACTTAATTTTGTGTTGAGAAAATAAAAAATATGGAAAAAACAAATAAAAATATACTGGTGAAGAGAAAACGTGTCAAAATTCACAACAAAAGGTGGACAGATAAAGAAATTCAGCAAGTTTTAGAATATGTGCAAGAACATGCAGACTTTGAGGTAAGAAAGTCACTCGAGCTTCGTGGTAAAAATCGTAGTGAATATAGCAGAGTGGTAAAATTAGTATCAAGAGTGAGAACCGCTATAGTTTTCTGTATTGAAGGTTTGTTTGAACATCCATAATTCTCTCAGCACAACGGGACCTTTTCTAGGACACAAGACAGCCCGCGTAACATAACGATTATATAAATAAAGAAAGAAAGAAGAATAACACCTGTTACTAAAGGGTCCACGAAATAACTTTTTTTTTGGGAAAACGGAGCAAAACATCGAGTGTAACTTCGGCTGTGTGGCACGTAGCGCCGTCCTGTTGAAACCAAATGTTGCCAATATCCTCCCCTTCAATTTTTGTGAACAAAAATTCGCTCAACATGGCCCGATAACGATCGCCATTGACTGTAACGGCCACTCCTTGCTCATTTTCGAAGAAAAATGGCCCAATTATGCCGCCTCTGGACCAAAATCAGCACCAAACAGTGACTCGTTTTGGGTGCGTCGGCTTTTCAATGTATGTGTGCTGGTTTTCTGTGCCCCACATACGACAATTTTGCTTGTTTACATACCCGCCAAGATCAAAATTCGCTTCATCTGAAAGATTTTTTTTTTTTTTTTTTTTTGGCAAAATCGGTATCTTTTGTAAGTCGATCGCAGGATCACTTAGCGAAGCGTATACACAACAATATTCGTTCAGAGGAAGAATAAAACTAATTATCTGTCAAATCAGACATGAGCGAAGTTGAAAAAAAAAAACGTTAGATGGCGGACCATGTACAACCTGCCCATAGCTTAAGGCAGGAGTTTATGGGTAAGCTTTGGCTTTGGTTCTACAAGAATTGCCCTCATATTTAAGATTTCCACATATGTATATAGTACTGTTGCGAAATGCGGCCAACAAAATCCTACCTTGAACTATCGACAGGTTGTAATAATGAGTCTAAGTAGCAAAGTTTAAAACTGTCTTAACAGGCTTTTCAAATCTACTGACGAGTTGTGCAACAGACATTAATTAACATGTGAAGAAAGGAAGCGATATTTATAATGGATTTTTTTTTAACCCCATATACTTATTTTTATGTTTTTAAAAAGTTTAAAAGTCGGTATTTTCCAATCAAATAAAACATTTAAGAAATAAAAATTATATTGTCGGTAGAGTAATAACAATGAAAATGGGTGCCTTACCTTGTGTAGAATGTTTAAACCTATATCTGCCACATAGCGCATTGTGTGCTTAAAGGCCCAAACAATGGAATCAAAAACAAGCTTGAATTGTGCTGGCGGTATATTGAGAAAAGCTTTGAAGCAATGAGCGTTAACAGCTTCCAATAACTCATAGAAACTGACACGATGTTGGGGATAGTCCTCAAAATTTTTATTGATCATATCGAGAGTACACTCGAAAACGGCATCAAATATCTTGGGAACCTCATTTGTTATGTCGTTTCGTAACTTGTTTACAATAACACCCATAGCGCTCAGAACCTTTGGTTCTCTTGCTGACGGCACTTTGCAACGCTATATGTATGTATGCACGAAGAAATATAAAAAAAAAATATATATATATATGTATATATAAATATATGTATACGTTTATATTATGCGAAAATTATTTTTAACCTGGTAGTCTAAAAGGATTGCGTCCAACAACGGTGGAATGAAACTATCCATTACAAGCTGATTGTCATTTGAGCGCGTTACCCACTCCGATATAAGATTAAGTGTTTCCTTTTTCACAACGTGCATTGCCCTGATAAGCGGTTGATTGTTGACATTCACGCCGTTCACTTCTATAGCCTGTATAATATTCTCGGACGTAATCTTATAAACATTTAACATATCTAAATAAATACGGCCCAACTGAATGACATAGGCGTGACCCAAGGCCTTACAGGCGGCAACATTCGTTTTCAAAATGCTTCCCAATTGCCTAACGGCAGTCATATTTTGCAGGAAATCCACATTTTTTGAGGCTCGAGATATTATTTCGTCCCAGACTTGGTTCGGTAAAAACATATACTTTTCAATCAATATATCTTGCTGAACTTGATCTACTTGAGCGGATATCATATATCCAACGGCTTCATAGAATGTATGAACCTTTTGTGGAAGAAACAATACCAGTTATACGCATACAACAAGAAATCACAATTAAATGATTTGCTTACCTGTTGCGGTTGTAGATCACAAATGATGGTACTCATAGTACTTAAAATTTCATCAATAAATGTACATGCCTCGTTCGGTTGTATTGTCACAAAATATCGTCTACACTTTACCGCAATTTTGATGAAGGTGTCACAGGCCATATCTTGAACACCATCATGAGTTTCGTGCATAAATTCGAACAGTTTATTGACTACAGTTTTAAGGAATTTCCAGTGGGCTCTTAAGAATCGGGGATACTGTCCCACAACATACATAATGTTTGACGCAATGATGGCCTTATTATCTTTGCCTTTCTTCTGTTCGCACAACCCCAACAGGTCTTTAATAACAGTCACCAAAAAGCGTTTTTCATCTTCTTCGCAAAAAGCACCTGCAATCAAATCAAATTTATTATAATTTTTTTTTTATACTAATTCAGGTCCAAAAATGAACCTTTTCAAAGAAAAAGGTTCATTTTTGGACCTGAATCAATACATTTCAATTGGCTCTTAAAGCAAATAAATAAGTTCATAATTTTTATACTTTTTTTATTTTTCATTAACAATCGCCAATTTTTTTTCTAGAGGAAATCTTCTAGTATTTACAAGAAGTAAAACTATGGGTAAATAAGTTGTAAATATATACATACATATGTATGTATACATCTACAAAAAAAAAAAAAAAAAAAAACGAGAACAGAACTTCACAAAGCTTAAATGAAAACAGTCGATGCATGACTAACTCACAATTATTGCGGGAATACGATTTTATTCGATTGCACCATAAACATTTTTTAGCTGGCTCGTAAATCTTGTTTTTGAAAACGCAAATGATTTTAAACTTATGGAAAGGGAGTTTCCAAGCTCTGGCAATTCTAACTTCCAATGATTTTTCGTAAGAAGACGTTTCGATGCGATGACAGACAATTCGAGGATTTCTAGTAGATCTGCGGCCCTATTCTATAACTTGTTAAAATTAGAAAATTGAATTTTAGCGCTGTTGCTAAAATCTTAATTTTTTGTTCCAAGAAAGTAATTTTTTTTTAGCAACAAACATTTTTTGATGCTAAAAATTTTACTCTTTTGAACAAAAAATTACGATTTTATAATACATTTATATTAAATTACTTTTTCAGGCTTAAGTTCAAATCTTGGTTGGTCACTTTTTTTTTACCAATTTCAATTAAGTAAAGAAAAGTAAAATTTAGTAGCTACAAAGGTGGACAACCGGCTGTTTCTGGGTAGCAAACACCCTTCATCAGCACTCTATGAACTTTGGACGTATCAAATTTCACAATTTTGGCACAGCCGCTTTAACCACTCGAGCTGTGAAATTTGACACGTCCAAAGTTCATAGGGTGCTGATGAAGGGTGTTTGCTACACAGAAACAGCCGGTTGTCCACCTAGCTATTAAATTTTACTCTTCTTTACTTAATTGATATTAATTAAAAGTAGTGACAAAACCAAGATTTGAACTTAAGCCTGAAAAAGTAATTTAATATACTAAATGTATTACAATACAGAAGTTCAATGAAATTAAAATTTTCAGTAAAAAAAATTACGATTTTAGCAATAGCGCTAAAATTTAATTTTCTCTCACAAAAGTTTATACTATTTACAATTACGGTCGTCGCTAAGACTCGCTCAGTTGAGTTTAGAGATTTATGGCGATGTCTCGAATTTTAGCTAGTTACAGAATAGGACCGCTGGTAAACTGAAAGTTGTTAATTAAATATATCGGTCAATCATTTTTAATAATATAATAATAATAATAAGAAATACCAAGAAAATCAATGACATACTGCTGCGATACACTTCTTCTTACTCTCAAACAATATACATACGTATCTACCCTGCAAGACACAACGGGACCTTTTCTAGGACCCAAGTGAGTCGGTCTCAGGACCTGCGGCCCTCGAAACATAACATAACAACATACCCTGCAAGAAATGAATGACCGAAACTCAGAGAAGTGGAACTTTTGCATGCAAAAATTTTTAATAAAAAATATTAAGTGAAAAGTAAAAAAAAAGATAATCAATTTTTTTACGAAATCTGCTTATAAAATTTATTTGTTTTATATTTTGAATAATTCATTATTATTGTCCTGAAGAAGCTATCCGAAGGAGAGCGAAATATTGACAAAAATAATTACCCAAATTCCAAAAGACCTTGAGCTCAAATAAATATATAAAATATAAGAAAAAAGGGGTCAAAATAACTAAATATTAAATTTATTTGTTTTATATAATTACATGAGTTTAGTTATATTAAACATGAACAAGGTGTCCACCACCAAGTGGATTGAGAGGCCAGAGTTGGACACAGTGGCAGCCATGCTCCCCTCTGCGATCAGTATCTTCTGTGGAGGAGATAGAGAAAACCTGCAGACCGAAAATTTGGCCCTAGCAACGGATGTGAAATTCGCCATTGCAATTGGGAAGGGAAATGCGAAAAGCAGACGTTACGAAAGCTTGCGATCTGCATACATGTTTTGAGAGCTACGTATGCGCTTCTATGATGTAAGAATATTCATATTTTCTTTTGTTTTGAATTAATCTTTTTTAAATGTTAATATTATTGGTTCTTTTGTTATATGAATTATTTTCCTTTGATTTATTTTTTTTTTTTACTTCTTTACGTTGATTTTTTGTTTTAAATTATTTATTTTTAATTCAGGTCCAAAAATGAACCTTTTCAAAAAGACAGCAAACTTTTTGGAAAAAGTTCATTTTTGGACCTGAATTAATACATTTCAATTGGCTCTTAAAGCAAATAAATAATTAAGTTCACATTTGATTATTTATTTTTAACTGCAGAACTATACTATTTGCCTTTTTTAATAAAGATATTAATTTAAAATGAAAACTAAAAACAAAAACTTTAGTTGACCAAGATTTACGTAACGACTGACGGGTTAGAACTAACTGGCTGGTTAGAACTAACCAATATATTGGTTATCATTGACCTATAAAACTAAGCAGAGTAAGTAGCACAGATATATGTACATATGTATGTATGTATGTTATGTAGATGCAAAAATCACATGTTACCCAAGAGTTTAGGTTAGGTTTTTCATTTTGCTCTTTTAATAAACTAACTAGAAGCCCTAACCGATATATCAGTCAGAGCTGTCAGTTAAATGACTGGTCATTTATGTAGCTTGTCGAATTCTTGCAGGGTAACTACACGGTGAAAAATAAGTTTAATTTTTCGAAGGTGTTTTTTTTTTATTGGTGCCGATATATACATATTTCAAGAGCATAAAGTAATTGGGACATTAAAATTGAGTGTGCAACGGTTTTCTTAACACGGGTTGGGGTTGGTAAATACAAATCCAGACTACAAAGGCTTCTAAGACTGGTATTTTCTCGAGCACAAAGTTGATCTATGTATATGATCGCAAGGCATTCATGCAAATAGAAAAGTGCAAAATATTTTTCATAAACATTTTCAGATCTGTATGCAAAGAAAAAAAAAGTGTATGTTAAATAAATCAATTTTGTTGCTGGGAATTGCATTAACCAATTACGGTATTCAAAGGGTCGTCCTAAAGTGCTAAATAATAGCACGAAAATATATGACTGCTGTGAGCAGCCTGTCATAAATAAAGTAGTGCACCAAAGCGATTTAAATAGTTTTGTTCATAATGCCAAAAATAAGTGAAAAAACTAAAATAATAGCCAGTTTGTGAGAAAATTATCTATTAGATAGCTGTTTTGATAGGTGATTCAAGTAAATTTGAAATCAACAGCCTTATTATGATTCCGAGTGAACATCACTCGTAATGGAAAATTTCCGTCACGAATTCGTACAAAAAGGTATTATGAATTCCGACGGATTCGAAGTTAATGTTGCCAACCTCTTGACCTAAGTTCGAATTAGTGCAACCAACTTTTTAAATGAAAAACAGATTGTGTTTTGCTTACATTCTAAGGATTGTTAAAAAATATTTTTCAAAAAATAAAAAGGAAATACAATGAATTCGATTGCTGCAGCCTTTTCAGTGACGGAAGAGGAACAAAGGCTGTTAGCGAATAGAGCGCAAAGTCTTGAGGAATGGTCAGAATTCCCTTGATTTGGATTACAAGGTGTAAGTTGTTAAAACAAATCACAAATTATGAAGATATGTACATACATACATATGTATGTGTTTTCCAATTTTTCATTTAGTTTTATTAAAAACTTCCGGCTGAACAAATCTGTACAATTCGATTTCTAATCGAATCCGAATGGTGTTGCAAAAGATGTAGATGCTACAAAGGCTTTTTCGTACCACTTTTTATACACACATTTAATTCTATACATAAAAGGCGGTTTTTTTGTTTAGTTTTTTTTTTTTTTTTTTTGTTTATATGGTTAATTATTTTTCAAACAATCTATCACATGTTTCAATGGTGTATATGAAGCGATTTTTTCAACACATAAAATCAGCAGTTAGTTTGTGTTACTTTTTTGTTTCAAATCAGAGCAAAACCAATAAGTATTTTAAAATATACCAATTAATTATTAAAGAAATATAATTTTATAACTACTTAAATATTGTTTTTATTCAATTTAGGAACTTCTTTTCAGTTTGTTCTTATTTTTAACTATTTTTGTATTCTCCCGACAGTAAGAAGAGTTCGTGGAAATTTTTGATAAAAAAACGCTAAAAGTACGTTTCGTTCGGAATTCATAATATCAATCTCCCGAATTTCGAAAATTTCGTAGCTACGTCGGAATTCATGATAGCATTTTTACGACGGAATTCCTTCGGAGCCTTCGACGGAATTCATAATACCTTTTTGTATTCATATTTACGAACATACAGTGGTGGCCACAAATTTAAAACAATCGGGAGTAAATAACGCTAAGCATCAAAATTAAAATAGCCATGTCTTTTGATCGAAATAGAATATTGCCAAAAGCTAACAAGTGTTTTGCTGATAATTTACATATATATCTCTTATTCTCATCCAACCAAGACCAGGTTATGCAAATAATAAATCAGTTACGAGGGTAGAGCTGGAAAATCTTATAATTTTAATACATTTTTTATATACTGGCTCATCAATTGATTTATCACCCTTATTCTGCGTTTCGATTCGGATCGAAATTTTCCGCGATCGGAAAGTTTGGTATTCTGTGTTCAGTTTTTGCTTCAATTCGATTTGTTTCTTCGATTGTGTGTATTTCGCGTTACGATCGAAGCCACGCTTTTCTAAGTTGTGTATACACTAACGGAATTTTTTTCGATTTTTGTTGAAACATTTAAAGTGAAATTAAAATATTAAAAATATGTAAGTGAAAAACAAATTAAATTGATTTGTAAGCATTTTTAATATAACCAAGGATCAAGGGCTTGGTATTTATATAGAGAATACCACGGAACTGTTATTTCGTCTGCCGGACTTTTGCACAGTCTTTCAGGCGGAAATTCGGGCAATTACGGAGTGTATTAGGGTGCTCAATGAAATGGGAAGGCCAGCATCTGTGAATATATTCACGGATAGCCAAATGGCCATCAGTGCGATCTCAGCTGAGCGGATTAAATCACGAACAGTTTGGGATTGCAAAAATGCTATTAACAGTTACTCGTCTCATGGTGAACTGCGCATCATATGGGTGCCAGGGCATGCGGGAATAATTGGAAATGAAAGGGCAAACTCACTTGCTTCAAGAGCAAGAGAGTTAAGTAACATAAGCCTGGTATGCGCGAAACCTTTCGATGCAGTTAAATCTGAGCTAAAGAACTGGGCTCATAGAGCTCATTTAACTCTCTGGAATAACGAAACTGTGGGAAGCAATACAAAAATCCTATGGGGGGATCCAGATGAGGAAAAAACGGGGGTATTGCTAAGACTTAACAAGCCCGAATTAAGTAGATTAATGGGAGTTCTGACAGGCCACTCTCAACTACTTTCACATCTTAGCCGCATAGGAATAGCGGGAGGAGATGAATGTAGAGCTTGTGGGGAGGAAAGCGAAACATTGGAACACTATTTATGTCAGTGCCCCGCTTTCTCACAAATACGATCCCGACATTTTGGGAGAGACACCTTACCAGACATAACCCAATTACGGGGCGTATGCTGGAGGAAACTAAGGAACTTTGTGAATGACACGGAGTTCCTATAGACCTATGAGTCAAACTGGTTCACGGTTAAACCCACGGAGCGCACAACAAGCCTATATTGGCTTAGGTGTATGTCGTAAGACATGGGCAGAAGAACCCCTCCATTCAACCTAACCTAACCTAATATAACCAAAGGTTTAAGGCCATATTCATAATAATTATTGTAAGTTTATTAAGCTCGTATTTGAAGTATTTCTTCGGAATATTTGTCAAATAAACGTGTACTAAACCTTCAATAGTTTTTATGAATATGGGTGTTAAACTTTTATTTAATTTACTACAGGTCGAAAACAAGTTTTATTTTTGTGCCTCAATGTTGTAAAAATATAATTAACAGGGGCACTAGGATTCGGCACACCAATATTTTGACCACAAATGCCTCACTTATGCTTTATTAACATTTATTATTTATTTAATTATCATTCACACAATATTTAGTTTTAATTATTAATTGTTTGTGCGCTAAATTAGACTTTTTGCTGAAATGTTTACAAATTTGTTTCTTCTTTTTCTTTCGATTCAGTTTTTTTTTTTTTTTTTTTTTTTTGCAGAATACCTAATTTCGATTCGAGCGTAACTGAGTGCGGGAACGTAATCGAAACGCAGAATAAGGGTGTATACTTATCTCGATTTTTATCGAGCTCTTAATTTTGTATTTTTAGTGTTAATCTCGGACATTACATTTAGTTATAAAATAATTTTTGTACTGACGAACAAAAAAGTTACAGAGCAGAATTTTGTTGCTAGAACAAACCGCTTAATAAGACCTTTTAATTTTTGACCGTAAAGTTTTTTGTTTAGCAGAAATTTTTTATTGTGTATTATTTTATTATATGTATATTAACAAAAGAAAAATGGGAAATGAAATATTTTATTGGTTGAGAAAATTGTTGAAGGTCCATAATCAAAGAACCTGAAAATCGGGGTTATCTAGCAACATAATGCTGCGCTGTAACTGTTTTGTTCGTCATTAAAAAAATTATGTTACAGCTGAAAGTGATAACTTAGATGAATACTAAAAACACAAAACTTGGAGCTCGATAAAAATCGAGATATATGTAAATATTTATAAGCCAATATGTAAAAAATGTATTGAAATAATATGAGTTTTAAGTTCTGCCCTGTAACTCCTTTGTTACTTACATAACAATGTGTTAGTTGGATCAAAATAAAAGGCTGATAAATTAGCTGCAAGACGCTACTTAGTTTTTGGCAAGACTCTATTTCGATCAAAAGATATGGCTATTTTAATTTTGATGTTTAGCGTTAATTGCCCCCGATTGTTTTAAATTTGTGGCCACCACTGTATATATATTTTAATGCATTTATTTCATAAATTATATTAAATTGAATAAATAAGTTTATTCAAACAAAAAACGGCTGGCGGCGGTTGAACGGAGTCGACTCATTTTTTGGACGGCGGCCAGAACACAAGTGTTTATGGGCTGCCAGTCTTCTAAGATTAGTGTTTCATTTTTAGGTGAAATGCATGTTTATGATAGATTGATATAGTATATGTATATCTGCGAAACACATGCACACACACATTCATACACTCGCATCGCGTGCACACACACACACACATGTTTAGTCCACACCATTACACTTTTTGAGCACACATGTCATTTTTACCAGATCGTACGACTGAGCACGATAGTGAAACAAGCGATTAAATAAATCTATTTCCGTTTGGGTACTTACATACATATACATATAAGCGTTATACGCATATTACGGGTATTTTTTGTATGTATATTCAAAATATTTTCTTAGAATATTATTTGGAGCATGTAAAGAATATCACCGGCTCGACGAATGCGTTTTATAATAAAAGAGAAATATCATAAAAAAAACATATTTTATGTCAGCCTTATTATGAATTCCGAGTGAACATCACTCGTAATGTAAAATTTCCGTCACGAATTCGTACAAAACGGTATTATGAATTCCGACGGATTCGAAATTAGTGTTGCCAACCTCTTGACCTAAATTCGAATTATTACAACCAACTTTTTAAACGAAAAACATATGTGTTTTGTTTACATTCTAAGGATCGTTAAAAATATTTTTCAAAAAGCAAATACGAAAAATAATGAATTCGATGGCTGCAGCGGTTGCAGTGACGGAAGAGGAATCATAAAACAAATTCTGTTATCGAGCAGAGCGCAAAGTCTTGAAGCCCGTATGATACTTCATTTTTCTTTCATTAATTGGTATAGAATTGATAGAAAGAAACAGCAATTGCTAGAAAGAACCAAATATACAAAACGTAAACAAAACTGGCATCTTTTTTGTAAGTGTTGTATTCTTTTTATTTCAAGAAAGCGCTAGGAAATAAAAATTTTCCAAAAAAGAAGCTTTAAATTGCAAAAATTGTCCATAAACCGCTGACACAGCAACATTCAAGTTTGAAATGTCAATTTTAAGTTGAAAAATTTTAAATTTTTTTTGACATAACCTGATTTTTTATCGATAACTTCAACGAAAATGTTGATAGTTTTGCATTTATCTTAATATAGCTGAACGCGTTGCACATACTAAATTATACTATTACATTATATTTGCACTGTTCTCCAAAACTTAAACAACAATGCAGGAAAAATGTAGTATCATACGGGCATGATTCGAAAATAGTTTTTATTGCTAAACATTTGTTAATTAATTTAATAATTATCACTTCATTTGTGTACTTAATGGTACCAATTGCCGTAAAATGGAAAAGTGTACTGCCAGATGCTTACAGATTTTGTACGCGAAACCGGTGTTGGTTATACCATGGAGGAGAAAATCCCTTAGCCGGTTGTCAAGAACAAATTTTGCATATCTATGAAAAAATTTATTGAATTCAATGTAGAAAAAAAAAAATAGAATTTCGGATGAATGGAACCGTTTATGAATTCGCGATTTTATGTTCTGTGCAAAAACTTTCCTCTGGCAGCACTGTTTTACCAACATTTTCATATTTTTCTTAGTCAATTCCGCAACTTTAACATCGAATTATTAATAAGCTGAAACCCACAGGCAGACTTTGTTTTCAGTTTTAGAAGGTCCACGACCCCCTTTACAAACCTATAAAACTTATTTCTTTCAAAGTCTGGCTCCTTATTCTAAAGTTTCGCCCTTTACTTTCAGTAAATGTCAAAAATTTACTTTCAGGAACATTTTGCTGAAAGCTGAGTTGAAAGTTAGAAAATTGTGAGTGTGTTCGTAAAAATGTGTGAGTGTATTGCAACTTTCAGGCATTTACTTTCCCATCTAAATGACGGGTAAAACAAATCACCAATTATGAAAATATGTAGTTTTCCGTTTAGTTTTATTAAAAGCTTCCGGCTGAACAAATCTGTACAAATCAGAAGGTGGCTATCAGCATGGTGTTGGAAAAGACGTGGATGCTGCAATGGCGTTTTCATACCGTTTTCTCGTTTACTTTTATGGTTAATTATTTTCCAAGAAATCTATCAGCTGTTGCAAATGGTGTATATGATGCGATTTTTTCAACACGCAAAGTCAGCAGTCAATTTGTGTTACTTTATTTCCAAAATCATGGCAAATAACAATAACAAAAACCCGACAGTAAGAAAAGTTCGTACAAATTTTTTGATAAAAAAAAAAACGCCAAAAGTATGTACGTTTCATTCGGAATTCATAATACCAATCTCCCGAATTTCGAAAATTTCGAGAGAATTTCGTAGCTGTCAGAATTTATGATAGCATTTCTACGACGGAATTCATAATAAGCATGATATTCACTTCTAGCTGTTACTTAACGTTGAATCTCATTTATTGCAGATTCGTAGAACGGCGCGGAAGGAAATTGTAAAAACAAATCGCATACTCAATATTCAACAATGCTCAATAATGAATCACATTTACACCAATCGCATTAAAAACTGGTTATCATACTAGACAGTACAAATTAGTTCTACTTTTATTGACAAAAAAAAAATTCATTTTATTGAAAAAACTAATTTATACAGCTTCAGATCGTTCTTAATATAAAAATTTTTATTAACAATATTATTCAATATTTCGCTAACAGTTTTTTAGCATCTTCAGGATAATATTTGAATAATATTGTTAATAAAAATTTTTATATTAAAAACGATCTGAAGCTGTATAAATTAGTTTATTCAATAATTAAAAGGATCAAATAAAAATTTATATATTTATATTTATTTATTTTGACCCCTTTTATTCTTATATTTTATTTATTTATTTGAGCTTAAGGTCTTTTAGAATTTGACAAAAATAATTACTCAAATTCTAAAAGACCTTAAGCTCAAATAAATACATATATAAAATATAAATAAATATATAAATATAATAAAAAAATCATTTTATTTATTAAGTTTTACGGGCTTATTCTTTGGAGCAAGGTACCTCGATACCAGGTAGCCTTACAAGCCCAGCTGACTTTTTTTTTACTCAAGAACTGTCAAATTTCAAACACACAAACGCGAGCAAATGGGTGATATAATTTAAAGTATTTCTAACAACGAAATACATGAAATGTTTATTTGTGTTGCTTTTGTTGTAGTTATGCGGCTACCTGGCATCGAGGTACCTTGGTTTGGAGAATATAATTTTTCATTTGCCCAACTCTTGTCATGTTTGTCATGAAAAAATTCGCGTTAGAAAAACTAAAATAAACGTAATGGCTGTTACGACTCGGTTTATCAACCGTCACGCATCAATAGTCACGACTAATAGACAAATATAATGTTGAAGAGCCGTGTCCTATCAACTGGCGACTGTTATTGCGTTTTAAGTGTAATAATTATAAAAACGAACGAACGCGTGAGTTCGATATTCATAATAAATACGTCACATATGTACATGTCAATATTACCTGATATGGAACCAATCGCCCAGCATAAAGTGTTCAAATTTTTCCAAGAGAATTCAGTACCATTCACTTGATTTAGCAGTTTCATTGTCATTATTCTTTCAGTGTCGGTATAATCCAAATGCGTCAAAAATACCAGGGCTTCACGCATATTTTTGTACAAATTAATTGCGTTTGTATCTTTCATGAATTCGCGGACAACCTCCCCATTTTCATTTTCGACAACGAGAACCTCTTCAGGCTTGGCCATGCGTGATATCATAATATATCGAACTTTTGATAAAATTTCCGAGTAGAAGCGACGTCTTGGGAAAGCAGCATTACGACGAGCCAATGTTTGACTCAAATGTACATTAGAGCCGACTACAAACGATTCGCTGTTGTAGAGGTCTTCAACCAAACTGTTCCAATATTCTAAGCAAATTTTAAAAACCTCAACGTCTTCAACTTCAGATATCATTACCAAGTAATGTAATGCTTGATTCAAATAATCGACGTATTTCACATCTTCGACGAGTTTAGCATGTTCCTTTAGAAATGTGCACAAAAATACGGCCAAATTTTGGACGAACTCCTGCTCGCAATCGCTTCCATTGTTATATATTTGACTCATGTTTGAATTTTGGTTGATCATTTGATCCAGCTGTGTCATTGTGTCTTTGAAGAGATTTGCAAAATTTTCGTTGTAGTCTGGAACTGTGAGGCCAGCAATTTCTGCTAAACATTTCAGAGTGACATTTCTGAACATGGGAACGCTGAGAAATTTAAAAATAAGTGTTTCAATTAGACTCGTCTCGAAGATGTAGCCCAAGGGTATCCAATTGAGAAAGCGTAATAGGGTTTCGAGAGTCACCTTTATGAGCGGGGCGTTCAGGGAACTCTCGAGGACAAACGAGCAAAGTTGGAAAATTTGCGAGAACTCTGAACACATCGTATCCTTAAGATGTTTTGCTTTTGTTTGAGTTATTTGACCAGACGAAAAGTCGAAAACTTCTTCACTTAAATTTTTTAATATTATCATATTATTCTTGCATAATGATTCGTTTGTCTTCGAAGCGCCAACAATATCGCTGATAAACGTTTCCCAATTACGCGGCCATTCGCGTTTTAATATTTGAACCAATATAATATTTAGTTTGTTCAAATAAACCTTGTTCTCTTCCATTGTTGCGGCATCCTGTGAAGTCTTTATAATAAGACCAACTACATACTTTTTTATGCCTTCGCACTGATTGCGGGGCAGAATTTTCCAGCGTGTTTTTATCACCTCTTCGAGAATTTGTAACGCGTAGTACTTAGTCTCTTGATTTTGTGAAAATTCCAAAATACTGTCAACACGGGTCCACGCATCCGGATGCTCTTTTAGAGTGGTGAGTATATCTTGAGTCAAGCGCAGCTGGTCACCTTGAGAAGTGTATAAGCCCTCAACTATGCGGTCAAGAAGATTTATGTCTAATTTTTGTGAGAAGTCCAGCAACTTGCTGGCTTCATCTGTTGAAATCATTGCCATTGCCTTATAGTAAAAGCAACGTTCTCGATGACGTCTTGTGCTGTCCGCGTGAATTTTGTCCTGTTGTTCTTTTCAAAAATATGTGCACGTGGGTGTGGTGCCGCTGACTTCTTAACGTCTATATATGTTTGCCACCAAGTCAGTTTTTACCTATAAATATATAAATGTTGATTAAGCATTTCAATTTCACCGGTGGTCTTTAAATCAGATCTGTAGTATATAAACATATACATTTTTCGTCATAATGACGTTAGCGGCAGCAGCAGTAACCTCCATTTTCGGGTTAACACACAACAAACACAAGTACAAGAAAATATGACGAGAAAACTTGTCCACATTTACTCATTTCGGGCAAAGAATTTGTAGGTTAAATTACATTAAAATTTTCAAGATTATGATACAACTTATGAATACAATCTATTTCAATTTTATGATATTAATTTATTTTACTCCAGACGTACTTACCTACAGTCTGTATGCTTTGTGCTTCTTCTACTCGCTTAAAAAATATAATACGCGAATAGAAAAACCGAACGCAAAGTCGACACTTAAGGCGAATATGTGAAATTTATTCCCGCAATTAAATTCCAATGTTTTTATATCAAAAACAACCCCTTGAAACAATTATGTAGGTTCGGAAATTCAACCTTTTAAGTGGTAATTAAATTTTAGAATCGCAAAATCAATCTTTTTCACAATTACAACTATTATTACCTATGCCGTGGTGCGAAATTATGTTTCTTATTAATTTAACCAGCGTCCCTAAGCAAAGTTGATTAAAAAAGTATGATTTTCAGAAACTACTAAAATTTGTATGGCCAAGCCACAAATTGCAACTGACGAAAATAAAAACGCTCAATTGACAAAATAATGCCTAATATGGCGAAACACGCGATTTATGTGGCACACTTTACACGATGATTGCAGACGCTTACTGGGTGTCTCCATTAGCCATGGACTTGGTATGAACATGTTGCCGAACATCGCTTATGGCTAATGAAAACGGCTCATATTCATGTATCGGTCAGTGATGCTCCAGCATATGCCGGAGCATCGATGTTCACTATGAGATTAGGCATGAAACGTCGTTTTCTGTTTGACGGTTGTGCTCTCATGAAAAATACCACAGAAAAGAGAAAAAAAAATTTTAAAATAATACAAAATAGTTTAACAGAACTAAAAATACTGAAATAAACCAATAATATGAACGAAGTAAACATATTAATAGTTTGTACATGTAGAAAAACATGAGTGAATTACTGCCGTTGTTTTGCCGGCGTCATGTTCATGTCATGCTCAAGTTAATAGCTAGTGAAGACGTCGAGTTACCAGGTAGGTGCATTAGAATTCGCCGTACAGCAAACATAAACTATCACATGCTTTTGTGATAGCAAGGCGAATCAATTAAAGGTGCCCGCATCCCAAATCGCCTCAAAATTTTCCACGATTTTATCTTCTGAGTTATCAAAGCTGATACCAAACGATAACAAAACGTATGACAAGTCGAGAGAAAATGTTGAAGCGAACTGAATTGCGACCACCTGTACTTGATCCGCCTTGGTATAAAGCAAGGCGAATCCATTACAGGTGCCCAATCCTCTTCAACATTTTTCCACGATTTTATCTTCTGAGTTGTCAAAGCTGATAGAAAACGACAACAAACCTTATGACATCTCGAGAGAAAATGTTGAAGCGAATTGAATTGCGTCCACCTGTAGTTGATTCGCCTTAGTCTTAAAGATGATTTTTTGGATCAGTATATGAAACTAAGATTTTACCTTTAGAATTTGAGCACTACACCCAAATAATAAAGCTATTAAGAGAACGAGACACCTCATATTAAAGTTACAAATCTAAAGAACAAAAAGGTTTTAAGATGTTTTTGTGTAATATGCACTATTCAACTGACAAAGAATTAAAAAGGAACCTTGTACACGTAGTAGCACATATCAAAAATATGCTATAAACTCTTCCAAAATGGCTTCATTCTACATAATTTTGAAATAAGTAAAAGGATATACATATATTCTTTAACTAGTATTTTACTTCAGTTATGTATCATGAATGATCATCAACATCTTGGAGTCTCAGCAAAGTAAATAATGAGTGTTTACCGAAGCTCTGCAACGTGGGACTGGACTAAGGATCCCTAAGCTTCAGGAGGAGTAACAAATTTAAGCTGCAGATAAGCTCAATAAATAAAAATTGCAATTCACCTTTTTCATTTAAATCTTCTAAAAAGTTGTAGGTATTTTTATTAGCATACAAATAATAATACAGAACTTCAGATATTTCTTTTTTGCTTATGGCGCTTTAGCTACTTGTAATACTGTCGTTTACATTCTTTCTCGTACTTTATTTACCAAATTTCATGCTTAAAATCTATCCGCACGTGTTGATCACCAAACTCAACACAACTAGTCTTATGGCTGACTGCTTGCAAAACCTGTACAGCAATAAATAAGATACCAAAATCTCACACATTTTGTAAAGTAAGGAATACTTTTGTTGATTTCCGTTGTTAAAATAAACAGTATACGTACATATGCGAGCCAATAACAAGGTTTACTGCAGCGCCCTTCTGAAAAGGTATATATAAGTATATGTTTAAAAAATATTTTCCCCTAAGGCTATGTATAGTCACCTGTTGTTTATTTGCCAGCCGCCAGAAGTTTGACTCGTTTCTGCTAATATTTGTCCGGCCGATTGCTGGGTAGGAGTTGTAACCACAATTTAACATTGAATGTAGTAATTTTACAAGTTTCCTAATGTATGCCTATTTACAATCAACCTAGGCTGCCGTATGTATTTGCACTTAATGTATAATTCGAAGCTTTAACCGCTTATGTATTGATGTCTTGACTTTATTAAACTGAGCTTGAATTCACCCAACATTAAGTCATAAAGCACATGATTTTCAACAAACTCAGAATAGGGAAAATATTGCTTCTGCCTAGAACTGTAAGACTTTCGATAACGCTGATAGTTTTATTACAGATGGATTATCAGTATATATTCTCGATAGCGATAACAAGGCTAAAACAAACTCGCAAGGCGAATCCATTACAGGTGCCCGCATACCAATTCGCTTTAGCATTTTTCCACGTATTTATCTTCTGAGTTGTCAAAGCCGATAGAAAACGACAACAAAACTTGTGACGTCTCGAGAGAAAATGTTGAAGCGAAACTAGGTGAACTTGGTAGCACAGGTGAATATTTTTTCTTCTTGCATTAACCAAGATACAACTAATAAGGTAACTTTTTCGCTACAATGAGAACAACTTCAATAAAAATAATTTTGTTTTTGTACAAATTATGCAAACTGTCAAAAAGACGACACTTCTACATTTACAGAAGAGAGATGCGCTGAGCTTACACGGATTTGTTTTCTCGTTTTGGCTGCCTTTCATCTCTGCATTCTCTTGACAAGCTAAAGTAGTCAGATGATTAACGGTTTAGCTGACGAGGCTACCTTGTTAGTTGTATCATGGCATTAGCTAGTTTTTACATACATATTTAATTTTAAAGATTTTTGGGGTTGAAAATTTTTGTGATAAAAACTTTTTTGTTTTCATAGCACAAATATAAGTTTTAAAGTGTTTAGCAAATATTCAGACCTTGAAAATAAAAATCACTTCACACAAGCAAAAGCATGTGTTAATTTTTGTGTTGTGCAGGGAATTCTAATGCATCTACCTGGTAATTAATTTGCCTCGTTATCAAAGCAGATAAAATGGCTTGCAAGATGCATCAACTACAGGTGGTCTCCATTTAATTCGCTTCAACATTTTCTCTCGAATTGTCATACGTTTTGTTGTAGTCAAGGCGAATCCATTACAGGTGCCCGCATACCAATTCGCTTCAACATTTTTCCACGAATTTATCTTCTGAGTTGTCAAAGCCGATAGAAAACGACAATAAAAATTGTGACGTCTCGAGAGAAAATGTTGAAGCGAATTGAATTGCGACCACCTGTAGTTGATTCGCCTTGGTTGTAGTTTGCTATCAGTTTTGACAACTCGGAAGGAAAAATCCTGGAAAAATGTTGAAGCGAATTGAGATGCGGGCACCTGTTTTCTAGCATCTTTGACAACTCAGAACAAGGCGGATTCATTACAGGTGCCCGCATCCTAATTCGCTTCAACATTTTTCCAAGTTTTTATCTAATGAGTTGTCAAATCTGATAGCAAACGACAACAAAACTTATGACTTGACTCAGAATATAAAAATGGATTCGCCTTGGGGGAATTCTAGTGCATCCACCTGGTAGCGAATTCGCCTTGGTTGCAACGAAATTTCCCTATATAAAAGACATTTGTGGTGAAAAGAAATTGAAACCTTTAAATTCTAAAACAAAGCATTTTCTTTTATCTGCATTTGTTATCGCTGACTCAATAAAATTTAAGTTAATTTCCATTTAAATGAATTGGTTGGTGGTCTGGTGAACATCTCGCCGAGTTAAATGATCTATTGATTTGTTCAAACTCATAAACATTCACAGAATACTCTGTGACAACAAGGAAATTTGCTTTGTTCAAAGGAATTTTGTTTTTACGGTTGTGTTTTCAGTATTAATTAATGATAAGTTTTGCATGTGAGAACTATTACAATAAGTGACAAATTATTATTATCGCAAAATAATAAATGGAAGATCTGACTCCTCTGACAACTCTTCAGCAGGTATTTAGAATATTATACATATGTATGTGTAGATATGTAGAATTGTTAAAAGATTAACGAAATTATGTCATGTTCATGTCTATATTATTTTTAATGAAGGCTTGTAAATACATACATACATATTTATATACATATGGTAGAAGTATAATACTGTTTGTCGTGAGCACAACTTTGAAAGGCTTGAGTCTTTTATATTTACATATGTGTACATACCAGAGAAACAAGTCGAGCGGCGTGCGCCGGTCGGCTAGCCGCCGCCGGTGTAAACTTAGGTCATGTCCGCCGCCGCCGATTTCTTCGGCTTGTATCGGCTGAAAAAAGCCGCCGATTTCATCGGCTCGACCCGGCTGAAAATCGCCGCCGATTATTATTATTTCGAGTGTGGGCACAAAGGCGTGACGTTTTTCAAAACTACTCTAAATCCGTTTTCTTCAAATTGTAAATTCTGTCTTCATACGCAAACCTAACATCAAAATTTCTCTTCAACAACAAAATTAGCAACCATACTAAACAACAACACCAACATCTACCAACAAGACCAAGTTGTATGTCTGTCTGCCTAGTTTAAAAATCAATACATAATGTAAATCTTAATCCTGTATCCGTTATGTGGCACTGAAAATGTACCTTTAACATTAAAAAAAAATTTTTTAATGTACATATGTATAAATAGTGCGCCGCCGCCGCCGGTCAAAAATTGCTGCGCCGCCGCCGCCGAAATTTTTCCCACGACTTGTTTCTCTGGTACATACTTGTTTGTGTTCATCATATCTTCCTTTCAGTGGCAATATGTATTTAGATTGAATCTCACTTAATACCCATCAATTGCCCATTTGCTGCAAACTGGCTTTACATATTGTATTTACATACATACATGCATGTCTACTTTTCCAGTCGGCATTGAGAAAATCGTTTTTTTTTTCTGAAAAATTACCTTGAGGTATTTTTCCAGAACTTTTACCGATCTAAATCTACTTAAACACTTGCACGATTTAAACAGGGCTCGAAAATAACTCCTACGAATGGGTAAAAAGAGTTCGATTTAAAATATGTACCTACAACAATAAATTATTTAGCAAACGCAAATTAATCATCTAGACGTTTATTGCCGTTATTTACTGTCATATTTCACTCATCTGGATGATTGAAAAATGGTTAGTGAGAAACAGATCACACAGGTGTTTGATAGGTGATTGTAATTATGTATTTTATGACTATATTTTGGGCAGATATATGATTAAATATGGCTTACTTACTATGTATGTATGTTTTTTTTTTTTTAAGTAGAACGGGACAATCTTTGCGTATACTTGAGTAAATGTTAAACAGTTTTTTGTTCCAGTTACATCAAGGTGTAACGATCATTTAGTTGTGAAAGTGAAGTATTAAAAATAATTAAATTGCGTTACTAAATTCAGTACTTATAGGTATTACTTTATGTCTAAAACTAGAACTAATTAATTGTGTTCTGTGTTTTTCAGCCGTCTATATGCCGCCCACGTTTCGTTGATGCTACTCAACTCGTCTGTACACTCAAAAAACCATAAAGAATTGTTTGAAACTTTAGTGCATACCCCAGCGTTCTCATGAACACAATTAATATGAATTACAAAGATGAACAGTTCTAAAACTAAAGCGAGGATGTTAGGCATTGCTAGACACGAGAATCCTTGATAGAATGAAATGTTGTAGGATGTGCCAAATAAACAATCGTTTTGTTCGATAGTCACATTCAGAATGTCAGTACTTTTTATTCAATATCAAAAATACAACGATACCTTATATGTTTAATACACAAAGAGTTTAACAAGTTTATTATACATTCATACATAAGGTACAATATTCGCACTGATGAAGAAATTAAATGTGTAATCGTATAGCTATTAATATTATAGTAACAAACCAAGAAACGTTACTAGCTAAGTTATTCAGAACATACTACAAGGTTTGGGAATACACTAGAGCCCCGACTTGCGTCGTTAATGGGGACCGGAGAAACGCGACGCAAATCGAATCACTTTTTTCTGTATAAATGCACTGAAATTTAATTTGTTGGGGAAAATATTTAAAACAAAGCCAAAAATGTTGTATTTTTGATTAAAAAAAATTACTAGTATGAGTACGTTTTTATTTATTTAATTTACTTCAACAAATGTTTATATATATTATAAAGAAATAACAAAACTATAAATTAAGAAAAAAAAAAAACATCAAAATGACTCATGTTTTACGTCCTTAATGCATATTCTGGTGAATCACACACTAAATTGTTACCATAACCAGACAGCTGCTCTTAGCACCCTTTTCTCACGCAATCTGAAAATCTCTTAATTTAGCTAAATACATACTACACTACAAATGGTAATCCACAATGATGCAGTAAAAAATGTAACCATGTTTAGCGACGCAAATCGAAAAGAAAACGATGCAAATCGGGATCAAAACGATGCAACTCAAACCGACGCAACTTGAAATCGCAACGACGCAAATCGAATTTTTCCGGTTTTAAAAAGCGACGCAAATCGGAACGACGCAAGTCGGGACTTTAGTGTATACATACATATGTATGTATGTATGTATGTATATTGACGATCGACTGCTGTTCGATGAATAGGATGACCATGTTTGTGCTAGAGTGTTTGTTATTTTATGTAAAATTTGCTCCAATAATATTTTCTTGCTGGGAGGTGATATCAGCTTCCTTACACTACCTACATTCTGGCTAGATGGAAACGCATTGTAAACACAATGGTGTGATTTTCGTTTAACTTAAAACGTAAGGAACACACCTCCGAGTATATTAAATCTCTGTTGGGTTGTACGTTGAACGACTTCGTTTCTCTTCATAATCTGTTATTCTTTTACAGCATTATAAAGAGGGGCAAACTCTTGCATATATATGAGAAATTTACGTTTTCCGGGTGAACGAGAAACCCACAAATTGGATAAGATGTGTTGTTTACGGTAGTAGTCCGCGATGGCCCTTTGATTAACAACACAGGTTTAGTCAAATTCAATTTTTTATTTTTAATTAATTCAAATGACCTAGTGTTTTAATCCTTTTTGGTTTTAGGACCATCCGTTTTTTTTATCTTCAAAATAATTTTTTTTATATGTCCTCTCCTCGACTCTCACACGTGGATTCTGACATGACTTTTCTCTATTTTCTGTATAATAAAATTCATTTATATGTGTATAATAAATCAAGCTTTTCGATAACAGCCAGAGCTGCATTTCTTGGTGTCCAGCAAGAGTGGCGGTTACATGTGTTATAAAAAATATTTTATAATTTTATAATGTTTTAATACTTGCAGGGTCCGGTAGGAATGCAGAATTACTATTATATATTATGTTAATATATCCCTGGATTTCTCCGTAGAGATCACAGGGATGCATTTATTTATTTGAGAACACAGACAGACTTTTGTTTTTAACCTTCACCACTTTGTTTTCCGAAATTACTATAATGAACTATAGTCGGCCGCTCTGGACGAGAAACTGTGCCGTTCGCTGCTCTTACTACATGATTTAGGGCTTGAGGACAGCCTGCCTCTGCTGCTGCGTTCGTGGGAATCCCAGCCGACTGTTGGTCACATGCTGCTGCTGACTTTGCCCGATTTTATCCCGTACCAATGTTCTGCAGCGTCAGCGGTTCCCATTGTTTGGGCTGCTAAATGACATCTACTTACATATGTAGGTGTTGCAGTACTTGTTCACTGCCGCCGTTGTTTTTATCAGTTGGCTGGTAGAAGTTTCGGTTACTGTTGCTTTTGTTTGTGTTTTACCTTTTGATGTTTTTTTTGCTGCCGCTGCTTAATTTACGGTGCAGTTGGCAGTTTAGTAAAATTTATTTGTTGGGGGAAAATGTCTCGTAACATCCCTCCCCCGTGCAGACAAGAAACATCCGTCCAAGAATGTTTCGCCTGTGACCTTTACGGAGAAATCCATGGATATAATAACATAATAAAACAATATATAATAGTAATCCTGCATTCCTACGGGAACCTGCAGGGATTAAAATATTATAAAATTATAGAATATTTTTTATAACAAATGCTACTTTTTTCAGGGCCTTAGGGTGGCTCGGTGTTGTAATTATTTATCTATTGAGCTTTGCCTTTTTTTCCATTCTTGCAAATTTTGCTTAATTGTCAGTAAACAGGATAGAATATAACTTATTGTTCTTTTAGTATGTAAGCGAAATTATTAAATTAAAACTGGTAATGTATAGTATTTTCTTCAACTTTTCTTTTCTTCTTTAAAAAATGTTGATCACCCCAACTTTATCACAAAAAAAAAACTCCATTTTGAAGAAGAAAAATCGAACTAGAAAGCCCGATAAAATGATTAACAATATATAAATTTATTGGCCTAAAAGTCTTCATATATGTATGTATGTAGGTATTACTTTACTGAAATAAATACATTTTCGGGTATGTTGTAAAGTTTCAAACACTCCTTTAAACTTTTTGGAGTCTACTGGCGAGTTGAGTAGCATCAAAGTTTTCAATGAAATGCCTCCAGAAACAAAAAATGAAATAAACTATTATGTATTCAAACGTAATTTAACGTTTTCTCTTGATTATATCAAGAGAAAATTTGAAAAGAAAATCTGTAACAATAATTCGTCGGCATATAGACAGCTGAAAAATACAGTAAATTTTTTGAAAAGGTTAATTTTTGGACCTAAATTAATACATTTCAATTGTCTCTTAAAGCAAATAAATAATTAATTCCATATTTGAATATTCAAAAAGATTTTACTTTTTGATACTTTCAAAAATACAAATCGTAGTAACCAATGGGGTGACTGGTTGTATAGAAGGCTGTTGTTGTGTCGAAAACACGAAGTTGCCCTACATATTAAAGTGTGATATGTCAATGTTTTTTGGACTAATGCTTAATGCAATCAGAATCTATTGATAAAGAAAAATTGACATTTTAAAGGAAATTATAATTAATTTCCTATATTTAGTTTAATTTAAGCAATATTTATATTAATATGATTGTATTTAGTGGTCAACTTCCATTGTAATAGTCCGGCAATACGTTCTTTTGGTTGTCAAAGATCCTAGTTCATGTGCTCATAGCCGGCAAACTGCCGCGCCGGTTATTTCACAACCTTACTTACACCCGTCACGGTCAAGAGCGACTGATTGCTGCTTGCGGTAGAGCTGCTTTCTCAGAATAATCTATTAATGTTTTTTGGTTTTTGTCATATTTTAACTTAATTTTTAAATTTTTCTGCGTGATTGTAAAAACATTGTTTAGACGGTTGTCAACAGTCGGTTTTTGGTTTGCCGCCGGCGACTATTTGTATGTTAAGCTATCTTTTATCATCGGCTTCGTCCTCTGATAGTTCTTTTCAAAACATAAAAACCTGTTGTTTATGTATTTGACATTCAGAATTTTTTTTCGAACAGAAACTTCGAATATCTAAAAACATTCTGAATTGAGAACACCAATTTATGAATTATTCGGATTAAAAAAATTTTTGCTAAATCAATCCGAATCGGATTTTAGAACAGACCCGTATGTGTGAAACACTACATCATTTAAATGACCACCACGCGAAGTGTTGCAAGCATTGATTTTGTTTTAGGTAATTTTCGTCCACTTTGGGAGACATATTGGGCGGCATCTCAGCCATAACTTGACGAGTGTTGGTTTTTAAGTGCACAAGAGTTATTCTTTACGCGGCGAGGCAATTTCTCTTGCAATAAAGCCATATTCGCTCGAGTTGTGTGGCATGTGGCACCGTCTTGTTGAAACCACAAACTCTCCAAGTCGTATTCTTCAACAGCAGGCAAAAAAAAGTCGTTTATCATATGACCATAAGGGTCCGTATTGACGGTGACAGTCGTTCCATCGTCGTTTACGAAGAAGTAAGGTCCAATCACTCCTTCGGACCCAACAATGCTTTTTTCTGGATGTAATGGACTCTCTGTAATTACTTGAGGATTCTCAGAACCCCAAATACGATTGTCGCATAATAATAGTACACCATCCATGTACATCCATGTAGTGGTGATACTGAATGGCTTTTACGGCTCGGGGATATTTATCAACATATTCTTCTGTGTTCTTATTTCGAACAAAATGCGCAATACATGGGGCACAAGACATGCCAAATGTCAGAGCACGCATCACATAAGCGTTTGGACTCTGCTTTTCGTCGCCCTCATACCATAGAAATCGTTGCACATGCATGTCTTCTTTGCGAAACATTTCGAATGCGGTGAAACATTTCGAAAATGTCCCCACATACAGCTATTGCCCCAACACGAAACTCAATGAATATGTTGAAAAGTGGTCTTAACACTCGTAAGAAAATCGTTCAACGATACACCATTAGCTCTGGACGCCGCGTCCCAAACCAGCCGGACCTTTTCAGGTTTATTAGGGTTTCGAACAATAACATAAATTTTGTTTATTAACACACCCACCAAGTGAGAAATGTGCTTCATCGCTGAAGAAAGTTTTAGTCGAAAAATCGCCGTCCACCGCCTGTTGTTCAAGCACCCATTCCACGTATCTACGACGTTGTGCATGAATATGAATCTATGTAGGTGTAGATCTAAATGCAAAATACGCCATAATGTGCCGTAAGACTGTCCTTATTCCTGAGAACGACAAGGAATCGACACATTGTATTGTGACGCCATGGCGTCACAATACAATTGCACTTGCAATTGTATTCGCTTATGGCCTCCAATAAATTTTTCCCTTTCGTTGAAGTTAATCTATATCCCCAGATTATGTTTTTTGTATTAGAGTCGCCGCCCGCTATAAACCTGTTGCCATGAGATGTAAGTAATTCCAGATATAAAATTTTTGAGTTGTTATACTTCGGGGGACAATAGACAGCAGCTGAAACCTGTGGACCGTATATGTCTTCTAGTGAGACAGGAATTGCTTGAATGTGATCTTTTTTAATATCTTGGACTTCAGTGTGTTTAATAGAACTACGTATAAGTATTACCGTACCCCCCATGAGCCGTGTGGTCGGGAGGATTGGTGTAAAATATTGAGTAATTTGGTATGACTATAAAACTCTTTTGTGTGAAGTGGCTTTCAGAGAAGAGTAATACGTCTACTGAAAAACGGTTTAAAAATAATTTCAGTTCGAGAGAGTGTTGCGTAAGGCCATTAGTGTTCCAAAGTGCAATCCTAAGTTCACTTTGTCTGGCCATCAAGCTTGGTCAGAAGTGCTGTTATAATATTCATCATGTTTGAAACTTGAGAAATCAGTAGGGAGATAGCCCGACCTAAACCAGCCCGATGAACGGATGAAGGAGTTCTCCTTGTCCAAACCGCATTCCGACACTTCCGGTAGCCCATTTAGTGTCGGTCTGCCCAAGTAATTTGGTCTCTAGTTAGAGAGAACTGGGCATCGGCAGAGAAAGTGTTCGACACTCTCCTCCTCCTCCTCCTCGTCACTGCAGCCTCTGCAGAAATCATTATATGGAAGATTTAGTCTTCTCGCATGTACTCCCATATGACAATGTCCCGTTAGAACAGCCATAAAGGTGTGAAGCCTATGGCTCGGAAAGTTCAACAGATCCACAGTTCTCTTATACTCATAGCTGGGCCATGTGAGCCCTGATATTCGACAACTGATCTCATTCGACCACTTGTCCTGCGTAGTTCTTAACAGCTGTCGCTTTACTAGCAGTTTGCCAGTATGGAGGGGAACACCAACAAATTCATCTATATCTAACTGCTGTAGGGGGGTACCGGATCTTGCCAGTTCATCCGCCACTTCATTTCCGGACACACCGTTGTCTCCGGTTACCCAGTGAAGCTTCAGGTCTGCATGTCTAGCTTTTTAATTCAGAGTTATCTGGCATTCATAAACCAATCGAGATGTTGTATAAACACCCCCGACCCCAGAGCTCGACTTGGAACCATCCGCAAAGACCATGACTGCGTCCCCTGATTCATCTAGTTCGACACTATCTGAAGACGCTTTCGACAGATTTACGCTGAAACCCTTATCGATCGTTGCGGCCGGTGAGCAGTAGTCTATGTGATCCGGAAGGTCAGTGCCCTGGGAGAGCATCGTTCCACATGCCACCTGCCTTTAACCGTGTTGCCGAATTCATAGCAGTTTCCTTGACCATGAGATGGGCTAGTATCCAGTGTAGCATCGTAAAGAGCGCCTTAGATGGGTGTGGAGCCGGGTGCTCCAGTTACCATCAAGGCCGATGTACGCAAAATCCTTTCGAAGATCTTGCAATAGGTGGCCTTTCCAGCGCTTTCCACCATAGATTAACTTACATAAGCGACCCATATACCAGTATGGGCTGCACAACCGTGCCGAAGAGCCAATAGAAGTTTCTGGGGTTTATTCCCCAGTTCTTACCAATGACCCTTCGACATAGATATAAGGCAACAGCTGCCTTGCTGGCCCTTTCCCTAACATTCTGTTGCCACGTTAGCTGGGAATCGAGATAAGTGCCAAGATAATTCGCATTCTCGGTCAATTTCAATTCCTTTTACATTCTGTGGTTTGAATGGCGGAGGCTTGTATTTCCGTGTAAAGAGCACAAGCTTTCTTTTCTCCGGATTTACACTGAGGGTCCCTGAACGGCTCAAATAATAAATAAACAAATAACTAAATAAAAGACTGTCTGCGATCTCCACGGAGCCCTCCAGGCAGTATAACAAAAATAAAGAGTATCCTGCGATTCCTAAGGTACCCTCCAGGATAATTCTAAATAAAATATTAATTAATAAAATTTAACCATAACACCATCAAGGCCGATGTTAGCTGGGAATCGAGATAAGTGCCAAGATATTTCGCATTCTCGGTCAATTTAAGTTCAATTCCTTTTACATTCGGTGGTTTGAACGGCGGAGTCTTGTATTTCCGTGTAAACGGCACAAGCTCTGTTTTCTCCGGATTTACACTGAGGCCACTGTTGGTTCTCCATCTACTTATGGTCGTCAGTGCCATTTGCATCTGTTGTGAGAGGATTTCGGGATATTTTCCCGAAACCGCTACAGCAATATCGTCAACATATGCAACACAGTATTAAACATTATGGAGTCTAGCTCCAATAATAGCAAGTTCAATGCGATATTCCACAGCAGTGGAGAGAGAACACCTACCTGTGGAGTGCCCCCTGCTTGCCACCCTGCAGTGTTGTGGCCTGCCCCATACTAGAAGGAAGTCATGACCCTGTTAGTCAGTAAATTCCGTACGAAGCATACAATAGACTGATCAATATTCAGTCCGTTCAGAGCCATAGTTATAGCTCCTGATTCCACATTGTTAAAAGCACCTTCTATATCTAGAAAGGCAACCAGATTATACTCCCCTTGTCTAGATTCTTCTCTAGAAATCCCACAAGAGAGTGCAGTGCTGCGAATTGAATAGACATCCTAAGACGCAGATCTATAATCCGCTCTAGGGTCTTTAAGAGAAAGGATGATGGACCAATAGGTCCTACTTTCGGAATGAAGACCACTGAACACCTTCGCCACGATGTATGTAGGTACGTAGGACCATCTGAGACAGACCCTGTATATCCTCATCAACCATGGCATTCACAATTTCTGCATTCCTTTGCAAGTCAGCAGGTATGACCCCATCCGGAACACTATTCAACGCCCAGAAAATCTTTTCTCTGTCAATATGTAACAGATCGTCCCCATTGATGGACTCTCCCTCGTGGATTCGCCTTGGGTGTAAATACATTTTTAATTGTCAAAATCTGAATTCCTCTAGATGTGTTCATTTGCTCAAGAACTGTGTACAGCTTCTCAAAAGATAAGTAAACGCACTGCCAGAATTGTAAGCATGTATGCAAACAACAAAGAAAAACTACATTTATGTAGTGGGTTAAAGTACAGTAGTTGACGTTTTCACCACACCAAAGTATGAATTTAACAGGGTTCAGTCGTTAGAAATTGAAAATTGAAGTTGGTCGTAAAGTCGTGAGTGCTTAAGCATTAAAGTTGTTAAAAGCGTGTGAAAAGTTTAGATTTGAAATTGTATGAATATTGAAGAGAAAAACTCAAAGTCGCTGTAACTTTAATCCGATTATTTAACTGAAACAAAAGATATTTAATTTCTATTTACAATTACATAATTCGAATTAATTACAAATGAACTCGAATCTTTTATTTTCATTTTCAAATTAATTTCATTGCTTATTGAAGTTAAAACCCAAAAATTAATATATTTAAAAAACCAAAAACTATAATATTTAATAAATGTATTGTTAAAACCAAAATTTATAATTTTCGTTTAACTTTAACTTTTTTACATTTATATATACAAATAACTTTATGAAGACTTGTATGTACTATATTTTAAATATAACAACAACTATTTATAGTGATCAACGAGGTTAAACAACGCATTTTGAGGGCTCTCTAATCCGTCACACATACGCAAATATAATTTTATTATTATTTGTGTTATTTACTTTATATTTATTATAATTAAAATTACAATAAATCCTAAGGCTAAAGCACTAGCAACTGTGGCTATCGGCTTATTATTTTATACATATATGTACATACATACATATGCATGTACACAATTTATTTTTTATTTTTCTAACATCTCTCTTTTTTTTATTTTTCAAGGTTAAACTTAAAAACTTTTTACAGTTGTATTGAATATCAATCACTACTTTTTTGTTTGGATATAATTTGGAGTTATTCTGTTAAGACAGTAAGTTATTTTTTAAATTTATTTTCATATTTTGTTTAATACTTTTTCTCAAAAAATCCAGTAAATGAGTTTCTTTCTACGGAGTAATTCATGGTGTAACAATGTCACGTGGTATCGCTACATCAGCTGATAACTTTTTGTGAGATGTATTTTTGAACCGGTAAATGCTCTTCTCGCCGATAGAATAAATAAACAAAGACACATTTTATAAGATGTGTGCAATACTGGCATTTGACAGTATGTAAGGACAGTGTCAAGGCAAAACCATTACAGGTGCCTGCATCTCAATTCGCTTCAACATTTTTCCACGATTTTTATCTTCTGAGTTGTCAAAGCTGATAGCAAACGACAACAAACCATATGACAGCTCGAGAGAAAATGTTTAAGCGAATTGAATTGCGGCCACCTGTAGTTGATTCGCCTTGGACAGTATGTATGCCAGGGGGTCGATTCTGGTTCTGTGAAACGGTGAAATGAAAACTTTTTTTCACGTTTTCATAGCACTTTTCATTCGCGTTGTGTGAAAAAGTGTTGTGTTCATATGAAAACAACACTGCAACGAATTTCTTTCATCGTTGCACAACTGTTGCGACTCTGGTTTTGTGAAACAGTGCAATTAACTGACAAAACTACTTCATATCACAAAGTACACAGAGGTGAAAATTGGCCAAAACGATATAGCAAAAGGTTTGTTGTTGTAATTTGATGTTGCAAGGCATCTGGGAATACATACACTGTGCGAATTTCGGCTCTCTATCTCTTACGGTCCCAGAGTTATAGCTCTACGTTGTAAAGGACACCTGGTAGTATTACAGTTGTTGTTGTTTTAAGCATTTTTTGTTATGGAGCATATGTGAATTCATATACTATGCAAATTTCATCCCTCAATCTCTCACGGTTCGAGAGTAACGGCTAGTTGTTACTTTACATTGTATAGGGACACCTGGTAGATTTACAGTTGTTGTTGTTTTTAGCATTTGTTATTGTAGGCCATATGAGAGTAAATATATTGCGCACATTTCATCTCCCTGTCTCTTACAGTTTGAAAGTTACGGCTAATGTTTTTTTACGTTGTATAGGGACACCTGGTAGTTTGCGACTTGTTGTTTTTAGCATTTGTTATTGTAGGCCATATAAGAGTACATATATTGTGCGAATTTCATCTCTCTGTCTTTTATAGTTTGGGTGCTACGGCTAATTGTTACTTTACATTGTATAGGGACACCTGGTAGTTTGCGACTTGTTGTTGTGGGGCATATGTAAATACATATATTGTGCGAATTTCAACTGTCTGTCTTACAAGTTTAGCAGCTACGGCTAATTGTTACTTTAGGTTATATAGGGACACCTGGTAGTTTTTGACATGTTGTTGTTTTTAGCATTTGTTGTTGTCGAGCATCTATAAATACATACACTGTGCGAGTTTTAGCTTTCTATCTTTTACGGTTCGAGAGTTATAGCTAATTGTAAATTTTCGTTGTATGGGGACACCTGGTAGTTTTCGATTTGTTGCTGTTTTTAGTATTTGTTGTTGTAGCGGCAAGGTACAACAACATCCTGTGAAAATTTCAGCTCTTTAGCTTTTACCGTTTCCGAGAATGGACGCTGTGACGGACGGACGGACGTAGTAGTCTCGGTAATAGGGTTCCGTTTCACTCCGATGAGTATGGAACCCTAATTATGTTTGGAAGACGCGTTTAAACAATTTTGAAACTAAATAACTGTATACATATGAATATTATTGGCGCGTATTGTCTTCTTTGGTTGCCGCATGAGAACACAATAAATATTGGTGCATTTTTAGAATTTTTATTTGTGAATAGTTGTATATAAAGTGTTCACACGGTTGTCGCATCAGGGTTGTATTCGATTGGGACATTCGTTTTGGTTGCCGCATGAGCAAAAAAAATTGTGCTATCACACGATTTTCATACAAAATATAACAAAAATTGGTGCATTGCGGCAATCGTGTGATCCCACCTTTAGAAAACAGAGCATGTTATGCGGCTTGTAAACTTTTGACACTAGCCTACTGATAAACAACAAACAGCTGTTCCAGCGATTTTACCTGGTAGATCTGCCTTGCTTTTTTGTTTGTTAATGCTTAGTTTTGGAAACAGCTGACTGTTTAACTACTTGCACAAATTAGCACGAAGAAAAAGTGCGTGCTGTTTCGTGGAAAAAGAACAAAAATTTTTGTCTCGGAAAAGCCCTCTCAGTTGCACGAACTTTGAGTGCGGGCACAGTTTTCGTGTAAATTAGGATCCCGCGAGCTCCAAGTGTTGAGTACGGGATCACAACTAATAAATATTACGTTGATTAACTAACTCTCTTTTCCACTCATAATTTTCGGTTAATATAATTTTTATTTATTTTATTTTCTCTTGTTAACAGCCTTTGAAGAAAATGAATGAACGACTACCGTTACTGAAGTCCGACAGGTTGGAAAATGAAGGAGGTGTCATACCGAGACCGGATATAAGAAATTCCCCCGACAACATGTTGGTCAATGTTCAAAGTGAAGAAAGTCTTGGTAAACAAACTTTTATCATTATTACTATTATTAATATGTATTTGCATTATTATTTTAAAATAGTATTTAAACTTGAACTCTGTATACTTTTTTCTCTTGTGCGTGCAAAAAAGAATCCACTGAAGGCGAAAACAAACCTGATTACAATCCTTCTTTGCATCGAACGTTGGAACATCCCACATCCAATTTGGACACAATGATACATTTATTAAAGGGAAACATTGGAACAGGCATATTGGCGATGCCAGACGCATTTAAAAACGCTGGCTTGTATATGGGCCTGGTCGGAACTTTAATAATGGGAGCAATTTGCACACACTGTATGCACATGCTGGTCCGCTGCTCGCACGAACTGTGTCGTCGAGTGCAGCATCCTTCCCTTAACTTTTCTGAAGTCGGTTATTGGAGTTTTGAAACAGGTCCGATTGCTTTAAGGCGTTATGGAAATGTCGCCAGGTTGGTATATGCTCAAATCGCTGCTCCCCAATTATTTGCTTATACACATTTGCTTATTAAGTATCTATATATCATAAAATTAAGAACTTTAGACAGTATCATTTTCTGTAGTGAAAATTTTGGATCTTTGAATCTGCCCAGTCCATATAACGCAGGTTCATGCTATTGTATACCCGTCTACCTTTATCAAAAGTGTAAGGGCTTTAATAAAAGAACTTTGCTACTTGGCGATCACGAATCAACTTCCTCTATGCTGTGTATTAGAATGTGCTTAAAGCTAAAAACCACCACCAAAAGTGTACGGTACAATCGTGCTTAACAAATACTGATGCAATTTAAAGCTTAGTTTAGATGATATGTTGAATCAGCATATATGTATGTATGTATGTATGTATATGCTAACAACTGTATGATTAAAAATAACATCATATGCATATGTCATCACATATCATATGCTAGGCGTTTACACTATATGCTGAAACTACCAAATTTTTTAATTCAACATATTTCAGCAAATGGAACACAAGTCAACATAAGAGTTAGCATACAATTTTTGTGTTGTATACGATATGTTGATAATTATATGGTGATATGTATGCTGAATCGTATAAACATTTGCTTGTAAAATAAGTGTGATACTACTTTCCATTTATACAACGCGTTATTGCAGGAAAATTCGTGTTTTTAATATAAAAAAAAAGAAATGCGGTCGGGGGACCCCCGTTAAGAACGAAGTTCCTTACGTTTTTTCTTCATCTTCGAATGTAATACAAGGTGAAATCTGTATGTTTTATTTTGTGTTGTTTTTGAAATTTTTAAATTTTATATGCTTCTTAAAATTTTTGGAACGTTTTATTTTTTTACTTTTGATTCATGCAGTATTTTTTTGTCAAGCTGCTACAAAACGAAGAAAATTTTTCAATATTGCAGTTTTTTGCTGTGACACGACTTCTATCAACTGATAGTGTCCGTTTTCACAACTAATTAATATTTATTGGTAGGTGTCTCCGCTGACAGCAGACATCAATCAGAGACACCTACACAATTCTTTGTCGACAAATACACCAATACATGTAAACAGCTCACACGCTTTCGTGACGATTTCTACTAATTTGCACGACCAGCAAGCCGCGTTAAGGAACTTCGTTCCAAAAAATGTCTTCGGAAGAAATATCGCTTGCTATTGCTTGTGCAGTCCTTGTTTTTGATAGGGATGATGGTGTCCAATCTGGTATAAGGCGGCAAAAACGCATTTGAAAAAACTTCAAATCATTCAAAACAAATGCCTTAAGATCATCCGCACTGGAGACACCCTACACAGCTTCTTCACCACCAAACTGGATATGAACTAGTCAATGACTTCATAAAGAGACTCAATAATAAATACTACGATAAAGTAAGAAATTCTCCTTATCAACTAACTGATAAGAGAATGTATAGAATCGGCTTAAGGGAGCTAAAAGCAAAAATTACCAAATTGAAAATGTTATGTATGTAATGCACTATTGCCTCAGATAGTACAACTATGTACATGTATATTTTCTAACAGTGTTTGAATATCTTTCTTTTGTTGTCATATAAAGGTTCTCCTACTTTTCCTTTAAGAATATTATAATATAAAAAAAAAAAAAACTCAATATCCATGATTAAAAATGTAATTCGTTGCAATATCTGTGAGATAAAATCTCGAAAAATGTAGGCATGTAGTTTACTAATAATTTAATAAAGATGAAAAATGAAATGAATGAAAAATGATAGGGATGAAAGTGATGTAAAAGGAAAAAGAAGCCGAGTTTGGAAAAGAAAATGGGTAGAACGGCGGGCAGGAGAAGGTTTTTGTGCAAAATTATACAAAGAATTAGAAGAGGAAGAAGAATCCCTGTACAAAAATTTTCCATCAGTTTAATAATTTGCTTTCTTTGGTGTCACCAATAATTTCGAAACAAGACACAGTAATGCGCAAAAGTATTGCAGCAAAGGATCGCCTTACGTTTTCTAAGCAGTGGTGATTCGTTTTCTTCATTGCAGTTTTTTTTTTCGAATCCCAAAGCCGTTCATTGTTGATTATTCGAACTATTTAAAGCAGAATTCATTACAGGTGGACTTGAAACACAGGTGATTATTTTGGCTTCTAGCTTTTTGTTCACTTTGAAATATGTACATATATGTAATGAAATACATGTATTTTTTTTTTTTTCATTTTGCAGCAAATTCCCTTGCACCCACCTGGTATGAATTCGCCTTCAGCTACATATTTATTGTTTTTTAATTTGAGAGCAATTAATTCATTTAATTTCATTTCATTATGTGTGTGTTCGTTTGCAAATTTTGAAGATGTACATTTACATAAACGAAAATTGTCGGCGGCTCAACAAAGCCATTCGGCAAATATGCATACAAATTAGATATATGTATGCTGAAAAGCTTAAACAGCATTTTCAACAAATGGCATATGAGCTAGCATACGCAGGAAATTAGTCAAAGACTAAAAACATACTGTTCACACGATATGCTAAAATTGCCAACATATGTACATACATTAATTTGTTGGTATTGTTAACAAATTGTTTGCAAACGTTGTTAAACATACGCGTGCTGATAAAGATTTTGCGTTTACACGATATGATGGCACTTAAACAAAATTTTCAGCATAAATATGCTGATTCAACATATCGTCTAAACTAGGCTTAAGAGAAACAGTGGCAACAATGTAACGCAAAGCACAGGCGCACAAAAGAGTACAACGTTTTACAAATTAATGGCAAACAATGTAAATAGAGGAAATAAGAGTAAATGAAATGTGTGTGTATCCTGCATGAACAGTAGCGGTTTTCACTCTTGATACTAATTTTATCACTCTGCTATATTCACTACGATTTTTACCACAAACCTCGAGTGACTTTCTTACCTCAAAGTCTGCATGTTCTTGCATATATTCTAAAACTTGCTGAATTTCTTTATCTGTCCACCTTTTTTTGTGAATTTTGTCACGTTTTCTCTTCACCGGTATATTTTTATTTGTTTTTTCCATATTTTTTATTTTCTCAACACAAAATTAAGTTTTGCCGGCAAAACGATTCACAGCACAGAATATCTGTGATTCCCAGTAATTCTTTTACAATGTTTTTATTTGAGTTTTTAATCACACCGTAGAAAATAAAAGTTCAGTACATTTTGTTGTTGCAGTGATGTAAACACTAGTACTTTAATCAAATCTGCTACTTTAACCAAATGTGCAACCGAGTTTACCATCAAGAGTGAGAACCGCTAGTATTGGTCATTTGATGCATCATATGACCGACACTGCTGATGGGTTCATACATCAGGGTTTCTATCATTTTCTTAAGGGCAAAATTAAAAAAAAAAAAAAAAAAAAACTGATGTAAACATTCGTATACGTGTGATTTCTTTTTTAAACCAGCGTTACCACCTCGTCTAATTCCTGAGAACGACGAGGAATCAACACATTCGGGACTTCGGCAACACTTTCACTTCCAGCAGCGATATTTTCAGCGAAACGATGATACACAGGCCTTACAATATTTGTAACCGCTCCAGTCTCTTCAAATTTCTTCACAATTTTGCCAATTGCTGGCGATTATGTAAACCATAATCTCCTCTTGATAATTTTTATGCGTTGTGTGACAGTTAATCGATCCATTTTCCTCAATGTCAGACTTTCAACTGAGAAGAAAAAAATTGGTTTAACACCTTGGTTGGACAGATGTCGAATTCCAGTTCTATACTTTTGAAACCACTAAACGGATAACTCGTTATAAAAACGCACCCCCCACCCTTGTTCGGCATACAGCACCTCGTTTCTGTATTTCTCGCACCGAGAAACTTTTCCGTTGAAGTGTGAAACAAAAAATTCCATCGTTTCTCGATTTGCGAGAAAAAATTGTGTCTGTATTTCAGTGCGAAAACAATCAAAACAAGTGTTGTATTCACTGGAATATTTCCATTGATCAAACGTCAAATGAAAAATAAACGTCAAAAAGGAAAAATTAATTGTCAAAAAAATTTAGTGTTTTAAAAAGTAAAAAGAGAATTTTTTCTTGTTAAAAACAATAAATTATAAAAATAAAAAAAAAACGTTTAGAGAAGTTGTGTTAAAAAGAATAAAATATAAAAACAATACAATTTAAAAATAAAATTATAAACAAAATGTGTGCCGTTACTGTAGTTGTTGCAGAAAATGATGACAGGAGGAACATGATGCGACTATATCGTCGGAAACTGAGGGACGCAACTGATCCGTTCAGCACTAAGAAAATAAATCTATGAAAGAAAATGTGTTTATGTATTTATCTACAAAATATTACCTTTTTCCACTGTTCAGCAGTTTTTTCACTGCCACCCAAGGAGTTCAATGATGTTGTCAGTGACGCCCATTCCTCTTTCAAACTGGTGTAGGCGTTAGCTGCTCCAAACTGACCCCTTGCGAATTCTAAATTCGATGCCATATAATTCACTAGTTTCTGCTTCTGCTGCTTCGAAATTCGTTCGATTTTCTAAAATGTTAATAAATAAAATTAACAAATATATATGTATGTACATGTTTATCCCAGGTGCACTGCTTTTAGCAATAAACACATTCGACACATTTTTAAATAAAACAGCATGAATCAAATGCTCAATTTCAATTTAATGCAACGTTTTTACATATTTAAAATTTCACTATATTTATTTTTTTTAACAATGTAAGTATGTATTTAATACTTTTTTTTAACAAAATTTTTACATCCACATAAATATTAGTTTTTAAATGTTCTTTTTTTTTTTACTCACCTTTTCGGCTAATTTTGAATCCATAATAGTTTACAATATGTTTAATGTTTTAATTAAAAAGGTTTGTGCTAAAAATTTTTATTTTGATTATTTTTATTTTGATCAATTAATAGATTTTGTACATTTGTTGCTTCTCGCCTTGTTTTCGGATGAATGATTGAATGCGGATCATTTTGATCATTTCTTGCCGAAAAGTTCTCGCATTATTTGCATATACATAGAAACACTTTTACTCGTATCTTTCCAATATTTAACGGAAAACACTCATAATAATGACAGCTAGTTCTCATATGTCAATGATACAGAAACGCTTGTGCGAGAAACTGACATTTTTGTTTCAATTTACATTGTTTTTGTGTCAATTCCCTTGTTCCATGTTAGAAATTTCTCGATACGAGAAATACAGAAACGAGGTGCAGATTTTTATTTATTTTTTCATCTTCATATACATACATACATACTTATGTATGTGTATTTTTATGTATGTTAAAAATTTGTTACTAATTAATTATTTCTGTATTAAGTTTATCAGGCTCAAGTTCTTTCTATATTATCTTTGTGATTGATATTAATTAAATTAGACAAGGAAAACATCAAAGACATTTAGCAGGATGGACAACTAGTGTGGCGGCTTCGAAACAACTAGTTGTCCACCCTGCTAAATGTCTTTGATGTTTTCTTTGTCTAATTTAATTAATATCAATCACAAAGATAATATAGAAAGAACTTGCGCCTGATAAACTTAATACAGAAATAATTATATGTATAAGAAAAAGTTCAAATAATAGAAATTAATTAACGTTACTAATTAATATGAAATCTATTTTCAGACAAATCATAACGACATTTCTCTTTATAACGCAAGTGGGGTTCTGTTGTGTTTACTTCTTGTTTGTGGCGTTGAATGTTAAAGAAGTGATTGATCACTATTTCATAAAACTGGATGTTCATATATATTTAATGATTATGCTGATACCAATGATCCTCCTGAATTTGGTGAAAAATCTTAAGTATTTAACGCCTGTTTCTCTGTTTGCGGCAATTTTAACAGTGGCAGGCTTAGCAATATCCTTCTTCTATATGCTACAAGACTTACCGCGCACAGACTCCGTAAAACCGATAGCATCTTGGTCCACATTGCCCCTGTATTTCGGAACAGCGATTTATGCTTTTGAGGGCATTGGAGTGGTGCTGCCTTTGGAAAATAATATGAAGACTCCCGAAGATTTTGGAGGTTCAACTGGAGTGCTAAATACTGGAATGGTAATTGTGGCTTGCCTTTATACCTCGGTGGGCTTCTTCGGTTATTTGAAGTACGGAGATGAGGTGAAGGGAAGCATAACATTAAATTTGCCACCAGATGAAATGTATGTGTATGAATACTTATTATTGCATGGCACAAATACTATTTTTTCCCATTACAATTTCAGATTGTCACAAATGGTGCGAATTGCTATGGCTGTGGCAATTTTTCTTTCGTATTCCCTTCAATTTTATGTACCTGTCAACATTGTAGAACCTTTCGTGCAGAGGCAGTTTGAAACGGCAAGGGGAAAAGATTTGGCGGCCACAACTCTGCGCATAGTTTTAGTAACATTTACTTGTAAGAACAACAATTTTAATCGGCAACAATTTTATAAGTTAATATGTTTCTTGCTTTCAGTTATTTTGGCTGCCTGCATTCCAAATTTAGGGCCGATCATATCACTTGTGGGTGCTATTAGCAGCTCAGCGCTGGCTCTTATAGCTCCTCCAATAATTGAAATAATAACATTCTGGCCTGTTGGTTTCGGAGACTATAATTGGATATTGTGGAAGGATATTGTAATCTTAATTTTCGGCCTCTGTGGATTCACATTCGGAACGTATGCAAGTATATCACAAATTCTTAATCCAAGCATTGTTTAAGATTAACATTTAAGAGAGAATAGAGAATAGGCAAAATTTTAATTATAATAATATGTTTACATATAATTTTAGTATTGAGTTTTGTAAGAAAACGGTGCTCGTTTACGTTTGATTCAAATTATGCAGGTGATAATTTTTTTTTTTTTTTTTGCATTTAGTGTATGAATCTATAATACATATTTGCCAGTTAATTATATGTTAATATTGCCAAAAATTACACTTAGTAATATATTAAGATATACATATGTATGTACGTATTCCTCATGGAATAGTCAAAAGACAAAGTATTCAAAAAATACAAACATTCAACATGTTCCAAAGAAATTCGCGTGTATGTTCAACATTTGCTAAAATTTTTTACCTAACAGGATTCAAGATTCTGTAACGCTGTGTTTACACCTGAAATTGTTTTTTTTTTTTTTCTTTTAATTTTGCGTGTATATACGCATTATCGACAGAAAACTCAAATCAATAAATACATTTATTTAATAATTGAAAGGAATCGTTAAAGCGAAAATTTGACGAAAACTGAATTTCTTCCCAGTTTACTCGGAGAAAAGTAGCAAGTATTTTTTAATTGCAATATATGTATCATCATTGTTACAGCTTAAGGTATTGTTCCCAGTATCAAGAACATGCCGAATCAGTTTAGCTCAAATATTTTTCGTTTGTACTATTTTCTTTTTTAACTAGTCCTAAGAAATGACTGGACAATAATTTAGCACAAATTAACAAGAATTTATTTTCAGCGTGATTTCAATAAGAACTCTAATATTAATGTTACAAAATGGTTAGTACTTGGTAGGATAGCCCTTACAGCTGCACATCTCCTGGGCATACTGTTCATCAAGCCCATGCATCATTCCTTTGGTATGGCATACCATGCCTTTTTCGGTTTCGGACCATAATTCCGTTAAATTTTTGGGCTTAACTGCTTTTATGTGTAACTCTACATCGTTCCAAAGGTTCTCTATAGGATTAAGATCCAGCGATTGAGCTGGCCCATTTAAAATTTCAATGTTCCAAGTAACACTTCACTACGCGTGAAGTATGTTCTGGATCGTTGTCGTACATACATAAAACGCCATCTAAGTGGCATGTTTTCCTCAGCATATGGAATCATTGTGTTCGAAATTATATTTTTATAAATGTATTGGTCCATTCGCCCATCGACTTTGATTATAGGACCGACACCGTGCCCAGAAAACGCACTCCAAACCATCACACTTCCGCCGCCATGTTTTACGGTCTTTGAAGTGTATCTGGGGTTGTGTTGCATGTTTGGTGGACGCCATACATAACATTTTCCATCAGATCCAAATCGACAAAACTTGGATTCGTCACTCCACAGGACATTTTTCCAAAATAGCGGGGACTTTGATAAGTGTTCACGGGCGAATGAAATTCGGGACTTCAAATTTTTCTTCGACACGTGTGGCTTGTGTTGTACTATGCATAATTGTTCGTGAGGAGACGACAATAGCAAATTTTGTTGAAACTTCTCTTTGAATTTCAGTTGAGGTCTTAAAAGGGTCCGCAACTGAAGCTCTGTAAATAACCGAATCTTGTTTACGAATGGTTTTTCTAGGCCTATCAAATTGTGGAACATTTTTGTGTGTCCCATTGGCTTGAATATGGCTTTGAATATTTCCAACGATTTCAGGCTGTTAGATGTCGAGTCCTCTAGTGTCTTAATTGATTTCTGACAGTTGTACACTTCTTTTCTGATTGTGACAAACTTTGAATCCAATTCCACTTTAAGTTTAAGCAAAATTGCATCAAACTTTTTCTGAATGTCGGCATGATCCTCCCGGATTTCCTCACGTAATGATATTGCACCCGACCGAGCCTATGTTGACTGATTTACAAGAGAGCACAGAAAGTTGATCGGATGTAATGTCAATGATGACAAGATATTTTCAGCGAGAACAGTGACTTGGATGTTAAAATTAGTGCGTAATTAGTCGAAGAATGATTTGCCGCCAAAATTGAGGTTATGTATACAGAACACGACCAGGAAATTGTAAGGGATCTACTTTGTAAGGGCGCCAACTCTTTCGCAAACTGTGCTAAGTCACTAGCTCGAATAAGGCAAAGTAATTATGCCAATGCAGACCTAAGGTTTCCCTTCGTGATGCTGACCAATGACCACAGTCGCTCATGGGTGTACGAAGCTGATTACGCAATCTAATTACAGAATTATAAAAATTGTCGAAGGTTTCCTGACTCTGTTGTCTTCGATCCAAAATTTTGCGCCGTGTATATCGAAGTCACTATCGAAACGGTGAAACTGATTAATTAATGCGGTCTTAAAATCTTTCCATCTGGTTACATTGTTAAATAGGCGGTGATCCCAGAACCAATCGAGTGCTGGTCCTCTTAATAAAAGATGAAACGATCTTCTTAAAAGATCTAACCAATCACATTTATAGTCGATATTGAATAAGAATCAGAAATGCATATATGAATCCTATTGTATATTTATTTGAAATGTTAAAATTCTTTTTTAGTGCGTAAACTGAATGCAGAAAAATAAAGAATATATTCAAACAATTTAGTTTTATAGATTCCAAAATCCCGAGTCACGGCTTTTTAACTTCGTAAGAGGAAATTCCATGTGCTCATTTTGATATTAGAGATATAATCTTTACAGCGGTTACTAGTTATTAAAATATTCAAACCAGATAATCGATAAACTTAAACTGCAGTATCTGCTCGACAGTGGCGCTAACAGTCGAGTTGCAAATACATACTTATTTTTTTTTTATTATTGAATGCTTGGTACTGTCGAAGACTATACCCCACTTATCAATTCATAAACTAGAACTAGCTGAACTAGTTTGCTCTCGCTGAATCGGTGGAATACGATCGGCCGGTTGCTCTGCTGAAGGGTGTAAAAGCGTTCCTATAATTGCAGTTGTTATTGTCTGTAAAAGAATTGAAATTCGGCCATGTATGAATCTGTAATTGTCTCTGCGATGGATGAGATATTGATGGCGGCGGTTGAGAAAAATCAGGTATGCAACTTGCATTCGGAATCGAAGCATAGTTCGACGTCTGTTGTTGCGTAGTTGACTGCCGACCGACCCATGACGTCGCAACCACATTTCAAATTTAGATCAAAGATCGGATTTACGTCATGTAACAATGTACAGTGGATTTTGGCTTTCGTCGCAATTAAGGCTTACGAAAGTCAAACCCATCTCGATTTCTCGTCTATACGGCAACAGTACAATAATCTGGACTCATCCGAGACGAAAAATGATGCAACACTTGCACTTAGCTAAAAATTGTACCAACATGTTTCTATGGGACCTCAAACCGGAATGCAAACCCAGCACTCGATTTTAGCTTCCCAGTAAAAAGTATAGACATGTATGACACACTACACTACACCCTTACCCTTAAGAGAGAAATTATAAAAATGATTTTTCGTATCAACTCCATAATACCATTACAAAATTAAATTATCATATTACAAATTGTCGTATTCTAGTAAGGTATTGTATTTCTTTAAATTGTCATTGTGATATTGTTTTCCTTTTCCGTGATAATCTATTATACTATTTGTTATGATTTTAAAACAAATAAACTTTATTAACAATAATTACAAACAATAATTTGGTACATTTACATTTAAGTTCTGACTGAGGTGTGCCTTGTGTGAGTGGTCAAGCAAGAATAACAAAACGAATTAATGTGTGAGACAAAATAGATTAAAACATATGTACATGATGACACAAACACAGTTACAGTAATACATGGCCCAAGGCTGATTATTTGGGGATGCCAACATCTCTCCTTCTTTTTGTAAGATGATAATCTGATGACCATACTAGAGGACGCTTCCTACGGTTAGAGCTTCGTTGAGCAGGAGTTGTTTGTTGCACATGGATCATCATTTATCACTGGTGACTCTGCTGAAATATCATTTTGTCGACTATCTAATAGAGAACTGTTTGGAATTTCCGCATTCGATGAATTGGTGCCTGGAGCACAACTATGCGATGCTTCTAAGCTTCCCTCCGCTGGTAGTTGTTGATTAGATGATGTTGTATGAGAGTTTCCATGTGTTATAACTTTCGGTGATACATTAAAATAGTCCCATAAAATTTCATTAAATGCTGATGATGTGGTATTTACATGACGAGATCTTAGTTGATTAGTGTGAGATCGAACTGCACGATATTCTGGGATGTTCAAGATTTCGACTTCGTACATTACGTTACCAATTCTTCTTTTTATAATACCAGGCATCCATTCGAATTTATTTAATTTATAGATTTTTGCAAAAACGGCTTGTCCGATTTTGTAGATGCGTTGTTTAGCTCCATGGCGCTTATTAAATTGGTGTTCTATTTTATTATTGCTTTGCGATTGCCGGTTTTGTGGTTTTCTTAATAAGTCAAGGTTAATTCTTATTTTCCTTCCCACGAACAATTCAGCAGGCGACTTCCCCTCAATGCTAGGATTTGGTGATGAGCGTGTTGGGGAACCATCCCACAGAAGAATTTCTACACTTATTTACTTATTTACACACAAACCAACACAATCATACAATCACTCATTTCACACTAATACATTTAACACACACTCTTTTTCTTTTCACACTTGTTAACTCAGATCAGTCACAATTGAAGTTACAGTCCATTCACACATCACAAGCAGAACAGTTTAACAAAAAACACAAAAGCAAATGTAAAATTCTAACAAGCAAATTCAAACAAATAAATGAACTCTGTAAACTAAAGTCAAAGTGGTCAAGTGTTTTCTTTTCTATTCCAACCATATAATTAGATCTTGGACACATCGGTCCAAGAAGTGAAGCTTTCACAAGGGTAAAGTTTTCATCATATTGTTTGGTCCTCCTCACCAAATTGAACTGGTACCTATGTATAGTGTAGTGCAAGTGAAAAATAAAGAATTGAAAGCTCCTTTGGACACAGTGGCTCCTCTGGACACAATTGCAGGTGAAAAATAAACAGTGGTATAGAATAGAATAGCTCCTTGGGACGCAGTGCTCCTCTGGACTCAATTAACGAACCGTCACAAAAGGTGGTGGATAAAGATTAAAAAAGAAAGATCATATTGACAAATGATAATAAAGGCAGAAAGAAGAAATAGAGATATGTACATGTGTGTGCATATAAATACAGAAAAATAAATACTACAACAACAACATAAATGTAGACGTGCGTGTGTGTGAAGAAACAAAATTTGTGCCATAACAACAAGAATTGTTGTTAATAAAAAACCGAACCACAGAATAATGATTTCAAAACAAAACGTAACAGGAGCAGAGCCTTGCGCCGAGCATATTTATCGGCGGCGGCGGCTGGTGGGTATAAGCCTCGGCGGCGGCGGCTAATCGGCTGTAGCCGACAGTTCAGCAGCTAGCTGTTTTCTTTTTGGCTCTAATAAAAAATCGGCTTGAAAAAATAAAAAAGTTCAAAAAAGATGTGCATCTACTAAATAAATATTAGTTGATAAGCACATTGCATATTATCACTGATCATAACTCAACAATTATCGCACATCTGTATAATGTATAATGTTAGTACATTTTTTTATTTATTTTATAGAGACATACGATATTAACTTTATTGACAGAAAAATAACGGCTGAGACAAAAACCAGTCTAAGCTAAATTAACAAGTCAAGCGTATTTTTGTTTTCTTTATTTACTGCAATTGACTTTTTCGAATTTGTAGGTTAATAGTTGTAGCTCTGCTGGTGGCAAAGGAATAATATGAAAAGCATTTTTTCGTATGTATAAATAATTTGAGCCAAATACCCTCTCACCTAAGCCTTTCGTACTACCAAAGGGTACCTTCAGCTTTTAACTTTTTATTGCTTTTAGTATTTGTTGTAAAGGTCTTCCAACTACACATGCTACAAACATTTCACTGTTCAAAAATTAATGTCAATTTTCAATTAAAGGGTGTCCCCTTTTTCAATTCTCACTTATTGTTATCTTTGGTATACGCTATTGCATGGGCCTGGCAACTGCACATCCTGGGAGAATTTCAAGTCTCTATCACTTGCGGTTCCCGTACCGTGGATAACTACATAACATAACATGGGATCTTTAGTTCCTAACTTTTTGTCCTTTTTTTTGTAGTTGCTGTTGAAAAGCCTATGTACTAAAGAGAAGTGTGGCGGCTTCTAAACAGCTAGTTGTCTTTATTGTTTTCTTAGTGTTATTTAATAAATATTAACCACATAAATTATATAGAAAGAACTGGTAAACTTAGCAGTAAATAATTATGAAAGCAATTAGCATATATCAGTATACAAAATATTGAATGCCCCCAACAGATAGGTATTTCCCCTTCGTGCATGTACCTACGTAATTTACTGTTAAAATTTATTGAGCTGAAACCTGTTTTTCAAAACTTACAAGTGTTGTACAATAAAAATTCCCATAAGAAATAAATAAAATTTAGTAAATGTATAAATGACATCGGCGGCTAATTTTTAGCTGAATTCAGCCGTGAAATTGTCAGCGGCGCGGCTTAGCCGGCTGTAGCCGCTTCGGCGCAGGGCTCTGAACAGGAGTCCATAAAAATTAGAAACAAAAAGCCTTGTCGCAATCATATAACTACAAGTGTCAGTTGGATGCTTCTGTACGCGTCGATGATTTTCGTATGAAAAAACATAAATGTGTATATGTAGAGAATACAAAAACTAACAAAGCATTTAGTTTAAAACTAACAAAGCACAGTCAAGTAGACAGACGTCAGAGCTAACGGAGCTTGTGGGCGTGTTTATAAAGTAGACTATGTACTATGGTTTGAGCAACGATAAGAGAATAAAATAAGATTTAAGGGTGATTATTTGTGTTTGTGCGCATGTATATGAGACGTAAATTTGAATTTTGAAAGCGCGTGTGTAATTGTGTATGAAGTACCGCGTATAAATGTGAGTGAAACCTTCTGATAGTAAGAACGGTTTAGCAAGATAAAATAGAATTCAAAATAATTACAAGCGTTTATGTATGCACCAAAGTGTATAAATATATAGAAGCCGCGCAAACAGAGATTTAATAAGAAAAACTCGATAAACCAACACATCTCCAACTTTGAAAGAAAATAGTTGTTTATGAACTAATACAATCAACACGATCATAGAATAAATTAACGTAGTTCCTCTGAATTTGAAACGGTGAGTGTAGAAAAAAAAATATAAACTCAAAAACGCGTAACACACAACGAGTGTACTCAAACGTAGAGTACATACTTGGTACAGGGAAAGTTATACATCAAGAACGAGACGGCGGCTGCAAGACGTCACGCGACAAGCGACAACAGATATAAATAAGTCAGTAAGTACAGCCCTTCTTTATATTTTTATATTGTTGAAAAATGAAAGCTATACAGTCAAAACGACGTTTGGAGAAGGGTGCAATTACTCGGGCGCACACGTTTATTACCAATCCGCCTGTAGAAATCGATGCAGAACAAATAGAAGTGCGTATGGGTCGCTTAGAAGCGGCCTGGAAGCAATTAGAACATCTAACAGGGGAACTCTACAATTTTGAAGATCAGGAAGGCTTCATAGATCCAGAGGATGAACTCGTTGGGTATGAAGAAAAGTATTTACAATGTATGGGGTGGTTTAAACGCGCACTAAACTCATTTGGGCCAGCAATATCAACGCCGAATCCTCAGCTTGATATGTTTTCACGGTTGGCTGAGCAGCACTCCACATTACTGCAACGATTGGATTCGCCAGCAACAACTCGTAATGAGGATCTGCCTAAAATTCGTATCGAACCATTTGCTGGCAACTACAAGGAGTGGCCAGCTTTTAAAGATTTGTTTATTAGTGCAGTTGATGCAAGACAAAATTTGTCAAATATACAAAAATTTCAATATTTGAAATCTGTATTGAAAGACGACGCAGCAAATATAATCAGGCACATTCAAATGTCTGACGATTCATACGCAACAGCATGGGAGCGCCTTAAAGAGCGTTTTGATCGTCCACGCCATATCGTTACATCATACATCGAAACATTTATGGCATTGCCTTTGATGAAAGACGAAAATTGTTCAATGCTTCGAAAGATTTCAGATACGTCAAATGAAGTGATAAGAGGTTTGAACGCAATTAATTGTAACGAGCGGGATCATTGGCTGATCCACATATTGCAAAATAAAATTGACCACGAATCGCGACGAAAGTGGATTGAACGTTCTCGCGATGATTCGAAACCGGTAATAGCTGATTTTTTAGAGTTCTTAGATCAACGCTGCGAGGAAATGGAACTAGGAGCAAAAGGGGCTTCTAAATCAGTATATGTTAAACGAGGTTCTTCCACATCATTTATTTCGACTAACTCTGTCAATACTTGTGGCAATTGTGGCTCTGATGAACACAACATTCAGAAATGCACGCATTTTCTTTCGTTACCCATAGACAAACGTCGTTCCTTGGTAAAGAAAAATAACCTCTGTTTCAATTGTATGCGCAAAGGTCATACCGTTTTAAACTGTAAGTCGCAACATAAATGTCGCACTTGCCAGCGAAAGCACCATTCGTTGCTGCACTTTGATCAAGCCGAACAAAAGAAAACAGTTAATCTTGCAGCGGCTGAGAATTCTCCTCAGTCAGTTGTTTATAATGAATCACCTTCCTCAAAGCAGGTATCATTGAATGCGGTCATCTCGCAATCAAATGTTCGAAACAATAGTATGCATATACTTCCAACTGCCCTGGTTGATGTACAAAACTCGCATGGCCAGCTTGTTACGTGTCGCATATTGCTCGACACGGCATCTGAACTATCGTATATCACTGAAGACTGCGTGAAAAGATTGGGGCTATCGCGCAATGCATCCAAAATAGCTCTCACGGGCATATCATCGGTTAAGGCTGAATCAACGCATGGCCACACTTATATCCATATGCAATCACGACACTCGCCTCACACCCTCAATATGCAGGTTCACATATTAGGACGTATAACGTCACTGCTTCCCAGAAATACCATCGAAAAGGCTAAAAGGGTATTTTTGGAGGGTATTAATCTTGCAGATCCAACATTTTATAGGGCAGGTCCTATTGACATTTTGATTGGAGCAGAGCATGTTTGGGACGTTATCACACAAGAAAAATTGTTTGATGAAAAGAAGAACACCATCGCTGTTTCGACAATATTTGGGTGGGTTATAACATCAGTGCTGTCGTCCAATCAACCTCAGCTCGCATCGCCATCATTACTCACAACAGCTGATATTGATAAATCACTTCAACAATTTTGGGAGGTTGAAGAAATCGGTATCCAGGAAAGCCAAAATGACGAATGCGCCATAGTAGAAAAGCACTTTCACGAAACACACAGCCGTAATTCAGATGGGCGATATGTGGTAGAGCTTCCCTTTAAGGAGCAAAATCCTATATTTAAGAACACGTTTAAGGGTGCGCTGTCCCGCCTCAAATCAACTGAACAGAGACTCAACAGAAATATTACTTTGAAAGAAAGCTACCAAAATTTTATGAGAGAATATAAAAGCTTAGGACACATGCGCGAGCTCTCGCCAACAGAAATAGATGTCACAGATGGACGCCTATTTTATCTTCCACACCACCCAATTATTGGTCCAAAGCTGCGGGTTGTATTTGACGGATCCTATCGCGATACCGGCAGTACATCACTAAACGACAAACTACACATCGGTCCTGCAATTCAACGCAATTTATTCGCAGTTTGTTTTCGATTTCGATTGCATAAATACGTATTTTCAGCAGACATTGTCAAAATGTTTCGCCAAATTTGGGTTGCAGAGAAACACCGAAATTATCAGCGAATATTATGGAGGGAGAATTCAACTGACGATTTAAAACATTTTCAGCTAAGCACCGTGACCTACGGCACCGCATCAGCACCATACTTGGCGATCAAAGTACTAGAGCAGCTAGCACTTGATCATAGAGATTCACATCCTCTCGCATCAAAAATTGTACTTGAAGATTTTTATGTTGATGACGTATTGTCAGGCGCGGCATCAGAGACGGAGCTTATTCGCAAGCGAAATGAACTCGTCGATCTACTCGCAACAGGTGGCCTGGAACTAAGCAAATGGAGGTCAAATAGTAAGGAAATAGGTCCAGTCAGCACAACCGAACCCATTCTGATGGAAAATTATGAAACGAACACTGCCAAGGTTCTTGGAATCTACTGGAGTACACACGAAGATATCATTCAGTATACGGTTGATATGGACACTACGGCTATTCCCACAAAACGAAAACTGATTTCCGAAGTTGCACGTATATTTGACCCTCTGGGCCTAATTTCCCCCGTTGTTATAAAGTTTAAAATTCTATTTCAGGAGCTATGGTTGTTGAACTTAGCTTGGGATGAACCGTTGCCGCCTGACTTAGCTAAACTTTATTCAAAATATCGTGAAGACTTATGGAACCTCAAAAGTCTGAAAATTCCTAGATACGTGCCAAATTCGAAATTACAAATCACGCTACATGGATTTTGTGACGCATCCATGAAGGCATATGCTGCAGTTATTTACTGTCAAGTTGAAGATGAAACGGGCACGAGTTATGTAAATCTGGTAGCATCGAAAACCCGTGTTGCACCACTAAAACAGATTTCGCTTCCTAGGTTGGAGTTATGTGGCGCGCTGCTACTCGCCCGATTAATGAAATCGGTTACTTCATCAGTTATACATCAGCAAGTCGAAGTCAATGCATGGTGCGATTCTACTGTTGTGTTGTCATGGCTGTCAATGCAACCAACCAAACTGAAGACCTTCGTGGGAAATCGCACTGCCTTAATTTTAGAAATTTTACCTCGCAATGTTTGGAAGCATGTAAACACAAAGCAAAATCCAGCAGATTGTGCATCACGGGGTATTATGGTTAATCAGCTTCTCGAACTTGACTTATGGTGGTCAGGTCCCTCATTTTTAAAGGGTAACTACCCAAAAGACTCGTCAAATTACATTCAGTATGCGCAGGATGATCCAAATGTTCAATCCGAACTAAAATCAACAACACACATGACTACTGCAAATGTCGTAACTACAAGGCGTATTATGGATAATTCTATGCATCCGTTAGAGCCAGTCGTCATTAGAGTGTCACATTGGTATAAGCTTGTTCGCATTGCAGCCTATGTGAACCGTTTCATAAACTTATACGTTCGTAAAATCAAAAATCCTTCAACACATCTTACGTTCGATGAGATACAGCATGGAAGAGCGATTTGTCTTCGAATGGCTCAAAATGAATTTTTTACGAGGAAGCTGAGTTTTCCGCAAATCAAATACCTTGACGATAAGGTTAAAATTAATCAGCTATCTCCGTTTTTAGATGAAAGGGGCTTGCTTAGAGTAGGTGGACGCATTTCAAATTCAACACATTCCGTTGAAACTCAACATCCTGTTATCCTTCCTAAGGAGCACCGTATAACCACGCTAATCCTACAAGAAGCGCACGAAATGCACCTGCATCCTGGAGTATCAGCATTAATGGTAATTGTTCGCCAGCGGTTTTGGATACTTGGGGCACGAAATCTCATACGTAAGCTAACTCATCAATGTATAAAATGCTTCAGATATGCTAGACACAACACGCAACAGAAAATGGCCGACCTACCAAGGGTTCGTGTTAGACAGGCCTTTCCATTCGAGAACACTGGATGCGATTATGCAGGTCCATTTACGCTTAGGCACCATCGCGGGCGCAACGCAAAGACTTCAAAGGGGTACCTCTGCTTATTTGTTTGTATGACCACTTCAGCAATACACCTTGAGTTGGTAACAGACTTGACCACAGATTGCTTTTTGGCGGCTCTCCGTCGCTTCATGGCTCGTCGTGGTAAATGCTCGCAAATGTTTAGCGACAATGGCAAAACATTTGTTGGGGCTCGTCGTAAGTTGGATGAGATGTACAGACAATTATATTCAGATAATCACCAACAAACCGTTGCCGACATTTTATCAAAGGAAGGAATAAAATGGAACTTCATTCCACCTTATGCACCACATTGGGGTGGTATATGGGAGTCCGGCGTGCGCTCGGTTAAACTACACTTACGCCGCGTCGTTGGTTCAACAGTCCTCACCTTTGAGCAGATGCAGACTCTACTTGCCCAAGTTGAATCGGTAATAAACTCACGACCGTTGGGTGCCGCTACAGACACAGATGTTGACTATCTCTCTCCGGCGCATTTTCTCATAGGTAGGCCAACTGCTATGGTACCCGAGGGCAGCCTTATAGAGATAAATCATAATCGCTTAGGCTATTGGCAGCACGTCCAGTGCATGTATCAAGGGTTTTGGAAGAGATGGAGTAAGGAGTACTTAACCTCACTTCAGCAACGCCCTAAGTGGGCAAAGACTCAACCCAATATAAATAAGGATGAAGTCGTACTAATCAAAGAAGATAATGTTCCACCGGCCACATGGGTAACTGCTAGAGTGCTGGAAACATATCCAGGCAAAGATGGGCTAACACGCGCAGTTTTATTGAAGACTTCCCATGGCACAGTAACCAGGCCGATTGTCAAGATTATAAGACTACCCATATGCTGAAACAGTGTTTCAGGGCCGCCCGGGATGTTGGGGAACCATCCCACAGAAGAATTTCTACACTTATTTACTTATTTACACACAAACCAACACAATCATACAATCACTCATTTCACACTAATACATTTAACACACACTCTTTTTCTTTTCACACTTGTTAACTCAGATCAGTCACAATTGAAGTTACAGTCCATTCACACATCACAAGCAGAACAGTTTAACAAAAAACACAAAAGCAAATGTAAAATTCTAACAAGCAAATTCAAACAAATAAATGAACTCTGTAAACTAAAGTCAAAGTGGTCAAGTGTTTTCTTTTCTATTCCAACCATATAATTAGATCTTGGACACATCGGTCCAAGAAGTGAAGCTTTCACAAGGGTAAAGTTTTCATCATATTGTTTGGTCCTTCGAGCCGGATAAGGGTAAAGTTTTCATCAGAGCGGTAGCATTTTAAAAATGTTTGTAGATTTTCTGCTGACGTATTTGAGCCTTCAAGTTTTTTTAAAGCTCGTTTTAGAGTATCAACAAATCTTTCGGCCTGTCCATTTGATTGGGGGTGATATGGAGCCGTGAATTGATGAGCGATGCCATTGTCTTGGCAGAATTTTGCAAATTGTTGGCTTGCGAACTGCGTCCCGTTATCAGTTCCGGGTTTCCAAACATTGACGTGAAATCTCGCATATAGTTTAAAATGGTGTTAGATGTAATCGATTTCGTTTGATAAATTTGCGGCCATTTAGAAAAAGAATCTACCATGACTAGATAATAATGGTTATCGATTGGACCAGCAATGTCGATATGCATTCTTTCTAATGGACGCATTGTTAATGGCCATGAGCATAAAGTTGTTTTTGGTAGTGATTTGGCAGCTGAAGCACATTTTGAACACTGTTGCACAAACATCTTTATTTCCTCGTCTATAAGAGGACAATAAACATAGCTACATACGTGCTAATGCTTTGGTTCTTTCGATACCATTGTGTCCTCTATGTAGTTCTTTCAAAATGCGTTTTCTAAAACAGCTTGGTATAACTATGCGCTCACCATAAGTAACACAACTATCGACTATGCTTAAATTTTGTGCTCTCGCTTTATAACAAGCCATTTCTGTTGAGTCATCGGTTTGCCATTTCCCTGTTTTCAAATTTTTCATAAGCTGTTGAAGGTTAGAATCTTTTTTGGTTGCAGCGCAAATCATTTCAAAAGTCACTGGTAAAGCCTCACTGATACCGGTTACTACCGATTTTATGTCTTCTTCAATTTGAATATTGGCAATTACAATTTTTCTTCCTCTGTTTTTTAGTCAGGCTCAAGGTCTCGGTTTTCTCAAATAATGAATAAAACTCGTTTTATTTGAGATTTGAAAACATTTGTTTTTTATTTTCTCGATATTTCGAATACCTTGAGCCTGACTAAAAAACAGAGGAAGAAAAATTGTATTACACTAGAAGGTCGAAGAAACAAAATAAAATATTATTGGCAATTACTGTATCTTCGTTAGATTTTTGAGTGTTGCCTATCAATCTAGATAGTATATCGGCTGCTCCAAATTCGTGTGTTGAAATATATTGAAGGTTAAAATCATACGACATCAGCGTGAGTGCCCAGCGCTGAAGACGGTTTGCTGAATGTGCCGGAATGCCTTTCTTATTTCTAAATATTGCTAAAAGTGGTTTGTGGTCTGTTTGCAACGTGAATTTTCGTCCAAACAGATACTTGTGAAATTTGACTACAGCGAAAACCAATTCTAATCCCTCTTTTTTCAATTTGCGAGTAATTTTTTTCCGCTGGGGTAAGCGATCTGGATGCGTGATATATAGCTTTTTCACTCACAACCATCAGGGAAAATATGACAAATGTAGGCGCCTAGTCCCACATTAGATGCGTCAGCTGCTACCTTTATAGGCAATTGCATTTTTCAAAATTCTTCACGAGTTGGTGTTGCAACAATCAAATCGTCTAAATATGGAAATACATTGGATATACCAACAACGATTTTTTCCATACACTGTTGAAAGGCACCAGGTGCAGATTTTACTCCAGGCGCAAGACGATTGAAAGTGTACAACCCGCGATGCGTATTAATAACAAGTAGCTTTTTCGTATCTTCGTCGACTTCGATTTGCATGTATGCGTTGTTCAAATCAATTATGGTAAAAAATGAGCAGTTGTTAAAATGAATAAAAATTTCATCTGGAAGTGGCAACGGAAATGTGTGGGGCTCTAACTGATCGTTAAGGCCAGTGGAATAATCTCCACAGATGCGCAGCTCCCCGGATGCTTTCCTTACCACTACAATAGGCGCGGCCCATACGGAATAATTTAAGCTGAAGTTACACAGTACGCTTTCCACGCGAATTAAATTTCACTATTTAGTAGAGAATAAAAAAATATAATTTTTTGGACTACTATGAGTCTTTTTCTTTACTTATAAATTCTCTTAACTATGTTTGAATTAAAAATACCGCGACGTCTATGCGTCTCTCTTAAATGTACATATATTTTTAACTGCCTCTAGATTTCTAAGTTAGTTGCTTAAATGCTAGAAAATTATCGATAGTGTTTCTTTGTTTCTTGGTTGAATATTTTTTATCTATTTGGTGGTTTACAATTAGTATTATCTTAGTTCAATGTATTTTTCCTAAATCTAGTTGTTATCATCATAAATGTCTTAATTCTTATCTTTATGGTTTTGTACTTTTCCATAATCTAATTGTTTATGGGTTATTATCATAAATGTCTTATTTTTATGGTTAAGGATGTTTCATGCAAACACATGTTTGAATCCTTATCAGTGTAATCGTTATTTTCCTTACCCACATTGTGTTTCTACATCTTTATAGTTTAAACAAAGAGGGTTGTTTTGTGTATGAGTGCGAGTGACGTTAACTCGCGTCGACGCTTTGCACGCGGTTGTCAAAAAAGTAGGATAAGTGCATTTGTATGTGACAAGTTACAGAGCACAAAGCATAGAACGCGAAGACGCGTAGAACGCATAAAGTAGACCTACTTTCTACTTTTATATGCGTCACAAGCGTCATGAGAAAATGTCAGCTGTTTTTAATAACCAATGATGTGCCTATTCTCAACGTTATCGATAAATACCTTTTATATCGTAAAATAATTTATAAAATCTTTTGCAAAAAAGCATTTTTAATAAAAAAGAAAAGTTTTGTTACAAATTTTATAAACATTTTCACGAATAAAACAAATTGTAATTGTTTTTTACAACACTTTTCATTAACGAAATTTGGATTCGATTTATCGATTGCGTTTGCGTACTGAGTATCATCACTGTTATGTTTACAAATATTTTCAATTTATTAAAACAAGCGATATGGAAGAGAAGCTAATAAATGCAGTTAAAAACCACTAGCTTTTATATAATAAAACCTTGCTGCTCTATCGGGACAAAAATAAAAGAGCAGCTGCATGGAGTGCAATAAGTAAGGAGCTTAATTTACCAGGCATTTATATACATACATACATATGTACAATTTCGGAGCTTTTCGTAAGGTCTTATCGCACAAATAACAATGTTTATGAACTCTATAAAGTCCATTAATTCTTTTAAAATTTCAATTACACTTTCCATTTTGTTAATATTTGTTTTGTATGCTAAACATATTTGCACAACAGCTGATCAAAACAACAAAATATGGCGCGTATGAAGCGTTGTATGTAACTTGTAGTATGAAACGCATAGAACGCGTAAAACGTATAAAAAGCATGAAAAGGGTGGACACGTCTAAAGCGGGCCATGTAACTTCACCTTTATTGGTGTTATTATTTTTTCCTTTTCCACACTCAAAAAAAAGTTAACTAAATTTAAGTAAATTTAACTTAATTGTAAGAAATTCGGTAATGATTTGGCTCCAAGGAAAACGTGCATTATAACAAGTACAACATTTTCTTAAAAATTAGTAAAACGAATTTTCGCAGATAAACTAGAAACGAGTCATATCTTACTTGAAAACAGTAAACTTATAGTATTTACTGATCAGTAATTACTACACATGAGTAAACTTTTTACTATAATTAAGTATACTTTTCTTCAAACCAAGTAAATTTTCCTTAAAAATTTGTAAATGTATTTCTATTATCAAGTCATTTCTCTTACGTTCCAGTATGAATTTTACTCCTTTTTAGTAACAAAACTGAGAAATTGGACTGCGTTGGAAGAAGTTCTTACTTGTTTGAAGTTAAATTTTTTTATTTTTAAGGGAATTATTTACTAAAATATAATATAATTTTAGTATGCAGTGTTACTCAGAGTAATGAAATCTTTACTAAGGCCCCGATTATGGTTCACAACATTTGTTCATTTATGTATGTATGTATTTTTTGAAAAGTGATTATGGTTTACAACTATTGTGGCAAGTGTTGTCAAAATCTTACAACACATAATCAGATGTTGTCAAAAACTTACGACACCTACTGAAGTGTTGTCTTGTTGATGTTACCAGTTAAATTACGAAAAAAATATAAAATTTGTAATTGTGCATACAAAATGTTTTGCAAAAATATAAAAAAAAAAACAATTAATTGTTAAAATTTATTAACAAAATATAAATAAAAATACATCTATAAAATTATTACTCATTTTTCGATTACAAAACAGTTTTATTTTGTATTTTGTAGTTGCAATGGATTTAAACTGCAATCTATAATTTTTTGGTCCTTTTAAACATCAACATTAACATAAATTTTTATGGCTTTGTTTGTACTTTTCTAGCAAAAACGTTTTTCATTTTTACTAATGCATTTCTACGCGGTAGTTGCGGTGTTACATTAAATGCAACACTCCATGTCTTTTTGTTGTAAATCTTGACAATGAAACGTCAAAATTTATTGTTTTTCGCTTCTGTATGTGTAATGAAAGCAACATACGCGTGCATCTTTCTGGAAGTGTGGCTTTATTTGGTAGTTTTTTGTGTGCAGGCATGTATTTTTGCGGAAAGATGCTCTACAAATGAAAAACAACTCTGTGACATACACAACACCTACATAGATGTTGTGAACCATAATCACAAAAAGAGTTGTAAGTTGTGTTGTAAATCTTACAACACAACATTTAGATGTTGTGAACCATAATCGGGGGGTAAATTTGAGTATATTGCGCATCTTATTAAAGAAAAATGGATTCACATACATATGAGTAGGTACTTGAACTGAATGTAAGTAAAATTTCTTTGGAATGACGCCAACATTTCTTATATTTAAGTAAATTTTTCTTTATATCAAGTTCAACATTTTCCTAAAATTAAGTTCATTTCTAGTAATTTTTAGGAATCCTGTAATTTTTTTGAAGAGCATAAGACTTATTTTTAAGTTATTTTTTTCCCTAATTACAATTGAAATGGCATATTTTTACTACAAACTTCTTTCACATACATATATGTATATGACATGTACTAAAAATAGGGAATTCTCCCGAATAAAAACGATTTACTTATTTTAGTGCACAACATTTATTTTGTAGATGCCAAATAAAAAGCGAATGTCAAGAAATTTTATACGAAAAGTACAAATTTTTTTGGAGTGTGTTTTAGACAAGTCCCTCGCTTGTTATTTAAAAACTGCACATAAGTAAAAATTTTACTTACATATACAAGTTAAAAAAATTTCTTTTATTGGTTATATAAAAAAATAAAATACCAAATCATTAAACAGTTAAAACGTTCTTTATTCATCCCCTGTGACTTAAAAAGTAAAATGTCTTAAAAATATTCTTATTTATTTCTACTAGCAGCAAACATGATTTTTAGTTACTCAGCAGTAATTTAAAAATAAAATAAAAATTATTAAAATGCGATTCATCAGTTTTACTTTGCGCGTGTAAAGTAAGTTGATATTTTAAATTTATAAAAACAATTTTTTTGCAATAACTTTGCAGGCAGACTATGTAAGTAAAATAATTTATTTTTTTGTTGATATTTGAGGAGGGTTAATGAACGTGTGAAAATATAAAAAATTAAATAATGCTGTCGCCTTAACTTACATATGTTTAATTACATTGTTTAAAAATGCGTTAAACTTACCATATTTAAAAAAGTACACTTGGATTTTAGAGTGTCAAAATTCAAAATAAAAAACGATTTCAAATTCACTGTTTATTACATCATTTTATTTTTTAAGTAAAAAAGTTTAAAAACTTAAATTAATACTTAACTATACATATGTACATATACATACATACATACATATATAAAAATGTAATATATAACACAAAACAATATGCAGAATTAATACACCTCTCTTATATAACTACTTACATACATTTTATTGTAAGTATTTATGTATGTATATAAATAATACGTAAATTTATAATATGTATGTATGTATGTGTATAATAAATAAAATTTTCTTCATTCGTTTACTAAAAAGGAGACTTAGGCCTCAAGTAATACTTATTGTTTAAAAAAATTAGATGTATTGGGGGAGATTTTATTGATTCAGCTAAAAAAGTTTTGAACTCCTCTGAGTTTTCCTCAACTATATATGTATGACAAAAGGGTTTTTTCATAAGATATAACATTTAACTTTTGACAAAGAACTAATATTTTTCCATCTAACAAAATTATTTCATGTACATATTTTAAATGCCTCAAAGGATGGACTATAAAAAAATATTATAAACCCTTTCTTATATACTGTGTGTCATAAGGGCTAAAAGTTTTGTAGCACTTGCACTCATTTAGGATACTTCCGTTTAAATGCTTTTTTATTTGTGAATAAAAAGGGGATTTTTCGCTGATGTACTGTGTCTGACCAAGAGTGAATTTTGTTGCATCGTAGTTAAGTATAAATTCAGAAAATGACGTACAAAACTTTATATGTAGCTATGGACAGTGATATGTTTTTTCTTGAATTTACATTTTTAGTATACGACTTAAGTTGCCTATGTTTAGATTCAAAACCAAAAGTCCACAAAAATACAAATGGACCGGAATGCTCTAGTATTCTCGAATAATGACATAAAAAGTGGCGTTTGGGCTTTAAAGTATCCCCAAAAAGCTGAACATATTGTTTATTATGATACTCAATATGCGATCTTAAATTAATTATGTCCAAACTCGTAAAATCTGTAGGCAGAAGTAAATCTAATAATTCAATTAAATTTATTACAAAATACCACAGTTCACTTTTAACATCTACCAAGTCACCAATCATCAACGGAAAATAATGTGCAAAAGTGAGCATTTCCCTACCTGACATCTTAAGCTTAAATGCCTTTAGCTGATGCATTTGTATATCGGGAGACATGTTTCCATATTCTGTTTCCCCATATTGGAAGTTCTGTTTTCTCATATTTAAATCTTCGTTATCAAATGATTTATTTTTAATATACAGATGAATAATATGACACAAATCATACATACATAGTTTAAAACTCCTTCAAAAACGTCGTGCAGAATATCAGCCCTAATTCCCTAATACCTGTGTTATTAACATCATTTAAAAGACAGTCATCGGTATAGTTTGAAATATTTCTTAATTGACCTACGTTTTCTTCAAAGAGTGTTTTCGTTTGTATTTTATCGACTTTGCATGTTCTGCAAAAGTATTTTGAAGAAAATGAGCGTGAGAACCCCAATATGTTATTTAAAGCTAAGTTATCTCCAACAATTAAGCCCAAGTATAAATATACAGTTTTTTTTTTCCAGTTTTTGTAGAGATTTCTATACCATTTTTCTCCAAATCGTTGAAAACTTCAACCAGTCTAGAGAAACACACATCATTTCCAAAATTTTTCACATCTTTTGATTTACTATATAAAGCAGCAATAAAAATGTTATACAGCTTAGGGAGCCAATGGGGCTTTTATTGGACCCACTCCATCCTTTGGCTTTAATAAGCTACTCCTCAGGGGGGAGATCAGAAAATGGACAACATCCATCACAGAGAAACTGTGGAATGACACTAGGGGTCTAGAACACTCGAAGAAATTTCTTAGCTTTGATGCCAAGAGAGCGGATCTCGCTCTAAAATTAAATAGGAAGAATCTAAGGACACTGTGTGGGGCGCTAACAGGACACTATACCTGCAGGAAACATCTACACAGAATGGGACTATCCAGCACGGCAACCTGCAGATTTTGCGGAGAAGAAGAGGAGTCAATGGAACACTTGATTACTGAATGTGTGGCACTTGGCCACAGAAGATACAGGCTGTTGCAGGCCTATACATTGGGTTCACAGGACTTGCAAGGGCTTCCACTGAAGGAGCTAGTACTGTTTCTTGATGTATTAAACTCGTGAGGGAAAGGGGTTGCACAATAGATCATTATTGGTCGCAGTGCAAAGGGCCATCCTGGACCAACCTAGCATAAATAATAATAATAATAATAATAATAAATAAATAATATACAGCTTAAATTTTAAGAAATCAGGAGCTGTAGGAAATGAATAATAAACTGCTAAAAGACTTGAGCAGTGGGACCCAAGTGGATTATTTATCTCAAAATCGTCAAAGTATAAAAAATAAGGTATTGCGAATTTATCAATACAATCTTTAGTTCTATTTTTCCAAATTTTTCCATTGCAAAAGTTTTTCAATGTTCTGCATTCTGATATGTCTGTCATACTTTTTTCATACTTTTCATCATAAATACCTGGTATTTCGAGAAATTTTTTAATTTGAAACTTGATTGGAAATAAAACTCCATTTATACAGACTTCATCAAGTGCATTTTCGTGATTTATAACAGTATTGCTAATAGCGTTGTTTAAGGTTATAACTTTGGGGCTTTCATACAAGTGCATTGTGCGTAATGTTTTAATAAATTTGTACTCACTATCGAAGTTTTTAAAAGGGTTATCGCATAAATTAACTATTTTATTTAAGCTAATTTTTATTTGGGTCAAATTGTTGGAATCTGCGGCTGAAACTATTCTTTTCAATTCATCGCGAATAGGATGGGTAATATTTATGTAGTTTTATGCTTTCTTGTATTCTTGTAGCTTCCTTTTTCTTGAAAACGTTTTTTTTGCGTAGTTACTTAGAGAGAGTTTGAATGAACTGGCTGATAGATTTTCTGTATTAACATCGATAGCTGTAATAACAGGTTTGCAGAGTTTTAATGTCTCAGGGCAACCACTTTCAATGATATTTGGGAGTTCAACCAAATTATTCTCGTTGTATACAGCTTTACTAGTTCTTACTGGACCTCCTACTTCAATACTTTTTAAATTGTTGGAATACTCGTTTTTAATATGTTTTGAAAACGCTTTGAAGCAACTAAATTTTTGGGAACAGTTTAGGAAACAGCACTCATATACATACATACATACATTAGTTGATGACAACTGGTGTAGATATTTTAAGTGGCAAAATAGCTTAGAGCAATTCTCAAAATTTTTTTTTTTTTTGCATAGGAAGCAAGTAATATCCATTTTAAATATTTTTTTAATTTAATTCGTAAAGTCTTAAGTAATTAAAGAATTTTATCAATTCAGTTTAAATGTGTATCTATGCCCCCTAATTCATAAAAATTTCTTATTTCAGCTTATAAGCTGGTAATAGTTATCACACACTAACAGTGTTATAAGCAACTCATAAGAAATTCAATTCATAAACACATTATATGCGTGAAATAACTAATAAACTCTTTTATTAATTTTGTACTTTATTGTTGGCAATACCATGCAATGTTCACTCTCATTTTGTGCCCAGTGCTGCATATACATATGAGATGTATGTATGTAAGAAACTGATTGTCTGAGTAGCTTCGAAAAATGCAAAATATTATTTACTTATATAACATAATTTTGTTCGAATATGAAATAATTCATTGGTTTACCTATTTTTATTGCGAAAAATATGTATACAAGGCTTTGAATTGTAAAAAAAATTGTTTCTAAACACATTTGCTTAACGACTGGTACCAAAAGTAGTCGACTACTTACTCTCTAGCATTTGTTTGTGTAGCACTATAATTATTTGCAAATATTTTTCATGAAAACATAATGAAAAGTGGTAAATATTATTTAATTCGCTAATACCTTTTATTAAAATTAATTTATTGATGAATTCTTTCTTCGCACCTCTTCATCAACTCAACGAATGTCTCTTTATCAAACGCTTATAGTTAAGTAGAGGCCAATGCGTGTGTATACATTGTAAATACAGGCAGGATCGCTACTGTTGTTTGTGCGTAGATATGTATGTGTATGCATGCATACATACATATGTACATGTCTATTCAAATTTGCAATAGAGATAGTACTATACATATGTATGTATGTATGTATGTAGGTCTGTATTTCTTTGTGTATTGTATCGATATAATTCGTCAAAATATTTGTATTTTATATGAAAACTAAAGAAAAATTTGTTTGATAAAAGAATGAGATGATTTTTGCAGGGTTAAAGTGTCTTTATGACTGTATATTACTGATTCTTAGAATTTCGTAGAATTTAAAGTACATACATACATATGTATGTATGTACATATTTTCGAATTTCATAGTTTAATGTGTAATGATAATTTGGTGTAAGAAACAATGAAATGCAATCATATAGACACATTCAGAAGCAAAAAATTTGATAAATAGTGTTCAAATAAAAAATCCTCAATTCAACAATTTTCACTATTAAACGCTTATAGTTGGGTAGAGGCCACAATAAAAATATCCAATTTATAAAATGGTTATAAACAGCATAATAAGCTATAAATCGATTATGAATACACTTTTCTGGATTTTTGCTCATAAGTTGTTTATAACACTCTTATAATGTGTTTATGAATTAGGCCGATGTACTATTTTGTGCTTTTCATATCATTTAAAATACTGGCTAAAAAAAAGTACTATTTTCAGCTCTTTTAATATCTATGTATATCAAAAAAATATTGTTGAAAGAATAACCAAATAGTTTTGCAATCTTCCGGGTACTTTAAATTGAGGACGTAAAATGTTTTAAATGCAACATCAATACAAGTTATTAAATTTGGGAGCTTATAAAAAACATTACCGTAAAAAACATAAAAGTCATCTAGATTGTTTGATCTGTGCCTCTAGTGAGGTCTTTTGTTAGTATAATGATCAAATAGAAAAAGTAGGTATAAAATTGTGCACTTATGTTAGTAGATTAGATGGTTAAATTACAATATAATATGTTTGATAATTCGAATAAAAATAATAGATTGGTAAGTTTGTCACTAAGACAGAGCGGGTGGCGGATCCCTAAAGAATATAAGTGTTGTAAATACTGAGCTCTGGTCATAGATGGTTGGATTGCGTGACCAGAGATAGTTGAGATTATGAGAATAAACCCAACTATGGCTCCTGTAGATCCTCCATGACGACTGGAGGAGGAAGTCTTGGAGGGGCAGGCATGTTGGATCCGGCATGATGGGTTTCTGCGAGCTTTAGGTCTCTAGGGACTTTATAGTTGGTATACATATCACTGACAAGAAGAGAATCCTCTCTTTCCCAATCATTCTTCCATGTGACCCCTAAGACTTCAACAGATCTTTTTATTTCTGGTCCCAATCTTGTGGCACGAATCAATGATTTATTAGCATCAGATGATCAGATGTTTGAGTTTTTCAATTTTAATTCAATCTTTATTATTACTTATAGAAAATACGATTTAAAATGTTAATTCTATTCCATGTACCCGCAAACCCGAAAGCCAGAGAAACAATGACTTTTTTTTTCTCTACTTTTTCCTGTATTTCGCATACCATAGCAAGCTGCCAGATTGTAGTTAGTTGTTAAGCACAAAGCAAGCAATCATTCCAACGATTGGCGTTATGTTCCAAGTATCGAAAATCCTGCTGATCCAGCTTCAAGAGGTTCTTCTATCGAACAGTTCCAACATCAAAGGCTCTGGTGGCATGGGCCGCACTGGTTATGTTTCGATACATCAAAATGGCCAAAAATGCCCAAGCACACTATAGCTATCATTCCAGAAACGAAGTCTAAGCAATTGCTAAGCACAAACATTGATACTGGGTCGTTCGAAAACGAACTGTTAAGGCGGTACTCGAACTTGGACAAAATTCTTACCATAGGAGCATGGTGTAAACGTTTTATAAACAATTCACGCAGAGCCCCAACGACAACATCAAAAGTTTTATCATGGCACGAACGACATGCTGTATTGCAGCAACTTATAAAACAAGTGCAAGAAACTATCTTTACTAATGAGATGCATTCGATAAAAAAGGGTGAACCCATCTCAAGAAAAAGTAAAATTTGGAAACTTCATCCGATAATAGATTCTGACGGTATGTTGCGACTCAGTGGTCGTCTAGTCAATGCTACCAATAGTATCAATGAAAATTATCCGCTTATATTGCCGAAGAATAGCACATTATCAAATTTAATAATTGCTCAAGCCCATGAAAAAACTTTACATGGTGGGATACAAGTAACGCTGCATCACATCCGTCAAAAATATTGGGTCATTGATGGTAGAACAGCAGTAAAAAAGTTTATCAAGAGTTGCATACGATGCTTCCGGCAAACATGTGCACCCTCAGCACAACTAATGGGGAATCTACCACCTGAACGATGCAACCCGGCGTTGCCATTTCTTCACACAGGGGTTGACTACGCTGGTCCGTTTCATATTCGCACCACTAAAGGCAGGGGCTATCGAAGTTATAAAGGATATGCTGCAATATTTATTTGTTTAGCGACCCGTGCTATTCATTTAGAGCTCGTCAGCGATATGACGACCGAATCATTCATAGCAGCGTTAAAAAGATTCACTGCCTGTAGAGGTATATGCTCCAATATGTACAGCGACAGGGGCACAACATTCGTGGGTGCAGATGCGCTATTAAAAGCTGAACTTCACGCCTTCAATGCTCAACTTGATGCAGCTTCTATTTACGCATCCAAATGTGGAATTCAGTGGCACTACATTCCCCCAGCGGCACCCAATTTCGGTGGAATTTGGGAAGCTGGGGTCAAAAGTATGAAGTATCATCTGAAGAGAGTTGTCAACACGGCTACATTGACATTCGAAGAATTATACACGACATTAAAACAAGTGGAGGCGTGTTTAAACTCACGGCCGTTAGCGATCGCAACAGATGAGCCCACTGATCTCTGGCCAATAACGCCAGCTCATTTTCTCATCGGTAGAGCCATTTTAACCATACCTGAAGCAAATGTGCTAGATGCAAAAGCTAACGTAGCCAATCGTTGGAAGCTTTTGCGGCAACTACAGCAAACCTTTTGGCGCAGATGGTCGCTGGAGTACTTGCATCAACTGCAAATTCGGACAAAGTGGTGCACAACTCAAAAAAATGTTGAACTATGGCAAATTGTGTTAATAAGAGATGACAATGCTCCCCCAGCTCGATGGTTACTAGGACGAATTAGTGCTGTGCATCCTGGAGCAGATGGGTTGGTCCGAGTGGTCACTATAAAAACCGCATCTTCTACAATACGTCGTCCCATAAGTAAAATATCGCCTTTACCTATTGAAGGGCCTATTCCAGATGAAGATGACACCATTGTAGGTGAGGATGAGGACAACCTGGTCCCCAATGGTGGGCGGCACCGTTAGCTTACAGGTCGCCTTTCTTAAAAGACGAGGTGGGCGGTATGTAAAAGATGTTAGTGAGTGAGCTTTGTGCTTAACAACTAACTACAATCTGGCAGCTTGCTATGGTATGCGAAATACAGGAAAAAGTAGAGAAAAAAAAAGTCATGGTTTTTCTGGCGTTCGGGTTTGCGGGTACATGGAATAGAATTAACATTTTAAATCGTATTTTCTATAAGTAATAATAAAGATTGAATTAAAATTGAAAAACTCAAACATTGGCATCCCTTGCGGGGAAATACGATTGTATAAATTAGTTCTACATCGATCACATCGTAAATTAAATGCAAAATTATTTTGAAATATTTGCATGGTCGTCACTGTCATCAACATCGGAAGCACACTGTTGGACCTTGACTTAATAGCACTCTCGGTATCTGACTGTGGAAGCTGATCTTTCCAATCTTGCAGTACGGGTTTTGGATGGACTACGGAGTCCAAACACATGGTGTCTTTGTAAGGTCGCTTTATTGCAAGACAACCTAACCTCACTATAATACGACGCATTATAGTGAGCCTTGCCGTCGCTTAAAGTCACATGCACGCACACACATACGTCTCCACATAGCAAATATACTCAATTTGTATATTGTAGAGTAGCATCTGGCGGTCAACATCAGTTGAATGAAGTCATTGTGATTTACAGTGCCACCTAGTGTCTAGTAGCGACAGCTCAAACATAATACAAATCTGTGGTCTTTTCACAGCAAATTTCTTTGGCAATACTGTCTTCGATCAGCTGACATTCGGCTCTTCTAAAATCAATATAACACTTTGCTAATACTTAAAATGGAACAAAAACTTTCGGCTTTACTTAAAGTTAAAACTTCAATACAGAGCTTTGCAATTAATACCAGAAAAACTGCGAAAACCAAACAAGGTAAAGGATTTCTAGTGGCCAGAAAATCGTTGCTTGAGAACTATTGGCAGAAATATTGTAATTTATTTGAAGAGGTGTCGGTAATTAAAGGCGAGGCAGAGGTAGGCGAGCTGTCTAGCGATAGCTTTGATGAAACGGAGGTAACATATGCAGAAACTATGGGCGAATTGAATGAGGCCCTATATGGCTTATCTACTTTGGACAGCGCATCCACATCAACTCATAATAACAGCCCCCATGCAACAGCCCCCACAGTTGTTCAGGCTCAAACAAGTGTCATGCCTCGCATTTCTATACCCCCTTTCGATGGCAACTTCATGCAATGGTTTCCGTTCAAAGATCTGTTTGAATCCATTGTGACCAACAATCCCACGCTGACAAATACTCAGCGCCTACAATATTTAAAAGATTCGTTGACTGGAGAAGCAAAACATGCGCTAGACAACATCACAACCACCGACAGCAACTTTATTGTAGCATGGGAGTTATTAAAAAGTAAATATGAGAATAAACGAATAATAATCAATGCTCATATTGCTGCAATTTTGAATATGCCTGCCATGCACCGAGAAACGGCAGCTGGCCTTCGATCATTTTGTGACACCTTAACATCCTCACTGCGAGCCTTGGTGCATCGGCCGGGAAACGAACCCGGGCCGCCCGCGTGGCAGGCGAGCATTCTACCACTGAACCACCGATGGTGGTTCAATGTTTGAGTTTTTCAATTTTAATTCAATCTTTATTATTACTTATAGAAATACGATTTAAAATGTTAATTCTATTCCATGTACCCGCAAACCCGAACGCCAGAAAAACCATGACTTTTTTTTTCTCTACTTTTTCCTGTATTTCGCATACCATAGCAAGCTGCCAGATTGTAGTTAGTTGTTAAGCACAAAGCTCACTCACTAACATCTTTTACATACCGCCCACCTCGTCTTTTAAGAAAGGCGACCTGTAAGCTAACGGTGCCGCCCACCATTGGGGACCAGGTTGTCCTCATCCTCACCTACAATGGTGTCATCTTCATCTGGAATAGGCCCTTCAATAGGTAAAGGCGATATTTTACTTATGGGACGACGTATTGTAGAAGATGCGGTTTTTATAGTGACCACTCGGACCAACCCATCTGCTCCAGGATGCACAGCACTAATTCGTCCTAGTAACCATCGAGCTGGGGGAGCATTGTCATCTCTTATTAACACAATTTGCCCTAGTTCAACATTTTTTTGAGTTGTGCACCACTTTGTCCGAATTTGCAGTTGATGCAAGTACTCCAGCGACCATCTGCGCCAAAAGGTTTGCTGTAGTTGCCGCAAAAGCTTCCAACGATTGGCTACGTTAGCTTTTGCATCTAGCACATTTGCTTCAGGTATGGTTAAAATGGCTCTACCGATGAGAAAATGAGCTAGATGCAAAAGCAAGGGATGCCAATGTTTGAGTTTTTCAATTTTAATTCAATCTTTATTATTACTTATAGAAAATACGATTTAAAATGTTAATTCTATTCCATGTACCCGCAAACCCGAAAGCCAGAGAAACAATGACTTTTTTTTTCTCTACTTTTTCCTGTATTTCGCATACCATAGCAAGCTGCCAGATTGTAGTTAGTTGTTAAGCACAAAGCTCACTCACTAACATCTTTTACATATTTTTTTTTTTTTTTTTTTTTTTTTTTTTTTTTCTACTTTTTCCTGTATTTCGCATACCATAGCAAGCTGCCAGATTGTAGTTAGTTGTTAAGCACAAAGCTCACTCACTAACATCTTTTACATACCGCCCACCTCGTCTTTTAAGAAAGGCGACCTGTAAGCTAACGGTGCCGCCCACCATTGGGGACCAGGTTGTCCTCATCCTCACCTACAATGGTGTCATCTTCATCTGGAATAGGCCCTTCAATAGGTAAAGGCGATATTTTACTTATGGGACGACGTATTGTAGAAGATGCGGTTTTTATAGTGACCACTCGGACCAACCCATCTGCTCCAGGATGCACAGCACTAATTCGTCCTAGTAACCATCGAGCTGGGGGAGCATTGTCATCTCTTATTAACACAATTTGCCCTAGTTGATGCAAGTACTCCAGCGACCATCTGCGCCAAAAGGTTTGCTGTGCTAGATGCAAAAGCTAACGTAGCCAATCGTTGGAAGCTTTTGCGGCAACTACAGCAAACCTTTTGGCGCAGATGGTCGCTGGAGTACTTGCATCAACTGCAAATTCGGACAAAGTGGTGCACAACTCAAAAAAATGTTGAACTAGGGCAAATTGTGTTAATAAGAGATGACAATGCTCCCCCAGCTCGATGGTTACTAGGACGAATTAGTGCTGTGCATCCTGGAGCAGATGGGTTGGTCCGAGTGGTCACTATAAAAACCGCATCTTCTACAATACGTCGTCCCATAAGTAAAATATCGCCTTTACCTATTGAAGGGCCTATTCCAGATGAAGATGACACCATTGTAGGTGAGGATGAGGACAACCTGGTCCCCAATGGTGGGCGGCACCGTTAGCTTACAGGTCGCCTTTCTTAAAAGACGAGGTGGGCGGTATGTAAAAGATGTTAGTGAGTGAGCTTTGTGCTTAACAACTAACTACAATCTGGCAGCTTGCTATGGTATGCGAAATACAGGAAAAAGTAGAGAAAAAAAAAGTCATTGTTTCTCTGGCTTTCGGGTTTGCGGGTACATGGAATAGAATTAACATTTTAAATCGTATTTAAAACTATAAAGTTTGTCAGCGTGGGATTGTTGGTCACAATGGATTCAAACAGATCTTTGAACGGAAACCATTGCATGAAGTTGCCATCGAAAGGGGGTATAGAAATGCGAGGCATGACACTTGTTTGAGCCTGAACAACTGTGGGGGCTGTTGCATGGGGGCTGTTATTATGAGTTGATGTGGATGCGCTGTCCAAAGTAGATAAGCCATATAGGGCCTCATTCATTAGTGAATACGTCGTGCAGCAATTACGACTAAAGAAGGCTTCTGTCAATGTCCCCATCAACGGTGCAGCTGGTGCTTGTATTGCTACTGCAAAAAGCGTCACTGCTGTCACTTTACGGTCTTTGCACTCTGATTTTGAGATTTCCTGTACCGCACTGGTGTTATCGAAAATTGGCAATTTGACACCAGCTACTGCAGTCTCAGACCATAACATTAAACAGTTTTCGCATTTAAGCCTAGCAGATCCCAATTTACATATACCAAGTTCTATCGACATGATTCTAAGTGCAGGCGACTACGGTGCTATTCTTTTAGATGACGTTCAGCGTAGTGCAAACAATAGACTCGTTGCGCAAAATACTCATTTTGGCTACGTTGTATTCGGATGCACAACAGGCCATGAATTGAAATGTGCCCACAGCGTTAATTGCTTGAGCATGAATATGGAAATCGATGAAACTTTGCGTAGGTTCTGGGAAAGCGAGCAGTTAGCCCCTAACTCTAAAAAAATTCTAACAAGAGATGAGCAATTTTGCGAAAATTGGTTTGAAGCAACAACGACTAGAGACAGGGATGGCCGATATATCGTACGGCTGCCCGTTAAAGAAGACGCTAATTTAACACTACTTAAATCAAGTAAACAAGACGCTTTCGTATTGTATCAGCACATGCAAAATCGGCTTCATCGTAATCCGCAGTTTGGCTTATTGTATCAAGAGTTTCTCAAAGAGTATCATGAGCTAGGTCATATGGAATTGGTTACCAATGAAAAGTGGGAGCCGGAAAGGGTCTGTTATTTACCACATCATGGTGTATATAAAGAGACCAGTACTACTACCAAGCTAAGGGTAGTTTTTAATGCTGCCAAACGGAATGATGTTGGTGTGTCGTTGAATGATTGCTTGCATATAGGCCCAAAACTGCAAAATGATTTGTGGGCTGTAGTTTTAAAATGGCGAAAGCATAAAGTAGTGTTCACTGGGGACATTGCGAAGATGTACCGCCAAATCTGGCTGAATAAGCATGACATCGATTTGCTAAGAGTGGTATGGAAAGCTGATTCAACTGAACAGCCTGCAATTTACCGGTTGTTAACAGTAACCTACGGTACAAACTGCGCGCCCTATCTGGCAATAAAGGTTCTTAATAGCTTAGCTAAGTCCGAACAAGCTACTTACCCTGTTGCAGCAGCAACAGTGCTGAACGATTTTTATGTGGATGACGTCCTTTCAGGCGGTGATACAATCGACGAGGTCACAAAAAATCGTATAGAGCTACAAAAGTTACTACAATCTGCCGGATTTACGTTACGTAAATTTCATTCAAATTCTTATGAAGTCCTACAAAACATCGACCCAGCCGACCGTGATGAAGGCGACATATATCATTTAGACCAAGAAGAGAAAACGACAGCGTTGGGTATCGGGTGGGTACCAAAAACTGACGAATTCACTTACAAGGTATCGTTGGACTATAATATGCAAAATTTCTCGAAACGACAGCTGCTGTCTGAGATTTCGAAATTATTTGATCCGCTGGGCTTGTTAGCTCCAATAATAATACGTGGGAAAATATTTTTGCAACAACTTTGGCTTACAGGCTTACAATGGGACGACCCCCTACCTGATGCATTGCTACAAAACTGGAAGGCGTTTCGCACTGAATTGCAGCAGCTAACGACGTTAAGAATTCCACGATGGGTAGGGGTTCGATCTTCAGGGCAACGATACGAAATTCATATATTTGTAGACGCTTCGAATGCGGCATACGCAGCTGTTGCGTACCTTCGAATTATATCGGATGACACAATCCATACCAATCTACTAACGGCGAAAACGAAAGTAGCTCCTCTGAAGAAACTAACGATTCCCCGCCTCGAGTTATGCGCTGCCCTTTTGGGGACAAAGTTGCTACAAAAAATAAAGGAAGCTTTGGAAATTGACATAGCTAGCACAATATTATGGTCAGACTCTAACACAGCTCTTTGTTGGATACGCACAGATCCTGGTAAGCTAAAAGAATTTGTTGCCAACCGGGTAATGGAAATTCAACAAGTCAGTTCATCAAGCGATTGGCGTTATGTTCCAAGTATCGAAAATCCTGCTGATCCAGCTTCAAGAGGTTCTTCTATCGAACAGTTCCAACATCAAAGGCTCTGGTGGCATGGGCCGCACTGGTTATGTTTCGATACATCAAAATGGCCAAAAATGCCCAAGCACACTATAGCTATCATTCCAGAAACGAAGTCTAAGCAATTGCTAAGCACAAACATTGATACTGGGTCGTTCGAAAACGAACTGTTAAGGCGGTACTCGAACTTGGACAAAATTCTTACCATAGGAGCATGGTGTAAACGTTTTATAAACAATTCACGCAGAGCCCCAACGACAACATCAAAAGTTTTATCATGGCACGAACGACATGCTGTATTGCAGCAACTTATAAAACAAGTGCAAGAAACTATCTTTACTAATGAGATGCATTCGATAAAAAAGGGTGAACCCATCTCAAGAAAAAGTAAAATTTGGAAACTTCATCCGATAATAGATTCTGACGGTATGTTGCGACTCAGTGGTCGTCTAGTCAATGCTACCAATAGTATCAATGAAAATTATCCGCTTATATTGCCGAAGAATAGCACATTATCAAATTTAATAATTGCTCAAGCCCATGAAAAAACTTTACATGGTGGGATACAAGTAACGCTGCATCACATCCGTCAAAAATATTGGGTCATTGATGGTAGAACAGCAGTAAAAAAGTTTATCAAGAGTTGCATACGATGCTTCCGGCAAACATGTGCACCCTCAGCACAACTAATGGGGAATCTACCACCTGAACGATGCAACCCGGCGTTGCCATTTCTTCACACAGGGGTTGACTACGCTGGTCCGTTTCATATTCGCACCACTAAAGGCAGGGGCTATCGAAGTTATAAAGGATATGCTGCAATCTTTATTTGTTTAGCGACCCGTGCTATTCATTTAGAGCTCGTCAGCGATATGACGACCGAATCATTCATAGCAGCGTTAAAAAGATTCACTGCCTGTAGAGGTATATGCTCCAATATGTACAGCGACAGGGGCACAACATTCGTGGGTGCAGACGCGCTATTAAAAGCTGAACTTCACGCCTTCAATGCTCAACTTGATGCAGCTTCTATTTACGCATCCAAATGTGGAATTCAGTGGCACTACATTCCCCCAGCGGCACCCAATTTCGGTGGAATTTGGGAAGCTGGGGTCAAAAGTATGAAGTATCATCTGAAGAGAGTTGTCAACACGGCTACATTGACATTCGAAGAATTATACACGACATTAAAACAAGTGGAGGCGTGTTTAAACTCACGGCCGTTAGCGATCGCAACAGATGAGCCCACTGATCTCTGGCCAATAACGCCAGCTCATTTTCTCATCGGTAGAGCCATTTTAACCATACCTGAAGCAAATGTGCTAGATGCAAAAGCTAACGTAGCCAATCGTTGGAAGCTTTTGCGGCAACTACAGCAAACCTTTTGGCGCAGATGGTCGCTGGAGTACTTGCATCAACTGCAAATTCGGACAAAGTGGTGCACAACTCAAAAAAATGTTGAACTATGGCAAATTGTGTTAATAAGAGATGACAATGCTCCCCCAGCTCGATGGTTACTAGGACGAATTAGTGCTGTGCATCCTGGAGCAGATGGGTTGGTCCGAGTGGTCACTATAAAAACCGCATCTTCTACAATACGTCGTCCCATAAGTAAAATATCGCCTTTACCTATTGAAGGGCCTATTCCAGATGAAGATGACACCATTGTAGGTGAGGATGAGGACAACCTGGTCCCCAATGGTGGGCGGCACCGTTAGCTTACAGGTCGCCTTTCTTAAAAGACGAGGTGGGCGGTATGTAAAAGATGTTAGTGAGTGAGCTTTGTGCTTAACAACTAACTACAATCTGGCAGCTTGCTATGGTATGCGAAATACAGGAAAAAGTAGAGAAAAAAAAAGTCATTGTTTCTCTGGCTTTCGGGTTTGCGGGTACATGGAATAGAATTAACATTTTAAATCGTATTTTCTATAAGTAATAATAAAGATTGAATTAAAATTGAAAAACTCAAACAGTAATGCATATTTTTGGCCCATATTTTTTGAGGGACAAAAGTCACCGTCACTTTAGGTGAGCTTGCCAGTTAAAATAATTTTAACAAAAAATTAAGCCAATCTGGCTTCTTTTACCAGTGAGTTCGTTTAGTATGGTAGCTTTAAGACTGATATGTATACATTTTATAACGGTACTTAATTAAAAATTTAACTGACGCCGCGTAATTGTTAAAAATGAGTCAAAAAAGAAAAGAAACCACAATTGAAGAAAGGAAAATTATTTTAAATGCGTACAACCAAAACAAAACCATTCGGGAGATATGCTCGTTAGTTAATCGTCCGCGCACAACTATTACTGGTATAATAAAACGATTTAAAGGTGAACCAGAGTGCAAATATCTGCCAAGGAGTGGACGACCGCCGGCACTATCTGTACGCGAAAAGCGTGAAATAATAAAAATAATTAAAAAAGAGCCCAAAACTCCGTCAACAGAAATTGCTGCAGCGATAAAGGAAAGCACTGGTACTGTTGTCCACCCACGTACAGTTCGCAGAGCACTTAATTCTGCTGGATATAATGCCAGAGTATGCAGAAAAAAACCACAGATCAGCAAGGTCAACCAAATGAAACGTCTCTCCTTCGCAAAAGAGCATTTAAGCAAGGGGATTGATTTCTGGGAAAAAGTTATCTTCTCTGATGAGAGCAAATTTTGCATATACAGATCGGACGGACGTGTCTTAACGTGGAGAAAGCAGGGCGAAGCCTTATCAGAGAAGCATATACAAACAACTGTGAAACACGGTGGTGCTGGAGTCATGGTATGGGGATGCATGTCGGCGGCTGGTGTTGGAGAGCTCGTCTTTATAGATGAAATAATGGACAAAGGACTTTATTTGAATATCCTCAAAGAAAATCTAAAGAAAAGTGCTCAAAAGCTTGGTATTGAATCGGACTACTATTTTCAACATGACAATGACCCCAAGCACACCGCAGAAATAGTTCGTTTGTGGGTCTTGTACAACACTCCCCATACCCTGAAAACTCCGCCACAGTCACCTGACCTGAATCCAATAGAGCATTTATGGGACCATTTGGATCGGCGGGTTCGGGAGCATCACATTACCTCCAAAAATATGCTTAAGCAAACACTGCTAGAGGAATGGCAGAAAATAAGCCCAGATATTACGAAAAAGTTGGTTCATTCGATGCAGAAACGTTTACAAGCTGTGATCCAAAACAATGGCAAACACACTTTATACTAAAATAGTTTTAGCCCTTAAATTGATGAAGTGTGTATATGTACTTTATTAAGTGACGGTGACTTTTGTCCCTCAAAAAATATGGGCCAAAAATATGCATTACATTTTTATAAAAATAAAGCGAATTATAAATGGATGTTTAGCCTGAAATAATATTTAAATAAATCATAGTTTTTGTTATATATACTACTTTTCACGTTTCCATTATTTTCTAGGCATAGGAGCTGTTATAATTTTGTAGATACCAAATGACGGTGACTTTTGTCCATCTGTGTATGTATGTATGTACATATTTTCGAATTTCATAGTTTAATGTGTAATGATAATTTGGTGTAAGAAACAATGAAATGCAATCATATAGACACATTCAGAAGCAAAAAATTTGATAAATAGTGTTCAAATAAAAAATCCTCAATTCAACAATTTTCACTATTAAACGCTTATAGTTGGGTAGAGGCCACAATAAAAATATCCAATTTATAAAATGGTTATAAACAGCATAATAAGCTATAAATCGATTATGAATACACTTTTCTGGATTTTTGCTCATAAGTTGTTTATAACACTCTTATAATGTGTTTATGAATTAGGCCGATGTACTATTTTGTGCTTTTCATATCATTTAAAATACTGGCTAAAAAAAAGTACTATTTTCAGCTCTTTTAATATCTATGTATATCAAAAAAATATTGTTGAAAGAATAACCAAATAGTTTTGCAATCTTCCGGGTACTTTAAATTGAGGACGTAAAATGTTTTAAATGCAACATCAATACAAGTTATTAAATTTGGGAGCTTATAAAAAACATTACCGTAAAAAACATAAAAGTCATCTAGATTTAGTAAGCTTTTGCCTATACCACAAATTATTGGCTGAAGTGTTTTTTTTTTTTTTTTTTTTTTTTTGGTGTAGAGATCATCAATTATCAGCTTTACCTTTATATTTAACTCTATTATTGTTGGAGCCCACAGCAAAAATGCATTTCTGGAGTCTTCAATCGAAGTCTTTGTAAACTTTCTTTTGCCATTCTCCTCCCTAATAACACATTTTCTCGTGTTTGGTTTTAGTAATGCATGCAGAAGATGTATTATTATAACATTCCTTAGACCTGCGAAAATGTATAAAATTTTTTTTGGTTTGTAAATAAATTTTTAATAAAATATGAATGAATATGTGTGCAATGTAATAAAAAAAAGTACGTATTCATATTCAAACTAGTTAAAACGAATAAAAAATTAGTTTCTAAGCATTCGTTTAAAAAAAAATTACCGTGATCGTTTTCATTTGATTTTAATTCTTTGATGAGCTCTATGCTATCCGAGCTTTTGACTCGGTCTTCAATTAAACTGAGGATTGGCGTACAAAAATCTTCCCACCTTTCAAATAAAAGGTTAATTTTTTCGGGATATAATGACGAAAAATCGGTAGTTATCTACGAGGCATTGAAAAAAATGTTTATCATATTGCAGAAAGCTAAAAAAGAAATACATATCTAACCAATTTATGTATATCCATATGCCTGTTTTAAAAGTGGCCATTCTTCCATTATATCCAATAGCTGATGTTGTTGCATTATATAGAATCTTCGTAATGTAAAAGTTTCCTTCCATTTCTGAAGCACTTCATATAACGGCTCAACGTTGGCTATTTTATGGGATATTTGAACTTCATCTACTTAAATGAAATTATTAAATATTTTTGAAACAAAATATTTCAACCTGTTACGCAGTACATATGTATGTATAACAAAGGAAAATGGAAAATTTTTGCAAAGTGTTTAAAATACCCTTCATTGAGTCTTTACATGAAAACTTTGAAACATTTTTATGTGTATGTTTGTATACATACATACATACGTATACGGATAGATTCTGTACATTTCGATAAATATTTCTAATTTATGTACACATATTTTACAAGTTTAAAAAATAAGATAATGTACTTAGGATAACCTACAGACAAATAATTTAGGGTTAATGAAAACAGCCTTGTTTTAGTCAGTTATATACTACCGTATATTTATCAGTCACATTTGTGACCTTGGCTCATTAAAATATGTAAGTGGATGACATTTAGATCTTGAAGGTACTAACTTTATTCGACTGATCTGTAGAATAAATACCCCACAAATTTAAATGTGACCTCACTTACCCTCATACGAGATTATAAATGGGGATCGATAAGAGCAATTGTACTATGACCTGCGTCTACAATCCTTTAAACCAATAATTCAATGGCCTAATATATGTAAATTCCGAACCTTACAGTAAACTGAACTAATAAAAAGGCAATCAAAAATTATTCGCTGATGCTTAAAAAAAAAAATATTTCTTAAACTTGTAAAAATGAGATGAAACATTTTGCAGCAACCAATGTATACGCATGAGTTAAGAATTTCCTTCTTTTTGTTTATATAAAAAAAATAATTTTTTTACTCCAGGATACCAATCGTATCCTAAAGTTTTTCTTTATTTAAAATTATTTTTACAAAATTTAGACTGCTAGTTTAAGAGCGTTCTTGTTGAGCTGCTCTTGGTGAGTTTTACTTATGAACTCTGCTGAGTTTACTTATGAACTACTGCTCCTCTTCTGGTTAGAACTGTATCTCCTCTATCTTCTTTTACGATTTCTTTGCGATATTTGGGCGAAGATTTTGACCTGGCTGTAGTTTTCACAAATATTTGTGTGCCCTCCTTGAATTCTCTATGTTTGCTTCCTTTATTAAGACGTTCCAATACGCTTGTTGATGCTTGTTGCAATTTCTTCACGATTTCATCTGGGTTAAAAGGTTTTCTTCCAAAATATATGTATATCCGCAGGGCGATGTCCTGTAATGGAGTGGATGGCATTGTTGAGTTCTTTTACTGTTCTGGATATTTCGTTCTTCGTGGATGATGAATTTTCAATTTTGAATATTCTAGCAAGTTCTCCAATAGTGTTGTGGGCTCTCTCTACTTGACCGTTCGCCTTAGATCTGTATACTGGCGTTTCAATTTCAATTTCTATTCCATGTTTTATACACATTTGTTTAAAAGACGGGGTGAGAAAACTTGCTTCGTTGTCTGTTAGTAGTCTCTTACATTCGGGGTAACTATTTGTAATTATCTCTTCTGCTTTGTTATCTAATTCTATTTTTGTTGTTATTCTTCGTGCAGTGATATATTTGGAAAATTTATCAATTGCTACTAAGTACATATGTACATAAACTTATCGTTGTAGTAAATATCCATGTGTACAATCTCTCTTGGCTTTGTTGGGATTAATGAGTTACCTAAAGGTTCTCTGGTTGGGTTTCTTTCATATCTTCCATACAAACATGCGGTGCAGTTGTTGTTATAATAGCGGAAATCACCCTTGGTTGCACATCTGCAATTTTAGCAGATATAGCATGATTTTTTGCTACAAAGCGTGAGTGTCTTTTTCAAGTGCTTAGCAAAATAATTATATCAGCTGATTTTAGAGTAACGGAAAATATAAATATTTTTGTTTTGCAAATTGAGAAGGAAATTTAGAAAACAAATTGCAAAAATTTTATTATTTATCTTTTCGTTGGCCGTCTTTTATTGTTGACTTTCTGTTTAATTGCCTTAATTTTATTTTTACTTTCTTCCGTATTCATTTTCTTCCCTGTTTTATTTATTTGTTTACAAAATTTAATTGAGCGAGTTTGCCGCATGAGATAAGCTAAGCCGCAACCAATATTTGAAAAGCAACGCCTTCGATACAATTTGCACGTGAAGCAACCGCCCGATTTTTTGCTTATTTTATAAAATTTAATGAAAATGGTGCATAATAATAGGTATAATATTCACTTTTTACTATTTTGAAAATGCTTCTTTGAGCAACGTTAGCATTAATTTAATTCCAGCACAGGCATGTTTTGTGGCGGCCTTGCCGTCATACAGTTTTTTGAGCGCAGGAGTTTACGTGTTGAAATGTAGAAAAACAAGCAGCTGTTTTAGCATTTAGCAACATTTGCAAACACGGATCTGCAATGGTTTTTAGTTATGCATATTTGCTTAAGTGATGCAAATCTCGGTTTCATACATTTTGTTTTTGTAGTGTTGCAGACTATGGCACATATGCTACGGTTGCAATATCTGCAAAGTCTGCAAGGGTAATTTGCAATGAAGGGTGAGTTCCACTAATGTTTTGCGTCTTTTATCATGCTCGGCCAATAATATTTTTCCAAGACTTCTTTGGTTACGTTTTTATAGCTTCTATGTGCTCTGCTATGTGTTTCCCTAATTATGCGTATTTGTTCGTTTTTATCTACTATGTCTTTCAGTTTCGTTGGTGTACATATGTATGTACAAATTCAATTTCCATAAAAGTGTCCAGAATTATTTTTGCATATTTATATATGTAAATTTTCCATACTTGTATGAATTGCTGTGACTCTGTTAGGTATTATAATGTTCTTTAATTCACTTATTAAGTTTTCATTATTCGTATAATTGACTGTGTATCGTACTTTTCCTGGAAATATTGTTTGTATTCTTGTTTCCACTAAGTTATCTGTAGGTACTAATTCTATCTGTATCCCGTATGAATTAAATGGTTGTGAAACTGATTTGATTATATTAGTATGAAAAGTTTCAGCTGAATGTACTGTGTCGATTGACGATGTGTTTATGACTTGCCGAGACAATGCATCGGCTACTACATTTTGAGTTCCAGGCTTATATTTTATTTTAGCACCGTAATCCTCTATAATAGCTTTCCAGCGCTTAAGCTTGGGGTTTGGATTTTTTTCCGATATAGCGTAGATTAGTGATTGGTGATCTGTATAGATTGTTAAATCGGCGATGCCGTATATATAATTTCTAAGTTTTTGCAAAGACCATATTATGGCTAATAATTCTTTTTCATTTGTGCTATACCGTTGTTCTGTTTCACTAAGAGTTCTTGATAAAAAATAAATAGGCTTCTTATTTTGACTTAACACGGCTCCAATAGCTATGTTGGAAGCGTCCGTTGTTAGTTCAAATGGTTTTTTAAAATCTGGTTGGTATAATTCTACCTGCTCTTTTAGTTTTAATTTTAATTTGTTTACAGCTGCTATGGCTGATTGATCTAACTCAATTTTTTTATTTGCACTCTTGTTCTTGCCTATATGTGCATTTTCTCCTTTTAAATGTGTGGTTAGAGGCTTTGTAATCTGAGCGTAGTCTTTTACAAACCTACGATAATATCCTGTTAATCCCAAAAATCCTCTCAAGTCTTTAAGGGTTGTAGGTATGGGGAAATTTTCAATTGCTCTAATTTTTTCTGGATCTGTAGTAATTCCATTATGTTTTATTATATGCCCTAAGTATTCAACTTCTGACATAAAGAATTTAGATTTTTCGTTTGAGATTTTGAGTGTGGCCTTATTTAATGCGTCAAAAACAACTTCTATATGTTTCATGTGTTCCGACGCCGATGAGGAATATATGAGTACATCATCTACATATGTATACATACACAAATTTACCTATGTAGTCGCGTAGAATATCGTCGACACAACGTTGAAATATCGAGGGAGCATTTTTTAGGCCGAAAGGCATACGAACGAACTCGTACTTGCCTCCATTTACGCAGAAAGCGGTTTTTTCGCAGTCGCTTTCTTTAATTTTTATTTGATGGAAGCCGGATTCAAGATCCAATGTAGTGAAGAATTTTGCTCCTCCTAAATTTTGTAGTGTAGTATTCACATCTGGGATAATGTATCTATCAGTAATGGTGTGATCGTTTAATTTTCTGAAGTCTATGACCATACGCCTTTTTGGGTTCCCATTTTCATCCGTGCCTTTTTTGTGTACCGTAAGCATCGGAGAATTATAAGGGCTATAACTTTTGCGAATTATCCCATCTTTCAATAATTTTTCGATTTCCTTATTAACAAATTCTGTGTCATTCATGTTTCCTGGATATTGTTTAGTCCATATGGGATCATTAGTAGTTGTTCTAATACTAGCTTTAATGGTTGAGGTAAATGGTAAAGGGCCTATTTTATTATTAGTTTCCATTAATTCTCTTATTCTATTTTCAAATATCCTATCTTCTATGGAGTAATTCATTTTTTGCGTTACTTTTGGTATTATAAATTTTCTGTCTTTACAATTTATCAAAGCTTTGAGTGTCACTAAACCTTCTAGTCCTAACATAAGCTCATATTCATTATTATTATCGATTTCATAAAATTCTAATGGTGTGTCAAACAATTTTACTTCTTGTTTAAAATTTAATATAGATTCCCCATGAAAGGTTATCATTTTAAGGGGTTTGATATTTTTTCTTGTACCTAATCTTAATTTTTTATTAATGTAATTGTGGGTTGCTCCGCAGTCTATAAATATTTTATAACTTTTACCTTCCTGATCATTCATAAATATGTAGAACAACCCATCTATTAGTTTAATATTTTTTATAGTACAACTATCGACTTACTGTAATTACTCATGATGCTGAGATTGTCGTCTTCTTGATTTGATGATTTCATCATGTTGTGCTTCTGTATCTTATGTGGATGTATGTGATTTCCACTTTGTGTTTGGAGTCGTTTCCAAGGCTGGCTATAAAAACCTTTTTGTGGTTGTTTTGTGTTGGCTGATGTAGTGTCCATCGGTTCTGGTCTCTGTTGTTGCCAATTATTTGGTTGTTGCCTGTTGTTTGATTGCTGCCAGTTATTTGGCTGTTGCCAGTTGTTTTGCTGTTGCCAGTTGTTTTGCTGCTGGTTTATAGGGTTGTACAGAGGCCGTCTAAAGTGTTGATGGTTGTGCTTATGTACTTGGTTAGGCATAGGTTGTCTTCGTTGCATTCTTTCTTGATGCTGGTCATTATTGGCTCTAGTACATCTAGCATTATGCTCCATTGTTTGTGCTACTGCGTAGGCATGTTCCAAGTCCCTTATAGGATTTCCGTGTAGTGTCTGTCTTATAGATTCGTTGTTGAGCCCATTTTTAAATATTCGCACAGCATTTTCCATTTCAATTTCCATGATTCTTTTTGTAAATTCATTAGACTCTTCCGTCATTGTAATTTTCGTAATTATGTTCGCCAATGCTTGGCTGACTTCATCGTGAAATTCCGATATTGACTTCCTTCCTTGAACAATTCTGGAAAGCTCATCTTTGAGCACATAGAGTGGTCTTTGATCACTGTATGTGTAATCTAGCCGATTCATAATGGCTTTGTAGTTAAATTTGGTTTTAAAATTTACCAACACTTTTGCTGCTGGTCCTTGTATTTTCGTTTTGAATATTACCAATGCATCCCGGTAACGGCTGGAGTTCTTGTGTTGTTCCATGCCCTCCATCAGTTGGCTTGTCAAGTCTCGCCAAGTTCCATATTCATTTATATCTCCGTTGAAAGTAGGGAGAGCTTTTATAACGTCCAGATTTATATCGTTTGGTGTGTTAAACTCCATTGGTATTGATTGTATGGATTCGTCCTCAAATTGAGCGACGATAGGGTTAACCGGCATTTGGTTCAATTTGCTTTTAATATTTTGGTTCTCCCGTTTTATTTCCTCATTTTCCTTTTTTAATGCATCTAAGGATAGTTGTAAATTTGCTAGTTGCTGAGCAATTTCTGAGAAGGCTCCTTGGTTCATGATTATTTCTTCTATGCCTCTGTTTTTGTCAAACGTATTTTGTCGAACTCGCGATTTAAATTTTTTTTGTATTTTTTCATGAGTTTCAGTATGATTTTTAGTATCCTTTCTATGAGGATTTAATTTTAAATTTGTTCAATATCCTATTCTATGTAGGATTTGCTGTGCTCCTTGCTGCGACAAGGGATTGGTCCGCTTTTAGAGTAACAAAATATATGTTACTCCTGGCAGGATCGCCAGTTAAGAATTTCCTTCTTTTTGTTTATATAAAAAAAATAATTTTTTTACTCCAGGATACCAATCGTATCCTAAAGTTTTTCTTTATTTAAAATTATTTTTACAAAATTTAGACTGCTAGTTTAAGAGCGTTCTTGTTGAGCTGCTCTTGGTGAGTTTTACTTATGAACTATGCTGAGTTTACTTATGAACTATGCTGAGTTTACTTATGAACTGTGCTGAGTTTACTTATGAACTGGGGCAAATGTATTTTACATTTGTATTTATACATCTGCCAAACTCAAGATAAAATTGTTTACTTGGTATATTATTATTTCTTATCATCTATTCTAATTATCATTACTTATCGTCTACTATGTTTACAAATATTTGTTTTCTTAATTATCCTTTCTTTTAGTCTACCGCAATGTCTATGTTTACAGAATCTTTGTTTAGGGTTAATCATTTCTTAATGTCTACAGAATGTTTGTTCTCTTAATCATTTCTTAATGTCTACTCTAACTCACGAGTTAAATCCTTCGGCAAGGATTGAGTCAAAAAAGAAATATATTTTTTTTTACTACACCGAAACGTGTGTTTTATTTTGATATATTCTTAAGACTAACACAAGTATTTCTTACCAGCTATTTATATGAAAAATATCTTTGTTCTTATCTTAGGGTTGCTTGTAAATACTTATTTATCAATTATGATATTTACTGTTTGTTGCGGTTATGGAAATATTTTATCAGATATTTGTTTAGGACGTTTACTAAAGGTAATATGTGTTTTGGACTATTTATTTAGGCTTACATGTAATTAGTATCTTATATACTTGAGGTGTGTGAATGTTCTTATCTCGTTAGCTGTTTGTATAGCTGCACTAAATCGAAAAGAAATATTAATGTTAACTCCCCTCCTTCTTAAGATAAAGTGTCCTCACTTTCTTACACGACGTTCATTTCGGCTCGTAATCTTGCTAATTCTATTTCGTAAAGGTGTTTAGCAAGTAGTCTTCTTTCTGATTGTTTTTTGTCTTTGCAGTAATTAAATAATTTTGCTAGAATGTATAAAAATAATATTATTCCGAAAATTATGAGTATAAAATAAATGGCATATTGAATGGGATGTTGTTCTATTGGGATTAGATATTTTGACATTTCCTGTATGTTTGAAAATTTATGGATAGAGTCTGAAGATAGTATTTGAAGAATTTCAATCTGTTCGTTGTGGCTTCTTTTATTTCCTTCCGGTGGTTGAAGTAATTTTTGCCGTCTATATTTGTAGAAATGTTAAACTGAATTAATTTCGGGCCTTTAATTGGGGTGACCATTCCAAATATGCTCATTGTCGGAGAGTATGTAGCCGTTCTCAAGGATTGTGAATGGTGCATTATTTTCTTGAATTATGTCGCATGTGGCTGGCTTATTTTCTAATACATTTATGGTGCAATTATTAGGACTATTAATTTTACATACATATATTGTTTCCTATATAATTTTTACATTTGTCAACTGAAATATATTTATTATTACAAACAGCAATTTTTTTTATCTAATACCAATTTTCCTTGCTTATATGCTACTAGTGGGTATATATTGTATAATTTGCACATATTTTTTAGTATGGGATATTTATAGATTATAACTACGGCTTGGTCAAATAAGCATACATGAATGTTTGAATATTCGAGAATGTTTATTAATGGTAAGTCAAAAGCTTCATTAGATATTATTTCTTTAATATCGTCTAAATTCAATGTTCCTGAATAAAAATTTCCATTTTTTGCAAAATTTATTGTGTTTGTTATGGCTTCAAGTTCTCGATATACTTCGTTAATTAAGATACTATCTGAAATAGCCTTAGGATCTAATGTCTCTAATATTCGTTCGAATCGTGAGTTTATTGTTTTTTGTTTATTATTATTCTCAATTAATTGGTTAAGTCCTGTGTTAATTTCGATCAAATCGTCATGATCTGGTGTGCCAGTAACGAATTTTAACACTGAGCCTAAAATATTTAATGCTCTTTTTGCACGGTACGTATTAGGGAGTAATTGTACTTTTAAGGATTCGATTCTATTTATTAATATCTGTTCTTCCTGACTTTTTTCAGTATTGTAAAAATTTTGCATTAAGTCTTCATATGGTCTCAGTATTTTTGTCAAGTTAGTTATGTGATACAAATATGTTGTATCTTCGTATAGATATGCGGGGTCTGTCTCAACTATTACGTATTTCTTGTCTGTTAAGTCAGTTATTTTATCACTAAGTGCTAATGTAAAAAATATAATTAAGAGTCTTGCTGATTGGTACATGTTGTGGCTTGTCTGCGTATACTATCTTTATGTATAACCTTACCCTTCACTGTTAAAATTGTGTCCCCACAATCTTTTTTTACCCTGTGTTGCAGATATTTGGTCGAATTTTTATTACGGCGGTGTGTTTTGGCGTAAATTATGTCTCCTTCTTTGTAAACTATTGAGTGTCGATTTTTATTGTGGTAGTTTAGGAGTTTTTCCTGCTTCTCTTCAAGTCTTTTTTCAATATCAGGATATCGCTCTCTATTGAAAAAGACGTCTTCAGGTCTATATCCTGTTGTGGAATGGATTGTTTTATTGTATTGCTTTACCGCGTTGTATAATTCGTCTCCTGGTGAGGTGTTATTTTGTTGAGCCAGTGCTGTTGAGATTTCGATGAGGGTGCTGTGGACTCGTTCAACTTGACTGTTGGTTGTTGAATGATGGATTGGTGTTGTTGTGTGCTGTATATTTAAGCGTTCGTTCATATTTGCTTTGCCACTACACTAGTGAATACGTTTTCATTATCAGTCATTAAATGTTTGGTGTTTGGGTATATTTGTGTAAGAATTTCTTCAATGTACTCGTGGAAATTTGTTTTGTTCTGTATCCTTCGTATGTAACAGTACTTAGAATATTTATCGATTGTGCTGATATGCATTTGATTATTCATATAGAATATGTCCATCTGTGTGTATTCTCCTACTTTCGTGGGTATTGGGGTTTTCCCTATCGGTTGTTTGTTTGGTCTACGTTCATAAATATTTTGTAGGCAAATATTACAATCTGCACATTCTTTTTTACACATTTCTTTGATGTTTGGCCAGTAATATGATAATAAAATTTCTTGTGCGTTGTTTTTATAATTTCTATGTGCTCTTCTGTGTGTGTTGTTGTACTATTTCTTTTTGTTCGTCTATATTAGTAACGTCTTGCAATTGTGTTTGTGCTATAACAAACAAATTATGCGGAAATGTAGAGATAAGGTCGTCTTGTAAGTGAAATAATGTTTCTTCGCTTAATTTTAATGCATTCTGCACTTTTGGATTCACTATTTGTTTTAATCTATTTATCAGTTCATTTTTTGTTTTATAGTATACAGTATGCCTAACACGATTTGGGAACACTGTACATGTATCGATTTCAACTATTTCATTTTCATCCAATATTGGTATAATTTGATTTCTAAAAGCATTTAGAGGTTGCTTGACTCTTTTAATACCTTCTGTTGGTGAACTTTGCGCTGAGTGCTGTGAGCAACTGGATGTATTATTTATTTGTTGGCGTGATAAAGCATCTGCAACAACATTTTGGTGTCCAGGCTTGTACACTAATTTTGCGCCGTATTCTTCTATGAAATTTTTCCATCTTTTAAGCTTGGTGTTTGGATTTTTATCAGAAATGGAAAAAATTAGTGATTGGTGATCCGTATATATTGTTAGATCAGCAATGCCGTAAAGATAGTTCCTTAGTTTTTGCAAAGCCCAAACTATAGCTAACAATTCTTTCTCATTGGTGCTATAGTTTTGTTCTGTTTCATTCAAAGTTCGTGAAATGAATGCTATAGGTTTCTTATTCTGGGAAAGAACTGCACCGATAGCAAAATTGCTTGCGTCGGTAGTTAGTTCGAATGGTTTAGAGAACTCAGGTTGAAATAGTTCAACTTGTGCTTGCAGAGCATCCTTTACTTTATTTAATGCATCTAATGCTGCTTGATCAAGACTAATTTTTACTTTTGCGCTTTGGTTTTTACTGATTCCACCATTTTCTCCTCTCAAATGCACAGTGAGCGGTTTCACCATGGCTGCGAAATTTTGGATGAATTTCCTATAATAACTTGCCAAACCTAAGAATGATCGAAGTTCTTTCAGATTTGTAGGAATGGGATAATTTTTTATTGCCTCTACCTTATTAGGATCTACTGTTATTTTATTATGTTTGATAATATGTCCTAAGTATTCGACAGAGTCTTGGAAGAAATGTGATTTTTCGTCGGATATTTTCATGTTTGCATTATGGAGTGCATTTACTATAATACGGATGTGTTCCAAGTGTTCCTCAGGTGTGGAAGAATATATTAATACATCGTCTATATAGACATGCGCAAATTTTCCTATATATGGACGGAGAATGTCATCAACGCATCGTTGAAAAATAGAAGGGGCGTTTTTAAGTCCAAACGGCATCCTTAAGAATTCATACTTTGCGCCATTCACGCTGAATGCTGTTTTTTCTCTATCCGATTCTTTTATGAGGATTTGATGAAATCCTGACTCTAAATCTAAAGTAGTAAATACTTTTGCTTTGCCTAAGTTCTGAATTGTCATTCCAACATCTGGAATTGGGTAGCGGTCAGTGATTGTCTGAGCATTTAGCTTCTGAAAATCGACTACCATTCGCCTTTTGGGCTTACCTTGATCATCGGTACCCTTTTTTGCGACTGTCCAAATGGGGGAATTGTACGGACTCCTACTTGGCTGTATAATTTCGTTATCTAATAATTTTTTTATTTCATTGTTAATAAACTCATTATCTGATATTGGATAAGGGTATTGCTTAACATAGATAGGATCTTCTGACTTTGTCCTAATCATTGCCTGAATCGTTGTAGTGAATGGTAATATTTCATTTGTTTTATTATTTCTTTCCATTATCTTTTCGATATCTTCCCTATACGTTTCATTACTTATTGTATAATTTATTTTCTGTTCACTGTTTACTAATTGTTTTTTATATTTATATTTCAAACTATAGTCAAAGAGATTAATTTCTGCTTTCGCTGTTCGTAAGCCTTGTTCACCGAGAAGCATATCGAACTCTTGAAGTGTTTCTGTTTCATAAAAGGTTAAGTGGTGATTTAAAACCGTGATTATTTTTTTTGAATTTATTATGGAACTTCCATGAAGTGTTCTGACCTTTACAGGATTTATTTTAATTGACTTCCCTATCTTACAACTAGTACTAATATAATTATTTGTAGCACCTGTGTCTACTAAAATATTTAATGATCTACCTGTTTCTCTGCAAGTTCGTTGTAGGCAAGGCAGACCATTTACTCGCCTAAAAAAGCACTTCCAGTTTCGAAATCGTCGTTGCTGTGTTGCGGTTGAATGGAATGAAGATCCTCATCTTGTGTTTGGTGGATTCTCTGGACTTTGTTGAAATTGAAGTTTTGAGATGAAGCGTTCCTATCCCTCTTCATGGATTGGTGGTTGTTGGATCTGAATGGATTGTAATGTGGCTTACTACTTGTGGGTTGATTGTTCCATCTGTTTGTTTGTTGGAAGTCAGATGGTCTCACAAATTGCTTCGAATCGTCTACTTCCATTGGCTCGGCGTAGTTTCCTTGTAGTGGAGGAGGATTGACTTGTCTTTGCTGATTTACCTTATATGCTGGCCTTAGGTGTCGATCGTTTTTTTGGTGATGGGCTGTAGATTGTCTTTCATGGCGCTGTGATGTTATACTTTCGAAGTGTGAATCATGATTATCATGGTAAATGGTACAAGCTATTGCGTAGGCTTCGCCTAGGCTTTGAGGTTTATTCGAGTATAATATACCTCTGGTATAGTTGCTGCGTAATCCCATGATAAAAACTCGGATAGCGTCGCTATTGGCATCGGACAGTCTCCCTGCTTTCATATTTTCTTCCATCGTTTCTATTTTCTGCTGAATTAAGGTTAATGCCTGATGAATCTCATCATGAAACTCGGTTAGAGTCTTACTCCCTTGTCTAATTCTTGACATCCCGTCTTTCAGCACATATAAGGGACGTTTGTCGGAATATGTATAGTCCAATCGACTAATTATGGCATAAAAGTTTAACTCTGTTCCGTTAACAGATAAAACTCTGGATGCGGCCCCAATAATTTTTGCACGGATAATGCATACACAGTTATAGTATTCTGGACTATTTATAAACTGTTTGATGTTTTCCATTTGAGTCCATACCTGGTTTCTCCATGGGTTGTAGTCGCTTCCTACGCCACTGAACGTTGGCAAACACTTAAAAATTTCCGTGTTTATTTGGCTTGCTAATGTTATATTCGGTCGGAGTGCTGGCATGGTAGGAACTGTTGGTACCTGGAATGGTGTCTGGTTCTTTATTGTCTCCATTTCTGTTTTTAATGATGTTAATTGCTCGGTTAGCGCTTGAATATGAGCTTGGAGGGTTGCAGTTTCGGTCATGCTGATATTTTCTTCTATTCCCCGGAATAATTTAAATAATTGTTGGCGTTTTGTTCGGGAACTCAGTTTTGCTTTTTAATTTGTTTTGCTTGTTTTTAGAATTTCGAATTTTTTCACTTTTTATAGAAAACACTTTTAGTTCATACAAAAACAGTTTTAGTAGGGTTTTATTTTTTGACAATTTTAATATGTTTCCAATGTTTCAGGAAAACAAAAAAATTTTATTTTATCCTTCTTCAGGATTGTGGAATTTTTTGGCTGGACACAAGGTTATTTCACTTGTATCCCGGTTTTTGAGCCCCCAGTTAAATCCTTCGGCAAGGATTGAGTCAAAAAAGAAATATATTTTTTTTACTACACCGAAACGTGTGTTTTATTTTGATATATTCTTAAGACTAACACAAGTATTTCTTACCAGCTATTTATATGAAAAATATCTTTGTTCTTATCTTAGGGTTGCTTGTAAATACTTATTTATCAATTATGATATTTACTGTTTGTTGCGGTTATGGAAATATTTTATCAGATATTTGTTTAGGACGTTTACTAAAGGTAATATGTGTTTTGGACTATTTATTTAGGCTTACATGTAATTAGTATCTTATATACTTGAGGTGTGTGAATGTTCTTATCTCGTTAGCTGTTTGTATAGCTGCACTAAATCGAAAAGAAATATTAATGTTAACTCGTGTGTATACATTGTAAATACAGGCAGGATCGCTACTGTTGTTTGTGCGTAGATATGTATGTATGTGTATGCATGCATACATACATATGTACATGTCTATTCAAATTTGCAATAGAGATAGTACTATACATATGTATGTATGTATGTATGTAGGTCTGTATTTCTTTGTGTATTGTATCGATATAATTCGTCAAAATATTTGTATTTTATATGAAAACTAAAGAAAAATTTGTTTGATAAAAGAATGAGATGATTTTTGCAGGGTTAAAGTGTCTTTATGACTGTATATTACTGATTCTTAGAATTTCGTAGAATTTAAAGTACATACATATGTATGTATGTATGTACATATTTTCGAATTTCATAGTTTAATGTGTAATGATAATTTGGTGTAAGAAACAATGAAATGCAATCATATAGACACATTCAGAAGCAAAAAATTTGATAAATAGTGTTCAAATAAAAAATCCTCAATTCAACAATTTTCACTATTAAACGCTTATAGTTGGGTAGAGGCCACAATAAAAATATCCAATTTATAAAATGGTTATAAACAGCATAATAAGCTATAAATCGATTATGAATACACTTTTCTGGATTTTTGCTCATAAGTTGTTTATAACACTCTTATAATGTGTTTATGAATTAGGCCGATGTACTATTTTGTGCTTTTCATATCATTTAAAATACTGGCTAAAAAAAAGTACTATTTTCAGCTCTTTTAATATCTATGTATATCAAAAAAATATTGTTGAAAGAATAACCAAATAGTTTTGCAATCTTCCGGGTACTTTAAATTGAGGACGTAAAATGTTTTAAATGCAACATCAATACAAGTTATTAAATTTGGGAGCTTATAAAAAACATTACCGTAAAAAACATAAAAGTCATCTAGATTGTTTGATCTGTGCCTCTAGTGAGGTCTTTTGTTAGTATAATGATCAAATAGAAAAAGTAGGTATAAAATTGTGCACTTATGTTAGTAGATTAGATGGTTAAATTACAATATAATATGTTTGATAATTCGAATAAAAATAATAGATTGGTAAGTTTGTCACTAAGACAGAGCGGGTGGCGGATCCCTAAAGAATATAAGTGTTGTAAATACTGAGCTCTGGTCATAGATGGTTGGATTGCGTGACCAGAGATAGTTGAGATTATGAGAATAAACCCAACTATGGCTCCTGTAGATCCTCCATGACGACTGGAGGAGGAAGTCTTGGAGGGGCAGGCATGTTGGATCCGGCATGATGGGTTTCTGCGAGCTTTAGGTCTCTAGGGACTTTATAGTTGGTATACATATCACTGACAAGAAGAGAATCCTCTCTTTCCCAATCATTCTTCCATGTGACCCCTAAGACTTCAACAGATCTTTTTATTTCTGGTCCCAATCTTGTGGCACGAATCAATGATTTATTAGCATCAGATGATCAGATGTTTGAGTTTTTCAATTTTAATTCAATCTTTATTATTACTTATAGAAAATACGATTTAAAATGTTAATTCTATTCCATGTACCCGCAAACCCGAAAGCCAGAGAAACAATGACTTTTTTTTTCTCTACTTTTTCCTGTATTTCGCATACCATAGCAAGCTGCCAGATTGTAGTTAGTTGTTAAGCACAAAGCAAGCAATCATTCCAACGATTGGCGTTATGTTCCAAGTATCGAAAATCCTGCTGATCCAGCTTCAAGAGGTTCTTCTATCGAACAGTTCCAACATCAAAGGCTCTGGTGGCATGGGCCGCACTGGTTATGTTTCGATACATCAAAATGGCCAAAAATGCCCAAGCACACTATAGCTATCATTCCAGAAACGAAGTCTAAGCAATTGCTAAGCACAAACATTGATACTGGGTCGTTCGAAAACGAACTGTTAAGGCGGTACTCGAACTTGGACAAAATTCTTACCATAGGAGCATGGTGTAAACGTTTTATAAACAATTCACGCAGAGCCCCAACGACAACATCAAAAGTTTTATCATGGCACGAACGACATGCTGTATTGCAGCAACTTATAAAACAAGTGCAAGAAACTATCTTTACTAATGAGATGCATTCGATAAAAAAGGGTGAACCCATCTCAAGAAAAAGTAAAATTTGGAAACTTCATCCGATAATAGATTCTGACGGTATGTTGCGACTCAGTGGTCGTCTAGTCAATGCTACCAATAGTATCAATGAAAATTATCCGCTTATATTGCCGAAGAATAGCACATTATCAAATTTAATAATTGCTCAAGCCCATGAAAAAACTTTACATGGTGGGATACAAGTAACGCTGCATCACATCCGTCAAAAATATTGGGTCATTGATGGTAGAACAGCAGTAAAAAAGTTTATCAAGAGTTGCATACGATGCTTCCGGCAAACATGTGCACCCTCAGCACAACTAATGGGGAATCTACCACCTGAACGATGCAACCCGGCGTTGCCATTTCTTCACACAGGGGTTGACTACGCTGGTCCGTTTCATATTCGCACCACTAAAGGCAGGGGCTATCGAAGTTATAAAGGATATGCTGCAATATTTATTTGTTTAGCGACCCGTGCTATTCATTTAGAGCTCGTCAGCGATATGACGACCGAATCATTCATAGCAGCGTTAAAAAGATTCACTGCCTGTAGAGGTATATGCTCCAATATGTACAGCGACAGGGGCACAACATTCGTGGGTGCAGACGCGCTATTAAAAGCTGAACTTCACGCCTTCAATGCTCAACTTGATGCAGCTTCTATTTACGCATCCAAATGTGGAATTCAGTGGCACTACATTCCCCCAGCGGCACCCAATTTCGGTGGAATTTGGGAAGCTGGGGTCAAAAGTATGAAGTATCATCTGAAGAGAGTTGTCAACACGGCTACATTGACATTCGAAGAATTATACACGACATTAAAACAAGTGGAGGCGTGTTTAAACTCACGGCCGTTAGCGATCGCAACAGATGAGCCCACTGATCTCTGGCCAATAACGCCAGCTCATTTTCTCATCGGTAGAGCCATTTTAACCATACCTGAAGCAAATGTGCTAGATGCAAAAGCTAACGTAGCCAATCGTTGGAAGCTTTTGCGGCAACTACAGCAAACCTTTTGGCGCAGATGGTCGCTGGAGTACTTGCATCAACTGCAAATTCGGACAAAGTGGTGCACAACTCAAAAAAATGTTGAACTAGGGCAAATTGTGTTAATAAGAGATGACAATGCTCCCCCAGCTCGATGGTTACTAGGACGAATTAGTGCTGTGCATCCTGGAGCAGATGGGTTGGTCCGAGTGGTCACTATAAAAACCGCATCTTCTACAATACGTCGTCCCATAAGTAAAATATCGCCTTTACCTATTGAAGGGCCTATTCCAGATGAAGATGACACCATTGTAGGTGAGGATGAGGACAACCTGGTCCCCAATGGTGGGCGGCACCGTTAGCTTACAGGTCGCCTTTCTTAAAAGACGAGGTGGGCGGTATGTAAAAGATGTTAGTGAGTGAGCTTTGTGCTTAACAACTAACTACAATCTGGCAGCTTGCTATGGTATGCGAAATACAGGAAAAAGTAGAGAAAAAAAAAGTCATTGTTTCTCTGGCTTTCGGGTTTGCGGTTACATGGAATAGAATTAACATTTTAAATCGTATTTTCTATAAGTAATAATAAAGATTGAATTAAAATTGAAAAACTCAAACAGTAATGCATATTTTTGGCCCATATTTTTTGAGGGACAAAAGTCACCGTCACTTTAGGTGAGCTTGCCAGTTAAAATAATTTTAACAAAAAATTAAGCCAATCTGGCTTCTTTTACCAGTGAGTTCGTTTAGTATGGTAGCTTTAAGACTGATATGTATACATTTTATAACGGTACTTAATTAAAAATTTAACTGACGCCGCGTAATTGTTAAAAATGAGTCAAAAAAGAAAAGAAACCACAATTGAAGAAAGGAAAATTATTTTAAATGCGTACAACCAAAACAAAACCATTCGGGAGATATGCTCGTTAGTTAATCGTCCGCGCACAACTATTACTGGTATAATAAAACGATTTAAAGGTGAACCAGAGTGCAAATATCTGCCAAGGAGTGGACGACCGCCGGCACTATCTGTACGCGAAAAGCGTGAAATAATAAAAATAATTAAAAAAGAGCCCAAAACTCCGTCAACAGAAATTGCTGCAGCGATAAAGGAAAGCACTGGTACTGTTGTCCACCCACGTACAGTTCGCAGAGCACTTAATTCTGCTGGATATAATGCCAGAGTATGCAGAAAAAAACCACAGATCAGCAAGGTCAACCAAATGAAACGTCTCTCCTTCGCAAAAGAGCATTTAAGCAAGGGGATTGATTTCTGGGAAAAAGTTATCTTCTCTGATGAGAGCAAATTTTGCATATACAGATCGGACGGACGTGTCTTAACGTGGAGAAAGCAGGGCGAAGCCTTATCAGAGAAGCATATACAAACAACTGTGAAACACGGTGGTGCTGGAGTCATGGTATGGGGATGCATGTCGGCGGCTGGTGTTGGAGAGCTCGTCTTTATAGATGAAATAATGGACAAAGGACTTTATTTGAATATCCTCAAAGAAAATCTAAAGAAAAGTGCTCAAAAGCTTGGTATTGAATCGGACTACTATTTTCAACATGACAATGACCCCAAGCACACCGCAGAAATAGTTCGTTTGTGGGTCTTGTACAACACTCCCCATACCCTGAAAACTCCGCCACAGTCACCTGACCTGAATCCAATAGAGCATTTATGGGACCATTTGGATCGGCGGGTTCGGGAGCATCACATTACCTCCAAAAATATGCTTAAGCAAACACTGCTAGAGGAATGGCAGAAAATAAGCCCAGATATTACGAAAAAGTTGGTTCATTCGATGCAGAAACGTTTACAAGCTGTGATCCAAAACAATGGCAAACACACTTTATACTAAAATAGTTTTAGCCCTTAAATTGATGAAGTGTGTATATGTACTTTATTAAGTGACGGTGACTTTTGTCCCTCAAAAAATATGGGCCAAAAATATGCATTACATTTTTATAAAAATAAAGCGAATTATAAATGGATGTTTAGCCTGAAATAATATTTAAATAAATCATAGTTTTTGTTATATATACTACTTTTCACGTTTCCATTATTTTCTAGGCATAGGAGCTGTTATAATTTTGTAGATACCAAATGACGGTGACTTTTGTCCATCTGTGTATGTATGTATGTACATATTTTCGAATTTCATAGTTTAATGTGTAATGATAATTTGGTGTAAGAAACAATGAAATGCAATCATATAGACACATTCAGAAGCAAAAAATTTGATAAATAGTGTTCAAATAAAAAATCCTCAATTCAACAATTTTCACTATTAAACGCTTATAGTTGGGTAGAGGCCACAATAAAAATATCCAATTTATAAAATGGTTATAAACAGCATAATAAGCTATAAATCGATTATGAATACACTTTTCTGGATTTTTGCTCATAAGTTGTTTATAACACTCTTATAATGTGTTTATGAATTAGGCCGATGTACTATTTTGTGCTTTTCATATCATTTAAAATACTGGCTAAAAAAAAGTACTATTTTCAGCTCTTTTAATATCTATGTATATCAAAAAAATATTGTTGAAAGAATAACCAAATAGTTTTGCAATCTTCCGGGTACTTTAAATTGAGGACGTAAAATGTTTTAAATGCAACATCAATACAAGTTATTAAATTTGGGAGCTTATAAAAAACATTACCGTAAAAAACATAAAAGTCATCTAGATTTAGTAAGCTTTTGCCTATACCACAAATTATTGGCTGAAGTGTTTTTTTTTTTTTTTTTTTTTTTTTGGTGTAGAGATCATCAATTATCAGCTTTACCTTTATATTTAACTCTATTATTGTTGGAGCCCACAGCAAAAATGCATTTCTGGAGTCTTCAATCGAAGTCTTTGTAAACTTTCTTTTGCCATTCTCCTCCCTAATAACACATTTTCTCGTGTTTGGTTTTAGTAATGCATGCAGAAGATGTATTATTATAACATTCCTTAGACCTGCGAAAATGTATAAAATTTTTTTTGGTTTGTAAATAAATTTTTAATAAAATATGAATGAATATGTGTGCAATGTAATAAAAAAAAGTACGTATTCATATTCAAACTAGTTAAAACGAATAAAAAATTAGTTTCTAAGCATTCGTTTAAAAAAAAATTACCGTGATCGTTTTCATTTGATTTTAATTCTTTGATGAGCTCTATGCTATCCGAGCTTTTGACTCGGTCTTCAATTAAACTGAGGATTGGCGTACAAAAATCTTCCCACCTTTCAAATAAAAGGTTAATTTTTTCGGGATATAATGACGAAAAATCGGTAGTTATCTACGAGGCATTGAAAAAAATGTTTATCATATTGCAGAAAGCTAAAAAAGAAATACATATCTAACCAATTTATGTATATCCATATGCCTGTTTTAAAAGTGGCCATTCTTCCATTATGTATATCCAATAGCTGATGTTGTTGCATTATATAGAATCTTCGTAATGTAAAAGTTTCCTTCCATTTCTGAAGCACTTCATATAACGGCTCAACGTTGGCTATTTTATGGGATATTTGAACTTCATCTACTTAAATGAAATTATTAAATATTTTTGAAACAAAATATTTCAACCTGTTACGCAGTACATATGTATGTATAACAAAGGAAAATGGAAAATTTTTGCAAAGTGTTTAAAATACCCTTCATTGAGTCTTTACATGAAAACTTTGAAACATTTTTATGTGTATGTTTGTATACATACATACATACGTATACGGATAGATTCTGTACATTTCGATAAATATTTCTAATTTATGTACACATATTTTACAAGTTTAAAAAATAAGATAATGTACTTAGGATAACCTACAGACAAATAATTTAGGGTTAATGAAAACAGCCTTGGTTTAGTCAGTTATATACTACCGTATATTTATCAGTCACATTTGTGACCTTGGCTCATTAAAATATGTAAGTGGATGACATTTAGATCTTGAAGGAACTAACTTTATTCGACTGATCTGTAGAATAAATACCCCACAAATTTAAATGTGACCTCACTTACCCTCATACGAGATTATAAATGGGGATCGAAAAGAGCAATTGTACTATGACCTGCGTCTACAATCCTTTAAACCAATAATTCAATGGCCTAATATAAATTCCGAACCTTACAGTAAACTGAACTAATAAAAAGGCAATCAAAAATTATTCGCTGATGCTTAAAAAAAAAAATATTTCTTAAACTTGTAAAAATGAGATGAAACATTTTGCAGCAACCAATGTATACGCATGAGTTAAGAATTTCCTTCTTTTTGTTTATAAAAAAAATAATTTTTTTACTCCAGGATACCAATCGTATCCTAAAGTTTTTCTTTATTTAAAATTATTTTTACAAAATTTAGACTGCTAGTTTAAGAGCGTTCTTGTTGAGCTGCTCTTGGTGAGTTTTACTTATGAACTATGCTGAGTTTACTTATGAACTGTGCTGAGTTTACTTATGAACTGGGGCAAATGTATTTTACATTTGTATTTATACATCTGCCAAACTCAAGATAAAATTGTTTACTTGGTATATTATTATTTCTTATCATCTATTCTAATTATCATTACTTATCGTCTACTATGTTTACAAATATTTGTTTTCTTAATTATCCTTTCTTTTAGTCTACCGCAATGTCTATGTTTACAGAATCTTTGTTTAGGGTTAATCATTTCTTAATGTCTACAGAATGTTTGTTCTCTTAATGTTTAGGGTAAATTATTATCATTTCTTAATGTCTACAGAATGTTTGTTCTCTTAATCATTTCTTAATGTCTACTCTAACTCACGCGCACCAGATTTGTTGTTGTTATTGTTGTATGGCTATGCACAACTCTATTCACATACACATGCTTCGCGCAAGTTAAGAAACTAATTATTTATGGTTTCAAAATAATATGACTTCAAGATACCAACTGTATCTTGAAGTGTTTCTTTATTTATATGTTTTTTATTAATACTTAAATTAAGTTTTACTTATATATTACGTTGGGTTTTACTATGAAACTTCTTATAATATTTTTTTGGTGAGTTTGCTTATGAACTGCCTAGCAAAAGTATTTACAGGGGTATTTATACTTTTGCTACTACAATGTTTACTTATCTAAGTATTATATTATTTAGAAAGAATTTACGAATAATAAACTGTAATATTTTCTGCTAGGTGACAAACAATGATAAAAGGAGAAAAAACATAAATGATAAATTTTGACACTATTAATTTCTAAACAAAGTATTGTAATTTTCGTTACTTAAAACATAAAACTATTTCTGATAAACAAAACCTTTTTAATCAATTATATTTATACTTTAATACATTTATTATCTGTAAAACACGTTTACTATTTTGTCATAATCTACTTGTATTGTTGCTTGCCCTTAGTTTACTCGTTTTATCTTAATCCCTATTTTTATAAACAACCGTGTTTAGTTTGGTTAACTGATAATATGTTTGTCCTCTATCTTCCAACTGTGGGAACGTCAGACCTTAACTCTCTCCTCCCTTAAAAAGAATCGTCCCGATTCGTACCTAATGTAATAACTCTCCCCTCACTAAAAAAATGAATCGTCTCGATTCATGCAGAATTTGTGTTTACTTCCTGTCTTATTCTTTCCAACTCTGTATTATATAATATTTGAAAATTCTCTCTTGCCCTTATTTCCTTTAAGGTAAAATAATATTTTGTTATCTTTAAAATACCATATGCAAATGCTGTTGCCGTTATGATTGCTATTATTATGTATAAAGAATATCTGGTAGGATGTGTTTCTATAGGTATTATGAATTTTTTTAGGGAATCTATATTGTTAAAGGCATTGTGTCGGTTTGAATTTAGAATATTTGTTATCTCAAAATTTTCATCGTGCTTTGTGTGTATTGCTTCGTCTATTCTGTCATGAATATTCCTGTAGGTTTTATTATCTATTGTGACTTGATCTGAGTATGTGATTAAAGTTAAGCCATTTGTCGTGATATTGTTGACCGTATGATTCTTGTCTAATAATATGAATCCTTTGTCTATTTCTAAAAGCTCGTCGTTGTACTCCTGTATTACTGTACATTTACTATTCCTATTGGTCAATAGTGGTATTATGCATGTATCCATTTCACTGTTTACCTGACAGATATTTACCCCTAAAAAATTCTTGCAATGGTTTACTCTTACGTAGTCGTTGCTACATTGGGCGATTTGTTTATCTGTTTGTATTTTCCCATGTCTAAAGCTTATAGGTGTAAATTTGAAAAGTTTACATTTATTATTCAATACGGGATACTTATAGATGGCTACAAATAAGTTTCCTGTACCCGCAATGTGTATGTCAGCGTATTCCAGAATGTTTATTATAGGTACTGAGATTAACTCGTGTTCTATTATTTCCTTTACGTCGTCTAAATTTAAAGATTCGGTTAAGTATTCGTTGTTCTTAGCAGCATTTATTGTCCTGACAAGCAATAGAAGTTGGTCGTGCACTTGCTCTATGATGAAGTGATTCGCTAGGGTGTTTCCTTGTACTAAGTCCATTAGTTTCTCGAACTTTGAATTAATGAGGCGTTGCTTTTCATTGTTGTTTATTAGCACATTTATTGCTGTCTCTATTTTAATGAAATCATCATGGTCTGGAGTACCAGTAATAAATTTTAGTGCTGAACCCAAAAAGTTTAAAGATCTTTTGTGGCGTTTATGTTCGTTTAGTTGGTTTGCCAATGTTTCAATTTTTCTTATCCAAATCATTTCCTGCGGGGTGGGTTTGTATTCTTCCGTAAGAATTTGTTTATATGGTGCTAATATTTTTGTTATGTTGGTTACATGAAATAGGAATGAAAATTCGTTGAAAGTGAGCACGTCGTCCGTTCTGGTTAGAACATATTTCTGTTCTTCAATTTGTTCTATTTTAATTGTTGCTTCCGATTTCTGGTATAATATTGCCAGTACGGCTATAATCTGGAATACTGTCTTCATTGTTTGAGAACGTTATATTCTTTATGTTGTTCTTATGTACTGTTTTTCCTTTTTTTGTCAGAATAATATCTCCTAAGTCTTTTTCAACAATTTCCTTTTTGTAGCGTGGTAAATTTTTTGTTTCTAATTCCAGTTATTTTCACTAGTATTTGTGTTCCCTTATCAAACTTCCTATGTTTTGTATTTTTATTTAAGCGGGTTAAGACTTTTTTTGATGCTTCCTTTAAGTTTTCTATTATTTTTTCTTTACTTATATTTATTGATCCAAAGTATATATCCTTTGGACGATATCCTGTTACTGAGTGCACCGAGTTGTTAAGTTCTTTGATGGCTTTAAATATTTCTTCTCTACATGAGGACTGATTACTAATTTTAAATATTCGTGTTAGTTCACTAATTGAGTTATGCGCTCTTTCTACTTGTCCGTTCGCGGCGGATCTATGAACTGGAGTTTCTAATTTTTGAATGCCATATTTATGACACATTTGTTTAATAGCTGGTGTAATAAAAGATGCTTCATTATCGGTTATCAATCGTTTACATTCGGGAAAACTTGTAGTGATTATTTCTTCTAATTCGTTTTCAATTCCTACTTTAGTTTTGAGTTCGCGTGCTACTATGTATTTGGAGAATTTATCTATAGTTACAAGGTACATAATTTTATCATTGAAGTAAATGTCTGCGTGTATGAATTCTCTGGGCTGTGTTGGTATAGTCGAGTCGCGTAAAGGTTCTTTGATAGGGTTTCTCTCATATCTACCGTATAAACATGCTGAACAATTGTTATTATATTTCTTTACATCTCTTTTTATTTCGGGCCAATAGAATTTTTCAAGTATTTCTTTTGTAGTATTTTTGCAGCTTCTATGAGCTCTATCATGAGTTTCTTTAACAATGCGTATTTGTTCATTCTTATCTAATACGTCTTTTAGCTTTATAGGTGCATAAACAAAATTAGATCCAATAAATGTGTCTTTGATTATTTTTCCATATCTATGTATGTTTTCAATATTTGTATGTATTGCTATAATTCTCTTAGGAGGTATGATTTTCTTTAGTTCTGTTATTAAATTATCATTGTTAGAGAAATTTATAGTATATCGTATTTTTCATGAAAGATAGTTCGCGTTCGTGTTTCTATCAAGTTTTTAGTTTGTACTAATTCTATTTGTATACCGTATGAATTAAATGGTTGTGGAACTGATTTGATGTCATCACTATGTGAGCTTTCGGCTGAATGCGCGGTGTCAATCGAAGATGTGTTTATAATCTGTCGAGACAGTGCGTCAGCTACTACATTTTCAGTGCCTGGCTTGTATTTCATTTTAGCGCCGTAATCTTCTATTATAGCTTTCCAGCATTTTAATTTAGGGTTAGGATTTTTTTCTGAAATGGCGTATGTTAATGATTGATGGTCGGTGAAAATAGTGAGATCGGCTATGCCATATATATAATTCCTCAGTTTTTGCAAGGCCCATATTATGGCCAATAATTCTTTTTCATTTGTGCTGTATCTCTGTTCTGTTTCACTCAGAGTTCTTAACAAAAAATAAATGGGGTTTTTATTTTGACTTAACACGGCTCCAATAGCTATGTTGGATGCATCCGTTGTTAATTCAAATGGTTTTTTAAAATCAGGCTGGAATAATTCTACCTGCTCTTTTAATTTCTCTACAGCTGCTATGGCTATTTGGTCCAGATCGATTTGTTTATTTGCACTTTTGTTTTTACCTATATGTGCGTTTTCACCTTTTAGATGTATAGTTAGAGGTTTTGTAATTTGAGCGTAGTCTTTTACAAATCTGCGATAATAACCTGTTAGTCCCAAAAATCCTCTCAAATCTTTAAGGGTTTTAGGAATGGGAAAATTTTCAATGGCCCTTATTTTTTCTGGGTCTGTTGTTATCTTATTGTGTTTGATAATGTGGCCTAAGTACTCAACTTCGGACATAAAGAATTTTGATTTTTCGTCCGAGACTTTTAGAGTGGCCTTATTTAGTGCATTAAAAACAATATTTATATGTTTCATGTGCTCTTCTGCTGTAGATGAATAGATCAGAACATCATCTATGTAGACATATACGAATTTACCTATGAATTCCCTTAGAATGTCATCTACGCATCGTTGGAAAATTGAAGGTGCATTCTTCAATCCGAAAGGCATGCGTATGAATTCATACTTCCCTCCATTTACACAAAAAGCTGATTTTTCTCTGTCACTTTCTTTAATTTTGATTTGGTGAAAACCAGATTCCAAATCTAAGGTGGTAAAAAATTTTGCTTTACCTAAATTTTGCAAAGTTGTGTTCACATCAGGGATAATGTACCTATCTGTGATTGTATGTTCATTCAATTTGCGGAAATCTATTACCATTCTCCTTTTAGGTTCCCCATTTTCATCAATTCCCTTTTTCTTTACTGTTAACATTGGAGAATTGTACGGGCTGTAGCTTCTTTGAATTATCCCGTCTTTTAATAATTTCTCTATTTCCTTATTAATGAATTCGACATTATTCATATTCACAGGATATTGTTTCGTCCAAATAGGGTCGTTACAAGTTGTCCTAATACTAGCTTCTATTGTTGTGGTGAAAGGCAAAGGACCTATTTTATTATTTTCCTGCATTAATTTTTCTATTTCTGATTCATATTGCTTATCTCCTATAGAGTAACTTATTTTCTGCGATAATTTTGGGACAATGAACAATTTTCTTCCTATGTCTATGACTGCATTTAATTGTATTATTCCCTCAACTCCTAACATTAAATCAAAATCTACATTATTTTTTAATTCAAAAAATTCTAATTCTTTCTCAAATAGTTTTATTTTTTGTTTAGATGTTATTATGGATTCACCGTGCATGGTGATCATTCTTAAAGGTTTTGTTTTGATTCTGGCTCCTATGACTAAGTTTTTCTTAATATAATTAACTCGCGTGCATAGGATTTCAAAAATCTGCCCGACACTGTTCTAAATACAGCTAGAGCAAAATACATTTGTATACGGTAACCAATTTCCAAATTTCGAACCCTTGTATAACGAAATCAAATACCATCGGCTGTGAAACAACTGGCTGGTAAATGTTTCAACAGCTGCTTGTGTTAAAAAAAACAACCCTGATCGAATGAAATGTATTATCGTTTAGAAAATTTTCAAAAAACGGTGAAGTCTTATGGGATGTCAATTTTTTATCGTATTATTTCTCGTTTTCATAACACATTGCATTCACACCATCACACTTGCACGTATTATTTGAATTTTTGGCAGGCATTAATACACAGTATAATAGTCTGAATTTCCCTTAAGCGTACATGTTTGCATCTTGTTTTCTGATTTGTGGTGACACTGGTCATCCATTCCAATAAAATTTTTAAATAAAAAGTTTTGGTTTTCAATTTCTTGAAACTCCATTAAGGTTTTTTCGTATGCACCATCAGTACTTCTTTTTGTGAGCCACTCTCTCACTCAAATATTTCTTTTTGTACACCTTTTTAATTTTTTTTTCTTTTTGTTCAATGCAGGCAAAATAATTAGAGTAGCTGCAATTTTCTTTTGAGAACAAATCAGTTTAGCTTCCGTAAATTATTTGTTCTTTAAATTGACAAGTTTTTGATAGGTACATATTTGGTAAACACAAATTTTCCAATTAATAACAACAGCTGTTTCGCAGTGTTGCCGCATAATATGGCAATCGTGTGACTGGAAGTCGGCAATTATTGCCCATTACCCGTTGTGCGACAATTTGCGGCAAACAAATTTATTAAATGTGAGTCAATCATGTGATTGCTGATAATTTGATTGGAACAATAGTCTGATTGTCTTTCAAATTAGCACAATAAAAATTGTTACAAATTGGCGGATTGCCGCATTCATGTGATCCTACCTTTAAAGCAAAAGCACGTTGTGTATAAACACTAAAGGCCGTGATTCACTATACTACTCAATCATACGATTCATTCACTGAAAATTGCTAGCTAAATCTGATAGAATTCTGTCTTACTTTAAAAAGTATCATCAAAACGGCCACACTATTATACTTTTGTAAACAACTTCAAAAAGGCAACTCCGATCGCATAGAATAAGATAAGTTTTTGAAAATTTTTAAAAGATTTGTAAATCGGACAGACTTGTCAAAAAGTCTTTCACACAACACATACACTTTTAATCCAGACTATCACACTATTTGGACACACATTTCAACAGATCGTACGATTCAGTAGAATAGTGAATCACGGCCTTAAGTTCTGACTTGCTTTTCATAGAAGTTTTTTTTCTTTTCTATCTAAAAATATGTTTATTTATTATTAATTCGGTTTAAGAAATAATATAAAACTAAAACATGTGTAAACATATACATACATACATATGTACATATGTATGTATATGTACAAATATACAAATGTATGTACATGTTATTATCAAACCAAATAAAGAAACTGAATGTTATAATATGAATCGATTTTAGCTTTAAATTAATGATGTGAAATGAAAAACAAAATATAAATAAATACATATGTATATGTATGTACATACATACAATATAAAAAACTCATGCAAATAATATACATATGTATCCATATCAAGGCGAATCCTTTACAGGTGTCAGCAGCCCAAATCGCTTCAACATTTTTCCACGAAATTTTAGCTTCTGAGTTGCCGCAGCTGATAGCAAACGACAACAAAGCGTATCACAATTCGAGAGGAAATGTTGAAACGAATTGAGTTGCGACCACCTGTAGGTTGATCCACCTTGATCCATATACATACATATGTATGTATGTATGTGTGTAGGTATATGTACATGTTCATAAGTAAATTATATTAATATATGTATGTATGTATGCATTTAGATATCTGCATAAATGCAAAGAACGAACTCCGATTCAATTGTTAATGACAATAATATTTATAATTATACATTATAGGTTTAATATTTTTAAATAATTTACCCAATCAAATAATTATATGTAATTAAAATTTATTAAAATAAAACAACGGAATATGAACAATAGAACATATTTATTCGGTTTTAAAATTGGTAAGTACATACATACATTAATATGTATATACTAAACATCTGCAGCGAGTAACTTTTTATTGCATGTGTGAAACTCGTTAGCGAGTGTAGTAGATACTATTTGTTTTCTCTCTCACAGCACAAGCAGTGAAGAGTACAGAATGTTTGTTTGACAAATACTAACATGCAATTAGCCGAAGTTTATTACGTACCGAAAAAATGAACACATAAAAATGTAAACAACCGAAAAGAAGTACCGTAAAAACTATGTTCACTTCTTGCGGTACTGCAAGTATTTTTTTGTGTATAAAGACAATGAAATATTTCTTTAAAAAAATTTTGTTTTTTGTTAATAAATCAAAACTATGATTTCTATGTACTAACGAAGCTTAAAGTGGTGCATTAATATTATTGACTGCACTTACATTCATATACATACATATGTATAGTATACGGATCTTCAGTTATTATAAACAATTTGAAGCGTTAAAAAATAATAAATTTTTATTTTTAAAATAATATCAATCAAGTTTAAAATATCTTACATTAAACAAAACAAGAACTTAAAATTTAATATAAGGAATGAGAAGCGCATGACACGCTTTTACGCCTGAGACCTAAATAAATTATAAACTTGCCTTATTCCTTTCTATTTCTTGTATTACGCCTCACTGTTGAAATTAAATTGAACTCAAGTCATAAAGCACTTTATGTTCAAAAAAAAAACAACAATTTCTTGTATTTGCCAAACTTCACCTGATACAGCAAGTACCAAGTGAAGTTTGGATGTTTTGCCATACTCGACATCTTCGCTGCATACAACATACGAATGAGAGCAAAAAACAAGCATGTACTTACCTAACACACACACAGTCAAGTAATAACCAATAAGTATTCGATGACTTTGTTGTACTCAAAAATGTGTACCTATTTTTTTAGTACACTTCGAGTAAGTGTTCATGCGTAGCTAGTTTATGTGTACTTTTAGCGACAAGTCCATTTGTGCAGAGGTCTAGTATATACAAATAGGGATAAAACGATTGATACAAAGGTATCAATAGTTTTAATCGACACAGTATCGATTATAAAATTTCGATAACTACTTACTATCGCCATAGACTCACATTAGACAATTACTTTGCACTGATAAAACAAATAAAAATTGTAATACCCGGGAATTCTGCAAAACTTTAAAATTCCCAACATTTTCAGGGAGTTTTATTTTAAATTGTTTTTATATGAAATTTTCGAACTTTATTAATAATATTACTAATGGTTTGTTGAGCTTGAGGTCACTTTCATGAGCTTTATTTTTGGCGCTATTTTCAATATCTCCGTACGGTAATGTGAGACCGACCCCCAATAATTTTTTTTTCTCGAAAATTATTTTAATATGTACATTTATATTAAACTACTTTTTCAGGCTCCAGTTCAGCTCTTGTTGGTTGGTATTTTTTTTTTTATCAATATCAATTAAAAGTAAGGAAAAGTAAAATTTTTATAGCTATGTGTAGGTGGACCACAGGCTGTGTCTGGGTAGCAAACACTCTTCATCAGCACCTTATGAACTTTGGACGTGTCAAATTTCACAGTTTTGACACAGCCGCTTTAACCACTCGGCAATCAAAGCTCACGCAATTTTACTTTTTATTTACATATGTATATACAGAGATGACAAAAAATCATCCATAAAATATGCTACAAAAAGGATCCTTGCTTTGGTTAATGTTAGTTAACCTTGGAATGTATGTTGTTGTAATTCTGCAACAAAATTAAACTCACCACAAAATGGTATTAATTCGCTCACTACACAGCGTTGTGTATTAAAAGAGTTGTACTTGGTGTAGTTTATGGCTTGGCAGCACTTTTTTATGTTTTTAAAACTTTTTGATTGTGAATTTCACATCTACAAAGTAACGGCATTAAAATTATTCTAGCAGGTGCAACTTGTGTTTTAGCGAGAAGTATAATTTTGTGATTTTCAAACGTAAGTGTTAACAAAAATTGATTTTATATGGAATTACATATATTTTCGAAGAAACTTCTTGTTCGCAAGCGAAAATATTGTTTTTAGGGTTCCGTACTCATCAGAGTGAAACGGAACCCTATTATCGAGACAACTACGTCCGTCCGCCCGTCTGTCACAGCGTCCATTCTCCGAAACGGTAAGAGCTAGAGAGCTTTTCACATTATGTTGTTGTACTCTGCCGCTACAACAACAAATACTAAAAACCACAACAAGTCGAAAACTACCTGATGTCCCCATACAACGAAAAGTTACAATTAGGTATAACTCTCGAACCGTAAAATATAGAAAGCTAAAACTCGCACAGTGTATGTATTTATAGATGCTCGACAACAACAAATGCTAAAGACAACAACAAGTTGAAAACTACCGGGTGTCCCTATACAACCTAAATTAAAAACTAGCCGTTACTTTCGAACCGTGAGAGACAAAGGGATGAAATTTGCGCAATATGTGTATTCACATATGCTCCACAACAACACTTGCTAAAAACAACAACAACTGTAAAACTACCAGGTGTCCCTTTACAACGTAGAGTAACAGCTATAACTCTCGAACCGTAAGAGATAGAGAGCCGAAAATCGCACAGTGTATGTATTCCCAGATACCTTACAACAGCAAATTACAACAATAACAAGTCGAAAAACAGAGAGATGAAATTTTTACAATATACATATGTATTCACATATGCCATTCCATACATACATTACACATACATACGTACGGAACCCTAAGTGTGCGAGCCAGCCTCGTACTTGACCAAATTTATTTTCATTTAATTTGACCTATTTTAGAATGTTGTAAAACTGCAACACTATGCATTTAGTATGACGAAATTTCATCACATAGTATTACATTTTTTAGATGCAGCTTTTATTATGTAAATGGATAGTGTTGCAGATTTGCAACATAGCGGTTTTTTAATAAATTTTACTATAAAAATTATAAAAAAAAACTTTTAATTTTTTTATGCATTAGGAAGTAAAATTCTATACTATACATTTTTTTCAGTGTATTTGGAAAATCAAGCAGCTATTTTTAATTTTCTTCTTGACGGCATCTTGAAAACGAATTGTTATGAAATTGCGTGCTGCCTACGTCACAGCTATCAAGCATTATGAATTTTGACAAGCAGTATGTGAAAAAAACTTGATAGCAAAACTTGATCATGTAACTGCAGTGTAAGTATATAAATAGAAAGTAAAATTGAGTGAGCTTTGGTTGCTTAAAGCGGCTGTGTCAAAATTGTAAAATTTGACACGTCCAAAGTTCACAGGGTGGTGATGAAGGGTGTTTGCTACCCAAAAACAGCCGGTTATCCACCTAGCTATAAAATGTTTCTTTACTTAATTGATATTCATAAAAAAGTAATCAACCAAGGGTTGAACTTGAGCCTGAAAAAGTAATTTAATATAAATGTAATACAACATCATAGTTCAATGTAATTAAAATTTCAGTAAAATGTTAACAAATTTTATTTTATTTATTTATTTAACAATGAACTTAATTATTTATTCGCTATAAGAGCCAATTGAAATGTATTACTTCAGGTCTAAAAAAATATACCTTAATGCTGTCTGTCTTTTTTCAGCCGTGGGCTTTAAACATTCTTTTTAGATTTTTCAAGTTTACTGATGAGTTGTTTAGCAGCAACGAAATGTCGGCGGCATATAGACTGCTGAAAAAAGGCAGAAAGCATTAAGGTCTATTTTTTTAGACCTAAAGTAATTTATTTATTTTTATTTTTTTGAGTTGTCGTTCATGCCAGCAGCTATCGAAATATCAGTGGTGCAATAACGACAAATTTTTGTCCTTACAAATCAACCCACCCTAATGAACATTTATAACAATTCATATTTTCTTTTAGAATAACTGCCCACACTGTCAAAAAATATACGGGTTGCAGATTAAGTCAAAAAGGGTTTAAAAAAGGAATCTGCCCCGCTACTTGCTTGTAGATGACGGGGCACATTGCAATAAAAAACATTTTCAACAATAGTGTCATTTATTTTTAACGAGCAATTAGAAATACATAACATCCATTCCAAACAAAACATGAGTAAAAACAAAATCTAATTTTCTAGATCACCATCATATTTAAAGCCTGGCAGCTCCTTGGGGTCAATATAACTTGTACCGTGGACTCCACGAGCAAAAGGTTTCGATCCATTGGTTTGCAAATAAAAATCCCCACAGACACTGGAAATAGAAAACATACATAAAGTAAATTATAATAAACTGTTTGATTTTACAGCCTGTTTCTCGATGTCGCAAGAAAATATAAGCGAACGAAATGTAGTCGCACGGTTTCGTATCAAATTGGATTCCTCTATATCGACAGCTTAACTTTGATTGATTATTGAATATTATTTTTGATATCATCGTCAGATAAAAAGGTGGGAATATTGCGAATCACCCCATACGTTTCCAAGAAGGTATAAGGTATGAATGCACGCATGTTTTTCAATTTCAACTCACCGTTTTTAAGACAATCATTAGCATTCGAGACATTATCAAACATGATTTTGTACAGTGTAACGCCAATGGCCTTAATTGTTTTAATACCTGCCAACTTCATGTCACGAATTTTCTCCCAGAGAAACAAGCCATTTCTAATACGTTTTTTATTTTTGACCTCAAGCTTCGAGGTATCAATCAAAACAAAAACATCTCCAATATAATCACTAGGGTAGAGAACCACATCATTATTGTTGTCAACTGTTCGATTCACGGACGCTTTCCCCTTGACATTGTCAAAGTCATGGGAATCTTCAACTAACATTAAATCCTCATTGGAATTTTCCAACAAAGCCGCCATATTAATATTTTCACTGTTGCTATCAGCCATTTTTAATTTTTTGTTGCATGTTGATTCATTATTTGCATTATTTTTCGGCCTTTCACTCAATTGCGATGCAAGCATATCAGGATTAAAGCCCGCCAAGGTCTTCCGCATCTTATCCGACTTAGCCTTTTCCTTCTTTCCCGCTTTTGAGTTTTTAACTTTACCCGTAGATAAAGACTTCTCAAAGTCATCAAAATCCTTTTGAGACACCAAAAGGGATTGTAACGCCATGGCGTCACACTTCTTATAAAAAACCGCAGGCAAAACTTCTAATTTTCTTTCAGCACACAGAAAAAACAAATTCTTATTTTTTTTAAATGATTAAAAATGAAAGTTTTTAAGGTCAATTAACTGAACAATCGCAAGTACTTTACGCAAAAATTTGATGAAAAAACAAACAACTCAGCCTTCACTTGACAGCTCAACACGATGTGTGTTGAACAACGCTTGCTTTGATTCTGTAAGAAATGTTTACAATTCACTTTATTATATGCAGGCAAAAAACAATGTGGCGCCAAATCTGTCAGCTGTTTCATACTTGTAAATAAATCCACTTACTACATTTAGTAAATCTACTACTTTTTTTGGCATTCCAGAGGTTTTAATTTAGTAAATTAAAAATTTATGAGATTTGTTGTTGCCGAGTTTTAAATTTATCAAGATTTATTAAATTTACAATATCTCCAAGATCTACAATAGTACTTTAATACGAAGCGTGAAAACCGCAATTGAAACTAGATATTTCCTATTTAAGAACACTGTTGTGTTCTGAGTTATTCTGAAATAAAGAGCAACGCATTGCCATTCAATTTCTTACCTCACAGGGCAATCATGACCCATTACGGCAGAAGTACCATTATCATTAATAAGCTTCCCACTCTTAAAATCGGACCAGTTTTTTGCTTTAGCAGCATTAAATTTGGCCTCATATTTTCCAGCCACGCTCTCTGCCCAAAACCACCAGGATCTCCGATGGCTGGACAAATCTAAAAGAAAACAGTAAAATAAATACGACTTCAAGAAATTGCATCAGGCAGAAAATTTAAACTTGGGAATCTTACCGTTATCTGAAAGCATTTTATAATTTCTTTTGGGGCAACCAGGTTGCAGTGTTCTGCCACCATTTGGCCAAAAGTCAGCGGTACCTGTACTCACAGGGGCGCCGTATATCCAAGCATCTGTGTGTATCACGTCTACAAAGTCCGCATCGTTTTTATTGAGATGATTTGCGAATATTCCCATATAAAATAAAGGAAAAGCTGGATCCAGGCCTGATATTCTTTAAATAAAACAATAACAAATATCTGTTAGCAAATGAATACTTATTTAGTTTTCAATAACGCTCAGCTGTAATTATTTTTTAAGAAATTAAGGTTTTGGTATAGCACCTAATTTAGCTTCGAGAAGAACTATCCAAATACACAACACAAACGCGAACAAATTGGTGACAGGATTTAAAGTATTTTTACCATGATACAACTGATAAGGTAGTCTCATTAGCTAATCCGTTAATCATCTGACTACATTAAACTGTCCAGAGAAAACAGAGATGAAAGGCAGCCTCATTTTGAGCTGTGTGGGTGTGTTGTGATACCACCTTGCATAATGAATTCGGGGCGACGATCCCTTTCAAGAGCTGAAATCAAAAGTTACAGTCGTAACATACAAACCTTCTAATCTTCTTTGTTTTGTTGCTTCTAGCATAAATTTCTCTTCCAATAATTCCAGCCATCTGACTGCCAAGTGAATGTCCAACAATATGAAATTTTGCTATGTCCAACCCATTGTCGAATTGAGTAAGCAATTCTTTGGCGAGAACTGGACCCAGCTAAAACGACCAAAAACGTATTCAAATATTAAAATTTTGTGCAGCAATCTTTAAGGCATATTTTTATTTTAATGACTTCACAACAAAGAAAAAATTAATCAGACGCTCATTTTTATCCAAAATACGCGCCAAATATACGAAAACAGAAACGTCAATTTTTATAGCTTGACGTTAAAACACTACGCAAAAAATGGAAAAAATATGAATATTGGCACATTGGCAGCCTTATTATGAATTCCTAGTGAATACCACTCGTATTCGGAACTCCCCGCCACGAATGCTATTGCAAAATACTACTACGAGTTCCGACGGAATCAAAGTTAGTGCTGCCAGCTACGTGAGTCAAGTTCGAATTAGTGCAACCAAGTTTTTAAATAAAATGCTGATGTTTTTGCTTACACTGCGAGCCATATCAAAAAATATGCCGCAGAATGTTTGCAGAAAACTAAAGAAATAGATTTCAGAAATAGACATCAGTTTCTTCTGTTAGTTTTTATAAAATTTTATAAGTTTTTGTCTTAATTTGAAAACAAACGCCAGAACTGATGGCAATAATGCATTTGGAGCGGATTTTTTTTCAACACACAACACAAACAATTAACATGTATTATTCGTTGTTTAATCTCAATCATTATCAAAGTATGGCTTCGCGATCGATTTGAAAATCATTTTTATTTACATCAACAAGACTCTTACGTTTATTCTTATTTTCAATTAATTTTCGTCTCCTTCCAACACACAAAAAACTTCGTATTGAAAATTCAAGAGAAAAAACCCTGCAAATTTTAAAATACAAATAATAAAATAATTAAATAAATATTGAAATAAGGCAAAAATATGAGTGAAGTAAACACTTCGGCAAATAAAAATTTAGGAATAGTTTGTAGACACGTGTTTTCCATGTACAAAAACATGGGCGTATTAATACCGTTGCTCGGCCGGTGCCATGTTCAAGTTGATAGCTTGATAGAAGACATCGAGTAAAGTGATATAAGATCACAACACTAGCCAATATAAATACACTTTCCATTGTTAATTTTTCAAAACTGTTAGTTTCAATTTGGGACTTTTTGCCTCAAAAATCTGTGGTAGAGCCCCCAGTGCAATTTGTGTGCGAAAACGTACATAGTTATTTTAAGAACAAACTTAATGTATTGAAACACCTTTTTAGCGTGTCCCCGCAGATGTCTAGTATGTAATAATTTTCATATATGTAAATAATATTTTACTATTTGCTATTAAGGCCAGAGTAAATTTTCAAGAAACCAACAAATTTAGAGCTGTTTTCTGTCATTATGCCGCATGGTTTTCGTTGGTGCCAACCAACTGTTCAGTAGACTGGAAAACACTTATGAAAATACAATGTTCAAACATTCTGCTTCATATTCTATTATTCTATTGTGTAAACAGTTATTGAGAACTCCAAAAACGTTTACAAAATTATAAAACTCGCATAGTCGCTTGTCAATCCTACTTAATTGCTTGCGCGAACTGAATTGTCACGATAACCACATGTCTTTAGGACACTACTTACTTGTTTTGCGTTAACGACAGCATCGAAAGCATAATTTCCATCAGCTAAATCACCCCAGTCCAAAACAATTATGTTGTGGTCTTTTCTCTGCAGGTATGCATCCACAATGACGTGTACACTTTCAACATCGCGGTTCTCCCAATATCCATGCAAGTAAAAGACTGTGTTGAGGGACTTGTCGAATTTCAAATCCCCAATAAGAGCAGAAAACTCGTCTATTTTGTAGATAGCACAATCCGCATAAGTCGGCCTAAAAAATAGAAATACATACATATGTACATATATTTTTGTAAACATAAACATACATTTTTGGAAAGCGTTTTCACTGCTGTCTATTATTTTGAACAGACATGTAAGTTTAACGATCGGGTTAATGAACGGATTTTTTTCTTATATTTTTGTCACTACGCAGAGCAATTTTAAAATAACTAACCCTCTCTTTTACTTAACGTTAAGTAAAATATTTTTTTCAATCGATTTTCATTCATAGTTTAATATGTAAAGCAATTGTAAAATTGTTTCGCACTCATCAGAGTGAAACGGAACCCTATTACCGAGACTACTGCGTCCATCCGTCCGTCCGTCCGTCACAGCGTCCATTCTACGAAACGGTAAGAGCTAAAGAGCTGAACTTTAAATTTTCACAGGATGTTGTTGTACCTTGCCGCTACGACAACAAATACTAAAAACCACAACAAATCGAAAACTACCAGGTGTCCCCATACAACGAAAAGTAACAATTAGCTATAACTCTCGAACCGTTATAGATGGAGAGCTGAAATTCGCACAGTGTATGTATTTATAGATGTTATATGTTATGTTATGTTACGAGGGCCGCCGGTCCTGAGACCGACTCACTTGGGCCCTAGAAAAGGTCCCGTTGTGTTACCCGAAAAATTCTGTAGGGAGATCTCCCTACACAAGCCCCACCGGTTCCACCCTGAACCAGCCCAATGAACGGATGAAGGATTCCACCCTGTCCAATCCGCATTCCGACACTTCCGGTAATCCATCTAGTATCGGTCTGCCCAAGCAATTTGCTCTCTTGTTAGAGAGGGCCGGACATCGGCAGAGAAAGTGTTCGACACTCTCCTCCTCTTCCTCATCTCTGCAACCTCTGCAGAAATCATTGTATGGAAGATTCAGTCTTCTCGCATGTGCTCCCATGTGACAATGTCCTGTTAGAACAGCCACAAGGGTATGGAGCCTATGCCTCGGAAAGTCCGGCAAGGCCATAGTCCTCCTATGTTCATACCTGGGCCATGTAAGACCCGATATTCGACAGGTGATCTCGTTCGACCACCTATCCTGCGCTATTAAGAGGAATACCTACGAATTCGTCTATATCCTCCTGATGAAGGCGGGTACCGGATCTTGCCAGTTCATCCGCTATCTCATTTCCGGACACACCATTGTGTCCAGGTACCCAGCGAAGCTCCAGGTCAGAATGTCTCGCTATCTCGTTTAGAGATACCCGGCATTCCTGAACCAACCGAGATGTTGAGTAAACACCCGCAAACGTGTTAATGGCGGCCTTACTGTCGGTACATATAACAATATGCTCCCCGTATATCCTATAGTACCTCATCCAGTTTACCGCCCTTCTTATCGCCGCAATTTCGGCCTGAAAGACGCTACACTCATTCCGTAGCCTAAAACTAATCCTCCTTTGAAATCGGGGGATGAAGATACCGCCCCTAACCCCAGTGCTCGACTTAGAACCATCCGTAAAGACCAGGAATACATCCTCTGATTGATCTAATCCGACACTATCTAAGGACGCATTCGACAGATCTACGCTGAAATCCTTATCGACCATTGGGGCCGGTGAGCAGTAGTCTATTCGATCTGGAAAGTCAGCCAACCTTCCTATTATCGATGCATGCCCTGAGACAGCATCCCTCCACATGCCACCTGCCTTTAACCGTGTTGCCGAATTCATAGCAGTTTCCTTGACCATGAGATCGGCTGGTATCCAGTGTAGCATCGTAAAGAGCGCCTTAGATGGTGTGGAGCCGGGTGCTCCAGTTACCATCAAGGCCGATGTACGCAAAATCCTTTCGAAGATCTTGCAATAGGTGGACTTTTCCAGCGCCTTCCACCATACAAGCGACCCATATACCAGTATGGGCTGCACAACCGTGCCGAAGAGCCAATAGAAGTTTCTGGGGTTTATTCCCCAGTTCTTACCAATGACCCTTCGACATAGATATAAGGCAACAGCTGCCTTGCTGGCCCTTTCCCTAACATTCTGTTGCCACGTTAGCTGGGAATCAAGATGTGCCAAGTGCCAAGATATTTCGCAATCTCCGTAAGTCCGAGTTCAATTCCATTTAAATTTGGTGGTCTGAACAACGGAGGCTTGTATTTACGAGTAAAGCTTTAGCACACATGTAGGTTGTTGTCTTAGAACTTGCGAGATCAATTTGTCCGTTGATGGCGCACAAGTCATTAGTACAAGATGGTTAGAAAGTTCTGGAAGTCGACAACTACATATATATAAACAGTGGCGCGATGTGTGCGTTTAGACAGTCTTGTTTTAACTGTGTTATCGTCAACGATAAGCACTGAGTCTGAATTTCTACAGTGGTAGCGTAACTGTGTAAAAAGTGTTTTAGTAGAGTGTGTTAACATAGTTCAATAATTAATAAAGAGTGAACTGAATTGAAAGTACTGCAAATAAAATGGAGAGCGTGTTTTTATTACCGTTTTTGCAATCCGCGTATCCCCAAAAAACATTTTTATTAAAGGCTAAAAACGTAACAGTATAAACCCAATGCAACGAAACATGGGTTTTTAAGAAATTTCACCTTTAAGCAAGCTAAGCCCATGTTTTATTCCATAAAGTGAATCTGGTGATAGAAGACTATTAGGAGCATAAAAAATGTTTTCCGATATCAGTCTGTATCGATATGAAAAGCAAAGTTTTCATGAAAGGAGTTAAATCTTACATATAATCGAATCAAAACAAATACGAGTTTTCAATTCACATTGGTCTATGTATGCATAGTGCGAACAGACTTTTGCAGAAGTATGATCTGTAAACGAATTAATCATGCGTTCCCACCCGGCGAAGGTGCATATGAACAACAGAGAATAAACACTCTTACTTGTATATTATCTTATCTTATCTTACTTACCCATAATAGTGGATCAGCTTACAGCATGTTAAGTCAGCTTTTGCATTTTTTAGACCTAAGAATAGCCCTGAAATGAAAAATATAAACATTGACTATATATAAAATTACATATAAAAAAGTTTTTTACTTAAACTTTTGAAACCTATTTCTTCAAAATAATTCTTAAGACAAAAATTGAATTTTGAATAAATTATAGTCGCACACATGATACAATTAACAAGGTAGCCTCGTCAGCTAAACCGTTAATCATCTGACTACTTTAGGTTGTCAGAGATGAAAGGCAGCCAAAACGAGATAACAAATCCGCGTAAGCTCAGTGCATCTCTCTTCCGTAAATGTAGAAGTGGCGTCTTTTTGACAGTTTGCATTAGTTGTACAAAAACAAAATGCATGTTATTTTTATTGAAGTTGTTCTTATTGTAGCGAAAAGGCTACCTTGTTAGTTGTATCATGGTCGCGCAGATTGGAGAGGATTCCAGTTCATGAGGCTGATTCTGTCATTTGGGATTCTCTAATTCCCTATCGAATAAAATGTATTAAAATTTTCTATCAGTCCAGCTTAAGTTATCACGTTAAGCGTATGGTTGCCGTCTAAACCATCCATTTTATATGGACAAAGTATGTATGATGTCATTCGATAGTGAGTGTAAAGTGGAAATGTAAGTTCATATTTGTTACATAATAAATAATAATTTAAATCATATTTTATTATTTGCTACTAAAGCCAGAGTAAGTGTTCATGTTTCAACCAAAACAGCTTAGAGCTGTTTTCTGTCTTTAAGTTTTCGGCATGTTTAGATGAGGCGGACATTTCATTGCTGCCCAACAAATCGTCAGTAGACTTGAGAGCACTTATGAAAATATTGCTACAAATTTTAGCTAATGCTGTATTAAGGGTTAATCCGATACAAGTAACTGATTATTAGTGCCGCATGCGACATCTGTTGACACCACACTAATGTACCCCATATAAGTTAAATAACGGCCGATATTGCTATACAAATCAAATCGATCGATTGGTCTCAAAGCTTCCCGAAAATCTGTCTTTCACATCCCAAGCTTTAACACAAAAATGAAGATTCTTGTCTTAGAACTTTATAAATTAATTTGTGTATTGACTCTTGTAGTTCCCACAACTCGCAAATCGTTAGTACGGGCATTGGGCATTGTAGATGGCTTCTCAGAACTTTAGAAATTTCTGGAAGCTAAATTGGAGTGTGAATATTGGCACTCATTCGAGTTTAGCATCAGTGTTGTCTTAAACTGTGCTGCAATCAACAAACAGCGTTTAAATACATACATCTGGTTTTTACACCCCTGGTGCAACAGTGCTAAAAGCGTTCGAAACAAACAGGCAGTAAAAAAGTCTTGTTAAAAAGTACATATGTACTTATGTATAAGAAAAAAAATTGAGAGTCTTTCTGGATTTATTTACATATGTATGTATATATTTTTTTTGCCCAAACGTAAAGTTGCCAGCTACACTGGCAACTTGCATGGATATTAGTGCATATTTATGTACGCGCGCATATATAAAAAATTAAAAAAGAAATTCTGAAATTATATTTATTTGAAGTACAGTATTTTTCGGTTAATTGACCCTACGGTTAATTGGTTTCCACGCTTAATTGAACCACATGATCGGGCAAAAAAAATATTGCATACGAACACCATGTGAATTTCCTCGGATAATTGAACCCGGTTAATTGATTTTCCCGCTTAATTCGTTCAAAATTCATGTCATCAAAAATAAATTTCCTCTTACTTTTACCCGGTTATGTTATGTTAGGTTTTCGGGCCGCCAGTACAACAGACCAGCTCACTTGGGTCCCAACAGGTCCCGTTGTGATACCCTGAGGGCAGCAGGTAACTCCTACTCCCCCTCCCTTGGTTCAACTTTGAACCATCCAGATAACCGGATGAAAGATTCCACCCTAAACAAGTCACATTCCGATATGTCCGCCAAACTGTTCAATATCGGTCTGCCTATGTATATCGCTCTGAGATTGGATAGAGCAGAACAATTACAGAGGAAGTGCTCAACACTCTCCTCCTCTTCTTCGTCTTTGCAGCTTCTACAAAAATCATTATACGGAAGATTTAGTCTTCTCGCATGTGCGCCTATATGACAATGTCCGGTTAGAACTGCCACTAAGGCGCTTAACCTTTGTCGGGGAAAATCCCACAGAGCTAAGGTTTTGTTTTGATCGTAAACGGGCCATGTGAGCCCCGATATTCGACAGCCGGTCACATTTGACCATCTGTCTTGAGCGATTCCTAGCAGCTGTTGTTTTATCAACTTTTTGCAGCTACTAAGTGGAACACCGACAGACTCGTCAATGTCCTCCTGTGGTAGTCGGGCCCCAGATCTAGCCAGTTCATCCGCGACTACATTTCCAGACACTCCACTGTGTCCTGGTACCCAGAGAAGCTCCAGGCTTGAAGGTTAATTGCATTGAAAAATAATCTGGCATTTTTGCACATACATATTTGACATCATTTGTGAAAAACACTGGGTGGCATCTCTACTATACACATACATATATGTACATTTTTTGCTGTTACTTGCATTTTTTTTTTCGTTTAAGGTAAAAAACAATTATTCTGAAAAACTTAAAGTGCACATATGCGATTTCTTTTAATTCATTAGTACATAGTTCATATTATGCGTGATTTCTGTAATTGAACAAACTGTTCAATTAAATAGGGTTCTTGTAATAGAACGAATTGTTCAATTAAACGGGTATCGGTTAATTGGTTCCCCGGTTAATTGAACAAAAAATTGTGCAAATTTTGATGTGCAATTAACCGAAAAATACTGTATAAACAAATAGTGTTTCTTAAAGCAAATTTAATATTTTAGATCAGAAAGACTTTCTTTCCTATTTTCTTGAATACCAAACATCATGTGTGTACATGGGCATGTGTCTCGTATACCAAACATAGTGTGTGTGCATGTGTGCGTGCACAGCAAATGCCGAAATGAAACAAGAATGTATCATCCCGCTAGTTCTGGTAACTAGTTTTTAACTAGGAGTTTCATTAGTTACTTAGTAACCAGAACTAGTTACCACCAGCTATAAATGCTGTTTACTTTAACATGGTGATGTCATTGGAGGGGGACAATTGGATACTCTCTGCATTACCAATATCTAGTTCAGTAACTAACTACTTAACTATTCAAAAAGTACTAGTTATTTGACACCATTTCTGGGGATAAGTAATCGGCTAAATTGATAGCTACAAATTACTAGTTCAATAGGTAATTGGTCCAAATTATCTAGTATAGTAATTAGGTAATTTTAGCGCATTTTTTAAAATAAACACAAAATTTTTATTTAAACGAATTGAAAAGGCAATTAAATATTACATATTAGTTTTATGAAGTAAGTGCATTTGAAGTAAAAATATTAATTAATTTTGGTGTTATGTGCTATTATCAACTGTTGGTTTTGAAACACATTTATATAAAAACTGGCGTTTTTTTTCTGTCTTTGCACTGCCTTGCAAATTTTCTCTTCTGGTGATCCAACAATATTGTCGTTTTGAAGTGACACAGCTTCTAAGATTAATAAGATGAAATTAAATTGTTAAGTTTTTAAATTAAGTAAAAACCATAACTATAAACAATTACCTATGAGGACACCATTTATATTTTCTAATTTCTTCAAACTATGTATACCATGGACACCATTAACATTAAATTGCAATGAAACCTTGTCATCAATAACATACATACTTAAAACATTTTACTTTTAAATCACTTTAACAAATTAACTTTAACCGAACCGCACGCACGTCTTTTTAATATAAATCCGTAAAAAATACTAAATAAAGAAAGAAGAATGACAAAAATGTACAATATTTGAAGCGAGGATAACGGAACCTTCTTGTTAATTGTACAAAAAAAAAAAAACATGCGATTGATCTATCTAGTTGTAAATCCAATAGTAATGTATGATGTAGAAAAACAGGAGAAAAAATGTAAACTACTAGTAACTTAATAAAAATTGTGTTTCTGTATATATTGGCCAATTCCTTGTTCTACGTGTTTTGTTCCAATTCTGGTTTAGCTTATAAGGCCTAATATCTTTCATAATTAAAAGTAATTAAGTAACTTAATTAGCTATAAGTAATGCATGAAAAGTATATTTAATACTTATTGTACTACATACATATGTATATAGCCTGAGATTAAGTATACTATAGTGTAATTGATAAAACCTTTCAATTTTCCAATTTCCATTCTAAAAGTTTCTGACAAAATAGCAATTGATATTTGTAGCTAGATTTGTAACTACATATATAAAAAAGACAATTGACTACTTGCAAAACTAGCGGGATGTGAACGGTATGTTTCACAATCACGTTTCAGGCAGCTGCACGGCGCAAAACAAGTCTCGTGTGAATGAGCCATAAGTTAAAAAGTTGAATACCTACTCGATTTGTTTTTTACTGCTTTCATAATGACGGATTCCTTGTTGTTTGAAATCTATGTATGTACATAAATTAAGTATTTAAGATGTGGGCAGACTGGCTTGCGGATAAAACGTTCAAAGCTAAAAATAAAAATAAAAGATATTAAGGAGTTTATATGTGCAAACATAGCGGGAAAACAACAACAAATTAATATTTACATAACGGGTTAACGATTTCGCGGGTTCAAAAGTAAGTGGGTTCAAAAGTAAACGTGTAAAGCACATATAAAATATTTTTTTTTTTCATGATATGTATTTCTTCTTTTCATTATAAAGTCTGAACGTTGACATTATGTGTGAAACACTACATCATTTAAATGACCACCACGCGAAGTGTTGCAAGCATTGATTCTTTTGAGGTAATTTTCGACCACTTTCTGGCACATATTGGGCCATAACTTGACGAATGTTGGTTTTTAAGTGCTTTATATCTGCATAAACACGGTCTTTCGTGTGGCCCCACAAAAAAAAAAGTCTAATGGTAACAAATCGCATGATCTTGGCGGCCAGTTGATATCGCCACGACAAGAAATTGCGAAACCAGGAAATGTCTCTTGCAATAAAGCCATATTCGCTCGAGTTGTCTGGCATGTGGCACCGTCTTGTTGAAACCACAAATTCTCCAAGTCGTATTCTGCAATAGCAGGCAAAAAAAAATTCGGTTATCATATGACCATAACGCTTTAACGAGTTGACGGTAACAGTCGTTCCCTCGTCGCTTCCGACCAAAGAGCGCACCACACAGTGACTTTGTCTGGATGTAATGGCCTCTGTTCAATTACTTGAGGATTCTCAGAATCCCAAATACGATAATTTTGTTTATTAACACACCCACCAAGTGAGAAATGTGCTTCATCGCTGAAGAAAGTTTTAGTCGAAAAATCGCCGTCCACCGCCTGTTGTTCAAGCACCCATTCCACGTATCTACGACGTTGTGCATGATCAGCTGACTTCAGTTGTTGTGTGAGCTGGACTTTATATGAATGTAGGTGTAGATCTAAATGCAAAATACGCCATAATGTGCCGTCCTAATTCCTGAGAACGACAAGGAATCGACACACTCGGTTATTCGGCAACACTTTCACTCACATCAGCGATATTTTAAGCGGAACGAGCGAAACGATGATGAACAGGCCTTAAAATATTTGTAACCGCTCCAGTCTCTTCAAATTTCTTTACAATTTTGTCAATTGCTTGCGTAGTTGGACGATTATGTAAACGATAATCTCCTCTTAGAGCATAATATGTGGTTGTGGCAGAATCACCAGTTTTGTGGAATGTTTTGATAATTTTTATGCGTTGTGTGACAGTTAAGCGATCCATTTTCGTCAATGTCAGACTTTCAACTGAGAAGAAAAAAATTGGTTTAACAACTTAGTTTGACAGATGTCGAATTCCAGTCCTATGCTTTTGAAACCGCTAAATGGATAACCTTTTATTCGAATATACACAAATGGGAAGATGACTCTATAATATGTATTTGTTTCGAACCAATTTTTTTAGCCGTGCAAAATTATTTTTATATGTTGATTGATATCAATTTGTTTCTTTTTCCAAAAGAGGACGTCGAGCAACATGTAAAAGAAATGTTTGCCGTATAAATCAGTGCAATCAATTCTAGCTTCCAAAATGAATGGCCTCCGACTACAGGAAGGCCTGGTGCGAGCTATTCCAGAAGCAGCGAGCAGAAAGAAAGTGCTCACTTCTAATGGCAATTGTGCGCCTTTGAGCATTTGTAAGTTTCAATTTGAAACGATAGCCAATAAAAATGCAGAAGTGGAGTGCAGAAGGGAAATGCATTGAATTGATGTTGGCACCAAAAGGCGCTGCTGCACAAGTCTTGAAAACTGTGCCCATCACATCTAGAGGCAGTTATGAGGACGTTGTAGCGGTTTTGCAGCGCAAGTATGGTGGTGAGCACAAGAGGGAAATCCAGAGAATGGAGCTAAGGGGCAGAGTACAGAAAGCCAATGAGACTCTGCAGGATGGAAAGCGAGCGCTTAGTTCATCTCAGCTATCCTGGATAAAGCACTTCATTTGTAGACTGCTTTAAAATGTAAGCATTTGTGTGTGGTATCCGAGATCCGGAAATCAAGTTTGCGGTATGTGCTTCACCAAAGTAAACATTTGTAGAAACAATGGCTTTTGCTCTCGCCCAGGAGACAGCAAAGACTGGATGTTATTAGTGATGACAGGGATAGCTTTGTGAGCGGGCTATCGGCTTTCAAGAGGAAAATTATTGACTTAGTGAAGCGCTAATAGAGAGACACAGCAAATGGGTGGCCAGGTACTATAAAAGTGCACAAACCCAGATTTTAAGAGAATTTGCTGGCCACAAAGCAATGAAAACAGATTTCCTTCACGACCGGAAGTGAGCAATAAAACTGCAACAGAAAGAGTTTCCGTTCAATCTGAACAGAGTGGCTTTGAAGAATTTTTAATTTCTATATCGGTAAAGCAGCGCGAATATCGCAATCTGACACATCAACGGTAAAAAGCGCGTATTGACTATAGACACAGGAGCGTCACTGTCAGTGATCAGACCGCATTTAGTGACAGGAAATATTGAGCCGGTATATAACGCGAGGCTGCGTACAGCTACTGGCCAAACTGCTACAGTTTATGGCAAAGTAGAGAAAAATATGTACATATATGGCTGGTGTCACCGTCAAGCAGATTTCATGATGGCACATGGCATGAATCTGCACATGCGACAACATATGATGACTTTGAGCAACGTCTCAATACCGTTGCATGTTGTCTACGGGAAGACAATACAGGTGCGAAAATTAGTGGTTGAAAAACACCGTTCATAATAGGGACAGAGGCATGGCCGAAAAAAAATTGCGACGATACCCGGAGGCGGGCGAAACCACCGGAAATAAACAGAAAACTGTTGGCGGCAACAGCGTTATTGAACAAAGGAAGTAAATTAAAAACGCCCAGAAAGCACGCTTTTGCTGGTGATAGCAAAAGGAGGAGGCAGGAAAATACAGCCACTGCAAATAGTGCACCACAACACAAAAAGTCCAAAAGCGATACGCCGAAGCCGAAGACGACTCCAGAGTTTATCACTACAACCACCTCGACCTGCACAAGTCTTGAATTGGTAGAGAGTCCTACTAAGAGTCCCCGAGGTCGCAGGTTCGATTCCTGTGTGTTTTTGCAGACAAGCCAAAAGCTTTGCAGTTTCGTGTTAAAAAAAAAAACAAACAAAAAACAGAAGCCTCATGGGGAGCGACAAGACTAGAGACTATGCATTTTGTAGGCAAGCCGCTTAGACGACTCACAAGGTCTGGAAGAGACAATTCGGTGCCTTTTCGGGGCGAACATGCTTAAGCGGGCGGCAGTGTTACAAATTTTAGCTAGTGGTGCGTCAATGGGTTAATTCAATACAAGTGATTAAGTAGTACCGCTATGAGCGACATCTGTCAACGAGGAGGAAAACACCACCATGCAATTTAAATAAATACGGCCGGCTATCGATTGTTCTAAAAGGATATCGAAAGGTGATGCCACATTTTAAGCTTTAGCACAAAAGTTGTTGTCTTAGAACTTTCGAGGTTAATTTGCCTATTAGTAAGGGCATTAGACATCGAAGATGGTTCTCCTTTTAGAAAGTTCTGGAAGCTGGCAACTATACATAAATAGTGGCACGCTTTTTGCTATTGAGTCAGTCTGGTTTCAGCTGTGTTACCGTCAACAATAAGCAGTGAATCTGAAGTTTTAGAGCTGTGGTCTAACCATGTGAAAAGTATTTTAGCAGAGTGCCTTAACGTAGTTGAATAATTAATAAAGAGTGAACTGAATTAGAAGTGCTGTAAAGGAAATAGCTGAGTGTATTTTATTTCCATTTGCAATTAAAGCATCGGCAAAACCCGTTTTTATTAAAGGGTAAAAACGTAACAATATGTGACAACCTATGTACATGGCACAACGCATAGAACGCGGAGAGTATATCGACTTTTGTAAGCGTCGTGAGGAGAGATATTTCTGATAGCTAATTTTGTGTCATGGAATAGCTTTTAAATATTTTGTAACAAATAACATTTTTAACAAATAAATAAATAAAAATTGAAAAATATTGTGCCAATGTTTACTAACGAAATCACGAATAAAATAATTTGTAATACATTTTTTACTACACTTTTTTCTCATTCTATTTGTACATTGTTTTACACTGCATTTAGACGGGAAAGTACTTTCATTAAATTTTTGTATACGTATTATGAATAAAAATTTCAATGAAATCTGTGACTTTCATCAAAATTTCTTGCTCAATTTCAAAGGAACGTGAAAGTTCATTTCAGAAATGTCGTCAAAGCGAAGAGTTGCAAGTATTATTATTTCAAAATAGAGTTGCCAAGACTACTACAAACATAAATTTATGGGGCAACTTTCGAAAATAATTTTTTTTGCTAAACTTTTATTAATTAATTTAATAATTATCACTATAAATATACTTCATTTGTGTTCTCTATTCATATTTGCTGTAAAAACGTTTTAAATATTTTCTAATGTACAAAATAATTTAAAATTCACAATTATTATTCTACTGCCATCCTGAAAATTTGTATGTGTCGTGGAGTGTGTCGTGGCAATCGTGTTTACCACCTTGTCGCTTTACTTTCAGTAAATGTCAAAAAATTACTTTTAGGAAAATTTTGCTGAAAGCTGAGTTGAAACTTAGAAAATTGTGAGTGTGCTAGTAAAAAAGTGTGAGTATATTGCAACGTTCAGGCAGTTACTTTCCCGTCTAATGTGTGTACGCTTTTAACTTTTCAAGCCACATATTTTATGGCATTATATCAGCGGTACTCAGCGTTTGGTGCGTTTTTGGTTGCGACTATTTGCATTTGCGATTATATTGCAACTGATATTGAGCACCCTTTTTAACAACTTTGCAAATTCTATTGCACTCCAAATAACAGCTGATAAATTAATACACAATTTTTAATTTTTCACGTTTTATTTTTTTGGTAATTGCTGTTGGCTCCATCTCTACAATTTTTTGTTTGCTTTGTTTTAAAATGTCAGCTGTTCGAGTGTCAGTGTTGCAAACGCAATACTCATGCGAAAAAAGCAACACGTAATTAGCGGTGCGTAAATGCAAAAATATTGCGAGTGCAACCTTGTATATTTTGTTGTTGGGTTGCAAAGAAAAAGCAACGATTTCTTGCATTCGCACTTACGCAAGACATTTGCACCAAATAATGAACTGCGCTATTGTTTTATAAATTTTTGTGAGCTTTACGCTAGCCTATAATACAAAACTTTAAATGTTATTCTAAATTGTATTATATATTTTATTAAAATTACCTACAATTCATGTCTATAGTATTACTTAATCAAATCTTTAAAAATTTTGTTATTGTACCTGATTTATTGTATTTACGTGTTCTCAGTTCCATACTGCAATATAAGACTTAGTCTTGTGTATGGGACATGGAAAAGAAATAAAAAATGACGGGTAAGCGACAAAGTAATGTATGTATATGCTGCTGCTTTGTGAATGTTCAAAAAATAAAAATACAATTTCTGACTACTACGTGTGCTGTCATCGCCGCATAACAATGAATAAATACTCTTTGTTAAAGAGGGTAACAAACAGGCGTAATTTCCTTTGTGCATTTGTGCTGTGAAGTGGATATGAAAGGATTACAGGTAGTTTACAATACATATATCAAAGCTTAACTGAGCGACAGTCAAACAAAGTTTTATATTCATCTCAAAAAATCCCTTTAACCCAACAAAATTGCTCAATTAAACTCCAATTATATTACACTGCAAATACACGTTACTTAGAAAAGCAAGAATAATAAACAGCATACTGATTTACAGGCGCTAATATGAGTTTGTATTTTTTTTTTTCAGTAACTTTAAATTACTAACGTGTCCTAGAGACGCGCAACAAACTCTTCAAACAGTTTGATTGTGTTCATACGTGACCGGCTCTGCTTGATACAAAATCGAAAGTTTTTGATTAACAAAAAACCCTCACTTGGGTTTGAAATTCCGTGGTGGATAGATACATAAATGCGCGGATGAAAAAACAGCAGCAAAATGAGTCAATTTTGCTTGTGTTTCTTAATACATACATGTAGATATGTATATGTGCATACATATGTATGAAGTTTGTTTGTAGCCTGCAGGAAATGTCACTGCATGATACAACTAACAAGGTAGCCTTTTCGCTACAATAACAACTTCAATAAAAATAACATGCATTTTGTTTTTGTGCAACTTATGCAAACTGTCAAAAAGACGCCACTTCTACATTTACAGAAGAGAGATGCACTGAGCTTACGCGGATTTGCCAGAGATGCCTTTCATCTCTGCAATCTCTTGACAACCTAAAGTAGTCAGATGATTAACGGTTTAGCTGACGAGGCTACCTTGTTAATTGTATCATGATTGAGTCAGTTTTACTACTGACAATGCCTGAAAATACTATTTACCATGATACAACCAATAAGGTAACCTTTTTCCCAACAATAAGAACAATTTCAATAAAAATAACATACATTTTGTTTTTGTACAACTTCTGAAAACTGCCGAAAAGACGCCGCTTCTACATTTATAGAAGAGAAATGAACAGAGCTTGCGCTGATTTGCTATCTCGTTTAGGATGTCTTTCATCTTTGCATTCTCTTGTCAATCTAAAGTAGTCAGATGATTAACGTTTTATCTGATGAGGCTACCTTATTAGTTGTATCATGCTATTTACTATAAAAATTTATAATGTGGGTGCTATGGCTGCTAATAACAAAAATGTAGATTCATCGTTTCATGGACAATTCATTATAATATTAGACAAAAGAGGTGACCTCCTGTTGCTCTGTAGATGCCCCTTTTTCTGTTTACTACAGGGAAAGTTTGTAGCAGTATTTCAGGATGTTTCCTTGGCACTTGTATAGAGAATATTGTATGCGTTTCTTATTTTATTTGCATAGGTATATTTCTTATGTCTTAATTTAGTTATATAATTGTTTCTTCCATACTACTGTCAAGTACCTATAAATAAACAACCTTGAAATAGAAATTAAGTATTTTTGTAGCAAACCATGTTTTATAAATTAAGAAAAATGTGTAACGAATTGGGTTTTTTGTAAAAACATGAGAATGAATAAACAAACTTCAAAGAAATAAAGACGTCTTTTTATTAATATCGCCTACAATTCTCAGAAGTGGGACTCTTTTAAAAGTATACACAAACATATAAAAATACATTCAGGATACAAAGTCAATCCAGATCTCTCTTTTCTTTTTCTCTGGCTTTGAAGCAAAATCAAAAATTATTGATTTTTTTCATAACGAAAAAAAGTCATTCCGTATGCGATTGTTGAAGTGATGGAAAGAAAAGTGTGCGGAAGGAAAACAAAGTCAGCTAAGCTTTGCAAAAGTTTGTATGTATTCTTAGAAATTTATAAAGCGGATTGTCGGCAGGCACACACAAATTCAAATATTTACTGCCTGTTCCTCAATTTGGATTCCTCTATGTCGACAGCTTGCGTTCGCATAGGCTTACGTCATGATTTTTTTTTCATTTTTTATTACAGACATACCAGATCGGAAAATTAAAGTTTTGGTTCATGTTTTATTGCAGTATTGAAAAAACCTACTAAATTGTTCTTGTGTAAATACAACCCTTCTTGAAACTGGTCAGCTGTATCTGACAAGCCAAAGCAAATACATACATAAATAAGTACAAAATAAAAAAGCAAACATCTTGAATCCACACTTTCAATAGTTTTTGAGGTGTTTTAAAATTTTAAAGTATTTTTTTGCATAGACATTTAAGAAGTACTTTGACGCACTGAGTACTGGTATTCCTCTGCCCAACTCATGATTTTCTTCCATCCAGCGAACAGATGAACTGTTTAGGAAAACTACACACATACATATGATAGTTGTTTAATAGATTTTTCTAATTAAAATGAAAAGATGTGGGTTTTTTAGTTTTATTTCCTTGTTTTTTAACAAATAAATATAAACTTTTTTCTATAAAAACACCCACTCGATAGCAAAATAGCAAGTGCTTGATTTTGACATTTGTGTTCGCAGTACTGACGACATGATCGATATAGAGGAATCGGATTTTGTATGAAAACACTTACATCTTTTCGACTTGTCGATCGAGTCATCGTTCGAATAAAAGAACGTCATAGAGGAACCCAAAATAATTTTTTTTTCGCTTAGAAAGCGAACAAATGAAAAACAAGGCGAATCAAGTATACAAGGCGAATCAAGTATAGGTGGTCGCAATTTAATTCGCTTCAACATTTTCTCTCGAGACGTCACAAGTTTTGTTGTCGTTTTCTATCGGCTTTGACAACTCAGAAGATAAAATCGTGGAAAAATGTAGAAGCAAATTGGGATGGGGGCACCTGTAATGGATCCGCCTTGGGCGGTTGCAAGCAAAAATCTAATATATTTTGTTAGTGTAAAATCTTCTGGTTACATCAAATTCTGAATTCGCCTTGATAGCTCTGCTTATTCACTCTCACAGCAGAGAAGATGGCTTGTAAACAATTTTTGACATAACAACACAGTTTTCGCTGTTCTATCAGTTTTTTCAACAATAAACGCATTGTTTTTTTTTTTTGTAAATCTTATAAGCAAATCTTTGACATTCATTATTCCAGCCTATAAACAATAGTCCCTTATTTTTATGCGATTATCTCAAGGCGAATCAAGTATAGGTGGTCGCAATTCAATTCGCTTCAACATTTTCTCTCGAGACGTCAGAAGTTTTGTTGTCGTTTTCTATCGGCTTTGACAACTCAGAAGATAAAATCGTGGAAAAATGCTGAAGCGAATTGGTATGCGGGCACCTGTAATGGATTCGCCTTGGATTATCTGGTTTAAGTAACCTTGGCTAATAGTGCCAAAACGACGATGGCATGAGAAACATGATATGAAGCAACATGAAAATTACAACAACAACAACAAAAATTGACCACAAATGTCTCGTACAGAGAGCCGAGTACTTACTACACTCTCTACGGCATCGTTTCGGCGTCTACAAGCTTCGTCTGTCTGCCATTCAATGTGCCAAATGTAAAATTCCACCTATTAACACAGACGACACCAACACAATCAAACTGTTTCAAGAGTTAGTTGGGCGTCTCTAGGCCAATTAATATTAGAGAAACTAGGTATCTAATTGCAACTTCCGTTGATTTTTTTTATTAAGTTATCACATAATCCAACATTTTAAATACTTATTTGTCTTGATAATTATTCCTAGATCACAAACGGCAGTTTTAGTTGGGTAATAATCTTTTGCACTTATTTTGTTACGACTATGTTTGCAATTTCTGTATGAAAATAAAAGTTTAACGAAGCTTTTGTTTTCAAACAATTTGGCATTTTTTTTTTTCGTTTTATGCTAAAAAAAAAAAAAACAAAAATATACAAAACTCATTAAATATACTGCAAACCCCTTAAAAATGTAAATAGCTTCATATAAACACATGTTTGCTTTATTTATTTACCACATCTATTTGAAATTCTTGTGCAACAGTAGTGTGTACACCACAAATCGATACAGAGAATAAAGAGAAATACCAAACATAAAAAAACGAGTTATAGATCGAAATAAATTCCTCGAGTACTGACAGTTATGCCCCCCCTTCTTACTCCCTCTCAGAATTCTTCTAAAAGCTTAAAAATTGCCCAATTAAAACTTGCCGTGTGTGATCCAGCTCTTACTATTGCCTATTTTATTATAGTTTTCCAAATCATAATAGTTAAATTAAGTTATTAATTTGTTTTTTTTTTTTTTTTGCTGGTTTATTGAGATTAGCGGGGTATCGATACGCGGTTTTCCCAATACCGATACTAAGGAACTATATTTGCACACATACTTACATACTTATGTAGGTATTTATTCATGACGCGCATGTATTGAATTTTAGTTCGAGTTAAAATTAGCAAAAAAAACCGAATAGGTATATTTTTTTTTCAATTTGCAACATTTGCAGTTTGTAATGGAAACCAAAACCAATTGCAGCAATGGAAAAATACCAAAAAAATTAAAGTAATTTCAAAACAGAAAATTTAGTGAAAATTATCTATTCTTAAACTTTGCACATTAATCTAGACTTAAGTCAAATTAATTGACCCGTAGGAGCCAAACACGTTTGCAATGAATAATGTTAAATGTTTTTTTTTTATTATTAAAACAGTGATGCCCGTCACTTATTGGCCAACATTCATATTCCCTTATGTTTACATACTTATGTGCATACCTACACACAAACGTTTAAAAATATTTATGAACGTATGTGTGTATGTACAGCGCCGTTTTTTATTTATCATTAAACACGATCAATAAATAGATAGATAACATTCTTAACAATATAATCTTTTTTTAATTCATAATTTTAATAACACATATTGGTATGTTTATATACATACATACATATGTCTATATTTATACAAACACTCTGCACAATCGTGTATAGTACGTTTCAATGCACAATTTAATATTGATAAGGCATTTAAGTAATAAACACTAATAGACACTCTTCACTTTAAAGTTTATTGCTCATCGTAAACAAAACAACTAAATAATGATCGTTCATGCGTCTGAATGTAAAGCTGAGAACAAGTTGACCATACGATCGAAACAAGTCGGAAACTGGAAAACATCTGACGTCTGGCAAAAGCATTGTGTTGTTAATATGATATGTACAGTAAATGTAGCATTTACATTTTTAATAGATTGGATGAAAATGTTTGCGATTAATCAAAAATTTAAGCCCTGCAGAACATAAAATCAACAAAGTTTATTTTGTATGGTAGCTAAGAAAGCTGTTATAATATGTAATTTGTTTTTTCTAAGAACTTCAATTCAGAGATGCAATTGCCATTTTCAACATCGAATAAACTGTTGAACAAAAAATACATATGTATGTATAAAATCTATCATGTTCTCGCTATCATAACAACTTTTCATACTAGTTGATAAAAATTTTATTAAATTTGTAAGAGTCGCTATATGTAAAACGTAATCGGACTACTTAAGACTCAATATTTTGCTTTTATTCGAATTTGAGTGTAATGTATTATAAATATGTATAGACATGAATATGTAAGATTTTAGAAACTGCACAGGAAAATTAAAAGGCATAATTTTTATTATTATTATTAATTTTATTAAGTAGTATTTGCTACATTCTTTATAAATACAAACAGTTATTTATATCATGTTATGAGTTCTGCTCTAAATTAGCATCTGGAATTTTGAAAGATTCCAGGGGCCGGATTCTGGCATTCGTGATCGAATATACTCGATAATAAAAAAAATTAAATGAGCAACAAACACACAGCATTCTATAACGAAATCGTTCAATAGCGAGTGCCAGAATTTGGCCCCAGATACGTTATTTCTATACTTAATGAAGAATGTAAATATGTACATACACACATATAGTATGTTGTGTGACGTGCTGGGAGCTCCACACTGGTCGGTTTAATTGGCCATAGGCTTGCGGGCTTTAGTGACTAGTAGGGCTCTCAAGGTCATCTTTTGAGATTCCATTTGCTGTAATGAGGCAAAACGACTAGACTTTTTCAATTTGTTGGTGTTCTACTATGAAATTGTTTGAGTTCCCTGTAGTTATTTTCATGGTCTTGGTCATCGACCAATTCTTAGACAGCAATTCGCTGCTTCGGTGTTCACATCTGTCAATTTTGACTCGATGACAGTTTGCTTGATAACTGACATAAGTATGTATATCAAGGCCTTTGAGACGATCATTTAAACGCCAGATTATATCTCTTGCACTTGATGTTAAGTGGCCTAGAGGCGCCCAGCATACACAGTTTCACACAGTTTGAGTGTGTCCATGTGGTCGTGCTTGTTCGGCTACATGTACACGCGATCGGCTCTGTTTGAAGCAATACCAAAAGATTTGATATTTTTGTTGAAGCCATTTTATCTGCACGTCTCCACTTTTGTTTGAGGAAAATAAACACCTCACTTGGTTTAAAATTTCACGGTGGATAGACAAATACATAAATGTACCTATGTATGAAAAAAACAGAAGCAATATGCGTAATTTTTGCTTTATAGGAATCGAACATGCGACCTCGGGTACTCATAGTAGGAGACCCTACTAATTATCCATAGAGGCTCTCAATAATTGCAGAAATTCGCAAAGCAATTCCAACACTCAAAAATTTAAAATAAATACTTTTTGAAATCGTTAAACATTTGCAAAAGATTTAAGGGGTGCAAACGTTCGAAAAACGTTAAACACTTGCAAATAAATCACAAGCGCAGATTTTCTAAAAAAAATTGCAAATTATAGATAACTCCAAATAGTTTTTGAAAACGTACAATTGCTGTGAAAAATTATATTGCTCCAAATGCGCAAAAACTTATCGAATAGTTGTACTCTTTGAAAGCGTTTTAGGTTTTAAGTCAAAATCTGTATTTGCAATTTGCAAGAAAATATGCCGCTACAGTCTGTAATACACAAGACCACCTGTTACAAGGGGGCTTTGGATAGGTAAATGTTCTAGTTTTTTCTAGCAAAAAATAGACTAATATGTCAAAAGCAACCGCCATCTTTGTTTAACTGTTTAGTTCAGTTTATATATTATTATTATTATTTCATTAAAGAGGAACTTTGCAAGCAAAACTAAGTTGTTTCATCAAAAAATTTTATATACTGAATATCACCCTCTTATATGGTGTTATACTTTTAATAAGCACAATTCTTACCAAATAAATTTAAATATTGTTGTTGTATTCAATAGAAATATGCGAAAGAAAACTTAGTTCACATACAGGGCAGTAAAAACCGAAGACAAAAATATTTTCATACAGATTTCATCGTGTGTCTCCATAAAATTTCGTCAGGTGTAGACGCAGTCGTCTTAGTTGAGAAGTCGCTGCATCTGGCAACGTTGATACTGGCTGGTATGTTGTCAAAATCAAGGCATATTGATACCGGGTAGCCTTACAAGCCCAGCTGACTACTGCTTTTAGCTTGTATAACTATCAAAACACACATACGCGAACAAACGGATGACAGTAATACAATTTTTCTACCAACAAAATACATGAAGTGTTTGTTGTTGTTGCGTTTGTTGTACTTATGCGATTACCTGGTACATATCAAATAACACATTTCGAAACGTTTATATATAATTTTTTCTCTATCGATTTTGATGTTTAGCGACATAAGTACTGTGGTAAAAAAAAGAGTATTAGTTGTTCTGTGCAGACATCTCGTAGAAAAATAGATATTTTCTGTGTAGAGTTACACATTTTGAGTAGAGCTGTGAACGTTGTGAAACATTGCGAACTTGAAAAATACAAGTAATTGAAAATGTATTTTAATTTTACTCAATAAATCGCTGTCTGAAATTTAATTGACTTTAAGATTTGAAAAGGAATAGTTATTTATTCATTATTTATACAGTGAAGTTGCGTGGCACATTTTTAATAATTATTCATGTTACAATTTACTTTCTAGCTGCCATTATGAAGTCGCTTTCTGCTGATGAAATTCGCCAATGCTATCTTGACTTTTTTAAGGAAAAGGGGCATATTTATGTTCATTCGTCTAGTACTATTCCACTAGACGATCCCACATTACTTTTTGCCAATGCCGGTATGAATCAGTTCAAGCCTATATTTTTAGGAACTGCCGACCCAAATAGTGACATGTCTAAATGGCAACGTGTTGCCAATACACAAAAATGCATTCGTGCCGGTGGCAAACACAATGATTTAGATGACGTAGGTAAAGATGTTTACCACCACACATTTTTTGAAATGTTAGGAAATTGGTCTTTTGGAGACTACTTTAAAAAAGAGATATGTGCGTGGGCATGGGAGTTTTTAACTGAACGCCTAAGACTTCCTAAGGATCGCCTTTATGTTACTTATTTTGGTGGTGATGAAGTCAGTGGACTAGAGCCTGACTTGGATTGTAAGCAGCTGTGGTTGGATTTGGGTCTGAAGCCAGAGCATATACTTCCAGGAAGCATGAAGGACAACTTTTGGGAAATGGGCGAAACTGGACCCTGCGGACCATGCTCTGAATTGCATTTTGATCGCATTGGAGGAAGGAGCGTTCCTGAGCTAGTAAATATGGACGATCCGGATGTGCTAGAAATTTGGAATTTGGTGTTTATACAATATAACCGGGAGAACGATGGCAGTTTGAAATCCTTGCCTAAGAAACATATAGATTGCGGTATGGGTTTTGAGCGGCTTGTTTCAGTTATACAAGATAAACGCTCCAATTACGACACAGACATTTTCATGCCATTGTTTGAAGCAATACAGGCAGGAACTAACTCGGTGCCTTATACGGGAAAAGTAGGTGAGGAAGATGTTGGTGGTATTGATATGGCTTACCGTGTCTTGGCTGATCATGCCAGAACAATAACAATTGCATTGGCTGATGGAGGAACTCCCGACAATACGGGACGGGGCTATGTGTTGCGCAGAATTTTGCGACGTGCAGTAAGGTAAGCAAAATGATTTCTGCAAGTAAACCCATAAGGTGTGTTAATTCCTATTCGCTAAATCGTTGCCTGGATATAGAATAAATTAAACAGAAGAAAGGCCCTTTAGCACAAATAGTAATTAATACACAAGAAAAACTTTTTTTATTTTCACATTTTGTTTTTGGCCATTTAGATACTCTCTCACATAACGTTTCTGGTAACTGCAACAATTACAAAATAAATTCAGTCAAGTCAAGAGGCTGGCTCGCACACTTAGGGTTCCGTACGTATGTGTAATGTACGTATAGAAAGAATGGCATATGTGAATACATATACATATTGTATAAATTTCATCTCTCTGTCTCTTACAGCTTGAAAGTTACGTTTAATTGTTGCTTTACGTTGTATGGGGACACCTAGTAGTTTTCGACTTGTTGTTGTTTTACATTGTAAAGGGACACATGGTAATTTTAGAGTTGTTGTTTTTAGCATTTTTTGTTTTGGAGCATATGTGAATACATATGTATATCATGCAAATTTCATCCCTCTGTCTCTCACGGTTCGGGAGTAACGGCTAATTGATACTTTGCGTTGTACAGGTGTCCACCTGGTAGTTTTCAACTTGTTGTTGTTTTTAGCGTTTGTTGTTGTAGAGCATCTGTAGATACATACCCCCTAATTCATAAAAACTATAACAGGCTTGTAAGACTGTTATTTGACATATTTGTATGGAAAATATGTCAAATAAGAGCTTTATAAACCTGTTATAATTTGTATGAATTAGACGGATACACTGTGCGAATTTCAGTTCTCTATCTTTTACGGTTCCAGAGTTATAGCTAATTGTTACTTTCCGTTTCACTCTGATGAGTACGGAACCCTAAAAAGAAGTTAAATGAATTAATTTATATTATTCAAACTTCTATATAATTATTTTCTTCTAATATAATTGCATATGTTATACTACACTTACTGGCCTTAAGATAATTTTATATTATTGTTGTGATGGCTAATAATTAAACTAGACAAAGAAACCATAGGGGGTTCCCATATAAAAGTGTTTTTTAACGTTTCCTTCCAGAGTCCTAACCAACTCTAGGGTGCTTCTGGAGAAGTCAAATCTATGACTTTTCACTTTCTGACATTTTTCCGAACACCCCCACCATGTACCTCCGCTCCGTAAGGGTACAAAATATTTTTTCTTATTTTGTGCATTACTGAGAGAAATTCATGATTGCTCTCTCATTATCGAACTTTGCTCAAAAAGTACGGGATCAAACTAAATAGTTGTGTTTTTTTACGTGATGTTTTGTAGCAAATTGTTACTGGATGTTGTTTTCTTACTTTTTCCAGCACGAAACAGAGAGAAAGAGAGCCTTAAACTTGGCAGTTAAATGACTGAGAACTTGCAAGTTCGTGTTGGACAAATTTTACAGTTTTTTGAAACATATCTTTTTAATGGTTTCTTGTTGCCATATAAAAAACAAACAAAAAGTTTAACCACTTGCCCAAACTAGCACGAAAGAAAAGTGCGCGCTTTTTCGTGAAAGAATAACAAGAATATTTCTCTCCCAAAAGCTCTCTCACTTGAAGGAATTTTGAGTATGGGAGCAGTTTTTATGCAAATTGGGATGCCACGGACTCCCAATGTTGAGTCCGGAACATCCACTATTAAATTAATCAAATGTTTGTTTACATATTTCTTAAAGTAAAAGTGATTTAGGTAATACTAATTAATTCTTTTTCTAGGTATGCTACAGAGAAACTCAACGCCAAGCCTGGATTTTTTGCCACTCTTGTGTACACTGTAGTTGAACTGTTAGGTGATGCTTTCCCCGAGGTGCGAAAAGATCCCCAACATATTGTAGACATTATAAATGAAGAAGAGCAGCAATTTTTAAAGACATTGACAAGAGGACGCAACTTGCTGAATCGAACCATTGCTAAACTAGGAAATAGTAATATTATTCCCGGAGATATAGCGTGGCGTTTGTACGATACTTATGGGTTTCCTGTTGATTTAACACAGTTGATGGCGGAAGAGAAAGGCCTTCAGATCGATATGGATGGTTATGAGAAAGCTAAACAAACTTCTTATATTTTGTCGCAGGGAAAGAGTGCCAATAAATTGGACGAAATAAACCTTGATGTGCACGCTATTTCCGAACTCAAGGAAAAACAAATTCCCATAACGAACGATTCCTTTAAATATAAATACGAAAGCATTTCTGACGATCGAGAATCTGAATATAAATTTGAGCCGTGTTCAGGAAAAATTGTGGCCATACGCTACGAAAACACATTTGTCAATTCTATTGTTTCAGGGCAAAAAGCTGGAATTGTCTTAGATAAAACAAATTTTTATGCAGAAAGTGGTGGTCAGATTTTTGATCAAGGCGTTTTCGTTAAAGTCGACGATGAGGCAAACGAGTTTCTAGTCGATTGTGTGTTCAACAGAGGCGGCTATATTCTGCACGTTGGAGTTGTCGAAGGAAATCTTTCTGTGGGCGATGAAGTAAATTTACAGATCGATACAGCACGTCGCTCATTGACAATGAAAAACCATTCCGCCACACATGCTCTTAATCACTGCCTGTTGCAGGTTTTAGGAAAAGACACCGATCAAAAGGGATCACTTGTAGTTCCAGAGAAACTACGTTTCGATTTCAATTGCAAGACTTCAATGACAATTGAGCAAGTAGCTAAAACTGAACAACTTGTTAAAGATATGGTTTACAAAAACGTTCCCATCTATGCAAAGGAATCGAAGCTCAGTGTTGCCAAGAGCATAAAAGGGCTCCGCTCTGTTTTCGATGAAGTCTATCCAGACCCTGTTCGTGTTATATCATTTGGTGTGCCTGTCGAAAAGCTAGAGGAAAATCCAGACTCTGAACTCGGAGAAAACACATCTGTTGAGTTTTGCGGCGGTACTCACCTGAAACGATCGGGTCACATTGTTGACATTGTAATAAGCAGCGAAGAAGCAATAGCTAAAGGCATACGACGCATAGTTGCTTTAACCGGGCCTGAAGCTTTGAAGGCAATAAAAAAGGCAGAACTTTTTGAGAAAGAAATATTAAAACTAAGCGAGGCAGTTCGCAGTGGTTCCGGAAATTCAAAATGCTATGTTAAGCAAATCGTTGATCTGAGTGAAGAGATCGCTCGTGCTAACATTTCTCACGTAAAGAAGGATGAAATGAGAAATTGCCTTAAAAACCTGAAAAAGATGTTAGATGACAAGGAACGTGCCGCCAAAAATGCTGTTTCCCAAACTGTTGTTGAAAAAGCAAAAGAACTGTGCACTGCTAATCCAAACAAGCTTTTAATAGTCGAGCAACTTGACGCTTATAACAACACAAAAGCCCTTGATGCCGCACTTAAACAAGTTCGCCTCTTGAACCCGGACACCTCAGCCATGTTTGTTTCCGTTGACGTTGATTCAAAAAAGATATTTTGTCTTTCGTCCGTCCCAAAAAGCGCTATAGCAAAAGGTCTCAAAGCCAACGAATGGGTGCAGCATATATCGTTTGTAATAAACGGCAAAGGAGGTGGTAAACCAGAATCAGCCCAAGCTTCTGGCTCCAACTACCAAAATGTAAACGAAGTACTCAAAATGGCCGCCGATTTTGCAAACTTGAAGTTAAACGATTAAAGAAAAACGTTCAATGATGGTGCTTTTTTATAGTGGCAAACACTAAACGCATACTGTATTTACTTGGCTTTTTTTTTCTTTTCTATTATTTATTATTGGCATAAGCAAACAAACAAAAAAAAAACCCTCGAAAAGTCTTTTTTAAAAATCCTATTCAAATGCATTTTTATTCACACACTAACGGTGTTGCAGACAAAATTTAGGGTTCCGTACTCATGGAGTGAAGACGTCGCTGTCCGTCCGTCTCTCCGTTCCTCACTGCATCCATTCTCAGAAACGGTAAGAGCCGCTACAACATTGAATACTAAAAACAAAAAGTTGGAATCTAAAGGGTGTCCCCGTACAAGAAATTGTGAAAATTAACTGTAACCATAGGAGTGGAACTTGGTTAAGCCACTTGCATGGTTGTGCAGAACGCTTGCTGTATGCATCAGTCTCGTACTTGGCTGAATTTGTTCACCCTTATTGTGGTTGGTGTTTTTGAAGAATGATGCCATTATTTGCAAAAACAACGGAAACTGTCGGCTTAAACTACGCCAAACACAATAAGGGTGATTATTTGCAATTTTCATGAATGTGTTATTGCACATTCTGTTACTTTTTATAAAAAAAAAAAATTTATATTTCAGTTTCAAAATACTTTTCTATCAGACCAGAACATCCTTGGTCCACCATCTACAGAGTTTAGAAAGTTTTTTCAAATGGGGTTGAGTGGAATCTTTATTTTGTGTTTGAATTCAATCAATTCGATTGCAATAAAATGTTTGATTTAAGTGGAAATTAATTCTTAACAACAACTAAGTACATCATCGCTGGCAAGTCCAAATTATCACTCGGCTGCATTTCTAGAATGTTTCGTTCGAAGATCACGAAAGATATTTCAATCTATCTTCTTGTATTTGGTGGCAATTTTTCGTCTGAAAAGCCTTCTGATTTACCTACAGCAATCATCAGAAAAGCAATGCTTATAAAATAATTTTGTTGTACATATACATACATTTATATTAAATTACTTTTTCAGGCTTAAGTTCAACCCTTGGTTTGTCACTACTTTTAATTAATATCAATTAAGTAAAGAAAAGTAAAATTTAGTAGCTAGGTGGACAACCGGCTGTTTCTGGGTAGCAAACACCCTTCATCAGCACCCTATGAACTTTGGACGTGTCAAATTTCACAATTTTGGCACAGCCGCTTTAACCACTCGGCAACCAAAGCTCACGCAATTTTACTTTCTGTTTGTATACTTAACTAACATTAACCAAAGCAATGATATTTTTCTCTTTCGAAGGCCTTTAAGCAGACCGAACTTTTTGTATAGTAAGGATAGTAAATGCCGGAGAGCCGATTTGGAATGCTAAAAGACGAGTTTACCCCCGATTATGGTTCACAACATCTAAATGTTGTGTTGTAAGATTTACAACACAACTTACAACTCTTTTTGTGATTATGGTTCACAACATCTAGGTGTTGTGTATGTCACAGAGTTGTTTTTCATTTGTAGAGCATCTTTCCGCAAAAATACATGCCTGCACACAAAAAACTACCAAGTAAAGCCACACTTCCAGAAAGATGCACGCGTATGTTGCTTTCATTACACATACACAAGCGAAAAACAATAAATTTTGACGTTTCATTGTCAAGTTTTACAACAAAAAGACATGGAGTGTTGCATTTAATGTAACACCGCAACTACCGCGTAGAAATGCATTGGTAAAAATGAAAAGAATGAAAAACGTTTTTGCTAGAAAAGTACAAACAAAGCCATAAAAATTTATGTTAATGTTGATGTTTAATTTGGTTATGATAATGAAAGGACCAAAAAATTATAGATTGCAGTTTAAATCCATTGCAACTACAAAATACAAAATAAAACTGTTTTGTAATCGAAAAATGGGTAATAATTATGTGTATAGATGTATTTTTATTTATATTTTGTTAATAAATTTTAACAATTAATTGTTTTTTTTATATTTTTGCAAAACATTTTGTATGCACACTTACAAATTTTATAATTTTTTCGTAATTTAACTGGTAACATCAACAAGACAACACTTCAGTAGGTGTCGTAAGTTTTTGACAACATCTGATTATGTGTTGTAAGATTTTCACAACACTTGATACAATAGTTGTAAACCATAATCACTTTTCAAAAAATACATACTTAAATGAACAAATGTTGTGAACCATAATCGGGGCCTTAACTTGAGATTTTTCTGTAGAAATTAGAATCGTTCTTTTGTTAGTTTTTTTCTTAAAAAAAATGAGAGCATCCCAGCGCAGTTTTGTAACTTTGCCCAATGGCATGATGTTTATTTTTCTACTATAAATTGCCAAATGAATAAATTGAGGAAAAAAATGCCAAGCAGTTCTAATCATATGAACACAACAATTTAATTCTGCTTTTTGGAAAGTGTCTTTAAACTGATGTTGCATTAAGATTTAATATTTGTGTAATCATAAGAAATCGCCCTTGTCGATGGCAGTGACATCATAAAAATATGGAAATCCAAGTGGCTCGGCAAATTGGTATTACATATTAAAAAATTAAATCAGCATGTTTAAAAAGCCTTGCCAAAAGGGATCGTTTTATTTTAACCAATAAAATTCATTACAACTAAATGCAAAATTACATGGGCAAAAATAAAATCAGCAAATCCTCGTTCCGGAGAAATTCCAGCAAATACGTTTTTATTTTGAGGGTTCGCCTGCAAACGTAGGCACACTCCCAGTACAAAGCAGCTTACAGTACTTATAAATCCGGACAGAAATGAGTTGAAGGGAAAAGTGCCAACCATACAGCAGTATAGGAATTGGATAATGCCGGTAAGCAGTACATAACCAAGATAAATGTCAACCAATTTTAGTTTTCTCGGGGTCTTGCTGGCATAGTCGCTGTAAAATTTTTCCACAACTGTTTTTATTTGCACCATTTCAATTGCTCGGATTTATTGTGAAACCAGCAGTATAAATTAAAACCACAAATTGCAATTAAAACTGTTCAAGTAAACACGTCAATTAAATTTAACAATCTCACAGTTGTGAAAAATTCAAGTAATTAGTAATCATATATACGGCTAGCCCAGGGATGGGAAACTGCTGCTACCGAATTCTGATTGTTAGTTCTAGGCAAGGCGAATCCATTACAGGTGCCCGCATACCAATTCGCTTCAGCATTTTCTCTCGAGACGTCACAAGTTTTGTTGTCGTTTTCTATCGGCTTTGACAACTCAGAAGATAAATTCGTGGAAAAATGCTGAAGCGAATTGGTATGCGGGCACCTGTAATGGATTCGCCTTGGTTCTAGGTCACCCACCAAATGCAATTTAATTTGGGCAAATCTCTTTTGAGAGATCTCTCTCTGCAGAGAATAAGTTTTTTTTTTTTTGGCAATTTTTGTGTTTCCTTTAGCTTTTATTTTCATACAATTTACGCCCCTGTGGTAGTAAACTGTCAATATTACTCTTTTTTATGCCTATTACACTCTTTATAATACCTTTCTTAATACACCCTTTTCGTTAGTTTTTAACAAATTAGTGATACTTTTTGTCCTTTTACTCTTTACATGAAAGAAAAAATTCCATTCAAAATAAGCATGCTGTTTATAAACGATTGATCCGACTATCATAAATTTCATAAGAATGTACCATTGACTAAAACTAAGAACTCAAAGTTTATACCCAAAATGTGCCGCCTCGGGTATAGAAAATAAAATGAATTTCGAATTGATTTCAATAATCAATTTGAACCCAAACACTTTGAATTCTGTGCTTTGAAGTATGCCGGGTTAGGGCGAATATAAACTTTTAGAAGCCTTACCCTGAGTTTACAAGTGCGTGTTATTAGCGCCGAAACCTTCGGCGGCTGGGCTGGGCAGCTTTTACCCTGCCGGCGCTGTGCTTTGATTATTATTATTATTATTTACTATTTTCACAGTGATTTTGTTAATTTAAAATTACGTTATGCTACTTAAGAAACTGTTAATATTTAGTAGAAAACACTTCAGGTTTTATAGTAATAGTTATAAGACAGTATCTCCTGGAGCTATAATTTCACCGCTTAGGCCAAAAAAGCCAAAATCTTCCAATCAAAAAGTTGTAAGTATGTAACTGCGAGCCTGCATACATAGTATACTTATGTATGTTTGTGTAATAAGAAAAATATTAAAGTCTTGCATTTATCATTTAGCTCAATTACTTTTCTGATACAAAAACGGTAAGAACAGTAGGGGGAAAAGGTGGCAATGGCTGTGTATCATTCCTACAACTTTGGTGTAATGAGCGTGCGGGACCAGACGGTGGTGATGGTGGAAATGGTGGGCATGTCATATTTGAAGCCTATACAGAAGTCAGTAATTTAAATCATCTGAATACAACCATCGAAGGGGTTGAAGGACAGCCTGGTCAAACGAAAGAATGTCATGGAAAAAATGCAAATCACACCATTATTAAAGTTCCCATTGGTACTATCATTCGAACTAGAAATGGTGTCATTGTTGGTGATTTAGCTCGTGAAAAGATGATGTTTGTAGCTGCTAGGGGTGGAGCTGGGGGGAAGGGCAATCGGTTTTTTACATCCGAGAAAGAAACAAGTCCGAAAATTGCTGAGCACGGGCCAACGGGAGAAAATATAATGTACATATTAGAAATGCGTAGCATGGCAGATATTGGTATTATAGGATTTCCCAACGCGGGCAAAAGCACATTAATAAACTCTATTACCCGCGCTCGATCAAAAGTAGCGCCCTATGCGTTTACAACCATACATCCGCAGATTGGAATGGTTCAATATGCTGATCACTCCCAACTGGCGGTAGCTGATTTACCTGGTATCATTTCTGGGTCTCACTTAAATAGAGGCTTGGGACTACAGTTTCTTAAGCACATTGAACGTTGCAAAGCTTTACTTTATCTTTTGGACGCAAGCTCAGAAAGTCCTTGGTTGCATTTGGAAACACTTTCATACGAGTTGCAAAACTTTAACGAAAAACTTATAAATTATCCCAAAATAATTGTCGCAAATAAAATTGATACAGCAGAAGGCAAGAAAAATCTAGTGGAAATGCGAAAGAGAATTGACGAACCAATAATAGGAATAAGTGCAAAAAATGGAACAAATTTAAAACAGCTTTTAGACATTCTGCGGCAAATACAACATAAATATTGGATAGAAAAATAAAAAAATCGTCCGCGCTTGGACATAATCAAAGAACGAAAAATTTCTTATTTTGTTTTAAGAAAATACCTAATACAAAATAGATTATTTATTTCATAACACTTATCTGGGGAAAACCTGTTTATTTTCTATCACCGACGGTAAGAACTGAGCAGTTGTTCGCGCACAGTGCTCTATTATCTATTCACCCCTTCCATGAATAATATATGAAATATTTCTTCCCATAAAATATTCATTCCTCAAGAAGTGAAAATTGCTATCATGTATCTCTCATGAAACAAGAAAAGAGGCTAAAGGAATGTAAAGCCATCAACAAAAGACTAGTATTTTAACATATCAAAGTACATAAAATGTTAAGAATTGTATCAGCAATACTATTGTATCGAACACCCTAGTGTTATCCAAGCCTTGTTAGTGAATTGCATCTATTAAAAATTTTAAATTATCTCAACATAAATCTACATTTTTATACATTCTGGACATTGCGAATACTTCTTTGCTATCTGCCAAAAAATCAGTAGAAATTTCACAATTTCTGTTTCTTTGCAGAAAGGCTAACAGAAGTTATGAAATCAGAGAGGCACAATCAACTTTCTGTGCGATGTTGTCAAACGTATTGGATAGTCTAGAGCAAAGTTTATCTGGGCAGTGAATGAAAGTTTATCTAGGCAGAAAATAAAGTTACAGTTCAAAAATTTGATCGAAAATTCTGAATACGTGCTTTACTGAATACGTGCGTTACTTTAATCAGGACCAAAAATAAAAGGGAAAAGTGAAAAAATTACGACGGGGGAAATTTAATTTTTGCATGAAATTTCTAACGGTGTAAAAAAACGCTGTGAGAATAGAAAAACTAATATTTTCCCAAGAAATATACCGATGAAAGTGTTGGTTATATACATTTCAAAATTATTTCATTTTCTTTCTTTTATTAAGTTGTTTTATTGCGAAGCAATCTCCAAAAGGAGAAACTTATGGCGGCCAGTCGAACATTTGTCTCTTCGGTAGGCGCCATGTAACTAGTTGAGAAAGTGGATGAAGTTTTAGAAACATTTCTGTTTGGTAGTCCTCTAAGGAGGGGTGGTGATTGGGGGGCTGTGTTCGAAATAATCTTTAAGAATAAATTATGGCCATAATTTGATTCCTCCGGCGGCGCTCTGTGGCTATTCTCGTGTGAGAGATCCTCTTACAGTTGGGATGAGCGATAGTTTGTTTCGTGAAAAAGTCGAGAGAAAAATTAATGGGAGTTGGTCAAATATTTATGACAATCTTTTTAATCTTGTATTAGTATGTATTAATATATTAAAATTTACTTTAACAACTTCTGTTTGTTAGGTTATGAAATATTCCCTTTTACATGATACATTACTTTAAGAATTGCTAAATGTGGGCTCCATCAAATATGCTGCACTGTACCTACACCGACTTGCTCGTTATATTGGACCATGCTAAAACAATTCTGGCAATTTGTAACAGTATTGCAAATAGTTTTTAAAATGAGAAGACGGCAGTTTATTCTGAAATAAGAAAATTATTTGGTCATTTATTTTGGCCTCCATGGCTTTATTGCAGGATGAACAAAATTTTTAAAGAAGTTTGTAAAAATTCTGCGTATATAAAACATTTCTCAATATTTGTTTTTTTTTCCACACTGTATATTTAATTTGGATTGAATGTGAAACTTTTATGTATGTACATTATGCCCGTCTGACAAATAAACGAATTCGTTTTGTTTTTAATAAGGTAGATATTAAGAAAATAACATAAAAGTTTGTATTCTATTTCTAAATCAATATAAAATGATACTTAAAGACCTTCATCAGAAGTCGGCAACCAAAACGCCATGTTTGTACACGCAGATGCCAGCAACATATACTTTGGATTAAATTGGACGCATTGTACAGGCCCGGGGTGATCGCCATTCAAGACGCACACTTTGTATCCCGTGTCAGCATTCCAAACGTGAACACGTCCGTCGGTACTGCCAGAGAAAATAAACTGTGAATCGGGACTAAAGCTGGCCTCAATTGGAATTCCCTTTGTGTTTGGATAGCCAGTGAAAGTCTGTAGGGGTGTTCCATGAAACGCATCAACCAAACGTATAATAGATCCGTTGGTACTAATTAGTATAGTTTTGCCATCTCTCGAAAATTTAAGGCCTGTCCAATCGCATTCTTTTTCTTGATTTAGTTTAAAAGTTACAAAGGGTCCTTTATCGAACGAACGTAGGTCATATAACTTAATACTCTCCGAGTTTACTCCAGCAGCAAATATCAGACCTTCAGGATCATATGCAGCCACTGGTCGGCCAGATAAGTGCATTAATCCTTGACAGTTTGGCGATCTTAGATCCCACAATCTTAGCGTTTTGTCTAACGAGCCTGAAAGGAATGTATCCTCCACAGGTGATATACACAACGATATTACTTTTTTGGTATGGCCAGGAAAGTAACGCAAATACTTATTGTCATGTAGACTTAAATATCTTATAGTATCGTCTACTTTAGTTGAGCTATGTATAGCCGTATTGTTCGCATGAGTGAAATGTATTAAATCGACGCCATATTTCTTAGAATTCACGGTTCGGGATTGTGTACCTTTCTCACAGTCATATATAACAATTTGATCATCCTCACTGCATGAAATTAGGTGCTCCCCATTAGGCGAAAAGTCAATGGCATTTATCTTGTCTGTATTTTCTCTAAATACTTTAGCGACTTTAAAACTACGCACAACGCTGTCAATTAATTTTATCTTCATTACTGCTTTTTTTGTGTCTCAAACTATTTTTTGCTTTTTATCACAAAACAATGTTTTTATGTAGATTAGAGCTGCGAAACAATCGATTGTAATATCATTTATACTTTTAATATCTTATCGATAATTTTTTCTTGATGGTGATCCCACAGTAGCGTCGGCAGAATAACAGTATCATGTTATGTTCCAGGCGAATTCATACAAAGTGAACTTGGTAGCATAGGTGACTATATTTTGTTTCTTGCTTGTCAGTTTTTTTCTTTGCTTACTAAAGTGGTGCCATTTTATTCAAAAAAATTTTTAGCGGTAGAAAAGGTTTGTGGCTATATTTTTTTATTTTCATAGTGTTTAAAGCAAAAATATAGCTCTTAAAGTGTTTGGCAAATATTCAGGCCGTAACAAGGCAAATCAAGTATAGGTGGTCGCAATTCAATTCGCTTCAACATTTTCTCTCGAGACGTCACAAGTTTTGTTGTCGTTTTCTATCGGCTTTGACAACTCAGAAGATAAAATCGTGGAAAAATGTTGAAGCGAATTGGTATGCGAGCACCTGTAATGGATTCGCTTTGGGCTGTAACAAAAAAAAAAATCACTTAGCACTAACAAAAGCATATGATAGTTTGTGTGTGCTGCACAAGGTGAATAAAAAAAGGTGGTTGCATGCAAGAATTCTATACATTTTGTTAGCGTAAAATCTCTTTGCTATGTCAAATTCTGAATTCGCCTTGATAGGTCTGCTCACCCATTCTCAACGCAGGGAACAAATTTTTACATAACAAGATGTAAAAAGCGTGAAACAATAAATAATCACCTGAGCTGTCCAGTTCACCTAATTTAGTCCATTTTTCGGGGACAGCCGAAATGTCGTTGCAACCGATATTTGAATACAGAGGATTGTGCTGTGTGCGAATTTAAATTATAATATTAATAAAGCTAAATGAATGCTTAAAAATATATTGTGTTTTAAATAAAATTTGTGTTATTTTCGGTTTTTTGCATTTACATTTTTTTTTTGTACATTATGAACAACACTTTGTATATTTAATGTCAGTAGAAATTCGAAAAAGAGAAATATTAAAAATAAACATCGAACTATGGCGAACTAAGTGAGATTGCTATTATGAGCGGCTCTTTTAGTTCAGTCGTATGAGTAGTTCGATGAACTACTTTCGTTCGCGAACTACACATCACTAATGAATTGTAACCGGCTTCGATCAAACCACAGATCACAAAGTAGATTCTGTGATCCAAACAATTTTCAGGCATTATCACAGACTAGTATTCTGTGACATTTAATTACATAGTTTCGTAATCATATAGAATGTACCAGTTGCTCAAGTTTAGTTTTAGGCATGCGTTCTGATAAATCTGCAGGTTGCACATGATATCTTGAGCCACAAGCAGCTTAATGCTAAAAATGAAGTCGAATTGTTAAAATCAGACGAAAGGACCACCGGTCGATTACAGCCAATAATGTCAATATATTTAATTTGCTTAACCACAAATGGTGGCTTGCCGATATTAACACGAAAAAGAGGAAATTGTGAAAATGTAAGTTGTTATTCTCTGTAATTTCGTTTACATATACAAATGAACAGTTTGTTTTCTTTAAACTTCAGCTCCCATTTTCCACCATCGCTTCTTTGAATGGACTACACATGTTCTTCAAGTCATTGGGTGTAAATTTATACACCACTTATGCTAACAATTGGACTTATTTGTGGCGCGATTTTTTCGACACCATCACAGTGATTGTTTGCTGTAATGGAATTAGTAACTTTGCTACTGAGTTATTGCCTGAAATGATCTTTGGTGCATTTTCTTTATTTATAAGTAGGGATGAAATGTCTCATCCGACTTTGCTGGAGCGGCTTAAGAAAGAATCTAAAAATTACATTCGGCTTATTGATGGTATTCTGGAGTTATGCTTAAATCAAATTTTGGGATTTTCTGCTTGTTTGCTTTCCCCAGACAATTCTCAAGTCCTACAATGTTTAAATGAAGAATTTAGTATGCAATGCGGATCCTTGTTTTGTTGTTTAGTTGTTGGACACAAAATAGCGGTGGCTACTGAAGGCTGGTGGGATTTAGATATCGTTGACCGACAATTGTTGCTTATACTACTACAATCATCAAGTTCCTTGGAAAATGATTCGGTAGTATACTTGCCGAAAAAAAGTCCTAATGTAAGTACAAATGCATGTGTATGCGTAGCTATGTATGTATGAAAGATTACTAAAACTATCTTTAGACTTGCTTTATTCGTTTTTCGAAAATATTTCCTCTTAGTCTTTAACAGTCGAACCTAAATTATGGCGTCAACGGTGTTATTGCAAATTTCAGACATGGTGCAATTAACTTTACAACAATTTGTACCATTTGTCTTTAAAAATGTTGTTCACTATAATTTTATCACAAAAAATAAAAAGAATCTCTCAATCCTGAGGATGTAAAATCGAACTCAAACCCGAAACAAAATTTTCAACAATTTAAAACTTTTGTTGTAAAATAAAAATATCCAAATTGAAAGTTTTCTTTTTTGTTTTGAAAAATCCGTTTTACAACATTTTCAAAGCAAAAATCGTTAATGTGTGGTTTTGAATAACAGTTTTTGTTGTTGTGACAATGAAGCCGGTCAAAATCAAATTGATTTTGAAAATTGGTTTTGAAAAGTTGATTTCTTAATTAAAGATTTAATTATTTCTATCGTAGGCTTTTTACTGGAGTTTTAAGGTTTCAGTTAAACTGCGCCGCAAAAAAAAAAAAACAGTGCCGCCCTATGGCGAAATTATATTTTTAATTTAAAAATGTTTAATATTAATTATAAAACATTCCCGTGTGATCACTGAATTTTAAAACCAAAGTTTAAAGTTTATTTGAGACTAAAACAAACACTCATAACAATGAAGAAAATAATAGAGTACAACGCAAACTTAAAACTATAATGTTTTGTAATAATAAATGTTATTGATTTACAGTAACAGACTTGTTGGTTTATATGAAATTCGAATCAACATTTAAGTAACAAGTGCTTGCTCCCGACACAACATTTAGATTTCGATATAAAAAATATGTGCTTAATAACTAAACTTAATGCAAAAAATAATTAAATGAAATACAAACAAAAATAATAATAACAAAATTAACCCCTGTGGGCACTTGTAATTTTTGATACATAAAATTTCGGTAATAGATTATTTACACATGCAGTTTCCTGTTCCACATAACCCAAGGGTGAGTAATAGTTGGTATTGAGCCAATTGAAACCGACTTGATCGTTTAAAATATTTTGAATTACATCGTTGTCTAAATTATGCAAAGAGTCAATAAAACGTTTCATTAAATCAAACCCATACGAAGCTAAGGGCTTAACTTTCGCTAAATTATATATATGTTCATTAGAATATTTCTTATGAACCCACTCAAAGTGCTTGTTAACACAGAGTCTAAGAATTTTCCGCTCAAAAATTTCAAATTCCTTTATAACAGCCGGCGAAATTGAAAACCATATCGAAAACGCATACATAAGCACCGGTCTTATACTCAATTTATAAATTAACAATTTTGTCTTCTCTGGTAAATATTTACTATTAAATAATTTTCCAAAGTAAATTTTGATTTGTCGAGCTTTGCTTAGAGAAATTCTTGCGTGACGGTTAAATTTAAAGAGTTTATTAAAATAAATTCCTAAATATTTAAGATTGTCGCCAAAAAAAATATCGTGACCATCAAGGGATAATTTATTTATTTATTTATTTATTTATTTATTTATTTATTTATTATTCAATACCAATACAAGAAAGCCTTCGTGGCCAATAAAATTATGTATTGTATAGATTAATGCTATGACATAAAAAACGCTCTAATTCATATTATATACAATCTTATTTTAATTGAATATTAGTTTTTGTTTTTATTTTATGATTTGATTGATTTATTAATTGATATTAATACTTTAATACAGGCTCCCCAGCCACACAAAATACCGCAGAAAAAAAATTTAAGGTTCTTACTCTCAGGTACCACAAAATATTTACATTTTCCGGAAGCGTTCCTTAAACAAATGGCTTTACTTTTTGATGCATTTATTCTTATGCCCCACAATTCATAAAAATTATTAACCGCATTCAAATATGTCGAAATGGTACGAAGTGTACTATTTGGAGAAATTCCATGTGCGTAAAGTAAAGAGTCATCAGCGTAAAGAATGCCAGTACAATCACCATATTGATGTGGAAAATCATGAATGAAAATGTTATACAAATGCGGAGCCAAAATAGAACCCTGAGCAACACCGCAGAAAACATTGCCAAATTCAGAACGCTCGTCCCCCAATTGAACGCAAAACTTTCTGTTTTTTTAAAAAACTTTGAATCAGCTTAATAATATGAGGTGTAAAACCAATATTAATCATTTTAACAATTATCCCATCCTGGTAAACATGATCAAAAGCTTTTTCGATATCGAGTGAAACCGCTATAGTACATCTTTTTTCTCTCAAATTATTCACTACATCATTCTGAAATTTTAATAAGGCATGACTAGTGGAGTGAAATTTTTTAAAACCAAACTGAAAATTTGGAATAGAATTTTAAAACCAAAAATAAACATTTTCAAAAATAAATAAAACATACCAACTGCTTGTTCCTCAATGTCGCAAGAAAATATAAGCGAACGAAATGTTTAATACATTTATATTAAATTACTTTTTCTGGCTTAAGTTCAACCCTTGGTTTGTCACTACTTTTAATTAATATCAATTAAGTAAAGAAAAGTAAAATTTAATAGCTATGTGGACAACCGGCTGTTTCTGGGTAGCAAACACCCTTCATCAGCACCCTATGAACTTTGGACGTGTCAAATTTCACAATTTTGGCACAGCCGCTTTAACCACTCGGCAACCAAAGCTCACGCAATTTTACTTTCTGTTTGTATACTTAATTAACATTAATCAAAGCAATGATATTTTTGCAGTCTTGGACGATTTTTTATCATCTCAGAAGACTTATTTTTGCTCTCTGTTTGTATGAAAGCTTTTTTCTACATGTTCTGGTTTTGCATCATTGAGATCTAGATGCTCTTTTATTGATACAATTTGAACATTTACGCCATGACCTGCGTTATTAACATTTTACTGTAAATTTTTTGATAGTTTTCTTCTATTTTTTTCCAAAACAAGTAGATTTTTAAATTGTTTTTTTTTTTTTCGGTGTATTCATGTACATATGTATATCAAAATTTACTTGTACTGACGGTTTTCTGTCTCTTTCAGCCGTCTATATGCCGCCGAATTTTCCTTGATGCTAATCAAGTCATCAGTAGACTCGAATTAAAAGAATGTTTGAAACCTAACTACTTAACTATTCCAAAATTCTCATTAACAAAATGAGAATCAGAAATGTTCAAACAAACCTTTAACATATAATATATTTATTTATTTACCACAACTACTTGCTTTTGCAACTCTACAGAAGCTCTTACAGCACAACCAATTACTAGGAAAATTTAAAAGGCTGGTAAATTGTATGAGATAAACGGCCAATTTTTGACTTGATATTTAAATGTGAAATTAGTTAGTTTTGATTTAAATTTAAGATGTATTTAAATGCTGTGCCAGTCGTTACAGTCGTAAGTAAATATGTGTTCGCATTTAATTACATCAAAAGTATGGTAGCACCTTTTCATTTCCAAATTTTATGGAAATCTTTCCATACAACAGCTGATTTTTATTGGAGGAAAAAATTATTTTTAATGAAAATAATTTATTACCGGCGATGAAAAACTTTGCTAAATAAAGCCGTTTAATCATTATGTTATTAGTATTTCATGTCATGCTACTGTTTTTCACAATATTAACAGTTTATTTTGGAGATGCTGCTTGAGGTAAAATTTCATACTACATTCTTCTGTGTGTGTGTGCTTTGTTTACTCTTTAAGCACATCAGCAACAGAAACCATATGATTAATCTACATATAAAACATAAATGAGCTTTTCATAAGTGATGAAAAAATAAATATCACGCTTAAATGAAAATTAAAGCTAAATGTCATTTGATTACTCTACACAATAAATGGAAAAAATTTTTCTGACCATGGGTGACCACTATATTTTTTGATGTGTTATGCCTATATAAGTACAAAAATCATAAAAATTTCAAATTCTATGGATTAGAAATTTCTTTTTCTAAAATATGAGATGTTCTTAAAGGTTGATTCAGACCTCTAGTCATAATTTAAAAACGGCGTGTCCGATTTATCATGTAATACGTCAAAAAATTATAAATTTTAGCTTTAAGTTTTGCTAAACTCATTTTATGGTTTTCGTTAATAATTTTAGAGTTATTAGGAAAAAAAAAAAATAAAAACGAGCCCTTATTTATTAAAATCTGTGTGTTAATGTTTATTTTATTCCCGAAAAAGCAAAAATACCCATTTTGGCAAAAAAAAAAAAAAAACCACTTGCTGTTATTGCCCAAAACTGAAGGAATTGCTCATCTCACTCAGTTGGCACAACAGGACCTTTTTAGGACCCAAGTGGGCTGGTCTTATGACCGGCCGCTCGCGTAACATAACATATGTTTGTTATAAACTACAATAACAAGTAGACTTGGAATTTTCGCACCCTTTTGCTACCTGCTGCCTGCATACTCTTGCGAAGGTATACACTTTCACCAACAAAAAAAAACCCCTCTTGCCGTTATTGCCAAACATTTTAACAATAGCTTGTCATGCTTGGCATGCAATAGGTACCTGTGCGTATTTCAATGAATAATTAAATAATTTTAGACTTCGTATTTTCACACCCTTTTGCTACCTGCTACCTAAAAATTTAAATTACTTTTCTCGACTCGAGTTGACAATTTGAATGAAACACGCTTTTGTATATTTCATTACAGGTTGCCTATCGCTTCATTACTTTATCTGTATCAGCCAGCAGTGTTCTGTGTGTAATTTGTGGCGCTGAGCCATCGTTGCGAACGTTGCATGATATTGCAGAAAACGCATTTCGTGCCGAGCTAAGTTCTCTACAAAATATGGAAAGATCAATACAGCGTTGTATTCCGGAAAGTATTGAATTGGATTCAGGCATTGTCGCAATTATTGTTGCCAACAGAATAGCACGCAAATGTGTATTTTCAACAAATGTACGTCATACAACGGCCGCCACAAGATATCTTGGAGACTTTCATATCATAGACGTGTTTCGAAAATTTTTCGACGATACAATTTCCAATGCCGATTTTTTTGCCAGCAAACTATCAACAACAACACACGTGTTTGACGTGAGCAACCAGTTTTGGTCATTAGACACTCATAAGTGCTTGTCACTGTTTGATGGGGACAACAACGTCATTTGCCTCTTGTTCATTTCGTCAATCCCAATGCACACAATGAAGTAAGTTTTTACTTAAAAAACAACATCACTTAACTTGGGGGTTACACGATCAAGTTTTGCCTTTCAAATTTTAATACATTCACACTTTTTTACTAATACACTCACAATTTGGAAAATTGATGCAACCTTGATGACAATTTTTGCTTTCCATAGAGAGCATCAAGTTACAATCAACAAAACAGCTGACAACAATTTTTTTTTCGTTCTGTCTGCAAATATTTTTTTGTTTTGTTTGAAAGTTGCAATTAAAAGTGATAAAAATTAAACAGATTCAAGCTTATTATTATTATTATTATTATTATTATTATTATTATTATTATTATTATTATTATTATTATTATTATTATTATTATTTATGCTAGGTTGGTCCAGGATGGCCCTTTGCACTGCGACCAATAATGATCTATTGTGCAACCCTTTTCCCTCACGAGTTTAATACATCAAGAAACAGTACTAGCTCCTTCAGTGGAAACCCTTGCAAGTCCTGTGAACCCAATGTATAGGCCTGCAACAGCCTGTATCTTCTGTGGCCAAGTGCCACACATTCAGTAATCAAGTTTTCCATTGACTCCTCTTCTTCTCCGCAAAATCTGCAGGTTGCCGTGCTGGATAGTCCCATTCTGTGTAGATTCAAGCTTAAAAATAGAAATAAAAATGTTTACGTGCAAAACCAACAAATTTTTTACTTTTATTTTTACATTGGTTTCCATTAAATTTATTAATTTTAATAAGAGATATTTATATATTGTGATTATATTTAAATATTAAATATTGAATATATAATATTTATTTGATCTTTTTTTAATTATTTGAAATACTATTTAGTACAGCTTCAGATCGTTTTGTATATAAAAAATTTTTATTTACAATATTATTCAATATTTCGATAACAATTTGTTATCATCTTCAGGATAATATTTGTGATATTATCCTGAAGATGATAACAAATTGTTATCGAAATATTTAATAATATTGTAAATAAAAATTTTTTATATAAAAAACGATCTGAAGCTGTACTAAATAGTATTAAAAAAAAAAAAAAAAAATATTGATTTAGAATCTGAATTAGTTTCTGGGTTTAATGTCGAATATAGAAGAGGAGGTTTTTGCTTTAATTTGTTTAGCAGAATATGCAAGAAGCTATTTTTAATTTTCTTCTTGACGGCATCTTGAAAACGAATTGTTATGAAATTGCGTGCAATCTACGTCTCAGCTATCAATTTTATTGCATTTTGACAAGCAGTATGTGAAAAAAACTTGATAGCAAAACTTGGTCGTGTAACTGCAGTGTAAGCGCCTGTCGTTCGCTAACGAAAAACAACATTATTTCAACCCTGTACATCGCACTTTACCACAATCGTTTAACTTCACTGTGTTTCTATTTCGTCTGAACTTTCGCTAACATAAACCTTGTTTGCCATTTCTAACTGAGATGGTGAATTTAATTTACTATACATATGTATATGCAAGTTTTGCTTTTTAAAACTTAAAATAATAACCGCTGTAAACTGATTCACGCGTTATGTAAGATGCTAATGCCAAAAAAACCCGTACAAGTTAATCTTTGAGTCCAGTTTAATTTACATTTAAACTAGTAAATCAGGGAATACTTAAACCACATTTAAATGAAGAAAATTTAGCGTTTAAACTTTAGGTATTAAACAGCGTAAAACATCAGCTGTTTCCACATTTTTTGCAACGTTGCCGCATTTCTGTTTCTAAAACCAACCAATAATAAATGATTCACTGATTTATTACATACTGTCAAGTTTACTGCAATTATATCACAGAAAAAAGTTTTTGCTAAACTACAGATTTAACTATAACTATTTTTTTTAGATTTTAAGAGTAGTAAAACGTGTAAATAAGACTTTTCTGTGTTCTGTGTCCTTCAAAGTTTATACATATTTGAACATTTGTCTTCTCAAGGCCGTGTTACACTATCCTACTCAATCGTACGATTCATTCACTGAAAATTACTAGCTAAATCTGCTATAATTCTGTCCTACTTTAAAAAGTCTGACCCAACTCTGATCGCATAGAAAAATATAGTTTTGAAAATTTCCAAAAGATGTACGATTCAGTTATCAATTTTAACGCTAATAAAATCCTTTGAATAATTTAACATATAAATTAGCGCTTTTTGTAGTCAGTAACACTTTATAAAGACATTCGCAGGCATTTAAAATCACCTGTTTTTAAAGGCCGGCTTTAAAGCATTTTGGTGTTTTGAACAGTGTTAGCTCTTGGCTTTTAGCTTGCGAGCGCTATGTGTACGGAACACTTAACTTAAAAAAAGACACTTCTGTAGAAAGAGCTGAACTTTCACTTAAAAGACAAAACTTTACTATTTAATGTGGCTATAAATAATCTTGTAAAATGTTTTTCTTTTCAGGTGTATTGGAAAACAAGTGTTTGACCAAATCATACAAGAAAAGAGCTTTTGTTGGTAATGGGCGTCTCCAGTTGTAAAAGCAAAGGTGGTGATCCTGAGATTATTAACTTCAGTTTAACAAACTAATTGAGGAGGTGATGACTACAGCATTTCGAATGATATGTCATTTATTATTTGACTATGATGAGCTCCCATAATGTCTAAATCGCTGTCAGTATCATTAAAGATAATAAAATCAAAATGTGGGTCAATATTCTACGCATTTTACAACACTGAAATCAATGTTTTCGACGCTTTGATTCACAACATTAAACCCTTTGAAAAATTGTATAAACTTTTAATTTTAATTACCCAGCTAATAAGCGAAATATATATATATATATATATATATATATATATATATATATATATATATATATATATATATATATATATATATATATATATATATATATATATATATATATATACATATCTTTAAATGAAACCTTTTAGCCAATAGTTACGCATTTGCACTAGGCATTTCATGTGGCGACGCTTGGTTCATTTGTTTTTAGGAAAAATTTTTAAATGAGAGACTAAAATGTATAAATTCTAAGCATATTGACAACAAAAACAAATCTTTTCAGAAATATTTACAAATTTAAAATTTTCCTCCTTTTCATAATCTAAAATGTAACCCCCCGATTATGGTTCACAACATCTAAATGTTGTGTTGCAAGATTTACAACACAACTTACAACTCTTTTTGTGATTATGGTTCACAACATCTATGTAGGTGTTGTGTATGTCACAGAGTTGTTTTTCATTTGTAGAGCATCTTTCCGCAAAAATACATGCCTGCATACAAAAAACTACCAAGTAAAGCCCCACTAATTGCTAACCACCCTAATACACTTACCCCCCGATTATGGTTCACAACATCTAAATGTTGTGTTGTAAGATTTACAACACAACTTACAACTCTTTTTGTGATTATGGTTCACAACATCTAGGTGTTGTGTATGTCACAGAGTTGTTTTTCATTTGTAGAGCATCTTTCCGCAAAAATGCATGCCTGCACACAAAAAACTACCAATTAAAGCCACACTTCCAGAAAGATGCACGCGTATGTTGCTTTCATTACACATACACAAGCGAAAAACAATAAATTTTGACGTTTCATTGTCAAGTTTTACAACAAAAAGACATGGAGTATTGGATTTCATGTAACACCGTAACTACCGCGTAGAAATGCATTAGTAAAAATGAAAAGAATGAAAAACGTTTTTGCTAGAAAAGTACAAACAAAGCCATAAAAATTTATGTTAATGTTGATGTTTAATTTGGTTATGATAATGAAAGGACCAAAAAAATATAGATTGCAGTTTAAATCCATTGCAACTACAAAATAAAACTGTTTTGTAATCGAAAAATGGGTAATAATTATGTGTATAGATGTATTTTTATTTATATTTTTTAATAATTAATTGTTGTTTTATATTTTAGCAAAACATATTTCGTATGCACACTTACAAATTTTATAATTTTTTCGTAATTTAACTGGTAACATCAACAAGACAACACTTCAGTAGGTGTCGTAAGTTTTTGACAACATCTGATTATGTGTTGTAAGATTTTGACAACACTTGCCACAATAGTTGTAAACCATAATCACTTTTCAAAAAATACATACATAAATGAACAAATGTTGTGAACCATAATCGGGGCCTAAATTACGGAGTGTATTAGGGGGCTCAATGAAATGGGAAGGCCAGAATCTGTGAATATATTCACGGATAGCCAAATGGCCATCAGGGCGATCTCAGCTGAGCGGATTAAATCACGAACAGTTTGGGATTGCAAAAATGCTATTAACAGTTACTCGTCTCATGGTGAACTGCGCATCATATGGGTGCCAGGGCATGCGGGAATAACTGGAAATGAAAGGGCAAACTCACTTGCTTCAAGAGCAAGAGAGTTAAGTAACATAAGCCTGGTATGCGCGAAACCTTTCGATGCAGTTAAATCTGAGCTAAAGAACTGGGCTCATAGAGCTCATTTAACTCTCTGGAATAACGAAACTGTGGGAAGCAATACAAAAATCCTATGGGGGGATCCAGATGAGGAAAAGACAGGGGGACTGCTAAGACTTAGCAAGCCCGAATTAAGTAGACTAATGGGAGTCATGACAGGCCACTCTCAACTACTGGCACATCTTAACCGCATGGGAATAGCGGGAGGAGATGAATGCAGAGCATGTGGGGAGGAGAGCGAGACACTAGAGCACTATTTATGCCAGTGCCCCGCCTTCTCACAAATACGATCCCGTCATCTTGGGAGAGACGCCTTACCAGACATAACCCAATTACGGGGCATATGCTGGAGGAAATTAAGGAACTTTGTGAATGACACGGAATTCCTATAGACCTATGGGTCAAACTGTATCACGGTAAATCCACGGAGCGCACAACAAGCCTATACTGGCTTAGGTGTATGTCGCAAGACATGGGCAAGCAAACCGCTCCAATCAACCTAACCTAACCTAAGCCCCACTTCCAAAAAGATGCACGCGAATGTTGCTTTCATTACACATACACAAGCGAAAAACAATAAATTTTGACGTTTCATTGTCAAGATTTACAACAAAAAGGCATGGAGTGTTGCATTTCATGTAACACCGCAACTACCGCGTAGAAATGCATTGGTAAAAATGAAAAGAATGAAAAACGTTTTTCTTAGAAAAATACAAACAAACCCATATAAATTTATGTATGTAAATGTTTATGTTTAATTTGGTTTTCATTGTTATGAAAGGACCAAAAAATTGTGCATTGCAGTTTAAATCCATTGCAACTACAAAATAAAACTCTTTTGTTATCAAAAAATGGGTAATAATTATGTGTACAGATGCATTTTTATTTATATTTTGTTAATAAATTTTAATAAATAAATGTGTTTTTTATATTTTTGCAAAACATATTTCATATGCACACTTACAAATTTTATAATTTTTTTCGCAATTTAACTTGTAACATCAACAAGACAACACTCAATTAGGTGTTGTAAGATTTTGACAACATCTTATTATGTGTTGTAAGTTTTTGACAACACTTGATACAATAGTTGTAAACCATAATCACTTTTCAAAAAATACATATGTACATAAATGAACAAATGTTGTTAAGTTGCCGTTAGACAATTATTAACTACTGCCGGTTTAACTAACACATACTATTTAACTAGCGCTTACCGTTTTGGATTTCATGATGTTTCAATTAGTTAACAGTAAAAAATGGTACAACGTATGACAGCTTTATACGTTTTTGTTTACGCAAAAAATAGTGCTGCGAAGGAATACATGTAAAATAAATTATTAAATTTTAAGGCAAAAATAAAATTATGATGTTTGACGTTTTTGTCGTATGCATACAAACTGTGTGAAGAGGTTGTTGCGCGTGTCCTTGGACACTTTTTTAAAGTCAGGTGCTTTTTAGTTGTATGTATTTTAGGTAGATAAGGCAGGATTTACATTTTCCTAATTTTTTCCGGTTTCCTTTCACGCTCATTTGTAGTTTTACTATTTATTACATTTGATTTGTATTCATTCGATGAGGTGATTATCGGGACGCACATGTGAGAAATAAATAGGTAAACTGTTTGTGTGTGAATTTTTTAGAAACAACAATCATAAAGCCATGTCCTTATAACCTATTTACATAAAGAGTCTAAAGGCGTTTTAAGCATTTTGAATCATAATGGGGTTCGATAACATTTAATTCGTGTAGGAATCGCTTTTGAAGCACTCAAAGCTGATCTCTGGTGAGCACATGACTGTGTATTCACTAAACAATGGTATTTGTACTTAACGTCTGCATCTAACAAAAACATTTTTTTTGAGGCATACGCCAGGCTGTCTGTTGTAGTAATTATTATACATCTCCCCATTAGTCAAGCATCCCTTTATCCAACAAGCATCGTGGACTATGCATATATGTATGTATCACTTGTTATTTGATACGACTTTGTGAATCGGTATGGATATAATGTTGTATGTTAATATAATTACACAGGGACATCCTATTATACAAAAATTATATTATATTATAAATATTAGTCAGTAAGCTTTGTATTACTTGATATTTTTATTGGATTTGACATGAAAAACTTGGTAAATAAAATAATAGCTGAGTCTGATTGTAACTATCGAACAAGCCGTTTATTCGGCTGACTATTTTTGAATTATTTTTGCCTTTGGGTTTTTTTTTTATTTTTTTTCCTACTGAGTTTGACGTATGTTGTATGTATATGTCAACATAATTTTGTCAGGTGCCGTGCCATAAATTCTATATTTTGCTTACCTTTAATAAAGAACGAAAAAATCATTTTCTATGTAAAATGAAGCAAGTGAAATACGGGCTAAATTCTCGATATTTTTTATTTAATTTTTTTTTTTAATAATTTTAAGTTATTGTAAATGAATTATGTTTCTTTCTTAAAACTAAATTGTTAAATGTTTACATTGAATCCATCCTGGACTGGTAGCTCAATACAGTTTGTAATCCGTGCCACGCTAGTCAAGTCTGTTAAGCTTCAACTACAGATTGGGGATAAACAAAAATAAAATTTTTGACATTTTTGTGTGTTTACGCTGCAAATAAAAAACATAAAACATTAGACGATTGTTATTAAACATTCAAAACAAATTGAAAATATTAAAGACAACAAGAAGTAGTGTACGTGAATTTTACGTTAATCCAAGCACCCAATTGAGATCATGATTATTTTAAGCTTTCCAAATACAACAGGCGTGTTTGTCTACGATGAAACCATTACAGTAATTTCTTCTGAATCCATTACAGGTGCCCTGCATCCCACTTCGCTTCAATATTTTTCCACGATATTTAGCTTCTGAGTTGTCACAGCTGATAGTAAACAACAACAACAACAGAGAAAATGTTGAAACGAGTTGAATTGCGACCACCTGTAGTTGGTCCGTCTTGGTACAAACCAAGGCGAATCTATTACAGGTGCCCTGCATCCCAATTCGCTTCAATATTTTTCCACGATATTTAGCTTCTGAGTTGTCACAGCTGATAGCAAACAACAACAACAACAGGTATGACAACTCGAGAGAAAATGTTGAAGCGAATTGAATTGCGACCACCTGTAGTTGGTCCGTCTTGGTACAAACGTTCTGGCAATTACTTCCTTGGCAATTTAAGCGAATTTTGTTCAAATAGTGTGACAAAAAAAAAAAAAACGACGTACTCAATAAAATAACTAGACATTAAATACACAAAATTTAACTGATAACAAAATCATAGACAACGACTTGACTCTGTAACGACGGAGATCGTCTTAGAGCACTTCCATTTGAAGTATTGAAAGGCAGACATTTTCTGAATTCTCTTCTAGTTTACACACAGGCGAAATTTATAGACGCTCAGAAATTCCACACACCCCCCACGCACAACCACAGACAACAAGCACTAAAATGACGATGGCACGAGAAAAATATGAAGCAACACACTGAAAGTCATAGTGTCTAGAAATGCCTCATGGTAGAACAAAAAATCGCTTGGGCCCATCTTAAAGTTGACAACGTTTATACAGGGTAGCCCAAAATTATAACGAAGGGGTTTTTGAATTGCTTATATTTTTTCTTCTTCTTTTTTTTAGTATTTTGTAAAGAAGACTTGGGGAATTTAAAATGGAGCAGTCAGTACTCAATTGAACAACGTGCCCGAATTGTTGAGTTTTAGTTTTCAAATCAACGATCCATTGTTTTAACTCAGCGTGCATATCGTCGTTATTTTAATGTGCGCGAGTTGGACCCTCATTGGACAATAATTCGTCTGGTTGCAAATTTTCGATAACAAGGAGCGGCTGTAAGGAACCTTTCTGGTGCTGGCAGACGACGAACGGTGCACACGGATGACAATATTGAACTGGTACAGAGGAGTGAGTATTCGGGAAGATGGAGAAAAATCAACCAGAAGACGTTCGACACAGTCCAGCCTCTCACGAGCGTCGCTGCAGACAATAGAAATGTTTCCATACAAGATTCAGCTTGTCCCAGAATTGAAACCGACTGATTACCAGCAACTGTTAAATTTCGCAATTTTTTTTTCCCCGGCAAAAAGCAGAAGAAAATCATAATTTTATTCATAATTTAATTATGAGCGCAGAAGCCCATTTCCATTAAAGTGGATTCGTTAATATGCAAAACTGCAAGATATGAATGAGCTATGGAAAATCCGAGAGTAGTTCAACAGCGAAAATTGCACCCACCTAAGTGTACGGTTTGGTGCGGTGTTTTTCATCGGAATGCTTATTTTTGAAAAGGAATATGGGGTCACCGTTTCCGTCAATGGTGTCAGATATCGGGCAATGCTGGAAAATTTTTTAAGGCCAGCCGTGGAAAACCATCCACAAGTATGGTTCCCAGAAGATGGAGCCACAGCGCACGCTGCAAGGGACACAATGGCTCTTTTACGGGACATCTTTGGAGAACGAATTATTTCGCGTATAAGTGACACCGGATTTAACCGATTTAAAGGGGAAAGCTACATTAATAAGCCAAAAACCGTCCAGCAATTAAAAAGCAATATACGCGATGACATAAACAACGTAACAGCTGAAGTTTTGCGAAAGTTTATGGGAAATGTGTTGGAAAGAGCACGAATATGCGAAGCAGAAAATTGCCACCACTTGAGAGATAGTATATTTATATACTGTATTAAAAAATAATAATAATTATGTCTTAAATAAAAAAGTTATAAGCAATACAAAACGCCTTCGTTTGGGCCACCTTGTATTGGTGGTACAAATAACAACAAACACAAAAAACAATTGAATATTGTTCAAGCAACAGAAAAACAAATGTTAGTGAAATTGACAGTTGATCAAGAAGGCAATTAATTGCTCAGGTAGCAGGATGGATATAAACGTGTGTGATTTAATTACAAGCTGAGTTCAACGTTAATTGTATTCCAACGATCATTGTTTTGAATGCGACATATTTGTACCGCTGCTAATAAGTGCTCAAATTTACTCTTCTTATCAACTTTAAAAATATCGATCACCACAATTCAACACAAAATGTACTAATCCACAAGATGTAAGAGATCTCAAACAGCAAGTTTGTTTGCTTTGAATTGTTTTAGGGCAGACATGATTTATTTTCAATTTTCGTCACATACCTGACTGGCTTGTGAGAATTTCAATTTATTGAAGGAAAAGTTCAGATAGTCAAAAATAAAGAAAGGGGAACGGAGGTTAGACTATGTTTGAGCCAGCCATCCGCTGCTCTTAACAAATGACTGGGCTGCCAGTCGTGCGGCCAACCCACTTGGGTCCCGTGGTGCTAACCGAAGAGGCGCTAGGATAACATCCCTAAACCAGCCAGATAAACTGACGAAAAACTCCAGCCTGTTTAAATCGCAATCCGACACATCCGCCAGCCCATCTCGGTGTCGGTCTGTCCAAGTAATTTACTCTTTTATTAGAGAGAGCCGAACATTGGCAAAGGAAGTGTTCGACACTCTCCTCCTCCCCCTCCTCTTCATCCCTGCAGAAGTAATTATATGGAAGATTTAGTCTTCTCGCCTGTACTCCCATGTGACAGTGTTCTGTTGGAACAGCCACTAGAGTGCGTAGCCACTCTTGTAATTATAGCGGGGTCATGAGAGCCCCGATATTCCACAGCTGATCTCATTCGATCACTTGTCCTGCGCAGTTCTTAACAGCTGTCGTTTTATTAACTGTTTGCAAGTATGGAGGGGAACACCAACGAATTCGTCCCATGTCCTCTTGTTGTGAGAGGGCACCAGATCCCGCCAGTTCATCCGCCACTACATTGTCGTATACACCGTTGTATCGAGGTACCCAGAGAAACTCCAGGTCTGAATGCCTCGCTATCTCATTAGGAGATATCTGGAATTTAGGAACCAACCTAGATATTGTGCAAAAACCTGCAAGCGCCTTTATGGCGGCCCTCCCCTCAGTACAGATTAGGACATGCTCCGCGTATAGTACCTCATCCAGTTTACCGCTTTCCTTAACGGGGCAACTTCGGCCTGAATGACGCTATACTCCTTACGAAGCCTAAAACTGATCTTCCGCCAAAGTTGAGAGACATATACATGTATGTATATTCATTTCTCTTGTGTTGGGTACAAAAAATTGCCAACGTTGGTATCACATTTCTGTGATACCAACTTCGGCCTCTTTTTTCGGTTTTTGCTTTTAACAAATTCTACTCATCCGTTAAACAAGCAAACACAACGTTTATGCTGAACACGAACAATTGAACACGAAACAAAAAACATGTATTATACTGACGTTCTACTGTGACTTCGTTTTGAGAATTTGGTGGAGCTGCGGCTAATTTAGCTGCGATCGCTGCCTCTTCAGCCTTTCCCAGAGCTGGAGGTACAATAGTTCGAAAAATATCCATCTCCGATTCTGCAGACACAATAAAAGTGAGTTAGAAATCAAATTGAATTTAAACGCGAGCACCGATTCTCATAGTCACGTCACTTGTTGTGGCGATCACAGTCGAAAACATACTCGTACAGTCGCTTAAATGGCAATATTCACAGAAACTGTAAAGTTTAGTATTCGCAAACATAAAATAAAAAAAAAAAAAACACTGTCCGCTTTATGTTTAATGGTGACAATTGTTGTGATGTGAAGTGACTATAAGAATCAGCCTCGTTAATAAAAGAATTGCTACGAGACACTGTATTAATGATTATCGATTTTATGGATATCGAGTCCTGATCGCGAAAATGGCGCGATTGGGAAAAGTTGTAATGGATCACTTTTTTACTTGTATGGAAAACTGAAATGCAAAATAGTTTGTGGATAGCTGAATCTCTTTGGGAAGAAATTGATTGTGTTCGGGCCAAGATAACAAAGCAAATAAATTACCAGCCAATTAGCTGTTTAAGCACTATTCGTGGGCGGTGGCGTGAGGTCCTGCCGTCACCACATGGATTAATTCAATGACAGGCATGTACGAGGTCTGATCAAAAATAAACCTTATTTTCAAATGTCGCATTTTTTTCTGTTATGTTGGTACACATATCTGTTATATATGTTGGCAACATCAGGAATTTGGGATTGGCAGTTTGTTTCTGACAGATAAAAAGGTTTTGGTGTGCTCTGCAATTTTTTTTACTATTTTTTACTGTATTAAGTTTAGTGTAAAAAATTAAATTAAATGCTATTTGAAATTTTGACTATGGCGTTTGGCGCCATTTGGCGTTTGACTATGAGCAGAACACAAGTTCAATTGTGGTATAACCGGTTTAAGGAAGCCTGGGAAGTTGTCAACGAGAGGATGCTCGTCCTGGTCGCCCCAGCACTTCAACAACCAATGAAAACATTGAAGCAGTGAAGAAAATGATTTTGGATAATCGTTGAATCGAGCACTATCAGAGAGGTTGCTAATAATGTTGGCAGATCGTTCGGCTCATGCCAAGCAATTTTTAGGGATGTTTTAGGCATGAAACGTGTGGCAGCGAAGATTGTTCCAAAATTGCTCAATTTTGAGCAAAAACAACGTTGCATACACATCGATCGCTCAGGAGCTGTTGAACATCGTCAACGGCGATCCAAATTTCCTCAAAAAGGTCATAACTGGTGACGAATCAAGGGTGTACTCATTGAAACCAAAGCCCCATCATCCCAATTGAAGCGTCCAAAAGAGCCAAGACGGGAAAAAGCACGTCAAGTTCGGTCAAATGTGAAGGTTTTACACACTGTGTTCTGAATTCTTGCCACAAGGTCGTGCTACGGTCAATAAGGAATACTACCGTGAAGTTATGCGCCGTTTGCGTGAAGCAATTCGTCAGCAACGCACTGAATTGTGGAGAAAACAATCATGGATTTTGCATCATCATAACGCACCAGCTCACACATCGATGCTTGTGCGTGAGTTTTTGGCCAAAAACAAAACCGTTATGATGCCTCAACCACCGTATTCACCGGACTTGGTCCCCGCTGACTTTTTCCTCTTGCCAAAACTGCGGTGTCTTCAGGAAAGCGTTTTGCTACGATTGAGTAGATAAAAGAGAAATCGAAACAGGAGCTGTTGGCGATACCAAAAAAACACGTTGCAGAAGTGTTTCGAGGTTTGGAAAAAATGCTGGCATAAGTGTATTATATCTGAGGGGGATAACTTTGAAGGGGACAAGATAGTTATTGATAAATAAATAAATACTTTTTGGAAAAATTTAAACGGTAATCTTTTGATCAGACCTCGTACATTAAGGGTTTTGACGAAGTGAAAGTAGTATTTTATGGTTGGCGGTTCGAAAATTCATTGCTTCAGTTAACAAATTCTTTATTTTATTTTTAAGGACACAGTTGTTGCCTTTTTGGTTAAATTCTTTTATGTATTTCAAAATTATAAATAACGCTGCTGTAATGTGTAAATAATAAGTTTGTTCCAGTACTCAACATTGCGAGCCCGCGGGATCCCAATTTGCACGCAAGCTGTTACCGTACTCAAAGCTCGTGCAAGTGAGAGAGAGCTTTTGAGAGAGAAATATTCTTGTTCTTCTTGCACGAAACAGCCCGCACTTTTTCTTCGTGCTAGTTTGGACAAGTAACTAAACAATCAGCTGTTACAAAAAGCAAGCAATAACCAACAAAACAGTTCAACTGAATCAACCAACACAACAACAATTTTCATATTTTTCTTAGTATTTCATATAAACGAACCTGCAAAGAACTTTAAAATCTAAATAAGGGACGAAATGTCACAGAGGGCAAAAGCCCATCGGCGTCAAGTTGGCACGCAGCCGCCGGAGTTAATAGTTAATGTCTATTATGACAAGAAAATATAAAAAAACCCAGTTACACACAGCATATCTGTTATCATAACATAAGAAAAGTAGTCATAAATTCAGAATTTTCCAGCAACCACCACTGTACTGGAACAAACTAATAATAAATAATTTGTTATTCGCCTGTTTAGAAAAAGCAATTGGTGTGGCAACTTTTTCGAGAAAAATTACAAAAGATTATGATTTTCGTGGTTACTAGGACATGCTTGACGCTTGGTACCATGCCAAATAATTGTTTATGCCCCTAATGTACGGATGTATAACTTTAAAATACCATACACACAATGCATCATCAGTATATTCGGTCTTTTGGCAAAAATGTACCGCCGATTATTTTGACGTTTCTCGCTTGCAAACTTTATAATGACATTTTCTTTTCTAAAAAAAATTATGCATTTATTTTGCACTATTTTCTCCCAAAATTCGCGTCAATGTTTTAGTGAAATTAAAGGCAAAAGCATATAAGCAAGTAAAAACAATATCAAGAAAACTAGCCCCTGCTGCAATTTTTTTTTTTTTTTTTTGGTGAACACATATTGAAAATGTTGGTTGCATTTATTGTAGAAAAGAAGACGTCATTGGTTTTGTTGTGCTTTTCAGTTCATGATACGTAACTAAAAAACATTTTATACCCGTATGGGTTTAACCAAGGTGTAATGGATTTGTTCTTACCTGCTGCTATTCCAGCTATGGCTTCGGAAGCAAAATGCTGCACATCAACGTCTGTATCTGCATTTAGTTTTTCTAATGTTTCCTTAACCTGTGAATCGATAACAGAACTGTCAAGATAAGGTGAAATCTTCTGTAGAGTTTTTGCCACGTTAAAGCGAACATTTGCGACGGGATCCGAGGCCAATAAAAGCACAGTGGGTAGCAATAATTTTGTTGTAATATCTGTTCCACAAACTTCAGCCAGCATGTTCAAGCAGAAGAGACAAGTCATTCCTGAATAAAGCAAAAATAATAATAGTAATAAGAATTGTATTCATCAGGTTTGCATTTCAAGGATTCTTTCAAAGATGAATCGTACAGAATAGCAACTTACTGTGCAAATAGTTTTTATTGCGAGACATAACTAAAATCATTGGAATTATGGCTTGCTCTGCCCACTGTGCGCCAAATTGTTCCACCAATTTTTTCATATTCAGAGTCGCAGCTTCACGTATAGCATACACGTGATCGTTGAGCCACCCCATACATAGTCCGCGTAACTTTTGATCGAAAAATTCCTGCCCCAATTGTCCCGCCAAGGCTGGCATGTACTCAATTATTGCCAAGCGAACACGCCATTTAGTATCCTCTGCAAGCTCAACAATGGCTGGTAAAAGTGACTAGAGTGGGACATAATTTAGTTAATAAGGCGAAGGATTGTCTTAAGATACATAATCTTATATTATTTTCTTTTTTTTATTAAAATATTAGTCCAGCAGTGTATTATTTTAGGTCTAAAAATAGACCTTATTAAAGTTTGCTGTCTTTCTCAGCCGTCTATATGCCGCCGACATTTCGTTGATGCTAAACAACTCATCAGTAGCAGACTCGAAAAATCTAAAAAGAATGTTTGAAGCCCAACTACTTCTTTATTCCATAATTTCCATGAACAAAATGAGAATCGGAAACGTTTGAACAATCCTTTAACACAGAAAACATTTTTTCGCCTTGCATTTCACAATTGCATCATTGTCTACGCTAAAATTCTTTAATTTCTTGAACTTAAGTACTTTATAGTTGTGTTCACTATCTAGTTACTTCTTTTTCCATGAATTACGTGTACGAGGGTTGCTAAATTATTATTAATTATGTATAAAGGAATTTAACAAATTCTATTGATCTATACTGCCCGTTCCTCGATGTCGCCAGAAAACGTAAGCCATCAATATGTAGTCGCACGATTTCGAATCAATTTGGGTTCGCATGGGCTTACGTCATGAAATGTTTGGCATTTACTTCACAGAGATACCAGATCGGTAAATTAAAGTTTTGGTTGATTTTTTATTAAAGTATCGAAAAAAAAACTACTAAATTGTTCTTGCGTAAATACAACCCTTCTTAAAAGTGGTCAGCTGTATCTGACAAGCCAAAGCAAATACATACATAAATAACTGCCTGTTCCTCAATGTCGCAAGAAAATCTAAGCGATCGAAATGTAGTCGCTCGATTTCGAGTCAATTTAGATTCCTCTATGTCGCCAGCTTGCGTTCGCATAGTCTTACGTCATGAAATTCTTGGCATTTACTTTACAGAGATGCCAGACCGGTAAATTAAAGTTTTAGTTGATTTTTTATTGCAGTATTGAAAAACACTACTAAATTGTTCTGGTGTAAATGCAACCCTTCATAAAACTGGCCAGCTGCATTTGACAAGCCAAAGCAAATACATACATAAATAACACAGAGTACCACAGAGTATTCTGTGCAGAGTACTCTGTGATAAAAAAAGCAAACATTTTGAAAGTGCGGAAATAGTTTTTGTGGTGTTTTAAAATTTAAAAGTATTTTTTGCATAGACATTTAATAAGTATTTTGACGCGATGAGCACTGGTATTCCTCTGGCAAACTCAGGATTTTCTTCCATCCAGCAAACAAGTGGACTGTTTAGGAAAACTACATGCATGCATGTAATAATTGTTTAATATATTTACTAAATAAAATACAAATTAAAAATATGTGGGGTTTGTGGTTTTATTTTCCAGTTTTTCAACAAAAAAAAACAAAAATTTTTTTCTATAAAAACTCCCACTCGATAGCAAAACAGCAAGTGCTTGATTTTGACATTTGTGTTCGCAGTGCTGACGACATGATCGATATTGAGGAATCGGATTTTGTATGAAAACACTTACGTTTTTTCGACTTGTCGATCGAGTCAGCGTTCGAATAAAAGAACTTCATAGAGGAACTCAAAACAATTTTCTTTCGCTTGGAAAGCGAACAATCGCACGGCTTCAACATTGAGGAACAGGCAGATATCATAAACAATCTTCCAATTGCTAGCTGGGTGTATTTTGTTTTGTCGTCCACTTCATTATCGTTAATTTGCTGCTTTAGCGTTATTACTTAATACCACATTAATAACCACAAATCGCTAAGTGAATTCATAAACGCTGTTTAGCGAAAATTTTGTTATTTTTTAGGGGAACATAATTAGAAAAGAACAGGTTGCACTTTTAAAGTAACACTTATTTATCGGAGAAATGCAAAAAGATACGTAAAAGGCAGAATGAATGTAGAATACTATTCGGAAGAGAAAACGGCGTACGCATTTTATAGAAGTATTAAAAAATCGTTGGTTATAAAATTCTATTTAAAACAATATTATTTTATCAAGTGAGATCATTCATTAAATCAAAAATTGTGCACTCGTATCAATTTCATTTCACTGTTCGCACTGCACTGCCGTAGAACTTTTTCTTTAATTCTTAATTAGTTTACTGTGAGAGCTAATTGATGTTTTTTCTTTAAAAATCTTTCAAACACAACAGAACTGACACAAATAAAATAAAAAAAATTCAACAAATTATTTTACCTGGGATAACTGCTGAATACCAATAACATCATTGACACAATCCAAATTTGAGATTATGTTTAAGCGGACTTCAGGGCATTCATCTTTCAATTGGATTAGGAATAGAGGAAGCAAATTCTCAACGGTGTTGTACGCTCCCAGCATTGGACTAAGACCCATAATAACGGAGGCTAAAGCTGACTTGACATGAGGATTAGGGTCGGAAACCAAATCACGAACATATGGCAAAATTGAAGTCATTATAATGTGCACTTGATTCGCCTTGTCCAAATTGCCGCAAAAATCTTTGACTTTAGTGGCAACCGCTGCACGGACTTCAGCTTCGGCATCTTTAAGCAAGTACTGAAAATAAAAAGCAGCTGTAAAACTTTTTCAAAATCCAGAAATTGATTTTGAATACTTGAAAAGCGGGCACCAAATCGACTCGTGTAATTTCGGGTCCCACTGCCTTTTGCAAGTCAACAAACTTTTCAGCAACCATATAACGAACACGCCACGAAGAATCGCTGGCACATTGTCTCAATGTAGGCAAGACCAACTTAAAAAATGAGAGGTCAAAAATTAGCAAAAAATTCCAACGTCAATACAACAATACTTACATGCTCCACGTCTTCTTGTGGCAGTAACTGTGCAATGCTAACGCAAGCTTCCACTGCTAGCAATCGAACAGAGTCCTTAAACCAAAGAAATCAGTAAAAACAAGTTTTAATAATTCAATTGTGTATATTGTGTTACCTGCTCATCTTGTGCCAACTGCACAAAGTTGGGAATAAGATCTGACTTTAAATATTCAATCTCGACTACTTTTGCAAATTCTCCCAGCTTACTAGCAGCAGCTCTACGCACCATTGGTGTCTCATCTTGGCACAGCTTTCTAAAATTTGCACGCAACTCGGCCTTAACTGCTTGTGACACTCTTGGATAGCATACCGAAAACAATCCACATGCTGAAGTGCGTGAAGTAAACCAGTCACCGGAAACTAAACGTTGTAAAGTTGGTACAACATGAATTTCGAGGTCCTGAGCAGAGTGTTCGGCCGCTACAGTACGTAACGATTCAACAGCCTTGTCACGCACAACGGTTTCCTCAACGGTGGCCAAACTTTCTAGAGGAGGTATTAAATACATGGCATATTCGGGACCACCAACTAAATCTGATGTTGAATAAATGAATAACCGAAATGAAATTAATAAGAATAAGTAAACAATTTACAAATTATTTGATTGGCTTTAAATTTTCTTTTTACGATTAAATGTATTTTCGTGATGCCAACAACCAACAATTTGCTGGCAAAATATTAAAGATTAATTTAATCATAAAAAAAACAAGATCTCAAGCCGAAATAAATAAAATCTCAGTTATTACACAATAAAATGTATATTTAATTTTATAAATTTTGTATTTACTTGTAAAATTTCCCAATTGATCAGCCAAGGCCAATAAGACCTCATCCTCGTCATAAATTGTTTCAGTTAAAAATGGAATTAACTCGGACCGGGTACGTTCTTCGCCCAGGGCCAGAGCAATGGTTGAAAGCTTTTTGATGGAATTCAATCTGAGCTGTAATATAAGATATTTAGGAAAAGTTTAGTTTATTTTTGTTCTCTAATAGTTTCGAATGATTTTTACGCTCTCCCCTTGTGAGCAGAATTACGAAAATTCGAATTGAAGAAACGCAATTTTCTCATTTGTTAATTTCGAAATTAATACATATTAGCGGTTCTCACTCTTGATAGTAAACTCGGTTGCAGATTTGGTTAAAGTAGCAGATTTGATTAAAGTACTAGGGGCTTATTCATAATAAATATTTTAGGTTTATGAAACTCTTATTTGACAAGTTTTCCATACAAATTTGTCAAATAACAGCATTATAAACCTGTCATAATTTATATGAATAAGGGTGCTAGTGTTTACATCACTGCAGCAACAAAATGTACTGAACTTTTCTTATTTACTACGCTGTGATTAAAAAATCAAACAAAAAGCTTTAGTAAACATTGTAAAAAAATTATTGGGAATCACAGATATTCTGTGCTGTGAATCGTTTTGCCGGCAAAACTTAATTTCGTGTTGAGAAAATAAAAAATATGGAAAAAACAAATAAAAATATACTGGTGAAGAGAAAACGTGACAAAATTCACAACAAAAGGTGGACAGATAAAGAAATTCAGCAAGTTTTAGAATATATGCAAGAACATGCAGACTTTGAGGTAAGAAAGTCACTCGAGCTTTGTGGTAAAAAGCGTAGTGAACGTAGCAGAGTTGTAAAATTAGTATCAAGAGTGAAAACCGCTATTATAAATTGCTCGCAATAAAGCAACAACGAGGTTTAGAATTTTATTCTCATCCGGCTTATCAAATTTTTAGGTTAGGTTAATTGGAGGGGTTTGTTTGCCCGTCTTGCGATACACTCTTAAGCCAGTAAAGGTTGTTATGCGCTCCGTGGATTTAAGCATGAACAGTTTGACTTATAGGTCTATACAAACTTCGAGTCATTCATAAAGGTCCTTAATTTCCTTTAGCATATGCCCCGTAATTGGTTTATGTCTGGTAAGATGTATCTCCCAAAGTATCTGAGAAGGCAGGGCACTGGCTTAAATAGTGCTCTAATATCTCACTCTCTTCCCCACATGCTCTACATTCATCTCCATCCGCTATTCCTATGCGCTTAAGATTTGCCAGTAGTTGAGAGTGACCTGTCATAACTCCCATTATTCTACTTAATTCGGGCTTGCTAAGTCTTAGCAGTCCCCCCGATTTTTCCTCGTCTGGATCTCCCACAGAAGTCTTGCGTTGATTCCAGAAAGTTAATATCAAATTTTTTACTTACGGTAGTATTTTTTTCTCAATTTGCACCGGCTCAGAGAAACAGAAAATTGTTGTCGAAGAGGAATGTACAAGTGATAGTTTTTCGATATTGATGTGGCCCCTGTTTGGATGTATGGCGTGGAAATTTGTGGCACTGCTAGCACTATGAACACAAAAATTATCCAGAGAATCCAGTACAAAATATTGCGAACTATTGTCAGCACGGAATGGTATATTAGAGATGAAGACATACATCGAGATCTAAATGTCAAAGCAGTGAAAGAAGTCATTCGTATCAACAGCCTTAAACATAGAACTCGTTTAACACCCCAAACATTCCAACACGGCGAACGAAACCCAGCACTCATGGTGCAGAAGACTCAAGACATATGCACCATCAGAATTAGTTAATCGTTAATAGATGGGTCAAGTTTTTATTAACATACAACGATCCTAACGCCCCTACTAAGTACATCCAATTACTTATTGTCACTTTGCTGACAGGTGTAATAAAAATGGGTTAATAAAAAAATGTGGAGACGATCACGACAATTGAAATATGGGGGATTGAGCTTTATTAAAATTACAATAATATTTAAGACCTAACAACCAAACTGTGTCCTGCAACTTTTTGGGTCAGTATTTGTGACTGGAAATCATCGACTTGTTTAATAACAAAAATACCAAATTAAGAATTAAAAAAAAAAAAAAAAAACCCGAGACGTAAATATCAAGGAAGCCGATATCTAATATGTATATTAAACTTGTTAATTACTTTATCGGACGGTAGTTCGATTTTACTTCTGCAGAATCTGTAAGCATCTGGCAGTGCACATTTTCATTTCGGAGTTTCTATGAAACTTTGGAAAGAATATGTAAATTTTCAATAAAGAAATAAAACTCATTATAGTCGAATTCGGTTAAGAAAACATAAGAATTTACAAGAAATCTATTAAAAGGAGCCCGGAAAGCGAAATTTTTGTTGAAGCCATTTTATTCGCACGTCTCCACTTTTGTGTGACGGAAAAAATCTCATTTGGTTTGTAATTTCGTGGTGGATAGATACATATGTAAATGTGCGGATGAAAGCAGAAAAGTAGTATGTGTAATTTTTGTTTTTTTTTTTTATTTCTTTATGCTTATCAATGCATACATATGAAATTTGTTTGTAATCTGCAAGAAATGTGACTGCTGTGATTTATGATTGAGTCAGTTGCACTACTAATAATTCCTGAAAATACTATTTACTATAAAAATTCAAAATGTGGATGTCATTGAATATCGACTATTGACGTTGTAATAACAAAAATGTAGATTCCTTGTTTTATGGGCAATTCATTGCAATATTAGACAAAAGAGGTGACTTCCTGTTACGTTGTAGATGATGACGTTCTTCAGTTTTCTACACGGAAACTTAATTTCTAAAAGTGTAGATAAACATGGAAAAATGCATTCCAGAATACAAAATCAATCGAGAGCTCCTTTTTATCTTTCTCTGGCTTTAATCGAGGTAAAATGAAAATTTTCAATTTTTTTTTTATTTAAAGCCTACGAAAAAAGTAATTTGGTATGTAATTGTCGAAGTGATGGAAAGGTGCGTGGATGAAAAACATATCATTTCACAGTTAATTGAAAACTATCTTTGTACGAAACGAAACAGCACAAGTTAAAAATAACTCACCACCCGACGGCATAGACGAAACGAGGGCTACAAAGTCACAAAACCTATGATGTTTGACGTCTTTTATGGCATGTTTGCGGTAAATTATTCAAATAAACGACACGCACACAATGAAACTTTGTGACGAGTTTATTGCACATGCCCAGGCCACTTAAAGCGTTCATTTATTTTTTGATATTTTTGCGAGTAATTTTGTTAAATTCCTGCTTGCTCTCTCTTGGCTAGTTTCTGGAAGTAAAGTGGCCTGGACACGCGCCACGAATCGTCATACAGTAAAAAAAAATTGCTTCCACAAAAATATCAAAAGCTTTTCGTTTTGATTCAAAAAGATCCGATCGCGTGTACGTGAAGACGAACAAGCACGACCGCACTCACACAATCAAAGTACATATGTGTGACGAGTTTGTTGCGCGTGCCCAGGCCACTTAATACATATCAAAAAAATCGTTCAACGTTTGATCATACAGAAATGGTGAGTGACAGCAAAAAATCTCCTCATATACATACATATGATAGTTTAGCCCAATAGGCTCCTAAGAGGGTCCCGTTGTGCCATCTCATAGTTTGCTCTTCCTAGAAATAATTTACTTTTTACAATTCATTCTTGTTGCTTGTTTTTCTAAATGTGACCGAATACTTGTGTTAAAAACAATAACAATATTTTTAATTTTTATTGTTGTTTTCAATGCATGTATGCGAATGAAAACTTCGTTCGCATATAGAATAACAGGCAGTTAATGTCATGAAACTTATGCTTTCATAAACAAAAAACTTACACAAGTTTTGGAAAAACCATATTCAAGGGTATAACTAATGATTTCATTTTTAGTTTTGCACTATATATGTATGTATGTGCAACTTATTGGGGTAAAATTACTCATGGAATTATTTCCCCCAATAATTTTTTACATTTTTTTTTTTTCATTCCATAAAAATCGTCCCACGCTAATAACTATACATTACATGTGTAGTAGAAATTCAGGTAAAATAAAGTACATTTCAAAATAATTCAAGGAAAGATGTGTGAAGGTTTTTTGCAAACCAAAAATGTGGGTGGTTTAATTTTTTTGTGAACCTCCTCAAAATGATCACGTGACACGACATTTTCACAACAACAACCGCACAACTGTAATTATAACAATTCATTTTAAGCAAAATGCCGAACAGGGACATTGGATTAGAACATGTCATAAAACGCGTTTTACAATAATTTGAACTTTGACATGTGATGCGAGTATTTGTATGAAGAAGACGAAATTAAGAAAAAAAAAGTTGCAAGTGGAAAAAAAAAGAAATGCGGTCGGGGGACCCCCGTTAGGAACAAAGTTCCTTACGTTTTTTTCATCTCTGAATGTAATACAAGGTGAAATCTATATGTTTTATTTTGTGTTGTTTTTGAAATTTTATGATTCTTTAAATTTTTGGAACGTTTTCCAATTAATTAATATTTATTGGTAGGTGTCTCCGCTGCTGTCAGTGGAGACACGGCAAATCATACACAATTGCTTTTTGACAGTACACCAATACATATGACGATTTCTACTAATTTCCACTACCAGCAAGCCGCGTTAAGGAACTTCGTTCCAAAATGCAAATAGAAAAACTCTGGAAACTTCTAAATTTAATAAAATTACGAATTCATAAACGGTTTTAAGTATCCAAAATCGTATTTTTTCATTACATTTCATTTAAAAAAATATTTTCATATGTATGCAAAATTCGTCTTTCACAGCCGGCTTTCGGCCGGGATAAGGGATTTCCTCCTCCACGGTATAACCAACATCGGCTTCGCGTACAAAATCTTTAAGCATCTGGCAGCACACTTTTTCATTATACTAAAGCCGACCCAAGAAATTTACTATTTGGTAAGTGCACTATTTTATACCAAAATTATATTTTGCTTGATTGCCGAATAACTCAAGTAAAAACAAACTTATTTTAATTAAAATAAAAGAATACCTAGATGTACAAAAATTGTTTGCGCAAATAGCAGAAATCTTGTAAACTTCTGTTCTTCCATTGCATTTAATTAAATACAAGTTAAATTTAAATGAAAACTAACTAGTTTCACATTCAAATATCCAGTTAAAAATTGGCCACTATTGTTGTGGTCCTGATTTTACCTCCTGCATTTTATTTTATTACAATTCTGTTTTATTTTTCAAATCTAATTATGACAGTATTCTACCAAAAAGACGAGTACTTTCAGGCCGATACCTACTTCATACTTGGTTAAAAGTATCGATGCTAAAATAAACTTGGTATCGAGAGAAAATTATCGAACAAGGTACATCGATTCCGGGTGGCCTTACAATCCTAGCTGATTACTGCCTTTAGCCCGAAGAACTAACAAAATACACAACACAAACGCGAACAAATGGGTGATAGAACTTAAAAATGTCTACCAACAAAATACATGAAAATGTTTGTTGGTGTTGTGTTTGTTGTAGTTATACGGCTACTGATATCGAGGTACCTTGGTATCGAGTATGCACTCATGTCTTTTCATCCCTAACCAGGGTATAAAAAATTAAAATTTATTTGAGAGCAAGAGGGATGAGCAAAAGGCATTTATTTATTTATTTATACCTCAATACTCTATAAAGTGAATTTATAGAATATCCTTTCTACAGGCGCCGGGTGAGGAGACCATTTGCGCACGATTATAAGTATAAACGTAATAACATAAATTGTATGTACAATGAAAACAATATCAAAAAGGGAAAAAAAACCCGTAGGTGCATTTCAAAGCAATTCAGTATGAGATCAAAAAATGAAAAATTCAAATACTAATTATATGCTTATATGTATGTATGTATGTATGTGTGAACATACCATATAACATAAATATTAATGAAATAAAAGTGTGGTGGTGAAAAAGGCATTTATTTTTTAAGTCATTTAATGCGGATTATAAACTATAAAGCGATTTGTTCTGCAGCAAAATCGTCTCAAGGTGCTAATGACCCAAAAGCTTGTACTGGGGCGAAATTCTGGCATTCATGATCGAATGCTGTGTTTGTTGCTTATTTTGTTTTTGCTTTACTTTGTTTTTACTGTCGATTACATTCGATCAGGAATGCCGAAATTCGCCCACTGGTGTGCTGCTAGTAAGACTTCTTTACGACACAGAAAAAATATCTAGAGATTACGAATGGATTTATTTATTTAAAAGAATTACCAATATTTTACTTTTTGACAAAAAAAAAAAAAACTTGTTTGGATATGACCAATTTAAGATTGGGGAAAAGGTCTAAGAAAATACTGGGAAGACTAGTTAACCGCAATCTATTGCCCTCACTGGTACAGCTCAAATAAATATCATTGGTTTCATGTAGAAATGTCCCAGCTCGCAGTTTTTTCAATCTCACATATTTTGATTAATTGAAGCGTCTTATATTGACACTACCAAAAACCATGCCATTGAAAATGCTACTTGGGTCTCTATACATGAGATCAACGATATACATATATATACATTATATGCAGGGTGTCCCGTAACTTAACGTCCAAACGAAAACTGGATTGAAAAAATCATACAATTGTAGTTTTAAAACAAAGATACAAAATTTAAAAAAAAAAAAAATTGTTTTGAAGAACAAAATGCACTAAATGTTATACATTTTTTAATTTGGAGCAAATTGCGTCAACTTTTGGCGGAACTTGCTGAAGGTACCTAGAGCATTTTTTTTCTATACGGCTAGTTAAAGTAGGGTGTTGTTTTAATTCTGAGTACAAAAAGTCGCAAAATGTGACATTTTCTTTGGCAATTACAGTGCGAGTTCTTAAGTGTATATAAAAGGAAAAGAAAATTTTAAAACTCAACGTTTGTGATCACAGAAATTAAAAGATCATCACAGGGCGATTTTTTTTAATATGGCAATGCTTTCTAAACTACGCGACGTAGATTTTTTGTATAATTTTTCTGGAAGCAGATACCACTTGACCTATCACCAGTTTTCGTTGGGACGTTATGTTATGGGGCACCCTGTATATATGTATGTATATACATATACATATGTATGGGTACATAAAGATATAAATTTGTACTTGGGTGTAATACACCCAAGCATCATGGTTTTTACAGTAAAATTAACCATTTTATAATGCCTAGATGTTTTTAGGGGACTCTATTAATTTCTCAAAAAAAAAAAAAAAAAAAAAAAACAAACGAGACATAAGCATGTTACCGAAGAGAAAATTAATAAATATATATGTATTAGTCATATTGATTTATGTACTATAATATATATAAAGTATTTATCTTCATGTAAAACGCCGAAATTCTTGGTGTCGAATATTGTAAATGTAACCTTTTTTAATTTGTCCTTTTTTTAAATACATACATATGAAAGCGGCGTATTGTACTTACCTGAACGTCTTCATTTTTTAGTTCATCTATAAGAACGGCAATTGGGTACAGAGAATCGTCAAAGGTCTTGTCACTAGATGCCATTTTCACACAAAAAGATGTAAAAACCAATTTTACTGAATTTTTCTTTTATCAAGATATAAACTAAAGGGCAATTGCTCTAATTTGCCTAATAACAACGAGTTGTAATGAAATGGTGTGTATTTTTTTCCAAAATTCAGATAGTTCACGGACAGCGCGCAAAGTCGATGGAAAATTACATTCGACGGTGAAAAATAGATAGCGGTGGCTAACAGCCGGCTGCAATCATATATATATCGGCGGCCAAGGCAGATTCAGACCAGGTAGGTGCAATAGAGTTAGCCGTACAGCTCAAACAAACTAACACATGCTTTTCCTAGTGTTAAGTGACTTTTCTTGTCAGGATCTAAATATATACTAAACAATTTAAGCCACTTTTTGCTGTAAGGACTATGAAAATAAAAAAATTAAATTCACAAAACTTTTCTACCTACAAAAATTAATAGAAGCAAAAAATAGTCACCTGTGCTACCAAGCTCATATTATGATAATTCGCCTTGATTACCAGATAAGTATATTAAAATTCGCCGCACAACACACTCAACGTAACATAACACATGATTTTGTTGGTATAAGTGCCCGGGATATGTACAAAAAACACGTCTTTCAAGTTTGATTGTGTGCGTGTCGTTTATTTCATTACTTCAATAAAAATATCAAAAACTTTTGATTTTTGATTCAAGCAGAGCCGGTCGCTTGTACGTGTAGGCGAACAAAGACGACCGACCGTACATGCAAAATCAAGCGAGTGGCGAGCTTATTGCATGTGTCCTGGGCACTTACAGTGATTTTTGTCTAAATATTTGATAAACACTTTAAAAGTTATATTTGTACTTTAAACACTATGAAAAAAAAAAAAATATTATCATAAAAATCACTATGGATTTTAAGCAGATTTTAATATATATTGAAATTAATAGCTGAGCCTAAAGTTTCATATTAAAAGCACAAGCGCTTTCATTAATTATTTAGATTCTTAGCGAAAATAATGGGTATGTGGCTTAGTGGGCGTGCAAATCTTGAATCACAGCCACAGAGTACAGAGAGGTGAAAAAAGTGACTTAAAATCTCCTGAATCAGGTGATAGAACTTTTGTTAAGAGGGGATAGGTAAAATATGCATTCTTTTCTTTTTACCACATAAAAAGAAATGTAAGAAAAGTTTTTCTTTTGGTTTGCTAACGGGTTTTCCCCAGAGTTTTCGTTGATTTGTTGCCTCGTTTTGGCAGCTCTTCATCTCTGTATACTTTGTGCCACAGCTGTGAAATATTAGATTTGGTATTATTATTTTTGGCGTTATTGCGAAACAAATAATAAAAGCAATTATTGATAATTAAAAAAGGTTTTATCCTTGTGCGCTATATTTTACATGTTCCAGATATAACAAACTCTTTCTTTCCCACAATTAAATTTTGTACCGTTGTCTTTTATACAGATTTTTGCTGCTGTCATAACATCTGTTGTGTCACAAAGTACAAAGAGGTGAAAATCCCACAAAACGAGGTAGCAAATTAAAGAAAACTCTTTTCGTCTCGTTTTTGAAAACGTTCTAAAATTTGTAACCAAAACAAAAGAAAATATTTGTTTTTCAGTTCCTCGATATTCTACTTTGTGACTTTATGCTGTAAAAAGTGGTGGTTTTTGTTAAAACTATTTAAGTTATAAAGAGTTTTAAATTATGGTTTTCCTTGATAGTTTTTAATACAAACAGTGTAGTAACAAATATTTATTTATAGAATAGTGTTTTAATTGTACAATTGTTCCGAAATTTTTCTGTGACTTTGTGCTGTTTCTGTGGAGCTTGTTTATAAAAACGTGTTATTTTTTGTTTTGTTCACATTTGTTTTTCGTATGCAGAGCATATTATAGCTATGTATTTAAACAAACTGTCTATCAGGTGCATAGGACGATATTCAACTCCGTATACTCTGTGGTTTGTGTCAAATCTACTGAAGTTTACACCAGCAAAATGTCGTTATTGTATAGACACCTGAAAAGGAAAAAATTATTGCGTGTGAAACGCCCAGTTAGATGCCGCCGTCAGCAGGATTTGGCGGCCGCTGGTGCTTGTTACTGGGCTTACACAGGAAAAACAATCAATCAGCTGATATTGTTTCTTCTTGTATAATAATAACGTTTGAAATCGTATTATTAGAAATGAATTTTTCAATTTTTCTTCGGTTTCCAAAGAGATTATTAACTGCATTAAATACGCCTGATCGCGGGGCGAAAGTTTTATCAAAACTTTTTGCTAGTCGCTGCAAGGAAATACCTAATCGATACAATATTTATTGCAAACGGTTTGTTTACTGCAATGCTGTAGGTGTTGCATTTTCACTAAATTTATTTGGGTTTTTTAAAGACGACAATGAAACGCCAGAAGATAAACTGATCACTGCAATAAAAAGATCCATTTTGTGTATTCAGCGTGAACAATATGATAAAGCTGAACAAATGTTGCATTTATCCTTAAGAATGGCCCAAGATCTACAAAACAAAGATGGTATTACTTATGTATATGACATAATGGCGAATTTAGCCATGGAAAGAGAACAGCTAAATAAAGCACAAACATTGTTTGTTGACGTCATGCGAAGACTTTTGGCTGATGGTTTCTCCGAAGATAATCCTAAGGTAAAGAATACTTGTTCATTGCAGAACCTGAAATTATAATTCTTTAAGACTTGCCTTCTAATTGTATCGACCTAATATTGAAAATAGACGTAAGTTTTGGTACTTCAAATTATCGAACATTACAAAAGATATTTTCAAGTTCTTAATGTATTTATAACTTATAAATTCGTCAATACAACAATACTGATCGACGAAAGTATCAAGTGAATACTTGGTTTTTCTAAATCAAGTAAAAAATTTCAGCACATTTACAAATTGAAACGAACTTGCTTTGTGCTGCCACCGCAAGTTCAATTTTTACACTAAATGATTGTCAATATGCATTTGAATTGAAAGACCTGACTGACATGAGTTCTTGATTTCGTTTAAATTGGTAAGTCTCAGTTCGCACTATTTTTTGTTTTTCTGAAACTATAAGATTTTAAGAGGTCTGCGATCACTTGTATTGTATACGAGTTTTTTTTAGAGTTATAGATGTGTGTGAAGATAAATATGCCGAGTTAAATATGTTTGACGTAACGAAATAACGTAACGACATATTTAAGTGTGAAGTTAAATATGTTTTTCGTAAGCGAATTTTAAAATTGAGAAAACTAAAAAAAAGCGGTACCGTAAAATATTGATTATCTCTGAAAGAATTTGGACATATATGGGCACATTTCTTGAGTGTAACTCAACTGGACCACATGGAAAAGGAAGCCAAGGATGTGGTCTATTTAGTTTAATTAATGCCGTTTCTTAATTGTATTTGAGAATTTTTTAAACAATTTTTGAAATTTTGACTAAGTGAAAAATCAATGATCTTGGAAAGCATTTGGATCATTTCCGAGATAATTTTTCACATAGTCAAAATATCAAAAATTTTTTAAAAAAGTCCCAAATACAATTGAGAAACGGCACTTATACCACTAAATGGACCACATCCTTGGCTTCCTTTTCCATATGGTCCAGTTGAGTTACACTCAAGAAATGTGCCCATATATGTCCAAATTCTTTCAGAGATAATCAATTTTTTACGGTACCGCTGTTAAAAAACTTTTTTTTGTGTTTTCTCAATTTTAAAATTCTGATGGTTTTTATTAATATTTTTAAATATTCGTTTATTTTATAACAAGTTACTTATATATGTATATTTACAGACATTTTTACTTTCACAGATAAACATGTTGATACAATGTTCGCTTACGAAAAACATATTTAACTTCACACTTAAATACGTCGTTGCGTTATTTCGTTACGTCAAACACATTTAACTCGGCATATTTATATTCACACACATGAGTTATAGAGACTCTATAAAAATCATTCCTTTCAAAGCCTGGCTACTTACTCCTAAAACCGTTTAACGATTTATTCGGAGAGAGAATTTCAAACAAAACGTTCATACTATTTTGTTTACTATCTAATATGATCCAAGACATTTCTGCGATTCGACAATTTGGATTAAAGATACTCTTTATCCAAAGGTTAAGACAACAAATATTACGGTTAGATCAAATGAAGTTAACAGCCTTAGTTTTTGAGGAATTTATTTCGAGAAAGCTGACATTTCTACATTAGATCGAATCATAAATGTCTCGACTACATTTCGATCGCTTACATTTTCTTGCGACATTAAGGAACAGTCAGTAATTGTGGACACAAATATGCAGAAGAAAACTTCGATCGCATTTAGCTTATTCATCTACAGAATTGATTTCTTACAGATTACTGACAATTAAAAACTTAATTAAAATATTGAAACAATAAAAGTTTAAACATTGAAATATTAACATTAAAATTTAAATGTGGGGTCAAACTATTACATAAATGTAAGCATCTTGCAATCGGCTCATTACTTGCATAGTGCGTTCTGAAAAAACATTCTTCGAACTGACGATTGATTCTCAAATCACGAGGAGTGATGTAAAAAATAAAATGTTTTATTTCCGGGCAATCAATATTATCAGATAGCACATTATAGGCAGTTAATAATGAGGAATAAGATCTACGGTCCTCTAGGGACTGTAGTCCCAACAATTTTCTTCTGACTTCATACGGTGGTAGTTCATGAGGCTAAATCAACTTTAAAGCAGTCTTAGTAAATATTTTTTGAATCCGTTCAATGCGATTAGAAGAACCCAAATGACTCGGATTCCAAACAATAGAACAATATTCCAAAATGCTTCGAACCAAGGAAATATAATATTAGAGGAACAGGTAGTTAAAAAGTGAAAAAAAAAACAATAATATTATTTGCAATGATACTTTGACTAATGATACACACACCAAAAGCTTTGAACAAAATTCTTTTTGTTAAACTATTACTACTATGGCTAACTAATGACTGTAAATTTTACCCTCAGACGTGACCAATTTAGTATCTACATATGTATGTGTGTACTTTCTTAATTTCAGCTTTTGCACATTAGCTCAAAGCTTGCTCATATTGCTCAACTGAAGGGAGATATTGAAAAAGCCAGGATAGGATTCACCTGGACATTGGCAAAAATAGAAGAATGTAAGAAAAACATGCCTGATGACATGGATGTGAAAGAGCTCTGGGCTCTTACAACTAATTGGTGAGCTAAACATTTATTACAGGTTATTACAAATTCAAAGTCATCCAATATTATAACTTGCTTTATAGCACCTGATTTTCACGATGATTATTTTAGGTGTAAATTCAAATGTTTTTCATATTTTTGTTGAAGCCATTTTTTTCGCACGTCCCCACTTTTATGCGACAGAAAAAACTTCATTTGGTTTGAAATTTCGTGGTGGATAGATGCTACATAAATGTGCGGATGACAAAACAGAAGCAATATGCTTCTTTTTGTTTCTTTATGCATACATATGGACATGTATGTACAAACAAACTGCATATGTATGTATGTACGTACATATGAAGTGACTATATTTTTGTCTCGCGATTTGTTGCGAGTGACCTGCTACAAATCCCTATTCCATTATTGTTTACTGAATCCCTTCATTCTTTCCTTGTCTGGATCTCCCCATAGACGTCTTTCGTTCTCAGTGTTTATTACTCTTAACGTCTTTTACACTATCATGATTTTCGTATACATTTACATACCTTTAATTTTCTTGTTATTAATTATCTTTAAAGGTTTGGACAACTTCTCATGAAAGAGAATAACTTTAAACAAGCGATACAGTGTTTCAAAGATGCATATGACTGTTTTGTACAAATTCATGGATCTGAAAACGAAGAAGCCGTTACAATTTTGAATAATTTGAGTGTAGCAAGTACACACGTAAGTTCGAACAAAATCATATATCTATTCACAGTCGCCGCTGTATATTATGTATTGGCAGTGGTTGGTATTTTATCTAGATTATGAAAGGGTCCAAAAAAGCCAAAATAACATAAAATTATTAATTACAAATACGAACAAAGAAAAGTAAAAGAGTTGCAAAACGAAAAGAAATGTTTACGGTGTTAAAGGTTTGTTTGAACATTTCTGATTCTCATTTTGTTATGTTATGTTACGCGAGCCGCCGGTCATGAGACCGGCCCATTTGGGTCCCGTTGTGTTAATAAGTAGTTAAGTTTCAAACAAACTTTTAAGAATTTTTCAAGTCTACTGATAAGTTGATTAGCACCAACGAAATGTCGTCGGCATATAGACAGCTGAAAAAGACTGTACATTTTTTGAAAAGGTTCATTTTTGGACCTGAATTAATTATTAATTACTTTATCGGATTTTAATTCGATTTTATAGCCTATTGATTACCAAAATAAAATATATCTTACAAAAATAATTAATTGGCCCTGTATCTTTACTCTACTTTGGGATCCCACTTTGCACGAAAAGCGTTGCTGCTTCTTCTTCTTCTTGCGCGAAACAGTACTTTTGCTTCGGGCTTGCTGGTTGGGGCAAGCAGTTCAGCTGTCATCTGTTTCAAAGAATAAACAATAACATAGAAGATATAATTTATCAGAGTAAACTGCTTTGCAAACTAAACTGAGAAGTATCATCATCGACCTCAGCATCACTATCTGTACTTTACAGGACATAGTTTGAAATGTGTGGAGATGAATTGTGGGTTAAACACTCGTATTTGGCGAATATTCAAATATTCGTATGCGGGTATATTATTAAGATGTTCACAACATTACCAGTATATAGACATTCATGAGTACTTTTCTTTTCATAATTTCAGATAGAAAATTTTCATGATGCCAAAATGTACATAGAAAAAGCTTTAGATATAGCCAAAAGTATAAAGGATACTTACCAGGAAGCTATTTTGCTGGCAAATTTGGGACTAATTTATTTGCGGGAAGGTTTAATTAAAGAGGCGACAACTTCCTGTTCCCAAGCGTGGAAATCTGGAAAAGCTCTTCAGAATGATGAAGCCATTACGCAAGCGGAGTATTGTCTAAGTGAAATAAAATCATTTTCACAGGGCAGTCGCTAAGATTTAATTTAATTAATTAATATGTATGTAAGTGTAAAAACATATACGTATTTACATTCATATGTACGTATATTATTCTTAAATAAATGATCATTTGTATATAAGTGTTATAAATCTGTACATTTTTTTAATCACGCACGAAAAACGTCAAAAAAATTGTCACGATCAATTACGTTTGTATTGAACCAAAATATAAACATAAAAAAAATTTTATTTATATACATACATATGTACATCTGTGGTAGGAAGCGATAGCACCCTAAGTCTTAAAAAAACATAATTTCGATAATGCCGTGTTTTCAAGTAGTACGATTTTTTTTTTTGTAAAACTCGAAATGGGCAATTAAGAATAGTTTGATAAATTGAAGATTATAATATTGAAGAATTCACACAAGATTTACTGCCTGTCGAATCAATTTGGATTCATCTATGTCGACAGCTTGCGTTCGCATGGGCTTACGTCATGAAATTTTTGGCATCAACTTCACAGAGATGACAGATGGGTAAATTAAAGTTTTGGTTGATTACGAATACTGTAATTCGGCTTCTGATGTGTTTGAACTGGATCTTATTTCATTTATTTTGCGCAGTATTTCATAAATGGTATTTTTTTAACCTGTGAGAGTGTAGCGTGAAAATTAGTCTTTAAGTAACTACATTTTAGAAAAACGTGCAGAAAGTTTGAAGTCTTATCGAACAATTGCATTAAATAACTTGTAATACTGTATTTATTCTCAATTTCTGATGAAGTATTTCTCTTAAAAATGTTTTTGATTACAATTTTCTTTGCAAGCCAACAGTTGGTTAACCATTAAGAAGTTCATAATTTAACAGGACATTGAAATCATATTCAATAGTTTCCAATTTAATTTCGGGTTCCTTAACAACGTATTCGAGCGGTGGAATATCTTCCAAGAAATCTTTGAGTTCTGGTACTGGAATCTTACCATTATTCTGTCCATATTTCTCTGGGATGGATACTTTTGTCCTCGGCAACAATAAAGAATCATTTACATTTATTGGAGGCAGATCGCCAAAAACTTTCTCATGAGTTCCAAAGTTTAATTTCGATGTGAGCTGTTACGGAAAAATAATGTATACTACTTGCATATAACTTATTTATATGAATTGGAAACCATTACCTTTCGTTTATTAATATCGGCTTCACTTATGTCGGAACCTATGTTCATCTTCTTCAGTTGCTCTATTTGAGTCTTATGACGGAGAGTTGAATTAAAAATTGGCTTAGATAAATGCTTTCCACTAGAACAATTCTTACGATTTTCGGAATTTTCATAATTATCATCTAATTTTAAGGAAAGCTTTTCCTTCATTTCGATCTTTTTAGCCATAATGTTCTGTAGAAAGATGTTACATTCCAAGGCGGATTTAAAACTGTGGCGGAATCACTTGTTTAAATTCAAGGGTAATTTTTTTTTCTATTTGGAGCCAAATTTACAGGATGAGTTCAGTGTGATCCGTAGGAACGAAGTGCTGCCAGACTTGTCGTTTTCATTCAACCTGTGATTCCAATGGATTTACCAACACTCCATCCAAGGCAAATTAATACCGAGTAAGTGCACCAGAATTCGTCGTAAGATTTGACAATTCAGAAGGTAAAAATGTTCAAGCGAATTGGGATGCGGGAATCTGTAATGAATTCGCCTTGGGAATTGCTTGCAACCATGATACAACTAACAAGGTAGCCTCATCAGCTAAACCGTTAATCATCTGACTACTTTAGGTTGTCAAGAGAATGCAGAGATGAAAGGCAGACAAAACGAGAGAGCAAATCAATGTAAGCTCTGTTCATCTCTCTTCTATAAATGTAGAAGCGGCGTCTTTTTGACAGTTTACAGAAGTTGTACAAAAACAAAATACATGTTATTTTCTATTGAAGTTGTTCTTATTGTAGGGAAAATGTTACATTATCAGTTGTATAATGCTTGCAATTACCTATTTTAAATCGCCTTGCCCACAAGGTTACCAGATAGCTGTATTAGAATTCATACCACAGCACACACAAACTGACACAGGCTTTACTTAGTGCAAAGCATGATACAATTAACAAGGTAGCCTCGTCAGCTAAACCGTTAATCAACTGACTACTTTAGGTTGTCAAGAGATTGCAGAGAGGAAAGGCAGCCAAAACGAGGTAGCAAATCCGCGTAAGCTCAGTGCATCTCTCTTACGCAAATGTAGAAGTGGCGTCGTTTTGAAAGTTTGCATAAGTTGTACAAAAACAAAATGCATGTTATTTTTATTGAAGTTGTTCTTATTGTAGCGAAAAGGCTACCTTGTTAGTTGTATCATGGTGCAAAGCATGATACAATTAACAAGGTAGCCTCGTCAGCTAAACCGTTAATCATCTGATTACTTTAGGTTGTCAAGAGATTGCAGAGATGAAAGGCAGCCAAAACGAGATAGCTAATCCGCGTAAGCTTAGTGCATCTCTCTTCTGTAAATGTAGAAGTGGCGTCTTTTTGACAGTTTGCATAAGTTGTACAAAAACAAAATGCATGTTATTTTTATTGAAGTTGTTCTTATTGTAGCGAAAAGGCTACCTTGTTAGTTGTATCATGGTGCAAAGTGATTTTTGTTGTCAAGGCCTGCATATTTGCAAACACTTTTAAAGTTATATATGTATGTGTTTTAAGCACGATGAAATATAATCACCTGTGCTACCAAGTTTATTCTGGGTACAAATTGCGGCTTAATCCAAACAGTCTGGGTACGCTGAGAGCAGCACTAAATATTAATTTTTGTTTACAAATAAATAAACACATTTAACTTATTTAATATGGAAAAGTACGACGAAAAAATTGAAGAATTGGAAAAAGAGGAGCTACGGGTAATAATAATGATGATAACATTCTCTTCTTATATACATTCATATGCATACATTTCTATCTTTGGTTTTATATTTTCCAGCTGCCTTCATCCGATGTTAATCTGTACAGCAGGCTTATGGCCTATTACTTGGTGCGAAACAAAACGTATGTAAAAGTAGAGGTTCATTTATTTTTAGTCCGCTCTGTTTTCGTTGTTTTAGTTATTGTTCCTAAAATTAAATGAATTGTGAAGATCCTCTTGACTGCTGGAATCGTATGCTGAAAGTTTCACAGTAGATATTCCCAGCAGGAAAACCTAATTAACTCAAATTTATTTACTCATCAAAGTTTTAGGGAAGGAAAAAAGTTTAAGATCCAATTGCCTTCTATATGTATTTTACTGAGTATATTTTTTTCTTTGGAAATTGAGCTGCATTTGTCACCTTTGTATTGCTTATAGGCGGTTTAGACGGTAATACTTTACATACCTATGTAAAATCATAAAGAAAATATGAAATTCCCATGATACAACTAGTTGTATCATGTGAAATTCCATCCGTATTTCAAAACATACCTCAGTTATTTTTGTGTTTACAGGATTCGTAAGAGAAAAAACAAAGTATGTATAATGAATGGTGTGTGATGATTTTTTTTAAATTAAAAAAAAAACAAACGCAGCCATTTTTTCGTCCCTATTTTCTTACAATTCATTTCCGCTTCCTTACATACTGAGCTTAGACAATCCCATCCGTGCCCAAGAAACTTGAAGTTACTAGTGCACCATCTGCTAAAGATTCTCTGATCAAATTTGCAGAAATAACTCGTTGATCTTATATATGATGGCATTGTGAACTGTGAAACTGGATCATACAATGACGTGACTTAGACTTAAATATTTCCTTCTGTTCCAAGCGCTGCCATCGTAATCACAATAACTCGAAGTAAGAGACATATCGTTTGTTTTTCGCCAACAATGGCATGTTATGAACGGGATGTATGTATGTATGTATGTATATATGTACATATACACAAATAAAATATTCGACATTAGTCATTTTTTAAAAATTCTAGTATTGAACGTTTTTAGGTTTCTGATTGAGATAACGTTGTACAGTAAGTATTTCAGAATATAGCGTTTTAAAATTAAACAACATTGCATATTTTAATACACATCCATCTTTTTGGATAAAAGAACACAAATTCCAAAGCAAAAAAAGTGTTCGACAACCGTTTATAGTGATTATGTATTTTGTAATATTTGATGTTGTTGTTGTTGGTAAGAATACCGTTAGCATTCTTGTTTATCATTTACATAAATTTTTTTTACATTTTTGTGCAAGTGATCGCGAAGATGGGACGCAAAGGCAAAGAAACTTCTCTTGATGTAAGAAATTTAATAATACATCATTATAAATTGGAAAGACTGAAAAAAAACAGCAGAAATCGTTCATAAACCAAGAACTACTTACTATTCATTATATAATAAAAAAAAATTTAAATCAGAAAATACCGTAATAAACCAGGAAAGGACTTGTCGACCACGCAAGCTTTCAAAAACAGATGAACGGCGAATCGTGCGGGAAGTGAGAAAAGATCCGAAAACCAATGCCACTGTTTTAGCAAAATTCACTGAGGAGCACTTAGGCATATCTGTTACTTCACAAACAATAAGAAATGTCCTAAAAAACTATGACTTCCATGCGCGATCAGCTAGAATGAAGCCACATACATATTTCGAAGAAAAATAGAAAGATGAAATTAGACTTTGCGAAAAAATACGTAAATAAGCCCATCGAGTTTTGAAAGGATGTAATTTTTGCAGACGGTAGTAAATATAACCTTTTTGGATTTGATGGCAAAGTTCTGGTGTATCATAAGACTAACACAGAATTGGAAGAAAGGAACATGGTACCTACTGTAAAGCAGGGTGGAGGTGGTGTTATGGTATGGGGATGTATGGCAGCATCAGGTGTTGGCAATATAGCATTTATTGATGGGATAATGTATCACCGACAATACATTGATCTCCTAAAGCAAAATTTACAGCCAAGCGCAGAAAAATTGAATCTGTCAAATAGATTTAAATTCTATCAGGACAATGATCCCAAACATTGCGCGATTAATGCAAAGCTTTGGCTGCTGTACAACTCTCCAAAGATAATAAAAAAAGCCGCCACCGTCCCCAGATCTTAACCCCATTGAACATCTTTGGAGTAATTTTTAAAACAAAATCCGAAATCGTGAATTTTCAAACAAAAACCACATGAAAGTCATCCTGCAGGAGGAATGGAGCCAAATCGACCCAGAATATACCAAAACATTGGTGACATCTATGCCAGATAGTTCGAGAGCGGTCATACGCCGACAAGGAAAAGCAACACTCGCTACTAATAGTAGTATATGTCCATACAACATACATATGTACATATTAAAAATATTAACAATGTCGAATACTTTATTTTTGCTTGGTTTTTGTTATTTATTTTTTAAGTCATGAATTTTGTGTACTATTTGTTTTGAGATCTTATTTTGTGTATTGAATATCACATTTTGGTTCGTTAATAACGGATTGTACCTTCTTTTTGTTAAAATTAACATTACAGGTTTTTATTGATAAAAGAAATACGCTTTATTATACATATATGAATGTCGAGTATTTTTTTGACCGCTGCCATTTGTTTATAAAGGTTGTATAATTTGATGTGATCACGATAACGACGCTGAATATTAGGGACTGACGACTCCTGTTTTGTTTTTTTCACTTAAACTCTGTTTGAGCAAAGTAATTTGGGAACACATAAATAAAAGAACGAGGGCGAATATAGAGCCAAATAATTACGTATTTTTATTTTTTTAACAAGCTTTGACGCAAAATTTCTTTGGAGGCGTATTCCTCAAGGCTTGAAAGCGGACAATGTTGAACTACAAAAATTAAATGAGTTGCAGAGAAGCATTATCTGTAATAACTATGCGGAAGTTTTTAAATGTATTACAAATACAGAATGGTCTGAAGAAATAAAAATTGTAATGGACGATTTAAAAGGTATGTTCACCAAATTAAACATTTTGCAAGATATTCAAATAGATATTTGGGCAAACTTTAGAACAAGGAGCCAGGCCTTGCAAGAAATGGTTTTTATAGGTTTGTGGAGGGGGTCGCGGACCTCCCAAAACTGAAATGCAAGTCTGCGGCAGGCTTTTAATTTGTTAATTTGATGTGGAAGTTGCGGAATTTACTAAGGAACATATAAAAATGTTGGTGAAACAGTAAAGTTTCAGACAGAGTAAAGTTTTTACACAGAACGTAAAATCGCGAATTCATAAACGGGTTTGTTTAAGCATCCAAAATCGTATTTTTCCACAAGTTGGCAAAATTTGTCGTTAACAACTGGTCTTCGTCCGGGCTAAGGGATTTCTCCCTCCATGGTATAACCAAGACCGACTTCGCGTACAATCAGCAGTTAATTTCTGTTACTTTTTTGTTTCAAATCATGGCAAAACCAATAATTATTTTAAAATATACCAATTAATTATTAAAGAAATATAATTTTATAACTACTTAAAAATAGTTTTTATTCAATTTGAAAACTTATTTTTACTTTGTTCTTATTTTCAACTACTTTTCGTATTCTCCCGGCATTAAGAGTTCGTACAAATTTTTGATAGAAAAGAAAACGCCAAAAGTACGTTTCATTCGTAATTCATAATACCAATCTACCGAATTTCGAAATTTTTGGGAGAATTTCGTAGCTACGACGGAATTCATGATAGCATTTTCACAACGGAATTCGTTCGGAGGCATGATCATGATACAACTAATTTTTAAAATAATTTTCACTACAATGAAAACAATTTCAATAAAAATAACATGCATTTTGTATTTGTACCACTTCTGTAATCTGTCAAAAAGCTGCCGCTTCTGCATTTATAGAAGAGAGATAGAGCTTACATTGATTTGGTGTTTCGTTTTGGCTGCCTTTCATCTCTGCATTCTCTTGACAACCTAAAGTAGTCAGATGATTAACGGTTTAGCTGATGAGGCTACCTTATTAGTTGTATCATGGGCATGATAATATTATTGGGTCGGCTTTAGTACAGTGGTACCAATTGTGATAAAATGAAAAAGTGTGCTGCCAGATGCTTACACGAAGCCGGTGTTGCTTATACCATGGAGGAGGAAATCCCTTAGGCCGTTGTTGAGAACAAGTTTTGCATACCTATGAACAAATTAATGATATAAAATAAGAAAATTCGATTTTGGATGCTCAAAACCGTTTATGAATTTTCGAATGAATTTTATGTGCTGCGCAAAAACTCTGACAGCATGCTTTTACCAACATTTTCGTAGTTTCCTTACCCGTCATTTAGACGGGAAAGTAAAAATGCCTGAAAGTTGCAGCAATACAATCACACTTTTTTACCAACACACAATTTTCTAACTTTCAACTGAACTTTAATTTTCCTGAAAGTAATTTTTTGACATTTACTGAAAGTAAATCCTGCAAGAATTGATGCATCATATGACCGACACCGCTGATGGGTTCATACATCAGCATTTCTATCATTGTCTTAAGGGCAAAATGAAAAAACTGATGTAAACATTCGTGTACGTGTGATTTCTTTTTTGAACCAGCGTTACCACCTCAGCAAAGTGATCATTCAAAATCTTTTTTGCAAAATGCCCACAAAATTACATATAATGCTATTAATTTTTTTATTATTAAATAAAAAAAGAATATTTAATATTTCGTTATTTTGACCCCTTATTTTCCTTATATTTTATATATTTATTTGAGCTTAAGGTCTTTTGTAATTTGAGTATTTATTTTTGTCAATATTTCGCTCTCCTTCGGATAGCTTCTTCAGGACAATAATAATGAAAAATGTTTTGATTGGTTTTTTCAAAAAACAAACATAACAAACATAAAAAATAGGAAAATATTTATGTTTGTTGTTATGTTTGTTTTTTAAAAAAACCAATCAAAACATTTTTCATTATTATTGTCCTGAAGAAGCTATCCGAAGGAGAGCGAAATATTGACAAAAATAAATACTCAAATTACAAAAGACCTTAAGCTCAAATAAATATATAAAATATAAAAAAAGAATATAAATCGTAGAGGTTTTTTCAGGCTCTAGGTCTGAAAAAACCTCTACGATTTATATACAACAATTAGAAGGTCGAATAAATATCACAAACACTATAAAAAAAAGAATTTTTCCAAAATTTTCAAAAAACAATTCAAAGAGAATATAATAAACCATATTTAGAGAAAAAATGGATAAACGAACCTAGAAAAACATTAATGCATAAACGTAGTTCCAAATGAAATTACCAAATTAATACGGGAAAATCAAAATACTAAAACAATCATTGTAATGGCAACACTAAAACCTATAAAATTGCTTTGCATGTGTTAGTAATTAAGTTGTTAATGTGTTAGTTTCCATCAGCTATTTCGCTGCCAGCAAATTGGTAGTCGACTACAAATAAAATCGACTTATAGTTCATCGCTGTCGGACATTGAGTAGTCGACTACTAAAATAATTAACTTTACGTTAACTTTTATGGACTAGCTTCAAATTAGCTACAATACAATCGATTTGTAATTCACTTTTTGTGTACTGGCAATAAGCTAGCTGAAACGTAGTGCAGAGTTAACCCAAAATTCAAATAACAACATACACACACATGGTAAATAACTCTTTAATTAAATTGCTTATTGTCGCATTCGTTTTAAATGTTGCGATGGCTGAGTGGGTATGTTGGCTGCTCACCAGTCTTGAGGCTTAGTGGTTCGATTCCCACCAGAGGCTAACAAAAAAAAAAAAAGAAAGTAAGATGAAATTTAATTTAATAAAATATAATATTACCACCGAAAAATGTAAAATCAGCCTTGATTTGTACATTTTTTTCCGTGGGTACTGACTTTTAAGTAGCTAACTTTAAGTTAGTTGAACAGTAATGCAACGTCGGAAATTGACTACCTCCTAGGACATCGTAATGTTAAAATAGTCAGTCATCTCCATTAAAAATAATCTAAGTGTCAACCACTTTTACAACTGGTGTAAAAAAGTTAGCTTATAATTCATTACTAGTTAACTGAGTTGCCGGCAGGGTTCTTGCAGGGAAGTGACAAGGTAGTAAACACGGTTGCCTACTACAAGGCACATACAAATTTTCAGGATTGCAGTAGAATAATAATTGTGAATTTTAAAACATTTTTACAGCAAATATGAATAAAGAACACAAATGAAGTATGTATATTTATAGTGATAATAAAAGTTTAGCAATAAAACTTATTTTCGAATGTTTCCCTCTAAATTTATGTTTGCAGTAATCTTGGCAACTCTATTTTGAAATAATAATACTTGAACTCTTCGCTTTGACGACATTTTCAAAATGAACTTTCACGTTCCTTAGAAATTGAGCGGGAAATTTGCATGCAAGTTACAGATTTCATTGAAATTTTTATTCATAATACGTATACAAAAATTTAATGAAACTACTTTCCCGTCTAAATGCCGGGTTACTCGGCGTCTTCACCAATTATCAACTTGAGCATGACATGAACATGGCGTCGACAGAGCATGCTTTTGTACATAGATAACCATGTGTGTCCAAACTATTCATAATTTTTGATTTGTCGAAGTGTTTACTTCGTTCATATTTTTTTTTTCTTTTATTTATTTCAGTATTTTATGTATGTACATATGTATGTATGTATATATCCACTCAATTTTTGTATTTTTAAATTTGAAAAATTTTCAACAATTTTTTATTTCTTTTCTGTGGTATTTTTCATACATATGAGCTAAACTGTCAAACGGAAAATGACGCTTCATGGCGAACATCGGGCATATGCTCGAGCATCGCTGCCCGAGCAGAGAAGAAACATCGCCGATCAGCCATGAGCGATGTTCGACATCATGTTCATACCAAGTTCATGGCTAGTGGAAACCCCCAGTTAGTAAATTCTGCAACTTAAACATCGAATTATGAAAAAATTAAAAGCCTCCGGAGATCCACGACGACAAGTCAAAGCCAGGCTCCTTATTCTAAAGTTTCCCCATATTATTGCAATCAGCTTTTTACTAGGTTCATAGCAAAATGAGCAAGTGATTTAAAAACGGCAGCTGTCTGGCTCACTGGTTTCAAATCACGAAAATACTAAGATTTCAATGATTTCAAAATCACTTTCGTGAAAAGCGATTTCCACAACATGCCTGGTTGTATGAGAAATTTTTCAGCTGCGTAATTTCTCTATTTGGCAGCGTACATTAGTCGCCTCTTTCTTGTGCGACTGGGTTTATGTGAACAATAGCCCGTACCAATATCCACAGCTGGTCTCTAGGGTGAAGAGTCTTTAGGCGATAGAATAATACAGGTTACACGTAGCCAATTGCTAAAATTTTAAGGGAATTTGTCGCAAGATATCCTTCTTTTTAATTATAACGATTATACTTTTTAACCGAACCACAAACAACTGACTAACTGAAGATGAAGTACGGCGTTACATTGACCAGATAAAAAAAGTTTTGTTGCGAAATGTGATTAAAAATTTAGTGAAAGAGCACACAAAAAGAAAAATAAAAAAAATATAATCATATTCAATTATTAGTTTTCACATTTCTACTTTACGTTGGTATCAATAAAACTGAAACTCAAGTCTTTACTTTACTTAACCTCAAATTTTCTCACCACCATGTGCTCATGTTTTGGAAAACCAAAGCAAATGAATTTGCAAAACACAAATAACTTTTATATATGTACATACATATTTATTATTGTAATCCCAATTTTATTTTCATTGGCCGATACCTACTGGATGCTATGTAATTGATTAAAAAAGTCGAGCGAAAAGTTCCGAGTATGTACTCGGTATCGTTTTATCTCTTTCAAATATCTTTTTGTTTATTTTTTTTTCAAATATCTTTTTTTTCAATATTTTATTTTAAATATCTTTTTTTTATTTCAAATATCTTTTTGTTTATTTCCAGTGATCACAATGGATAATATACTTCAGTTGATTGGAAATGCTTATACTTCTCTTCTGGATGAAACTTTGATGGAATTGACTAATCTGCAAGAGGATGAAATGAAACAGAAATGTTTGGAACTTGAGTGGACATTAGAGACTTGTGATCAGCAATTAGTCGTTCATCCGAAGAAGCCAGCACCTAAAGCTTACGATAAAGCTGAATCGGAATATCAGTTATCGAAATTAACCGAATTTGTATCTTTTCTGGAAAACTAAAATTTCTTTGTCCCATGATCTGCAAACGTCGTATATAAAATTGTCAAATCAATTACATATTATTACTAAAAAATAACTATGTTCTTAATATTTGAATTAAAGAAGAAAACAGAAAATGAATTTAATATCTGCTGTAAAAGCCGATTTTATCTCTAAAAATAGCTCATATAATCGCGGTTATTACGGTTACTGAATTGTTCCCAAGGCTCATAAGATTTGATGGGTTCTTTACTACTTCCCTTTGAACTCATCCTGGTATGGTATTATCGTCTTCAAGCCACATTTAAACACAATCCATTATGATGGACTAACACACAATTGTAATAACTTTAACCCGGCGCACAATTTAACTCTTCTCTACCCTTGGATTTAGTTTTGGTATATCTTCGTCCATTTTGGGTATTTTAATAGCAGGGCTATCAAATTTTAATGAAAATTTCCATTTCTTTCTACATACAACTCTGTCATTGTTTCGAACTAGTTACGCGGTACGCATTAGCTATCGATTCGTTAACTCTTTGCATCAAAATACACCGTAAGCCCTCTGTTTATTTTAAGTCATTCTCGCTGCTACGTGCCCCTCGGGGGCACATATTGCATGTTGCTGATCCTTCCAGCTTGATGCTGTATATCTGTATATATCCTTTATGCAAGATATCTTGGCAACCAGGAATATTAGGCGGTTCCTGCTGAAACCTTCCACCGAAGTGAAATTCGGCAGTACGGGGATCTGTGCTCCAGGATGACTCTACGGCGTCTTCTCGCCCGATCATAGGTTAAGGAGACCTCCTTGGCTGAAACTTACTGGCTGTGGTTGATATCTTAAGTTCGCCAGGAAGGGAACGTTGGTAACCAAGCTGATCGTATGGCCTTTGGCAGTTCAAATGGGCCCGTAGTGTTGTTGCTAAGCAATAGACGCTGTTTTGTAAGGAACTGGCTGGTTAAGTCATCAGGGCTGGTTAAGTCATAATGTTCCTTGGAATAGCCGTAGTCGTGATTTCCGCATGCCATCCAGGGAAATTCACTGAAGCAGTGATTAGATAGCTCAAACTTCCCATCCAGGGGTTTTGTTATGGGCCAAGGACAGTAGCAAATAAATTGCCACCCGAGCAGTATTACCGGCTGTTCGGGGACGGTAGCGGAATGGCGCCATGTGGTTTGATTTATTGTCAGGTTAAGGCTTCTAGCCAGGTACTGACGTACATCACACCACATCTGCTACGGATGCGGAAACTATCGAAAAGTGAAAACTAAAATTTGTGACCACTTCGAAATTCGTTGTTGCGCCGTTCAACCCCTGCTATAAATAACTCTGGAACAAATACAGCAAATGTCTAGAAAAACTATATATTTAAAAAAAATCTGTATATTTGTAGTACATATGTATTGTAGTACATATGTATATTAGTTCCAAGTTACAATATAACAGCACAATACACCTTTTTAACTTACAATATCATACATTCATATCGTCATTTTAGGTTTTACATTACATATGTATTTTGGCATATTTTTCTTTTATCTTTAATTTTAGTTTAAATTTAATCAAGCTTATAATTATTAATATTAATTCTGTTCATCAGCGATTGGATTGGACTTTGAAGTGCTAAATTCAAATATCTTTTCAGTCTCCTCTATTATTTTAATGATAGCGGAAGAGAGGGATTTGTTTAATAAGACAGTAACGCTGATATAAGATGATTTAAATGGAAGGTGATTAAAATGGAACTGTCTGGCAAAAATAGTTTATGGGGAGTGTCATAGAATCCAATCTTACCGCAATCAGATTTAAAGCTGGCACAAAAAAAAGTCATGCCATATTTCTATTATATTTTGGTATTAGTCTTTTTTTTTCAAAATGTTTTTAAAAATTTGAGCATAAATTTAGGTTTTTAAGCATTCATCTTCTTGTAATAAAATCGAGTAACGTCTGCTCTGTATTATTTAATAGGAATTATTTAAAGTAGTTAATGTTGAATGAATGGCCAAATATTTAGTTTTTTAATTAACGATTGTTTCTAAAGTTATACCTCTCTTATCATTTTTCAGCATGTGTTTGCATCATATTTAGTGTATACTCAAGGCGCTCAATTGATTCGGATATGACTCGTGACCTTCTACTGTATTTGAATTCAGAATCGTTCGCATGCATTTTAACTAGATCTTTTAATTTTGATATGGACGATTGTATTTCATTGACGCAAGTTTTTAATTGTTTTTCGAAAACCTTGTCTTTGTGGCTTGAATTATTGGGTTCATCCGGTTGATGGGTTTTTGGAAAATCAGTTTTTAAAATGGTTCCCTTTAATGCGCTAATGTTCAGGCTTATTCGGCTGGAGTTCAGTGAATCATTGATGCTTTCGTTCAAACTGCTATTCAATTTCTCCCACTCAACGTCGAAACAGTTGAAAATGTTACATGCGTCTATATTGTCCTGCTCACGGACATTTTCAAGCCAAACCTCAAGTCGAGCAATGGGCCACTCCGCCTTTAGTTCACGCTTTCTGTCAATAATTAGTATTTTTGTATAAATCATACCGAATTCGTCAATCACTTTCGATTGTTTGAAGTCATATAATAAACCATGATTGCGACAATGTTGCGTAGCTTCCTTTACCTGCAAATTAAAGAGAAAAGATGAAAAGTTGTAGTTTCAACCTGTTACCAGACGAAGCCTCAAAAATTGAAAAAAAAATTTTTCTTGTTAATTAAAGTACATTTCTGCATGTTCATATAAAAAATTTTTTGTAATTATCTAACATTAAGATGTGTTAAAAAAGTGTTATGAAACCTTTTTGCATAATTCGTACTTCGCTTGAAGAGCACCTAGTGTTCATTGGAACACTAAATGGAAAGGCGTTTCTGTTTTTCTTCCATTTATTAAAATGGTAAATACACGTTGTACACACTATTGAGGGTGTCTAATTCTTACCACATATCACATTTAAAGAAAAATATGATTCATATAGGTTAATTATTTCTACAATGATTTTACGCCGACTTGGCATAATTGTGTATTTCCCACACACATAGCAAAAGTAATTAAACTTGTTGCAGAATTCCATTTAGATATTTTAATATATGTAACTGAATATATTGACAAGAATTTCAAAGACTTCAAATTTAACACCGACTTTTTAAGACTTATTGCAGAGCAAGCAAGAGCTGAAGATTCGCACTGTGCATGCAAATCAAAAACCGCGCCTTTTTATATGAAAAGTTCCCAAATTTTCCTAAAGAAATTTAAAATTGCGTCCTTTCATGCCTATATTAAGATGTAAGCAAATAGAAATTCGCGACCTGCATTTTTCTTAAGCATATAGTCTACCAGAACTAGGGATGCCAATCGGAATATCCCGAAATGCAGGGATTTTTCGGGATTTTGAAATTATATAATACAAAATATATAATACAAACATTTTCTTCAAGTGCACCGCTTGTAATTCTAATGAGTATCTGAAACACCGTGTTAATAAGTCAATTACTGGAACAAAAAATTTGCTACTTTTTACGTCATTTGATTTGATGGAATAATTTAAGGTGCTCTTCAAGCGAAGTACAAATTAAGCAAAAAGGTTTCATAACACTTTTTTAACACATCTTAATGTTAGATAATTACAAAAAATTTTTTATATGAACATGCAGAAATGTACTTTAATTAACAAGAAAAAATTTTTTTTCAATTTTTGAGGCTTCGTCTGGTAACAGGTTGAAACTAAAATTTTTCATCTTTTGTGAATACAATCAAAAGTTGCCCACAGATTTTATTCATTTAAAGCTCGTTTTGTTTCAAACATAATTTTTTAAATACACGGGAAAATTTGTTGGCATAGCTTAATTTTTCAATTTTTGATGCAGTTTTAAAGATCACAAAATTTCAAGAATTTGCAAAAAATATTTTTTTTTTTTTAATTTTTTTTCTAAAATATGAATTTTTTTTTTAATGAATTATATATCAGATTAAAGGTTTTTTTATTGTGGAATTTCGGTTTTTTACTAAAGTTCAACAAACGAAAATTTTTTTTAGTTAGTGTAACCTCCTCCATTTTTAAAATAACGGTAAATCTCGAAAATGCGAGCTAACCTAGAAAAACGGATAGCACCACTGAATTCAGCGTACCCGAATTAGGTTTAGTCACTGGGTGCCCCGTTTGTCGGCAAAAAAAAGTTTCAAATTCAAGCACAGTGTAATCATGCCTGGTAAGTTATCTATTAAAAATAAAATATAATCTTTATCTAACAACTTTATAATCTTTATAAGGTAACACTGTTTTTGCTTTTTGTCATTTTACCAACAGGCAAGTAAAAAAAAATTACTGGCAATCAAAATCCTTTGCAAGTAAGCTCACAATTTACAGAAGTATGACGGTATGTCAATGTATTGAGTAACTTGCACTTGCGTGTGTAAATGGGGGGTACACATTTTTTTCGCTTTTGCAACTCTTTTACTCTTCTTTGCCACCTTCTATACAACGAGTTACCAAAAAATCCATAATTACTACGATTTGTATTTTTGAAAGTAACAAAAAGTCTACTGAGGAGTTGATTAGCATCACCGAAATGTCGGCGGCTGAAAAAGACAGAAAACATTTGTAAGGTATATTTTTGGACCTGAATTAATACATTTCAAATGGCTCTTAAAGCAAATAAATAATTAAGTTTATATTCTAATAAAAAAATATTATGCAGGCCAAAGTGGAGTTATTGTTTAATCGTTCTGCTACGCTATCGCATAGACAAAAGCAAAATAAGCCACAAACACACAGCAATCGACCACGAATGCCATAATTCGATCCCTAATTTTAAAAACTTTCGCCATTTTGCAGGCTGCATTTCCTTCAATTGTCAGCGGTCTTTTAGTTCGGTGCAGCTTTTGTTCGCGAAACGTATTTTTGGAGCAATTTTGTTTTAATCAGTTTTGATTACTTTTTGCTACATTTTCAGGGCAAAGCCGCAGATAAAAGCTAAATATAAATTTTTATTTCAATAAGTTGTTGGAGGAGGGTCTCTTTAAAGTGAAAAAAAAACTGAAGTACAATTTCAGAAACATACCATCAGCTGAACTTTGTGTAAATTTCCTTGACTGGGCTGTTGCATAATGTTATTTATTTCTTCAAATAATTTTGAATCATTTTTGTGCGCTGAGGTTGTGGCAAATGTGTTTAGTTCATTGGATTTTAGTTTCTTCCTATTTTCGTCTACAATTTTTTTCTCAGATTCGAGAATTTCTTTGTTGCAGGTCAGCATCAGTTGTTCTAATTCTATTTTGTCCATGCGCTCTTTAACATTTCTCTCGTATTCGATGCGCTCGGTTTCCAGGCGAGACAATGCTATTCTCTTCTCCTCTTCCAATTCAAGTCGTAATTTTTCTTCCTGTGTTTCGAGTACCTCCTGGTATGCCTGATAAAAGTCAGCCAACTGCAAATAAGAATATGGCTAATTATGTTCAATGTGTACACATTTCTTAACTCACCTTTTTCTTCTTTTCACTGTTTGCGCAAAAAGGGTTCGAGACACGAAAAAAATGAGACCCTCCAATTACTAAACGATCGCCATGAAACATTTTCTTTCTAGATTTCACTAGTTCTCCGTTCAAATACGTTTCGAAGTCCTCGCTTTCTGGCACAACGAATAATTCACCATTTACATTTTCAATTTTACTGTAATAATCGATAAAAAAAAAAAGAGTATTTGTAGCAAATAAATCGCTGATTTGCTAAACGAAAATCCTTACCAATGGTTATGTGCTACAAGTGGCCCATCCAGTATTATGTCCGGTTTTGTTCCATATAACGAAGACCTGGTCCTTCCAATTTTGACACAACCAGCGGGAATGATATAAAAGAGAGTTTCGGTCAGCATTGGGTCTTCTGTCAAATTAATCAAATAGGCTACTTTTTGCTCCTTGTTCAGTTCTATTGCAAGCCCTCTGCGTTTCAGTAAATGCATGCCGGACTTTCGCAGTTCGTCAGCTTCTTTCAGGCGTTCCAACCATGATTTTTGAGCCTGTTGCAATTCTTTTTCTCTTTCTGCGAGCTGTTCTCTTAAGCTCTCAATTTCGACATCATTTACATTAGAAGTGTCAATTTTAATTTTCCTCGGGGTCGTGCATGCACTGCCCGAAATACGTTTTTGCCGCTCATATTCGTAGTGCAAAGTTTTTAACCTTTCAACTTCTGACTTCAACTCCCTGATCACTTTATCATGTTCCGATTCATTTACTTTTACTCTATTAACGATGCGGCGAGCTTGGCAAGCGTATCTCAAAGTCGCTAAGGTTTCATCGACATGAATGTTTGCCGGAGAAATAGTAGCCAACATTACCGTTTTTGAGTTGCCCCCGAGATTTTCCTAAAAAATAAAATTAAAACCCTATTTTACTTCTGTATTAAGTTTATCAGGCTCAAGTTCTTTCTATATTATCGTTGTGATTGATATTAATTAAATTAGACAAAGAAGACATCAACGACATTTAGCAGGGTGGACAACTAGTTGTTTCGAAGCCGCCACACTTTCTCGTCAGCACCCGTCTTTGAACTCAGGGGCTCATGTTTCTAAAGCGACAATCATGCCACTCAGCCACCCAAGTTGTTGTATATTTTCTGTCTAAATTTTAATTATATCAAACACACCATTTCTATTTTATTTTTCTATATTTATCATTGCATATTTACCGGGTGAGAGTTTCTCACCACAAAGGTAAGTAAGATAAATATAAACAAAAACAATTTGTTTCAAAAAATTTTACTTTATGCTGATCTTTAGGGATTTTTCTAAAGTCACTTCAAATGTTATTCCAGACTTCACATATAATATAGAATTTTGTTATGTTGAAGGAATGCTCAGTTTAAGGTTAGAAATAGGGTGATTTGAAAGCACGCGTTTTTCGAACACCTCCGAATGACCCCGTACCACGCCCCTCATATAAAAATTTTAGTTTGGGCGCCTCGAAATAAGTTCGTTCCCGTACATTTTGGGTAAAGTAAGAGCAATGAATGAATAAAGAATTTCTCTCAACCAATACAAAAAAAAAGCACAACAGTATGGGAACACTAAAACCCACATTTCTAGTTCAATAAATAACATATGGTATATTTTGATGTTGTAATGAAAATTAAAACACACATTTTGACAAAATTAAATGTTTTTCTGCACGAATTCAGGTCCAAAAAAAATATACCTTACAAAAAAAATAAATAATTAAGTTCAAATTTGTTTTTCTGTACGCATTTTGATTTTAAAATGATTTGCAGGTACGTTTATACGATGTTGTTTGGCTTTCGGAATATCGGTTGTGGCCGTTGTTTCGTCCTCTTGCAACCACATGTCCTCCAGACCTAATTAGTTTAATTGTGGCAGTAAAAACTCGGCTAACGTGGTCTTATATCGCGTCCTCGAAAAAAAAAAATGGCTGGATGACTCCTCCAGCGTGAACAACCTGTCATGCAATCACTTTGAGCAGATGTAATGGCTCCTAGTATATCATTCGTGGATTTTCGGTGCCCCAAAAGCGATAGTTTTGCTTGTTCACGTACCCGTTGAAGTGGAAATGAGCCTCATCTCTCATTATGATTTTGGTCGAAAAATCGTCCACTTCGTCAGAAGACTCCTTGGCTTGTTCACTTGTATTCTAGTTCAAAAATATAAAAACAGTTTTGACATTGGCCGCCATTTGCAAAAATAAGAGCAGAGCTTGTATGAAATGTTAATTGAAAAACACCAAAATTGTTCTTATCATGGTCTAATTGTCAGGTCAATGCGTCTCTCCATATGATTTTGTGTGTTTTCATGGTGAAACTGTCAAAACCTGTACAAACGTATGTGGTTGTTGTAGGTTTGACAGTCTCACCACTATCATTACACAAACAAAATACAAGCAGACTTTTTGTTGCTGTAAGTTGCACTGACCTGATAAATAGGCCTTGGTTGTTATGTTGGTTGATTCAGTTGCACTGTTTTGTTTGTTATTGTTTACTTTTTGCAACAGCTGCTTGTTTAACTACTTGCCCAAACTAGCACGAAGAGAAAAAGCGGACTGTTTCGCGCAAGAAGAACAAGAATATTTCTCTTTCAAAAGCTCTCTCTCTCTCTCTCTCTCTTGCCCAAACTTTGAGTACGGGAAGGGCTTTCGTGTAAATTGGGATCCCGCGAGCTCGCAATGTGGAGTACGGGAACGAACTTAATATCAATAAATTTTTTTCCTGACAAACTAATGTTTATGCATATTATTATTTGATCTTGATTATTAACAAATCAATTTTTACAGCTTCAGATCGTTTAAAATTGTTAAGTTGTTACATTTTTTATACAAAACGATCTAAAGCTGTAAAAATTAATTTATTATTCGCTAATTATCAGTAATTGCTTTGTTTACAAACTAAATTCTCTATGCAAATCAAAAAAAAAATTATTTAAATCAAAGGTGAACACATATAAATTGTCATTCTGTCATTAAATCGTTTCCAAGGCGAATCCATTACAGGTGCCCGCATACCAATTCGCTTCAGCATTTTTCCACGAATTTATCTTCTGAGTTGTCAAAGCCGATAGAAAACGACAACAAAACTTGTGACGTCTCGAGAGAAAATGTTGAAGCGAATTGAATTGCGACCACCTGTACTTGATTCGTCTTGATCGTTTCCAAGTTTTAGTGATATTCAAAATGGATACAACCATACTAGGCGGGCACAAGACTGCCAAAGTATTAAAATATCAAAACAGGGATGAATGATGTGGTTCTCCTATTTTTGTTATAATTAATTACTATTAAAATTTTAGAGGAGCAACTGAAAGGTATTTATTTTGAAAGAAATTATCACACTTTCCTTTATCTGCCTTTTCTCCCCTACGAAAAGGCAAAATTCCCATCTTTTGATGTCACTGATTAGCAAACACACACTGACATATGTACATACATATGTATTTATAGCAGTGATCAAGTATAGGTGGTCGCAATTCAATTCGCTTCAACATTTTCTCTCGAGACGTCACAAGTTTTGTTGTCGTTTTCTATCGGCTTTGACAACTCAGAAGATAAAATCGTGGAAAAATGTTGAAGCGAATTGGTATGCGGGCACCTGTAATGGATTCGCCTTGCTCAATACACAATTACTCAATACTTTAACAACACTAGTTTATACGTATACAATACATACATATACGTGCTCATCAGTGTTCCCAGGTCAATGTATTTCTTCCCCCCAGAAAAATTTTAAAACCCCCTAAAATTCAAAGATTTTTCACAAAATCCCCTTAAAAATTTTGATGAACATTCTGCTTTAGTATTATTAATGCATTGACAATGCGGAAAATGCATAAAATTGTTAAACTTTCCCCAATTAAAAAGAAGTAAAAATTAACTGATTATATGTACATATTTTTCAGTGCATATGTTATGATTACAGGCGTATGTATATTTATTATAAATTTTCGATTTATTTGTATTCACATATTTTGAGATCTAAGTACATATTTATAGGCAGCTGAAAACTGTTATCTGCGTATCTAGAAAAAATAAAGTGTCTCCAAAAATATTAAGAGTTTCTAAGTCTTCTTCGCTCTTTACATTCTTTTGACATTTTCATAAAGAGTTTCAATTTTATCAAAGATTCTTAGATATTTTGAGAAACGGAATAAATTCAAAGAAATGACCCATAAGAAAAAAATGCTTTAAACTCAACAAAAAAGTACTTAAAATTACCAGTTGAAAAATTCTGTACTTGAAGCTACAGGATGAACATAAAATATCTCATTTAATTTTACTTTAAAAATCGATAGTCTTCAAATTATTTGTTGAAAAATTTTCTAACTCCTGCCATTTTACCGTTCAACCAAACACAGAAATCCCCTAAAAATACTGCAAAAATAAATTGTTCCCCCTAAATTTTTCCCGAAAGAAATTTAACACCCCAAACTCACTCCTAAAAGAAAGAAAAACTGGCAACACTGGTGCACATGCATCTTTGTACCAAAATACATACATATGTACGTATGCATGTGTATACGCAAAGTGTTTATTAATAAACAAACAAAACACGAGTATGTATGTAAGTCACGTACTCATGTTGATTTAGTTCCATTCAAAACATTGTTTAAATCGGAGCGAAAATAACAAGTGAATACTTCTTGAAATTAAAAAACAAAACTTTTAAATAATTATAACTTTGTTTACGTACATTTAGTATAAAAATATTGTTAAAGAAACTACTTTCATAGCATGCAATTAACTACTTGTTGCATTTTATTTGCATAGGACATACATACTACATATGTATTTATTTATACACATGTGCAAATGATAATTATTTTTAAACGTGAATGACCTCAAATAAAGCTATTTGCACTACATATATGTATGTACTTATTCTTTTGGTGGATACAATCTTATGAAATAAATAAAAAAATTAAGAGGATAAAATTGTAAAACCTGAATCGCATTCTTTTGTACTACCAAAACTGTACTACAAATAACAACAATCATGGATGTTTGGGGCGTATTTGTTGGTGACCCTTCCATAACTTCTGGCGGTGTTATGCGAACAACAATATATCGCGATTATGAGCAGTTTCCCTATGGAACATTGGAGCAAAATTCCATGGCGAACTCAAAAGATCCATACAGCAAAGTCCAAGGTAATTATCTTTAAAAAACAAAAACAATCACACCTGACTCGCGCATACCATATAAAGTAAAAACTTTAATGCGCAATTTATGAATGTATGTGTGTATAAAAGTACGTAAGTATACACCTTGATTAAAGTAAACAGATGCGGGAGTACGTGTATACATAAGTACATATTATGCATAAAATGTATTTTTATTTTTAGTACATACTTATGTATGTATGTACATGCAGTGGCTCACAGTTTATTTCGTGCACGGCACAACTAACTATTAGTTGCATCATGATTTCGTGTACCTTTAACATATAAATTTGCACGTTTACAGCCGGAAAACTAACGATGGTATCAAAAAGATTTAAATGCAAAACTTTTACCACAGTGAATGTTTATAATTCAGCAGCAACAATTGATTCCTATATAAAAATTACACCCTAATAAAAACAAATTCCCTATATGTACATACATACATACATATGTATGTATGTATTTTTCGAATGGTAAAATTTACGGTTTTGCGACAAGAAAGTTGGTGGAACTGTCAAGGTTTTGGTTGCTTCTAGAGTTGGTAACATTGTGTTTATTGAAGGCACAATGGAGGACATTTGTTAAAAAGTTTTACAATGTCCTGATAAGTGATCCGAATGGGAAAATGTGTCATCCGGATTGAAATGGAACATCCCACACCTTATAAATATGCCTACTTTGTGGGCACGAAAAAGACAAGGTAGAAAAATGAACGATTTGAAAAATTGTTATCATCTAAGAGGGGAAGCACATGGGACCTTTCTAGAACCCAAGTTGGCAGGTATCATGACCGGTAGCTCGCGAAACAAACATATGATTGGAACAAGATGCCAGAGTGCACGCAAAGTTATTGCTACAATGGAAAATCCTCTTAAAGGTGTAATTAAGCCAGATGGAGGCTATACTATAACTATTACTCCAACCAAGTTTATTGCGAAGCTGCAATCACTACGAAATAAATTGAGACTATACCAGTTTCACCTTATCGAACCTGTTCGAGGGTTCGCATAGATACATTTAACATTTTGAAATTTGTTTTTAATGTGCTTATGTGAACGCTGCAACAGGTTCGAAATTATGAAACTGGCAGTTAAATTGTTATACTTATTTGTTTAAGTTCTTTTCTTTTAGTTAAAAACATTAAAAGGTTTCTATTTAAATAAGCAACAGTTTATGTACATATGTAAATATCGTTTTGATATCAGCGTTAGTTTTCTTGCTTTAAGCGTTAAAGCTTGTAGATATTTTAAAGCTACACACAACTATGAGCCTCTGCAAGTACTATTTGCAAGCTATAAGTATGTATGTAAATAAATATCTTTTAGTCAGCTTAAATTTTTATTAGGTGAGTATCTTAATTAAAGTCATGTCTAAATTTCATTGCTGTCTAAATTGTTCAAAAAAATATATATGCATGTATATGTATGTAAGTCAGTATGTTCTAATAATAAACAAATATTTATGTAAATGCATATGGATGTATGTATATCCGCACATACATACATACATATGTGTACTGTGCATTCGCACAATTTTAGTACCATGGGTATGTGTGTCAAACTTAATATTTAAGCACGCATACATACTAACGTATGTATTTATATTTTTAGTTTAGCGTTAGTGTTGCCATTTTAGCATTTTCGCTTCTCAGATATACATTTTTTATTGAGCCAATATTCAATTTGCTCTCAATTTTCGGTTCACACCACACATACAAAGCGGGGAAAAACACTACCTTTATTTTAGTTGCGAAAATTCAAAAGGAAATAGAAAACATTTTTTTCTGCACGCATTTAGATTTTAAAGTGCTTTGCATGTATTTCTACATGAAATATTATTAATTGAAAAACATCAAAATTGTTCTTATGTTGGTTGATCCAGTTGAGCTGTTCTCTTTGTTATTGCCTGCTTTTTGCAACAGCTGATTATTTAGTTACTTGTCAAAACCATGATACAACTAACAAGGTAGCCTTTTCGCTATAAAAATAACATGCTTCAATAAAAATAACATGCATTTTGTTTTTGTACAACTTATGCAAACTGTCAAAAACGCCACTTCTACATTTACAGAAGAGAGATGCACTAAGCTTACGCGGATTAGCTATCTCATTTTGGCTGCCTTTCATCTCTGCAATCTCTTGACAACCTAAAGTAGTGAGTTGATTAACGGTTTAGCTGACGAGGCTACCTTGTTAATTGTATCATGGTCAAAACTAGCACGAAGAAAAAGTGCGGGCTGTTTCGTGCAAGAAGAACAAGAATATTTCTCTCTCAAAAACTCTCTCACTTGCCCAAACTTTGAGTACGGGAACAGTTTCCGTGCAAATTGGGATCCCGCGCTTTCACGGTGTTGAGTACGGACCAGGCAGACCAACTACAGGTGATCGCAATTAAATTCGCTTCAACATTTTCTCTCAAGTTGTCATACGTTTTGTTGTCGTTTGCTATCGGCTTTGACATCTTAGAAGGCTATTTTAAATAAAGGCGAATCCAATACAGGAGCCCGCATCCCAATTCGCTTCAACATTTTTCTACGATTTCATCTTCTGAGTTGTCAAAGCTGATAGCAAGGCGAATCCATTGCAGGTGCCCGCATACCAAAACATTTTATTTTATCTTCGAGACGTCTCGAGAGAAAATGTTGAAACGAATTGAATTGCGACCACCTGCAATTGATTCGCCTTGGCTGATAGCAAGGCGAATCCATTGCAGGTGCCCGCATACCAGAACATTTTTCCACGATTTTATCTTCGAGACGTCTCGAGAGAAAATGTTGAAGCGAATTGAATTGCGACGACCACCTGCACTTGATTCGCCTTGGCTGATAGCAAGGCGAATCCATTACAGGTGCCCGCATACCAATTCGCTTCAACATTTTTCCACGATATTTATCTTCTGAGTTGTCAAAGCTGATAGCAAACGACAACAAAACGTATGACGTCTCGAGAGAAAATGTTGAAACGAATTGAATTGCGACCACCTGTACTTGATTCGCCTTGTTTTAAATTTTCCAATTAAAGTCTTAGTAGTATGTTATGTTACGCGGGCCGCCGGTCCTGAGGCCGGCACACTTGGGTCTTAGTAGCAGCTTTTTCTAGAAACTAATTATGGGAAGTATGTAGAATGAGAAAAACAGAATTTAGAATGTCAACAAAAACGTAAATGTAAGCACGCTCAGTAAAAATTCTACGGGTTTAGTGTTTATGCGTAATGAGCATTGTATACACATACGTACATATACATATGTGCATGTGCATGTGCCTGCATGTATGTTTTTAGATACATATATGCACAAATGTATATACAGCGTATGCGTATGCATGTACTAAATTTTAAAATTTTTATTACGACGTTGCTCAAGCGTTAATTGTATTATTGTTTTTATTTATATAGATAAGATAAGCCATTTTATAATATTTTTTAACTGAATATATTTGAAATATTTGAAAAGGTATACCACAATAAACATGTACATACGTATGTATGTATGTGTAAATATCTACAGGTAATTCCCCTATAATACGGAAGGTACGTTACAGAAAAGTGTCATACTTATTACGCAAATCCGTGTTGTGGAAACCAAAGAACCGGTATAAAACTTTAGGTAACGTCAATTTTTGGTGGTTACATTTTACATTTCTTTGATTACTAAAAGAGGAAACATTTTTTTTGCTACCCAGAAACAGCCGGTTGTCCACCTGAAAAGTAATTCAATAGAAACATTAAATATTCAAATATGAACTTAATTATTTATTTGCTTTAAGAGCCAATTGAAATGTATTAATTCAGGTCCAAAAATGAACCTTTTCAAAAAATGTTTGTTGTATTTCATTTGGCTCTTAAAGCAAATAAATAATTAAGTTCATATTTGAATATTCAAAAACTTTTACTTTTTGATACTTTCAAAAATACAAATCGTAGTGGTGACTCGTTGTATAGAAGGTTGCAAAGAAAAGTAGAAGTGTTGCAAAACGAAAAAAGAAATGTTTGCTGTGTTAAAGGTTTGTTTGAACAACTCTGATTCTCATTCTGTTCATGGGAATTATGGAATAAGTAGTTAAGTTTCAAACAAACTTTTAAGAATTTTTCAAGTCTACTGATGAGTTGATTAGCACCAACGAAATGTCGTCGGCATATAGACAGCTGAAAAATACAACAAACATTTTTTGAAAAGGTTCCTTTTTGGACCTGAATTAATTTGTTTCTTTTTATTTAGAATATTTTATAAAAGTATGATGTTTTGTGTCGACCATTACAATGTGCCAATCTGATTTAAGTTAAACAATATTTTAAAAGAGCCGTGTTATGCGGGGGTTAGTTGTATACAGTTGCGGATACACAATCGAATCAGTTGGCTAACATAAATGCACACAACTGTATATATACATATATACATATGTATATGTTCACGTTTCATAAGTCACGTACTCGCACACACACATTTTAAGCTTGAGCAAAATCTCTAAAATTGAAATTTAAAAATATAACAACTTTTGGTCTTTTCAAGGCTTTAAGACAAAGCTAAAATTAAGTGTGATGTGAAATATAACGCTTTCTCATGTGTTCAAAAGGTTGAAAATAAACAGGGGGAACGCATTGAACTTAAAATGAGGAATGCCGCTGATATCGTTACCGCATTATCGGCGATACTTCCAGTTTGCCAGATTCATGACACAACTAATAACGTAGCCTTCTCGCTACAATAAAAATAACATGCATTTTGTTTTGGTACAACTTCTGAAAACTGTCAATAAGACGCCGCTTCTACATTTATAGAAGAGAGATGAACAGAGCTTACATTGATTTGCTGTCTCGTTTTGGCTGCCTTTCATCTCTGCATTCTCTTGACAACCTAAAGTAGTCAGATGATTAACGGTTTAGCTGATGAGGCTACCTTATTAGTTGTATCATGGCCAATACATATAAATGGGTTTTTGACATCTTTGTTTTTGTTTGCCACACGCTGTTATTTTAACAGAATGATCTGCTTGCTAATATTTTTAACATATTGCATTAACGTAGAGAAAGCATTAAAACATTTGCTCATGTTAAAAACGAAGACGTGAACTTGCTCCGATATTTTACAATAAAAAAAATATTTGCGAATCAAGAAATTTGCGTTAAATTTGCAAGCTGCTGCCGAACTTTTTTTTTTTTTTTTTTTTTTTTTTGTAAAGACACTCATATAAATTAAAATTAATTTAATATTAAATTAAAGTTTATTATACTTGCATTGGTTGAAAAAATTGTATTTTTAATTCACATGAATTTGTTTTTTATTGTATTAAAATTTTTTTGTCAGCGTCGCTATTTTTTGTCTACAGCGCGGAAAATTGTTAGACGGCTTCGCCATCTATTGTTGTTTGCATTATTTGTTTTCAACCAAGCATTTTTGCACACTTCTATTTGCTCTATTTGGCTGAATTTTTATGTATTTTATTTTAATTTTTTTGTCTCATTATCTTTACAATTTTACCATCAATAAATGGTAAGAAAAAGAAATGCGGTCGGGGGACCCCCGTTTTTTTTCATCTTTGAATGTAATACAAGGTGAAATCTGTATGTTTTATTTTGTGTTGTTTTTGAAATTTTTAAATTTTATAATTCTTAAAATTTTCAGAACGTTTTATTTATTACATTTCACACATGCAGTATTTTTTGTCAATCTACTACAAAACGAATAAAAGCAACTGTTGGCCTATTTTTTAATATTGCTGTTTTTTGTTGTGACATACTTTACTTTAGCGACATCTAGCAGCTGATAGTGTCCGTTTTCACAACTAATTAATATTTATTGGTAGGTGTCTCCGGTGACAGCAGCGGAGACACCTACACAATTGTTTTTGGACAGATAAACAGCTCAAACGCTTTCGTGACGATTTCTACTAATTTGCACTAACAGCAAACCGCATTAAGGAACTTCGTTCCAAAAATTTTGAGTGCATATTTTGTAATTCTTACCGCATATTTTTAATTTTGAGTGTATGTTTTATGCGCATAAAACACGATTTTAAAGGCACAAAAGCCCGGACCCTACTTCTTAACATCAATTTCTTGCTATGATAATATTTTAGTTCCTGATTCTAATGGCCTTATCGACGGTACGATAAGGCCAATAGCACGACAAGCGTCACTAACAAAAACAAAGTGACGGTTTTGTCACTTCTCATTACAATGATCACATTTTGCGGCTGGTAAAATATCTGTGAGAATGATTACTAATTTATCGTTGACAATTGTCACTTAAGCGGCTAGCAGAATAGAGAATTTTGACTGTCACCGTCACAAACAAGTGACGTGACTACCAGAATCAGTCCCCTAGACTGTAATTGTGTAGAACAAAAATTACTCTATGATTTTTAAAATTTTAAATTGACCGCAATACGCATATCGGCGTCTCCGGCACTTTTCGTACAGCGGCTAGAAGGCGGATTGTAGCAACTCTACTTAAAAAATACATCGGGATCAAGGTAAAAAAATAAATAAAATATAGAAAAAAATCATATTTCTGATAAGCGATTTAATTTTGTGTCAATAAGTGTTTTTTCATCTATAAATAACTAAGTATTTCTACACATGTACAATGAAAACTTGTTTATTTTTATTTGAAAAATATACATACATACATATGTACATATGTATGTACATATGTATATGTGCATGTATAGTATGTAGTTCGCGTACCTGATAACTTGCACAAACCTTGAAACGCAGTATATTAGAAAATTAAAAACACGTTAAAAACAAAGAAATGCACTTTTGTATACAACTTGGGACATTTTTATAACTTGGGAATATTTTTTTTCTTGTCATTAGGCTCATATAGCAAAAAGATAAATTAATTTTTGAAAAAAATTTAGCGCTTTTATGTTTTTTTTTTTTTAGCAAAACGTTCTGCGTTCTCATGGGATTGATTTAAAGTGTTTAGCTTGATGCTTCCAAAAGTAAAGGATATCGTTTAAACAACAGCAAGTTTATGAAAAAAAAAAAATGCGAAAAAAGCTTTAGTTGCGCTAAATGGGCTAAAGAAATTTTTCAACAATGGAAGTGGACGCACATTTCCGTTTCGAAATTCAATTGTTATTACATAGTGGTGTATGTGTATGTATATATGTATGTATGTATAGTCGCAGCTAAAGTGGACACATTTACATATGTATGTACTTATTCAAAAGCAATGACCTCTACTGAAATGTACGATAAAATTTCGGGCAAAACATTCGCAACATTGCGATACGCAGTTAAGTAATGCAACTGTAATCTCTTTGATGTGATATATTTGGCAATTAATAAATTCATATATACTTATGTATGTACTAGAGATGTGCGCGTGAGCGTTTTTTTTCTTGCTCGCATCACGCACGCGCACGATCAGAATAATTTTTCTCACGCACGAAAATTTGTTTTCGGACTCACGTTACGTACGCTCACAACCAAACATATTTTCAACCACGCTTTTTCACGCATGAAAAAAAATCCCACGATCATTTACGTTTGTATTGAAATATAATTTTAATAACGCCGTGTTTTCAATGTGGAACGATTTCTTTGAAAATATTAAAATGGGCAATTTAGAAGTTTTTGATAAATTTAAATATTATAATGTTGAAGAATTCATAAAAGATTTAATGAAAGGACATTTTGGCACTTATTGCGAATTGTATAGGACTTTTATTAAGGATTATTTCAATTCTATTTTGTTGGTATCTTTTTAACAAACTTCGGTAAGAGACATAAAGATTTCACTTAAATAGAACGTCATATTTATGTGAAATTTAGTAGGTGTGAAAGTTAGTAGAATATTATAGCATATAACTACAGGGTCCGCCATCTAACGTTTTTTATTCAACTAGTGCTTATTTCGCGAATGGTAACACTTGGCTCATGTCTGATTTGACAGATAATTAGCTTTATCCTTCCGCTGAACGAATATGGTTGTGTATACGCTTGAACAATGCTGGGAAATATTGCGACAATACTTTGAAAATCATGGTAATGATTTTGCCAAAAAAAATCATCTTTTCAGATGAAGCTCATTTTTATCTTGGCAAAATTGTCGCATTTGGGGCATAGAAAACCCGCACGTATACGTTGAAAAACCGAGGCACCCAAAACGAGTCACTGTTTGATGCGGATTTTGGTCCAGAGGCATAATTGGACAATTTTTCTTCGAAAATGAGCAAGGAGTGGCCGTTACAGTCAATGGGGATCGTTATCGGCATGTTGAACGAATCTTTGTTCATAAAAATTGAAGAGGAGGATATTGGCAGCATTTGGTTTCAACAGGACGGCGCTATGTTTTTTTTCTTTTCTTTTTTTATTTCTTTATTTCATATTTATTTAAATGTGCCACACAGCCGAAGCTACCCTCGATGTTTTATAGCAATTTCAAAAAAAAAAAAAAAAGAGTTATTTTGCGGCTTTATAACTCGATTTTGTCTTAATTCAACTTATGTTGCTGTCGCTTGTGAGCACAGATAGTCACGCAAATAACGAACCATTACACGGCCTTGCTTTCCTTTTACTAGCCGCCCTGAGGTCGAAAAACCACCCACATACTGCCAGCATTTCGAAATATTACAGCTGGCACTAATTTTTAATGCGACACATTTCGATCGCTTACATTTTCTTGCGATATCGAGGAGCAGGCAGTTAGGCTGTTGTCGCTTCCGACCACAGTTTCTATTGGATTTCAATACAAACGTTCGTGAGAACTTTTTCAGCTTTTCGTGCGTGAAAATGGGTGATTAAAAAGGGTTTATGCGTGAAAATGAGAGTGATGTGGGGTCCAAAAAAGTTGTCGTGAGCGTGCGTGACGTGAGACAAAAAACACTCACGGGCACATCTCTAGTACATACCATGTCTGTTTCACAACCACCACGTCGCTCATCAGCATTCATGTTTCGAAGCCCAGGTAGCTGGGGTACAACCATGGCTGTTTCACTTTCTCTACAGTGATCACCAGTTTCACCCCAATTTGTTTCGAACTCAGGTTCTAACTTAATTGCGATCACTTATTACCCCAGCTGATAAATCTTCAAACTTAGTTTTCTTGTCTTCTTTAAAATTGTTGAAATCACCACAATTCACCATAAGAAAGCTTTTCCAATTTTGTAGCAGTAAAACTAAACTTAAGCCCATATTTAATACACAATTAAGAAACAGCTCTTGTCTTATTGATTTTGGATAAATATTTTAGAAAACTATATTAACGTTCTTTCCATGTTTCTTTCTCTTGCAGAAAAATCGCAAAAACTACAAACCGAAAAAACCAAAAAAGTCGATTGTCCATTTTGCAAGGAACATAAAAGGCGACCTCTCACCAACTATCTGAAGACGAGAGACTTTCGCAAACACCAGGAAAGCATTTGTGAAGACGATGAAAATTGTTCTTGAAATTTAACTTTAACGCCATTTAATTTTACTCCCTTAATTTTATCCAAATAATTAACACTATTCTGTTTATTAATTACCTGCAAATTTGCAATAACGAGCATACAAATCGCTGCTCTTGCGAAACGACTAATTTGATTTGAATAACGAAATATATTAAATCTAATTCAGAGGTAAAATTTGCAAAAGAGCACCTCGACAATCGAATTGGTACACAGTGTCCTACCAAGCGTCTCTGCAGAGAAGTTCGTTTTGTATTATTCTACAAATAACAATAAAACGAGTTTTGCAAAATAAAATCTGTAATACACATTTAGAGAAAGCGTAAAAAAAGTACACAAAGATACAGCAAGAGCAGCAATAAAGTCATCTCTTTCAGTGGAATACATTTTAAGGAATCACTTGCTTTACAAAATCAATATCAAATAATTTGATACATACAATATTAAAATGAATTTGTTAAAACTTATTTCACTTGTTCAACAGTACAAAATATTAACTTGAAATTTGAAATTAATGAATTGTTTTTGACTTGCAACTTAAGTGGATTTTGAATTTGAATCGAGCATTTAAAAAATATACATACATATTTTCAAAATGAATGTTGTAAAATATGTACAAAGACAAAGGACTCTTTTTTTCCATTTTATTTTAAAATCAATTTATAAAATGTTCAGAAGCTTGAAGTTAAATTCTGAATATTTCTTTTACAAAAAGAGTTTCTATAAGCTGTGTATGTGGCAATATATAATATATAAAATTTTTAAACGCTGAAATACAAATACTAACACCGGTATTCATAAAAAATAAAACGTTGCTCAAATACATTTTAGAAAAAATTTCGTATGAAAAATTTGTCGTAAGATGTGTTTCAACAATGTTTTATTTTTTATGAATACCGGTGTAAAAGATGACTGAGTTGATTATTACTACGATATTTTTTATGAAGACAAATAAAAACTGAAACAACGAAAATATCTTAACGAGAAAATTACAAGTTGGTACAAAACTGATGAACGAGTGTGATATGAAATTTTTATTTTTGACATTCTTATATTTAAGTGAATATTTATTATAACCTCTTAGTTTTAGCTTTTACTCTGTAAAAGGATATTTTGTATACATACTCTTATGATAACCGACTAATTTTTATAAAAATTTTTTACATACACATGCTTTGCACAATTTACTTGGAAAAATCTTTTTTTTTTTTTTTTTCTATTTATAAAAATGCAAAAAAATATATACATACATGCAGGGTTTGCATTTATCTTGAAATAGTCTGCCATCAAAATTGTTGAAGGTCGTGATTTATAAAATAATCAATTAACTGACTATATAATGGAAATTACAATGAAGTAATAGTGAGGGTTTCCACGATGGGTAGTGCAAACGAAGCGAATGTGAGTGAGTGTCTTTCCAAAAACAAAATAAATTCGGCATCGGCTTGTAACACGCAGTTGGCTGCGTGCCAACTTGACGCCGATGGACTTCGTCCTGTGTGGCATTTCGTGCCTTATTATTTACACATTACAGCAGCGTTATTTAGAATTTTGAAATACATAAAAGAATTTAAGCAAAAAAGCAACAATTGTGTTCTTAAAAATAAAATAAATAATTTATTAACTTAAAGCAATGAATTTTCAAAATTTATTGAAATACATATTTTCTTTTGTGTTGCCTCCCCTTGATACATTAAATAAATCTTTATTCCTTTTTTACACTACATTTAGACGGGAAAGTAGTTTCATTAAATTTTTGTATACGTATTATGAATAAAAATTTCAATGAAATCTGTAACTTGCATGAAAATTTCCCGCTCAATTTCTAAGGAACGTGAAAGTTCATTTTAAAAATGTTCTCAGAGCGAAGAGTTGCAAGTACTGTAATTTTAAAATAGAGTTGCCGAGACTACTACAAACATAAATTTATAGGTCAACATTCGATAATAATTTTATTGCTAAACTTTTATTAGTTAATTTAATAATTATCACTATAAATATACTTCATTTGTGTTCTTTATTCATATTTGCTGTAAAAATATTTTAAATATTTTCTAATGTACAAAATAATTTAAAATTCACAATTATTATTCTACTGCAATCCTGAAAATTTTTATGTGCCGTGGAGTAGGCAACCGTGTTTACTACCTTGTCAGTTTACTTTCAGTAAATGTCGAAAAATTACTTTCAGGAAAATTTTGCTGAAAGCTGAGTTGAAAGTTAGAATACTGTGAATGTGTTAGTAAAAAAGTGTGAGTGTATTGCAACTTTCAGGCATTTAATTTCCCGTCTAAATGCTAGGTTAGATCTATATATTTCGCACCATTTTATAGTTCATCTTCAGGATCTGTTTTTTATGTCTGTTTTTATATGAATATATTTTTTATGAACAAAAGAAAAAACGTTTTTTTATCTTCATGAAAAATATATTCATATAAAAATACACATTAAAAACAGATCCTGAAGATGAACTATAAAATGGTTCGAAATATATAGATCTAATTTATTTAATGTATCAAGGAGAGGCAACACAAAAGAAAAGCAAAAAGATTTCACGGATTTGCACAAACAAAAAAAAAGAACAAAAAAAGACGGTGCGCTCACGACCAACCATAAAATGCACTGCAAATTTGCACAGCTACCATCGTGAAAACCCTTAATAAAATTATATTGTGGAAATTTGGAAGAAAGTGTAATTGATTCAAACCATACCCACTAACAAAAAAATAATTAAATGAACTATAGCATATGAAATAATTCATGAAACGATCAAGATAAACAGAATATTTTTACCAAAAAAAAAAAAAAAAAATAATATATATATGTATATACATACATATGTATATACATATACATACATACATATACATATATACATATATATATAATTAAAAAACGCATTTGAGTTTATTAATAAAGTCGTGTTTAAAACACAATTTTTATGGAATATGCAGAATACAAATATTATCTTTGACTGCTAAATTGCATTGTACCCAATTTTATACGTGTTGTTTTATTAAATAATTTGTAATTGAAAAATTGTTAATTTTGTTGCTTGAATAAAAATGAATTTATAAAATACAAGGTTACACAAGTTTTTGTACTTTAAAAATACGATTATTAAAGCGGGCGAAGCATTTTAACGAACACGCTGAACTGCCTCATTATGGTTATTATCGCGAGTGTTGCGCAAAATTGTTTGAATCTCCAGTTCACCGTTTTTTTTGCAATTAGAAATTTTTGTTCGAAAAAACATCTAAATAACGAAGAGATCGGCGAAGCCGTTATGGTAAGACAATTCGTGGTTTCGAACATAATCAAGTAGTTGTATGTTTAGGGTTCCGTACTAATGAGTGAAAACGGAGTATTTGCTGTACGTTCGTCCGTCACAGGCCCTATTCTCCCATCGATTGGGAGAAGGTACGGTCGGTCCAGTATCGGGCAAGATGTTTCATTTGAGTGAATGGTTCGCTCTCTCTTTCAGAAAGTTAATGTGAATTAATTCTTTCTTTTAATTCACCATGCAATCATTCAAAAAGAATGTTACACATAATTCAGAATGAATCCAGTAAAACCTACCTAACCGATACACCAATTCATTGAAAGATTTTAAAATTTCAACAGATACATACGCACACTTATATTCCATAAGCTCCTTAAGTTAGAAAGAAACAGCTTTTTTTATTACAGAATTACCTTACTCTTTTCATCATTTTAGATGGCAGCACTAATAAATATGAACGGCAAAGAACTGTCTTAAAAAAAAAATAAATTGAAGACGCTCGTGAAAACAAAGAAAAAAGTTTTAAAAAATATAAATAAAAGTAAAAAATCTAAACAAAATGCTTTAAGCATTAAAAAAAAAAAAGAATCTAAAAGAAAAGTGGAAATATACAAAAATATAAATAAATTTGCAATTATTGGTAGAGCGGAAAGTGTGGGGAGTTGTCCGTCCGCTTTTTTTATTTTTATTACATTTTTAAATAGTTTGAACTAATTGCTTTTATTATATTCAATATATGTACATACATAAGTATTTTTTTAAGAAATTGTTTTTTTCTTAAAATAAATTGAATTAAAAATATTAAAACGAGCTTTTCTTAATACAGTAGAAATAACCAAATTTTAGGAATACAATAACTGGTAGTATTCCGTAGCACTAACCAATATCTATTAGTAATGGTTAAACTAAGCACACACAAGTTTTTGATAGTAAAATACTACCGGTTATCGCTACCGTTAACTAACCGGTTATATACACGTTAGCACAGATTAGTTTCAGTTTTAAGCAATTCCCAAAAGGAAATGGCAAAATTATGTAATCAAAACGGTTGTGACCGTACAATAGTAGTAGTTCAAAGTAGTTTTTCACTGTCACAGTGTGTTGATTGTGTAGCTACTTACATATGTATTTAAGGCCATATTCAGCAGCCAAACGGACTTAATCCTCAGTTTGAGGATCATAGTGATATGATCACACCAAGAATATGTTCCAAGTTTTTTAAATCACTTGAGAAATAGCTTCAGCATAACTAGTAAATTTGTGAAGCAAATTTTGAAAAATTTTGTTTGTGGTTTTTGGTCTGCATTGCGATTAAAATTTGTTAATACGAATTCGCCCAAATCATGTTTTTTTTTCTCAAGAACTGTTTTTGTCGACGACTACTGATTAGCCGCCGGGGAATATTTACTTGTTATCATCACATTACACAAAAGCAATGCAAGTAAAATACTAATTGGTTAACCTCTTGACGCGATAACGCACTAGCATTAATGCAGCGCGTATGTATGTACATACAAAGTTGTATACAAAAGTCCAACTTTAAAATAATTGAAAACATTTTTAAGTCTGACTTTAGAAAGCGAAGAACAAAATGTTGTCAAAATTAATTGGTTCAATTTCAAAACTTAAGCCATCAACTAAAAAATTTGTGAAAAGTGAGTTTTCACGTAATTTAATTCAAAATGAAATATTGAGAACAGATTTTCTTCATATACAGGAAAACAATTAGCAACCGCTAAGAAAACAGCGAAGTGTTCATGCAAACCCATGACCTGTAGATGTAAAAGAGACCAAAATAGAATGCTTTTATTATCAAAAGGAGCGATTCATTCGAATGGGATACTAATTTAGAGAAAGCACTCGGTTCGAAAGCTTCAATGGAAATTCATATTACTATTTATTTCGTTTATACTAATAATAATACTTTATAATAAAGTTTTCAATTTTCCAACTCAGAATATTTTTATTTTTTTATTTTTATAAAGAGCGGCCAAAAACAGAAAGTTGTTTATAGCTTTGAAATCGGGACCATCTTCTTCCCATCATCTTCCCAAGAGATGATAAAATTACAAAATTCGATAATATCGGTATGAGGATTCGCATTGTTCCCATACATCCTGAACTACAGAATGGGTTCGATTATTGATTCCGTTCTGCGACTGCGGTAAGCATTTTTTATGCGGAAACAAAATTTACAATTATTCATTCCGTTGTTAAGGTATCATCTCTACAGTGCGGTATTGCCGTATTATTGATCCTGCAATGTACATACATACATAGATATTTTTCCTAGTTTTGCTTACGCTCTAATTTTATAACGGAAAGCTAACGGAAGGACAAAATGTAGAATTTTTTCTGCAAAAGTTGTTTTAGTTTATTTTGTTTTCTTTTTGACAACTATTTTTATAAGAATAAAAGACAAAAATAGTCAAACAAATTGAAGCAATTTTGGATTTAAGAAAAATTCCTGTGGTTTTACAAGGCGCCATCCAGCAGACATAAACAAATTTTCGGGAAGACTTGGCGCTAGGGAATGGCATCGGAAAGTAAAGTCGATTTTCGATTTTTCGACCAACCATTTTTCATTCCGACTATTTAATCGATTAATCGTAGCTCAAAGTCCATTTTTTTTGAAGTCGATTAATATATTTTGTATAAAATAAACGCACTATGAATTGAATTTTTACATAGTGCCAAAGGTGGCTGGGTGGCATTTTTTTTATAATCCCCTTATTTTGTATTATAAATTGCACGTTTTATTTGATAAAATTTTCACAACCAAACACTTGCTTTGTTTTCTCGTCAATAACTTTAGTGGTGGTAGCCTCCTAGAACAATAACAAAAACTTCTTTTGCTTGCAGTATGTAATGAAATAGACGTTTTTGTTTTCGAACTTCTTCAACAGGTAATTTTGTTATGCTTGAGAATGCTTCGATGAGAAAAATAGTCGATTTTTAGAACTGAAAATCGATCATCGAGTACAATCGAAATCGACTTACCATTCCCTACTTGGCGCGGACATTAAATGGTTCCGGGCCACAAATAAAAGATGCCGATGGTTGGAGACAGGTATCGCAACACTGTTTCTTTAGGGGCTAACTTGCAGTTTCACTGTAGTAAGTAGGGACAGATTATAAGAGTGTAAAAAAGATGCTTTAAACGTTCATTTATTTGGAAGCTGCAAGAACATGCATGTATTTTTATTTGTTTACTTCAACTTACTCTCTATAGTTCATCTGTAACACGACATCAGATTTACATATAGTGCAAAACTCTTCTTTCTAACCGAGTGTCCAAGGAGAATCGCTTTCACTACTTTACTCAAAAAGAAGCAATAGTATCCATATTTATCAAACCATACATATGTTTCACTGATAATAAATGAATTAACATCCATGTTTAAAATCACACACACAATTCGTTTTTGAAATTTATTTTTCTACCAACAGATTCTGCGAAACTAACCTTAAAATTATTAAAACAGAGACGTTAAATTTACTTTGCGCAAAGCGTATAGCGCAGGCGGTGCTGGGCAAAATACATGCTTTGATGTATTTAAAATACAAAATACATGAAAGTTGTGTATTTAAAATACAAAATACAAATACTTTTTCTCCACGTATTTAAAATACAAAATACTGCATTCTAAAAGCAAGTATTTGCAATACAAAATACAGTGTAACAAAAATATGTATTTAAAATACAAAATACTTTTATTCAAAAAAGTTTTTGTTTCCTTTCATAAACTCCAGCTTTTCAAATGTGGTATCAGACAAACAACCTCTTGATGGCGAATGAAAAAAATCAGCTAACGACAAAGTCTCAATGGTGTCTTATTAAAAAACGATATTTTATTGAAAGAGAAACAATGGAATTAAGAAATAAGTGATAATTAAAAAACGTTTGACCAAAGACTATGTACATACATATGTATATAAATTCTATTCCAGTCAACATCTGATTGATATTTTTTCTCCTCTTGTTTTAGATTAAAATACCAAACGCTGGTTTTTCCTTGTATTTTATTTTTTCACTGTTTAACTTGCTGACAGCTTGGCGACTTTCTCAATGTGTATGCATTCAGTTACGTTTACTTTACACAGGTACTTTGCGTTTGGTAATTAAATTGTAGTATGGTAATTTTTTGGAAATAAAACAGTAATAAAATTTGGTTTTAGTTGAAGTATGATTGAAACAGCACATATTTTGTAACATAAGTTAAAAATGTATTTCGAAAAATGTATTTTGAGAGCACAAGTATTTGAAATACAAAATACTCGAGCGCTTAGTATTTAAAATACAAATACAAAATACGTATTTGTATTTTAAATACGTATTTCAAAAACATGTATTTCAAATACTGCCCATCCCTGACCGCAGGAATGAATAATTACAATTTTCATATCGATCGATAAGTAATAAAAAATATGGCCAGATTAGATTAGATTTTAACTGACGGACAGACGGTGTACATCAATATCAACTCTATGTTTTATACTTGTGTACATAAAGCTACATACAATCCTCGAACAGTTGAGGTGTCATAATGAGCTGGAAAAATTAACAGAGCTCTGTTAACGTGATAACATGGCTCTGTTAAATTCAAAAATCATTCCTAAAACTGTAAACGATAATAATATAACAACATAAAAAAGTATGTTGGCATCCAATTCTTATAAAGCGTATGACTCCGCATCATCAAATTAACGCAGTAATAACGATATATTAGGATAAAAATATATAATCAAGCGTTTCAAATTATCTTATTTTTGTACATATATGTTTAGTATAAAAATCGTAGGGCAGAAAAAAAACTTTAAAAAAATTAGCTTTCAAGATATATGAGTTTATATATGTATTTATTATTTAGAATAAAACATGTTTGCATACAAATCAAATAGAATTGTTTAACAAACTTTACAATTGTATTATCTTGCGTAAAATAGACTACAACAGCCCACTCTTCGATGCGAATAAGTGTCGTGGCACAGTCACCTTTAAGATGTGACTGGAGCCATCTTTTGCAGAATATTCTAACCCCCTAATTTATTTCAGGCTTATAAGACTCTTATTTGACCTATTTGTATGGAAAATCTGTCAAATAAGAGTTTAATAAACCTAAAATATTTATTATGAATAAGACCCTAAAAGTTTATATTGTGTGTTAAATCACTCACCCTTAAAAGCCATGTAAGAACACTTTCTCTATACGGTACGAAAATTGAACTGTTGTTACTGTTCCTGCTTTCTGATAGAGCCGATATAACTTTCCCCAGTGTAAGAAGGCTTTTGTTAATATGCACACCTTCTCGAATTCTTTCGCCGTTGGATCCACTCATTCGTTCGCTGCCTGCCAAGTCTACTAAACTTATTTTACTTCGTCTGGCTTGCTGCATAGAATTTGTATTAGCAGAGCCATTAATATTTAAACTGGTCACATTGGTGTTGTTAATTTTAAGCATGATGTTAAAAATGGAATGTGAGCGTGAGCTTTTATCATTTAATCCCGTAGCTGCAGTAGCACGCTGAGAATTACCAACAATAAGCCAATTTCGTAATGCTTCAAATGAATCCACTGGATGGACACTAAGATCTACAACATATGGGCCCCATATAGGATGCTCTCGAACCTTAAGAGCCTTTCTTGTTTTTATCGGTGTTCCTCCGAACTGTTTGCCACTAATGCTGCTTTCCATGTCATGCGATACACAGAGTAAATCGTGAATTTTTTCATTGTATATTTCAAAATAACTGACTTCAACTTCTGCATGGAATAAATCGTTTCCCCTTTTTATGTATTGAAAAAGTTCATGACAGAATCTAGGAATTATGCCTGCGTCTGGGTTTAGTTCATTTTTATTTCCAAAGCTGTTCTGAACATCTAATCCATCGATGGTGTCGATTCCCATCATGCTATATGACTTTCCAGAGCCTGTTTGACCATATGCAAACAGACACGCATTATATCCCTCAAAAGCTCTAACAATTAATGGTTGTGCTATTTTTAAAAATACTTCCTTTTGATTCGCGTAATCTAACGATTCGGGATCGCCACTGGAAAACACTTGGTCATAAGCAAATGAATGGGTAACACCTGATGATGCATCAGCGCTGGCTCCAACTAACACGATTACTTCATTTTTGTCAACTTTTATTATATTGGACACAGTGGGAAGCAAGCACTCTTTGGCACTGAACGGTCTTATTCGAACAGCTACCGTCAAACGGTCTTCATCGTCGTTAACTTTAATATTGGGATTTGTTAAACACTGATTGTATTTTTTTACTGTCCTTCCACTTAATGGGGTCGAGGATGCAGTGCCACTACGGAACAATGATGAAGGGGTGTAGCAGGCGTTAACAGACGGTGATTTCATCTTGCAGAAGGACGATGGAGATGAAGTTGCAGATTCCGTAAAACCATCCGTTCTTTTTAAATCTTTCGCATTATTTATATTCGAGTTTACTCGTTTATGTGCACAGTTCAATAAAACACCATCACGCAAAGTGGTTTTGCTTTCGCTAAATATTGCTTTGCTATTACTTTTTGTCGCTCTATTTGGAGAATTGTAATGACGAGAACTCATTGCGTATATTTTTCAAATAATTTTTTATCTTTTCAAAACTAAGCGCGTCGATCAAAGATTTTATCCCTTTAAAGGAGAAACCAGTCATTAGTGAATAGCAAACTCTTGTGCAGAGTTGTAAAATAAGTAGTATTTTCTGTTTACAAACAAAACGAGCATTAGTGGCGCCACATACGTTAACTATCAAAAACGCTTGGAAAATTATGCATTATATAATGAATAAAAACTAAATAAACAAAATAAATCCCACTATTGAGTTTAAAATAACTGCAGTCGTTAAGGGTAATTTTCACAGCATTCCGTTAAAGTCGACGCATCTTAAGCAGAAGAAATCGATAAGCCATTGGTGCAAAAGGAGGGTTGAAAAGTAGAGAAAAAATGCAGTCGAAGCAAAATTAGCTGGGTCGGTTTTACAGTGAAACCTAAATTATCGTACCATTGTATTAGTGCCGTCATTTTATATGAAAGCCATCAATTTTGTGTGGAGTTTGGTGATTTAGTCCATGATACAACTAATAAGGTAACCTTTTCCTTAAAATAAGAATAACTTTAATAAAAATAGCATGGATTTTATTTTGCACAACTTCTGAAAACTGTCAAAAAGACGCCACTTCTACATTTACAGAAAAGAGATGAACAGAGCTTACGCTGATTTGCTATCTCGTTTGGCTGCTTTCATCTCTGTATTTTCTTGACAGTTTAAAGTAGTCAGATGATTAACGGCTCAGCTGATAAGGCCACCTTATTAGTTGTATCATGAAACGAAACACCAAATCAATGTAAGCTCTCTCTCTCTCTCTCTCTTCTATAAATGCAGAAGCGACGGCTTTTTGATAGATTACAGAAGTGGTACAAATACAAAATGCATGTTATTTTTATTGAAGTTGTTGTCATTGTAGTGAAAAGGCTACATTATTAGTTGTATCATGTGTTTAACCACGGAACAATTATTAAGGCAGCATCTTCTCTACAATAAGAATAATTTCAAGAAAAAACAGCAGGCATTTGTTTTTGTACAGTTGTAGAAAATGATAAAAAAAAACCACAAACCTTAGAACATTTCCAGAAGCGAGATGAACAGAGCTTACGTTTGTTTACTATCTCGTTCGGGCCTTTAAATCTGATTCCAAATAGCTTTGTAGAAAAATCATTAAAATAATAAATATTGACCTGCTAAATGTAAGCCAATATTAATTCAGAAATGGAAAAGCAGACAAATAAATTCTTAAAAATATTCGAGGAAGTAACAGCAGAGCTATACCACCAGCCAGTCCCAGGATGCCACTCGACATCTATCGCTCGCTTAAATACGTGAAAAACAATAACAATTTTAAAATTTAGTTTTCAGTGTTTTTGTTCAAGGGAACAATATCGAGTGACTTGGTGGGCCTGGCACTTCATCTTTTTTTTTAATGAAACAAACCATTTTCGCAAAAATTAAAAATTGCATTAGTGTTCAGCTGGCAATTTTTCGAAAGAAAATTTTGCAAAACGGTTCAAACTTATCAAATTTTTTTTTGTACCTATTCCAATTAATGCAATAATCCCCAACCGGCCCTGAAAAACTCCAAAACTATAATTTATTTTCTTAAATATACCTAGTAGCCTATGCAAATTAATTTGAATTTAACTCGTGTTTATAATTTATAACCCGTTAAATAAATAAATACACACATTAGTTGTGGTTGCTTTAATAAACCCATGCAAAAAATAAACTGACCAGTTTTAGAAATGTGAAAAAATACCACCGATGATTTGACTCCACGTGTCTCAAAAGAACAATTATTCTGAAAGAAATCAATCGGCCAAAAAATCGTACATAAAGATAAAAACCAGGTAATACTTTTACCAGCTTTTTCACACTAACCAAGTTTTTATTTTATATAAATTGAATTATGTTTAATGAATGGAGGTTATTATATTAGAATCGCCCTTATTGTGTTTGGCGTAGTTCAAAAACGAGTTTCCGTTGGTGCTGTCAATTTTAAAATCACACTGTTTTTCCACTTTTGAAGTTAAAAACGACAACCGCGTTTCAAATTTGATGGCGTTCTTGTGGTAGATTTTGAGGTTTCACATATTTTTCAAATCACAGCATAATTTTTCAAAAACGCCCACAATAAGGGGCGCATCTCTATGGCTTTATCATAGCAGTGCGAAAGATTTTCCTTTCGAATCGTAATATAGAATAACCCCCCTACTTCTTTATCCCTATTGACCACTAATTCAAATTATTTGTTTGCCTTTACGGCTTAGTACGCATTGCAACAACTGAAATAGACATAAATGTGAAAGTGAGTTTATTTCACTTTCACGCCTAAACCAATTAACCGATTTTGAACATTTTTTCAACGCATTTTTTCGGCTTGGAACTTTTTTTCTTTTTTTTTTTTGTACAGATTTTGCTCACGGAACGAATTTTTGAACTGGTCCGGGTATTTTTCCAGTTTTCGTCGGGTGTTTGCTACTTTCTCAGCGAGCAAAGCCCCTGGTGTAATCCAGTATGTATATGGAAAATTTCCAGAAAATAGGTAGCACGAAAAAAATTAGAACATTTCCGAGAAAATCGTGTTTGCTAAAGTGTAAATCATGTCTCCTGTACGAAGCCGGACAGTCTACTGGTTTCTTCATGTAATTTAATATAAATTATTTTCAAGTACTTGACAAGCGTCTGACCTATAAGCTCCGCTTTATAAACTAAAATTGAAATGCGTATTTATGCACAATTTCTTAGTTTTATGAGTTCCACTTCGTGCTTCTCAATCAATAAGCGCATTTGAAGCTCATGCAGTTCCTTCATTTGCGCAATCCGTAGTTCGTGTTCAACTTGCATTATCTCGATTTGTTTTTTTAGCTTCTCTTCAATCCATTTAGTCTTCACATCGGCCAGTTTCGCCCAACGGTTCTTCTTATCCCTTGGTTTTGGTAAAATTAACTTTTCACTTTTTTTTGATTTTGGAATGTCTGAAGTATAGTTATCCCACGAATATGGCTCTGGTAGGACACATTCGGCTTCTGTAAATGATAATTATTTGCCACAATTGTTTATAAATTTGATTATTATTAATACATATATATATACCTTCATCAGGATCATCTTCTTCATTATTATCTATCTCTATAGCCACCGAATCACTGTCATATTGTGATGATGTAGCATCAACCTGTTTCTGTGTCGTAATGTTTTTTAAAAGATTATCATAGGGATTGTCTTCTTGTTTTATTGGTAGTCCTGCACCTGTTTCAAGTGTACGATTTTCGGCAGATGTGCGTTTTTTCAACTCGCTTTTTAAGTTAAAATATTTCGTCTTCAAGACTCTTGCAGACCGGTTAAGCCCTGCGGTCGTTGAATTAAACTCTACCTCCACTTCTTTCCAAGCTCTATCCTTATGTGCGGTACTAACTTTATCCGTCTTCTTATTTTCTATTATGGACGTCTTTGATTCCACAGCACTTAATAACAGTTCTATTTCTTCCAAAGAAAAATTTTTTGTACGCGCTTCCATATTTGTTTGCCTTTGTTTTTTCTTATAAACAGTTGTCATTTTATATTTATTTCGTAGCACAGTTTGCTACACAGAATACGAGTCTGTGGTTTGCTACCACAGAGTATGAAATGAACACAACAAGGTTTATTAATAGTGGGTAGCCGCGTAACTACAAGAAATACAAGCCAACAAACATCATGTATTTTGTTGGTAGAAATTTTGTCTGTCACCCATTTGTTCGTATTTGTGTTGGGTATATTGACAGTTTTTGAAGCTAAAAGCAGTAATCAGTTGCTCTTGTAAGACCACCTGGGGGCTTAGACGATAATATTTATTGTACAACATTCCCAATTTCGTTGAAAAAAAGTGCCAACGAGATCAGTGATGACAGTACACAATCTTCAAAATCCTTACGTGCATGTGGGAAAATCCCGTTTTTCCCGACTTAAATCTAGTCAAGGCGAATCCATTACAGGTGCCCGCATACCAATTCGCTTCAACATTTTTCCACGATTTTATCTTCTGAGTTGTCAAAGCCGATAGATAGAAAACGACAACAAAACTTGTGACGTCTCGAGAGAAAATGTTGAAGCGAATTGAATTGCGACCACCTATACTTGAAATCATATGGAGATGCAGCGACCTAATTATTGGACCATGATCATATGTTTTCTGCATACACAAGAATGTCATCGAAAAAACAACAAATTTGGTTGTCCTTTAAGAGACTTTTCATGGGCCTCTGCAAAATTTTTGGAATATTAGCTGCACCATACACAGTCCTAGCTGGCTGGGTCAGCTCGTAAGTTGGAGTATTTAATGCGAGTACATGCGCGATTTCGTCATCTATTGACAAGTGCGAGTACCCGCCCAAAAATTGTTCGAACCTTTTATTTTATTCAGTAGCTCCTCTATTTTGGTGAATGACAGTTGGCTTGTAATTTCCTGTTATCCGAATACCTCCACCTCTTTTTGTTACTATGTACATATATGCGTCGTGGAAGCCCATTCAGAGTACTCAACCTCCTTGTATAATCCAGCTACAATTTTAGAACAAATTTCTTTAATATATGTATGTATGCTTCGATAATTTGACTTTGCCAAAATTGGGGTGTACTGCCTGGCTTAAGGTGTACTTTTGATGGCGGTCCCCTTAGTTTACCTGCAATATTTCTAAAAATATTTCCAAATTCAAAATATTTATTTACATAATAGTTTAATTATATTTCTTATATGTATATTATATCTTAGTCTGTAAGGATTTTTTTTTTTGTCCATAGACTGAAATAAATAAATCGCTCAATTCTGTAAATATTTCGACAAAATTAGTAAGCCACTCTCTTTCCATTAGAGTGTCAAACTTGCCGTCCACAGTGTACAAATTAAGTCTGCAGAATGTGCTTCCAATACTAACATTGACAATCTACTTTATGGCCAGGATAACTCGTAAGCTGCCTGACCGTTGCTTGCAGTTTAAATTTTTTTCGGAGAGTTTACACTTGTTGTAGAAGGAGAGCCAGTGCCGGGATCCATTTTTACAGCGTGACCATACACAAACGCGGCTATTTTTTTCTTTCTTTTACTTGACATGAACTATTTAACAGTACTTATTTTATTTAGTTTTTGAATCGTATCTGCAAGATCTTTTTCCAAAGTGGAATTGTTGTTCTGGCACATGGGTATGAGCATATATACCGTATATGTACATACATACATATATATATGTACATGCTATGCATATGTAAGTATGTGTCCTAACAATGATAAGCGATTTTTTTAAATACACTTCTGTTGGCAAATTAATTGGTTTAAGTGCAGCTATGATACGTCTGAATACATCAGGGTCAAGAAACACGCCGACTTTGACGCGAGCTAGCCGGACATCTAATTTAAGCCAGATCCCCTCGGCATTTATACACCGGCGTAACACTTGGAAACTAAGGTTCTCAGAAAATTGATGTAATTGCACATTATTATGATTACAAAATATAATTAGAGCTGACCAAGTTTCGATCGTGCTTACAGTTTGATTCTTCTGTCCTTATGCAATTTTTAAAGTTATAAAATTGGAGGACTTCCATCACTGTTTTTTCAACTTAGAAACGCGTAACCACGATATAAATGCAAAACACAGAATATCGTTACAAATCGAAAAAAAAAATACCAAAAATGCAAAATTTAGAATCCAAATTGAAACGTTGAATAAGGGTGACAGCCTATTCAAAACGAAATTTTTGATAACTTATGTACATACATACGTATAAGTGTGAACATACAACAAAACTTGAACAAAGTATTGAAGTAGGATACTCATAGTAAGGTATCGTTTATAATTTTGAGTTCCATTATTGTTTGTTTCCATTACTGTATTTAAATACATATGTATATATTTTCATTAAAAATGTTGGTTGTACAAACATCGTTTTTTATGTATGTAAATATTGAAAAAAAAAAAAAAATTAGTGCTCCATTGTGGCAACATCTGGAATGGGGTCACGAGCAGCTGAGCTTGGGCTATCACCATCTCTAGGAGGTGGAGGCGAATCATCATCTGTACGTGATGTTATGACTGCAGCACCTCTTTCCTTAGCCATGTTTAAATAAAATGTGTTCTCTTGATCATCAAGTATTTTAAATGGCTGATTACGTCCAACAATAGCAACAGATATATTCTGCAAATAAATTCAGATGTTTTCGAATATGTAAGTTTTTAAAATTTATAAGCATGTGTACTACCAAAACCGAGGATTGATTATCTTTCGTTCCGAGCTCTTCGTTCGGAAGAGAACCACGAATTGCTTGTATGCCATGGCAAATCAATTCATCTTTACTACAGTCCACAAATGTAGTCAAGTGTCGTTCTAAATATGTACGCGCACTTTGAGAGCGAGAACCAATGGACATAGCTTTACAGTTAAAGAAGTTTGCAGAGGGTACCACCTGATAAACGTGTGGACCCATTTCATCATATCCAGCAACTAGCAGTCCCACACCGTATGGTCTACGATCATATCGCTGTGTAGTAATTTGCATTTTATTACCCAGGTTTGTTATCAACCTGGAGACCGGATATGCTGTATCATAAGAGTACTTGTAATTTAGACACTCTGTCCTTAAATAACGGCTTAACACTCTCGCATCAGCTGTTATTCCAGAAATTGATATTCCTAAATGATCATCAATCGGTATTATTTTCCTTTGCGATGAAGATAATTCCGATGACGCTCTGCGCAAAGCCACAAGAACGGCATAATCTTTATTTTTCAAACCTACAGTAGCCGATCCCAATTTTACAGCTTCCATAGCATACTCTACTTGATGAAGGCGTCCTTGTGGACTCCAAACTGTGACATCACTATCGTATTGATTGCGAAACTAAAACCAATAATTTCAATCGAAATTCAAGTAAATTTAATACACATTACTTACCATTTCTCTAAAAAATAACCAAAGAAGCAATGACAAACAATTTTTGTGATTCCTACTCTTCGTTAAGTTCACAATTATTGTAATGTTGCAAAAAAATTTGCCGCAGACTAAGACAAAACAGGGTGCTTCGCAAACAAAAAGAACGTGTCGGTATCTTTAACCCTAAGCGGATTGAGAAAGGTGAACCGGACGCTGAGGTGATTATATTTTGCTTCCCGCTTTTTGTTCTTATGTCGAAAATTAATTACAATCCATCTTCTCTGTTGAGAAAGTGGACAGACCTATCATGCCGAATTCTGATTTTGACATATCAAGATCTTCTACTAAATCTGTAGGATTTTCAATTCCAACCAACTAGTTTAATTCGCATTACTTCAACCAAGGCGAATCCATTACAGGTGCCCGCATACCAATTCGCTTCAGCATTTTTCCACGAATTTATCTTCTGAGTTGTCAAAGCTGATAGAAAACGACAACAAAACTTGTGACGTCTCGAGAGAAAATGTTGAAGCGAATTGAATTGCGACCACCTGTACTTGATTCGCCTTGACTTCAACCATAATTTGAGCACAAATCTTTTTCTTCGAATGAGTCAAGGCGAATCTATTACAGGTGCCCGCATACCAATTCGCTTCAACATTTTTCCACGATTTTATCTTCTGAGTTGTCAAAGCCGATAGAAAACGACAGCAAAAATTGTGACGTCTCGAGAGAAAATATTGAAGCGAATTGAATTGCGACTACCTATACTTGATTCGCCTTGGAATGAGTCCACCCTGCCCAAGGCGAATTAAACTGGGTTCTGAATTCGCCTTGATAGGTCTGCTCACTCACTCTCCCAGCAGAAAAGATGGCTTGCTTACTCCATCTCTCAGCAGAGGTGATGGCTTCTAAAAAAACGTTTGACATAAAAAGATGACTATAGTGGAAAGCAAAGTATAGTCCCCTGAGCTGCCGAGTTCAGCTAGTTCAATCCGCCTTGACCCTACCTTTACAACGGTATATTATAAGGCAAATTTATTACCAAGTAGGTGCATTAGAATTCGCTACACAATACACGCGACCTAAGACATGCACTTTGTTGGTGCAAAATGATTTCAGTTGTCAAAGGCAGAATGTTTGCTAAACACTTTAAAAGTTATATTTGGGATTTAAACAACATGAGAACTAAAAAAAAAATTTCTACGTCCAAAAAACTTTAAAATAAAATGAATCCAACTTTTTTGTAAGTAAAGAGAAAAAAAAATTTACATATAAGAGCTATTTGATACAAAAAGCAAAAAATCACCTGTGCTGCCAAGTTCACCTTGCATAAATTCGCTTTGACATCTGCAGCGACATGATACAACTATTATGGTCACCGCATTAGCTGAACCGTTAATCATCTGACTTCGTAAAACATCATGAGGATATAGAGATGAAAGGCAGCCAAAACGAGGTAGCATATCAGTGTAAGCTCTGTTTATATTTTTTTTACAGTTTGTAGCAGTGATGTCTATTTGAGAGTTTTCAGAAGTTTTACAAAAACAAAATGCATGTTATTTTTCCTGAAGTTGTTCTCATTGCAAGGCAGATTCAGACCAGGTAGGTGCATCGAAATTGCTCATAGAGGCTTAAATTGTATTGATATTGAATAAAAATAAATAAACAAAATGATAATAAAAAAAAAAAAAATCGTTAAACAGCACACACAAATTAACACATAGTTTTGTTAGTGTAAAGTGATTTTTCTTGTCAGGAATTAAATATTTGTTGAACACTTTAAAAGTTATATTTCTTCTTTAAACACAATGAAGATAAAAGAAATATAGTCACAAATCTTTTCCACCAACAAAAATGTTTGGAATTAAATGATAGTAACTTTTTTTTAATCATACATTTTGTTGTCTTTTTCTATCGGCTTTGACAACTTAGAAGATAAAATCGTGGAAAAATGCTGAAGCGAATTGGTATGCGGGCACCTGTAATGGATTTGTCTTGGTTAAAATCCAAAAGCAAGAAAAACCTGTTTTGCCAAGCTCACCTAGTAATAAATTTGCCTTACACTGCAGTTACACGATCAAGTTTTGCTATCAAGTTTTTTTCACATACTGCTTGTCAAAATTCAATAAAATTGATAGCTGTGACGTAGGCTGCACGCAATTTCATAACAATTCGTTTTCAAGATGCCGTCAAGAAGAAAATTAAAAATGGCTGCTTCATTAAAAGTACTATCAGAAATATAAAAAAATAAAAGAAGAAAAAGCCAGAGGACAGAAAGAAGTCGATAAGACGCCACATTCATATTCCACAGAACTTCGTGGCTTCTGTATAGCTCTATAAATCGCAGCACATCATTATATTTGTTGGTTTTGCACGTAAACATTTTTATTTCTATTTTTAAGCTTGAATCTGTTTAATTTATATCACTTTTAATTGTAACTTTCAAACAAAACAAAAAAATATTTGCAGACAGAACGAAAAAAATTTGTTATCAGCTGTTTTCTTGATTGTAACTTGATGCTCTCTATGGAAAGCAAAAATTGTCATCAAGTTTGCATCAATTTTCAAAATTGTGAATGTATTAGTAAAAAAGTGTGAATGTATTAAAACTTGAAAGGCAAAACTTGATCGTGTAACCCCCAAGTTAATGGATACTAGACATCCATGATACCATGACATGATACAATTAACAAGGTAGCCTCGTCAGCTAAACCGTTAATCAACTGACTACTTTAGGTTGTCAAGAGATTGCAGAGATGAACGGCAGCCAAAACGAGGTAGCAAATCCGCGTAAGCTCAGTGCATCTCTCTTCTGTAAATGTAGAAGTGGCGTCTTTTTGACAGTTTGCATAAGTTGTACAAAAACAAAATGCATGTTATTTTTATTGAAGTTGTTCTTATTGTAGCGAAAAGGCTACCTTGTTAATTGTATCATGATACCATGATACAATTAGTTGTATCATGCATGATACAATTAGTTGTATCATGCATGATATTATCATGTAGACATCTACAGCGACTTTGTGGCGATTCTTATCGCCTATTTTTCGCTAAATGGGTAAGTATGGCAGCTCTGACACAAAATATTGTTAAAAGCGACGTGTAAAGTTTTTAGCACAGTGTAATTCTCTGTGGCTTTTTTGAAGATTTTTGTAAAAGCAGATTATGTTTAAGTCTAAAAAACAAATAATTTTGTTAAAAAAATGTGCTATTTCAATTTTGCTTTTGATAGTAATATTATCCTTACCCACATTTTGCGACAGCCACTCTAGTGATAACCCAAGTTTTAAGTATTCTCGTGAAGCAAATGAAAATTTTGAAAATAATGCTTTTGAAAGACATGAACATAATCATCATGATGACCACGTTCATAATCATGACCATGACCATGCTCATGGTAATGAACATCATGGGCATGCCCACCACGAAGAACACAATGAAAGTTTAAAGCTGAAGGTTCATCAAACAGGTAGTTTTCTATGTATTTATTTGGAATGCAGCAAGTCAGTTGATTCGTTTGTTTTACAGATAAAACTGAAATTTGGTTATATTCAATAAGCTCAACTTTGCTCATAAGTGCTGCTCCTTTCTTGCTTCTGTTTATTATTCCCTTGGATAACAGTGATGAAATGAGACCACGTCTTAAAGTGTTGTTGGCTTTTGCGTCAGGAGGCTTGCTAGGCGACGCTTTTCTACACTTAATTCCGCACGCTACAAATCCGCATCATAGCCACGAGGGAGGCCATTCTCACGACCATGCACATGAGCATTCCCATGTTAACACTCACTCGCACGAACACGATCATAGTAAAGATATTGTTATCGGACTATGGGTGCTTTTGGGCATAATTGCGTTTCTTTCGGTGGAAAAATTAGTACGCTTATTAAAACAAGGAGGAAGTGGTGGACATGGTCATAGTCATGGAAAGAGTAAAGAAAAATCCAAAGAAAACGTTAAGAAATCTGCAAAAAAGAGCGATAAAGTAGAAAAAACTAAAGAGGAAAATGTTGAGATATCAGGTTACTTAAATCTAGCTGCAGATTTTGCCCATAATTTCACGGATGGTTTAGCAATTGGTGCATCCTTTTTAGCTGGCAACAGCATAGGCATAGTAACTACAATAACAATTTTACTGCACGAAGTTCCCCATGAAATTGGTGATTTTGCAATTTTAATTAAATCTGGTTGTTCCCGGCGGAAGGCAATGCTTCTGCAACTTGTGACGGCTGTTGGTGCTTTGACAGGAACTGCTTTAGCATTGATAGGGGTTGGAACGGATGCCGACGCTGCACCTTGGGTGCTACCATTTACTGCAGGAGGCTTTATATACATCGCAACTGTAAGCGTATTGCCGGAACTGTTAGAAGAATCAACAAAGCTTGGTCAATCCATAAAAGAAATCGTTGCCTTATTAACGGGTGTCGTGCTTATGGCATTTATAGCAGTTTTTGAATAATTCAATATTTTATTTAATAAAACTTAAAAACAAAACTTAATATAAGTTCTATACCATGAATGTTTTATTAAAGTATTACGTTAAACTGGCTTTGATAACTGCCTCAGGGATGATGAATGATATTTATATTTTACTTTGTAATTTCTACATTCGTCTTCGACCATATAAGTATATATGCACATACTTGATCAGAAGTGAAATCCGTAAGTTCGTCAAATTAAGTTGTCGGGCTTATGACGTTTATAGTTATGTATTTTTGAGCAACATTCTGTTTATAAACTAAAAAAGAAGTTAATATAAGTTCAATCAAGGATTGAAAATTTTATCGTTTTTATTTTATTTTGTTAAAGCTTGCGGCATACCGTATATATATATATATATATATATATATATATATATATATATATATATATATATATATATATATATATATATATATATATATATATATATATATATATAATGCATATAATCGATCGCAAAATAATCGATTCTTAAGAGTGAAAATTTTATTTTGTTAAAGCTTGCGGCATACCGTATATATATATATATATATATATATATATATATATATATATATATATATATATATAATGCATATAATCGATCGCAAAATAATCGATTCTTAAGAGTGAAAATCGATTGTAGAATATAATCGAGATCCACTTACCATGACTGATGTAAATACATCAAGGTAATTCGACGTCAGGTAGCCTTACAAGCCCAGCTGACTACTGCTTTTAGCCTGAAGAACTGTCAAAATACACAACACAAATGCGAACCAAGGCAGCTCGATACCAGGTAGCCTTACAAGCCCAGCTGACTACTGCTTTTAGCTTGTATAACTGTCAAATTACACATACGCGAACAAACAGATGACAGTAATACAGTTTTTCTAACAACAAAATACATGCAGTGTTTGTTGTAGTTATGCGATTACCTGGTATCAAGCTGCCTTGATGCGAACAAATGGGTGACAGTACTTCAAGATTTCTACCAACAAAATACATCAAGTGTTTGTTGTAGTTGTGCGGCTACCTGATGTCGAAGTACCTTGTGCATACATTTGTATGTGCAAAAAAGAATTTTATGGAATTTTGCTGCAAAGATCGGTTAATAAAACGCAAATGATGTCATCAATAAAATAAACTGAATATTGAAAGAAAAACTTAACCCACAAAAGTCCTTGAATAACACATTTCAAATAAAAAACTAAAAAAGTAAAAAAGAAGACTGATAACAAATAAACAATCAAATGGGTTCAATAAGATCATGGGTTGCACACAAATATCACGATTTGTGTAATACAATGGAACGAGAAACATTGGGAACGGAAATATTAATATATGGTACTTCGGGTTTAATGTTGTTGGTAGCTTACACCAAGCGTAAGACTGCTTATTTGGTACGCAGTTTTAAAAAGCCTTCCCATATACCAGATCAATTAATTAGTGGTCGCGGCATGCACACAGCACTGGTCAAAGATATTCAACAAAATGGTCCCGATACACTACTAATGATAAACCACCGTCCACTCATTCCGTTCTTTATGAGTAGCAAAAGTTTGTTGCCAGTCAAACTACCTGGCGTCAAAGTAAATGGCAATGGAATATCATGGCTGCAAAACTGTATAGTAGGACGTAAGGCAACCTTTGTACCACTTAATAAACGTGCCTCTGATAAATACGTAGCGTCGCAACTATGTTTGGTGCACCCATCAAAGGGCAATCATTTATTGGATATCTCTGATACTTTACTGAAACTTCGATTTGCCCGCTTTGCAGAAGATACAAATGGAAGTATCAAGCAAAATGCCAAGTACTATAAACACCTTGCAACTGTTGAATCAAACACACAATCACGTGAGGCTCTGCTAACCAAAATTTCCAATTATCCTTGGATTTGGAAAAAATTTAATGATTTTAAGGTGTCCGTGTTGCCTAAAGAAAAACTACTTCCAGAATTAGTTCGTTAAATTTTGGAACTTCTGTAAAATTAAGAAAACGATGTCTTGAATATAATTGAAATAATTTCTTTACAATCTTATTGAAAATGACTATTAAAAAATATTCATTTGATAATATTGGTCGTTTTTATTTGCAAACGTGGCTTTGCTTTCCTTTTAATATCCTCCATAACGTTAACAAAAAAACATTTTCACTTGTTACAGTTCTGCAGAACCTGATGCAATGCTTACAATTTCCACAGCTAATTGCTTCAAAAGTGGATTATCACCCACAGATTGTCGTCCTTTCAAATTGTTGAAACTATCAGCAATTCTTCTACACTCATAGAAAAACCATTATAGCTATGATGTATTTTAACATGAATACGATGACAAAAAACATCGTTTTTGACCCCATGACTCTTTTCATCACGGTGATGTCAAATTTTACATAAGGTGTTCTAATTGTTATTAGCGATAAATATAACAATTGTTACATCAATGCCATGTCCAGTGTCATCAATATGATGTTTATGAAAAATTACTGCAATGATGGCAAATATACGTCAATATGATGCCATTTATTGAAACCGTTTAGGAATACATTTAAACACAAAAATAATAAATTAAACCATAACTTTTTTTTAAATATAATTATAATTAATGAAACTTCACACAGTTTTATTTCTTTCCTTTTGGTTAAACTTATAAAAGTTATTAACATTTTGCACCATAGAATTGATGTCACAGCAGTCTTCACATTGATGACACTCAATTTATGCCGAAATTCTCTATTGACTTTTGTCATCAGGTTAATATCAGGTTTTACATCTTTGATGTCGTTTGGCATAACATCGATGTTAAATTTTTTATGATACGCTGTCATCAGTATGAAAATACATTTTTCTATGAGTGTAGGTGTGATGTTTTATTTACGTTTACTTTTGAAACGGCAAAATGGATAACCCGTTACTTTATTAGATTTAAAAAATGAATTCTTAACCTAATATTTAATTGCAAAGTACACTAGCGGCCGCCGAACTGAGTACTAATTACTCATTTTGCAACCAGTTTGTAGTCGATTTATAACAAATTATTTAAAAACGCCTTTTTTAAATTAATTTTTATGCAGTCAATATTAGGCACTAACTAGCTCTGTTTCTTTGCTTTTTAGGGCAAAGTTCGGTGAAATGAGAGTAAACTATAATTTCTCTCCATAACACTGCACCCTGCAAGAATTCTCTTCATATATGCTATCACAAGATTGGCATACAAAATATAACAAAAATTGGTGCATTGCGGCCAGTGTCAATGTATTTCTTCCCCCCCAAAAAAAAGTTTTAAAACCCCCTAAATGTTCAATGTTTTTCTACAAAATCCCCCTAAAAAATTTTAGTGAACATTCTGCTTTAGTTTGCGAATCACTTACATACATACATATATGTATTTTTCAGTGCATATGTTATGATTGCAGGCTTATGTATATTTATTATAAATTTTCGATTTATTTGTATTCACATATTTTGAGATCTAAGTACATATTCATAGGCAGCTGGAAATTGTTACATATCTGCGTATCTAGAAAAAATTAATGGTCTCCAAAAATATTACGAGTTTCTAAGTCTTCTTCGCTCTTTGCGTTCTTTTGACATTCTCATAAAGAGTTTTAATTTTATCAAAAATTCTTAGATATTTTAATTTTTCCAATTTTTAAGAAACAGAAAAAATTGAAAGAAATAACCCATAAGGAAGAAATTTATTCAACTCAACAAAAAGAGTATTTGAAATTACCAGTTGCAAAATTCTGTACTTGAATCTACCAGATGAACATGAAATATTTAATTTAACTATACTTTAAAAATTTTTAAAGTCTTCAAATTTACCAGTTGAAAAATCTTCTAACTTCTGCCATTTTACCGTTTAACCAAACACAGAAATCCCCTAAAATAAATTGTTTCCCCCTAAATTTTCTCCGAAAGAATTCAACACCCCGAATTCACCCTAAATCTAGGGGGAAACCCCCTAAACTGGCAACACTGATTGCGGCAATCATGTGATCCCACCTTAAAGGGCCCCCATTGTATCCAAAGCAATAATAATAAGCTTAATTTGTTAAATCTTAATTTTATTTACTTTTAATGGGCATTTGGTATATACAATTGTTTTTGAAATTCTGTATTCCCTCGGTACATCTGATGATTGACTGCACTCTACCAAGTAGTGAACCCAATCAAAATTATTAGCACATGGGCCTTCCCCACCTAATTCGGGAGGTAGGATGTCCTTACAAATAAGCTGATGCATTGAACTCAGATTGGATCCATGAACATGAATGCGTTTTCTTATTTTATCTTTGAAAAATGGTTTTATCGCTGTTAGAGTTAATTCTACATACCAGGGCTGGGAAACGAAGTGGATTCCCTTAAACTTAACTGGCATTATGTCCTGAAATTGTACGTTACTTAAAACAACATTTATATTGTGTGCTAATGTGCAATGTAAATACCTGTAATCCTTCAATTATAGATTTAAGAATTGTTGGGGTTAAGTGTGTTGATTGCTGATACGAAAAGTTTGTCCAGTCGACAATCACAACAAATCCTAAAGCTTGGTTTTGAGTATCTTCTAGCAACGTGTCGAGAGTTAGTAACAGTGCTCGATAAATATCCACCAATAAATATTGTTTAGTATTCCAATTCGCAGCTGTAAATGTAATAACTTTTCTGCCTCTTCTGTCCCTTTCCCTGAGTACACCCGGATTTCCATCCAGCAAAGTTTGTTTGATCTTTTGATCAAATATATTAATATTTTGCCACGTGGCATTTGTCTGCTTACATTGAAGGTATTTTAGCAGTAGATCCATGGCCCCACTGCAGTCAAATTTTTTAGCATATAAAAATCTATAAAGGAAACTGGTATCGAAACAAACGGATTTATCTCTCAACAGCAAATTTATACTCGACTCAATCATGTGTCGAAATGTTTCCACAATTCTGGAATTTGCTTCATCAGGACGGGTTTTAGGTTCTGGATGCGTTAGATATTTTGTGTAACTAGAGCAGCGTCTATCAGCACAATTTGCAGCTATTTCGTAATATTCGGACATTGTTGTAAATAATAGGCATGCATGTGCATGGTAAAGCTAAAAATAAATCATGCCAAAATTACATTTTTACAAAGCTTTCCAAATAAATTATTTTGGCGAACTGGTTTTGAATACAGCAATAAACATACATATGTAAATATCTGCACAAGTACATCTGTGTTCCCAAGTAATAACCCAAAGGATTCATCCTGTCCAATATGACACGCTGAACCCCCAAGGGTCATGTCTAAAGTTTTGATTACCAAGACTACCATGACACCCTATAGAGTGGTTCGGTCCCCATACAGAAAGAGCGAGTCACCGATTTTTATTGAAATTTTGTACTTTTGTATTAGTTAGGTGTGAAAATGTAACTGGTGCCAATGTGCGAAAAACGCACTGCTGACCGCTTATATGTCAAAGATTGTATAGGTATTTGTCAAATAAGAAGCTCCTAATAAACATGGAATATTTTTTCGAACGATTATAGGGTCTATCGAGTCGTCCTCGATCGGAAGCTGAAATGGAAACACCACATAGGTGAAAGGCTCATATACTATACATACAGTGGTTCACATTCAAAAATCTGCAAAAATTGCGTCACGTAATTTGTGAACAGCCCCTAATATGTGTTGAGGTGTTTTAAATATTTGTATTTACATATTTTTCTGAAAAACATATTAAAGCTTAATAATACTTTATCGAAAAAAAATGTTGTAGAGCTAAAGTTTTATTCAACATGCGACGTGAACACGCATAGAGACACGCGCCGAGAAACCGAAAAAAAACTCGACATGCTCCCATCTCTAATGATACATACATACGCTTACACATTTATTGACAAATACATGCATACTTACTACATCTTTATACACATACATATGTATTTACTTATGTATGAGTGTACATATTTGTTGGTTAAACGAAACTGTGTTAAATATAAATTGGTAAAACAACAGCGTAAAATTTACCCAGTTTTTGACAAATTATTACGCTGCAGTATTAACTTACATATAAAAAATTAAATTGAGACGATTTTTAGGTATTTCCAATTACTGTTTTCAACAATTTCTATCCCGAAAAACTACAAAAAGGTTTTTTTCTTTTCTGACTAATTAAAGTAAAATAATAACACTGTTGCGTTGTGTTAAAAGCGGGCGCACTAGGTTATTGGTTATTTAAGCGTGTACATATGTATGTATGTATGTGTATGTAAGTATGTATGCGCTCATGTTCGTATAATTTTTTCAAGTGAACATTAGGGCGAGTGTTAAGCTGCAAAGTTCTTACTTTGGTGAAATGTTCGAATAAAATATATTTTTCAGATAATTTATTCAAATTGTGTAAAAAGAACATACCAGAGACTGGCTACGGATATCTTTTACACAGATTTTTTTTTTTTGATTCAAATTTCTTGTTCATGAACGATACCGTCTTATTTCAGCAATAGTTCATATCAAACGATCACTTTTATTTACTGTCTGTTCCTCAATGTCGCAAATGTAAACGATCGAAATGCACTCGCTGCTCGATTTCGAATCAATTTGGATTTCTCTATGTCGACAGCTTGCGTTCGCATATTTACTATTTATTTCACAGACATATCAGATCGGTAACAAGACAGCTCGATACCAGGCAGCCTTAAAAGCCCAGCTGACTATTGCTTTTAGCTTGTAGAACTGTCAAAATACACAACACAAACACACATACGCGAACAAACGGATGGGAGTAATGAAATTTTTCCACTAACAATATACATGAGGTGTTTGTTGTAGTCATGCGACTACCTGGTATTGATCTGCCTTGGTCAGCTGTAGCTGACAAGCCAAAGCAAATAAATACATACTTATGTATTTGTAAATAAGTACAACATAAAATTGACAAATATTTTGTAAGTACGAAAATATTTTTTGTGGTATTTTAACATTTAAAAGTATTTTTTTGCATTTACATTTAATATGTAAGTATTTTGAGGCACTGAACACTGGTATTCCTCTGGCAAACTCAGGATTTTCTTCCATCCAGCGAACAAGTGAACTGTTTAGGAAAACTATATGCATACATACATACCGATGATAATTGTTTAATATATGTATTTGCTAAATATATGTATGTAACTAAAATGAAAAATATGCCGGGTTTGTAGTTTTATTCACCTATTTTTTTAACAAATAAATATAAAATTTCTCGATAGCAAAACACCAAGTGCTTCATTTTGACATTTTTGTGTTCGCAGTGCTGACGACATGATCGATATAGAGGAATCGAATTTTGCATGAAAACACTTACGTCTTTTCGACTTGTCGATCGAGTCATCGAGTGCGAATAAAAGAACGTCATAGAGGAACCCAAAACAATTTTCTTTCGCTTAAAAAGCGAACAATCGCACGATTTCGACATTGAGGAACAGGCAGTTACTTATTGTTGCAGTTGAGTTGAATCTTCGTGATCGTTTTTTTAGCATGATTGTAGCAAAACTGAGATTCAAGCTAAAAAAGTAGTGTTGTAATATACATGCACATATACATACATACTTATATGAGTACTTACCAAATCTCTTTAACTTGAGAAATTTTAAGTATTAGTAAAACATTTATTTGATTTTAAGAAATTTATTTATTTTCGGTAAAATGAATAAAGAAATGTCGTGAACATGTACCATCATTCATTTAATAACAAAGTATTGAGTCAAAGTTTTCCAACTAGGGTTTGTCTGTTTTACGGTTTTTTCAAAACCGGTTTCCCAATGTCGAAGTATTCGTCATTTTCGAATATTATTTATTTGAAGTTCTAACAGCTTTTAACATTAGAAAATTTAGATTTGAGTGTTGCTCACACATTTTTTTGTCATTATTTTTTTTTTTTTTTGGGGAACTGCAACCTAGAAACATTAAAGCCAAGGCAGATCTACCTGGTAAAATCACTAAAACAGCTGCTCGTTGCTTATTAGCAGCTTAGAGTCAAAACCATCTTGATTAACTTGGGGGTTACACGATCAAGTGTTGCCTTTCAAGTTTTAATACATTCACACTTTTTTACTAATGCACTCACAATTTTGAAAATTGATGCAAACTTGATGACAATTTTTGCTTTCCATGGAGAGCATCAAGTTACAATCAAGAAAACAGCTGACAACAATTTTTTTCGTTCTGTCTGCAAATATTTTTTTGTTTTGTTTGAAAGTTGCAATTAAAAGTGATAAAAATTAAACAGATTCAAGCTTAAAAATATAAATAAAAAAATGTTTACGTGCAAAACCAAAAAATACAATTTTTAAGCCCAGTTTAAGGTCGATTTTTCTTTTATCTGTGAATGAAAAAAAGAAATGTTTGATCTTTTGCGAAGGAATGAGAAACAAAAATTTGTTTAACATTAATCTTTAGCATGGATTAGGGGCTGTTCACAAATTACGTAACGCAATTTTTGCAGATTTTTTTGTTACGTAAGATTTTTACGAACCCCCCCCCCCCTCTCACCACAAATCGCAACAAAACTTATACCCCCCCTTATACTTAAGCGTTACGTAATTTGTGAACAGCCCCTTAATGCTTGTTTCAGGACACAACAGGTTGTACGTGTGGTCGGTCAATTAGTTAAAGTATTTATTTTAATGGAAGGCTTTGTCCTTGTAGGCTTCTTGGACTAGTCGAGTAGCATCGACATTTCAACTCGTCTGTAGACTCGAAGGAACTTAAAGGAATATAAGAAACATTTGTTATTTTCATTGTGTTCGTTGGCATATGAAGATGTGTAATATGGTTTCAAGCATTCCTTTAAGTTTTTTCGAGTTAACTGACCAATTGATAAGCATCAACGAAATGTCGGCGGCATACAGACGGCTGCAAAAGACAAAAAAAGATTAATAAGATATATTTTCAGACCTAAAGTAATGTAAGTGATTATTAATAAAATCGGACAACTTGGTTTTATTACATTGTTTATTTTGTGTGTCTTATCTGCTTAAAAACGTTTTAAGTGGATACATACATATGTATGCATGTTCTTATCATTTTTTTAGAACCATTAAAATGTTATTTTTTAAAAAAGTTAAATTATTGTAGTAGTTTTTTTTGGGCGAGTCAAGCTTGTGCCCATCTGGCATGCGGAGAGTCATGTTATTTTGGATTAAATCGTTATTCCCAGTAACGTTGTCTTGCGGTCAATACATATTTATATGTATTGTTAAAAAGCGTTTTCGATATAGTTTATCGTTTTACGTGACACAAAACTGTTTTTGTCGTTGATAATGCAAATAATGTTACTGCAATTTTCAAAGCGGCAGTCCCTTGACACCTGCACGTTCGCATTTGAATATCTAGAAATAAGAAAGAAAACGTTTATTTTCAAAAATAAGTCCGATCAATTTATGTCATTTATAATACTTTTCTAAATCCGAGAGGTTTTTGAAAACTACAACATTGTCATCGATTTCTTCGAGATGTAACCCGCAAATATATATGCCGGAGGAATTGCAGTTATTGAAAATAGATGTAGAGCATTCGATGATTGAATATTCCGACATTTCCACTCCCACGCTGCAATTTTCTATGATCGTATCTTTCAGAGTCAACGATGAATTGTTGTTTAATATAATACCGGTGGCGAAATTTTCCAAAAAACAATTCTCCATACGAACAGATGCGTTGGAATTGCAAATTATACCTCTCTGGATACTCGATTTACCATTCCCCACTAATTTACAGTTCTTTACTGTCAAAGTGCCATGTTTGATAACAATACCGGCAAGGATATTTTGGCAGTCTAGCTCTAGATTTTCCAAGATAAAATCTCCATCAAACATTAGAAGAGAGCTGTTACTCACAGGAGAGTGTATGCGAGCATTGCTTCCCAAATCGCCATTTTGGGACTTGATGCCGGACAGCTGTCCACTGTTAAAAAAATATTCGACAAAGTGCACCATGTGATCTCCATTCGACAAAAAGATTTTGTCGCCCGGTTTAGAAGTATCAAGAACATTCTACAATAAAAGTAAAAAAATAAACTTGATTCCGTACTACAAACATGAGTTTGTCTTAATAATATACATATAACAATGCATACAAGTACGTGAACATTAAAGGCTACATGTCCATCCCCCAAAAAATAGCATACATACATATGTATGGTATATTTTTAAATTAATTATTTAAGCTTTTGATCTTTACTTTTTTTATAAAAAATAATTTAATATTTCGTTATTTTGACCCCTTTTTTTCCTTTCATGAAAAGAATAAGCATATTGTTAGAAACATTTTGACCAATAATAGTTTTCCAATTGCACTAGCAACAAAGTTAATAAGACAACATGGAAGGCAAGGTACACATAGTAATGTTATTACAACTGCACCAAAAATTTATAAAACACTTACATATATCCCGGAAATATCAGAAAAGTTGGAAAAATCGAATATATATAATAAAGAAAAGTATATGATGGCCCATAAGACTTATAAAACATTATATACATTATTTAGTAAAATGAAAGATAGAGTGGACAGAATGGAGATGTCAAATGTAGTTTATAGTATACCATGTGGTGGGAATGACGTAGAAAACTGTAATGAGGTGTACATAGGAACAACTAAAAATAAGCTTAAAACTAGATTAGCAGGACATAGATCAGATCAGAAGTATAGGAGGATAAATTTGACGCACAAGACAGCACTGACGGCACATTGTGCAAGATTAGATCATGTTCCAAAGTTTGATGACACTTCAATATTGAGTAGAGAAAGTAATTATAAACGCAGACTTACATTAGAAATGTTACATATTATCAACACACCAGTAGATAGGAGAATAAACTTCAAGGCAGATACAGACAATATAGCACAGATATATAAGTATTTAGTTAAAAATTAGAGGTTTTTTGTTTTTCATGGTTATTGTTATTGTTCTTTGTTTACTGTAATGTATGGATTTTTTCATTATTTAATACGGTGTAAGAATGTTAAATATTTTCTATTAAAATCTTTTTGGTAAATTAAATTTCATAAAAAAGAAAATATTTTTCATTCATATAAGTGTTTGATTAACAATTTGTTTTAATTATTATTGTTCATGTTAATTGTTATTTCATGTATGTATGTTTATATAGATAATTTTATGTTGATAATTTTTTAAATACTTATATAATTTTTATTTGTGTATAGAAAGAAAAAACAATAATTTTTAAATTTTGAAATGTGAAAGAAAAAATAGGAAAATATGTATGTTTGTTGTTATGTTTGTTTTTTGAAAAAAACCAATCAAAACATTTTTCATTATTATTGTCCTGAAGAAGCTATCCGAAGGAGAGCGAAATATCGACAAAAATAAATACTCAAATTACAAAAGACCTTAAGCTCAAATAAATATATAAAATATATAAAAAATAATTTTAAACAATTATTTATTTATTTTCGCCAACAATTTGTTGGCATCTTCAGGAAAATAATTATAATAATTATTTTGATGCGTTGGCGAAATATTGAAACTAAATAAAAAATTGTTTAAAATTATTTTTTATATTTTTACAGAAAATTTTAATTTCATTGAACTTCTGTATTGTAATACATTTATATTAAATTGCTTTTTCAGGTTTAAGTTCAACCCTTGGTTTTGTCACTACTTTTAATTAATATCAATTAAGTAAAGAAAAGTAAAATTTAATAGTTCGGTGGATAACCGGCTGTTTCTGGGTAGCAAACACCCTTCATCAGCACCCTATGAACTTTGGACGTGTCAAATTTCACAATTTTGGCACAGCCGCTTTAACCACTCGGCAACCAAAGCTCACGCAATTTTACTTTCTGTTTATGTACTTAACTAACATTAATCAAAGCAATGATATTTTTGCAGTCTTGGACGATATTTTATCATCTCAGAAGACTGTTATTTTTTGCTCTCTGTTTTATATGAAAGCTTTTTTCTACATGTTCTGTTTTGCATCATTGAGATCTAGATGCTCTTTTATTGATAGAATTTGAACATTTACGCCGTGCCCTGCGTTATTAACATTTTTACTGAAAATTTTAATTACATTGAACTTCTGTATTGTAATACATAATGCATACTTTCTCAGGCTTAAGTTCAACCCTTGGTTTGTAACAGCCGCTTGTCCACCTAGCTATTAAAATTTTACTTTTCTTTACTTAATTGATATTAATTAAAATAGTAATCAAAACCAAGGGTTGAACTTAAGCCTGAAAAAGTAATTTAATATAAATGTATTATTTTTTTATAAAAATAATTAATTTAACTTTATTTGGTTTATTAATTGAGCTCAAGGTCACTTTATTTTCAAAAAATATTCTTACGTTTTTACCTTTTAAAAACGTTTCTCGTAGATTCTTTAATTGTAATGAAGTTAAAACACTCACGTCTTCAGTTTACAGTAATCAACAGTTTAACACTTTATTTACTTTAACACACTGTACTTGTAAACACTTTACTAAGAACAACACTTTTACTTATTCACTTTTTATTACTTAAGACACTTTACACGTTAGCGCAGTTAAAAATAGACTGACTCCCTCAGCGTTAAGCTCAGCTGCTTTTATACCTCTCAATGATCATTACTCGAACAGTCTAGAAGTTTACAGAAGCAGATCACGCCACCTCGCACTAAAACTAATAATGAACAAAAGCTACATATACACACACACCGTCATACATACAAGCGGCAGTGAAACTTATTAGGCCCCGATTATGGTTCACAACATTTGTTCATTTATGTATGTATTTTTTGAAAAGTGATTATGGTTTACAACTATTGTGGCAAGTGTTGTCAAAATCTTACAACACATAATCAGATGTTGTCAAAAACTTACGACACCTACTGAAGTGTTGTCTTGTTGATGTTACCAGTTAAATTACGAAAAAATTATAAAATTTGTAAGTGTGCATACAAAATGTTTTGCAAAAATATAAAAAAAAACAATTAACTGTTAAAAATTATTAACAAAATATAAATAAAAATACATCTATACAGATAATTATTACCCATTTATTTTTCGATTACAAAACAGTTTTATTTTGTATTTTGTAGTTGCAATGGATACAATCTATAATTTTTTGGTCCTTTCATTATCATAACCAAATTAAACATCAACATTAACATACATTTTTATGGCTTTGTTTGTACTTTTCTAGCAAAAACGTTTTTCATTCTTTTCATTTTTACCAATGCATTTCTACGCGGTAGTTGCGGTGTTACATGAAATCCAACACTCCATGTCTTTTTGTTGTAAAACTTGACAATGAAACGTCTAAATTTATTGTTTTTCGCTTGTGTATGTGTAATGAAAGCAACATGCGCGTGCATCTCTCTGGAAGTGTGGCTTTACTTGGTAGTTTTTTGTGTGCAGGCATGTATTTTTGCGGAAAGATGCTCTACAAATGAAAAACAACTCTGTGACATACACAACACCTAGATGTTGTGAACCATAATCACAAAAAGAGTTGTAAGTTGTGTTGTAAATCTTACAACACAACACTTAGATGTTGTGAACCATAATCGGGGGGTTAAGCATATGAGGCGCGCACATCCATGCACACACGAATATTGTATCGTGCGGTGGTGGTTTCTTTTATTTTGCTGTCGTGCCTATTTATCTACACATATGTATGTGTCAGTATGTGCACACTCGCTGTGCAGCCGCTTTGTTTGTCAACAAGTTTCTATGTATGCATGTGTGTATATACATACCTTCTGTGTTCATTTACAAATAATAACAGGACAATATAAGCACATATAAAATAACGATGATTCAGTACGTTCTAGAACAATTACAATTGGTCTGTTCACGGCTAAATTCGTAACAATATACTCAGTGTTGGGCAAAATACATGCTCTGATGTATTTAAAATACAAAATACATGAAAGTTGTGTATTTACACCCATATTCATAATAACTATTGAATGTTTATTACACGTTTATTTGACAAATATTCTGTAGAAATACGTCAAATAAGAGCTTAATAAACTTACAATAATTATTATGAATATGGCCTTTAAAATACAAATACTTTTTTTCCATGTATTTAAAATACAAAATACTACATTCCAAAAGCAAGTATTTGAAATGCGAAATACAAAATACAGTGTATCAAAAAAACATATGTATTTAAAATACAAAATACCTTAATCAAAAAAGTTTTTATTTCCATTCATAAACACCAGTTTTTTAAGTGACATTAGACAAACAATCTCTTCATGGCGAATAGAGAAACCAAGCTAACGACAAAATCTCAATGTTTTCTTATTAGAAAATATTTTATTGAATTAGGAAAATAGGGAACGGAATTAGGAAAATAGGGACAATTAAAAAAGTTTCACCAAATGCTATATAACTACTATATATACATAGTCTATCCAAGTCAACATGTTATTGATATGTTTTTCTCTTGTTCTACATTAAAATGTCGAACGCTGTTTTTTTTTTGTATTTTATTTTTCCATTATTTAACTTTTTGACAGCTTGGCGACTATCTCAATGTATGTGCATTCAGTTGTGTTTTCTTTACACAGGTGCTTTGGTAATTAAACTGGTATTGCTATTTTTTGGAAATAAAACAGTAGCAAAATTTTCGATTTTAGTTGATGTATGAATGGAATAATTTTTAGAGCACGAGTATTTGAAATACAAAATACTCAAGCGCTTACAGTCTAATTCAAAAAAATTATAACAGGTTTATAAAGCTCTTATTTGACAGATATGTCAAATAGCAGTCTTATAAGCCTGTTATAATTTTTATGAATTAGAGGGTTACGGCCTAATTCATAAACACATTATAAGAGTGTTATAACCAACTTATAAGCAAAAATCCAGAAAAGTGTATTCATAATCCACTTATAGCTTATTATGCTGCTTATAATCATTTAATAAATTGGATATTTTTATTGTGGCCTCTACCCAACTACAAGCGTTTAATAGTGAAAATTGTTGAATTGATGATTTTTTTATTTTAACAATATTTACCAATTTTTTGCTTCTTGAATGTGTATATGATTGCATTTCATTGTTTCTTACACCAAGTATGTATGTATGTACATACATACTTACTTTAAATTCTACTGTTGATGTGGTGTAAGAATCACTAATATACAGCCATAAAGACACTTTAACCCTGCAAAAATCATCTTATTTTTTTATCAAACAAAATTTTCTTTAGTTTTCATATAAATTACAAATGTTTGACGAATTATATCGATACAATACACAAAGAAATACAGACGTACATACATATGTATAGTACTATCTCTTTTGCAAATTTGAATTGACGTGTACATATGTATGCATGCATACACATACATATCTACGCACAAACAACAGTAGCGATCCTGCCTGTATTTACAATGTATACACACGCATTGGCCTCTAATTAACTATAAGCGTTTGATAAAGAGACATTCGTTGAGTTGATGAAGAGTTGCGAAGAAAGAATTCATCAATAAATTAATTTTAATAAAAGATATTTGCGAATTAAATAATATTTACCACTTTTCATTATGTTTTCATGAAAAATATTTGCAAATAATTATAGTGCTGCACAAACAAATGCTAGAGAGTAAGTAGTCGACTACTTTTGGTAACAGACGTTAAACAAATGTGTTTAGAAATAATTTTTTTACAATTCAAAGCCTTGTATACATATTTTTCGCAATAAAAATAGGTAAACCAATAAATTATTTCATATTCGAACAAAATTATGTTATATAAGTAAATAATATTTTGCATTTTTCGAAGCTACGCAAATAAACCGTTTCTTACATACATCTCATATATGCAGCACTAGGCACAAAATGAGAGCGAACATTGCATGGTATTGCCAACAATAAAGTACAAAATTAATAAAAGAGTTTATTAGTTATTTCACGCATATAATGTGTTTATGAATTGAATTTCTTATGTGTTGCTTATAACACTGCTAGTGTATGATAACTATTACCAGCTTATAAGCTGAAATAAGAAATTTTTATGAATTAGAGGGTTAGTATTTAAAATACAAATACATTCATGAGACGTATTCAAAATACAAAATACGTATTTGTATTTTAAATACGTATTTCAAATATTGCCCAGCCCTGAATATACTTTCTATTTATTGTTTATTCAATATTTCGATACGATATTTCATTGTAATGGCAACGCTGAAAGCTTTAAAATTGCTTTGCATGTATTAGTAATTAAGTTAGTAATGTGCTAGTTTCCATCAGCTCCCTGTCGGACATTGAGTAGTCGACTACTAAAATAGTTATCTTTAAGTTAACTTTTATGGACTAGCTTCAAATTAGCTACAATATAATCGATTTGTAATTCACTTTTTGTGTACTGGCTATAAGCTAGCTGAAATGTGGTGCAGAGTTAACCCAAAATTCAAATAATAACATACACACATACACGGTAAATAACTCTTTAATTAAATTGCCTATTGTCGCATTCGTTTTAAATGTTGCGATGGCTGAGTGGGTATGTTGGCTGCTCACCAGTCTTGAGCCTTAGTGGTTCGATTCCCACCAGACGCTAACAAAAAAAAAAAAAGAAAGTAGGATGAAATTTAATTTAATAAAATAAAATATTACCACCGACAAATGTAAAATCAGCTTTGATTTGTAAATTTTTTTCTGTAGGTACTGACTTTTAAGTAGCTAACTTTAAGTTAGTTGAAAAGTAATGCAGCGTCGGGCAATTGACTACTTCCTAGGACATCACCATGTTAAAATAGTCAGTTGTTTGCATTGAGAAGTAATCAAGGCGTCAACCAGTTCCTGCTCTAAAACAGTTAGTTTTAAGTTAATTTAAAGTTAACTTCGTTTCCGACAGGGCCATTTCTTGCAGGGCAAAATGAAAAAAAAACTGATGTAAACATTCGTGTACGTGTGATTTGTTCTTTAAACCAGCGTTACCACCTCGAAATCTTTTTTTCAAAATGCCCAAAAATTTGCATACAATGCTATTAATTTCTATATTATTAAATAAAAATAAGTTTTTTTGAAAAAATTCAAAAGACACTTCAAAGAGAATAGAATAATCTGTTTTAGAGGTACATTTAGATCTAAAATTAAACGAAAAACCGTAGTCAGTAGCAGGTTTAACAATAGAAATCTAAATCATATGGAAAAAACTTCCGACGCCCCGTTTTTTTAAGAAAAATTACCGCTTAAACTTTTAAGGCATAAACCCAGTTCCAAATGAAATCACGAAATGAATATTAAAAAATTCTATAAAATTGCTTTGCATGTGTTGGTAATTAAGTTGTTAATGTGTTAGTTTCCATCAGCCATTTCTTGTAGAGTAGTGGTGTTGCTTGTTGCTGATGTCCTTGAAAAGCAAACAAAGCACACACACACAGTCACATGTATGAGATTTTGCCTCTAGCAGACTCTATAAAATAAGCTGTTCAAGTTGTGCATAATAATAGTGATAAGGAATATTAATGCTATAATCATTAAACTGCTTTATTTCACAAAATTTGTCATTGCCAAGGATAATGCAAGAAGCAACTCTTTTCAGAGATCCGACATTTTCCAGAGATCAGGGTGGCTCGGTGTTGGAATTACTCACCTGTTGACATTTGTCTTTCTGTTATTTAACAGAATACGTAGTCGAATGCTTGAACATATTTCCATGTTTCTTTAAGTCTAATGACGAGTTGGTTTTCAACAACGAAATGTCGCCGGCATGTTGATAACTTAAAAGCAGAAAACACTGTTAAACTTTTTGATTTTTTGAGGGATTAGTATACATACATACATATATAGAATCGTTTGTGTAGGAGCTCCTTAATGAGCACAGAGAAACTCTGTTCAGTATGGTGCTTGGCCATACATTTGGATCCCCTGGGGCCAACCTGGAGCCAGCTGGGATCAGAAATTAAAAATTTACTCAAAAAAATTTTGTGCGTGCGCCCCCTTACGGCGCAGTGGTACGGGGTGGTAGTAAGGACCATGGGCAAGAAATTGAGGAAGGACAGCTATGAAGAGTTTATGGCCAACCCAGGACTCCGATGCGAATCATACATGTTTTTGGTAAACCCAATATGATAACAGACTCTAGCGTTTCGTAATCTTATTGCTAAGAATCTCCATTCATGTGCGTTCCTAATACCTAATTCTATAATCGTTTGTTTTTTTCATATACAATTGTTGTTGACTGGCCAACCTGTCTAGCCGATTTCAAACTATTTGTATATGTCGGAAATCAGCGAACTTTGCATGCAGACAAAGTTCTGAAGTGGGAAAGGGAATTGGACATAAATTTGTGGACGCGCAGAGTTGATGCCAAAATTCTAAGAAATTATAAATTTATGTATGTGTGTGTGTTTCGTAATCTAATTCGTAATCAATTTGGAAAGAAATTTATAACGCACCTAGTATGTATGTGTGTATGTGTATTGAAGTATATCTACTTATTGTTGCTAAAAAGACTGGCCCCAATTTTTGTCCCTCAGATCGATGAGGTCTTGCATCATAAAGCGAACACGGCTGCAGATTTTGGTGGTTTTCGTTCGTCCCGGGCTCTTGGCCTCGGCGACAATGGTTTGTATTTTTCTAAAAATGTTATTCATTCTGAATTTAGAATTATTGTTCTCAAGAAAATGGCCAACAGTCGTCAGTAGTTTGCACATGTACTCGAATTTTTCCTCATTTCCATGATTTAGCAATGACTCTATGCAGAGGTAAACGCGGCTTTCAGAAATCGAACCCAATTTAAACATTTCCCCAATGAAGCGTACCGTACCCCAGGCACGACGACGAAACTGGTACTCTTGGCATTCCAAATCGGCTTTCAGTGTAATTTTTTCTTGTTCATCTGTCGACTCGTTTAATTTTTTCATAATTTGCTGCAGCTTACATTCTTTTGCATCCACGTTATTGACGTTTGTTTCGAACTCTGTTTCAAGTCTTTCCATCAGCAAATTGTTGAAGATTTCCTGCCTCTCAACATCAACTTTTTGATCGAACAGAACTTTACAGAGTTTTGCATAAGAGGGGGCGAAGTTGGGTTCGCGAACTGTTTTTTCAAATATTAAAAGCATAATCTTTTTCATCATTTCTGGCGTATTTATTTTTATGATGCTGGTACGAGTAATTTCCTTTAGCAAAATGTCAAAATTATCTGAAGTTAGTTTGTTGAGAACACCCCGAATCTTCTTTAAAACATCTTCTTCTGGGAGCGAAGTATTTCCTAAGAATTTGGGCTGCCAAGCGTTTTTGCTTTCGGTCAGCTTGACTTTTTCATTCAACGACAAATTTATACATATAATTTTTTCTTGTGGTTGATGCCTTTGGCTCTTTCTGGCTGTCGCTGAAAAGGTATGCTGTGGGCGAGCTCTAAATAGTTGTGCAATGCACAGCTTGGCCTTCTGCCAAGGCACAACAGGAGCTTTGCGAGATGCTGGCGATTTGGCAAGATCATTTAGCTCTTCCAAAGTGTATCGCATCGGTGTTCGTTTAGGGTTCAGTTTCTTAAGACTATCGTTTACCGAGTGCTGCTGCGTCGGCGTAATTGTTTGGGGCTGAATTATTGGTATTGCATGTTTTCGTTGTTTTGAGTTTGTGTTCGTGTTTGCGTTCATGTTTGCGTTCATGTTAGTGTAGTATGGTGGCGGCGCTACATGTGTTTGTGTGCATGTGTACCCGTTGGGGGGCACAAAATAGTTGGGCGACACCACATATGGTATCAGCAGCGGTTGCATGGGGGCGTTGTTTACAAAATAATGATAAGGTTGGGGCTGAGGTGGCGCCTGAAGGAGCACATGGCCAGTGTGTCCTCCATAAACGCCAACATTGTTCTCGCATGGGTTTGCATATGAAACCGGAGCAACATTATAAAAGTGAGGGACGTACATGATGGTTTTAATTTGAGGATGATACATTCTGTTGTTTTGGGAAAATTGAGTATTGCAACGCTTGATAATTGTATTTAAGTTCCTTTGGGATATTGATTTTCGTTATTGCTTTGGAATTGGCAATCAATCGTTCTTCTCCGTTCAAAAGCTTTTTGAATATTGTCTGATTGTTTGATTATTTTGATTTCGTTTTTTTTTTTTCAATAGAAGGAAATTCAATGCCTGTTGAGATGTTTTGTTGAAAAAATTTTAAATAAATTTGAAAGTACATTTGTTTATATCAATTAGGTTGCTTTTGATGAAACAATGTTTGCTTATGTATTAATATGTATTTGTTTAAAAATTAAATAATGCCGTCGAAGGATGCGTCAATAGTCCTCCTTGTTTAGACTGTGTCTGTTTGTAACATTGACACAGAGTACATAGAGATGTTAAAACTGACATTTGAAAATGGCTCAAATCAACTTCTAGACAGATTGTGTAAAGAGCTAGGCTATAGTATGCATTTTTTACGAAAAACAAATGTAAACAAAACAAAAAATAACACGTTTTTGTGAACAACCACCACCGAAACAGCAAAAATTTTATAATTTAAAGTAAATTAAAAGCAAAAATCTTTGACTTAGGATTTGATTATACATATTTGAGTGTTTGCAAATTGATTACGAAGAGCATGTATTTTTTGCTCACAAAACCACCACTACAAAGTAAAATTAAAGCAATATCTTTAAAGTTACAAAATAAAACACAATTAAATAATGTTTAGCACATTATAAACAGTGAATACTATAAAGTTTTATATTATAAAAAACCATTTAATATACTTTTTAAGCATTCATAAATTTATAATACAAAAAACTACCACTTTTTCTGTAGAAAATGCTTTTTGTTTTGTTTTGATTACAAGTTCTCGAGCGATTGTGAAAACGAGACGTACAGAGTTTTGCGCTGACTAGCTACCTCATTCTGGTGGCGTTTCAGCTCTGTTCTACTTTGTGACATTGATGAGGACTTAAAATTGAAATGAAAACATCGCAGAATTTAAAAGAAGAAAATCGTATCATTTGAAGTGCATTGACATGTTCTGTGGCAAAGAGGTCATTTAATTTCTATGAAGAAATTTTTTCTCTGCGTCACGCCACCTCTCAAAGTACTCCTTTGCAAAGCTTGGCATTTGGCGACTAGTGATTGGACTTTATTTCGCACATCGCCCCTGTGTCTTGTTGGGGTAAATGCTTGAAGCCAAAAGAAAGGGCGATCAGTTGGACCAAAAATCTCAGCCTTCGTTTTCAGACCACTAATAGTCTGATGATTATCAGCCATCCAGTCTGAATAACTGGAAGAGAAACATTTATATTGTTTTCTTTGAAAAAAATTGTGCCGCGGAAGTTTCTTCCATACGATTTAGTATTCTATTGTTAAGCCTACTGTTACTGACTACTGTTTTTCGTTTAATTTTAGATCTAAATGTATTTCTAAAATAGTTTATTCTATTCTCTTTGAAGTGTTTTTTAGGGTTCCGCACTCATCAGAGTGAAACGAGACAAGTACGTCCGTCCGTCCGTCGGTCACAGCGTCCATTCTCCGAAACGGTAAGAGCTAGAGAGCTGAAATTTTCACAGGATGTGGTTGTACCTTGCCCCTACAACAAAAAATACTAAAAACAACAAGTCGAAAACTACCAGGTGTCCCCATACAACGAAAAGTTGCAATTAGCTATAACTCTCGGACCGCAAAAGATAGAAAGCTGAAATTTGCATAGTGTATGTATTTATAGATGCTTTACAACAACAAATGCTAAAGACAACAACAAGTTGAAAACTACCAGGTGTCCCTATACAACCTAAAGTAACAATTAGCTATAGCTGCTAAACTGTAAAATACAGAGAGCTGAAATTCGCTCAATATATGTTATTACATATGCGGTACAACAACAAATACTAAAAACAACAACATGTCGAAAACTACCAGGTGTTCCTATACAACGTAAAGTAACAACTAGCCGTTACTCTCGAACCGTGAGAGGCAGAGGGATGAAATTTGCACAATATGTGTATTCACATATGCTCCACAACAACACTTGCTGAAAAACAACAACAACTGTAAAACTACCAGGTGTCCCTTTACAACGTAGAATAATAGCTATAACTCTCGAACCGTAAGCGATAGAGAGCCGAAATTCGCACAGTGTATGTATTCCCAGATGCCTTACAACAGCAAATGACAACAACAACAAGTGCAAAATTACTGGGTGTCCACATACAACATAAAGTAGCTGTAAAAACAGAGAGATGAAATTTATAAAATATACATATGTATTCACATACGCCATTCCATACATATGTACATTACACATACATACATATGTACGTACGGAACCCTAAGTGTGCGAGCCAGCCTCGTACTTGACTAAATTTATTATTTAATAATAAAGAAATTAATAGCATTATATGTGTTGTAAGTCGAATAACCGCTTTGATTAAACATCACTATTTCTGTAGTTTAGGTAATAAGAAGAAATTAATAAATCTGTTCTATTGCTTTACAACTGTCCTCGAATACACACACATTTTTACTTAACAACAGGTTATAAGCCCAGTATCGCAGATTTGAAGTATTTTTTTTTAAATTTATTAAAAAAAACAGTCGCGTTTCATTAAAAGGATGTTATGTTATGTTACGCGAACCGCCGGTCATGAGGTCCCGTTGTTGTACCCGAATAGGCTGTTGGGAGATGTCTCTACACATGTCCCGCCGGTTCCGCCCTGAACCAGCCCGATGAACGGATGAAGGAGTCTACCCTATCCAATCCGCATTCCGACACTTCCGGTAATCCATTAAGTCGGTCTACCCAAGTAATTTGCTTTCTTGTTAGAGAGAGATGGGCATCGACAGAAAGTGTTCGACACTCTCCTCCTCTTCCTCATCTCTCCAACCTCTGCAGAAATCATTATATAGAAGATTTAGTCTTCTCGCATGTACTTCCATGTGACAATGTCCCGTTAGAACAGCCACAAGGGTGTGGAGTCTATACTCATACCTGGGCCAGGTATGAGCCCCGATATTCGACAGGTGATCTCGTTCGACCACCTTTCCTCCAGTTCTTAGCAGCTGTCGTTGTATTAGCTGCTTGCAGTTATTAAGAGAAACACCGACGAATTCGTCTATATCCTCCTGCTGAAGGCGGGTATCAGATCTTGCCAGTTCATCCGCTATTTCATTTCCGGACACACCGTTGTGTCAGGACTTTACAGTCCTGAAATTGTTTAATAAAAAACCTAATAGAGTATGTATGAATTGTGTTGTGAGATTATTATAAGCGTTTGCACTGTTAAACGTCTGTACAGCTTGGGGGTTGTTTACTGACTGAATGTTGAGATGATGAGAGTTTTAGATTTACTCCTTGTCGTCGTTCAGTGTTGCCAAATGTGGCAGTTGTGTTCAGGTACCCTGCGAAGCTCCAGGTCAGAATGTCTCATTATCTCATTTAGAGATACCCTGCATTCCTAAACCAACCGAGATGTTGAATAAACACCCGCAAGCGTGTTAATGGCGGCCTTACTGTCAGTACAGATAATGATATGCTCCCCGTATATCCTATAGTACCTCATCCAGTTTACCGCCGCAATTTCGGCCTGAATGATGCTACACTCATTCCAGTGCACGACTTGGAACCATCCGTAAAGACCATGAAAACGTCCTCTGATTGATCTAATTCGACACTGTCTAAGGACGCATTCGCCGGTGAGCAGTAGTCTATTCGATCTGGAAGTTCAACCATCCTGCCAAGATATTTCGCATTCTCCGTAAGTCTGAGTTCAATCCCCTTTAATTTCGGTGGTTTGAACGGCGGATGCTTGTATTTCCGAGCAAAGAGGATAAGCTCGGTTTTCTGCGGATTTACACTGAGACCACTGTTGGTGCTCCACCCACTTATGATCGTCAGTGCCATCTGCATCTGTTGTGAGAGGATTTCAGGATATTTTCCCGAAATCGCTACAGCAATATCGTTAGCATATGCGACAGTCTTAAACATTTTGGAGTCTAGCTCCAACAATAACGAGTTCAGGGCAATATTCCACAGAAGTGGAGAAAGAACACCTCCCTGTGAAGTGCCCCTGCTTGCCACTCTGCAGACGGTGGCCTGCCCCATACTAGTTATGTTATGACCCTGTTTGTCAGCAAGTTCCGTACGAAGCATACAACCGACCGATCGATATTCAGTCCGTTCAGAGCCATAATTATATGTAGCTCCTGATTCCACATTGTTAAACGCACCTTCTATATCTAGAAAGGCAACCAGAGTATACTCTCCCTGTTCCAGGTTCTTCTCTATGATTCATTAAAAGTGAAAATGGCAAGTTTATCATTTCCATTTAAGAAATTGCGAGGACGCGAAAATTTTGATATTTGGAAGGGGAATGCAAAATCATATTTGGTATTGAAAAATTGTTGGAAGGAAAATTGAAAGTTCTAGTGCAGCTGATAAGGATGTCAATGATTGAGCCAATAATTGCTAAGTGCCCATATTGCTAAGTGTACAACAGCAAAGGACGCGTGGAATGTGTTAATCTGTGCATACGAGGATAACGGTCTAACAAGGAAAGTGGAATTGTTAAAGCAATTGGTCCAGTTACGACTGAGTGATTTCAGTCCAATGAGTGAATATGTGAATGGAATGATAAAGACGTCATTGAAAGTGCAACAGACAGGATTGAATATCAATGATGAGTTGGTGGCGTCATTGATGTTGGCCGGCTTACCGGAAGACTTCCGGTAACATTGCTTTGCATGTGTTGGTAATTAAGTTGTTAATGTGTTAGTTCCCATCAGCCATTTCTTGTAGAGTAGTGGTGTTGCTTGTTGCTGATGTCCTTGAAAAGCAAACAAAGCACACACACACAGTCACATGTATGAGATTTTGCCTCTAGCAGACTCTATAAAATAAGCTGTTCAAGTTGTGCATAATAATAGTGATAAGGAATATTAATGCTATAATCATTAAACTGCTTTATTTCACAAAATTTTTCATTGACAAGGATAATGCAAGAAGCAACTCTTTTCAGAGATCCGACATTTTCCAGAGATCAGGGTGGCTCGGTGTTGGAATTACTCACCTGTTGACATTTGTCTTTCTGTTATTTAACAGAATACGTAGTCGAATGCTTGAACATATTTCCATGTTTCTTTAAGTCTAATGACGAGTTGGTTTTCAACAATGAAATGTCGCCGGCATGTTGATAACTTAAAAGCAGAAAACACTGTTAAACTTTTTGATTTTTTGAGGGATTAGTATACATATGTATATAGAATCGTTTGTGTAGGAGCTCCTTAATGAGAAACTCTGTTTAGTAGATTCGGTTTTGTAAAAATAAAAATATAATGGTGCTTGGCCATACATTTGGATCCCCTGGGACCAACCTGGCGCTAGCTGGGATCAGAAATTAAAAATTTACTCAAAAAAATTTTGTGCGTGCGCCCCCTTACGGCGCAGTGGTTCGGGGTGGTTGTGGTTGGGAAAAAATGTGTGAAAGAAAAATTTAAAGGTCCAGTTGCACCCTGGGGCTCGTAAGGACCATGGGCAAGAAATTGAGGAGGGACAGCTATGAAGCTTTTCGTAGAGTTTATGGCCAACCCAGGACTCCGATGCGAATCATACATGTTTTTGGTAAACCCAATATGATAACAGACTCTAGCGTTTCGTAATCTTGTTGCTAAGAATCTCCATTCATGTGCGTTCTTAATACCTAATTCAATAATCGTTTGTTTTTTTCATATACAATTGTTGTTGACTGGCCAACCTGTCTACCCGATTTCAAACTATTTGTATATGTCGGAAATCAGCGAACTTTGCATGCAGACAAAGTTCTGAAGTGTGAAATGTAATTGGACATAAATTTGTGGACGCGCAGAGTTGATGCCAAAATTCTAAGAAATTATAAATGTATGTATGTGTGTGTTTCGTAATCTAATTCGTAATCAATTTGGAAAGAAATTTATAACGCATCTAGTATGTATGTGTGTATGTGTATTGAAGTATATCTACTTATTGTTGCTAAAAAGACTGGCCCCAATTTTTGTCCCTCAGATCGATGAGGTCTTGCATCATAAAGCGAACACGGCTGCAGATTTTGGTGGTTTTCGTTCGTCCCGGGCTCTTGGCCTCGGCGACAATGGTTTGTATTTTTCTAAAAATGTTATTCATTCTGAATTTAGAATTATTGTTCTCAAGAAAATGGCCAACAGTCGTCAGTAGTTTGCACATGTACTCGAATTTTTCCTCATTTCCATGATTTAGCAATGACTCTATGCAGAGGTAAACGCGGCTTTCAGAAATCGAACCCAATTTAAACATTTCCCCAATGAAGCGTACCGTACCCCAGGCACGACGACGAAACTGGTACTCTTGGCATTCCAAATCGGCTTTCAGTGTAATTTTTTCTTGTTCATCTGTCGACTCGTTTAATTTTTTCATAATTTGCTGCAGCTTACATTCTTTTGCATCCACGTTATTGACGTTTGTTTCGAACTCTGTTTCAAGTCTTTCCATCAGCAAATTGTTGAAGATTTCCTGCCTCTCAACATCAACTTTTTGATCGAACAGAACTTTACAGAGTTTTGCATAAGAGGGGGCGAAGTTGGGTTCGCGAACTGTTTTTTCAAATATTAAAAGCATAATCTTTTTCATCATTTCTGGCGTATTTATTTTTATGATGCTGGTACGAGTAATTTCCTTTAGCAAAATGTCAAAATTATCTGAAGTTAGTTTGTTGAGAACACCCCGAATCTTCTTTAAAACATCTTCTTCTGGGAGCGAAGTATTTCCTAAGAATTTGGGCTGCCAAGCGTTTTTGCTTTCGGTCAGCTTGACTTTTTCATTCAACGACAAATTTATACATATAATTTTTTCTTGTGGTTGATGCCTTTGGCTCTTTCTGGCTGTCGCTGAAAAGGTATGCTGTGGGCGAGCTCTAAATAGTTGTGCAATGCACAGCTTGGCCTTCTGCCAAGGCACAACAGGAGCTTTGCGAGATGCTGGCGATTTGGCAAGATCATTTAGCTCTTCCAAAGTGTATCGCATCGGTGTTCGTTTAGGGTTCAGTTTCTTAAGACTATCGTTTACGGATTGCTGCTGCGTCGGCGTAATTGTTTGGGGCTGAATTATTGGTATTGCATGTTTTCGTTGTTTTGAGTTTGTGTTCGTGTTTGCGTTCATGTTTGCGTTCATGTTAGTGTAGTATGGTGGCGGCGCTACATGTGTTTGTGTGCATGTGTACCCGTTGGGGGGCACAAAATAGTTGGGCGACACCACATATGGTATCAGCAGCGGTTGCATGGGGGCGTTGTTTACAAAATAATGATAAGGTTGGGGCTGAGGTGGCGCCTGAAGGAGCACATGGCCAGTGTGTCCTCCATAAACGCCAACATTGTTCTCGCATGGGTTTGCATATGAAACCGGAGCAACATTATAAAAGTGAGGGACGTACATGATGGTTTTAATTTGAGGATGATACATTCTGTTGTTTTGGGAAAATTGAGTATTGCAACGCTTGATAATTGTATTTAAGTTTCTTCGGGATATTGATTTTCGTTATTGCTTTGGAATTGGCAATCAATCGTTCTTCTCCGTTCAAAAGCTTTTTGAATATTGTCTGATTGTTTGATTATTTTGATTTCGTTTTTTTTTCAATAGAAGGAAATTCAATGCCTGTTGAGATGTTTTGTTGAAAAAATTTTAAATAAAATTGAAAGTACATTTTACTTCCCTGTTTATATCAATTATGTTGCTTTTGATGAAACAATGTTTGCGTATGTATTAATATGTATTTGTTTAAAAATTAAATAATGCCGTCGAAGGATGCGTCAATAGTCCTCCTTGTTTAGACTGTGTCTGTTTGTAACATTGATGAGGACTTAAAATTGAAATTAAAACATCGCAGAATTTAAAAGAAGAAAATCGTATCATTTGAAGTGCATTGACATGTTCTGTGGCAAAGAGGTCATTTAATTTCTATGAAGAAATTTTTTCTCTGCGTCACGCCACCTCTCAAAGTACTCCTTTGCAAAGCTTGGCATTTGGCGACTAGTGATTGGACTTTATTTCGCACATCGCCCCTGTGTCTTGTTGGGGTAAATGCTTGAAGCCAAAAGAAAGGGCAATCAGTTGGACCAAAAACCTCAGCTTTCGTTTTCAGACCACTAATAGTCTGATGATTATCAGCCATCCAGTCTGAATAACTGGAAGAGAAACATTTATATTGTTTTCTTTGAAAAAAATGTGCCGCGGAAGTTTCTTGTGGGCATTTTGAAAAACAGATTTCGAATGATCACTTTGCTGAGGTGGTAAAGCTGGTCTAAAAAAGAAACCACACGTACACCAATGATAACATCAGTTTTTTTCCTTTTGGCCTTATGAAAATGATACAAACCCTGATATATGAGCCCATCAGCAATGTCGGTCTTTTGATGCATCAAATGACAGGGTTTAAACCCTGTTCTTTCAGGGTTTAAACTATGTTAAAGCTAACTATTTCACAGCAGGCACTGGTTGCAAACAACTGACTATTTTAACATGATGATGTCCTAGGAAGCAGTCAATTGTGGAACGCTGTTCTTGCTGGGAATTTAATCAAAGAAGCAACAAATGTGTTCTTAAAAATAAAATGGAGAATTGGTTAACTAAAACAATGAATTTTTAAATCTTCAAGGAGAAAAATGTAGCAGATTTGCTATCAGTGCATTTTATCAACGATAAAATGCACAGGAAATTTGCACATCATGAAAACCCTTATTGCAATTTTGATCACTCCACATCAAGTCATTCACATAAATCCCCACCTAGTCTAAGTCCAGTCATAGAGCAATCTATAACACATACCCATTGATTCCTCATTTGAAAGGTCATTCTGCGTGAGAGCTGCAGCATTTTGCAGTTGTATTTTAATGTTCAAAAACGACTTTAACAAGAAGACATGTAGATAGGATTTCGTTAGCCGGATTTCACAACAATATTTTAAAATTGGCAGCTTCAAGCGTGAGGGTGATTTTTGAATAACCAAATCATTTTGTTAACATTTCACTGAAAATTTTAATTTCTATTTAACTATGATAATTTTACATACATTTATATTAAACTACGTTTTCAAGTTCAACCCTTGGTTTTGTCACTACTTTTAATTAATATCAATTAAGTAAAGAAAAGTAAAATTTAATAGTTCGGTGGATAACCGGCTGTTTCTGGGTAGCAAACACCCTTCATCAGCACCCTATGAACTTTGGACGTGTCAAATTTCACAATTTTGGCACAGCCGCTTTAACCACTCGGCAACCAAAGCTCACGCAATTTTACTTTCTGTTTATGTACTTAACCAACATTAACCAAAGCAATGACATTTTTGCAGTCTGTTATGGATGATTTTTTGTCATCTCAGAAGACTGTTATTTGCTCTTTATATGAGAGCTTTTTCATACATACATGTTCTTGTTTGTATCATTGAGATTTAGATGCTCATTTATTGCTACAACTTGAACATTTACGCCAAGCCATGCGTTGTTTGTTAACATTTTCTTTACTTGATTAATATTGATTTAAAAGTGACAAATCAAGAGTTGAACTTGAGCCTGAGAACGTAGTTTAATATAAATGTATGCAAAACATTTTGATTTTAAAAATCTAGTGTTTTATACTATGAAAACGAAATTTGGCCGGTAAAATCCTACCTTTAGCTATCGGCAGGTGGTAATAACGGACCTTAAGCCTTCATTTCATTTTTAGAATGACAGTCTAGATTCTGGCATGTTTATTTTTAGTTTGACAATCATGTAAAATGATGCTCATTTCGATTACCAGCTCAGAATTTCTGAAAGGAAACTTTCAGTGCAAAACTTCTGAGAAAACTGTCGCTTTCTCTGATTGCAATTGTACCCACAACCCATTTTATGCTATATGTATGTACATATGTATATGTGTATAAATTATTAAACTCTATTTATTATATGTGGCTGTTTGAGGACTCGATTAAATATCAATGAACGGAAACTTCATTTCCTGCGAAGGAAACTTCCGTTTACTAGCTCGAAATGCCAAGAGAAAAACAAAAGCAATTTCAAATCAGGGATTTTGCTTCACAGGCTATTTCTGGCCAGTCCAAACTTGAATAAACTGAGGACTAATTTATTTTGTTTCTTTTGGATGATTAACAGATTTTCTAAGGAAGGAGTTCATACCTGTAATGAGTGATTGATAAAAACCAGTGAGTTTTCGGAAATCGCTCCCTTGACATTCTGCAAGAGTTCGGTTTGTCTGGCAAAATTATTCGGTAATATTACAATGTAGCAAGATGGATCTGCGATTATCTCCTCGTCTCCCGCTGACGACAAACGTTCTGCACTCTGTGGTATTTTGAATTTGACCTCTTCATAAATGCCTCTCATGTCGGGGTTTTCCAACATTTCAATGTGACTTCGTATTACCGTCAATCGCAAATGCATTTGCATTAATTGTGTTACTCTTGGTTTTGGTAGAACTTTTTTATCATTCTTATCACCTTCGTCTTCAACAATGTCTTCTTCAATGTTTTCTCTGGTTTGTTGAATATATTTCGCTTCAGCAATGAGCGAGCGAACAAATGAAGCTACTGATCGACTTAATTTTTGCTCCCGCAAATCGAAGCACAGTTTTAAGCGGGACTGAAGGTGTTTCTCAACCCAGTTGAAGTCATCATCGTTATCGTTATCCCAGGGCATCCATACATGAGAATAAAAAAATCGTAAACGATCTACAATATCTGCAGTTCGTTCTATGTTTATTTCAGGATTTTCCTGAATAATTGTTGGCCATAAATCTTCCAGTGCCACCTCAAGGCGTTCGGGCAAATGAACGCTTTCATCCTGTACGGCTGTTATGATGTATGTACTGCTTAGATCCCGAAAATTGACCTGCTCAACGTGTCCAAATACAATGGTGGGATATCGAATTTTAAATTTCTCACATGTGTTCCGAGGGATTTTCCATATCGCTTGCCACCCTACAACAAAATAAAAAAAAGAGTGTAATGGTTATTTTCTGTCTTTTTCAGCTGTCTATATGCCGCCGACATTTCGTTGGTGCTAATCAAATCAACTCATCAGTAGACTTGAAAAATTTTCAAATGAATGTTTTCAAACATTCTTTTAAGAATTTTAGCACCAACGAAATGTCAGCCGCAGAAAACATTTGAAACACAAAAAATTAAATTTTGATGAAACTTTTTTTTTTATTTGTTTCAGTATACTCTGCCAAATCGTCATGAATAGACTCACGCTTGAACGCTACGAAATTATCCAAATTTACTTTGAAAATCAGTCGTCGATTCGCTCTAGAGCAGTTGGCAACTGACCCGTTGTTTTATCGCAAAATTGTGTTCAGCGATGAGGCGCATTTTTGGCTTAACGGGTTTGTTAATAAGCAAAATTGCCGCATATGGAGTGAGACCAATCCACAACAGACTCTATTACATCCAGAAAAATGCACCGTATGGTGCGGATTTCACGCTGGTGGCATCATCGGACCTTATTTCTTCAAAAATGAGGCCGGAGCTCGCGTTACGGTCAATGGAGATCGTTACCGCACCATGATCAATGATTTTTTGTTTGAAAATATGGATGACATTGATCCGGAAGAGATGTGGTTTCAACAGGATGGCGCTACGTGCCATACGGCGAACGCAACCATCGACTTATTGAAATCAAAATTTGGCGATAAGTTGATTTCGAGAAATGGACCTGTCAATTGGCCTCCAAGGTCGTGCGATTTGACACCTCTCGATTATTTCCTGTGGGGCTACGTGAAGTCACTGGTTTATGCTGATAAACCAGCAACAATTGACGCCTTGGAAGCCAGCATTGTTCGTGTTATTCGTGACATACGGCCAGCAGTGCTCGAAAAAGTGGCCCAAAATTGGACGTCCAGAATGCACTTCGTCAAGAACAGCCGCGGTGCCCATATGCCCGAAATCATTTTCAAATGTTAATGTCACGTATTGATCTTTCGAATAAAAAAAATTTTTTGATTACAATTTAATTTTTTGTGTTATTTTTTACAATTTCAAGTTCTATCGGGCTTAAAAAAACACCCTTTACATTTCAATTGGCTCTTAAAGCAAATAAATAATTAAGTTCATAATTGAGTTACATTTCTATTTTATTTAAATACATGAGAAGCCTTTCAAGGCCAATTTTTAATGTATTCTTAGAATATAACGGGTTATCCATTTTGCGGTTTCAAAAGTAAACGTAAATAAAACACAAATAAAATATTTCTTATTTATTAAAAAAGTTGATGTAGTGTGAAACACTACATCATTTGAATAACCACCACGCGAGAAGTGTTGCAAGCATTGATTCTTTTGAGGCCATTTTCGACCACTTTTTGACACATATTGGGCGGTATCTCAGCCATAACTTGACGATTGTTGGTTTGTAAGTGCTCAAGAGTTAAAGGTTTATCTGCATAAACACGGTCTTTCACGTAGCCCCACAAAAAAGTCTAATGGTGTCAAATCGCATGATCTAGATGGGCAGTTGATATCGCCACGACGAGAAATTACGCGGCCAGGAAATGTCTCTTGCGATAAAGCCATATTCGTTCGAGTTGTGTGGCATGTGGCACCGTCTTGTTGAAACCACATATTCTCCAAGACGTATTCTTCAATAGCAAGCAAAAAAAAAAGTCGGTTATCATATCCTAATTAATGAAAACAACGAGAAATCGACACATTCGGGTCTTCGGCAACACTTTCACTCACAGCAGCGATGTTTTCAGCGGAACGAGCGAAACGATCATGCACAGGCCTTACAATATTTGTAACCGCTCCAGTCTCTTCAAATTTCTTCACAATTTTGCTAATTGCTTGCGTAGTTGGACGATTATGTAAACGATAATCTCCTCTTAGAGCACAATATGTGGCTGTGGCGGAATCACCATTTTTTGTGGAATGTTTTGATAATTTTTATGCGTTGTGTGACTGTTGAGCGATCCATTTTCGTCTGGCTTAGACTTTCAAGTGAGAAGAAAAAAATTGGCTTAACAACTTAGTTTGACAGATGTCGAATTCCAGTCCTATACTTTTGAAACCACGAAATGGATAACCCGTTATATTTTTCATATTTAAACCACAGACTACACAGATATCCCAAAAGTGACTTTTGTTAAGTGGCCATATCATTTGTTTGGGGGCCAGTCAGAAGTGAGCAGTACAGGAAATCGTAGCAACATGAGTCTATGAGACCAACCAGTGTACACAAAAACAAACATAAACAATGAGAAAATGTTGTTGTAAAGTGTTTGGAAAAATGTTGGTTTTGTTGTAATTTTTACGAAAAAAAAAGTAGAAAACATGAATGAAAAGCTTTGAAAACTAAGATTTAAACATATTCCATGTACTGCTATTGATGTGCTCAATGCAAATAAAATATTAAATACAAATAATTATAATTTATGTATGTGCTTGTAAAGCTGTTTTGTCACTGAATTTTTCTAACCAAAAATCAAATGTAAGCAAATGCAGAGTCTGCCAACAGAGAAAGCTATATAAATATTTTCATGTTTGCTGTCCTTCACTGGATGCTCGAGCACCGTAAGGCTGCCACTTTCATGCAGTTTTACAGAAAATTGGTAATTTGTGTAGTCCGGCAGAGCTGGTGACCCTTCTGGTTGTAGTCTGTGATTTAAACAGACTTATTGACACAACGCCTGAGTACTACACTTCATTAATTGACTTAATCAATTCTTAATCTTCCCGGCCAATTCTCTTGTCCTGACATTCAGCATCACGCTGATTAATTTAGGCTTGTTTCGAGTTGACAGTTCGTTCCTTTGATGAAACGTTTTCGTATCGGAACCATAATAATATTGATTGCACACAAGTTTTTGACATTTCTTCTATGTAATTTGCTAGATAACTTGATATCTTTTGTACCTATTGACTGCGAAAAAGAAAAACTGGCCAAATATTCGAGGTTATTTGAAAACACTGCTGTTGCTGGCACCTGGGAAATTCTGAAGAAAAAAAGGCAATTTGGAGGAGAGTGATTGATTGGGAAGGGGGTGTTAACGAGGTTAATTAATATTTTGCAAACATAGGAAATGCCTTGACTCTTGATTGGAAGGGTTTGGATTTACTTGATAATTTAAAATTTGTAAAGTTAATCTGCCGTTACAATCGTGATATCTTGTTATACTTTTTTCAATACATTTTTAATGCACTCATGATTTCCTATTGCCTGGAAATCAGAGCGAGTTGTTCCAATCCCCAATTCCTGCGTTATCAAAGCTAATGGAATATATTTTTAAGGATCAGATTGTCGAAATTACTTCTCCCAATATGCATTCCGTAATGGGCATAACACAACCTCTTTACTTTGTAATCTTATAGAATCTATCAGGTGAAGTGTTAGCTTAGACAAACCTCATTTGTTCTCATTTGCTTAGATTTGACTAAAGCGTTCAACTCCATGAGCCAATCTGCAATTATTATTTTTGAACTTAAGAATCTGTTTTCTTCTTCTAAGTCAACTTGCAAGCTTATATACTCTGGCCTCACCGAAAGATCACAATTTGTATCTTGGAAAGATACCTACATCTATCTGAATATCTCTGTACTCTGGAGTACTCCAGAGATCTGTTCTGGGTCCACTATTGTTCATTCTGTACATCAATGATCTGACATTCCAATATGAGGGTTGGATTTTATGTTTCGGGCTTTTGGGAACCCTAGTGTTGCAATTTGGCAACATCTGGTAAAGTTGGACATTTTTGAGGTTATACGTTCTTAGAATGTTTTGACATACCACCAGCGCTATTTGTGTTGTTTACAGTAACTTCTTTTAGATTCATCTCGGCCCAAAAATGGAATTAAATCCTGCGATTATTTTGGTCGGCTTTAGTATAATGGTACCAATTGCCGTAAAATGGTAAAGTGTGCTGCCAGATGCTTACAAATTTTGTACGCGTAGCCGGCGTTGGTTATATCATGGAGGAGAAATTCTCCAATCCTCTTGGTCGAAAGAAATGCTCAATAAATACGATCACGGTGCCTCGCAACTCGGACAGGTGATGAATCGTGGATTTACGCGTATGAGTCCGAAAGCAAAATAGATGAGCAAAATCGATCAAAAGCTGTCCGCGCACGAAGCACTTCCAAGCAAATGGTTGACTGTTTTTTCGCAAAAACTGGACATGTCGCAACCGTACCAATAGAAGAACGCAGAACAATCAATTCCGAGTGATACACAACAATTTGTTTGCCAGTTGTCTTCCAAGAAATCAGGAAAACCAACCGCTGAAAATGGATCACTCTTCACCACAAAAATGTGAGTTCAAACCACTGCATTTTTGGGGGCCCAAAGCATAGATTTTTTGATCACACCTCGTATATTTATTTATATTTTCACATAAATCTTCTTATTAGAGTGCACTTTTTTTTAACAAACACAAAACTGCAAAGCTTTTGGCTTGTCTGCAGAAACACCCAAAACCTTCGGCAAGAATCGAACCTGCGACCTCGGGGACTCTTAGTAGGACACTCTACCAATTCATCCATCGAGGCGCTCGATTTGATGTCTGACTTGACATCGAATGACTTCTTTTTATTCCCGTACGTAAATAAACAAACTGGGAAGCCAACGTTTTTCGACACCTGAAGAAGCGGTGGCTGCATTTAGAATGCATGTTTTCGAGATGCCTCAATCAGAGGGGCAAAAGTGCTTCGACAATTGGTTCCAACGCCTGCAAAAGTGTATAGATGGGGAAGATTTTAGAAAACAATAAAATGATTTTCGATTATTAATATTTGCATTCGTTCCCTAATATATGAAATATAGAAATATAAAAGGCAACCCTCGTTTATGTGAATCGTTCATTTTTGCAGACAATGTTGCTCTACTATTTTCATGTCATAGAGACTTTGCAGATGTTCTTGAAAACATTATAAATGATTCTCTTCCAGTTATTCAGACTGGATGGCTGATAATCATCAGACTATTAGTGGTCTGAAAACGAAAGCTGAGGTTTTTGGTCCAACTGATTGCCCTTTCTTTTCGCTTCAAGCATTTACCCCAACAAGACACAGGGGCGATGTGCGAAATAAAGTCCAATCACTAGTCGCCAAATGCCAAGCTTTGCAAAGGAGTACTTTGAGAGGTGGCGTAACGCAGAGAAAAAATTTCTTCATAGAAATTAAGTGACCTCTTTGCCACAGAACATGTCAATGCACTTCAAACGATACGATTTTCTTCTTTTAAATTCTGCGATGTTTTAATTTCAATTTTAAGTCCTCATCAATGTTACAAACAGACACAGTCTAAACAAGGAGGACTATTGACGCATCCTTCGACGGCATTATTTTATTTTTAAACAAATACATATTAATACATACGCAAACATTGTTTCATCAAAAGCAACATAATTGATATAAACAGGGAAGTAAAATGTACTTTCAATTTTATTTAAAATTTTTTCAACAAAACATCTCAACAGGCATTGAATTTCCTTCTATTGAAAAAAAAAAAACGAAATCAAAATAATCAAACAATCAGACAATATTCAAAAAGCTTTTGAACAGAGAAGAACGATTGATTGCCAATTCCAAAGCAATAACGAAAATCAATATCCCAAAGGAACTTAAATACAATTATCAAGCGTTGCAATACTCAATTTTCCCAAAACAACAGAATGTATCATCCTCAAATTCCAACCATCATGTACGTCCCTCACTTTTATAATGTTGCTCCGGTTTCATATGCAAACCCATGCGAGAACAATGTTGGCGTTTATGGAGGACACACTGGCCATGTGCTCCTTCAGGCGCCACCTCAGCCCCAACCTTATCATTATTTTGTAAACAACGCCCCCATGCAACCGCTGCTGATACCATATGTGGTGTCGCCCAACTATTTTGTGCCCCCCAACGGGTACACATGCACACAAACACATGTAGCGCCGCCACCATACTACACTAACATGAACGCAAACATGAACGCAAACATGAACGCAAACACGAACACAAACTCAAAACAACGAAAACATGCAATACCAATAATTCAGCCCCAAACAATTACGCCGACGCAGCAGCAATCCGTAAACGATAGTCTTAAGAAACTGAACCCTAAACGAACACCGATGCGATACACTTTGGAAGAGCTAAATGATCTTGCCAAATCGCCAGCATCTCGCAAAGCTCCTGTTGTGCCTTGGCAGAAGGCCAAGCTGTGCATTGCACAACTATTTAGAGCTCGCCCACAGCATACCTTTTCAGCGACAGCCAGAAAGAGCCAAAGGCATCAACCACAAGAAAAAATTATATGTATAAATTTGTCGTTGAATGAAAAAGTCAAGCTGACCGAAAGCAAAAACGCTTGGCAGCCCAAATTCTTAGGAAATACTTCGCTCCCAGAAGAAGATGTTTTAAAGAAGATTCGGGGTGTTCTCAACAAACTAACTTCAGATAATTTTGACATTTTGCTAAAGGAAATTACTCGTACCAGCATCATAAAAATAAATACGCCAGAAATGATGAAAAAGATTATGCTTTTAATATTTGAAAAAACAGTTCGCGAACCCAACTTCGCCCCCTCTTATGCAAAACTCTGTAAAGTTCTGTTCGATCAAAAAGTTGATGTTGAGAGGCAGGAAATCTTCAACAATTTGCTGATGGAAAGACTTGAAACAGAGTTCGAAACAAACGTCAATAACGTGGATGCAAAAGAATGTAAGCTGCAGCAAATTATGAAAAAATTAAACGAGTCGACAGATGAACAAGAAAAAATTACACTGAAAGCCGATTTGGAATGCCAAGAGTACCAGTTTCGTCGTCGTGCCTGGGGTACGGTACGCTTCATTGGGGAAATGTTTAAATTGGGTTCGATTTCTGAAAGCCGCGTTTACCTCTGCATAGAGTCATTGCTAAATCATGGAAATGAGGAAAAATTCGAGTACATGTGCAAACTACTGACGACTGTTGGCCATTTTCTTGAGAACAATAATTCTAAATTCAGAATGAATAACATTTTTAGAAAAATACAAACCATTGTCGCCGAGGCCAAGAGCCCGGGACGAACGAAAACCACCAAAATCTGCAGCCGTGTTCGCTTTATGATGCAAGACCTCATCGATCTGAGGGACAAAAATTGGGGCCAGTCTTTTTAGCAACAATAAGTAGATATACTTCAATACACATACACACATACATACTAGGTGCGTTATAAATTTCTTTCCAAATTGATTACGAATTAGATTACGAAACACACACATACATACATTTATAATTTCTTAGAATTTTGGCATCAACTCTGCGCGTCCACAAATTTATGTCCAATTCCCTTTCCCACTTCAGAACTTTGTCTGCATGCAAAGTTCGCTGATTTCCGACATATACAAATAGTTTGAAATCGGCTAGACAGGTTGGCCAGTCAACAACAATTGTATATGAAAAGAACAAACGATTATAGAATTCGGTATTAAGAACGCACATGAATGGAGATTCTTAGCAACAAGATTACGAAACGCTAGAGTCTGTTATCATGTTGGGTTTACCAAAAACATGTATGATTCGCATCGGAGTCCTGGGTTGGCCATAAACTCTTCATAGCTGTCCCTCCTCAATTTCTTGCCCATGGTCCTTACTACCACCCCGTACTACTGCGCCGTAAGGGGGCGCACGCACAAAATTTTTTTGAGTAAATTTTTAATTTCTGATCCCAGCTAGCTCCAGGTTGGCCCCAGGGGATCCAAATGTATGGCCAAGCACCATACTGAACAGAGTTTCTCTGTGCAAAAACTTTCACAGTGTTTTCTGCTTTTGAGTTATCAACATGCCGGCGACATTTCATTGTTGAAAACCAACTCGTCATTAGACTTAAAGAAACATGGAAATATGTTCAAGCATTCGACTACGTATTCTGTTAAGTAACAGAAAGACAAATGTCAACAGGTGAGTAATTCCAACACCGAGCCACCCTGATCTCTGGAAAATGTCGGATCTCTGAAAACAGTTGCTTCTTGCATTATCCTTGGCAATGAAAAATTTTGTGAAATAAAGCAGTTTAATGATTATAGCATTAATATTCCTTATCACTATTATTATGCACAACTTGAACAGCTTATTTTATAGAGTCTGCTAGAGGCAAAATCTCATACATGTGACTGTGTGTGTGTGTGCTTTGTTTGCTTTTCAAGGACATCAGCAACAAGCAACACCACTACTCTACAAGAAATGGCTGATGGAAACTAACACATTAACAACTTAATTACCAACACATGCAAAGCAATGTTATAGACGAAAGTCTTCCGGTAAGCCGGCCAACATCAATGACGCCACCAACTCATCATTGATATTCAACCCTGTCTGTTACACTTTCAATGATGTCTTTATCATTCCATTCGCATATTCACTCATTGAACTGAAATCACTCAGTCGTAACTGGACCAATTGCTTTAACAATTCCACTTTCCTTGTTAGACCGTTATCCTCGTATGCACAGATTAACACATTCCACGCGTCCTTTGCTGTTGTACACTTAGCAATATGGGCACTTAGCAATTATTGGCTCAATCATTGACATCCTAATCAGCTGCACTAGAACTTTCAATTTTCCTTCCAACAATTTTTCAATACCAAATATGATTTTGCATTCCCCTTCCAAATATCAAAATTTTCGCGTCCTCGCAATTTCTTAAATGGAAATGATAAACTTGCCATTTTTACTTTTAATGAATCATAGAGAACCTGGAACAGGGAGAGTATACTCTGGTTGCCTTTCTAGATATAGAAGGTGCGTTTAACAATGTGGAATCAGGAGCTACATATAATTATGGCTCTGAACGGACTGAATATCGATCGGTCGGTTGTATGCTTCGTACGGAACTTGCTGACAAACAGGGTCATAACATAACTAGTATGGGGCAGGCCACCGTCTGCAGAGTGGCAAGCAGGGGCACTTCACAGGGAGGTGTTCTTTCTACACTTCTGTGGAATATTGCCCTGAACTCGTTATTGTTGGAGCTAGACTCCAAAATGTTTAAGACTGTCGCATATGCTGACGATATTGCTGTAGCGATTTCGGGAAAATATCCTGAAATCCTCTCACAACAGATGCAGATGGCACTGACGATCATAAGTGGGTGGAGCACCAACAGTGGTCTCAGTGTAAATCCGCAGAAAACCGAGCTTACCCTCTTTGCTCGGAAATACAAGCATCCGCCGTTCAAACCACCGAAATTAAAGGGGATTGAACTCAGACTTACGGAGAATGCGAAATATCTTGGCAGGATGGCTGAACTTCCAGATCGAATAGACTACTGCTCACCGGCGAATGCGTCCTTAGACAGTGTCGAATTAGATCAATCAGAGGACGTTTTCATGGTCTTTACGGATGGTTCCAAGTCGTGCACTGGAATGAGTGTAGCATCATTCAGGCCGAAATTGCGGCGATAAGAAGGGCGGTAAACTGGATGAGGTACTATAGGATATACGGGGAGCATATCATTATCAGTGTTGCGAGTCACCCTCGCATAATTTAAGTTATAAATAATTAGGTCATAAGTTTGTTTTATTTACGTGCTGACTGGTAATTCTGCACATTCACTCCAGTCAGCAATATTGTTACTAAATAGTATTAATTAAGTCATAATTGTTAATATTGGTAATTAGGTCATAAGTTTTGCAGAATTGTTATATTTTAGTTTATTATTTTTAGTATAAATAGTTATAAGATTTGTGAATAAACAGGAGTCTGGCTGAATCACTCAATCAATAAACAATCTATCATTTAATAAAGAACTGCCTGCGATCTCTACGGAGCACTCCAGGAGTATAATAGAAAAAACAAAACTAATAAATTAAATCCCTAACATTATTTGGCGCAGCCGGTAGGATCTGTGGCCCATATGGTCTAGTGGCTAGGATATCTGGCTTTCACCCAGAAGGCCCGGGTTCGATTCCCGGTATGGGAACCAAAAATTAATAAATTAAATCCCTAACATTATTTGGCGCAACCGGTATTCGCACTATGTTGCGGATGCGATACCACCTATTTTCCTTAAATAAATTCCAAGGGTGAAAGACAACCACTGCAATAAAATATTAACGAAACCACTGAACGTTGATATAATGATCACCTAAAGGTCTTAAGCAGCTGCATTCCGGTACGCCTTTAGAGTATTTGTTGAAACGCGAAGTGGTGGAGTTGAAAATAACCTGCAGTGGAAGTTGAACACATTAGGAGATTATAAAAGGAAAGCAGTAAGAGAAATACGGAAGAGAAAAAAAACGAAAAATATGATAATCAACAGAGGATATAAATATAGGAGCAATAACCCGAGCAAAAGCAAGGTCTATGGAAAACAAGCTTGCCCAACAGGAGGGGACCATTGACAATATAGATAAGGAAGATGATGCAGAAGCGGAAGATATAGCTGTATATTTAACAGACCCCGAGTGATGAGGACATTCCACGATACTACACTAAGGGGTCATCAAGACGTGCTCAAAAATAGGTATGTAGAAGTAGATCAAAAAGCAAAGTTGGAGGATGATAATTAGGAGAAGAAATAATGTAGAGATAACATAATAAAAAATAATACAACAATAATGGAAGAAAAGTATTAAGAGGATACGTGGAGAGGTAGAACAACAGAGCCGCAAGGGGGATAATGAAAGTTAAAAGAAAAAATAATTAAAATTTCAGGTAGTATAGGGGGCAAATGGAAGAACAGTTATCAAGAGGATGATAATTGGGAGAATAAATAATAAAGAGATAATATAATAAAAAAAAAATATATACTTATATAATACGAATAAAGATAATAATAAAGAATAATTTGAGAGAGCTCTAGCCTAGAGCAAAAATTATACACTTGCTACTCCGTTTTCTACTTTTGTGAATTTGGCTCGAAACCAAAAGAACATGGTGAAGCGGAAGTACAGAATAAGTGTAGGTATCACGTACCAGAAATAAAGTTTTCGGTACTATCGCTAATTCTGTTCGCACATATTAAAAGAAGTTTGAGCAAACAGGATAGGAAAGGCGAAGATAAGTCCCGTTTACTGGCAGATATAAGTACGGGAAGTAAAATCGGAACCAAGATGAAGTTCCGGAGAAAAAAAAAGGTTCCGAACGAAAAATAGTAGTCAGTAGCAGTAGGCTTAACAATAGAATACTAAATCATATGGAAGAAACTTCCGCGGCACAATTTTTTTCAAAGAAAACAATATAAATGTTTCTCTTCCAGTTATTCAGACTGGATGGCTGATAATCATCAGACTATTAGTGGTCTGAAAACGAGGGCTGAGATTTTTGGTCCAACTGATTGCCCTTTCTTTTGGCTTCAAGCATTTACCCCAACAAGACACAGGGGCGATGTGCGAAATAAAGTCCAATCACTAGTCGCACAAATGCCAAGCTTTGCAAAGGAGTACTTTGAGAGGTGGCGTAACGCAGAGAAAAAATTTCTTCATAGAAATTAAGTGACCTCTTTGCCACAGAACATGTCAATGCACTTCAAATGATACGATTTTCTTCTTTTAAATTCTGCGATGTTTTAATTTCAATTTTAAGTCCTCATCAATGTTACAAACAGACACAGTCTAAACAAGGAGGACTATTGACGCATCCTTCGACGGCATTATTTCATTTTTAAACAAATACATATTAATACATACGCAAACATTGTTTCATCAAAAGCAACATAATTGATATAAACAGGGAAGTAAAATGTACTTTCAAATTTATTTAAAATTTTTTCAACAAAACATCTCAACAGGCATTGAATTTCCTTCTATTGAAAAAAAAAAAACGAAATCAAAATAATCAAACAATCAGACAATATTCAAAAAGCTTTTGAACAGAGAAGAACGATTGATTGCCAATTCCAAAGCAATAACGAAAATCAATATCCCGAAGGAACTTAAATACAATTATCAAGCGTTGCAATACTCAATTTTCCCAAAACAACAGAATGTATCATCCTCAAATTCCAACCATCATGTACGTCCCTCACTTTTATAATGTTGCTCCGGTTTCATATGCAAACCCATGCGAGAACAATGTTGGCGTTTATGGAGGACACACTGGCCATGTGCTCCTTCAGGCGCCACCTCAGCCCCAACCTTATCATTATTTTGTAAACAACGCCCCCATGCAACCGCTGCTGATACCATATGTGGTGTCGCCCAACTATTTTGTGCCCCCCAACGGGTACACATGCACACAAACACATGTAGCGCCGCCACCATACTACACTAACATGAACGCAAACACGAACACAAACTCAAAACAACGAAAACATGCAATACCAATAATTCAGCCCCAAACAATTACGCCGACGCAGCAGCAATCCGTAAACGATAGTCTTAAGAAACTGAACCCTAAACGAACACCGATGCGATACACTTTGGAAGAGCTAAATGATCTTGCCAAATCGCCAGCATCTCGCAAAGCTCCTGTTGTGCCTTGGCAGAAGGCCAAGCTGTGCATTGCACAACTATTTAGAGCTCGCCCACAGCATACCTTTTCAGCGACAGCCAGAAAGAGCCAAAGGCATCAACCACAAGAAAAAATTATATGTATAAATTTGTCGTTGAATGAAAAAGTCAAGCTGACCGAAAGCAAAAACGCTTGGCAGCCCAAATTCTTAGGAAATACTTCGCTCCCAGAAGAAGATGTTTTAAAGAAGATTCGGGGTGTTCTCAACAAACTAACTTCAGATAATTTTGACATTTTGCTAAAGGAAATTACTCGTACCAGCATCATAAAAATAAATACGCCAGAAATGATGAAAAAGATTATGCTTTTAATATTTGAAAAAACAGTTCGCGAACCCAACTTCGCCCCCTCTTATGCAAAACTCTGCAAAGTTCTGTTCGATCAAAAAGTTGATGTTGAGAGGCAGGAAATCTTCAACAATTTGCTGATGGAAAGACTTGAAACAGAGTTCGAAACAAACGTCAATAACGTGGATGCAAAAGAATGTAAGCTGCAGCAAATTATGAAAAAATTAAACGAGTCGACAGATGAACAAGAAAAAATTACACTGAAAGCCGATTTGGAATGCCAAGAGTACCAGTTTCGTCGTCGTGCCTGGGGTACGGTACGCTTCATTGGGGAAATGTTTAAATTGGGTTCGATTTCTGAAAGCCGCGTTTACCTCTGCATAGAGTCGTTGCTAAATCATGGAAATGAGGAAAAATTCGAGTACATGTGCAAACTACTGACGACTGTTGGCCATTTTCTTGAGAACAATAATTCTAAATTCAGAATGAATAACATTTTTAGAAAAATACAAACCATTGTCGCCGAGGCCAAGAGCCCGGGACGAACGAAAACCACCAAAATCTGCAGCCGTGTTCGCTTTATGATGCAAGACCTCATCGATCTGAGGGACAAAAATTGGGGCCAGTCTTTTTAGCAACAATAAGTAGATATACTTCAATACACATACACACATACATACTAGGTGCGTTATAAATTTCTTTCTAAATTGATTACGAAACACACACATACATACATTTATAATTTCTTAGAATTTTGGCATCAACTCTGCGCGTCCACAAATTCCCTTTCACACCTCGGAACTTTGTCTGCAGGCTTCGTTGATTTCTGACCAGAATGAACATATACAAATTGTTTGAAATCGGGTAGACAGGTTGGTCAGTCAACAACAATTGTATATGAAAAAAAAAAACGATTATAGAATTAGGTATTAAGAACGCACATGAATGGAGATTCTTAGCAATAAGATTACGAAACGCTAGAGTCTGTTATCATATTGGGTTTACCAAAAACATGTATGATTCGCATCGGAGTCCTGGGTTGGCCATAAACTCTACGAAAAGCTTCATAGCTGTTCCTCCTCAATTTCTTGCCCATGGTCCTTACTAGCCCCAGGGTGCAACTGGACCTTTAAATTTTTCTTTACCACATATTTGCACAGCATAACCACCCCGTACCACTGCTCCGTAAGGGGGCGCACGCACAAAATTTTTTTGAATAAATTTTTAATTTCTGATCCCAGCTAGCTCCAGGTTGGCCCCAGGGGATCCAAATGTATGGCCAAGCACCATACTGAACAGAGTTTCTCTGTGCAAAAACTTTCACAGTGTTTTCTGCTTTTAAGTTATCAACATGCCGGCGACATTTCGTTGTTGAAAACCAACTCGTCATTAGACTTAAAGAAACATGGAAATATGTTCAAGCATTCGACTACGTATTCTGTTAAGTAACAGAAAGACAAATGTCAACAGTTGAGTAATTCCAACACCGAGCCACCCTGATCTCTGGAAAATGTCGGATCTCTGAAAACAGTTGCTTCTTGCATTATCCTTGGCAATGAAAAATTTTGTGAAATAAAGCAGTTTAATGATTATAGCATTAATATTCCTTATCACTATTATTATGCACAACTTGAACAGCTTATTTTATAGAGTCTGCTAGAGGCAAAATCTCATACATGTGACTGTGTGTGTGTGCTTTGTTTGCTTTTCAAGGACATCAGCAACAAGCAACACCACTACTCTACAAGAAATGGCTGATGGGAACTAACACATTAACAACTTAATTACCAACACATGCAAAGCAATTTTATAGATTTTTTAATATTAATTTCGTGATTTCATTTGGAACTGGGTTTATGCCCTAAAAGTTTAAGCGGTAATTTTTCTTAAAAAAACGGGGCGTCGGAAGTTTTTTCCATATGATTTAGATTTCTATTGTTAAACCTGCTACTGACTACGGTTTTTCGTTTAATTTTAGATCTAAATGTACCTCTTAAACAGTTTATTCTATTCTCTTTGAAGTGTCTTTTGAAATTTTTCAAAAAAACTCTTATTTTTATTTAATAATAAAGAAATTAATAGCATTATTGTATGTAATTTTGTGGGCATTTTGAAAAAAAGATTTCGCATGATAACTTTGCTGAGGTGGTAACGCTGGTTAAAGAAGAAATCACACGTACACGAATGTTTACATCAGTTTTTTTCATTTTGCCCTTAAGAAAATTATAGAATCCCTAATGTATGAACCCATCAGCAGTGTCCTCTTGCAGAGGATAGAAACTATGATGTATGAACCCATCAACAATGATGCATCATGTGACCGACTCTGTTCTTGCTGGGTAAAAATCATATCTTTAATCTCTAAAACATAAATGAACTTTAAATGGCCAGAGTTATTCACTTAAGTTGCAATCAAATAAGTGCTGAAACAATCAATTTTGCATCTTAAAGCTAAATGTGATTTGGTTATCGAGAATTGGTCATTAGGGTATTAGGTGTACATAGGTATTTGAGGCAGTCTTGTGATCCTAGCTTAATAGAGACGATGCAAAATGTACATAAAAATTTACAGCAGCTTTTCCACATTAACCTTAAGAAAATGCTAAAAACTTTGTTATACACGATAATGGCTGTTTCTTTCCAATGTCGGTCATATGACCGTCAACGTTCTTATAAGGATGTATACGTAAATATTTACATTTGATTCTAATTTACAGCAAGTGCCTATACTTATGTCTACGACTGTATACCTAACCAAGAATTGCTCGTTTAAAGATATTAGAATGTATGTACATACATGTATGTAGAAAGATTTTATATAATCTTCGAATTAAATATTGTTAAAAAATACAGAAAGTCTACATTTAACTCATATTTGTATAGGTATTATATTGTTTCATATATATACATATGTACATTATGAAAGCTGAGCCTGCAGTCAAAAATTATATGCGCAGATCCCAAAGTATTTTCGTGATAATAAGGAAAATCACCCAGACACAAGGCCCTTGCTTAGACCCATAGAATTATGTAAGTAATACGTATGTGTACTCTGGCGCGCAACCATCCACAAACCCACATACATACCTGCTGGCTCAATTTGCAACTCAACAAAATACGCCCACTCCGTCTTCACTTGAGAAGCAGAAATATGATGATCTTTCCATGAGAGCACCATTAAATATTCTTCAAGCCTCTCAGAAAAAGTTTTTTGAAATTGAAACACTTGCATTATAACCAAAAAAAAAATTTAAATTTACAAAAACTATTAGCACAAAAAAAAAATCAGATTAGTGTGCCGGCAGAAATTAAAAACAAATAAAAATTTTGAATGTTCGGCGTTGCCATGCTTAATCGTTATTCAGTATTGCCAGTACGTCTTGTTTAAAAAGTACTAAAATTCAAGCTTCCCTACACTCGGTAGAGTGGGTTCTACACATTTCCAAATTTCAAACATTGAGTGCCATCGTTTCGTCAGCTGAATATGTTTGTGCGAATGAGTTTCTGAGACCACGAATATCAGATGGAGAATACAATTGGTGGGACTTGATGAATTTATTTTCATCTACCACCTGTTCTGGTTTTTCGTTGGATAATATTTGACGTTTCTTTTTATTCTCTAGTGTACATATTGCTGTGATAAAAAATGTATATACATATTAAATAAATGAAATATTTTAGGTCTAAAAATACACCTTATTAAATTAATTAAGTTTGATATTTTAAAGTAAAAGTCAAGTGGAAGAAGTCGTTCCGCTTTCCGTTCTTGTTTACGTACCATTTAGACGGGAAGGTAAATGCCTGAAAGTTGCAATGCAGTCACACTTTTTTACTAACACACTCACAATTTTCTAACTTTCAACTCAGCTTTCAGCAAAATTTTCCTAAAAGTAATTTTTTGATATTTACTGAAAGTAAAGTGACGAGGCAGTGGACACAGTTGCCTACTCCACATCACATACAAATTTTCAGGATTGCAGTAGAATAATAATTGTGAATTATTTTCTACATTAGAAAACATTTAAAACATTTTTACAGCAAATATGAGTTATAAAAGTTCAGCATTGAAAATTATTTTCAAATGTTGCCTCATAAATTTATGTTTGTAGCAGTGTTAGTTATGACCATGATACAATTAATAAGGTAACCTATTCTCTACAATAACTTTAATAACGTTAATAAAAATTACATGCATTTTGTTTTTGTACAACTTCTGCAAACTCTGCATTCTCTGGACAACCTAAATTAGGCAGATGATTAACGGGTTAGCTGATGAGGCTACCTTATTAGTTGTATCATGGTTATACCTTGTTCATAAATGTATTTCTAATTGAGATAATATTCAGTTTATTGAAATATTTTTTGCGTTCATACATACAAATATTGCGCTAACTCAATTAGTATCTGACAGCTGAAAAAAAGTTGTTTTTGTTTTGGTAGTGAGAAAAAAAGTGAAAAATATTTTCCAATAAGAAAAATGGAAGAAAAACTGCCTTTTATTAAAAAGATTTTAGTGTTGTACAATAAAAATATGGAACTTGTACAAGCAGTGCGTTCATGTTATGACTCCAAAGCGGCAATAATAAAAAGAAAGAGAAATAAAAATTTGGAAATGCTGCAACGTTTTTTATTTTTATGGTATTTATTTTTATTTTTTATTATTTTGTTTTGTTTGCTTTTGTTTACATTTATCACTTCATTCATTTCGCATTGTATACTTTTGCTTATTAAACACATCTTTTACAGTGTTGTGTTCCATCTTTTTCTCAATATTCAAAACAATATAGAGTTTATTGAGCAATAACTTTATTGACTTTTTGTATGGAATATTGAGCTCAATAATGGACTTTATTGCGATTACCTCAATAAAGGCGCATGTATGAACGTGGTATTATGCCTGTTACCTTCAGCCATGATACAACTAACAAGGTAGCCTCTTCGCTACAATAAGAACAACTTCAATAAAAATAACATGCATTTTGTTTTTGTACTACTTATGCAAACTGTCAAAAAGACGCCACTTCTACATTTACAGAAGAGAGATGCACTGAGATTATGCGAATTTGCTACCTCGTTTTGGCTGCCTTTCATCTCTGCAATCTCTTGACCATGATACAATTAACAAGGTAGCCTCGTCAGCTAAACCGTTAATCAACTGACTACTTTAGGTTGTCAAAAGATTGCAGAGATGAAAGGCAGCCAAAACGAGATAGCTAATCCACGTAAGCTCAGTGCATCTCTCTTCTGTAAATGTAGAAGTGGCGTGTTTTTGACAGTTTGCATAAGTTGTACAAAAACAAAATGCATGTTATTTTTATTGAAGTTGTTCTTATTGTAGCGAAAAGGCTACCTTGTTAGTTGTATCATGCTCTTGACAACCTAAAGTAGTCAGATAATTAACGGTTTAGCTGACGAGGCTACCTTGTTAATTGTGTCATGCCTTCAGCGCTAGAATGCTTAAAAACGAAATTTTGATTTTTGGAGTCTTGGAGCTTTTTGAAATTTGCAAGTTGTTACGACTGATTTTTCATCAGCTGTTCCTTTTAGTACTCTAAAACGCCGGGTTTCTCTTGCTGGCTCTGTCTTGTCGTTGGATTTATTTACATTTGTTTTTGGAACTGATTCCCACAGACATAGTAGTAGTATTCTGTGGTGCTGATTCCCTAAAATATGATTAAAATTGTTGCTTTGAATGATGGTGAGGAGGAAACTAATGAAGACGAGGAAAATGTCGTTTCACGGGAAGCTCAGGTACATTGATGGAATATTGAAATCGCCCTCTTAAAAAATTTGTATCTTGTAGGAAACAATTGCTGAGAGCGAATACCTCCGCGCGATAAAATTGAAATCGGATGGTGAAGTTGATCTATGTTTTCATTTGTTAAACGAGTTGCTGCAAACCCAAGTACTGAACGAGGTAATTATTACTGGTAGTTATTGTAGTTCAAATGTTTGCAAATACACATGGGTTTGTTATTTGAAAAAAAAAGAAAAAAAAATACAAATACAAATAAGATTACTCCATACAAATAAGAAATTTGCAGGAACTCGTTTATTAATTAATTTTCACTAATCGAAATTTTTCTTATATAGGTAATTATTATTGTATTAAGTTTATCAGGCTCGAGTTCTTTCTACATTATTTTTGTGATTGATATTAATTAAATAAGACAAAGAAGACATCAAAGACATTTAGCAGGGTGGAACTAGTTTATTTTGAAATCGCTTAGGCAAAATTGTTTTTGTGTCCTTGACTTGTGGACTCAGTATGCCGGAAGCAATAATGTCCAACGATTAGGAAATTTACAGAAATTGTAGTCTATTGGTATTGCAACCAAAGCGATAAACAAGAAAAAGTGTAGACTCCAATTTTTACTTTGTGCCAGGAAATTCTTTAATTTGTGCCAGGAAAAAAAGTACAGCATCAAACTAAAGAGCGGGCTGTTTCAGTCAAGAAGAACAGGAATATTTCTCTCCCAAAAGTTCTCTCACTAGCACGAACTTTGAGCAGGGAAAAAGTTTTCGTGCGAATTGAGATCCCGGCGGCTTCCAATGTTGAATGCGAGATCACAACTAATTTGAAACATTAAAAAACTGCAAGGAAAGTTATTACGTACATTAGAACTAGATTTAACATTGCAGCTAATAAAATTCAGTATTGCGGAATTCCTCTTGAATGAAAAATGAACACTGAAGAATCATACTTCTGGTGTTCACTGATATAAATTTTAGCGTAGCGGAATGTAGTTCGAGCTCTGGCTGTGAAATAAACACTAAGGGTCCTGTTCTTTTCTTCCAATCTGATTATTGTTGGCGGCGATAAAAATCACTCAAAATGCCAGGTTATCAAATAACAATGTTTGTGAAAAATATTAACCGTACAATATCATTGATTGAGTTTGACCTCTCCCAGAAAATCACAAAGTGACTTATAAATCCCAAAGTCATTCGATTTCAAAAGAGCACAGACCGAAGCATACTTTCCAAAAAAAAAAAATCATAGCCAGCCCTGTGCTGGTCATACTTTACACATGAAAAAATCACATGATCATTATCATCATTTGCTCCGCACACATCGCATAGCATAGAGTCAAGCATCCCAGTTTTATGTAAATACACATTTCCAAAAGTGTGTCCCGACATAAGCCTGTTGATAGTTTTAACACCGGCAGGACTGAGACCATGCCTGCCATGAAACCAGAAGGGTCTTAGTCATAATAAATATTTTATGTTTATTAAAGTTTGTATGGAAAATCTGTCAAATAAGAGTCTTATAAGCCTGAAATAATTTTTATGAATTAGGGGGTAAGAGAATACGAAAATACCCGAAAAACTTGGTAACGTGGATGAAAGGGTGCCCGACAATGTTTTAATCCCATCAACATCCAGCACATTCTTTATTAATGTTCACGCACAATGATTTCCAAAAACAGAATACTTAAAGATAAAAACCTTTGACAATTAATGGAGTTTCCAAACTCCACTGAAAACCTTCAAACTATCATTCGTTTTATTATTTTAGGTCCAAAAATAGACCTTATTGATGTTTTCTCGCTTTTTCAGCCGTCTATATGCCGTCGACATTTCGTTGATGCTTCCAGTCTACTCATCAGTAGACTCGAAATGTTGATTAGCATCAAGGAAATCGCAGCGACATACGGACGGCTGAAAAAGACAGAAATTTAAGACATAATCTTTAATCATATATGACCCTATGGACTCGCTTAAAACAATGCAATGAAGAAAGAAAGAAATCATTAATAAAGTCTATTTTAGGACCTAAAATAATAAATTTCAATTCGCTCTTAACGCAAATAAATAACTAAGTTCATTTTTGAACACAGTAATTCATTTTCTAAAATATAAATTAATTAAATATGAACTTAATTATCTATTCGCCTTAAGAGCCATTTAAAATGTATTAATTCAGGTCCAAAAATGAACCTTTTCAAAATATTTACTGTATTTTTCAGCTGTCTATATGCCGGCGACATTTCGTTGGTGCTAATCAATTCATCAGTAGACTTGAAAAATTCTTAAAAGAAATGTTTACAGTGTTAAAGGTTTGTTTGAATATTTCTGATTCTCATTTTGTTCATGGGAATTATGAAATAAGTAGTTAAGTTTCAAACAAACTTTTAAGAATTTTTCAAGTCTACTGATGAGTTGTCGTCGGCATATAGACAGCTGAAAAATACAGCAAATGTTTTTTAAAAAGGTTCATTTTTGGACCTGAATTAATAATAAATTAATTAATATTTTACTGAAATTTTTAATTGCATTGAACTATGATGATGCAATACTTTTTTAATTAAATTACTTTTTCAGGCTCAGCCCTTGGTTGGTCACTTTTTTTTTATTAAAATATCAAAAAAGTAAAATGTTAACAAATACCGCATGTCACGGCGTAAATGTTTAAGTTGTATCAATAAAATGAGCCACTAGATCAGGGGTGCCCAAAACCTTCTTATGGAAGCGCAAACACCAATACGTATACACTGTATTGACGCACACAAGGAAAAACAGAAATATTTCATTACGTACACTGGCAAAAAAAATTAAATTTCATTTTCACAAAATTTATATACTGTATTAAAATGTCTTTTCAAATCATATTTACTAATCGTCTTGATTATTTGAATGCAAATCATACATTGTGCTCGATTTTCAAAATTTTTAGCGAAAAAAGTCGGTTTCCCACGTGTCATAAATTCTACAAAATAAACTGTATAGTTGAAACTAATAACACAAAATTATTTCTTCAAGTGTTTCATACTTACGAAATCATTAAAAAAACCAACAAAATCATGAAAACAAAAAAACGAAAAACAACAAAATTTACGCTTGGCACAATGTGTACCAACAAAGCCTGCGTTCGTATTGCTGTGCATATGAAAGTGTTGTTGCTTTCAACTTGGGATATGTGTGTATGTGTGTATTTCATACAAAGAGTTGTGTATTCATATTAGAATGCTCAGCCAATGCTTCGCGCTTTTACAAAAACAAAAGCGTACCAAGCGTATAGGCCGTGGGCATCCCTGCTCTAGATCTTAAGCTGAAGTTACACAGTACGCTTTCTACGGGTCGACGCTTTTCACGCGGTTGTCAAAAAAGTAGGATTAGTGCATTTGTATGTGACAAGTTACAGAGCACAAAGCATAGAACGCGAAGACGCGTAGAACGCATAAAGTAGACCTACTTTCTACTTTTATATGCGTCACAAGCGTCATGAGAAAATGTCAGCTGTTTATAATAACCAATGATGTGCCTACTCTCAACGTTATCGATAAATACCTTTTATATCGTAAAATAATTTATAAAATCTTTTGCAAGAAAAACATTTTTAATAAAAAAGAAAAGTTTTGTTACAAATTTTATAAACATTTTCACGAATAAAACAAATTGTAATTGTTTTTTACAACAGTTTTTTCATTAACGAAATTTGGATTCGATTTATCGATTGCGTTTGCATACTGAGTATCATCACTGTTATGTTTACAAATATTTTCAATTTATTAAAACAAGCGATATGGAAGAGAAGCTAATAGATGCAGTTACAAACCACGAGCTTTTATATAATAAAACCTTGCTGCTCTATCCGAACAAAAATAAAAGAGCAGCTGCATGGAGTGCAATAAGTAATTAGCTTAATTTACCAGGTATGTGTATACATACATATGTACAATTTTGGAGCTTTTCGTAAGCTCTTATCGCACAAATAACAATATTTATGAACTCTATAAAGTCCATTAATTCTTTTAAAATTTCAATTTCACTTTCCATTTTGTTAATATTTGTTTTGTATGCTAAAAATATTTGCACAACAGCTGATCAAAACAACAAAAGATGGCGCGTATGAAGCGTTGTATGTAACTTGTAGTATGAAACGCATAGAACGCGTAAAACGTATAAAAAGCATGAAAAGCGTGGACGCGTCTAAAGCGGGCCATGTAACTTCACCTTTAAGGATGCAAACCAGAACATTATTTTTTTTATTTAATAATGAGTAGTATTTTTAATACTTTGAAATTTACATTAAATTTAAATATGTTAACCATACGAGCTTTAATTGTTCTGAACTAAATTACAACTTTTTTCCTAAATAATATAATATAACATGTATGAAAAAAGCTCTCATAAAAAGAACAATTCCCAGTCTTCTGAGATGACAAAAAATCATCCATAAAATAGACTGCAAAAAAGATCATTGCTTTGGTTAATGTTAGTTAAGTATAGATATAAATAGAAAGTAAAATTGCGTGAGCTATGGTTGGCGAGTGGAATTTGACACGTCCAAAGTTCACAGGGTGCTGATGAAGGGTGTTTGCTACAGCCGGTTGTCCACCTATGTAACTATAAAAATGTTACTTCTCTTTAATATAATTGATATTGATAAAAAGTGACCAACCAAGTTGGTTGAACTTGAGCCTGTTAAAAAGTAATTTAATAAAAATAAATTTATTAATTTTTATTATTCGAACTTTTTCTAAGATTATTTCTAATATTTTGTCTTAAGCTCTAGTTCGTTCTATACTGTTTTTCAAGGAAAGGTGCTGACAAGAAGTGTGACGACTTCGAAACAGCCAGTTGTCCATCCTTGATGTTTTCTTTGTCTTGTTGAATTTCTTAGCTTCTTTCCTTATTGAAATACTGATAATTCGTTATGAGTATAATCAATCCACTGAATAGAGTGAGTACAAATAACTCAAAATTGCGAGGATATTCAAAAATCACGGGGTCGCTCTCCAAATTCTGGAAAAGTGTTCTTTTGTTTATTTTTGCTTCATTAACTGCATAAACAAACTGTTCTTATGCTTCAGGACATCAACAACAAACGCAACCAAAAACTTTGGATTATAAAATACAACTGCCACAAGAATATTGCCCTGATACTGGAGGAACGCTCTGAATATATTCCTGCTCTTCAGCATTATATATCGGTATGGTTGTCATCGTTAAGAATTTCACCTTTTTTAATCGGATATTTTTCTTTCAGGCAATTTTAATTGACAGCACAGACGTGTCGACGTTGTATAAATTCGGCCAGCTGGCATTGAAATTGCAAGCAACCGATTTGGCCGAATACGCTTTTGAAAGTTGTCTGAAGAGAAATTCGGCCCATTGGTGCGCAGCCGAGGGAATGCTGCAAGTAATGACCACTAATCACAATATAATTGGTTCATACGGCTGTGCCACCAAAATCTGTCAACAAAACGTGAACAGTGAGAATGCCGAGCAAACCTTAAAAGAAATAACAAATCTGTTTAGGCAAAACCTGAAGTTTTTACAAAACTGTAGCGGCTACGAAGCCGCTCCGTTATCGTGTGATTTCAATTCGGAGCAGTACAAATGTTTGATTCGTGAAGAATCACTTTTAAATAAAAAAGAAGAGGAAATTTCCTCTAGCGAGGCTCCAGATCTAACAAAATTTTATATCGAAAATGCTGATTGGAACTCGGTTGGTCATTTTATTGTGAGTTTGTACTCGTATCTGCAAGAAATCCAACATGTCATGTTCTTCACTTTCAATTTGAGCGATTTCACTGGCAAGAAGAATGAGCAAGTTTTGCCCGATATGTCAGCAGATTTACCAAAACCAGAACCTACTCAACTGGAGAAATCGCAGGTCGATACTTCGAATACGGATTGCGTTAAATGCACTGAAGAGGTAATAGATCCGTCCAAAGTTTCCACATTGGAAAAATCTGATGTCCAGCCAATGGACTATAATAATTACGACTCTGATTCGAACCTAAAATCAGATGGGTGCGAAGCAAACAAAGCCAAACCCAGACGCCGTTGCAGTGACTTGCACTTTCTGGAGCAATGGGGCTGGCACAAAAATCGACGTTACTCATCGCGGAAAAAAAATGAACGCGACGATGTGGATACCAGCCTTAACGGATATTTGAGTAAAATTTTTACTAAATACAGCAAGTAAGTAAACTCTTTTGAAATGCTCTTGAAGGAAAAGTGAGGTTATACTCAAATAAAACAAACCTTGATAAAGCCCGATAAAGTTACTAACAATTGTAAACTATAAAGTTGAACTGTAAAGCCAAAACTAAATACGATTGTACTAATAGTTCGAAACTATTTTTAGCATATCTCTGGAAGATAAATGGCCATTCAGTGCTGCATCTGCAGGTGAAATCACCGCAAATACGAAATGTCATGAATGTGAAGCAGAAGCATCTGAGGAATTATTTAATTCGAAAACAAAAAACGAATTTGAGCAGTTTATGAACAAATTGAAGGTATGTACGTTCAAAAACTTATTGTCAGTCCATCGTCAACGAAAGTGTTCGTTCGGATTCGAATGAAACAAAAAAATAAAAATAACATTACATACATAAAAGCAAAAAGAAGAAGAAAAAAAATATAAAATAATGTCTTTTCAGGAGAAGTCTGTTGACTTGATGCAGCTTTCTTACAAATGGTTAAAGTATGTGTCTTTAGCATGGGGTTTGCGAATACCGGAGAATACAAAAAATTTGTATCTGGAAATATTTAAAATATACAAGTAAGTAAGCAAGGATTTATATACATAATTCAATTGTGCGTTTGTTTAAAGAAATATTACGAGACAGTCTGTGGTTCACAAAAACTATAAAATCAGTACAAAAAGCAGGTCCGCAGAAAAGTCGAAAAAAAAAATTATACCTACAACGCTACAAAATTCTTTCAAAATAACTTGTTATCCATCTTGCGGTTTCAAAAGTAAACGTAAATAAAACACAAATAAAATATTTCTTTTTACTGTAAATTTTAATTTTGTTATTGAACTTCTGTGTTGTAATACATTTATATTAAATTACTTTTTCAAGCTTAAGTTCAACCCTTGGGTTTTCACTACTTTTTAATCAACAAAAGAATCAATGCTTGCAACACTTCGGCGTGGTGGTCATTCAAATGATGTAGTGTTTCACACTTTAACATACATCATGTCAGCGTTCAAACTTTTTTAATAAATAAGAAATATTTTTAAATTACTTTTTCAGGCTTAAGTTCAACCCTTGGTTTTGTCACTACTTTTAATTAATATCAATTAAGTAAAGAAAAGTAAAATTTAGTAGCTTTCTGTACTTAATTGATATTAATTAAAAGTAGTGACAAACCAAGGGTTGAACTTAAGCTTGAAAAAGTAATTTAATATAAATGTATTACAACACAGAAGTTCAATAACAAAATTAAAATTTACAGTAAAATGTTAATAACGCAGGGCATGGCGTAAATGTTCAAATTGTCTCAATAAAAGAGCATCTAGATCTCAATGATGCAAAAACAGAACATGTAGAAAAAAGCTTTCATATAAACAGAGAGCAACAGTCTTCTGAGATGATAAAATATCGTCCAAGACTGCAAAAATATCATTGCTTTGATTAATGTTAGTTAAGTACATAAACAGAAAGTAAAATTGCGTGAGCTTTGGTTGCCGAGTGGTTAAAGCGGCTGTGCCAAAATTGTGAAATTTGACACGTCCAAAGTTCATAGGGTGCTGATGAAGGGTGTTTGCTACCCAGAAGCAGCCGGTTGTCCACCGAACTATTAAATTTTACTTTTCTTTACTGAATTGATATTAATTAAAAGTAGTGACAAAACCAAGGGTTGAACTTAAACCGGAAAAAGCAATTTAAAAATATTTCTTATTTATTAAAAAAGTTTGAACGCTGACATGATGTATGTTAAAGTGTGAAACACTACATCATTTGAATGACCACCACGCCGAAGTGTTGCAAGCATTGATTCTTTTGAGGTAATTTTCGACCGCTTTTTGACACATATTGGGCGGTATCTCAGCCATAACTTGACGATTGTTGATTTGTAAGTGCTCAAGAGTTAAAGGTTTATCTGCAGAAACACGATCTTTCGCGTGGCCCCCCCCAAAAAAAAAGTCTAATGGTAACAAATTGCATGATCTTGGTGGCCGGTTGATATCGCCACGACGAGAAATTACGCGGCCAGGAAATGCCTCTTGCAATAAAGCCATATTCGCTCGAGTTGTGTGACATGCGACACCGTCTTGTTGAAACCACAAATTCTCCAAGTCGTATTCTTCAATAATAGGCAAAAAAAAAAAAAGAGTCGGCTATCATATGACCATATGAACGCTCCGTCAATTCGGTGACAGTCGTTCTATCGTCGTATTCGAAGAACTATGGTCCAATCACACCTTCGGACCAAAGAGCGCACCAAACAGTGACTTTTTCAGGATGTAATGGCCTCTCCTCAATTACTTGAGGATTCTCAGAACCCCAAATACGACAATTGTGTTTATTAACACACCCGCCGAGTGAGAAATGTGTTTCATGGCTGAAGAAAATTTTGTTCGAAAAATCGCCGTCCACTGCCTGCTGTTCAAGCGCCCATTCCACGTGTCGACGGCGTTGTGAATGGTCAGCTGGCTTCAGTTGTTGTGTGAGCTGGACTTTATATGGATGTAGTAGGTGTAGATCTAAATGCAAAATACGCCATAATGTGCCGTAAGGCAGTCTTAATCCCTAATGAGAACGACGCGGAATCGACACATTCGGTTCTTCGGCAACACTTTCACTTACAGCAGCGATATTTACAGCAGAACGTGCCTTACAATATTTGTAAGCGCTCCACTCTTTTAATTTTTTTTTGCCAATTGCTTGCGTAGTTGGACGATTATGTAAACGATAATCTCCTCTTAGAGCACAATATGTGGCTGTGGCGGAATCACCATTTTTGTGGAATGTTTTGATAATTTTTATGCGTTGTGTGACAGTTAAGCGATCTATTTTCGTCAATCTTAGACTTTCAACTGAGAAGAAAAAAATTGGTTTAACAATTTAGTTTGACAGATGTCGAATTGCAGTCCTATACTTTTGAAACCACGAAATTGATAACCCGTTACATATGTATGTAAAAGTTCTATTAAAACTGTGTAGTGATTGAAAATATTGACCCATGTATGTATGTATATATTTTTTTAGCTGTCATTTCAGTTACTCAACGTGGAACCAGTTGAACCCGAACAACTACGAAGCTTCCTATCGAATGAATCTCCTCTACTTGGAACTGAGTGCACGAGATTACATGACTGACAACAGGTATTGCATTTGTGAAAATGGGCTTTGAAATATAAAATATGTATTTAGGGTCATATTCATAATAAATATTTTAGGTTTATTAAACTCTTATTATTTGACAAATTTTCAATACAAATATGTATGTACATCTGTCAAAAAGAGCCTTATAAATCTGAAATATTTTTTGTGAATACGGGTGTTAATATTTAGCTTTATTCGACCCCCTTTTTATTTAATATTAAAGTTTTTTTTTTTTTTAACTAAAGTTTCGTATACTTTTGCCGATATTTCGCTCACCTTCAGATATACATACATATGTATATGTATATGCTTCAGGGCAATAATATTGAACAAAATTTGTTCTCAATATGATTGCAATGAAGAAGCTGTCCGAAGGAGAGCGAAATATTGGTGGCTATTCTGAAAAACTCGCCGAAGAGGTGGAACTTTCATTGGCAAACAAAAACAAAACATGAAGAATTGTTTGTGTTTTCCATACATTGCAAGAATAATATCAACAAGACAAACGTGTATGCGTATCTCTCTCACCAGTAAACGGTGAATTTTGTACGAAACACAAAAACAATTTGCTTGTGCTCTTGAAATTTTGTTCTTGTTTTCTATGTATGATGTACTTCACTGGCACGTTTACTCGAATAAGCAGCATTCTCAAAAATATAAGAAGAAGTCTATAACAAAGGGGGCGGGTGACCCACCCCCTCATGATACTCGTATATGTATTACGATTTGCCGTTTATCAAAATCTTAATTTCAAATAAATTTATTTATTTATATTTCAATATTTTTCATTAATGCGTGTTCTTTTCTTTTTCAGTCATTCTGACATGTGGCGTGACGTTTTCAATCACCTGCTTTTTAACATTGGAAACTGCCACCTTATTTCAGCAGATAACTTTAACATTTATCAATTGAAACTAATCTATCTGGAATATTTGTTGCTGAACAAAGCCAATCAATATAAAGACTGCGTTTCTTGCTTAAAGCAAATGTTTCAAATTTTGGAAAAACAAGACATATCGTTTTTGCTGCATTTACCGAATTTGGACAACATGTGCGTTGGCATCGATTACGTTCAAAGTCTGCAGGTGAAATTTAAAAGGTAATTTAATAAAAACAAGTAAGAGTGCTTTGGTAGACGACCAGTTTAAGCGGTGGTACCCAACGAACGGCAGATGATTTTTTTTTTTACAAATTATTGCATGACAAACACGAATTATAACAATTAGTTGATTAGCCTTTCTATTTGTAGAAATTGGTGCTGCTATTTTTATCACAGTTGATTGCAATTAATGAATTAGAGTATTAAATTAGAGTATTAAATACAATAAGGGCCTCCCTCAGTGTGCCTTTTGTTGGCAAAAATCACCGTGAAAAAGAACTTTGGTTAATGTGTAATTGTCCCTTTTATCGGCTGGGCCGAATCTTAAATACCTTTCACAATGATATACATATGTATGTACCATTCTGATTGATTTTTGGTGCCGAAAGCTGTTTTATTTCGCTTATAGAGCCGATTTCTTGCAAAATCGGGAAACGCTATATCTCGGATATATGTATATAAACCGATTTCAAAAATTTTACAATTTACTTTAAACATTCTATATGTACCATTCTGAACGATTTTTGGTACCAAAAGTTGTTTTCTTCTTGAGAAATCGGGAGAAGCGTTATCTCGGGTGCATATGATCCGATGTATAAAAATGTTCTAATTTTGCCTCTGAACAACCTATGTACATACATATACATATCTACCATTCTGACAAATTTTTAGTGCAAAAAATTGTTTCGTTTGGCTTCTAGCACCGAGTTCTTGAGATAACGGGAGGCGCTATATCTCGAGTGTGTATGGGCCGATGTCAAAAAATTTTCCAGTTTTCCTTGTGAATAGCCTATATGTACCATTCTGATTGATTTTTGGTGCCAAAAGCTGTTTTATTTGGCTTATAGAGCCGATTTCTTGAAAAATCGGGAGACGCTATATCTCGAGTATATATGGGCCGATTTCAAAAATTCTTCGATTTTTGGGATCTAATGGGCATTAAAAATGATATGGCTAACTTTTAGAAACTATTTTTTTTTTCAAAAATCTGACCAAAAAAATGACCAAATGGCCCCTCAAACCCGGTTTTTTCGATATATCTCGGCTATCCGTGGACTGATCTTACTGAATTTCAATAGCAGATCCACTACCGGGATTTAATTTAAGAATGAGGTTTCTATCTCAAACCGTTATGTAATAATATCAAACACAAAAAAATATATTTGATCGCTTTTCTCGTTGCCTCAAAAGTAACAAAACAAACACGCCACTCTTTGTAGACTTCATGGAATGCATTCAATATAAAAAATCTCAAACCGTTTTCTCAGAAACGGTATTTCAACGACTACAGACGGCGGACATCGCTTAATCGTAATCTTTATTGATTCTGATCCAGAATATATATACTTTATGGGCTCTTAGATGGTTATTTCAATGCGTTACACACGGAATCACAAACTTATATATACCCTTAAACATTTTTGTGGAGGGTATAAAAATATGTATAAATTTTATTTTTGCTTGTGTTTTTGATACTTTGAAACGAAAGGTCCCTACTGCACATACATACATGCATATGTATGTACATATACAGCTTTATTGGGAATTCCGAGTGAACATCACTCGTAATGGGATCTCTCAGTCACGAATTCGTACAAAAAAGCTATTATGAATTCCGACGGATTCGAAGTTAGTGTTGCCACCTTTTTGAACTAAGTTCGAATTAATACAACCAGCGTTTTAAACGAAAGACAGATGTTTTTTGTTTACATTCTAACAACCGGCGTTGAAAATATTTTCAAAACATAAAAACGAAAAACAATGAATTCAATTGCTGCAGCAGCCATTGCAGTGATGGAAGAGGAATCTTAAAACAAAAGCTGTTAGCGAATAGAGCGCAAAGTCTTGAGGGATGGTTAGAATTCCTTTGATTTCGATTACAAGGCGTAAGTTGTTAAAACAAATCACAGATTATGAAAATATATAATTTTCCGTTTAGCTTTAATAAAAACCTCTGGCTGAACAAATCGGCACAATTCGATTTTTGCTGGAAGGTGGCTATCAGCATGGTGGATGGAAAAGATGTGGATGCTGCAATGGCTACACACATTTAGGGCCCATATCACCTGCGAACGTTGTCGTTCGTTCGCAGGTGAGAAATAGGCCCATAATTCTATACATAAAAGCCGGTGTTTTCTGTTTGTTTATTGGGTTAAATATTTCCCAAGCAATCTAAAGGTATAAACGATTGTAAGATCTTGCAATATTGTCAGAAAATGTATAGAATATTTTTAACCAATCGTGAGAGCTTACAATTTCTTCCTGACAATATTGAAAGCAAAAGCATTAACATTAATTGTCAATTATCTGGCAATCGTCTGAACACTTTGGCGTTATCATTGCTAGTACATTGTCAGGCATTGGCATATTGTAAGATGCATAAATTCTCAACACCTTTCAAAGGCTTCATTGTCAGAGTAATGACAAAGAATATTAAAGAAAAATATGTATGTACGAAAGGGAGAGAAAAAACAAGAGAATAGTAAAAATGTGAGTACGAGAGGTGGTAAAAAGTTGCAGAAAAGAGACTAAAAAAAATTAAAAACATGATTATTGAGCGAGAAAAATAAAGAATGAATAATGGCAGGTATGTGTGTGTATTTTGATAACAATTGGCTGACAATTTTTGATACGTAGAAAATCTTACATCCATGTAATACTCTGACAACGACGCCATTGTAAGGTGTTGAGAATTTATGCATCTTACAATATGCCAATGCCTGACAATGTACTAGCAATCATGGTGCACAAAGTGTTCAGACGATTGACAGTTAACTGGCAATTAATTGTTAGGTCGATGGCCTGCTAATGCTTTTGCTTACAATATTGTCAGGAAGAAATTGTAAGTTCTCACGACTGGTTAAACATATTCTATACATTTTCTGACAATATTGTAAGATCTGACAACCGTCTAGATAAAGCTTTAATGCTGACAATTTTGTATTTGCAGTAGATTGCCATTACGTTGGTTGTTTGGTCTTACAATATTGTAAGATCTGACAACCGTCTATACGAAGCTGAACAGCTGTTGCAAATGGTGTATATGAAGCGAGTTTTTCAACACGTAATTTTTAATTTGTATTATGTTTTCATTTCAAATCATGGCAAAACCACTAACCCCCGATTTTGACTTGGGATTTAAATACAAAATCAGTAAATTTTCCTTAAAATTTAAGTTGGATTTAAAATCTGTTTTCTGTTTTACATTCTAAAATTATTTTTGGTAATTAATTGTAATAAAAGTACGGCAGCACAATGTAAGTGTAAAAAAATTATAGATAACTCAATGAAAAAACAGCTGTTTAAACAAATTTGGAAGCAAGTGAAATTGTGAAAAGTTTAGAAAATAATAAATTGTTTTGTAAAAATTATTAAATTGAGTAGCAAAAGTGATAAAAGGACTCCCAATTTCAATGCCACAGAAGTTGATTACCTTCTGGAAATAATACAAAATCAAATTATGAAACAAAAAAACATGTGCAATTTTCTTAATTTGCAGAACAAAACCAAACTGTCAAAATCATATTGCAGCACGAAAAACTTGAATCGATTTTAAATGGACACGGCAGGCCGTTTAAGTTCGATTTAAATAGCAACTGATGGACTCAATTTTGTATTTAAACCAAATTTAAATTGAAATGGCATTTAAAATCCAAGTCAAAAATTGGGGGTAATTATTTTAAAATACACCAATTAATTATTAAAAAAGTCAAAAATTACATTAACATTATTAGAAATCATTTAAACATCTGTGATGAGAAATAACTGAAGATCAACAAACGAACTTCTTGAAAGATTTTTTTTTTTCAAGGACCGTCTATTCCGTCCGTCATTTAGTTGCTGATGATCAACACTGAAAGAAATACATATGTATGTTTCTTGTTTTGAGGGAGCTTGGCTCATTTACATACATATTTTTAAAAATAACCTGTTTAGGGCGCATTTTTTTTTTCTAAAAATACCATTATTTTTATGGTACCTGCAAATGTGTATGTGACGACCCTGTAGGAAGTCAAACACATTTCCAACTTAATATGCTCACACAACAGATTCTAGTGTTTGGAAGAAGTTTTAATTGTTTTCCATTGAAATCTTTTGCAGACAAATCGATATCAACAGCATACGCAAATTCTACGAAGAAGGATTGTGGGATAAATTGATTGAAATAATTATAACAAACATCGAGTCCTGCGACAACCAGTACGAAAATGAGTGCTGGCTGAAAGATTTCTGTGCCCAAGTTAAAATACTTCTGCAGTCTTTTTGGATTACGGCGTCGTATGAGGTAAGAAGTCATTTTACGTTTTACATAACAGCTTGCTCAGATACAAATAACAGATGGCAGCGTTAATCTGCATTAGCAGTCTCAATTCAATTTAGCTAATATCTCGACAACAATAAGTTTCTTTGAAACTTTTTTGGCTGAGGAGTATCTCAGCCTACAGCAGAAAGAAACGAAGAGTTTCTTATAAGGACACCTTATTATTTTCATGTGTTAAATCATATTAATTTGATCAATAACGAAAACATACATACATATATAACCGGGGAGAAAACTTGTTATTCACATTTCTTTCTATCAGTTTCCGTTATTTTTGGCACCCAAAAGAAAAATCCATAGAGAAAAACTTATTGATTTTGAAGGGTTTCTGGTGAATTGTATACAATAAGGTTTTCTTATTGATTTCAGTAGGTCACCTTGTTTATTTTTTCAAAAAGTATTCCTTATTGATTTTATCATGCTGCATTTTTTGACCTGCAATAAATTAAATAAATCTTTCAAATTAGGAAAAAAGGCTATTAAAAAGTAAAAGGCCATATTCATAATAATTATTGTAAGTTTATTAAGCTCTTATTTGACGTATTTCTACGGAATATTTGTCAAATAAACGTGTAATAAACCTTCGATAGTTTTAATGAATATGAGTGATAGCATTTTATACTTACATTTTATTTAATTTCACACTTTTTTAAACTAAAAAAACAAAAATCGAAAAATTTTCCGTCTGTAAATAAACAACTTGCAAAAACGTAGCTACGATCGTAAAGGCCGTGTCAGATAAAACTTTTGCTTCGCGTTGCGTTACATACACGCTTTGACATTTAAGATAAATGTACGTGTTTATATGGCACTTGTCACATAAATTTTATTTGACGCAAAGCAAAGCAAAACGTTGGGCATCTTTCATCTTGTTGCACGCTTTGACAATTAGCTGCTTTCATTTTCTTTTATTTTTTCTTGGCGTCAACAGAAATCAAAAAAAAAAAAAAAAAAAATTCGAAATAAATAAATAAATTTTATAAATTTAATGAATAAATTCATTTGAAAAATATAATAAACAAAACTACAAATAAGTACATACATAAAATATTTTATATATTCAATATTTTATTGATAAACAAACAATGCGCGGGTCTTGTCAAAGTTTTTATTGTGACATACACTTTTTGTTTTACGCTTTTCTTTCAAAGTTATAAACGTCACGCAAAGCAACAAAGTTTTATCTGACACGGCCTTGATGCAGAATACGTAATAACGAAATGGCGCGTGGAACAGAACGCAGAATACCAATGTTGCCAGACGGGGAAATTTTCGATTCGGATTGTAACGCAGAATTAATCGCAGGGTGATTAATTGAGTTAAACAAAGAAATCATGAAAAACCTTTTAGAAAAAATTCTTTTTCTCTAACGCGTAGTTGTATTTGCTGAAATTAAACATAATACATACGTAATTCATATTTACATATATCTTCTTTTTTACAGACTTGCTTAATATGGTCCGAAAAGTGCTTTCATTTCGCAGTGTCACACTATTTGCACGAACCAAAAACGTCAAATCGTGCATCATTGTTGGCTGAAATCATCAACTTTGTAACGTCGTACATTGAAGCGATTATTTTAAACGAAGGATTTCATTTTGGTAAATAAACACTCTGTTGACGTATACAGTCATATTCAATCCATTATGGGAAGAGAATTGAAGAACAAAACTTTCGAATTCTACTAGAAATTTTTTCTATTTTATTTGTTGCTTTGGGAGAAAATGTGAAAATTGTTAATGGTCAAACCGAAGCGTGTGAATACCCCTCTTGCTACTTTTGCACATATTCTGCTCACTGCTGGTTGTGCAAGGCACATGAATGTCTCCAGCATCCTCCTGAAACTACTAGTAGACTCTTAGCACAGTGCCTTAGAACATTAAGAAAAATCCCGCAGTAATGAAAAATTTCCCAAAATATTAGAAAATATTGTTTCGGAAAACGTACTCACTAATCCAAATTGTACGAATTCGAAAATGTTTGCTTTCAAACCGGACTACTTAATAGCTTAATTGTTCATATCACGGTTTGGAAGAACCTCATTCCATTTTATGTTCTCTCTACTATCTATGTATACATACTTTATTAATTCTGGTAATTTCTCGTAAAATAGTTGTAACTCTTAAAAAGGAAAACTTGTGCCGGATGGTTCAAAACATAATTCGTATTCTCGCTTACCAATTCGATGGCACATTTGAGAAAAATAGCAGCCATGGCCGCGAGCTCAACTTTAAGCGACCATGGGTAATTTTACATCAGCTGATCTTAAGGTAGTATTTAAATTTAATATTATATCCCGTTTTTCGTAATTGAGCTTTTTTTTTATTTTTCCGCTGAAGAGAGGAGAATGACAGCCTTAGCACATTTCATACCAAAACTGATGAAACGCAAGCGGATGTCAACGAAATGATTCCGAAATCCTTTTGGATTTTATTCACGGCTCACGAGTATTTAGGCAAGCGACAGTGGTGCACAAATGACAACGGCGAGTTCCTTCAATACATTTTGGATGCTGTTGTTCTTAACTTGAAGGCTCCAGTGTATGATGTCTGCAGAGACATCATTTACGAATATCTCGAACAGGTATGTACATATTTATGTATATATTTTATTCATATGTGTTATTTTCTCAACTATTTTGCACAAATCAAAGATATTAGTATTATAATTTTAGTAATGTGATTAGAAATAATATAACCCAAGTGAACGTCTTTGTATTGACCAAAGTGAGTACTGTTTTCGTACTACCTTTATTCATCAAATTTCTTTGTTTAAATACTAAATTCAAATATGATATCTGGATCTCTAACGTTCAATTTTTCTTAACTACAGTCTACAATTTTACTTAACATGTCTTAGAGTAATTAGCTAGAGTCCTAAACAAACACAATAATTTCCATGTTTTTAAGTAGTTAAATAATTACATGTGAATTCTCAGTAAGTCTAAAAACCTGTTGAAAAGACAGTAAGATTATTTTCGGGGTTGTTTTCTTTGTTGTGCTGATAACGAAGATGCAACAACACATGTTCATTTTTGGTGTGTTTATTTAGGACTCTTCCTTAATGATTCCTTTTTCTCATGTTCTAATGAACACCATGGGTCATCATAGCATGGCACAATTCTGCACAACGAGCCTTTACTGGTTTAAGAGTATGTCGCATGAATTGAGGTAACATATCCCTTCTCTTAACCAGGTCAAATCCCATAAGGATCAAAAAAAAAAAAATTAGTCGAATAACGGGTTTTAGTTTATTTGTTTTGATTTGTTTTATATCACTATTGAATTTGCCACAAAAATGTTTAAGAAAGTAAAATTTTGCACATTAAATATAATTAAAAAAGGAAAACAAGGAGAGTGCAAAGCGCAAACGTTCCGAAAACTGGAATGAAGAAGATACGGTATGTATGTGTGTATTTGTACATCGAAGAATTATAATGTGCCTGAAAATATCAAAAATTGGATTTTTCACCGGAAAAATTGTTTTTTCTAAACACCATCTCATCCCTTTACTTTTGAGAGTTTAGATTATTTCATATAGAATATGTGAACTCTGCTAGATAAAATTAGTATTTTGTTTGAAAAAAAAAAAAATAATAATCTGTCTATGACGATCACTTTGACGATTTCGGCCTGGACCTTTGACGATTTCTTAAATTTTCTATTGGAAATATTACGATTTCAACTCTATATGTTCATCTGGCAACGATGATGCCGCATGCTTGTTGTTTATTTTGTTTTACATTAGCGCCGTTCATTATTTGGTGCAAATGTCTTGCGTAAGTGCAAATGCAAGAAATCGTTGCTTTTTCTTTGCAACCCAACAACAAAATATACAAGGTTACACTCGCAATATTTTTGCATTTACGCACCGCTAATTACGTGTTGCTTTTTTCGCATGAGTATTGCGTTTGCAACACTGACACTCGAACAGCTGACATTTAAAACAAAGCAAACAAAAAATTGTAGAAATGGATTTTTTTTTGTTAAAGCTTTCAAAGCAAACACTTAATTTCTTTTAAAAATTGTGTATTAATTTATCAGCTGTTATTTGGAGTGCAATAAAATTTGCAAAGTTGTTAAAACGGGTGCTCAATATCAGTTGCAATATAATCGCAAATGCAAATAGTTGCAACCAAAAGCGCACCAAACGCTGAGTACCGCTATTATCAAGGCGAATCAACTACAGGTGGTTGCAATTCAATTCGCTTCAACATTTTCTCTCGAGTTGTCATAAGTTTTGTTGTCGTTTTGACAACTCGGAAGAAAAAATCGTGGAAAAGTGAATTGGGATACGGGCACCTGTAATGGATTCGCCTTGATCAAATCCATGATACAACTAATAAGGCACCCTCTTCGCTACAATAAGATCAACTTCAAGAAAAACAACATGCATTTTGTTTTTGCACAATTTCTGAAAACTGTCAAAAAGACTCCACTGCTTCAAACTTTATAGCATTTACAGAAGAGAGGTGAACTGAGTTTTAGTTTATTTGCTTTCTCGTTTTGGCTCTTGACTGTTTTAAGTAGTCAGATGACCGACGGTTCAGCTAATGAGGCTACCTTATAGGTGGTATCATGACCAAATCGATTGATCATGCGATCACGAATACGACGATTTGGCCCCTGTTTAGATCTAAAATGAAAACTTTCGATTAGTTCTTATAGCAAAAATGAAATAAATTTTTTACACCAATGAATGTTTCACATTTAAAACTTATTTAATCGTGCTTTATTTTATACTCTTTTAAGGTTACTTACTGCTTGTTCAAATACCCTCAGAAAAAGGCCCGTTTACGTCATTTGGAAGACCACGAAGCAAATCAAATCGAATTAAGTTGGCCCAATGCGGTACAAGTTTTTGACTTGTATCGACCAGAAGATTTGCCTGAATTCAATTCCTATAAATTGGAATCAATTACTTCGGACATGGAACAACTCTTGCTGAAGGCTATAACGCTCATGCCAAAGGAACTCGATCCTTCGAAATCAATACACCATGTAACAATGTTCATTGAAGGACGTTTCGAATCGCCACCAAGAGACTCAGACGCATTTAAATTGCCCTATAAAATGCTGAGCTTGTACTATTTGCTGGCAGATTTCTATTTCAAAAGCAGAGACTTTGCCAAAGCCATTAAATTTTACACTCTCGATTTGACAGTTAATCCAACTAGATTCGATTCTTGGGCTGGAATGGCCTTGTCGAAAGCAAGCAAAATAGAAACGAAGCTGAATGGTATAGATCCCATAAGGTAATGAAGCACAAATTCATTTCAGCTTTTTTTCTCTCCACGGGAAAAGTACGAAAAAGAAAAACTTATTTTTGTTTACAACAAACACATGAAAACAAAAAATGTAAAAAATTTTGTTTTCATCAAAAAAAAAAAAAAACAAATTTTAACTTTTTTGCACTTTTCCAACAGAGAATAAATTTCATTTTTATTTTATTTATACCTACATATGTATAATATTTAATATTTTAAGGGCTGATTATATTTTAATTAGAAATTTAACAACTATTCACGATTAAAGCCACGGAGCGCACAACAAGCCTACACTGACTGAAGTGTATGTCGCAAGTCTTGGTCAAACAAACCCCTCCAATCAGTCCTAACCTAACCTAAGGGATCCCCATACCAGGGGTACCCGTTGTCTACCACTTGCACGGTAATTACGGAACCCTTGCTGTGCGAGTCAGTCTTTTACTTGGCTCAATTTATTTAAATTTTGTGTTTTTATTATCGTTTTAATATGAAAATATTATGCTCATCAGCTGATGAGTTGATTAGTATCAAGGAAAGGAAAATACGGCTGAAGAAGACAGAAAATATTAAGGTCTATTTTTGGACCTAAAATAGAAAGCTTTTTGTGCAAAATACGCGTGTTCCTTCATTTTGGTGCGTTTCCAAAATTTCAAAAATCACAACACTTGTTAGGAGGCATTAATTAGTATATATAGAATCGTTTGTGTAGGAGCTCCTTAATGAGAAACTCTGTTTAGTAGATTCGGTTTTGTAAAAACAAAAATGTAATGGTGCTTGGCCCTGGGGCCAACCTGGAGCTAGCTGGGATCAGAAATTAAAAATTTACTCAAAAAAATTTTGTGCGTGCGCCCCCTTACGGCGCAGTGGTACGGGGTGGTTGTGGTTGGGAAAAAATGTGTGAAAGAAAAATTTAAAGGTCCAGTTGCACCCTGGGGCTAGTAAGGACCATGGGCAAGAAATTGAGGAGGGACAGCTATGAAGCTTTTCGTAGAGTTTATGGCCAACCCAGGACTCCGATGCGAATCATACATGTTTTTGGTAAACCCAACATGATAACAGACTCTAGCGTTTCGTAATCTTATTGCTAAGAATCTCCATTCATGTGCGTTCTTAATACCTAATTCTATAATCGTTTGTTTTTTTCATATACAATTGTTGTTGACTGGCCCATATACAATTGTTGTAGACAGGTACCCGATTTCATATGTGTGTGTTTCGTAATCTAATTCGTAATCAATTTGGAAAGAAATTTATAACGCACCTAGTATGTATGTGTGTATGTGTATTGAAGTATATCTACTTATTGTTGCTAAAAAGACTGGCCCCAATTTTTGTCCCTCAGATCGATGAGGTCTTGCATCATAAAGCGAACACGGCTGCAGATTTTGGTGGTTTTCGTTCGTCCCGGGCTCTTGGCCTCGGCGACAATGGTTTGTATTTTTCTAAAAATGTTATTCATTCTGAATTTAGAATTATTGTTCTCAAGAAAATGGCCAACAGTCGTCAGTAGTTTGCACATGTACTCGAATTTTTCCTCATTTCCATGATTTAGCAACGACTCTATGCAGAGGTAAACGCGGCTTTCAGAAATCGAACCCAATTTAAACATTTCCCCAATGAAGCGTACCGTACCCCAGGCACGACGACGAAACTGGTACTCTTGGCATTCCAAATCGGCTTTCAGTGTAATTTTTTCTTGTTCATCTGTCGACTCGTTTAATTTTTTCATAATTTGCTGCAGCTTACATTCTTTTGCATCCACGTTATTGACGTTTGTTTCGAACTCTGTTTCAAGTCTTTCCATCAGCAAATTGTTGAAGATTTCCTGCCTCTCAACATCAACTTTTTGATCGAACAGAACTTTACAGAGTTTTGCATAAGAGGGGGCGAAGTTGGGTTCGCGAACTGTTTTTTCAAATATTAAAAGCATAATCTTTTTCATCATTTCTGGCGTATTTATTTTTATGATGCTGGTACGAGTAATTTCCTTTAGCAAAATGTCAAAATTATCTGAAGTTAGTTTGTTGAGAACACCCCGAATCTTCTTTAAAACATCTTCTTCTGGGAGCGAAGTATTTCCTAAGAATTTGGGCTGCCAAGCGTTTTTGCTTTCGGTCAGCTTGACTTTTTCATTCAACGACAAATTTATACATATAATTTTTTCTTGTGGTTGATGCCTTTGGCTCTTTCTGGCTGTCGCTGAAAAGGTATGCTGTGGGCGAGCTCTAAATAGTTGTGCAATGCACAGCTTGGCCTTCTGCCAAGGCACAACAGGAGCTTTGCGAGATGCTGGCGATTTGGCAAGATCATTTAGCTCTTCCAAAGTGTATCGCATCGGTGTTCGTTTAGGGTTCAGTTTCTTAAGACTATCGTTTACGGATTGCTGCTGCGTCGGCGTAATTGTTTGGGGCTGAATTATTGGTATTGCATGTTTTCGTTGTTTTGAGTTTGTGTTCGTGTTTGCGTTCATGTTAGTGTAGTATGGTGGCGGCGCTACATGTGTTTGTGTGCATGTGTACCCGTTGGGGGGCACAAAATAGTTGGGCGACACCACATATGGTATCAGCAGCGGTTGCATGGGGGCGTTGTTTACAAAATAATGATAAGGTTGGGGCTGAGGTGGCGCCTGAAGGAGCACATGGCCAGTGTGTCCTCCATAAACGCCAACATTGTTCTCGCATGGGTTTGCATATGAAACCGGAGCAACATTATAAAAGTGAGGGACGTACATGATGGTTTTAATTTGAGGATGATACATTCTGTTGTTTTGGGAAAATTGAGTATTGCAACGCTTGATAATTGTATTTAAGTTCCTTCAGGATATTGATTTTCGTTATTGCTTTGGAATTGGCAATCAATCGTTCTTCTCCGTTCAAAAGCTTTTTGAATATTGTCTGATTGTTTGATTATTTTGATTTCGTTTTTTTTTTTTTCAATAGAAGGAAATTCAATGCCTGTTGAGATGTTTTGTTGAAAAAATTTTAAATAAAATTGAAAGTACATTTTACTTCCCTGTTTATATCAATTATGTTGCTTTTGATGAAACAATGTTTGCGTATGTATTAATATGTATTTGTTTAAAAATGAAATAATGCCGTCGAAGGATGCGTCAATAGTCCTCCTTGTTTAGACTGTGTCTGTTTGTAACATTGATGAGGACTTAAAATTGAAATTAAAACATCGCAGAATTTAAAAGAAGAAAATCGTATCATTTGAAGTGCATTGACATGTTCTGTGGCAAAGAGGTCACTTAATTTCTATGAAGAAATTTTTTCTCTGCGTTACGCCACCTCTCAAAGTACTCCTTTGCAAAGCTTGGCATTTGGCGACTAGTGATTGGACTTTATTTCGCACATCGGCCCTGTGTCTTGTTGGGGTAAATGCTTGAAGCCAAAAGAAAGGGCGATCAGTTGGACCAAAAATCTCAGCCTTCGTTTTCAGACCACTTGGTTTCTTGGAAGACTTGATTTCTTGGAAGACAACTGGCAAACAAATCGTTATGTATCGCTCAGAATTGACGGTTTTGCGTTGTTCTAGTGGTACGGTTGTGACGATCGCCTGTTTTACGAAAAAAAAACAGGCGACCATTTGCTTGGAAGTGCTTCGTGCGCGGACAGCTTTTGATGGGTTTTGCTCATCTTGAAACACCCATACAGTCGAGTGCTGTTTGCTCTCGGACTCATGTGCGTAAATCCCCTGTTCATCACTTGTCACGATGTCATAGACGTGTTTGGAAGCACCGCAATCGAATTGTTTGAGCATTTTTTTCGACCAATCGACAGGAGTTTTTTTTTTGGAGCGATTGGCAAATTGTGTGGTATCCAACGCGAACAAATTGTTTGACAGTCAAATGTTTATGCAATATTGAATGTATGCTGGTCCCACTAATGCCTAAGGTTGTCTCAATCTCACGACAGGTCACATGACGATCTTGCAATATCAGTTGGCGCACAGCATCAACGGTTTTCCGAACAACGACTGATTTTGGAAGACCTTTGCGAAATTCATCTGGGATTGAGCTACCACCATGATGGAATCCACCGTACCATCAAGATAAACACTGGTCCTTGATGGAGCTTCAGCGCCAAATATTCATCCATGCACTGCTGCTGAGTTAATCCACGTCGCAAGTTGTAAAAAATAATCGCACAAAAATGTTTACTATTTAATTCCTTTTTTGGGGCGAGATGAATTCTTTAGATTACTGTAAACAACACAAATAGCGTTCGTATGTCAAAACGTTCTAAGTACGTAGAATCTCAAAAATGTCCAACTTTACAATAGAGCTGTCAGTTACCAAATGGCAACACTAGTGTTGCCAAATCTCGAAATATAGAAGGCAACTCTCGTAAAATTGAAAGCAAAACATTGTAGAATTTAAAAGAAGAAAATGTTATCTTGTGAATGACATTGACATGTTCGGTCATTCAATTTCTATGAAAACATTTTTTCTCTATGTTGCGCCACGTCAAAATAAATTTTGTGTTCTTTCGCTATACATACATACATACATATATAGTTCATTTTAACATAAAAAGGAGTCAATGCCCCGCCTTCTCACAAATACGGTTCCGATATCTTGGAAGAGACACTTTATCAGACATAACCCTATTATGTGGCATAGGCTGGAGGAAATTAAGGAACTTTTCAGGATGACACGGACGCACGACATGGCCAAACATACCCCTCCCATCGACCTAACCTAACGTTTTATCTGCAGTCACCACCACAACACCACGTTTTTAAACTCGTGTATTTTTTTTTTTATTTATTTATTTATTTATTTATTTATTTCAAAATCCATGTCGCAAGCCCATAGGGCCTAAATTGACAAGACTACAACTTGAGATAAGTATGTACATTGCAAAATATATAAAAGTATGTATATGTGAATTAAAACAAGTAATTTAATATGTGAAAAACAAGAGATTAATTCGAATAAAGGTATTTAATAACAGATAAAACAACTTTAGAAAAATTTTTTCTTTATTTTCAGCATGGAAAATATTTGGGAAGAGTGTGAAGAAGTTTTACGTTGTTTCGAATGTTGTATCAATTTAAATCGATTTCAAACACTTTTATGGATTGAATACGGATCTTTCAGCTACACGATTCACTCGTGCTTCTCACGCTACACTAAGCGCAGCTCGAATACTGCATCCGAAGAGACGTAAGTATGAATTAAATTAAGTATGTATGTAATGCTTTCAACAAAAACCGTATATGTACATAAATGCAAATTTATGGATGCATTCAAACATCTAAATTCGATTCGCTTTCGTTGAACTCAAAAGCGACGGATTCAACACTTGTGCGGACTTTTAACGGAGGAAGCATTCAAACATCTAAAATGTATATTTATCATTATTGAATTTAAAATATATCCGTCTGGGTAATAGATTGTTAACTGCTTTATCACACAGTAATAAGTAGAGAAAAATTTATATTTTAGTTCACTTGCACAGAAACCCGGTTTGCGTTATATCTCAGCTATAATCGGACCGATATCGAAAAATGTTTTCTAACTGCCAAAACTAGCGCTGAGATTGCCATCACAAATTGCTTTGGCTCCGATGTTCCGATGTTTTTTGGCTGTAGTTAAAAAAAAAGAAAAATGAAAAACTTTGATTCTTCTTGTGGATTATTTTCATTTGGTCTTTTAATTTTTTTTACATCAAGTCGAGAATATGACTTCATATAAATGGCCGCCGCCACAGTTGATTGTCATTTGAGCCCTTTTTATAGCATTTTCCATCACATTGGCCAAAACTTCCGGCGATAGGTCCTCACATTCTTGACGGATATTGTCTTTAAGAGCTGCAAGAGTCTGAGGCTTGTTGCCATAAACCCGCGACTTCAGAAAGCCCCACAAAAAGAAGTCTGCAGCGGTCAAATCAGGCGATCTTGCTGGCCAGTGCAAATCGCCAAAACGGGAGATTAGGCGCCCGGGAAATGCATCCTTCAGCACATCCTTCGGTTGTGGCACGTGCAGTGTATGCCGTAGCACCGTCCTGTTGGAACCTCATGTTTTCCAATCCCAATTCATCAAGTTGCGGCAAAAAGAACTCGTTGATCATCTGTAGCGCTCACCATTCACAGTAACCGTTAGGCTCGCGACGTCTTCTGAGGTCTGATGACTCCTCCAGCGAAAACAGCACACCATACAGTGACTTTGAGGGGGTGTAATGGCTCTTCGTGGGTTACACGCGGATTTTCAGGGCCCCAGAAGCAAGCGTAAATTTTGCTTATTTACGTACCCGCTAAGATGGAAATGGGCCTCATCACTCATGATTATTTTTGATGAAAAATCATCTTCCTCTTGGTGGTGATCAAGGATGGCTTGAGCGTTTGTTAGACGCGATTGGCGGTCAGCAGCTAACAGCTGAGGCACCGTCTGGACTTTGTACGGAAACATCTTCAAATCTTGTACCAAAATTCGCTGTAAAGACCGTCGACTGATATCCATTTGCGTGGCACGTCGTCTGGTCGATGTCGACGGCGCTTCCATGACATCCTCAGCTACTCCGGGGTCTGGCACGCCTGGCAGCATCTCGTGTTGTGCCAGTCTCTTCGAGGCGAGCGGTTAAACGTCGCAGTGTTTCACCAGTAGGCGTTGGACAGCCAGGAAATCTGCGACGAAATTCACGTTGTGCCAAAGTCACCGACCGATTATTGGTCAAATAAATAGTTACCAATATTCCGCGTTCTGGAGCAGTGTAGCGTAACATTGTTTATTAACGTGTATTTCGCATGTTTTTACCACACAAATGTCAAAACAGAACTGACATTAGGGGCCAATCGCAAAATTTATAGCATTTTCTGATAGGAGGATTTCTTTTGCGCCACCTTGTATATATGTATATAGCCTGTTATCGGGAGACAATTTTTTAGTCATCTCTCATGACCAGTTTCGCTTTTTGTTTAAACAACTGTTTTAGCTCTGCTTTAGCTGAATTCTCCTTAAAAATCAGTTTTCGCTATACGAGGTTTGATAAAAAAATAACCATTATTTTAAAATTTTGTCAGCTACGTAAAGGGTTATCCAATTTTATCCAATAGGTGACAACTGTTAATGCTTAGACTGAATCGTGTGATTACGCCTCTCGCTACTTTTGCCCATATTCTGCTCAATGCTGGTTGTGCAAGGCCATGAATGTCTCCACCATCCTCCTGAAACTACTAGTAGACTCTTAGCACAGTACCTTAGAATATTAAGTCATTAAGAATAGATTTATTTATTTCCCTGCGGCTCCAACAGCTCAAAGCTAGTAAAACCTGAAGTTCAGGTAACGTATCGCATCCTTTAGATTCGACAGCACTGTCTCCTCTTGCCAGCTCAACAATTTTTTTTACAGTTACTTTATTAAATCGGTATTTTTATTTAAATTGCTTATCCGGAAGTAAAACCGGATTTTTCCTTTCTTTATAAATTTTGTTTGACGGCTATTGGATGATTGGGCCATACCTTCTATTTATTAGAAAAACACAAACACAACCGAAATTATTAATCGTTTTTTCTTTACCAATTCTTTTTATCAAAAGAAGCGCCACATCCATTATTAATAAATAACTCTTTTGGTTGCGATGATTATTTCTATCGAAGATTTAAAAACAATAATAGCCAAAACCCAATATTAAATTATGTATAGAACTTTAAGTTGGCATTACTGTTCAAGATGGCGACAGATTTAACAGCTGTCAAGTGATTTATTCTCAGTTTGATTTGGCAATTCATCATGAATAGACTCAGGCCTGAACAACGCTTGCAAATAGTGCAATTTTAGTGCAGAACGGGATGGCCGTTGTTCCCGATTTTCATAGGCGAATTTTATTTTGCACTTCTGGTTGAATGGCTGCGTCAAAAAACAAAACTGCCACATTTGGAGTGAAGCTAATCCTCAAGTTTTACGTCGAAACACCGTTACATCCAGAAAAACTGACTGTTTGGTGCGCTTTATGGGCTGGTGGAATCATTGGTCCGTACTTCTTCAAAAACGATGACGGCCAGAACGTTACAGTCAATGGTGATCGGTATAGAGCCATGATTACTAACTTTTTCATTCCTGAATTGAATGATGTCCAGGAGATGTGGTTTCAACAAGACGGCGCAACATGTCACACAGCTCGTGACACAATCGATTTATTGAAAGACACGTTTGGTGACTGAACGCCTAATTGCACGTTTTGGACCTGTGAATTGGCCTCCAAAATCTTGTGATCTGATTTAACACCGCTAGATTACTTTCTGTGGGGCTATGTAAAGTAATTGGTCTATGCGGATAAGCCACAAACGCTTGACCATTTGGAAGACAACATTGGCCGTGTTATTGCCGATATACGGCCACAAATGTTGGAAAAAAGTCATCGAAAATTGGACGTCCAGATTGGACTACATCCGCGCCATCCGCGTGGCGGTCATATGCTAGAAATCATATTTCAAATGTAATGCCACAAGATTATCTTTTGGATAAATAAAATTTCATGTCAATCGAATAATCAATCCATCGTTGTTTTATTGCAACTTAAAGTTCTATACATCGAAAAAAACACCCTTTATTTACACTGTTCTCCAAAATTTAAACAATGCAAGAAAAATGTAGTGTCATACAGGCATTACATACATACATATGCAGTTACACAAAGATATTTAAATATTTTATTATTAGTTGTACTGGAAACCCATTATCAAACTATTACAACGCAAAGAGCATGAAGATAATATTGACAGGGCAACCAGTTCTCAGCATCATGATCTGTACCCTGAACTAAAATTTGATACCGTTCCAAATTTTATGACAAATTCATCGTCTTATGTCACTAGCATGACAGTAAAAGCACGAGCAGGTTTGCTGAATTTAAATGCTAGAAGCTTTAGAAATAATTCAAATACGACATGCTCGATGTGCCTGAGAATAATTTCCATTTTATTGGTGTCTGCCCAATTTATAAAGAGTACAGGAAGGAGTAATCTCCTTGGAAAAAGCAAGCTCAATATGTACAAAGTTCTTAATATTTTGAATGGCTATGATTATAATGCTCTATACAAATATATATACATATATACAGCTGTGTATGAATTATAGAAAATTGCTAGTAAATGAATTTGCTAATTTTTTTTTTTTTTGTTAAGTATTAACTCATGTATAAAAGTTTTAAATCAAAATGAATTATGTATTCAAATATAACTGTATTCTGTCAATCAGGCTTGCAACAAAAGTGTTCAGCCTAATATACATAGATAAATAATGTGCTTACATAAATGAATTATTTATAATTATGTACATATGTACACATGTACATATATACATTTTATCTATTTAAAATAATAATAAAAAAAATTATTAATAATTCTTCTTTTGTATTGCCATCAATTTTAGTTTATTATCTTTTGTTTTTGTATTGCCTCTTTTTGATCATCAAAAAGAGGCAATACAAAAACAAAAGATAAAAAAATTATTATTTATATTATTTGGTTGTATGGCAAAACAAGTTTTAATGAATTTTTACACATTTTAGCCTGTCAACGATTAAAGAAAGAAAAGATAAGATGCTAACCATCGCTTACAATTGCTTTTCACTGGCCACTTCTCTGCAAAACTCAACTGGGAAGTGTGAGGAGGATTCCGATGCCAACGACGAAAAGTGGTTGTGCCAATACATGCTGGGCAAAATATCGGAAAAAAGAAAGCAAGAGCCTAAAGTCTATTTAAATCATTACCTCATGGTTCGTATTTGTTCACGTACTCGTCTTTTCTATGCTTCAGCTTCGTAGATAAATAATGTACTTTTTTCGTTTCCATTTCATAGGCAGCCAACTACTTGTACGAAAGCAGTGCAACGTATCCCATAAAAATCAATCACAGCAATCCAACAATGCTTTCAGTCGAAGCGCTAGAAGTTTTTTATCGCATAAATGCCACAATCATTAAATATCTACAAAGCGAACACGAAATTTCTAGGTCTACTGGCGAACTATTTAACAAAGTCCTAAAAAGTCTATCGAGCAGCCCATTCGCATACAACAAAGCGAAAATAGATGGTAAGTTTGAGAAAAATTTAGACTGCATTCATATATTGTAGGTGCAACGACGATAGCAAAAAAAAAAAAAAAAAGAACAGATCTAAAGAGTATCAAATAAATTAACTGCCGATTTCATTATCATTGACTTGCAAAAAATCGCGGTTGTTTGTGAACGTTTGGTGAGAGCGGATGTGGTTTTTGTGATCCTTTGTATGATGTGTGGAACCGTCGTAATACATATGTATGCAAAAGCGTGTTTGAAAAACTTTACAGCTATCAAGGAGACAGTGAGACGACAAGCTCCTCATAGTTAAATGAATTCAGTCAAGTACGAGGCTGGCTCGTACATTTAGGGTTCCCTACGTATGTGTAATGTACGTATGGAATGGCATATGTAAATATATATATTGTATAAATTTCATCTCTCTCTCTCTCTCTCTCTCTCTCTCTTATAGCTGGAGAGTTACGTTTAATTGCTACTTTATGTTGTATGGGGACACCTAGTAGCTTCCGACTTGTTGTTGTTGTTGTTGTTGCCATTTGCTGTTGTAAGGCATCTGGGAGGGAATACATACACTGTGCGAATTTCGGCTCTCTATCTCTGACGGTTCGAGAGTTATAGCTGTTACTCTACGTTGTAAAGGAACACCTGGTAGTTTTCGACTTGTTGTTGTTTTTAGCATTTGTTGTTGTGGAGCATATGTGATTACATATACATATTCGGGTCTGTTCTAGAATCCGAATTCACTCTAAAGTGGATTAATTTAGAGTTTTTGGTGTTCTGTAATCCGAATCCCCATATTTTTATTCGTTTTCAATTAGAGTATTGTAGGGTGAGTGAAAGTAAATAGAATCGGCTTTTATTCATGCAAGTGATAACTTTTTTAATAAAAACTAAATTATCTCTTTTAATTTGAAGTGTTTTTTTTAAATATAATAAAAAAAAATTAGAACATACAAATAATTTTTGGAAAAAAAAAACTTTTCTTTAATTTCTTCCAAAAATTGTGTATGTTTTGTCAAATGGCACTTGCGCAAAACCAAAATACAAAAATTTTGCTTATGTTCGAAAACACGAAGTTGCCCTACATTTTAAAGTGTGATATGTCAATGTTTATTGGGTTAATGCTTAATGCAATCAGAATTTATTGAAAAAGAAAAACTGACTTTTTAAAGGAAATCATAATTAATTTCCTATATTTAGTTTTGCTTAGCCGATCGTCAACCGTCGACTATTTGTATGTTAAGCTATCTGTTATCATCGGCTTCGCTGTTGTTGTTTATGTGTTTGACATTTAGAATTTTTTTTCGAACAGAAACTTCGAATATCTAAAAACATGCTGAATTGAGAACACCAATTTATGAATTATGCGGATTAAAAAAAATTTTTGCTGAATCAATGCAAATCGGATTCTAGAATCGATTGTATACATCTGCCCTGATGGTAACCGGTTGCATTGACTATTGTTCACCGGCTCCAATGATCGATAATGGATTCAACCTAAATCTGTCGAATGCGTCCTTATCTTTAGAGTGAATTCGGATTCTAGAACAGACCCGAATATATGTATGTACATTCAAAAGTCTTGCAGTAGTTGCGATTTTCTAGTGCCTTCCACCCTACAATCGTTCCATATACATACATATGTCACAAGTATGGGCTTGACAATCATGCCGAAGATCTAATAGAAGTTTCTGCGATTTATTCCCCACTTCTTATCAATAACGCTTCGGCACAAATATAATGCAACAGCTCTCGTATGTGAAATAATCAACTTTTAGAGATATTTCTTGATATGGTTTGTATATAAAAGTTTAAATCAAATGTCCACAAAAGCTGTTCCCTGCTCTTCTTCTCATTACTACAAATTTACGGTCTAATGTTATATGTAATATTATAAAAGAAATTTATCCTGAATATTTTACAGTTTGATTTAAGGTAAACTAATGCTCAGTATATGTATGTATGTTTATTTCGTCTGCAGGCAATTCCCTAAATATTTTAAAAGGGAAACCAAGCAACAAACACAAACCAACAAATAGTGCGATTAAGAGAGATGAAAACAGCTGTGCCACGGACATCCAAACTTCAGCAAATGCGTCTGTTCAAAATGTCGATAATGCAGAACTCGAGGAAGCCAAAGAGGGCGAAAAGAATTTGAAACCGGCATCTAAGGTAAGTTTAAAATATGATAAGGGAATGTTTGTCTATTTCAGAAATATAAATTTATAAATACGTACGTTTGCATATGTAAGTACAATGTCCCAAATTTCGATGTCAAGTGGACTATGCTCGAATTCAGAGCTGCCAGAAACGGTTTTATTTTCCTACTTCCTGCATTTATGCATTCGACACCAATTCATTATCTGTAGAATCTCCATTTTCTAAAAAAAGCACTTGTCTCAAGTAGAGACTTATTGTTGAAATTTGTTAGCAGCTTTTTACTCCTTATTATTTTGGTTTTTTTTTTTTTATATCAAAATATGTGAGATTAAATTGAAATTGTTGCTAAAAATATTTTCTGAGGAATTAGAAAATAAGTAAAAGGCTGCTCCTGCAAAATTTTCTTTTTCTCAATTACTTTGTTTTCACAATTATGGCTCGATTTCTAAAAAAATGGGCCGATGTTGATTTTGAATAAAATACAAATTATTAAGGAAATTTTATCATTTCTTTTCATCATCTCTACCGTGATGCCGCAATGTAGATATTTTTCTAGTTTTGCTTACGCCCAAATTTTATGACGAAAATATATATAACGGAACGATCCAAAATGTAGATTTTTTTTTAATTGTTTTACATGCTTGTTATGAATTCCGTAGGAGGCTCCGACGGAATTCCGTCGCAAGTGTTGCAAAGTGTTGCAAGCATTAGCGGAACTCACCCTTCATTGCAAATTACCCTTGCAGATATTGCAACCGTAGCATATGTGCCATAGTCTGCAACACTACAAAAACAAAATGTATGAAAGCGAGATTTGCACCACTTAAGCAAATATGCATAACTAAAAACCATTGCAGATCCGTATTTGCAAATGTTGCTAAATGCTAAAACAGCTGCTTGTTTTTCTACATTTCAACACGTAAACTCCTGCGCTCAAAAAACTGTATGACGGCAAGGCCGCCACATAACATGCCTGTATTGGAATTAAATTAATGCTAACGTTGCTCAAAGAAGCATTTACGAAATAGTAAAAAGTGAATACAATACCTATTATTATGCATAATTTTTATTAAATTTTATAAAATAAGCAAAAAATCGGGCGGTTGCTTCACGTGCAAATTTTATCGACGGCGTTGCTTTTCAAATATTGGCTGCGGCTTAGCTTATCTCATGCGGCAAACTCGCTTTATTTAATTTTGTAAACAAATAAATAAAACAGGGAAGAAAATGAATACGGATGAAAGTAAAAATAAAATTAAGGCAATTAAACAAAAAGTCAACAATAAAAGACGGCCAACGAAAAGATGAATAATGAAATTTTTGCAATTTGTTTTCTAAACTTCTCAATTTGCAAAACAAATTTCCGTTACTCTAAAATCAGCTGATATAATTATTTTGCTAAACACTTGAAAAAGACACTCACGCTTTGTAGCAAAAAATCATGCTATATCTGCTAAAATTGCAGGGTAATTTCCGCTATTGATTCTTTTGAGGCCATTTTCGACCACTTTTTGACACATATTGGGCGGTATCTCAGCCATAACTTGACGATTGTTGGTTTGTAAGTGCACAAGAGTTAAAGGTTTATCTGCATAAACACGGTTTTTCGCATAGCCCCACAAAAAAAAAGTCTAATGGTGTGAATCGCATGATCTTGGTGGCCGGTTGATATCGCCACGACGAGAAATTACGTGGCCAGGAAATGTCTCTTGCAATAAAGCCACATTCGCTCGTGCTGTGTGGCATGTGGTACCGTCTTGTTGAAACCACAAATTCTCCAAGTCGTATTCTTCAATAGCAGGCAAAAAAAAGTCAGCTATCATATGACCATATGAACGCTCCGTCAATTCGGTGACAGTCGTTCTATCGTCGTATTCGAAGAACTATGGTCCAATCACACCTTCGGACCAAAGAGCGCACCAAACAGTGACTTTTTCAGGATGTAATGGCCTCTCTTCAATTACTTGAGGATTCTCAGAACCCCAAATACGACAATTGTGTTTATTAACACACCCGCCGAGTGAGAAATGTGTTTCATGGCTGAAGAAAATTTTGTTCGAAAAATCAAGCCTCCATTCCACGTGTCGACGGCGTTGTGAATGGTCAGCTGGCTTCAGTTGTTGTGTGAGCTGGACTTTATATGGATGTAGTAGGTGTAGATCTAAATCCAAAATATGCCATAATGTGCCGTAAGACAGTCCTAATTCCTGAGGACCACGAGGAATATGCCGACATTCGGGTCTTCGGCAACACTTTCACTTACAGCAGCGATATTTTCAGCGGAACTCTTCAAATTTTTTCACAGTTTTGCCAATTGCTTGCGTAGTTGAACGATTGATTATGTAAGCCATAATCTCCTCTTCAAGCACAATTTGTGGCTGTGATTCTGCAATCACCATTTTTGAGGTATGTTTTGATATGATTTTGGAAAGCCCATTAGATTCGGCTATAAGACATGGTCCATGTGCACTCGTCTGGTTTATCAAATTTATGGAGAGCTTTGTCAAGGGGCAAGCACGGGAAATACCCACCCAGAACTGGGTGTTGGTGGGTCTGTGGTTTTAGGCCTTATATCATAACTGTCACATGGAAGTTACAGTTTCTATATGGATAACTATTTTACTTCTTTGCGCTTGCTGCATGAAGTAAAGAAATTAGGACACGATGCAACAGGGACTATTAGAGCAAACAGAGTGGAAAAAGCACCTTTGAAGGATGCAAAAGATATGAAGAAGTCTTCGCGAGGATCATACGACCAGTGCACTGACATTTTGTCACATATTACTCTTATCCGATACAATGACAATAATATTGTTGCTGTTGCATCAACGCAATGTGGTGTGGAGCCAATCGGAAAAGTTAAACGCTATTGCGAAAAGCAACACAAGTTTGTTGATCAGCCTCGATGTATTGTAAACTATAATAGATACATGGGGGGAGTGGATCGGTTGGATCAAAATGTAGGGTGTTACCGGATTGCAATTCGTTTGAAAATATGGTATAAATAACGCTTTTCAACTTTATCAAGTATCTCCACTTGCGCAAAATGATTGCTACGATTTTTTATCGTTTACAATATACATTGTAAAAATATATGTATCTTTTGACAAAATCGTTACCTTCTACATCGGCTTCTGCTACCAATAAGCTTGTACCTAGATCTTCTCTAGCAGTAATCAAAAGAGTTCCTACTAGCATAAGACTTGATGGTAAGATGCACCATATTATAAAAAATAATAAGCAAAGTCGCTGTGCATTGTGTCACCAGAATGGCACAATGAAATGTGAAAAATGCAATGTCGCCTTGCACCAGAAATGCTCTCCTAGTTTCCATACCAAGTAAAATAATATGTTCCTAATTGATTTATTATAACTTTGAATTAAAGAATTTTTAATACTTTGAATTTTGAATAAACAATTCTAAATAAAAACTGTTTGTTTTTCTTAATATCTGAGTAAAGTTTATAAAAAGGTTCAGTGGCAAATTAACCTACTGTTCCATTTTTGAAACGGTACTAAAATTCAAAAACGTGTAGCTAAATTTTTTTTCGATGTATATTATCGTTGACCAGGGTGTTCACATAATAACTTACAATTTTTTTCAAAATCTAATGACTAGCAGATTGCTTGGGATGATACGGGATAAAGTGTTCACACGGTTGTCGCATCAGTGTTGTATTTGATTCGTTTTGATTGCCGCATGAGCCAATCAGTTGTGTTGCCTCACGATTGGCATACAAAATATAAAGCTTCGTACAGACTAGGATCTTACAATATAGTAAGCTCTAACAACGTGCTGCAATCTTTTATCAGTTCAGACAATTGCAAGAAATTCTTACAATCGCATTGCCAGACAATTGTCTGACAATAAATTTAGCTACCCACGAAACATGGATGCAAGATTTTCTACGTAGCGAAAATTGTCAGGCAATTGTCATTACCAAAATACACACACACACACACACACATGCCGCTCATCATTCTTTATTGTTCTGGCTCATAAATTTAAACTAACTTTGTAATATTTTGGAAATAAATCAAATCAAATCAATTGTTCTGGCTCAAAAATTATGTTCTCAATTTTTTTGTTGTTCTCTTTTCTGCAACTTTTTGTCTCTCGTGCTCACTTTTTTACTATTCTCTTGTTTTTCTCTCCCTCTCGTAAGCAGACATTTTTCTTTAGTATTCCTTGTTATTAATCTGACAACGAAGCCTTTGAAAGGTGTTGACAATTTATGTATCTTACAATATGCCAATTCCTGACAATGTGCTGGCAATGATGATGCCAAAGTGTTCAGACGATTGCCAGATAATTGACAATTAATTGTTAGGACGGTGGTCTGTCAATGCTTTTGCTTTCAATATTGTCAGGAAGAAATTGTAAGTTCTCACGATTGGTTAAAAATATTCTATACATTTTCTCACAATATTATTAGATCTTACAATCGTCTATACATAGCTTAAGCTGACAATTTTGTATTTCCAGTAAGATGTGACAACCGTCTATACGAAGCTTTAACAAAAATTGGTGCATTGCGGCAATCGTGTGATCCCACCTTAAGACTTAAATTTTCAAGTTCTTCGTATACATATAACTGTATTGATAACAATTAATAAATTCAGTCAGGTAACGAGGCTGGCTCGTACAGTTAGGGTTCCGTACGTACATATGTATGTGTAATGTACTTATGGAACGGCATATGTGAATACATATATTGTATAAACTTTATCCCTCTGTCTCTGGAGAGTTGCGTTTAATTGTTACTTTACGTTGTATGGGGACACCTAGTAGTTTTCGACTTGTTGTTGATTTTAGTATTTTTTGTTGGCAAGGTACAACAACATCCTGTGAAAATGTCAGCTCTTTAGCTCCTGCCGTTTCGCTGTGACGGACGGACGTAGTCTCGGTAATAGGGTTCCGTTTCACTCTGATGAGTACGGAACCCTAAAAACGAATTCAGCCAAGCACGAGATAGACTCGCACAGCGAGGATTCCGTGCTACCGTCCAAGTGGCAGACAAAGTGGTATATGGTACCTTGTAGTTTTTAACTTAATTGTTTTTAGTATTTGCTGTTTTATGCTGCATGTGCTGTGATAATTTCAAATTTCTATCTCTTACGGTTCAAAAGTTGAAGCAAATTTTCAATTGAAGGCTGTCCCCGTGTGCTATATTCAGTTTCTTGTATGCGAGCACCCTTTAGTTTTCGACTTGTTGTTGCTGTTTTTGGTACTTGTTTTTGTAGAGTCTACGTAACCACATAACCCGTCAAGTCTCCATCTGTTATGGTTCAAAAGTTGCAGCGGATTTTTATGGTTTCTTGTATGGGGACCCCTTTTAGGTTTTGACTCTTTGTTGTTGTTGTTGTAGCGACTGGGTACACACATGTCCTATGAAAATGCCAGCTCTTTAGCTCTTACTGTTTGAGAGAATGAGGCGGACGGACGGACGGACGGGCAGCAATGTCTCAGTTCCGTATTCACTCCTTGAGTACGGAACCCCATAAATACTATCAAGAAAGTAGAAGTGCCAACGAATAAAAATACTTATAAATTTTTAAATGCTAATGTTTATTTACAACTCAAACATTCTGGGGGAAAAGCTGACAAGTTACGACGTTGTGTGTTAATTTTTGTTGTCCGTTGTACCAAGTCCTTAGGCGCTTAGAAATTTCGACAAATGATGGTCTTCGTACGGACTGTTCGTGCCAGCACTCTATCATCAAGGAGTAAACGGCTGTTGGGCAAGCATCTGGGCATGACAGCAGCTGTCTGGATCTCACCAGGTTAATGACTTCTTGATTGCTGTGACCAAAATATGGCTGCACATAAAAAACGTTTGGCCATTCACATTATTAATTTCGCAATTAAATATTTACAAATGGGAATTGTTTTACCTGCATGCCGTAACTATAGATTTCCCACAGAACAACGCCAAATGACCAAACATCACTTTCCGTGGTAAACTTGCCATATAAAATCGACTCGGACGGCATCCAACGCACTGGCAGTAACGATTTTGATTGCACTCTTTAAAAATAAATTTAAAACAAGTTGTATGGGTACATGTATGGGTTAATTGTCTTACCTATAATAATCTGAACTGTAGATGTCCCGGGATAAACCGAAATCTGAAATCTTCACCATTAATTGTTCACCCACCAAACAATTTCTTGCCGCCAGGTCTCGATGGACATAATGATGCCCAGATAAATATTCCATGCCCTCACTTATTTGCAGAGCAATCTTGAGAAATTCTAACTGGTTTAGGGTTTTGTTTTCATTCGGTGAATTGGCGATCAGAAATTCGTGCAAGTCTCCGTTTGCCATGTACTCGAAGAGCATGCAAAATGGCTCCTTGTTCAAAACCACTCCCAGGATGCAAACTATATTATCGTGTTTCAAGTCCGAAATCAGTTCTATCTCTCGTTTAAAGTCTTGTTGTGTTTTGAATGAGGCATTTTCCTTCAAGGCTTTCACCGCTACAAATATTTTATCTCCTCCCGGCTGAGTGAGTTGTCCTTTATATACTTTACCTGCAGAAGGAGAATGAGCTGTTTTTAGAAAATTTCAAAAATTTACTTTCTAACTGAACATACCAAAAGCCCCCTCTCCAAGCTCCTCAACAAACTCTACATCCTGCAGCGTGTAATGCGGTATTTTGAGAAGTGAACTGCGCTCGATATTTTGGGCAAATGCCGGCGACAAGTCATTGGTGCCATTTACATTAATGCGTGACATTTCAATAGATGAATTGACCTGAGAATTTCCGTATATATTTTTATCTGCATTTGGTGTATTTATCTAAAAATTTTAAATGTAAATACTTTATATTTCAGAGAAACAAAAATCGAACGATCACGCCCAATACGAGATTATCAATTGTAAATATTAAATATTTTATGTTGCACAATAAAAGTGTTGAATACGGGTTGTTGGGGTTTAATTAAGGCTTTCAATATCGACTGGATTTGAAGGAGTATTTATGTTTTGGGTTAACGGCATTAGCTATCGAATAAAAATAACCGTCGACATCGAGCTGTCAGATCCAGTGTTCTCTTTGCAAACATCATGCGACTTTAATGCTTGCTCTCTTGGGTCTGCGTTTCAATTGCAGCTTAAACTTGACTGTAAAAAATCACTGAATGAATTTGCTTAATGATTATTTTTAGAAATAGAAATTTGGCAACGTTGCAAAAAAAAAATGACAAACAGCTGATGTTTTGCACTGTTTTATGGCTGAAGTTTAAATGCTAAATTTTCTTTATTTTTTCACTGATTTAATGGTTGATTAGTTTGAAGGTACATCAACTTGCACTGATTTTTTGGTCACAAGACGGCTGCCGAAACGAAAAACAAACAAAAAGTATATTCTTTAGTTTGTGGCGTCAAAAATAAATGGAAATAAAAAGCAAATGCAATTGCACAGCACAAGTATAAGCTTTGTATTCGTGATGAATAGGTCCAGTGGCAAAAATTGTAATTAGTACGGCTTAAGGTGGGCTCGTAGTCAGGTCGCGTCACATGGCAGTCGACATTGTGTGTTTTTTTTTTCAGCCGCTTAAGTGACAACTGTCATTAAAATTGTATAGCAATCCTCACAGATATGCATTTTACTAGTCACACAAAATGGTGATCGTCACGGCCGGAAGTGGTCGTGGAAAATCAACTCACAGTGATTCAAAATGATCATTCAATGCAAATAAATTGATGACTATGTAAAAACTTAACAAGTTGAAATAACTTGAGCATTTTCTCTTTACTTGTCGTTGCTGGAGAGCATGTGAGAGCTAAAAAACAATGTATTGCAATACAATTTAGATTTTCAACTCATCAGTAGACGCGAAAAATGCTTAAAAGAATGTTTGAAATTTAACTATTTATTCCAAAATTACCATGAAAAAATAAGAATCAGTTTTCGAGCCTACACAGAGAAAAAAGCACCTAATAAAGTAGAACAAAATCAATAAGATATCTCTATGGTTTTTTTTCAAGAAGGATTCCTTATTATTTTAAATGGGAAAACCTTATTGAAAAAACAACAATTAATGAAATTAAAAAGATGATTCACGTGTGTTTATATAGGAAACTAATAAAACCAATAGGGAAAAATTAATAGGATAACCTAATAAAACAATAAGAAATCCTTATTGTATACAGTTTACAAGAAAACCTAATAGAATCAATAAGTTCTTCTCTATAGAATTTTTTTTTTTTGGTACCATGCAAATCGGGAACTGAGTAAAAACAAACGTGGGTAACAAGTTTTCTTCTTGGTTTTATGTGTTTTTCTTGTTGAGACAATTAATAAGATTTGCAACATGGAAATAATAAGAAATACCCATAGAAAAATCTTCTTTGCTCTCTGCTGGGATACCCCTCAGCCTAAAAACGTTTCAAAGAGAAAATCTTATTGAATCTATTAGGAAGTTTTCGCTCTGTGTACTGATGAGTTGATTAGCATCAACGAAATGTCAGCGGTGTATAGACGGCTGAAAAAGACACAAATCATTTGTAAGGTATATTTTTCGACCTGAATTAATAAATTTCAGTTGGTCCTTAAAGCAAATAAATATTTAAGTTAATTTTGGTCTAAAATGTTTGTGGTTTAAAAAGGCAAAAAATTGAAAAGCGACGGCTGCATCTTCACTGACGCAATCAAAAATAATTTTGACGGCTACAAGCCACATTGCAAACTCACAACTTGGATACTTATGCAGTGAAAAAAAAGAAGCACGCAAATAAAAATTGTAATCATAGATTACACTGTGGAACAAATTCAAGTTAGTAAAAGTTATGGTCGATTCTGAGAGTGAGGGGTGAAAATAGAGGCTGAATTAGAAGACCCGTATCGCGGCGTTTGTTTATATTAGATCGAATTTTTTTGTTATCGAACTTCGAACTTTGCAGTCAAATGCCGATTTTCAGCATATTGTTTATATGGCTTTCTGGCTGTATATAACTCGTCGAATAATTGATATTTTTTTAAATCTGTAAAAGCCAAATTGTTGCTAGAGATCAATAGCAATAGCTACCAACAATTTGGCTTTTACAGATTTAAAAAATATCAATTAGTTGGCGAGTTATAGCCAAAAAACCATATAAAAATATGCTTAAAAACCGGCAAAGTTCGAAGATCGATTAAAAAAAAGTTCCAACGAACAACAAACAAACGCCGCGATACGGGTCTTCTAATTCAGCCTCTATTTTCACCCCTCACACTCAGAATCGACCCAACTTTTGTTAGCTTGAATTTGTTCCACAGTGTTATTGCTAATAAAATTGTGAATAATAGCTACTTTATTTATTATTGATGAATTCTTTTATAGCATTTTCTTTCGGAAATTCCCTTTCATCAAGCAATAAAATTTTAATTCTTGAACATATCAGCTGTTGCAAATAAACATGGCCAATGTCACATGTAATTGTACACGTATGTTTGCACGTTTGTGACCAAAAATTTAAAACCATATGCACACAATTTAAAAAATTGTTATTGACATAAAGAAAAACATGTGACGTGAAGACTTAAAAGAAAAACACATGCAAAAACACGGCGTGTGGGGGGGCACTTTACACATTGGCGATGCCATATTTAAAAAATAAAATCGCTGATCTTTTCATGTTGCCCGCTGCCTATAATGTAGTACAGACATTTGAGATTGTAATTGAAGAAAGTCTTCAATTGATGTTCGAAGATGTAGAAAATTTAGATTTATTCACGTTAAATATTTATTCTGAGCACAATTGCTGTCCTATCAAACACAAATGTTCCATCTAAAATGATGCAAGTCGTAATCACATTTGATATTTGGTTTTCTTCGACCTCTTTATAATATTTAATGTTATTATTTTCTTGAGCTGAAGGTAATTTTTATTATAAGTGTGTGTTTTTTTTTTTTTTTTGGTTTATTCGAATATTCTTGTCGATATTTCACTCTCCTTTGGAGAGCTTCTTCAGGACAATGATTATTGGCAAGAATATTCGAATAAATCAAAAATATATACACTTATAATAAGAATTATCTTCAGCTCAAGAAAATAATAATATTAATAGCATTTGTTTAGTTTTTGCTTATATTTTCTGGCCACATGTGCTTGGAATCTATTACAAATTTAGTAAAATCAATTCTATAACGATCGATTGGCATCATCAACAAGTTTGAGAGGTATCGAATTTTTTTTTGCGATAGCTCGTTCAACATTGAAAGCGCTTATTAAACCCCTGTATTTTTAACTTGAAAAATCACATATTTTTAGTCATATTAAGGTAACTGAGTATTATTTTTATATATTCTATAGACCTTGTTCGTAAAAAATACTTTATGCCACCAAGTTATTTAATTCTTAAAAAAAAAAAAGAAATGCGTTCGGGGGACCCCTGTTAGGAACGAAGTTCCTTACGTTTTTTTTTTCATCTTTGAATGTAATACAAGGTGAAATCTGTATATTTTATTTTCTGTTGTTTTTGAAATTTTTAAATTTCATATGCTGCTTAAAATTTTTGGAACGTTTTCCAACTAATTAATATATATTGGTAGGTGTCTTCGCTGCTGTCAGCGGAGACACCGCCCATCATACACAATTGCTTATCGACAGTACACCAATACATATAAACAGCTCACACGCTTTCGTGACGATTTCTACTAATTTCCACTACCAGCAAGCCGCGTTAAGGAACTTCGTTCCAAAAGTAGTTTTTATGAACAAGGCCGTATTAAATGCATAATTACGTTCTGAATATTTGTCATTCCATGGCTTCGTCTGCGTTTAACAATATACAAAGTAATGTATATAAGGAATATACTTAAAAGTGCTCCCATTGTCATGAAGATGTACAACCAAATGCGATCCGAGCATTTTGGTATGTTGCAGGGCTCTATGATTTTCTCAAATGATTTATCGCCCACAAAACACCAAGGTCTGTCCTCCATGCTACCGGGATTCCTAGAAAAATTAAAAAAATGTAATATTAAAATATGCAAATACATCCAAAGAACACATACATACATATGTATGGGCAAAATACATACATACATGCTCTAATGTATTTAAAATACAAACACTTTTTTCCATGTATTTAAAATATAAAATACAAAATACTGCATTCCAAAAGCAAGTATTTGAAATACAAAATACAGTGTAACAAAAATATGTATTTAAAATACAAAATACAAATACTTTTAATCGAAAAAGTTTTTATCTTCTTTCATAAACACCAGTTTTTCAAAAGTGAATCAGACAAACAATCTCTTGATGGCGAATAAAGAAACCCAGCTAACGACAAAATCTCAATGATTTCTTATTAGAAAATTATATTTTATTGAAAGACATATAACGGAATTAAGAAAAAAGTGACAATTAAGAAACATTTTACCAAATGCTATATAACTATATATAGTCTATCCAAGTCAACATTTGATTGATATCGTTTTCTCTTGTTCTCCATTAAAATATCGAACGCTGTTTTTCTTTGTATTTTATTTTTTCATTATTTAACTTTCTGACAGCTTGGCGACTTTCTGAATGTATGTGCATTCAGTTGCGTTTACTTTACACAGGTACTTTGGTAATTAAATTGCGGTATTGCTATTTTTTGGAAATAAAACTGTTGGCGAGGTATCTGCCTTGGTGGCTTCCACTATAGATTATAAACGCGCAAGTCTAATCTAGTTACAATTCTTTATTTCAATTTTAATTCAATTTAAATGGCCTTGTGACTTTATTAAAAATTAGATACTTATGCGTTAAAATTCTTTTTGGTGTGGTCACCGCCAAGGCAGAATTACTAGGTACAAGCACTAGCAGAACATAAAAAAATACACGAGAGTTGTTGGTAGAAAACTAACTGCATACTGTCAAATTCTTCTCTCATTTGTTTTGTTAAACTGGTTTGTGAGTGTGTACAAAAAACGAAATTACACAAATTTCATAAAATAAATTTATTTAAACCACTTAAAAATTATTACTTTACTTTTTTATGGAATAAAAGAAGTAAAATCACTGGCTTATTTTACTTTTTCTTCAATAGTAGCTACAAAATCACTTGCACATTTCTTAGAAATCAGAGCACGTTAAACGGCTTGTAAACAAACTTTTGACACTAAGCAGTTAATAAACAAGGAGCAGCTGTTTTAGTGATTTTACCTGTTTAATCTGCCTTGGTCACCGCTTTAGTTTGGCAGGATAACTCAGCTAAAAATGGCTGATTTCCAATCTGCACGTCAATCAGAAATCCGCGTGGAATTCTTTTGGATTTTTATGATCGCGTAATAAAATATAAAGTCACTCAACCAATACAGACATTTAGTAGAGCTGTGTTTACAGAACAAATTATGTACGTGAAGCTAGCAATCTTTTGATAAAGCAGTAGTGGCGGTAACAAAAACAGTAGCAAAATTTTCGGATTTTAGTTGATGTATGAATGGAATAATTTTTAGCGCATATATTTTAACATAAATTTAAAATGTATTTTGAGAGCACTAGTATTTGAAATACAAAATACTCAATCGCTTAGTATTTAAAATACAAAATACAAATACATTCATGAGATGCCCAGTGTTACGATTTATTTCTTTTGCTTTTGGGTATAGAACTTGCGTGATAACTTAAGGTTAATATAAACCTCATCGTATTTTGCACAATGTCATATGAATCAAATTGTTTAACAAAAAAAAAAAAAAAATCAAGTTTAAATTTAACAATAATGGCATATGGTAAATTTAAGGCAGGTTACCTTATTAATTCATAAATAAAACTTGGCAGCATGTAAATAGAATATCGCTTCTGAATAGCTTAATTGCATTTATGTAAATACTGAATGACAGGCCTGCATACATATTTCCTGTCTATTTAATATTAATGGTGAAAGAGTGAACATCGTGGACATAAACTCATTGTCGTAATTGAAAGAGATAAGGCCACGTGCAATTTAGTTTCTTTAAATTTCTAGAGAATCAAATAAGTTTAATTAAAACTAAAGAAAATATCAATAATTAGTACAAAATAAACTGCTTGCTCAGTTATATTTTTTGTGTGAATTCAAAGTTCCAAGAAACCATAGAAGGAAGAAGAGAGTTCATATGAACTGTTTAATTAAAACAATAAAAAGGGGCAATTATGATAACTGATGGGTGTTCAATTGCCATTGGCGTGCTTTTACTTTGCAATGGGTAGGGAAAAATGCACCCTTGAGAGACAACAACCCTCTCTAGACCAAGTGTCTACTGTTTAGATTTTTTCTGTATTGAAGCTCTTATTGTAGTTTTAGAAAAGGCATGAATTATTATGCTTGCACGATCCGTCTGGGGTAAAATGAACTACACCTTGAAATTCGAGCTAGTCGTGACACCTTAATTATTTTCATGCCGATATACCTTAAGTGGATTCGTTGAATATACCAACCGTGCAACACCAGCCCTGTATGTATGAACCGTGACGAATGACTCTTGACGAAGTGACAGTAAAAAGTCAAAATTTCTATAAAGGAGTCAAATGTAAATGACTAAACCCTAACACCGGTATTCATAAAAACTAAAACATTGTTGAAACACATTTTACAACAAATTTTTCATATAAAATTTGTTCTAAAATGTTTTTGAGCAACGTTTTATTTTTTATGAATACCGGAGTAAAAGTTTTTTCTATTCCAATATTTTTTTCGAACACACCGGCCTCGTCGTCACATCAAGTTAATATGAAAAAAAAAAAAAAACAAATAATCGCTTTTACAGTAGTTTATATTCTTCTTAATTTTTCCCCATCGTCATTTGGGCTCAAAGCCATGTATGACAGTTCAAATTTTTCTCTCAAGTTTGGTCCGTTTCATAACATATCATGTTTAGCCGATCCCGTTCGTACTCTTGTACAAACGATTTTGACATGGCATATACATACATATGTATGTATAAAATATTATTGTGTAAGCCCAGCCATTTGCCGATCAAATACATAATCAGTAGCACCTGGTTTTCTCGACGATTTTTTCAACCGTCTTAAACTCATGTCTTTTGGACATGATTTCTGTTTTCGTGATATTTTTCTGATTTCCTTTCACTGTGATTTGTAGTTTTACTATTATATTTTAATCTTTTGCGGTGATCACATAGATACTTTCATACATGCGAGGAAGAGATAAAATGAGTGAATTGTTTAAACAACAAATATGAGAGAAAGATTTGTCTTCAAATATCATCTTCAAAAATGTAAAATGCTTTTCGTAGCAACTTTGAAACGAAATGAGAAAAATATATGGGTTGAAAAAATCCTCGTGAAAATGAGGTGTAAATGTTTCTCGTTAAAATATGGGCAACAGAAAGAAACAGCTGATTTTAGACGATAGCGAATATTGTTAAAAAAAAGAATATTGCTGTAAAAAAATGCGATAAAATATCGTTATAATGATTTTAACCATACTACGATTATCGTCATAAAAGTTGTAGAATTAATTCAGCTGCAGTCTCTGAATTTTTGACTCCGAAATTTTGGGTCAATTTTAAAACTGACGAAATGGGCGGCCCTGTTAAATTTTCTTTGAGGCGGCCGCTTCATACAACTCATTCAGGGCCTTATTCATAATAAATATTTTTGGCTTATAAAACTCTTATTTGACAAGTGTTCCATGCAAATTTGTCAAATAACAGCGCATTATAAACCTGTTATAATTTTTATGAATAAGGGTGTCAGTATCCAAGGCAATTGTTTTTTGCACAAGCAATAACGCATTGGGACATGCATTTGTGCTTTGGCCAGGCTCAACAGGAAATGTGTGATCGAAAAGTCTCATAATTACCTGCAATAATTTTGGCCCGCTAGTTCTGGAAAATCAGAAATTTCTTTCATTAACCATGACCAACGTAAACAGCTTTTGCCCGATACCGAAACAGCCAGAGTTCCTCTATAGCCAGAACCATCCTCCCAGTAACAAGTTTGCGTGGGATCCACATCTATGGCGATGCCTATTGAGGAACAGTCGCTGTGACGCGGCAAATGAGAACAGTCTTCCAGCGGCAACTTTTGTCCAATCACCGGATGTCTCTTTGCTATCGCGTACTCCTTTTGGCAAAGTTCATTTTCTAGCAGCTCGCATTCATCCCTGCAAATTCGCCGCAAATTCTCAGACTCTCTTGTTGGCGGGTATTTGCTAAATATTTCCCCCGAAAATACATCTTCGTACGTAACGGACGATTTGCGCTTCATGGTCAATTTGTTTTCTTTGCCAGTTTTTTCCAAAAACCTTTTCCTTAGTCTACTGTAGTTTGTGATATGATTTTCAATTCCCATGGCATTAATTGTGATATTCTTTTTAGACTTGCGTTCCTTGTGCGTTGCCCTGTTGGAAAAATACAATAAATTTGTGCGCTCAGGTGTGCGGCAGAGTGGCAGGGCGCTGTAGCAAAGACTTGGAAGCGCATAAATGCGGCAATTTGGATTCATATCTCTGCAATTGAGAAGTGTGTAAAAAAAGTCAGTAAACATTTGTTTCTGCCAGGGCAAACAATTTCATACGAACTTTGATTCTTTTATAACGCCGTAGGCCGCCTTCAGTCGTTCCTCTAATTCGTTCAAAGATAAATTGGGTGGTATAAATACATATTCCTTGGCCAAATACTGAGTGCATGTTGTGCCATTGTACATTTGGCAAATGCCAGTCGGAATCTAAAAACCAGTCAAAAGAAACACCCTCAATTATTTGAAATGCTCTATACAATTGCTGGTTGACGTATGTATGTATATTTACCTCATCTGCTAAATTTTTATTTGTAGTTTCCATGTTTAAACTAAAACAATAATAATAATTATACATAAATGCATGTTTGTGTGTATGTGTGTAGTTTTTTTTTTTTTTGAAGTTAATGTATAATTTTTGTTTATTTCTTACCCGGTTTCATTGGGAAACTTGAAATGTTGTTGTGTTGCTGCTGGAGGAAATGTCTTAAGAATTACAAAAAAATATAAAAATTGTGCGAATAGTTGTCTTCTTTTATAAAATTCCATTATCACAATAGTTGCAGAACATTTGTTATTATGAAAATGCAATTGATGAAAACAAGCCTTTGTGAATAATTTGTAACCCCTATTTTTTGCTGTTGTTTTCTCATCAACTCCCCAAAAAAACCATCCATCCACCCTTAATCTGTGGTGTTGCCACAAAAAGGGAAAACGACTGACTGCTTTGTGGCCATTTCTGTCTGGGGAACAGGAATGTACACTTGAACTTGTGCAGAGCAGGCATGCGAAAGTCAGTGCAGTTGTGTTTTTGTTTTCTATACAATTGAAATTTTAACACTACGGCGACAATAAATATTTGAAGCACAGCAGTAAATAACTGCATTAAGATTGTTATTTTACATATTAATTGTTATTTTACATATTAATTAAATTCTATTAGAAAATATCGCTTAGAAAATAATGTTTTTCATTAATTTAACATTATGGTTGAACATTCAAAAATGAACTTAGTTATTTATTTGCTATAAGAGCCAATTAAAATGCATTACTTTAGGTCTAAAAATAGACCTTATTACTGTTTTCTGTCTTTTTCAGCCGTCTTTATGCAGCCGACATTTCTTTAATGCTAATCAATTCGTCAGTAGAATCGAAAAATGATTACAGTTATTTCCGCTTAATTGAGTTTCTAAAAATGTACGACTTTTGACGCAATTAAACGGGAACTCAATTAAGCGATACTCGGTTAATTGAATCGCCGATGCAATTAAACGAAAATCGCTTAATTGAGCAATATGTGCAATAAAGCGAAACACCCATGCGTAGATGGAAAAAAAAACTCATTTCTTTAGTTACATATCGGTAGTGGGATTCAGTAAATTTTTAAAGGCAATCCAATCGTTAAACTAACACCCGCATTTGGTGTTTGCACTAACGATTCAGATAAACTATCATATTCAACATATTATTAAATTCAGAATCAAGTGGCGTCCTTACTTAAAAGAATGACAAACCCAACTCACCACTAATAATTTTTAATTAAGTAGTCGACCCAAAGTCAAGCCACATTAATTGGGCTTATGACTAGACTAAGCTATAGAACATTTGCCTGTAACTGTACTAGAATACTTTAACATTTTGTGGTTAAAATAAACCACAATCAATTTGTAGTTGTTAAGTTAGCACCAGTAACTGTGGTCACATATTAGTGAATCAGAAAGCCAAATGTTTTGCAGTTAAATATTTTTAACGCTGAATTAATCGGTAAAATAAGTTAGTGAATTGTACTACAGGTTTAAAAATTGTTTAGGTTTATTAAAACAAAATAAAAGTCGGGTACGTTCATCGTACAATGTTTACAAAGGAACAGAACCACGACCTTTTTGCGGGTATTTTAACATAGACAGGTATACTGAATGATTTCGTTCCATGATTTTTAGTGCACTAAAGCGGGAAACTCAATTAAGCGGGGCTCAATTAAGCGGAAATAACTGTATCATTTTATTTGTATGAAATTTGAAATAAATAGTCGGATTTCAAACATTCTTTTAAGATTTTTCGGGTCTACTGATGAGACCTGCTAATAAACCACGAGCAGCTGTTTTAGTTATTTCACCTGGCTGATCTACCCTGGTCTCAGTAATAGGGTTCCGTTTTCACTCTATGAGTAGGGCACCCTAAAAATGAGAGCATATATCAACAAAAAGACTGCTTCAGAGCGGAGAATGTGGAGAAACTTTTTAGGTATACGATATTTTGGAATAATGGAAGTTGATGCTTTGTTTTTAATGACAAACCTTTTTCCATCGCTAAAAACTGTTGATATTTTATTGATATCTAAATGTTCTTCTAATCCAATCCTGCCCTTAAAAGACGTAAAGATTATGCAAAAAAAAAAATCTATTTTGATTTAGCATATTTTTGAAAAATCATTTTTTTTTTTTATTTAAAGGACTGCGTTTTTGTTGCAACTTCTGCTGTGGCCGCAAGTAGCACCTCCACTTCTGTCATGTCATCTGATTCTTCTACTGTCGAAAGTGAATCAGAATCGGATGATTCATTGACTGACAACGAAAATAATCTCAATACAAAACGTGGCGGCGCATTTACAGCAGATGAACTGAAAGTCGTTTACCGAATGGTTATACAAAACATTGAGGAGTGCGTTACCCGCTTTCCCGAGCACTACAAGTCAATTTATCGTTTAATATACCACTACATGAATGCTCCGGCCGAATTCTGCAATATTGAGCTGAGCGAACAACTTTTGCTGGGCCAGTACAAAACAAGTTTGGGAAATCTCATAAATGGACTGTTCTATGATAGAAAAAACAATAATTTATTCAATGGCATATGGCGTATACCGTCATCGGAAATTGATCGGCCCGGCAGCTTCTCAGCACATCTCGTCAAGTGCGTTAAGATATTTATTAAGCTGCTGTTCGCAACTAAAAATCACAGCATTTTAGTGGATTTGGCTGTCAATTTATATAAAACACCTGACATAGACAAGTAAGTATATGTATTGTATGTACTGTATCTCGGATTTTGGCCATAATTGTATAATTTATAAAGAATAAAATACTGTAACAAATTGGAAACTACTTCAAATAAGTTCAGTGAAGTACGAGACCGACACGCGCAGCAAGGGCTCCGTATTGCCGCGCTAGTGGCGTAACCCATCTCACTTAGCAGACGAAGAGTATCGCTTGTCTTAGTTTTCACGTTTTTGCTGTGATAGCGACCAGGCAACTACATATCCAGTGAGCTAATTCTCTAACTAAAGGCTGCCCCCATGTATAAAGCATCATTTAAATTTCAACTTTTTTATATTTGTTGTAGTGGCCAAGCAACTACATATGTATGCTGTATGTATTTGAAGTTTTTATCCCTTACGGCTCAAAAGTCACAGCTAATTTTAAAGGCAACCCTCGTTGCCTTTTATGTTCCGGGACTTGGCAACACTACTATTGCAATCTGGCAACTGTAAGCTCTATCGTAAACATTCAGGTTCCATGTACTCAGAACGTTTTGACATACGAGCGCTGTTTGTGTTGTTTACAGTAACTTAAAAGATTCATCTCGGCCCAGACATGGAATCAAATCGTGAACCACTTCGTGCGATTTTTTTTTTACAACTTTCGACGTGGATTAACTCAGCAACAGGGCATGGGTGAACTTAATTCAATATTTGGCGCTGCGTTTATCTTGATGGTCCGGTGGATTCCATCATGGTGGCAGCTCACTCCCAGATGAATTTCGCGAAGGTCTTCCAAAATCAGTTGTTGTTCGGAAAACCATTGATGCTGTTCGCCAACTGATATTGCAAGATCGTCATGTGACCTGTCGTGAGATTGAGACAACCTTTTAGGCATTCAATATTGTTTATGCCTGTCAAAGAAATTTGTGTGGGATCAACAATTTGCCAATCGCTCAAAAAAAAACTCGTTTCCATTGATTGAAAGAAATGCTCAAAAAATACGATCGCGGGGCTTCGAAACACGTCTATGACATGGTGACAGGTGATGAACCAGGGATTTATGCACATGAGTCCGAAAGCAAACGGCAGTCAACTGTATGGGTGTTTTCTTGATGAGCAAAATCCAACAAAAGTTGTTTTGCGCACAAAGCTCTTTCAAGCAAATGGTCGCTTGGTTTTTCGTAAAACAGTCTACCATCGCAACCGTACCCCTAAAACAACGCGAACAGTCAATTCGGAGTGGTGGTACATAACGAGTTGTTTGCCAGATGTCTTCCAAGAAATCAAAAAAAAAAAAACCAACCGCTGAAGTCACCACGACTATGCGAACTCTCACACATCGGCTCAAACAACTGCATTTATGAGCAACCCAAACATCCATTTGATGAGTCAGTCGCTGCATAGTCCTGACTTGGCACCGAATGACTTCTTTTTATTCCCGCACACAAAAAACAAACTGAGAAGTCAACGTTTTTCGACATCTGAAGAAGTGGTTGCTGTATTCAGGGTGCATGTTTTGGAGATACCTGAATCAGAGTGGCAAAAGTGCTTCAACAATTGTTTCAAACGCCTGTAAAAGTGTATAGATCTTTGTGGGGAATATTTTGAAGAACAATGAAGTGATTTTGGATGATTAATATTTGTTTTCGTTTTCCAATCCTGAAATGTAAAGGACAACCCTCGTAAGCATGTTTATATGTATGCACTTACAAGAAAAAATACCTGCTGTTTAAATATTTTAAATGATTGAGGAATGAAAAGTAGTAGAACTAACCAGCACACGACTGTCAATACGATTAACAATGCCACAACTCCCAAAAGCATTGAGTAGATGTTCGAGGCCTGGTTGCCGGGGTAGAGCTCAGCGGTGTCCAGGTTCGTGTTCGTACACAGAAATAATTAGAAAACCACTCTCGTTTTACGGAATACGTTATAAAGTTTGTTTGCCGGCTTCCTCTTCAACGGCGAATATAGCTGGAGTTGGCAAGCGTCACGAGAACATCAGTAGGAATGCTCCAAAAGAGATGATATTGCTTTGCTAGTTTGCTCTGTCGCAGCTTACTCAAGGAGGGGGGTAGTAGCCAAGCTTGAAGTGTAGTAGCCAACACTCCTAGCAATGTGCTTCCTTGCTCCCAGCTTAAGCGTATGCTCTTAGGAAGAGCGAGTCGCAAGCCTGGAGCGCAGCAGCCAACACCACAGACAATACACTCCACAAATCCAGTAGCAAATGAGCGTTGCTGTTAGCAAAGGAGATTGGAAAGCCTGTAGCGCAGTAGCCAACACTACAGTCAATACACTCAACGAATCTTTTGCAAGTCTATATTATCGCATAATACTCACTGAAGCTTAGTAGCTAATACTCCAGTGATTATTATTACCACGTTCAATGTTTAGCATTATTAATCGCGCGCAGTAGCCAACACCAAAATAATAGTCCTTCACACCAAGCCTGCCGATAACAGACTGCCTTCTGTTTGCAGTTTCTTCGCTTTTTATACTGTTGAGGCTGTGTATAAACAAATACACTCACACGCAAACACCCACAAGCTGTTGTGCACGTACAACAAAAACAACGCGAACACGCAACTCATCGTTGTACATAATGTTATGCCCATCCATGGCGAATCAACTACAGGTGGTCGCAATTCAATTCGCCTCAACATTTTCTCTCGAGTTGTCATACGTTTTGTTGTCATTTGCTATCAGCTTTGAGAACTCAGAAGATAAAATCGTGGACCTGTAATGGATTCGCCTTATGCCCATCGTTGTTTCGTTTGCCAAGTCCAGCTGAAATCCGTTTCAAATTTGAGTGATAATTTAAAATAAAATATTTTCTTAACTAATAAGAAGTAAAGTAAAATTAAATTTCATTAATATAATTAATTGCTTAAATTAATAAATTTGCCTTCAGTGGCATATTTTATGAATAAGACAATACAAAAGTAAAGAATTAAATGCATTCTGTTGAAAGAAATAAAATAGTATAACATGCTTCTACATTATTAGGTGGCCCCAAAACGAGCGTGCAACTCATTCTCGTGCTCATTTCCCCAAAAACTGTTCCCTTACTCAAAAGCAAACAATATTCTCTTCTGTAGTTCGTGGTAGCAGTGTTGTGAGTCAATAAGTGACGCGCAAAATAGAAAAGGTAAAAACCGGTTTTGTTCAGGAGAGCCATTTCAAAGATTTAAATACGTGCATCTTTGGTGTACTTCACTTTCATAAAACGCACATATCTCTGGGAGGGAACACTTTTGGGGCAAGGGATCGGTCACATTCAGTGCTCAGATGTATCTTCATCAAAAAAAAAAAAAAAAATTGAGTTTTTTACCCTTAGGTCCCTTTCTGTATTTTGCTTTAATTTAAAGCTTTCTGGGTAGAAAAATCATAGAAAAGTACACCGTTTACACAATATTTGCATTTTAATGCGAACTTTTTCTTCTTCATATTTTTTTTTCAGGAGGTACATAACTGATGCTGAGCGAAAAGAATTGTGTCAGGAAAGCTTGAATTGTTCCACAAAAGTTTTGAGATCAATTCTTGAGAAAAATATGGAAAAACGAAATGATGCCGACACGTTAAATCTGTTGATTGAAATCTATAAAATACACAAGAAATGCATCAAATACATGAACCAAAAGGAACCAATTTATGCTGAAATTCTTGTCGATGGCTACAAATTTTTCATCAAGGATAAAGTGGATTATGTCCCAGAAAATTGCAACTACCTGGACTTGGCAATTAAACTGTGTGTCCAGGAGATAACACTGCAAAAGAATATGGAAAAATCCCTGCAGAGCGATGGTAATGCCAATGCTGCGGACAATATGGCTCCGCAGTCGGCGGACGTTTCAAACTTAATGGTATGTATTAATTACGTAGTTTTCCACCAAAAACAAAAATCGTATTCTCGAGTGCATGCGATGCGGTTCGATGTCGGTGAAAAATTCATGAATTTTACATTAGATTTTTACATGCCATTGGGCCATGTGTGATAATTTAGGGAAAACGAGTGATTTGAACCAAAGTATATGTATTCCATGACTTTAAACCTGATTTTTCACTCAGTCAATGGGCGGTATTATTGATTCAGCACGGAACGAAAAATTTAACGGAAAGTGTTGCCGCCACTAGCAAAACTGAATGAATATCCCTACTTTATATCTTTGACACTTACTAATCTATTACATCGAATATCATTGATATATATTCTTTTCGGAGTTGATGGTTCCCGCGTTTATATGTAGTGTAAATAGCTCCATTTTTATTATAAATTACTCCATTTTTAAGTATTTCTTAATTATAAACGTGTGTGGTAACAAAATTCAGTCTAATTATTTTTTTTTTATAAAATATTAAAGCTTATGTTTTAATGGTTTCCATGCCAACAAGTTAGCACTTTAATAAATATAATTTAAAAAAAACATTAGCGGTTCTCACTCTTGATACTAATTTTACCACTCTGCTATATTCACTACGATTTTTGCCACAAAGCTCGAGTGACTTTCTTACCTCAAAGTCTGCATGTTCTTGCAAATATTCTAAAACTTGCTGAATTTCTTTATCTGTCCACCTTTTGTTGTGAATTTTGTCACGTTTTCTCCTCACCAGTATATTTTTATTTGTTTTTTCCATATTTTTTTATTTTCTCAACACAAAATTATGTTTTGCCGGCAAAACGATTCACAGCACAGAATATCTGTGATTCCCAGTAATTTGTTTACAATGTTTACTAAAGCTTTTTGTTTGATTTTTTAATCACAGCGTAGAAAATAAAAGTTCAGTACATTTTGTTGCTACAGTGATGTAAACACTAGTACTTTAATCAAATCTGCTACTTTAACCAAATGTGCAACTGAGTTTACTATCAAGGGTGAGAACCGCTAATATGTTTATAAATTACTTTAAAAAATTATATACTCATGTTTGTAGCATACCACCCAAAACTTCACTTACAACTTATATTGTAATTACTTATTGCCTGCATTACATTGTAAATATATTTACATATACATACATACATATATCTGCCACTATTAAGCCAAGAGGTGCGAGTTCGAATCCCAAATGGGCCGAACATGAAAAATATTTTTTTTGCGTTTAACTGATGTTTGGTAACTAAAATTTGCATGAGCAAAATTTGATTAAAATCATGCTAAATTCATACGGAAATAATAGCTTGATTCAATATCATAGTGTAACACAACATCTACTATTACGATCGCGATTTAAATCCTACCAGAGGTAAACGGAAAACTTTGCAATACAAAAGAAAATAAAGTAGAAGATAATTACATAAATACTATAAAAAAAAAAAAGAAATGCGGTCGGGGGACCCCCGTTAGGAACGAAGTTCCTTACGTTTTCCTTTTCATCTTTGAATGTAATACAAGGTGAAATCTGTATGTTTTATTTTGTGTTGGTTTTAAAATTTTGAAATTTTATGATTCCTTAAATTTTTGGAACGTTTTCCAACTAATTGATATTTATTTGAATGTGTCTCCGCTGCTGTCAGTGGAGACACTGCCAATCATACACAATTGCTTTTCGACAGTACACCAATAAATATAAATAGCTCACACGCTTTCGTGACGATTTCTACTAATTTCCACTACCAGCAAGCCGCGTTAAGGAACTTCGTTCCAAAAAATTAATAAAAAAAAACTATTAAAAAATTTTTTTGTAGATATTTTCATATTCTTCGTGAGTAATGATTTCCACTACTTTTGTAAACACAAAACTTTGCGCTTTTATTTTAATTACAAATTAAAAAATTGTAAAAAGTTTTGGGACATTGTAGACAAAAAATATACACTTTTGTGGTCGGAAATGTAAGTTTTTGCTATTACGTTTTCTGATCACTAAGCGCCTCATTTGGAAGGCGAAGTTTTTGGTGGAATACGTATCAAATAACAAATATTGCATAAAGACGATGTATTTTTTACTTTAGGGTGACCGATTTTAATTAAATTTTATACTGTATGCTAACTACTGCTTTTAAAGTTGACACAATGTTTTTTATTTCATTGATAGATGACTGGCATATGTATGTATGTATATGTCAGTTTCGTTTCATTGCCAGATGTTTCGTTTCATTGTCCTGACGAAGCTATCCGAAGGAGAGCGAAATATCAACAAAAATATTTGAATAAATACACTAAAATTTAAAATAGAATAGCTGAAGGGGTGTTGGTGGGGATATTAAAACTGGCTATAAGCTAGCTGAAACGTAGTGTAGAGTTAACACAAAATTCAAATAACAACATACACACATACACGGCAAATAACTCTTTAATTAAATTGCCTATTGTCGCATTTGTTTTAAATGTTGCGATGGCTGAGTGGGTATGTTGGCTGCTCACCAGTCTTGAGGCTTAGTGGTTCGGTTCCCACCAGAGGCTAACAAAAAAAAAAAAAGTAGGATGAAATTTAATTTAATAAAATATTACCACCGAAAAATTTAAAATCAAATCAGCCTTGATTTGCACATTTTTTTCTGTGGGTACTGACTTTTAAGTAGCTAACTTTAAGTTAGTTGAAAAGTAATGCAACGTCGGACAATTGACTACCTCCTAGGACATCGTAATGTTCAAATAGTCAGTCATCTCCATTAAAAATAATCTAAGTGTCAACCACCACCAGTTGTAAAAAAGTTAGCTTATAATTCATTACTAGTTAACTGAGTTGCCGGCAGGGTTGCCAAAGGCAAGTTCTATGTTTTATGAAGAATCAAACCTACATATAAGAAAAAGGGGAACATTCTGACATGAAACTGCATGTATATGTATGTACTTCTAAAATGCGACTCCACCAACAAGCGGCGTTAGCAGTTTTCAACCTGCGTGTTGGTTCGAGCCCATCTGGTTCCTTTTTCTTTTTTCATAAAACAATAAATGTGGTAAAAAGTTGTGTTATATTTTTTTTGTCTATATCTCAGTAGTTGTAAACCCAATGTGGCTTATTTTCAATCCCAATGCAGAGGGGACATTTATAAAACGATTAAATTATATTAAATTTAGTTTAGACGATATGTTGAATCAGCATATATATGCTAACAACTGTATGATTAAAAATAACATCAAACGCATATGTCATCACATATCATATGCTAGGTGTTTACACTATATGCTGAAACTACCAAATTTTTTTAATTCAACATATTTCAGCAAATGGAACATAAGTCAACATAAGAGTTAGCATACAATTTTTGTGTTGTATACGATATGTTGATAATTACATGGTGATATGTATGCTGAATCATATAAACATTTGCTTGTGAAATAAGTTTGATACTACTTTCTATTTATACAACGCGTTATTGCAGAAAATTCGTGTTTTTAATATAAGAAAAAAAAAAATGTCTTCGGAAGAAATATCGCTTGCTATTGCTTGTGCAGTCCTTGTTTTTGATAGTGATGAAAGTGAAGTAAAAGGAAAAAGAAGCCCAGTTTGGAAAAGAAAATGGATAGAACGGCGGGCAAAAGAAGGCTTTTGAGCAAAATTATACACAGAATTATAGAAGAGGAAGAAGAATCCCTGTACAAAAATTTTCTAATAATTTTGAAACAAGACACAGTAATGCGCAAAAGTATTGCAGCAAAGGATCGCCTTATTTTGACCCTACGTTTTCTAAGCAGTGGGATTCGTTTTCTTCATTGCAGTTTCTTTTTCGAATCCCAAAGCCGTTGATTGTTGATTATTCGAACTATTTCAAGCAGAATTCATACCAGGTGGACTTGAAGCACAGGTGATTATTTTGCCTTCTAGCTTTTTGTTCACTTTGAAATACATATACATATGTAAAAATACATGAAAAACATGTATTTTTTTCATTTCATTCTTCATTTTGCAGCAAATTCCCTCCCTTGCACCCACCTGGTATGAATTCGCCTTGAGCTATTTATTGTTTTTTTTTTTTTTAATTTGAGAGCAATTAATTCATTGAATTTCATTTCATTACGTGGGTGCTCGTTTGCAAATTTTGAAGAAGATATACATATATTTACATAAATGAAAGTTGTCGGCGGCTCAACAAAGCCATTCGGCAAATACGCATACAAATTAGATATACATATGTATGCTGAAAAGCTTAACCAGCAATTTCAACAAATGGCATATCAGCTAGCATACGCAGGAAATTAGTCAAAGACTAAAAACGTACTGTTCACACGATATGCTAAAATTGCCAACATATATTTGTTGGTATTGTTAATAAATTGATTGCAAACGTTGTTAAACATACGTATGCTGGTAAAGATTTTACGTTTACACGATATGATGGCACTTAAACAAAATTGTCAGCATAAATATGCTGATTCAACATATCGTCTAAACTAAGCTTAAGATTAAGATCAATAAAGTGCCTGGTGGCTTCACAATCGGTGCCCGAAAACAGGTGTTTTATGACAAATCTATATACATATGTACATACATATACCCTTTTGGCAAAGGGTATTAAAAGTCTTAGTTTTGTGGAAAATATTTTCAAAAAGCATGAAAAAAATAACAATTTTTCAACATTTTGCTTTATAAGCACCACAAAAATTTTCTAAATAAAAAAAAAAAATTATTTTAATTGTTGCACAGGTCTCTCCAGTAATAATTTAGCTCTTACAGATTTAAAAAATATCAATTAGACGATGAGTTATAGCCAGAAAACCATAAAGCAATATGCTGAAAATCGGCATTCGTTCGAACTAACATAAAGCAACGCCGCGATACGGCTCTTCTAATTTAGCCTCTATTTGCACCCCTCACACTCTCAGAATCGACCTTAACTTTTGCTAACTTGAATTTGTTCCACAGTGCTATTAACAATTGTAAAATCACATACATAGTTCGACAATAAACTTAAAAATTGATGCTTCGAAAACTATTTTATGAATCTGCCTGCTCCCCAAGCATTCCATTGAAATTGCTCATAGGTCTGCGCAGACCTGGTTATATCGTTTGGATCAAAATATTTGTAAACCTGGACTATGCCGAACCCGGACCAAAAATCGTTTTGATTTTTAGCTTATGGAACACATGGAAAACAAAAAAGTTACACATATTTTTTTTTATAATACAAGGAATGAGAAGAGAATAACGGAGTTATCATTCCTGTTTAGGCTGATATATTTATACAATTTTGCCGCCATCATCCTAACTAGTCTCAGGGTGCGTTTAGAGGATTCAATTGTATGGCTGACCCGCTACTAACTTTTCCACCTCGACATTTTTGTGGAACCTGCCCACCCCATATCTCTGTCGTAACTAACTTTTACCTTCAAGGTTCTAAGTAGCCCCAGAGTATACATAATATAAAATTTAAAAAAAATGTATACTATTTAACTGATATTAAAATTAATATTTTTATTTATTTTTTATTTAGACTTCTCGCGTTATACACATCCCGGGACTCAATACGCGACCTAAAAATCGCGGAAACAACTTGAAGCCTTCAACATCAACTGCGCTCAACATGTCATCCAATACACCCAACATTTTGCAAACGGACTTCTTGAAAAGTCCACAGTTTTTATCTGTTTTAGCCAGTGGAGCCCAACTGTCTGAAAAGGTACGTAAATTAACTCTAATACTTACATGCACTATAACACTACCCAACAGCAAAAAAAAAAAAAAACCAGGGATGACCACTATATTTTTTTTTATGTGTTATGCCCAGGGCTGGGCAGCATTTGAAATACATGTATTTGAAATACGTATTTAAAATACAAGGACGTATTTTGTATTTGTATTTTAAATACTAACCGCTTAAGTATTTTGTATTTCAAATACTCGTGCTGTCAAAATATATTTTTCAAAATACATTTTAAATTTATGTTAAAATATACATATGCGCTAAAAATTATTCCATTCATACATCAACTAAAATCCGAAAATTTTGCTACTGTTTTATTTCCAAAAAATAGCAATACCACAATTTAATTACCAAAGTACCTGTGTAAAGTAAACGCAACTGAATGCACATACATTGATAAAGTCACTAAGCTGTCAGAAAGTTAAATAGTGAAAAAATAAAATACAAAAAATTTCTCTTGTTCTACATTTTAATGTAGAACAAGAGAAAACGATATCAATCAAATGTTGACTTGGATAGACTATATACATATGTGGTAATATATAGCATTTGGTGAAACGTTCTTTAATTGTCACTTTTTTCCTAATTCCGTTATATGTATGTCTTTCAATAAAACATCGTTTTCTAATAAGAAATCATTGAGATTTTGTCGTTAGCTGGGTTTCTTTATTCGCCATCAAGAGATTGTTTGTCTGATATCACTTTGTTTTTGTTTGGTGTTTGTTTTTTTATTAAAAGTATTTTGTATTTCAAATACATATTTTTCTATTTCAAATACTTGCTTTCTGAATGCAGTATTTTGTATTTTAAATACATGAAAAAAAAGTATTTGTATTTTGTATTTTAAATACAAAACTTTCATGTATTTCGTATGTTGTATTTTAAATACACCAAAGCATGTATTTTGCCCAGCACTGGTTATGCCTGGTTAAGTACAAAAATCATAAAAATTTCAAATTCTAGGGATCAGTTTTTTTTAGAATTTTTTTCTAAATTATGAGATTTTCGTTAAGGTCGATCCAGACCTCTAGTCATGACTTGAAAACGGCGTGTCCGATTTTATCAAGAAATTATAAATTATGCCAGCTTTAAGTTTTGCTAAAATCATTTTTTTGGTGTCGTTAATAATTTTAGAGTTATCAGGAAAAAAAATACAAAAAAATGTTTTTTTTTTGAAAAATTGCAAAAATTTTGATTTTGGAAAATTTATAAAAAATATAAATTTGCCAATATTTTCCAGTTTTTTTTTTTTTTTTTTGGTTTATTCATAAAGCTGCATGTAATAGCAATAAAACGAGCCCTCATTTATTAAAATCTGTGAGTTAATGTTTATTTTATTCCCTAAAAAGCAAAAACACCCATTTTGGCAAACAAAACAAAAACACTCTTGCGCCGTCATTGCCCAAAACTGAAGCAATTGCTCATCTCAGTTGCATGCAATAGATCAAATAATCAAATAGTTAGGTTTGTTATAAACTGATAGAATACTGAACTACTTGCTGAAACTAGCCTGAAGAAAAAGTACAGGCTGTTTCGTACAAGAAAAAGGAGAAGAAGAAGCATAATGATCTCTCACAATTTTAAACAACAGGAGAGCTTTTCGTGCAAATGGAGATCCCACGGGATCCCAAAGTAGAGTAAAGGCCGTGATTCACTATCCTACTGAATCCTACGATCTGTTAAAAATGACATGTGTGTCCAAAAAGTGTGATAGTCTGGACTAAAAGTGTATGTGTGTGAAAGACTTTTTGACAAGTCTGTCCGATTTGCTAATCTTTTGAAAATTTTCAAAAACTTATCTTATTCTATGCAATCAGGGTTGTCTTTTTGAAGTTGTTTACAAAAGTATAATAGTTTGGCCCATGATACAACTAACTAGGTAACCTTTTCCCTACAATAACAACAACTTCAATAAAAATAACATGCATTTTGTTTTTGTACAACTTCTGTAAACTGTCAAAAAGTCGCCGCTTCTACATTTATAAAAGAGATATGAACAGAGGTTACATTGATTTGCTCATTTTCTTTGCCTTTCATCTTTGCATTCTTTTGACAACCTAAAGTAGTCAGATGATTAACGGTTTAGCTGACGAGGCCACCTTGTTAGTTGTATCATGGTGTGGCCATTTTGATGCGACTTTTTAAAAATAGGACAGAATTCTATCAGATTTAGCCAGCAATTTTCAGTGAATGATTCGTACGATTGAGTAGGATAGTGAATCACGGCCTTATAGAAACAGAACTAATATTGAAAAATGTTTCGATTGGTTTAAGCAAAAAAAAAAAAAAAAAACAATAAGAAAATAGTTATGTTTCGAAAAAATAATTATGTTTTATTCTTTGTTTCCAGGATAATCCAGGCTTTCACAGATTGTTTGAGGAAATATATTCGAAAATGCTGCATAATGAGTTCAAAGCCTGTTCCACGACGACACTTTTCCCCCAAACCCCATTAAATTACTTGCCAAGCCAGAAACCTATCAGCATTTCGAACGCAATGGGCCTAATGCTGCCTCATCCCCCCGCCACTCCGCCAACAACGGAGCCCTCCACTTTTCCGCATTCCCTTAATATCGATGAAAGCAGTTCTCTTTTGAAACAGCACTCGAAAGCAAAGTCTTCTGATAAAAGCAAAACAACTTTTAAACCCTATAATCGTCCCGTTTTCTGTGCTGCTGCAAACGACACAACAACCAGCAGCTACAAACCCGATATACTAAGCAATTCCGTTAGTGCTTTAACTGCTTACTCGAGTCTATTTAGTAAAGCCTTGTCCCAAATCGATTTGAGCAACAAAAACCTGGTGGCCCACCCGTCAAATCTAAAAGAACCTCTTGCGGCGGACGCATCATTAAATTATGCAGACATAAAAGACTTCCCAACTTCGTATAAGTCGATGACGACGCAGGTATCTTCTTCTCGCTTGTCATCAGCTTCTCAACTGCGAACACAGTTCTCCAGTCATCAGCCTGCGAATTCGCAAAATGTCATTAGTCCCACAAAAACGTTGCAAGAGAAACTTGCTGAAAGACAGAAGGCCTATCAGCTCAACGAAAACAATTCGGCAGCGGCAGCTGCTGCAGCTGCAGACTTGGCCAAAGCAAAGGATAACACATGCGATGACGTCATTGTGCTGGACTAAAGCTTAAATAATTTAATTTGCAATTTTATCTCCTCGCACGGGCGAGAGAAGCCGGAAAGATATCGCTTAATCGTGTTTGCCGCATTTTGCAAATAATTTTGTATTTCAAGTCACACCGAAGTTGTAATAAAAAAACGTCTCATTCGCCGCTCATTCTGTTTTGAAAATTCCAAACGCATTTGGCCAGGCTTTTTTTCTTTTTTTGAGATATAGCCACGTTGCTATAAAGAGAACGATTTAATAAAAAAAACATATTCAACTGATTTTTATGGCATTCTACGAGTGTATTCAATCTTTTTAGGGTTCCGTACTCATCATCAGAGTGAAAACGGAACCCTCTTACCGAGACTCCCGGTAAACGGTAAGAGCTAGAGTGCTGAAATATTCACAGTACGTGTGGCTACCCGGCCGCTACAACAACAAATACTAAAACCAACAAATAGCTAGAAACTATAGGGGGTCCCCATACAAGAAATGTGTGAAAATTAGATAAAATTAGCTGTAACTTTTGAACCATAGGAGTTAGAAAGCTGAAATTTTTACAGTCACAAACAAATATCCAAAAAAAAAATAAATATAAAAATTAGAACTAAAGGGTACTCCCATACAAGAGACTGTGAAAATTAGCCATCACTTTTGGGCCATTGGAGCTAGAGCTGATATTTTCACAGGACATCTGGTTACACAGGCTCTACAACAACAAATGCCAAAAACAACAAAAAGCTAAGAACTAAAGGGTGCTCCCATACAAGAAACTGAAATTAGTTACATATATATAACTTTTGCACCATATGAGATAGAGGCTTGAAATTTACACAGTATATGCAGTCACCAGGCGCATACAACAACAAATACCAAAGATAGCAAAACATGAAAATTAAATGTCGTTCTTGGTACGGGGGCACCCTTTAATTTGAAAATTAACTTTCATTTTTGAACCGTAAAAGATGGAGACATAAAATTTTCACAGTATTGCTAGTTCGCAGGCCTCTACAATAACAAATACCAAAAGCTGAAGAAAAGTTAAAATTTAATTGGTGTTCATACATGGGGACACCCTTTAGTTTGAAAATCAGCTATAACGTTTGAACCGTATGAGATAGAGGCTTTAAATTTACACGGTGCCTGTAGTTGTCTGACCTCTACAAGAACAACTATTAAAAATAATAAAAAGTTTAAAACTAAAGGGTACACCACACCAGGGTTACCCTTTGTCGTAGAGCTTGCACGGTAGCGAGCCAGTCTCGTACTTGGCTCAATTTATTTTTAAGTGGCATGCAGCTGCCACATACAAGCAAGACAGCTTAGACTTCGATAAAATGCTACGAATGGGGAGGATCCAACGAGCGGACAGTTATGTGGCATGTTAATAATTTTATCGGGCTTTCTAGTTCGACTTCTACTTCCTCAAAATTGGGAAAGATGTTTTGTGATAAAATTGAAGTGATCAACATTTGTAAAGAAGATAAGAAAAGTAAAGTTAAAGACATATTGGCTGGGGAACATAACGCCCATTAGCACCCAAATTTGCTTCGATTCCGGGCCATCGAACTAGAAAGCCCGCTAAAATTATGAACAATTGTAAATCTTATTGTTCGACTATAAAGTTAAAATTAATACTTAAAATATCGCTGGGCTCGGCGAGACGTTTTCAACCGATGTTGTCACTGATACAATAGCAACAAACACAAAAATCAATTCGAAATCGATTGGATGTTAGTGAGAGAATTTGAAGAATATTCCAATCAACAGAAAAACACAGTGATAAAGGGGAAAGTTGGTCAGTAAGCTTAAATACAGACGACAGTCAGTAATGAAGCGCCCAGGTGGTAGGATGTCTATACGCTGCTGCTTAAAAACAGTATTCATTTAATCAAGGCCTGGGTGCGAAGCAAATTTCGGTGCTGATAAGCGACGTGGTGGTCGTACATACCATGCCAGCCATGGCATGTACCCCTGCCAGTAAGTCTTCAATTCTACTTTTCTTGTCGCCTCAAAAAAAAAAATATTGATGACTCAAATTTTCTCAAATTTGAGGAAGTAAAAATCGAACTAGAAAGCCCGATAAAATTATTAAAACTTTTAAATCATATAGTTCACTATAAAACTAAATTGTTGCATGTGTGTTAGTAAAAAAGTTTTGTTTGTATTAGTTTCGGTCATTGATTTCTTGCAGGATTTGTTCTACGCGATGATGGGTATTTCTTCATCAATGCCGGTCACATGACCGTCACTGTTCTTGTAGGGTTAATATGTACCGTGTACATATCGATTTTTTAGTAGTTTTCTCCGTTCCACTGCGCGATGTAAAAAAAAATCAATTTTCAATTTGTTTTTTTTTTTTTTTTTTGTATGGGGCCCCCCTAAAGATCGTTGCACGGGGTCGGTGTATTCGAAAAAGGTACTGAGGGTTGGTCATACATTTGACCAACCCCCTACGGGCCGTGGGACTTAATTAGTACCAGGAATATAATGCGATTCTGGCGCGCATATTTCTGATATGCTAACGGTGAGTATAAATTATACGATGTCTGATCAAAAATAACCGTTATTTTCAAACTTCGTGAGTTACATACAAATGTTCGATATTCGCATTCTTTTCTGTTATGTTGGCACACAAGTCTGTTATACCATACATACATGTTGGCAATATCAGCCATTTTGGATTGTCAGTTTGTTTTTGACAGATAAAAAGGTTTTAGTCGTGTTTTGGTGGGCTCCTCGATTTTTTACTATTCGAAAAAAAAGAATGGATTAGACTGTATAAAGTTTTGTGTAAAAAATGAAATTAAATGCGCAAGGGCATTTGAGAGAAATGTTGACTGTGGCGTTTGGCGAGTCCACTGTGAGCAGAACACAAGTTCAATTGTGGTATAACCGGTTTATAACCCGGAAGGCCGAGAAGATGTCAATGACGATGCTGGTCCTGGTCCTGGTCGCCCGAGCACATCAACAACCAATGAAAATATTGAAGCAGAGAAGAAAATGATTTTGGATTTGAATCATCGAATCACCATCAGAGAGGTTGCTGATGATGTTGGCATATCGTTCGGCTTATCCCAAGCAATTTTTATTGTTGTTTAGGCATGAAACGTGCGGCAGTGAAGATTGTTCCAAAATTGCTAAATTTGAGCAAAAACAACATCGAATGGACATCGATCTGTCAGGAGTTATTGAACATCATCAACGACGACCCAGATTTCCTCAAAAGGTCATAACTGGTGACGAATCATGGGTGTACTCGTATGGCTATGGCATTGAAACCAAAGCCCCATCAACCCAATGGAGGCATCCAGAAGAGCCAAGACCGAAAAAAGCACATCAAGTTCGGTCAAATGTGAAGGTTTTACTCACTATTTTCCTCGACTGCAATGGCGAAGCGCATCATGAATTCGTGTCACAAGGACGTACGGTCAATAAGGAATAATAACTTTATAAAGTTATGCGCCATTTGACCGAAGCAATCCGTCAGAAACGCGACGAAAAACGTGGAATAAACAATCATGACAACGCACCAGCTCACACATCGATGCTTGTGCGTGAGCTTTTGGCCAAAAACAAAACCGTTATCAAGCCTCAACCACCGAACTTGACCCCCCCAACCCTTTGAATTTTTCCTCTTTCCAAAACGGACGGAAGACACCGATGAAAGGATATCGTTTTGCTACGATTGAGGGGATGAAAGAAGAATCGAAACAGGAGCTGTTGGCGATACCAAAAAGCTCGTTTTAGAAGTGTTTTGAGGATTGGAAAAATAATGCTGGCATAAGTGTATTATATCTGAGGGGGATTACTTTGAAGGGGGCAACATTTTATATTATTGATGAATAAATAAATACTTTTTGAAAAAATTTAAAATAACGGTTAGTTTTTGATCAGACCTCGTACATTAAACAAAGCTTTGTTAATGGTACAAATAGAAGAATGAACGCAAAGTGTTTTATGGGTTGTGATGGCCAAAGTCAACTGGCTCGATTTGGCCACAACAAATGTTAGTTTCCATCACTGGTCTCGAATGTGGTAACATAGTCATCGTATCCTGATTATTGAATCGTTTCCCATTTTGAATTATTATTAATTAATACTGTATTTCAGTACATATCCTACCTAAGTTAAATTCAATGAATTTTCGTATTGCCTTAGAATGAATTAGAATTGAAGAATTTCCTTAATTATTGCATAGTAATACTATAAGTAAATCACTGTTATTTTAGCCGTTAAGAATGACTGTAGTCACTCACGGCCACTCAACAAATTACAACCCTCACAGCAAACAGCTGTTGTCACACTGGCTGTTGGTACGTTGTTGTGTTTGTTGCCTGAGCACGGTTGTGTGTGTATCTGTGTGTGCACAAGCATGACATATAAAGCCCGAGCACTTTGGCAAGAATTCAATTAGCCGTCAACTCGCCAAGCGGTAGGTTGTGCTGTCACAGAGCGGTAATAAGTGCACCAATTGTTTTTTATTTTGAGTGGAGTCTGGGTACAGACTTCGCTGACCCGAAGCTCAAAACGCCGCTGTGAATATTTGCGCCTGAGTTTGGGTTTCAGTCTGGCTCCAGACCAGTGTTGCCAGCTTAGGGGGTTTCCCCCTAGATTTAGGGGCTTTTTTCTTTTAGGGGTGCATTTGGGGTGTTTAATTCTATCGGGAAAAATTTATGGGGAAACCAATTATTTTTAGGGAATTTCTGTGTTCGGTTGAACGGTAAAATGGCAGGAGTTAGAAGATTTTTCAACTGATAAATTTGAAGACTTTAACGATTTTTAAAGTAAAATTAAATGAGACATTTTATGTTCATCTGGTAGCTTCCCGTACATAATTTTGCAACTGGTAATTTTATGCACTTTTTTTGTTGAGTTGAATAAATTTTTTTCTTATGGGTCATTTCTTTGAATTTTTTCCGTTTCTTAAGAATTGGGAAAATTAAAATATCCAAGAACCTTTGATAAAATTGAAACTCTTTTACGAAAATGTCAAAAGGACGTAAAGAGCGAAAAAGACTTAGAAACTCTTAATATTTTTTCAGAAACTTAAATTTTTCTAGATACACAGATAATAATTTCCAGCTGCCTATAAATATGTACTTAGATCTCAAAATATGTGAATACAAATAAATCGAAAATTTATAATAAATATACATATGCCTGTAATCATAACACTTAATTGGGGAAAGTTTAACAATTTTATGAATTTTCCGCATTGTCAATGCATTAATACCTATTGGTGATTCTCAAACTAAAGCAGAATGTTCACCAACATTTTTTAGGGGGATTTTGTAGAAAAACATTGAATATTAGGGGGTTTTAAAATTTTTCTGGGGGGAAGAAATACATTGATCTGGGAACACTGTTCCAGACTTCGCTGACCTGAAGCATGAATTTCACAGTACGCAACAACATTTAGATTATATGGTGGGTTTCAGTCTGGCTCCAGACTTCGCTGCCACATAGTACAACGTTGTTTAGTTAGTTAGGCAATAAGTCGGCTACAGCGCTTCACGCTAAGCTGCACGTTGACAGCTTGTCACCTCTTTTTGGTGACATTCATTCAGTCAGTGAGTACGCTGCACCCACTGACGTACTGAGCCAGAACACGTCGCTGTTTTGCTACCAGCCACAACGTTCCTGTGCCGCCCTGGTGACAACGCATCGTCGCCAATTAACGCCAGCTGTCCTGCGCCTCACAATCGTCTCCGTATACAAGAGGCCGCACCTGCGCTTCCCGCATCGCTGCTCTGCTATCGCCACCGCATCATAAAACACTTGCACCATTCTTGTGCCACACCCAGAGCTACCCACACCGCCGTTAACACCACTCAGTCATTCGAGAGCAATAAGAGAAAATAAAGTTTATAACGTACTAAACTCTGCGTTTTACTCCACCAAAGCAGAGATATCTTTACTAAATAACGACCCTGACCGTCGCTGAGCTCTACCCCAGCAACCAACGAAGTGTCGTTACAAGGTATTAAATTAAAAACTTTATTAACAATTTAAATAAGAATATTGGCATGTATGCAAGTATGTATGTATGTATGTATGTGTGCATGTAAATATATGCCTAAACAAACAGAATAATAATAATAATAAAATTGGAAAGATCAGATTTCAAAGTTCACTCCTTCATTCATTCATTTGCAATAACGAATTTATTGTTGCATCTTTGTTTCCCCTGTTCACCTCATACAACGTTTTAACAACCTCCGCATCAATATCGGGAAACATTTCGCGCATCTTAAATTGAGAAGAAAAAAAGTCAGAACAAGGTCAACTAGAACACTTGCGAACTACGAGTGAACTTACTTGTTTTAAATCTTCTTCGGATATTACAGGAGGATGTACGGCTGGTTGTTGAACTGGTTGCTGTGGTGTCACAAAGATGGGCATGGGCCTTCCAGGCGGAACCATCAGCATTTGAGCGGGCGATGATTCAATGGTTTGATACACAATGGGCTGAGTCGAAAAACTTAGTACAATATCAATTGCGCCCTCTAGCCCCTCGCCTTGTTTGCCGCTCAAGGGATACCATTCCTCATGTGTTTCGCCCGTAAAAACTCTTTGCGGTATCTTGATTTCGCACCAAGCAATTAGTTCATCCATTTTAAAGCTGCATTCATCATAAATTTCAATATAAATCGATTGTACACCGGTCGGCAATTGGCTTTGAATAACGCGATTCCATCTGGGATTCTTGCCACCGTTCGGGTCTGTTAGGGTCTCGTAAACATAATGGCCAACGCGAATTCGTACGTAGGGATCCATTCTGGTAAGACCATAGTTTCTAGCGAGTTTTGCTTGTGCACAGGTTATGCTTAAGCGTCCCACGTGGTTTGGTGCCTAAAGATCGGTAAACATTAGTTTCACAGCACATGTAGAGGAGGAACTTATCTTTAACTTATTTCTAAAATTCATCAAGAAAATCAGGTACGATTTCACTTCTTCCATGCAATTTCAATCTAATCCGGTTACTCTTTCATCTTATAAAACAAATTTGAGGCCATTTTTAAGCTTCCCTACTCCTAGACCGAACAACGAAAATGGAACAGTTTTACTGAGACTGCGCTGCGCGTCACAGGCTCCATTCTCCCGAACGGCAAGAGCTAGAGAGCTGACATGGTCACCCGGCCGCTACAACAACAGATACTAAAAACAACAAGAAGTTAAAAACTAAAGGGGGTCCCCATACAAGGTATTGAAATTAGCTGTAACTTTTGAATCACAAAGAGTTAGGGACTTGACATCTGCACAGGATATGTGGTTACATAGATACTATAGCAACAACAACAACAACAAAATGGATAACCCGTTATATAAGAAATAGAATAGGACGTAAGATCGTGTGCCGTGGGGCACACCTGAGGTGACATTATCGGTACATTTTATGTATTTTGTTGGAACAAATGTCACTCACTTGTTCGCGTTTCTGTATTTTGACAGTTCGTCAGGCTGAAAGCAGTAGTCAGCTGGGCTTGTAAGGCTACCTGTAATTGAGATACTTTGTACGCGTGCATCTTTCTGGCACAGTTGCTCTTCTTGGCAGTTTTCTGCATGCAGGCATGTATTTTTGCGGAAATATGCTCAACACATAAAAAACATCTCTGTGACAGCTACAACATGTAGATATTGTAAATCATAATCACAAAAAAGCTGTATGTTGTGTTAAGGTGGGATCACACGATTGCCGCAATGCACCAATTTTACACAATTTTTATTGGGTTGAATTGGAGCACAATATAAAATGTGTCCCAATCAAATTCTCTGCAATCACATGATTGTCACATTGTACTGAAATTTTATTGTCGCAAATCGGTGCAAAACAATTTAGTGTCAATAATTGCCGCATTATAGTCACACGATTATTTTATACGGCAACTCTGAGAAACAGCTGTTGTAGCTGATGACAAACTTTGTTTTGCAAAAATAAAAAAAGGAGTTAAAAATATGGTTTGTTCCTTAAAAAGAAAGAAAATTGCTTCGGCTATTATTATAATGTTGTGCGGGCTGGCCGTTTTTCTGTCTCCTGACCAGACTTTGTCAGGTCTTGAAACTGCAAGAATTTTACAATTGTTATAATAGTAATAACAATTGAATTTTACTGACTGAAAACCAAAAATTATGTTTGGAAGACGCGTTTAAACAATTTTGAAACTAAATACATGTGTACATATTATTGGCGCGTATTGTCTTCTTTTGCATGAGAACACAATAAATATTGGTGCATTTTTAGAATTTTTATTGGTGATTAGTTGTATGTCAAGTGTTCACATGGTTGTCGCATCAGGGTTGTATTTGATTGGGACAAATAGGAATAATATTCGCTTTGGATGCCGCATGAGCCAATAAATTGTGCTATCACACGATTGGCATACAAAATATAACAAAAATTGGTGCATTGCGGCAATCGTATGAAACCACCTTTATGGTGGTAGACCATAATCGGGGCACAGGTATTTTCGTTTTGTTTTGAATTGTGAATAACCCACTTTTTGATTAGTTTTTTTTTTTTTTTTTACTTACCGCGAGTTGAGGGAGAGTTTGCCTGTACAAAGCCATGGCAGTCTGAGCATCAATACTTTCGATCCTGTCCGCATCTGCAGTCAAACGCAGGAAGTCATCTGGGAGAGGGCCAATCACTGCCTAGAAGATTGTTCAAAGTATTATTTTTAAGTGCTTTCATCCCGATTCTAAGCTATAGTTCTTAAATAATCATTAGTAGTTACACTGTTCTGCAAAATAACTTTTTGGTTGTGTTTTGAATAAACATATGTATGTAGACTGTGTATTTTGGTGCTTTAAACCCAAATCTGCTTTCAGTTTTTCTCTATCACGTAAGGATTTTTTTATGCTTGTGGCTAATTTTGCCCCCTAAATTATAGTCACACCCCTATATTTCCCCCATAATTCGGAAGCTTCTTCTCCAATTTTAATGAATAGATACGCTATAAAATGTCATTTCGAATACTGGTATACAATTTGTTTCTATCTTTTTCCGTTTCAAAGTTATTCAGAAATCAAATGGCAAACAAAAATTTTTTCATGCAAAATTCGTTTTTCGTTTTTAATATTCAATAAAAAAAAAACATAAAAATGGGCAGCATTTTACATTTTTAACATTTTAGTATATTCAACGTGTCTAAGAAATAAAATTAACCATAAATCATAAAAATCCATAAGCAAATGTTGATTTTTAGTTCTGTTGCCTGCCTGCCTGCCTGCCTGCCTGCCTGCCTGCAATAATGTTGTGATTGTATGATCAAATATATATGTACATACAAATTATTACAATTAGCGATACCGGAGAAATCATTTATCTTACCGATAAATAGGCATGAAATCGACTCCATGCAGTTTCCAAACATACAGCTGGTATGGCTGTACTGCAGTTAACAAAGTAAAATGTTCATATCTACGTTGTTTACGCTTTTGTTTTGGCTTTAATACAAACGTGATTGATCGTGAGAATTTTTTTCGATTGTCGTGCGTGAGAAAGCGTGATTAAAAAAATTTTGTTCGTGAACGTACGCGACGTGAGGCCCAAAAAATTTTTCGTGCGTGAGGAAAATTATTCTGGTATGTGACGTGAGCCAAAAAACACTCGCGCACACTATTAATACGTAATACAGTTATTTCCGCTTAATTGAGTTTCTAAAAATGCACGACTTTTGACGCAATTAAACGGGAACTCAATTAAGCAATACTCGCTTAATTGTATCGCCGACGCAATTAAAGAGAAAATCGCTTGATTGAGCAATATGTGCAATAAAGCGAAACACCCATGCGTAGATGGAAAATAAAACTCATTTCTTTAGTTAAGCTTTGTCTAGACGGTTGTAAGATCTTACAATATTGTCAGAAAATTTATAGAATATTTTAACCAATCGTGAGAACTTACAATTTCTTCCTGACAATATTGTAAGCAAAAGCATTGGCAGGCCATCTAAGTAACAATTAATTGTCAGTTAACTGCCAATCGTCTGAACACTTTGGCATCATTATTGCTAGTACATTGTCAGGCATTGGCATATTGTAAGATGCATAACTTCTTAACACCTTACAATGGCGTCATTGTCAGAGTAATGACAAAGAATATTAAAGAAAAATGTGTGTGTGTACGAAAGGGAGAGAAAAAACAAGAGAATAGTAAAAAATTTGAGTACGAGAGGTAAAAAGTTGCAGAAAAGAGAATAAAAAAATTAAAAACATGGTTATTGAGCGAGAAAAATAAAGAATAAATAATGGCAGGTATGTGTGTGTATTTTGATAATGACAATTGGCTGACAATTTTTGATACGTAGAAAATCTTACATCCGTGTAAGCTGACAATTTTCGTTGGTAGCCAAATTTATTGTCAGGCAATTGTCTGGCAATGAAATTGTAAGATTTTCTTCCAATTGTCTGAACTGACAATTTTCTTAATGCTGACAATTTTGTATTTCTAGTAGATTGCCAGCACGTTGTTAGGTCTTACAATATTGTAAGATCTGACAACCGTCTAGACAAAGCTTTACATATTTGGTTGAAAAATTGTTTATTAAAACACAGTAAAAACCATGACCTTTTTGCTGCAAAATAACTTTTTTTTACGTTTGTGGAGCAAAAAAAAATTAAGTACATGGAATCAATTAGGCGAAACATTTGCTCTTGTTATTCGTAATGCGGTCTTAATTTGCGAAACAATTAAGCGGGTGATGCAATTAAACGGGTATTTTAACATAGACAGGTATACTGAATGATTTCGTTCCATAATTTTTAGTGCAGTAATTTGGGAAACTGAATTAAGCGGGGCTCAATTAAGCGGAAATAACTGTAATTCTATGTAACACAAATAATAATCCTGCCAAATTTCATATACTTGAAGTAGTTGTAATTGATCATGATTGTCTGCGTACGTAAGAAGGGTCACCAGCTCTGCCGGACTACAAAAATTACTAATTTTCTGTCAAATTTCATTAAAGTGGCAGTCTTGCGGTGCTCGAGCAGCCAGTGAAAATGTTTATATACATACATATGTATATGTTACGTAACAAAAAAATATTATTTATTCAAAATTTTGATTCGTGTTTTGCATGTTTTATCAATGGATGAATATTTTACCTTTCCATGAACCGATAATTGAAATGTGCCAATTTTTAATCCCTAATTTTTATCAATAGAATTTTCTTTTAAATTACACGTTAAACACATGAATTTAATTTCTTGAGTTATATTTGTATACGTATGAATTATATTTGAAGATATGGGGGGGGGGGTTGAAAAATCTGCTAAAATTGCGTTACGTAATTTGTGAACAGCCCCAAACCAAGGGTTAAACTTGAGCCTGAAAAAGTAATTTAATATAAATGTATGTAAATATCATAGTTCAATAAAATTAAAATTTCAGTAGAAGTAAAATTAGTTGACACATACAGTATTTTAAATATTTCTTTTATTTACTTATATTTTTATCATACAAGACTCTGTTGGTAGACTCTGCATTTGTTTACATTTGATTTTTGATTAGAAAAATTCTGTGCAAATCGAATGCAAACAAAACAGCTTTACAAGCACATAAATAATAATTATTTGTATTTAATATTTTATTTGCATTGAGCACATCACTAACTAACACAAACTTTATTAACATTTTTTTTTAACTTACGAGGGAATAAATTGTTTTTGCGGCACTAAAACGGTTGCCTATAAATCAAAATCAAATAGTTTTGCCAGTAAAGCAATAAGAGCTATTTTCTTTTACATTTAACACACATTTTTTTTTTTTTTTTTTGTTAATTTTTAATTTATGTAGCTTAAACTAGTTTTTGTTCAAACTTGTTAATTGAAGCCCATACATACATACATACATATGTATGTACGTATGTATTAAATGAAAATAAATTATGGAAAATTAAATGTAAATAAATTATGAAAAAAACCCCATACTTCATGGGGTTGTTGTTTTTGCTTTGCACATTTCTGTATTTATTTTATTAATATTTTCAGTATTCAATGCCATGAAAAAAAAACTCTGCTATATACATACATACATACCTACATATGTATATGGTCATAAATACAAACTGGACTCGTAAGAAAACCTGTTCTGTAAATCACGTGAGAAAAATCACCAGAGAAAAACCAAAGTGATTTCCAGCACAGACATGTACCGCCAGGCCAGGTGGATCCGTTCACACGCGACACAGGATTTGCGATCTATAGTGGGCAAAGGAATAGTTTCAATATAATAAAACCAGGGTAATAAACCGACTTGCATAGCATAGCCTGTGTAATGAAGACTACCTGGGGGTTTTAAATCACGATGCGCTTTAAGACAGTTGATCACTCCAATTTTATCACAGAAAAATCTATCTCAATTTCGAGGAGTTAAAAATGCAACCAGAAAGCTCGATAAAATTATTAACAAGTGCTGTCGACAGTTGTCAAAAACTTGTGACTTAATGTCAAGGCGTTACGTAGCTATTAAAAACAAAATAATAACTATTCGTCTAAATTCTAAGGTAAACAAGTAGAAGTATGCAAATACATATAGCTGTTTTAATAGCTTTCAAAATTGATTTTCCTGGTACCGAAAACCGATGGTTGTATTTTTATTTCCACCAAAACTTCCAATATTTTTTTTTTTCATTGTGTAAGAACTTCTTAAATTCAGAAAAAAAAAATACTACACCATTTTTAATTGAAATTGAGAAAATTCAAAATGAAATTGAGAATTTAAATTTAAATTTGAGAAAATTTAAAATGAAATTGAGAATTTAAATTTGAAATTGAGAAAATTTAAAATGGAAATGAGAATTTCAATTTGAAAATGAGAAAATTCAAAATGAAATTGAGAATTTCAATTTGAAAATGAGAAAATTCAAAATGATATTGAGAAATTTCAAAGTCAAATTGAGAAAATTCAAAATGAAATTGAGAATTTTCAAATTCAAATTGAGAAAATTCTAAATGAAATTGAGAAATTTTAATTTTAAACTGAGAAAATTCTAAATCAAATTAAGAAAATTTAAACAAAACATTAAGAAATATTTATTGAAAGGAACACACATATATTTTTTTTTTTTTTTGATATTTAAATAAAAAGACATATCAGGGAAAAAACATATCATATGGATGTCCCGTATTGTTGGCTATGTACATACATAATTTCATATAAAGTAAACTGAAGATATTAAAAAAAAAAACTGCGACAAGTAGGCTTTTTAAATTACGTACTTATGTCACAGAAAACCAGCCTGTGCGGAATTTAAAATAAATTTTTTCTTTTCAACGGACATGGAGCTTAAGGACAATTGTGCTATATGTTTAATAAGAATGACGCGTGGTGGAATAAAACGACTTATACCGTGTCGCTATTTGTTTCATGAAAATTGTATACTCAACTTAAAATTAAAATTTCTCAATTTAATTTTGAATTTTCTCATTTTGAATTTGAAATTTCTCAATTTCATTTTGAATTTTCTCATTTTCAAATTTAAATTCTCAATTTCATTTTGAATTTTCTTATTTTCAAATTTAAATTCTCAATTTCATTTTGAATTTTCTCAATTTCAAATTTAAATTCTCAAATTCATTTGAAATTTTCTCAATTTCAAATTAAATTTCTCAATTTCATTTTAAATTTTCTCAATATCAAATTAAATTTCTCAATTTCATTTTTAGTTTTCTCAATTTCAACTAAAAATGGTGTAGTTTTACTGGCTGTTCACAAGTTACGTAACACAATTTTTGCAGATTTAAAAGAAAATTCTATTGAGAAAAAATTAGGGATTAAAAATTGCCACATTTCAATTATCGGTCCATGGAAAGGTAAAATATTCATCCATTGATAAAACGTGCATTTTATTTCCTGCCGCGCTATATCGTCTACAATCTTTTCACAATTTGTTTTATCAATGTTCTCATCATCAATCCGTTCAACGTCTTCACAGCCTTCTTCCAGAGAAATGATGGCCATTAGATCATTTTGTCTCTGGGCTGCAATACGTACCGCTCTTGTTTCCCAATAAATAATATTTTTTTGTTACGTAACATTTTTGGTTATGTAAAAAAAAAATAATAATGGTGCTTGGCCATACATTTGGATCACCTGGGGCCAACCTGGCGCTAGCTGGGATTAGAAATTAAAAATTTACTCAAAAAAATTTTGTGCGTGCGCCCCCTTACGGAGCAGTGGTACGGGGTGGTTATGCTGTGCAAAAAATGTGGTAAAGAAAAATTTAAAGGTCCCTGGGGCTAGTAAGGACCATGGGCAAGAAATTGAGGAGGGACAGCTATGAAGCTTTTCGTAGAGTTTATGGCCAACCCAGGACTCCGATGCGAATCATACATGTTTTTGGTAAACCCAGCATGATAACAGACTCTAGCGTTTCGTAATCTTGTTGCTAAGAATCTCCATTCATGTGCGTTCTTAATACCTAATTCTATAATCGTTTGTTTTTTTCATATACAATTGTTGTTGACTGGCCAACCTGTCTACCCGATTTCAAACTATTTGTATATGTCGGAAATCAGCGAACTTTGCATGCAGACAAAGTTCTGAAGTGGGAAAGGGAATTGGACATAAATTTGTGGACGCGCAGAGTTGATGCCAAAATTCTAAGAAATTATAAATGTATGTATGTGTGTGTTTCGTAATCTAATTCGTAATCAATTTGGAAAGAAATTTATAACGCACCTAGTATGTATGTGTGTATGTGTATTGAAGTATATCTACTTATTGTTGCTAAAAAGACTGGCCCCAATTTTTGTCCCTCAGATCGATGAGGTCTTGCATCATAAAGCGAACACGGCTGCAGATTTTGGTGGTTTTCGTTCGTCCCGGGCTCTTGGCCTCGGCGACAATGGTTTGTATTTTTCTAAAAATGTTATTCATTCTGAATTTAGAATTATTGTTCTCAAGAAAATGGCCAACAGTCGTCAGTAGTTTGCACATGTACTCGAATTTTTCCTCATTTCCATGATTTAGCAATGACTCTATGCAGAGGTAAACGCGGCTTTCAGAAATCGAACCCAATTTAAACATTTCCCCAATGAAGCGTACCGTACCCCAGGCACGACGACGAAACTGGTACTCTTGGCATTCCAAATCGGCTTTCAGTGTAATTTTTTCTTGTTCATCTGTCGACTCGTTTAATTTTTTCATAATTTGCTGCAGCTTACATTCTTTTGCATCCACGTTATTGACGTTTGTTTCGAACTCTGTTTCAAGTCTTTCCATCAGCAAATTGTTGAAGATTTCCTGCCTCTCAACATCAACTTTTTGATCGAACAGAACTTTACAGAGTTTTGCATAAGAGGGGGCGAAGTTGGGTTCGCGAACTGTTTTTTCAAATATTAAAAGCATAATCTTTTTCATCATTTCTGGCGTATTTATTTTTATGATGCTGGTACGAGTAATTTCCTTTAGCAAAATGTCAAAATTATCTGAAGTTAGTTTGTTGAGAACACCCCGAATCTTCTTTAAAACATCTTCTTCTGGGAGCGAAGTATTTCCTAAGAATTTGGGCTGCCAAGCGTTTTTGCTTTCGGTCAGCTTGACTTTTTCATTCAACGACAAATTTATACATATAATTTTTTCTTGTGGTTGATGCCTTTGGCTCTTTCTGGCTGTCGCTGAAAAGGTATGCTGTGGGCGAGCTCTAAATAGTTGTGCAATGCACAGCTTGGCCTTCTGCCAAGGCACAACAGGAGCTTTGCGAGATGCTGGCGATTTGGCAAGATCATTTAGCTCTTCCAAAGTGTATCGCATCGGTGTTCGTTTAGGGTTCAGTTTCTTAAGACTATCGTTTACGGATTGCTGTTGCGTCGGCGTAATTGTTTGGGGCTGAATTATTGGTATTGCATGTTTTCGTTGTTTTGAGTTTGTGTTCGTGTTTGCGTTCATGTTTGCGTTCATGTTAGTGTAGAATGGTGGCGGCGCTACATGTGTTTGTGTGCATGTGTACCCGTTGGGGGGCACAAAATAGTTGGGCGACACCACATATGGTATCAGCAGCGGTTGCATGGGGGCGTTGTTTACAAAATAATGATAAGGTTGGGGCTGAGGTGGCGCCTGAAGGAGCACATGGCCAGTGTGTCCTCCATAAACGCCAACATTGTTCTCGCATGGGTTTGCATATGAAACCGGAGCAACATTATAAAAGTGAGGGACGTACATGATGGTTGGAATTTGATGATACATTCTGTTGTTTTGGGAAAATTGAGTATTGCAACGCTTGATAATTGTATTTAAGTTCCTTCGGGATATTGATTTTCGTTATTGCTTTGGAATTGGCAATCAATCGTTCTTCTCTGTTCAAAAGCTTTTTGAATATTGTCTGATTGTTTGATTATTTTGATTTCGTTTTTTTTTTTCAATAGAAGGAAATTCAATGCCTGTTGAGATGTTTTGTTGAAAAAAATTTTAAATAAATTTGAAAGTACATTTTACTTCCCTGTTTATATCAATTATGTTGCTTTTGATGAAACAATGTTTGCGTATGTATTAATATGTATTTGTTTAAAAATTAAATAATGCCGTCGAAGGATGCGTCAATAGTCCTCCTTGTTTAGACTGTGTCTGTTTGTAACATTGATGAGGACTTAAAATTGAAATTAAAACATCGCAGAATTTAAAAGAAGAAAATCGTATCATTTGAAGTGCATTGACATGTTCTGTGGCAAAGAGGTCATTTAATTTCTATGAAGAAATTTTTTCTCGCCACCTCTCAAAGTACTCCTTTGCAAAGCTTGGCATTTGGCGACTAGTGATTGGACTTTATTTCGCATATCGCCCCTGTGTCTTGTTGGGGTAAATGCTTGAAGCCACAAGAAAGGGCGATCAGTTGGACCAAAAATCTCAGCCTTCGTTTTCAGACCACTAATAGTCTGATGATTATCAGCCATCCAGTCTGAATAACTGGAAGAGAAACATTTACATATATTGTTTTCTTTGAAAAAAATTGTGCCGCGGAAGTTTCTTGTGGGCATTTTGAAAAACAGATTTCGAATCATCACTTTGCTGAGGTGGTAAAGCTGGTCTAAAAAAGAAACCACACGTACACCAATGATAACATCAGTTTTTTTCCTTTTGGCCTTATGAAAATGATACAAACCCTGATATATGAGCCCATCAGCAATGTCGGTCTTTTGATGCATCAAATGACAGGGTTTAAACCCTGTTCTTTCAGGATTTAAACTATGTTAAATCTAACTATTTCACAGCAGGCACCGGTTGCAAGCAACTGACTATTTTAACATGATGATGTCCTAGGAAGCAGTCAATTGTCCAACGCTGTTCTTGCTGGGAATTTAATCAAAGAAGCAACAATTGTGTTCTTAAAAATAAAATGAAGAATTGGTTAACTAAAACAATGAATTTTCAAATCTTCAAGGAGAAAAATATAGCAGATTTGCAAAAAAAAACGGTGCGCTCACGATCAACGATAAAATGCACAGCAAATTTGCACAGCTACCATCATGAAAACCCTTATTGCAATTTTGATCACTCCACATCAAGTCATTCACATAAATCCCCACCTAGTCTAAGTCCAGTCATAGAGCAATCTACAACACATACCCATTGATTCCACATTTGAAACTTCATTCTGTGTGAGAGCTGCAGCACTTTGCAGTTGTATTTTAATGTTCAAAAACGACTTCAACAAAAAGACATGTAGATATTAGATATGATTTTGTTTGCCGGATTTCACAACAATATTTTAAAATTGGCAGCTTCAAGCAAGAGGGTGATTATTGAATAACCAAAACATTTTGTTTTTAAAAATGTACAGTTTTATACTATGAAAACGAAATTTGGCCGGTAAAATCCTACCTTTAGCTATCGGCAGGTAGTAATAACGGACCTTAAGACTTCATTTCATTTTTAGAATGACAGTCTAGATTCTGGCATGTTTATTTTTAATTTGACAATTATGAAATAAAAAGAAGATATTTTCAGAGTAAATGAAGCTCATTCCGATTACCAGTTCAGAATTTGTGAAAGGAAACTCTCAGTACAAACTTCTGAGAAAGCTATTGCTTTCTTCAATTGCAATTGTACCTTGCAATTATTAAACTCTATTTATTATATGTGGCTGTTTGAGAACTCGATTAAATATGAATGAACGGAAACTTCGGCTTACTAGCTCGAAATGCCAAGAGAAAAACAAAACCACTTTGAAATCAGGGATTTTGCTTCACAGGCTATTTCTGGCCAGTCCAAACTTGAATAAACTGAGGACTAATTTATTTTGTTTCTTTTGGATGATTAACAGATTTTCTAAGGAAGGAGTTCATACCTGTAACGAGTGATTGATAAAAACAAATGAGTTTTCGGCAATCGCTCCCTTGACATTCTGTAAGAGTTCAGTTTGTCTGGCAAAATTATTTGGTAATATTACAATGTAGCAAGATGGATCGTAACAAAACTTATACCGTTATAAAAGGAAAGTCCCGGACTTTTGAACATCCGAGTGACCGTCAAACTTATTTTATAAAAACATAACACAAACGTATGCAACTATTTATGAATGCACAACATACATATATATGTATTATTAAAAACTTCACATCAAATTTTTATTTCAAGACGTATTTACTTACCCTTCTCCATCGATTTTCCACTTCAGTAATCATAATTTTTAAAATATATCAAAGTTTCTTGCGGGAACTTGTAAGGATTTTCTTTCTTTCTGTTTTCTTTTTTTTAATGTGTAGAACGAAGACGTTTAAAACGCAGTAGTAGCGCCGTTCCACTATGTATTCGAAAGCCGCCGGTGCCAAACGTCTACACAAGAAAATTGTATCTCTCATAACCATAGATATCGGATAACTGTCATATTTATTTCGTGACAAGTGCTTTTCATTATCCACTGTTACGATTAACAGTAAATAACGTGTATTACAGCAAACATCTAATATAAGAAGAATTTGACGTTCGCTACAATATATGTTAAGTAATTATTGCCAATCTAGACGGGGGCTAGCGCGCTTTTACAATAATTTTATTTATTTATAGGTAATATATGAAACCATTTGAGCCAATAAAAATATATATTACCAGTTTTCATTTAGAATGATTTCGCGAACATTCTAACTAAACAAAGTAATCAATAAGTTTGCATATATTATTAGACCGACATAATTTTAAGGAGACGTAATGCATTTTTGCGGTATGCTATGATGACTGTCTTCTTTCTCTCTCTCTCTCTCTCTCTGAATGTCAAATAATTTTCAGAATGAAAGTTGCTTAAAATGCATCATTTATGCCAGGGGATATAAATTTATGATAAATCGGCATTTCCCGATTTACCATTACGCAGCAACATATAAAACGTACATACATATCTTGCCACATAAAACAACACAATGTGCAAACAAATGTTCAGTAATTTAGAAAACGCCATTTTCCTAACGGCAATGAATAATGAATAGTTTTATCCACAGCTTTATTATGGGAAATAATAATATAAATGAAGAGCATAAGTGGAATTCTTGATTGCTTTCATTTGATCGGACTTTGTACAAAAAGTACTGGATCAAACTTCTAAGAATACAATTTCAACCATTTGATGATTTCTCACAAGTCCTTTGTGCATTTTATTCAAAATGCAAGTTATTCAATTATCTACATATGTGGCTTTCTTTTAATATAAGTATTCCTTTAAAAGAAAAGGAGAAAAAAGCTTTCACTCAAAAAATCTGGTTTTATTATTATTTTTAGTTGGTTGTTCACTAAAGGCTAGACAAACAAACATTTAGTTAGTTTAGAAAAAACTCTAGTTTTTTTTGCGACTAATCTCTTGAAATTTAAATTGATAAACGTCCTTCTGAACCATATTATATTTGTGAAGTCTTAGAATTTCACCCAATAATAAGACGAAAACGCACAAAACGGGATGTTTCGCGCAAGAACAAAAATATTTTTCCTTTAAAGTCTTTCTCATTTGCACGAACCTTGAGTGCGGGAATAGTTTTCGTCGAGACAGCGTGCAATCACGGCTGTTGCTTCACAATTGGTCAGTAGCATGATACAAATAATAAGGTAGTTTCATCAGCTAAACCGTTAATCATCTGTCTACTTTAGGTTGTCAAGAGACAAAATAAGATAGCAAATCCGCGTAAGCTTTGTTCATCTCTCTTCGGTATATGTATGTAGAAGTGGCATCTTTTTGACAGTTTGCAGAAGTTTTACAAAAACAAACTGCATGTTATTTGTATTGAAGTTGTTCTTATTGTAGCGAAAATGTTACCTTATTAGTTGTATCATGGGTCAGCAGCATACAAATTGTAACAGAAGAAAGTGGCACAATAAATAACACATTCTAGTCTTCAAAAGCGTTATCGCTGTGGGGACATTTTTCTAATTCCTCTGAAAGGTTATAGGTGCTTCCACGAGCAAGCTCAATTTTTCTGACTTAATTTTGTGAAAAAGAAAAAATCACTGACAAACATGTTTGAAAATCTCATTCGGAGTACAAAACACAAAACTTTTGTGGAAACGAGCAGGATTCTGTAAATATTTTCGAAGCATCCGGCATTACCCAACTTTGCTCACAAGGTGACAGGGAATGTAAAGTATTCCGCTTAATATCGCCCAGAAGCAGCGCATGCACCTATTACCGAGACTAGGCTATGCTTATCAGTTATGAGTTTTCAACCGTACAAGTCCCCAGGCCCGGATGGAATCATGACTGCAACATAGCCTAGGCTTCCTTACGGCTTCCAGCGATGCCATCTCCATCCACAAGGGAGGAAGAACGGTTCATGTGAAGGAATACAAGCCAATTGTCATAAAAAATAAATAAACGCTCGTGAAAATAAAGTTAAAAAAGCAGAAAATATAAATAAAAGTAAAAAATCTAGACAAAATGCTTTAAGCATTGAAAAAAAGAATTTAGAAGAAAAGTGGAAATATACAAAAATATAAACAAATTTGCAATTATTGATAGAGCGGAATTGTCCACTATAGAGAATTGTCCGTCCGCTTTTTTTATTTTGATTACATTTTTAAATAATTTAAATTAATTGCTTTTATTATATTTAATATACATACATAAGTATGTATTTTTTTTAAGATATTGTTTTTTTTTTCTTAAAATAAAATGAATTAAAAACATTAAAACGAGCTCTTCTTAATACAGTAGCAATAACCAATGTTTAGGAATACAATAACTGGTAGTATTCAGTAGCACTAACCAATATTAGTAATGGTTAACTAACAAGTTACTTATAGCATGATACTACCGGTTATCGCTACCGTTAACTAACCGGTTATATACACGTTAGCACTGATGGGTGCGAACGAGAGCACTATAATATTCTCTGTGCTAAACAATAATGTAAAAGAAAGAGTTATCAGTTCACACGTACAGAAGAGAATAGGTTAGTTTTTCCCAAAGGCCTGTACAAAATAACTGAAAGTTTTAGAATTTCTAACGTACACTTTGGTTATGAGTACTTGTTATTTAACGAGTTATTTGACTGGTACTGTTCTTACTGGGTTATTATCGTATGATCTTTCGTTACTTTTGTAACGGGTTTGTCACAGTAAGTTACAACTACAGTGTGGTTGAAAAGTATGTACTTATGTATATACCTAAGTAATTTTGGCATAACATTACATCAACACTGTAGCCTACGCTCTAGCGATCGTAGTCTGGAGCAAGCCGGATTCAACAAGGTGAACTTGACAGCTCAGGTGATTATTTTTTGCTTCCCGCTTTTTTCATATTAACTACTTGCCCAGCACCGTATAGCATACGGTTGTAACGACCCCAAAACTTCCCCTCGGCATCTCGTCCGGCAACAGAAGCCTTAGCGGGCAATAGGTCTCACGGATTTCATAGTTCCATCGTAATTGTTACAAAATCAATTGCAAAAGGCAAATTATTTTAGATTTTACTTGTATATATTTAAATTTAAAAATTTTGTATAAATAAATTAATTTGGAGTTGTTTAACATAATATTATATTATAATTGATTTAAACTTAAAATATCAACCTCATTCCCAACGAAAAAATGCAAATTCTTGCTACACATTAAGCCTGTTGAACTTTCGAGGTTCCGTACGTTCAGTGAGTTCAGCAACATGATTAAGCATTCCTTTTTATGTAGTATATCGTTTTGAATTCGGTTGCCGAGAAGGCAAATGCGTGTGATAAATTAAAATGTAAGTATGTATGTATTTATGTATGTATGTATGTATGTAGAATAGAATAAACTGTTTTGAATAGTAATGCGGCTGATGAAAGAGGTTCACACACTAACCAGAAACTCATGTACCTGCGCATGCCAGAATTGCTTAATACAAATTGATCTTTTTTAAAATTGTTTTGCGACACATATGGCAGGTTCGCAGTGTTTCAGCGCAGCGAGAACATGCCCCATGACCACAGAGAAATGCCACATCCCGACTTCGTTCCATGCAAATGCTGCAGTAATGCGATTCTTCGTATTCCTGAATTTTGTTTTCTAAATATCTTAATCTATCAGCCGACGGCATATTTGTTGAGTCTGTGTTTGCAATATAACGCCCATTGCAGTCGATTCGCCGTTCAATTTGGGTTGCACATCGTAAGCACTTCTTCATACGTTTGCCGCAATCTTCACAGGAGATTTGATGCTGACAGGGTTCGAACTTGATAAGTTGCAATGTTTCATCACACACAATACACGATTGCGGGGTTGTCGACATTATAAACGATGCATTTGGAGTGCCTGCTTCCTTACTTGGACTCTCCGTTGTTACAATGTCATCGTTATTGTTTTGATTTGTATTTGATGTCGGAGGTTTCGATGATTGCTTTCGTACGACCACATTAGATGGAATACTGGACGTGGGCATTTGGTTATGGTTTGAGCCTGTCGGCTTATCTAACTGCACACTTTCTGCGACATTAGACGTTGATAAACTATTAGTATTGGTTCCCTCCGAAGGCTCTTTATCGTGGAGGTTCATTCCCTGAACATTACGTACAAGACCATCGGCTGAAGAACTGGTTGCTGCAGCACTAGTGGAGGGCGCTGAAGAATCCACTAGTGCTGCTTCAACTGTTTCAACATTCTGGTTTCCCAAAACAATTCTTTTCAATTTCTTGTCCGTGATCCACTCAAAAATATTGACCCCCTTGTTATTTTGTTCTATTTTACAGCCTAAACGTGACAAATAGCAGAGTACAGTATACATTAGACGATCTTCCTGGAGGTTGGACAAACTTTCGTATACTGCGAAAATGTCTGGAGAGTCCTCAGCTGTTGGTTCGGCGGCTTGCAAAAGATTTGCCTTTTTTATGACGCACAAATGCATTGCGTTGTCGCCGTCTTCGTCGCGAGCCTTTACATCGCAGCCCAGCTTTACCAGCTTTTCTATTGCAGACGAATGACCCTGCGATACAGCCAACAAAAACGGTGTTTGGCGACGGTTGTTGCGAATATCAATTTCGGCTTGGCCTTCTTTTATCAGTGCGTCTACCACTTGGGCGTGACCATTTAGAGCAGCAAGATGAAGAGCTGCGAAGCCATCATCTTTCTTAACATTCACAAGCTGTCTGGCCAGCTGCAGAATACGCCTTGCAGCCACAACATTGCCCTTGAGAGCGGCATGATGCAGAACATTAAATCCCCTATTATTTTTCACTGTGAAGTCGAGATTTGGTGCATTGCATAACAGTTCAACCACCTCAGTGTTTTCCTTTCCGATGGCATCGTGCAATGCTGTATCGCCGTACGAGTCCTGAATATTCACATCTGCGCCGAAAGAAAGAAGTTCGCGCACGCAGTGGGGTGTTTTCTTGTGAGCACAAATGTGTAATGCAGAACAATGACTTGAGTTGAGAAAATTAATATTGGCTTTGTTTTGCAGCAGAATGCGCATTGTGTCCGGTTGGTTTCCAAAGGCAGCATAATGTAAAGCTGAGTCACCCTCTTTATCCACAACATTGACGTTTGCTCCCTTGCTTATTAGTAATTTAACGATCTCCACAAATCCCTGATGTGCTGCTACTTGAATGCAAGCTTTTCCTCCACTCATAACGTTAACCTGGTCTGGATGTGCATCTAAATACTGCCGAACAAAGTCAATGTGCCCCTGGGCAGCTTCCCGGACTAGCTTGTCAGCTGTCGAAGAACCAGACAGTCCAGATAGGGGTGTCATCACATGATCTGTTCTCCGGTGACTTAGATCCATCATGCTATTGGAACGTTCTGCCGCTGTTGCGAGTGGTGATCTTTCCAGCTTAACACACTTGGGGTTAAGAGTCCATTCAAAGCCATCATCCAATTGCTCTATACGTAAGTCGCCATCAGAATACACTTTAATCACTTTGCAAAGCTTTCCGAGTGCCTAAAACACAAAAATTTAATATTGGAAATCACAACTTTATTGCAAAAAATTTTGCCCATACATATCGCATCAGTTCAATCCATTCGCCATGACCTTTCTGCAGCTGTTGAACTTTTGCAGAATCATTTATTATTGTAACTAGATCGCCCACACGAAATGACACGACTTTAGCTAAAGCAGCTGGATGAAATGTCCATCTATTTGGGCAGTTTTCGTATTGCACCCTAAAACAAAAAATTGTGTAATAAATTAATTCAGGTCCAAAAATAGACCTTACAAATGTTTTCTGTCTTTTTCACCCGTCCATATGCCGCCGACATTTCTTAACTACTTATTCCATAAGTTAACTTTCAAACATTATTATTTTAAGAAATTTTCGAATCTGCTGATGAGTTGATTAACATTAACGAAATGTCGGCGGCTTATAGACGGCTGAAAAATACATAAAACATTGGCTCTTAAAGCAAATAAATAATTAAGTTCATATCTGTTTAATAAATTTCAAAAGATAAACAAACAGCCTTATTATGAATTCCGAGTGAACATCACTCGTAATGGAAAATCTCCGTCACGAATTCGTACAAAAAGGTATCATGAATTCCGACGGATTCGAAGTTAGTGCTGCCATCCTCTTGACCTAAGTTCGAATTAGTGCAACCAACTTTTTAAATGAAAAACAGATGTGTTTTGTTTACATTCTAAGGATTGTTAAAAATATTTTTCAAAAAATAAAAAGGAAATACAATGAATTTGATTGCTGCAGCCTTTTCAGTGACGGAAGAGGAACAAAAGCTGTTAGCGAATAGAGCGCAAAGTCTTGAGGAATGCTCAGAATTCCCTTGATTTAGGATTACAAGGCGTAAGTTGTTAAAACAAATCACAAATTATGAAAATATGTACATATGTATTTCCTTTCCAATTTTTCGTCTAGTTTTATTAAAAACTTCCGGCTGAACAAATCTGTACAATTCGATTTCTAATTGAATAAGCCTGGTGTTGGAAAAGATGTGGACGCTGCAATGGCTTTTTCATATCACTTTTTATACACACATTTAATTCTATACATAAAAGGCGGGTTATACATATTAATTGAAAATCTAATTAATTGAAATTATTACAAATTGCGGCGATTTGCGTGTAACAAAATTGCCGGCTAACGATTATTCAAATCTAATTATTAACTTTGCAGAAGCAAAATGTTGGGTGTTCAAAAACTAAATTCCGAAATAAATGCACTGTCACTTGCTCAGTTTTTATTTTCATGTGAAAATTCTCATTAAGGAAATAATGTGTATGAAGATAAATAAATACGTATTGACTGTTAACAAGTTAACAGTTCTATTTTTATAACAGATGGCATTTGTGGAGAAGATGAGTGGGTTTTATGGAAAAATATGGGCCTCTGCGATGTAGTGAGCATATGGAAATTTTTGCACACTTCTATTTGCTCAAGTTTTTTTTTTTTTTTACTGCAAATGAGGAAAAATGAAGCAAAGTGCAAATACATACATAAATTTTGTTGTTGTGTGAAAAAAAGCAGAGCATTTTTGCTCACATTTGATGCGTTTGAACAGTTTGTATTACCCATCGTGAAACCCCTCACTAAAAATATAAATATAACTTTTCATGCAAATTGGGTTCCCAATGTGGATCAAACACTATATAAAATTTACATTTTCAGTTTTCTATAATTTTTTTTATCGAAAGCATGACGTCTGAACAAAACTGTCATCTATGCCGCGATGACTTTTTGTTGCATTTTGCTTTGAAAATTGTTTGTGGAAAAACCAACCAAAAATAAAAAAGCTTGCAAAATATTATTAATTTGTATATATACTTTTAAGGGGATTCTCCACTACAGATTTCGGGCAATTTTACATGTGTTAATAACTTGTCAGCCAGCGTTATTGCACTTGTAATAAAAATTTCCAAAGTACATACGTTTTTTTTTTTATATAAAATTTAGTTTTTCATTTAGAAAAAAAAGGGAAGAATTGGACTTGGACTTAGATGTGTTGTCAAAGAAGTCGGATGGAGAAAACTTACCTTATATCACCTTTTTCTGTGATCCTGTGAACGGTACCTAATTTAGATAAATGTTCCACCATACGTGGATTCCATCCACCATGACCCTGCTGAAGTTTCATTAAAGCATCAACTTCCAAACAAACTTTAACCCGATCGCCTACAGAAAACATCGGTTTCACAGTTGGCACCACCGGTTGCTGCTCTTCTAAATGTCCTGAAATTGTGTATGCACAGCAATTCTTTATCAATTCGTTAAATGACAATAAATTAATAAAATCTCACCTAACACTGGCATATGATCTTTGTAATAATATCCTCCAGAAGTAGGTATTACGTATTTCAGGTCTATGTTTCCTTTGTGTCCTAAGCGATAAACATTAGTGGAGCCAGTAGTCCAAGAAACATTTGCTACACTTCTACAGGATTCATTGTCCCACCCACGTATTTCCATTACCCTTCCAGTTTTACCTGAACAAATAAGAACACATTCATTATCATAGAGGATTTTGAAAGTTTTGTAGGATTTTGAATAGTATTATAATTTCGATTTATGTATGTATTAAATCTGCTCATACATATTCAATACACTTGGGGAACTGCGATCTGTGATGCCCAAATTAAGAGTGATCTTTATAATTGATACTTAATTTGACATAAGAAGTTTCATGCTGCCGTAACGTAGTTTTTCCGTGCAGTAGAGTGTTTAGTATATGACTCTCGAGACTTTTTTGAATATTTTTGTTGTAAATTTCATTTTATTGCTTTTTATATTTGTTCTCATGCCATCTATCCTCATTGTGCGTGGCGGCTGAGTACAATTTCTGTCCATCTCTTAATTGCGTGCGTCTGAAGATAAATATGCCGAGGTAAATATGTTTGACGTAATGAACTAACGTAACGGCATATTTAAATGTGAAGATAAGTACGTTTTACGGAAGCGAACATTCTACCAAAAGCCATTTTTACTTAATTAAAAATTTAACATTTAAAAAAAAAATCTCCAATACAATTGAGAATTGGCACTTAGACCAACCAGTAAATAGACCACATTCTTGGCTTCCTTTTTCATGTGGTCCAATTGAGCTACACTCCAAAAATGTGCCCATATCTGCCCAAATTCTTTCAGAGACCACCGATTTTGTCTTCTTATCTCTTAATGTGAACATTTTGAAGGTTTTATTCATAATACGCTTCGTATTAAGTTTATCAGGCTCAAGTTCTTTCTATATTATTTTTGTGATTGATATTAATTAAATGAGACACAATGAAGGGTGGACAACTAGTTGTTTCGAAGCCACCACACTTTCACGTCAGCACCCGTCCTTGAACTCAGGGGCTCATGTTTCTAAAGCGACAACCATGCCGTTCAGCCACCCAAGTTGTATATTTTCCGTCGAAATTTTTAATTAAATCAAATACACCAATTCTATTTTTTATTTCTATATTTATCATAGCATATTTAGCGGGTGAGAGTTTCTCACCACACAAAAGTAACCAAGTTGTATTACAACTTACTTTATATATTTTTCTTATATTGTTAATTCAAATTTCATTTCTTAGCTTTTTCAAATGTTTTACTGTGCCCAGCGACTGTGAAATTAATTAATTTTCGGTTTATTATACGAACTCTTTCTTATGTAATTATTTTTTTTGTATTAAGTTTATCAGGCTCAAGTTCTTTCTATATTATTTTTGTGATTGATATTAATTAAATGAGACACAATGAAGATATCAAAAACATATAGCAGGTTGTCTTTGATGTCTTCTTTGTCTTATTTAATTAATATCAATCACAAAAATAGTATAGAAAAAAACTTGAGCCTGATAAACTTAATACACAAATAATTATATAAGAAAAAGTTCGAATAAAAAAATTAATTAAATATTATTTTATCTATAATTTTTGACCTTTATTGTTAAAATTGACAACACTATTTTTTAAAGCTTTAGGTCTTTAAATTTTTATCTTTATATTGGAAAATAAAAACAATTAAAGATTTCTGACGATGCTAACAAATTGTTAGCGAAATATCGAATAATAAAGAAAGAAAAATATAAAGACCTAAAGCTTTAAAAAATAGTGTTGTCAATTTTAAAAATTAATTAATTTATTATCAATTGTAGATCATATAGTTCGACTATAAAGTTAAAATTCTTAAAAAAAACATTGGGTTGTATTAATGATTCCGCACGGCACGAAAAATTAAACGGAAAGAAATATCGATCGATTTGAAAATTGCAATTGTTCATTCCAGCGGTATACGCTTTCGGCGAAGTAAATTTAACATCCCTGTTTTAATAATTTCAAGGTTAGTTTCGCAAAAGCTGTTGGTAAGAAAAATGCATTAAAAAAATTTTAGGCGTAATTTTATACGTCGGCGTGAATTAGTTTCATACCGGTTGTCAAGAACAAATTTTGCATACCTGTGAAAAAAATTTTTGAATTAAATGTAAAAAAAATACGACTTTGGATGCTTAAAATCGTTTATGATTTCGCGATTTTACGTTCTGTGCAAAAACTTTCCTCTGGCAGCACTGTTTTACCATCATTTTCATATTTTTCTTAGCAAATTCCGCAAATTTAACATCGAATTACATATATTAATAAACTAAAAGGCTCTGGCAGAATTCAGTTTCGGGAGGTCCACGACCCCCTTTACAAACCTATAAAACTCATTTCTTTCAAAGCCTGGCTCCTTATTCTTAAGTTTCCCCACATACATATGTATATAATTTAAATATTTACACTATTGCTTTTTTGAGGACTGAAGGAAGAGTTTTGCGCTATAAATCTGAAGACGTGTTACAAATGAGGGTATCCAAAGAGGGTGTCGGTCTCCCGGCAAATAAAAATTTATGCAAATACTTGCATTTGAATACATTGTGGTTGAGCTAAATTCTGTAACTGAAAATTAAGCTTCGATGAGCAAAACTTAAGAAACAGTATTGCTGTGTTTGTCTCCAACCAAATGTATCTTTTCTTGGTGGTACGGAACCATTTAAAGTTAGCGCCAAGTCCCAAAACTTATTTATGTATGTATGTATGTCGGCTGGAGTGCGTTGGGTGAAACCATAGGCAATGTGTGTGTGTTTTTTATTAAATCCACCATTGCTTGGATTTGCACTTTGGTTTTGTATTTTTTTCTTTTATACCTATAAAAATAGTTGTAAAAAAACAAAATAATCTAAAAAAAACTTGTAAAAAATGTTACCTTTTCTTACATTCTTGTTCGTTCCGTTAGGCTTTCGTTATAAATTTTGAGCGAAGCAAAACTAAGAAAAATATCTATGTATATTGCGAAATCAATAATACCGCGACTATAGAGATGATACCGCAACTGCGTAAGGATACCACAGCAATGGAATGAATAATTGCCAATTTTGTTTCTGCAGTCGCGGAACAGAATCAATAATCGGACCCATTAAATTTATTTTGAGAAAAGTAAAAGTTTGTGGACCAATAGTGTCTAAATAACATTTCTACCAAATTTCATTGAAAAATTCCAAGCATTTTTTATTTCACTCCATTATGCTAAAGTCGAGCTAACGACAAGTTTTTTTGTGCCTCCGCCCTTTAGAGAGTACAAAAAACTATGAACGTTTTAGGACCTCTAACATATGTATGTTAAACTTACCTTCGCCGCCGTCTTGTTGTCCCCACTCCCAATCAGGTCCTCGCACCACTTTCGCCCCAACAAAGATACCTTTCAACTGTATACGTTTGGCCCCTTTTCTAGGTGGAACGCGCACACTTTAAGTAAGAAAAATATACATACATACACATCTAGTTATCGAAATGTTTAATTAAACATATGTATGTATATTACAATGCATGACATAAAACAAGAAGTAGTTACCCCAATGATGTTGGTGTTGTGTAGCGTATAAATGAGTGTTCTTTATCATGCAAGTCAGCGCCGTAACAGTACGAACACAAATGATAATTACAGCACTGCACACATTTGAATATTATTCCCGCTATTCCTCCTTTCGAACAGCCGTCACACACTACGTTGGAATGACGTATTCCTGAAGTTTTTAATTTTATTTTTTAAACATTTCACAAATAATTTATATGCAGGGCTTATGACTTACCTACTTGCGCGTTGTCCACAATTATTAGATCGTATTGATTTTGATAACCTACTCGATAATTTGTTCTATGACCCGAATCCCAATTTACAACAACAGTGTTTTCCGGTGATTGCACTGATCCTGAACGTCCTATTTCACAAACAGTTCCAACATGACCTTCTCCTTCGTCTTTAAAAAGGGGAATAAAGCATATGTGGAAGTGGATGATTATTCAAATGTTGAATATTTACAATATCGCAAGTAAACAAATATAAACATTTTTCGAGTTATTTTTAAGTTTATTGGGATACAACAACTAGGATAATATACATACATATGTATGTATGTATGTATGTACCCTGTAGGAATTTGCTGAGCGCGCACTCAAAAATAAGTTCGTTTTTTTATCAAACTCTTTCACCGGTATTCATAAAAAATAACACCCCTATTCATAAAAACTATTGAAGGTTTATTACACGTTTATTTGACAAATATTCCGTAGAAATACGTCAAATAAGAGCTTAATAAACTTACAATAATTATTATGAATATGCCCTTAAAACTTTGTTGAAACACATTTTACGAAAAATTTTTCATATAAAATTTTTTTCTAAAATGTATTTGAGCAACGGTTTATATTTTATGAATACCGGTGTTTGTGTCTAACTTTTGAACTAATCGAAAATTTATGCAAACACGAGTCAATTGTACTTTTCATAATTGCCTACTTCTCGATAAATAATTGATTAACTCACGGCTACCTCAAAACTGATGCAGACTTCTATAAAAATAGAAGTAACAAGAATAACAAGAACAACAGTATTTTTTGTCGGATAAATAGATTATTTTCTCGATAAGAACTTAACTAATTCAGAATTGATTCAAACCAAGGTTCCTCGATATCAGGTAATCGCATAACTAAAACAAATACAACACCAACAAACACTTCATGTACATACATATATTGTTAGTAGAGAGAGATCTTTAATATCTGTCACCCATTTGTACGCGTTTGTGTGTTAAGTGTTGTGCATTTTGACAGTTCTTTAGGCTAAAAGCAGTAGTCAGCTGGGATTGTAAAGCTGCCTGGTATCGAGGTACCTTGATTCAAACCTGATGCAGTCTTATTTTAACAAGAACAAAATAATAATAACGGTTTGTAAACAAAAACAAAAAGTGGAACAAGGTTTTGGTATTTAGTTTTGTTTATCAGATGAACTTAAAAAGTGACACATCAAAATTTGCGTTAAAAAAAACTGTTAAAAAAACAAAGTGAAAAGTGAAGGAAAAATATTACAAATGTAAGATTTTCATAACTTAAATATGAGGGGCTTAAGGCCGTGTCAGATAAAACTTTTGCTGCGCGTTACGTTACATACACGCTTTGACATTTAAGATAAATGTATGTACATGTTTATATGGCACTTGTCACATAAATTTTATTTGATGCAAAGCAAAAAGTTGGGCATCTTTCATCTTTTTGCGCGCTTTGACAATTAGCTGCTTTCATTTTCTGTTATTTTTTCTTGGCGTCAACAGAAATCAAAAAAAAAAAAAATCCAACTAAATAAATAAATTTTATAAATTTAATGAATAAATTCATTTGAAAAATATAATAAACAAAACTACAAATAAGTACATACATAAAATATACAACTTCAATATTTTATTGATAAACAAACAATGCGCGGGTCTTGTCAGAGTTTTTATTGTGGCATACACTTTTTGTTTTACGCTTTTCTTTCAAAATTATAAGCGTCACGCAAAGCAACAAAGTTTTATCTGACACGGCCTATAAGCTCACATTAACGTTATACATATATGATTCAATTAAACAAACAAAATTTTTTTATTTAAAGAAAATGATAATTAAGTTTTTATTTACATCAGCTCTGTTTCTTTACTTTTTGGGCAAAGCTCGGTAAAATGAGAGTAAACCATAATTTCTGTCAATAAGAGACAAAAATGGACAAAAGTACGGGAACGAATAAAAAATATTTTACTACAAAAAAAAAAAAAAAAAAAAAACAAACAAGAAAGTTCTCTAACGTTATTTTTGACTTTTTTGTATTTTATTTAACTGAAGTGAATAGCTGGTTCTCGAGTTATTGTAAACCAGGTGATGGAACTTTAGCTCACTAACTCGTAAGTAGTTGAAAGCTAAAAACTTACGCAGGCATGAGTGAGTACTGACTCGGCCTGCGGCCACTCAATGTTAAAACTGAACACTTTTTACAAGCAAAATCAGTCTACATTCGAGTCACCTCTAACCAATTTTTAGTTGATAATTCAATAGCTATTAGAGTTAACTCAAATTCCTATTGGGTACATACATTCACACACGCACACACATACACACAGTCATATATGGGCGTGTGAACATATGTTTGTTTGTACAATAGGCATACAAGTACAATCCACATACATACTTATGTGGATATGTAAGCCTTGCGTTGAAATGAGAAAGCATGAAACTAAATAGCATTGGTTTAATATATTGGGTTTTCCGTATTCTCAGAGAATAAAAATGTGTTAAATTTTTGTACACATGCACGTATTATATACATACATACATATGTATGTACAGTGAGCAAAAATAAAACAACCAACCAACTGAATCAGCCTCACCATTTTGAATTATTTCGATTAAGATCAATTTGTTGCTACCAGTATCTCATTTCGTTATTTCTCGCATCGAGAAAGTATAAAACAAAAGTAAAGTTCCATCGTTTCTCTATTTGTGAGAGTATGAAAGATTATCTACGCGGCCACAATTATTTTGTGCTACATAATTATTCTACTGGAAGCAATTTAATGAAAAATGCATTGATTATATTTATTAACAAAATACCTATATTAAAAAAAAAAAAACAGCAAAATATATTTTTTTTTAAAGCTAATTTCCATCTTCGTTGCTCTCTGAAGATTCTTCACGAACATTGTTGGTGTTCGCCGGCATCAGCGGAGCAATTTTTCAGGCGAAAAGCAGTTTTCTATTATTTTTTTGCTGTTATTATACCATTTTCTAGATACATACATATGTACATATGTACATACATGGACAAGCGTTTGACTGTGATGGACCACACAAAGGCTGTAAATCAGTTTCGGCACATGTACTTGTTACTCTACATGACTCGGGTGGTGGATAGCATCCTTGTTTTGCTTTTTGCTATAAACTATAAGACGGAAAAAAATTTTTGTTCGTATTTCTCACTATTTCGTATCGCCGACGACTTAAATCAGCATCTACGAACGCGGACAATGCTCGTGTTGGCGTTAGTGAATCACTTTTTTGGGGTATTACTTTACGAAAAGCGTCTTTATACTTAGTTGCCCGCGTTGTAACGGGTTATCCATTTTGCGCTTTCAAAAGTAAACGTAAATAAAACACATATAAAGTATTTTTTTTTCATAATATTTCTTTTTAGGGTTCCGTACTCATCAGAGTGAAACGGAACCCTATTACCGAGACTTCTACGTCCGTCCGTTCGTTACAGCGTCCATTCTCCGAAACGGTAAGAGCTAGAGCTGAAATTTTCATAGGATGTTGTTGTACCTTGCCGCTACAACAACAAATACTACAAACAACAACAAGTCGAAAACTACGAGGTGTCCCCATACTACGTAAAGTAACAATTAAACGTAGCTCTCAAGCTGTAAGAGACAGAGAAATGAAATTTATACAATATAAGTATACATATATGTACATAAGTATTCACATATGCTATTCCATACGTACATTACACATACATATGTACGTACGGAAGTGTGCGAGCCAGCCTCGTACTTGACTGAATTTATTTATTATAAAGTTTGAACGTTGACAGTATGTGTGAAACACTACATTATTTAAATGACCACCAAGCAAAGTGTTGCAAGCATTGATTCTTTTGAGGTAATTTTTTTGTGAGGTAAATTTTAAGAAAATTTTGTTCGAAAAATCGCCATCCACCGCCTGTTGTTCAAGCACCCATTACACGTATCTACGACGTTGTGACTTTAGTTGTTGTGTGAGCTGAACTTTATATGGATGTGGGTGTAGATCTAAATGCAAGTCATTGCCTGAGAACGACGAGGAATCGACATATTCGGGTCTTCGGCAACACTTTCACTTACAGCAGCGATATTTTCAGCGGAACGAGCAAACAGTGATACACAGGCCTTACAATATTTGTAATCGCTCTAGTCTCTTCAAATTTCTTCACAATATTGCCAATTGCTTGCGTTGTTGGACGATTATGTAAACCATAATCCCCTCTTAAAGCACGATATCTGGCTGTGGCAGAATCATCATTTTTATGGAATGTTTTGATAATTTTTATGCGTTGTGTGACAGTTAAGCGATTCATTTTCGTCAATGTCAGACTTTCAACTGAGAAGAAAAAATTTGGTTTAACAATTTTGTTTGACAGATGTCGAATTCCAGTCTTATACTTTTGAAACCACGAAATGGAAATGGTGGTTTGCAAATAAAAGAAAATTGTAATGTCGAATTCCAGTCCTATACTTTTGAAACCACGAAATGGATAACCCGTTATAATTTTTTACACAAAATGCTGTTACGCTAGACGTACTGCCTGTTGCTCGATGTCGCAAGAACATTTAAGCGATCGAAATGTAGTCGCACGATTTCGAATCAATTTGGGTTCCTCTATTTCGACAGCTTGCGTTCACATGAAATATTTGCTATTTATTTCACAGACATACTAGATCTGTAAATTTTTTATTGAAGTATTAACAAAAAATACAAAAATGTTCTTGTGTAAATACAACCTTTCTTAAGACTGGTCAGCTATATCTGACAAGCCAAAGCAAATACATACAAAATAAAAAAGCAAACATATTGAAAGTGCCGAAATAGTTTTTGTGGTGTTTTAAAATGTATAAGTATTTTTTTGGTTAGACATTTAAGAAGCAGTTTGACGCACTGAGTACTGGTATTCTTCTGGCAAACTCAGGATTTTCTTCCATCCAGCGAACAAGTGAACTGTTTAGGAAAACTACATACATACAGATGATAATTTTTTTATATATTTACTTAGTAAAATAAAAACGAAAAGTATGTCGGGTTTCTAGTTTTATTTCCCAGTTTTTTAACAAATAAATATAAAATGTTTTCTATAAAATCGCCCACTCGATAGCAAAACAACAAGCGCTTGATTTTGACGTTTGTGTTCGCAGTGCTAATAACATGATCGAAATAGAGATTTCGAATTTGGTATGAAAACACTTACGTCTTTTCGACTCGTCATCGTTCGAATAAAAGAACGTCATAGAGGAACCCAAAACAGTTTTCTTTCGCTTAGAAAGCGAACAATGGCACGACTTCGACATTGAGGAATAGGAAGTAATACATTTCAATTGGCTCTTGAAGCAAATAAATAACTAAGTTGATATTTGGAGAAAAAAAAAAAACAACTGTATCCTTTTAGAAGTGAGGAGTGGCTGAACTATTTTGGCTCACTGTGCATACATTTGTAGATCAGCGAAATAAACTAAAGTTCCGATCTGAGTGTCTACTTGCGGAGTTAACACTTATACATGTTAAGCAGATTTGCTCGAAAATATCCGGTGTCTATTTTTAGTGCACATGTGTACTAATTATAAATACCACATGTGTGTACGCAGGTATGGATGTATGTATGTGTGTACATAGAGATGTGTTTATATAAAATATCTGCATACATATTTAAGAACATAAAGTAAACATTTGTTGAAATAGTTTTATTTATATACAGATAGATATGTCTGTATAAATGTTTGTAAATACACTGCGGTTCTTCATGTTAGAACCAACCAACCATCCCTCTCAATGGGAAATCTGTTGGGTTAAATTGATTACATACATAGAAATGTATGTATGTATCTGGAATCCGTTTCATCTCTTCGTATTTAAATTATTTTTTTTGCAAAAAATATAAACGAAATTTGACAGGCTAAACTGTATCTTTCAATAAAAATAAAAAAATAATGGATATTTATTTTTATTAAATCTAAAGGAGTAACGAATATCATTAACAGTTAACAAATTCATTCCAGTTGGAGACTGATTCGCACAGCAAGGGTTCCATAATACTGTCCAATACATACATACATATGTACGTTTAAAGCATTTCCCTTAGAAGACAAAGAACGTGTGTACAATTGCCATAAGTTGAATTTTTTTTTTAATATACATATGTATGTATGTGAATGTTGGTTTCTTGTATGGGGGTGCCCTTTAGTTCTTCACTTAATTTTGTTCCGAATATTTGATATTGTTGTGTGACCTGAGTTCGAAGCACTTTGGTTGCTGATGATCGTTGTGGCGGACGCGAAACAGCCATGGCATGTTCCCCAGCTAATAAGTCTCCAGCTTTAATCTTTTTTGTCTTCTTTAAAAATAGTTGATCACTACAATTTTACCACAAAACAAAAAACTTTCTCAATTCTGAGGAAATAAAAATCGAATTATATGTAGATCAGAGTTTGCTGATCAAATCTACTACTAGTCCCATTCTAAGCAAAAAAAGAAAAAAAAAAACAAAGTAAAGTTGGACGTGAAACAGGCATAAATCCTCAACTTTACTCTACCATTATTTGATCAGAAAAGTGGCAAATGCAATTCGTACTTTTGAAGAAGGTAAACAGGAAAATGTGGAGAGCTGTCGGGCAGTGAAATGTACGAATCATCGTATGACGATGATATTGATAATTGGTACCAAGTCAATGCAAAAGAAGACATTTGATTGAATGTTTCTCCAGTTAATTATTTGGGTTTCGAAAATGTGAAGATAGTTTCATTCAAACAAAAAGAAGTAAACGGGGAGTTATTCGAATAATGATTTTGTTACACCAGAGACAACAAAAGTTTTCAAGCGCCTCGGACTGTCAAAAATGTTATTGCTTTTAATCCAAAAATAAGACAGGAGCGTGAAGACTATAATGTAGCATTTAGACAGGGAAAGTAAATGCCTGAAGGTTGCAATACACTCACACTTTTTTACCCACACACTCACAATTTTCTAACTTTCAACTCAGCTTTCAGCAAAATTTTCCTGAAAGTAATTTTTTGACATTTACTGAAAGTAAAGTGACAAGATAGTAAACACGGTTGCCTACTCCGCGGCACATACAAATTTTCAGGATGGCAGTAGAATAATAATTGTGAATTTTAAATTATTTTGTACATTAGAAAATATTTAAAACATTTTTACAGCAAATATGAATAAAGAACACAAATGAAGTATATTTATAGTGATAATTATGAAATTAATTAACAAGAGTTTAGCAATAAAATTTATTTTCGAATGTTGCCCTATAAATTTATGTTTGTAGTAGTCTTGGCAACTCTATTTTAATATAATAATAAATATTTGCAACTCTTCGCTTTGACGACATTTTTTAAAATGAACTTTCACGTTCCTTTGATATTGAGCAAGAAATTTTCACGAAAGTCACAAATTTCATTGAAATTTTTATTCATAACACGTATACAAAAATTTAATGAAAGTACTTTCCCGTCTAAATGCAGTGCAAAGAAGGGCTGGACATATTGCGTAAATTGCAGGTTGTCAACGATGTAGCGGAAAGAGCGTAAAACTAATAGAGGATTACAACAATATTTTGTGCCACAACCAGGAAAAAAATTATTTTTGCTGCAAGTTGTCTCCGAAAATAGTAAAAAATATATTTCTTATAATGAAAATAAATTAATATAACGCATTCAAATTCGCAATCGTACTCAATTGTATAAAAGATATACATATGTATATACTGTATATAGATATGAGGGTTGCCTTTTATATGTCGGGATTAGACCTCAAAAACAATTTTATATTAATAATCAAAAATCACTTCATTGATTTTCAAAATAGTCCCCATGAAGATTTATACAATTTTGCATGCGTTTGACCCAATTCTCGAAGCACTTTTGCCACTCTGATTGAGGCATCTCGAAAACATGCACTCTGAATGCAGCAACCGCTTCTTCCGGTGTCGAAAAAACACAGGCGACCATTTGTTTGGAAGTGCTCCGTGCGCGAACAACTTTTGTTGGATTTTGCTCATCTTGAAACTCCCACACAGTCGACTGCTGCTTACTTTCGGACTGACGCATACGCGTAAATCCTCGTGACATCATCACCTGTCACGATGTCACAGACATGTTTGAAAGCACCGCGATTGTATTTTTTGAGCATTTCTTTCGACCAATTCACCGATTGACAAATTGCGTGGTATCAAACGAGGACAAATCTTTTTGACAGCTAAATGTTTGTGCAATATTGAATGTATGCTGGTCCCACTAATTCTTAAGGTGGAGCTAAATAGGTTTAGAAATAAAAATTTGCTCAAAAAAATTTTGTGCGTGCGCCCCCTTACGGAGCAGTGGTACGGGATGGTTGTGCTCGGGAAAAAATGTGTGAAAGAAAAATTTAAGGGTCCAGTTGCACACTGGGGCTAGTTAGCACCATGGGCAAGAAATAAAAAAGCAAATTCGTGTGGGGGCCTCCCTAAGGAGGAGGGTCGAAGGGTCAGTATGTTCGCAAGAAATGTTGAGGAGAAAAAACTAATGGGGATCGGTCATACATTTGACTGCTCTAGCGATACTGGGAAAGAGGACATTTTGTAAAGGGATTGACTTATTTAGAAAAAATGTTTACTAGGGAAAGCTAGTGCTAGTGTCCAGGAGGGACAGCAATGAAGCTTTTCGTGGAGTTTGTGGCCAACCTTTGACTCCGATGCGAAGCCATTTACACCCATCGTTCTAATCGTACATGTTTTTGGTAAACCCAACATGATAACAGACTCTAGCGTTTCGTAATCTTGTTGCTAAGAATCTCCATTCATGTGCGTTCTTAATACCTAATTCTATAATCGTTTTTGTTTTTTTCATATACAATTATTGTTGACTGGCCAACCTGTCTACTCGATTTCAAACAATTTGTATATGTTCATTCTGGTCAGAAATCAACGAAGCATGCAGACAAACAAAGTTCTGAAGTGGGAAAGGGAATTGGACATAAATTTGTGGACGCGCAGAGTTGATGCCAAAATTCTAAGAAATTATAAATGTATGTATGTGTGTGTTTCGTAATCTAATTCGTAATCAATTTGGAAAGAAATTTATAACGCACCTAGTATGTATGTGTGTATGTGTATTGAAGTATATCTACTTATTGTTGCTAAAAAGACTGGCCCCAATTTTTGTCCCTCAGATCGATGAGGTCTTGCATCATAAAGCGAACACGGCTGCAGATTTTGGTGGTTTTCGTTCGTCCCGGGCTCTTGGCCTCGGCGACAATGGTTTGTATTTTTCTAAAAATGTTATTCATTCTGAATTTAGAATTATTGTTCTCAAGAAAATGGCCAACAGTCGTCAGTAGTTTGCACATGTACTCGAATTTTTCCTCATTTCCATGATTTAGCAATGACTCTATGCAGAGGTAAACGCGGCTTTCAGAAATCGAACCCAATTTAAACATTTCCCCAATGAAGCGTACCGTACCCCAGGCACGACGACGAAACTGGTACTCTTGGCATTCCAAATCGGCTTTCAGTGTAATTTTTTCTTGTTCATCTGTCGACTCGTTTAATTTGTTCATAATTTGCTGCAGCTTACATTCTTTTGCATCCACGTTATTGACGTTTGTTTCGAACTCTGTTTCAAGTCTTTCCATCAGCAAATTGTTGAAGATTTCCTGCCTCTCAACATCAACTTTTTGATCGAACAGAACTTTACAGAGTTTTGCATAAGAGGGGGCGAAGTTGGGTTCGCGAACTGTTTTTTCAAATATTAAAAGCATAATCTTTTTCATCATTTCTGGCGTATTTATTTTTATGATGCTGGTACGAGTAATTTCCTTTAGCAAAATGTCAAAATTATCTGAAGTTAGTTTGTTGAGAACACCCCGAATCTTCTTTAAAACATCTTCTTCTGGGAGCGAAGTATTTCCTAAGAATTTGGGCTGCCAAGCGTTTTTGCTTTCGGTCAGCTTGACTTTTTCATTCAACGACAAATTTATACATATAATTTTTTCTTGTGGTTGATGCCTTTGGCTCTTTCTGGCTGTCGCTGAAAAGGTATGCTGTGGGCGAGCTCTAAATAGTTGTGCAATGCACAGCTTGGCCTTCTGCCAAGGCACAACAGGAGCTTTGCGAGATGCTGGCGATTTGGCAAGATCATTTAGCTCTTCCAAAGTGTATCGCATCGGTGTTCGTTTAGGGTTCAGTTTCTTAAGACTATCGTTTACGGATTGCTGCTGCGTCGGCGTAATTGTTTGGGGCTGAATTATTGGTATTGCATGTTTTCGTTGTTTTGAGTGTGTGTTCGTGTTTGCGTTCATGTTTGCGTTCATGTTAGTGTAGTATGGTGGCGGCGCTACATGTGTTTGTGTGCATGTGTACCCGTTGGGGGGCACAAAATAGTTGGGCGACACCACATATGGTATCAGCAGCGGTTGCATGGGGGCGTTGTTTACAAAATAATGATAAGGTTGGGGCTGAGGTGGCGCCTGAAGGAGCACATGGCCAGTGTGTCCTCCATAAACGCCAACATTGTTCTCGCATGGGTTTGCATATGAAACCGGAGCAACATTATAAAAGTGAGGGACGTACATGATGGTTGGAATTTGATGATACATTCTGTTGTTTTGGGGAAAATTGAGTATTGCAACGCTTGATAATTGTATTTAAGTTTCTTCGGGATATTGATTTTCGTTATTGCTTTGGAATTGGCAATCAATCGTTCTTCTCCGTTCAAAAGCTTTTTGAATATTGTCTGATTGTTTGATTATTTTGATTTCGTTTTTTTTTTCAATAGAAGGAAATTCAATGCCTGTTGAGATGTTTTGTTGAAAAAATTTTAAATAAATTTGAAAGTACATTTTACTTCCCTGTTTATATCAATTATGTTGCTTTTGATGAAACAATGTTTGCGTATGTATTAATATGTATTTGTTTAAAAATGAGATAATGCCGTCGAAGGATGCGTCAATAGTCCTCCTTGTTTAGACTGTGTCTGTTTGTAACATTGATGAGGACTTAAAATTGAAATTAAAACATCGCAGAATTTAAAAGAAGAAAATCGTATCATTTGAAGTGCATTGACATGTTCTGTGGCAAAGAGGTCATTTAATTTCTATGAAGAAATTTTTTCTCTGCGTCACGCCACTTCTCAAAGTACTCCTTTCCAAACTTGGCATTTGGCGACTAGTGATTGGACTTTATTTCGCACATCGCCCCTGTGTCTTGTTGGGGTAAATGCTTGAAGCCAAAAGAAAGGGCGATCAGTTGGACCAAAAATCTCAGCCTTCGTTTTCAGACCACTAATAGTCTGATGATTATCAGCCATCCAGTCTGAATAACTGGAAGAGAAAGATTTTGTTTTCAAGAACATCTGCAAAGTCTCTATGACATGAAAATAGTAGAGCAACATCGTCTGCAAAAATGAACGATTCACATAAACGAGGGTTGCCTTTCATATTTCTATATTTCATATATTAGGGAACAAATGCAAATATTAATAATCGAAAATCATTTTATTGTTTTCTAAAATCTTCCCCATGAAGATCTATACACTTTTGCAGGGGTTTGAACCAATTGTCGAAGCACTTTTGCCCCTCTGATTGAGGCATCTCGAAAACATGCATTCTAAATGCAGCCACCGCTTCTTCAGGTGTCGAAAAACGTTGGCTTCCCAGTTTGTCTATTTACGTACTGGAATAAAAAGAAGTCATTCAGTGCCAAGTCCGGAATTTACGGCTGATGGGATGACTCATCAAATCGAAGTCTTGGCTGCTCAAAAATGCAGTTGTTTGAGCCGATGTGTGAGTGCTCGCATTGTCGTGGTGAAGAGTGATCCGCTTTCGGCGGTTGGTTTTCCTGATTTCTTGGAAGACAACTGGCAAACAAATCGTTGTGTTCCACTCAGAATTGACTGTTTTGCGTTGTTCTATTGGTACGGTTGCAACATGTTGTTTTTCCAAAAAAAAAAAAAACTTGCAACCATTTGCTTGGAAGTGCTCTGTGCGCGAACAGCTTTTGTTGGATTTTGCTCATCTTGAAACTCCCGCACAGTCGACTGCTGCTTACTTTCGGACTCATACGCGTAAATCCTCGATTCATCACCTGTCACGATGTCATCGCAATCGAATTTTTTGAGCATTTTTTTCGACCAATCGACAGGAGTTTTTTTTTTGAGCTATTGGCAAATTGTGTCGTATCCAACGCGAACAAATTGTTTGACAGTCAAATGTTTATGCAATATTGAATGTATGCTGGTCCCACTAATGCCTAAGGATGTCTCAATCTCACGACAGGTCATATGACGATCTTGGAATGGTTTTCGGAAAAACAACAGATTTTGGACGACCTTCGCAAAACTCGTCTTGGAGTGAACTACGACCACGATGGAATTCACCATACCATCGGCAAACACTGGTCCCTGACTTAAATTTAATTAAGTTCATTCATGCACTATTGCTGAGTTAAACCACGTCGAAAGTTGTGAAAAATAATCGCACGAAAATGTTTACGACTTGACCGAAATTAATCTTTTAAATTACTGTAAACAACACAAATACCGCTCGTATGTCCAAGCATTCTGAATACTTATAAACTCCAATTTTACGATAGAGCTCTCAGGACAGATTTCAACACTAGGGTTGCCAAAACCCGAAACTGAAAAGGCAACCTTCGTATAAATATGTACATATTTGTATGGAGACGCTTTAATATCTACATAAGCTATGTTCGGAAAGCAATGTTGGAATTTAAAACCTACTTGGAGTCAGTCATACAACTCCATGGGCACTCTGGAAATAGTTGGAAAAGAAAATTTAGAAAAATATTTTTCTTTGGAAAGCGCCCCCAAGGGAGAGAGATAGAGGGTCAGTGTGTTCCCCAAAAATGTTGGGAAGAGAAAATTAATGGGGGTCGGTTAATCATTTGACCCCTTCAGAGGTACCCTGGCATTAGTTAGAGCTATGGGGGAAATTTAATAAAACAGTTTTGTATTATTTTAGATCTAAAAAAATATATATTTTCACCGTCTAATTCATAAAAATTATAACAGGTTAATAAAGCTCTTATTTGGCAAATATGTCAAATAACAGTCTTATAAGCCTGTAATAATTTTTATGAATTAGGGTGTCAATGTTTTCCGTCTTTTTCAGCCGTCTATATGCCGCCGACAAAAATAAGAATCGTTTTTCGAGTCTACTGAAGAGTTGATTAGCATCAACGAAATGTCGGCGGCATATAGACGGCTGAAAAAGACAGAAAATATTAATAACATCTATTTTTAGATCTAAAATAATACATTTCAATTGGCTCTTAAAGCAAATAAATAATTAAGTTAATTTTTGGACATTATTTTTAATTATTCTGACTTTTGCTGTAATAAATTTTTTTGATTTGAAATTCCTAATCAGGCTGATGTTCAACATATTCATATTCATATTGCAATAATTTTTACGTTAAAAAAGCTAATAATAAAAGAAAAAATCCTAAAAATTCCGGGTTACATTTGTAAGAATCCCGAGATTTCCAATTACCCCTACTCAGAACACAATACCATATACTATTTTATATGACAACAAACCTTGATTTTGCCATATCCAATTTGGCCCTCGAACAACCCTTATTCCAGGGGGAATTGATGCACGCATGTCTGCAAAAAAAAAAAAATAATAATAATAATAATAAATATATTGATTATTAAAAAGAAGGCAAACATAAAATTGATTTATGTTGCAAAACTTATAACTAAAATATCATATTTTAATTCATTCACAGTTTTCAATCGAGCCTTATAAATATAGTCGTATGTGATTGCTTGAAACACTCAGCAACAGCCTTCACATTAGTTTATGTCAAAAACTCTCGCTTTGACACTCGTCGTCGATAAAAATTATATATGTACTTCTAGATGAGACGGCCACGCGTTGCTGTGGCTGTTATATTCTTTTACTCTTCTTTTTAGGGTTCCGTACTCATAGTGTAGAAACGTAAGCCTATTACTGAGACTTCTACGTCCGTCCGTGCGTCCGTCCGTAATAGGCCCCATTCTCCCAAACAGTAAGAGCTAGAGAGCTGAAATTTTCACAGGGCAAGTGGTTACCCGACCGCTACAACAACGAAAACTGAAAATAACAAAAAGTTAGAAACTAAAGGCAGTCCCCATGCAAGAAACTGTGAAAATTAGACAAAATTAGCTGTAACTCTTGAACCATAGGACCTAGAAAACTAAAATGTTCACAGGATATGTGGTTACACAGGCTCTACAGCAGCAAATACCAAAAACAACAAAAACTTAAGAACCAAAAGGTGCTCCCATACAAGAAACTGATATTAGCAGTAACTTTGAACCGTAAGATATAGAGACTTGGAATTTTCACAGTATACATATGTAGTTGTCAGGCCTCTCCAACAACAAATACTAAAAACAACGAAAAGTTAAAAACGTAACGAAGTCCCCAACGTTGTAGATACGTGGAATGGGTGCTTGAACAACAGGCGGTGGGCGGCGATTTTTCGAACAAAATTTTCTTCAGCGATGAAGCACATTTCTCATTCGGTGGGTGTGTTAATAAACAAAATTGCCGTATCTGGGGTCCTGAGAATCCTCAAGTAATTAAAGAGAGGCCATTACATCCTTACAACCTTACTTCTTCGAAAACGACTGTCACCGTCAATTCGGAGAATAATATTTTATGTATTTTGTAGAATTATTTCACAACTATAGATATTTGTCAAAAAACATTTTTTTAAAAGACCGTCAGTGTATAAAATTGTGATCAGTAAATTCGTAATAAGCCTTGAGTTTTCTCTTTTTTCCCTCTACATACATATATATTGAAGAGGTTGCATTAATTAATTGTCGAAGGAATACCTATACACTGGATTGAGGAGACAAATCAACAGCAGCTACAGCAAAACTACTTGGTTTAATTTTTCGCTTTCACTTTCTTTTCATCGAAAGCCTATAAACAATCTCTATTTTCCCCAGATACACTATGTTCCCAGTTCCAGTAAAATGCAATCCATTTTAGTGGTCGTCCCCTGAGTTTTGGTGCAAAATAAAAATAAATTAAAAATTGCATGTTTGTGCAACATTTTTCAAATGCTGAAAGAAAGTAGGAAATCCCACTGTTAGCAATATTTTGATGACAAAATTGTCTGCTTCTACTCTAAAATTTGATCATTTTCACAGGAGCTTTCAATGTTTAGGGCAAAATATTACTAGTTTTCAACAAAAGAAAATCATATTTTCATAACAGAGTTTTCTGTTTCTCCTGCAAAATTTGTTCAATATAACGGAGGGCTTTTATAAAATTGTAAGTCGATTTGTTCTATACCTTTTGGTAAAAATGTATTTCACTTCCTAAATTTATGATTACTTTTTTTTTAAGTCGTCTGCAAAGCGACTTTTTCCATTGTGTTGCGTTGAGACTTATTAAACCTAATTTGTAATCACTTTTTAAACTTGTATTTCTATCAATCAAGGTGTTGGAAACTCCTCAATAGCGATATATGCACATAGGTAGGCATTTAGTTTAAAAAATAATGGATTGAAGGCGGAAAAGTATATGTATGTACATATGTAAATTTGCATGTACTTGCATACGTACATATGTATGTATGTATATGCACATACATTTGGTTACCAAGGATCCCAAATACGCGTACAAAAATCAGCCTTCTTATAATGCAAAAAATCCAATATATAGTCTCAGTACAAAATCTTTAGTATATAGGCGCCACCATTGTTTGTACATAAATGTTTATATACTTGATTTTTACATAAACACATCAAATTTTTCACAAGTTGAAGCGAAAAAACTCAACCACAATAAAGCCGATTATATTTTACATGTGTATTAAATCTACATACTTTATTTTTAATATCATGCACACACATATAGATTTAGTTATCACAGTGTAATTTTTTTTTATTATTTAATGATAGGGATATTTGGTAATTAATTAAAACATACCCTATTACAAATTCTTATGGTTTAAAGCTTTGCTGCTGTTCAATTTTTCGGGATGGTTTTCAATTCTAATTTTTATGGACAACTTTCACTAAAGTAATTTCAAAACACACACTAATTTCGTTGAAGTTTTTTTTTTTAATATTTATGAAAAATTTTCTTATTTAATGTTTGGAAATGTATAATTTTCTCGAAATATTTACGTCATGTTGGTTGTGGGGTGTGTTCAGTAGCGCCAAATTCGTTCGCATAAAAAGTAATTTTGTTTGGAGCTGCCATATCCCTGCAACAAAAACAGTAGAGGACCACCTCACATTCAAAGGTGGCCACCTGTTAATTTTTTTTAACGAGCCCAAGGTCTCTCAATTCACAATCAGCTGCAATCGTGACACAGAAATCACACGGGTAAAAAGTTTTGAAATTATTGCTGTAGCAATTAACTTCTTTCATTGGCAAAACAATAAATTAATGTGAAAATTTCAACAAAAAATTAACATAGAGGCCACACAAATTTTTAAATATGAATTTATTATTGCCGTAACAGTATGATTTTTTAAATATAAAAGATTTTATAGTATTCATATTATTTTCAGTCTAACGTTTTTGCATGTTAATGCTTCCTCAACAAGTAAAAAAGATAATACTATTAATAAAGATAATAATATTGGAACGAAGTTCCTTAACGCGGCTTGTTGGTAGTGCAAATTAATAGAAATCGTCACGAAAGCGTGTGAGCTGTTTATATGTATTAGTGTATCTGTCGATAAACAATTGTGTAGGTGTTTCTGCTGCTGTCAGCGGAGACACCTACCAATAAATATTAATTAGTTGTGAAAACGGGCACTATCAGTTGATAGATGTCGCTAAAGTAAAGTATGTCACAACAAAAAACAGCAATATTGAAAAATTTTCTTCGTTTTGTAGCAGATTGACAAAAAAAAAAATACTGCATGCGTCAAAAGTAAAAAAATAAAACGTTCCAAAAATTTTAAGAAGCATATAAAATTTAAAAATTTCAAAATCAACACAAAATAAAACATACAGATTTTACCTTGTATTACATTCGAAGACGTAAGGAACTTCGTTCCTAACGGGGGTCCCCGACCGCATTTCTTTTTTTTTTCCTGCATTGTTTAAGTTTTGGAGAACAGTGCAAATATAATGTAGTAGTAGAATTTAGTTCAGCTACATATATTAAGATAAATGTAAAACTGTCAACATTTTTGTTGAAGTTATCGATAAAAAATCAGGTTATTCAAAAAAACAGTAAAATTTTTGAACTTAACATTTTTATTTCTTGAAAACAAAAAGACTACACTTAAAAAAAGATGTCAGTTTTGTTTACGTTGGTTCTTTCCAAGGCAGATCGATACCAGGTAGTCGCATAACTACAACAAATACAACAACAACAACAAACACTTCATGTATTTTGTTGGTAGAAAAACTGTGTTACTGTCATCCGTTTGTTCGCGTATGTGTGTTTGTGTTGTGTAATTTGACAGTTCTACAAGCTAAAAGCAGTAGTCAGCTGGGCTTGTAAGGCTACCTGGTATCGATCTGCCCTGGGTTCTTTCTAGCAATTGCTGTTTCCTTCTACCAATCCTATACCAATTTATGAAAGAAAAAATGAAGTATCATACGAGCTTAAGAATGTCGTGAGAATACAGAGACGAAAGGCAGTCAACACGAGGTAGTAAATCAGCGTAACCTCGGTTCATGGCTCTTCTGCAAATGCTGTAAAGTTTGTAGCTGTTTTTTTTTTCAATTTTTTAGCCAAACGCTGTTATTTTAATAGAATGATCTGTTTGCTAACACTTCCAACGAATTGCATTAACCTAGAGCATTTTCAGAAAAACTGTTAACATATTTATTTATGTTAAAAAAGAAACTGTAAAGTTAGTTCCGTTTTTCAAAATCAAAGGGTGTTGACAAACGAACGATAAGCGGTGACAGCCCTTATACCAAATGTTTAAGCATCGTTTACCTTTTGTTCAAAATGTTTATAGGTTTTGAGCAATCGGACCTTAAAGATAGCACATACATACTTAACATGAAAATGTTTTCAAAGGTCAAAATATCAGTTTTAGAACTTTTTGACACTTTTAAAAAATTATAAAAAACAAAACGTATGTTTATCAGATTAATGAATATTGCCGAAAACCGTAACCTGTATTTATGAGTTTCTTTATTACAATAAATAGTTTTAGTTGAAAAATTTTATAGAATATTTTACACTAAATTCGAAGCCTGTTATTCAATTCTTTTATATAAAGTTATTTACATACATATGTATGTATGTGTTTTTACATAACAAGTAATACAATAAGTTTATGAAATAATAAGTGAATGTTTATACTCTAACTAAAATATTATTTTTCTTGTAGTTCTTCTTATTGTAGGGAAGAGGTTACCTGAATAGTTGTATCATGATACAACCCTTGCAATGATTGCAGGGTTACATTTTCTACGTTAACAACAATCTACTTTCAAAATTTCGAAAATGGTTTATTCCCCTTGAAGAATCTTAGCAGAGTTTAGAAATTGAGAAATAAAAAAGTGGACAAAATTAGTTAAAGTAGAAAAAAGTAAAAACATTAAATAGTGAGAAAAAAAAAAAACAAAATATCAGGACAAAAAGATGAAATAGTATTCAAGTAAAATAAAATTAGTAAAACAGTGTTCAACTGCCAAAAACATTGATCAAAAAAGTGATTCTAAAAACTGAACAAAATAACTGTCGCAATACAAGACTGCCACTAAGTACACCGGAAGGACAGTTACACAAAGTAGCAGGGGTACAAAAATTCCTGGTATTAAAAACAGTTTTTGGCAACACTTACACTACCTTAAAAGTTAAGTCATTTTAAACTTACGACCATTTTTAAATTATGGTAAAATTTTTGTAATTCAGTTCACAAACGTTAATAAGAAAATGTCAAATGAAATTGAAAATGACTTTGGACCGCCACAGGGCACTTCTATCTATTATATATACAGGGTGGCCCAAAATTAACGAAGGGGTTTGAATTGCTTAAAACTTTTTGATTATAATTTTTTTTTCTTTTCAGTATTTTGTAAAGTAGACTTGGGAAATTTAAAATGGAGCAGTCAGTACTCAATTGAAAAACGTGCCCAAATTGTTGAGTTTTATTTTTCAAATCAACGATCCATTGTTTTCACTCAGCGTGCATATTGTCGTTATTTTAATGTGGGCGGGCTGGACCCTCAGAGACAACAATAAACCATCTGGTTGCAAATTTTCGACAACATGGGGCAGCAGGGAACCTTCCTGGTGCTGGCAGACGACGAACGGTGCACACGGTTGACAATATTGAACTGGTACCGAGGAGTATTCGGGAAGATGGAGAACCACCAACCAGACGAAGTTCTATACAACTTGAACTCTCACGAGTGTCGCTGCAGAGAATTTTGCATACAATAGGAATGTTTCCATACACGATTCAGCATGTCCAAGAATTGAAACCGACAGATCACCAGCAACGACTGGATTATGCAGTTTTTTTCCGGCAAAAGCAGAAGAAAATCATAATTTTATTTATAATTTAATTATGAGCGACGAAGCCCATTTCTAATTAAGTGGGTTTGTTAACAAGCAAAACTGCTGGAAATGAGAGTAGTTCAACAGCGAGAGTTACACCCACCTAAGTGTACGGTTTGATGCGGTGTTTAATCGGAAAGGATAATTGGCCATTTTTTTAGCATGAACAGGGGGTCGCCGTTTTCGCCAATGGTGTCAGTTGAAGGACAATGTTGGAAAATTTTTAACGCCAGCAGTGGAAAACCATCCAAAGTATGATTACAACAAGATGGAGCCACAGCGCACACTGCAAGGCACACAACGGCTCTTTTACGGGACATATTTGGTGAACGAATAATTTCGCGTACAAGTGATTTTAATGGGCTTCCACGTTCAACGGATTTAACTGCTGCAGACTGTTTCCGTTGGGGTTATTTGAAAGGAAAAGTCTACATTAATAAGTCAAGAACCATCCAGCAATAAAAAAGCAATATACGCGACGAAATAAACAACATAACACCTAAAGTTTTGCGAAAAGTTATGGAAAATGTGTTGGAAAGAGCACGAATATGCGAAGCAGAAAATGGCCACCACTTGCGAGATATTATTTTTTATAACTAAACTAAAAATATTCCCCATTTATAAACTGTATTAAAAACAAAAATTTAATAATTGTCTTAAATAAAAAATGTATGTATAAGCAATTCAAACCCCTTCGTTAATTTTGGGCCACCCTGTATACATTTCATTTGGCCAATAATAATATCCAATGTTTTATGAACCACCCTAATATCTATGTATGTATGTATGCATAAAATATATGTGTATATATATAATCTATATCATCGTTCTCATTTTCCCTTAAGCGATGCTAGGTGTTTTCTTGGTCCGGATTGACGTTGACGCGAGAGAAATGTTTGGCCTGGCCCCATCAGAATGGCCAGCTTAGAGTCAATAGAGTCCCGCTGAGCGTTAACACTTAATCTGCAAAATAAAAGAAATTACTTTTTCACATACATACATGTGTACATATTGAAATAAATACGTTTAATAATGTAATTAAATGCAATGCAATGGGAATAATCTAATAACTAAAAAAATTATAAACCTGCAAGAGCCAGCAAGAACAACATCGGTCATTTGATGCATCATATGACCGACATTGCTACTGGCTTCATACATCAGGGTTTCTATCAGTTTCTTAAGGGCAAAATGAAAAAACTGATGTAAACCATGATACAACTAATAAGGTAACCTTTTCGCTACAATAAGAATAACTTTAATAAAAATAACTTGCATTTTGTTTTTGTACAACTTATGCAAACTGTCAAAAAGACGCCACTTCTACATTTACAGAACAGAGATGCACTGAGTATACACGGATTTGCTATCTCGTTTTGGCTGCCTTTCATCTTTGCATTCTCTTGACAACCTAAAGTAGTAAGATGATTAACGGTTTAGCTGACGAGGCTACCTTGTTAGTTGTATGTATCATGATGTAAATAAACATTCTGTACGTGTGATTTATTTTTTAAGCCAGCGTTACCACCTCAGCACAGTGATCATTCGAAATCTTTCATTCATTATATGTGAATGGTATTAATTTCTTTATTATTAAATAATAAAAAAAACGTTTTTCGAAAAATTTCAAAAAACAATCCAAAGAGAATAGAATAAACTATTTTGTATTTTTGAAAGTATCAAAAAGTATTTCAATTGGTTCTTAAAGCAAATATGTAAATAATTGAGTTCATACTTGAACATTCAAAATACTTTTACTTTTGTATTAAGTTTATCAGGCTCAAGTTCTTTCTATATTATTTTTGTGATTGATATTAATTAAATGAGACAAAGAAGACATCAGTTCTCCACCACACAGGGTGGACAACTAGTTGTTTCGAAGCCACCACACTTTCTCGTCAGCACCCGTCCTTGAATTTAGGGGCTCATGTTTCTAAAGCGACAATCATGCCACTCAGCCACCCAAGTTGGTGTATATTTTCTGTTGAAATTTTTAATTAAATCAAACACACCAATTCTATTTTTTATATTTATCATAGAGAGTTTCTCACCACACAAAAGTAACCAAGTTGTATTACAACTTACTATATATATTTTTCTTATATTGTTAATTCAAATTTCCTTTCTTAGCCTTTTCAAATGTTTTGCTGTGCCCAGCGACTGGACAGCTTGCTAAATTTCGTATCCGTGTTATATTTTTCTCAGTACATTTTGCTTTAACACGATTTTGTGCAATATACAAAATTTTTTGACATGTCGTAGTGCAAAATATTACCATGTAAACTGGCTTCTACTAGGGTCTCCACTAGCCATTAACTTGGTGTGAACATGATGTCGAACATCGCTCACGGCTAATGAAGACGGCTAATGTTCATGTTTTGGCAATGCTCGGGTATATGCCCGGGACATGAAATGTAATTTTCTGTTTGACAGTTCAGCCCTCATGAAAAATACCACAGAAAAGAGATAAAAAATGATTGAAAAATAAAAAAAAATATAATTTTAAAGATTTAAAAATACAAAAAATGAGTGGATATATACATACATAATAGAGCAGTTCATTATTTGGTGCAAATGTCTTGCGTAAGTGCGAATGCAAGAAATCGTTGCTTTTTCTTTGCAACCCAACCACAAAATATACAAGGTTGCACTCGCAATATTTTTGCATTTACGCACCGCTAATTACGTGTTGCTTTTTTCGCATGAGTATTGCGTTTGCAACACTGACACTCGAACAGCTGACATTTTAAAACAAAGCAAACAAAAAATAGTAGAAATGGAGCCAGCAGTAATGACCAAAAAAATAAAACGTGAAAAATTAAAAATTGTGTATTAATTTATCAGCTTCTATTTGGAGTGCAATAAAATTTGCAAAGTTGTTAAAAAGGGTGCTCAATATCAGTTGCAATATAATCGCAAACGCAAATAGTCGCAAGCAAAAACGCACCAAACGCTGAGTACCGCTAATATACAATATATACATACATAAATGCGAACGTATAATATTTGTATTTTTGTTTTCTGTCACCGAAACATTTTGTTAAAGAGTTGGATGGCAAATCGTGAACATGAAAATAATTATTATTTATGTACCTGTAAAAGGCTGTCAGCATGAGGTTGTCTTCCAGAGTTGATTGTTTTGCTTTTGGGAACTCCTCAGCATCTTGAAGATTTTCAAGGACATTGGCATCGACAATTACTTTAAATTAAACAAAATTAAAGGACACATTAAAAAAATAGCATGTGTGCATGTACATTAGGAAGGGTCGATTTCGCCATCGATATTATGCCCTCTATTTTTCGATAGCTTTTGGCAAGAATCATTTTCGAGGCGTCCGATTTAATTTTTTTTTATTTTTGTATGGGAGCCGCTCTAAGGAAGGCATTTGAAATAATTATTGGGGGGTTGTCCATACTTTGGATTCCTCTACGGATACTAATCAGCAGTCCCTGGGGCCCGTCTTTGGGTGCCTCGAAAATTTAACTTTCTCCCATCACACTAACTTGCCCCAGAGTGCACGTAGAGGAGTCAAATGTATGACCAACCCCCAATAATTTCTTCTCCCTAATATTTTTTTCAAACACACAGACCCGTTCCCTGCCTTCTTGGCAGGCCTCCCATACAGAATTGAAAATCACACGCCTCGAAAATTATTTTTGCTTCAATATTTCGTATTTTATTCTCACGCCAAAAGCTATAGAAATAGCGGTGACACAATATCGACAAATTTTTGTCCGCACAAATCGACCGCGCCCAACATACATACTTACGCACTTATTTATATGTATACATACATATGTAAAAATATAGAGAATAGCACAGCTGCTTACCGTTTGAAATCCGCGGATCCATGTTCTTGATAATTTCCTTGGCTCTTTCCATGCATTTTCTGTATTTGGTATCAAGTAGAAGAAATTCTTGCTCTCGAGTCGTAAGAGAGTTCTCCAATTGGGTGATTTTATTTTGTAGAACAGCATTTTGACTGACAGTTTCATCCAATTGAATTGCTGAAAGATAAAAACTAAAATTGTAAGTGTCGTCAACATCGAAAAACTCGCTCTTGCAAACTCTTTTTTGACAATAATTTTTTGCTTCTTTGTAGCCAACTTTGTAGTCAACTTCAATGGTTATTGGTAGCGGGAACACTAGTGGCAAATATTTTACGTCGACTTAATATGATGCCGATTATCGTCGGAATATGGGAGTTGAGTGAATATCAAGCAGAGTTGTAGCTATGGGAACGCTGAACAACTTTTGTGATCAAATCAATGCAATCCGAAAGTACATATGTATGTACGAGGGTTGTCTTTTATATTTCGGGATTGGGGAACGAAGGCAAAATATTAACCATCAAAAATTACTTTTTAAAAATAATCTCCATGAAGAACTAAACACTTTTGCATGCTTTTTAAGGTTAAGGTAGCTTCAAAACATGCATTCTGAATGCAGCAATCGCTTCTTCAGGTGTCGAAAAATGTCGACACCATCCAGCCGATGCATTGATGTGGCGAAGAGTAATCAGTCTTCGGGGGTTGGTTTTCCTGATTTCTTGGGGCAGACAACTGGATTTTGCTCATGGTGAAACTCCCATGCGGTCAACTACTGTTTGGTTTTGGGCTTATACGCATAACTCCACAATTCATCACCGCGATCGTATGTTTTGAGCATTTCTATCGACACGAGCTTTTTTTGAGCTTGAGTTGGATCCCACAAATTGTGCGGGATCCAACGCGAACAAATTTTTTTGACAGTCAAATGTTCATGCAATATTGAATGCATGCTTTCTCACTAATTGTCTGCTTTTTAATTGGGAAAAAATTCATTTTTTTCCAAATAAAAATTTGTTTATTTCTACCATATTTATTTTATTATTATTTGTGAATTTAGGTCCAAAAATTAACCTTTTTAAAAAATATTTGCTGTCTTTTTCAGTTGTCTATGTGCCGACGACATTTCGTTGATGCTAATCAACTCATCAGCAGACATGAAAAATTCTTAAAAGTTGGTTTGAAACTTAACTACTTATTCCATAATTTTTAATTAATTAAATTAGAATCTTACAATAATACTCGAACAGTTTACAGTTTGTAGGTTTTAAACGGGTTTGAGTTATTGCGAAAAAAAATATCTCGAGTAAAAACATTTCCACAACCTCATCCCTCATTTATATGCATGTAGATTTACCTTTTTGCTCGTTCAATTCCATTAGCTGCTTTAGTTGTTTGGCAAATTCATTGCTGAAAATAAAAACAAAAACAAGTACAAAATATTAAATGTTGAATTTGATGTATTGGGTGGCGTACGAATCGCTCTGTTAGAGCACAACTTTGCGGTCCGTCATTTCCGTTCAAAGGGAATTTTCGGCTAGAATTTGGCCACACTTCCACAAGTGGGTGGGCCACAATGAAGCTAGTTTACATGTTTACTTAATGTGGAAGCATCACCTCTACAAAAGACTGCCTCTACGACATATAAAAAAAATCATATTGGAGGGGCCTGATTTTAATTTTCTTTGATTTTTGTATAGGAGCATCTACCCTCCCTAAAGAGGCATGGTATGGGGTCAGTGTGTTAGAAAAAATATTGGAGGTTGATCTTACATTTGGCTCCTTCCTCTACGTGCACCCTGGGGTAGTCCCATACAAAAAGCAAAAGTTCATACAAACAAAAGCTATCGAAAAATTGCTGGCACACTATCGATTGCTAAATCGACGGCCGACCCTAATGCACATGCCTGAATCCAGTTCAACAACAACAAACGTGTACTACACACTCTACCGCACCACTCCGCCTCAAACAAAGTTCGTCTGTCTGCCTTTCGATGCCCCAAGCGTTAAGCCCCGCTTTATAAACTGTGGCCATACAGTTATTCGTCTTCAAGAACGGTTGCACTTATTTCTAAACAACTTAGAAGTTATTTTGGAATTTTTTGAAAAAAACAAAATTCTGATCTGGCATTGCCAATAAATGTTACTACGTGGCAACTACAAATTGTAATCAAACTGCCTGTTCCTCAATATCGCAAGAAAATGTAAACGATCGAAATGCAGTCGCTCGATTTCGAATCAATTTGGATTCCTCTATGTCGACAGTTTGCGTTCGCATGGGCTTACGTCATGAAATATTTGTCAGTTAAAGTTTTGGTTGATTTTTTATTGAAGTATTGACAAAAACTACTAAAATGTTCTTGTGTAAATACAACCATCTGGTCAGCTGTATCTGACAAGCCAAAGCAAATAACTACATACATATGAAAATAAGTAGAAAACAAAAAAGCAAACATCTTGAAAGTGCGGAAATAGTTTTTGTGGTGTTTTAATTTTTAAAAGTGCTTTTTTGCATAGACATTTAATAGGTACTTTGACGCACTGAGCACCGGTACTGCTCTGGCAAACTCAGGATTTTCTTCCTTCCAGTGAACAACGGAACTGTTTGGAAAAACTACATACATACAGATGATAATTGTTTAATAGATTTACTAAATTAAATAAAAATGTGTGGGGTTTCTAGTTTTATTTCCCAGTTTTTTAATAAATAAATATAAATTTTTTTTTCTATAAAAACTCCCACTCGATAGCAAAACAACAAGTGCTTGATTTTGACGTTTGTGTTCGCAATGCTGACGACATGATCGGAATAGAGGAATCGGATTTTGTATGAAAGCACTTCGTTTTTTCGACTTGTCGATCGAGTCATCGTCAACGTCATAGAGGAACCCAACACAATTTTCGTTTGCTTAGAAAGCGAACAATCGCATAACTTCGACACTGACGAACAGGCAGAAAGCCTATTAAATAAAGGTTGTGATCTCGTACTCAACATCCCGATCACGTGGGATCCAATTTGCACGAAAACTGTTCGAAAACTATTGATATTTTAAATTTATTAAATTATTTTGTTTTGTTTCAAAGAATGTATATATAAATATATTTTTGTAATTAATTGTTAAACAATATAATGAAATGAAATGGTAGAAAATACAACCTACCTGGAAATGTCGGTTAGGGAAGCATGTGTAAGCGTCATTACTTTTTCATTTAAGCCCTTTAGTTGTTCACGTAAATTGTCATTTCGTTTATTGGCATCGTCCAGAAGTTGCTGAAATTTAAAGGTTAAATAAGAAATTTATTTCACTGACTAATCTACGCGTCACACTTACCATTAAGGCAGTCTGGCCTCCTTGACCTTCCCGCAACGCTTTGTTTTCTAACTCAAGCCTTTCAATTTTTTCATTCAATGCTGGGGGCTGTAGTTCTTTGCACATCGTATTTCCATACACCACTTAAAAAATAATAATAATAATAAAAATGTAATATGTCTATAATAATATTGTTTGTGAGAGGTAATCTCAGAAACTATAGATCAGATTTTGAAAATTTTTTCTACGAAATGAAAAATATCACCTGCTGACGGACATGGGTTGTGTAAGGTTCGAGTTAAGTGTTTAGGATGGGGCTCAGGGAAGCTAAACCTAAAACCAAGATTTTCCACACAACCACAAAGCCATTTTAATATGAATGCTGTGCGATTGTTCGCTTTCTAAGCGAAAGAAAATTGTTTTGGGTTCCTATATGAAGTTTTTTTATTCGAACGATGACTCGATTGACAAGTCGAAAAAAGGTAAGTGTTTTCATACAAAATGCGATTCCTCAATATCGATCATGTCGTCAGCACTGCGAACACAAATGTCAAAATCAATCACTTGCTGTTTTGCTATCGAGTGGGAGTTTTTATAGAAAATTTTTTTTTTTAAAAAACCGGGAAATAAAACTACAAACCCCACATATTTTTAATTGTTATTTAGTAAATATATTAAACAATTATTACATGCACGCATGTAATTTCTTAAACAGTTCACTTGTTTGCTGGATGGAAGAAAATTCTGAGTTTGCCAGAGAAATACGAGTGCTCATCGCGTCAAAATACTTATTAAATGCATATGATATGATAATGCATGATACAGCTGACCAGTTTTATGAAAGGTTGTTCTTATACAAGAACAATTTAGTAGTTTTTGTCAAGACTTCAATAAAAAATCAACCAAAACTTTAATTTACCGATCTGGCATCTCTGTGAAGTAAATGCCAAAAATTTCATGACGTAAGCCCATGCGAACGCATGCTATCGACATAGAGGAATCCAAATTGATTCGAAATCGAGCGACTACATTTCGATCGCTTAAATGTTCATGCGACATCGAGGAACAGGCAGTAAGTGTTGCAAGACGAAAAAATTATTTCTGCGGTAAAAGTTTGCTTGAACATTTCTGATTTTCATTTAGCTCATGGGAATTATGGAATAATGGGTGTTTTCGAGTCCACTGATGATTTAATTAGCATTAGTGTTGTCTTGTTCATGAACAAACTTGTTCTTTTGAATAATTCATTTTACTGAACAGAATGACTCTATTCAGTTCGTCTGTTCTTTTCGTTCACTGTTTCGTTCACTTGTTCTTCTTTTTCACTTGCTCTTTTCATTCTTCTCTTGATTCACAATTGTTATTCCGTTACAATTATCTGCCTTGCTCATATACAGATCAGTATTACCAGCAGAAGACTTAAAAATTACATTTGGTTGCATCAAAAAACCCGATCTATATCATATTATAGCTTATATCAAATTAACGTTTTATTTCGCAAACGGAATTGCGCAAAAGAATATGTATACATACAATTGATATACATATGTATAACGGAGTATTTTTTTTAAGTTTTTATACAAAGAAATATATAAAAATTATTCATATAATAAATTGCTGGCTTCATAAAACAGAAGAAAACTTCGGAATAAAATTAAAAAATTTTAAAAATTAGTTGCGTTTACGTCTCAGAAAACATACCGCATAAATGGGTCGTGCGGTAACCCTACAACTATTATTCTTATAGCCCAAGGCGAATCAAGTATAGGTGTTCGCAATTCAATTCGCTTCAACATTTTCTCTCGAGTTGTCATAAGTTTTGTTGTCGTTTACTATCAGCTTTGACAACTCAGGAGATAAAATCGTTGAAAAATGTTGTAGCGAATTGGGATGCGGGCACATGTAATGGATTTGCCTTGTTATAGCCTGAAAAACTTAAAGGTGAAGTTACATGGCCCGCTTTAGACGCGTCCACGCTTTTCATGCTTTTTATACGTTTTATGCGTTCTATGCGTTTCATACTACAAGTTGCATACAACGCTTCATACGCGCCATCTTTTGTTGTTTTGATCAGCTGTTGGGCAAATATTTTTAGCATACAAAACAAATATTAACAAAATGGAAAGTGAAATTGAAATTTTAAAAGAATTAATGGACTTTATAGAGTTCATAAACATTGTTATTTGTGCGATAAGAGCTTACGAAAAGCTCCAAAATTGTACATATGTATGTATACACATACCTGGTAAATTAAGCTAATTACTTATTGCACTCCATGCAGCTGCTCTTTTATTTTTGTTCCGATAGAGCAGCACGGTTTTATTATATAAAAGCTCGTGGTTTTTAACTGCATTTATTAGCTTCTCTTCCATATCTATCGCTTGTTTTAATGAATTGAAAATATTTGTAAACATAACAGTGATGATACTCAGTACGCAAACGCAATCGATAAATCGAATCCAAATTTCGTTAATGAAAAAAGTGTTGTAAATAACAATTACAATTTGTTTTATTCGTAAAAATGTTTATAAAATTTGTAACAAAACTTTTCTTTTTTATTAAAAATGTTTTTTTTGCAAAAGATTTTATAAATTATTTTACGATATAAAAGGTATTTATCGATAACGCTGAGACTAGGCACATCATTGGTTATTATAAACAGCTGACATTTTCTCATGACGCTTGCGACGCATATAAAAGTAGAAAGTAGGTCTACTTTATGCGTTCTACGCGTCTTCGCGTTCTATGCTTTGTTCTCTGTAACTTGTCACATACAAATGCACTAATCCTACTTTTTTGACAACCGCGTGAAAAGCGTCGACGCGTAGAAAGCGTACTGTGTAACTTCAGCTTAACTTCAGCTTTAAGCAAGGCGCGAAATGCATATGCATGTATAGTTTTGGCTTACCTTCGATGCTTTTAGACAATTGACCACACCTTAATTCATCTACTGCCTCCCTTAAACTATCTCGTTCCTTTAGTAAATTATCCTTTGACCGGTTCAGCGCAGTGATGGTACTTTCCATGTTTTTATGTTCAAATTCAAGCTTTATATTTTTCTCCATTTCTTTATCTAATTTAACATGAAGCTCTTGTATCTGCTCGTATTTTAAGATGCAAAAAAAATACATTTTGATTTGCATGCATGTTGTTTATTGGATTGTTTACCTCTTTTTTGTAAAGTTCAACTTGTCCCTTTAGGGCCGCACACTTCTTGGCATCCTCTTCAAATTGTACGTTTTGTTGCAAATACTCAGCACTACGTTCATCCAATAATTTTATTTGCTTCTTCAGATCATTATAGTCCTCCATTTTCTTCTTAAATAAGTTCACTTGTGCTTCGCATAACTTAAGTTTTTCATTCGATTCCCTTAAAACATCCACTTCATCCTTCAATTGTATAAATTCCGCTGTTGTCTTCTGTAAATTTAAATTCCAAAAAATATTGTGAGTTTAATCAGTGTAGCATATCTGTAGAACAATAATGGAATGATTGGGCATTTTTCCGCTCATAATATCAATTTAAGCTAGGATCACACGATTGCCGCAAAATACATACGTCAATCTGTCGCAATTTGTATTGTGCTAAACGGATACACAATAATAAAATTATCACATTCAAATATTCTGCAGCCGCATTATTGTCCCATTTTATGCAAATTTGATTGCCGAAATTGTCGAATAGAAAATTAATAAACGTAAACTATTTCTGAAGCAAACAAAAAAATATAGTAAAACAAAATGTATAGTATATTAAATAGCTATAATTATTCTAATCATAAACTAAATTGATATTTATTAGAGTTATGGTTCACAAAAATAATGAGCATAAGTGTGTACATGCTAGTTTTCCCTAGACTTCAATGAGGGTTTTCACGATGGGTAGCGCAAACTGTGAGAACGAAGCAAATGTGAGCAAAAATGATCTGCTCTTTTCTTTCACACAACAACAAAATGTATGTATTTTCACTTTGCTTCGTTTTTCCTCATTTGCATTAAAAATAAAACCTGGAGCAAATAGAAATGGGCAAAAATGTTCAGTTGAAAATACATATATAATGTAAACAACAATAGATGGCGCCAGCAGATGGCGAAGCCGACGAACAACGCCACTATTTTTGTCTAACGGAAAAAAAAGCGGCGGTAAGGAAAAAATTAAATGCAATAAAAAACATATTCATGTGAATTTAAAATATGATTTTTTTCAACAAATGCACACATACACCTATATTCAAAAAACCTATTGAAGGTTTATTACACGTTTATTTGACAAATATTCCGTAGAAATACGTCAAATAAGAGTTTAATAAACTTACAATAATTATTATGAATATGGCCTATAAACTCTAATTTAATAATAACAAAAGAATACGAGGTCTGATAAAAAAAAAATAACCGTTATTTTCAATTTTTTCAAAAAGTGTTTATTCATCAATAACTGTCTTGTCACCTTCAACGTAATTCCCCTCAGATATAATAGATTATGCCAGCGTTTTTTCCAATCCTCGAAAAAACTTCTCAAACGCGCTTTTTGGTATCGCCAACAGCTTCTGTTTCCATTTTTCTTTTATCTCCTCAATCGTAGCAAAACGCTCTCCTTTCATTGGTGTCTTCAGTTTTGGGAGGAGGAAATATTCAAAGGGGGGCCATGTCCGGTGAATGCGGTGGTTGTGGCATGATAACGGTTTTGTTTTTGGCCAAAAGCTCACGCACAAGCATCGACGTGTGAGCTGGTGCGTTGTCATTATTGTTTTTTCCACATTTTTCGTCGCGTTTCTGACGAATTGCTTTGCTCAAATGGCGCATAACTTTAAGTTATTATTTCTTATTGACCGTACGACCTTGTGGCAAGAAGTCATGATGCACCACGCCATTGTAGTCGAAGAAAACAGTGAGCAAAACCTTCACATTTGCCCGAACTTGACGTGCTTTTTTAGGTTTTGGCTCTTCTAGACGCTTCCATTGGGATGATGGGGCTTTGGTTTCAATGTCATAGCCATACGAGTATACCCATGATTCGTCACCAATTATGACCTTTTTGAGGAAATTTGGATCGCTCCTGAGCGATGACCATGCGACGTTGTTTTGTGTCTACACCTGATGAATTTATATCATGATAAATGTCAACTTCTATATTAAATAATAAAAAAGAAGACAAAACTTATTTAATATAGAATTTATCATCTATCATGATATAAATTCATCAGGAATAGATACCAGGTAACCGGCACAAACGCCGCCATATAATACACAAATGTACCAGACTTGAGCACTGAACTTTTGTAGTATATGCCCGTCATTAGGTGATAGAAAAAGGTATTCGAGTAAAATATTTGTCTTCACAATAGTATTTCATGTACATTTTTTTCCAGAGCATAAGCTGATTATTTAAAATTATCAATAACACTGTTTAAGCCACTTACATTTAACTCATCAATGCGCTGTTGCAAAATCTGCAATTCATTCTCCTGTTGCTGAGATTTTAGTCTTAAATCTTCTCGGCTTGTCTCTGATTGCAGTAACTCATCCTTCAGATTATCAAGCTGACGTCTCATATCATTGTATCTTACCGAGCCAGCTTGAACCGGTCCAAGTGAAACGCCATCATCACCAATGGCGGATGTAGAGTTCAATCGTTTAATGTCGTCTTCAAGTTTTTTGACTTCAGCTTTTAAATTCGACTTTTCATCAGAAAGCAAAACAACCTAAATGGAAAGATAAAAATATTTGTTCAATACACATTTATAGATATTACACTGGGAAACAAAAATATGTATGTCAAGAGCTCAATGTTGCTTTTTAAGGTTAGTTGGCTTGCCAAACTCAGTTTTTTCATATCAGCTCCACTTTTCGAGATGCATTCGAGAAAAAATCTGAAGTTGTGTTTCAAAATTACATCTACATATGTATTCTTTTGACAAAAATTTTGTTTAAATGTACAAACTTTTGTTTTTTTTTTATATAAGGTGATTCAATACTTTGCAATGAAAACAAGACCTGTAGTGCAATTCAGTGACTTTTACAGATAATGCAATCGTTAAACTAAAAATCTGCATTTGGTGTTTGCACTAACGACTCTGCTTAAACGCTTTTTCACTGTTACACAACTACTGTATAAATTCTAGCTGCTTAATGTTGATGGTAGCACAATTGAAACCAGAATATCCTTCTATATTTTTTGAACATTTTTTTTAAATATGCAGTATATGCTTTTGCAACTTTTTAAAAGTCGGGTCGAGTAGCTTCAGTTGATATCTGCGATATTTAGGCCGCAAAAGAAAAGACAGCCTACAATATTATGGAATTGGTCACCTACTAGAAATTATAATTACGAGTTAATGACAAATAATAGTTGTCATGGAATTCGATCTTATTGGAATCGGAATTTGAATCGACATAAAAACTACTTTGCAACGCAATGGTAGCAGTTTTATACGAACTAGATTTGGTGCATAATTCGAACAAAAACCGATAACTATTGATTTCATGACACCAAAGTAATTATTTTGTTGGATTTAAATTCGATTCCGAAAACATCGGATTCTATAACACCCCCAAATAAACTCTTTTTTTACATATTCTTTTTTATATTTTAAGGGTCTTATTCATAATAAATATTTTAAGTTCATTAAACTCCTATTTGACAGATTTTCCATACAAATATGTCAAATAAGAGTCTTATAAGCCTGAAATAATTTTTATGAATAAGGGGATAAGAATATATGTATATGTAAGTACTTAGATCGTGCATAAAAGGGCTGTGCAATGTTGAGTATTTGCGAATACTTGATAAATGGATTTAAACAAATTCATTAAACATATTTATACGTATGTATAACAAAACATACCTTTTGTTCTAGCTCATAGCATTTCTGACCCAATTGATCTCGCTCTTCCTGCAATATTTTATAGTCGAAATTGACAATACTTAGAGAATTTCGCGTGATTGATGTTCCCTGCCAACTTGACTCTAGCTCTTGCAAAGCTCGCATTATATTTGCCTGTAACGACTCTTCCAAGCACATTATTTTACGAATATAGTCTTGTTTTGAAGAACAGTTTACAGCACATCCCAAAACTAATTGCAACAGGCGTTCCGTTTCAGCAGTATCACATTTTTCAGCGATTCGCATCGCATCTGGACGTGGAAACTCCGATAATGAATAGTTAAGAACATCACAATAATAGTCATAAACGCCCTCGATCACTTTTTTTAGGTTGCTCATCTTGAGTCGCCAATTCGACCCAACATCTGTTTTTATTTTCGAAAGCCAAATGTCTAAAATTATATAAAATTATTCAACAGAAAATTCTTCAGTGATTAGATTAGAAATACCTGTAAAGGAGTCCGGTGAAAACTGGTTCAAAGCCTGCGCTAACGCAACGCCATCAGACAATTCCTCTATATTGGAGTGAGGAGCAGTCAAGTTTAGCGTCTGGAACCACTCGATTAAACTTTGACACATATCGCCCATTGTTTTTTTTTTAATTTTTTTTGTAACTTCTACCGTTTTGTGTTATGTTTCGGAAAAGATACTTGCAACCCAACTAGTTATCAAACAAATAATCCTGTGGTCTTAATTAGAAAATTTTTCCTTAAAATATGAGTAAAAATTACTTTGTGGTATAGTTTTTAGAAAACAAAATTTGTTTCTTATTTTTAGTTTGTTAGAGCTAAATATATACAGAGTACTCGTAAGAACATCTGTTCACGGGTACTTGTCACTGTTTTAGTTTTAGTACGTGTTCACACATCGTGGTAAAAGTCAAGAGTGGTCATCAAGCAGCGCATAGTGGGCAAGCATTGTATATTAGCATAATACATTCTCACAATATTGTCAGAAAATGTATAGAATATTTTTAACCAATCGTGAGAACTTAAAATTTCTTCCTGACAATATTGTAAGCAAAAGCATTGGCAGTCCACCTACCCAAGGCAGCTTGCTACCAGGTAGCCTTACAAGCTCAACTGTATAACTGTCAAAATACACAACACAAACACACATACGCGAACAAACGGATGACAGTAATACAGTTTTTCTACCAACAAAATACATGCAGTGTTTTTTGTTGTGTTTGTTGTAGTTATGTAATTACCTGGCATCAATCTGCCTTGCACCTACCTAACAGTTAATTGTCATTTAACTGTCAATCGTCTGAACACTTTGGCATCATCATGGCTAGTATTTACATTGTCAGGCATTGGCATATTGTAAGATGCATAAATTTTCAACACCTTACAATGGCGTCATTGTCAGAGTAATGCCAAAGAATATTAAAGAAAAATGTGTGTGTACGAAAGGGAGAGAAAAAACAAGAGAATAGTAAAATATAAGTACGAGAGGTAAAAACATGCATAAAAAAGAATAAACAAATTAAAAACATGGTTATTGAGCGAGAAAAATAAAGAATGGATAATGGCATGTGTGTGTGTGTGTGTATTTTGATAATGAAAATTGGCTGACAATTTTTGATACGTAGAAAATCTTACATCCGTATAAGCTGACAATTTTTGTGGGTCGCTAAGTTTATTGTCAGGCAATTGTCTGGCAATGCCATTGTAAGATTTTCTTGCAATTGTCTGAACTGATACTTTTCTTAATGCTATTTCTAGTAGATTGCCAGCACGTTGTTAGGTCTTACAATATTGTAATAGTAGAATAGTTAGGTCTTACAATATTGTAAGATCTGACAACCGTCTATACGAAGCTTAAAACCTGTACACAAAAAACTTGACTGTTTGAAAGAAAATACAGTTAAACCATGACACAACTAATAAGGTTGCCTCATCAGCTGAACCTGACTGCTTAAAACTGTCAAAACTTCTGTAAATGTAGAAGTGCCGTCTTTTTGACAGTTTTCAGAAGTTGTACAAAAACAAATGCATATTAAAGTTGTTCTTATTGTAGGGAAAAGGTTACCTTATTAAATATATCATAGTTAAACCACGAAATTTTTTTTCCAAAAAATTTATTTTTTTAAACACTTATGAGTATGAATAAAAATAAAAGGTAAGCAAATTATACAGATACATATATTATGATAATAAAATATATTATGAAAATTTAACATTACATGTTTACAAAATTAAAAGTTCTAACTGCTAGTTCTTCTAAATGAGAAGAATTTTTTTCCATTTATTTCTGTTAAAACCCTGCCGGCAACTCAGTTAACTAATAATGAATTACAAGCTAACTTTTTTACAACTGGTGGTGGTTGACACTTAGATTATTTTCAATGGAGATGACTGACTATTTTAACATTACGATGTCCTAGGAGGTAGTCAATTGTCCGACGCTGCATTACTTTTCAACTAACTTCAAGTTAACTACTTCAAAGTCAGTACATACAGAAAAAAATGTACGAATCAAGGCTGATTTTACATTTTTTGGTGGTAATAGTTACTTATATTTTATTAAATTAAATTTCATCACACTTTTTTTTTTTTTTTTTGTTAGCCTCTGGTGGGATTCGAACCACTAAGCCTCAAGACTGGTGAGCAGCCACCTTAACCCATTCAGCCATCGCTACATTTAAAACGAATGCGACAATAGGCAATTTAATTCCAGAGTTATTTACCGTGTATGTGTGTATGTTAGTATTTGAATTTTGAGTGAACTCTGCACTACGTTTCGATTGTATTGTAGCTAATTTGAAGCTAGTCCATAAAAGTTAACGTGAAGTTAATTATTTTGGTAGTCGACTACCAATTTGCTGGCAGGGTTGTTTCCAATAAAATACAGACAGTAAAACTGAAACATACGTAAAAAACTGTAATAAAGCAAAAATATGAACAATGTGAACACTTTGTGAATGGTTTGAACATACGTGTTCTCTATACGATTGTGTCATTCACGAATGAATTAATTCAACCGAATGATTCCTACATCTGAATGAATGAATTACTTCTGTATTTGTTTTCTATACCTTTCACTTTTTTATCTTACAAGAATATTTTGAATTTAATTTTGATTTCAATTTTATTTAATAAAAATAATTTTGTTGCTAAGACTTCTCACTTTTAAAAATATTCATATTATCTTTAATGTTTTTGTTTTGACGTTGCGCCATTTATACAAATATTTAACGCCTGTGATTGAGTAAACCCGCTTATTTCCCAAAAAAAAAATTGTTTTTTCTATTATGCTTTTAATGAAAGAAACAAAATAATTAGATTTTATACATACATATGTTCTTATTTTAGTTATAACACAGCACTTATTGGTTTTAAGAAGCAAAACCCTGGTATGAATGAAACATTTTCACTTTCGTTCATTCTGAGTTATGTGTAACACTCAGGGCTGGGCAGTATTTGAAATACATGCATTTAAAATACATATTTTGGATTTGTATTTTAAATACTTGGCGCTTGAGTATTTTGTACTTTAAATATTTGTGCTCTTAAAATACATTTTTAACTTTTCTTGCTAGAAAGTATTTCATTCATACTTCAACTAAAAGCCAAATTTTACTACTGTTTTGTTTCCAAAAATGGCTATACTACAATTTAATTACCAAATACAAAGTACATGAAGAGAAAAAATATCAATCAGATGTTGACTCGAATTTACGTTATATGTATATGTATACAGATATGGCCTTTGGTCAAACGTTTTTTAACTGTCACTTATTTCTTAATTCTATTGTTTCTCTTTCAATAAAATATCGTTTTTTAATAAGAAATCATTGAGATTTTGTCGTTAGCCGATTTTATTCATTCGCCATCAACAGGTTGTTTGTCTGATACCACATTTGAAAAGCTGGTGTTTGTGAAAGGAAATAAAGACTTTTCTGATTAAAAGTATTTTGTTTTTTTAGTACATATTTTTGTTACACTGTATTTTGTATTTCAAATACTTGCTTTTAGAAAGCAGTATTTTGTATTTTAAATGCGTGTCGAAAAAGTATTTGTATTTCAAATGCACAAAATTCATGTATTTTGTATTTTAAATACATCAAAGCATGTATTTTGCCCGGCACTGGTAACACTCTTTCTGAATAAATGGTGAATTAAAAGAATGAATTAATTCACATTAACTTTCTGAAAGAGAACGAACGATTCACTCAAATAAAATATCTTGCCCAATGCAAGTTCTCTAAATAACTAAGCCATGAGCCTATTAATGCTGTTGCTCTGCCGACGTCGTGGACTGTGAAGTGCCGAGTTAAGACTTCTATTGTCACAAATAATCTGCATGTGCATCAGCTTAGCGCTATGGTGAAATTGTTTCGTTGTGTTCACGACCATTCATTAAGCTGGTGGGTTACTTAAAACTATTGTCTGTGCTAAAAATCACCAATTGCAGTCTTTAAATTTTCAAGTATCTCTAACACTCGTCTAGATGGCGCTGTGCTGCGGTGAAAACTTTTCTTTGAAGGTATAAGTCCGCGCTAGTATAAATACCTTTTCGTTAATCATGGTGATTTTGTTGCGTTATACTTACGAACATTCGTAATATTGGTGGGTTTACTCAAAGTTATTGTCTCCGCCGTATTCTAAAGATGGCGCTGAAGGTACAAACTAAAGGCATGATTAGTGTACTTTCTGTTACGATACAGCAGTTTTGCGTGAATGTGTGATTTATTTTAAGTTTTTTGCTCTGTGCCATCGCTGACGGAGCTGTAGAAAATAGAATTCAGGGAGACAACAAGGATTATTTGTTAAGTGTGCAGGACATTTGTATTGATCTGTTGAGGTGATCACAATGTTATTCATAAGAGAAAGAGATGTGTGAATTTCTAAAACAACAGCAATGAAAAAAGACGTGTCTTCAAATATCATCGATAAAAATGTAATATGATTTTGGCAGCAACTTTAAAACAAAAAAATGAATTAAAAAATCAGGGTGAAAATTAGGTGTAACAGTCCAAACCAATTTAGAGCGTCAATCGTATTTTCACAGTCAAAACCATGATACAACTAATAAGGTAACCTTTTCCCTACAATAAGAACAAGTTCAATAAATATAACATGCATTGATGATAGATGAACAGAGCTTACGCTGATTTGCTATCTCGTTTTGGCTGCCTTTCATCTCTGTATTCTCTTGACAGTTTGAAGCATGATACAATTAATAAGGTTGCCTCGTCAGCTAAACCGTTAATCAACTTACTACTTTAGGTTGTCAAGAGATTGCAGAGATGAAAGGCAGCCAAAACGAGATAGCTAATCCGTGTAAGTTCAGTGCATCTCCCTTCTGTAAATGTAGAAGTGGCGTCTTTTTGACAGTTTGCATAAGTTGTACAAAAGCAAAATGCATGTTATTTTTATTGAAGTTGTTCTTATTGTAGCGAAAAGGCTACCTTGTTAGTTGTATCATGGTTTTAAGTAGTTAGATGATTAACGGTTCAGCTGATGAGGCTACCTGAGTTGTATCATGGTCAACACAAATACTTTTATTCAAAATATTTGACCAAAATCAATTTGAACAAATTTCAATTCAATTTCAAGTGATATAAATAACTTTAGTTCACATGTATTTGAAATAAAAATTTTAGTTTTTATTTTATTTTATTTCCAAAAAAATAAGAAAATGTGAAAAATTTTGAATTTGGAAAATTTTAATAAAAATATTTTAAATAACAATTTCGTTGATTGAAAAAAACGACAGAAATTTTAAAATTGTTGTGCTCCTTAAATTTTAATAGAAATATTTCATATTTCATCAACTTTTCTTAAAACGAAAAAAATCTTTTGAAATGACTTGAATTGATAACATTCTACAATTTTTTTAATATTATTATATTGATTAATTTTTATTATTCGAACTTTTTCTTATATTATTATTTTCTATTCAGTTTATCGGGCTCAAGTTATTTCTATATAATTTTTTGTGATTGATATTAATTAAATAAGACAAAGAAAACATCATTTAGCAAGATGAAGAACTTTCGAAGCCGCCACACTTCTCGTCAGCATCCGTCCTTGAACTAAGGGGCTGATGTTTCTAAAGCGATACTCATGCCAATCAACCAACCATTCACGTTGTTGTATATCTTTTGTCTAAGCTTATACATTATATCAAACACATCCATTACATGATACAATTAACAAGGTAGCCTCGTCAGCTAAATCGTTAATCATCTGACTACTTTAGAGATTGCAGAGATGAACGGCAGCCAAAACGAGGTAGCAAATCCGCGTAAGCTCAGTGCATCTCTCTTCTGTAAATGTAGAAGTGTCGTCTTTTTGACAGTTTGCATAAGTTGTACAAAAACAAAATGCATGTTATTTTTATTGAAGTTGTTCTTTGTAGCGAAAAGGCTACCTTGTTAGTTGTATCATGATCCATTATTACATTTTAATTTATATGTGTCATTGCATATGTACCGGGTGAAAATTTCTCACCACACAAAGTTAACCAAGTTGTACTGCAACTTGCTGCATATATTTTTCTTATGTTATTGATTCTAATTTTCATATCCTAGATGTTCTTTTTTTAATTTTTTATATTTAATACAAAACAAAAGTTGAAATTGAAACTATTTGTATTTTTATTCACATGCTATAACTATATACCAGCCCCAAGTATCATCGGCGGCCGAAAATTGTTACGAAAAAGGACGGCGGCTAATAGCCGGCAATAAACCGACCGGCTGGGTGCCCAGGAATTTATGCAATTTCTTTTTCTTAAGTAAACAATGCCGCTGAATGAATTAATATCAAGTCTTTCGACGAATCCTTATTTTGGAGCAGGATTTGGTTTGTTTGGTATTGGCGCTGGTGCGGCTATCTTACGAAAAGGCCTGCAAGGCAGTTTGATTCTTTTTCGCCGTCATTTAATGATAACTTTGGAAGTTCCTTGTCGGGACAAATCATATCAATGGTTATTGCAATGGATTACTACTAGAGGAGCACGAGAAACTCAGCATCTGAGTGTTGAAACATCATTCATACAAAAGGAAACGGGAAAAATAGAAACCAAGTATGATTTTATTCCTAGCATAGGAAAACATTTAATGTATTATCGTGGTGTATGGATTCAGGTAGAAAGAACACGGGAACAACAGACGCTTGATCTTCATATGGGAGTCCCTTGGGAGACGGTGACTCTGACAGCTTTTGGACGAAACAAACAACTTTATTTTGATATATTAGAGGACGCACGTCAACTGGCTATGCAAGCAAATGAAGGGAAAACGGTTATATATACCGCCATGGGACCTGAATGGAGGCCTTTCGGACACCCGCGTCGGCGTAGATCTGTAGAATCAGTTGTGTTGGACGATGGCGTTAGCGAAAAAATAATTTCTGACTGTAAAGAATTTATAAGCAATTCTCAGTGGTATGCGGATCGAGGTATTCCTTATCGCAGGGGCTATCTGCTTTATGGTCCTCCTGGATGCGGCAAATCCAGCTTTATAACAGCACTGGCTGGCGAGTTGGAATACGGAATTTGCCTATTAAACTTGTCCGAAAGAGGTCTTACAGATGATCGCCTTAATCATCTTCTGAACGTGGCACCAGAACAATCAATTATATTGCTAGAGGACATTGATGCTGCATTTACTTCTCGGGAGGAAGTATCAAAACAGTCTGCTGCCTATGACGGTTTGAATAGGGTAACATTTAGTGGTCTTCTGAATTGCTTAGATGGAGTTGCATCAACTGAAGCCCGTATAGTGTTTATGACAACCAACTACATCGACAGATTAGACCCAGCATTGATAAGGCCTGGTAGAGTTGATCTACAAATATATGTGGGTTATTGTTCTGAGCACCAATTGGTTGAAATGTTTAACAGATTTTACAAGCATGCAATTTCTTCAAATAAATACGCGCTCGATTTCGCAAGGGCAGTTTCTAGTACCAATATTCCTGTAAGTCCAGCGCAGATCCAAGGCTATTTTATGAAACATAAAACATCTCCCGTAGAACTTGTTATAAAAAATGTATCAGATATCTGGAACAAGAATAAAAACTCTTAGATTTACATCTCGTTCATGTATTGAAAGAATATTTAAAAATCTGTGTTGAATCTCCTTCAATGAAGTGTGTACACATACACATGCAAAAATAATATGCTTTCTTTCAGACCAACCTAAATTACGCTTGACGCGCTAATTTAGGATGAAATGTTTGATTTGGAGATCCTTGTTTTTTACTAAATTTTCTTTACATGAATAATGTAACAAGTTAATATTTGAATTTCTACTAAAATTATAAGCTAAAATAAGAAGGTAATTGCTTGATAAGATATTCGACGTGAGATCTCTGCTGGCTATTCCAAATGAGAATTTAAAGTGGTGTCACAAATTGCTATCGTTATGTTGAGGAAAGTATTGCTCTACTTTTTTTGCTTGACACTACAAAACGAGCAAGACGATTTCCAGAAATATTCAAAAGATCTAATAAAAAATATATGAAATATACACTGAGCGGGATCAAAATTTTGTGCCGTTTGAAAGCTCATTGTTTATCTTTTCTTTTTATTTTAAAAGGAAGCCTAACAGACCAATTTAAATTAGAGCGGTTTTTATGCTTTCGAAACCTCCCATTTTGTATATCATGTTGTATATGAATGTGTGATTTATGCGGAGTTTAGACGGTAATATTTTACGTATGACATGACCAATTTTTTGTTTGTAGAAGAAAATTCTTCGACTGCCTGTCGAAGAATTTCCTAAGTGTGTAAGCCTTGGGCAGACCAAAAGAGAATTAAAAAAATTTCTGTCATTTGCCAAATGCTAACGCATGGCCGTTGAGTTACACGATAATTTGAAACAAAATTTCTAGTGTAGATAGCATGTACATGTAAGTGCAATAAAAAAGGTCTGGTAACTTTATATCAACTATCCGGCTATTCTTTAAATGTAAACAAATAAGTCCAGTTAAAAACATATTTCCAAAATGAATTTGTTAAATTTCCAATTAACCATTGAAGAGCTTCAAATAATATCAGATCTTGATAGGTAATTTATGTTCTATAGTTTTCAAAGATTTCATGACATTCTTGTTTCAGTACTCAGTTTGGGTTTATTGACTGGAGCAATTCTGAGAACTTTGCATTACGCGATTTAATACGACGTGCAATAAAAATATTTCAACATTTCGGTGCTTTATTAAATAAGGATTTTAATAGCGGTTCTTCTTCACCGGTGAGAAACGATGAGAAAACTGTAGAACCTATTTTTAAGACGGAGGACAAGTGTGCTTTTTCCAATGTTTTTGATCCAAATACGTTTTGTAAACTTGGCCACCTTCATTTAATCTTGGAGGAATATGAAAAAGGTAAATATATTTTGCTTTATAAAAAAACTATGCATATGTATGTATGCAATATGGATTTATCAAAATTACATGCAACTTATTGCGATGACGAAGAAATTGAACGTATGTGTAATAACAATGCAATAATGCTCCAAATCAAATATGGGTAAAGTGAATTCCCCCATAATTACTTACATATACATACATATGTATATCTGATAAAATTGGTTTTGGCCTATGTACATACATACATGTATGTATATGTGCAACGTGTAACTTTACATACTATGCTGCTTTCTTTGATGAACTATTTTAAGGCACTATTTATTGTTCCTGTTTTTGCGCGATCAATTGCGTCCTTAGTTTTAATGAGCAAATCCACACCATTTAACGAAAAATCACTCCAAACTGTTAATATTTTCTCCGCCATGCATTGCGATCCACTGTTTGTATTTAACATTTTTAGAACAATTCGTAACACTCTCCTTGACCAGTGCATCATCGCTTCAAAGGCTAATTTGTCAGAAAAAAAAACATGTTTACTTAGGTAGATGTTTGACTTTGCAAAGACAGGTAGTGGATGTTTTTGCAGAAAAGCAAAAGCTTTTGCAATTTTGCATTTAAACAAAATGTAGGTATTTATTTTTTACAAATAACATTGTCAGACTTCAATCATATTACGTGGTTGTCCGCAAGCATATAACTCATCAGGGTATGTTAATCTTTAAATACGCCATCTCGATTGTGAAATATCTTGAAATTAATTAAATATCTTGAAATTAATGGCTCCTTACGAAGGTAAGACGATTCTTAATATTCATTTTTGACAGCAGTGGATTTCTGCTACTGCTATATCATCTAAATAAATATTTAATTTTCTTCTTACAAGTTGGCTTAAAACTTCTAAATAGAATTATTTAATTAACTTCGTTAGTTCGTGAAAGAATTGGAAAAATGTGGACTTCTGCGAAGTAGACTACTGGTACATGGGATGTCTCCAGACCACCATTTCCATGGGGTCACTACTTCGCAGAAGTCCTCATTTTTCCATAAAACCCATTCATGTTCTCCACAAATGTCATCTGTTATAAAAATAGAGCTGTTAACTTGTTAACAGTGCTCTGTTAACTTCCAAATTTGTCTTTGCTAAAAGTTGTGGTTTGAGTCCGGGGACATAAATACGTATTTATCTTCACACACATAGAAATACAAAGAAGCTAAAGCTAAGTATTTTGTTTCTGGTTTTTCATCCGCACATTTATGTATCCACCACGAAATTTCAAACCAAATGAAATTTTCTGCCGCTTAATAGTAGACATGCGAAAAAAAGGCTTCAACAAAAATATCAAATACTTTTGATTTTTGCTTCAAGCACAGCCGATCGCACGCACGTGTAGCCGAACAAGCACGACCGCACGTACGAAATGAAATGAATGACGAGTTTATTGCACTGGGCACTATAGAGATGTTTTCTGTTCTTCATGCCAAAAGCTATCGAAAAAGTGATGGCACAATATCGATTGCTAAATCGACGACCCTCTACTGTGTGTGTACAGTTACATAATATGCACTGAGAATTAATGGGGAATTGGTATTTGGAATTGCGTTGTTCCGGTAGAGCAAGCGTCTGGTATGTCGATCGCACCTTGTGGGTATACTAAAATATAAGTTGAGTTGTTATATGATAGACTTCTTATTAAATAGTACTCGGAATTCCGACATTTATGGAGGTTTCGGCTGTAAATTTTTTTTACTGGGTGACAGTGTGTGAGAGTCTTGACTTAACACCCTGCCTGGTACAATGTGAAAGTTTACAAATTGTCTTTAATCTCGACTACTGTAATCTTTTTCATATTCACTTTAGCTCTCTTGCCCCAAATGTAGAAACCGAAAAATTGGTCTTATTACAGTTTTGATATAGCCATCAGATCGCTTGTCCAGAACAGCATACATATAAGTACATGTAACATGTCGTCACAAACTTATTTGAAACTGGATACAACAACTTTCTTTTCTTTCTATTTATTGCCATTTACCTTAACCCCATACATACATATGTAATTCATTTCAAAAACCAACATTCGATTTCTTTGCAGCTCTTTCAGCTTATCAACACTATTTTAGAAATAAACAAACTCAAACGCATAACTTGGAGTTTTTGTATGGCATAGGACTTGTTTATTTCCATTATAACGCCTTTCGCTGGTAAGTTTCTAATTATTTTATTGCTTTAAGTAAACAGATAATTTTTCATACTGTGTTGGAAGAGAATTGTACGTTGAAATTATGTATGTTATGAAGACTGTCCTTGCCAGTCACATAAATTATACCGGATTTAAATTTTTTTGTAATGGGTTATTTATTTTGCGGTTTCAAAAGTAAACGTAAATAAAACACATACCTACATATAAAATATTATTTTTCAAGATATTTCTTTTTTATTATAAAGTTTGAACGTTGACATTCTGTGTGAAACACTACATCATTTAAATGATCACCACGAAGTGTTGCAATCTTTTGAGGTAATTTACGACCACTTTTTGACACATTTCATAAGTTATAACTTGAGGAATGTTGGCTTTTAAGTGTTCAAAAGTTAAAGATTTATATGCATAAATACGGTAGCCCCACATAAAAATAGTCTAATGGTGTCAAATCGCATGATATTGGTGGTTAGTTGATATCGCCACGACGAAAAATTACGGGGCCAGATAATGTCTCTTGCCATATTCGCTGGAGTTGTGGCACCGTCTTGTTGAAACCACATACTCTCTAAGTCGTATTCTTCAATAGCAGACAAAAAAAGTCAGTTATCATATGACCATAACGCTGCGAATTGACGGTGACAATCGTTCCATCGTCGTTATCGAAGAAGTAAGACCAATCACACCTTCGGACAAAAGAGCGCACCAAACAGTGACTTTCTGGATGTAATGGCAGAACCCCAAATGCGACAATTTTGTTTATTAACAAACCTACCGTGTGAGAAATGTGCATCATCAACCACACATTCCACGTATCTACGACGTTGTGAATGGTCAGCTGGCTTCAGTTGTTGTATGAGCTGGTATTTATATGAATGTAGGTGTAGATCTAAATGAAAAATACGCCATAATGTGCCCTAAGATAGTCCGGGTCTTCGGCAACACTTTCACTTACAGCTGCAATATTTTCAGCGAAACGATGCTGCACAGGCCTTAAAATATTTGTAACCGCGCCCCAGTCTCTTCAATTCTTCACAATTTTGCCAATTGTTTGCGTAGTTGGACGATTATGTAAACCATAATCTCCTCTTAAAGTACGATATGTGGCTGTGGCATAATCACCATTTTTGTAGTATGTTTTGATAATTTTTATGCGTTGTGTCATAGTTAAGGATCCACTTTCGTCAATGTCTGACTTTCAACTGAGAAGAATAAAATTGGTTTAACAAATTAGTTTGACAGATGTCGAATTCCAATCCTATACTTTTGACACCACGAAATGGATAACCCGTTATTTTTGTATGGCACAGGCCTTATTGTATAGAAGTCTCCCTAAAGCACGGTAATCACACTGGTCTATCTTGCCTCTTCGGAGTCCCATTTTCATCAACTCGCTGTTAATGGTTTCGTTCCTAACACGATCAGACTGTTTTAATCCGTTTGCATGTTTGTTTTTTTTACTTTTTGTGCACAGCACCAACAACAAACACCCAATTTTTTAATTTATTCCATGGTACAACTAATTAGGTAGCCTCATTAACTGAACTGTTAATCATCTGACTTCGTAAAACTGTCAAGAGCATACAGAATACAAATTAGCGTAACCTCTGTTCACCTCTTTTCTACATACATATGTATATACTATAGAGCATATAGTTTGTAGCCGTGGGGTCTCTTTGACAGTTTCACAGAAACTGTACAGAAAAAAAATACATGTTATTTTTCTTGAAGTTGGTCTTATTGTAGCGAAGACGTTACATTATTAGTTGTTGTACTAAATGGCATTTAATTATCAACTCAAAAATCGGGCATTAGAGTCATGTGGAATGTTGTGGCTCCTCACTACTGCTTATGTTCGGAGATAATTTTTGCTTGTGATGTGCAGCATTTCAAAACCAAATTGTCGCTTTGTTTGTCATAACAAAAACGAATGATGTCATAACATAATCTCTGTGTAGTGCTGCCATATGTATCAAATATTTTTCCTTCAAGTGGGGTATGTTCTTCCAGACACAAAAAAAAAAAAAAATCAACAGTATCACTAACAATGTTTTTACAGACTGCCGCCATGTTATTTTTTGGCATTTAATAAATAATAAACATTCCTTTTTAAATACATGTAAACAAAACAAAGACTAAAGTGGTTCAATTACAACATTTTACAATATATTAAAAGAAGAATTTATAGCGTGTTATTTACATAAATGAGCAGTCGATTTCAAACCATAAAGTGCTAAGTGTTGTCTTGTAACTTTAAATTTGTAAAGTGTATAAAATAAAGACTTTTCTAAAAAAACAATGAATTTATAACAAAATAAAGGTGAAACTTTAATATTTCAAAGAATAAAAAGCTGATTATTATACAGGTATTATAGTGTTACAACTTTTGGTTTTCTATGCAATAAAAAACTTTAAACAAATATGCAATATACTACACGAATACATAAATACATACATTTGTATGTATGAAAGTATGTATATAGATGCAGTTGTAGGTTTGTAAGTGTGTACATATCGCTGTTCTTACGTGCTACATAAATACGTCTATCTCGAATGGTGTACGTGCATACAATTGCTTGTACTTTTTTAGTAACCCCTGTTTCACACTTGGCAAATTTGTTGCGCAACTTGTTTTTGTGTGAGAGCAATGGAATAAAGAGATGTACATACATACATATCGTTCGTCTCAGGTAGAAAGTTCTGACTTGCCTTTCTCCCAATCTCGTTGTTTGTTTACTTCGAATAATTGAAGGATGTATTGAAATATGCAAATTACCCAAATACGCCTGTAATATCAACGATGTATGGCATTGACTATCATTATCTCTTTAGATAAATTAGAAGAATTGTCGCTGGCAAGGCAACTTTATACCAGGTAGTCTTACAAGAGCAGCTCACTATGATTCTTGGTTCAAAAAACAACAACACAATTGGGCGAGAGAAGATACAATATTTCTACCAACAAAGCACATGAAATGTTTGTTGGTGCTGTTTGCTGTAGTTATGCGGCTGCCTGGTATTAAGATACTACCTAGAAAAATTGCCAGATGTGAAACCTAGGTAATGAAAATATGTACATATGTATGTGCGTACATTATTTTAGAGACGTGCATTTGTATGTATCTATTTACGTGCATTCATACATACATTTGCACATATGCAAGTACATATGTATATAGCTTGCACATGTGTACATAAATCTATTTATATAAATATACAGAAGTATATTTATATAATGATGATCCCCTGCTTGGGGATCATGTACCACATACATATGTACTATGTACATATGCCTGTATGTACATATGTACATACATACTTATATATGCACGTATGTCGATATGAATGAATATGTTAAAGAACATATGTACATACCTACATACTTACATACAAATGTACCAATTATACAGTTAAATAAAGTGCTTTCATATCAACACACATACATATTTGTCCATAAGTTCACATAGGTATACATATGTACCTATGTAAACTTATGGACAAATGAACATACTTACATATCGCTCATTTGCTACAAGACCGGCATAAGTCAAAAAAATCGATTTTGCAGAAAACGCGTTTAAAGTTTTCAATTGACTCCCACCTTACACAGAAAAGAGGAAATCCTATAATTTCAAAATAAACCAATTTAGCATAATATATTTAACATATCCATAAACGAAAATCAACACCAAGTAACCGTTTATGGTTTTTTCGTGGATAAGAACTAACTCTCCTTTGCATTATGACGTTTTTGTTGCAAAAATATATTCAATAGAGTGTGATAAGTTATAATAAGTCGTTATTGTTGAACAAAAAAAAAAAAAACCATAAGTTTGTATTAATACATTTTATTTTCAGTCTTTTGCACTTCAAATATACATATTTTAGGGCTTATGCATAATAAAAAACCATTTGCTAACTACATATGTATCTAGCTGCTAAGTTTTTTGTATGTAAATTTCCATAAGGAAAAGATAGCAGCAAGTTAGTTAGCATAAAGTTTTTTATTATTCCTAATGCCGTATGTACTTATGCATATCATAAAAAACATAAAATAAATGTAATTCATAGAAACTATCTATTGAACGTAAAATATCTTCTTAAGATATACATAATTCACAAACGAAAAATGTTAATTTTGTTCTTTAAGTAATTAAGAAATAATAACAAGATACCAAAATATATTGGTAACGAAACTCTGACTATGAAATGTTTACAAACTATCATAAAATTTTTTATAAAAATTTGGAATAAGTTTTTTTCTAATCAATTCATTAATATCAGCTCTCTTATTTTCTGGTATATCTGGTTTGGTATGAAATGCTTTGTTTAAAGAAATCGCTTTTGGTTACATCTTATTGTGGTCGTGCGTTTTATTCATATATAGCTATAATTTTTATCAGCAATAGCGACATATTTTGTGTTAGTGAGAGCTATTTATTGTTACTGTAAATAATGCTATGTTCAATAACGACACATTTTGTTATAATGTAAAAGGCTGTCTGTTTAATAGTCATTCTTTTATATGTAATAACGTCATAACACGAAATACTTATGTTGACGATAGTATTTTTATCAACAAGAACGTCATTTTTTGTAATATAACAAGTTTTAATTAAATCAAACTTTTCAACAACATAGTCATAACTCAAATTAGCGCTGTGTACTTGAAATATTCTAGATTAAAAATAACATTACCTTTTCACGCAGAACTCCACAACATACCTATATTATATAATATATATAATATTTTTAAAAATATTGATTTAAATTACGTATTTTTCAGCCGTCTCTATGCCGCCGACATTTCGTTGATGCTAATCAACTCATCAGTAGACAATCTTAAAAGAATGTTTGAAACCCAACCAACTTTTCTTAACATTTATTCATTCCTATATTTTTGGGAATTTCGGAATAAGTAGTTGAGTTTCAAACATTCTTGTAAGAATTTTTCGAGTCTACTGTTGCGTTGATTAGTTGTGGGTATTTTGAAGAAAAGATTTCAAATGATCACTTTGCCGAAGTGGTAACGCTGGGTTAAAAAAGAAATCAGACGTACACGAATGTTTACATAAATTTTTTCATTTTGCTCTTAAGAAAATGATAGAAACCCTGATGTATGAAGCCATCAGCAAGTCGGTCACTGTTCTTGCTGGGTTATTAAATAAAAAGAGGGCAAATAAAACCAAATATTAAATTTAATAAAAACAAATAATATGTATTAAATAACTTACAATGATCTCCATTTAATATTTACATATTAAATGGAGAATGAATAAAATTCGATGTCATATATCACTTTCAATTTGATGTACTATGTGTGTATGTATATATTTTTCTAATACCAAAACTGTTTGGGTTTTCTTATTTCCAATAAAGCTCAATTAAAAGTACAAATACTGTCTTTTCACCAATGTTTTTAGTTTTGGTTTTAGAGTGCAAATTTTTTTTGAAAGCAACAGATTTGTGAAAAAATAATATGCCAGCATTGATTTTGGCTGCCATCCATTGGGGAAACTTTAGAATACGGAGTCAGGCTTTGAAAGGAATGACTTTTATAGGTTTGTAGAGGGGGTCGTGGACCTACCAAATCAGAAGTCAGAGTCTGCCGCAAAATTTACTAAGAAAAGTATGAAAATGTTGGTAAAAGCAGTGCTGCCAGAGGAAAGTGTTTGCGCAGAACATAAAATCGCGAATTAGTAAACGGCTTCAAGCATCCAAAATCGTATTTTTTTTAACATTTAATTTAAAAAAATTTTTCATAGGTATGAACATTTTTTTCTTGACAACCGGCCTTCGGCCGGGCTAAGGGGTTTTCTCCTCCATGGTATAACCAACACCGGCTTCGCGTTCAAAATCTGTAAGCATCTGGCAGCACACTTTTTCATTTTAGGGCAATTTGTACCATTATACTAAAGCCGACCCCATCCATTTTTATCAGTTGCCCTGTGTTCTAAACATTGTATTGTATTTTCTTTTGTTTTTCAAGTCTATTTTGAATATTGAACCACTAATATGTTTTATATTATTTTAGGTCGATTCAATCATTCAGAAAACTCTTATATCTGAATTCGAACTTTCGATGTGCAAATGATGTTCACCTTCGCTTGGGTTTTATGCACAAAGTATTGGGAGATTATAAAACAGCATCGAAGCATTATCAACTAGCACTTATCGACTTTGCACCATGTACATTTTCGAAGCAACAAAGTAAGTAATTAAATCAAAAAGAAACAAATAATGAGAAAAATTCAAAAAAATATATTTTACTTGTTTAAGCAGAAACCGAACTTTAACTTAAATGTATCTAAATGTCCAGCACAAAAGAAATTTAGTAATTTTAGATATCAATAAATTTGTTAAATAGAAAATAAAATTAGTTTGTAAACAAACTACAAATTAGTTTGTAAACAAACTTCGCCCCTTTAGGGCGAAGGGATATGTATGAGAGAGTCCAATTATTTGAATTTTTGCTTATTCAATTGATTATGTATTTGATTTTGGAATTTTTATCTCGCTTGACCAATCGGTTAAGCTTTCACAACTATTCGAATTACTCGATCAATTCAATTAATTTTCAAAACAACTCGAATAACTGTCAAAACTTAATATGGGCAAATCAATTAAATTTCATTTAATTGAGCGAAATTTCTGTTTGCTTTTATTATTTATTCCAGGCACAAATAATAAGACAAGTTGTTTCAATCTCAAATGATTTATTACGACAAAAAATTAAACGCAGTTTCAAACTTCGATAACAAACACAAAAATATAACAAGATGAAAGTAGATAATTATGAACGGTTTCAAAAAACGTCAGTAAATATGGGTATTGCAGAGTTGTATTCTTTAAATTCAGTGTTGTAACAATTTTTTTTGTAATTTTTTTATTTTCATCAAAACAAATTTGTTTCTTTTTATTTGCTCTTCGGTAAAGATAATTCGAGCATTAATTTTATCAAGTAGTAAACTTATTTTATAGTAGTATAATTCCTTCCCCTCCTTTTGATCTCTACAACCTCTGCCGAAGTCATTCTATGGAAAATTTAGTGTTTTCGCAGGTAGTCCCATGTAACAGTGTCCAGGAAACACTGTCTCAAGAAACGCTGCAACTCCTCAGCGTTTCCTGAGGAACCTGCTGAAACCCTCCACCGAAGGGAAATTTGTTAGTACGGATATCGGTGCCTCGGGATGATTCTATGGAGTCTTCTCACCTCATCATGATGGTTGATAAGCATTCTTTGGCTGACTGAAACGTACTGGCTGTGTGGTTGGTACCATAAGTTTGCATGGAAGGTATCGTTAGTAACCAAACTGGTCATATGGCCTTGGGGGGTCCAATGGACACTGTCACATGGGAGTACCTGCGAGAACACTAAATCTTCCAAAGAATGACTTCGGCACAGGCTGTAGAGATCAAGAGGAGGAGGAGGAGGAGAGTGTCCTCGGTGCTTAAGATTTCTGGTTACCAAGATAATCGATGTTTGCACTGGCGACACAGCATCAAGCGGGTTGGACCGACAAGATGCATTATGTGCCTTCGGGGGGATGCCCCTGGAAGCAGGAAGAACTTGAGAGCGAAGGCTCTCAAGGGATCGTATGCACTGAACGCCATGCTTCAACAGCATTTTTGTCCTGGATTTTTTTTTTGTTGGGTAGTCTAATAAAAGATTTTTGCTTTTGGCCTTCGCTTTGTTTCCCTATTGTGTAAATATCTCCGGTAATAGCTATATTTATGGGTTGTATGTGCTCTGAATGAAGTCGAATCAGTAGCCGCCTTTATAAGCTTCCTATTGAGAGATGTTATCCACATTTTCTTCAGTTTTATCTCTACTATTTCTCTGAAACAATTCAAACTAGTTTTCTTCTATATGGTAATTACAATTTTCGTTTGTAAATTCTTTCTAGTTCGCTTTCATATCGCGCATCTGTATGAAATTCAACGTAAATATAAACTTGCCAAGGAGGCGTATGAGCAACTGCTTAATGAAAAAGAGCTGACGTTAGATTTAAAAGCTGTTATATATAGACAACTTGGTAAGTTTTGTTTCGTTTTTCTCTTTCAATTTTGCTTTAATACTCAAAAATATATATATTTTTTTTGTTGCAACACATCTACAGGTTGGATGTATCATTGCTCTGAGTATTTTGGAGATAAAAGACAACGAGAATCGTACGCAATTTTTTGTTTACAAAAAGCAATTGAAGCAAATCCAAAATCAGGACAATCGTTATATTTATTGGGGAGATGTTACGCAGGCATTAACAAAGTGCACGATGCTTTTATAGCCTACAGAAATTCTGTAGAGAAAAGTGAGGGAAACGCAAACACATGGTGTTCAATAGGGTGAGTACAGATGCACACTTCATTATTTGTTTGTTCACTTTTTAATTTCGAAAACATTTTTAGTGTTCTATATCAACAGCAAAATCAACCAACAGATGCGTTGCAGGCGTATATATGCGCAGTTCAATTGGATAAGAACCACAAAGCAGCCTGGACTAATTTAGGAATATTGTACGAGAGTTGCGGTCAACCCAAAGACGCATTTGCGTGTTACTTGAACGCTGCGAAAAGTTCAAAAAAGGTAATAGAAGCAAACTTTTAGATTCGCCTTTTTTCCGTTACACCTAATGGTTTTAATGCCCATAGGCAGTGCCCAGCAGGTATTAGAGGTATTTAAAATGCAAAATACATGAAAGTTGTGTATTTAAAATACAAAATACAAACACTTTTTATTCCATGTACTTAAAATCCAAAATACTGCATTCTAAGAGCAAGTATTTGAAATACAAAATACAGTGTAACAAAAATATGTATTTAAAATACAAAATACTTTTAATCAAAAAAGTTTTTATTTCCTTTCATAAACATCAGCTTTTCATCAGTGATATCAGACAAACAACCTCTTGATAGCGAATGAATAAAACCAGCTAATGACAAAATCTCAATGAGTTCTTATTAGAAAACGACATGTTATTGAAAGAGAAATAACGGAATTAAGAAATAAGTGACAACTGGAAAACGTTTGACCACGTTGACTACATAAAGTCTATCCAAGTCGAAATCTGATTGATATTTTTTTCCTCTTGTTTTAGATGAAAAGTTCAAGCGCCGTTTTTTCCTTGTATTTTGTTTTCTCATTGTTTAACTTTCTGACAGCTTGGCGACTTTCTCAATGTGTATGCATTCATTTGCATTTACTTTACACGGGTACTTTATATTGTAAATAGTATTTTAATGTTTTAGAAATAAAACAGTAGCAAAATTTTGCGTTTTTAGTCGATTTATGAATTAAATACTTTTTAGCACACATTTTCTAACATAAATTAAAAAATGTATTTGGAAAAATGAATGTTGAGAACACAAGTATTTGAAATATGAAATAATCAAGCGCTCAGTATTTAAATTACAAATACTAAAGGCCATATTCATAAAAATTATTGTAAGTTTATTAAGCTTTTATTTGAAGTATTTCTACGGAATATTTGTCAAATAAACGTGTAATAAACATTCAATAGTTTTTATGAATATGGGTGTAAATACCTTCATGAGATGTATTTAAAATACAAATACAAAAAAAACGTATTTGGAGGACAAAAAAGTTGTTAGTACCCTTAACGCTAATTTTCATTAGTATTTATAATTTATTATGTCTACAATAATTTAAATAACTAAGTAAATAAAATACGTATTTGTATTTTAAATATGTATTTCAAATACTGCCCAGCCCTGCCCATAGGGTTCGGAGGTGATGTTTGCTAATTATATCTTATTTATTAGTTTGATGAGAAATAGTTAAGTGTATACGCTAGGGCTGGTCGATTTAGCAATCTGTATTGTGCCATCGACTTTTGGATGGCTTTTGGCATGAGGAAAACAAATCAAATTTCATTTTGTGTATTGGTTTTATTTTTTGTGGGAGTTTCCCCAAAGAGGAGTAATACTGGGTTGGTGTATTCGAAAAAAAAAAAAAATTAAACTATTTTGTAAACTTCATTTCATTTTGGAACCTAAAGCGAAATTTTTTCTTTCTTTTTTTTCCACTTAGCAATCGGAAAAGGCGCACTACATTTCAGAAAAGCTCAACTCCTTTGATCAAATATGCATTAACAAGGGATTGGAACAGCGTATAAAATTTTTAGAGTCGCAGCTGGTTCAGGCGCCTATGCCAAGCATAACATCAAAGAGAAGGCAACTCTGTTCTATTGAAGAAGCTTGGAATCTTCCCATTTCATTAGAAATGAGCTCACGTCAACAGCAGCAGCAACAGCACCATCATCAATCATCAAATTCGTCAAAAAGACACCTCGGAAGAATTTCGGTTAGTATGCTTAAATTTTAGTATATTTTTAAGGCTCCGTACTCATAGAGTAAAAACGGACTCCTATTAGGGAGACTTATACGTCCGTCTGTGCAACACAGGCTCCATTCCCCCAAACAGTAAGAGCTAGAGAGCTGAAATTTTCACAGTACATGTGGTTACCCGGCGGCTACAATAACAAATACTAAAAACAACAAAAAGTTAGAAACTAAAGGGGGTCCCCATACAAAAACTGTCTCAATTTGATAAAATTAGCTGTAACTTTTGCACCATAGGAAGGTAGGGAGCTGACATTTTTACAGGATATGTAATCACACAGGCTCTACAAGAACAAATATCCAAAACAATAGCAAAATTTTAACTAAAGGGTGCTCCCATACAAGAAACTATGGAAATTAGCTATAACTTGAACCATTTCAGCTAGAGAGCTCAAATTTTCACAGGATATGTAATTACATAGGGTCTACAGCAACAAATACCAAAAACAACAAAAAGTTGGGAAACAAAAGGTGCTTCCATACGAGAAATTGAAATTAGCAGTAACTTTTGCACCATATGAGATAGAGACTTGAAATTTGCACAGGATATTTAGTTGCCAAGCCCACAATACAACAACATTTACCAAAGATAGCAAAACGTGAAAATTTAAATGACGTCCTTTGTACGGGGGCATCCTTTAATTTGAAAATTGAGTTTCGGTTTTGAACCGTAAAAGATAGAGACTTCGTATTTTCACAGTATTGTAAGTAGTTCGCAGGCTTCTACAATAGCAAATACCAAAAGCTGAAAAGATTGGTGTTCATACATGGGGACACCCTTTAGTTTGAAACTCAGCTTTAACGGTTAGTTTTTGATCAGACCTCGTTACACATACATATGTATGTATAGGCCTATGTAAACATAGTACATGTGTATATTGATATAAATGAACACTGTATGAGTATGTACATATATTTATTTCTTTAAACTAGGCTCAAGGCCCACCGCCTCCGTATCCAAACAACCTTCAAGCGAAACGTTTTAAAGATGGAAATACACCTGAAATGCAAGCAGGAAATCCACCAACGCAGCCATCATTTTTTCTAACCCAACAACAGCTACAAATGCTTCAGTATTTACAACAGAAACAAACGGCCCTCAATTCACAAGAAGAAATTTTACTTCAACAATTAAGCAATCAATATAAGTTAATGGAACAATATCAGCAAGGTGTCGTCGTTCAACAGAATTCAAATGAAAAATTTGGTGTGACGAAAAATGAAGAGAAACCCACTGCCTTCGAAAACGATCGCCTAAATCCACCGCCTTGCTATTCAGATCCCAGCGAGGATCCATGTTTTTCGAAAACAAATACAAAATTTGAGTTCGGTGAAAGTGGAGATTTAGGTAAGTAATTTTTAATATTCATAGTCTTAAAATTATGAATATTGGTATATTTCCATATGCCGGCGTTCACATGCGACTGAATATTATTCTATAGAAACCGAGGATCTTTCACAATTTTGAGGAATTAAAATCAAAGTTCAGGCCAATAAAATATCTTTTTAACAATTGTAAGCCATTAAGTTCGACTGAAATGCAAAATTTTTTAATTATTAAAACTAGAGATGTGCGGTTGTCGTGAAAATTTCGTGTCATCGTGATTAAATTTTAGAAAAATCATGCGTGATTTAACTGTCTGTTCATCAATGTCGCCAGAAATTGAAAACGATCGAAATGTAGTCGCTCGATTTCGAATCAATTGGGATCCCTCTAAGTCGACAGCTTGCGTTCGCATGGGCTTACGTCATGAAATTTTGGCATTTACTTCACAGAGATGCCAGATCGGTAAATTAAAGTTTTGGTTGATTTTTTTATTGAAGTATTGACAAAAACTACTAAATTATTCTTGTGTAAATACAACTCTTCATAAAACTGGTCAGCTGTATCTGACAAGCCAAAGCAAATACATGCATAAATAAGTACAAAATAAAAAGGCAAACATCTTGAAAGTGTAGAAATAGTTTTTGTGGTGTTTTAAAAGTATTTTTTGAACTGTTTAGGAAAACTACATACTACATTAATAGATTTACTAAATAAAATAAAAATTAAAAGTATGTGGGGTTTTTAGTTTTATTTCCCAATTTTTTTAACAAGTAAATGTACAATTTTTTCTATAAAACTCCCCACTCGATAGCAAAACAACAAGCGCTTGATTTTGACATTTGTGTTCGCAGTGCTGACGACATGATCGATATTGAGGAATCGGATTTTGTATGAAAACACTTACGTCTTTTCGACTTGTCGATCGAGACTTCGACATTAAGGAACAGGCAGTAAAATTAAAATTTCGTGCGTGATTCGCAAAATTTCACGAAAAAGTTAAAACACTTACTTCTTTTGGCTTACAAAACAACTTTCACACCCTTTTCCTTGAATTATTTTCAATTGCTACTACACGTACATATAAAGTACATGGTGGCCCGAAATTAATGAAGGGTTTTGAATTGCTTATAACTTTTTTATTTAAAACAAAATTATAAAATTTTTGCTTTTAATACAGTATATAAATGGGGAATATTTTTAGTTTATTTCGTGGCGTATATTGGTTTTTAATTGCTGGATGGTTCTTGGCTTATTAATGTAGACTTTTCCTTTCAAATAACCCCAAAGGAAACAGTCTGCAGTGGTTAAATCCGGCGAACGTGGAGGCCAATTAAAATCACGTGTACGTGAAATAATTCGTTCACCAAATATATCCCGTAAAAGAGCCGTTGTGTGCCTTGCAGTGTGCGCTGTGGCTCCATCTTGTTGGAACTATACTTGTGGATGGTTTTCCACGGATATCTGACACCATTGACGGAAACGGGGATCCCGTATTCATTTTCAAAAAAATAAGGACCAAATATCCTTCTCGATGAAACGCCGCACCAAACCGTACACTTAGATGGGTGTACTCTGGGATTGTCCATAGCCCATATCCTGCAGTTTTGCATGTTAACGAACCCACTTAATTAGAAATGGGCTTCGTCGCTCATAATTAAATTATGAATAAAATTATGATTTTCTTCTGCGTTTGCCGGAAAAAAACTGCATAATCAAGTCGTTGCTGGTGATCTATCGGTTTCAATTCTTGGACATGCTGAATCTTGTATGAAAACATTCCTATTGTATGCAAAATTCTCTGCAGCGACACTCGTGAGAGTTCAAGTTGTATAGAACTTCGTCTGGTTGGTGTTTCTCCATCTTCCCGAATACTCCTCTGTACCAGTTCAATATTGTCATCCGTGTGCACCGTTCGTCGTCTGCCAGCAACAAGAAGGTTTCCTACTGCCCGTTGTTGTCGATAGATTTTTGTAATTCTTTTTGTATTTCCATATATGCATTTATGTGACTCAAATTATACTTTATATTTACAGAGATAATAAATATGTATGTATATCATTCTTTATTCATTTTCAGATGTGAGTGATCAAGACCTTCAAGATATATTATCTGAAAAAGATATTGCTTCCTCCTTCACCGACGATATTTTGAAATCATTAGGCAATCCAACCGGCTCAACAAGCAGAGATGAAAGCGTTGACATTAACACAAGCGCTTCATTACATAACACGTTAAACAAACTGAGCGGCGACCCGAGTTCGCCGTTAAAAAAAGAAAATCTAGTTTCAAATGATGACATTGCTGACGACGAATTACTGGAAGTATCCGGTTTTAATATACAAATGGACTCAAATCATTTATCAACTGCCGTAAAAAATATATCTCTAGAAGATCCACCGCCTGCCTGTTCCATTTTAAATGCGAATTCTCCCATCCCTTCCCCACCGGATTGCCCACCACAACGACTAACCCGTGAACAATTGCTGCCTCCAACTCCATCTGTTCATTTAGAGAATAAAAAACATGCGTTCAGCCCTCAATTGCAAGAATTTTGCCTAAAACATCCTATTGCTGTTGTTCGAGGTCTAGCTGGTGCCTTGAAACTGGACCTGGGACTTTTTTCTACAAAAACACTGGTCGAAGCCAACCCCGATCACAGCGTTGAAGTTCGAACACAAGTGCATCAGCCGCCAGACGAAAATTGGGACACCACCCAAGCAAAGCGAGTTTGGGCATGTATATCCCACAGATCTCATACAACTATAGCAAAATATGCCCAGTATCAGGCATCAAGTTTCCAGGACAGCTTAAAGGTAATTTTATACATATGTATATAATAAACATCTAATATGTATGTGTATACAAATGCGGCACACATTTTTGTTGTAAACGATTTTCAACAATTTGTCTCTGCTGAAATTCCTGTAAATTAACTAAAACATCTTCTAGTAACGGTCAACTAGTATGTCGCTTAAATCTTATGGGTTCTCCAGGGTTTCATTCGCTGGCAGCTGTCTGAGTACTGTGTTGGAATGTTATGCTAAACGAGTTGTGTGTTTGGGACTGCTATCACGAATGAGTTTTTTGACTTTTAGATCTCTCTGTATGTCTTCGTCTGTAATTTACCATTCTGCATTGAAACTAGTTCCCACTATTTTATATGGGATTCGATTTACTGCCTGTTCCTCAATGTCGCAAGAAAATGTAAGCGATCGAAATGTAGTCGCTCGATTCCGAATCAATTTGGATTCCTCTATGTCAACAACAGGCGTTCGCCTGGGCTTACGTCATGAAATATTTGCTAATGTTCGCAGTGCTGATGACATGATCGATATAGGAGAACCGGATTTTGTATGAAAACACGTTCTAATAAAAGAACGTCATAGAGCAACCCAAAACAATTTTCTTTCGCTTAGAAATCGAACTTCGACATTGAGGAACAGGCAGTTAAATTAGTTGTGCTTACGGTGTCCCAGATTTCAACACCATACTTTCAGATTGGTGCTATAATTGTGTTGTGTATGCGTAATTTTTCTCAAATTTAATCTCGATCTTCTCTAGTTGAAACATTCAGCCTGATCACGGTTGGCGTATTCGAGTCGAAAATGAGACGTTTTTCAAAAATGGTAGTACCATTCGCGAAAACGTCAGAAATGTATCACTATCGTCTAATCTATTACAATTTTCGGTATCGCACACGCCGAATTCGTCTTGAAAATGTAAGTTTTCTTCACGTCATTATAAAAGTACATACATATGTACATAGAAAAATTAAGAAATAAATCAAAATGATTTCAAACAAACCATAAGGACATATTTCTCACCTCACATTTACATTGAAAGCAAAAACAAAATATTGAATATTGTTTTTGCTTTCAATGTAATTGTGCGAACGAACGACAACGTTCGCAGGTGAGAAATAGGCCCTAGGTATTAAAATTAGGTTTTTTTTGTAAATTGTAATTAATAAAATAAAATTCAGCATGCTTATTATGAATGCCATCGGAGGATCTGACGGAATTCCGTCGTAAAAATCCTATCATGAATTCCGACGTAGCTACGAAATTCTCCCGAAATTTTCGAAATTCGATAGATTGTTATTTTGAATTCCGAATGAAAGTACTTTTGGCGTTTTTTGCATCAACAATTTGCACGAACTCTTCTTACTGTCAGGAGAATACGAAAAGCAGTTGAAAATAATAACAAAGCAAAAATAAGTTTTTATATTGAATAAAAACTGTTATAAAATTATATGGGTCTTATTCATAATAAATATTTTAGGTTTATTAAACACTTATTTGACAAATTTTCCATACAAATATGTCAAATAAGAGCCTTATAAGTCTGAAATATTTTTTGTGCATAATGGTGTATACAGTAAACACAGTGGAGAAAAATGGGGGAAGAGCTTAATGCATTGGGTCCACCGATACTCAATGCTGAAGGTTCGATGAAGATATCGGACGTTTATATCGGCAAATTGTGATTTGGTGTTGAGTACACGTCAGATTCTGGTCGCAATGCAATTAATCCCGCTTTATTGTACTCGTCATCTTCATCAGATGATGGAACTGCAGCAACATTCAATAACATTTTAATTATTTTTTCACGAGCTTTACACATTTTGCCAAAATGAAAATTACCGCCAAAAAACCGTTTTTATTTGTCAATTTTAAAAAGTGCTGCAAAGTTTTTTTTTAGGTTTCACAACACTGTTTTCAGATTTTATTTATTACAAATTATTAGTTGTTGAATATTTTTCGTGGTATCGAAAAGTTATTTAAACGCCTGATGGAATTAAATTTTTGGCGACTTGGCGACAGCTGGCGAACTACGAATTCGCCAACCGTGATCGGGCTGATTATAAAATGTTGATGTGGGCGCGAGGTCCCTATAGAATGCCAAGTGATGTTCTCCTCTTCAATGACGTTTTTGGCGTCGACACGCCGAATAAGAATGAATTCCTTTCCACTTTTTTATGCTTGCATTTACTTTTGCAGTGTGATCATAAGCTCTTACTCTTAATATTTTTTTTGCCGGGTTGCCTTTGCATGGGCTGCGACATGTCCACTAGAACTAGCAACATGTCCACATGGGTTGCGACATGTCCACTAGAACGACGCTGAACTGTCAATTTTGAGTGGTACACAAACGATTTGCTTGCCAGTTGTCTTCCAAGAAATCAGAAAAATCTACCGCTGAACACGGATCACTCTTCACCACGACAATGCGAGCTCTTACATATCGGCTCAAACAAGATCATCATTTTTGAGCAGCCAAGACTTCGATTTGATGAGTCATCCCATCAGCCGTAAATTACGGATTTGGCACCGAATGATTTCTTTTTATTCCCGTACGTAAAAAACAAACTGAGAGGTCAACGTTTTGCGTCAGCTGAAGAAACGGTTGGTCACTGCATTCAGAATGCATGTTTTGGTGGTACCTCAATTGGAGTGGCAAAAGTGCTTCGACAATTGGTGCAAACGCCTGCAAAAGTGATCTTTTTGGGGAATATTTTGAAAAGCAATACAGTGATTTTCGATTATTAATGTTTGTTTTTGTTCTCTAATCTCGAAATATAAAAGGCAACCCTCGTACATACACATGTTCGTTGCTCCAGGATAATGTTCGCAATGCAATAATTTTTTTTTTTTTTTGATTTACTTGTTTCAATATTTTTTTGTAACGAGTTCTGTTTTCCGTTTTTGTTTTTTAGGATGAACGAGAAAGGACCGGGTCGATTGGAGTCCAGCAAATGTCGGACTCAGATTCAAAAGATTCCTTAAGCAATGCTTCCATTAGTGGAAGGAAGAAAAAGTCTAAAAGTAATAATAAAATGCTAAGGTAAGAAAAATGTTAGTAATTAAAAGAAAAAGAAAAAACCTTCAAACAAATCTCAGCATTCCTGACGATTGCAAAAATTGATATCTGAATATGAAACACTGGCCTTCATTAAATACATGCATACATACATACATATGTGATTCACAAAGCAACGCCAGAACTTAAAATTATTTCATGTGGAGCAAAATGAATGCTCTTTAGCACAATGGGACCTTTCTAGGACCCAAGTGGATCGGTCTCATGACCAGCAGCCCGCGAAACAAAATGAATGCTCAAAAATCATTACAATTTCGTACGACAGGGTTCAAATTCGGAAAGCCAGTAATCAAAATATGTTTAACCCTCTCTTATGTTGAGAGTTAAATAGTAAACAATATCAATAGAAGGAATTACTGGCAAAATCAAACTTATAATGCAACAGTTGGCGAAATAATCGATTGTTTAATAATCGCAGTTGCGATTGACCATTGCGAAATCGCAATGACCCGCAATTAATTGCAACAACAGCTGACGGTGCAGAACATCGAGTAGTGGGAAGTCGGACACATACTGCAACAACTACGACAGCAGACGCAGCAGCAGGAGTTGGTTCATCGTTTGTATAAGAAGTCGCTCTTCTTTTCAGGCTATCAACAGAAATAATAAATAAAAATAATATCCTGCGATTCCCACGAAACCCTCCGGGCACCTGACTCAAGTATTTCTGTTAATAGTCGGTGGTGCATCAAAACAATAACGAATTGACGACATGTTTTTACATGTGTTTTTCAAGTCTTCGACTTCATGTTTCTCTTTATGGCTATCAAAATTTTGCAATTTACATAAGTTATAACTGTTATTTACAAACTTATTAACAATAGTTAGAGCTGTGTCGTTCGTGAACGAACGGGTTAAATTGAACGGAACACTAAATGTACGTAGTGATCCGGTCTTTTAAGTGAGCGGATTTCGTTCAATAGTGTACGGTACGGTGTTGATTTTTATGCTCATCTGTTTTAGTTGATTAGTTGCGTTTTTAAGAGTTGATTTAAGTGTACGTAAGTAAAAGCTTAATTTGAATGGCATTGTTGTTACAGAGTGAAACGGAACCCTATTACCAAGACTACTACGTCCGTCCGTCCGCCCATCTGTCCGTCACAGCATCCATTCTCCGAAACGGTAAGAGCTAAAGAGCTGAAATGTTCACAGGATGTTGTTGTACTTTGCCGCTACAACAACAAATACTAAAAACAACAACAAAGCGAAAACTACCAGGTGTCCCCATACAACGAAAAGTTACAATTAGCTATAACTCTCGAACCGTTAAAGATAGAGAGCTGAAATTCGCACATTGTATGTATTTATAGATGCTCTACAACAGCAAATGCTAAAGACAACAACAAGTCAAAAACTACCAGGTGTCCCTATACAACCTACAGTAACAATTAGCCGTTGTAGATAAACCGTAAAAGACAGAGAGCTGAAATTCGCAAAATATATGTATTTATATATGCCCTATAACGACAAATGCTAAAAACAACAACATGTCGAAAACTACCAGGTGTCCCTATACAACGTAAAGTAAAAATTAGCCATAACTCCCAAACTGTAAGAGAAAGAGAGATGGAATGTGCACAATACATGTACTCACATATGGCCTACAATAACAAATGCTAAAAACAACAACAAGTCGAAAACTACCAGGTGTCTCTATACAACGTAAAGTAACAATTAGCCGTTACTCTCGAACCGTGAGAGACAGAGGGATGAAATTTGCATAATATACATATATATGTATTCACATATGCTCCACAACAATAAATGCTAAAAACAACAACAACTGTAAAACTACCAGGTGTCCCTTTACAACGTAGAGTAACAGCTATAACTCTCGAATCGTAAGAGATAGAGAGCCGAAATTCGCACAGTGTATGTAGTTCCAAATGCCTTACAACAGCAAATGACAACAACAACAACAACAACAAGTCAAAAACCACAAGGTGTTCCCATTCAACATAAAGTAGCAATTAAACGCAACTCTCAAGCTGTAAGAGACAGAGAGATGAAATTTATACAATATATGTATGTATGCACACATGCCATTCCATACGTACATTACACATACATACGTACGGAACCCTAAGTGTGTGAGCCAGCCTCGTATTTGACTGAATATATTTATTTGAAACAACAGTCAGTTTCGCTTAAATACTGATATCGTTGTTGATAAAAATTGTTTAGTAAAAGAGTGTCGGCTTTAAAGAAAAACTAAATTGATATTTAAGTGTTTGTTCAAATAAAAGAGAAAAAAAAACCAAAAATAACAAATACCAAAAATAACTTTACAACAAAAGTCAAATACTAAAGGGTGCCTTCGTGCAAGAAACTGAAATTTAGCTGTAACTTTTGAAACACAATACAGAAGGAGACCTAAAATCATCACGGGGCTTATAGTTACATGACCGCTACAACAACAAGTACCAAAAGTACCAAAAGCAACAAAACGATAAAAACAATAAGAGTGTAACCAATGCAAGGAAATTAAAATTAGACATACATAACTTTTGAATCGTAAGAGATAGAGACTTTAAATTATCGCAGAATATGCAGTTGCAAGCACAACAAATACTGAAAATAACAAAAAGTTGAAAACTAAAGGGTGTTCACATGCAAGAAAATTAAAAATAAATGTGTAACTTTTGAACCGTAACTGACAGAGACCAGAGACCGAATTGCGGCAAACGTGAACGAACGAACTATCGACTAAAAATGATAACACAAAGTAAGCAGCCAAAACACACAGCATTCGAATACGAATGCCTTATTTCGGTGCCACACATTTTCACAGAATGTCTAGAAAGCCTGACCGATACAAAAACGCGTTTGAAAATTTTTAAAACAAAAGGCTGTCCCCCTACAAGAAACAATTAAGTAAATGTAACTTTCGAGCGGCGAGAGTTTCAAAATGTTCAAACCAGGAGAGGTCTATTAAATGATACACATGGTGACAAAAGAAGGAGTATTGATTGCAATCCATCAATAGTGAGCGTGTTGGTATACGCATATGGATTTATTTACGTAACCACAAGACAATTATTCTTCTTTTCATATTTGAAAGCTTCCCACGAAGGAGGCTGCAACCAGGTGTCTTTAAATTGCTGGCGGTAATGATTTGGAAATCTGAATATAGATTTCACGTGCCATGTGGCAATGAAGAGATTAGGATTCGTTACCCTTTTTGTTCTTTAATATATTTTTATTTTTCTTTGATCAGATTTCTTTGTTAATAAAGAATTTGTTCCACCCCTTTTTTTGTGGGATTGGTAGAAATAATTTATTTAATTAATCTTTATCTCTTTTTGCCTGACTTATTGGCTTAACTTGTCGCTCAAAAAAGGAACTTCTTCCAAAAAAAAAAAACCGGACATTTTCTCTCTACCTTCATTTACTTAATTTTAGAACAAAAAATGACACTAATGACAGTGTTTCAAGCGTTGCCACTTAACCACAATGAATGCGCAAAAATGATAAAACGCTGCCAGATTTAAAGCTTAATACTACGACGATGTTAGATACTGTAACAGAATATGGACAGATATAAATACGAGGCTTGCCTTTTCTATGTATTTCGAGATTAGAGAACAAAACCAAATATTAATCATTGAAAATCACTTTATTGCTTTTCGAAATATTCCCCATGCAGATCTATACCCTTTTGCAGGCGCTTGCATCAATTGTCGAAGCACTTTTGCCGCTCTGCTTGAGGTTTATCCAAAACATGCATTCTGAATGCAGCGACCAATCGCTTCTGCAGGTGTCGAAAAACGTTGATCTCTCAATTTGTTTTTTAAGTTGTCAAGTCAGGACTTTACGGCGGATGAGATGACTCATCAAATCGAAGTGTTGGGTGCTCAAAAATTCAGTTGTTTGAGACGATAAGTAAGAGCTCGCATGAGTACCGTGGTGAAGAGTGATCCGTCTTCTGAGATAGGTTTTCCTGATTTCTGCGAAGACAACTGGCAATCAAATGGTTGTGCATCACTCAAACTTGACTGTTCTGCGTTATTGTAGTGGTACGGTTGCAACATGACCAGTTTTTCCGAAAAAACAAACGACTATTTGCTTGCAAGTGCTTCGTGCGCGAACAATTTTTGTTGGATTTTGCTCATCTTGAAACGCTCATACTGTTGATTGCTGTTTACTTTCGGGCTCACACGGGTCAACGTGACAGGTGATAAATCGTACGATTCATCACCTGTCAGTATGTCACAGACGTATTCCGAAGCACCGCGATCATATTTCTTTTTAGAATTTCTCTCGACCAATCGACACGAGTTTTTAGCGATTGGCGAATTGTGGATCCCACATAAATTTCTTTGACAGTCAAATGTTTGTGCAATATTGAATGTATGCTGGTCCCATTAATGCCTAAGGTTGCATCAATCACACGATACAAATGATTTTGGACGACCTTCGTGAAATGCGTCTGGGAGTGAACTACGACCACGATGGAATCCAGCATACCATCGAGATAAACACTGATCCCCGACGGAGCTTCATCGCCAAATATTGAATTAAGTTCATTCGTTGCTGAGTTAGTCCACGTCGAAAGTTGTAAAAAATAATCGCACGAAAATGTTCACGATTTAATTCCATTTATGGAACGAAATGAATCTGTTAAGTTACTGTAAGCAACACAAGCAAATAGCGCTCGTATGCCAAAATGTTCTCAGTACGTACAACCTCAAATATGTGCAACTTTACTTTAGAGCTGTCAGTTGCCAGATTGCAACACTAGGGTTGCCAAATCCCTAAACATAAATGGCAACCCTAGTACTACATTTATCAAATGAGAACAGATCATGGGTCTCATGTAGAAAGGCCCCAACTGGCATGAGAAGGATCTCATATTGAAATAAAAACCCGAAATTGAAAAAAATACGTCTGCATGAGACCAACGATTGGTTTTTATTTGAGAGATGTAGCACTTACATCTGTCCATATTTTGTGAAAATTAACTGTAACTTTTGCACCTTTCTTTTGAGCGTCCTACGCAATTTAAATTAATCCTGAACAGCTTCTTATGTGCTTATTTAAATGCATTTTCAATTGATCTTTATGAAATTGTAAACACGAAAAGTTCTTCGTCTACTAAGTGAAATTGGTTACGCCTATTGCACGGTAGTATGGAACTCATGATGTGCGAGTCGAATCTCGTACTTGGTCAAATTTATTCAAACTCACCCAGCCTAATAAAGGCCATTAATTAGATTCCTTTCATTTCTTTTACATCTTAGATTTGGAACTAATGTAGACCTGTCCGATGATCGAAAATGGCGTCCGCAACTAGCAGAACTCCAGAAACTTCCCGCATTCGCACGAGTCATATCGGCCGCGAACATGCTATCACATGTTGGCCACGTTATACTCGGCATGAATACGGTTCAGCTTTACATGAAAGTTCCAGGCAGCAGAACCCCCGGTCACCAAGAAAACAATAACTTTTGTTCAATTAACATCAACATTGGTCCTGGCGATTGCGAATGGTTTGCTGTTCCCGATGCATATTGGGGTGGAATTCACAACTTGTGTGAGAAGAATAATATAAGTTATTTACATGGATCCTGGTGGCCCGTGCTGGACGATTTATATAAGGAAAATATTCCTGTCTACCGTTTCATTCAGCGACCGGGTGATTTGGTTTGGGTGAATGCCGGGTGAGTATTATTGGTTTCTCCACTTTCATGAGTCCTGTACTAAACAATAGTTTTACTATTTTTTTTTTTTAGATGTGTTCATTGGGTTCAGTCTGTTGGTTGGTGTAACAATATTGCCTGGAATGTGGGACCACTGACTGCTCGACAGTTTTCTTTGGCTGTGGAACGCTACGAATGGAATAAGCTTCAAAACTTCAAGAGCATTGTCCCTATGGTGCACTTGAGCTGGAATTTAGCACGTAATATTCGTGTGTCAGATCCAAAGCTCTATGAATTAATAAAGTAATTTTAAACCATCCGTATATTTCTATGCAGGGCAGTACACAATTATGAAACACTTTTCATTTTCATTGCAGAATGTGTCTATTGCAAACTTTGAAGAATGTAATGCATACTCTCGAATATATAAAATCTAAAGGTGTTCTAGTTCGTTTCCATGGTCGTGGAAAAAATGAAGCTTCCCATTATTGTGGTCAATGTGAAGTAAGTAAATCTATGTTTATTTAAATTTTTGCAAGTCTTTACCTCACTAAAATTTGCTGGACTCTAATTGTCGTTTTCGATATCGAATGAACTGTGAAATAAAAGTGAAATTCAATGCCTATCGATTTCTCTCATGATCAAGTTTTCATCTATCTATGTATATGCATATGTACATATGTATGTATGTATAGTACATCTATATACATATATAAAATTTGAACATGACTGACTGACTGGGAGATGGAACATCACCCAGCCCTAACGGCTAAAGCTAGAGTAATTAAATTTCTCATATGGGCAGTCCTTCTGATGCGTGGATCCACTAAGACGGAATTTTTGGAAATTCGTAAAATCGGTAATGCAATATCTCCGGACTTTGAACAGGTAGCACAAAAATTCAAAAAGCATCCAATAGCATAATAAAAATAAACGGACAGGTGTCTGGTACTTTTTTGATATTTTGAGTACTAAGGGGACAAAACGGGTAAAATCTGAGTTTTAGAACTTTTTCCATTAACATATGTATATGTATCTATGTAAAGGATAGAAACAGAAAAAAACTATAAACTGAATTTAATACAGATTGAAAAATTCTCGATATAACTTTGTCACTTTCTCAAATTTGGATATTTAGGGGGTAAAAAAGGGACAAGTCTGTTATTATATGTATACCTCCGGACCTAATACAGGTAAAAAAAAATTCAAAAAGTGCCTGAAAGCCTACTAAAAATAATCGAACAGGTCTCTTGTAAAAGAATAAAGTGATTGACTGACTGACTAACTGGGTTATCAACGCCTAGGCTAAGCGGCTAAAGTTAAGTTATGTACAAACGGTTATCAAATTTTTCGAAATTGTAAGCCCTAAAAACGTGTTGGCAATCCACTGGAAATAAAAAATTGACACCACTAAAAAAAAATTATAAGCTCAAACAATTGTGAGAAAAACCTTAGAATTTTATTGCCAGGCAATTGCCTGACAACAAATTTTTCTACCAAAGAAAAGTGTCGGCTTACACTGATGTCAGATTTTCTATGTAGTAAAAACTGACAGCCAATTGTCATTGTCAAACTACATACACACACACACACTCACACATAATAATTTAGTCCTGTGCTCTTTGTCTTTTCTGCAACTATTTGTATCTCATTCTCACTGTTTTCTTACAGCTCTCTTTTTTTCCCTCCCTTTTGTACACATACAGTTTTCTTTAGTATCCCACTAAAAACTTTCATGACAAAACTGTTACACTCTGCGCTGTAATTGTCAGTACACTGTGCGGTATTGTCATAATAGAAGATGCATGAATTCTCAATACATTACAATGATGGAATTATCAGTTAAGTAGCGGAGAGAATATTAAGGAAAAATGTGTGTGTATGAAAGTGAGAAAAAAAAGAGAATTATAAAAAGTGAGAACGAGAGATACAAAGTTTAAAAATTGGGAGCAAAAGTTAAGGGGAAAACTTGTTTTTGAGCGAGATAAATAAAGAGTGAAGAGTGACCAAAATTTGTGCGTGTGTGTGTGTGTGCATTTTGATACTGACAATTGGCTAACAAGTTTTGCTTGGCTAACGAAACTTGACATCCGTGTAAACTGACAATTTTCGTTGCTTGATAATTTATTGTCAGCCAATTATCTGGTCATGAAATTGTAATATTTTTTCTCAACTGATCATTTTTTTTCTATTACTGACAATAAGCTCTTATAATGCTGTACTATCTGACAATAATCTGTACGTAGCTTAAGACCGGAGCTTTGAAAACTCCAATCGGAAGGAAGGAAGGTAAAAAAGGGGTAAAATCGACATTTCTATATTTCCGGACCTAAAGCAAATAGTAAAAAAAACGCCGAAAGCCCACTAAAAATAAACGGACCTGTGCCTGGCCGGCGAGTAAGTAGGCCTTCTGGAAGCCATTATTTCGCAGACAAGACCTTACTAACGCATGCCATAGTCATATATTTTTTACACACCTACATATGTATGTCCTAGGACGCCAAGGCTTTCCAATTTCTTACTGTATACAAGGCATGTTCAAGACGGTGGAAGGTCTTGCTTCTTTTATTATGCTTGTGAGCATAAATCTTTAAATCCACTTCGTTGAAAATCTTTAATGTAACTGAGTGAGTTGCTGAAGCCGATCAAGATTCGCCTTGTTTTTAATGGTTTAACCACGAGTTCAAGGCCTTCAAAAAGGTCTGATTTTGGAAAACCTACAGAAGTATATATGTACATGCACTCATGCAATTCGTTTTGTTCTCTCATTCAAGTATACGTCTATAATAAATTGCTGCAATGCAAATCGCACAATGTAAGCGCAAATGCATGATACAACTAATAAGGTAAACTTTTCACTACAATAAAAACAACTTCAATAAAAATAACATGCATTTTGTTTTTGTACAACTTCTGCAAACTGTCGAAAAGACGCCACCTCTACATTTACAGGAAATAGATGGACAGAGCTTACGCTATTTAGCCACATATCTCGTTTTGGCTGCCTTTCATCTCTGTATTCTCTTGGCTACCATAAGTTCGCATGGGAGAGAACATTGGTAGCCATAGTGATCGTACGACCCTTGAGTCTCGATGGCCCAAATGGGCCCGTAGTGCTGTTGCTAAGTAACAGACGCTGCTTTGTAAGCAACTGGAATGGAGTGGGATCATTAGTCCTTGATCCAACGTTCAAGGACTGATGCTCTTCGGGACTTCGGGCTACCAAGTGTGGTCAAGATTTCCCATGTCGTCTAGAAAATTGCACTGCAGCAGAGATTAGATAACTCCTCAGCAAGGAGTTTTGTTATGGGCCAAAAAACGTAGCAAATAAATTGCCACCCGAGCAGTTGTTCCGGCTGCTCGGTGGCGGTGCTGTAACGTCTGAACTACACCACGTGGTTTGACCACCGTCAGGTTAAGATTCATCTCGGTCCAAAAGTGGATTTAAATCGTGAACATTTTCATGCGGTTATCTTTCATAACAAAACAAATTTTACGCAAACAAGGCTTACCACAAAACATTTTAATTATGTGCTTTAAATAAATACATATTTCCAAGATTTATATACAAAATTGTGAACAAAAATTTTACTAATTACATTTACGTACGTACGTACATGTTATTTACTTTCAGGTTGAAGTATTTGATGTTCTCTTTGTGAGGGAACAGGAGAAAAGGCACGTTGTTCACTGTATGTCATGTGCCCGCAAACTGGCTCCGAATTTGGAGGGAATCGTCTGCTTAGAAGAATATCGATTATCAGAACTCTGCCAAATATATGATGCTTTTACACTTCATAAAACACACGCACTGCCCCAAAGTTCAGCATTAAATCAATGATATAGATTATATATAGATCAATGCATTTGGTCTTTATATGCATAAATGTGTATGTAAATGTGTTATGTCTATACAATATGAATGTATGTATGCATATTTTTATATATTTTCCGTGAATACCGGCGTAAGTCTAGCCTTTGGAATCAAATCAAAAAGTGCAGACTCAAAAAGAAAGACGGGTTTTCACACTTTTGCTATTGATTTAAAAGCACCCTGCTCTCTCAAAGAAACAATTATTTATGGGGGCAAAAATGGGTCTCTACTCTAGTGCATTGCAATTTGAAAAAGGCTGCTGCCAGATGCTTACAGATTTCGTAAGCGAAGCTGCTGATGATTTTAGCCCCCAGAGGAGGAAATGTCTGCGCCCGGCCGAAGGCCGTTTCTCTAGGAGAAGTTTTGCATGACCATGAAAAATCTTATGAACTGAAATTGAAAAAAAAAAACGATTTTGAGATGCTTAAATCCGTTTACAAATTTTGTTCTGGCTGTATTCTTTAACCAATATTTTCATATTTTTCTTAGAGAATTCCTCAACTTTATCATCGAATTATTGGCAGACTTTGACTTCAATAGCGGTTGACCTCTACAACCCTAAAAAAACTGGCTCATTTCTTTCAATGCCTGTCTGCAATTTCTAAAGTTTCCCCTTTTGTAAAAATCATGTTTTCAATTGAAGTTTTAACACCAGGTCCCTGTTTCTCAAAACTTACCAAATGTTGTATTGCAAGTAAAATGTGCACTTTTAGAACATTTTTATTTAGCTTTAACTTTTTTTTTATATACTATATAAAAGAATACATTTTTGCTTGAGCGCATTTGGCTGGCAATACAACGCAAGTAAGTTTTGAGAAACTAGGCACAGTATTTACCAATTACAGTTGGAATCAATTATTTTCGAATCTAAAAACATTCATGAATAAGAATTACATCGCTAAAAATCATTTCAGAACACAGCCTTTTGTCGAACCTTCTTTTCCAAATGTGATCTCCAATTGAAATCTCATCATATCATCTAGAAAATAATTAAGACTTTATTTGGAAATCGTAGGATAAAAGTGCCTTATTTTGAATATAGAATTTTGTGTTTATTGAGAAAATAACGACGCAATCAAAACCAAAAAGTATCATCAATCACTACAATATTAATTTGAATGTAGAGAACTTATACGAAGTATTCTAATGCGGTATTTAAGACATTTCCCTTTCGCCAAGAAATTAAATATTGAGCTTCGGGCGTTCTTAAAGACATTATGAAATTTGTGAAACATTTTTACGATTTTGCGATGGGGTCATATGTGATCCATAAATTGAAGTTCTTCGAGTTGATTACTCCACCACGTTTTATTTTCTGCAAATGTATACACCCAAGTCGAATCAAGTATAGGTGGTCGCAATTCAATTCGCTGCAACATTTTCTCTCGAGACCACAAGTTTTGTTGTCGTTTTCTATCGGCTTTGACAACTCAGAAGATAAAATCGTGGAAAAATGCTGAAGCGAATTGGTATGCGGGCACCTGTAATGGATTCGCCTTGTATACACCTACAAATGAGCGTGTGTGTCTGTGTCTTGCTTCAATAATTCCTTAAAATACGAGCTCGATCTAACCCACGCCTTTATTTCCATACGATAATACAAACATTCTCTAGCATATATGTACATTGTATGCAGTCCCAGAATAAAATTAAAAAAAAAAAACAAAAGATGAAATAAAAATTTTATCATTAATCATTTTTCAAAAAAAAAAAAAAAAACCACGACGTGTATTGACAAGACATAATAAAAAGATTTCATATGTATGATTATTCGAATCGAATTGTATTCGCTCTTTTTACATAACAAGCCGCAAAATGTGTGGATATTGCCAGAACAGAAAATGAAATTATTTACAATTTCGCTCATTTGCGAAAGACTTTCAACGCTTCATGTCTACAATAAAACGTTTTTATAAATTAGATCATTAATATTTGGAACTATTTATACACCAAATTACCAGAAAAAAATTTGTTTTTACTTTACCTCGTTTTTTGCGTTGCCAACATTAAGGTGACCATCATCATCACCACCACCAACAGTTTCTGTTTCTTACATCGAAAAAGTTTTCCAACATGAAGTGTTTAACAAAAACTTTCATCGTTTCTCGGTTTGGGAGAAAAAAAAGTGAGTCTTCAATGCGAAAACACTCAACATTAATTCTGGAATCGTGGAATATAACATTGATCAAAAGCGCGACAAACACGTGATCTCGAAACAAACAAGTAAAACAAAAAGCTAAACATAAATTGAAAACCTAAACAAAATAAGTTAACGAAAACAAAAATGTATTCTAGCTGAGACTTTAAACCAAATCTAGTAGATTTTGATGAGATTTCGCTTACAAAATAACAGGAGTAGATTCTTAAGTAGCTTTTGCCAAAATCTCCCCAAATCTTTTCAATACCAAGCGATGCAACTGTGACTGTTTATATTTTGGACTAAAAACTTCCAACACTGTACTTGACTGTTTGAAAGAAAAGTAAACCAAAAACGCAGTTCAAATTGCGAAAGTTTTATTTCAATGTAATTTATTTTTTAAATACATATAAGCAAAAAATCAAATAAAAGATAATAAATTATACAAACATAGGATATAAAAATTGAACATACACACGTTTGCCTATTTACAGCAGACGCAGCTATGAAAAAAAAGACTTTTTAGAATAAATGCTAGGAAAAATGCCGAAAAACTGTGGTGCAAACGATGCAGAGGATTTCAAAGTAAATTTTGATTGAAATGTGAAAAATTTCGCTTCGGTGTAAAGGGACTACTAACCTTCTCAGCTGATATGGTCTTCACAGTGACCGTTTCTTTGAGAAGCAATGTTTTTTCTTTTGCTAATTATATTTCTTAAGCTAAGCAGCACTTTTACACAAATTAATAAAATACATTTTGTGCATACTGGCATCGTTTTAAAATCCAAACTATTTTGACAGTTCTTGCAAATGCTTCTCAAATGGTTTGCCCACAGAAATACTCTGCTGGCATTTTTCCATTGGCAAATATATATAATTACACACAATTTTCGCATGTCAAAGTTATTAAAAACTCCCCTTTTTTATACGCTTTACTAGATTTGTTTCGCAAAAACAAATTGCACAAATTAGAGACCTTAATTTTGATTTTCTAGATTTTTAACTATCTCTTCTTGCACGGTATCGAAAGTGGCCGAAATTGGGTTTAAAATTACTGAGATATGGAAAAAATAAATTACTACTAATTGTTGGTTTTTGGTATAAGAATTTGGTTTTATTTTTAATTATAGTTTTGCTTCGCATGTTCAGGTGTATAAAAGTCGGTGCAATTGAACTTAACACAACGATGTAATTAGAGAAGGAAAATATTCTGTTAGCGAATACAATTTTGAAGAATAGCTTGCGTTGTTTTTTAGGTTTCCGTACTCATTGAGTGAAAACGGAACCCTATTACTGCGACTATGCTGTCCGTCCGTCTAAAAGAGATCCCCATACAAGAAACTGTGAAAATTAGACAAAATTAGTTGTAACTTTTGAGTCACAACAGATACGAGAGCTGAAATTTGCACAGGATATGTGCGCGAATTAACGTACCAACACGACACGACCGAGTCGCGTCTTATGAACCCATTTCATTATGTATTCGCCGTCTCCTATAAACTGTCCTGTTAAAGAGTTGATCAAACAAACTTGAAGCAAAAGTGGACGAGCACACAGTAACCACCCAAGTATAATGCGTGTCTTAGCGCTAAATATTAGCTCCCTAATTCATAAAAATTGTAACAGGCTTATAAGACTGCTATTTGACATATTTGAATGGAAAATCTGTCAAATAAGAGCTTTATAAACCAGTTATAATTTTTATGAATTAGACGGTAGGAGTTTTATTTTGATTCCAATTAGTACTTGTCATAGAGAAAGAACACTGCTAACGCCATACGCGTGCACACATACATACATAAATAAGTTAAGAGGAAAATAAATAAATACAGGCATACATACATACGATATTCTAGATAAGAACATACTACATAATTATGTATATGCAGACTTGAATGCGAAAACATATTATAATTATTTTTATTTTTATATTTTTATTGTAGATTTATCACTTTTTAAAAATATTTATGCAAGCAAAAATAATTTGTAATTATTATAATAAAATATACGAAATATTTTCCGTATTGATCTCATGATTTACATTATACACAAATGATATTTTAACTAAATTTCATTAAGCCCCATTGCTAATAGATACGTACATACATATTTATAAAAGTTCTCCTGTAATTATTTTCAAATGGACAGATTATTTGCTATGAATTAAACTCTACACGATATATTTAGGCTCTGCTTTACTAGATCAAATTATTAGTTTACATACATACATACGTAAATATGAGAAAATTAAAAATAAATAAATTTTTTTTTAAGGTACATATGTATATACTTATGTATATATATATTTTAATATATAGTGAAAGAATTCTTACTTTTTATTTAGCGCCATCAAGTTTTATTTGCTAAGCAGGGACAACCGATCCAAGTGGACTGGTCTCATGACCGGCAGACCGCGAAACATAAAACATCCTCAGTTGGCAACTCAATTTTCAATGCATTTCAAGCCAACTTTTTCACAATTAGTCACGGCTTATGATTGAGACTCCTTTCCATGAAGTTAACTGGCTATTTTAATATGCCGATGTTCTAGCCGCTTGTCTATTGTCCGACTGTGAATCACTTTTCAACTATCAGCTAGTTACTTAATATTGTTACGTTTTTACCTTTTAAAAAAGTTTTCGTAGATTCCTTAATTGTAATGAAGTTAAAAGGTACTCAACAGTCCAACACTTTATTTACTTAACACACTGTACTCACAAACACTTATTCACTTTTTATTACTTAAGACACTTTACACGTTAGCGCAGTTAAAAATCGACTGAACTCCCTCAGCGTTAACCCTGCAAGAACAGTGTCGGTCATTTGGTGCATCATATGACCGAAACTGCTGATTTGTTCATACATCAGGGTTTCTATCATTTTCTTAAGGGTAAAATGAAAAAATTGATATAAACATTCGTGTACGTGTGATTTATTTTTTAAACCAGCGCTACCACCTCAGCAAAGCGATCATTCGAAATCTTTTTTCAAAATGCCCACAAAATTACATGCAATGCTATTTATTTCTTTATTATTAAATCAAAAAAAAAGTTTTTTCGAAAAATTAAAAAAAAAACTATGCAAGGAGAACAGAATAAATTATTTTAAACATATTTAAATAAAATTAAGAGAAAAACAGCAGTCAGTAGCAGTTTTAACAATAGAAAACTGAATGATATGGAAAAAAACTTCCGCCGCAACAATTTATTTCAAAGAAAAAAATACAAATAAAACACTAATGCACAAACATAGTTCCAAATGAAATTACCAAATTAATGCGGGAAAATCAAAATATTAAAAAAATCATTGTAATGCCAACGCTGAAAGCTATAAAATTGCTTTACATGTGTTAGTAAATAAGTTGTTACTGTGTTAGTTTCCATCAGCCATTTCTTGCAGGGAAGCTGAGCTGCTTTTATACCTCTCAATGATCATTGCTTGAACAGTCAAGAAGTTTACAGAAGCTGATCACGCCAACTCGCAATAAAACTAATAATGAACAAAAGACATACACACACATCGGCATACAAACACGCGGCAATCATGGGTGTACTCGTATAGCTATGACATTAAAACCAAAGCCCCATCATCCCAATGAAAGCATCCAGTAGAGCTAAGACAGAAAAAAACACGTCAAGTTCGGTCAATTGTGAAGGTTTTGCTCACTGTTTTCATCGACTGCAATCGGGTGGGTGGTGTATCACGAATTCTTGCCACAAGGTCGTACGGTCAATAAAGAATACTATCTTGCAGTTATGCGCCGTTTGTGCGAAGCAATTCGTCAGAAACGCACTGAATTGTGGAACAAATAATCATGGATTTTGCATCGATGCTTTTGCGTGAGTTTTTGGCCAAAAACAAAACCGTTATCATGTCTCAACCACCGTATTCACCGGACTTGGCCCCCGCTGACTTTTTCCTACGATTCAGGAGATAAAAGAAAAATCGAAATAGGAGCTGTTGGCGATACCAAAAACCGCGTTTCAGAAGTGTTTCGAGGATTGGAAAAAACGCTGGCATAAGTGCATTATATCTGAGGGGGATTACTTTGAAGGAGACAACATGTTATGTTATTGATGAATATACATATAAATACTTTTTGAATATGAACGTAATTATTTATTTGCACTAAGAGCCAATTGAAATAGGTCCAAAATTAGACCTTATCTACAAATGTTTTCTGTCTTTTTCAGCCGTCTATATGGTGCCGACATTTCTCGAAAAATTTTTAAAAGAATGTTTGAACATTAACTACTTATTCCATAATTGCCATCAACAAAATGAGAATCAGAAATGTTCAAACGAACCTTTAACGCAGTAAAGATTTTTTTTCTTCGTTTTGCAGCATTTTTAGTTTTCTTTGCAACCTTCTATACAACGAGTTACCATCGGTTACAACGATTTGTATATTTGGACCTGAATTAATAAATACTTTTTGGAAAAATTTAAAATAACAGTTATTTGATCAGACCTCGTACTAAAAGAATTGAGTGAATAGGGAATTCCGAGATAAATTTTAAAAGTCTTAAGATCCTTCCTTTTCAGAACCGCAGTTTTGCAGTTGATGGGTTCTATTATCCAGAGCGTTGACAATGGAATCCCCCCAGGGCTCTCCCATTTCCGTGATTCTATACACTATATATGCAAACTCGCTGGCAAAATTTCCGGACAATTTAGTCGAAGTCGATTATGTTGCTATTTATGCAGCTGTTGCCTCTGGGAATCCGGATATGGTCGCTCTCAATTTAAACAACATGGACACAAAAATACAGCTTTGGGCACAGAGCAGAGATGCGGTTTTACCTGATCATAAAGTTGAAGTTCTACACATGTGCAAAAAACCTGCATAAATAATAATGCTCGCATTGATGATGTAAATTTCAAAACTTCCGACCAGATGAGAATTTTAGATTTATTTTTTAACAAAAATCTTTTATGGAACTACCGTGTGCAATTGAGCAAAATCAATAATGACCTTTTATTGTTCACAATTTCGCTGAGTGTCGAAGTTCGATCAAGGAATGTAAAATTGGTATTATGAGTTGGCAGCACTGTCGAAATTTTTGCTCAACGAATTGTGTTTGCAGTGCTGACGACATGATCGCAATAGAGGAATGAAATTTTGTTTGCAAACACTTACATACGTCTTTTCGACTTGTCGATCGAGTCGTCGTTCGAATAAAAGAACATCATAGAGGAACAATTTTTTTTTCGCTTAGAATGCGAACAATCGTATGACTTCGACATTGAGGAACAGGCAGTAATTATTATCAATTATTAATAATAAAGATTTGGAAATTTAAGTAAATAGTTTTCCATCTAAAAGTCAGACGCTGCTTGTTATTTGTATTTTGGTTTTGCACTCAAAAATTGTCTGGCAGCTTTGCGTGACTCTCAATGTGTGTGTGTGTGAGTTGAGTTACATGTAAAGGGTGTTTTTTTTTCGATATATAGAACTTTAAGTTGGCATTACTGTTCAAGATGGCGACCGATTTGACATGTCAAGTGATTTATTCTCAGTTTGGTTTGGCAATTCATCATGAATAGACTCACGCCTGAACAACGCTTGCAAATAGTGCAATTTTATTTACAAAATAATGGTTCTGTGCGGAATACGTATCGCGCACTACGTCCATTATATCGTGTTTAGCGATGAAGCACACTTCTGGTTGAACGGCTACGTCAACAAACAAAACTGTCGCATTTGGAGTGAAGCTAATCCTCAAGTGTATGTCAAAACACCGTTACATCCACAAAAACTGACTGTTTGGTGCGCTTTATGGGCTGGTGGAATTATTGGTCCGTACTTTTCAAAAACGATGATGGCCAGGAGGCTTATTCTGTATTGCGATCCGAAAATCAATGCGATGCGAAAGAAAATTGGTATTCTGTTAGACTTTCGCAATCGCATTCGCAATTTATTTCAAAACGTGGCAACGCTGCACAATAAACGTCAGTGTCAACAAATGTCAAATTAAAAAAAAAAATTGTTTGGGTGTGAAAATTGTTTAAAAAATTTATTTTGGAAATTCTGGCACTATGGTTCGACGACGAAGAAGAGCATGAGCAAAATGAAAGGATACAGAGAAGATTGCTTAGAAGCAAATCCGATATTCTGAGCTTGAATGAAAAAAGGTAATTTACTTTCTATGCACTATGCTTTCGAAAAATAAATGTTTACTTATGTATGCAGAACATTTCTTTTTTCAGCTTTATAAAAAATTTTAGATTAAATAAAGAAGCATTTGTATACGTCTTAAATAATATTACAAATTCATAAAATCTACCATTATTTGAAATTGACGCGCTTTGGTGGTCTTATTGCTGCTTTCCCTGAATTAAATAATAAATATATGATGAATAAATAAATAAAATATTATTGTTTACTTACATTTTTGTGCTTTGCGATAGCTATTTTGCTTTCGAATAATATTGCGAAAATGGCGTTTGTTTGACATTCGTTTTCGCAATGCAGAATACCGAATTGCCAACTTTTCGTATTTGAAATGCGAATAAAAATCAACTATGCGATTATCGCAATACCGAATACCAATTGTTCGCATTGATGCATTTTCGCATCGCAATACAGAATAAGCCTCCAGAACGTTACAGTCGTCAATGGTGATCGGTATAGAGCCATGATTACTAACTTTTTCATTCCTGAATTGAATAACCATGATCTGCAGGAGATGTGGTTTCAACAAGACGGCGCAACATGTCACACAGCTCGTACCACAATCGATTTATTGAAAAACACGTTTGGTGAAAGCCTAATTTCACGTTTTGGACCTATGAATTGGCCTCCAAGATCTTGTGATTTAACACTGCTAGACTACTTTCTGTGGGGTTATATAAAGTCATTGGTCTATGCGGATAAGCCACAAACGCTTGACCAATTTGAAGACAACATTCGTCGTGTTATTGCCAATATACGGCCACAAATGTTGGAAAAAGTCGTCGAAAATTGGACGTCCAGATTGGACTACATCCGCGCCATCCGCGTGGCGGTCATATGCCAGAAATCATATTTAAAATGTAATGCCACAAGATTATCTTTCGGATAAATAAAATTCATGTCAATCGAATAATCCATCGTTGTTTTATTGCAACTTAAAGTTCTATATATCGAATAAAAACACCCTTTACTTTATTCAATATACTCGTACTTGGGGGTAATTAAATTGGAAAAGAAAACCCTTTTTTTTAAGAAAAATTGCATAAATTTATATCTTGTATGTAAGTATGTGTTTATTTTATAAGTTCATTTATTACACTAAATAATTAACTTTTTCTTCTTTTTCATTTTGAAACTAAAAATGTCTTACAATATAAAAACATCGGAAGAGATACTATATGCATGTATTAATGTATGTATGTAACTATATATTGATTTATTCTAAGTGTGCGTGTATATCAAAACGATCTCTGATACACAACATACATGTTTTAGTTTTTGGCCTTATGTGTTGCCTGCCCCCAGAGGAGGAGCAGCCCATTAACATAAATGTGTGCAGCAATTAAATACAAAACATGAATAATATGAATTGTTTGTCCAATGAAAGAAAAAATTATTAAATAAGGTTGGAGAAGAGTCCATAGTAAAAGTTGTAGTAGTAGTGGTAGTAGTAGTAGTAGCTATCTTACAAAAGTAAAAATAAAACATCATTTTATTCATAAGGCCTTTAACAAAATGTCTAACGTTTAATAATATAATAAGAAATTAACTTAAATAGAGATATGAATGAATGGTTGGTGAGAGGGATGGAAAGGAAAAGAGCTAAAAATTCAAGACGTCAAATCAATTGAAATAATGCGATTTTTATTCACTAACAGTGGTAATGTACGCTTTTGTTCCGTCAGCGTATTAGGATTTGTTAGTTCTTTGCTTTCCCTTAAGCCGTCCTCAATGTTTGAAATTATATTCACATTTTCTTCGGCTATAATCCAGTTGCCGGGGGCATCTGTTAGATTGCTGGCCAAGGCCTTGGATTTTTTGAACGCCTCACTGCGTTCACTGCAGTTTCTTTTCAAACTCTGTTGTGATTTTGCTTCCGAGATTTTTGACGAACAGTTGGAGGAGAATATATACACGGATGATCGGAAGGGCTCCGATAGGCTGGCTTTGATGCCTTCACTACAACTAAAAGATGGCTTGATGGATTTGGCGGCTCCAAGATCTTTTTTGTTTACAATTTTCATCAAACATGAGGTACTGTTGTAATTTTCGATGCCGGTATGCAGCTTTTTTATGCTATTGTCAAATAAGGAAGATTCTACAGAGAAACTGAGCTGCTTTTCGATGTCCGACACCGATGGACTACGCACTGCTAATGAATTTTTACTAAACTTATTGTTCTTGTTGTCACTGGTATTTAGGGTGGTGGTGGTGGTGGTGGTGGTGGTGGTGCTGCTGGTGCTGCTGTTTGTAGTTGTGATGGTGGCGGTGGTTTTTGATGACTCTATACTACTTTTAGCAACGTGCAAAAGGTTTGAAGAACAAAAATTACTTTGATTGTCTTCTTCGTCGGAGGTACATAAATCGATTGTATCTACTATTATTTCATTGGATGGGAACGATGATATTTTCCAGTTGGAGCTTCGAGAGTTGTCCCGTGTCAGTTTGATGTTAAGTTTGGTGCTTGAAGATGGACTCAACTTTGTATTGATGTCGGCAATCTTTTTTAATCTCACCGAAATGGGACGACACCGCCTCAGCAGGGTTGAGTTTATGAGTAGAATATTTTCCATTCTTCGTTTCTGCGAATACTGTCGCCGTGGAAAAACATACAGATGTGTACTGTACTCCTGTGGCTTCTTAAAAGTGCAATGGGGCGCAAACGTTGGATTTCTTTTCTCGAAAAACTTTGGTCGTAATGTCAGCTTAGATATTAAAGGAGCATGGCAGAATCGTTCAATGCGTTCCAGGCGTTCGATCAGGTATTCCGATGTCAAGACAGTTTTAGTGGCTCTCAACAAAAGCTGACCAGCAGGAGACGAAAGCGGTATTGTAGGGCAACGCGACGCTAAATGAACCGCTCGATTTCTTCTTGAGATGCGTTTCTTCTTATCAATTATCATAAACTGACTTTCCTTCTGCAGTGCGCTCGAAGAGATACAACCATCATCGAAGCCTCCTTTGCCGTCCGAACTCTTGTTATTGCACTTGAGTTGCAAATTAAAGTTTAGTAAAAAACCAATGCGTTGTTTACTGTCTTCCAAGTTGTCTTTGTCTATAAGCTGATTATCACACAACTCTGGAGTGTCACACAATATAACGTCATCGTCCTCAACAATGCATGTCTTTTCATGTTCCTGAAAGTAAAAAATTTCATATTTTTGTAATGAGAATGTTGAGGAACGATATTCTTAAAAATTAATAAAATGAGGGGGTGTCACCACACAGGAAACATTTAATTAAATGCAACTTTCGAGTGGCGAGAGTTTCAAAATGTTCAAAGAATATGGACAGATATAAAAACGAGGCTTGCCTTTTCTATGTATTTCGAGATTAGAGAACAAAAAAAAAAACATTAATAATCGAAAATCACTTTATTGCTTTTCAAAATATTCCCCATGAAGGATCTATACACTTTTGCAGGCACTTGCATCAATTGTCGATGCACTTTTGCCGCTCTGCTTGAGTCATCTCCACAACATGCATTCTGAATGCAGCAAACGCTTCGGCAGGTGTCGAAGCAAGTCAGTTTGCTTTTTAAGTACGGGAATAAAAAGAAGTCATTCGGTGCCAAGTCAGGACTACATGGCAGATGACTCATCAAATCCATGTTGTGGCTGCTCAAAAGTGGAGTTGTTTGAGATTGAGTGATTCGTCTTTGGCAGTTGGTTTGCCTGATTTCTTGGAAGACAACTGGCAAACAAATCGTTGTGTACCACCGCTCAGAATTGACTGTTCTGCGTTGTTCTAGTGGTGTGGTTGCGACATGTCCAGTTTTTCCGAAAAAAAACAGGCGCTTCGTGCGTGAATAACTTTTCGATGGATTTTGCTCATCTTAAAACACTCATACGCGTAAATCGATGATTCATCGCCTGTCCGGATGTCATAAACGTGTATCGAAGCACAGCGATCGTATTTTTGAACATTTCTTTGGACCAATCGACACGAGCCTTTTTTTGAGTGATTGACAAACGCGAACAAATTTTTTTTACAGTCAAATGCTTATGCAATATGGATTTTTCACTGGTCCCACTATTGCCTAAGGATGTCTCAATCTCACGATCGGTCACATGACGATCTTGCAATATCAGTTGGCGCACAGCATCAATGGTTTTCAGAACAACAACTGATTTTGGACGACCTTTGCGGAATTCGTCTTGTAGTGAGTTACGACCACAATGGAATCCATCATATCATCAATAAACACTGGTCCTTGATGGAACTTCATAGCCAAAAATTGCATCAAGTTCATCCAGCACTGTTGCTGAGTTAATTCACTTCGAAAGTTGTAAAATGTTACACGATTTAATTCCATTTTTGGGCCGAGACAAATCTTTTAAGTTGCTGTCAACAGCACAAATAGCGCTCGTATGTCAAAACGTTATGAGTACGTATAACCTCAAAAATGTCCAATTTTTCGACAGAGCTGTCAGTTGCCCAATCTCGAAACATGAAAGGCAATCTTCGTACTATATTTATCAAATAAGAACAAATCGTTGTTGGTCTCATGCATAAAGGCTCTTGGAACGTTTTATTTTTTTACTTTTGACACATGCAGTATTTTTTTTTTTTTTTGTCAATCTGCTACAAAACGAAGAAAATTTTTCAATATTACTGTTTTTTGTTGTGACATACTTTACTTTAGCGACATCTATCAACTGATAGTGCCCGTTTTCACAACTAATTAATATTGTTTGTCAACAGATACACGCTTTCGTGACGATTTCTACTAATTTGCACTACCAGCAAGCCGCGTTAAGGAACTTCGTTCCAAAAACATGAAACAGCGTCACACACATGTATGAAAGTATGCGTATATGTCATGTGAATTTCGCTTTCACTGAAAAGGCACCAAAGAGAAAAGAAAGTAAGACTTACATTTTTGATAAGATTGTTTTTATGGAAAAAAAACCAAAGAATTCTCAAAACATAACGAATGTTATATCTTGTGCCGATTTTTTGTTTTCTTAAAAATGCGAGTTGTAAACTTAGCGAAATTAAAATTGAAAGAAAACATTGCCAATCCTATGAATAAGTAGAAAAAAGTTTTTTGAACTACAAGTAAAGTTTTTGTTTTACGAAAATTAGTTAGGTCGAAATGTTCCACAGGAAATGCTACTACGAGAACGAAAGGTAATATTGCCCTCAGAGGCAACAACGTGCAATAAATCAATGGAAATATTAGTAGCAATGGGAAGATAATTTTCTGCCGATATTAAAAACATCACAACATTGCAAAGAATTTTTTAGAAACAGAAATAATTGTATGTTCTCTTTGAAACAGCCAATGTGTCTGTATTATTATTACTATCATATGAATATGTTAAGCATTTTTGGCTTAAAAAGCAATGCCAGTCAGTTTAGAACTACCGCCGACAACAATTGTTCTACGGCTAGGACCTCTTAACGATAAAAGACAATAGTCTGGCTCCCTTTGTCAGTGAGTTCGCTTAGTATGGTAGCCTTGAGACTTATCTGTATACATTTTATAACGGCAACAATTTAACTGACGCCGCGTATTGTTAAAAATGAATCAAAAAAGAAAGAAACCACAATGAAGAAAGGAAAATTATTTTAAATGCGTACAACAAAAGCAAGACCATTCGGGAGATGTGCTCACTAGTTTATCGTCCACGCACCATTACTGGAATAATAAAGGAAAGGATTGAGGATGAACCAGAGTGCAAATATCTACCAAGGAGTGGACGAACGCCGGCACTATCTATACCCGAAAGGCGTGAAATAATCAAAATAGTTAAGAGTCCAAAACTCCGTCAACAGAAATTGCTGCAGCGATAAAGAAAAGGACTGGTACAGATGTTTACAGACGTACTGTGCGCAGAGCGCTGAACTCCGCTGGTTAAAGTGCCATAGTATGTTAAAAAGAAAAAACACGAATTTGCAAGGTCAAGCAAACAAAGCGTTTCTTCATTGCAAAATATCATTTAAGCAAGGGAATTGATTTCCGGCAAAAAATTATTTTCTCTGATGAGAGTAAATTTTGCGTATGTAAATCGGACAATTGTGTTTTAACCTGGAGAAAACAGGGCGAAGCATTAGCAGAGGAGCATATATAAACAACTGTGGAGCACGGTGGTGCCGGAATCCTGGTATGTCGGCGGCTGGTAATGGACAAAGGATTTTATTATAGGAAAATCAGCAGAAAAGTGTTCAAAATCTTGGCATTGAATCTTGGCTACTACTTTCAACATAAGAATGACCCCAAGCATACCGCATAAATAGTTCGCTTATGGATGTTGTACACCACTCCCCATACCCTGAACACTCCACCACAGTCACCAGACCTGAATACAATAGAGTATTTATGGGACCATTTGGATCGGTGGGTTCGGGAAGATCACATTACCCCCAGAAACATGCTTAACCAAACACTGCTAGAGAAATGGCAGAAAATAAGCCCAGATGTTATCAAAGAAAATGGTTTATTGTATGTAGGTAGATACGTGTGCAAGCTGTCATCCAAACAATGGCACACTTCCTAATAAAATAAGTTTAACCATTGGATTGAAGTATCTGTGTATAGACATACTTTATTGAATGACGGTGACTTATGTCCACCAAAAATGCACAAAGCAACCACTATATGCCATTTCTTATAAATAACGCTGAATAGAATTTAAATAAATAATAGATTTTTTAATTCAGGTCCAAAATAGACCCTTTAAAATGTTTTCTATCCCTTTCAGCTGTCTCAACTCATCAGTAGACTCGAAAAATTCTTAAAAGAATGTTTGAAACTTAACTACTTATTCTTTTGGACCTGAATTAATATATTTCAATTGGCTCTTAAAGTAAATAAATAATCAAGTTCATATTTGAATCGATGTTTTTAGGGTTCCGTACTCATCAGAGTGAAACGGAACCCTATTACGGAGACAAGTACGTCCGTCCGTCCGTCACAGCGTCCATTCTCCGAAACGGTAAGAGCTAGAGAGCTGAAATTTTCACAGGATGTTGTTGTACCTTGCCGCTACAACAACAAATACTAACAACAACAACAACCAGGTGTCCCCATGCAACGAAAAGTTGCAATTAGCTATAACTCTCGAACCGTAGAAGATAGAAAGCTGAAATTTGCATAGTGTATGGTATTTATAGATGCTTTACAACAACAAATGCTAAAGACAACAACAAGTTAAAAACTACCAGGGGTCCCAATACAACGTAAAGTAACAATTAGCCGTAGCTGCTAAGCTATAAATTACAGAGCTGAAATTCGCAGAATATATGTGTTTACATATGCCCTACAACAACAAATGCTAAAAACAACAACATGTCGAAAACTACCAGGTGTCCCTATACAACGTAGAGTAAAAATTAGCCGTAACTCCCAAACTGTAAGAGACAGAGAGATGAAATGTGAACAATATATGTACTCGCATGTGGCCTACAATAACAAATGCTAAAAACAACAACAAGTCGAAAATTACCAGATGTCCCTATACAACGTAAAGTAACAATTAGCCGTTACTCTCGACCCGTGAGGGACAGAGGGATGAAATTTGCACAATATGTGTATTCACATATGCTCCACAACAACACTTGCTAAAAACAACAACAACTGTAAAACTACCAGGCGTCTCTTTACAACGAATTTACAAAAGAAATCTATAATTTAAAATAAAAAGCTATGGGAAACTGACCTGCAGCAGAAATAATTAAATGGAATTGGATTACGACATTTCATTAACAAAAGATTTGTAATTTTCTTTGATTTATTTATTTTCATCGAACCGTGTCTACAATGACGTCTTCTTCACTAAAGTAAAATTTTTACGCTGTCAATCGTTTGGCACAGTAAAATTATAAAATTTTCACCAGTGCTTTTCCATCGATTGGTACTGGGTCTTGTGCACTTTTTTTTGTGAAAACTATGGTCGACTTTGTTTTATGCTAAATATTTTTATGTTCCCTTTTTTAAGGAATATTTTGCTTCTGGCCATTGCCGTTATCCATATACAAAATGAACATATTTAATCTTACCAATATTGCTTCCTTTGAATACAGTTCTGCATCGCAGTTATCACACAAGTAAATGTCGAAGGGAGCTGGTTCTACCATTTGATGTACTGTATTAAGTCTATTATTTCCTGGCTTTGCCTTTTGCTGCAGCAGACATTTTCGAAGTCTTTGCGGCTGATCGTATGACTGAAAAATATGAAAAATCTTTGTATTTATATACGGTTAACAATGTACAAATTTATATACTCTTAACATTAGTGAAATATAATAACATTAGATAAAATATTTGTAGACAGTTGTCCTTGATCCTTTGACCTTATTTTAATTAAATCTTGAATTTATCAATTTTTATTTAAAAAAAACCTATTGGTTCAATAACTTCATGCTATATTTCGTGGAAAACTTCTTCAGGAATATTTGCAGATAAATTATAAAATTCGAACATTTTGTGTGACATGAAAAAAGTTTTGAAATACATACATACATACACCCAATTCACACATACTATTTATGACGTCTAATTTTCTACGTCATTCTTTGTTTGGTAGCGAAAGGGATAGTGAAGCAAGCAGAGTAGTGAAGTAGACACGATTTCTGTTTTCACAATATTTTTTGAATTCTGTTTATTCTCATTTGTGGTTTTATTATTATAATTTATTTGTATTCTTCTATTGAGGCGTTCACATCTGTGTTTCTATACATGCGAGAAAGAGATACACTGTTTATGCAGGGTGTCCCGTAGCTTAACGTCCAAACGAAAACTGGTGATACGTCAAGTGGTGACTGCTGCCACAAAAATTATAAAAAAAAAACTCACCCTGTGATGATCTTTTCATTCCTGTGATCACACATGTTGAATTTTAATTTTCTTTTTCTCTGATATCATGATTTATTCTGCTTTTATCTACATTTAAGAATTCGGAATGTAATTGTCGAATTTGCATAGAAAATCTCACATTTTGCTACTTTGTGTACTCAAAATTAAAACAACATCCAACTTTAACCAGCCGTATTGAAAAAACAAAATTCGCAAGTTCTGCAAAAAGTTGACGCAATTTGTCCCAAGTTCAAAAATGTATAATATTTGATGCATTTGTTTTTCAAACTGTGAAGAAAATGTTTTTTTTTTTTTTTTTGGAGAAAAAAAAATTTCTTATTATTTTTTGTTTGTTTCAAAACTACAATTGTACGAATTACAAGTTTAAACATTCTGCACTTGTTATTTTGGGTCTAAAAGTAGACCTTAATGTTTTCTGTCTTTTTCAGTCGTCTGTATGCCGCCGACAACTCATCAGTAGACTCGAAATACAAGTCGTGGTAGCCAATGGTCACCCGTTGTAAGAAAGTGCTAAGAAAACTAAAGGTGTTGCAAGACGTAAAATGTTTTCTCTATAGAAAGTTTGTTTGAACACTTCTGATTCTTATTTTGTTCATGAGAATTTTGGAATAAGTAGTTGGGCTTCAAACATTCTTTTTAGATTTTTCGAGTCTACTGATGAGTTGTTTAGCAACCACCAAATGTGGGCGGTATATAGACGGCTAAAAAGGACAGAAAACATTAAGGTCTATTTTTAGACCTAAAGAAATAAATTTCAATTGGCTCTTACAGCGAATAAATAATTAAGTTCATTTTTGAATATTCTGCACTTGTGTAAGTTTTTTTTTGCAAACAATTGTACTCTTGGTAGGTTCTTAATTTTACGGAAAAATGATGAGATCGAGGGACAGTGGACATGTTTGCCATGAGCGAGCGAGACAGACAGTGGCGCCACTTTTTTACCAAAATCAACAAAAGTAAGTAAAATTAATAAAATAATGAAAAATCTTGACCTAGTTTAGTTTAGGTTCATTGGAATAAAAGTCAAATAAAGAAATACCAGTTTTTATTGTAATAAATGTTCAAATTGTTCACCCTCAACCACAATATACGCCCTACATCTTCTCAAAAAAGATCTAATTATTAGCCGGTAGTATCCTCGAGAGTTGATGTTCTCAGCAGCTTGCGAAGTTCGTTCACGCAGCTTAGCTATGCTCTCATTAGCCTTTTGCTTTGAAAACGACCCAACGGAGAAGATTTAAACCCTCCGTGAGTGAACGGTGCACATTAACAAACACACGGTGATCCGGATAGCGCTCTAAATTTGGTTATTTTTCGCTATAAAGTCTAGCGGCGGCACTTGCGTTGCATCTGCATTCCCCTTAAATGAGGTGCATGTTCGCTCATTCTTGTGAAATACCAACACAAAAGTCCAATTACAAAAGAGAGAAGCCAAAGTTGCCGGTATGTAGGAATTCACAGGAATCCAAGTCCAACAAGAGAAGCTTCGGTCGATGAAGTACATTTCGAGTAGTATGCGACTGAATGGCACTTTCCATATTTTTTTACCGTTCAGTGCCTCCGTAAAAGCACCGACCCATATACTTTTGGGCTCGCATTCATATAAAACTCTGTCTCGTACCCCGGGTTGTACACTGCCAATATTGGAGAACTGTAAATATTGTTACGTTTTGACCCTTTAAAAAACATTTTCAGTAGATTCCTTAATTGTAATGAAGTTAAAACTCGCAATTCTTCAGTTTACAGTACTCAACAGTTCAATACTTTATTTACTTTAACACACTGTACTTGTAAACACTTTACTAAGAACAACACTTTTACTTATTCACTTTTTATTACTTAAGACACTTTACACGTTAGCGCAGCTAAAAATCGACTGAACTCCTCAGCGTTAAGCTCAGCTGCTTTTATACCTCTCAATGATCATTACTCGAACAGTCTAGAAGTTTACAGAAGCAGATCACGCCACCTCGCATTAAAACTAATAATGAACAAAAGATATACACACACACCGACATACATACACGCGGCAGTGAAACTTAAGCACATGAGCCGCGCACATACATGCACACACGAATATTGTATCGTGCGGTGGTGGTTTCTTTTATTTCGCTGTCGTGCCTATTTATCTACACATGTGTGTCAGTATGTGCACACTCGCTGTGCTGCCGCTTTGTTTGTCAACAAGTTTCTATGTATGCATGTGTGTATATACCTCCCGTGTTCATTTACAAATAATAACAAGACAATATAAGCACATATAAAATAACGATTCAGTACGTTCTAGAACAATTACAATTGGTCTGTTCACGACTAAATTCGTAACAATATGTTAAACACTTATTGCGATAAACTTCAATCTCATATAAGATGCAATAAATGTAAAAATTCGTGGTTTCTGTCTCCATTATATGCAAAAATCTTTTTATTAATATCTAAGGTTTTTCTAATGCTGTGATGCAGTCAGACCAAGCAAATGGCTACGCTACCATTCTGACACCAGACGTTTCGCTCATTCGTCTACTCCGCACCTTTCTGTATTCGCTTGTGTTGCTTTAGTACTGACAACGGTATTTGTAACGTCCTTGGGGCGATTCGAGTATTGATTTAAGCCATTTGGATTCAAGAGTGCAGCGTTTTATAAATAAGGTTTTGGGGATAGTTATTGATGCGGGGAAAATAGTGGTGCATCTGGACGATGTAAATATAGCGACAGAGATTTCTGAGGAACACATTCAGACCATATCGGATACTCTGCGCGTGTTACAACAAAATAGATTAGAGTTGAATGTTGGGAATCTATTAGATCTAACAGATGCTTTTACAAAGTTCACGAAATTGTATGCGGTCAACAGGCCAGCGACCAAGGAGGCATGTTGCGTATTGAAGAGATATTTTGAATATTATAATCAGTCACGAAGTGATAGGGAAACATGCTTCACATCTAACGAATTCAGTTCATTTCTGGGCGAAAGGAATGTTGTACATGTAAAAACATCCGTGGCAGCGTCCCAAACCAACGGTCAAGTAAAAAGAGTCAATAGAGATTTAAAGGCTATGTTGGCTAAGTTAACAGAACCAACTGAATATGCTGACTGGGTGGACAGTATATCTAGGATAGAATTTGCTGGATCGTATTGTTGGATCCAGCGCTTCACGCCGTATTAGATTTTGTTCGAGGTGGAACAGAGAGGGCTGATGATTGATGAGTTTGCTGAACATTTATTAAGAGAGTGTTATGAGGGGGTCGAGGAAATGAAAACCGGAGCACTGTTGAAGCTGTTACTCGTGACCACATTTCTTCGCCGACCAATCTCTAACTCTATGATCCTGCGACGATCCACAAGGTATTGAAGACCGCAAACCCTATCTCGCTAAACATGACTGGAGAGTGGTCACAGTTTGCAATGTGCCAGGTGTCACAAAGCCTTTGCTTCGGAGTAAACAGAGTACGGTTTTCTACGGCTATGTCAAACCACATTCTATTGATGTCGAGGGGAGGACAAGCTCTACAAAAAGTCAAATGAGCAGCTTGGCAAGTCGCAATCTAAAGATTTGGAAATGACTGACGCGAATGGAGAATGTGGCAACCGACAAGAACGAAGAGGAAGCCGTAGACTTTATCTCGTCCATGAGCTCTCAATCAAACTCTAGTTTGTTTAGGCAGTTCTATGATGGATCAGAGGCTGCATCTGTTGTTTATGAGGATTCGCTACTAGATTCGATCCAGAAAACTACGATCCGTGATCCAAGAGCCATGCTAAAATACTTCGGTTCAGCATAAAGGGTTGCAAACTGTTGTATGCAGTTTTCCAGTTACGTGGATGACAACTGGTGGGAACACAAGAGGCATTTCGTTTATCGTAGGAGCAAAAATAAATGCACAACAAGCTCAACAACGTCCTTAGAGATGACACGAAATAATCCTGCGCGGACTCATTAGTGAGAGACCACTCTGGTGGACTGTAGAGATAGCTGAATAGTGACAGAGATGTCAACTGTTTAATAAAACAAAGAGAACTCTAATACAAATAAAACAAAAAGAGCTCTTATCAGGAATGCGCAGCGCAAATGCTACAGGTATTTTTGTGGAAACGTTGAAAACATTTCTAAAAGAAGCAAGTGACAGCCACGATCTTTCACAAAGTGGATGGTGCCTGTGCAAGCTGCGACGACGTATCGCTAGAGCAACTAATATCCATCCACGTCCCTGAGAGCTAGCAGCTGATAGTAGATATGTGCTCTTCTTGCTGTTACCGACAAGAAGGAGACTGTATACCTATAACTGAGCGTAGGGTACGCTGGGCGATTGAGTTTTCAACCTACAATGTACCAGGATGGGATCATTCCTGCAGATCGGCAGGTCTTATCTGGTCATATTTTCCAGAGGAATGGACCAGGAGCAACAACACCTCCATCCCCGAGGGATGAAGAATGTTCCACGTGGATTACGGCCCATCACCTCTTTTAACTATTGAAGATGCCGGAAGAGATGGTAGATATCTACCAAGATCCATAATTGACTACAATCACTTCTCGACATCTCAACACGCATACACTAAGAGTTCATTGGTGGAAACGACGCTTCACTCATTGATCGAATACATTGTACGATCCAACAGGTACAAGAATATCCTTCATGGATTTCGAAGGAGCGTTTAATAAAGTCGATTGTCGAGTCTTCGTTCAGGATCTGAAGTTTCATTTGCCGACACAGATGCATTACTTCCACAATCAGTCTGTGGAATCTACCTGGCGACTATATATCCCCACAGCTGAAGTACGCTCTAAAGAAGGTAAGCAGCTGTAGTAGCCAAACCGGATCTTGTACTCTTTAGTAGGAAGTATAAATCTTCTTTTTACTGGAAAACTGCAAAACTGGAAGGCATAGAGTTTTAGACAGCAAAATTACATGGAAGGAGAAAATGCGGGCCAGGGCAGTAAAGGCCATAACGGCCGTACACATGTGCGGAAAAGCCAAACCAAAGGAAGTAGTATGACTATATACATAAATGATTTTTAAATCGATTCCTAACAGAAGGTCGCTCTTACTACAGCGCTGTTACTACAGGAGTAATTAAGGCAAACGAGCCTAATATTGTATACACTCTTTCCGCTTGTATTTGTATTAATTTAAAACAAATATGTATATGCATGGTGTTTTGTAAATATTTTAAGATGTATGGCTTGCGCTTCTTCACATTAAACCCAATCTTACCGTACTAACTTACTTACCATATTCTCATTGCGAAATGTGACAAGAAGTTTATTACTTCTGCGATCAAACAATGATGTAGTCGAGTTGTAATTATTTATGAATCTTAAACTAGCATGTTCATACGAAGACAAATCATTGCAGAACCTCAACAAAAATACGCTTTTGTGAAACTGATAGCATATCAAAACAACTTCTTTTAATTTTTGTATCCAATTCTAGGGAGAAAATTAAATAAACGATTGCGATAAAAAGAAGTTTGGGGTTAAAAAATAAAAACAAATTTTAATACTTACGCCAGTGAACTTTTTTGGTTTGCTGAACGGAATATTAAATGGTAAGTCTTCTGGCCACCATTCCGGTTCACTGCAATCTACCTGCCCTTGTAGGTTTATATGCCCCAATGAGCACTGGACCATGAAGGGTATAAACCTTTCTAATTGAGATTCGGATATTTTATCCAACGATGTTGGATATCCGTTTGCAAAAAGCAATGGTAAATTGGATATCATATTGTTTTGAAGAATTTCTTCCTGTTCGTCCATTTGTTGTAAACTACAAAGAAACAAAAACGGAAAAAAAGTTTACTGAAATGTCAATGTGCAAAACATATTTAAGGATAAATACTATAACGTTGAAAACTGTGCAAAATAACATGCAACAATACTTTACGGGAACCGATTACCATATGGGCAGTGCTAATAATGCTACGGTTTTCCAGAAACTAAGGCGTTTTCTTCCATTTGGGTATGTAACTTTGTTAAATTAAAAAGAATCACGTTTTAAATACTATAATTACACATCTAGACTAACGAAATATGTATACCAGAGAAGCGATATTATTGAGAATCTGTTTTTGGAATTTCCGCAACACCACCAATCTTGAGTTACAGTCAAAAATCCCGTTTTTCATATTATCTGGGAGCCAATTTCTTGGCTTACGGATTTTGTTTTCTTGCACAACTTCCAAGACTAGTAGTTTTAGCACATCGAAATCAAAAAGCCTTAAGGTTTCCCACACTTGAATTTGAAGAATGTAACTCTTCCAAATTTCACCGAAGATGTCTGTCTGCGAAATGGCCGCCCTCCGTAAGTGAACGGAGCACATTAACAACCACGCGATGATCCGGATAGAGCGATAAATTTGGATATTTATCGCCCTATATATGCATTGCATTGTACTGGAACTAGGAAAGAGGGTTTAGTGGGTGAAAAAACGAAAATGATGAGTGTTTGTGGACGTTGGTTGAGTGAAAAAAAAAACAAAAATGATAACATAAAAACAGAACATCTATTTTTTACAAAGCAGAGTAAGTCAGGATTAACTGTTGCTAATTTGTCTGCTTAGTGTCCAGTATATATAACGGGTTATCCATTTCGTAGTTTCATAATTCGACATCTGTCAAACCAATTTTTTAAGTGAAAGTGTTTCCGAAGACCCGAATGTGTCGATTCCTCGTCGCTCTCAGGAATTAGGACTGTCCTACGCCACATTATGGCGTGTTCTGCACTTAAATCTACACTTACAATCCATATAAAGTCCAGCTCACACAACTGAAGCCAGCTGACCGATCATTCACAACGTCGTAGATTCGTGGAATGGGTGTTTGAACAACAGGCGGTGGACGGCGATTTTTCGAACTAAATTTTCTTCAGCGATGAAGCACATTTCTCACGCGGTGGGTGTGTTAATACACAAAATTGTCGTATTTGGGGTTCTGAGAATCCTCAAGTAATTGAAGAGAGGCCATTACATCCAGAAAAAGTTACTGTTTGGTGCGCTCTTTGGTCCGAAGGTGTGTTTGGACCTTACTTCTTCGAAAACGACGATGGAACGACTGTCACCGTCAATTCGGAGCGTTATGTTAATATTATAACCGACTTTTCTTTGCCTGCTATTGAAGAATACGACTTGAAGAATATGTGGTTTCAACAAGACGGTGCCACATGCCAGACAACTCGAGCGAATATGTCTTTATTGCAAGAGACATTTCCTGGCCACGTAATTTCTCGTCGTGGCGATTTCAACTGGCCACCAAGATCATGCGATTTGACACCATTAAACTTTTTTGTGGGGCTACGCGAACTGTAAACCATACAGCCTTTGCAATTTGCTTTAATTTTCACCACATAACGCACATTCTATATTGACACTTTTGCTTTTCATTGGACATTGTATGTAGGGCGAAAGGCACTAGAAAAGACCACCTACTGCAAGACTTTTTAAATAACATTGCGCACATCTGGTTTGATAGGAACCGGAGCTGCCGGCTCTACAGCATCTAAAGCCCTCTTTACGTTGCTACACTGGCTACCAGCCGATCTCACGGTTAAGAAAATTACTATGAATTCGGCGATACGGTTGAAGGCATGTGGAAGGCTGCGGTCTCAGGACATGCATCGGTAATTTTAAGGATATTTGACTTTCCGAATTTTATTGACTACTGCTCACCAGCCCAAATGACCGATAATCAATTCAGCGTAAAACTGTCGAGCAGGTTCTTAGATAGTGTTGAAATAAATTAATGTGATCATGATCTTTACGGATGACTCCAAGTCGAATGCAGAGGTTGGTGGGGGTATATATGTATATCCTTAGATTAAAACAGAGGATCAGTTTCAAGCTACGTAATGAGTGCAGAGTCATCCAGGCTGTAGTTGTGGCGATAAGTAGAGCGGTAAACTGGATGAGATACGACATAATATGCGCGGTGCATATTCTAACTTGTACTGACAGCAAGGACGCCATAAATGCACTTGTAGGTGTCTACACGATATTTAGGTTGGTTCGTGAATGCCGGATATCTCTAAATGAGACAGCAAGACATTCAGACCTGGAGCTTCTCTGGGTATCTGGATGCAATGCTGTGACTGAAGATGAACTGCAGAAAGCTGGTGTCCGATCACAACAAGGGGACATGGACGAATCCGTTGGTGTTACCCTTAATAGTTGTAACACTTTTTTTATGACTCCGTATTCTTAAAATTATACTACAAAATATTAGTTAAGGGCAATTCAGACTATTATACTGTGTATTAATACCTGCCAAAAATTCAAATAATACGTGCAAGTGTGATGGTGTGAATGCAATGGGTTATGAAAACGAGAAATAATATGATAAAAAATTGACATCCCATAAGACTTCACCGTTTTTTGAAAATTTTCTAAACGATAATACATTTCATTCGATCAGGGTTGTTTTTTTAACACAAGCAGCTGTTGAAAAATTTACTAGCCAGTTGTTTCACAGCCGATAGCGTGCTGTCACTGATGGTATTTGATTTCATTATACAAGAATTCGAAATTTGGAATTTGGTTACCATATACAAATGTATTTTGCTCTAGCTGTATTTAGAAGATAAAATATTTTTGTGTTATTCAATTTGGTTCTGATTTACATAACTCTTATTTTAGCTGCTGAATATTTTTTAGCGCCGGCACGTCCACCGCCAACATGAAATTGCTCTTCTGCCGCCGTGTAAAGTTTTATGTTGGCACGTTTATTCTGTGATTAAACGCATGATACAACTAACAAGGTAACCTTTTCGCTACAATAAGAACAACTTCAATAAAAATAACATGCATTTTGTTTTTGTACAACTTATGCAAACTGTCAAAAAGACGCCACTTCTACATTTACAGAAGAAAGATGCACTGAGCTTACGCGGATTTGCTACCTCGTTCTGGCTGCCGTTCATCTCTGCAATCTCTTGACAACCTAAAGTAGTCAGATGATTAACGGTTTAGCTGACGAGGCTACCTTGCTAATTGTATCATGATTAAACGTATGTATGATTAACGTATGTACATATGTACATATGCAACAGCTGTTTTCTTTTGTGAATGTAAAAATTACATTTTACATTCAAAAATTTCTTTTGAATGTAAAATGTAAATTACGTTTGACTTTTTGACAGTCGCAAGAAATCTAATTATACTTTCATCTCACAAAACTCGATAAAAGTATTTATACTTGTATAATAGTCTGAATTGCCCTTTAAGGGCAGATCAGACTGTTATACAAGTATTAATACTTTCCTTCTGCTTTACGAGACAAAAGGCTAAATACATTTCTTGTTACTGTCAAATCGTAGATTACATTTTGTACTCACGCTATCACACTTCAAATAAAATGAAAAATAGCGCATGCCATAGCAAAATCTTCATCGGCGGCATATGAGACATTTTATGAAGGCGGAAGACGTGCCGCCCACTAGAAATATTCAACAGCTAAAGTAATCGTTATGTTTAAGACCACGAAAATGTCTATAACAAAACTCTATTATCTGTAAGACATGGCGTGAACGAGATATAATTCTATACGATTAATAAAATCCAAATTTTAAGCCATTGTATGAGATATAATAGTACTATAACCAACGGCTCGCTATCGGCGGCAAAACTATCGACTTAGTGAAGCTATTTTGTGTGTGCTATTGTAAAACGCAGCCCTGATCCAGTGACAAGTATTATCGTTTTGAAAAATTTCAAAAGACGTTAAATTTTTATCGTAATATTTTCCGTTTGTATAACGCATTGCATTTGCACCTGCGCACACTTGATCGTATTATTTGAATTTTTGACAAGTATTAATACAATGTATAATAGTCTGAACCATGATACAACTAACAAGGTAGCCTTTTCGCTACAATAAGAACAACTTCAATAAAAATAACATGCATTTTGTTTTTGTACAACTTATGCAAACTGTCAAAGAGACGCCACTTCTACATTTACAGAAGGGAGATGCACTGAGCTTACGCGGATTTGCTATCTCGTTTTGGCTGCCTTTCATCTCTGCAATCTCTGGACAACCTAAAGTAGTCAGTTGATTAACGGTTTAGCTGACGAGGCTACCTTGTTAATTGTATCATAGTCTGAACTGCCTAGTGACTAGTGTTATTGAATTATAACATTTTCCATTTTTTAAAATTTTAAATGCATCCTTTTTAAAAAAAAATTTAATAAGTTGTGGTTAAGAGAGCTATGTTATCACATTAACAGGAATCTGTTAACTTTGAAGGTTTGTGTCCATGGTTAAACGCTTTTGAATTTATCTTCACACACAAATGTTGATGTATGAAAACGTTTCAAAGTTGAAGAAATTAAGTTGGAATTTTCACTTTCGAAAAAATTCTGTGACATACTTGATTGCCTGCCTACTATTTATTTCTCACTTTTCTTGTTATAAACTTATACTTGAGGGTAAACGTAAAAAATTTAATACATAATTTAATATATCTGTGGCCACAAGGAATAACAGCTAAAGTCGAGTTAGGACAAAGTAGAGTTATTACTACTGTTTTATTCACTGTATCCAAATGAACTTCCACACAAAATTTTATCATCGTAGCTCAAAAAATTAGTACTTTATGCCTAAAAAACTAAACAGCTAAAGTCGAAATTTTGCTCGTATGATTTCGGAATAACAGCCTATTGCAATTTGCTTCAATATTTTTTTAAAAAAAAGTTTCTTAAGTAGAATTAGGATTTTATTCCACACAGTGCCGTGCGTTATTAGACGTAAAATGTCTGCTTAACTCGAGTTTAGTCATTATTCCGTAGGTTAAATTGACAATTCTTCAAATTAGGAATAACAACCAAACTCGAGTTTAGTTATTATTGAGCTTTTTTTCGAGTTTCCAGTAAAAGACAAAGTCGAATTTGGTCGTTATTCCAAATGTGAAGAATAATATGTTCAAGACCTAACTCCACTTAAGTTATTATTTACAATTTGAATTGAAAAAATCGTTCACGCTAAGTTAAATTTAGTCGCTTTTCCGTAACAGGAAGAAGCTTAACAATTTGTTTTGCTTATTTCTCTTAAGTTAGCTACTTTTTCATTATGAATTGAATTGCAAATTAATATACATATAATAAGATTGCTAACATCGAGCTTACAAATATTAGCTTGATCTTAATTCCCTGATTTCAGGCACCAATTTCAAACTTAAAAAGGCTCTGCTGAAAACTTCTCAAAATAGAGTTTAGTTGTTATTCCTTGTGGCCACAGATATTGCCTCATTCTCACTTCTGACTGTATTTACAGTAGACTCGCGAACATCCAAAAACGTGAACATTTTTATTTTAACATTGACTAAAACGTGAACAAGTGATGATGGCTCTAAAACGTGAACTTTTTTTCTAATGATTTTTTATTTTCTTAAGTCAGTTCTGTAGTTTTTATAAATTTTGGGAATAGCGGTATTTTAATTTATTTACAGGTTAGTGACAAAAACATCTTTTAGAAATGTATACACACCTACTTACATACATATGCACACATATAATACTTAATTTCAGTTTTTATGTGATGATTGTGCTGGAAACATCTCTACGCGTTTGAGTATAAATAAAGTGTACATAGAAACAAGTGAATTTAAACTCAGTGTCAACGGAAAATGTCTGCCAAGAAACCAAAAGTTTTAACTCTTCAAGAAAATGTGATATTATTGAACATTTAAGGTAAGGTGCGTCAGTAACGGGGTTGTCAAAAACGTACAATACAGATATAGTACAGTGTAGATTTACTCGATTGCTAAGTCTTAACAAATTTTCCACTTTTTCATAGCTTTGCATCAACTGAAATGAAGTATTGCAGTAAATTTATTTAATAAAATTTTTTATATATTATTTAGCCTATTACACGGTTCTGCATACTGATTTTCAACGTATTTTCATGTAAAAAAAATCCAATCTAAAAAAACGTGAACAAAATCCAAAACGTGAACACCCTCGTTAAAAATTAGTTTATGTTTTCGCAAATCTACTGTATTTTGAAAAATTCTGATATGGATATTTCATTTTTTTTATGAATCCTTGTACTATTATAGGCATTTTTGATTTTGTTTTCGATTTAGTGCATTTTACGCTCCGATAGTATTTGCTACAATTTGCTCATAAATTTTGTAAAGCATTTAAGCAAAATAAAAGTTTTAGTGCTAACAAAGGTTTGTTTAAAAATTAGTTAATAATCAATTTTGTAGCTAATTAATAATATAATGAATTTGCATGTGAAAAGTTGTCAACAACATTTTCATCAGACACTTGAATCTCCCATACAAAAATATAAAAATAAAATTAAAATCTTGCCTCAAAAATGATTAAGTTTAGAGCAATATGCTCATATACGATCGCGGTTCCTTTTAAAAGATAAAATTTAACATTGCGAATTTAAAAGTTTTTATTTGCAGCACAAATAAATGAAGGAGATATTTTACATAAAAGGAGATATTTTACAACTTACAATAAACAAGTTTTAAAATACTACATATAGGTAAACGCGCCAGTAACAGTCATTTTTCGGAAATGTTTTAATTACGAATTTTAATTCGCTAGATTTTGTTTTACCTACTTCAGACTTTGATCGATTATCTTCAGTCCAACATATTTTAATGTTATTTTTTTAAAGTTAAATGTGATGTAATTTTGTACAAATCAACAGACAACCACAACTTTATCAATAAAAAAAAAATATAATTTTTACCATCACATACTTCAAAACCTGTTTTAATAATAGGTGATTTTATTCCGAGGACATTGATATATTTTTCAATCCAAATAGATTTCTGTGACAGTCCTAAAAAGTTTTTTATCAAGGGTCTATTTTTCACCTGCGAACGAAGAAGCATTCAAAATTTTGCTTTTGTTTTCAATGTAATTGTACAACGGAACGACAACGTGTGCAGGTGTTAAATTTACCATAATTTTAATTTCAATTATTTTCGAAAAAAAAAATTTTTTTTTTTTTGAATTTGCCAGTTTAACAATTTGACAAAAGTATGTAGGTGATAATAAAATATGTAGATCCAATTCAGCAGTAGAGTTACTTTACAACGAAAAGTAAAAGGTTGAATAAAGTCTTAGGCCCATTTTCACAAATTACCGACATTATTTTCTGCATTTTTTTGTTTTAATTGAACCTTTCCTTAATCTCAATCTTTAAACATTAATGTTATAATATCGTAATTAAATAAACTACATAGGGAATCTTTTTATGGACGTGGTCGATAAAATCCTACACTTGGCTTCTTGTAAGCTCTGAAAATGGGACTAGGCACTATTACCCGTTATTTTGTTGGACTGCGCAGCTGCGCAAGACTGACAACTCTGATCATTCAAAATTGTATCAACTGAAAGCAAATTCTTGAAACACAGTTACTAAATACAATATATTTTCTAGTTTTAATCATTTGCATACGGATTTAAGTTATTTTGTTTTAGCAAAGTTTTTTGCTTCATATATTTTAAATATCCCGAACAAATAATGAATAAACAAAATGTGTGTATGCATTGCTGTCCTTGGAGGAAGGAAGAGTTTATTATATAAAATTTATAATATAGTCTGCTGAACAGGGTTTTTACGAAATCATCATAGTTATGAATCTTTTCCATACTAATTGGACTATTTTGGTCTCAATTGGTGCACACATTTGGTACGACTTTTTTAAATTTATAGGCAGCTGAGTTGCACAATGAAATCCAATACATAAAAAAAAAACTTGTGAGAACTTCATGTAAGACAAATACTGGAGAGCCAAATTTACATTTTCAAAGGATCATATTTAAATAAGGTAAGTGGCGGACACTATTCTTTCCACTAAACTCAAAATTTGAGAATACTGTATACATAAATACCATGAAAAAATCTAAGCTAACTTACCAAATAAATAAGAATTAAATAGTAAATAGCTTTTGTTTGTCACAAGAGTCTATGGCCTTTTTTGTCAAAAGCTCTTATATATTATGATTTCACTAGGCATAAACTAACAAAAGTTAAAATTTTCCATTTCAGAGCAGGCAAAACTTTAATGCCATTGATATTTTCAACATTTTATCATAAAAAGTCTACGAAAATTTATGCGTCAAATCTTAAAATTGCAATATCAACTCGTTTAATATTTATACATATATAGCAGAGCTGTGCAAAAGGTACCAAAAAATAGTCCGCATGTAATCAACTATGTGGAAAATTTTTTAATCGATTTTGTGCTGCCACTCATGATGGTTTTTCTCATGATACAATTCACAAGGTAGCCTCGTCAGCTAAACCGTTAATCATCTGACTACTTTATACCTTGTTCATACATGTATTTCTAATTGAGATAATATTCAGTTTATTGACATAATATTTTTTGCGTTCATACATACAAATATTGAGCTAACTCAATTAGTATCTGACAGCTGAAAAAAGTTGTTGTTTTTGTTTTGGTAGTGAGAAAAAAAGTGAAAAATATTTTCCAATAAGAAAATGGAAGAAAAGCTGCCATTTATTAAAAAGATTTTAGTGTTGTACAATAAAAATATGGAACTTGTACAAGTAGTGCGTTCATGTTATGACTCCAAAGCGGCAATAATAAAAAGAAAGAGAAATAAAAATTTGGAAATGCTGCAATGTTTTTATTTTTATTGTATTTATTTTTATTTTTTATTATTTTGTTTTGTTTGCTTTTGTTTACATTTATCACGTCATTCATTTCGCATTGTATACTTTTGCTTATTAAACACATCTTTTACAGTGTTGTGTTCCATATTTTTCTCAATATTCAAAGCAATATAGAGTTTATTGAGCAATAACTTTATTGACTTTTTGTATGGAATATTGAGCTCAATAATGGACTTTATTGCGATTACCTCAATAAAGCCGCATGTATGAACATGGCATTAAGTTGTCAAGAGATTGTCATTGAAATTTACGTTGTATTCAAAAGCAATGTCTCCCGTTCATTTGTAAATAGCACTTACATCTTATGGTGTTTTTTTAGGTGTCTTAAAGTCATGCATTTTTTACTTGTTGGTATTTTAGGTAGATAAGAGAGAGGGCTAGCAAAATAGATACTATTTATTTTCAAGCTACAACTAATAAGGTAACATTTTCCCTACAATAACAACAACTTCAATAAAAATAACATGCATTTTGTTTTTGTACATCTTCTGTAAACTGTCAAAAAGATGGAAGGAAGATGAACAGAGCTTACATTGATTTGCTGTCTCGTTTTGGCTGCGTTTCATCTCTGCATTCTCTTGACAACCTAAAGAAGTCAGATGATTAACGGTTTAGCTGATGAGGCTGCCTTATTACTTGTACCATGCGCTGAATCGAATTGATATGCACTCAGCTGGAATGAATTCGCCTTAGCCACGTGGAAACAATAAGATATGAGCGCATCCAGTTCACTTCAACATTTTCCCACGATTTTTGCTCTTGACTTGTCAAAACTCATAGCAAATCACAACAAAACTTATACCAAGTCGCGGGAAAATGTTGAAACGAATAGTAATTGATTCTCCTTGGCCTTCGTAGCCTCTATAAAATAACCTGTTAATATAGTCCAAAACAATAGTGTGACATGAAATACTAATACTACAATATCTGATATGCACACATCAAGTTTGGCTAGTCAAGGTGTGAGTTTTTCTTAGAAAGAAAAAAGAAGATATGAAAAGACCGCGATTATTGCACTAGGCGATATCGACACGACGTCCAGGTTGGTGCCGGATATCTCGGAATGAGATAGCTAGACATTTGGATCTGGACCTTCAATGGATATCAGCACACAGCGATGTGTCTGGAAACGTAGTTTTGGATGTGCTACCTAGATCTGGTGCCCGACTAACACAGGAGAACATGGACAAGTTCGCCAGTGTTGGAATGCGAATTAAATTGGGTGGAATCTTTCATGCAATCATCTGGATAGTTAAAAGCACAGACATAGTTATATTCTGTGGTTAAAAGTAGACCTAATGGGTGGTGTGTAGGGCTACAGGTTTAAGGTCACCTAGGGTAGCACAACGGAGTCAATTAGGACTCAATTGAGCTGGTCTTAATGAATGGCAGAAAATTATTTTAAGAAACATAACATAAAATGTAATTTATCATCAATATTTGCTGCCTAAAATCATTGAAATATGTACATACATACATATATGTATATGTACACATTTATTTGTACTTTAGGATTCCATTATCATTCTATGAATATGACTATTAATGAGATTTCGGCATACATTCTACGATACGGTAAGTGATAGAAGCTGAAATTTTAAAAGGATATGTAGCTAGTTGGCTACTGTAAGGTTCTTCAATAAAAGGGGCATCCTTTAGTTTGAAAATTGGCTATAACATTTATGGGTATTTTTTATTTAAATTTAAGATGTATTCGAATGCAGTGTCAGTTTTTCAGTCGTAAAGAAGTATTTGCATTTAATTACATCAAAAGTATGGTAGAACCTCTTCATTTCCAAATTTTATGGAAGTCTTTCCATACAACAGCTGTATTTTATTGGAGGAAAAAATTATTTTTTAATGAAAACAATTCACTCACTACCGACGATAAAAACTGTCTTAAATAAAATCATTTGATGACTATATTATTAGTACTTCGTGTCAACAACAAAAAATAAAAACAACAAAAATCTAGAAAAGTAAGGAGGTCTCCATAAAATAAACTGCGACCCTCGCAGGGTTCCGTACTCATAGAATGAAAATGGAGCCCTTTTATGAGACTTCCCCGTCCATCAGACACAGACCCCAATTTCCCAAATTATAAGAGCTAGAGAGCTGAAATTTACACAGCACATGTGGTTACCCGGCTTTTACACAAATAAACAACAAAAAATTTAAAACTAAAGGGGGCCACCATACTAGAAACCGTGAAAATTAGCAACCACAGCTGTAACTTTTGAATTGTTAAAGATAGAGGCCTGAAATTTTGCATAGGATATATGGTTACATAGATTCTACAACAACAAAAAGTTTAGAATTAAAGGGTGCTCCCATACAATTAACTGAAATTAGCTATAACTTTTGAGCCGTAAGAGATAGAGACTTGAAATTTGTACAGTATATGCAGTTACCAGGCGTTCACAACTACATATACCAAAGATAGCAAAACGTGAAAATTATATGTCGACCTTTGTACGGAGGCACTCTTTAATTTGAAAATTGACTTTCATTTTTGAACCGTAAAAGATAGATTCTTAATATTTTCGCAATATACACATGTGATTCGGAGGCCTCTGCAACAACAAATACCAAAAGCTGAAAGAAAGTTAAAATCGAATTGGTGTTTATACCTGGGCACACCTTTTAGTTAGAAAATGAGCTATAACGATTAAGCCGCATAATTTAGAGGCTTTATGTAGTTGTCTGACCTGTACAGCAAAAACTATTAAAAACTAAAGAGTACACCAGGGTTATCCTTTGTCTAGAATTCTTGCTGTGCGAGTCAGTCTCGTACTTAGCTCAATTTATTTATTACTCTTTCTGAACTATTTTCTTTTGCAATGTAAAACTCATTCAACGTTTGATCATGCAAGAGAGTTACAGCACGAAATATCCTCATATGCAACATATGTATGTATATGCATATCATAGTTTGCTCTTCCAACATTTTATTTACTCTTTGCTATCCATGTTTTTGACCTTGGCAACATGAAACTTATTCTTTCAGGGTATTAATTTGTATTCATAAACAAAAAAGATATATAGGTTTTGCAAAAACAATATTTACAGATGGTTTAATTTTTGGTTTTGCTATACAAGCAGCTCCCAACGACTTGTTGAAATTTTTACGCACTCACGCTTGATTTTTTAAAGTTTAATAACGAGTGGTTCATGCGTGATACGTCCCCCACAGACAGACATATATCTAGTAGAAACACTTACCTGTGCGCCGGATCCCATGGATCTTGGAAAAAAAAACCTGTACAAGTTAAGATATTTGCTAACGGTCTAGGTATCGTTCTGTGGGGAACAAGTGCGGCACATAAGAATTCTTTGTTCGAGGTGCTTATATAGTGATAATAAATATTGGTTACAGAGACTCTTACCTTTTTTGCAACTCTGTACGAAAGTTTCCCATTCACCAAAATTGGATATCTTCTCACAGATGGTGTTTGTCATCTCTAAATGCAAGGCGGCTTGATACCAGGTAGCCTTACAAGTGCAGCTGACTACTTCTTTTAGCTTGTTGAATTGTCAAAATACACGGCACAAACACACATACGCATACGAACGGATGACAGAAATACAGTTTTTCTACCAACAAAATACATGAAGTGTTTGTTGTTGTAGTTATGCGATTACCTGGTATCAAGCTGCCTTGTCTAAATGCAAATGTCACACAAAAACGACTTGAAAACATACACTTGTAAATAAACTTTGCACGTGCGGAATCAGAATATTTGTAAATAATGGCTGACATTGAAGGCTACAGAGGTAAATATATACATATATATATATATATATTAATGCATAGTCAAGATATTTCTGTTTGTATTTATTGAGATTATTAAACTTACAGTCGTTCCTCTGCGACTATCTCCTGATGCTCAAAATTGTCATAGCATATTCATGAAGGAGCACTACATACGCTTAATGGACCCGAATAAACCCAAGGGGCGTACGCTGTTCTTACTAAATGTACCACCATATGTAACAGAGAAGAGCTTGGATGTGTTTTTCAATAGAACTGGTTCAGTTATATCTGTCTCATTTGCTGAAAAGCCGGGAAGAGATGAAACCAATAAGTGGGCCCAAGGTCGAAGCGAGTTTTCCAGTAAACTGCCACCTTTCAAATTTAAAGTTGCTTATGTTGTATTTAAGACAACCAATAGTGTTGAAAGAGCGCTACAAATATCCAGCATTGACTTGTTTGATTCCACAGGAGAACCAATCATTGAAAGTGGTATTCAGCTGTGGCATTCGGAATACAAACAAAAATTTTTAAATGTATCCGAAACTCAAAGCTATATTGATGAATACATGGCCAATTACGATAAACGAGAAAAGCAAGCAGCAGACGACTCGAAAAACACTGAAGCGGACGCAGACGGTTGGGTGACAGTTGGAAAACAAGGTCGAAATTCAGGATTTGAACAAAAGGATACAGTTATTTCCAAATTAGAGGAGAAATTGGAACGAAAAAAAAAGAATAAAGAGCTAAAAAATTTCTATACTTTTCAAATACGGGAATCAAAAATGAAAAACATCATTGAATTGAGAAAGAAATTTGAAGATGATAAGAGAAAAATAGAGTTATTGAAACAAACTCGAAGATTTAGACCATTCTAAAAAATTAAGCTAGGAATAAGTTCATACCTGAATACATACATTTTTAAGCATATTTAATAAAAACACATAGATATGTACATGTGAATATGTATGTAAATTAACATTTATTCGCTGAAATAACAATTTTCATTAAACTATTTGGGGGTAAGCTTTCCAATGCGCACAATAATTGAGGAATGTTGCCATAAACACATTTACTACTTAGGCCAACTTGAACTGCCTGCGCGAAACGTTCTAAACTCTTCTGAAACTCATCATTTTGAGATGGATCAATCCCATCTGCCGTAAGTCGAGCAGCATGATTTTTTAAAGTTACGACGGTCATAGCTAAATGTTGAGCATTTAAGGCTGTCGGTGGTACATTGTTTACAATTTCCATAAGCGTTTGAAGCAAAGACAAATGTAAATTGCTGTACGAGCTGCGGTTGGAAACAATCGGGGACAGAACTGACCACCGTATCAATCCTGCTAGTGGTGTGACCACAGGCATAGCTATAGCACCCACTGGAAGTGCTAGAGGTTGTTGTGACGCTAGACAGAGGGATGGATCCTCTGTAATCCATTCACATATGACATCTAAAAGACCATCAGGTGGTGCGTTTAGACATCCGCGTTGCTCATTCAAGTATAGGTCTGCTACAGCAGTCATCAGGTTGGCAGCAAAGTGGGGAGCGACCATGGGCAACTGTCTCAGCTGCTCTGAAATCTTGCGGGAAAATAGTATAAAATCGCTAACCAAACTCTGAGCAACTTCTATTGATGGAGAAGTTGTGCATCCAACCTGCTGCATCCAAGTACCAGCTGAAGACAACAAAGGTGCTACTGAACCAGATACTGCTGTGCTTATGAGTTTACATAGTATTCTCGTGCGTTGTTGTGTCAAGTTAGCGCCAAATAACGAAAGAAAAACTGCATTTCTAGTTGAATCCGGACCGGGTTGTGAAAAAAATTCAATCAAAACTAGTATCAGTTGGAACTCCTGAATTTTATTTAAATGCACATTGCCATATGATTGAGGTGACTGTCCCCTGCGCACATCGACGTCCTTGTTTCTTTCCAAGAACACAAATTCCGATATTAGCTGCATAACGAAATTTTGTTTACCTCGGCCAATAATTATATTTTCTGTAATATGTTTATAACTTTGCATATACATTAAGATACTATTAATTAATAAGCATGTTCTTACCGATTCGAGGTAGAGCCTCTTTCACGCAAGCTGGAAAGTCCAACTTGCGTAAAGAATATTTTATTTCGGATTGATTCATTTTCTATTGTCACATAAAAAATCAAATAAACAACAATTGTAATTACCACAGACTAAAGACTAGTCTGTGCTTTGACCGGTAAAGGCTACAGTGTTTGTCAATTCCCTTTTGATTGTGCCAAAGAAAGTTAGTTTACGTTTGCATACGATTTTATGTTTATGCCCATTTACAAATATATTTACCAAGAATATATATTGTATTCTTTGTTGTGATACATTTGATGCATTATATGACCGACAATACTGATGGGTTCGTACATCAGGGTTTCTATCATTTTCTTAAGGGCAAAATGAAAAAACTGGTGTAAACATTCGTGTACGTGTGATTTCTTTTCTAAGCGAGCGTTACCACCTCAGCAAATTGACCATTCGAAATTTTATTTTTTCAAAATGCCCACAAAATTTCAGATAATGCTATTAATCTTTTTATTATTAAATAAAAAGAATAATTATTTGAAAATTTTCAAAAAATAATTCAAAGAGAATAGAATAAACTATTTTAGAGAGACATTTGGACAAAATTAAACGCAAGACAGTAGTCAGTTGCATGATACAATTAAGAAGGTAGCCTCGTCAGCTAAACCGTTAATCAACTGACTACTTTAGGTTGTCAAGAGATTGCAGCGATGAAAGGCAGCCGAAACGAGATAGCTAATCCGCGTAAGCTCAGTGCATCTCTCTTCTGTAAATGTAGAAGTAGCGTCTTTTTGACAGTTTGCATAAGTTGTACAAAAACAAAATGCATGTTATTTTTATTGAAGTTGTTCTTATTGTAACGAAAAGGCTACCTTGTTAGTTGTATCATGGTCAGTAGCAGTTTTAACTGAAGAGGCTGCCTTATTAATTGTACCATGGTACAATTTGTAAATTAATTTATAAATTAATTCGCCTTGGTACCATGTACCATAACAAAGGATACAATATATATTTTTGGTAAATATATTTGTAAATGGACATATTTTTTATTGAATTTTTGCTACCGGTACTGCCAGTGTGTAATTTTTTTTATCAAATTTGAAGGATTGTTTTATAATGCATATTTCACATATTTCATATTTTTATACAGTAATTTTCGTTCATATATATTTGAGTTTTTTTTTTTATTTTGATATTTAGTCAAAAAATATTAATTATGCTTTCATAAATTATAATCATTTAATTATTTATTGTCAAAAATATATAATGGGTTTTGGAAATTTTGGGGGTTTTGAAAAAAAACGTATTTTGCTAATAGCAGTTCAGGCAAATATAGCATTAGTTGTTTCACTCTAACATGTATGTGGAGTGAGACATCTAATATACATACATATATGCACAAAAATTCTTGGGAATGTTTTTAAATTTTTCAAAAGCTACCGGCTTTCATCGGTAGCACAGAGTATATAGAGATGAAAAAATTGACTTTTGAAAATCGCCCAAATCAGCTGCTAGACAGTTTGTTTAAAGAGATAGCTATAGTATGCATTTTATACGAAAAACAAATGTAAACAAAACAAAGATAACACGTTCTTATGAACAACCACCACCGAAACAGCACAAATTTAATCATTTAAATTAAATTAAAAATAAAATATTGGTAAAAATCATCTTTGACGTGGACTTTGATAACATTTGAGTGTTTGGAAATTGATTACGAAAAGCATGTACATAGTTTTTTCCTCACAAAACCACCAAAAAGTACAAGTAAAACACTGTCCTTTAAATCACAAAGTAAACCATAAATAAATAAATAAATATTATTTAGCACATTATAAACAATGAATGCTTTAAAATTTTATATTATAAAAAACAATTTAATATACTTTTATAAATACTTAAACATTTTATAAATTTTATAATAAAAAAAACACCACTTTTTCTTACCGTATACACAATATAAACACAAAGGTTAACAAAAAATGACTGTAAAAAACGTTTTTTGTTTTGTTTTGACTACAGGTTCTCGGCCGATTGTGAAAAAGTGAGGTACAGAGTTTTGCGCTGACTTGCTATCTCGTTCTGGTCGAGTTTCACCTCTGTGTACTTTGTGTCGGTAGTGGAACTTTTGAGAGCAAAAAATTTTAATTAAAAATTTAAGTGAAATGAGCGAAAGAAACATTGAATGTTTATTACCAAAAGAAAAATAGATACATAAATTAGGTGTAAAAAAATTTGAAAAGTTGTTATATGGTGAAATTAATGAAAAACAACATTAGAAAATGCGCTGTTGTTTATTTTTCGTTGCAGATATTCATGCTATATAAAAGCAGATATATAGTCCTAAAAGACATGTTTTTATTACATCTTCAATATTATAATCTAATAATTTATCAAAAAACTCTTCTAAATTATCTATTTTAATTTATTCAGAGAAGTTGTTCAACATTAAAAACGCTGCTTTCGAGAAACTATGTTTTAAGTCTAATGCTAGGAACATGATACAATTCGTGCCTCGTCAGCTAAAGCGTTGATCATCTGACTACTGTAGCTTGTCAAGAGAATGCAGAGATGAAAAGCAGCCAAAACGAGATAGCAAATCCGCGTAAGCTTTGTTCATCTCTCTTCTGTAAATGTAGAAGTGGCGTCTTTTTGACAGTTTGCATAAGTTATACAAAAACAAAATGCATGTTATTTTTATTGAAGTTGTTCTTATTGTAGCGAAAATTGTTAATTTTAACGTATAGTTTATTTGATCTTTTCTTTTATTTTGATAATAAATTAAATTTTTAAGGCTTAAGAAAATTGTTAATTGTATCATGGCTAGGAATACAACTGGGACGAACAACGAATTTCGCCCAACACGACGAATACGCCAGTTAAAATTAGCTGTGTAAATTTTTAATTTAAACAATAACGACGAAAAACAAAAACATCTGCTATAATTGATAAAGTTGTTTATTGTTTGTTCAAAGATAAAGAAATTAAATGAATCAAAGAATTTAAAATTTTGTAGAAATAATTATAATAATGAACATGATTCCAGATTATATAAACATTCATGAAGTCTAACATTTTCAATTATAATTTCACTTGTATCCATTTTCTGAGTTTTTAATTTTATCTTATTATAGTTGAACAGCTGATGGGGTGACCATATGAAAAAAATTGGTTGCTAAAAAATTTAGTATTACTAACAACAAAAAATTAAAAACTACAAACATGTTTTATGATCTAATATCTTGGTTTTTTATTTTAAATGCAAAAAGTCAAAGCTTAGCACTTAAAATAAAAACTACTAAAGTTAAAATTAACTGTTTTTACTAAAACACTTGAAAACTAAATCAAAATGTTCACATGGTACTGATTTGTTCGTCGTTCGCCGGCGTAAGAAATAAAAATAAATCTATTTCAAGTTCGCCGCGCACCACGAATTTCGACCGGCACTGTGACGGTGTGCATTTTCATGCACAATGCATGATGCAACTAATTAGTTGTACCATGCATCCATGTTGTATCATGATATACACCAATGTCTTATTTTTGACGGCAAAAAATTCGTGGTTCGTGCCAGTTGTGTTCCTAGCATTAGGCTGCTATCACTTCTGACCAGAGATGTGTGTATTATAGATAAAATAGATTTTTTTACGCTGATATTTTATTTGAATACAAACATGAAATTGCTTGATTAGAAAAATTTTGCTCTCAAGGGCGTGTGATGTGAGACCCAAAAATATTGTTGTGCGTGAATAAAATCATTCAGATTTTGCACGTACGGGACGTGAGCCAAAATCACTCACGCGCTCATCTCTACAAATAAACAATAAAAGTTACCCGCGCCTTTTATTGGTATATTTTATAAATTTAGTTTATAAGATATAGTGCAAATAAATAAATAAAAAATATACAAGTGGTTACCGACAAACATGTATTAAATGCCGTCGAACATTATTTAACTTATTTGCATATGTAAGAAGGCATGTAAAGATTTAAAGTGTTCTATAAGTGGTCTAACGTGCTTACATTACGTCACGGTACAGCAGCAGTAACGTGTGGCTAATAAAGCCTTTCTACATGAGACGGACGATATGTACATACATACATATGTACCTGTCAGTACAAGGTAGATAAATCATTGAGTCAGTTTACATCGGTAACTCCACCGGAGTCGAATGATTTTCCTTCCGTGCAAGAATAAAGTGTAGTCAATATTTTAAAATAATTAAAAAAGTGAATTATATTTGCGTAAAAATAGTAAACTTATTAAGTTTCTGTTTTGATTTCAATATTAACACAGTAAAGAAAAAACAAATGTTGGTATGTGCAATATGTAGTTTGTTTGAAGAACTTTTTTACTCGTCGTGAAACCATAAAAACAAGTTTTTGCATTTTATAGCTTTTAAGGTGGCTGGCTGCGATTTTGCAAAACTGTTTCTTTGTTTGTATGCAAACATGCTCAATATACACTTGTACGCATGAGTGTAGGCATGCATATGAATGCTGTTGGGCACACTCACGATCATTGTTGCCAGATCTGACGATTTATCGTCATTTTGCCGATTTTTGGTGCCAATTGTTTTCTAAAGAGTGGTGGTTTTTCAAGCTTTGAAATATGTATGTCACCTTTTGAAATGATGAAAGAGAAAAAGAAATGCAAAATTTGGGCAAAATTATGTAGTGTTTTGGAAAACTATTATTGAACTAAAATGAGATATTTAAAGCAAAGCATTTCCTACTACATATACACTAGGGGTTAGCATCAAGTGTATTTAAATTCAAATTCATTTGCTTTTTCAAATATACATACATACTCAGTTTAAGTTTAAATAAAAATGACCATGATACAACTAATAAGGTAGCCTCGTCAGCTAAACCGTTAATCATCTGACTACTTTAGGTTGTCAAGAGAATTCAGAGATGAAAGGCAGCCAAAACGAGATAGCAAATCCGCGTAAGCTCAGTGCATCTCTCTTTTGTAAATGTAGAAGTGGCGTCTTTTTGACAGTTTGCATAAGTTGTACAAACACAAATTGCATGTTATTTTTATTGAAGTTGTTCTTATTGTAGCAAAAAGGTTACCTTATTAGTTGTATCATGAAATATGACAAACAGAAGAAGCAATTCCGAAGAAAACAAGAGATAAATGAAAATGTTATTTTCTTTATACCTCCAAGGTATTTGTATATGCTCCGACTTGTATAAAATAAAAAAACAAAGCAAACAAAATGTACATAGCTGTTATTCCCAAGTGTCTTTAAAGTATTTTGAACAAAAAGGAGATTTTTGTGCTAAACAATTCTTACAAATTGCACCGGGGGTCGTCCGCACTTGCTGCTGGTTTGGGGTCACAAAAATGATTAGCTTTGATTTTCTATCATTAGCAGGAAATTAAAATCCCCTTCTCATATCAATGCATTTTCCATTGGAAAATGCATCTTTCAGTGCGGCCGACCTTACATCATATTACTGAACACGGCTTAACGGGGTTAACAATATATGAACTAAAGTTAGTCTACAGAAACAATTGCAAGCATATTGTAAAAAAGCTTAATGTAATTCATTCATTGTTCTTGCAATTGTTTCTTAGGAAATAAAAAAAATAAAAAGAAATAATATTGTCCAAATTAGTTTGGACATATTTGATTTTGGTTCAACGTTTCAGGGTATGTACCTGAAGAAAATGTCAGTAGAAAAACTCTAGTGATTTACTATTGACATGGTCACCAGTACTAGTGGTATATTATACCTCACAGAATTATTTTTTCTGTTGACATTCAACGTGTGCTTGTCATTGCAAATCAACGACGAAATAACTAGTGACTAGGTGGTTCTAGTGCGACTATATTATGACCATGGTACTAGTGTTTCTCTATAGACATTGTCGCTACCCTGAAAGAAATGTCAGTAGAGAAACTCAATTGAAAAATCAAGAAATAAAATTTGTCTACTCATTAATAATGTTGTCATTTCAATGTTTTCTTTCCGAATAAAAACGAGTTTTATTTCACGATTTTGGTAGGCTTACAAATTTCAACAATCACAACACTGTTCATAAAACAAAAAATCGGAGACACTCTGTTGACAATTTGATAAAAAGTCACCAATATAGGCAAAAAATGTAGCGACGTGGAGCCTTTTCACCCTAGGTTTCCTTCAGGGTACATATAAATGAATGATTTTTTGTTTGGTTTCGGCTATAGTTTGTATAGTTTAATACAAAACACCCGAGTATACACCTAATTTGTATAAACAATGTTAGTTCTGTTATCAAAAATGCTTGTTTTGATATTTGCTTTGTTTACCACCCCAGGTACTCAAATTTGATTTATTTTATTTGGAAAGAAAATACTATTTGTTGAGAATTTTTCTCGTAAGAGAAACAAATACCGAAAGAAACCTAATACAAAATAAACCGGACTGAACAAAAATTTTAACTATACATTGTTATTTGTAAAAATACGCATTCATATATTAATTTTTGTGTACTTTTATGCATATATGTATGTATGTACTTACATATAAAATTTTGTTATGATCTCACTATATATGAAATATCTATAAGCTTTATTGCTATATTTGAGTTTTTCTAACAAAAAGTTTAAGGTCTGGGGCCGAGTTCCGGCATTCGTGTTCGAATGAACTCGATAGTAAAGACAATGTAAAGCAACAAAAAAGCATTCGATCTCTTCCGAATACCGGAACTCGGATCCTGCATTTACAGTGAGTGCTCTGATTTTTGTGCCGATTGTCTTGTCGGAAAAATTTCGATTTCATCTGGCAGCACTGCACACTGTGCGCATGTATGTTGTTGCCTAAACAGAAGAAATAGTTCTTGCAAAAACCCTGCGACTTCATTACCGACAATAAGTCCGACATGCGAACAATTAGCTAAAAACTGCATATACATACATACATTATGTATACGCGTACATATGCATGATGCAACTAAAAAGGTAACCTTTTCCCTACAATAAGAACAACTTCAAGAAAAATAATTTTCATTTTGTTTTTGTACAACTTCCGACAACTCTCAAGAAGTCACCACTGCTACAAACTACAGAACAGAAATGAACAGACTTTATGATGATTTGCTATCTCTTTTTGGCTGCCTTTCATCTCTGTATTCTCATGACAATTTTACGAAGTCAGATAATTAACGGTTCAGCTAATTAGATGTGTCATGTTCATACATACATATCAGTGTTGCCAGCTTAGGGGGGTCTGCCCCTAGATTTAGGGTTTTTTCCTTTTAGGGGTGAATTTGGGGGGTTAAAATCTTTCGGGAAAAATTTAGGGGGAACAATTTATTTTTGGGGTATTTTTAGGGGATTTCTGTGTTTGGTTAAAATGGCAGGAGTTAGAAGATTTTTCAACTGATAAATTTGAAGACTTTAACGATTTTTAAAGTAAAATTAAATGAGATATTTTATGTTCATCTGGTAGCTTCAAGTACGTAAGTTTGCAACTGGTAATTTTAAGCACTTTTTTGTTGAGTCGAATGAATTATTGCCTTATGTGTCGGTCATATGATGGATCATATGACCGACACTGTTCTTGCAGGGGTTGCTTTTGGAGTCACCCATATACCCTGCAAGAACAGTGTCGGTCCATCATATGACCGACACTGCTGATGGGTTCATACATCAGCGTTTCTATCATTTTCTTAAGGGCAAAATGAAAAAACTGATGTAAACATTCGTGTACGTGTGATTTCTTTTTTGAACCAGCGTTACCACCTCAGCAAAGCGATCATTCAAAAACTTTTTTGCAAAATGCCCACAAAATTGCATGTAATGCTATTAATTTCTGTATTGATAAATAAAAGAAGAATTTTTCGAAAATTTCCAAAAAACAATTCAAAGAGAATATAATAAACTATATTTAAAAAAAAAATGGACGAATGAACCTATAAAAACATTAATGCATAAACGTAGTTCCACATGAAATTACCAAATTAATAAGGGAAAATCAAAATACTAAAACAGTCATTGTAATGGCAACGCTGAAACCTATAAAATTGCTTTGCATGTGTTAGTAATTAAGTTGTTAATGTGTTAGTTTCCATCAGCTATTTCTTGCAGGGACGGTTTGTAACATAACCGCTGGACAGCCTACTTCGACCCCTGTTGCCAGATTAAGTTTTCGCAAATATAGCAGATTTCCAAAAAAAAAAAAAAAAAACCTCGCCTACGATCAACCATAAAATGTACTGCAAATTTGCATATTTGCACAGCTACCAAAGTGGAAACTATTATTGATAAATATTTAATTGTCTACATTTGCAGTGGTATGAAAAAGTTTGTTTATTATTTTAAAACAAAGTATAAGTTCTTTTGATCTTATAGTTTCTATGTCAAGCTAAAACCCTGTTCGTTTCTTTAGAGAATTTGAAAACTTTGACTTGTACTATGTTGTCGAATGAGGGCGACACTTATACGACATTTCTTTATTCTTTTTACTGAAAAGAAAGAAACATTAATGTTTAAAACCAAATTATTTTTATACTAATGCTTAAAATTTCTCAAGTTCATTAAGAGTATTTTTTAAGCCCCTTATATACATACTTGCGCATTACAATACAAGCTACAGCATTTACTTTTTGATATTTTTGAGAGCAAATTTACTAAATACCAGTTTACTCTCTTGTTGCTACTTTCTGTAAGTTATTGGACATAAATATGTATGTACTTCATTTTTCTCCATATTACAGGTTAAACAGATAATAAGGAAGTAAATGAAACGATATAATGATGGTTTACCCCGATGAGCCTTTTTGGGCGTTACCGACTGTGCCAGGACTATATGATGACAATGACTACCGTGGTAAGTTTTTGTTAAATTAAGTACAAAAGGAACGAATCAAAACTTCAGTTTGTGTTACAACCAAAACGTAGAACAGAGTATGAATTTCTGCGAAATAAAAAAATCACCGACTTTCAAGAGGTGCCTCCCTTTCAAAATGCCACGATTTAAATCGGCAGTTTGGAAGGATCCAATTGTCAAATCAAAAAAAGTTTTAAAACTATATTATTTATTAATATTGGACCAGTATGCAGTGCATTGCACCGCAGCTAAGAAAATGGACTATAGAGAGGAAAAAATTGGGAGCAATAATTCACCGATAAAGCCAAAGATCTCTTATAATTATAGCTGGGCCACGTGTCGCTCCTTGGATTGGCAAAAATAGTCCTCCAATGTCTCACTATCCCTCCCATATGCTCTACATCCATCTAATCCCGCTATTCCCGTTGGACTTAGATGTGCCAGTACTTGTGAGTGACCTGTTATCACTCTCATCATTGTAATCATTGGTTCAGAGTTGCCAAGTCTTAGTAACCCCATCGTTTTTTTCCTTCGTCTGAATCTCTCCATTATTCCAGAGAGTTAAGGGGGATCTGAGGTACCCAGTTCCTTAGCGCGGCCTGAACTGCGTCGAAGGTTTTCACTCATCCGAAGCTTATGTTGCGTAGATCTCTTGCTCTTAAAACAAGTTAATTTGTTGTATCATTTCCAGTTATTCCCGCGTATCCCGGCATCCAATTGATGCAATCCATCATGCATTGAGTACCTGTTAGCAGCGTTTTTGCAATACCAAACAGTTCGTGACTTAACTTGCGCAGCTGAGATTGCTTTAATGGCCATCTGACTGTCCGTAAATATATTCACGGGTCCTGGCCTTGCCATTTCACTGAGCTCCCTAATACATTCCGTTGTTGTCCATACTACCGCCTGCAGAACTGTGCAATAATCTGGCAGGTGGAATAACAGTTCTGTATTGGTGCTCTCTAACAAAATACCGCGTCCCGTTTTCCTCTTCGCTCTTAATCCGTCCGGGTAGCAGCGTAGCCCTATGGGAATCTGGCCTCTAATGCAGTGTCTACTGATTTATCTTTAACGTACATATATGTGCTGGCTCAATTTTAGCATATCCCTTGCTTAGCGTATGACCTTTAGCCGGTAATCCTCTCAATATAATAGAAGTCTATGGTGAAGAAACATTTGACTTGCCGGCTTGGGAATACGCACTACCCTTGCTGCCTGCTATATCGTAATGTATGCGAGAGTTTGGTATGCATATCAAATTGAAGCCAGGCGCATTGAAACTAAATTCATGTAGATTCTACATGTAGATGCTGCATTGATAATGTGGGCCCATGTTTGTGAAGTTTTTTTTTCCATATTTCTGATTACTGTAGTCGGTTTCTCCATTCAGCTTGTGGACTATTGAGAAGTAGTTTTTAATTTTAGAACTTTCGGTCCTTATCTTCTTGTTGTAATTTCTGACTCTTTCGTGATTGTCTTCCAAATATACTGCTCGTTTTAAGGGTTCCGTACTCATGAGAGTGAAACGGAATCCTATTACCGAGACTCTACGTCCGTCCGTCCGTCACAACGTCCATTCTCCGAAACGGTAAGAGCTAGAGAGCTGAATTTTCACAGGATGTTGTTGTACCTTGCCGCTATAACAACAAATACTAAAAAACAACAACAAATCGAAAACTACCAGGTGTCCCCATACAACGAAAAGTAACAATTAGCTATAACTATCGAACCGTAAAAGATAGAGTGCAGAAATTCGCACAGCTTATGTATTGACAGATGCTCTACAACAACAAATGCTAAAAGCAACAACAAATTGAAAACTACCAGGTGCCCTATACAAAGTAAAGTAACAATTAGCCGTTACTCTCCAACCGTGAGAGACAGAAAAATGAAATGTGCACAATATATGTATGTATTCACATATGCTCCACAAAAACAATTGCTGAAAATAACAACAATTCTAAAACTACCAGGTGTCCCTTTGCAACGTAAAGTAACAGTTGCTATAACTCTCGAACCGTAAGAGATAGAGAGCCGACGTAACTCTTAAGCTGTAAGAGACAGAGAGATGAAATTTATACAATGTATGTATTCACATACATATGCCATTCCATACGTACATTACACATACGTACGGAACCCTGTGCGAGTCAGCCTCGTACTTGACTGAATTTATTTATGTTTTCCTATATTGTGGAGTCGACGGACTTTCCTCCCCGAAGTCCATATTTCACCTGTCATACAGGTTGCTCGTCCGGACATTTCCTTTCCCGAATGCTTTTGACTTTACTGTCGGTCTATACCCTCTCTTTCTAGGCGATCAAAATCAAACTGCCCCAATTGAGAATTAAGTGACCTTTCGAATTTCATTTTGAGAATGAGTTCTCGTTTCCAGAACATGTATGTAGTTATATCTCATACCTTCGCTGTAATTCTATTAATGAAGGTTGTTTTATTACTAATATTAGGAGTCAATAAATTGTTAACATAAAAAAATTCTAAAAGGGCTTCACCCGTCTTGTTAATGTTGCAATATTGACGTCGGTGATAGCATCAGTGCATTATACGGCAAGTCTACTGATGCTAGGCATACATATGTTACCATTTCCCTGTCTCAGTACTGTTGCGTCTGCTGTTATAAAGTGTAATTATTGTCTATTTTATTCTATTCTGAAAGGTGAGTATCTTTCACAAGACTGAAAGAAAAGAAACAATTAATTCACTTAACCTTTCTGAAAGAGAACGAACGATTCACTGATATTTTTCAGGAATTTTTTTAGGAATTTAACTCATCAATTAAGATCCCTACTACATAAGTGCCGCATATAAGACAATATTTTCTATTTTCGATAAACAATTGTTGGATTGCGTTCAAAATATGTTCTTTTCAGTTAATGTTGTGGAAGCCTTACAAGAATTTTGGCAAATAAAACTTGCTCGTGGAGCAGATTTAAAAAATGGAGCTCTTGTTATCTATGAATCTGTACCCGCAAACAGTCAGCCATATGTTTGCTATGTAACTTTACCGGGTGGCAGCTGTTTTGGAAGTTTCCAGGTAATCAATTGTGTTTGAGGATTTTATGAGATTGATGAGAATTTTTTCTTTTTTTTCAAGAATTGTCCGACTAAAGCTGAAGCAAGGAGGAGCTCTGCTAAGATAGCCTTAATGAATTCTGTCTTCAACGAGCATCCATCACGTCGAATAACTGACGAGTTTATTGAGAAAGCTGTGCAGGACGCCTGGACCTCGTTTAAAGGCAATCTAAAAGAAAATGAGTCACCTGATACTGGCATTGGAGCGTTTAGGTAAAAGAAAATAAAATACTTTAAGCACAAACTTTAAATGTAGAATTCAGCTACATACAGGTGGTTGTCATGTCTGACAATATTGTTCGAAAATGGGAGGAATATTTTTAACCGTCATTTAGACGCGAAAGTAAGTGCCTGAAAGTTGCAATACACTCACACTTTTTTACCAACACACTCACAATTTTCTAACTTTCAACTCAGCTTTCAGCAAATTTTTCCTGAAAGTAATTTTTTGACATTTACTGAAAGTCAAATGACAAGATAGTAAACACGGTTGCCTACTCCGTGGCACATACAAATTTTCAGGATTGCAGTAGAATAATAATTGTGAATTTTAAATTATTTTGTACATTAGAAAACGTTTAAAACATTTTTACAGCAAATATGAATAAAGAACACAAATGAAATATAAATTTAGTGATAATTATTAAATTAGTTAATAAAAGTTTAGCAATAAAAATTATTTTCGAATTTTGCTCTTTAAATTTATGTTTGTAGTAGTCTGGCAATTCTATTTCAGTACTAAACAAAACTATAACCCCCGATTTTGGACTTGGGATTTAAATACAAAATTAGTAAATTTTCCTTAAAATTTAAATTGGATTTAAAATAGCTTTCTGTTTTACACTCTAAAATTATTTTTGGTAATTAATTGTAATAAAAGTACGGCAGCACAATGTAAGTGTCAAAAAATTATCGATAGCTCAATAAAAAACAGCTGTTTAAACAAATTTGGAAGCAAGTGAAATTGTGAAAAGTTTAGAAAACAATAAATTGTTTTGTAAAAATTATTAAAATGAGTAGCAAAAGTGATAAAAGGACTCCCAATTTCATTGCCACAGAAGTTGATTACCTTCTGGAAATAATAAAAAATCAAATTATGAAACAAAAAAAAAAACGTATGCAATTTTCTTCAAACTGTCAAAATCATATGGCAGTACGAAAAACTTAAATCGATTTTAAATCAAACTTAAACGGCCTGTTAAGTTTGATTTAAATAGCAACTGTTTTACTCAATTTTGTATTTAAATCAAATTTAAATTGAAATGGCATTTAAAATCAAAAATTGGGGGTAATACTTGCAACTCTTCCCAGTGACGACATTTTTAAAATGAACTTTCACGTTCCTTTGAAATTGAGCAAGAAATTTTCATGAAAGCCACAGATTTCATTGAAATTTTTATTCATAATTTCCCGTCTAAATGCCGGGTGAAGAGCCTTTTGATATTTGTAGTAACCAGCCATGACTAATTGTGTGCTGTTCTTTTAAGCAGCAGCGCATAGCCATCCCACCACCCGACCTCTTCATTACTGACTATCTATATATGTAATTACATACATACATACATATAGTATAATTATACATACGGTATAATCTTACCAATCAACTTTCCATTTTATCACCACTGCGTTTTTCTGTTAATTGGAATATATTTGATATTCTTGCACCAACATCTAATTGATTCCCATTTTTGAAGAAATAAATCCAACTCAAGCCCGAATCGTATAGTTTGACTACAAAAGATAAAATTAATACTCATAATATTTTTGTTTAAGGTTCATGCTGGAATCCAATAAAGGCCGGACCATGCTAGAATTTCAAGAGCTAATGACCGTTTTTCAACTTCTTCACTGGAATGGATCACTAAAAGCCATGCGGGAACGCCAATGCTCGCGCCAAGAGGTAGTAGCCCATTATTCAAACAGAAGCCTTGATGATGACATGCGTGCCCAGATGGCTCTCGATTGGATTGCTAGAGAACAGGAAAATCCTGGCGCTCTCGGCCACGAACTGGCACAGGCAGAAAGAGAACTGGATACAGCGAGATTGGCTGGAAGAGAATTAAGGTTTCCAAAAGAGAAAAAAGACATTTTATTATTAGCGCATAACCAGCTTGGTGGAAACGTCAATATAAATAACGCCAACTTGAACTGTTGAGCGAGCGGGATGAATATAATTAATCTCATATATTTACTTATGGTCTTATGTACGTTTAGTTTTTTATGTACGTAGTGTTTATTTTGAATATGTATGTAATTTTAAGCGGTTTCATTGGCAGATTTCAGCTTTAAAGACTTTAATAAAATTTTGATATCACAGTAATGTCGACTCCTCTATTCTAAAATATGCTAAGCCCTTATTGAAGGTATCTCAAAAACGGTATGAGATAGAACCCTGATATCTTTTGTATTCACAACAAAATTCTTTTTTACTGTAAATTTTAATTTTGTTATTGAACTTCTGTGTTGTAATACATTTATATTAAATTACTTTTTCAGCTAGCTAGTCCACCTAGCTACTAAATTTTACTTTTCTTTACTTAATTGATATTGATTAAAAAGTAGTGATAAACCAAGGGTTGAACTTGAGCCTGAAAAAGTAATTTAATATAAAAATTCTTTTTTTTTAAATTTATTTCAACTTAAAAAATATGTTGTGTGTCGTGGTGGAAATTGGTTTGGCATACTTAAGCATTTACAGAAATATGTTGCCATGTACATGTTGTAATGTTTTTGTTGGTCCTTTATTCAATAGGTCACTTACAAGATGTTCATTTCTCATTTTGCTGTATTCAACATCTTTCGATTATTTTAATGTCATCACTAAAAATAAGTTAAAAAAACTGATAAAAATTTATATCATCACTAGAAAATATACAAGTGTCAAAAATGTTTACAATGCGCGTGAACGAACAATGTAAGTAAATTTTAATTAAATTAAACATAATATAAAATTAGTAATACAATACTTTTATTTATAGTAAAAAAGAATAAAATACTTCGTGTTGTGTAATGTTTTTTAGTTTGCTCAAACACGTGAAATAATATTTGACAGATGAAAGATGTTGAAAATGTAATGTAAACAGCTTTTTTCAATTTTGAACATCTTCAACACACATCTCAAAAATGTAAGTAAACCATAATCGGGGCATAAGTTTTGAGAAACGGATACTTGAATTGCCAAAATGATGAAAGATGTGAGTAAGTGTAAAAAGCCTATAAGTGTTGTGTTGTTTCATCTGCAACACAACATACAACTCTTTTTGCGATTATGGTTTGCAACATCTAGGTGTTGTGTCTGTCATAGAGTTGTATTTCATTTGTAGAGCATACATATTTCCGCAAAAGTGCATTTCTTTGCCAAGTTCTTCCATCAAAAGACATGGAGATTTTTATGGAGTTGTATTTCTTGTAATAGCGTAGCCACCTCGTAGAACTGCATTCGTAAAAATAAGAATGAAAAATAATTTTGTAAGAAAAATACAAATAAAGCCGTAAAAATTTGTGTTAACGTCGATGTTTAATTTGGTTATGATAATGAAAGGACCCACAAAATTGTACATTGCAGTTTAAATCCATTGCAACAGTCGAATACAAAATAAAACTGTTTTGGTGTAAAAAAAAAAATGGGTAATAATTACAGATGCATTTTTATTTGTATTTTGTTAATAAATTTTAATAATTAATTATTTTTTATATCTTTGCAGAACACATTTCATATGCAGACTTACAAATTTTACCATTTTTTCGTGATTTAACTTGTAACATCCACAAGACAACACTTAATTAGGTGTCGTAAGTTTTTGACAACACTTGCTACAACCGTTGTAAACCATAATCGCTTTTCAAAAAATACAACATTAAAAGAACAAATGTTAAAAACCATAAGTCTCCTGGGACGGATGCCATTCCAGCACTGGCCTTTTCAACATGATACAACACGCCTTTCCAACATATCGTACCATGTGGACGAGTTTCCAATGTGTTGGAAAGTTGCTAATCTGAAAATGACCACCCAATAGTAATTTGCTCCACACTCTCCAAAGTATCTGAACTACCATCTTGTTAGATATCTATAGTCGAATACTTTCATTTGTGACCGTCAATATGTATTTCGTAGGGGTCGCTCTACGGGTGATCTCTTAGCATACCTTTGGGAGAAATAGTGTAACTCGATCCATCACTTTGGAGAAAGTAAGATGGTAGCTCTAGATATATCTAAGACGTTTAACAGAGTGTGGCATGGTGCAATACTGTCACAACTTATTGCTTTTGGTGTCGGCAATGCCTTTCACGATTTATATGGAGTTTCCCCAGAGACCGCATTACACGAGTTGTTATAGGTGGGGTGCCATCAAACGAGTTGAGAATTAATTGAGGGGTATCGCAAGGTTCTGTTCTTTCTCCTACTCCATTTCTTAATGATCTTCTATCTAGTACTTCCAATCCTATCCACTTCTGTGCAATTAAGGGCAGCATTCACACCCATTCGTATTCGTTTGTCCATAGATCCAGTCAATCAGAGATTGACGCAAAAAGGATTACATGAACATTACTGTCAGTAATGATCTACGTATAATCTCCGAATGGGTTCGTAAAAACAGGACCAATTTCAATGCACGCAAGACCCTATGTTGTTTACTAACAACTTAGGGTCTTACACCACCGAGTAAGCTGCTCCTCTGTGTACAAAGATGGTAGGAATACTGAGGGATTGAAAGCTCTTAATGTTCTTAGAATGAAAATTCAATGTGATGTTCCCTGGACTGAATACATTTTTCACATGCCTGGGGTTTTTGAAATGATATAAGATGTGTTTCACTCCATGCGATCTCCTCACTATTTATAATATTTATTAATTGACCAAAAATGGAATACAACTCTCATGTTTGCGCCTCAACGTTTATTTTGGGGTTACTCGACCGTGTACAGGTCGAGGGCGAAGAAAATCATCGGTGACAGTAGATCATCCAAATTTATTGGCCAACTGGAGCATCGTGGGTCGCATTGTCTTGTCGGTACTTTAATGGATTTTGCACAGAAGAGACCAGAGATATTGTTCCCGAAACGTGCATATTTCTACGCAATTCCCGTACATTGTCCAGGGCTCATCCATTTGTAGTTGAGAGTTCAGTGCATCGCACCACGCATTACACAGAAAATTCGCTTTTCAGACATACGGTTCGTTTCATCGGTGGAATAAATTGCCTGCCACTTACAGCGTGGGAGGGTTCAAATTAAATGTATACAAGCACTACTCCTTCTTTCCTCCTCCCAATAACCATTTTTCTTACTCCCGGCATAATACGAAGTCTGATCGAAAAATAACCTTTATTTTTAATCTTTTCCCTCGAAACACTTCTGAAACCCGCTTTTTGGTATCGTCAACAGCTTCTGTTTCCATTTTTCTTTTATCTCCTCAATCGTAGCAAAACGCTTTCCTTTCATTGGTGTCCTCAGTTCAGTGAATACGGTGGTTGAGGTATGATAACGGTTTTGTTTTTGGCCAAAGACTCACGCACAAGTATCGATGTGTAAGCCGGTGCGTTATCATGGTTGTTTTTTTCACAGTTAGGTGCGTTTCTGACGAATTGCTTCGCGCAAGATAGTATTCTTTATTGACCGTACGACCTTGTGGCAAGAATTCATGATGCACCACCCCATTGCAGTCGAAGAAAACAGTGAGCAAAACCTTCACAATTGATCGGCCTTGACGAGTTTTTTTCTGCCTTGGCTCTTCTGGACGCTTCCATTGGCATGATGGTGCTTTGGTTTTAATGCCATAGCCATACGAGTACACCCATGATTCGCCACCAGTTATTACCTTTTTGAGGAAATCTGGATCGTCGTTGACGATCTTCAACAGCTCCTGAGCGATCGATGTCCTTGCGACGTTGTTTTTGCTCACAATTTAACAATTTTTATGCCTTAAACATCTGCAAAAATTACTTGGCATGAGCCGAACGATGTGCCAACATCATCAGCAACCTGTCTGATAGTGATGCGACGATTATCCAAAATCATTTTCTTCACAGCTTCAATGTTTTCATCGGTTATTGACGTGCTCGGGCGACCACGACCAGGACGAGCTCATCATTGACATCTTCTCGGCCTTCCTTAAACCGGTTATACCACAATTTAACTTATGTTCTGCTCACAGTAGACTCGCCAAACGCCACAGTCAACATTTCTCTCAAATGTCCTTGCGCATTTATTTTCATTTTGTACACAAAACTTAACGCAGTTTCGATAAATTTTTTTAATAGTAAAAAATCGAAGAGCACACCAAAACACGACTAACCTTTTCATCTGTCAAAAACAAGCTGACAATCCAAAATGGCTGATACTGCCAACATACATACATATATGTATAACAGTCATGTGTACCAACAAAAAATCGAACATATGTAACCCACGGATTTGAAAATAACGGTTATTTTTTGATCAGTTCTCGTGGGAGTTTTCCTTGAGTAATGGTCCATAATAAAAACATTTCTGATTTTAACATAAATTGACGCAATGTTTAACTTTTATTTTTTGGTTTTAAATATAAAATTACAAACTATTTGTAACACATTTAATTTTTTTCTTTATTTTTTGAAATATTAACAAAATTGATTTTTTCTTTCTTTCTCACATGTTTCACAGTCAAAATTTGGAAAATGGTGGTTAGAGCATATTACATGAAGTTGATTAATTTTTTTTTTCGCCTAGTTTCCGATATACATATGTAAGTAAAAGGTGGGCAAAAAAATCACCCTTTTGGAAATTGATCTTATTTTTGCAAATGGCGGCCAATGTCAAAGCGGTTTTTACATTTGTCAACTAGACAGCTGTATAATATAAGTGAACAAGCCATGGAGCGACACACCCCCCAATAACGCGGAATAATCGTGTCTATGACGAAGTGGACGATTTTTCGACCAAAATCATAATGAGCGTTGAGGCTCACTTCCATTTCAGCGGGTACATGAACAAGCAAAACTATCGCTTCTGGGCCGAAAATACGCGAATAATACGGGAGGAGTCATTACACTCGCTCAAAGTGACTGCATGGTGTTCTGTTCAAGCTGGAGGTGTCATTTTGCCTTTTTTTTTTCTTCGAGGACGTCGCTGGTCAAACGACAACGCGCTACAGGGCCATGTTAATAGAGTTTATTCTGCCGCAATTGAACGAATTAGATCTGTTGGAGATGTGGATCCCACAGGACGGAGCAACGGCACACACTGTTCGAACCACAACCGGTATTATTAACGCCAAACAACATCGGATGACTTCTTTTGGGCCACCTGTTAAATGTCAAACAGTTTTTTCCTTCTGTCTTGCTTTTGTATTCAACAAATTTCTGACAGCTTGGAGAGAGAAAGGGTCTCAATGCGTAAGTTGCATCTGATTTGCTGAACATACCTTGAAGCAGGCATTGAACAGTACTCTTCTCTTCTGATTAGGGTTTTTCTAAAAAGCATTTTTCAAATTGAGTGTACCTGAATGCGGAAGCGTAATGGTAACGGAGAATAGTATACAGAGGTGAAAAAAGTAACCTTTGAAAATCGCCCAAAGCAGCTGATAGACAGTTTGTTGAAAGAGATAGCTATAGTATGCTGTTTATACGAAAACCACATGTACAACCAAAACACTATTTTATAAATAAATATTTGTTACTACACGTTTCATATTAAGTATTAATCAAGGAAAAACACAATTTGAAACTCTTTTTTACTATTTAAATAATTTTAACAAAAACCACCACTTTTTTACAGCATAAAATCACAAAGTAGAATAAAGAGGAACCGGAAAAAAACTCTTTCCGTCTAATTCGTAAAAATTATAACAGGTTTATAAAGCTCTTATTTGACAGATTTTCCATACAAATATGTCAAATAACAATCTTATAAGCCTGTAATAATTTTTATGATTTAGGGGGTTTTTCTTTTGGTTACAAATTCTAGAACGTTTCCAAAAACGAGACGAACAGTTTTTTTTTGGAACGAAGTTCCTTAACGCGGCTTGCTGGTAGTGCAAATTAGTAGAAATCGTCAAGAAAGCGTGTGAGCTGTTTATATGTATTGGTGTATCTGTCGTGTATGTGTCTCCGCTGCTGTCAGCGGAGACACCTACCAATAAATATTAATTAGTTGTGAAAACGGGCACTATCAGTTGATAGATGTCGCTAAAATAAAGTATGTCACAACAAAAAACAGCAATATTGAAAAATTTTCTTCGTTTTGCAGCAGATTGACAAAAAAATACTGCATGTGTCAAAAGTAAAAAAAATAAAACGTTCCAAAAATTTTAAAAAGCATATAAAATTTAAAAATTTCAAAAACAACACAAAATAAAACATACAGATTTCACCTTGTATGACATTCGAAGATGAAAAAAAAAACGTAAGGAACTTCGTTCCTAACGGGGGTCCCCCGACCGCATTTCTTTTTTTTTTTTTTTGCTTTGCTATCTCATTTTAACCGCTTTGCACCTCTGTGTGCTTCCTGGTGATTACACTCTAACACGTAAACGAACACGACTTACGAATTTTTTCAAATATAAATGTCTGCTTTTTACTCCCAGAAGAGTAAATATTATTTTGGAAAATATACAAAAATTAGCTTCACATGTACAGCACGAATACATGAATTTAGAGATGTGTTTTATATGTATGATAAAAAACTGAAACCAAATCAATTAAATAAAAATTATGTCTTAAGTCGTTGATCAGTTTTTAGTCTTGATCAGAGACAATTCCGCCGACAGTTTCAGGGGGGTGCTCGAGAACATGGTCGATAAGTCCCAATTCTTTCGCTTCCTCAGGAGCCATGTAATTGTCACGTTCCATTTTTTGGTATAACAAGTCGTAGCTCTGTTTCGAGTGTTTCACATATATATTGGTTAATTGCTTTTTTAATTTCACTATTTCCTCAGCTTGAATTTGAATATCAGTTGCTTGGCCCTAAAAAAGGAAAAGAAAAATAAATTAAATACGGGTATAAGTGAGTTGAAGTGTACGCATATGCAAAGTTAAAGTTATTATAAAAAAATATAAAAATTTATTTGGTTCGGAATAAAAGTTCGCATACATATTTTTATATATGTATGTATGTATATTTGCTTATTCTTGTCAAACTTAGTAGTTAAGTGCAGTTAAAAGTAGAGCTTGAAAAATGACAGTGTACTTGGCACGCATTGCAGAATGCTGGATACTCCCACCGCCAAAGATAATTCAAGTACGCTGAGTTCAATGGTGACAACTGTTATTTTGAAGTTAACCCTCATGGTCGCAATTTAAAATTTCAATATTAAAGTTCCATGAAACGATATCACACCCCTGCGTAATGTTGCTTTTTTAGGATTCTGTATTCATAGAGTGAAAACGCAGCACTATTACTGAGACTTCGCTGCCCAACCGTCTGTCACAGCGCCCACTCTCCGAAACGGGAAAAGCTAGAGAAATGTAATTTGCACAGGATCTGTAGTCACCTGGCCACTACAATAAGTACTAAAAACCAGTATATTTAGTTGACTGGCTTCTACAGCAACAAATACCAGAAGTAGTAAAGTAATTAGTTCAAAAATTACCTGTAACTTTTGAACCGTAAGATACAGACAGAAACGTTAAGCTTGCTTAAGATATCTAGTTGCCTGAACTCTACAACAACATGTAACAAAAAAAAAAAAAAAAAAGGATTGTGCGGTCGGGGGACCCTCGTTACGTTTTGTTTATCTTCGAATGTAATTCAAGGCCAAATCTGTATGTTTTAATTTTTATTTTGTGTATAACGAATTATATCAGATAAACTCAAATATTTCAGGAGTAACATTAATTCATAAAAATGCCGTTCTAGATGTGACAATATTTTTTAGGTGCTACCCATAGGAAGACTTTAAAGCCTTTGCGAAATATCAAAATATTATACCATATATCCATTTTTTTTTTACAAATCATGTGAGAATTTAAAAGTCAATGAACGGTTTCGTTCACTTAATGAAATTGTTCATTAATTCAATTAAAGTTTTTCGTAAATCCAATAATATTTTTTAATGAAATTATGAAAACTACTGAACTGTTTTTAATGAAGTTAATTCATTAGATCTATGAAAATTAATTGCCTCAATAAAATTTTTCATTGGATTAATGAAGAAATATTAATGAATAAAATTCATTGGATTTATGAACGGAAATTTTTTCAGTGTACATTAAATATTAATAAAACGCATGTAAGTTAAAAGGAATTTAACTAATTAAACGAGTACGCACAATTACAGTTTTTATATTTCATTACTTAAAATAGGAACATGTGAGCCACCATGAGATGCCTGGCAGATGTGAAACATCATTACAAAAGGAACCAAATATAGTATAACGAATCGGTTTTTACCCGATTCGAAGCAGCTTTTTATCTGGTTCGGACCCAGTTTTTTACACATGTATACATACATAAATATCTACATGTATATAAAATAATAATTCAAATAATTTTCTAAAGAAAATATACATTGTATCCACATATGTATGTATCTATCAAAAACAAATATAGTTGTTACGAATTCTAATACCTGGCTACTTTCGAATCCAATGTTTCCATTTTTTGTACCATTTTCCGTTTCGGATGTTAATTTACTAATTTTTAAATTTTATATGCTTCTTTAAAGTTTTTGTCTTTTAAAGTTCTTTTTTATCAATCTGCTACGAAACGGAGAAAAGCAGCTGTTGGGCAATTTTACAATAGCGGAAATCACGCTTGGTTGCACATCTGCAATTTTTTGCACATACAGCATGATTTTTTGCTACAAAGCGTGAGTGTCTTTTTCAAGGGTTTAGCAAAATAATTATAGCAGCTGATTTTAGAGTGACGGAAAATATAAATATTTTTGTTTCGTAAACTGAGAAGGAAGCTTAGAAAACAAATTGCAAAAATTTCGTTATTCATCTTTTCGTTGTCCATCTTTTATTGTTGACTTTTTGTTTATTTACCATAATTTTATTTTTAATTTCTTCCGTGTTCATTTTCTTGCCTGTTTATTATTTATTTGTTTACAAAATTTAATATGAGTGTACTTAACGATTATTTGCTGGAATAAAGTCATAACTATAGTATGCAAAAACCGTATTCGAAATCAGTTAACCGAATTTTGTAGACAAATTTTCGATTTCGAATATTTTTCATTTTCGTATAAATCGATTTTTTGTGTCGGTTAAACTTAAATATTTATTTTCTAAGGACATTTACATATGTATATTTGCAACTCAGTTTGCCTGAGTCATAACCGTCGAAGCGCACACACATTTAAAATGCGTCTAATAAATTTATTTGCTTCATAATTGAAAAAATTTTCACAGATTTAGATGAAGATTTATTTACTAGTGAGACACTACTTCGTGATTTAAATTCGCTTATCAAGTGATGTAATTGCAAAATGGTAGCTTAACTTTCACTCGCTAGAATCAGAGAATTACTTCGAAAATACAAAGGAGACAGAAAATGAGTATATTTCAGATTCTGGTAGAGCGGTTGCAAATAACATGAGAAATAATTCAATTAAGAAAAACGATTTTCAATTCAACTTAAATAGATATTATATTACGATATTATATGTATTAACAAATGCAATAAAAGTTCGGAAAAGCTAGAGACACTTTATCACAATTTTTAATAATTTGTCCAACATCGACGTTCAGCGAATGTACATCTTCCAGTTCAAGTGTTAGAAATAAACAAAAAATCATTCGAAGTTATTTTAGCTGGCTAATTGTTTTATATATTCATTATAGCGTAACCATAATAATAAAAAAATATTAATATTTTGCTTTATTTCTATTCGCACATAGCCACACGACCAAAATGAAATAATTTTCTTTCCAATATTTTTAACACTGTACTACGCCCCCCAGAGGGCTCCCAGACAAAAAATAAATTGAAAATCGGATGCGTTGAAAATGATTGTTTCTATACGTCGTATAGTTTTTAACACGCCAAAACCTATCGACAATATAGAAAAGTGTTTGTCCATACAACTCAACATTGATTAATGATCAGGTGCCAAATTCTGGCCTTTGTGATCGAATGCTGTGTTTGTTGCTTATTTTGTGTTTTCTTTACATTCTTTTAATCATGATACAACTAATAAGGTAGCCTCATTATCTGAACTGTTAATCATCTGACTTCGTAAAGCTGTCTTATTGTACCATGGTTTTAACTATCGAGTGTATTCGATCACGAATGCCGGAATTCGGCCTCAGGGCTGCATATATTTTTTTTATTTGGAGGTGCCTTTTCCAACTAGGCTTAATTCAATTTGAAGTGCATAGCACTGTCTAATAGAGGAGTTACGCATTATTTACAAACAATTTTGTGTTTTATACCTGTGCTCCGCCGGACGGTTGATGTATCATAATTCTTGAGTTGGGCAGTGAATATCGCATTCCAGGGGCACCACCGGCCAGAAGCAATGACCCCATGGAGCATGCTTGACCAACACACCACGTTGCTATTGGAGGTTTAACGTACTGCATTGTGTCATATATAGCGAGTCCAGCTGTTACGACACCTCCGGGAGAATTGATGTATAAATGTATAGGTTTATTTGAGTTTTCCGATTGAAGGAACAATAGCTGTGCCACAACTAAAGAACTTAAATCGTCATGTACTGGTCCCATTAAACATATAATTCGTTCTTTAAGTAATCGAGAAAATATGTCATAAGCACGTTCCCCTCTTCCAGTTTGCTCCACAACCATCGGTATCAAATGTATTTGTCGTGAAAGACATGGCTTCTGGGAAATATAATTTTTTAAAAATAAAGTTTTTACTTAATTCAAAAAAACTCACAATTATATTTTTAATTTGTCTTAACATACTATTTTAAATTTTAATAAACAAAATCTATTATAGTACTTCAATTTCAAGTGTTACAAAGTACTCTATGTTTTCAAGTTAAAAAAACAACAACAAAAAAGCAAAATTAATCAGAGATGGGCAAATTAATTCGCCGTGATCAGAGATGAGGGACATAGCTGCAGGACTCGACGACTTATCGAAGATTTGACGATTTTAGGTGCTAAAATCATTTAGTTAGCGATTTGTCGGTTTATGCCCCAACGTATTCTTATACCTCAAGCTAGCCTCATTGTTTTACTATTAACCCAAGGCGAATTTAGTCAAGTTGGACCTGGTAGCACAGGTGATTATTGTTTGCTTCTTGCACCAAATAGCTCTTACATGTCAGGTTTTTTTTTTGTAAACAAAAAAAAAAATAAATAAAATAAAAAACACAAAATAATTATCCATAAAAATAAAAGTTTAGTTCTGGGTTGTATTTAATGCCCTGCAATGCCAAAGACAGTTTCATATGAATGTAGTTTTTGTGACAACACTTTCACTTACTTTTCTTGTCCATTTAGGAAAAATTTGCTTCACGAAATTAATGGAAAATTTATGTTGGAATATTAAAAACAAAAGTCAAATCGAAGCATATAGACGAGTCGTGTAAACAGTTTGATTCATAAATGTGATTGGAGCTAAGAGGGTAATTCAACTCGTAATGGAAACATACTATTAATCATGACACAACCAATAATATAACCTTTTCCCTGCAATAAGAACAACTTAAATAAAAATAAAATGCATTTTGTTTTTGTACAACTTCTGTAAACTGTCAAAAAGACGCCGCTTCTACGGCGATGGACAGATCTTATATTGATTTGCTGTTTCGTTTTGGCTGCCTTTCATATCTCCACCCGCTTCACAACCTAAAGTAGTCAGATGATTATCGGTTTAGCTGACGAGGCTGCCTTATTAGTTGTATTCACTTCAAGATTTTCTCTCGAGCTGTCATTCGTTTTGTTGTCGTTTGCCATCAGCTTTGACAACTCAGAAGATAAAAATTGTGGAAAAATATTGAAGAATTGGGATGCGGGCACCTGTAATGGATTCACCTTGGTTTCAAGCGTATAAAATCAGCGAAACAGTTTTAAATTTTTAAAAGGAAAAGAACACTTGTTTCAAAATGTACAATTGCGATTATTTTAATTCCATCTATTTTGGCAAAACTTTCACAAATTAGTGGAGCTGTTTTCCTTTAACTGTTTTTAATTCGAATAAGTTCAAAATCTTATCAGATTTCAACGTACGGCAATTTGCGGTCTTCTTGTAGTAATTTGTAAGCAACAAAAAATAAAAATTGCGGCAATAGCAGCCTGTCCCTTACAAATGCGATCGAAGTTTTCTTTCGCACATATTTTTTTGGAAACAACAAAAACAATCGGAAATTTGTTCTTGATTTTGATACAAATACGCAAAAGAAAATTTCGTTCGTGTATAGAGTAACAGGCAGTAAATGTAGTGACCCGGTGTTAACAGTAAAGATAAATGTTGCCAGCTTGAGTTTTAAGAAATCGTTGAATATAGGGTATAACTTGGCAAATCGTCAACTGTACAGTTTGAGCGCCGAAAATCGTCAAGTCCTACAGCTATGGCTCTCAGCAAGGCGAATCAAGTATAGGTGGTCGCAATTCAATTAAAAAAAAAAAAAAAATCTACTATCTTACTTTAGTCTTTATTGTTACTTTTTTGATTACAACTTTTGTTTACTTATTAACTGCTTAACTACCTCTTGACTTCTCTCTCTCTCTATATTCTTTTGTTAACACTCCGTTATGTGCTGCCAAACAGAAGTTGCTGTTACCGATTGCTGCAAGCGTGGGATATTCCGACGAATGTTGTTCCCAAGATGTTGCTGACAGCAGACATACTCATTGTGAAGGGTATTTACGATTCGTCCAAGTCGAATATAGCGCTTTTATCTATTGGTTTTCATTCTAAATTCTAGAACGAACATTTTTGATGTGAACATTAGTCATTCTTAAGATGCGAAACTGTTTTGTTTATTGTTTATAATAGGTTTGATTTTGTTTTATTCATGAATTTATTTTAAAGTCTGAAAAATATAATCATTGGAGAAATTGAGATTAACATTTAAAGCAGAACCAAATTTGGAAAAAAATAATGTAATTTGATATACCAAAATATTTTGATTATAAATATTTATGTTATAATTAGTATTATACATATTAATGTTCGCCAGCTGAGATGGAAAAAAAGCAAAACATAAAACTAAGGGGTTCAATATTGGATACTTATGAATAATATAATTTGTAATGAAATATAAGAAAAACACAGGCCAATCGATAAATTCTTTATTGTTAGTCTTTTCTTCTGCAAAAAAAAAAAAAAAAAATAGAGAGATAAAATAAACGTAGTTTCTTTCCATTCCAGCTGACTATTTGTATATGTTAAGACGTTTTTATTTAATTTTGGTTGTTTAAGAGTTGATGTGTTGACTAAAAGAAAAACTAGACATTAGCTTAGCTTTGATCCATTGAAGTTTCAGTATTGTTAGTGATGGTATCCTTTTGAACATATTCATAAATTTTGCTTAGTTCTGGTGAATCTTTAATTGATTTTAAAAAGTCTGTCAGCTGTTGGTTTTTGTCTAAAATAAAGAAAATAAAAAAATTTATTGAATTACAATTAATTTCGAAAACTTACGCACTTTCATGCGTTATAAATGTACTTACCTGCTTTGGGAATCTTAGACAAAGCGGCGACAGCTCTTAATGCAGACCGTTTCAATTCATCTTGTTTCTCGTACTCTTGTTTGACAGAATTTGCTTTTACTTTATGTGTGCAAGTGTCACGTAATTGCTGTACAAACTGATCCAGTCCTGTCGAAAAGAAAAACAAGTTTATTTTTTTTTATCTTTGGTAAAGGAAAGCAAAAATTGGGGAAGAAAATGACATCATTGAATTCGAAACTGAACATTGCAAGAAAATTAATTTTAGCCAGTTATCCAGCTTCGATGAATATACATATTTAAGAAATTCCAAAAACATGAACTGTCAACACATTTTTTATTATTTGTATCCATTTGTACAAGGGTTGCCTTTTATATTTCGCCATTACAGAACAAAAACAAATATTAATCATCGAAAATCACTTTATTGCTTTTCAATATATTCCCCATGAAGATCTATATACGTTCGCACCAATTGTCGGAGCACTTTTGCCACTCTGCTTGAGGATTATCCAAAATATGCATTCTGAACGCAGCGACCAACCGCTTTTTCAGCTGTCGGAAAACGTTGACCTCTCAATTTGCTTTTTACGTACAGAAATAAAAAGAACTCATTCGGTGCCAAGTCAGGACTAAACGGCGGATGACTTATCAAATCGATGTTGTGGCTGCTCAAAAGTTGAGTTGTTTGAGACGATGTGTGAGAGCTCGCATTGTCGGGGTGAAAAGTGATCCGTCTTCGGCGGTTGGTTTTCCTAATTTTTTCGAAGACAACTGGCTATCAAATTGTTGTGCATCGCTCAAAATTTACTGTTTTGCGTTGTTCTAGTGATACGGTTCTAGTCGTCCGGTTTTTCCGAAAAAGCAGGCGACCATTTGCTTGGAAGTGCTGCGTGCTCGAACAATTTTTGTTGGATTTTGCTCATCTTGAAACACACTTACAGTCGACTGCTGTTTACCTTCAGGCTCATATGCGTAAATTCACGATTCACCACCTGTCACGATGTCATAGACGTGTTTCGAAGCATCATGATCGTATTATGTTGCGCGGGCCGCCGGCAATGAAACCAGCCCACTTGGGTAATGAAACCGACCCATAGATCCGATGCGAATAAATCTGTTGTCAGTCAAATGTTTATTGAATTGGAATATTGGGTGTTTATTTTATTTATTGGTCACATGACGATCTTGCAACATCAGTTCGCACACAGAATCCATGGATTTCTGAACAACAACTGATTTTAGACACTTTTGCGAAATAAGTCTTGGGGTAAAATACGACCACGATGGAATCCACCATGCCATTGAAGCGCCTCGATGGATGATTGGTAGAGTGTCCTTCTAAAAGTCCCCGAGGTCGCAGGTTGGATTCCTGCCGAAGGCTTTGGGTGTTTCTGCAGACAAGCCAAAAGCTTCACAGATTTGTGTTGTTAAAAAAAACAAAGTAAAGTTGAAGACTTACTTGGCTGGGGTACATAGATACATACATACTATGGCTGTTTCACGACCACCACGTCGCTCATCAGCACTCAAATTTTTTCGAACTCAGGCGACTAATTGCATACTGGAACTGATTTTTATTGTTCTTCTGTTTATTAAAGGAATTTCTAAAAAAGTTTTTTTTTTTTTAATTTGTAATGCTATTATTTATTTTTGCTGAAGACTTTGAGCGATATCTCTGAAACTACTAGGCCTGATTTAAAGATTATTTTGCTACCGAGTTTCGAACTTATTTTTTAAATTAATTTTTTACTAAATCGGGCTGGCGTCCATGACATAACGCTGTAGCTCAAAAACTGGAGCTGATGCGAAAAAAATAAGTAGCAGATTTAAAAGCAGCGTTCCCTAGCCAGTGCGATAGCAATTGAATCTTGTTCGGTCGTGTTATTAAGGCAAATATTTATCAAAATACTTACGAAGTAGTACTGCATCAGGACAAATGACGGCTAAGCGTGCTGTCATTAAATATGTCAACATTTTAATGTCATAATGATCACAAAGTCCAGCTTGTACGTGATCTAAGAATTGCATGACATCTACCCGCTCTAATCCTTGTTCAAGCAAAGTGTACATGCATTCGAAAGCAGCCTTTCGAATATCTAATCCATCATCAACTGTATGTTTGAAAGGCCCCATTTCAACTTCGCGTATCAGATCGCTCTGCAAAGGAAACTCTTGTTGAAAAAGAAAAGCAGCAAATTTAGGCAACCGACCGCTATTGAGCAAACTTACCTTCACTTTTGTTTCTGAGTATAGCCATGGCAGCAATGTTGGGAGTAGATCACGCACAAGGCTGGGTTTGTTATGTACCGCCGAGTTGAATGCTACCAAGGCAACTCGTCGCACGGATGGTTCCGGATCACGCAGCAGGAAAAGAAACTTTCCAATGTTCTGCTTTAAGAGCATATCTATGGCTTGAGGTTGATCGGAAATGGTGAATTTAATTGCTGAAACAACCACTGTGCGCATAAGGGGACTCTCAGATTGAAGGGCTTCCTGTAGTTTCGGTAAAAGCTCCTCTGGACTTACGAGCACTAGTTTTCCCAAACATTCAGCGACAACATTTCGAGAGCCTTCTTCGGGGCATTCACAGTGTTTGAACAGCTGTTCCCATATGGATGGAACCGAGGGCAACAATTGAGCAAGACCATTTGATGAAACCGAAAGCGAAGAGATGACTTCTTTCAACGAATGTAAAAGCAAATACTGGCGACGTGGTTGAGCCTCGATTTCATTCAATATGAGCGGCAAAAATGTTTGCAAACTTCCCACAGCCACTGCTCCCAAAGCGTGGCTAGCGGCTGCTTTTACATCTTCAGAACTAGCACTAAAGCATTCTATTATGGTTTGTGGCAGAGCAGAAATCGAGCTCAAATCAAAATGACGTCCGATCTCTCCAATGGCCAGCAAGCAAAACACCAGTTGGGTATCGCCGATCGATGATCTCTTCTGTAGGTCACCTAGAAGCTGTGAAGCCAGTGGTATGGCCTCGTTTGGACACTGCTGCGTCAAAGCGGCAACACATTTGGCTAAAGAATGATAAGCTTGTTTATGAAGTTGGTCCTGGCCGCTATTGGGGAAAACTCCGCTCGAAATAGGTTCAACTAAGACTGGCTCCATAAGTTTCTTCAGCAACGAATGGTAGTCCAAACCAGGAAGGTTAGTTTTAACAAGCGCTTGGAAAAGATCATGAGTGCACGTCAAAGCAGAGCCCTGTTTGTAAAATGAAAAGAATTTATTTAATAAACAAAAAGTGCTGAAATTCAAGTTATGTGGGGGTGCAACAAATATTGTTTTTGCTATTTTAACAAATCGAGCAGCCTCATGAGCTCATTCTCCCGTGTACTTTTTAGTGTTCCGTACTCATCAGAGTGAAACGGAACCCTATTACCGAGACTACTACGTCGGTCCGTCCGCCACAGCGTGAATTCTCCGAAACGGTAAAAGATAAAGAGCTGAAATTTTCACAGGATGTTGTTGTACCTTGCTGCTATAACAACAAATAATAAACGCAACAACATGTTGTTCGACATGTTGTTGTTTTTAGCATTTGTTGTTATAGGGCATATGTAAATACATATATTGTGCGAATTTCAGCTCTCTGCATTTTACAGTTTAGCAGCTATAGCTAATTGTTACTTTAGGTTGTATAGGGACACCTGGTAGTTTTTGACTTGTTGTTGTCTTTAGCATTTGCTGTTGTAGAGCATCTATAAATACATACAATGTGCGAATTTCAGCTCTCTATCTTTAACGGTTCGAGATGGTAGTTTTCGCTTTGTTGTTGTTTTCAGTATTTGTTGTTGTAGCGGCAACGTACAACAACATCCTGTGAAAATTTCAGCTCTCTAGCTCTTACCGTTTCGGAGAATGGACGCTGTGACGGACGGACGGACGTAGAAGTTTCGGTAATAGGGTTCCGTTTCACTCTGGTGAGTACGGAACCCTAAAAAGGAGTCACAATTGCGACATTAGTCGACGAGAGACAACTCTGATTAAAGTGAGTATTAAGTTTTTCACTTTCGAGTATAAGAACAACTTGTAGAAATATTTTCATATGCAAAAACTTAAATTACCTGCAAAAGCGGTGAACGCAACAGCTGAAGAACCGGAGGTAGAAACTGATCATGAATTCCTACTAAAGCCTTTGGATGTTTACGGGCGGCAGTTGTTAATAAGATCAGCGCATATTGAGCTACATGCAAGTCGGAGTCGGAAATAAGTGGTTGTATTTCAGCGATAGCAGTTTGCAGTAACGGAGGCCCGAATATATCGAGGTCATAGTTATCGGCGAGCTTGTTTAACAAGTCCAAAGAATGCAGTTTGAGAGCTCGTTGGTTTTTACGCAAAAACGTTCCCAAGGCCGGCATTACTTCATTCAATATGGATGTAAGATCAATTCTCAGAGGCGAAGCTGCAATCATGGTCAGTGCTTTTACGCAGCTTAATCTGGTTACTTCATTCCTTAAGCGTTCTAGAAATATGGGCAAACAAGTGGTCAGTTCTCTTTGAAGCAAATCACCCATATTGGCAATGATTTGACCCATGCAAGCAATAGCCCTCTCCTTAACTTCCTGATCAGCATCAGTAGCTTTAAGCTTTTGCAGAGTGGCTGAATAAACCTCAACCGCAAATGGCGCTACATTAGCAGTACTGATATTTGTCGAACTATTGTCCAGAGGTCGAATTACTTTTACTAACTGCTGGAGTACAATTAGGCCTTCTGTAGCAATCTTATAGAAGGGATCAAACACTGCTGTTACAACAAGTGGCACTAAAACTGGTATATGCGAATGAAATACATGCGACTGGTGACCTTGCAATAGGGAAGACAGGAAACCAAGAGCTTCTATCTTCATATTGCTGGTTGAGTTCTTGTCGCTTAAGGAGAAACTTATTCCAGGAACAATATTATCCAAATGTGGTCCCAACGCTCCTGGCAACGCATTCAATAATTCTTTAAGCAACAAAAAGCAATCCTGTCGTGTTTTCATGGACTTCTCCTTCATAAGAGGGTGAGTTGCTTTAATGATTTGCGGCACTTGCTCTATAAGAAGTGCCAATGATGCGGGGACTTGTTCCATCGAGTCCGGATCATGGCAAATTTCATCAACAGAACGTGTGTTTTTGAGAAGAGCAATATAAGCATGGAATATATCTGACTTGACGTTTTCTTCGCGTTCTTTGAAACGCGATATCAGCTCCGGACTCAAGTCTTTGTAAAAATCTTCAATCATATCATGGCGTGTTGCAATAATCGATTCGAGACATTTAGCAGCTGCACGCCTCACTTTCCAGCTAATGTCATCATCGTCGCTATATTCCTCACTGTCCACGTATTCGTCTTCTTCCGTATCCATGGCAATATTAGAATCTACATCATCGGCTTCATAATTGTAGTTCGGATCGTACGTGACATACTTAAGACAAAGTTCCAAAATCTGAAATTTAAAATAATACCCACATTAGTACCCGCTAGCATAATTTGACTTCTTCTCTTCGCTAATTTATTACTTCATTTAAGAACGAGCTTAATTATTTATTTGCTATAAGAACCAATGGAAATGTATTATTTTAAGTCTAAAAATAGACCGTCTTAATTAACGTGTTTTGTTACATTTCTGGTTTAGTTTATAAGACCTAATATCTTTTATAATTAAAAAAAGTTTTAATTATTGTTGCACTCGACGTTTCGTCGATATTTTGTCAACTTTTAAAGTGGTTTTTATATTTCATGGCAGAATAGATTATTTAAAACATTCTGCATTTTGCAGCCGTCTGTATGCCGCCGACATTTCGTTGATGCTAATCAACTCACCAGTAGACTCGAAAAGTGTTTATATGTATATTTTTGGACCTGAATTGATACATTTCAATTGGCTCCTAAGCAAATAAATAATTAAGTTCATTTTTGAATATTCAAAGAACTTTTATTTTTTGATACTTTCAAAAAAAATCAAATCGTAGTAACCGATGGTAACTCAATGTAGAGAAAGTTGCAAAAACGAAAATAATTTATACTGTGTTAAAGGTTTGTTTGAACATTTCTTCATTCTCAGTTTGTTCATGGGATTTATGGAATAAGTAATTAAGTTTTAAACATTCTTTTAAGTATTTTTCGAGTCTACTGATGAGTTGATTAGCATCAACGAAGTGTTGGGGGCATATAGATGGCTCAGAAAGACAGAAAACATTTGTAAGGTCTATTTTTGGACCTGAATTAATACTTTTCTTGTTTTCTTTAAAAATGCTGATCAATCCAATTTTATCACAAAAAATCTTTAAGCATTAATTTTAACTTTATAGTCGAACTATATGATACACAATTGGTAATAATTTTATCGGGCTTGAGTTCGATTTTTACTTCCTAATCAAAATTGAGAAAGATTTTTTGAGAACAATATTTACTGGCTGGAGAACATACCATCCATCGCTGTTTCACGACCAAGACAAACACAGTGATAAAATGGAAAGTTGATCAATAGATTAACCCCCTAATCCATAAAAATTATTTCAGGCTTATAAGGCTCTTATTTGACATATTTGTATGGAAAATACGTCAAATAAGAGTTTAATAAACCTAAAATATTTATTATGAATAAGACCCTAAATATAGACAGTCAGTATTGGAGAGCAATTTAGGCGGTGATGATCGTAGTGATGGATGTGAAACAGCTATGGTATGTTCCTCATTCAATAAGTCTTCTTTACTTTCCTTGTCTTCTTTAAAAATGTTGATCACTACAATTTTAACATAAAAAATCCTTCTCAACTCTGAGGAAGTACAATCGAACTAAAAGCCAGATAATGCAATTAGCAATTGCGCAGCATAAAGTTCTACTATAAAGTTAAATTAACGTTTAAAATTTCACAATGGCAACAAACACAAAAAATACTTTTCTAGTATTTTAGTTACACATTTACACCGGTATTCATAAAAAATAAAACATTGTTGAAATACATTTTAGAAGAAAATTTTCATATCAAATTTGTTTTAAAATGTATTTGAATAACATTTTATTTTTTATGAATACCGGTGTTAATATAACATCGATGGTTGTTGTCTAAAAACGTTAAAATATATTTGAATGTGTGTAATTCGTTAGTAATTGCTCGCTTTCATTAAAAAAAAAAAAAAAAAATAACACGTGTGTAACGTTTTTCGGGCTTGATATGTTGCTTTCAGCGTTCCAGCAAAATTGGGCAAAAGGAATTTTAAGCGCATTTTTCGTTTACTCTTATTTGACCAGACTCCATAGTTCCGATTATCAAAAGGCAAGTTTTAGAGCAAATGTAGCTGTTTTCAACAAGTACTAATGAGAAATCGAAACAAATTGCCAAGTAGAAGCGAGTGAGATCCCTTTCCTCTTGTAATCTCTTTTGCCCAAGAATTGCCGCAAATAACTTGCCCTGTGAAATTTCTATTATAAAAATAATTTATGATGAAGATGGCTAAATACAGTTATAGATTCAGCATACCAAGAGGCATGTAAAACTCTACATCAATATTAAAAAAAAAAGAGGCATTTTTATGAGATTGAATTTAACCTTTAATAGCATAAACTCTTTGGGGTACATACCATCGGAATATGAGGCCGAATTGCTTCTGGACAACGATTCACGAAAGCTTCACATGCTTGCAAACAAAACTCTCGCAGCTCATCATCTTCTGTTTGACTATATTGTTTTAAAAGTATTACAGCTCGGTCTATATGTTTACACAAACGGTGTCCAGCTTGGCGACTAAAACATTTTTATTTTTTGATTATAAAGCAAATAGTGAAAAATTATGATCAACGGTTGTTTACCAAATAGAAGCCAAACATTGAATGTAGGTCCGTATGTTTCCCAGGTTTTGCGGATTTTCAAGGCCATCAAGTAAATGCTCAATTACACCATTGTAAGCATTTGTTGTTGCTAAAGTAAGAAGATGCGATAATGCAACAATGGTTCGTTTACGTACCGCTTGTCTAGAAGACAACAATTGGGGAACCAGGGCTTTAAGTATTGTATTATGGAATGGAATTAGAAACTCTCCAAATCGCGACAAAAGATCCGAAAGTATATCCAAAGATTCGAGTTTGACGGAAACGTCCTCTTTTTCGATTGCATTGCTCAGTTTTCCAGTGATTCTCTGGCATACATTAGGCGCAAGAGAATTGGATGTCTGAGGAAGTTCAGAAATAACAGTTTTTAAACCAATACTCGATATGTCGCGCAATTGCTCTGTGTTTGATATCATGTTAGCGCATAATGAGTCAACAATTGTTTCGACTTGGTTTTCCTTTACTTTATTGACCAAGGGACCTAAACACTTGACTGCCAAGTTTTGAACTTCACCATTTTTGTCCTCAAGCAATTTTAGCACCATTCGTACAACTTTCTTTTCCGACTCGTCATCAAGCTTAATGCTGTCCTTCTGCAGTTCAGTCATTAAATCGTTTGTCGCCATAAAACGAAAATCCTTGTCATTTGAAGTCATCTTCAGGGATGCCATGAAAAAAATATATGTACATCAGTATGTAAATAACAACAGCTATAAATATGTGCTTTGTATGTACATATGTGCAATGTACATATATGCATAATTGTGCATTTATGCACATACATACATACATATGTAGTACATGTTCACATAACTATGTGGGTACATCTTTGCACAAATGAATCTTATTTAAAACAAAAACAGATACATATGCACATGAAAAAGCAATCGAACAAATTTTTTTTTTATTTCTATCGAAATTATGTGCAAACTTATGTATACCTTTTCTAGCAAATTTGCAATTTGGTATTGATGGGAACCCATGTTTAAGATTGATGTATTTCTTTTAGAAATATTATTTAATCTCACGATACGGCCTTAATGAAATGCACACTTTTTGTAAATGCAAATATTTCTCAATAGCTTGTAGATGTTTGTTTTCAATTCTAAAAAGATTTTTTCTTTTTCAATTATGAACAAACGAAGTAAAAAAGGAACCGGCGACAAATTTTTTATCGCATTTGCAAATGCAAGAAAATAAAAAGTCCACGACACGAGTGTTGCCAAAATCTTCAAATGTGCTTTAAACAAAAACCGCTTAAAAACGTAGAATGGTTTCACGATGTGTTTACATATGATAGTAGAGCGGTTATGATCAGTGGTGCCAGAAGTTATCAACTAAAATCTTGTTTCGCTGCCAAGCAGTCTTGAATTAAAACCTTCAAAGTTTACAATATTGACGTTTTGTAAGATCTAACTTTTATAAATTTTTTTTTGTGAGACGTGTCGTCGATACAAATTACTTTATACAATAAGTACACCACGTTTAAGTGCAATTTTCTATTTTTTTATAGTATTTATATTTCATAGTATTTTCAAGTAATTTTTGAACAGAATCTTAGATATATCATTAGGTAATCATGATACAAATAATAAGGTAGCCGTTTCCCACAACAAGAACAACTTCAAGAAAATAACATGTATTTTGTTTTTGTGCAACTTCTGAAAACTGCCAAAATGACACAACTGCTATCATGATACAACTAACAAGGTAACCTTTTCGCTACAATAAGAACAACTTCAATAAAAATGACATGCATTTTGTTTTTGTACAACTTATGCAAACTGTCAAAAAGACGCCACTTCTACATTTACAGAAGAGAGATGCACTGAGCTTACGCGGATTAGCTATCTCGTTTTGGCTGCCTTTCATCTCTGCAATCTCTTGACAACCTAAAGTAGTCAGTTGATTAACGGTTTAGCTGACGAGGCTACCTTGTTAATTGTATCATGACTGCTATAAACTTTACAGCATTTGCAGAAGAGGGGTGAACGCTGATTTGCCCCCTCGTTTTGGCAGCCTTCCACCACCGTACTCTCATGACTCAGATGATTAGCGGTACAGCTGATGAGGCTACTTTATTGTATATTCAAAATCTAGTCGAATTCATTTTGTATGGAAAATCTCGCAAAAATTACCAGATTTGGCTTGTAATAAAATTTTATATATTTTTTTTAATTATTGCGCAAGAGAAGAGCCATTTTATGTCATGGAATTTGGTAGCTGATTTATACTAGTTCGAAGTCACTGCCTTAAAATCATAGCTCTATTTTTTTTCAGCGGCTTTTATTTCTTGTATATGACGTTAGGTTAAAAATTAGGCCAACTTCATGGCTTTTTTAAATCTGTCCGCAAAAAATTACAAATTTAATTAAAATTTTTGTTTTTAAAACATTGAAAATAAAATACAAAAACAACATACATATGTATATATCAGTTTTTCTCCACCGTGATGTAGCCTAACAAGCTATTAATAAAACTAGTAATTTTCTGGTATGGTTGGTACCAAGTCTCATTTATTTGGTCAGTGCAAATCTACCAAAACCTGTTCTTATTATTATGTTGGTGTAATAATAGCGGTGAGACCAAGGTACCTACATACCAGGTAGCCTTACAAGCCCAGCTGACTACTACTTTTAGATTGAACAACTGTCAAAATACACAACAAACGCGAACAAATGGGTAACACAATTTAAAGTATTTGTAAAAACAAATTACATGAAATGCTAAGCTATGCGGCTTCCTGATATCGAGATATCTGGGGTGAGACCATGATACAACTCCAAGGTAGCCTTTTCGCTACAATAAGAACAACTTCAATAAAAATAACATGCATTTTGTTTTTGTACAACTTATGCAAACTATCAAAAAGACGCCACTTCTACATTTACAGAAGAGAGATGCACTGAGCTTACGCGCACTTGCTACCTCATTTTGGCTGCCTTTCCTCTCTGCAATCTCTTGACAACCTAAAGTAGTCAGATGATTAACGGTTTAGCTGACGAGGCTACCTTGTTAATTGTATCATGGATGAGACCATGATACAACTAACAAGGTAGCCTTTTCGCTACAATAAGAACAACTTCAATAAAAATAACATGCATTTTGTTTTTGTACAACTTATGCAAATTGTCAAAAAGACGCCACTTCTACATTTACAGAAGAGAGATGCACTAAGCTTACGCGGATTAGCTATCTCGTTTTGGCTGCCTTTCATCTCTGCAATCTCTTGACAACCTAAAGTAGTCAGTTGATTAACGGTTTAGCTGACGAGGCTACCTTGTTAATTGTATCATGGATGAGACTATCAAAACATAAAGAACCACATGTACATATGTATATACTAGAGATGTGCGCGTGAGTGATTTTTGTCTCACGTCACGCAGCTCACTATCAGAATAATTTTCCTCACCCACTTTCACACACGACAATATCTTTTGGGCTTCACGTCACCCACACTCACGAGTAAAATTTTTTTAATGACGCATTTTCACACAGGAAACTTTTTTAATCACGCAATTCTACGTTTGTGTTGAAACAATATATGTATAAGCTGCGATCGGAAGCGATGAAAGAAAAAAGCTGTATTTTCGATGTAGAACAATTTCTTTGAAAACATGAAAATGGGCAATTTAGAAGAGTGTTTTGATAAATTAAAGATTACAATACTAAAGAAATCGTATAAGATTTAAAAAAAACATGTCTTTACGAGTTTTGTAGGACTTTTATTAAGGATTATTTAAATTCTCCTTTGTTTGTATCTTTTTAACAAACTTCGTCAGAGACATGGAGATTTCACATCAATATGAAATTCTGTTAGATTATTGTAGATATCATATATAACTCGATTTTGATTTAAGTCGACTTACATATGTTACTATACTTATGAGTACAGCCATAACATCGGAAAACACCACTTGTTACAGTGCTACAGAGCCTGCTGCAATGTTTACAGTTTTTCCTGCTGATTGCTTCGAAAGTGCATTATTACCCGCAGATTGTCGACATTTCAAAATGTTAATTTATAATTTTATGTATAATGCAATTTAATTTTCAATACGACTCTTTTCTCAACTATTTTCTTTTGCAATGTAATACTTGTCAAAAAAAAAATTATTCAACGTTTGATAATGTATAACTGAAGAGTTTTAGTAGCAAATCTCCTCATATACATACATCACACATATCGGCACAACTTTAAGTCAACAAATCGGCCAAATGCCGCTAAATCGCAAATATGACAGGTCTGACATATTTCTCTGACATAAAATACCGTCATATGGTTTTTGTCTCTCACAAAGGCAGTGTAAGTACATACATAAATAACATATACATATATGTATGTATGTGTTCAACAGCCGAACTTAAGTAGTACTTCTACAGATTTTTTAGAAAAAGAAATTTATTATGTAACGTAGCTCAAGCGTAAGTGGTCTGTTCGATTCCCGTATTTTTATTTTACTTTTTATGTTAGCAAAAGTCTTAAAAATATATTTTTTAACATTGTACTGAAAAAAATTTTAATTACATTGAACTATGGTGTTGTAATACATTTATATTAATATCAATTAAGTAAAGTTTGCTTCTGGGTAGCAAACACCCTTCATCATCAGCACCTTATGAACTTTGGACGTGTCAAATTTCACAATTTTGACACAGTCGCTTTAACCACTCGGCAACCAAAGCTTACGCAATTTTACTTTCTATTTACATACATATATACTTAACTAACATTAACCAAAGCAATGATCTGTTTTGTAGGCTATTTTGTGGATGGTTTTTTGGTCATCTCAGAAGACTGTTATTTGCTCTTTATATGAGCAATAATTTGTAACGAGCTATAAGTTGTAACAATATTGTTACAAATTATAGCTCGTGGTGCGACAGCGGCTTAATTCAATACAAGTAGCATAAATAAATAAATAAATATAAATAAACGGCCGTCTATCGATTGTTCTAAAACAGTGGTGCCCAAAATCTTCTTATGGAAGCGTAAACACCAATACGTATACACTTTATTGACGCACACAAAGAAAAACAGAAATATTTCATTAGGTGCACTGGGAAAAAAATTAAATTTCATTTTCACAAAATGTATGTACTGTATTAAAATGCCTTTCCAAATCATATTTACTAATCGTCTTGATTATTTGAAAGCAAATCATACATTGTGCTCGTTTTTCAAAATTTTTAGCGAACAAAAGTCGGTTTCCCACGTGGGACTCATTCTACAAAATAAACTGTACAGTTAAAACTAATAACACAAAATTATTTCTTCAAGTGTTTCATACTCACGAAATCATTAAAAAAAACAACAAAATCATGAAAACAAAAAACAACAAATTTCACGCTTGGCACAAATGTGTGCCAACAAAGCCTGCGTTCGTATTGCTGTGCATATGAAAGTGTTGTTGCTTTGAACTTGGGGTATGTGTGTATGTGTGTATTTCATACAAAAAGTTGTGTATACATATTAGAATGCTCAGCCGATTCTCCGCGGTTTTACAAAAACAAAAGCGTACCAAGCGTATAGGCCGTGGGCACCTCTGTTCTAAAAGGATCTCGAAAGGTACTGCCACATCTTAAGCTTTACCACAAAGGTTGTTGTCTTAGAACTTTCGAGATAAATTATCAATTTGTCCGTTAATGGCATTCAAGTGATTAGTATAATCCTGGTAGATGGTTCTCGAATTCGGCAACTGCATATTAATAGTGGCATGTTGTGTGAATTGGGACAGTCTGGTTTTAATTGTGCTACCATCAACATTAAGCAGTGAGAATTTCGACATTAGTAGTATAGCAGAGTGCCTTACCATGTTACGAGGGCCGCCGGTCCTGAGACCGACTCACTTGGGTCCTAGAAAAAGTCCCGTTGTGTTTGGTGTCTGAGTGCCTTACCATAATTGCACAATTAATAAAGATTGAACGGAAGTGAGAGTGCTGTAAATAAAATAGCTGAATGTGTTTTATTTCGTTTGCAATCAAAGAATCCGCAAAAACCGTTTTTATTAAAGGGTAAAAGCGTAACAATATGTATTTCAATGTAATTCTAAATCTTTGTTTAATAGTGACTAAAATTGAAATGTGTTTGGAAACTAAGACAGCAAAGAAAACTGATTTAATACAAATATTAAACCCAAATATCTATCAATGAAATATACTTGTATGTATAGAAAAATAATGTCAACTCTGAAAGCAGTTAGCACAAAAAAACATTAAAAGAAATTGCCCTAAAGTATAAAATGCACATTTTTTACATAATTTTAATTTTATTCGTATGCTGTACACTTTTAATTTTTTTTTCTATTTTATTTAAAAAAAAAAACAATTTTCGATTTTTTGCTGATGTTTGGTCAAAATTAATATACAACTTTCCATCTAAATATGATATTACACATTTATATAGAAAAATTTCATATTTTATATTGATAGAGGGTTTATAAGATTCAAATTAATATATGTACAACTTTCCATCTAAAATATGATATTACACATTTATATAGAAAAATTTCATATTTTATATTGATAAAACGAATCTTATATACCCTATTCGTTTTTAATAAAGAAAACGCTGTTAATTTTTAATGCTTTTTTTGTACGCATTTGTGTGTAAAATCTACCAAAATGCTGCTTCAGTAGAAATGCGAGGTATGTAAATTTAATTTAAAACGCACTAAAAAGTGGAAGCTTAATTATCTGTTAATTATTCTGTTTACTGTTATTGGGACAGCTTAGCGATTTATCGCTAAAGTGTTTCATTGCAAAAAAAAAAATGCAGCCGTTTTCCAACGAATTTTGAGAGAAGTTTAGCGAGTTTTCGTGGAGAGAAGTTGCCAACTCTGTTTATTGAATGGTATGTTTGTGAGATTGGCAACGTGCATGAATGTCGAGAGTTGCCAACTTAAGCTCAAGCAGCTACAATTTACATATTTTTATAGTCGAAAACGCCTAAAATAATGCAAGGAATATTGATAAAAATAAATTTCCAAGGATTATAAAAATTTGAAAGCAATATTTTTCGAAAAAATAAACAAGTTTAAAATGTTCAAAAATAAAAACGAAAGCAATATAGTTTACAAATGCACAGTAAGACTTCTGGAAGATGCTGACATTCTTGAATGCGAGTTTCAGGTATGTCATTGTTCAAAAATATGTATAACTAAATATGTATTTATGAATGTGAGACGAGAGACGTTAAATTTCATAATTTAACGATAAAAACTTGAACTGTATTTAATGCTTGTATACATATATTTTATATTTATAAGGATATTTCACTTATAATTTACAAAAAATCGATACAATATTAAATGTATCTGCATTTTTATATGTACTTTGCTGATTGATATCCATGCACACGCACACACATACATATATATATGCGTACCTGCATACATGTGTGTATGTATGTATGTATATATGTACATAAATACCGTAAACTACGCTATAAAATAATTTCCACCAAGCCATGTAAAGTACATCTTTGCAAAGAAACTACCACGAATTATTTTTTGCATTTACAAAACGGGTGCGTTTGTACATCTTCGTTTTGGTTAAATTTTTAAGGGAAAATCAGGAAAAGAAGTACGTATTAAATTTTTTATTATTTGGTGGTGGAAAATAGTAAATGAGTGTGACCAAGCGATTGTTAACTTGTAAGTCGAACGAGCGACAGTTTTGATAGAAAACTTGATTGATGCCAGTGTGTAGGCTGTTTATTTAAATCACGTTTTTGAAAAAACTACTTGACTTCAAAGAAATTTTTGGATGTTCAACTGTTCACGATGTATGAACAGTTGAAGTCATGTATTTGCTATTGAAATTCAGTAAAAAGGGTTCTTGAATAACTGATATACATATGTACATATAGCCTAAAATCGGCGAAAGGTCAGAGAAATTTGTAGTTTTTGTATGAAATTTAAATAAAAAAAAATTTTGCCAAAATTTGCGAATACTATTTATAGTTATTTAAATAACTGTACAGCAGTATTATAGAGATATCAGGAAACTTTATTAAAAAGTTTTGTATGTGTGTTATACGGTATTGAATTGGCTATTGACGATGCGTATAAAAACTTTACTTAATTAAAAATTAAATAATCGTAAACCGCTGTTAAAAAAAAAAAAACAAAATATGAAGCTTGACAAATGAAAAATATTTATTCAGGTCCAAAAATGAACCTTTTTAAGAAATGTTTGTTGTATTTTTTCAGTTGTCTATATACCGACGACATTTCGTTGGTGCTAATCAACTCATCAGTAGACTTGACAAATTCTCAAATGTTTGTTTGAAACTTGACTACTTATTCCATAATTCCCATGAACAGAATGAGAATCAGAAATGTTCAAACAAACCTTTAACACAGCAAACATTTCTTTTTTCGTTTTGTAACACTTCTACTTTTCTTTGCAACCTTCTTAAAGGTTTGTTTGAACATTTCTGATTCTCATTCTGTTCATGGGAATTATGGAATAAGTAGTTAAGTTTTAAACAAACTTTTGAGAATTTGTCAAGTCTACTGATGAGTTGATTAGCGCCAACGAAATGTCGTCGGCATATAGACAGCTGAAAAATACAACAAACATTTTTTGAAAATGTTAATTTTTGGACCTGAATTAATACATTTCAATTGGCTCTTAAAGCAAATAAATAATTAAGTTCATATTTGAATAAATGAAAAATTATAATTAATATAAAATAAGCCTTGGATAAAAAAAGGAATAAAGATATCAGCTCTTTTGTTTAATTGAAATCTTATATATTAGGAGTATTACGAAGAGCGTTTTTGTTCGTCGGTGAGAGCTCGTTTTTTATTCAAGTGGAACTCCTTGTATGGGAGTAACTGTTACACGAGGTAGTTCTTCTGTAAAATTCTTCTGCAATGCCTGAAATATACTTGTAGGAATCGTAGAGGGAGTCGTTTGATAGCTATGGAAAGATTATCTAAAGGGTGTTTTGCAACAGCCTGTCAAGAGTCGTATGAGGCTGAGTTATGGATTATCATACAACTCTTAAAATACTCAGACGGAAACTACTCCTGCACGCTGCAGGCAGTCACAATTCCATATGTACATATGTATGTATACATATACATATGTATGTATATATGTACATAGTAGTATGTCATTCGATGATGGTTCTACGAATCGTATAAAGCCCGCTACATTTTGATTTTCTAATTTTTATGTACATATGTATGTATATTTAAATCACCAACAATTCGACTTACAACTCATACAAGAACAAGTTTGTGAACTTTTGATCAGAGCGGAAGTGTTTTTTTGTGATGTGTAGTCGTAATAGGTGAACACAAAAAAATATTCCATGTTTACTAAACGTTTATTTGGCAAATTATTTACATATGTATAGATACATATTTGCCAAATGAGATCTTAATACAGTATTTTTCGGTTAATTGCACATCATAATTTGCACAATTTTTTGTTCAATTAACCGGGGAACCAATTAGCCGATACCCGTTTAATTGAACAATTCGTTCAATTACAAGAACTCTATTTAATTGAACAGTTTGTTCAATTACAGAAATCACGCATAATATGAACTATGCACTAATGAATTAAAAGAAATCGCATATGTGCACTTTAAGTTTTTCAAAATAATTTTTTTTTACCTTAAACGAAAAGAAAATGCAAGTAACAGCAAAAAATGTATGTGTATAGTAGAGATGCCACCCAGTGTTTTTCACAAATGATGTCAAATATGTATGTGCAAAAATGCCAGATTATTTTTCAATGCAATTAACCGGGTAAAAGTAAGAGGAAATTTATTTTTGATGACATGAATTTTGAACGAATTAAGCGGGAAAATCAATTAACCGGGTTGAATTATCCGAAAATACTGTATATTTATGTATATTGATTCTTTAGAAGTCCAAATCGATTAAATCTATACTTGAACTCTTTTTGTATTTTCAGCCTTTTCACAGAGGGAGCTATCTTGTGGATTTCATATGTGATCAGCTAAAAATTAAGGAAAAGGACTATTTTGGACTACGTTATGTGGATATGTCCAAGCAAAGAGTATGTAAAATTGAAAACAGACATCGCCACCGAACTGATTTCGATAAAACAAAGAGAAATTAGAAACTTACGTACATATGTATGTTTTTTTTTAATGCAATACTCTTTTTGTCGCCAACATCAAATTTAAGTAAAAGACAGTTTTCAATGTCAGGTTTCCTGAATAAAACAAGGTTAGGTTGTTTGGAAGGGTTTGCTTGCCCATGTCTTGTGACATACGCCTAAGCCAGTATAGGCTTGCGGTGCGCTCCGTGAATTAAACCATAAACAGTTTGACTCATAGGTCTATAGAAACTCCGTGTCATTCATAAATTTCCTCCAGCATATGCCCCGTAATTGGGTTATGTCTGGTAAGGTGTCGCTCCCAAGATGTAAGGACTGTATTTAAAGGATGAGCACTGGTGTAAATAGTGCTCTAGTGTCTCGCTTTTCTCCCCACATGCTCTACATTCATCTCCTCAGGCTACTCCAATGCGGTTAAGATGTGCCAGTAGTTGAGAGGGGCCTGTCATAACTCCCATCAATCTACTTAATTCGGGCTTGCTAAGTCTTAGCAGTCCCCCCGTGTTTTCCTCGTCTGGATCCCCCATTAAATTCTTGCATTGAATCCCACGGTTTCGTTATTCCAGAGAGTTAAATGGGCCCTATGTGCCCAGTTCTTTAGCTCAGATTTAACTGCATCGAAAGGTTTCACGGATAGCAAGCTTATGCTGCTTAACTCTCTTGCTCTTGAAGCAAGTTAGTTTGCTCTTTCATTTCCAGTTATTCTCGCATGCCCTGGCACCCATATGATGCGCAGTTCACCATGAGTCGAGTAACGTTTTCGCCATCCCAAACTGTTGTATGATTTAATCCGCTCAGCTGAGATCGCTCTCGGGGCGATCACTGACTGTCAGTGAATATATCCACAGGTCCTGGCCTTCCCATTTCATTGAGCTCCCTAATACACTCCGTAATTGCCCGAATTTCCGCCTGAAAAACTGTGCAAAAGTATTTTCTATATAAATACCAAGTCCTGTTTTTCCCTCGCCTTACATCCATCCGTGTAACAATGAAGCCCCATGGAGATCTGGTTCAAAGGGTCGGTCAACCAGGAATGTAAGTTAGGAATCAATGTTTCGCAATTGGCCTCTACTCTGGTCTCCGGTATGAGATCTGACGTCACATGTCCTATGACCGTAAATCATCTTTAATCGTTTCTTTCGTGTTTTACAATTGTGTAAAAAAAAAAAAAAATAAAGTCATTCAACAAACAAATAATTTGACATTTAGTAGAACCATGATACAACTAACAAGGTAGCCTTTTCGCTACAATAAGAACAACTTCAATAAAAATAACATGCATTTTGTTTTTGTACAACTTATGCAAACTGTCAAAAAGACGCCACTTCTACATTTACAGAAGAGAGATGCACTGAGCTTACGCGGATTTGCTACCTCGTTTTGGCTGCCTTTCCTCTCTGCAATCTCTTGACAACCTAAAGTAGTCAGATGATTAACGGTTTAGCTGACGAGGCTACCTTGTTAATTGTATCATGAGTAGAACTATGTTTACCAGAAAAAATTATGTACATATGTATGTACGTGAAGCTAGCAATCTTTTAAAGTAGTAGCGGCGGTAACAGCCCATTTACAAATATGTACAATAAAAACGAAGTATATAAAACTTATAATAACAAAATTCATACTAATGCTTTTTTTTATTTTTACTTTTTACAGCACTGGTTGGATCTCGGAAAGTCAATTATAAAGCAATGTAAAGGTAAGTGCTATTAGTAATAAAAAAGAGACCAAACTCTGTAAATATTTAAATAATTTTGTGAGTTGTTTCATTAATTTGTGAGTCATGATAAATATGTATGTATTGTTACGAGTTTAGTCGTGAACAGACCAATTGTAATTGTTCTAGAACGTACTGAATCGTTATTTTATATGTGCTTATACTGTCTGTTATTGTTTGTAAATGAACACAGGAGGTACATATGTATATACACACATGCATACATAGAAACTTGTTGACAAACAAAGCGGCAGCACAGCGAGTGTGCACATACTGACACACATGTGTAGATAAATAGGCACAACAGCGAAATAAAAGAAACCACCACCGCACGATACAATAATATTCGTGTGTGCATGTATGTGCGCGGCTCATATGCTTAAGTTTCACTGCCGCGTGTATGTATGTCGGTGTGTGTGTATATCTTTTGTTCATTATTAGTTTTAGTGCGAGGTGGCGTGATCAGCTTCTGTAAACTTCTAGACTGTTCGAGTAATGATCATTGAGAGGTATAAAAGCAGCTGAGCTTAACGTTGAAGGTGAAGTTACATGGCCCGCTTTAGACGCGTCCACGCTTTTCATGCTTTTTATACGTTTTATGCATTCTATGCGTTTGATATTACAAGTTACATACAACGCTTCATACGCGCCATCTTTTGTTGTTTTGATCAGCTGTTGTGCAAATATTTTTAGCATACAAAACAAATATTTACAAAATGGAAAGTGAAATTGAAATTTTAAATTTGTGCAATAAGAGCTTACGAAAAGCTCCAAAATTGTACATTGTATGTATGTATATGCATACGTGGTAAATTAAGCTCCTTACTTATTGCACTCCATGCAGCTGCTCTTTTATTTTTGTTCCGATAGAGCAGCAAGGTTTTATTATATAAAAGCTCGTGGTTTGTAACTGCATCTATTAGCTTCTCTTCCATATCGCTTGTTTTAATAAATTGAAAATATTTGTAAACATAACAGTGATGATACTCAGTACGCAAACGCAATCGATAAATCGAATCCAAATTTCGTTAATGAAAAACGTGTTGTAAAAAACAATTACAATTTGTTTTATTCGTGAAAATGTTTATAAAATTTGTAACACAACTTTTCTTTTTTATTAAAAATGTTTTTTTTTGCAAAAGATTTTATAAATTATTTTACGATATAAAAGGTATTTATCGAAAACGTTGAGAATAGGCACATCATTGGTTATTATAAACAGCTGACATTTTCTCATGACGCTTGCGACGCATATAAAAGTAGAAAGTACATAGGTCTACTTTATGCGTTCTACGCGTCTTCGCGTTCTATGCTTTGTGCTCTGTAACTTGTCACATACAAATGTACTAATCCTACTTTTTTGACAACCGCGTGAAAAGCATCGACGCGTAGAAAGCGTACTGTGTAACTTCAGCTTGAGGAGTCAGTCGATTTTTAGCTGCGCTAACGTGTAAAGTGTCTTAAGTAATAAAAAGTGAATAAAAGTGTTGTTCTTAGTAAAGTGTGTTAAAGTAAATAAAGTGTTGAACTGTTGATTACTGTAAACTGAAGACGTGAGTATTTTAACTTCATTACAATTAAAGAATCTACGAGAAACGTTTTTAAAAGGTAAAAACGTAACAGTATGTATGTATTGTACATTGAATACAGCAGGCTTTAAAGTTATATCATCTCCGATGAATATACATACATATGTATTTCTTTTTGCACTATTTACTTAAGAAAAAAGTTTTATTAGTTGGTATTAAAACACATCGTTGCAGTGTCTTCAACTATTTTTGTTTGGCTTATTCTCTGACGAGGCCAAGAATCTTGCTCCTGCTCCCAAGACCCCCATATCTTTACTCAAAGAAAAGTAAATCGCATCTATGCTGAAATGCACTCTGGTGCATTTACGTTTCCTTTTTTCAATTGTTAATTACTTAGTTCGATTTTACTTCCTCGGAATTGAGACAGATATTTTTTGTGAAAAAATCGTAATGATCAACATTTTTCAAGAAGACAAACAAAGTAAATTCCAAGACTTATTGGCTGGGGGACATACCATGGCTGTTTCACGACCACCAATACGATTGAAAAGTCGGCCAATAGGATTAAATATGGACAGTCAGTAATGAAGAGCTCAGGTAGTAGGATGACTTAGCGCTGCTGCTTGATAACGTAATTAGCAATTGGAAAAAAGTAAAAAAAATTTTTTTTTGATTTATTGCCCAAGAACAACTACTCAACAATAACTATTTAAAAAACTAATTAAGCTAACTATTTTTTGTTAATCCTAAATATTGACTTTTTTTGTATTTTTAGATGTGGATCCGATTCTTTTCTCTTTTAGAGTGAAATTTTACCCTGCAGATCCATTTCGCTTAACAGGCAATGGTCGAATTATGTTGTATCAGCAGTTGAAAAGAGATTTGCGGCATGGGCGGCTTTATTGCTCTATCGGAGAGGCAGCGGCTTTGGGCTCTCTGATTGTGCAAGGTATGTAAGCATAGCATTAAACCCGAGTTTATCTAGATTTTCTTAACTTTTATCATTGAAAGATATGTATGTATGTATGTCTTAACGACGCCTTCTCAGACGTTCATTTAATGCTTGTCAAGAAAATGAAAAAAACAAATGTCTTAAGCAAGTGCTGCAAAAATTTTAAATAATGCTCTAGGAACACAACTGAGAAGAACGACGTTTATTCTCTGACGAACCAAAAGGTACTTCTGGATACTAAAACAATTGTTTGAAGTTTGTTATCAGAGGGATTCGATACTATTAGTTATTTTTTGGGGCTCTCCGTCAAGAGGTTTGACCAATATCGTCGAAATATTGCCAATAAATAAAAGAAAATTGCACAACATAACCTTGTAGGGCGGCAAAAGGAGGTTTCTTTTACAGTTGGTTACTTTTCCATATCTTGTTTTGGTTAAAAATAATTGAACATAAAAAATCTATTACTTAGATCATTCTTAAATTTAAAATTTAGGAGACAGTGTTGATGATGGCAACCATGAAATGGGTAACGCGACTCATGCTTGACGAATTTTTTCCCCTTTATGTAATTTTGGAAGTATTTATATGTATTTGTAATATCATGTACTATCGTAAAAACGTAGCGGTATAATTTGCCATATAAAAGCCCTTCAGGCCATTTTCATGTATGTCTTTGCTTAAAATAACGTGAAAGAAAAAACATGTAAGATCGCCATAAAATTAATTGTTACTATAAACATTTGTATTTTAACTTTTATACTAATTTATTTATATAGAGAATAAACATTCACTTGTCTGGTGACATCATCTATATCAACATCAAAGCCTTATTGATTTGAAAAGCCCGAATTGATGAGTTTATTCTAATCACGTAGCGAAGACAATTTTATTCTATGTTTTTTAATTCTCGCAACAGACACCGTTGAACGAAGGATAATTATTTCGCAAACGAATCTGCCCAGTATAGTGAAAATTTATAAAATAATTATCCCCGTAGCTAAGAATTGTCAAGTTTTATGTTTATACGTACATACGTGTAAGTATTCACTGTTTCATGTCCGAAAGTCAAGTTCCCATAAAAAGGTCAAGTAAACGAGCAACACAAGGTATTCCTCCAGCCCGTTTTGAATCATACGTTCTTGATATGAGTACACCACGTTCACCGCCAAATAAGTCATCTACACCAACTGCCCGTGCAACCACGCAAGATAATACACAAATATGCCATGTTGTGTCGCCACGAAATAGTACGTCAACTGTCGGCAATACCGAGTTTAATGAATATAGACGTGAGTTCAAGAATCAAATGGAGGAAATACAAAAACAAATGCTACTTATGCAAACACAATTTCTTAATAATACAAAAGAAATGCAGAATCAGCTGGCAAAAAATAATAATCAATTCTGTAACAGTATGCAGCAGTTAAGGAAAGAAATGCAAGAGACGCTATCTGCACAGCAAACGCCAAGAAGCCAGCTACAACCAAACTTATCTACACCGTCTACGTCTGTACAAATCGCGCCTTCTCCACCACTGACAGCACCTACGCCGCCAAATCAACCGTCACCAGCAAATGCCGCATTGACTTCGACAGTTCACAGCATACCACAAAAAAAGATTTATCCACTTCCCATATTTTCAGGTCTGCCAGAGGAGTGGCAAACATTTTCGGAAGCTTTCGAGTCTACCACCAACGAATTTATGTATTCCGATTTGCACAACATAATGCGCCTCCGGGAAGCATTAAAGGGACGTGCACATGATGCAGTTGAGTGCCTACTAGGCAACTCGTCTAATGTCAGTAACATCATGACAACCCTTCAAGAAACGTTTGGGCGTCCGGAGCAGCTTATAAGAAGCCAGATAGAAAAAGTGCGACGTATTCCACCCATTGCAAATGATAATTTAGAGGCCCTGGTAAGTTTTGCCAATAAAGTCACTAACATGGCGACATTTTTAAAAAATGCACGCGGATCTCACCATTTGTCCAATCCATCTCTTCTAAGTGAGTTGGTCGTTAAGTTGCCAATAAACCGCCAGATGCAATGGGGGGAAAAATGTTTGCTTATTGAACATACACCAACTATTGTAGATTTCAGCAATTGGCTAGAAACATTACGCCGCATCGCTAACATAGTTCACGACACTCTGCCGCCAACAGCTACTACATCTCATCGCCGCCATGTAGGTATACAACCAAACCACCGCAAGTTTTCATGTGTCGCCGTCAACAATTGCCTAGTTTGCCAGGGAGTATGTAATAGCGTTTCAAATTGCAAACAATATTTAGAGTTGTCAGTAGAGGAAAGGTGGAATAAAATAAAAGAAATTAAAGTCTGCTTCTGCTGTTTTATGAAGGGCCATCAGCTCAGACAATGTAAAAAAAGACGCCACTGCAGTATAAATCAATGCCAACGATTTCATCACTGTTCTTTACATAAACCGACCGTCTCTGAAAATGGTGAGCAAAATAACTTATCAGTATATGAGTCAAGAAATAGAAACTGCCACGCCGTAGCTAGTACGGATGCCATTTTATTCCAAATCCTGCCCGTAAAACTATATGGAAAATATAAAACCATATCTACGTACGCCTTTGTTGACGATGGTGCGAACGTTTCGATGATTGACATTCATATGGCGCACGAATTACAATTAAGCGGCCAACGAGAAACATTGTCGTTGCAGTGGTTGAACAAACAAAGTGTTTCCCAGGACACTGAGCGGATTGATTTAACAATCAGCGGAATGGGTGTAGACGATAAACGCTATACCATTAGCAATGTTTTTACGACATCAGATTTATCCCTGCCAATTCAAAGTTGTCATTTAAGTCATCTTAATACATCTCAATTTAAATTTAAAAATTATAGCAATGTTCAACCGAAACTGATACTAAGTCTTTGCCATTGTTATCTAACAGTTCCGCTGAATGTTCCACGTTTATTGTCAACAAGTGGACCCATTGTTACCACTACACGTTTGGGCACAATTGTTTATGGGCCGGCGCCTGGCGAGTCTGCAGAAACCAAAAGAGTTCTCCACGCTCGGACGTTTACGACACAAAACACTGAACAAAATAGTTTGTTACAGAAAATGTACCTCATTATGCAGAGCTATTTTGAAATCGAAACGTTCGGTATAAAACCACATACGAAGCAACTAATATCAGCTGAAGATGAACGTGCCTTAACCATGTTGCGAGAAACTACAAAAAGGATCGGAAATCGTTTTGAGTGCAGACTACTATGGAAAGAAAATATTCCTTCGTTTCCAGACTCTTATAACATGGCTCTTAGTCGCTTAAATAATGTAGAGAAGAAGATGGCTCGTGACCATGAATATAGTAATGAGTATCGCCAAAAAATGGATGAATACTTATCGAAAGGCTATGCCAGAAAACTAAATGAGAATGAAATTTTAGCTAATAACGAGCGAATTTTTTACTTGCCTCATTTTGGTGTCAAAAATCCGAATAAGAAGGGCATACGCATTGTGTTTGATGCCGCTGCTGAAGTACAAGGGGTCTCGTTAAATAAAAGCCTTTTGTCTGGTCCGGACCTTAATAACAGTCTTTTATCAATTTTACTAAAATTCAGAGAGGGCCCAGTCGCGGTTTGCGGCGATATAAAAGAAATGTTCCTCCAGATAAAAACAGCCAATGAGGATCAAAACAGTCAACGATTTCTGTGGAGAAATGGCGATACAAGCAAAAGGGTCGAAACATATGTTATGCAACGAATGATATTCGGCGCAACATGCTCCCCAACTGTAGCCCAGTTTGTAAAAAATCGGAACGCTAGTGATTATTTAAATAAATTTCCAAGGGCTGTGTATGGCATTACTGAGCGCCACTATGTGGACGATTATGTAGATTGCTTCGATAATGAAGACGAAGCGATTAAAGTCGTAAAAGAAGTCATAAAAATACATAAGGCCGGCGGGTTCGAGTTGAAAAATGTTATTTCGAATTCAAAGCGGGTGAGCCACTCGTGTGAAAATTCAGCTAGTGAATCAGACGATAGCGGTGAGTTTTTAAACAAAGATAATATTGAAAGAGTACTAGGAATTCACTGGTTGCCAAAGTCCGATGAGTTTCGTTTTGTTTTAAAGTTACATAAAATCGAAAAGTCAGTTTTAAATTTTTCAAAGATTCCTACAAAACGTGAGATGTTGTCATTGAATATGTCAATTTATGATCCCTTTGGCTTTCTGTGCGATTTCATGGTTACATCAAAGGTACTAATGCAGCAAGTGTGGAAAACGGGTATAGGCTGGGACGACGAGCTGCCTGAAGAAATCTATAATAAATGGAAAATGTGGTTGGATGAGTTGTCAACGGTTGAGCTTTACAGAGTGCCAAGGTATTATTGTGAAGATTTTGGAAATAGCGAAGCCGAGCTGCATGTGTTTGTAGACGCCAGCGAAGAGGCAATGGCAGCTGTGGCATATTGGCGGGTGATAAATTCAAAGGGTATTAAGGTGGTTTTTATAATGGGCAAGACAGGTTGCGCACCTACGAGATTTCACACGACACCGAAATTAGAGCTACAAGCAGCGGTAATGGGAATTCGCCTAAAGGAAATTATAATTAATAATCATGTAAAAAAACCCAGTAAACTTTTCTTCTGGACTGATTCCCATACAGTTATACAGTGGATCCGATCTGATCACCGAAAATATAAGCAGTATGTAGCTAATCGAGTATCGGAAATATTGGAGAGCAGCAAGATCGGTGACTGGAAATGGTGTCCGGGGGTTGAAAACCCAGCCGATGCCGCAACACGAGCTAAATCCCCCACACAATACAAGTTAGATGGAAAATGGACAAAGGGTCCAGACTTTTTACAACTAAACGAATCGCAATGGCCTTCGGAAACACAAATGGGCAAGTGCTTAGATAAAAGCAAAACAGAACTTCGCTCCAAACATGTTGTATTTTTAGTTCGAAAATTGTGTACAAATATACCCCAAATTAATCGCTTTTCGAAATATCGAAGATTAAAGCGAGCCACGGCATGGATAAGACGATATGTTCAAAACTTGTGGAGAAAAATAAAGGGCATGCAAGCCATAAGGGGTGAGCTTACTGTCGAAGAAGAAGGATGGGCTGAAGTTTATCTCTGTCGACACATACAACAACAAACATTTACAGAAGAGTTGGCCAGCTTGCAACAACAGGGTTTTGTTAACCACACCAGCTCTATAAAAATGCTTAATCCAGCTATAGGAAGCGACGATTTGATTCGAGCCTTTGGTCGATTGAAAAACGCAGCGTGTCTCTCAATCGAAGCAAAAAATCCAATAATTTTACCAACAAAACATCGATTCACTTATTTGCTGGCGGAATCCTATCATAAAAAGTTATGCCATATTAACGTCGCTACAATAATGAGTGAAATTCGGTTACGTTTTTGGATTCCATCACTTCGCCGTCTGCTTAATACAATACAGTCCCATTGCCAAGTTTGCCGCATCCAACGTGCTAAGCCGTGTCAGCCTCAGATGGCACCACTGCCGAAAGAACGGGTTACTCCTTACGTTCGCCCATTCACCTACACAGGAATGGATTATTTTGGCCCAGTTTCAATCACTGTACGCCGACGACGCGAAAAACGATGGATCGCTTTATTCACTTGCTTATCCGTTCGTGCCATCCACTTGGAGATAGCAACAGATCTGACGACCGACTCCTGCTTACTCTGTATCCGCAATTTCGTCAATAGAAGAGGGGTACCGCTGGTAATTCGTAGTGATAACGGAACTAACTTTGTCGGCATCGCCAAAGAGTTGCATGGAGTAAACAATTTTTTCGACAATAACTTGATGACATCATCTCTTACAGCTTTAGGCATAAAATGGGTTTTTAATACACCTGCCAATCCAGCCGAAGGAGGCGTATGGGAACGCCTCGTTCAGTCAGTAAAAAGGGCACTACATATGATGCTAAAGGAACAATCGCCTCAACTCCAAACCCTGCAAAGTTTTTTAATTGAGGCGGAAAACATGGTGAACGCGAGACCGTTGACTCATCTGGCTGTGACACCTGACGACCCGGAGCCCATAACCCCAAACCACTTTTTATTGGGTTGTCCAAACTCCACACAAACGCCAGCGCCCTATGAGCCTCGACTAATGTGTTTAAGAAAACAGTGGCGCATCGTTCAAAATTTAAAAAATGGTATGTGGCACCGCTGGATAAGAGAATATTTACCCGAGTTAACACGCCGAACAAAATGGTGCCTTCCGACTCAGCCTATCAATGTGGGGTGCTTGGTATTCATTTGTGACCCCGACATCCCCAGATCACAATGGAAACGAGGCAGAGTTATTGAGCTGTATACGGGTCAAGATGGTGTGGCCCGTACTGCCAAGATTAATACTAGTTCCGGGACGTACCGAAGACCAATATCCAAACTGGCAATTTTGGACGTTAGCATCGAATCGAATTCTGGTGAAACATCCCCCTCTGGGTCAGTTCACGGGGGTGAGAGTGTTGATGATGGCAACCATGAAATGGGTAACGCGACTCATGCTTGACGAATTTTTTCCCCTTTATGTAATTTTGGAAGTATTTATATGTATTTGTAATATCATGTACTATCGTAAAAACGTAGCGGTATAATTTGCCATATAAAAGCCCTTCAGGCCATTTTCATGTATGTCTTTGCTTAAAATAACGTGAAAGAAAAAACATGTAAGATCGCCATAAAATTAATTGTTACTATAAACATTTGTATTTTAACTTTTATACTAATTTATTTATATAGAGAATAAACATTCACTTGTCTGGTGACATCATCTATATCAACATCAAAGCCTTATTGATTTGAAAAGCCCGAATTGATGAGTTTATTCTAATCACGTAGCGAAGACAGACAGTATATAAGTTTTCAATTAGAGTGTGCCCTATTTCCAAACGTAAAAACGCATCACATTAGCTGTTTTGTAGGCGTAGTGTTTGCGGACGGACAAATGTACATATGTATATTAAATTCAAGTTGTTTTAGATATTAGTACAAAAATCACAAAATTGCAATCAAGTCGAATACAGCGGAAAGTGAATAGTTTATTAAGGCACATACTTACATACATACATATGTACACTTTTGTGGCTGTTGCTAACCGTAACTCTGGCCATTTAATTTTGTGAAAAACAATAGCATGCCATGAGATACTAATAATATAATCATTAAAAAGGATTCATATAACAAAACTTTTCAACGCCGGTAATAAATTAACTGCTTTCATTGAAAATAATTTCTTTCCTCCAATAAAAACCAGCTGTTGTATGGAAAGATATCCATAAAATTTGGAAATAGAAAGGTGCTCCCATACTTCTGCTGTAATTTATGCGAACTCTTGTTTACGACTGAAAAACTGACACTGCATTTAAATGCTTCCTAAATTTCAATAAAAATTAACTTATTTCACATTTCACTGATTTCTTCAATACATCACAAATATTTCCATTTCAAATTTTTAAAACAACGAAATGCACTAACAACGCTGTCTACAATAAGTAAATCTTTATTAAAGGTCTATTTTATTTGCACAAAATCAGTTTATATTGCTTACAATTGCTAAAATTTAGCTGAAACTCAATTTCGTTCAATATTATCATTAAAAGTATGTTTATAGAACAGCTGTAGTGCTGATTAAATTGTTGAGGTGATATTGTATATTTGACTTCTGATTTGTGTTAAATAAAATTGTACCAACTTTTACGTACCTGGCCTTTAAGTAACGCAAATTATAGCAACAACACTCATCAAAGTAAATTTTAGGTGTAGATTAATACATACACACAAAGCCACCAACGCCTACGAAATTTCGTCGGCATCTACATATGTGTGTACTTATCGACACAACCAAGCATATGAGTATGTACCTAAATATAAACAATGAACGAATGCTGAAATTAAATGTTAAAAAAAAATTTGTTTTTCATGTGCGAACAGCACAAGATCAAAAATGTTTTTTCATTCACAGATAAAAGAAAAAAACCAACGTTAGCTGGTGTTAAAAGTCGTATTCGTTAACAAAATACATATTTTCCTTTTCTACCTCCAAGTTGTACTAAGGTCGATTGTACTTACTTTCGCACACCTGAGCACGTGAAACAAAACTATAATACTAAAATAATAAAATGGGTAAATTTTTACAAAAAAAAAAAAAAAAAAAAAAAAACGACAAAATCTAGTAGTAATTTATTTTTTCCATATCTCAGTAATTTTGAACCCGATTTTTCCCATTTTCAATACCGTGCAAGAAGAGAAAAGCCGAGTAATTCAAAATTAGGGACAATAAATTGTGTAATAGTTTCAAAAAAAGCGTTTATAAAAGGGGGCTTTTGGTGAAACAAACGTCTTTAAGTACATGTCACGAAATCTTCGGAAAAGTTGACACTTTGTAGTGAGTGAGCAGTAATACATTTCGCTCAGTAGGTATCAGTAAAAATTAAAAAGAAAAACAGGGATACGAGACGACGCACTAACCACGACAATGATAATTTACTAAAAATGCTATTTCCTTATTATAAATTTTAATGCTTAACTCTTCCTAATACAAAGCCTTGATGTTTATACATAAATACATACATATATTCATTTCAGAGGAAATTGGAGACTTTAACGAAGATGTGCACGTTGACAATTATGTGTCGTCCATGAATTTAGCTTTACGGCAAACAGAAACTCTTGAAAAAAAAATTATGGAGCTTCATAAAAAGCGACAGCCCTACCAAGAGCCTACAGTTGCCATTGATGAATTTATGGGCATTGCCAGGGGACTAGAAACATACGGAATAGATCCTCACCCAGTAAAGGATCACCGTGGCTCTCAGCTATATATTGGAATCAATTATTCGGGTATTAGTACTTTTATTTCTGGCAAACGCTCACAACATTTTCGATGGAATGAAGTTCATAAAATTAACTTTGAAGGCAAAATGTTCATCGCACATCTCAGTTACACTGATGCCAGCAGAGAACCAGTAAGTTTTAATATGTATTTCGAGCAAACAATAATTAATGTGAGTGTGTGTGTGTGTGTGTATGTATGTATGTACATATGTGCAGTGTAATTATTTTTGAATTGTGGCACAGGCGTTTTTGTTTGAGTAAAGTACTAACGAACGTCAGTGCTAACAGCTGATGCCAGCTTTGTTTCATTCCATCATCATCATCTTGCTCAAGGCAGATTAAACAGGTAAAATCACTAAACCAGCTGCTCGTTGTTTATTAACTGCTCACTGTCAAAAGTTTGTTTACAAGCCGTTTAACGTGCTCTGATTTCTAAGAAATGTGCCAGTGATTTTGTAGCTACTATTGAAGAAAAAGTAAAATAAGCCAGTGATTTTGCTTCTTTTATTCCATAAAAAAGTAAAGTAATAATTTTTAAGTGGTTTAAGTAAATTTATTTTACGAAATTTGTGTAATTTCGTTTTTTGTATACACTCACAAACCAGTTTAACAAAACAAATGAGAGAAGAATTTGACAGTATGCAGTTATTTTTCTACCAACAACTCTCGTGTATTTTTTTATGTTCTGCTAGTGCTTGTACCTAGTAAATCTGCCTTGATCTTGCTAAAGAAATTTTGTTCAGTAACTGGGGGTCTCCACTAGCCATGAACTTGGTATAAACATGATGTCGAACATCGCTCATGGCTGATGAAGACGGCTCATGTTCATGTTTCGGCCATGCTCGGGCAGCGATACTCGAGCATATACCCGAGCATCGATGTTTGCCATGAAGTTAGGCCTGAAGCATCATTTTCTGCTTGATTGTTTAGCTCTTATGAAAAATACCCCAGAAAAGGAATAACAAATTTTTGAAAATTATTTTACAAATTTAAAAATAGAAAAATTGAACGGATATATACATTTGTATATAAAATACTGAAATAAAGCAAAAATATGAATGAAGGAAACACTCCGACAAATCAAAAATTATGTACATATAGTTTGGGCACACGTGTTCTCCATGTACAAAAACATGAGCGAATTAATACCGTTGCTCTGTCGACGTCATGTTCAAGCTGATAGCTGGTAAAGACACCGAGTAACATACATATTGCAAGCTAAACAACTGTTTAAATGTTTGCGTATGACACATGGTCCAATTATCAAGTCAATGCATCTCTCCATATGATTTTGTGTGTTTTCATTATGAGACTGTCGACAGCTGTACAAACGTATGTATGTGGTTGTTATAGAGTTGCACTGACCTGATGAATAGGCCTTGATATGACAGTTTCGATTTATGACTTGCAAATTTACCAGGGGTTCTCTTACTTCAACTGAATGTCTTTCGTCGTGCAATCGCCGTGAAGGTTAAGGAGGGCCATGTGTGTAATCGGCTGTTTGCTGGATGCTCTTAGATTAGGGAGTTGGATCTATCTGGAAGCGGTGTGATATAAGTAGCAGGAAGGGAATCACATACGAGTTTACATGCGATTCAGATTTTGGTTTAGGAAGTTGGCATTTTGACTATTGTTACAAATTTTAGCTAGAAAGTTGACAAAAAGGACTGACTACATTCTGTAGATGTGGTGAAGATTCGAAAAGCTGGCAATATGCTAAAGTGGAACAAAGTGCCGCCTAAGGCCGTAATTCCTACGCAATCGCACGATTTATTCACTGAAACTTGCTAGGTAAATCCGAGAGAACTCTGTCCTACTTTCAAAAGCCGCATCAAAACGGCCACACTATTATAGAACTTTGAAAAGGCAATTCTGATCGCATAGAAAAAGATAGTTTTTGAAAAATTTCAAAAGATTAGCAAATCGGAGAGACTTGTCAGAAAGTCTTTCATACATAATTATTTTATATTAAGTTTATCGCGCTCAAGTTCTTTTCATATTATTTTTGTGATTGATATTAATTAAATAAGACAAAGAAAACATCAAAGACATATAGCAGGATGGACAGCTAGCTGTTTCGAAGCCACCACACTTCTCGCGGGTGTGTTTTATATAAGTAAAAATTTAGACAGAAAATATACAACAACTTGGGTGGCTGAGTGGCATGAGTGTCGCTTTAGAAACGTGAGCCCCTGAATTCAAAGATGGGTGCTGACGAGAAGTGTGGCCGCTTCGAAACAGCTAGTTGTCCATGCCATGATACAACTAATAAGGCAACTAATAAAGCACGATGGCCTCTGCCACTCTCGGAATATATCGTCCGCGTTAAAAGGCGTCGGGGGAGGGTCAAATTATTAGTCAAATTATGTGTTGGTGTATTATTTCATTACATACTAACCTTGGAAAACTTCTAATTCTCTCCACAACTTACGGTTGGTAGGACCCATGTCACAAACAATTGCAACAACGGGAAATCCTGCCTTTTGTACTTCCCTTGTTATATCAATGATAAGTTCTGCGGACATGCTGCAATCATAGCCATAGAATATGGGCTGCTTCCATGATTTCTTAAGTCCCCGCGCCATTACCACTTGCATATAATTTGCCGGCGTTCTAACCGCATCAGCAACTTCATCATATTCAAAGGTTTCCATTACCTTCATCTCGTCGAAGACCAGCACACATATCTTATCTTCCGGCTCCAGATCGTCAATAGCGGTGTGCATGATCCCTTCCGTCAAATTCACTTTACGGCACCAACGCTGCAAAGTGGATATGGAAGGTAGTGGAAATCCTTTTTTATAGAGGTGGTTATATGCTCTAGGACCAGCTGCGTGCAAGCATATGGCACTTGAAATATCTGGCCAGTTCCAAAGAATGGCCTTCGGGGACAGCAATTTTCGTATCTGTCCTTCTGTGAAAATTGACCGCATCGAGTCAACGGCTCTATTCGCTGCAGCTAGCTCTAAATTCAAGTCTTTGACTTTGTTCTCCAGCACCTGAATTTTTTTCAAAAAATTTTGCCGGTCGACTGTGTAGTCCAGAACTACTGGGCTGCAATAATTTATAAAATATAGTGCATAAGGCACAAAACATAAAATATCGTTAATTAGGGAACACTTACTCAGTTTGCGTTTGACCATCACAAAACTGCTTAACAGGATGCTCCTCGGCTTGATCATTAGAAATTATTCCTTGAGACAAATCTGCATCAAAAGTCTCCTCTGCTGAAACCTGCGTCTGCACACAATGTTGTACACTACTCCGAAATATCAGTCAAAAATATTCTTATCACCAAAATCAAATGTAGTTACTTACATTGGGACAGCGTTGTTTAACAGCATGGGTTTCCGTCCAAGCTGTGCGATGGAGGAAGCATCAAAATGGTCCATGCAAACAATATTATTTAGCATAAAATTTACGCCACATATTCTGCTCCACTTAAGCCTGCGGTCTTCGTTGTGCACAGCGAAGAAGGTACCACCTCCAGCACGGCGCGTCTTGCCACAAATACAACACTTTCATATTTTTTTTTTATATTTTATTAGCTTAAATTTTCACTTTTTAAATTTAAATTTTCACTTTCACACAAAACTGCTGAAATAAAATTTTTCCACCACAAATTTGTTTTGTAAACAAAACGTATTTGTAAACAAAATTTGACAGCTCAAATAACCCATAAAAAAAGTCACCTGTAGACTTGGCACCACCTGATAAATTAATTCGCCTTGACTCAGATGATTAACGGTTTAGCTGATGAGGCTCGCTTATTAGTTGTATCATGGTCGTCCACCCTGCTAAATGTCTTTGATGTTTTCTTTCTATTATTTAATTAATATCAATCACAAAAATAATATAGAAAGAACTTGAGCCCGATAAACTTAATGCAAAATAGTTACAATATAAGAAAGAGTTCGAATAATAAAAATCAATAAACTTAACAATCTTTCACACCTTGTGGACACACATGTCTTTTTTTAACAGATCGTACGTTTCAGTAGGATAGTGAATCATGGCTTTTATGATGACATAAGGGATGCATTTTTCAAGACAGGCTTAGGCAAAGAGTTTTCGCAGGGTTTTAGGGTGAACTTGCATGCGAGGCTTTCAAGATATTGTTACGTTTTAACCTTTTCAAAACGTTTTCCGTAGATTCTTTAATTGTAATGAAGTTAAAAACGCTCACGTCTTTAGTTTACAATAACCAACAGTTCAACACTTTATTTATTTGAACACACTATACTTGTAAACACTTTACTAAGAACACTTTACTAAAAGAACAACACTTTCACTTATTCACTTTTTCTTACTTAAGACACTTTACACGTTAGCGCAGCTAAAAATCGACTGACCCTTCAGCGTTAAGCTTCGCTGCTTTTATACCTCCAATGATCATTACTAGAACATTCTAGACGTTTACAGAAGCTAATCACGCCACATCTTTAGTGCGATGTGCGATGACTCATCATGAACAAAAGATACACACACACACACCGACATACATGCGATGTGCGATGACTCATCATCAACAAAAGATATACACACACACCGACATACATACACGCGGCAGTAAAACTCAAGCATCTGAGTCGCGCACATACATGCACACACGAATATTGTATCGTGCGGTGGTGGTTTCTTTTATTTCGCTGTTGTGCTTATTTATCCACACATGTGTGTCAGTATGTGCACACTCGCTGTGCTGCCGTTTTGTTTATCAACAAGCTTCTATGTATGCATGTGTGTATATACCTCCTGTGTTCATTTACAAATAATAACAAGACAATATACGCACATATAAAATAACGATGATTTAGTACGTTCTAGAACAATCACAATCGGTCCGTTCACGACCAAATTTGTAACAATATGTAAGTCCGGATGTTAGTTTCTGGCTATTGAGTTGTACGAAACAGGGGTAGCAGTCCCTGGAACTGTTTGGGATTTAAAATTGCAGTAGCCCTTCCAAGACAGCGAAAGCCGACCAGAATCTTTACTCTGACAACATAGAAGCTCCAGGATTTTTATCCTGCCCGGCTATGAGGCCCTTCAGGCGCAACGGGATAATTGTGGCTGATATGCAAATGCAAGAAGAGTTCAGATGACCACGAATTTAGTTGCATTGCAACCTGGTGCTGTGACCAAAATATCGGTAGCAGTACCAGATACGCTCCATCCCAAACCGGGCAGTAGGTCATATGGGAAATAGCATGCTATCGATTTGGCACTTTCACACAATTCTAAGGTGTGCGGAGGCGATGGTTGACCTCGTAATTAAATCCCCGTGCACTAAATAAATGTTAGAGCTCTGCAGTTTCTCTCACATATGAATGTAATTAGCTTATAAGATTCCTAACATTATTTGTGATTGAATAGAAAATAAATATATGTACATATGCACATGCTTACTAAAAACCTTTTTGTTTTGCTTAGAAAAAACATACCATTGGATTCAAATGTTCCTCCAACGTGACATGTCGGTATCTCTGGAGATGCGCCATTGAACAAATGCTGTTCTTTACGTAAGATTAAATAAGTTTCAAGTATGCTTTTGATACACATATTGTGTTTCTAACTTTACAACCATACAGGCTTCCTAACAGTCAGCATGCAGCTGTGGTCTCTGGCGGTGGATTTTTTTCCTGGGGTGCTAAATTCAAGTATACTGGTCGAACGGAGCGCGAAATTTTAACTGAGAGCATAAATGCACTTCGCGAGCAAAAGCTCACCCATTCGTCAGCAAGCAAGCGAAAAGCGAGCAGTGTACCAGCCACACCATCAAGTCCCCAGAGCGATCTTGCACAAATACGTAAAATATTGAGAAATTCATGCATAGCTACAAAAGACTTAAACAATTTAAATTTATATTCAGGCTACAGCAGTTTACCTCGTTCAACATTGTCTGAACCATTAGGCAACTGTATGATATCAGCAACAGATGGCCTTAACAACACAATGTATAACCCAAATCTTGGCTACGACGTATCAGGGAGCAGTGGGGTACAAGTGCCAACCCTAGAACCTGTATCGGAAGAGGCCCGAACTCGAGCATCCTCTAATTTTGAAAATGTCAACCTTATAAATAACTGCACCAGTCCAGAAATGTCAAATTTTTATGTAAAACCAGAAGATTCAATTTTATATTCATCCCCAGAGTCTGGAATTTTTAACACATACGACAGAGAAGGTTTTATTCCGCCGAGAAATAGTGACAATGTACAAAACCCGTATTTCCATCACCAATCTAGCAGTGTTACGTCAACTGCAAATTTATCCACTCTAAACACTTCCAAAGCAAACGATAATCCTACATTTGATAGCCAATTTACGAGCAGTGCCAAAGGGGTGCGGAAGTTTCACTTCATCAATGCATTTATTCCGTCACTTGTTTTTGTGGTTATTGCAATGACAGTGTCCGCCATCGTTGTTCTGGAATCTGAATCTGAGCTATTTACGCAAATTCGAAATCTCCCAGAAATGATAAGCTTACGCTATCAATATTACCAGCCCTTAAAGGAGTTTATTTTACAAAAAGTTTTACGTAAAACATAGAACTTCTTTTAGGAACAGTTTTATGTTCATGAACACAAATAAATGTGGCTTTTCGCCACATCACACATTTTTTATCGACTTGTTATAAATTAATATCTTAGCATACAAATAAAAACACACGCATAAGTGAACCGACTGAAATTGAAGAAGTTTACCCAAAATATTCTTGCGATTTTTGTAAGAATATGTATTTTTTATGATTTAAACAAAAACTATGCAATTGTATATGATTTCATATGAACAGCGTTACAGCGAATGCGTACATACATACATATGTATGTACTCGTATTAACAGAACATTACCAATAAGGAGCCGGACCGGACCCTCTGCCAGTTATAAAACGCTCTTCTCATGAATAAATAAAAGAGTGGAACAAATTTTGGTAGCTGAAATTTTATTAAACTGCAATTATTTTCATCATACAAACTCTTAGATTAATTTCAAATTTTGTCAATATAATGTATTTTGTTATTTTAGAATAAAAACTAATAAGAAACAATATTACGCAAAATGTTAGTTATTTTCTGCGATAGCCATCTGCAGGGGTGTTAGATGTGACGATTTTACGTCAGTTTGACAGGCCACTCTCAACTACTTTCACATCTTAGCCGCATAGGAATAGCGGGAGGAGATGAATGTAGAGCTTGCGGAGAGGAAAGCGAAACATTGGAGCACTATTTATGTCAGTGCCCCGCTTTCTCACAAATACGATCCCGACATTTTGGGAGAGACACCTTACCAGACATAACCCAATTACGGGGCGTATGCTGGAGGAAACTAAGGAACTTTGTGAATGACTCGGAGTTCCTATAGACCTATGAGTCAAACTGGTTCACGGTTTAACCCACGGAGCGCACAACAAGCCTACATTGGCTTAGGTGTATGTCGTAAGACATGGGCAGAAGAACCCCTCCATTCAACCTAACCTAACCTAACCTTGATCAAAAAACGATAAAATGACGTTTGACGGTTTTCTTCACAGAAGCTCTTGTGTTTTGACGTTTTTCTAGCTTCGCTATTTTTTAAATTAATGGCAACTACGAGAAAGTAATCGAATGAAAACTTTAAAAAATGTTTATAATTTAATTTACACTGCAGTTACACGACCAAGTTTTGCTATCAAGTTTTTTTCACATACTGCTTGTCAAAATTCAATAAAATTGATAGCTGAGACGTAGGCTGCACGCAATTTCATAACAATTCGCTTTCAAGATGCCATCAAGAAAAAAAATTAAAAACGGCTGCTTCATTAAAAGTACTATCAGAAATAAAGAAAATAAAAGAAGAAGAAAAAAACCAGAGGGCAGAAAGGAAATACTGGGTGAAGCCCTTGTTAGTAAGAAGGTTGGTAAATATTTAAACTACAAACGGACAGGCGGACATCGCTTAATCGTAATCTCTATTGATTCTGATCCAGAATATATATACTTTATGGGGTCTTAGATGGTTATTTCAATGCGTTACAAACGGAATCACAAACTTATATATACCCTTACACATTTATGTGAAGGGTATAAAAATAACCTTTGATAAAATTGGAGCTCTTTTTATGAAAATGTCAAAAGAACGTAAAGAGCGAAGAAGACTTAGAAACTCTTAATATTTTTGGAGAAACTTAATTTTTTCTCTATACGCAGATAACAATTTCCAGCTGCCTACAAATACATATGTACTTAGATCTCAAAATATGTGAATACAAGTAAATCGAAAATTTATAATTAATACACATACATACGCCTATAATCATAGCATATGCACTGAAGAATACATATGTATAACACAAGGGAACAAGGTATTTGTTGTTTATGAACTGAATGTTGTTTTAAAGGTAATTTGGGACGCTGAATCCAAATCTGCACTTGGTTTTTAGGGTTCCGTACTCATCAGAGTGAAACGGAACCCTATTACGGAGACAAGTACGTCCGTCCGTCCGTCACAGCGTCCATTCTCCGAAACGGTAAGAGCTAGAGAGCTGAAATTTTCACAGAATGTTGTTGTACCTTGCCGCTACAACAACAAATACTAAAAGCAACAACAAGTCGAAAACTACCAGGTGTCCCCATACAACGAAAAGTTGCAATTAGCTATAACTCTCGAACCGTAAAAGATAGAAAGCTGAAATTTGCATAGTGTATGTATGTATTTATAGATGCTTTACAACAACAAATGCTAAAGACAACAAGTTGAAAAATACCAGGTGTCCCCATACAACCTAAAGTAACAATTAGCCGTAGCTGCTAAACTGTAAAATACAGAGAGCTGAAATTCGCACAATATATGTATTTACATATGCGCTACAACAACAAATTCTAAAAGCAACAACAAGTCGAAAATTACCAGGTGTCCCTATAGAACGTAAAGTAAAAATTAGGCATAACTCTCAAACTGTAAGAGACAGAGAGATGAAATGTGCACAATATATGTACTCGCATATGGCCTACAATAACAAATGCTAAAAACAACAACAAGTCAAAAACTACCAGGTGTCCCTATACAACGTAAAGTAACAATTAGCCGTTACTCTCGAACCGTGAGAGATAGAGGGATGAAATTTGTATAATATATGTATTCACATATGCTCCACAACAACATTTGCTAAAAATAACAACAACTGTAAAACTACCAGGTGTCCCTTTACAACGTAGAGTAATAGCTATAACTCTCGAACCGTAAGAGATAGAGAGCCGAAATTCGCACAGTGTATGTATTCCCAGATACCTTACAACAGCAAATTACAACAACAACAACAAGTGGAAAATTACTAGGTGTCCACATACACCATAAAGTAGCTGTAAAAACAGAGAGATGAAATTTATAAAATATATGTATATTCGTATTCACATACGCCATTCCATACACACATTACACATACATACGTACGGAATCCTAAGAGTGCGAGCCAGACTCGTACTTGACTTAATTTATTTTGTATCAGCTCGACTTTTTGAGATATACCGTTATGTCTAAAACTAAGGCGCTTCCAGTACAAATATTTAAATAGCTTGAAAAAGTTTCAGTTATTAAATAAATAGAACAGCTCACACACAAACACACATATGAAAATCGCGATTTTTGTCAATTTAGTTATCTCAGTAAATCGTTGAGAAAATCAAAAGTTGTGCACCGATTTCAATGAAATAAAGCTCATTTGATTCAAAATATATTAAGCTAAATGCTTTAAGATCAACATTGTGACTTTAGTTGCATTATTTTTTTTATGCATTTTTAAATAAGAATTTTTTTGTTTTTATATAAAATTATTTTTTTTTTTCAAAACTAAAACGATATCTCTGAAACTACTCGTTCAAATTAAAAACAATGTAGGCACGGATTAAAGATAATTTTGTTGACGAGTATCGGTTTTCTTTTTTAACTGAACATGGTGAACCGTTTTCAAGTTATTTAAATATTTGTACTGGAAGCGGCTTAATTTTAGACATAACGGTATATCTCAAAATGTCGAGCTGATGGAGAAAAATGGAGTTTAGATTTAAAATCAGCGATCTCAAATTAGTAAAAAATTGCTATAGAATTCCAAACGACACTCAAAAAGTTCAATTTTGTTCCCTTGTGTAATCAGTTAATTTTTACTTCTTTGTAATTGGGGAAAGTTTAACAATTTTTCCATTTCCAGCATTGTCAATGCATTAATATTGGTGATTCGCAAACTAAAGCAGAATGTTCACCAAACATTTTTAGGGGAATTTTGCAGAAAAACATTGAATTTTAGGGGGTTTTAAAATTTTTCTGGGGGAAGAAATACATTGACCTCGGAACACTGGTAGGTAATTATTTCCAGCTTTTTTGGGTGCTGATGGTCGCTGTGAGCTGTGAGCCATAGTATGTATCCCAGCCAATAAGTCTCCATCTTTGATTTTCTTTTCTTCTTTAAAAGTGTTGATCAATAACAATGAATTTGAACATAAAAAAATCTTTCTCAATTCTATAGAAGTAAAAATCGAACTAAAGCTCGTTGAAGTAATTAACAAACATGAACTTAATTATTTATTTGCTTTGAGAGCCAATTGAAATGTATTAATTCAGGTCCAAAAATGAACCTTTTCAAAAAATATTTGCTGTATTTTTCAGCTGTCTATATGTCTGATTCTCATTCTGTTCATGGGAATTATGAAATAAGTAGTTAAGTTTCAAACAAACTTTTAAGAAATTTTCAAGTCTACTGATGAGTTGATTAGCTCCAACGAAATGTCGTCGGCATATAGACAGCTGAAAAATACAGCAAATATTTTTTGAAAAGGTTCATTTTTGGACCTGAATTAATAGTAATTAACAAACTTTTTCTTTTACATACATAAAAATATATACATATTTATTCAACAACAATGTTTCTTAATACAAAATAATCAAAAGAAATAAAATGAAAGCAAAATATTTGGTTCAGAAAATGTTTAAAACTGGTGATTCAAAATAAATGCATAAATTGTAGAATATATGTATGTAATAATGCATACGATGTACATACAAACATTCGTATGTGCATCATTTAATTTATTTATATTCTTCATAAACAATTCACCAAAAAAGTATTCGGACTATTTCCTGATAAGTTTATCTTTAAAAAATAGTCGTCATAAGTTGGAAAAACGTATTTACTTAGAAAATAAATCTGTTAAATTAGTTAATATACGAATGTGTATGCTTCGGTGTTGCTTTTAATCATACGGTAAGTCAACTTCGAAAATTTCGAGGTCTTGACTTAGAATAGCTTCTTTTTTGTCAGATTTTGTGACATAGCCGATGACAAAAGCCAACTGTTCATTGTTAGTAATTTTATTAAATTCTTCACAAAACAGTTTAGAACATGCAGATGGAATGGATATCAGGAGCCCCCCGGATGTTTCAACTGATTTCCCAGCTCTAAGTTTGGCATCTTGATTCAATATTTTTCCAAAAGATAGAACGTTTTTAAAAACTGGTATTTTATTTATTACGAACTGAAGAGATTTCTTTTGGAACTCCGCCAAATTTTGTGCATGACCCAGTAGTCCGAATCCAGTAACGTCAGTTGCCGCATTTGCCTTGTATTTCTGCATTAGAAGAGCAGCTAAAAATAAATAGACAAATTATTATTATTTTTTGTAAGCAAAATTAAACAAATATTACGTTAGGAAAAAGTCATCAGCTTTTTTTTTTAAGAATTTAAACAAAGTTTCCAAAAAAAAAAATCTATCGACAGAATATGAAATAATAATGATTTTTGTGATTAGGGGACCTTAACGCCTCAAAAATAAGGTGGTTTTCAATAGTTTCTTTTTTACTATTATAAAGAGTTATCATGTTTGTATGTACATATGTATATGAAAATACTAGGTAAACAGTACTCCGTTTCTGTGTTTCTAGCATCGAAAAAATTTTCACATTGAGTGTGAAATACAGTATTTCATCCTGGCTTAACTAATTGTAATAATATCAGAAGAACAATTGGGAAGAGTAAAAGCATCAACATTGCCCATAAATTGAACACCACATTTAATTCAATATTTATGGAATTCAAAGCTCTAATTAAAAAAAAACCCAACAAAATAATGAGGGTTTTCACGATGGGTAGTGCAAACTGTGCAAACGAAGCAAATGTGTGCAAAAATGCTCTGCTTTTTTCACACAACAACAAAATGTATGTATTTGTACTTTGGTTCATTTTCGCTTTCAGCACATATGTCATGTTACGCGGGCCGCCGGTACCGTTGTGCATACTTTTAACGGAGGATGCATTCAAACAACTAAATTCAGCACATAGAAGTGGGCAAAATGGCTCAGATGAAAATAATACCACGAATATGGTTTACGACACCTTCTAAGTGTTGCGTTGTTACATTTACAACACAACATACAAATCTTTTTGCGATTATGGTTTACAACATCTAGGTGTTGTGTATGTCACAGAGTTGTTTTTTTATTTGTAGATCATATTTTTGCAAAATTACATGCCTGCATGCAATAAACTGTCAGTTAAAGCAACTCTACCGGAAAGGCACACGCGTATGATGCTTTCATTACACAAACACAAGCGAAAAACAACAAATTTTGACATTTCTTTGTCAAGTTTTTACCATCAAAAGACATGGAGATTTTTTTGGTATTGTATTTCTTGTAATAGCGCAGCTACCGGGTAGAAATGCATTGGCAAAAATGAAAAAAGCTTTTTTTTTTTTAGAAAAATACAAAGCCATAAAAATGCATGTTAATGTCGATATTTAATTTGGTTATGATAATGAAAGGACCTAAAAAATTGTACAATGCAGTTTAAATCCATTGCAGCTACCGAATACAAAATAACACTGTTTTGAAATCAAAAAATTGGTAATAATTCTGAATACAGATGCATTTTTGTTTGTATTTTGTTAATAAATTTTAATAATTAGTTGTTTTTTTATATTTTTGCAAAACATTTTTCATATGCACACTTACAAATTTTATCATTTTTTCCATAATTTAACTTGTAACATCAACAAGACAACACTTAATTAGGTGTCGTATGTTTTTGACAACATCTTATTAGGTATTGTAAGTTTTTGACAACACTTGCTACAACCGTTGTAAACCATAATGGTTTTTAAAAATTACAACATTAAATGAACAACTGTTGTAAACCATAATCGGGGCCTAAATAATGTTAACAACAGCAGATGACAAAGCAGACTAATAATTTTGCGTGGAGTAGACAAAAAAATGGCGGCGGTTACAAAAAGTTTTAAATTAAAATTCTGATGAGACTATTTCACTGAAATGGTCTCATCAGAATTTAACACTAGGAACTTACCATTTCTGTTTAAATATGCCATTGTCTTTACTGCTGCTAGATATGTATTCTTAATATCAATGTCGGAAAACTGTTGCCTGATTTGTTTATATTTATCGTTTCCTTCTTTCATCCATAAAAATGCGTTTGTTGCCAATTGTGTGCCCACTGGTTTCGTTAGAACTAGATGATCACCCTCTTCAGCACAATGCGGCCTAAAAATTACACACTTTTATTTAGTCGACTTTAATATGGTATAAATGTTTATTATATGATACACAAATAATTGAATATATGTATATCACCAAACTGTTTCTCAGGTAATCTACAAATAATTTTTTTTTTTTTTCAACTTCTAGACCAATAAAGCAAGTGTTATATTTTTATAAGATAGAACTTTCACAGAAGCTAGAATATTCCAATTTAAAGCATTTTGAAATAAATGTAAATTAAGCCGGAAATTCCTGAACTTGTGTACAGCGAATTTGACCCGAGCTGCAGTAGCGAAAACCATATTATCCAAGCTGCAGAAAGCCATAATCTCAACATGGCACATGCAAACAAAGGGAGTATAAATGTACAAGATATTATTATAAAACCCATTCTCATTTACCGAGTTACCGTATGGTAGCAGCCGGTAGTCTGTATCTAATAAAGAAAACAAACAACTAACATTTTTTCCAGGCAAAAACTTCTATTTTGCATTTTAAAAAACCATCAAAATCTGACAAAAGTGCTACTGATTGAAAATTATATCGAGGCAACATAGACCATAAGCTTCATGCCCAGGTACTTATGGACAAATTTCGACTCATTGCAGTGTAGATCTTTTTATTTATTTAATTCATTTATAGCAAGCACTCACATGATAACTTCGTCCTTTTTTACAATGGCAGTTCCTATACCGCCTACTATACACCATGGATTGATGGTTATGCTTTGAACATAAACCTTACAACCGGCGAGAAGGGCAGACTCCTTAAATCCTTTAACAATCATAGGTATTATTATGTTGCGTTCTTGTTCATTTAACTCCTCTGGAGCCGTGATAATAAGATTGATTTTGTCAAGATCGGTCACTCCTACAGCGTAGATATCACTTACAACGTTAGCCAATGCAATTTTGCCCATTAGATGCGGTTCGTCTATTAAAGGATAAAAAAAATCTACCGTTTGGACTAGAGATAGATCCTTATATTTCCTTAAGGGCACAACTGCACAGTCCATTCCAGATCCTTAGTTGAATACAATAGTTAAGTTTTGTTATATAATACATGTCGTATTTATTTCTTACCTATAAAGTCTTCGTCATCATTTGTTTGTTTTGTTGCCGTATTCAGTTGTATAATTTCTGTTCCCTGTAAATACTTTAATAAAGTATCCTGGGGAATTTTACAACCTCACCCCCGCAATGTGGAGAACTTTGTCAGCTGAAAATCAGCAGCTAATCCATGTTCCTCGGGGTTAAACATACTTCCACCACAGATTATTTTTAATTAAGCAGTATCTGACAAAGCGCGAAACCTATAAGTTCCTGCGACGGCTGTGCTAGATTTTGCCGGTCGGCCGCTGCTATCCGAGTAAAGCCGTAGATATTCGGCGGCGCCGACTTATCAAGTTTGTTAGCTAGATCACACAAAGCAATTTTCAGTTGGGCAATTCTTAATGGAAGTGAACATAACATGCTGCATGAATATCATACCGTAACAGCTGTTATTAATACATACACATTTTTTATGTGTGGTGAGTTTTTTACTGCAAGCAATTAAAGCCCATTCGCACAAGGAAAAAGTCATGAAAACTAGTTTTAATAAATGACTTTAGTTAGTTTTAATGAATGACTTTATCTTTTGGAACGAAGTTCCTTAACGCGGCTTGCTGGCAGTGCAAATTAGTAGAAATCATCACGAAAGCGTGTGAGCTGTTTATATGTATTGGTGTATCTGTCGACAAACAATTGTGTATGATTGGCGGTGTCTCCGCTGCTGTCAGCGGAAACACCTACCAATAAATATTAATTAGTTGTGAAAACTGACACTTTCAGATAGATGTCGCTAAAGTAAAGTATGTCACAACAAAAAAGAGCAATATTAAAAAATTGGCCAAATGTTGCTTTTCTTCGTTGTGTAGCAGATTGACAAAAAAATACTGCATGTGTCAAAAGTAAAAAATAAAACGTTCCGAAAATTTAAAGAATCATAAAATTTAAAAAATTCAAAAACAATACAAAGAAAAAAAAATACAGATTTCACCTTCTATTACACTCAAAGATGAAAAAAAAAACGTAAGAACAACTTCCATAAAAATAACATGCATTTTGTTTTTGTACGACTTATGCAAACTGTCAAAAAAACGCCACTTCTACATTTACAGAAGAGAGATGCACTGAGCTTACGCGGATTAGCTATCTCGTTTTGGCTGCCTTTCATCTCTGCAATCTCTTGACAACCTAAAGTAGTCAGATGATTAACGGTTTAGCTGACGAGGCTACCTTGTTAATTGTATAATGGTTTCGCCATCAGAACAGCCAAGGTAACTCGTTACCAGGTAGCCTTACAAGTCCAGCTGACTATTGCTTATAGCCTGAACCCAACAAAACACAGGAAGAGAGATGAACAGAGCTTACGCTAGGTTCCTATTTCGATAAGGCTACCTTATTAGTTGTATCATGCATGGAATGTTTGTGTTGTGTTTGTTGTAGTTATGCGGCTACCTGGTATCGAGATACCTGGAGAGCACCCACCTGATGTAACGCCGCCGTGCCACTGTGTTGTCGTTTCTGACGCCGTGATTACGAAAAAAGCGCCGCAGATATGCTAATTCGTTAAAGCGGTATTTTCAATTATCGATACTATTTGAAATATAAAACATTTTGTTTGTTAAAAATATGTCGAGCACAGCTGAAAGTTATAAAGAAAATTTTCTAAGTATGAAAATAATTTGTTTTAAGAGGCAATTCGCTTATAGATCCAATTCCATTATATATTTTAGATGTGCAGCAGCAAACGAAAAATGTCGGTTCCGTAAGGAAGCATCAAACCAAGAAACAAGTTTTTGGAGAATTAAAAAATGTTATTCATAATCAAGGAATTGTTACACCTTTAAAAGCTGATCAAAAGCCAAAAAGTGTTACCTCCAAATCGATTTCACAAGCTAATATACAACTTAAACAGCAATACAGAAATGAATATAAACCCTGCACAAATCTTAAGACACAAAAAGCGATTTCACCCAACTGTGATGTTGAAGATTTACACCTTGACAATTTTGATTTTAGAGGAAAATGCTGTCTAAAGGCTGATAAAAGTGAGTATTTCGTTAGTAATCTATTAACATTGGTATTAATTTCAATCTATTTATTGATTAATGATACATTGAATAGTTTCAAAAGAATACGTAAATATATAAAATAGGGAGTCTATAAGAAATCAATTTTGAATTTTATGTCGGTGCAACCCCGTAATAAATCCCAACAAAGTTTTAGCCCAAACCGACAATTTTAACATCTGCCGTGTTAAGGATACATTTTTATTAAAAACAGGAGCTCTGTCCCTACTGTGGAAACGATTCCTTCTAGGACACTGAATTAATTCGTATTTCATAAGAGTTTATGTCTTAATAATTTTGTTGGCTTTGCACCTGGATTTGCATAAGTAAATGACTGGTTTAGCTTTGTTTTTCCAAAATTACTAAGTTAACAATAAAAAATAGATGACGTACCTAAATGATGTTTCAAATAAATTTAATACTACTTCCATAAAGAAAATCATTTAAAAATGACATCCTTTCATGCAATGAACAACTGCCATTATACTGTGTCTTTTGTCAGAGCTAAATTGTAGTGTGGCTCTTCAGTCACACTGTCGCTAACAGCAGCAATATATTTTGCAGCCCGAGCTGTACGAGCGTGAACTGTTGTTTTCACATCTACAGACCCGGTTTGCTCAAATTTTTCCCAAGCCAAATTTTTCAAAGCCAAGCTTTGAAAGAAATGAGTTTTATAGGTTTGTAGAGGGTTTCGTGAACCTTTTAATTTTTATGAATTAGGGGGTTAATAATGCGTAGAATGTAAAATTGCCAATTCATAAACGGTTTTAAGCATACAAAATCGTATTTTTGTAATTTAATTTCATACGTTTTTTTTTCGTACATATGTATGCAAAATATGTTCTTGACAACCGGCCTTTGGCCGGGCTAACAAATTTTCTCGCCTCCATGGTATAACCAACACCGGCTTCGCGTACAAAATTTGTAAGCGTCTGGCAACACTCTTTATGGCAGTTGGTACCATTGTACTAACTGCCTGTTCCTTTTCGCTTTCTAAGCGAAAGACTATTGTTTGGGTTCCTCTATGATGTTCTTTTATTCGAACGATGACTCGATCGTCAAGTTGAAAAGATGTGTTTTCATACAAAATCCGATTCCTTTATATCGATCATATCGTCAGCATTGCGAACACAAATGTCAAAATCAATCACTTGCTGTTTTGCTATCGAGTGCGTGTTTTATAGAACAAATTTTATATGAACTTATTATTTATTTGCTTTAAGAGCCAATTGAAATGTATTAATTCAGGTCCAAAAATGAACCTTTTCAAAAAATATTTGCTGTATTTTTCAGCTGTCTATATGCCGACGACATTTCGTTGGTGCTAATCAAGTCTACTGATGAGTTGATTAGCACTAACGAAATGTCGTCGGCATATAGACAGCTGAAAAATACAGCAAATATTTTTTGAAAAGGTTCATTTTTGGACCTGAATTAGAACAAATTTTATATTTATTAAAAAAAAAAACTGGAAAATAAAACTAGAAAACCCACATATTTTTCATTTTTATTTTATTTTAGTAAATCTATTAAACAATTACCATATGGATACATGTAGTTTTCCTAAACAGTTCACTTGTTCGCTGTATGGAAGAAAATCCTAAGTTTGCCAGAGGACTCTAGTAGTGTTCAGTGGGTACTTTTCAGTACCTTTTAAATGCATAGTACTTTTAAATTTTAAAACACCACAAAAACTATTCACCAATCTGGTATGTCTGTGAAATAAATAGCAAATATTTCATGACGAAATCCAATGTGAAAGGAAGCTGTCGACTTGAGAGGAATCTAAATTGATTCGAAATCGAGCAACTACATTTCGATCGCAGTAAAGCCTGCCCGTTTTTGTTTTACAGGGTTAATGATTCAAGTTCCACCATCATCCGGTCACTTAACAATATTTTATGAGGAAAAGTATTTTTTATAAACGTATTTTTAATAACGTCAAATATTTTTATAAAAAATAAAAATGTAATGTTAGTTAAGTAGTTATATGACTAAATAGAAAGTAAAATTGCGTGAGCTTTGGTTGCCGAGTTGTTAAAACGGCTGTGTCAAAATTGTGAAATTTTTGTCACAATTGTGAAATTTTGTCACTGTGACGGACGAATGGACGGACGTAGAAGTCTCATAAAAGGGTTCCATTTTTACTCTATGAGTACGGAACCTAAAAAAACAGAAAACCTGAAGCAATTATATGATACAGAGCCTGACGATTGTGTCAACAAAATTTTGTCAGATGCAGACCTTAAATTATAAAGAAATGAGCCAAACGATTTAATTTATGTTATCTATTTTTTGTTTGTTTTTAAGGTGATCAGCAAATTTGGTCGGAAATGAATTTATACAGCGATAAATTCTTGGATAATATATTTGATGCCAAGAAACTAGACCAGATCGAAGATATTTTGTGTGAGGATTTTGGAAAAGAAAAACATGAAGCTCCACCGTTTTCGGATGATGAAAAAGACGAGTCTGATTTTATCTACTGGCCTGACAAAATGAGCTCCCAGGATGAAGCTGATATACACCTCGCGTTTGAAAAACCCAATGTTTTCGACTTTAGCTTTTAATTAAATGTAGATTCTCACGGTTCGTTTTAAATTGCGGTGGCATAGATACATACGGTAAACACAGCTACTTGAGCAAATGGGAGAGTGGTTCGCGATGCAGCAATATTGTTTGTTCTCTTTGTTTTTTGTTTTAATCCAACTGAATTTGAATTTGTGAAAACATTGGCTGGAATAATTTGGTTTTAGTCTTTATATATATATATTTTTTTTTAGTTTGACTTTTTGTGTGTCCGGTAACCACAACAACTCTCTCTCTAGTGCTCAACAAATTGGCTTATTAGTCATGGCTGAATGTGTACATTTGTTAATCCAAAATTTAATACGAAGTGTGAATATCCCCTATTTGTTTTCTTATAATAAGTTGATGTTAACTTGAAACATCAGATGTAGCTATACTGAGTGAATAAGCTTTTATTAAAACATCAAATGTATATATAATTTTATTAAAACCATTTCATTTTTAATCAGTAAAAAAAAAGTTGTCCACTTTATTTAAGCTCTCTTTTGCTGTAAATGGTGACTGTACTACTTATTTTATTTTATGAAAATGGGGCTTTAAACTTTTGTTCAATTTAGTTTTATTATATTTTAACCCAATATTTCAATCCACATCGTTGATCATCGTAGGGGGTTATAAAATCATAATATTTTCAGTATTTGATCGCTCTTTTGTGATAAGAATTCATCGTATTTGGAGTCAACTACCTAATACTCTCAAATTATGTTGTTATACTTATAGTAGTAAATTTCTCTTCGAGTATTTTAACAATAGTCATCATTAAATGTTTAAATCTTTCGAAGTATCCTTGGTTTTAGGAAATGTGATTGTAATTCTCAATATCGAAACTAGTTTTATATTTTTGGCGGTATTTAGATGATTGGGAAGCCTTCTAACTAACAATTAGTTTTTAATTTTAGAATTAGTTACATTAATTTACATAGACATTTCACTAACAATACATGTATTATTGGCCATGAGGCTTTCTTTGCATTGAAATCAAATAAATAAATATTTAACATCATAAACAGCAAAAATTATATGTATAAAACGACAACGGTCTAGTTGATAAACGTTGTATAAGGATTTAATAAGTAAAATGTTTGGGGAAACTTTAGAATAAGGAGCCAGGCTTTGAAAGAAATGAGTTTTATAGGTTTGTAGAGGGGGTCGTGCACCTCTCCCGGAGGCTGTTAGTTTATTAATAATTCGATGTTGAAGTTGCGGAATTTACTAAGAAAAATATGAAAATGTTGGTAAAACAGTGCTGCCAGAGGAAAGTTTTTGCACAGAACGCAAAATCGAGAATTCATAAGCGGTTTTAAGCATCCACATTTTTTGTACATAATTTCATTTCACTAGTTTTTTTTTCATTTATGCACAATTTGTTCTTGATAACTAAGGGATTTTCTCCTCCAATCAACACCGGCTTCGCGTACAAAATCTGTAAGCATCTGGCAGCACACTTTTTCATTTTACCATTATACTAAAACCAACCCAAATGTATGTTTATTCACAAACACAACGTAGCAAAGACTAATAACCATTTATTTAATAATCACATGGTTCTGATATAAAAATACCTGCAAAGCACTTTGAAATCCAAATGCATCCAGAAAAGCATTGCATCTTCCCCAAGGTACCTCGGATCACATAGACTACTGCTCACCGGTCCCATCGATCGTTAAGGGTTTCAGCGTGAATCTGTCGAATATGTCCTCAGATAGTGTCGAATTAGATCAATCAGGGGACATAATCATGGTCTTTATGGATGGTTCCAAGTCGAGTTTTCTGGTCGGGGGTGGTATCTACATCCCTGGATTCCAACTTAGGATCAGTTTTAAGCTACGAGATGAGTGTAGCGTCATAGCAGCCGAAGTAGCGGCGATAAGAAGGGCGGCCAACTGGATGAGTTACTATAGAATATATGTATGGGGAGCATATCATAATCTGTACTGACAGCAAGGCCGCCATAAACGCGCTTGCGGGTGTTTATACAAAATCTCGGTTGGTTCATGAATGCCGGATATCTCTGAATGAAATAGCGAGACATTCAGACCTGGAGCTTCGCTGGGTACCTCGACACAACGGTGTGTCCGGAAATGAAGTGGCGGATGAACTGGCAAGATCTGGTTCCCGCCTACAGCAGGAGGATATGGATGAATTTGTTGGTGTTCCCCTCAAAAGTTGCAAACAGCTGATACAACGACAGCTGCTAAGAACTGCGCTGAAAAGGTGGTCGAACGAGATCACCTGTCGAATATCGGGGCTCACATGGCCCAGCTATGAGTATAGGAGGACTGTGGCCTTGTTGAACTTTCCGAGGCATAGGCTTCATACGGGAGTACATGCAAGAAGACTAAATCTTCCGTATACTAATTTCTGCAGACGCTGCAGAGACGAGGAGGAGGAGGAGGAGAGTGTCGAACACTTTCTCTGTCGTTGCACAGCTCTCTCCGACAAGACAGCAAATTATTTGGGCAGACCGATACTAAACGGGCTACCGGAAGTTTAGACAGGGTGGACTCGTTTATCCGTTCATCGGCTTGGTTCAGGTCGGAACTGGCAGAAAGCATGTAGGGCTATCTCCCTTACTCGGGTATCACAACGGGACCTTTCTAGGACCCAAGTGGACCGGTTTCACTACCGGCGGCCCGCATAACATAACATAAGTAACCTCGATAACAGGCAGTCGCATAACAACAAACACTTCATGTATTTTGTTGGTAGAAATCTTTAATATCTGTCGCCCATTTGTTCGCGTGTTAGTGTTGTGTATTTTGATAGTTCTTCAGGCTAAAAGCAGTATTCAGCTGGGCTTGTAAGGCTATCTGTCATCGAGGTATCTTGATCTTCCCAAAATGTACGTTTCGGTTTTCTCTACACCACGTGGTTTTTGGTGTTCTCGTACTTTTGTGCTTTTTTGCGTATTATTGAGCGAAATCCAGGATTGTTCTCACTTTACCGAACTTTGCCCAAAAAGTAGGGGATCAAACTTATTATGAACATGAACAAAAACAATACCCATAAGTACAGGCAGTCTGGTAGCAGATTTATATTTTCAAACTTAAATAAAAAACGTCATAATTGACATAAATAAAGCTTTATGTCAATAAATTAAATGATAGAATGGATATGCATATTTTAGTTTTAAAGAGTATGTCATTAAGATGTCCTCCGTCGAGTTAAACTGTTCAAAATGGAGCCCTGTGTTTTGCAGTAAACTTAGTTCAGTTGAGCTAATTTCTCGACGAATATTTTCCACAAGAGAATGACCCGCTCTTTGAGATAGAGTCATAAAAAAATCCATGGGAGTTAGATGGGGTGACCTCGGTGGCCATGGGGTATTCCCAAAACGACTAGTCAGCTTTTAGGGGAAATTTTCCCATAGCAAAACCATCGAAGCTGTGTGTGCAGTCGCTCCATCCCGTTAAAATCACGTGTGTGAAGAGTACAATGGCTCACAGGTTTGATAAAAAGATTCCCTTAATAATGCGTCGATAGTTTTCAGCGTTGACATTCGTCGCCCGGTCTCGAGAATTTTCGGAAAAAAAAAATGGTTCAATTATTTCATGCGTGGATTACTCTCACCAAACCGTTACCCTGGGACAATGCAATGATATTTGATGTTTCAATCGACGGTTGCGGGTTCTTGGAGACCAGCAACGGCATTTTTGCTTGTTGATGTGGCCGTTTCAATGATAATGAGCTTCTTGGGACTTACAGTACGAAAACGTTCCAACATCGTTTCACAAATTTTTTTTTTTTGCCTAAATTTAATTCACTTCTATTCAGTTCTTTAACGATTTGAATTTTAATAGGACGGATCTTCAGATCCTTCTTAAAAATTTCATGAATAATCGCTCTTGAAAGTCACAGTGAAGCTGCTCTTTTCCATATTGAAATTCAGTTCTTTAACGATTTGAATTTTAATAAGACGGATCTTCAGATCCTTCTTAAAAATTTCATGAATAATCGCTCTTGAAAGTCACAGTGAAGCTGCTCTTTTCCATATTGAAATTCCCGGATTTTCACGTAAACTACTTTCAACCAGTTCTATGTTTTCAGGAGGCCTTGAAGATCAACTGGGCCCTGATCGTGAGGCTTTCATAGCCGAAGCAGATGCGCATAGTCTCTGCACCCATGAACGAATTAATTTTACACTCGGTGCAACACGTATTCGCCGAATATCGAACTTTGCACAAAATTATCGACGAGCAATTACGCAAAAATCTTACTCTTAAAAAATTTCTCCACAGCGAACGCGCGATGCTCACTCAACCACTGACAAGTCCGCACAACCGATAATTCCAATGGTGCCACCCTCCCCCCACACCGTTTATTACTTTTTGAAGTAATCGTATTTATTTGGAAAAGGGGCAAAAGGTATTGCGAGCATGTTAAAAATGAGCCAAAGGATACATATATTAAAAACGGTATCGTAAAGAATGTCATGTACATCCAAAAAGAGTGAATTGACACTTCAGTGCCATAGGGGCAACACTAGCTGTCTCTTTCAGTGATGTGATGTAATATTTAAAGAACACTTGAAAATCGTCCAGTGAACAGAAATTCAAAATAAATACATATTTATTTTTATTATATTTTGTTAAATGTATGTATGTATGTACAGTCTTGTTTAAATTACATACATACATATATACATACATATGTATGTACATACATAACGTTTGTAATTATTTATGAAAAATTATAGAACAATTGGAATTTCTAATAAAACATTTCCACTTTTAATTGAACTTCTGCGTAAAAAACTTGGAAAGAATTAACTTCCAAAAAATATTCGGAAATGGCTGGTTCAAGTTGTGTTACACAGACATGTCCATTGACATGAATTTGTGCAAACGTGTGCCGTTAAAAGGTTCTTCACTGCCTGGAGGGTACTTTCTCATCTAAAAAGAAACAAGAAAAACGGATTTAGATTTGCTTGTAAATAATAAATGTTAGTTTTTCCTAAAAATTGTTGAGCGTGTTGTTCAATCCTGTAGCGAATAAACGGTAACAGATATCAATATTTTCTTGGTCATACACATTCCGTTTAATGCAAACCACCCACCCTGCCATTGTTGACCGTTAGTACCGCATTATTTGGTTCTGTAGGAGATTGTAAAGTTTGTGTAGAGTCGTTGTATGAACGTTGTATACCGCACAGTGGTTCCAAGCGATCTGGCTATAAAACAATGTATGCAAAAATCATGGAAAAGGGCCTTATCTTTAAGAATAACACATGTTTTTACTGCTTTTTTTTTACATAAAAAAAGCAAAAAGAAAATTGTAACTCCAAAAATTTTAATTATTATTTACTTAAAGCCCTTCGCCGGGATAACTACATTGCCGTAGAGTGCTCTGAAAAGTTGAACGAGGATCCTGTTTAGCTCCTTAGCTTAGCTTCGAAAATGATTTGGGTACTAATGGTATCTAGGCCCATAAACCCATCAACTGTAGTGTCATGCGATCCGTGCCCATCTGTCTTCTTCACAGTTGGGTGTTACGAGATTGTATTCGAATAGTGGTTTCGCGATTCCTGAGCACCTTAGCAAATGAACTACTCCTGCTGTAAATAACCAGGTGCTCTGACGTGGAAATCTCTTTTCACTACACTGGTGGGACCAAGTATGGAATTTCCGTTTGAAAAAAAACAAAACACCAACGACGACGATCAATGACATGTAAACGTACAATGAAACAATAATCTATATGAGGACAGAGACGCTTAAATGGGAGGAAGAAATGGTACTTCTCTGGGGGGACTTAAAGTCTGCCCAGAATTAAGAGAAAAGTGAGAATACCAATTATTAATCTTTAGACGTCAACCAACCGGTGCGTGATCCCTCGTTAGATCTTGACAGGTGTTGGAATGGGGTGAGCGACACAAGCGCAAAGAAAAAGTGGATCTCTGGGGCTTGAAGGCAAAATCATGCCAAGAGAATCCAGGAAATTTAAAAAAAGCGGAACTCTAAAGGAGACTCCCTCTACTTTGGTAGAGACTGGCAAGACGATCCGATCACTGGAGAAGCAGAACGTCGCGGAAGAAAAAGAAAAGGTGCTTCACGTCGACCAGTAAATCGCCAAAGCCAGGTGTCTCCCTTCTCAAAGGAGCCTCTACGGAGAATCCTTCTAGTACGGGGGTCAAAGGTGCAGCACTTACTAAGAACATAAACCAAATTACTCTTCATCAAAGGCTTATATGCGTATGCGTATAAGTTTAACCTTTTTCTTGCCGGAACTCATGAACAGGACAATCGACGACATGATTAATGGTAGAATGGCTGGCGATATGCTGAGATTCAAGCAACATGCACACAAAGATAGATCAATAGACACTACATTACTTAATGTATGGCACTTTAAACAAAAGGTCACTTATTGAAAAAATGCATACCTTCGCCGTGTGCATTGACATGGAGGGAGCTTTCAACAACGTGCAGACTGAAACACTTACCCATTCTCTGGAACAGTTTCATGTCAACCGGGCATTAGACGACTGGATTGACAATATGCTTAGCGACAGATGGATAAATTGTAAAACGCAAGACATAAACATAAGAAAAAGGGTACAATGTGTAACTCCACAAGGGGGGATCTTATGACCCCTTCTATGGCCTTCAACCATGAGTAGCCTTATTAGGAGTCTGAGTGATCAAGGATTCGTGGCAGTGTGCTGTGCAGATGACCTTATTAATTTTGAATCCAAAGCAATTTTGCAGGAAATTCTACGAGGCATTAATCCTCACATACAGCTGGGCTCAATTAAAGGGATTGAATGAATGTAAGACGAGGCAAAACTGAAGTTGGTCTATTTACGAAGCAGATGAAAATGGCTCCAGACGATGTGCCGCGCTTCTTTTAAATTGTCTTTTTAAACAAGAGTAAAGTATTTAGGAGTCATTCTCAATCAGAAGGCGGAGACACCACATAGATTTAATAAGGCTCATATGATCTGAGGCGGTGGACAGCGATGCAACATAATTACAAGAAGTTCAGAGAACCTGCTGTCTTGGATAAATGGGGCTTTCAAAACGACTCCATTTATCGAATTGAAATTCGTATAAGATATGAAGCGGCCCCACGAAGCACATCATCAACGGATTTTTACAGCCATGAGCGGACCACGTGATGTCAGATCGCATATCGGAGACCAGACTAGATGCAAATCGCGAAACATTGATTTCTGACATTAATTCCAATTCCAATTGACTTCAAACCAGATCCTCACGGGGATACGCTGCTGTACAGATTGATCCAGGGTGAAGGATTTATCTGAAGAATATCAACACAGAAATGCTGTTCGGTCTACCAGCCTATTGCACAGCTTTGCAGGCGTGTTGGTTTTTAAGTGCTCAAGAGTTAAAGCACTGATAAACAGCATCAACACGATCATTAGCGTAGGCCCACAATAAAAGTATAATGGTGTCAAATCGCATGATCTTGGTGGCCAGTTGATATCACCAATAAGGCCATTTTCGCTCGAGTTGTGTGACATGTGGCAACGTCTTGTTGAAACCACATATTCTCCAAGTCGTATTCTTCAATAGCAGGCAAAAAGAAGTCGGTTATCATATGGCCATAACGCTCCGAATTGACGGTGACAGTCGTTCGTTACATCGTTGTATTCTCGAAGAAGTAAGGCCCAATCACACCTTCGGACCAAAGAGCGCACCAAACAGTGACTTTTTTCTCTCTTCAATTACTTGAGGATTCTCACAACCCCAAATACGACAATTTTGTTTATTAACGCACTCACCGAGTGAGAAATGTGCTCCATCGCAGAAGAAAATTTTGTTCGAAAAATCGCCGTTCACCGCCAGTTGCTCAAGCACCCATTCCACGTATCTACGACGTTGTGAATGGTCAGCTGGCTTCAGTTGTTGTGTGAGCTGGACTTTATATCGATGTAAAATACGCCATAATGTGCCTGAGAACGACTAGGAATCGAAACATTCGGCTCTTCAACAACACTTTCACTTGCAGCAGCGATATTTTCAGCGGAACGAGCGAACCGATGATGCACAGGCCTTACAATATTTGTAACCGCTCTAGTCTCTTCAAATTTCTTCACAATTTTGCCAATTGCTTGCGTAGTTGGAGGATTAGTATATAAACCATAATCTCCTCTTAAAGCACGATATGTGGCTATGGTAGAATCACCATTTTTGTGGTATGTTTTGATAATTTTTAGGCGTTGTGTGACAGTTAAGCGATGCATTTTCCTTAATGTCAGACTTTCAACTGGGAAGAAAAAAATTGGTTTAATAACTTAGTTTGACAGATGTCCAATTCCAGTCCTATACTTTTGAAACCCGTTATTTACATTTAGTCAGATGGTCATTAAATTGATCTCAGCTGGACTTTTACTCGATGCATGGTGAACTACGCATCATATGGGTACCGGGACATGCGGAGGAAAGTTCACTTGCCTTAAGAACAAAAGATTTAAGTAAAATAATCCTGGGATACGAGACCTTACGACGTCGGTGAATATAAGTTAAATTCTCGGGAATAACGAAAGCGTGCGGGTTAATATAACAATTATACGGAGAGGTCCAGTAGAGAAAATAACGAAGAGACTACTTGAGATACGACCAGATTACCAAATATTAACCGTCAAATAACAGGATCACTATTCACTTCTTTTGGCAAAGCACATGGATGCAAACGATTGAATGGTTTGTGAACGTTTGATGAGAGCGGGCAGATTTACTACGCCAACGATCGATCAGCAGTTTGCAGAACATTTCATTCCATAATTTTTGTGACTTGTCATTAAAATTGTGTATGTATGTATGTTAGAAAGGGCCGTCTTCTGGTCTGTAAAAGTTGGCTCCTCCCATAATCCTGTTTTCGTTGCTAATACTTTCAAAGTAGCTAATTTTTTCTTCGAATCATCTTTCTGCTTCTTAGCAATCGATGGCTACAAACGATAGTGCATGCTAGTGCATGTTTGAGGTTGCAGAGACTTCTTTTGAATCCATCTATCGTGCTTGCAAGACGCGGCTAGAGTTAGTTTGATGTTGGGACTTCTCCCCTGGCTACCTTGCCAATAAATTAAAGTTTTCTTCTTCTTCTGCTTGACGTATTGACGGCTTTTATTTTATTTATGTAGTGTTATCTGCACACACAAAATATTACTGGATAGCAAAGTAATCCAGATTTTATTTCTGACACAGCAGAAAGTTGTAGTAAATAATAGTGTACAATCATATACTTATAAACTCCGCCGACATTAATAAAATTTAAATATTATCGTTGAATTAGAAAAAATCAAAACTGTTCCTTCTCTCAGTAAAATCTTGTCTACGCAGATGTAATTTGTTTGCGGGATTTGTGATTAACACAAATTTTTCTTACCGATAAGTTGTAATAACGAAAATTGCTCACCGGCCAGTTTATCGTTCACTTCTATTAAAGGTACCTTTAGCTAACGCCAACCTTATCGGTATGTCGTGAAAACATTTATACTAGTTGTAATGAGCACTTTTAACGTGGTTTACAAATTGCATTAAAATGTTTAAAAATTGCAGGAAATTATACACAACACTTCACCGTGCAAAATATGAATATGATTATAAAGCAGCTCTTAACAAGAAGAGCTGGAATCAGCTGCCAAAAAGGTTTTGGAGACGTAAATCAAAAACTGATCAATTTACGTTCTCTGGTGAAAAAAACAGAACACACTCACGTTATTCAAAGCAAATGAATCACGTGAGTGAGCGGTGGGTGGACTGGTGTGGTGTGGTGTGTACAAACCTTCTGTTATTTTTGCCAATCTAGGAAGTAAAGCTATACGTATTAATCAACATTTTATTATTTATTATATTTACAGGTGCATTGCTATTACATATGTAGTATTTTTGCGTGAATTGGTATGTATGTTAAATTCGAGGTAAATGTTATTAACTATATAAGACAAATACGATGCTGTTAATTTTGAATCAGGTATGTATAGATATATATATATTTTTTTTTCATTTGTATAATAAGTACACTTCTCATGATGTGTTATTAGGTGTTTGTAGTTTGTTATCATCGTGGGAACCGCGTTTCTGTAAAAAAAAGCATATTCCATTACCAATTATATATGTAAGTATGTATGTAAGTATGACAATGTATAACTGTTTGTTTTGTTATGGTAGAAAAATCGAAGGCAATTTTCATAGTTTGGATAATTAGAATGTGCAAACTTTTTCATTAGAATCTAGGTGCTTAACAGGGGGTAGGAAAACTTAACGGGCAGCGTTAACGGGCTGAGAAAATTGTTAAATCGTTTATTTCTTCAAAGCCACAAATCTAATTTTTTCCTGTGCTAAAGGTCTAATGTTGTGTTCAACACAAATATGTGTGTGAAAATAAACAGCGCTGCGCTCTGCCATCGTTTATGATGAAAACAAAACCACGTAATTTTCACGACATTTTTCAACTCACGTCTTTCCCTAGCGCAGTTCATTATTTGGTGCAAATGTCTTGCGTAATTGCGAATGCAAGAAATCGTTGCTTTTTCTTTGCAACCCAACAACAAAATATACAAGGTTGCACTCGCAATATTTTTGCATTTACGCACCGCTAATTACGTGTTGTTTTTTTCCGTATGAGTATTGCGTTTGCAACACTGACATTCGAGCAGCTGACATTTTAAAACAAAGCAAACAAAAAATTGTAGAGATGGAGCCAACAGCAATTACCAAAAAAATAAAACGTGAAAAATTAAAAATTGTGCACTAATTTATCAGCTGTTATTTGGAGTGCAATAAAATTTGCAAAGTTGTTAAAAAGGGTGCTCAATATCAGTTGCAATATAATCGCAAATGCAATCAGTCGCAACCAAAAACGCACCAAACGCTGAGTCCGCTCCTTGTTTTCTTTTTCTTTTAAAGTTGCTTTCAAGCTCATGTTACGCTTCCACGATGATATTTTAAAACATCTCTTCTTCTTCACTGTTGTTTAAACAGTTTATCTCTTTCTCGCATGTATAAAAGTATCTATCATGATACAACTAATATGGTAGCCCTCAAGGCAGCTAGATACCAGGTAGTCGCGTAACTACAACAAACACTTCCTGTATTTTGTTGGTAGAAATCTTGAACTACTGTCACCCATTTGTTCGCGTATGTGTGTTTGTGTTGTGTATTTCGACAGGTCTACAAGCTAAAAGCAGTAGTCAGCTGGGTTTGCAAAGCTACCTGGTATCGAGCTGCCTTGGTAGCCCTCATCAGCTGAACCGTTAATCAGTGGACTACTTAATTGCCTGTTTCTCAATGTAGAAATCGTGCGATTGTTCGCTTTCTAACCCGGCATTTAGACGGGAAAGTGCTTTCATTAAATTTTTGTACACGTATTATGAATAAAAATTTCAATGAAATCTGTGACTTTCATGAAAATTTCTTGCTCACTTTCAAAGGAACGTGAAAGTTCATTTTAAAAATGTCGTCAAAGCGGAGAGTTGCAAGTATTATAGTTTTGTTTACCACTGAAATAGAATTGCCAAGACTACTACAAACATAAATTTATAGGCCAACCTTCGAAAATAATTTTTATTGCTAAATTTGTATTAATTAATTTAATAATTATCACAATAAATATACTTCATTTGTGTTCTTCATCCATATTTGCTGTAAAAATGTTTTAAATATTTTCTAATGTACAAAATAATTTAAAATTCACAATTAATATTCTACTGCAATCCTGAAAATTTGTATGTGCCGTGTAGTAGGCAACCGTGTTTACTGCCTTGTCACTTTACTTTCAGTAAATGTCAATAAATTACTTTCAGGAAATTTTTTTTGAAAGCCAAGTTGAAAGTTAGAAAATTGTGAGTAAAAAAGTGTGAGTGTATTGTAACTTTCAGGCATTTACTTTCCCGTCTAAAGGACGGGTAAGTGAAGGAAAATTGTTTTGGGTTCCTCTATGATGTTCTTTTATTCGAACGATGACTCGATCGACAAGTCGAAAGGACGTCAGTATTTTCCGATTTCTCTATTTTGATCATATCGCCAGCACTGCGAACACAAAAATCAATCACTTGCTGTTTTGCTTTCGAGTGGGTGTTTTCATAGAAAAAATTTTATATTTAATTGTTAAAAAAACTGGGAAATAAAACTAGAAAATCCACATATTTTTCATTTTTATTTTATTTAATAACAAATTAAATTTTAGGGCTTAAGATCTTTTTTATAAAAAATTTTGCAACAAAACACAAAGATTTATTTATTTAAATATTTAGTAAATCTATTAATTAATTATCATATGTATAAGTGTAGTTTTTCTAAACAGTTCCGTTGATCACGGGATGGAAGAAAATCCTGCGCTTGGCAGCGGAATACCAGTGTTCATTATTAACCCTCTAATTCATAAAAACTATAACAGGCTTATAAGACTGCTATTTGACATATTTGTATGGAAAATCTGTCAAACAAGAGCTTTATAAACCTGTTACAATTTTTATGAATTAGACGGTAAATGTCTATGCAAAAAAAAAAAATACTTTTAAATTTTAAAACACCATAAGATATATTTCCGCACTTTGAAGATGTTTGCTTTTTTATTTTGTACTTATTTATGAGTACATATGAATTGGCTTTGGCTTGTCAGATACAGCTGACCAGTTTTCAGAACGGTTGCATTTACACAAAAATGGATGCAATGAAAGGTATTAAAATGGACGAGATAATAGTGCATATTCCAAACAAATTGTGTTTCGGAACGAATCAAGAGTACGTCAGTGGAACAATTTTGTTCAATGTTACTTGAATTTCATATACCGAAAAGCAGGTCTGACCTCACTGATGTGTATCTAATTAATAGAACTCCAAACAAAGCCTTAGAAGGAAATGTAGTATAATTTGAAACCTGCTGTCTAAATAATACATTTTGCAATGTAAGGCTTGTACTTGGGGTATCCATACAAGCTAAGCAAAAATAAAAAATAAAAGAAGCTGTAGCCAAAGAAAGCCACCATTGAGGTCGTTTCTAAATCATTTTGTGTTTCACGGGAACCTGAAAAATATTCAGAAATATCTGGTAGATCTGATGCAAATAAATGGCAGAGCTGATGATGAAGAACTAAAAGCTATGGACTATAGTAAAGTTTGGATGCTTGTGAAACTACTTAAGAATACAAAGCTATTGAAATCAATGTGGGGATTTCGAGTAAAGCACAATGAAAATGGGAATACTATAAGACACAAAGCTATTTAGGTTAGTTGTTAAAGGGCTTTTACAGAAATATGGCATTGAAAAATATGCTCCACAACAATACGTGTTGTGGATGCAATTCTAACTAGAGAAATTGAAACAGTCGTTCTGTAGATGTGGAAACAATAACTTTAAAGAATTCTTATTAAATGTTGGGCTCATTTGCTCTGCGCTTGACTACTGTCTTTACACGCAGAATGACAGAAATCATATGTATTTGACGCCTCTACGAGCACCCTGAAAAGCAATTATATTGAAATATAGCAAGAAGTTCATATACAAAAGATGTTAGAATCATTTTTAATAATATATTATGATTCTATTAAGACACTTAGGGAGAAAAATACCGGCAATAACTGGTGAATTATATCGTGAAATTTTAGGAAGTCTTGCGTATATAAAGTGCTATTTAAGAAGGTTTCAACAACAATCATATCAAGACTATTATTGTACAGTGGTGAATAGTAAATAGCAAGGCAGCTCGATACCAGGTAGCCGCATAACAACAAAAAACACAGCAACAAACACTTTATGTATGTTGTTGGCAGAAATCTTTAATTTCTGTTCATTTGTTCACGTATGGATGTGTGTTTGTGTTATGTATTTTGACAGTTCTTCAAGCTAGAAGCAGCAGTCAGCTGTGCTTGTAAGGCTACCTGATATCGAGGTACCTTGGTAAATAGAGTTATGAACAGACAGGTGTTGCAAATAGAAGAACTGTGTGTTTTATTATAATTTGCAATCAAAGAATCCGTGAAGATATTTTTAAGAAAGCTAAAAACGTAACACCACTGCAATTGCATTTTATTCCTTCCGCCTTTACGAAAATAAGTTATTAAGAATTAAATCAGTGGTAATTACGCTTGTCAGATCCAAATTCGTAAAATCTTTTCTCCCAATCAAGTTTTTTTTTTTGTTTTTTTGCTAACTTTGATTGGGGAAAAAATCCTGGCTATTAAAAAACACTCAAGTCTACATTACTAACGTAGCATTTAGACGGGAAAGTAAATGCCTGAAAGTTGCAGTACACTCACAATTTTCTAACTTTCAACTCAGCTTTCAGTATGGTAGAGTAGCATGGTAGAGACTAACTGGAGGACATAATCGAGATCTTTACCCATGAATCCAAGTTGGACTATGAGGTTGATTGGTAATTACGATCTTCAATATCAACGACGATGAGTCGTAGCATTATTCAGAGCAAGATCGAGGCTATAAAAACATAACAAACAGAATGAAGTATGTAATATATAATATACGAACTGAATCTGCACTGACAGCAAAACTGCCATAATTGCATTAGCGCAGTTCATTATTTGGTGCAAATGTCTTGCGTAAGTGCGAATGCAAGAAATCGTTGCTTTTTCTTTGCAACCCAACAACAAAATATACAAGGTTGCACTCGCAATATTTTTGCATTTACGCACCGCTAATTACGTGTTGCTTTTTTCGCATGAGTATTGCGTTTGCAACACTGACACTCGAACAGCTGACATTTTAAAACAAAGCAAACAAAAAATTGTAGAGATGGAGCCAGCAGCAATTACCAAAAAAATAAAACGTGAAAAATTAAAAATTGTGTATTAATTTATCAGCTGTTATTTGGAGTGCAATAAAATTTGCAAAGTTGTTAAAGAGGGTGCTCAATATCAGTTGCAATATAATCGCAAACGCAAATAGTCGCAATCAAGAACGCACTAAACGCTGAGTACCGCTATTGTTTTGTCAGCTATGACATGGAAGGTTTACATGTACACTCAGAAAACTTTGTCAGTAAAATTAATTGAAAATACTCTTTAAAATAAATGAAACTTCATTTAAAAACTGTCCTACTTATTTTTCATTTAAATTTACTGATCACTTCATTTGAATCGAAATGTTAAAAAATCTACGGAACCCAATCGGCAAAAATAATGATATTTTCCTTTATTCTAACTGTCAAATAATTAATGCGTAATGAACTTGTAAAATTTTTTTTTATTTTTTCTTGGGTGGTCATTTTATTTAATTACAGTTTTCTATCTGCATTATCTCCTTTTTCAAATCGCTAATTTCATTTTTGTACTGCAAAGCCTCTGCTGAGGCTCGATTGAAAGCAGCTCGACTTGAAAGCAGCTGCCATACCCACTCAGCTTGTTGCGATAACAATCAGAAAATTCAACAACAATCAATTGAAGTAAAGAGTATGTATGTAGAAACCAAATTATAAATATGTAAATATATACATATGTACGTATTCACAGCTTGGCTCCTTCATGTATGTGTAACATAATTACTACTGTCATTATTAGCTGTGAGCATTTACTGTAATCCGCATTTATCTGTTGTTAGTTTTTTAAGCAACTGCACAAATGAGCTAAAATTTAAATTTCATTAATTTTTAAACGTTTTATCATTTAAAAATAACTGCACTGATTACTTCTCGAACACACTACTGTCAGTTACTGTAAAAATATTCTGAGTGTATACGTAGAAATAAAAAAAAAAATAAACCTACACTTAGTGTGTCAGCATTAGTGAGATTCAGACAAAAGATTTTCGCAAAAGTAAAAAATTTTATTTAAAACACTATGCAATTAGAATGAAAATTTATCCATTTGAAATTGCCTTCTATAATCTACCATTTATTCTTCAGTGTTTATCGCAAGGCTATCTTGCTACAACAACAAAAGCAATAATAATTTATAATATCGTTTAGTCTCGAGTTGTTGTTAATGTTTCAAATTCACTATAAAACTTACACAAGGCGCCAGTGACATTGTAACAAACAATGGCGTTAAGTATTGTGTGCTAAAAGCATCTATGTATGTATGTATGTATGTATGTATGTGTATATATTTTCTAGCTTACCATTATTCTATATTTTTCTTTACAGGCGTAGTTCGATTCGTCAATGTCATCATAACAATCTGACTTGTAATCCTCAGGAAGTGGACGACCCTCGTATTCGCAGAGTTTATGAAGAGGTCGTGATCTGCAATGAAAAAACGAATATACATACATATGTATGTATGTATATCGGTGTAACGCATTATAAGCAAAAACTGAAAAAAGTGATAAATATATACTGCTTATAAACTTCTTTTACTTTGGCCATTTTTATTGTGGCCTCTATCCATCTGTACGCGTTTGATAAAGTGACACTTGTTGAATTGATTAAGATTTGTTTAGATAAAATTTTAATAATTTTGAGTATACCTTCGTGAGTATACAAATTTGTGTAATTAGGAAGTAATTTTTATAACAATTATTATTTTACAGAGGATTGCAGAATTGCTAGCGTCCTAAAACTTTTAACCGCATCCATGATACAATTAACAAGGTAGCCTTATCAGCTAAACCGTTAATCAACTGACTACTTTAGGTTGTCAAGAGATTGCAGAGATGAAAGGCAGCCAAAACGAGATAGCTAATCGGTATAAGCTTAGTGTATCTCTCTTCTGTAAATGTAGAAGTGGCGTCTTTTTGACAGTTTGCATAAGTTGTACAAAAACAAAATGCATGTTATTTTTATTGAAGTTGTTCTTATTGTAGCGAAAAGGTTACCTTGTTAGTTGTATCATGACCGCATCCATTTTATGGCACTTTGAATTATGTTTTAATAACTTGGTGTCTTCACCAGCTATCAACTTGGGCATGACATGAACATGATGCCGGCAGAGCATCGGTATTAATTCGCTCATGTTTTTGTACATGGAGAACAAGTGTATCCAAACCATGATACAACTAACAAGGTAGCCTTATCAGCTAAACCGTTAATCATCTGACTACTTTAGGTTGTCAAAAGAATGCAGAGATGAAAGGTAGCCAAAAGGAGCAAATCAATGCAACCTCTGTTCATATCTCTTTTATAAATGTAGAAGCGGCGACTTTTTGACAGTTTACAGAAGTTGTACAAAAAGAAAATGCATGTTATTTTTATTGAAGTTGTTCTTATTGTAGGGAAAAGGTTACCTTGTTAATTGTATCATGGTCCAAACTATTCATAATTTTTGATTTGCCGAAGTGTTTACTTCGTTCATATTTTTGCTTTATTTCAGTATTTTACACTGCAGTTACACGACCAAGTTTTGCTATCAAGTTTTTTTCACATACTGCTTGTCAAAATTCAATAAAATTGATAGCTGTGACGTAGGCTGCACGCAATTTCATAACAATTCGTTTTCAAGATGCCGCCAAGAAGAAAATTAAAAATAGCTTCTTGCATATTCTGCTAAAAAAAATTAAAGCAAACCCTCCTCTTCTATATTCTACATTAAACCCAGAAACTAATTCAGATTCTAAATCAATGTTTTTTTTTAACTATTTAAATATAATCATAATATACAAATATCTCTTTTCAAAATTAATAAATTTAATAGAAATCAATGTAAAAATAAAATTAAAAAAATTGTTGGCCTTGCACGAAAACATTTTTATTTCTATTTTTAAGCTTGAATCTGTTTAATTTTTATCACTTTTAATTGCAACTTTCAAACAAAACAAAAAAATATTTGCAGACAGAACGAAACTAAATTGATGTCAGCTGTTTTCTTGATTGTGACTTGATGCTCTCTATAGAAAGCAAAATTGTCATCAAGTTTGCATCAATTTTCAAAATTGTGAGTGTATTAGTAAAAAAGTGTGAATGTATTAAAACTTGAAAGGCTAAACTTGATCGTGTAACCCCCAAGTTATGTACATATGTATGTATATATACGTTCAATTTTTATATTTGTAAAATTATTTTTTAATTTTCAAAATTTTTTTATTCCTTTTCTGGGGCATTTTTCATAGGAGCTAAACTGTCAAACAGAAAATTATGCTTCAGGCCTAACTGCATGGCGAACATTGATCCCCGAGCACCGCCGAAACATAAACATGAGCCGTCTTCATCAGCCATGGGCGATGTTTGACATCATATTCACACCAAGTTAATGGCTGGTGGAGACCCAAAGTAAGAAATATTTATATACAAATAATAATAGTGCTGCACAAACAAACACTAGAAAGTAAGTAGTCGACTACTTTTTGTGCTCGCCGACCAAACAAATTTTTAGAAACAAAGTTTTTCATAGTTGAAAGCCTTGTATACATATTTCTCATAATAAAAGTATGTAGTTACAACAATAACCTATTTTATAATCAAACATCATTGTGTTATTTTTTTTATTTACTTATAATATTTTGCATTTTTCGAAGCTACCTTCATAGCCGCCACTCAACCGCCTCAACCAAAGGCACTCAAAGAAGTACTTATGTATAAGCGAACATGATGTGCATACGATCCAAAGCAGATTGAGTAGGCAGCCATCCTACGACCTGAGCTCTTCAATACTGACTGCCTATACTTAATCATATTGATCAAGAGCTCAGGTGGTAGGATGGCTAAGTGCTGCTGCTTAAAAACAGTATAGTCATGGCCTGGGTTCGGAGGAAATTCGGGTGCTGAAGAGCGACTTGGTGGTCGTGAAACAGCCAGTAAGTCTTCAACTTTACTTTTCTTGTCTTCTTTAAAAATATTGATCACTTCGATTTTTTATCACAAAAAAATCTTTCTCAATTTTGAGGAAGTAAAAATCGCTTAAATTTCGATTCGACTATTAAGTTAAAATTAGTGCATTATTTATAATATATTTGACAATAAACAAATAAATATTTACCTGACGATTAATTTGTTCATAGCAGATGGCTTCTGTGTTGGACAATAAAACAAATCCGGCGTCTTTTTATCGAAAACAATGGCCTTATGAGCCAAGTCCTTTTCTTTTATATTCAATTTTTCACCAAATTTCGATTCAGTGGTTGTAGCGATTCCAATTAAGATGGCGACTGATAATATGATTTTCATTTCCACCATTCTACAAGACAGATAAAAAGTTACTAAGAGACAAATGTATTTTTGATTTTTATTATTAGTATAAAAAAACAAAAGTTTTTATTTGTGTGCTTCTTCTTTACCACCATAAAAGTTTTGCTTTCATCAAAATATGTATGTATTATGTATTAATATAATTTTTATTAAAACTACAACGTTAGATAAAAAACGTTTTGGCATGGCGTATAAATTTAATGCCATATGTTTGTACATAACAAAATAGAACACGCTCTATTTGTACTCGTTAGTCAAAAGTTGCTCCTCAATGTTGCAATTTTTCACTAAATTTAATCGAGAATTCAAAATAAAATAAAACTTTACTTGCAAATCATCAGAGTTGCAAACCTGTTTAAAAAGTATCCGTGTCGAATTAAAGGTCACGATAAAAGAAAAGAATAATATGTTTTTGTTTTTCCTTTTATTAACTATTTGATCGACATACATACATATGTATATATTTCAGATACATATGTATATAGTTCACATACACATTTAAGAAAATAACTACCTGTTGTTTGAATAGTTAAAAACCGTTAAAAGTATTTAGTACCCAGATAAAAAGTATTGAGTATCATTGAGTAATGAAAATAAATTCAGTCAAGTACGGGACTGGCTCGCACACTTAGGGTTCCGTACGTATGGAATAGTATGCATATGTGAATACATATGTATATTGTATAAATTTCATCTCTCTGTCTCTTACAGCTTGAGAGTTAGAGTTACGTTAATTGTTACTTTACGTTGTAACACTTAGTAGATTTCGACTTGTTGTTGTCATTTGTTGTTGTAAGGCATCTGGGAATACATACACCTTGCGAGTTTCGGCTCTCTATCTGTGTCTACATGTGCCTCGCTCTCTATTTGTGCTTAACACCTCAATCAGGAGCGAAGCAACGTGCTTCGCCATACAAACTTTTAAGAGCGAATGAAGTAGATTCGTATTAAAGCTACATACGAAGCATACAAAATTCCTGTCTTCTCTAATTTATATCGCAAGTTTATCCTCGCTATCTGTCAGAATCATATATTGTAAACAAAGAAAGCGTAATAATACATAAAAATAAAAGTTAATTTTAGAAATTAAAATAAAATAATAAAACGTTAAAACAATGGAAAAAAATTTCGTGAAAAAGTTTATTATGGCATAAAGAATATATTCTGAGTTAAAATTTATGGAATGGCCAAAAGCAGGCTTCAACTTGCGGATGGAATGAAACAAGAAGCATTGAAAGATGTATGTTTGCTTATTGAAAACAAAAGTCAAATCGAAGCACACAGACGAGTCGTGTAAATAGTATGATTCATAAATACAATTGAGAGAGCGAAGCGGGTGATTCAACTCGTAATGGAAACATGCTATTACGGTTCGAGAGTTATAGCTAACTGTTACTTTACGTTGTAAATGGACACCTGGTAGTTTTAGAGTGTTCTTGCTGTGGAGCATATGTGAATACAAATATTATGCAAATTTTATCCCTCTGTCTCTCACGGTTCGAGAGTAACGGCTAATTGTTTGACTTTACGTTGTATAGGGACACCTGGTGGTTTTCGACTTGTTGTTGGTTTTTGTATTTGTTGTTGTAGAGCATCTGTAAATACATACACTGTGCGAATTTCAGCTCTCTTGTTTTACGGCTCACGAGTTATACCTAATTGTTACTTTTCGTTGTATGGGGGGCACCTGGTAGTTTTCGACTTGTTGTTGTTTTAAGTATTTGTTGTTGTACATCAACACCCTGTGAAAATTTAGCTGTAGCTCTTACCGTTTCGGACGGACGTAGAAGTCTCGGAATGGGGTTCCGTTTCACTCTGACGAGTACGGAACCCTAAAAATTAACATAATTCATCAGCACTAGTTTATACTACAGAAGCTGTAAGTGTGCAGCGGAAATTTTTTTTGGCGTTTACACGCCATGTATGAATTTTGCAGTGGAAAATGTGACAGGTGCACTGCACCATACATTACCTACTAGTGTCAAATAAGCGTATGCAAATAAAGGGTCCGCCAAATAACATTTTTTTTGAAAACGGGGCAAAACATCGAGTGTAGCTTCGGCAGTGTGGCACGTAGCGCCGTCCAAATGTTGCCAATATCCTCCTCTTCAATTTTTGTGAACAAAAATTCGTTCAACATGGTCCGATAACGATCGCCACTAACAACGGTCACTCCTTGATAATTTTCGAAGAAAAATGACCCAATTATGCCGCTGGACCAAAATTCGCACCAAACAGTGACTCGTTTTGGCTGCGTCGGCTTTTCAACGTATGCGTGCGGGCTTTTTTTATTTTTTGATGAGCTTCATCTGAAAAATGATTTTTTTTTTTTTGTAAAAATCGGCATCTTCTGTAAGTCGATTGCAGGCCCACTTAGCGAAGCTTATACACAATCATATTTGTTCAGCGGAAGGATAAAACTAATTATCTGTCAGATCAGACATCAGCTAAGTGTTACCATTCACGAAATAAGCACTAGTTGAAAAAAAAAAAACGTTAGATGGCGGACCCTGTAAAAGCGCCATGCAAATGATGTTTTATCACGGAAAGTGAGAAATCATTTTAAAAATTGTTTCAAAGCGTAAACTTGCAATTTCTTGTTTTATTTTGGAAACCAAAACAACTTTTCTATTTTAAAAATAGAGTGGACTAGTTTTTTGCATAGATTAAAATTTAGGGAAAGAATCCACATTAAATGTTATTATCATAATTTTAATGATATTAATGATGTATAATGCAAACTTTAAAGTAAATACTAGTTTAAAATTTGTCAAAAAAAAAAAAAAACAAAGACAAAACTTTATGCAATCAAGTTGGGTTTTATTAATATATTTAGAGGGTAAACAACACTACAACTTTTATGTCCGAAAAATCGGTGAGAGACAAAATTCTTGTTTAATAAAACTTGTACTTTTTTAAATGCAGTTTAAACTTTGCGTCAGTAAATCAGCGTCCCATTATCAGCGTCATATTATTCATGCGTTTTCAAATACCCAGTGGTTGGCAAGAAGGCCACAAGGTCTGATTTATTATTCATGCTTTTTCAAATACTTAGTGGTTGGCAAGAAGGCCACAAAAGTCGACTAGCAGCTATAATTGCAGTAATAAATAATTAAAGCTTAAACGTGGAATTATCATAATTTAAAGGTAGTTTATATATTAGTAGTAGTATATTGTATGTACCAGACCAATTAAAATTGTCAAATTTGGGTAATTAAAATTTGAAATTTTAAGATTTATGTGTTTATTTAGTAATTTGATCCTTTTGATCTTGCTGCGGCATGTGGATGTATGGTGTGTGTGTGTGTGATATGTTTCTTGATATAATAGGGGGGTGCAGAGTTGGTGTGTGGGAATTCCGTCCGTCCATGTGAATTTCTGTCTGTCCGTGGGAATTCCGTCCGTCCATGAGATTTTCTGTCTGTCCATACGCTTGAGGATCCCGTCCGTCCATGAGGCGTTCTGTCTTGAGGATCCCGTCCCGCTTGAGGATCCCGTCTATGAGGTGTTATGTCTGTCCATTCGCTTGAGGATCCCGTCCGTCCATGAGGCGTTCTGTCTGTTCATAAGCGTGGGAATTCCGTCCGTCCATGAGACGTTCTGTCTGTTCATAAGCGTGGGAATTCCGTCCGTCCATGAGACTTTCTGTCTGTTCACAAGCGTGGGAATTCCGTCCGTCCGTGGGAATTTTTTATATGTCCATAAGCGTGGGAATTTTGTCCGTCGTTTATGAGAATTTCTGCCCTGAATTCAGGAAAAATATTTATAGGCGATCCCTTTGGTACAAAAAAAAAATTATTTTAATATTTTTGCTTAGTGAAATATTTGCGCCCCACTAATTTTTGTATGCTTTTGATTCTTTGAGGATCACAAATCAATTCACGAAATTTTATTTTGTATGTTTACATTTAAAAGTTTTGTGTTTACTTAATGACTGGAGATCTTCTTGCTTTCATTTGGTGGCTTCTATTGTTTTAAAATATTTGGGATGTGGAATCTTTAAGAAGCCTTAAAAACTGATCCGCACTAGTTTTGTGTGTGTGTGTGTTTTTATTATTTTGAAGAAACCACATCATTCCCTTCAATTTTATTTTATGTTTACATTTTGCGTGTGTTTATTTAATGAATGGTGATCGTTGGTTGCTTGTTTTGCTCAAGTCCAGAAATGATCTGGATGACGTTTTGTCTAGTCGACAAATTGACTGACGGTTGACGTTTATTATTTTTTTTTTTTTTTGTTTTTTCCAAATTTTGATACTTGAAATATGGAAACATTTTTCACCTATTTTATTGTGTATTTTTTGGGCATGCCAATGTGACAAACCTACATACATATGTATATGCACTTACATCTTAAATTGGAGCATAGAACTTCGATTTACTTTATGAATTGGAGGTCGATCGCCTGACTTTCATACTTTTGTTTCTTTGATGGTGTCCAAATCAATTCTTTCAATTTTATTTTCTATGTTTACATTAAAAAGTTTTGTGTTTATTTTAGCAACTGCAGATCGATCGCCTTATTTTTTATTATATGCCTTGTTTTGTTAAAGTCAAGATTACGTACATACATACATACATATCTACAAATCTATGTCAAATGTTCTGAATGGCGTTTGGGCTGGTAGTCAAATTGACCGACGGTTGTTGCTTATTATTTAGTACCAGTGGTTTGTTTGATAGTTGAAAAAATACAATGTGACAAACATACATACATACATACATACATACATACATACATACATACATACATACATACATACATACATATGTATGTATGTACAGACATACATTTATACTTACTTTTAAATAGACGATTGGAAACAGTAAATAAAAAGCATTGATTTTTTCCATACTTTTTCGGTCTTTATTTTCCTATTGGAACATATGAGTAAATAATAAAGCTGTATGAGAATTTATTTTAAGCAAGATTTTTCTTTTGCTAGTAAAAGAGCATTTTGTAATGCACAAACACCAAAGCGATGATAGCTGCAATATAGGTTGCCCGGGTACTTAGCCTCCATTTGCTTAAAGTTGATGCAACCAATATCCTCTATGTTAAAAACTCTTTTTTGCGTCATTTTTTCTAACCATCGTCTTTTCTCCTCACCTTTAACATATATTTGAGAAGACATTATATTAGATTTTAAGAATTCACAAACACTTTGATAGGAAGCCGTTCCATCGTTCCACTTTAGGTGATGATAATTTCTTGTTAACCAGTTTGCTTCTCTTTCTTTTTCTGCTGATAGGTGTTTAAAATCAAAAGGAGGCTTTATGATGTAATTGATGTATTCATTATTATTGAAAACGACTGCTACTTCTTTTGCTATGAATTTATTTGAATTACTTTTGAAACCTTGCAAGTCTATGAAAACTGCACTATTATTCATATTAATTAATTTACAAGATTTTGCGAACTTGTGCTCTTATAGGTATATATTCTATTAAACGATCGTGAATAAGAATGCAGTAAGCTGATGTTTTTGAAGGAATATTTTTGGCTGTTTCAAATTCAATTTTAATGTCAATTGGACCGCTGTTGAGTGATTCGTTTTGATAGCTGACATCTACTACAATAATCGGTGCGCTATTTTTAAACTCTTGGGCAGATAGAAGTGGTCTAGATTCTTTCATATAGTAGCTTTGTTGAAATCTTAGATACATGTCATAAAGAACTGCATAGCGTTCATTTTGAAATTTTATATTAAGATCATCATATGGATATGACACTGAATTCAAATGAACTTTTAAATTGGTGAGTTCACAATGAACGAATTTACTTTCCTGTTGAAAAGCAATCAATACAAAACGAGGCCGTTCTCTGTTTGCAGCTAGTTTAACATTCCAGATATGGCTAGTTCCTGTAGTTAATTGCGGATTCACGTGACAGTCCCAACTACGGAATGCTATTGGTATTGAAGCACCATTGTTAATAATTTTAATCATATTCAATTTGCTAAGATCAGATAATTGAACATGTGGGATTCTCCATGAAATGAGAGAAATTGTAAGTTTTGCTTTTTCATCAGAATTTGGAATCAGAAGAGCTTCATCATTCTTGTTACGCAAGAGTATCAATTCATGTTTGCTATTCAGTATTATTTTGTTGTAATCTTCAGCAAATCCCAAAAACATTTTAAGTGGTACATAGAAATTAAAATAACCGTTTTGAAGGGTCACGTCATCAATTTTATTCCAACCAGCATTTTGCATCACAATGCTTTCAGTTGGTGATAAAGAAACCAAATTTTTTATCGTGCTCGTAGCTCCCAAATATCTTGTGTGATCAATTTCAATACCATTAAGTTCATAGCGAATTTCATCAAACAGATATGCAACAAAATTATTTTTTAATTTAAAATTGGTTGTAGGCTTTGAAGTTTTCGCATCTGCAACAAATCCTTCCACATATAAATAGCTTTCACCAGGTAATACATACAAATCTTGATTTTGTACTGAAATTCGAATTTCATCGTTGTTATTGTAGGACTGTAGATATGGTATGTATGTGTGATAGTCCTTTTTAATTATATTTTCATCAGATAATGGTTTCTGTAAAACATCTATTATTGAACTCATTTTGCTTTCAGTTTTAAGTTTAAAGACTTGAGAAAGTTCTTATTTGCTTTCGTAAGAAGCTTTTGTTGGATTGATCTCTTTATTTGACGTTTAGTTTCTAATGTAGTTTTAGAATTGTACGTTTCCTTATTCCTCAATATACTTGTGTTGTATATTATCATTATTTGATTGATCTTAAATGTATTCGAATAGTTATTTCCTCTCCTCGGAAATTAATTAAATCACCGTTCTGATCAACTACGCGGAGGGCTAGTGAACTTATCTCTCTGGAGTTTACAGGTAAATAGATGAGGTTTTTGGGGATTTCAACTATTTTATATCCTGGAGGTACATTAATTGGAAACTCATGCAATGTATGGGCTTTAGCGTTGTTCATATAAGTATTAACAGCAATACTACTTTCAATTCGCAATAGATTCACTTTGAAAATATTTACTGGCAGATCAGAATAATGATCTCTGTCTGGCTTCAACACCTTTCTATTAAATCCTAAAAGCTTTCCGATCGTATTTTCCTTGTCAAAATATATCGGTTCTTTGGTGCTATATACTTTAACTTGCATTGTATTATTATTAGCTTCTATAATAATTTTATTTTCTGGTCTATTTCGTTTATACTGTTCCTGTACATAATCGACTATATCATTTAATTCATATGATCCAATTGGTATTTCAATTACAAGTTCACCTATATGAAACTTATTGTTATAAACGTCTACATTTGGTATACTATTATATGAATGAAAATCGGTTAGAGCGCACTCATAAGCATCATTTAAATCAATAGGTGGAAAATAAGTAGCTGATAACACTGATGACCTAGAGCTTAGCGTAAGTGTTATTGACATGACAGCTGTTGGAAGCCAAATAAATAAAATTTAGCATCCAATTTGGTTTATGAAAATAATTTGTTTGTTTATTTAAAAAATGGAGATAATACATTGCTAACATATATTTTTATTATGATATCAGATCAGGTATCAGGTCAGGTATCAGGTCAGGTATCAGATCAGGTATCTGATCAGGTATCTGATCAGGTATCAGATCAGGTATCTGATCAGGTATCTGATCAGGTATCAGATCAGGTATCTGATCAGGTATCTGATCAGGTATCAGATCAGGTATCTGATCAGGTATCTGATCAGGTATCAGATCAGGTATCAGATCAGGTATCTGATCAGGTATCAGATCTGGTATCAGATCAGGTATCAGATCAGGTATCTGATCAGGTATCTGATCAGGTATCAGATCAGGTATCTGATCAGGTATCTGATCAGGTATCAGATCAGGTATCTGATCAGGTATCTGATCAGGTATCAGATCAGGTATCTGATCAGGTATCTGATCAGGTATCAGATTAGGTATCAGATCAGGTATCTGATCAGGTATCAGATCTGGTATCAGATCAGGTATCAGATCAGGTATCTGATCAGGTATCTGATCAGGTATCAGATCAGGTATCTGATCAGGTATCTGATCAGGTATCAGATCAGGTATCTGATCAGGTATCTGATCAGGTATCAGATCAGGTATCTGATCAGGTATCTGATCAGGTATCAGATCAGGTATCTGATCAGGTATCTGATCAGGTATCAGATTAGGTATCAGATCAGGTATCTGATCAGGTATCAGATCTGGTATCAGATCAGGTATCAGATCAGGTATCTGATCAGGTATCTGATCAGGTATCAGATCAGGTATCTGATCAGGTATCTGATCAGGTATCAGATCAGGTATCTGATCAGGTATCTGATCAGGTATCTGATCAGGTATCAGATCTGGTATCAGATCTGTGGTATCAGATCTGTTATCAGATCAGGTATACGATTTGGTATCAGATCTGTTCAGGTATCAGATCTGTTATCAGATCAGGTATACGATCTGGTATCAGATCAGGTATCAGGTCAATTATCAAATCAGGTATCAGATCAGGTATCAGGTCGGTTATCAGATGGTATATCAGATCAGGTATTATTTTTTTTTTTCAGAGTAAAGCAGAAGTATTACGCTCAAAGTTGATTTTTAGAAGCAGCATTTAATAATCACCTCGATCTAATCACGTTTATACTTTTGTTCGTGGTCCGCAGTATCGTTATTCAGTAAGATGTAGCTCAAAAGGCAGAAATTTTATAGTGATATTCACTTAACCTTCTCCAGTGATAGTTTGCACATAAATATTTGATATGGAGTGCAACCATATTATTTAATTCTAGAATAAAAGGTTAGATTTATGAATCTATTATTTAGTTCTAGAAATGCGCTTAATAAAACAAGACAAACGTATTTTAGTCCGTAATGTTGATACTTCTTCAAGGAGCAAGTCAAGAATACGACATAGTTCCATCTTACCTAATTCCATTCGTGCACTGATTGTTGGGCCATCCAATTGTGGAAAGACGAATCTAATGATCAGTTTGTTAGAAAGTCCATATGGATTAAAGTTTGAAAACATCTATTTATATTCGAAGTCTCTATATCAGCCGAAATATGAATACCTTAGAAAACTAATTTCATCAATAAAAGGAATGGGATATTATACATTTGCGAATAATGAGTCTGTTATCCCCCCTAACGAAGCTAAAACCAATTCAGTCATGATATTTGATGATGTTGCATGCGAGAAACAAAACAATATACGGGCATATTTTTGTATGGGTCGACATAAGAATGTCGATTCATTCTATTTATGTCAAACTTATACGAGAATTCCAAAACATCTAATAAGGGACAATGCTAATGTTATTATAATGTTTAAGCAAGATGAAACAAACATGAAACATGTTTATAGCGATCATGTGTCCAGCGACATGAATTTTGAAAAGTTTAGAGACATTTGTCGAGAGTGTTGGAAGGAAAAATATGGATTTTTAATGATCAGCACTGAGAATGCACTAAACAGTGGCCGGTATAGAAAATGCTTTGACTATTTCATAACAATATAAATTGATGTACACTAAATGGATACTTTAGTATAAAAATCAACTTTGAGTGTAATACATTTGCTTTACTCTGAAAAAAAAACTAATACCTGATCTTATAGCTTATCTGTTAGATAAAAATGAATGAAAAAGTTCTCAAAGAGTTAGCGGCTACAAGAAATGTTTTGAAGAAAAAGCTACGTAGTATTAAAACCGGTGAAATGGAACTACGTGAACAAATAACAGATGCATTCAAGCCCATCACGGAACCACTAAAAGTATTTTTAAATAAGTCTACTTATAACAATGGTGGGATCAAAAAAGAAGAAAATGATATAAAAACTGAAAATGAAGACAAACAAAGTTCTAAAGATAAAAGCTCTATAATTAAATTGGAATCCAGTACACCTAAGAAGCTAGTTGAAACAACATTAATAAATGAGTTGAGCAGTCCAAGTAGCAGTGATAGTGATAAATTTTACTCACAAAATTCACATGTAGATGACAGTTATGATAATTTATCAATATTAGAAATAAGAAATGAGTTAGATTCTAACTATGGTCCACATAAAGATTCCGATAATAAATGGAAATTTGGAAATAGCCCTCTTAGCTTAGACCAAGATAGAATACACGTTGGTGGTCAAATATGGGCTCTAACACCAGGTTTATTTTCCCTAATGTTTCACAAGGAACCGAAAAACTATGAGAAATTTGATCTGGAAATATACAAAAAAATTCTAAATAATACTAATGCTTATAGAAGAGATTACAAGTCCGATGGTCAAATTAAAGGAACAAAAGCATATAAATATAAACATATTATTCAGAAACTATTTAAACAAGAAAATGAGAAACATGTTCCTTACTTAAAGTCAAATAAACCTAAAGCTAATTATTTTGGTGAAGGACTGATGAAGTTAAATCTTCATAAGTCAAACTATATATATTGGGATAATCCAAATGAGTTGGTAGAACGGCTTCGACTACTGCTGGCATCACAAGCTGCGGGTCATACTAATCATAATAACGAAATTGTGTCTATCATTGAAGAGTTACGTGAAGCCGATATTATAGAATAAAATTATTATATGCAAATTATGTCTGTTGATAAGTTTGGGCATTATCTAAACAATACTAGTTGTGACGCAATTTCAGCAAAAAATGCGCCTAAATTGTTGGGGTTCTTTGTGGATACGAACAACAACATTGATGTACAAAACAAGAGAATCAAAAATGTTGCAAATGCTCTGGAAGAAAATGATTGTATCAATAAATTGTTTCTGCAAACTCAGCTCCAAAAACAACAGAAGGGATTAACCCTCCAGTTAGAAAAATTTAATATTCGCCTAGAAGATGCTAACAACAAACTGGATGAAAAATTTATAAATGTCAAATCGGATGTTGAAAAACAAATTGAGGAGCTTAGAGAAAAAGTTTATAGACTGGAAAATTACATGTACGTTTCAATAGCTGATAGCGCATCAATTAGAGCAGACATTGCTCAAAATCAAAAACCAGTAAATGTATTAAATGTCCTCCAAGAGAAATTTAGTAAATGAACTGCATAAGCAAGCTAGAAAAGTCTTTGCTCGTCGTAGAGTTGTGATGAAAGGAATAGACAATCTTTGGCAAGCTGATCTAGTGGAAATGGGGAAATATTCAACAAAGAATAAAAATTATCGATTTTTGCTAACTATAATTGATACATTTTCAAAATATGCATGGGCAGTACCGCTAAAAACAAAAACTGCTGTTGAAACATGCAAAGCGATAGAAAATATTTTTAAATTGGGTCGAGTACCTAAAAACTTGCAAACAGATGATGGTAAAGAATTTTTCAATAAACACTTTGGAAAATTAATGAAGGAATACAACATTAATCACTATTCAACATATAGCAGCATGAAAGCTTCTATAGTTGAAAGATTTAATAGAACTTTGAAAGGAATGATGTGGAAGGAATTTAGCTTTAGTGGTTCATATAAATGGGTAGATATATACAAGGATCTACTTGATGCATATAATAGAAAAAATCATCGCACCATTGGAATGGCTCCAATTAAAGTCAACTCAAAAAATGAAAAAAAATTGCTCACTACGGTATACAGTCACATGAAAATGTACAAAATGTCGAGATTTAATGCTGGAGATCACGTACGCATAAGTAAATATAAGCATGTTTTCGAAAAAGGCTATACTCCTAACTGGACAACAGAAATTTTCACAGTTAAAAAAGTTCAAAATACATACCCCACAACATATATCTTAGAGGATTATAATGGGAATCCCATAAAAGGTGGTTTCTATGAAGAAGAACTTTCAAAATGTCATTACCCCAATACATATTTAGTTGAGAAGGTACTTAAAACTAAAGGTGACAAAGTATTTGTCAAATGGTTGGGATTCACCAATGATCACAATTCTTGGATAAGCAAAGATGAAATAATTTAGTTGAAAATATGAATAACAAAAATATATGTTAGCAATGTATTATCTCCATTTTTTAAATAAACAAACAAATTATTTTCATAAACCAAATTGGATGCTAAATTTTATTTATTTGGCTTCCAACAGCTGTCATGTCAATAACACTTACGCTAAGCTCTAGGTCATCAGTGTTATCAGCTACTTATTTTCCACCTATTGATTTAAATGATGCTTATGAGTGCGCTCTAACCGATTTTCATTCATATAATAGTATACCAAATGTAGACGTTTATAACAATAAGTTTCATATAGGTGAACTTGTAATTGAAATACCAATTGGATCATATGAATTAAATGATATAGTCGATTATGTACAGGAACAGTATAAACGAAATAGACCAGAAAATAAAATTATTATAGAAGCTAATAATAATACAATGCAAGTTAAAGTATATAGCACCAAAGAACCGATATATTTTGACAAGGAAAATACGATCGGAAAGCTTTTAGGATTTAATAGAAAGGTGTTGAAGCCAGACAGAGATCATTATTCTGATCTGCCAGTAAATATTTTCAAAGTGAATCTATTGCGAATTGAAAGTAGTATTGCTGTTAATACTTATATGAACAACGCTAAAGCCCATACATTGCATGAGTTTCCAATTAATGTACCTCCAGGATATAAAATAGTTGAAATCCCCAAAAACCTCATCTATTTACCTGTAAACTCCAGAGAGATAAGTTCACTAGCCCTCCGCGTAGTTGATCAGAACGGTGATTTAATTAATTTCCGAGGAGAGGAAATAACTATTCGAATACATTTAAGATCAATCAAATAATGATAATATACAACACAAGTATATTGAGGAATAAGGAAACGTACAATTCTAAAACTACATTAGAAACTAAACGTCAAATAAAGAGATCAATCCAACAAAAGCTTCTTACGAAAGCAAATAAGAACTTTCTCAAGTCTTTAAACTTAAAACTGAAAGCAAAATGAGTTCAATAATAGATGTTTTACAGAAACCATTATCTGATGAAAATATAATTAAAAAGGACTATCACACATACATACCATATCTACAGTCCTACAATAACAACGATGAAATTCGAATTTCAGTACAAAATCAAGATTTGTATGTATTACCTGGTGAAAGCTATTTATATGTGGAAGGATTTGTTGCAGATGCGAAAACTTCAAAGCCTACAACCAATTTTAAATTAAAAAATAATTTTGTTGCATATCTGTTTGATGAAATTCGCTATGAACTTAATGGTATTGAAATTGATCACACAAGATATTTGGGAGCTACGAGCACGATAAAAAATTTGGTTTCTTTATCACCAACTGAAAGCATTGTGATGCAAAATGCTGGTTGGAATAAAATTGATGACGTGACCCTTCAAAACGGTTATTTTAATTTCTATGTACCACTTAAAATGTTTTTGGGATTTGCTGAAGATTACAACAAAATAATACTGAATAGCAAACATGAATTGATACTCTTGCGTAACAAGAATGATGAAGCTCTTCTGATTCCAAATTCTGATGAAAAAGCAAAACTTACAATTTCTCTCATTTCATGGAGAATCCCACATGTTCAATTATCTGATCTTAGCAAATTGAATATGATTAAAATTATTAACAATGGTGCTTCAATACCAATAGCATTCCGTAGTTGGGACTGTCACGTGAATCCGCAATTAACTACAGGAACTAGCCATATCTGGAATGTTAAACTAGCTGCAAACAGAGAACGGCCTCGTTTTGTATTGATTGCTTTTCAACAGGAAAGTAAATTCGTTCATTGTGAACTCACCAATTTAAAAGTTCATTTGAATTCAGTGTCATATCCATATGATGATCTTAATATAAAATTTCAAAATGAACGCTATGCAGTTCTTTATGACATGTATCTAAGATTTCAACAAAGCTACTATATGAAAGAATCTAGACCACTTCTATCTGCCCAAGAGTTTAAAAATAGCGCACCGATTATTGTAGTAGATGTCAGCTATCAAAACGAATCACTCAACAGCGGTCCAATTGACATTAAAATTGAATTTGAAACAGCCAAAAATATTCCTTCAAAAACATCAGCTTACTGCATTCTTATTCACGATCGTTTAATAGAATATATACCTATAAGAGCACAAGTTCGCAAAATCTTGTAAATTAATTAATATGAATAATAGTGCAGTTTTCATAGACTTGCAAGGTTTCAAAAGTAATTCAAATAAATTCATAGCAAAAGAAGTAGCAGTCGTTTTCAATAATAATGAATACATCAATTACATCATAAAGCCTCCTTTTGATTTTAAACACCTATCAGCAGAAAAAGAAAGAGAAGCAAACTGGTTAACAAGAAATTATCATCACCTAAAGTGGAACGATGGAACGGCTTCCTATCAAAGTGTTTGTGAATTCTTAAAATCTAATATAATGTCTTCTCAAATATATGTTAAAGGTGAGGAGAAAAGACGATGGTTAGAAAAAATGACGCAAAAAAGAGTTTTTAACATAGAGGATATTGGTTGCATCAACTTTAAGCAAATGGAGGCTAAGTACCCGGGCAACCTATATTGCAGCTATCATCGCTTTGGTGTTTGTGCATTACAAAATGCTCTTTTACTAGCAAAAGAAAAATCTTGCTTAAAATAAATTCTCATACAGCTTTATTATTTACTCATATGTTCCAATAGGAAAATAAAGACCGAAAAAGTATGGAAAAAATCAATGCTTTTTATTTACTGTTTCCAATCGTCTATTTAAAAGTAAGTATAAATGTATGTCTGTACATACATACATATGTATGTATGTATGTATGTATGTATGTATGTATGTATGTATGTATGTATGTATGTATGTATGTTTGTCACATTGTATTTTTTCAACTATCAAACAAACCACTGGTACTAAATAATAAGCAACAACCGTCGGTCAATTTGACTACCAGCCCAAACGCCATTCAGAACATTTGACATAGATTTGTAGATATGTATGTATGTATGTACGTAATCTTGACTTTAACAAAACAAGGCATATAATAAAAAATAAGGCGATCGATCTGCAGTTGCTAAAATAAACACAAAACTTTTTAATGTAAACATAGAAAATAAAATTGAAAGAATTGATTTGGACACCATCAAAGAAACAAAAGTATGAAAGTCAGGCGATCGACCTCCAATTCATAAAGTAAATCGAAGTTCTATGCTCCAATTTAAGATGTAAGTGCATATACATATGTATGTAGGTTTGTCACATTGGCATGCCCAAAAAATACACAATAAAATAGGTGAAAAATGTTTCCATATTTCAAGTATCAAAATTTGGAAAAAACAAAAAAAAAAAAAAATAATAAACGTCAACCGTCAGTCAATTTGTCGACTAGACAAAACGTCATCCAGATCATTTCTGGACTTGAGCAAAACAAGCAACCAACGATCACCATTCATTAAATAAACACACGCAAAATGTAAACATAAAATAAAATTGAAGGGAATGATGTGGTTTCTTCAAAATAATAAAAACACACACACACACAAAACTAGTGCGGATCAGTTTTTAAGGCTTCTTAAAGATTCCACATCCCAAATATTTTAAAACAATAGAAGCCACCAAATGAAAGCAAGAAGATCTCCAGTCATTAAGTAAACACAAAACTTTTAAATGTAAACATACAAAATAAAATTTCGTGAATTGATTTGTGATCCTCAAAGAATCAAAAGCATACAAAAATTAGTGGGGCGCAAATATTTCACTAAGCAAAAATATTAAAATAATTTTTTTTTTGTACCAAAGGGATCGCCTATAAATATTTTTCCTGAATTCAGGGCAGAAATTCTCATAAACGACGGACAAAATTCCCACGCTTATGGACATATAAAAAATTCCCACGGACGGACGGAATTCCCACGCTTGTGAACAGACAGAAAGTCTCATGGACGGACGGAATTCCCACGCTTATGAACAGACAGAACGTCTCATGGACGGACGGAATTCCCACGCTTATGAACAGACAGAACGCCTCATGGACGGACGGGATCCTCAAGCGAATGGACAGACATAACGCCTCATAGACGGGATCCTCAAGCGGGACGGGATCCTCAAGACAGAACGCCTCATGGACGGACGGGATCCTCAAGCGTATGGACAGACAGAAAATCTCATGGACGGACGGAATTCCCACGGACAGACAGAAATTCACATGGACGGACGGAATTCCCACACACACACCAACTCTGCACCCCCCTATTATATCAAGAAACATATCACACACACACACACCATACATCCACATGCCGCAGCAAGATCAAAAGGATCAAATTACTAAATAAACACATAAATCTTAAAATTTCAAATTTTAATTACCCAAATTTGACAATTTTAATTGGTCTGGTACATACAATATACTACTACTTATATTCCCTCATTTACAGATTTACTAGCAAACCTAAAACTCAAACTAATAAAATTTGTTCTACAAAAACACCCACTCGATAGCAAAACAGCAAGTGATGAATTTTGACGTTTGTGTTGGCAGTGTTGACGTTATGATCGACATAGAGGAATCGGATTTTGTGTGAAAACACTTACGTCTTTTCGACTTGTCGATCGAGTCATCGTTCGAATAAAAGAACGTCATAGAGGAACCCAAAACAATTTTCTTTCGCTTAAAAAGCGAACAATTGCACTACTTCGACATTGAGGAACAGAGAGTTATTGTCACTTTGTTAACAGGCGCAATAAAAAGGGTGTGGTAAAAAAAGTTAATTTAGTTTCCGTCCGATGCATTTCAAAACATATTTCTTCGATACGATCGAGTTACTTTTTCAAAGTAGATAACAAAAAAGCACAAAAGTATAACGACATTTTTGTAAGTAGAACCGAATTCAAGTACATTTTACAGTGAACGAATCGAATCGCACGTTTGTGGACGGTGATAGTGAATCATGCATAAACCTTACAAGTGGGTATTCACTGCTTTTGATAGTGTTTACCATTTCACACAAAGAAATGCTGCTACTGTTGTTATATTGTGTTCTTACAACAGCTGAACTACGGTCACCAGGTGGGTTGCGCCATGATAGTGTAGATAGAAATTGTATATGTATGTGTAGATTTTTTTAACAACGTTCAGACTTCTTTTGGAAAACTTAAAAAAAGTTGCTTTTTTGAAATTGATGACACAGATACAAAAAAAGTATACTAGTGTGGGCGTGTGCAAAAGAATTGCAAAATGCCGATACCAGTGTGTACATACATACATACTTATGTACTTTCCATGGTGTTTTAACGGGTTATCCATTTCGTGGTTTCAAAAGTACAGGATTGGTATTGGCCATCTGTCAAACCAATTTTTTTCTTCTCAGTTGAAAGTTTGACATTGATGAAAATGGATCACTTAACTGTCACACAACGCATAAAAATTATCAAAACATGCCAAAAAAAAGGTGTTTCTGCCACCGCCACATATCGTGCTTTAAGAGGAGACTATGGTTTGCATAAACGTCCAACTACGCAAGCAATTGGAAAAATTGTGAAGAAATTTGAAGAAACTGGAGCGGTTACAAATATTGTAAGGCCTGTGCATCATCGTATCGCACGTTCCGCTGAAAATATCGCTGCTGTAAGTGAAAGTGTTGCCGAAGACCCAAATGTGTCGTCTCCTCGTCGTTCTCAGGCACCTTATGGCGTATTTTACATCTACATATATTAAGTCCAGCAACTGAAGCCAGCTGACCATTCACAACGTCGAAGATATGTACGTGGAATGCGAGCTTAAACAACAGGCGGTGGACGGCGATTTTTCGAACAAAATTTTCTTCAGCGATGAAGCACATTTCTCACTCGGTGGGTGCGTTAATAAACAAAATTGTCATATTTGTAATTCTGAGAATCCTCAGGTAATTGAAGAGAGGCCATTACATCCAGACAAAGTAACTGTTTGGTGAGTTCTTTGGTCCGAGGTTGTGATTGGACCTTACTTCTTCGAAAACGACGATGGAACGACTGTTACCGTCAATTCAGAGCGTTATAGTCATATGATAACCAATTGTTTTTTGCCTGCTATTGAAGAATACCACTTGGAGAATGTGTAGTTTCAACAAGACGGTTCCACACAACCCGAGCGAATATGACTTTATTGCAAGAGACACATCCTGGCCGCGTAATTTCTCGTCGTGGCGATATCAACTGGCCACTAAGGTCATGCGATTTTACACCATTAGATTTTTTTTTTTGTAGGGCTACGCGAAAGACCGTGCTTATGCAGATAAACTTTTAACTCTTGAGCAGCACTTAAAAACCAACATTTGTCAAGTTATGGCTGAGATATCGCCCAATATGTGTCAAAAAGTGGTCGCGTGGTGGTCATTTAAATGATGTAGTGTTTCACACATAATAGCGCTGTTTCTTTACTCTACTTTGGGATCCCAATTTGCACGAAAAGCGTTCCCGTACTCTGAAATTGGGCAAATGAGAGTATTTGTGAGAGAACATTATGATTCTTCTTCTTTTTGCACGAAACAGCCCGTACTTTTTCCTCGGGCTAGTTGGGGCAAATAGTTCAGCTGTCAGTTGTTTCAAAGAATAAACAATAACATAGAAAAAATAAATGTTATGCGGAAACTAAAAGAATAATTGGAAATTAGTGTGAAAAAAATATTTTAAAGCATTCTCTAAAAAATTGTTGATTGTTATACATATGTACATATGTACATGTATTTATATTTACGAATTCATTTACATATGTATGTATGTATGTAGTATATGAATTTATGAGTTCTGTTGTGTTCCTAAAAAGTTTTATGCATTTAATTGCTTTTAATTGTTTGGAGAAAACTTTTTTAACACAAATTCATAATTAAAAATTTTATTTTATTGGTACGGTTTGAAAAATATTTTAAAATACAGCCAGACGCTTGGGATGCCATCATTGCGGCGGTAACTATACCGGAAGTAAAGCTCCGCTTTTTAAAACCTCTTCTAGAGACAGCAACATCAAAAACAGAAGAATATGTAAAACAAGTGTTTAATACGTATGTATGTAGTAAAATACGGAAAGATACCGGATGCTGAAGCCCGTATTATTCCTCAAACTCGGCGAAATTCATTTTTAGACTTTGGAGAAGAAGGTAATGGTAACGCGTGCAATGCACACTGTGCATCTTACTCTCCTTTGAAAATTTATATTAATATGTACATATGTATATCTGATTATTCAATATTCATAACCAGATGTAGACGTACAGCCCAATTTAAGCGATGTGGGAACTTATCTCCATGAAACAATTTTATACTTGGCCGAACGGGATACAACAACAAATTGCCTGCATAAGCATAATGCCATAAAAAACGTTTTTATGAAATACAATACCCCACTACCCTCATCAGCACCTGTAGAACGACTGTTTTCTTTCGCTGGAATTGTGAATCACTCTAGAAGACAAAACCTAAGCGATAACAATTTTGAAATGCTTGTGCTCAGAAAAGCAAAAAGCATATAGTTTGCTTTAGTATTGGTCTACAAGTTGGTGTTTAAGTCTCTTGTTTATGCAAATCACTTTTTATTTTCCCAATAACACATTTCCTTTTTAGATAATTTTAAAAAAATAAAAACGCGTTAAACTTTTAAAGCCATTCCTCTCAGAATTTCGTTTTTTCAGTTATGACACTATTCATGTAAGTGAGCCATATCTACTATCAGTCATTTACAGATTACTGCATTTTTTTACACAAATCAGTAAAATTTACTGAGTTCTGATCTTATTTTCAGCAATCAGTACTTTTTACTGAATACTGATTTTTTTTTTTTTCAATAATCAGTAAAATTTACTGAATATTGATTTCTCTTTTCAGTAACCAGTAAAATTTACTGAATACTGTTTTTTTTCTTCCAGTAATCAGTAAAAAAATAAAATACTGAAAAAGTACTGGTACTGAAAAATGCCCATCTATGAATAAAATACATAAATATTTTTGGAACGAAGTTCCTTAACGCGGCTTGCTGGTAGGGCAAATTAGTACAAATCGTCACGAAAGCGTGTGAGCTGTTTATATGTATGTATTGGTGTATCTTTCGACAAACACTCGTGTATGACGGGCGGCAAGTAGCGAAACTATTTGACAGCAGCGCAGACACCAACCAAATAAATATCAATTAGTTGTGAAAAAGGACACTACCAGTTGCTAGATGTCGCTAAAGTAGAGTATGTCACAACAAAAAACAGCAATATTGAAAAATTTACCAACAGTTGCTTGTTTTCTTCGGTTTGTAGCGGACTGACAAAAAAATACTGCACGTGTCAAAAATAAAAAAATAAAACAAAAATTTATAGAAGTATATAAAATTTCAAAAACGACACAAATTAAAACATACAGATACAGATACCTTGTATTACATTCGAAGATGAAGAAAAAACGTAAGGAGCTTCGTTCCTAACGGGGGTCCCCCGACCGCATTTCTTTTTTTTTTTTTTTTATATAAATTGAGCTGTCAGAACCCTGACGTTTTCTCTTGTGGTAAAATATTTGTTTTTATTCGTTCCCGTACTTTTGTGCATTTTTGTAGCTTATTGAGAGAAATTATAGTTTACTCTCATTTTACCGAACTTTGCCCAAAAAGTAAAGAAACAGAGCTAATGTCAACGTTGAAACTTTATAATAAAAAAGAAATATAATGAACAAAATGGATAACCCGTTATTACAATATCTTAAGTCAAGATGCAAAACATTTCTAAGTAAAATGTCCATGCAAAACTTCATTTAGGAAAAAATAAACCTTTGCTAAGTTTTACAAAATTTATTCATTAGTAAAGCAAAATATGATAACAACTAAGGGTGTTCTCTTTTGTGCACAAGAATGTTATCCTTTCGGCATATGACCTCCGCGATTTCGGTCACCTCCGCCTTTTTACACACTGGTACACTTGTAATAAACACAACAGAGCAAAAAAATATGTTTATGACTTGCCATTTAATGTTATGATGTCTTCCACTCTGACCAAGTATGCTACCTTCCAAGTACATAACATACATAAGTGCGTGCATATGTATGTATGTATAAAGACGTACAGAGCAGGGATGCAAAAAAATGTCTTTGTCAATGTTCACCAGACTGTTCGCCATGTTACATGTTCTAACAGTTTTATGTGTGATACGTTCAGAAAGGAACGTGGTATAGTTCATGGGTATATCATACACAGAGCGAAAACTTCCTACTAGATTCAATAAGATTTTCTCTTTGAAACGTTTTTAGGCTGAGGGGTATTCCAGCAGAAAGTAAAGAAGATTTTTCTATGGGTATTTCTTATTATTTCCATGTTGCAAATCTTATTAATTGTCTCAACAAGAAAAACACATAAAACCAAGAAGAAAACTTGTTACTCACGTTTGTTTTTACTCAGTTTCCGATTTGCATGGTACCAAAAAAAAAAATTCTATAGAGAAGAACTTATTGATTCTATTAGGTTTTCTTGTAAATTGTATACAATAAGGATTTCTTATTGATTTTATTAGGTTATCCTATTAATTTTTCCCTATTGGTTTTATTAGTTTCCTATATAAACACACGTAAATCATCTTTTTAATTTCATTAATTGTTGTTTTTTCAATAAGGTTTTCCAATTTAAAATAATAAGGAATCCTTCTTGAAAAAAAAACCATAGAGATATCTTATTGATTTTCTTCTACTTTATTAGGTGCTTTTTTTCTGTGTATACTTGAGAAAAGAACACGATTATTAGTCAGCGAAGTGTAGCATTCTGTCAGAAAGTAAACGTTATTAACTAGAGAAAACAATAGCATATGAATATAAATATGCATGTGTGTGTATTATTTTACATCTCAAGTATATGATACATATGAATGTATACATGGACGTGACTATTGTGAAGGCTATTTAAGATTGCAACCATTCGCCTAGAGCGCTCTGGTGGATACTTGTACCAAACGCCCTCAATAATAATATCTTTAGGGCTTGTGCACCTGTATTTGCACACATTCCTGTATTAAGACAGTTGAACATCTTTTTTGTTGTTATTTAGTGTGAAAGGATGCTATTGGTTAAATTTCGTTCACTGATTTTAACGTGTATATAGTATGTATGTATGTATATGCACACACACACACACATGCACAGAACGAATGTATTTGCATACTTATGAAGGTACTTCTGCGCATTGGCATACGATTGTTTCGTTTCAAACAAAAATGAAGTCATTTGAAACATGTCAATAACAATGAAACAACCCACGTACGTATGTATACATGTACATACATACGTGTATAAGTATGTATGCATGCACATACATACATACATACATACATATTTATGCATTTGTACACACCAATTGACACTGGAAATTTCTTTAACCGAGCTGACTTCACTTTCATAAATACATTCATTTGTACACATACATATGTATGTATAATGGCTGCATCTAGGGAGATATTTTATGCTAAATTCCCATTCCTGCCAAATATTGCATAGAAATTAGTCTAATAAGAATTTAATAGACATACATATGTATGTATGTAAATATTTTTTATTTGTTTTTGGATAAGGTCATCATCATTAAGTTGGCACCGATAGTTAGTATCTTAACCCAAAAAAGAAGAAAAACACAGAAGCAAATACATGTGTGCACCTACTTACATATGTACGTACCCTGCCGGCAACTCAGTTAACTAATAATGAATTACAAGCTAACTTTTTTACAACTGGTGGTGGTTGACACTTAGATTATTTTCAATGGAGATGACTGACTATTTTAACATTACGATGTCCTAGGAGGTAGTCAATTGTCCGACGCTGCATTACTTTTCAACTAATTTCAAGTTAACTACTTCAAAGTCAGTACATACAGAAAAAAATGTACAAATCAAGGCTGATTTTACATTTTTCGGTGGTAATAGTTATTATATTTTATTAAATTAAATTTCATCACACTTTTTTTTTTTTTTGTTAGCCTCTGGTGGGATTCGAACCACTAAGCCTCAAGACTGGTGAGCAGCCACCTTAACCCATTCAGCCATCGCTACATTTAAAACGAATGCGACAATAGGCAATTTAATTCAAGAGTTATTTACCGTGTGTGTGTGTATGTTAGTATTTGAATTTTGAGTGAACTCTGCACTACGTTTCGATTGTATTGTAGCTAATTTGAAGCTAGTCCATAAAAGTTAACGTGAAGTTAATTATTTTAGTAGTCGACTACCAATTTGCTGGCAGGGTATATACATATGTATGTATGTATGTAGTATGTATGAATGTTTTTTTTTTCTGTAACTTAGTGTGTGTATGTACTAAAACCTGCTTACGCTAGACGACGGCTTGAACTTCCGTTGGATTTGATTTTAAACCTTTTGTGTGGATTGGCAAAAAGAGACTGGTTTTAGTGTTAAACTTTTAAACAACCAGGTAAAATTATGATGTTTCTTGTATCGTACTGATGAACTGAACTGGATGGAGTGTTGGAAAACGACGCTAACGATTAACTGAAAGAGAACTAAAAGTTTTCACATCTTTTTGCTAAATGTTTTAAAATAAAAGTTTTTATTTTTTTAAATAATACAGAAAATTTATCTATTGAAATTATATAAAAATAAAGCAAGAGAACAAATTAAATTGCGTTTTCTTGATTTTCTAAATTAAGCTTGAGGCTTTTTAATTCAGGTCCAAAAATAGACCTTACAAATGTTTCCGACATTTCGTTGAAGCTAATCAACTCATCAGTAGACTCGAAAAATTGTGAAAATAATGTTTGAAACTGAACTACTTATTCCATAATTCCCATGAAAAAAATAAAAATCAGACATGTTCAAACAAACCATTAACACAGTCAGCATTATTTTTCTTTTACTTTTTAATTTATATACCTAGTTCGAAAAAGTTATTAAACTTTCCGGCAGAACCTAACTTCGCATTTAGACGGGAAAGTAAATTCCTGAAAGCTGCAATACACTCACACTTTTTTACTCACAATTTTCTAACTTTCAACTTGGCTTTCAAAAAAATTTTCTTGAAAGTAATTTTTTGACATTTACTGAAAGTCAAATGACAAGATAGTACACAGTTGCCTACTCCACAGCACATACAAATTTTCAGGATTGCAGTAGAATAAGAATTGTGAATTTTAAACTATTTTGTACATTAGAAAATATTTAAAGCATTTTTACAGCAAATAGGTATGAATAAAGAACACAAATGAAATAGGTATGTATATTCACCCTTGTAACAAAAAATATTTCACGCTTATAAGCCTCTTATTTGACATATGTACATATTTGTATAGAAAATTTTGTCAAATAAGACCCATTATATATAATTATTAAGTTAATTAAGAAAAGTTTAGTAATAAAAATAATTTTACTGAAATTTTTTTTAATAATTTAATATAAAAAACTATTTTCGAATGTTGCCCTATAAATTCATGTTTTTAGTAGTCTTCGCAACTCTATTACAGTCGTAAACAAATCTATAACGATGGAGGCAAAGTTAAATCCCCAAAACACATTGTGCGATAATTATAGACATCGAAAAAGTATACTTTAAGCAATTGTAGGTCACTGCTATATAAAAGTGAACTTTTTGTCTACTATAGACCATCCCTGCAAGAATAGTGACACTGCTGATGGGATCATACATCAGGGTTTCTATCATTTTCTTGAGGGAAAATGAAAAAACTGATGTAAACATTCGCGTAGGTGTGATCATGATACAACTAACAAGGTAACCGTTTCGCTACAATAAGAACAACTTCAATAAAAATAACATGCATTTTGTTTTTGCACAACTGTTTATGCAAACTGTCAAAAAGACGCCACTTCTACATTTACAGAAGAGAGATGCCCTAAGCTTACGCGGATTTGCTACCTCGTTTTGGCTGCCTTTCATCTCTGCAATCTCTTGACAACCTAAAGTAGTCAGATGATTAACGGCTTAGCTGACGATACTACCTTGTTAATTGTATCATGGGTGTGACATCTTTTTTATACCAGCGTTACCACCTCAGCAAAGTGATCATTCGAAACCTTTTTTCAAAATACCCCCAAAATTACATTTAATGTTATTAATTTCTTTATTATTAAATAAAAAAGAGTTATTCCAAAAAAATTTAATTAAACAATTCAATTCTAAAATAGAATAAATTATTTTAGAAAAACGTATAGATAAAATTAAACGAAAAACAGTAGTCAGTAGCAGTTTTAAGCATAGAAAGCTGAGTTATATGGAAAAAGCTTTTACAGCACCATTTTTTTCAAAGAAAAAAGGACAAATGAACCAATAAAAACATTAATGCATGAACGTAGTTAAACAGTAAATTACCAAATTAATACGGGAAAATCAACATACTAAAAAAATCACTGTAATGACAACACTGGAAGCTATAAAATTGCTTTTCATGTGTTAGTAAATAAGTTGTTAATGTGTTAGTTGCCATCAGCTATTTCTTTCAGCTGATGATACAACTAATAGCCTCGTCAGTTGAACCGTTAATTATCTGATTACTTCAAACTGTCAAGCGAATACAGAGATGAAAGGCAGACAAAACGAATTAGCAAATCAGCGTAAGCTCTGTTCACCTCTCTTCTGTAAAATTAGAAGTGGCGTGTTTTTGACAGTTTGCAGAAGTTGTACAAAAACAAAATACGTGTTATTTTTATTGAAGTTGTTCTTATTGTAGCCATGATACAATTAACAAGGTAGCCTTATCAGCCAGCTAAACCGTTCATCATCTGACTACTTTAGGTTGTCAAAAGAATGCAGAGATGAAAGGCAGCCAAAAGGAGCAAATCAATGTAACCTCTGTTCATATCTCTTTTATAAATGTAGAAGCGGCGACTTTTTGACAGTTTACAGAAGTTGTACAAAAAGAAAATGCATGTTATTTTTATTGAAGTTGTTCTTATTGTAGGGAAAAGGTTACCTTGTTAATTGTACCATGGTATCATGCAATAGACAAGAAAAAACCGTCTGTCGTTTATCCGCCGCCGTTATTCATTTCAAACGGCCGGAAATTATCCAATAATTTTGTAAAAATCGCTTTGTTTTGTGAAAATACCATCACAAATGTCAGCAGTTGTTGTTAATGTAAAGGACAAATATACAATTGGTTTCAGTATTACGAGCAGAACGTTAAGGCAAACTGAGACAAATAGTGTGCACTTCAATAGCCACATACTTGAATAGTTGTTGGCAAGATGATGCCAACTAAATGCAATGTTTAAAACTAATATTGTATTAAATCCATTATACATTTATAATAATGAAATTTAAAAATTTGGTTTTTCTAAATCTTATGCAGTTGATACAATTATACATGTTTGGGAAATTTAAGATGAATAAATACTCAATTCAAAAAATAAAAATCTTTTAGCTCTTCTGGATCAACAGTTTTATGTTACTTTTGACGTGTTGTCATCACTGCAACTATCGAAGTCTAAAATATTTCGTTCAACAGCAAAATACTCAACAAAAATCTGAAAAGAAAAATTATTTTTTCTGCAAAAAATCATTTTTAATACCTTTTTGAAGCACTATATAAAAATAGTTGGAGTTAATAAATATTTCTAATTGAAAAAGGTATAATAAATGCTTATACCTTCTTAAGTGTATATGTAAATGATATTGTAACATCAAGTTTTGTTAAATGTAAAATTCCCGAGCTTGTATTGTGTGATTATTATTCATCGACATATTCAGACTTGCAAAAAGTAAAGTGTAAAAGACAAAATTGTGCCACCATAATGAGAACCACTACTTTTTAATCAAAAGAAGTAGCAAATAAAGTGTATAATTTCAATAACATTTTCATCCCATATGTGATAGAAATAGAATGCTGACCCAAAAATTTCGAAAATAATTAATGAGAAAAAATAAAGCTCATTGAAATATACATAGATATGTACTTCGGTTTGATAATTTTTAATAATTGTATGCTTCTGTGAACTACAGAAGTCTTTATATTATATGCAATGTATATATTTTCTTTTAATGTGTTTTCTTTTTAAGCAAAAGATATTTATTATTTCTTGTGTTGTAACCCTATAAAAGCAATTCGGAAGTCGACTACGAAAAAGAAGAAAAAAGTGTTTCACATATCTATATGTATATGTACATATGTGGGTATCTATACACATATGTACATACTTGTTAACTTTGATGACCTATCTTAAATAAACTACAATCGATGTTGAATTTTCGTTACAAATATGTATGTATATATGTATGTACATATATATGATATGTATGCACATGCATGCATACATCAGTATGTGTGTATTATTATTAAGGCAAAGTTAATAAGTAAAGAAAACTTGCAGGTATTTTGTTTTTGCTAAGCTACGTATCTTGGTTTTGTAGAATTAAATGTACCAATATTTATTCTCCATGTGTATGTATGAGTTTTGCCTTTTCAAAAGTCTGTAATATTTCTATGCTTTTAATCCAAACTATGAACATACATACATACATATGTATGTGCTTACGTTCAGACATTCATCACACCTCCATACCCACATACATACTTATGTATGTATGAACTTAGTAGAACACATTCGTTGTGCACTTTTGCTAAACCCTTGTTTCGTTTTCAACAAAAATATTTAATTTCTAAAAACAAAAGTAATTGAAAATGATTAAAGTACATACTTCATATGCATGTATTTGTAAACAAAAGTAAAAATTGAAAATACAAAAACAAAAATGAAAGTTGCATGCCTATTCCAGTTTATATATGTACATATCTTCCGTGAAAAATTAATTTACCTTGAACCAAATGCTTCCATACAATCATGTATGGAATTATGTGCGTATGTATGTATAACGGTCGTATGATACCAAACAAAAAACCCCTTGCGATTAGATTTTAAATGCAGAGTGATTTAGAATCGAACGTTTTTTTTTCTAAACGACAAACGTTTAAAATACCCAGTGGCGCAGGACAAAACTTAATTCAACTAAAGTATACTTGAGATCCTATAGGTATATCGCAGTGTTGAAATAACTGCAAACAAAACTCATTTAAACTTGGGGACTTATTTAACCTTGTAAAACAAAAACAGCAGCATTTATGACTGACTGCCAAACCCACAATATCACGCGACATCGCTCGTACTGAGCAACTTTCAATTTTATTCCTGCTTTTCCGTTAATTTGAATATCTTTTTACGGTTCCGTACTCACTACTACTGAGACTTCTACGTCCGCCCGTCCGTCCGTCACAGGCCCCATCCTCCCAATCGGTAAGAGCTAGAGAACTGACATTTTCCTAGTACACGGTGTTACACGGCCGCTACAACAACAAAAACTAAAAACAACAAAAAGTTAGAAACTAAAGGGGCACCCACACAAGAAACTGCGAAAATTAGATGTGACTTTTGAACCATAGGAGGTAGAAAGATGAAATTTTTACAGGATATGTGCTTACGTGGGCTCTACAACAACAAATACCAAAAGTTATGAAATAAAGTGTGCTCCCATACAAGAAACTGAAATTAGCTGTAACTTTTGAACCGTAAGGGATAGAGCCTTGAAATTCGCACAGTGTATACAGTAACCAGGCGCACACAACAACAAATATCAAAAATACCAAAGTGTAAAAATGTAAATGTTGCCCTATACATGGGGACACCTGTTAGTTTGAAGATTACTCATAACTTTTGAACCGTAAGAGATAGAGACAGTATACATATGTATGTAGTTGTCAGGCGTCTCTAACAACAAATACACCAGAGCCCCGACTTGCGTCGTTAATAAGGACCGGAGAAACGCGACGCAAATCGAATCACTTTTTTTCTATTTAAATGCACTCAAATTTAATTTGTTGGGGAAAGTATTTAAAACAAAGCAAAAAATGTTGTATTTTTGATAAAAAATACTAGCATGAGTACGTTTTTATTTGTTTAATTCACTTCAACACATGTTTATATATGTATATTAAAAAGAAATAACAAAACCATAAATTAAAAAAAGAAAACATAAAAATGACTCATGTTTTACGTCCTTAAGGCATATTCTGCTGAATCACACACTAAATTGTTACCATAACCAGACAGATGCTCTTAGCACCACTTATATAAAAAAAAAAGAATAGGGGATTCCCCTTTTTTCACGCAATCTGAAAATTTCTTAACGTACAGGTGACGATCGTTGTTGCCAGAAGTTGTAAAAACTAATGAATTCAAGATGCTAAATACATACTATACTACAAATGCTAAAAATGGTAATCCACAATGATGCAGTAAAAATGTAACTGTATTTAGCGACGCAAATCGAAATCAAAACGATGCAAATCGAATCGACGCAAATCGGGGTCAAAACGACGGAACTCCAACCGACGCAACTTGAAATCGCAACGACGCAAATCGAATTTTTTCCAGTTTCAAAAAGCGACACAAATCGGAACGACGATAACGTAAGGAGGTACCCATGCAATAAACTGAATCCCTGGTAGGGTTCCGTAATTATAGAGTGAAAATGGAACCCTTTTATGAGACTTCCCTAGAGCTAGAGAGCTGAAATTTACACAGGACATGTGGTTACCCGGTTTCGGCAATAATAAGCAATAAAAACTACAAGAAACTGTGCAAAATTAGCAAACATAGCTGTAACTTCTGAATCGTAAAAGATAGAGACTTGAAATTCGCACAGGTAATAGAGTTCTACAACAACAAATACCAAAAACAACAAAAAGTAAACTAAAGGCTGCTGGCATACAAGAAATGGAAATTAGCTGTAGCTTTTGAACCGTAAGGGATAGAGACTAAATAATTTTCAAAGAATATATAGTTGGCAGGCCTCTCCAACAATAAATATTAAAAAACCAACAAAAAGCTAAAAACTAAAGGGGGTCCCCATACAAAAAACTGCCGAAAATAGCTGTAACTTTTCAACCATACCACATGGACACTCGAAACTTGCACAGGTTACGTGGGCTCTATAACAACAAGTATGTACAATACCAAAACAACAACAACAAAAAAACTAAAGGGTGCTTCCATACAAGAAACTGAAATTATCTGTAACTTTTGCAATGTACGCGATAGACATGCTTATTATGCTCCGACTCCGAATTCTGTCGTAATAATGCTTTCACAAATTCCAACGTAGCTACGAAATGCTCCCAAAAATTTTCGAAATTCGGTAGATTGGTAATATGAATTCCGGATGAAACGTACTTTTAGCGTTTTTTCATCAAACATTTGTACGAACTCTTCTTACTGCCGGGAGAATACAAAAAGTAGTTAAAATAAAAACAAAGTAAAAATAAGTGTTTAAATTGAATAAAAACAATTTTTAAGTAGTTATAAAATTATGTGTGTGAAGATATTTAAATTTAAAAATTTTTTTAAAAAATTCTCAAATACAATTGAGAAACGGCACTTATACCACTAAATAGACCACATCCTTGGCTTCCTTTTCCATGTGGTCCAGTTGAGTTACACTCAAGAAATGTGCCCATATATGACGAAATTCTTTCCAAGAACATTGATTTTTCACTTAGTCGAAATTTCAAAAATTTTTTAAAAAATTCTCAAATACAATTGAGAAGCGGCACTTATACCACTAAATAGACCACATCCTTGGCTTCCTTTTCCATGTGGTCCAGTTGAGTTACACTCAAGAAATGTGCCCATATATGTCGAAATTCTTTCCAAGAACATTGATTTTTCACTTAGTCGAAATTTCAAAAATTTTTTAAAAAATTCTCAAATACAATTGAGAAACGGCACTTATACCACTAAATAGACCACTTCCTTGGCTTCCTTTTCCATGTGGTCCAGTTGAGTTACACTCAAGAAATGTGCCCATATATGTCCAAATTATTTCAGAGATAATCTATTTTTTACGATGTTGCTCTTAAATTTTTTTTTTTTAGTTTTCACAATTTTAAAATTTAGATGGTTTTTATTAATATTTTTAAATATTTTTTTATTTTATAACAAGTTACTTATATATGTTTACGGACATTTTTACTTTCATAGATAAACATGTTGGTACAATGTTCGCTTACGAAAAACATATTTAACTTCACACTTAAATATGTCGTTACGTTATTTCGTTACGTCAAACATATTTAACTCGGCATATTTATCTTCACACACATTATAAAATTATATTTCTTTAATAATTAATTGCGTATATTTTAAACTAATTATCAGTTTTGCCATTATCTGTTTTTCGAGGTGATAATTTAGTCTACAGTGTCCTTTCATTAGCCCTGTATATAGTCTAATATCTATTTGCCCAGGTTCACAATACGGTCGGACTTCACTCTGCCGATACCCAGCAGCCTTTTTCCCTGCCGCATGCCCTTTAGGGTTCTTCAGTAGTCAACAAGTCTTCTCCTCCTCCCATTGTCGTAGAATACTGTCCTTAAAACTGTTGTTAACCCCGCAGAACGGCTCAGACTCTTGCTGCGCTGCTTTTGGTTAAACAATCCGTCCTTTCGTTACCCCCAGTTTTCTCGTGTCCCGGTATCCATATGAGAACTAATCTGTTCCTCAAAGATAGGGCCCGGAGAAATTCGTGACATTCCCAAACTAGTGTTGACTGGAATGATGTTAGCGCTGTTGGAACTGCTTTACTATAGAAGAGGATGCTTGTGTCCGCCCTATATATGTATGTATATTCTTACGTTTGCACAAAGCTCTACGGCGTGGACCTCCGTCTGGAAAACTGTGGCTGTTTTCCCCATTGCCATGACCTTCTGCAATTTTTATGTACATATGTAATAGAGTTATAGGGGTGTGTTCTAGAATCTGAATCCACTCTAAAGTGGACTACTTTAGCATTTCCGCATCCCCATGATTTTATTCGTTGCAAGTGATACCTTTTTTAATAAAAAAAAATTTTCTTTTTTAATTTGAAGTGTTTTTTATTAAATATTTTTTTTTTATATATATTTATTTATTTCATTATTTAATCGAGCCCATTGGGCCATATATGATTAATATATACATACATATAAATTGTAATAGAAAGCAAGTATGTAACTGAAAGTATTATTAACAATTCATATTAAAACTAGTATTATGTATAAGCTTTTTTTTATATTCATAAACCTAAATTTGGTAACAATAAAATTTTACAAAGTTATTAAGATATTTGTACATACTTCAGCAGAAAAAATACAGCCCTCGTTCTCAAACAACATTTATCATAAACCGCATAAAAAATTGTATTTACGCAAATTTATTGGTAAAAAACCCCTTTTCTCTGATTTCTTCAAAAAAAAATTTTGCATTCTTTTCAAATGTCACTTGTGCAAAACAAAAATACAAACATTTTGCTTATGTTCGAAAACACGAAGTTGCCCTACATATTAAAGTGTGATATGTCAATGTTTTTTGGGCTAATGCTTAATGCAATCAGAATTTATTGAAAAATACTTTAAAGGAAATTATAATTAATATCCTATATTTAGTTTTATTTAAGCAATGATTATAATAATAATATTGTATATAGTGGTAAAATTCGATTGTTATAGTCCGGCAGTACGTTCTTTTTACAACATATGGTTGTCAACGAACGTCATAGCCGGCTAACTGCCGCGCCGGCAATTTCAAGAGCAACTGATTGCGGCTCGCGGTAGAACTGTTTTCTCAGAATAATCTATTAATAGCGGAAATTACAGTTCATTGCAACCGTAGCATATGTGCCATAGTGTGCAAGAGTACAAGAACAAAATGTATGAAACCGAGATTTGCATCACATATGTATGTATAACCAAAAACCATTGCAGATCCGTATTTGCAAATGTTGCTAAATGCTAAAACACCTGTTAGTTTTTTTCAAGGCGAATCAAGTACAGGTGGTCGCAATTCAATTCCCTTCAACATTTTCTCTCGAGACTTCACAAGTTTTGTTGTCGTTTTCTATCGGCTTTGACAACTCAGAAAATAAATACGTGGAAAAATGCTAAAGCGAATTGGTATGCGGGCACCTGTAATGGATTCGCCTTAGTTTTTTTACAATCCAACATGGAAACTCCTACGCTCAAAAAACTATACGACGGCAAGGCCGCCACAAAACATGCCTTTTGCTGGAATTAAATTAATGCTACGTTGCTCAAAGAAGTATTTACAAAATAGTAAAAAGTGAATATTATTCCTATTGCTATGCTTCATTTTTATTAAAATTTATAAAATGAACAAAACAAAAAATCAGGCGGTTGCTTCACGTGCAAATTTTATCGACGGCGTTGCTTTGCAAATATTGGCAGCGCTTAGCTTGTTTCATGCGGCAAACTCATTTTATTAAATTTTGTACGCAAATAAATAATAAACAGGCAAGAAAATGAACACGGAAGAAATTAAAAATAAAATTATGATAATTAAACAAAAAATCCGCAAAAAAGATGGACAGATGCAGAAATAAAAAAAATTGGAGTTTTTGCAGGAAAATATTTATATTTTCCGTTACTCTAAAATCAGCTGTTATAATTATTTTGCTAAACACTTGAAAAAGACACTCACGCTTTGTAGCAAAAATTCTACATCTTTCTACATCAGTAGAAGATGATCCTTTCTCATTTTGTTCCATCTCACATCTTTCGATTTTTTTAATGCCATCACTAAAATAATTGCAGAAAATCGATTGCTTTTGTACCATCACGAGCAAAATGACAATTCAGAAAACAAATTTAACATAAAAAAAATGAGTGGAACATGTATTTTCTTATAATTTTTAATTAATTACATACATATGTATATATAAATTTTAATTGCAGTGCAAAAGAAAGCCCATCGTATGGTCAATCAATATGGAGAACATGTTGCTTGACCTATGGAAATAAAAATGTCCAAAATGGTCCATTTTAAATGGACTTGGACATTTAAAATTTTTTTTTTTATTTTTCACAAAAATTTTGCGTCTTCTTTTTTTGACATCTAAATAAATGAAAGATGAAAGATGTTGTCAATGTAAACGACTGTTTCACATTTTCAACATCTTTCATGCGTTTCACGTGGATGTCAGTCGGTGTAAAAAGGCTATTAGATACATACATATATTTTTTTCGAACAGAAACTTTGAATATGTAAAAACATGCTGAATTGGGAACACCAATTTATGAATTATGGGGATTCAAAAAATTTTGTTGAATCAATCCGAGTCGAAACCTAGAGCACACCCGATTTTAAAGTTTCCCTCCCTTATCGCTTGCATTTAGTGTGATGGTAATGAGTATTCTCTACAATTTATTAGGTTCCCTGCAAATAGATTTTTTCCATATGCATTATTTATTGGAAAAAGTAAACGAAAAATTAATATATTATATAAAAAAAAAAAAAAATTAAATACATGTTTTATTCAACCCTTTCAGACAAGTGTGAATTTCTTCTGATCAGCTGCTTCTTTACTACTGAATTATGAATACTTTGAATAATAGCGTTGATGAAGTTGTGGAGTGCCCATTGTGCATGGAACCTCTTGAAGTGGATGATCTTAACTTCTTCCCATGTACTTGCGGATATCAGGTATAATCTACATTTTTATAATCAAATAAATAAACATAATATAAATTAATAGAAGTTATCTTGATCTTAATTTCTTCTTTGAAGTTTGAGGTTTTTGTTATTTTTAATATAAAACGATATTACCTTTTCTATTATACCGTTTTCCGTTCCACAGCAAGTGCAGCATTTCCGATAATGTTTTGCCGAAAAAAAAAAAAATGTGCAGCAGAGTATTATTTTTGTTATATTTTCTTTTATAGTTATTCTAACATTTTCTTTTGATCGCAGTCTCGATAAGATATTGAGGGTTTTCACGATGAGTAGATACTGCAAACGAAGCTAATGTGAGCATAAATGCTCTGCTTTTTTTCACACAACAAAATGTATGTTCTTCATTTGCACTAAAAGTAACTTTGAGCAAATAGAAGTGTGCAAAAATGCTCAGATGCAAATAAATAATGTAAACAGCAATAGATGGCGCCAGCAGGTGACATGACCGACTGACAATTTTCCGCGGAGTAGACAAAAAATAGCGGTGGTGACGAACTTTTTTAATATGTACAATAAAAAAAAAACATATTCATGTGAACTAAAAATACGATTTTTTTTTTTAAGAGATGCAAGCTAAATAAAGGCCATATTCATAAAAATTATTGTAAGTTTATTAAGCTGTTATTTGATGTATTTCTACGCAATATTTGTCAAATAAACGTGTAATAAAGTTTCAATAGTTTTTATGAATGTTGGAATACCACTTTAGCAGAATTGAGGCAAAGGAAATAACTTAACACACAGTTATAATAAAAACGTCTTTATTGTTTGGAATTCAATTTACAAGTGAAGTAGTTTCGTGAAATAAAAAAGAAGCATCAATAAAAAGAATAATATGCAAAAGAAAAACAATAACGTATATTCTCATTTGTATGTGTAGTAAAGTTTGAAGTGTTGCATTGTAATTGGCAAGAGTTACCATTTCAACACTGCCCCTCAATGAACATTTCGAACTTTGAAATAATCTGAATGTATATCAGTGCGTATAAAAAAAACGTTTATGAAAGTCCAATCATCTTTGTGAATTTTTCATGACCAGGCTTAGGCAAGTTCTTCGTAAGGATATCTGCTATATTTTCAGAGCTGCAACAATATTTCAATTCAATATCACCTTTTCGGAAAACATCTCGTATATAGTGGTATTTGATATCGATGTGTTTAGACCTCTGATGGAAAACTGGGTTCTTGACCAAGCTTATGGCGCTTATGTTGTCGGCATTTATTACCATTGATTCTGGACATTCAATATTCATTTCGTTTAATAATTTTTTCAAAAAACTGACCTCTTTGGAGGCAGACGTGAGTGACATATACTCAGCCTCTGTGCTGCTGAGCGCCACAGTTGCTTGTTTTTTAGACTCGTAAGAAAAAACTGCTCCAGCCCATAAAAAGACATATCCAGTATAGGACTTTCGGTCGGAGGTATCACCGCCCCAATCAGCATCAGTGAAACATTCTATATGTTTACCAGTCTTTCTGTATGTAAGTTGCATATTCACTGTTGTTGATAAATACCTCAATATTCGTTTGGCTGCTAACATGTGTTCTTCATGTGGATCCTTGTTTCTCTGCGAGAGTTTGCTTACTGAGTGCAATATATCGGGTCTTGTGTTTATTGCTATGTACATAAGCGAGCCAATTAAAGATTGGAATTCAGTTGGATCAACCCTTTTACATTTGTCATCAGCACATTTTACCTGATATTTAGGATCAAGGGGTATAGCTATAGGTCTGCATGTTGTCATATTATGCTCTTTCAGAAGATTTTTTATTTGTGATTTTTGACTGATCGATATTTGCCCGACATCACCATCTCGTTCCACCTCCAAACTTAGGAAGTGTTTCACTGCACCTTTATCCACCACTTTTATTCTGTCTGCAATTAGATTTTTAATATCTATCATGTCTTTCATTTTTGAACAAGCTATAAGTAAGTCGTCGACGTAAACTGCAATTACGTTTATTGAATCACTATTGTGCATTGTGTATACACACGGTTCAGATTCACATGGGTGAAAACCAATAGCCCTCAATATACCATCCAATTTTAAATTCCACTGGCGCCCCGACTGCTTTAAGCCATATAATGCCTTTTTCAATTTAAGAACCTTGTGGGGATGCCTTGAGTCTACAAAGTTTTCCGGTTGAGTCATATAGATGTCAGTATCCAAATCGCCATTCAAATAAGCTGATGAGACATCCATTTGGTGGAGATACAGTTGATATTCAGCAGCGATAGCGAAAATCATTCTCAAAGTGTCATGACGAACCACGGGCGAAAACGTTTCCGTATAATTCAAACCATACTTTTGGGCACAACCTTTTGCCACAAGCCTGGCCTTAAAACGTTCAATCTCGCCATTTTGGTCTTTCTTTATTGTAAACACCCATTTATTAGAAATGGCCTTTTGCCCCAAAGGAAGTTCACTTAATTCCCATGTTTCGTTCATCAATAACGAGTCGTACTCGGCCTGCATGGCGTCCCACCAATCACCACCATATTCGCTATTTAAAGCCTCATTTACCGTAGCAGGAATTCTTATATCGGCCTTTGCGCACGCCAGGCTCAAAATGTTATACTCTTTCTTAGGTCGACCAGGGCCCCCAGAACGAACAAATCGTGGTCTACCTGGCCCCCTTGGAATCGCATTTAGGTTCAGAACTTCTTCCCGATTTTCAACATTTTGTTCTGCTTGATTTGAAAAATTATCTTCTGCCGATTCAAACCCCTCCAAATCACCGTGTTCATCAGAGCTGATTGAACTCGTCTCATCAGCAAGTTCATCATAATTCTGATTATCTGGTAGCGATTCAACATTTACTTCTACACTTTGTTTTTCAGATTGCTCAACGAAATATACGTCACGTGCCACGATTAGCTGTCTGGTGTGCTGGTTATACAAACGATAAGCTTTGGAAGTATCAGAGTATCCCACCATGATGTACTCTTTACCTCTGTGTTCAAATTTACTTTTTTGTCGTTTATCCAAAGCGATGGCGGTGGATCCAAAAATCTTTAAGTGACCCACATACGGCTTACTGCTATAAAATGCTTCATAAGGTGTAGTACCATTTAGTGCACGGGTGGGTGCTCTGTTTCGGAGGTAAGCTGCAGTATTGACTGCTTCAGCCCACAAGTGCTCACCAACATTCGATGTGTGTAACATACATCGTGCCATCTCTATTAACGTCCGGTTAAATCTTTCGGAAATGCCGTTCTGTTGCGGCGTGTATGGCACCGTCAATTGACGCAGTATTCCCCTTTCTTTCAAATAATTATTGAATGCGTTATTGACAAACTCCGTTCCGTTGTCACTTCTGAGGATTTTTATTTTCTTCCCTGTTTGTCTCTCTATCATCGTCTGAAATTCTTTAAATTTGCAGAAAACCTCGTCTTTGCTTTTCAGGAAATATACGTAAACATAACGTGACTTGTCGTCAATAAATGTTAGTAAATACTTGGCACCACCAATAGATTTTTCACTCATCGGACCACAAACGTCTGTGTGGATGATCTCTAAAATTTCATTTGCGCGAGTTTCAGAAACACTAAATGGCTTTTGCGTACATTTGTCTTTCAAGCATACTGTGCATTGAATGTTCGGTGGTATAGGTAGGCTCATACCGCGTACCAATTTCTTGTCGAGCAATTCCTTCAAGCTGCCAAAATTAAGGTGGCCATATCGACAATGCCATTTCATGGCTTCATCAGCAGATTTCCTCGTAAAAAACAACTTTTTACAATCTGGTTCAAATAAAAAAAGATCACGTACCTTTTGTGCACGTAAAATGATTTCTCCGTGCATATTCCTTACATCGACACTGTCTCCACCAAACACCACAGTATTACCGGCATCAACAGCCTTGGAAACAGATAGAAAGTTGCATTGCAACCCAGGCACAAACAACACATTCACCAACGTAATGTCACTCTCAGCAAAAACCAAACGTACTGTACCTCTACCTGCAGCTCTCATACAGTTCTCTCCAGCAAGCATAATTTTTTCATCGTGTTCTTTAAACTTAACGAACATTTCACGATTGCAACACAAATGTGCTGATGCCCCACTGTCAACACACCATACGTTAGAATGTAAATCACTGTTGCTTAGTGCTGAAAATAACGAATTTTTCTTTGCGTTGTTTTGCTGTCCTCTTTGCTCGTCTTTCTTAAGCTCTCTACAGTTTGCAGCATAGTGGCCTCTTCGTTTACAATTATAGCATCTAACGTTTCTCATGTTGTTGTTGTTGTTGTGTTTATAATTTGAGTTCACATTCTTGTTCTGAGAATCTCTGTTTTTTGCACCATTACTATCGCGAGCAATGAATGCCTGTGCGGCATCTTCACCCTTACTGATGTTGTTGTTAACTTTTTTCCGTTCACCCTCCTCTATTAATTTAATTTTCAGCACGGAAAGTGATGGAAGCTTATCACGGGACTCTAAAGCAACAACAAGTGGCTCATATGATTTCGGTAGGCTAGCGAGTAGCATTATTACAAATAGATCATCTTGCAAATCCACTCCAGTCTCTGCCAACTTCTCAACAACAGAAGCAAAATTACACACATACCGCTGCATACACTCGTCATCTGTCATACGCATGCTCAAGAGTTGTTTAAATAGCGTTACCTTGCGTACTGGCCCCTTTGGGCGATGAATTTCAGAAAGAGTATTCCAGGCATCTTTCGCTGTGGCACAATTTTTTATGTAGCCTATTTGCATTGGCGTGATACTCAACATAATTGTTGCCTTCGCCTTATCATCCTTGGCCTTCCAAGCTTGCAGTGCATTTTTGTTAGCTTCAGTGTCTTCTGGTTTGCCTCCCTCAGACACAAACGACCATAACTCTTGGTGTATCAATACACTTTTGACTTGTAAATTCCATGAATCGTAATTTGATTCATCTAACTTTTCTATATTAAACATTGAAGAACTCATCTTCTCTTTTAAAACAAAAACACAATTCCAATCTGTTATTTCCTTAATAGCCTGGGCCCATAACCTGTTGGAATACCACTTTAGCAGAATTGAGGCAAAGGAAATAACTTAACACACAGTTATAATAAAAACGTCTTTATTGTTTGGAATTCAATTTACAAGTGAAGTAGTTTCGTGAAATAAAAAAGAAGCATCAATAAAAAGAATAATATGCAAAAGAAAAACAATAACGTATATTCTCATTTGTATGTGTAGTAAAGTTTGAAGTGTTGCATTGTAATTGGCAAGAGTTACCATTTCAACAATGAATATGGGTGTAAAACTTTAATTTATTATTAACAAAAGAATACATCGTGTTTTTATTTTAATTTACATACTTACATATATGGACATCTTTCCAAAAAAAGTGGAACAAATTGCCTGCAGACATATTCCCCGCCAGCTACAATGTAAAGAAGTTCAAATCAAATGTGCACAAACACTACTCCCTCTTTCCTCCTCCCCAAAACCTATTTTCCTAGTTCCGGTACGATGCGCGTGCATAAATAGGGGTCGTCCCCTGAGTACTGGTCCAAGCAAAACAAAAACCCTGATCGCATAGAATAAGATAAGTTTTTGAAAATTTTCAAAAGATTAGCAAATCGGACAGACTTGTCAAAAAGTTTTTCACACACATACACTTTTAGTCCAGACTATCACACTTTTTGGACACACATGTCATTTTTAACAGATCGTACGATTCAGTAGGATAGTGAATCACGGCCTTTACAACATAACAGAAAAAAATTTGAAAATCGAACACGTAACTCACGAAATTTGAAAATAACGGTTTTTTTTTATCAGACCTCGTATATTCCTATTTTGAGAGATTTTATTGATAAAACTCATATAGTATACAGTATTTTTCGGTTAATTGCACATCAAAATTTGCACAATTTTTTGTTCAATTAACCGGGGAACCAATTAGCCGATACCCGTTTAATTGAACAATTCGTTCAATTACAAGAACCCTATTTAATTGAACAGTTTGTTTAATTACAGAAACCACGCATAATTGAAACTATGTACTAATGAATTTAAAGAAATCGTATATGTGCATTTTAAGTTTTTCAAAATAATTTTTTTTTACCTTAAACGAAAAGAAAATGCAAGTAACAGCAAAAAATGTACATATATGTGTATAGTAGAGATGCCACCCAGTGTTTTTCACAAATGATGTCAAATATGTATGTGCAAAAATGCCAGATTATTTTTCAATGCAATTAACCGGGTAAAAGTAAGAGGAAATTTATTTTTGATGACATGAATTTTGAACGAATTAAGCGGGAAAATCAATTAACCGGGTTCAATTATCCGAGGAAATTCACATGGTGTTCGTATGCAATATTTTTTTTTGCCCGATCATGTGGTCCAATTAAGCGTGGAAACCAATTAACCGTAGGGTCAATTAACCGAAAAATACTGTACTTTGAAAACTCGATCTAGATTGATTGACATACTCGAACAAAAAATGATTTTTGGAATATGCTGTTGTTTATTTTCGGTATGACTAATTGTGGATTGCGCATTGATCTTGAAAAACGAATTGAACTGGTCAAAATTAGATTTGTTCCTGATTTCATTATAACGTAAAGTATAAGGTTTTTATTTTGAGGAATCGTTACACATTTTAAGATAAAATTTAATGCTACTAAAGGGCAGTTCCGACTTTTATGCACGTATTAATACTTTCATTGCGCTTTACGAGATAAAAATCTAAATACATTTCTTGCGAGTGTCAAAAAATCTAATGTAAATTACATTTTGCATTCACACTATTACGCTTCAAATAAAATGAAAAATAGTAGCGGTTCTCACTCTTGATAGTAAACTCGGTTGCACATTTGGTTAAAGTAGCAGATTTGATTAAAGTACTAGTGTTTACATCACTGCAGCAACAAAATGTACTGAACTTTTATTTTCTACGCTGTGATTAAAAAATCAAACAAAAAGCTTTAGTAATAAACATTGTAAAAAAAATTACTGGGAATCACAGATATTCTGTGCTGTGAATTGTTTTGCCGGCAAAACTTAATTTTGTGCTGAGAAAATAAAAAAATATGGAAAAAACAAATAAAAATATACTGGTGAGGAGAAAACGTGACAAAATTCACAACAAAAGGTGGACAGATAAAGAAATTCAGCAAGTTTTAGAATATTTGCAAGAACATGCAGATTTTGAGGTAAAAAAGTCACACGAGCGTTGTGGTAAAAATCGTAGTGAATATAGCAGAGTTGTAAAATTACTATCAAGAGTGAGAACCCCTAGTGCTCGCCATAGTAAAATCTTCATCGACGGCATATGTGCTATTTTATGTAGGCGGAAGTTGTGTCGTCCATTAGAAATATTCAACAGCTAAAGTAACCGTTATGTTTAAGGGTACGAAAATGTCTATAACAAAATCCCAGCAAATGTAAAACACGCTGTGAACGAAATATAATTCTATATGATTACTAAAATTACAATCTCGAGCGATTGCATAAGGAAGAATAATACTATCACCAACGGCTCCCTATCGGCGGAAAAACTATCGATTCAGTGTAGCTATTTTGTGTGTGCTATTATAAAACGCAACCCTGATATAATGAAAAGTATTATCCAAGGCGAATCAAGTACAGGTGGTCGCAATTCAATTCCCTTCAACATTTTCTCTCGAGACGTCACAAGTTTTGTTGTCATTTTCTATCGGCTTTGACAACTCAGAAGATAAAATCGTGGAAAAAAGTTGAAGCGAATTGGTATGCGGGCACCTGTAATGGATTCGCCTTGGTATTATCAGCGCAGTTCATTATTTGGTGCAAATGTCTTGCGTAAGTGCGAATGCAAGAAATCGTTGCTTTTTCTTTGCAACCCAACAACAAAATATACAAGGTTGCACTCGCAATATTTTTGCATTTACGCACCGCTAATTACGTGTTGCTTTTTTCGCTGAGTATTGCGTTTGCAACACTGACACTCGAACAGCTGACATTTTAAAACAAAGCAAACAAAAAATTGAAACGTGAAAAATTAAAAATTGTGCACTAATTTATCAGCTGTTATTTGGAGTGCAATAAAATTTGCAAAGTTGTTAAAAAGGGTGCTCAATATCAGTTGCAATATAATCGCAAATGCAAATAGTCGCAACCAAAAACGCACCAAACTCTGAGTACCGCTAATGTTTGACAAGTATTAATACATCGTATAATAGTCTGAACTGTCCTTAAAGTGCATGCATGCATATGTTTTTATATCTAAAAGTTTTTGTGTTATTTTCAGATTTGCAGATTCTGCTGGCACAGAATTCGTACGGATGAAAATGAATTGTGTCCAGCATGTCGAAAGGAATATCCTGAGAATCCTGCTGATTTCAAGCCGCTTACTCAAGAAGAGGTAAGTTATAATTGTGCATTAGAGAGTTAACAAACCTTGCTGTCGTACGTAGCAGCCACACCTAAATAAGAACGGAAAGCGGAACGTCTTCTTCTGCTTGGCTTCTACGTTGAAATGTCATATTGTATAAACGAAACGAGTGTTGCTGGGGGAAACTTTAGAATACGGAGCCAGGCTTTGAAAGAAATGACTTTTATAGGTTTGTAGAGGGGACGTACCAAATCAGAAGTCGAAGTCTGCCGCCGGCTTTTAGTTTATTAATAATGCGATGTTGAAGTTGCGGAATTTACTAAGAAAAGTATGAAAATGTTGCTAAAATCAGTGCTGCCAGAGGAAAGTGTTTGCGCAGAACATAAAATCGAGAATTAGTAAACGGCTTCAAGCATCCAAAATCGTACTTTTTTACATTTAATTGAAAAATTTTTTTTTGACAACCGGCCTTTGGCCGGGCTAAGAAAGAGGTTTTCTCCTCCATGGTATAACCAGCACCGGCTTCGCGTACAAAATCTGTAAGCATCTGGCAGTACACCTTTTCATTTTAGGACAATTGGTACCATTATACTAAAGCCGACCCCGTTGCTGCTCTTATTTTTATTTTATTTATTTTCTGTTCCCAATTCTATTAAACGCTTTGCAAAAATTGAATTTTCGAATCGCAAAAGGTTTGCCGCCACGATTTTAGATATGCCTGTAAATTGGTGCGTCCATTGTTATCTGGCAGACCCAAAAAACAGTGTATGAAAACAAACGCTGCCAGTGTAAAATGTTTCTAGCAATAGCAATTATTCGTACAAAATATTTGTTTTATTTCATAAGCGCCTAAAAACAAATTAAATACTTGAGAAGAGAAAAGAGGAGAAAATTTGGCATACCACCACACTATAGAAGCATCAAGGTCATAATCGGCCTAATAACGCTACTATCTTTGCATTCAGCCCCCATCTTGTGCCTATGGCCCGTTCACAGATTGGCCAACATTATAAGCCCTATTGACTCTTTCATCTATGTGGTATTTCCATTTTAGTTTCCGATTCAAGAAGTTAGTTTGCTAGACTTTTTGGTACTAAAGAATAAAGCTAACCATGAAACGAAGTCATATTTAAATGCATAAAATATAAAAAGGGTAAAAAAAAAATTCAAATCCACTCGGTAATGAAATAAATAAAAATAACTTTGGATCACCCTATAATTTATACCTTAAGCTACGGTCAGATTGGTCAAATATTTGAAAGCAAACATCAAATATTAGTTCGCTGTAATGTGACCATAAAACAATTACTATCGGCAAACAAAAATTTATATGTTAGCGTACAAACAAAATTGTTTTTTTGGCAAACAAAAATGTGTCTGATGTGACCAAAGTGTGAACACATGTTGGCAAATATTTTCCTCTTTTTATGGCAAACAATTATTTGATCTTACAAAATTTTTGTAAGAGCAAACAGGGAAATATTTTCCATACAAAAAAAAAACTTTATGAATGCTATACATGATTTTTAATCACCGTCTAAATAGCGGCTTTTATAGCAAAATACCCATGTATAAATATAGAGACTAAATTAAGGTTTTTTGTTATGTTTTATTACTCATTGAAGTATTTTTGTTTCAATAAAAATAATTTTTTTAATTTACTGCCTGGCTACCGGTGTCACTCGACATCGATTGCTCGCATAAATACATGCAAAGCAAAAACAACATTTTAAATGTCTGCGATGCCGATGAGAACAATACTACATATGTGTTCCTACGAAACACTATGTTAGCACAATATTCTTACTCTTAAGCTAGATAGCTGTACCTTTGTAATTGTAGTAAATACTTCCTGCATTAGCTGGCGCAGTCCTGACAACATGTTTCCCATCCAGTGATCCTAGGCAATTGGGAAAGTTCCACAATTTTAGGAATTTCTCAGAAACATCTAACCATTACTCCTCGGTCGATGGTACCTAAAAATTAGCCAACAACAATGGAATAATTTTCTTTAAATTTCTTTAAATATTCCGGCTGCAACACTTTGTAAATAGCTTCACATACATCCGGAATAATTGTTGAAATGGTATTGTGGGGAATCCGGAAAATGTATTGGAGGGATTTAAAGCTTTCGCCAGTCGCGAGATACCGCATTGTTACTGCTAAACGTTCCTTTGCAGAAATCGGTTTCCGAAGCCTAGTAGTTTGCTTTATAATTAGCGGCTCCACCAGTTCGAGCTAAAAAAAATTGTGAATTCTCGGTTTTTATGCAATCTTTCTGATATGTCTTACCAGGTAATCGAAGTCAATTGCGTTCATCCGTAAAAAGTTTTTGTATAGCTCTGAAGCTTCTAAACGGAGCTCGCGAAGCAGTTTTGCACAGCATCCAATCTCCTCTCGACGTTGTACCCATTTCCGGACCCATAGTCTTTTTTTCTTTTTTTTAATTATTTCTTGCTCTTGTAAGAAAAAAACTGATGCTGCTCCGCAGCTTAACAACAGGAAATCTTCAATTTCTTCCATAATTAAATTTTTTTTTTTTTTTCAATGAAATAATTTTTTGTTTTTTCACTGTTTGAGCAAATATTTTTTTAACGGCAAATAAACTTTTCAGTGTGACCATGGCGAAAACATTTGCTGTCAAATAAAAATTTCTGTTGTTTGACTGATGTTTGAACTAACAAAACAGGCAAACAAATATGGCTAATGTGACCACAACACAAAATTGGTTTGAATTTTCATTTTGTTTTCCCAAAAACGGGCAAACATATTTGATTCAAATATTTGACCAATCTGACCGTACCTTTAGAATAATTGCATTAATTTAGTAAAATGTCTTTATTACTCTCTTTTAAGTCATTGAAAACTCGAAAATATTATTAAAACATTTTGCTTTACTATTCTCACTCTCCATTTTGAGACGGTTGAATAAAAACTTAAATGTTTCAATACTGTTTCTTCATTGACTTTCAAGTCCACTAGAGAGTACGAAAGCATGTACGAAGTGCCCATCCAAAGGCAGCTGAAATAAATAACGTAATGGAAGAAAAAAACAGATATTTCGTTCTGCATTAATTTAGTATTTACTTTTTTTTTTTAGATGATCGCTTTCAAATCGCAGAAACGACAACGAGATCAGCAGCGAAAGCAAAAAATTACTGAAAACCGTAAGCACTTGGCCAACGTGCGTGTCGTTCAAAAAAATTTGGTCTTTGTTGTCGGCTTACCTCCCCGGCTTGCTGATGCCGATGTAAGTATTTCAATTTATTATTTTCAGGAAGTAAAATTAATTATAATTTATGAAAAAACTAATTTTTGCAGTTTTTGCTTCAATTTATATTTCGAATATTATGCTGAAGATGCTACAAACTGTTAGCGAAATATTGAATAGAATTGTTAATAAATTTTATAAAAAAAAAAGAATCTGAAGCTGCAAAAACTATTTTTCATAAATTATATGCAATAATAATAAATAATTTTATTTTCTATAGGCGATTTGTTAAGTGTGCTGTGATATTAATTTACATTATAATATCTACATATTTCAGATTTTAAAGAAGCACGAGTATTTTGGCAAATATGGAAAAATTCATAAAGTTGTCATCAATCCAAGTACAGCGTATGCTGGAGTTCAGGTATGTGTGAATTGAAAGCTGTGGCACTCATAATACAAATCTAGCATCCGCTACCTTAAAGCTGACACTCTATGTAATTTTCAACCTTCGGCCTTATGGGCTAGGGCTACTCACAATCTCAGTTCAGATGCACCTGTTAAGCATTGTCGAAAATTAATCATGTCTCTTAATAATTTTATCAGGCTTTCTAGTTCGATTTTTACTTCCTCAAAATTGAGAAAGATTTTTTTGTGATAAACCTGGAGTGATCAAAGGAAAGTAAAGTTGAAGAATTTACTTTTCTTGTACATACCATGGCTGTGTCACGACCACCACGTCGCGCATCAGCACCCAAATTTGCTTCGAACCCAGGCCATGACTAATTGTATACTGTTTTTAAGCAGCAGCGCTTCGCCATCCTACCACCTGAGCACTTCATTACTGATTGTCTATATTTAATCTTATTGATCAACTTTTCATTTTATTACTGAGGGGTTTCACGATGGGTAGTGCAAACAAAGCAAATGTGAGCAAAAATGCTCTGCTTTTTTTCACATGTATTTACAATTTGCTTAATTTTTTTCTCAGTTGCACTAAAAAAAACCTTGAGCAAATAGAAGTGTGCAAAAATGCTCAATTGAAAATAAATAATGTAAACAACAATTGATGGCGCCAGCAGAAGGCGGAGCCGACTAACGATTTTCCGCGGACTAGACAAAAAATATTAATACATTTGCGAATTGAATCGAATTCCGCGGAGTTATTTGATTCATAATCAACCCTATCGTGAGTAAAATGTGAAATTTTTATTCCCATAAAATTTTCATTTCCCAAGTAGGGAAATTTGCTGTCGTGAATATTATGGGAACGTTTGGGAAGAAAAAAATATAAATACAAAGGAAATTTATTGAACATTTGTGGGTAATACCTTGTTCATACATGTATTTCTAATTGAGATAATATTCAGTTTATTGACATAATATTTTTTGCGTTCATACCTACAAATATTGCGCCAACTCAATTAGTATCTGACAGCTGAAAAAAAATTGTTGTTATTGTTTTGGTAGTGAGAAAAAAAAAAGTGAAAAATATTTTCCAATAAGAAAAATGGAAGAAAAACCGCCTTTTATTAAAAAGATTTTAGTGTTGTACAATAAAAATATGGAACTTGTACAAGTAGTGCGTTCATGTTATGACTCCAAAGCGGCAATAATAAAAGGAAGGAGAAATAAAAATTTGGAAATGCTGTAATGTTTTTATTTTTATTGTATTTATTTTTATTTTTTATTATTTTGTTTTGTTTGCTTTTGTTTACATTTATCACGTCATTCATTTCGCATTGTATACTTTTGCTTATTAAACACATCTTTTACAGTGTTGTGTTCCATCTTTTTCTCAATATTCAAAGCAATATAGAGTTTATTGAGCAATAACTTTATTGATATTTTGTATGGAATATTGAGCTCAATAATGGACTTTATTGCGATTACCTCAATAAAGGCGCATGTATGAACATGGTATAAGTGATGTAAAAAGTAATTCAATTTATGTTTTATAACTAATAAACAGAAATTTGTAGTTTATAAGGTAAAAAGGGTGAATAAATCGCCGTTTTCATGCCTGTTGAATATTTTGACAGATTCTCTGCCGGAAACAAAAAAAAAAAAAAAAAATCATTGGTATTCCGCCCTTCGTAAAACTAAGCGCATGCTTAGGTTTTTTTTTTTTTTGCAGAAGGTGGATACCAAAAAAGTGTGGGAAGAGATTACGAAGTAGGAATGGCGCAATCCAATTTTTGCGAAGTGTTGGATGCTTTAGAAAAGTCTCTGCGCAGAATGGATAAAATTCCATTCATGATCTTTTTTAATAGGAGAGCCAGCGAGAGCCAGCACTTTTTAGTTCTTATGTAAGCGAATACCAAAATTCGGCCACCACATGTTTACAAACCTTCACAAAATCACATGCAATGGATGGCTTATTTTGCACCCCATTGAGAAGCGTGTCATGTTGCACATTATTTATTGATTTAGACGTAAAAATAGTTTTAAAACTAGAGCAACTACTTGCATTTTTTTCTAGTTCCCCAAAGAAAATGAAGTGAACAAATTAACACAAAAAATGGGAAAAATGTCTTTGAAAATCCATTCACGATATGGGGAAATTTCGAATGGGAACACATTTTATGGGAAAAGTTATTCATGATCGCACTTTTGGGAAATGGGAAAAATTATTCATGATAGGGGTGATTAATATCACTGTGCTAGTTGAAAAAACCGACAAACGGGGCACCCAGTGACTAAACCTAATTTGGGTACGCTGAATTCAGTTATGCTATCCGTTTTTCTAGGTTAGCTCGCGTTTTCGAGATTTACCGTTATTTTAACGGTTTGGTTAGGTTGCACTACATGTATTGAACTAACTAAAAAAATTTTTCGTTTATTGAACTTTAGTAAAAAACCGAAATTCCGCAATAAAATAAAATAATTATATAATAAATATATAATTCATTAAACAAAATTTTTTTTTTTTGAAAAAAAAAATTATTTTTTGCAAATTCTTGAAATTTTGTGATCTTAAAACTGCATAAAAAATTGAAATATTAAGCTATGCCAACAAATATTCCCGTGTATATAAAAAATTATGTTTGAAACAAAACGAAAAATGACCAAAATCTGTGGGCAACTTTTGATTTTATTCACAAAAGATGAAAAATTGTAGTTTCAACCTGTTACCAGACGAAGCCTCAAAAATTGAAAAAAATATTTTCTTGTTAATTAAAGTACATTTCTGCATGTTCATATAAAAAGTTTTTTGTAATTTTCTAACATTAAGATGTGTTAAAAAAGTGTTATGAAACCTTTTTGCATAATTTGTACTTAATTTTTTTAATGAAATATATATCAGATTAAAGGTCATTTTATTGCGGAATTTCGGTTTTTTACTAAAGTTCAATAAACGAAAATTTTTTTTAGTTAGTTCAATACATGTAGTGCAACCTCCTCCATTTTTAAAATAACGGTAAATCTCGAAAACGCGAGCTAACCTAGAAAAACGGATAGCACCACTGAATTCAGCGTACCCGAATTATGTTTAGTCACTGGGTGCCTCGTTTGTCGGCAAAAAAAAGTTCCAAATTCAAGCACAGTGATATTGGTGCATTTTTAGAATTTTTATTGGTGATTCACACGGTTGTCGCATTAGGGTTGTATTTGATTGGGACAAATAGGAACAGCATTCGTTGTGGTTGCCGCATGAGCCAATAAATTGTGATATCACACGATTGACACACAAAATGTGTAACAAAAATTGGTGCATTGCAGCAATCGTATGGTTCCACGTTTAGTGGAATTTTTTTCCGTCATTCCAAAATCGATCGATTTCGAAATCGCCGTTACAATATAGAGTGCTTTGCTTAATCGACCCCCACCCTAATATACAGTGATTTGCATGTTTGTTAAATACAATTTCTTTTACAGGGTCCTTCCGCTTCAGCATATGTTACTTACGTAAATAATACTGATGCATTGAGGGCAATACAAAGTGTAAATAATATAATGATTGACGGCCGTCTTATAAAGACGAGCCTCGGAACTACAAAATATTGTAGTCACTTTATGAAGAACCAGCAGTGTCCCAAAGGCGATTGTATGTATTTACATGAGCTGGGAGATCCCGAAGCAAGTTTCACAAAAGAGGTAAGTGTCTTAGCGGTTTTCTGTCAATTTAAAACTATTTACGACGTTTTGTGTTTAGGAAATGCATCAAGGAAAACACCAGGAGTACGAAAAACGATTACATGATGTTCTGATTGCTTCATCAGCGGGGTGTACTGGTTCCACTGGAAGTACAAGTACTTCGGGTAGCACTAGTAAAAATTCTGATAGCACTAAAGTGATTGGCGTAAATTCGGTTACCGTGCCAGTGAATGGCTCAGCTGTGTCCTTATGCGTTACCACAAATAATTTATCTTCCACAACAGTTAGTTCTAATCCTCAAAAAGAGGCGTGGCCAAGTTTATCTACATCCCCCGTTAATCAAAAAGACGCCGGTTCAACTAATGGCAACAAAAACAAAAAAGAACGTACAAAACAAGATAAAAATAAAAATGGTAAAACCAAAAATAAGAATAGCATTAATAGCCTACATAATTCAACTATAAATCCCTTGCCAAAAGAAGTTGATTTCCCTGTGATCGGTGAAACTTCACCGACCAACAGCAACAACAACAACAACAACAGCTTAAATGAGCAGCCATCCAAATCGAAACTTGAAAAGAGCAAAGACAGAAATCAACACTGTTTAGGTAATCGTGCAAATGCAAAAAAGGAGCTAAACTCAAATATAGAAAATGAAATCAAGGGATTCGACACTAATTCTAAAACCGCAAACTCTACATCCCTTAACTTAGATAGCAATGATGAATTTCTTTCTAGCAAAATAAATAATGACAATAATATATCGAAACTAGATAGTCAGCGCTCTCTTAGTTCCAGCAGCAACAGCAGCAGCAGTTGCATTATTACTGCAAGCGAAAATAATTCACTATTTGACGAAAGCTTAAGTGGGAAGAGTTCACCGGCCGGTTTTAACGAGAATCATGTGAATGAGGAAAATACTAAATCCACATACAACAGCAAACGTCCATTGACACCCAGTTCCGTGTTGGAGAATGCGAAAATAGATGCGAAAAACGAAGAAAACAACTTCTCGGAGAGCTCTTCAAAATTGTATGCCTATTCAGATGACTTGCTTGGAAAAACCGAACACACTGTGTCAAAAGCAGCCAAGGATAACACCGCTATCAACATGGAACGAAATTTATACTTCAAAGAAACAGCCGATAATAACCGATACGAAAACATCGATTATAATGAATTAGTTCTTAAGGATAATGGCGGCGAGCCTCTAACAGGTAAGTTAGAGCCTTAGGTTTGGGCCGGTGCCTCAAAGTCTATTTTGAGGCTACACGACCATGTACACGATGGGGCGAACAAGCTCATCACTGACAGTAGAGCATCCAACTCTATTAACTCACTGGAGCAACGTCGCTGTGTGGGGGGTGTGTTACACTGTCCTATCGCTATTATAATAGATTTTGCTCAGACGAGATCAGGGATGTTGTACCCGAAACCCGCATATGTTTACGCAATACACGTGCATCGTCAAGAGCACATCCGTTTGTAGTTGATTGGCCAGTGAATCGCAGAACGCATTACAGAGAGAATTTGTTTCACAACCGCCAGCTACAATGTAAAGATGTTCAAATCAAACGTACACAAACACTACTCTCCTCCCCAAAACCTATTTTCCGAGTTCCGGTACGATGGGCATGCATAAATAGCGGTCGTGCCCTGAGTACTGGTCCAAGTTACAAAAAAAAAAGTTAGTTCATGCACAAATTATTTTGTAATCTAAATAACGACATTGCAAAGCTGCATGCTCAAGCACACAGTAAAACTTTACTCACGTTTGATTGTCTGCGTGTCGTTTATTTTAATAATTTGCTGCAGACATTCAATAATCGATGCAAACATCATAATTTTTGTGGCTTGCTTGCGTTCGTTTCTATTATGTCGTCGGATGGGCAGTTATTTTTGCCTGGTAAACCGCAAAATTATCTTTTTTTCATCCGCGCACTATTCCATCACTTCGACAATTTTGGTACGCAATTGACCTCTTTTCGTCTGGTACTCAAAAATGTTTAATTTTGCTTCAATCAAATCCAGAGAAAAGAGAGTTCTCGATTCAGGTTGCATCCTGGAATCCTTTTTTTTCATGTTTATGTATACTTTTAAAAGTTAAGTAATCTCAAGAAAGACGTCTACAAGGCAGCAAGAATATTGTAATGAATTGTCCATGAAACAATGAATGTACATTTTTAGGGTTCCGTACTCATCAGAGTGAAACGGACCCCTATTACCGAGACAAGTACGTCCGTCCGTCCGTCACAGCGTCCATTCTCCGAAACGGTAAGAGCTAGAGAGCTGAAATTTTCACAGGATGTTGTTGTATTGTTGTACCTTGCCGCTACAACAACAAATACTAAAAATAACAACAAGTCGAAAACTACCAGGTGTCCGCATACAACGAAAATTTGCAATTAGCTATAACTCTCGAACCGTAAAAGATAGAAAGCTGAAATTTGCGTAGTGTATGTATTTATAGATGCTTTACAACAACAAATGCTAAAGACAACAACAAGTTGAAAACTACCGGGTGTCCCTATACAACCTAAAGTAACAATTAGCCGTAACTTCTAAACTGTAAGAGACAGAGAGCTGAAATTCGCACAATATATGTATTTACACACAAATGCTAAAAACAACAACATGTCGAAAACTACCAGGTGTCCCTATACAACGTAAAGTAAGAATTAGCCGTTACTCACGAAGCGTGAGAGACAGAGGGATGAAATTTGCACAATACGTGTATTCACATATGCTCCACAACAACACTTGCTAAAAACAACAACAACTGTAAAACTACCAGGTGTCCCTTTACAATCTAGAGTAATAGCTATAACTCTCGAACCGTAAGAGATAGAGAGCCGAAATTCGCACAGTGTATGTATTCCCAGATGCCTTACAACAGCAAATTACAACAACAACAACAAGTGGAAAATTACTAGGTGGCCACATACAACATAAAGTAGCTGTAAAAACAGAGAGATGAAATTTTTATAATATATGTATTCACATATGCCATTCCATACATACATTACACGTATGTACATACGTACGGGTACGGAACCCTAAGTGTGCGAGCCAGCCTCGTACTTGACTTAATTTATTGTTATTACAATCTCTATAGTCAACATTCAATAACACCCACATTTAAAATGTTTATGGCAAATAGTATTTTCAAGAATTGTCAGTAGTACAACTGACTCATGCTATAAACACATTCGCCACAGCAGGCTACATGAACACACGACTACAAATGTCGCCTTTACCCAGCTACTTACATATTTTGGAAGCAGAAGCTATATAATACGGAGCAATAGTGCTACTTATATATTTTATTTCTTTTTGGTTTAGAGAAATCAAGTTGGATCAATTGCAAAAAATAATTACTGCTGGAAATGAGCGAAAATTTGCAAATTGCAAAAAGCATGACAGGGCGCATATTAGTGTAAATAAAATTTGCAACAAATTTTCAAATTGCAAAATTTAAATTCAAACAGTCTTAAGAAAGAAAAATACTTGCAAAAAATAAATGGCACCAGTGCAAAGGTGCAAAAATAATCACTATAAACAAAACTTCTCTTAAATAGTTGCGCATTGGCACAATAGACAACTGGTGCCAACATGTGAAATTTCATGAGCAATTGCAAAATGATGCAGACATTCACATCAAATAGACCTTTAGAAAATAAAATATTTCCAAACGTCCCAGAAGGGTGGGAAAGTGCGGAAATTCGCAAACAAAAATTTCAATTTGCAATAAAGAATTTAAAAACATTTCTGAACAAATTAAATAGTCGCAAACCGCTACTTTCAATTGTATTTTTCGCAAATTTTTGCACTTTTTCGGTAACATAAATTTGAATAAATGTCTAGGCGATTAAAGTTAAATAAGAGTGAAGTGACCTTTCGCACTTTGTCCAATCCATTTTTGCCCTATTTCGAAAGTTTATAAGTTCTGACGGTTGCCTTGCAATTTGAAACGTGATATAACGATGATCTGAGAATGGGTGCTCGTTTAGAACCCTCCACTCAGCCTTTTCTCTCGATCACTTTTTCAGAACATATAATTAAATCTAATACCTCCGCTCTAATTCTATTAATAAAGGTAGGTTTCAATCGCCCTTTTTCTGGTGAAGGGTGTGATAGTTGCGTTGATAGCCCGATTAGAAACCATTTATTAAAGGCATCCTGCATTAGTTCCCCGATTCTCACGGATACATCATCTGCATATCCAATGGTTTTGTGAATCATTTGCGTTTAAGGATGCCAACTCAACTCGTCCACTAAGATTTTCCATAGAAGAGGGATAAGACGAATCCACCCTGAGGACATCCCTTTACGATTATTGCACTAAAGTCTATCGAACTAAGTGAATCTCTAATTGAACTTTGGTTTAGCATGTTGCTGGTCCAGTTTACCACTGCCGCATCCACTCCTCTGTTAGAGAGTGCTAGTTCGCATTATGGAAGGCGCCCTCAGTGTCCATAAATGCTCATAGATCTATCTGCTTAGAGCTCCAGAACCAGTTTATGCAGTGCAGTAACAGTTGATTTGCCATTTTGATAGGCAAACTGCGGTTCAGGTAGCGGACCTATGGGTATGAGTACCCCATTCTGAGGTACAGATCTAGTATATTTTCCATTGCCTTGAAAATGAAAAAAAGACTAATTGGTCTGTAGGATTTGGGATATTCTGTGGGTCTTCGCACTATACTTGGATACAAATATGACTCCTGTCTCCAAATATCTGAAACATATCCCGGTCTTAGACTCGATCGTAATATGTTAACCATCGCCCGGATGAGAGTATCGTTTCCCCTAGTCGGTAAGGCTGGAAAAATGCCATCTGGGGCCGGTGATTTGTGTTGTTTGAAATAATTCATTGCCCATTCAACTTTTTCTAAGGTTATTAATTCCTTTATTAATTGCATTGCCCCGCCATAATGGCGATGTGACGATACTCTGTGAGCGAAACCTGCAGTCAAGAAAATTAGAAAATGCTGCACGTAACAAAGGAAAACAACGAACCAAAATGTGTCGTTGAAATGTGCCCGAAAGGCGACTGAAGCTCCTTCTAAACAAAAGTCTTTAACGAAGTTCCCCACCACGGGACAGGTGCCAAAGAGGTGTAACACAGTCTCCTCCTCTTTCTCATCTTGATGACAACTTCAGCAGAAGTCGTTGAAAAGAAACCCCCCAGTCGACTATCGTGGTTCCCAAAAAGACAGTGTCCAGTGATTACGACTGATACTAATGATCCTAATGTTAGATCTGGAAAGTTCGAAGAGCTCTCTGGCTCTTCTTGGTTCTAAATTCCCCGAGATAAAGCGCGTGGGTTCTTAAAAAAACACCTGCTTCAGTATGGAAAGTCCTTTACGTCTCTAAGTTGTAAAAAAAAAGGGCAGCCCGTCGAGAGGATCGTTCAAGTACTAGACTCTTAATGGTCGATTTTTTCCTTAGTACATAAATTTCGCTCGTATCTAATTGACTGTTAGACCGAATTTTAAGTTATTTTTTTTTTTTTTGTAACACAAACGACTACCATTTTTATTTTATATTTGCAGATGCAATGTCAAAGTTGAACATCTTTAACGAAAACAGTTTCTTCAGTTCGGCATCGGGAATACTTCACCCATCTATGCATATTAAACATAACGAAGATTTAATCCCAAATCAGTTGATACCTGGTACGGTACCCAATTTGCCTGATTTAATCAATGGTAAGACAGCTCCCTATCTTCTTTTGCTCTATACTCTAATAATGTGTACTGTTTTTCTTTTGAAGGTATCGATGGTTACCAGAATTCTTCAAATGGTATGTATCGTAAATATTGGGGTTTTATATTCAAAACGGGCCTATTTACTCACATATAATTTTATTGGAGCCCAAAAGATAAACGTTTACAGAAACTTTCCTTTATAAATAATAGGCCTGTTCCACAAGACCTTTGGCTAGTCTAAATTAAATAGATTTAAAATAAAAAAAATACTACTCTCTAAATTTGAAAAAAGTTTGCCAAAACAGCTGGAATGCAAAAACCACAATTGCACACTTTTAAACAACAGTGATGCTTACTTTTTAAAATAACAGTTATTTCAGTGGTTTCAGGCGCTTAAAACTCACAGCAGTATGATAACAAAAACATTTGCATCGTTGGCAATAGTTGTAAAAGCATTTTTTCACATTACTTGGGGTTACACGATCAACCCTGCCAGCAAATTGGCAGTCGACTACAAATAAAATCGACTTATACATAGTTCATCCCTGTCGGACATTGAGTAGTCGACTACTAAAATAATTAAATTTACGTTAACTTTTATGGACTAGCTTCAAATTAGCTACAATACAATCGATTTGTAATTCACTTTTTGTGTACTGGCTATAAGCTATAGCTGAAACGTAGTGCAAAGTTAACCCAGAATTCAAATAATAACATACACACATACACGGTAAATAACTCTTTAATTAAATTGCCTATTGTCGCATTCATTTTAAATGTTGCGATGGCTGAGTGGGTATGTTGGCTGCTCTCCAGTCTTGAGGCTTAGTGGTTCAATTCCCACCAGAGGTTAACAAAAAAAAAAAAAAAAAAAAAAAAGTAGAATGAAATTAAATTTAATAAAATAAAATATTACCACCAAAAACTTTAAAATCAGCCTTGATTTGTACATTTTTTTCTGTGGGTACTGACTTTTAAGTAGCTAACTTTAAGTTAGTTGAAAAAAGTAATGCACAGTCGGACAATTGACTACCTCCTAGGACATCGTAATGTTAAAGCCCGTATGACACTACATTTTTCTTGCATTGTTCAAATTTTGGAGAATCGTGCAAATATAATGTAATAGTAAAATTTAGTATGTGCAACGCGTTCAGCTACATATATTAAAATAAATGCAAAACTGTCAACATTTTTGTTGAAGTTATCGATAAAAAATGAGATTATGTCAAAAAAAATGTAAAATTTTTCAACTTAAAATTGACATTTCAAACTTGAATGTTACTGTGTCAGCGGTTTATGGACAATTTTTGCGATTTAACGCTTTCTTGAAATAAAAAGAATACAACACTTACAAAAAAGATGCCAGTTTTGTTTACGTTTTGTATATTTGGTTCTTTCTAGCAATTGCTGTTTCTTTCTATCAATTCTATACCAATTAATGAAAGAAAAATGAACTATCATACGGGCTTAAAATAGTCAGTCATCTCCATTAAAAATAATCTAAGTGTTAGCCACCACCAGCTATAAAAAAGTTAGCCGGCAGGGAAGTTTTGCCTTTCAAGTTTTAATACATTCACACTTTTTTACTAATACACTCACAATTTTGAAAATTGATGCAAACTTGATGACAATTTTTGCTTTCCATAGAGAGCATCAAGTCACAATCAAGAAAACAGCTGACAACAATTTTGTTTCGTTCTGTCTGCAAATATTTTTTTGTTTTGTTTGAAAGTTGCAGTTAAAAGTGATAAAAATTAAACAGATTCAAGCTTAAAAATAGAAATAAAAATGTTTACGTGCAAAACCAACAAATATAATGACGCGCTGCGATTTATAGAGCATATCTACATTCATTATAATTTTTAAATATTTACCACTGGCTGGAAATACTGGCTTCACCCAGTATTTCCTTTCTGCCCTCTGGTTTTTTTCTTCTTCTTTTATTTTCTTTATTTCTGATAGTACTTTTAATGAAGCAGCTATTTTTAATTTTCTTCTTGACGGCATCTTGAAAACGAAGAATTGTTATGAAATTGCGTGCAGCCTACGTCACAGCTATCAATTTTATTGAATTTTGACAAGCAGTATGTGAAAAAAAAACTTGATAGCAAAACTTGATCGTGTAACTGCAGTGTTACAGAAAGAAAGAAATGCACGTACAACTTCAAGCTTCTTAAAAAAGTATTCCTCCAGGGTTTTTATATGTATTTTTTTTTTTTTTTTTTTTTTATATAAAAATGTAAAGTACTCTGTTCGCCGTTTCGTATGGAATAAAATTACGGTTGGTTCTTGATTTTTCGTATTGATGTGATGCATCTAAAGCGAAGCTTTGTTTGCTTGGCGAGCTGTACTTCTCCGGCAGCGTAGAGCGCTCAATAGGCATTATATCCTTTAAAAAAAAAAGAAATGCGGTCGGGGGACCCCCGTTAGGATCGAAGTTCCTTACGTTTTTTTTCATCTTTGAATGTAATACAAAAGGTGAAATCTGTATGTTTTATTTTGTGTTTTTGAAATTTTGAAATTTTATGATTCTTTAAATTTTTGGAACTAATTAATATTTATTTGGTAGGTGTCTCCGCTGCTGTCAGTGGAGACACCGCCCATCATATACAATTGCTTGTCGACAGTACACCAATACATATAAACAGCTCACACGCTTTCGTGACGATTTCTACTAATTTCCACTACCAGCAAGCCGCGTTAAGGAACTTCGTTCCAAAAAGGAAATTTGAAAAGATTTTACAGATTTGTTGTTAATTTGTACAGAAATATAAAATTCAAATCTCAGATATGAATTAATAATTCCTTGTGACGTTGAAAATTTTATAATCTGTCTTTCATGACCAAAATGCTTTTGAATCATGGCTTCAAGAGCATACGATCTGGTTCAATTTAGGTGAAAATTGTATGATTTTTTACATTAGAGTGTCATTGGATATCATGTGTTTGTGTGAGAATATGCGAGGTCTGATCAAAAAATAACCGTTATTTTCAATATTTAAATAAATAAAAGTATTTATTTAGTCATTAATATTTAGTCTTGTCCTATTCAAAGTAATTCCCCACAGATATAATACAGTTATGCCAGCGTTTATTCCAATCCTCGAAACATTTCTGAAATGCGCTTTTCGGTATCGCCAACAGCTCCTGTTTCGATTTTTCTACTGGGAATATTATTTTATTCAGTTGTTATTTTTGGTGTTGAAATTTGGTTTTTATTGTTCCCATACTTTTGTGTTTTTTTGCTCATTATTGAAAGCAAATCATGATTGCTGCTATTTTTCTGAACTTAGTCCATAAAGTACGGCTTCAAACTTATTATGCAGCCTGAAATCAAAGGATTCTGAAATCACACGATTTCTAAAATCAAATCAAATTGCATCAAAAATTATGCTGGTTTGTGATATTCGAAAAGTTTAAACTTGCAATGTTGTCTAATGCTATAAACACATTCGTCACAGCAGGCTACCGACTACAAAATGTCCAAATTAGAATACATATAAATATTTACATGAGAACAATTGTTTTGAGGACAGCAGGCTGCCTTTGTCGTTGTAGTCAAATTAAACGAATTTCTATTTTTGTTGGCTACAAAATCAAGAGTAATTCAATACAACAGGGAATGTTACATGAATTTACTCAAACATATGCAATTATGTACAACACGACTCAAAAGGAAGAAAATGTGACAACTGGAAAAGAAACAATTACAATTGCTCAAGCTGGTACCACCGTGCAGAAAAAGTGAAAAACTTGTCAAGTTGAAAATATAGATTTTTAAAAATATGAAACACTTGCGTCGTGCAAAATAATTTGTGAAAAGTGTGCCAATAATTTGTGATAAATTTGCATATTGCAAAAATCAGCTTAAAATATTTGCAGAAAAGGTTAAATCGCCGCAAAAGATGCTATTACTCCTTGAGCGTAAACAGGTCCAAAAAATTTGAATATTGGAAAAATTAGCTTTGAACAGTTTTCAAAAATGCAATTTTGACAATTATCTGAAAATATGTATTTTACTTCACTTTTATAAAATCATTAAAACTGCAAGACCTTCACTACTAGCTAACGAATTTTCTTTTGGAAAAAACTCAACACGCAACATTCAAATCAACATCCCCTTGGGGCACCGTTCAGTATTTGATCGCTCTTTTGTGATTTGGAGTCAAGTTCCTAATACCTTGTTCATACATGTATTTCTAATTGAGATAATATTCAGTTTATTGACATAATATTTTTTGCGTTCATACCTACAAATATTGCGCTAACTCAATTAGTATCTGACAGCTGAAAAAAAATTGTTGTTATTGTTTTGGTAGTGAGAAAAAAAAAAGTGAAAAATATTTTCCAATAAGAAAAATGGAAGAAAAACCGCCTTTTATTAAAAAGATTTTAGTGTTGTACAATAAAAATATGGAACTTGTACAAGTAGTGCGTTCATGTTATGACTCCAAAGCGGCAATAATAAAAAGAAAGAGAAATAAAAATTTGGAAATGCTGCAATGTTTTTATTTTTATTGTATTTATTTTTATTTTTTATTATTTTGTTTTGTTTGCTTTTGTTGACATTTATCACGTCATTCATTTCGCATTGTATACTTTTGCTTATTAAACACATCTTTAACAGTGTTGTGTTCCATCTTTTTCTCAATATTCAAAGCAATATAGAGTTTATTGAGCAATAACTTTATTGACTTTTTGTATGGAATATTGAGCTCAATAATGGACTTTATTGCGATTACCTCAATAAAGGCGCATGTATGAACATGGTATAATACTCTCAAATTATTTTGTTATACTTATAGTAAAATGCTCTTCGAGTATTTTAACAATATTCATCATTGAATGTTTAAATCTTTCGAAGTATCTTTGGTTTTTAGGAAATGTGATTGTAATTCTCAATATCGAAACTAGTTTTATATTTTTGGCGGCATTTAGATGGTTGGGGAGCCTTCTTACCAACAATTAGTTTTTAATTTTAGAATTAGTCACATTAATTTGCATAGACATTTCACTAACAATACATGTATTATTGGCCATGATGAGGCTTTCTTTGCATTGAAATCAAATAAATAAATAATACGAAAATGAACTTAATTATTTATTCGCTATAAGAGCCAATTGAAATTGATTACTTTAGGTCTAAAAATAGACCTTAATGCCTTCTGTCTTTTTTCAGCCTGTTTTTAAACAGTTTTATTTAAAAAATGTGTTAAAAGGAGCGCAAGTGTTACGCCCTGCGAATCCCCAACAAAAAAAAAAAATTTGCAATTTTGAAAAATTGTATTGAAATGGTGTTTTCATCACATTAAAGCGCTGCGGCGAGCGTTAGGGCATGCGAGCAATTTGAATTCGCAACAAATTTGCAAGTTTCGAAAATTTACTTTCAACTGTTTTTCAAAAACGTTCAACACTTGTTAAAATTTATGTTTCGGAAAAAATGCAAAAATTTGCTAAAAATACAGTTGAAAGTAGCTGTTTGCAATTTGAAATTCAGCAATTGTTTTGCGACTATTTAAATTTTTCAGAAATGTTTTTAAATTCTTATATTTTATATATTTATTTGAACTTAAAGTCTTTTTGGAATTTGAATATTTATTTTTGTCAATATTTCGCTCTCCTTCGGATAGCTTCTTCAGCACAATCGGATAGCTTCTTCTTGTCCTGAAGAAGCTATCCGAAGGAGAGCGAAATATTGACAAAAATAAATATTCAAATTCCAAAAAGACCTTGAGCTCGAATAAATATATAAAATATAAGAAAGAAAAAGGGGTCAAAATAACTAAATATTAAGTTTTTAAATTCGTTATTACAAATTGAATTTTTTTTTTTTTTGCGAAATTCTGCACTTTCCCACCCTGCAAATATTTTATTTTCTAAAGGTCTATTTGATGTGAATGTCTGCATCATTTTGCTATTCTGCCGTTGCGCAACTTTTTTAAGAGAATTTTTGTTTATAGTGATTATTTTTGCACCTTTGCACTGGTGCCATTTATTTTTTGCAAGTATTTTGCTCTCTTAAAACTGTTGAAATTTAAATTGTCATGCTTTTTGCAATTTGCAAATTTTCTTTCATTTCCAGCAGTAATTATTTTTGCAACTCATTCAACTTGATTTCTTCAAACAAAAAAGAAATAGAATATAAGTAGCACTATTGTACCGTTTTAATTTGTATTCTATTTTTTGAAGCTTCTGCTTCCAAAATATTTAAGTAGCTGGGTAAAGGCGACATTTGTAGCACAGTCATAACCAGATATTCCAAAAGTGACCATATCATTTGTTTGGGGTCCAGCCAGAAGTGAGCAGTTTGGAAAAATATTGGTTTTGTTGTAATTTTTACGAAAAAAGTAGAAAACATGAATGAAAAGCTTGGAAAACTATGTTTTAAACATATTCCATGTATGTACTGCTAGTGATGTACTCAACGCAAATAAGACTTTATATAGAAATAATTATTATTTGTTTGGTTGCAAAGCTGTTTTGTTTGCGTTAGATTTGCACTGAATTTTCCTAACCAAAAATCAAATGTATACAAATGCGGAGCCTACCAACAGAGATAGCTACACAGAGAAAAAAGCACCTAATAAAGTAGAAGAAAATCAATAAGATATCTCTATGGTTATTTTTCAAGAAGGATTCCTTATTATTTTAAATTGGAAAACCTTATTGAAAAAACAACAATTAATGAAATTAAAAAGATGATTTACGTGTGTTTATATAGGAAACTAATAAAACCAATAGGGAAAAATTAATAGGATAACCTAATAAAATCAATAAGAAATCCTTATTGTATACAATTTACAAGAAAACCTAATAGAATCAATAAGTTATTCTCTATAGAATTTTTTTTTTGTACCATGCAAATCGGAAACTGAGTAAAAACAAACGTGAGTAACAAGTTTTCTTCTTGGTTTTATGTGTTTTTCTTGTTGAGACAATTAATAAGATTTGCAACATGGAAATAATAAGAAATACCCGTAGAAAAATCTTCTTTTCTTTCTGCTGGGATACCCCTCAGCCTAAAAACGTTTCAAAGAGAAAATCTTATTGAATCTATTAGGAAGTTTTCGCTCTGTGTATGTAAATAGTTTCATGTTTTCTGTCCTTCACTGGATGCACCAGCACCAGCACCCCAAGGCTGTCACTTGCATGAAATTTGACAGAAAATTGGTAATTTTTCTAGTCCGGCAGAGCTGGTGACCCTTCTGGTAGTATTCTGTGATTTGTAGTCGTGTGCTCATGTAGCCTGCTGTGGCGAATGTGTTTATAGCATAAGACAGCATTATTTTGTTGAATAAAAACGTGTGTTTCTTTACTGAACAAATACTGAATACAAATGCAGTGCAGCTTTACAGGTCGTTTTCATGGTGAAAATTAAAACGCGTTACTTGGTGGTTTATTGGGTCTTCGGCACGCTGCTGTAGACATTTTATTTGTTATATGAAGGATGGAATTTATACAGTCAATTGCAATCTGAGGCTTAATTCTTTAAAATTGGTTAATTAATGGCGGTAAGAGAACAGGCGTTAGTGACAGAACAATTTGCATAGATAAAATAACAAAAATTTCCACAGTTTCGGTGCTTCAGCAAAATTCATCCATCTACTAGTGACAGCGATAATCGATTGTCGCATTAATTTTATATTTGTAATGTATGGAAACCACAAGCAAAATTTGCGTAACTATTTTTATTTTGGTTTCACACACAACACTGTGCTTTTTAGTACGTCTTTCTCAATAGCCATCGGTATTAAAACGTATGTATATGCGAAATTTGTTCTTACGACATCACTGTCCCACGATGCCTGTAAACTCGAACAAAAAACATCTATTTTTTTTTTATGTAAAAAATTTCTATTTTTTTTATTTTTTAAGAATGGGAAGAAGCTTTAAAGAACGTGATGATTAAGACGAACAAGCAGATGGAGGAAAAACTTCACCAGAACTTACAACAACAACAGCTTCAGAGTCAAACTCACACAAAACGACAAGAAGACCTGCAAAGACTTCAGGAGTTGCAAAAACGGAATAGTCTTTTGAATTCATTAAATACTACCCAACTGAGTGGAGCTCAATCTGGTAAATAAATCAATAATTTGAAATCAAAATTAACGTAACTATGAATTATGTACATACATACATACATACATATGTGAAGTGATACAGAACGGAACAAGTTGAGCAACATTGATTTTCTCATACGGAAACTTTGAATGTGTATGTGTATTTTGGCAGTTTTCTTTTATTACTTTAAACGTATAAAAATATATTGCAATGTTTTACGCTTGTAAAGAAAGCCCATCAGTTGTTGAATACTCCACGTGGAACAATTGATACTTAATTTTTTTTAATGTTTTCAATTTTAAGAGGATATTTTTCTACTATTTTGTGCCGCTCGAATTTTTAGAGCCGAATAATTTTGGGTTTTGTGGAACATCTATTTGGCGCTTTTAAAAAAAAACTCTTCATGTGTTTGCCGATTGATTGCTTGAGTACCTATTAAAAAGTTTATTTATAACATCTGCAATAGATTTAGCGTAGTTGTATATGTATCAGAAAAATTCTCGTTTTCAACTTCTGCACACAATACAATTTTTTTTTTATTCGAAACTACAGGTTTATTTTGTTTTTTATTTACTTTTAGACTTCCAAACTTGCTCCAGCAGTTACTTAACAGGTTCTGACTTGGGACGACAAACGAGTTTTAACCAGTACCAACAGCATCCAACTGAATCATTAAATGATAACCTACAGAATTCTTTGTTCGGAACAAATATGTCGAAATTTTTCGATTTCCACAAACATCAGCAGCAAAAACTTCAACACGTAAGTATATTTTATGCTTTTCTATATCTATTGCATTCGTTAATCTATATACAGTGTTGCAAAATATAATAGAAACGAATTGCAGTTCCATTTCTTTTCAGAATGTGTCTTGTAAAAAAGTTTCATTTCGGGAGTTTATATGTATATATTTTTTTAAACAAAACTTATTTATATATAAAAAATAGAAAAACTCAACTCTGCTGCATTTATATAACAAAAGATATGGCAACATTCATTTCATTGCCCTTGGAATAAATAATAGAAACAACTAAATGCGTAAATGTTCAATTTGTATCAATAAATGAGCATCCAGATCTCAATGATCTCAATTTCATTGAACTTCTGTATTATAATACATTTATATTAACCCATTAGTGCATGAAGTTCCACGGGAACTTTTAAACAAAGTTCTTTTGAAATATGCTATTAAAAACTTCTATAAAATAATGAGGAATCATGCTTTCATCAACAGACAGATTTTCATCTAATCCGCTATGTTTTAAAAATGCTGCATTTAAATGCTCAATTAATGGACGAATCTTAAAGAGACGGTCGTTGTTTTGAGCTTTAGTGTTGTCATTTATATGAAAATTGTTCAGTATTTTTTCAAATCTGTTGAGCCGCATGCTATTGGATAGCATTTTCGGAGTATCACTTTTTTTAGACCAGTATAGACGTTTGTTTGGATACTTTGCATAACCTGACATCAAAATGCCACCAATAAAAACTTTTATTTCCTCTAATGTCATCTTTAAGTCTATATTTTTCTGTAATGCATATAAATTGGTTTGTTCAACAAAGTGAGTTAGTAATCCCTCAGAAAAACACAGTTGAAAAAAATCAACTGGAAGTTTTGCGGAGTTAGCTTCGATGCTAGGAGGTATAGCTTCGCACTCAGTTACAATTTCGTATGTTGGATTTTTTTTTGTCCAATAAATTTTAGATCTAGATTGCTGCCGAGCATATTTTTCAAATGGCTCGTCATCACTTTCACTGCATTCGTCTGCACTAACATCACGTTGTACTTCGCACTCTACATTTAACAATTTTGGACCCAAGTGATTTAGATTTCCTTCATGTTCATCATCACTCGCATCTGAGTAGTGGTCTGTATCATTTCCATCTAAGGGAGGTATTGCCAATATATCGATATTTTCAAAGTTCTGGTCAAGATCTTCCAATTGTTCCAAAATTTCGGCAACTGTAAGTCTGTATGATAATAGTTATGAAATAACCCGTAGAGCATATGGCCCCTTTGAAGGGACATGAATAAAAGACGCCTTTTGCTTATGTTTTTACACCCATTTATGTTTTTAAAACTAAATAGTTTGATTATTTAATATGTTTTTAATAAACACTTAACTAAAAAATATAAATACAGCGTAAAGTCTTTATTTATTTTTTTTTTTTTTTTTTGCACTATTACTTACCCTCCACGTGTCTTATGAATTTTATTATTCCCGTTATACATTTTTTGCACAATACTACGCACACAACAGAACTGAACTGAAGTAAACACTTGTTGCTATGATGACGACACACAAGAGAATGAGATTCTAAATGAAAGTTACATTTTCAATTCGTCATTTGGCAGTAAAGTGGAGTAATAAGCATGTCCCTTTAAAGGGACCTTATGCACTAATGGGTTAAATTACTTTTTCAGGCTCAAGTTCAAGCCTTGGTTTGTCACTATTTTAATTAATATCAATTAAGTAAAGAAAAGTAAAATTTAATAGCTAGGTGAACTTAGTTAAGTATATACATATGTATGTATGTATTTAAATAGAAAGTAAAATTGCGTGAGCTTTGGCTGCCGAGTGGTTAAAGCGGCTGTACCAAAATTGTGAAATTTGACACATCCAAAGTTCATAGGGTGCTGATGAAGGGTGTTTGCTACCCAGAAACAGCCGGTTGTCCACTTAGCTATTAAAATATTACTTTTCTCTACTTAATTGATATTAATTAAATAAATTGAGTCAAGTACGAGGCAGGCTCGCACTCTTAGGGTTCCGTACGTATGTACCTATGTGTAATGTATGTATGGAATGGCGTATGTGAATACATATGTATATTTTATAAATTTCATCTCTCTGTTTTTAAGGCTGCTTTATGTTGTATGGGGACACCTAGTAATTTTCCACTTGTTGTTGTTTTTGTAATTTATTGTTGTAAGGCATCTGGGAATACATACACTGTGCGAATTTCGACTCTCTATCTCTTACGGCTCGAGAGTTATAGCTATTACTCTACGTTGTAAAGGGACACCTGGTAGTTTTACAGTTGTTGTTGTTTTTAGCAAGTGTTGTTATGGAGCATATGTGAATACACATATTGTGCAAATTTCATCCCTCTGTCGCTCACAGTTCGAGAGTAACGGCTAGTTGTTACTTTACGTTGTATGGGGACACCTGGTAGTTTTCGACTTGTTGTTGTTTTTAGCATTTGTTGTTGTAAGCCATATGCGAGTAAATATATTGTGCACATTTCATCTCTTTATCTCTTACAGTTTGAAAGTTACGGCTAAAGTTTTTTACGTTGCATAGGGACACCTGGTACTTTTCGACATGTTGTTGTTTTTAGCATTTGTTGTTGACAAGCATCTATAAATACATACACTATGCAAATTTCAGCTTTCTATCTTTTACGGTTCAAGAGTTATAGCTAATTGTAACTTTTGGTTGTATGGGGACACCTGGTAGTTTTCGGATTGTTGTTGCTTTTAGTATATGTTGTTGTGGAACATCTATAAATACATACACTATGCAAATTTCAGCTCTCTATCTTTTACAGTTCGAGAGTTATACCTAATTGTAACTTTTCGTTGTATGGGGACACCTGGTAGTTTTCGACTTGTTGATTTTAGTGTTTGTTGTTGTAGAACATCTATAAATACATACACTATGCAAATTTCAGCTCTCTATCTTTTACGGTTCGAGAGTTATGGCTAATTGTAACTTTTCGTTGTATGGGGACACCTGGTAGTTTTCGACTTGTTGTTGGTTTTAGTATTTGTTGTTGTAGCGGCAAGGTACAACAACATTCTGTGAAAATTTCAGCTCTCTAGCTTTTACCGTTTCGGAGAATGGACGCTGTGACGGACGGACGGACGTACTTGTCTCCGTAATAGGGTTCTGTTTCACTCTGATGAGTACGGAACCCTAAAAAGTGACAAACCAAGGGTTGAACTTGAGCCTGAAAAATTAATTTAAAACAAATGTATTACAAAGTTTTTTCTTTAACACAATAAATGCAATTTTGAAATTAAATTAAATTTTAATATTTGGTTGTTCCATCCTTGTTTTTAAGGATTTCGGTACAACGCCGGCTCTACCAATCTGGCACAAAGTAATGGGTCTATATTGTACCATTCGACTTGGACTTTCTCCCATAAATCTGTTTTGTTTTTTGGCTTATAGCCAGCAATTTTCTTTTTTAAAATGCCCCAAAGATGCTCAATGGGGTTTAAGTCCGGGGACTGTGACGGCCATTGTAACAGTTGGACATTGTTGGCTTTGAACCATTTCTTTGCCAGCTTAGATGAGTGTTTGGGGTCGTTGTCCTGCTGAAACTCCCACTTCAAAGGCATTTATTTCTTCCTCGGTATATGGAAGCATGACGTTCTTTAAAATGTTTGTACAGCCGACAGCGCACATCTTATCATTATCATTGAGCGCCTCGATGGATGAATTGGTAGAGTGGCCTACTAAGAGTCGTCCCCGGGGTCGCAGGTTCGATTCCTGCCGAAGTCTCTGCAGACAAGCAAGAAGCTTCGCAGTTTTGTGTTTGTTAAAAAAAAAAAAAAAAAAATTTACCCAGAGCAACGGACCAACGCCTGACGATGAAAAGCATCCCCAAAGTAGGGAATGGCATCAGAAAGTAAAACTCGATTTTCGATTTTTCGACCAACCATTTGGACTATTTAATCGATTAATCGTAGCTCGTAATCGATTTTTTTTTGAAGTCGATTAATATATTTTGCATAAAATAAATGCACTACGACTTGAATTTTTACATGGGCCCAAACGTGGCTGGGTGGCATTTTTTTTTTTTTTTAATATTCACAAATTGCACGTTTTATTTGATCAAATTTTCATAACCAAACACTTGCTCTGTTTTCTCTTCAATAACTTTGGCAATAACTGCTTGCAGTATGTAATGAAGTAGACGTTTTTGTTGTCAAACTTCTACAACAGGTAATTTTGTTATGCTTGGTGGGATGATACAGATGTGGAATGATTTACGTGAGTACCTGCCACTAGGGCTCAACCTCACGGTGGTCAAACCACGTGGTGCAATCAAGACGTTACACCACCGCCCCCGAGCAGCCGGAACAACTGCTCGGGTGGCAATTTATTTGCTACGTTACTTGGCCATAACAAAACCCCTTGCTCAGGAGTTGAGCTATCTAACCTCTGCTGCATTGCAATTCCCCAGACGGCTAAGGATACACGACTACCGTGGTAGCCCGAAGTTCCTAAGATCATCAGTCCTTGAACCAACGCTAATGCTCCCGCCAATCTGGTTCCTTACAAAGCAGCGTCTGTTGCTTAGCAACAGCACTACGGGCCCATTTGGGCGACCGAACATAGACCCGAGGGTCTATGATCAGTTTAGCTACCAACGTTCCCTTCCATGCGAACTTATGGTAGCAACCACAGCCAGTACGTTTCAGCCAAGGAAGGCTCCTCAACCTATGACCGGCGAGATGACTCCGAAGAGTCATCCCGGGGCTCCGGTCCCCGTACTGCCGAATTGCCCCTCGGTGAGGGGTTTCAGCAAGTCCCTCAGGAGTCGCCGCCCTCCTTCAGGAAATGCCTAAGATTTTAGCCACCAAGCCAGCCGAGGTATCCTGCACCCCTTCTACCCCGTTGACACGACATCAAGCTGGTTACGATCAGCAAGATGCATTTTGTGCCCCCGGGGGGAGGTGGGATGATACAACATGATAATAAGGTAGCCTCATCAGCTAAACCGTTAATCATCTGGCTACTTTAAGTTGTCCAGAGAATGTAGAGATTAAAGGCAGCCAATAAGAAACACCAAATCAATGTAAGCTCTGTTATCTCTCTTCTATAAATGCAGAAGCGGCGGCTTTTCGACAGTTTACAGAAGTTGTACAAAAACAAAATACATGTTATTTTTGTTGAAGTTGTTGTTATTCTAGTGAAAAGGCTACCTTATTAGTTGTATCACGCTTTGTGGCTTACCGTTTCGATTAATCGACGCCAAAAATCGATTTCAGCATAAAGTTGGCAATGAATAATCAATCAGGAAATAATCGTTTTTTAGGACTGAAAATCGATTATCGAATACAATCGAAATCGACTTACCATTCCCTACCCCCAAAGCATTATATGTATTCCCATCCCCATGCTTAACAGTCTTTAACGTGTGCTTTGGATCGTAGGCAGTGATTTTAGGGCGTCTAACATGCACCTTACCATCAGACCCAAACAAATTAATCTTGGTCTCATCAGACCATCAGACATTTTTCCAATTTCTGCGCAATATGTATTTCCTTGCAAACGATAGCCTGCAGTTAATGTTGTTTTGGCTAAAGGTAAGGCACTTTCCTTGCACTATATGCTTTCACACCCGCTGATATCAATCTTTTTCGGATTGTTCGACTGCTTACTGGTGCTTTTAAAGAATTTTTCAGGTCTTCTGAGGATAAAAATGGAATATTTTTTAGACTCTCGTATGAGCCTGAGTTTTTCTTCTGTAGGTTTAAAATGAACAGAAGAAAATATCTTTTTTTTAGAGCAATTACATCACAATTACTTTGGAATTTGTGAAAAATAAGGCGGTTTTCCCTCTGCTGTGGAATTGTAATTGTGCAGATAGCAGCTTTTGAGTGTAAACCCTCAATGTAAACATATGTACATTGACACATACATATGTATGTACATATGTATGTATATCGCTATCATCTCAATATAAAAATTCTCAACTAATTTTGTGGTTTTTGCGTATTTTAGTAAATTGGAGGATCTTGCATTGCAACAATAGAAAATTAAATAAATAATTATAAAGTATTTTTAAAAAACAGTCAATAACTCCTTTCTATGTATGCTGGACCATGGATTAACTCGTGTAATGTTTTCTGTTTCAGTGTTTACAAATCAATGGCCCAAATAATATCAATGGGACGGTAAGCGATAACATGCATGTTATGCCGTTGTTAGAAAACAATCGTCTTAACAACCAAATGATGGATCAAAGCTGTAAGTATACCTTCCTTTAAGTTAGTCCCATAAATATGTGTGTATGAATCGCTCGAATAGAAAGTGAGAAAATAAAATTCTTAAACAAGCTTCTAGGCTGCATAGAACGTATGAGCCTATAAAGCGGCAAGATTAATCTGAGTTCCACGTACTTACTAAATGACAACTCAAAAAATATTTAATTCAATTTTCTTCTGCTTAATGTAATCTTTCCACATGAGTTTGGAGTCAATCATCATGTCAAGATAGTTTGCTTTTGCATCCGATGGGGTGGGTGAGTCATTTATTTAAATGGGCAGAATATTGTCTATCTTGCGGTTTGTATAGACTACTTGAACTGTTTGTCACTGTTTACTTGTGTCACAATAAGCCAAATAATTTTAAGACAGTGCTGAGATGTTATTGGAGATGTGAGTGGACTCACAGCTCAACCAACGCAATTTCACAACAGACGCAAATAGTGAGAAGCTGGAGCTGTGTTGTGCACTTTTCCCTGAAATGGCAGTGACTCGGCGACTGAGAGCAGCAATGAAATCTACTCAAAATTCAAGACGAATTTCAAGTCAGGAGAGGCCGAATTGTCAAAAAATATTTATTTTATACTTTGATTTTAAAAGAACACTATAACTTAGTAGTTTTGGAGAACAGGTTTAATTACAAGTTTGAGTTTGAAAAATTATTAGTCCGCTTAGCAATTGTCACATACACATAAAACCTAATTATTCTGTTAATTATTTGTGTTATTGTGACACTTGTAGTCTACGAACTACGAAACCAGACCAACGTGCTGTTGAGCAGTTTTGCTTCTACATGTCATGTATGGCATTTGCAGTGGAAAATTTGACAGCCACACTGTAAAATACATAAAAGGGTATAACTAATGGTATTCAGATGTAAAATTGATAATATTATCAGGCCTGTTCTGAAATCACAGTGATTTAAAATCACGAACGGTTTCAAAATCACGGAGGTGATTTCTTGGTGTTCTGAAAATCACGAGATTTAAGAGTTTTCGGCGTGCTTTTCTCTTTTCGAAATCACGGATAAACAGCTGGTTTGTTTTGTTTACATACATAGTTATAAAATTTATAAAGAGGAAAGACGCGGAAAGTTAAACAAAAGAAAACAAATACAAAAACAAAAACAAGAGTGTTGCCACTGTTCTAAACTAGTTATTTTTGTAATATACAGTATTTTTCGGTTAATTGCACATCAAAATTTGCACAATTTGTTGTTCAATTAACCGGGGAACCAATTAGCCGATACCCGTTTAATTGAACAATTCGTTCAATTACAAGAACCCTATTTAATTGAACAGTTTGTTCAATTACAGAAATCACGCATAATTGAAACTATGTACTAATGAATTAAAAGAAATCGCATATGTGCACTTTAAGTTTTTCAAAATAATTTTTTTTAAAAAAATGCAAGTAACAGCAAAAAATGTACATATATGTGTATAGTAGAGATGCCACCCATTGTTTTTCACAAATGATGTCAAATATGTATGTGCAAAAATGCCAGATTATTTTTCAATGCAATTAACCGGGTAAAAGTAAGAGGAAATTTATTTTTGATGACAAGAATTTTGAACGAATTAAGCGGGAAAATCAATTAACCGGGTTCAATTATCCGAGGAAATTCACATGGTGTTCGTATGCAATATTTTTTTTGCCCGATCATGTGGTTCAATTAAGCGTGGAAACCAATTAACCGTAGGGTCAATTAACCGAAAAATACTGTACATAAATTTTTTGCTTTCATATCATTGAATTTACCAATTAAAATTCGAAATTGTTCATAAAATGAAAACATTAATTAGAAATTTAATAAAATTTTAAATATGAACTTAATTATTTATTTGCTTTAAGAGCCAATTGAAATGTATTAATTCAGATCCAAAAATGAACCTTTTCAAAAAATATTTTAAGAATTTTTCAAGTCTACTGATGAGTTGATTAGCACCAACGAAATGTCGTCGGCATATAGACAGCTAAAAAATACAGCAAATATTTTTTGAAAAGGTTCATTTTTGGACCTGAATTAATTAATAAAATTTTGTTTAAAATAATTTGTTTAATTGAATAAATTATCAATAATTCATTTCGCTCATATAATCAGGTAACCACAATTTATTTTCGAACAAAACAAAACAGCTGACTGATAAAAAGTAAATCACGAAGGTTATGAACAGAAGTATTTTTTTTTTTTCTTTAAAACAAGCAGTGTCTTCAGTAATTTGTGATTTTTTTCAATTTATTTTGTATAAAGGATATAATATTATTGCATTAATAAGTAAAAAACACATTATATAAAGTACTCAATAAGTTTTTTATTTGGTTTCTAACAAAATAATTGTAAAGCATGTGCAAGTGATTTAAAATCGGTAGTCGTTTAGCTGACCGGTTTTAAATCACAAAATTACTAAAAAAAAAAATGTGTGCACAGAACACCATTTCAGTGTTTTCAAATCACTTTCGTGAAGAGTGATTTTCAGAACATACCTGCTGTATATTCAGTCATCTGAATGTGATAATAATGATAAATAATTTTGCAGTTTAACAGTTTTTTCTTTGAATTTACTTTTATCGATAAAAAGAGCGAGTTTTCCCATTGAATTTATATTATTACTCTTTAGCTTATACATACATATGTATGTATTCATGGTATTCCTTTACATACATATGTACATAGATGGGTGTATTAAAACGTGTAAATCTCTTTTAGGCATTCTGGCATCCCAGCAACATCCCCACAAGCAGAAACTGTTTGGAAAAGTGGATCAAATGGTAATTACGTTTAGAAAATTTCTAAAACAATTCCTCTTATGTTTTACATTTCGAATGAAATTTTCGCTTCGGAATTGTCAAGACAATGTTGCTGTAAAACTTGAAATATTTACAACATTGACATTGTAATTTTGAAGATGAAAATTTTACTCGGAATTTAAAACATAGCCGATTAACTCTACAAGCAAAATTTTAGCACTGTCACCAAACGCACCATCCTGTTTCAAGCCAGCCAATTTCTTCTGTACAGACTCAACAAAATCAGTATGTAAATAGTTCAACTTGTGATGATGATTTAGGTAAGTACCACTGTCATCAGTTAATTGATTTTCTTTTTTCTTTTTTTTTATATGTAAATGCAGTGTTCGAAGAACTGGACTGACTGCAAGTAACGCAAAATACTCTTAAGTAAAAATTATTAAGAACTTGTGATTACTACTGCTACCTTAATATTTCAAGAGAGGCAATTGTAGCGCAAAAAACACAGAATTGGAGCAGCGTAGTTAATAATAATAACACTGTGCTAGTTGAAAAAACCGACAAACGGGGCACCCAGTGACTAAACATAATTCGGGTACGCTGAATTCAGTGGTGCATGTATTGAACTAACTAAAAAAAATTTTCGTTTATTGAACTTTAGTAAAAAACCGAAATTCCGCAATAAAATAACCTTTAATCTGATAACTCATTAAAAAAAATTTTGTTTTTTAGAAAAAAAAATTATTTTTTTGAAAAAAAAATTTTTTTTTGCAAATTGTTCAAATTTTGTGATCTTTAAAACTGCATAAAAAATTGAAAAATTAAGCTATGCCAATAAATTTTCCCGTATATATAAAAAATTATGTTTGAAACAAAACGAGCTTTAAACGACCGAAATCTGTGGGCAACTTTTGATTTTATTCACAAACGATGAAAAATTGTAGTTTCAACCTGTTACCAGACGAAGCCTCAAAAATTGAAAAAAATATTTTCTTGTTAATTAAAGTACATTTCTGCATGTTCATATAAAAAGTTTTTTGTAATTATCTAACATTAAGATGTGTTAAAAAAGTGTTATGAAACGTTTTTGCATAATTTTGCATAATAGTACAAATTATTTCAACAATTTGCCAAAAATAATTTTTTTTTTTTTAAATTTTTTTCTAAAAAAAAAAATTTTTTTAATGAATTATATATTAGATTAAAGGTTATTTTATTGCGGAATTTCGGTTTTTTATTTAAGTTCAATAAACTAAAAATTTTTTTAGTTAGTTCAATACATGTAGTGCAACCTCCTCCATTTTTAAAATAACGGTAAATCTCGAAAACGCGAGCTAACCTAGAAAAACGGATAGCACCACTGAATTCAGCGTACCCGAATTAGGTTTAGTCACTGGGTGCCCCGTTTGTCGGCAAAAAAAAAGTTCTAAATTCAAGCACAGTGTAATTATTGCTGTCGCTGCCTTCAAATTTTAGCAGCAGTAAAAAAGTAGTTTTATTTTTTAAATTATCACTACTACAACTTTTAGTAGTTAAAGCAAGTGCAGATGACGTAGTATGTGACGTAGCGCTACAATAAAGTGAACAGGACACGTGTGGTCGTGCTGGTTCGGTTACACGTACATGCGATCGGCTCTGTTTGCTGCCAAAATCACAAATTTTTCATATTTTTATTCAAGCAATTTTTGTTTTTGTTTACGCGTAGTGGATAGATACATGCATACGTAATTTGTGCTTCTTTATACAAACATATGAACTTTGTTTACACCCTGCAAGAAATGCGGCTGCAGTCATTTACCCCCCCATTTACACACGCCAGTAACGGGTTATCCAGTATCCGGGTTAAAAGTTTATGTGCATAAGCACGGTCTTTCACGTAGCCCTACAAAAAAATCTAATGGTGTTGACACGCATGACCTTAGTGGCCAGTTGATATCGCAACGACGAAATATTACGCGGCCAGGATGTGTCTCATGTGGCACCGTCTTGTTGAAACCACATATTCTCCAAGTCGTATTCTTCAATAGCGGACAAAAAACAGTCGGTTATCATATGACTATAACGCTCCGAATTGACGGTGACTGTCGTTTTCGAAGAAGTAAGGTCCAATCACACCCTCGGACCAAAGAGCGCACCAAACAGTTACTTTGTCTGGATTTAATGGCCTCTCTTCAATTACCTGAGGATTCTCAGAATCCTAAATTTTGTTGACAATTTTGTTTATTAACGCACCCAGAAAGAAACAGAGAAGAAACAAATTGGTTTAACAACTTATGTAGGTTGACAGATGTCGAATTTCAGTCCTATACTTTTGAAACCCCGAAATGGATAACCCATTATAATATTGTTCTTGTTATTGAAGCCATGAACGTGACTAGTTGTATGAATCAGTTTTTTTTTAAGTGCACAGAAAAGCAATGGTCATCTTCAATGTGTCTAGGCAACTTGTTTATCATGGTATTGATATCGACTGGAACATTGATGATTTGACCATAAATACCATACTGTCCATGAACATGATGCCTAAGTCTCCTTATTTGCAGGAAAGGAATTCTTGGTGAAATGAGTCGTTGCTCGATAAGATTCAATGTTGATAAATGAGATGGAATCGTTGGATATTTAAAACCATTATAAGTCGCCAGTAGGAGAATTTTATCTGTATCTAAAGATGCTTTACATGTAGGACAAACATCAGTGCTCGAACTAGATTCATAATTCAATATTATTGTTTGCAAAAACTTTTCTCCTACACTAGAAACCTTTCTTAAATCGTTTTCCCACCAAAGCCTGTCGCAAATTGCCCAAGTATGGCCAAATGTATTTTTTTGAAATTGAGGATTTGCGGATGTTAATATACTCATTTCTAAATTTTATATGCTTCTTTAAGGCCATGTTCATAATAATTATTGTAAGTTTATTAAGCTCTTATTTGACGTATTTCTACGGAATATTTGTCAAATAAACGTGTAATAAACCTTCAATAGTTTTAGAACGTTTTGTTTTCTACTTTTGACACGTGCAATATTTTTTTGTCAATCTGCTACGAAACGAAGAAAAGCAGCTGTTGGTCAATTTTACAATATTGCTGTTTTTTGTTGTGACATACTTTACTTTAGCAACATCTAACAACTGATAGTGTCCGTTTTCCCAACTAATTGATATTTATTTGGCAGGTGTCGTCGCTGCTGTCAAGTAGTTTCGCTACTTACCGTCCATCATACACAATTGCTTGCTAACAGACACACACCAATCCATATAAACAGCTCACACACTTTCGTGACGATTTCTACTAATTTGCACTACCAGCAGGCAGCGTTAAGGAACTTCGTTCCAAAAAACGGTGCGCTTAACATCAACCATCATAAAATGTACTGCAAATTTGCACAAACATGTATGCACACCTACCATCGCGCAAATCCTTACTGTGATTTTCTGTTGGTTGAAATATATTTTATATTCTCCAAGGCGAATCAAGTATAGGTGGTCGCAATTCAATTCGCTTTAATATTTTCTCTCGAGTTGTCCAAGGCGAATCCATTACAGGTGCCCGCATCCCAATTCGCTTCAACATTTTTCCACGAATTTATCTTCTGAGTTGTCAAAGCTGATAACAAACGACAATAAAACTTATGACATCTCGAGAGAAAATGTTGCAGCGAATTGAATTGCGACCACCCAAGGCGAATCCATTACAGGTGCCCGCATACCAATTCGCTTCAAATTTTTTCCACGATTTAATTCTGAGTTGTCAAAGCCGATAGAAAATGACAACAAAACTTGTGACGTCTCGAGAGAAAATGTTGAAGCGAATTGAATTGCGACCACCTATACTTGATTCGCCTTGGAGTTGTCATAAGATTTGTTGTCGTTTGCTATCAGCTTTGATAACTCAGAAGACAAAATCGTGGAAAAATGTTCAAGCGAATTGGGATGGACTCGCATTGGTGAAAATTTAAAAAAGAAAACACAGCCACCCCGTACCCCACCTCTTCGTGGAACTTACATACAAAAATACAAAAACAAAAAATTTTTGGCTCGAAAAGATTTTTTTCTTTGTCGTAGTGGATTTTTTTCCTCGTGCCAAAAGCTATCGATACATCGATGGGTAAATCGCCCGACAAACCCTATTGAGTTGCAGCATCTGCTTTCAAAATGTTTTCTTAATTGTGGAGAACACATTTTTTTTTTTATCGTATAAACTTCTTGATTTACATTTATCTTTTATTTTCTTTTAAGGATTTGACCCGTTTATAGAAACCCAAAAAGCATTGGCTGAACTAATCGAAAATGAGGAGGAACAAAATGTAGGAACAGTTTCTTCGAAACAAATGAATCACAAACAAGTAAACAACGTACACCAACCACATCAGCAGCATATGATGGAGTACATGCAACGTGCACGAATGCCTCCACCTGGATTTAATCATGTTAACAATTTCAACGGGTACGGTGTCGTGCCGAGAGTGCAAAACAGCAAAATTATGTCGTTTATGAATTTGTCAAACAATTATTCGACTCCAAACGGCCAACATATTCAACATCAGCACCAGTTGCAAGTTCCCAATAATGCATGGGGCACTCATTTGGGCAACTATCAGCAACACATCAATGAGCAGCAGATGCGTCAAGTAACTTCAAATCAAATGCCAACCGGTGGCAATCAAAAGGGTGAGTCACACTTTTATAATATTTAGAGCAACTACACTACGCAACAAAATAAATACTTTGTTAATATCATTAAGGATATCAGAGATATGCTCAATTAAAAATGTGCAATATGTCAGCCATCAAGATAACTGTGACTCTAAATTCCAATTCTGCCGTGCAATAAATTTACAAAACCTAAATTTTATTTTAAAAAATTTAAAGAAAAATATCCACTAACATAATATTAGACAATTCGAAAACTACTGTTTAAACCACATTAAACATTGTGAACAAATCACTTGAGACGGATTCTTTTCCGAATAGTTGGTGTCCAAAATCGTTTTGGACACTTATAAATTCAAGGCCAGTACCTTAAATCCTCTATATATGTATGTACATATACATACATACATATATTTTTGTTTTTCTTAAAAGCTGTATGAATCAGCATCAGCATTAATTCCTTTTTTCATATCAATTAATCTTGGCAATAAGTTGGCAGCATTTGAATTCGTTGGCCACAATGAAAGAGAAAAGTAGCTTGTAAGTAGTAGTCGAAGTCGAATTGATTGAACAGAAGAGCAATAATGAAAAAAGATTTTTTTTTTTTTGAAATCAAGCAATCGCTTTTTAACAACCAAAGGCACATGTTGTAATCCTGACCCTTTTCTTTATTCAAATAAAATTATTATATTGCTCTTTTATCGGGACAAAATATGTAATAAAAATTAAATACATTTTTATTGACATAAAAAGAATTTAGGCCTCACCAGCTAAAGAAGAAACTTAAAAATACTTATAAAATTATTATAACGTTCCTAAAAAGTTATATGTAATTTTTACCAACGGAATATATACATATGTAATATAAAAGGTGAGCTCATCATCGATTCTAAAACCAAAGAAATTAACCCATTTTTTTCTTTTGGTTCCCTTAAACCCTAAATAATTATAATCGCTTTCGAGTGAATATAATCCTTCTCCAATTGTAGTGAATAGCACACAAAAAAGATGCACTATAAAATTTTATTTCAAATACTGGCATACAATTTGTTTCCATCTTCCTCCGTTTCAAAGTTATTCAGAAATCAATGGTGAAAAAAATTCGCTTTTTTTTAATGCGAAATTCGTACATTTTCCTAAATTCAACATCGTCCCAAATAAAACAAGCAATAAGTCATAAAACAAATCCATAAGCAGATGTTGATTTTATTCACAATTTAAAGCAGTTATAACAAGACCAAATCAAGACTGATCCTCTTGTAATTTTATTTATTGTAATTCTATTCATACATGTCTATTCATACATAGTTGTATAAAAAGGGGCATGACCAGTGCAGGCACTACACAGTTATCTCTAATTGTAATAATTTGTGGACCGTATACATACATATGTCTTCTATTGGCCTTTAGGCTGTTATTGAATAAACATGAACTAAAAAAGAAGTGTATTAATTTTAGCAGTTGCATAATTTATCAGCATAAATACAGTTATTTCCGCTTAATTGAGTTTCTAAAAATGCACGACTTTTGACGCAATTAAACGGGAACTCAATTAAGCAATACTCGGTTAATTGAGTCGCCAACGCAATTAAACGAAAATCGCTTAATTGGGCAATATGTGCAATAAAGCCAAACACTCATGCGTAGATGGGGAAATAAAACACATTTCTTTAGTTACATATTAAGTTGATTAATTGCTTAGGTTTATTAAGACAAAATAAAAATCAGGTACAAGGTTCATCGTACAATGATTATAAAGGAACAGAACCATGACCTTTTTGCAGCAAAATATTTTTTTTGCGCTTGGGGAGCAAAACAAAAAGTTAAGTAGACGTAATCAATTAAGCGAAACATTTTCTCATGTTTTTCGCAATGCGGTCTTAAGTTGCGAACCAATTAAGCGGGTGACGCAATTATACGGAACTCAATTAAACGGGTATTTTAACATAGGCAGGTATACTGAATGATTTCGTTCCATAACTTTTAGTGCAATAAAGCGGGAAACTCAATTAAGCGGAAATAACTGTAGTTCGGTTTTTTTTTTTAAAAATTTTTATTTCTTTTCTCAATTTTCAGGTTACTCTGGTAATGATTGGACGGCCATGGACCCTGCAATACTGTCATTTCGACAATTTTCATTTCCACACCAAACACAAGTAACACCACAAATACAGCCTCAGCAACAGGAAATGTTCTTGCAGCAATTGGCACAACAACAGCAGCAATCAGGTAAATCTGTCAAAAGCCATAGTTTTTTGCATTTTCCTACTACTTGTAAGGGAATTATTAAAATATTTATGCCACAGACTTGAAGAAGTAAATAACACAATGCAAATAAATGGAACATTTTTTTTGAATTTTCAGAGATAAAAAGTAGCGCATTCTGATCTTCTGATTACGATTTTGTCAATGCTTTTTTCTTGCAGTTCTTGTTTTTGCAATATTGTGTTATTCACTTTTATCGTGTACAAATTCTTAACCGAAACTCGGTTCTGTTCTCAACATTTGTAAAGAAAAATATTCATGTTCGAAAAATTTTCCTCACAAGGGGAATCCATTGCAGGTGCCCGCATCCCAATTCGCTTCAACATTTTTCCACGATTTTTTAATTTCTGAATTGTCAAAGCTGATAGCAAACAACAACAAAACAGATGACAAACAACTTGAGAGAAAATGTTGAAGCGAATTGAATTGCAACCACCTGTAGTTGTTGAGCTGGTACCACACACACAAGGCCAAGGCGAATCCATTACAGGTGCTCGCATACCAATTCGCTTCAACATTTTTCCACGATTTTATCTTCTGAGTTGTCAAAGCCGATAGAAAATGACAACAAAACTTGTGACGTCTCGAGAGAAAATGTTGAAGCGAATTGAATTGCGACCACCTGTAGTTGTTGAGCTGGTGCCACACACAGCAACGAAATGAATAATAATTGTAAATAAAAAATGTTTCCCGCAGTTGCGGATGGAATCAATAATCGAATCCAATTTTATATTTCCATATACAGACATTATTCAATTATGAAAAAATAACGAAAACTCTCCTGAAAAGAAAACGTCAAAAAAGGTAGACGTGCAAAGGAACTCAACATGTATTAGAATATCCGGAGTTTGAGATTGGGTTGATTATTATTACTACGTTTATACGTAGTCTATTCACAAATAAAAACTATTCGCAAATAAATAACTCACTGTTTATGCGTCAATGCGAATGCAGAGAATTTGTATTTTTTAGTGAAGCCAGATGGTATAAATGTAACTAATTGGTAACACTGTTAAGCACAACATATGTTCAGAAAAAGACGTAATTACTAAAATAATAATGGAGAAACAAAAAATTATGATGTTTCTTACAATTCAATTAATGCAGAAAAGCCACGAAATATTGCAAGACGGGTTCAACAGAAGGCATGCAACTTTTGTAATCGCTAGTGAAAGAAGAAGGCGCAGACTTGTTATGTTATGTTACGAGGGCCGCCGGTCCTGAGACCGACTCACTTGGGTCCTAGAAAAGGTCCCGTTGTGGCGCAGACTTGCTTTCGTGCAATTTTTAGTAAATTATCTTCTTTCTGTCATATGACAGACATATGGTACGTGTGCCACATCGAAGAAAACTTTGAAACCGATAAAAAAAAAAAGTGGCAACTTTTTGTGTTTTATTTGCGAATAACTTTTTAATCAGTACTTGTTTTCGTGACTTAGCTATTCACAAATACAAATTTTGTTTACTGTTTATACGCCAAATTTTTCTATTCACAATAATTTTATTCGCGAATAAGCAGTACGTATAAACGTAGTACATACATATATGTTAATTAACTAATCTAAAAAAGTCAGTCGCGCTTTGTGTTGAAAAATAGTAGTAAATTGAAAAGAATGGGAAAAAATAACATCAAGAATGAGAATCGCTATTAATTTCATTTCTAAGATTAAAATGCAATTTCTGAGACTGGATAATAAAAAAGAATACACACATACATGCGTACATTTAAAGGCCGTGATTCACTATCCTACTGAATCGTACGATCTGTTAAAAATTACATGTGTGTCCCAAAAAGTGTGATAGTGCATGTGTGTGAAAAACTTTTTAATAAGTCTGTCCGATTTGCTAATCTTTTGAAAATTTTCAAAAACTTGTCTTATTCTGTGCGACAGAGTTGCCTTTTTGAAGTTGTTTACAAAAGTTTAATAGTGCGGCCGTTTTGATGCGACAGAATTCTATCAGATTTAGCTAGCAATTTTCAGTGAATGATTCGTACGATTGAGTAGGATAGTGAATCACGGCCTTAAAAGATATGAAAAGGCACTTGATTCCTCGGGAAGTTTAATATTTGGCACCATTCCGCAATGCTAATATACATGCTTATATAGTGTACATTTTACTTAAAAGATTTCTTACATTTCGAACTTGAGGTCCTTGTTTGTTATTTTTATTTTCAATATTTCGTTTTCCTTTGGAAAAAGAAGTTTTCCAAAAGAAAAACTGTGCTGACTACGTACCCAAGTGATGACATTCCATTTCTATTACTCGGACCCAATGCATCTTTCACCACATCAAGCACATACATACTTCAATGCCGATTTGTTTAGCCGGCAGTTTTTAATAAAACTAAACGGCAAATTGCATACATACGTAAATATATTCATAATTGGCATACATGGGCATACTGCATTACTTTTTTACTGCATTACGTGTTTCAGTAATCAGTAATAAATTGAGTCAAGTACGAGGCTGGCTCGCACTCTTAGGGTTCCGTACGTATGTATATTTTATAAATTTCATCTCTCTGTTTTTAAAGCTACTTTATGTTGTATGGGGACACCTAGTAATTTTCCACTTGTTGTTGTTTTTGTAATTTATTGTTGTAAGGCATTTGGGAATACATACACTGTGCGAATTTCGACTCTCTATCTCTTACGGTTCGAGAGTTATAGCTATTACTCTACGTTGTAAAGGGACACCTGGTAGTTTTACAGTTGTTGTTGTTTTTAGCAAGTGCTGTTATGGAGCATATGTGAATACACATATTGTGCAAATTTCATCCCTCTGTCGCTCACAGTTCGAGAGTAACGGCTAATTGTTACTTTACGTTGTATAGGGACACCTGGTAGTTTTCGACTTGTTGTTGTTTTTAGCATTTGTTATTGTAAGCCATATGCGAGTAAATATATTGTGCACATTTCATATCTTTATCTCTTACAGTTTGAAAGTTACGGCTAATGTTTTTTACGTTGCATAGGGACACCTGGTAGTTTTCGACATGTTGTTGTTTTTAGCATTTGTTGTTGACAAGCATCCATAAATACATACACTTTGCAAATTTCAGCTTTCTATCTTTTACGGTTCAAGAGTTATAGCTAATTGTAACTTTTGGTTGTATGGGGACACCTGGTAGTTCTCGGATTGTTGTTGCTTTTAGTATATGTTGTTGTGAAACATCTACAAATGCATACACTATGCAAATTTCAGCTCTCTATCTTTTACAGTTCCAGAGTTATACCTAATTGTAACTTTTCGCTGTATGGGGACACCTGGTAGTTTTCGACTTAATGTTGGTTTTAGTGTTTGTTGTTGTAGAACATCTATAAATACACATACATTATGCAAATTTCAGCCCTCTATCTTTTACGGTTTGAGAGTTATAGCTAATTGTAACTTTTCGTTGTATGGGGACACCTGGTAGTTTTCGACTTGTTGTTGGTTTTAGTATTTGTTGTTGTAGCGGCAAGGTACAACAACATTCTGTGAAAATTTCAGCTCTCTAGCTCTTACCGTTTCGGAGAATGGACGCTGTGACGGACGGACGGACGTACTTGTCTCCGTAATAGGGTTCCGTTTCACTCTGATGAGTACGGAACCCTAAAAAGTACTGATTACTGGAAAAAAAAATCAGTATTCAGTAAATTTTACTGGTTACTGAAAAAAGAAATCAATATTCAGTAAATTTTACTGATTATTGAAAAAAAGTCAGTATTCAGTAAAAAGTACTGATTGCTGAAAATAAGATCAGAATTCAGTAAATTTTACTGATTTGTGTAAAATCAGTAAAATTAGATATGCAAAACAAATTTGTAAAAGACATTATATTTAACTTAGAAAAAGTTGAATACGTATGTATGACTGCTGCTGATGTGTGGTCCAGTGGGAAAAAATCATTTTTTGGCCACACTGCCTTAATGCAAATAATTTAGAGAGGAAATCAGCTGCACTAGCCTGCACTAGAGGTTTTTAGAACCTCTTCTAGAGACAGCAACATCAAAAACAGAAGAAGATGTAAAACAAGTGTTAATTAAATACGTATGTAGTAAAATACGGAATATAGTTTGCTTTAGTATTGGTCTACAAGTTGGTGTTTAAGTCTCTCATCTATGCAAATCACTTTTTATTTTCCCAATAACACATTTCCATTTTAGATAATTTAAAAAAATAAAAACGCGTTAAACTTTTAAAGCCGTTTTTCTCGGAATTTCGTTTTTCACTTATGCCACTATTCATGTAAGTGAGCCATATCTACTATCAGTCATTTACAGATTACTGCCTTTTTTACACAAAGCAGTAAAATTTACTGAATTCTGATCTAATTTTCAGCAATCAGTACTTTTTACTGAATACAGTATTTATCGGATATAAGAAACTAGAAAAATCCACGAAAAAAGTTTCTTATAAGCGTTTCTTTCTTATATACAATTATTTTATATAAGAAACTTATTTCTTATATAAGTAGCTATGGCCATAAGGCATTTGTTTCTTATATGAATATACGAGCTTTTTTACCTTTTTATGTATATACGTAGATGTATGTATGTAAATAGAAAAATAAAACAAATCAAATTTTATTTTATTAACCCCTTTAGTAAATAGATATAAAAAACTAGACAACTTCAATTTGAAAAAAAAAAAAAATTATATGTAGTAAATACATGTACATACATAATTCATTTTGTACTATTTATTTATTTATTTACGAGGCAAGAAACAAAAACTTCTCATGAGCACTAAAAGTAAAAAAAAACGTTGTTGTTGTTGTAAAACTGTCGGAAAACAGAGTTGTCCATGCAAACTACATAAATCCAGTGTTGCCCTTGAAAGTTTCTTATATAAATTCTTTTTCTATACATTTTGTGGTTTTGGTGTTCAAGAAAAATGTTCTTTTATCAGTTTTTTTCTTAAAAGCGTTTTTCTTATATGAAACTTTTTTTGTTAGAAAAAACACTAAAAAGATATGGTGTTTTTGCAATTGTTTCTTATAAGCGTTTTGTTCTTATATGAGATGTTCTTATATCCGATAAATACTGTACTGACTTTTTTTTCAATAATCAGTAAAATTTACTGAATACTGATTTTTTTTTCCAATAATCAGTAAAAAAAAAAAAAAATACTGAAAAAGTACTGGTACTGAAAAATGCCCATCTATGATAATTGGTAATTTGTTGTAACAACTTACGCCTTGCCATCCAAATCAATCAAGGGATTGTAACCATCTCCCAAAACTTTGCGTTCTATTCGCTAACAACTTTTGTTTTAAGATGCCTCTTCCGTCACTGAAACGGCTGCAGCAATCGAATCCATTTTTTTTTTCGTTTTTATTTTTTGGAAAAATATTTTTTTAACGCCCGTTTTTCATTTGAAAAGCTGTTTGTACTAATTCGAACTTCAGTCAAGAGACTGAACTTCGAATCCATCGAAATTCGTAATACCTTTTTGTACGAATTCGTGACGGAGAGTTCCCATTACGAGTGATGTTCACTCGCAATTCATAAAAGGGCTGACAATAAAAAATAATTAATCTTTTCTCTTTCTTTCTTTCGTTTCGTTTCGTTTCAGGATATAATTCTCAGTCACAACATCTAAGTGGCGGAAATGTTGGAATGCCTAATAATATTATGAACTCTCAACAAAGTTCTCAAACACATGTAAATGCAAATGTCCAAGGAATGCTGGAATACTTGAAAACTCGTCAATTCGTCTAATTAAACTATATTATATACAAACATATATAAATAAACGTTAGAAGTAAAACCAGACTTTTCGTTTACCTTTACATACATACATACATAATTGTATTTAGAGCTTTTATGACAAAAACAAAAACAAAAACAAACAAAAAAAAACTGTAACAATATTTTCGAAATAAAAACAAATTATGAATTAAAAAAGTGAAAGGCATTCAAAACAAAATGCAGTACAGGGAGTAGCAACTTTTTTTATTTTATATTTTTTACACACTCTTTTTGCACATCCTTATTGTCTGCGTACTATTGATCAGGCAAGGTAAAGAAACTAGCCTAAGCTCTCGACCATATGTGTACTAATGAGCATTGTCGTTGGGGCTGCGACCCCGGTTTAATTTCATATGTTATTTCATATGTATGTATGTCGATAGAGGTAATAATTTAAAATTGAACCTGAGACCGATAAAGAAATTCGATTACTAAAGGGTGGTTTTTTTTCGATGTATAGAAGTTTAAGTTGGCATTACTGTTCAAGATGGCGACCGATTTAACAGCTGTCAAGTGATTTATTCTCAGTTTGGTTTGGCAATTCATCATGAATAGACTCACGCCTGAACAACGCTTGCAAATAGTGCAATTTTATTTCGAAAATAATTCGCGATTTTCATAAGCGAATTTTGTTTAGCGATGACTGGCTACGCACTTCTGGTTGACTGGCTACGTCAACAAATAAAACTGCCGCATTTAGAGTGAAGCTAATCCTCAAGTGTGTGTCGAAACACCGTTACAACCAGAAAACCTGACTGTTTGGTGCGCTTTATGGGCTGGTGGAGTCATTAGTCTGTACTTCTTCAAAAACGATGATGGCCACAACGTTACAGTCAATTGTGATCGGTATAGAGCTAACTAACTTCTTCATTCCTGAATTGAATAACCATGATGTCCAGGAGATGTGGTTTCAACAAGACGACGCAACATGACACACAGCGCGTGCCACAATCGATTTATTGAAAGACACGTTTGGTGACTGAACGCCTAATTGCACGTTTTAGACCTGTGAATTGGTCACTCGCTAGACTACTTTCTGTGGGGCTATGTAAAGTCATTGGTCTATGCGGATAAGCCACAAACGCTTGACCATTTGGAAGACAACATTCGCCGTGTTATTGCCACAAATGTGGGAAAAAGTAATCGAAAATTGGACGTCCAGATTGGACTACATCCGCGCCAGCCGTGGTGGTCATATGCAAGAAATCATGTTTAAAATGTAATGCCACAAGATTATCTTTCGGATAAATAAAATTCATGTCAATCGAATAATCAATCCATCGTTGTTTTATTGCAACTTAAACTTCTATACATCGAAAAAAACACCCTTTATTTAATAAATGTTGATCTCAATACCAGGATTTTCACTAAACTAAAAATCTGGATCAAATCTATTGGTTCAATCGCAAAAATACTGTTACGTTTTTACCCCTTAATAAGGCCCGTATGATACTACAATTTTCTTGCATTTTTTAAGTTTTGGAGAACAGTGCAAATGTAATGTAATGTAATAGCAGAATTTAATATGTGCAAAGAGTTCAGCTATTTAATGTAAATGCATGAATTTTCCAAATACGCTGAAAAAATATATAATACAGAATTTTACTTCCTAATGCATAAAAAAATTTAAAATTTTTTTTTAATTTTTATTGTAAAATTTATTACAAAAAAAAAAAAAAACGCTATGTTGCAAATCTGCAACACTATGCATTTACATAATTTCAATTTCTTCACTAAAAAATGTAATACCATGTGATGAAATTTCGTCATACTAAATGCATAGTGTTGCAGTCTTACAGCATTCTAAAATAGGTAAAATTAAATGAAAAAAACAATATTTTCCCTTGCAAGCAAGAAGTTTCTTTGAAAATATATGTATGTTATTCTATATAAAATAAATTTTTGTTAACACTTACTTATCCGTTCAACGGTTGGTTCAGGTCGGAACTGGCGGAAAGCATGTAGGGCTATCTCCCTACAGTTTACTCGGGTATCACAACGGGACCTTTCTAGGACCCAAGTGGGCCGGTTTCACTACCGGCGGCCAGCATAACATAACATAAGGGTTTGTACACAAATTGTACAAAGAAATCGAGTGTGAGCACTCAGAACTCTACAGAAATGCTTTGAGGAGGACCACAAATCAGTTCGTTTCGTTTGATTTCATTTATTACCCGTCATTTAGACGGGAAAGTAAATGCCTGAAAGTTGCAATACACTCACACTTTTTTACTAACACACCCACAGTATTTTAACTTTCAACTCTGCTTTCAGCAAAATTTTCCTGAAAGTAATTTTTTGACATTTACTGAAAGTAAAGTGACAAGGTAGTAAACACGGTTGCCTACTCCACGGCACATACAAATTTTCAGGATTGCAGTAGAATATTAATTGTGAATTTTAAATTATTTTGTACATTAGAAAATATTTAAAACATTTTTACAGCAAATATGAATGAAGAACACAAATGAAGTATCTTTATTGTGATAATTATTAAATTAATTAATACAAATTTAGCAATAAAAATTATTTTCGAAGGTTGGCCTATAAATTTATGTTTGTAGTAGTCTTGGCAATTCTATTTCAGTAGTAAACAAAACTATAATACTTGCAACTCTCCGCTTTGACGACATTTTTAAAATGAACTTTCACGTTCCTTTGAAAGTGAGCAAGAAATTTTCATGAAAGTCATAGATTTCATTGAAATTTTTATTCATAATACGTGTACAAAAATTTAATGAAAGCACTTTCCCGTCTAAATGCCGGGTTAAATACATCACTTCCTCTTCAGACCAAGATTTTACCATTTTATTATAAAATTTGTGAATAAAATTTATTTTTATTTGTGAAATGTCAGTTTTGTTTACGTTTTGTATATTTGGTTCTTTCTAGCAATTGCTGTTTCTTTCTTTCTATTAATCCTATAGCAATTAATGAAAGAAAAATGAAGTATCATACGGTTTTGCGGGTTCTTTAATTGCAAATGAAAATAAAACACACTCAACTACATATATCATTTACAACACTTTCAGATCAGTGCAACCTTCTTCAATTATTCGACGCTGTTAAAACACTTTTCACCCTGTTACACCTCTGCTGTAAAAATTAGACCCACTGCATATTGTTGACGGTAACACAGTGACTAATTATATTCCAACTTAAACTTCCAGAAATTTCCGAGTCGAGAACCGTCTTCAATGCCTAATGAATTGACGCCGCGAGCATTGAGTGCTGTCAATAGACGAATCAATCTCGAAATTTCTAAGACCAGAACCTTTGTGCTAAAGCTTAAAAGCATGTTTCCACGACATATGCTTCGCTCTCTATTTGTGCTTAACACCCCAATCAGTAGCGAAGCAACGTGCTTCGCCATACAAAATTTTGAGAGCGAATGAAGTTGCTTCATGTTGAAGCTACTTGCGAAGCATGCAAAATGTCTGTCTTCTCTAATTTTAATCGCAAATTTATCTGTACTAATTGTCAAAATCATCTATTGTAAACAAAAGAAAGAAAAACAAAAATATCCCGCGAAAAGTGAAAGTTAGTTTTTTAATAGCAATAAAATAAGAAAAAAGTGAAAATAACAATGAACAATAAGCTAAATTTTGTGAAAAATGCCATTATGGCCCGACGAATTTCTTCCAAGCTACATTTTATGGAGTATTCAAGAGCATGCTCCAACCTACATATGGAGTTCAACAAGAAACGTTCCCAGCTTTTAGAGCAGCTGCAAATGCTTAACGTTCTTAAATTATCAATAACGATTAGCTTGGAAAATAGTAAGTTGTGTTATCTATAGGTACATATGTACATTAAAAGGTACATATGTACATATGTTGTTGTGAACAATTTATGAGACATAAATATTTTTGGAAATAATGAAAATGTTTTGTTTCTTTATTAAAAACAACTGTCAAATCGAAGCACATAGGTAAGTCATGTAAACAGCATGCTTTCTAAATATTATAAAGAGAGCGAAGCGGGTGATTCAACTCGTAATGGAAACATGCTTTAAGATGTCACAGCATTTTCGAAATCCTTTTAGAGCAATCGATAGGTGACCGTTATTTAAATTGCACAGTGGTGTTTTCATACTCTTACACAGATCTCTCTTATAGAAGTACTAATCAACCACTTGTATTGGATTAACCCTTGGCACACCACTAGCTAAAATTTGTACCAATGCATTCTAAGACAAATTTCAACATTTTATTTTCGTGTGAAATGTATTTGTGTGAATAAACGTACATAGATAAAAGAGACAAGAAGGTTTATATATGTACGTTCGTGAATCTGCACGTGAACCATAAGCACAAGATGGGGATATCGATGTAAAGTATGTAACTGCAACATCACTACGATAGAGAAAGTTCAAAGTTCCTGCTGTACGGATATTAGTGGGGCGTTCAAAACGACAGCATAAGTGTATATCGAATGACCTGGACTATCATACTACTTCTCTCAACCTACTATTTTTTTATAATTTTCTTTGATTGGTATAGCTAACTAACATGTCGAAGAGTATTACGAAGAACCTATTTAACCACATATCCTATGCAAATTTCTATATCCTATGAATATAGGATCCACTTCAGTGTTACCTTTTTGTTGTTTTTAGTATTTTTGTTGTAGCTCTTACCGTTTGAAATAACGGGCTCTGTGACGGACGGAGTGCGAAGTCGCAGTAATAGCGTTCCGGTTAGAAGTGATGTCTCTTTAGTAACTTATGAAGCCGCACAAAAACAAAATACCTTTATTCTTGACGTTGTCTTATTGTAATGAAGAGGTTACATTATTAGTTGTATTACTTAAGGGCAATTCAGACTATTATACTGTGTATTAATACCTGCCAAAAATTCAAATAATACGTGCAAGTGTGATGGTGTGAATGCAATGTATTATGAAAACGAGAAATAATACGATAAAAAATTGACATCCCATAAGACTTCACCGTTTTTTGAAAATTTTCTAAACGATAATACATTTCATTCGATCAGGGTTGTTTTTTTTAACATAAGCAGCTGTTGAAAAATTTACTAGCCAGTTGTTTCACAGCCGATGGCGTGCCGTCACTGATGGTATTTGATTTCGTTATACAAGTGTTCGAAATTTGGAATTTGGTTGCCGTATACAAATGTATTTTGCTCTAGCTGTATTCAGAAGATAAAATATTTTTATGTTATTCAAATTGGTTCTGTTTTACATAACTATTATTTTAGCTGCTGAATATTTTTTAGCGCCGGCACGTCCACCGCCAACATGAAATTGCTCTTCTGCCGCCGTGTAAAGTTTTATGTTGGCACGTTTATTCTGTGATTAAACGTATGTATGATTAAAGTATGCTACAGCTGTTTTCTTTTCCACTCAAGTTTTTTTTTTATTTGAAGTGTGATGGTGTGAATGTAAAATATAATTTACGTTAGACTTTTTGACAGTCGCAAGAAATCTAATTATACTTTCATCTCACAAAACTCGATAAAAGTATTTATACTTGTATAATAGTCTGAATTGCCCTTTAACGAACTTGCTAAAGAGGCTACAGCATGCACGCGCAGTAATGCAATAGTACCAACATCAAGGTATCTTAATCCCAGGTAGCAGCAAACACCACACCAACAAAAATTTCATGTATATTTTTGGTAGAAATAGTTTAAATTCTGTCACTCAGTTGTTTGCATTGTGTATGTTGACAGTTCTACAGGCTTAAAGCAGTATTCAGCTGGGCTTGTAAGACTACCTGCTTGTTACACAAACAGAAACAACGGTTTTTTTGTTGTAGATTGCACTGACCTGCATCCTATAACAACCTAATGAAGGCGTGCAATACTGTTGTCGTGTATTGGCTGCTTGCTTGGCTGTTGGAGGGGTACGCAAACGATCTGGCAGCACTTCATTGCTGGGTTTAAATAAAAATGAAGACTTGGCAGCACTAATTTAAGATATTTGTTGTATAATTTGCAGCTAACTTAACTAACTTCCTTTTTACATCGTGTGGCGTTGAAGTGAAGGTGGGTTTTTATTGTTTTGTTAATTTTTAATAGTAAAAGGTGAAAAACGAAGTAGTATATTATAATTAAGTTGAAATAAATAGTATTATAGAACTTGGTGAGTGATTGATAGCAGAATATTAGTGGGTTACAAACTATTTTGTGTAAAGCAAATGCGTTTAATAGCAAACAATATTCTGCCTTGTGAAGGTAATAAATACAATTTTTTATTATTTTAGATCTTCATATAAAAAATGCCACAAAATGAATATATGGAACGGCACCGTAAACTTTACGGTAGACGCCTTGATTATGAAGAAAGGAAACGTAAGAGGGAAGCTAGGCTTCCAAAAGAACGTGCAAAGAAAGCTCAAAAACTTCGTGGTATAAAGGCAAAACTTTTTAATAAGGAACGCAGAAATGAAAAGATCCAAATGAAAAAGAAAATTCAAGCTCATGAGGAGAAAAAAGTTAAAAAACAAGTGGAGAAAGTTGAGGATGGCGCTATACCTCATTATTTATTGGACAGAGGAATCCAATCAAGTGCTAAAGTTTTGTCAAATATGATCAAGCAAAAACGTAAAGAAAAAGCAGGCAAATGGGATGTGCCTATTCCAAAAGTACGCGCTCAATCGGATGCTGAAGTTTTTAAAGTTCTAAAAACGGGCAAAACGAAGCGAAAAGCCTGGAAGAGAATGGTGACAAAAGTTACTTTCGTAGGCGAAAACTTTACCCGCAAGCCGCCGAAATTTGAACGTTTCATTAGACCAATGGCGTTACGAATGAAGAAAGCTCATGTTACACATCCAGAGCTAAAAGCCACATTTCATTTGCCCATAATAGGTGTGAAGAAAAACCCAAGTTCTCCAATGTTCACATCACTGGGTGTAATAACTAAAGGTACGGTGATTGAAGTGAACATATCGGAGTTGGGTTTAGTGACGCAAACTGGCAAAGTTGTTTGGGGCAAATATGCCCAAGTCACCAACAATCCAGAAAATGATGGCGTTATTAATGCGGTCTTGCTTGTTTAAATCTGTTTAGTAATAGTGCATAGTTCTTAAATAAAGAAAACATCCTGAAAATTTTAAAGAAAAAACGTTTATTTATTGCTTCCCTTAGTTTTAAGTTTTTGCAACGCATGGTAAATAATGGTTGAGTAATGTAAACTTTTTGTCATTTCTTTTTAGGCTAAACGCTAGAGAAAAATGCAGATTTTTGTCAAAACCCTCACGGGTAAGACCATCACTCTCGAGGTCGAGCCCTCTGACACTATCGAAAATGTCAAAGCCAAGATTCAGGACAAAGAGGGAATTCCACCAGACCAACAACGTTTGATTTTTGCTGGTAAACAATTGGAAGATGGAAGAACCCTTTCTGACTACAACATCCAAAAGGAGTCTACACTGCATTTGGTGTTGCGTCTTCGTGGTGGTGCAAAGAAGCGCAAGAAGAAGAATTACTCCACTCCAAAGAAAATGAAGCATAAGCGCAAGAAGGTCAAGCTAGCTGTATTGAAATATTACAAGGTACATTAAATACTATGGCATGCTACAAAAAGCTAGTAATCAATCGGCTTAAGTGGAATTCTTGAGTCTTGATAATCTTGAGCTGTAATCATTTTGAGTGGAAAAACAGCGACCTTTGTCTTGTATAGTGAGTCCCTGTTTTGAACAACGCTGTTGATACAATATTCGATTAAAATAATGTTTGATTAGTACGGTAAGTTCATCTAAAAGCACTTTAAAGGGGTAGTGAAACTGCCGTTAAAGCGGGGTTGCAATTGGTACCATTTCTATAAAATTAACGTTGTGTGGTGTATAAATTTCATCACACAACCAACAAAAGCTGTTTCGATTTCTGGTCATGATCAAAAGCAATGGACTCTCTGGCCTATGTATTAACAATACAGGTATTTTCTTGAAATAACCTGGTATCGTGCCGATTTGAAAATTTTCCGATTTAACTGCAAATCAGCAGATATGATGAAATAATTTTTCTCTATAGAGTACTTGGGTATTTTCACTGCAGTTCTATTGAATGAATTCTAGTTTATTTGAATTTTATTAAAAAATAATAATGAACAAAAAACAGACGTTAAGAATTTTTAACACTGAATAGCCGGCTTACCACAACTTTAAAGAATCACAAAATAATTTCATTTTACTTTTTCGGGCCAATTTCTAAAAAACGAAAAGTTTTTCTATACAATATTTAACATGTATTTATATAATATTTCTATACAATATTTATATAATGAACGTGCCATATTTTTATAAGCCAGTTTTATTTACTGCCGATTTTTCTGAAACTAAACAAATCAGAACGAACACTAGTTTTTACTGGTTTGTAAAAAATATTTATACCGGTATTCATAAGAATTAAAATGTTCAAATACAAATATGAACTTAATTATTTATTTGCTTTAAGAGCCAATTGAAATGTATTAATTTAGATCCAAAAATGAACCTTTTCAAAAAATTTCTGATTTTTATTTTGTTCATGGGAATTATGGAATGAGTAGTTAAGTTTCAAATAAGCTTTTAAAAGCTTATTTTTCAAGTCTGCTGAGGAGTTGATTAGCACCCAACGAAATGTCGTCGGCATATAGACAGCTAAAAAAGACAGTAAATTTTTTGAAAAGGTTCAGTTTTGGACCTAAATTAATACGTTCAAATACATTTTAAAACAAATTTTTTGTACCTACATATATTTAAACAATATTTTATTTTTCATGAATACTGGTTTTAAAAGTTTATTATTCAAATATGAAATAATAATAATAATTTTTATAAATAAGCAATACATTTTATTCAAACGTAAATTGTAGCAAGTAAAAAGGCCAGTTGACATTTATTTTTAGCTCTAAATAATGGCTATTTAATACACCTAGAATAATTTCAATTAGCTATTGCAGCAAAAATAATTAAATTTATTTTTGAATATTCAAGAAATCTTGTATTATACTTTTGCACATAATATTCTTTAATTAATATTTAAAACAAAGTTCCAATTTTTGTTTTCGATTCGAATATAGGAAGCAAAATTGATATTTCAGAAAAACCATCAAAAATATTTGCTGTATTGACATCATGAAAATATTGTCCCAAGACCCAGAAAGGGCATGTTCAAAATATTTATTTTTTTTAATGATCAATAAGCGACGAATGCTGCAAGTATACGTCAGACATAGAAACGATTCCGAATTTTTTGATATGAAATTGGCAGTTGTGGGTCCTGGCTATCAACTGGTCAGCTGGTCATTTTTAGGATTGGTTGCTCAATGTAAAACCGGCATAACATTTGTGGGAATTAATTACATATAGTAGGTACCTACATATGTATAGTTTGCAATTCTGTCTTAATCATTGTATATATGTAGGTATGCTGCAGGTACATACATAGTTACAAGGTGAAATATAATATTAGAGTATAAATATGGAAACGTTTTGTTATACCCTTGAAAAGTGCTTTTAAATAATGTGCTGTATCGTATTAATCACAGTGTATAAGTAAGTAAGTATTTTGTACCAATGTACATTACTTTATTTCATTAAACCTATACGTACATATGTATGTAAAATCCTTTTCGGGGTGTCTATGTATTTTCGTCATTTTTGTATGGGAATCTGCAAGAGGAGGCTTATGATGTCGGTGTGTTTGAAAAATGTTCCCCTTATCACACCAATTAGCCCCAGGGTGCCGGTAGAGGAGTCAAATGCATGACCTCATGAAATTTTGTCGCAAACATTTTCAAACACACCAATGTCGTACCATGCCTCCTTACTCAGACTACCATTCAAAAATTGAAATTTGGCGCCTTGATAATGAATTTTTTTTTTGTGTCGCGATGAACATTTTTCCCTCATGCTAAAAGGATTCTAAAAATTTATGCCACAACAACGGCAAAGTTTTGTGCTTACAAATCGACCCATTCTAATACATGTAGTATACCCCACTTATGTATGCCCCCTATTCTGAAGATCACCTGAAGAAATAATGTGAATCAAATCGCATGCTTTTTATAATGGTTGTGAAGGTGACAGACAGTCTATCTAAATTATCTATTCTGCTATTCGATTAAGTGACAGTTGCCGCAATCTCATACAACTGGGGCTGATTCTCATAGTCACTTCACACAATGCGCTTCGATTTTGAAATTTTATAATTAATGGCTCAAATCGGATATGCTAATTCGTTATGAATTCTGTTTACAGCTCGATTATTACGTGAGCAATGCATTTAATATGTGCCATCCAACTTTTAAAAACTTTTATTTTGCGATCGAAAAGTGACTAATAATCTTTTTAACTCTGCACAACACAGGTCGATGAAAACGGCAAAATCCATCGCTTACGTCGTGAGTGTCCAGGAGAAAACTGCGGCGCAGGCGTTTTCATGGCTGCGCATGAAGATCGTCATTACTGCGGTAAATGCAATTTGACGTTTGTATTCAGCAAACCTGAAGATAAATAAAGTCAGTTAATACAATTTTTCATGTAACACAATTTTTTTTTTATTATAATTTATTAAATATTGCCAATTTTTATTGGGTTTGGTGCCAACGGTAAGTACTGGTTAGTTACATACATATAAGTTCCAACATTTATTGTAACAAATGCAGCTTAGTGAAGTTTCAACCATTGGTGTTGGTCGATTTGGCTGAAAGAAATATTAGTTGAAATTTTATTTTAATCCTTAATTAGAAATGAAAAACAACTATTATTCGTTCGGCGCATTTAATTATAGGTATGTACCTATGTATGCGTTGAGAGAATTGCAATATTTTTAAATTCGATTTTGAGAGAAGTATTTACAATTGCAATTCGCATTTCAGGTGAAATATTTTCCAGCCTAAAAAAGTTCTTATTTTGATATTTGACCGCAGAAAATTAAGTTTTAAAAATATATTTTAGACAAATCTTAGGACCTCCTTCGAACCTGCGAACATTTGCTGGAAAATTCAAAAAATTAAAAGTAACGGGTTATCCATTCTGCAGCTTCAAAAGTAAACGCAAATAAAACAGAATATTATTTTCATGACATTTATTTTTTAGCGTTCCGTACTCATCAGAGTGAAACGGAACCCTATTACGGAGACAAGTACGTCCGTTCTAAGAAACGGTAAGAGCTGAAATTTTGACAGGATGTTGTACCTTGCCGCTACAACAACAAATACTAAAAACAACAAGTCGAAAACTACCAGGTGTCCATACAAGGTCGAAACTTCGTAAAGTAACAACTAGCAGTTACTCTCGAACCGTGAGAGACAGAGGGATGCAATTTGCACAACATGTGTATTCACATATGCTCCACAACAACATTTGCTAAAAACAACAACAACTGTGAAACTACCAGGTGTCCCTTTACAACGTAGAGTAATAGCTATAACTCTCGAACCGTAAGAGATAGAGAGCCGAAATTCGCACAGTGTATGTATTCCCAGATGCCTTACAACAGCAAATTACAACAACAACAAGTGGAAAATAACTAGGTGTCCACACACAACATAAAGTAGCTGTAAAAACAGAGAGATGAAATTTATAAAATATACATACATATGTATTCACATACGCCATTCCATACATACATTACACATACATACGTACGGAACCATAAGTGTGTGAGCCAGCCTCGTACTTGACTTAATTTATTATTATAAAGTTTGAACGTTGACATTATGTGTAAAACACTACATCATTTAAATGACCACCACGCGAAGTGTTGCAAGCATTGATTCTTTTGAGATAATGTCTCTTGCAATAAAGCCATATTCGGTCGAGTTGTGTGGCATGTGGCACCGTCTTGTTGAAACCACATATTCTTCAATAGCAGGCAAAACAAAAAGTCGGTTATCATATGACCATATGAACGCTCCGAATTAAGGGTGACAGTTGTTCCACCACTGTTTTCTCGAAGAAGTAAGGTCCAATCGTACCTTCGGACCAAAGACCGCACCAAACAGTGACCTTTTTCTGGATGTAATGGCCTCTGTTTAATTACTTGAGGATTCTCAGAACCCAAAATACGACGATTTTGTCTGTTAACATACCCAGCGAGTGAGAAATGTGCTCATCGCTGAAGAAAATTTTGTTCGCAAAATCGCCGTCTACCGCCTGTTGGTCAAGCAGCTATTCCACGTATGTATATACGATATTGTGAATGGTCAGCTGGCTTCAGTTGTATGAGCTGGAATTTATGTGGATGTACATAGGTGTAGATCCAAATGCAAAATACGCCATAATGTGCCGTAAAACAGTTCTAATTTCTGAGAACGACGAGGAATCGACACATTCGGGTCTTCGGCAACACTTTCACTTACATACATCAGCGGATCGAGCGAAACGATGATGCACAGGCTTTGCAATATTTTTAACCAATATTTGCCAATTGCTTGCGTAGTTGGACGATTATGTGAACCATAATCTCCTCTTAAAGCACAATATGTGGCTGTGGCAGAATCACCATTTTTGTGGTAGTATGTTTTGATGATTTCTATGCGTTGTGTGATAGTTAAGCGATCCATTTTCGACAATGTCAGACTTTCAACTGAGAAGAAAAAAATTAGTTCAACAACTTAGGTTGACAGATGTCGAATTTCAGTCCTATACTTTTGAAACCACAAAATGGATAACCCGTTACATTTATAATGGTTCCTAAGATATTCAAAAACTGTAAAAGGTTAAAGTTTTGAATTTTGCTATTATTTTAATTTAAAATACATATATGTATGTATGTAATATTTATTTGATCTTCTTAATTATTTGAAAAAACTATTTATTACAGCTTCAGATCGTTTTTTTATATAAACAAATTTTTATTTACAATATTATTCGATATTTCGATAACAAGTTGTCATCATCTTCAGGAATTACAATTATTATCCTGAAGATGATGACAACTTGTTATCGAAATATCGAATAATATTGTAAATAAAAATTTGTTTATATAAAAAAACGATCTGAAGCTGTAATAAATAGTTTTTTCAAATTAAAACACATATTCGACACTTTTTTTAAAGAATATAATTTTTGAAATCTTCCTCTTCTAGTCTATTGGCACCATACAAAAGTTTCTTAAAAATAATTTTGAAAAGAGCTGCTTATCTGCTCGGCGGAAGAAATAGTCTGTTTCCGTAAATTCTGAGCAAAGTTCGGCAAAATGAGAGTAATCATGAATTTTTCTCAATAATACATAAGAAAATACAAAAGTACAATAACCTCAAAAAATAATATGCTGTACTGAAAATTTAAATGCACATTTATTGACATTGAATTGAGCAAAAAATAATCATCTGGTATAGTGATACCACCTGTTTGTTCCACCAGGCAGAAAACTAAATCAGTTGTAATGCCAAGTTAATTCGAAACCACAACACTAGTTTTTCTTCTACTAATATTCCGAAAACATGTCAACCGCTAGACGCGTTTATAAGGTTTTGGTCTCCCACCCTGAGGTGCCCGCCCCTGTTGTACACCATTTACGCCAGCGAGGTTGTGAGCCAATTGTTTGTCAAAGCGTTCCTCCAGAGCGTTCCGAGATTTTGCAACAATTGCCTGGTGTCGATGCTATTTTGTGGGCACACTATCAGCCCTTAAATTCAGACATATTAAATGCTGCTGGCGCACAACTTAAAGCGGTATCAACGATGTCATCTGGCATCGATTATGTCGATGTGCCTGAATTCAAGCGACGGCAAATACCATTGGGTCATACACCCAGAATTGTAAAAAACTCTGTCGCTGATGTTGCAATTGGTTTAATGATATCTGCAGGAAGATTCTTTCATGCCGGAAGGCTGGAAATTGAGAAGTACGTACAAATTACATATAAAAGAGAATATTAAAACGTTTTAGAATTCAAGATTTTATGATATTCGTAAATTAAAGTTACTTTACTTACATTAGGTTCGTTCAATAACTTTTCTTGCAGAAGATAGCAATGAGAGAGCAAACTGGTATTTAGCAAAATTGCTCTCAAAAATATAAAATATACAGTTATGCACATACATATACATACATATGAATACTTAAATTACCCAGGAAACGCTCAGTAAACTCGTCACTAACGCCTGAATGATTGTGTGCGAGTCTTTTAATTTATTAATGGACTGCAGACACAATAAAAGACGGCAAACGTAATAATTTTTGTGACTGTAGCGTTCGTTTCTATTATGCTGTCGGATGGTGACAAACCAGCCCTGGGGCCGGATTCTGGCATTCGTGATCGAATATACTCGATAATAAAAACAATGTAGAGCAACAACAAAATGAGCAACAAACACACAGCATTCTATAACGAAATCGTTTAATCACGAGTGCCAGAATTTGGCCCCTGTGCTGGTTTGCCTCGTACAAAGATAGTTTTCAATAAATCGTGAAAACAATTGCATATCTACGAAATTACTTTTTTTTCGCTATGAAGGCTTCAAATTAAAAGATTAACAATTTCTTTCTCGCTCGATTGATTTTGTATCCTGAAATGCGTTTTCATTGTTTATGTACAATTTACAAAATTATGTTTTCCTGTATTAAACTGAAGAAAGGCATCTACAATGCAGCAAGGCAGCTGCATTTTTGTGGCTACAACGGCAATAGTCGATATTCAATAACAGCCACATTTTATAGTAAATAGTATTCTCAGAATTGTCGGTAGTACTACAACTGGTTCAAATCAATGCAGTTTCATTTCGTACAGGGCAGGGTATAAACAAACTTCATATTTACATACATATGTGTATATGTATGCATGAAGAAACAAAAAAGAGCAAAAATTACGAATATTGCTTCTACGAAATTTCAAAACAAATGAGCTTTTTTTTTGTAGAACAAACGTGTAGACGTGCGAATAAAATGGCTTCAAAAAAAAAAATATCATAAACTTTTAATTTTCTTCAAACAGTCGATCGCGTGTACAAGTACGACCGTATGCACACAATCAAACTGTGTGACGAGTTTGTTGCACGTTTATAGTAAATAGTATTTTCAGGAATTGTCAGTAGTAGAACTGACTCAATCACAAATCAGTGCAGTCACATTTTTTGCAGTTTATAAACAAACTTCATATTTATGTATCCATCCATATGTATGCATAAAGAAACACAAATAAGCAAGAAAAGCTTATGTATGTGCTCATGTTTTTTATAAAAAAAATATATCTGATTAAATAAAGCATAATTAATTCTACATAGATACATGAAGACGTCTTGTTAACTTTAAAAAAATCTGACTAACACATTGTTCTTTTTAAAAAGTAAATTTTTCGCCATATTTTTCACACTTGTCAAATACATATTACTTACATACATATGCATATTTTTCTACTACTACAAAATTTAAAGCAATGGCAGCTGAAGTTTTTCGCCTTGTGTATGACAATTACACATAATGAAATTTATAAAAAAAAAACTAGTTCCAACTTAAGGCCCCGGTGAGATTCGAACTCACGATCTCCTGTTTACTAGACAGGCGCTTTAGCCTACTAAAGGCCATGATTCACTATCCTATTGAATCGTACGATCTGTTAAAAATGACATGTGTGTCCAAAAAGTGTGATAGTCTGGACTAGAAGTATATGTGTGTGAAAGACTTTTTGACAAGTCTGTCCGATTTGTTAATCTTTTGAAAATTTTCCACAACCATCTTTTGCTATGCGATCAGAGTTGCCTTTTTGAAGTTGTTTACAAAAGTATAATAGTGTGGCCGTTTTGATGCGACTTTTTAAAGTAGAGCAGAATTCTATCAGATTTAGCTAGCAATTTTCTGTGAATGAATCATACGATTGAGTAGGATAGTGAATCACGGCCTTAAGCCACAGCGCCATGTGCATGTCCTGTTACTGTAAAATTCTGCAATCACTGGACAATTGGTTTTGGAATTTCATGGTCTTGTAAATTGATGCAACTCGTCAATTGAAGATGGCGCCGTGGCTTAGTTGGTTAAAGCGCCTGTCTAGTAAACAGGAGATCGTGAGTTCGAATCTCGCCGGGGCCTACGGGAAAGTCGATATTTTTTTAATATTTTATTTTGTTTAGTTTTTTCTTATGAATATAAAACGCATTTTGCTTCTATTTTTTTATCCGCACATTTATGTATCTCTCTACCATGAAAGTTCAAACCAAGTGAGGATTTTTCTGTAGTAGACAGGAGAGAAAAAAATTGCTTCAACAAAAATATCAAAAACTTTACACACAATCAAACGAATGACGAGTTTGTGGAATGTGTCTTGGACACTTAACAAATACTCCTAAAATTTTTTAGTAATCAATACAGATTTGGTAGATACAAGCAGTGGCAGAATATAAAAAATACACAAATGGTTAATAGAGTAGCAGGCTGTTGTGAAATGTTCTTCTACTTTGATTTATTAAATAGATTTGTGAGTGCATACGAAAAAAATTACACAACTTTTCGGGACCATACAATTTCTTTCAGAAAATAAATTAATTGAAAACTCCGGTATTCATCAAAAATAAAATGTATTTCATCAATGTTTTATTTTTATGAATACCGGTGTTAAAATTTATTACCCTACTTTCCGGAATAAAAACTGCAAAATCACTTACTCATTTTACATTTTCTTCGATAAGAACCACAGAGTATACAGAGATGAAAAAAGTGACTTGAAAATTCCCCCAAATCAGCTGACAGATAGTTTGTTTAAAGAGATAGATATAGTATGCTCTTTTTACGAAAAAAAAAAAATTATACAAAACAAAAAAAAACACGTTTTTATAAACAAGCACCACAGAAACAGAACCAAGTTACTTATTCCATAATTCCCATGAACAAAATGAGAATCAGAAATGTTCAAACAAACCTTTAACACAGTCAACATTTTTTTTCCTTTTGCAACTCTTTTACTTTTCTTTGCAACCTTTTATGCAACGAGTTACCATCTGTTACTACGATTTGTATTTTTGAAAGTATCAAAAAGTAAAACTTTTTTTGAATATTTAAATTATTTATTTGCTTTAAGAGCCATAGAAGAGTATAGAAGGTTGCAAAGAAAAGTAAAATAGCTGCAAAACGAAAAAAAAATGCTTACTGTGTTAAAGGTTTGCTTGAACATTTCTGATTCTCATTTTGTTCATGGGAATTATGGAATAAGTAGTTAAGTTTCAAACATTCTTTTAAATGAAACAGAAAACATTTCATAGTTCTATTTTGGGACCTCAATTAATACACTTACTTATACTTGGCTCTTAAAGCAAATAAATAAGTTCATATTTGAATTACCTTATTAGTTGTATCATGGTTTTTGGTGTTCCCCATGATACAACTAATTAGGTAAACTTTTTCCTACAATAAGAACAACTTCAATCAGGGCTGGACAGTATTTGAAATACATGTATTTGAAATACGTATTTAAAATACAAATACGTATTTTGTATTTGTATTTTAAATTCGTCTCACGAATGTATTTGTATTTTAAATACTAAGCGCTTGAGTATTTTGTATTTCAAATACTCGCCCTCTCAAAATACATTTTTCAAAATACATTTTTAATTTACATATGTTAAAAAATATGCGCTAAAAATTATTCCATTCCATCAACTAAAATCCGAAAATTTTGCTACTGTTTTATTTCGAAAAAATAGCAATACCACGATTTAATTACCAAAGTACCTGTGTAAAGTAAACGCAACTGAATGCACATACATTGAGAAAGCTGCAAGCTGTCAGAAAGAAATGAAAAAAATAAAATGCAAGAAAAAACAGCGTTCGACATTTTAATCTAAAACAAGAAAAAAAAAATATCAATCAAGTGTTGACTTGGATAGACTATATGTATCTAGTTATATAGCATTTGGTGAAACAGTTTTTAATTGTCACTTATTTGTTAATTCCGTTATATGTCTTTCAATAAAATATCGTTTTCTAATAAGAAATTATTGAGATTTTGTCGTTAGCTGGTTTTCTTTATTCGCCATCAAGAGATTATTTGTCTGATATCACTTTGAAAAACTGGTGTTTATGAAAGAAAATAAAAATTTTTTTGATTAAGAGTATTTTGTATTTTGTTGTTTTTAAATATATATTTTTGTTACACTGTATTTTGTATTTCAAATACCTGCTTTTGGAATGCAGTATTTTGTATTTTAAATACATGGAAAAAAGTATTTGTATTTTGTATTTTGTATTTTAAATACACAACTTTCATGTATTTTTTTATATTTTAAATACATCAGAGCATGTATTTTGCCCAACACTGACTTCAATAAATATAATATGCATTTTGTATTTTTTACAACTTCTGCAAACTGTCAAAAAGACGCTGCCTCTACATTTATAGAACAGAGGTAAACATATCTTACATTGATTTCCTGTCTCGTTTTGGCTGACTTTCATCTCTGTATTCTCTTGACAGTTTTAAGTAGTGCAATGATTAAACGGTTCAGTTGATGAGGCTACCTAATTAGTTGTATCATGCATGCATCTGTGTGTGTGTGTGCTTTGTTTACTTTAAAAACCATATGATTACTCTATAAAACATAAATGAGCTTTAATTGGCCAGAGTTGTTCATTTCAGTTGCAATCAAATAAGTGCTGAAAAAATAAATTTTGTGCTTAAATGCAAATTGAAGCTAACTGGCGTTTGCCACAGGGAGCGCTAACTGGTGTTTGATTATCAACTCAAAAATTGGCCATACATATATTTTATGCCATTTTCTTTAAGAACCTTCACTTCTTCCCAAAAAATATTTTTTATATGTAAATACTTAAATTGTGTGGTTTTAAACCCGAAAAACAGGCTATCGGAAAAGAAGTAACATTCGGAAAGCCCTCAATTGAACCGAGAATAGGCCAGACCACCCCGTTGGAACATCGATTCTCACATCTATTGAAACTTCAACTACTTTTTTATCCAAATAGTGGAATGCGCCAAAAAGAAAATACTTTGGTACACCTACATAAATATAAAGACAGACACTCCATCAGGAACAGTGTAAATATGAGCATTTTGCCTACTCGTACGTAGAAGATACATACTTTCCCGACAACGGCAGATCTGCCACACTTATCCTTTTTAAGGTACGCAGTAAATCGTCCAAGGCATTTCGAGAAATTTTGTTACTCACATTTTGTTTTACCGTCGCGACGCGTTGCTATTGTCTAATACTACAAAAGAGGATTCCTTGTCATCTGATTGCCTACAAATGTGATCGTCGAACTTCCTTTTTTTATATCGATCTCAAAGTTTTTCTTTCCCTTCCGTGAGGTATCAGTACATTACTATACGAAATATTTAATTTTGTATATGGTTATATCATTGACTTAATGAAAGACTTCCTTATATCGTTATTATGGCGTTATTTACATATATATGCAGGAGGAATGTGGAAAGATGCAAACATAGGACATGCGTCGATAATTGGAAGCATAATTAGCCTTCCGAATACCATTGATTACTGCTCCCCGACTCCCATGACTGATAGAAGCTTCAGCGTGGATTTATCGAACATGAACTCTGAAAGCGTCGAAATAGACCAACCAGAGGACATGATCGCTATCTTTACGGACGGCTCCAAGTCGGATGTAGGTGTTGGGGGGGGGGGGGTATCTATATTCCCCGTTTTCAACGGAGAATCAGTTTTAGACTGCATAACAAATGCAGCGTTGTTCAGGCCGAAATCACGGCAATAAAGAAAGCAGCCAACTGGATGAGGTACTATAGGATATACGGTTTGCATATTCAGATCTGTACTGACAGTAAGGCAGCAATAAATACACTGGCTGGTGTTTACACGACATCAAAGTTGGTTCATGAATGCCGGAGATCTCTAAATGAGATAGCGAGACATTCAAGCCTAGAGCTTCTCTGGGTACCAGGACACAGTGGAGTGTCTGGAAATGTAGTCGCGGATGAACTGGCTAGATCTGGGGCCCGACTACCACAGGAGGACATTGACGAGTCTGTCGGTGTTCCACTTAGTAGCTGCAAAAAGTTGATAAAACAACAGCTGCTAGGAATCGCTCAAGACAGATGGTCAAATGTGACCGGCTGTCGAATATCGGGGCTCACATGGCCCGTTTACGATCAAAACAAGACCTTAGCTCTGTGGGATTTTCCCCGACAAAGGTTAAGCCCCTTAGTGGCAGTTCTAACCGGACATTGTCATATAGGCGCACATGCGAGAAGACTAAATTTTCCGTATAATGATTTTTGTAGAAGCTGCAAAGACGAAGAAGAGGAGGAGAGTGTTGAGCACTTCCTCTGTAATTGTTCTGCTCTATCCAATCTCAGAGCGATAAACATAGGCAGACCGATACTGAACAGTTTGGCGGACATATCGGAATGTGACTTGTTTAGGGTGGAATCTTTCATCCGGTTATCTGGATGGTTCAAGGTTGAACCAAGGGAGGGGGAGTAGGAGTTACCTGCTGCCCTCAGGGTATCACAACGGGACCTGTTGGGACCCAAGTGAGCTGGTCTGTTGTACTGGCGGCCCGAAAACATAACATAACATACACATGTATAATATAGTTTGTTTTATTGTTCCATCATTGGATTTATTTCTTACAGCTCCCTGTGGCAAACTGAGCGCATAAACTGGTTGATGGGTCAAGAAATACGTGACTCTACTATTGGGTTCTTTGGTTTTGGTGGTATTGGTCAAGCCATAGCGAAACTACTACAGGGCTGGGATACTAAAAAAATTATTTATCACACACGCACACCCAAGGCGAACGATAAAGACTTTAAGGCACACTACGTTACTTTCTTGGAACTTTTAGAAGAGAGCGATTTTTTAATAGTGGCATGTCCCCTGACACCAGAAACAAAAGGAAAGTTTGATGTGAAGGCATTCGAAAAAATGAAGAAAAACTGCGTGTTCGTTAATGTCGGGAGAGGAGGTAAAATAGCTTAGAAATTTTAATAGCCCGTTTGTAGGACACGACACGCTGAAAATAAGATCTAATTTTTTAAAATTTTAATCGGGATCAGCTACAATTTTATGAACTATAGCTTAAACGAGACGCAAAATATTAGCTGGGGTACAGCTATCTGCTGCTAATCAGTGCAATTTTAAATTCGAGTTTTGTTTCATTTACATTTAAACGAAGAAATTTTAGCGCTCAAACTTTAGTCATCTGCTTGAACATCAGCTGTTTGATATTTTTTTCCAATGCCGTAAAATTTCTATTTCCAAAAACAATCAATCTCGGATTTACTACAATCAGTTTTAAACTGCAATCAAATCGAAGAAACGTTTCGCTAAACTACAGTTTTAACTATAACTGATTTTTTGGGCATTAAAAACGTTACATGCGTTTTGTAAAACAGTGTTCGGTGGCATTTAGTACATGCTTTGCGGCTTCCATTTGTATATCGTTTAAGCAGAAACTCTCTTTTCCAAAGTTTCAAGATACTTTTTTTAACTCTTAAACATACCCAAAATTTTGCACATAATGTGTGGCGTAAGAGCCGCATTCTTACAATAAGAACAACTTCAACAACTTTTGTACAACAGCTCAGTAATGTAAAAAATTTACTATTTATTTGATAAAAAAAGCTATTCGTATAATTTGCTTCCCCATAACAGTTCGTAAGGCAATACTTTGGCAACCCAGCCATTAAAAAGTCATGTAGACGGCCAAAAACAGCATAAACAATACACAAAAAAGGCAAAAATAGTGCGTTTTAAATATAAAAAATGGAACAGTGATTTTGTAGTGTTTTTCCGCATAATTGTTTTATTATTATTGTTTTCATTTAGTTCTTTTATTTTGTAAAGTAAAGCAATTTTCTTTAAGATCATTTTCTTTGACGACATTTTGAAAATGAGCTTGCACATGCTTGTGTAAACAATCAAGCAAGTAGCCACAGCTTTTATTGTCTCTGTCAGTGCATTCGTTGTTAATATGTACACACAAGTTGCAACAAGTTACTTGCATGTATAAATGGGGGGTAACACCGAAGTAAATAAAGAAGGACGCAGAATGGGCAATGACACAACTAATAAAGTAACCTTTTCATTACAACAAGAACAACTTCAATAAAAATAACATGCATTTTGTTTTTGTACAACTTCTGAAAATTGCCAAAAAGACGCCACTTCTACATTTACAGAAGAGAGATGAACAGAGCTTACGCTGATTTGCCGTCTCATTTTGGCTGCCTTTCATCTCTGTATTCTCTTGACAGTTTGAAGTTGTCAGATGAATAAAGGCCGTGTCAGATAAAACTTTGTTGCTTTGCGTGACGTTTATAACTTTGAAAGAAAAGCGTAAAACAAAAAGTGTATGTCACAATAAATACTTTGACAAGACCCGCGCATTTTTTGTTTATCAATAAAATATTGAATATATAAAATATTTTATATGTATATGTACTTATTTGTAGTTTTGTTTATTATGTATTTCAAAAGAATTTATTCATTAAATTTATAAAATTTATTTATTTATTTGGAATTTTTTTTTTTGATTTCTGTTGACGCCAAGAGAAAATAAAAGAAAATGAAAGCAGCTAATTGTCAAAGCATGCAAAAAGATGAAAGATGCCCAACTTTTTGCTTTGCTTTGCGTCAAATAAAATTTATGTGACAAGTGCCATACAAACATGTACATTTATCTTAAATGTCAAAGCGTGTATGTAACGCAACGCGAAGCAAAAGTTTTATCTGACACGGCCTTAACGGTTTTGCTGATGAGTCTACCGAATTAGTTGTATCATGAGAGTGGATATGAAGAAAGACGTGTGTTTTGTTTTATCTTTTATTCTGTGTAAATGTGTGCACGCTACAACTAAATCACAGAGTATACAGAGGTGAAAAAGAGACTTTTGAAGAGTTAACTATAATATGCTATTTATACGAAAAAAAGACACGTTTTTATAAACATTCACTACAGAAACAGCACAAAGTCACAGAAAAATGTCGACTGTAAATAAATATTTGTTAGTACACGTTTTATATTATATATTATCAACGAAAAACACAATTTAAAACATTTTTTTTTACAGCATAAAATACAAAGTAGAATAAAGAGGAACTGAAAAAAAACTCTTTTCTTTTGTTTACTAATTCTAGAACGTTTCCAAAAACGAGACGAACACAGTTTTTGTTTGGTTTGCTGTTTCGTTTTGGACGCTTTTCACCTCTGTGTGAAACTAAATAAAAACTTTTGTTTTTACACAAAAAAAAAAGAAAGAAAAGAAATGCGGTCAGAGGATCCCCATTAGGAACGAAGTTCCTTACGTTTTTTCTTCATCTTCGAATGTAATTCAAGGTGAAATCTGTATGTTTTATTTTGTGTTGTTTTTGAAATTTTATATACTTCTTTAAATTTTTGTTTTATTTTTTTACTTTGACACATGCAGTATTTTTTTGTCAATCTGCTACAAACCGAAGAAAAGCAACTGTTGGTCAATTTTTCAATATTGATGTTTTTTTGTTGTGACATACTTCACTTTAGCGACATCTAGCAGCTGGTAGTGTCCGTTTTCACAACTAATTAATATTTATTGGTAGGTGTCTTCGCTGCTGGCAGCGGAGACACTGCCTATCATACACAATTGCTTGTCGACAGCACACCAATACATATAAACAGCTCACACGCTTTCGTGACGATTTCTACTAATTTGCCCTACCAGCAAGCCGCGTTAAGGAACTTTGTTCCAAAAATGTTGTATTACTTGGAAGATTGAAAGTTCCCAGTCTGGAACTATTAAGAGACAACTGAATTGAACGTTTTCTTTTGGCACGTGAAAAGTATAACCGTAACAAAACAAGTAAGCAAAATAAAAAAATGTAAACATGCTTTGACATTAGTGAACGACCAGATGATTAACGGTTCGGCTAATGAGGCTACCTTTTAGTTGTAACGTGATGTGAACTATACTGTCGTGTATTTATGTATACATAAAAAAGTGAAATAGAGAAAAAAGTTCAATAACGTACAATAGAAATAAGAAAAATAGTTTACTATGAGGCATCCAATTTGTTCAGTTTGCAGTGCCCTATAAGCTGGCTGTAAGAAAAAGCAATGGCAAAAATGTTTCATTTTAGGAATTGTGGATCAAGACGCTTTGTGCAACGCTTTAAAATCAGGACAAATTTTCGCAGCCGGATTGGATGTCATGACCCCTGAACCTCTGCCCGCAAGCGATCCTTTGCTCAAACTTCCTAATTGTGGTATATTTTGAAATTGAGAAAAAAATATATACATATGTACATATTTATGCTAACAGGTCTTACTTCTCTGAAATTGCAGTGATTATTCCTCATTTGGGAACCCAAACAATGAAAACTACCACAGAAATGGGAATGCTTGCGGCCAATAATATTTTGAATGCATTGGAGGGCAAGCCAATGGTTTGCCCAGCATATTAAATCTCTTTTTGGTAATTAAGTATGTTTTAAACAAAAGTGAAACACAGTTGTTGTTTTATAATACGAAACAAATGTTAATAAAATTTACACAACTGGAAACTCCACTCTCACGTTGTACATGTGTGTGTACATACACAGCATTTTATCATTAGCGGTTCTCACTCTTGATACTAATTTTACCACTCTGCTATATTCACTACGATTTTTACCACAAAGCTCGAGTGACTTTCTTACCTCAAAGTCTGCATGTTCTTGCAAATATTCTAAAACTTGCTGAATTTTACTGTAAATTTTTAATTTTGTTATTGAACTTCTGTGTTGTAATACATTTATATTAAATTACTTTTTCAAGCTCATTGCTTTGGTTAATGTTAATTAAGTATACAAACAGAAGGTAAAATTGCGTGAGCTTTGGTTGCCGAGTGGTTAAAGCGGCTGTGCCAAAATTGTGAAATTTGACACGTCCAAAGTTCATAGGGTGCTGCTCCCAGAAACAGCCGGTTGTCCACCTAGCAAATAAATTTTACTTTTCTTTACTTAATTGATATTGATTAAAAAAGTAAGTGAAAAACCAAGGGTTGAACTTGAGCCTGAAAAAGTAATTTAATATAAATGCTGAATTTCTTTTTCTGTCCACCTTTTGTTGTGAATTTTGTCACGTTTTCTCCTCGCCAGTATATTTTTATTTGTTTTTTCCATATTTTTTATTTTCTCAACACAAAATTAAGTTTTGCCGGCAAAACGATTCACAGCACAGAATATCTGTGATTCCCAGTAATTTTTTTACAATGTTTATTACTAAAACTTTTTGTCTGATTTTTGAATCACAGCGTAGTAAATAAAAGTTCAGTACATTTTGTTGCTGCAGTGATGTAAACACTAGTACTTTAATCAAATCTGCTACTTTAACCAAATGTGCAACCGAGTTTACTATCAAGAGTGAGAACCGCTATTGTTATATTTTCGTGAAATATCGTGACTTTATATGAAACGGTAGTCACGGACTATCATGCACGATTGGTCTAAAGGGATATCGAAAATGCTGTCACATCTTACTGCCTGTTCCTCAATGTCGCAGTCGTGCGATTGTTCGCTTTCTAAGCGAAAGAAAATTGTTTTGGGTTCCTCTATGAAGTTCTTTTATTCGAACGATGACTAGATCGACAAGTCGAAAAAACGTAAGTGTTTTCATACAAAATCCGATTCCTCAATATCGATCATGTCGTCAGCACTGCGAACACAAATGTCAAAATCAAGCACTTGCTGTTTTGCCATCGAGTGGGAGTTTTTATAGAAAATTTTTTTGTTTTTTTTTGTTAAAACACTGGAAAATAAAACTACAAACCCCACATATTTTTAATTTTTATTTTATTTAGTAAATATATTAAACAATTATTACATGCATGCATGTAGTTTTCCTAAACAGTTCAGCAAACAGGATGGAAGAAAATCCTGAGTTTGCCCGAGGAATAACAGTGCTCATCGCGTCAAAATACTTATTAAATGTATATGCAAAAAAATACTTTTAAATTTTAAAACACCACAAAAACTATTTCCGCACTTTCGAAATGTTTGCTTTTTTATCACAGAGTACTCTGCACAGAACACTCTTTGGTACTCTGTGTTAATTATATATGTATTTGCTTTGGCTTGTCACATGCAGCTGACCAGTTTTATGAAGGGTTGTATTTACACCAGAAGAATTTAGTAGTTTTTTTCAATACTGCAATAAAAAAATCAACTAAAACTTTAATTTACCGATCTGGCATCTCTGTAAAGTAAATGCCAAAAATTTCATGACGTAAGACTATGCGAACGCAAGCTGGCGACATAGAGGAATCCAAATTGACGCGAAATCGAGCGACTACATTTCGATCGCCTAGATTTTCTTGCGACATTTAGGAACAGGCAGTTAAGCTTTAGCACAAAGGCTGTTTTCTTAGAAGTTTCGAGATCAATTTGTCTGTTGATAGCATTATGCATTGAAGATACTTCTCGACTTGGAAGGTTCTGGAAGTTAAATAAACACCGGCACGCATTCGAATTGAAAAGCAGTATTTTCTTGTCTGTTTGCAATCAACAAAAAATCTTATAAAGTGAGTGTGAAGTGTTCTAGCAAAGTGTTTTACCAGAGTTGTGTAATTAATAAAGCTTGAACTGAAAGTGCTGTAAATAAAACAGCTGATTGTGTTTTATTTCCGTTTGCAATTGAAGAATCCACAAAAACCGTTTTTATTAGAGGTTGAAAATATACAGGGTGGCCCAAAATGAACATAAATGTACAAAGAACATGAGTCTTAAAAAAATTAACTGCCTGTTCCTCAATGTCGCAAGAAAATGTAAGCGATCGAAATGTAGTCGCTCAATTTCGAATTAATTTGTATTCCTTTATGTCGACAGCTTGTGTTCGCATGGGCTTACGTCATGAAAATATTTGCTATTTATTTCACAGACATACCAGATCGCTAAATTAAAGTTTTGGTTGATTTTTTATTGCAGTATGGCGAAAAACTACTAAATTGTTCTTGTGTAAATACAACCATTCATAAAACTGGTCAGCTGTATCTGATAAGCCAAAGAAAATACATACAGAAATAAGCCAACGGTTTGAAAGTGCTGAAATAGTTTTTTTGATGTTTTAAAATTTAAAAAACATTTTTTTTTTTTGCAGAACCATTTAATAAGTAACTTTGACACACTGAACACTGGTATTCCTCTAGCAAACTCTGGATTTTCTTCCGTCTAGCGAACAAGTGAGCTGTATAAGAAAACTACATGAATACGTAGGATTGTTTAATAAATTTACTAAATAAAATAAGAATGAAAAATATGTAGGTTTTCTAGTTTTATTTCCCAGTTTTCTAACAAATATGTAAATATAAAATGATTTCTTTAAAAACTCCCATTCGATAGCAAAATAACCAATGCTTGATTTCGACATTTGTGTTCGCAGTGCTGACAACATGATCGATATTGGGGAATCGGATTTTGTATGAAAACACTTACGTCCTTTCGACTTGGCGATCGAGTTATCGTTCGAATAAAAGAACGTCAACAAATTTTCTTTCGCTTAGAAAGCGAACACTCGCACAACTTCGACATTGAGGAACAGGCAGTAAATAAATCATTGAACTTTATCAGAGTCGTTATAATAAAATATAGTGCTTTGTAGCGCTTTTTGAAATTCGAAATTCGGCGCTTGTTGCGACACTGTTTTGCGCTGTTTCTTTAAAATTTTTGCCATAACTGGGGCCAAATTCTGGCACTCGTGATTGAACGATTTCCTTATAGAAGGCTGTGTGTTTGTTGCTCATTTTGTTTTTGCTCTACATTGTTTTTATTATCGAGTATATTCGATCACGAATGCCAGAATCCGGCCCCTGATTAGTATCTCCACATGAGAACCAGTTAAACTATTTTGCCATTTAAATTTTCCGAAACTGTTCACTCACAAAAAATCTCTTGTTTTATACGTATTTATGCACCTTAATTTCATCCAGAATGCGTTGTTCCTAGTAAAAAAAATTAAAGGCTGGGTAATTAAAAAAAAAAAAAAACAAAATTTTTATTCATCCGTATTATCTTTAACGTTAAAACTTAAAAAAGATTTGTCCCATTCCTCTCGCCCCAATGCTCTCAAGTATTTCTTTCGTTGCTGCAGTACCCAATCAAGGAGGCCTGCTTCATGCTTTTCGGCAATTTCCAAGGCTTTTTGCCAGTTATGCACACGCAGACATATACCGATGGCCTCTCGATATTTTTGATTGTGTATAAGTATAGTTTCTGCTTCCACATACCTACCAAGCATTAGAGAGTTTTCTGCCATGTAGTCGGGACCAGAGGGGTCCAAGGTTTTAATGTACTGCAGATAACTAACTTTATCGATTTGCAAAGCGGCGGAATAGGCTTCTTCGCTTATTGCTAATTGGTTTTTGCGTGTAGCAACGGCCGCCAAAGTGGCCCACAGATAAGCATTTCGAGCCATGCGACAAATTTTCAAAGCCTGTTGCCACTGGGACTCCATTAAAGTGCGGTGTAATATCTCGCAATACTTGTTCACGCTGATTGGCAGAAGAGCGCCCGAGCAACGGAAAGTGACTATAGCATCTTCGAAACTTTCAATAACAATATTTTTACCGAATTCCCTATAAAATATTAAAATAGAGTTTTAGCAAAAAGGAAAAAAAAAGTACATACAAAAGCATATTACATACGTGGCATCTATTGTAATCGTGGTTAGGGCGATGATAGTGGGATCTGCTGCTCCCTCTCCAGGGCAATACCATATGCTATAACAAGAGTCATGTACTCCCACCAAAATATTTGACTCTGATGCCCACTTTATCCCCGTAACCTGTGTGCCAATTTTATAGATTTCACGTACAGCAACTAGACCTGTTCCAGCTTTATTTGTCCTTTCGGTGTTACCAGTTAAGTTCCGGGTCTCAGTAATAAACAGTTCTCTATTGCTGTCAATCATGACTACAAACTGATCGTCTGCGCTGCCTACACGACAGGCTGCAATTTCTGTTATTTGAGTTTTAGCTTTTAAAGTATAAGGCTCATATTGCCTTGCGGCCCCAGGAATGAGATCAAATATATGGAGTGCTGTGAAAAACAAGAATATAACATAAACAAATTTTCGTGTTACAAAAAAAGCATGCATGTTTTGGTGGCTCAATAGAATTTTAATATATTTAAAAATTTATATTTGGATCCCTCTCGATACTTCTTACGACTACTAAAGATCTTTCTTGCTTCTTTCAAAATATACATACGAGATGTAAGAAAGCGTAAAGCATGATAGAACATTTCCATTTTCTTTTTCAAACACAAATTGTGTAATATCTTTTAAAAAAAAACTACTGGAAAACTACCATATTTCCTTTAATACGTGGAGTTGCGCAGCTGCAAAGTGTGCAAAGTAATTGATTTATCGGGCTTTAGCTACATTTTATTTCCTCGGAATAGAGAAAGATTTTTTTTTGTGATAAAACCGGAGTGATCAACATTTTTATAGAAGACAAGAAAAGTTGAAGACTTACAGGCTCAGCAGCACTCAAATTGTTTCGAACCCAGGCCACCGGAGCTCTTCATCATTCATGAATGAATTAATTCTTTCTTTCTTTATTTATATAATCGAGCTCATAGGGCCATATTTGATTAATACATCAACTGAATCAATGAATTACTTCTGTATTTGTTTTCTATACCTTTCACCCTTCAGTTTACTTCCTTTTTGCTTACATCATACAACAATATTTTGAATTTAATCTTGATGATTTCAATTTTATTTAATAAAAATAATTTTATGTTCGTTAATTCTCACTTTTAAAAATATTCATATTATTTTCAATGTTTTAGGTTTGAAGTTGCGTTATTTCTACAAATAATTATAGCCTGTGGTTGAGTAAATCCACCTGCAGCCTGTTTCTCAAAGAACGACTTTTTATTATTATTTTTGTTAAAAACAAAACAAACAAAATAATTAGATTTTTTAAGTGCATATTTTACTTTTAATACAGCACTTGTTGGTTTTAAGAAGCAAACATCTGGCATGAATGAAACATTTTCTCTTTCCTTCATTCTGAATGAATGAATGATGAATTAATTCACATTAACTTTCTGAAAGAGAACGAACGATTCACTCAAATGAAACATCTTGCCCAATACTACTGCTTGTTCCTCAATGTCGAAGTCGTGTGAACGTCTTTCGTTCGCTTTCTAAGCGAAAGAAAATTGTTTGGGATTCCTCTATGACGTTCATTCATTCGAACGATGGATGACTCGATCGATAAGTCGAAAAGACGTAAATGTTTTCATACAAAATCCGATTCCTCTACATCGATCATGTCGTCCGCACTGCAAACGCAAACGTCAAAATCAAGCACTTGTTGTTTTTATATTTATTTGTTAAAAAACTGGAAAATCCACATACTTTTCATTCTTATTTTATTTAGTAAATCTATTAAACAAAGTTCAAAGACGGGTGCTGACGAGAAAGTGTGGCAGCTTCGAAACAACTAGTTGTCCACCCTGCTAAATGTCTTTGATGTCTTCTGTGTCTGATTTAATTAATATCAATCACAAGGATAATATAGAAAGAACTTAATACAAAAATAATTCATATGTATGTATGTAGGTATGTATGTATGTATACATATAGTGTTCACTTGATCGCTGGATGGAAGAAAATCCAGAGTTTTTCAGTACTTAAATGTTAAATGTCTATGCAAAAAGATACTTTTAAATTTTAAAACACCTCAAAAACTATTTCCACACTTTCAAAATGTTTGCTTTTTATTTTGTACTCATTTATGGATGTTTTAAGGGTTGGTTGGAGGGGTTTGTTTGCCCATGTCTTGCGACATACACCTAAGCCAGTATAGGCTTGTTGTGCGCTCCGTGGCTTTAGCCGTGCACCAATATGACTGATGGGTCTATAGGAACTCCGTCTCATTCACAAAGCTCCTTAGTTTCCTCCAGCATATGCCCCGTAATTGGGTTATGTCTGGTAAGGTGTCGCTCCCAAGATGTCGGGACTGTATTTATGAGAAGGCGGGGGACTACCATAAATAGTGCTCTAATGTCTCGCTCTCCTCCACACATTCTCTACATTCATCTTCTCACGCTATTCCCATGCGTTTACGATGCGCCAGTAGTTTAGAGTGGCCTGTCAGAACTCCCATCAATCTACTTAATTCGGGCTTGATAACTCTTAGCAATCCTTTAGCAATAAGAAGGGTTGTATTTACACAAGAACAATTTAGTAGTTTTTTCAATACTGCAATAAAAAGCTGTCGACATAGAGGAATCCAAATTGATTCGAAATCGAGCGACTACATTTTGATCGCTCACATTTTCTTGCGACATTGAGGAACAGGCAGATAATTTTATTCAAAGTACCTCGATACCAGGTAGCCTTACAAGCCCAGCTGACTACTGCTTTCAGTCTCAACAACTATCAAAATACACAAACACGAACAAATCGGTGACAGATATTAAAAATTTCTACAAACAAACAAAATACATGAAATGTTTGTTGGTGTTGTGGTTGTTGTAGTTATGCGATTACCTGGTATCGAGGTACCTTGATCTTATTGAGCATTTCTTTTCACTGTGTTTTTCTGTTGATTGAAATATATTTTATATTCTCTCACCAACATCTAATTGATTTTTGTGTTTGTTGTTGTTGTATCACTGATAACAACGGTTTCAAACCTTTCGCCAGTCCCAGCGATTAATGAGCATTAATTTTAACTTAATAGTCGAACTATATGACTTACTGAAAAGTAAATCAAAAAAATTGCAAATGGTGGAGTAAAATGAAATTGTGGAGTACATCCAATTAATTTTCTCGTTTTAATCCCCTCTCTGAGTTCCTCATAAAGTTTAAGAATCGCCCAGCTAAAGCTGCTCTGTGCGAACTAGCTCCAGTTGCCACAAATTGAAAAAGGAGCGATGCCAGAAAAATGTCAAAATACAATCGAAGAAATACGTCAATCGTCCTTTTAGTGTATATAAAAAAAAATACGTTACAATGACGTAAAGTCGTCACGTTTAACACCACTGTATCTTGCTGAAAACGTATTTTTCTTTAATTTACATATTTGTGCTCTCTTCTTTACAACGTTTTATCTCTCTTACTCGCTTTTTTACTATTCTATTGTTTTTTTTTCCCCACGATACAACTAATAAGGTGGCCTCATCAGCTGAACCGTTAATCATCTGACTGCATAAAACTGTCAAGAGAATACAGTGGTGAAAGGCAGCCAAAAAGAGATGGTAAATCAGCGTAAACTCTGTTCATCTCTCTTCTGTAAATGTAGAAGTGACATACTTTTGACAGTTTTCAGAAATCGTACGAAAACAAAATGCATGTTATTTTTATTGAAGTTGTTCTTGTTGTAGGAAAAAGGTCAGCTTATTAGTTGTATCATGCCCCGAACGGTAAGAGCTAGAGAGCTGAAATTTTCACAGGATATCTGGTTAAACAGGCTTTACGACAACAAATAGCAAAATAAGGGGTACTCCCATACAAGAAACGGAAATTAGAGATAGAGACTTGAAATTTGCACAGTATATGTAGTCCCCCGGCCTACACAGCAATGAATACCAAGGATAGCAAAAAGTTAAATGTTGCCCTTTGTACGGGGACACTTTAGTTTTTGAACCGTAACAGGTAAAGACTTAAAACTTGCACAGTGTATGTAGTTCGCAGGCTTCTACAACAACAAATACCAGAAATAGCAAAAAGTTAAAATTTAATTGGCGGTCACACACGGGGACACCCTTTAGGTAGAACATCAGCTATAACTTTTGAATCGTTAGAGATGGAGGCGTAACATTTACACGGTGCATGCAGTTGTCTGACCTCTGTAAAAGCAAATACTAAAAGGAATAAAAAGTTAAACACTAAAGGGTACCTTATTGCCAGCAGTAGCCTTTGTCTACCACTTGGATGGAGGTACGGAAACCTTGCTCTGCGAGTCAGTCTCGTGCTTGGCTCAATTTATTTAGTTTCTTTTTTGTATTATTTGTTGTTTCATTGACAATGATGCCACTGCAAAGTGCTACAACATGACAACGCCTGACCATGGATTTACTGAGAATTAGAGCGCAGAGTGCTCAGACGATACCAATGCTTATTTTTCAATATTTTTAGGAAAAAACAACATCGTGAGATCTTGCAACTATCTTTACATTAGCGCAGTTCATTATTTGGTGCAAATGTCTTGCGTAAGTGCGAATGCAAGAAATCGTTGCTTTTTCTTTGCAACCCAACAACAAAATATACAAGGTTGCACTCGCAATATTTTTGCATTTACGCACCGCTAATTACGTGTTGCTTTTTTCGCATGAGTATTGCGTTTGCAACACTGACACTCGAACAGCTGACATTTGAAAACAAATCAAACAAAAAATAGTAGAGATGAAGCCAGTAGCAATTACCAAAAGAATAAAACGTGAAAAATTAAAAATTGTGTATTAATTTATCAGCTGTTATTTGGAGTGCAATAAAATTTGCAAAGTTGTTAAAAAGGGTGCTCAATATCAGTTGCAATATAATCGCAAACGCAAATAGTCGCAACCAAAAACGCACCAAACGCTGAGTACCGCTATTAAGTACTTATTGAAAGCCTTTAAAGTAGTTGTACATCAAAAGGTGCGCATAATATTGAAATCACTCGTCGTAGTACTTCTAAGTCTTTATATTTTTTGGTGGGTAATTGTTAAGAAGACAAACTCTTTGAAAGATTTGAGTTCTGAAAGAGATACGGCCTGAAAAATGCAATTTTTAAGCCGAGAGATTATTTTTTCGAGCCTCAAGTTAGTAGTAACAAAACTTACTGCCTGGTTCCATAAGTTTCTTTTTTTTTTTTTGCTTTCTTACCAGTGTTGTCTGAATTATCGCGAATCACCAAGCTATCTAGGCCCAGTGAAATTCTGTGGCGATTCAGAAAAGGTATCTGAGCTTGAGATCCTGGGTAACGGGGATTTAGGTGCAAGCGCCCAGTGTATGTGTAAACCCAAATCGAAATCGAATCTAGAACCATAAAAAACCTTAAACGAGAACTGAATATTTAATTTGTTTTATAAAACTCAGTCCACTCTAAATTTACTTCTTTCCCACTTCAATAACTTTAACGTCTGTACGACCGTCAACAATTATTGGTGTATTGATGTTTTTCTCATTATATATGTGTATTTGATTAGAGGTGGCCACTATTAAGTGCCCGTAGCCCAATGCGAAATCAGTAACTCTGTCAGAAAACTCCAAAGCGTCACTGCTGCCATTAGCAATGTCTTCCAATCGTATTCCCTTGCGGCCGGTAGCGGTCGCTTTGAGATTTTTGGAAATCAATTGTTTTTGTACAATATAACCAACAATCAGCTGACCTGTAGAAGTACCACAAGCCACTTGTGTTCCATCAGCCGACCAAGATAGTGCATGAAAGGATCCCACAGAAGGCTCATTGAACCGCTCTGTACTGTAAGTCCACTTTCCAAGAAATAAAGAAGAAAGAAGTGAATTTTAATGTAAGAATTAACGTAGTAACAATAGAGTTTCTCACGCCAGCGCTTGAGCACAACTTTAACATATTGAATGTGCTGACAAGTAGAATGTCCTTTTCCGGATTAAAAGCCACTGATGTGATTGCATAATCCTCCAAGGAACTTGTGAACAAGTTCGCACCTTGAAAGTCCCAAATTTTGAAACGAAAATCTTCTCCTCCTGAAGCAATGATGTTCGATTGTGCAGACCAGCATACAGATAAAACTAAGCCATCGTGTGCATGCCACTAGAAGTAAAAAAAAAATAAAAAATCAGGTACATGCAGTGGGACTGCTTATACATACATATGTATACGAAACTGATAGACAGTTGTGGCCTCAAAATTAAAACAACCAGAGGTGGAGAACGCTTAACATACACTTACATATCTCTTGGACGAAACGAAATATTGCCGAAAACTGAATTGTGCTTGCAGGTAATTTATCAAGTTTTTATTTTCATCCAATCAATATCAGATAATGTGAGTAATAAATGAGTTACGAGGGTAGAACAGAAAAATCATATTATTTTATTACATTTCCTACATACTAGTTTTTCATTATTTACATATATGTATCTCGATTTTCATCACGCTCTTAATTTTGTGTTTTTAGCATTAATATAGGTGATCACTTTCAGGCACAAAGTACGCAGAGATGAAAGGCGACCCAAACGAGATAGCAAATCAGCGCAAACTCTCTACCTCTCGTTTTCACAATCGCTCGAGGACTTCTGGTCAAAACAAACAAAAAAATGTGTTTTACAGTTCCTTTTTGTTATGCTTTGTGTTTATATTGTGTATGCGGTAAGAAAAAGTGGTGGTTTTTTTTTATTATAAATTTATAAAAAGTTTAAAAACTATAGGTATTAAATTGTTTTTTATAATATTTTTTTATTTTTATATTATTTGATCTTGAGATTATTAAATTAATTATTCAAGCTTCAACTATTTCCCTGAAGACGCTAACAAATTGTTGGCTAAATATTGAAAATAAATAAATATAATTGTTTCAAATTATTTTTTATAAAAGACAAAGATCTAAAGTTTTTTAATATATAAAATTTTACAGTAGTCATTGTTGATAATGTGCTAAACAATAGCTCTGAACCTTTACTCTACTTTGGGATCCCAATTTCCACGAAAGCCGTTCCCGTACTTTAAAATTGGGCAAATGAGAGTATTTGTGAGAGAACATTATGCTTCTTCTTCTTCTTCTTGCACGAAACAGCCCGTACTTTTTCTTCGGGCTAGTTTGGGCAAGTAGTTCAGCTGTCAGCTGTTTGAAAGAATAAACAATAACAATGAAGAAATACATGTTTTGGGGAAACTAAAATAAAAATTAGAAGTTAGTGTAAATAAAATATTTAGAATGCTTTAAAACCGAAAATGGGAAGTGTTTGTTGTGAATAAAGTAATAAGGCAGTCTGATTGCAACCATCGAACAAGCCATTTTATTCTGTTTTATAGAACATTTCTTTTGCAAAGCTGAGTATGTCAGGATTAACTGTTGCTAATTTGTCTGTTTAGTATGCAGTGCACATACATACATATGTATGTGTGTATGTACATATATAGTTTCGACTCTATCGAGTGAGGAATGTTTAACGAAACCTCTTCAGCATTGTAAAACGTTGACCATACAGGCCTAAAAGACGTCGAAATAACCACAATAAGACCTATTACAATTGTATACTTTGACGCATGATACAACTAACAAGGTAACCTTTTCGCTACAACAAGAACAACTTCAATATAAATAACATGCATTTTGTTTTTGTACAACTTATGCAAACTGTCAAAAAGTCGCCACTTCTACATTTACAGAAGAGAGATGCACTAAGCTTAAGCGGATTAGCTATCTCGTTTTGGCTGCCTTTCATCTCTGCAATCTCTTGACAACCTAAAGTAGTCAGATGATTAACGGTTTAACTGACGAGGCTACCTTGTTAATTGTATCATGGGTTGTCAAGAGACTGGAGAGATGAAAGGCAGCCAAAACGAGATAGCAAATCCGCGTAAGCTCAGTGCATCTCTCTTCTGTAAATGTAGAAGTGGCGTCCTTTTGACAGTTTGCATAAGTTGTACAAAAACAAAATGCATGTTATTTTTATTGAAGTTGTTTTTATAGTAGCGAAAAGGTTACCTTATTAGTTGTATCATGCTTTGGAGTATATTTTATGTTCTCCCGCCAATATCTAATTGATTTTTGTGTTTGTTGCTATTGCATCAATAATAACAACGGTTTCAAGCTTTGGTTTTATTTTATACTACATTTCGTGTAAAGGATATGCGTCTTTTAATTTTGATACTAAGCATGATACAATTAACAAGGTAGCCTCGTCAGCTAAACCGTTAATCAACTGACTACTTTAAGTTGTCAAGAGATTGCAGAGATGAAAGGCAGCCAAAACGAGATAGCTAATCCGCGTAAGCTCAGTGCATCTCTCTTCTGTAAATGTAGAAGCGGCGACTTTTTGACAGTTTGCATAAGTTGTACAAAAACAAAATGCATGTTATTTTTATTGAAGTTGTTCTTATTGTAGCGAAAAGGCTACCTTGTTAGTTGTACCATGATACTAAGTATTCTTAAGCTCTGGACACAGAGTATACAGAGGTGAAAAAGTGACTTTTGAAAAACGCCCCATAGCAGCTGATGGACAGTTTGTTTAAATTATAGCTATAGTATGCTCTGTATACGAAGAGCAAGTGTAAACAAAAAATAGCAAGTTTTTATATACAAGCACAACAAAAAGAGCACAAAGCCACAGACAAATTTTAGCACAATTGTACAATCAAAACACTATTCTAAAAAATAAATATTTTTTACTACACGTTTCATTTTAAATATTATTAAGGAAAAATACAATTTAAAACTCTTTTTTACAATATTTAAATAATTTTAACAAACACCACCAAAAACCACAAAGTAAAATAAAGAGGAACTGAAAAGAAAACTATTCTTTTGTTTCGGTCAAGGCAGCTCGATACCAGTTAGTCGCATAACTACAACAAACACTTCCTGTATTTTGTGGGTAGAAACCTTGAATTACTGTCACACATTTGTTCGCGTATGTGTGTTTGTGTATTTTGACAGTTCTATAAGCTAAAAGCAGTAGTCAGCTGGGCTTGTAAGGCTACCTTGTATCGAGCTGCCTTGGTTTTGGTTACTAAATCTAAAACGTTTCCAAAAACGAAATGAACAGAGTTGTTTTTTGTTTACTATCTCGTTTTGGCCGCATTTCACCTCTATGTACTTTGTTTTAATTTCTTGGCCACAACTGCACATATGTATGTACAAATATGTAAGTATATTGGTTTACCCTTATCAATTTGCTGTTTGCCGCCAAAGGTTTTATTGACATATAGCTTCCTTGACACAGAAGTATAGACGATGAATTTGGAGACCACCGCGCGCAGCTTATCGGTTCATCACTTTGCAATACTGTAGAACGCAGCATACCGGATATTGACCAAATCTTTATTACACCATCTTCTCCCGCTTTAAAAATAGCAAATAAGTTTTTAAATTTTTCTTGAACTGGAAATGCATTTAATCGAAAATTTGCCTCAAGAAAACGAAAAGAAATCATTCAGAGTTCTCCTGCGATTGAAGTCCGAATTAAATATCTATTCTGATTTGAGCTAATATTCGCTCTCCATTTCTAATTAAAAAAATTTGCCCAAAATATTTGATCTTTGGGGCAAAAAATGTCTCTGTTGTACACAATGATGAGGAATCTGGAGGATATATATACATATGTATGTATGTATGTAATGTGGGGTATAAACGGACTATGAGCTACAAAACAGTGGAAGATCTGTTTAACTTACTCTGGCCTGGAGGAGTTACGCTCTGTTCGTACGCAAAAAATCTCCAGAAGCTAAGATTTTGACTTAGTAAAACTTAGATGAAGTTAGGCATGAAATGTCATTTTCTGTTTGACAGTTTAGCTGTCATGAAAAATGCAACAGAAAAACAAAAACGGAAAAGAATGAAAATTAAAACAAATCCCCTACAAATTTAAGCAAAACAAAAATTTTATAAAATAACGATATAAATACTGAAATAAAGCAAAAATATAAACGAAGTAAATATTTGGGAAAATCAAAATTTATGAAGAGTTTGGAAACACGTGTTTTCCATGTAAAAAAATGAGCGTATACGCCGTTGCTCTGCCGGCGTCGTGTTCATGTCATGTCCAAGTTGCCCCCCATTTACACACGCAAGTGCAAGTGGTGTGAGTAGCTCAATACATTGATATTTTTTTACTAACACAATCATACTTCTGCAAGTTGCGAGCTCACTTGCAAGACATTTTGGTTGACAGTAATTTTTTATTTTACTTGCATGTCAGTAAAATGACAAAAAGCAAAAACAGTGTTGGCGTATAAAGATTATACTTTAATTTTAGTAGATAACTTTCAAAGAAACGATTTTTAATACTTTTCGATCTTACATACCGAAAAATAAAATAAAAAAAAAAAATAAATAAAATGTGGTCTTTATCGATTTGTAATATAAATTTACTATTTATATTATTAAAAATCTATTCGAATAATTTGCTTCCACATAGTAATTCAATTCACAATACTTTGGCAACCCAGACATTGAAAGGTCGTGGAGACGGACAAAAACAGAACACACAATACACAAAAAAGAAAGCAAAAAATTGTGATTTTTTAATATAAAAAATGGAACAGTGATTTTGTAGTTTCTTTCAACATAATTATTTTATTATTATTGTTCTCATTTAATTCTTTGATTTTGTAAAGTAAAGCAATTTTCTTTAAGATCATTTTCTTTGATGACATTTTAAAACTGAGCTTGCACTTTCCTGTGTAAACAATCAAGCAAGTAGCAACAGCTTTTATTATCACTGTCAGTGTATTTTCTATTTCGTTTTGGCTGCCTTTCATCTCTGCATTCTCTTGACAATCTAAAGTAGTCAGATGATTAACGGTTTAGCTGACGAGGCTACCTTATTAGTTGTATCATGCAAAATCATTTTTTATATTTAATAAATTGAGTCAAGTACGAGGCTGGCTCGCACTCTTATGGTTCCGTACGTATGTATGTGTAATGTATGTATGGAATGTATATTTTATAAATTTCATCTCTCTGTTTTTACAGCTACTTTATGTTGTATGGGGACACCTAGTAATTTTCCACTTGTTGTTGTTTTTGTAATTTATTGTTGTAAGGCATCTGGGAATACATACACTGTGCGAATTTCGACTCTCTATCTCTTACGGTTCGAGAGTTATAGCTATTACTCTACGTTGTAAAGGGACACCTGGTAGTTTTATAGTTGTTGTTGTTTTTAGCAACTGTTGTTGTGGAGCATATGTGAATACACATATTGTGCAAATTCCATCCCTCTGTCGCTCACAGTTCGAGAGTAACGGCCAATTGTTACTTTACGTTGCATAGGGACACCTGGTAGTTTTCGACATGTTGTTGTTTTTAGCATTTGTTGTTCACAAGCATCTATAAATACATACACTATGCAAATTTCAGCTTTCTATCTTTTACGGTTCAAGAGTTATAGCTAATTGTAACTTTTGCTTGTATGGGGACACCTGGTAGTTTTCGGATTGTTGTTGCTTTTAATACATGTTGTTGTGGAACATCTTTAAATACATACACTATGCAAATTTCAGCTCTCTATCTTTTACAGTTCGAGAGTTATACCTAATTGTAACTTTTCGTTGTATGGGGACACCTGGTAGTTTTTGACTTGTTGTTGGTTTTAGTGTTTGTTGTTGTAAAACATCTACAAATACATACACTTTGCAAATTCCAGCTCTCTATCTTTTACGGTTCGAGAGTTATGGCTAATTGTAACTTTTCGTTGTATGGGGACACCTGGTAGTTTTCGACTTGTTGTTGGTTTTAGTATTTGTTGTTGTAGCGGCAAGGTACAACAACATTCTGTGAAAATTTCAGCTCTCTAGCTTTTACCGTTTCGGAGAATGGACGCTGTGACGGACGGACGGACGTACTTGTCTCCGTAATAGGGTTCCGTTTCACTCTGATGAGTACGGAACCCTAAAAATCACTATTTCTGCCTTTTTTGTGTATTGTTCATGCTGTTTTTGGCCGTCTACATGACTTTTTAATGGCTGGGTTGCCAAAGTATTGTCTTACGATCTGTAATGGGGAATCAAATTATACGAATAGCTTTTTTTTTTTTTTATCAAATAAATAGTAAATTTGTATTACAAATCGACAAAAGCCATATTTTATTTCAACTTTTTTTATATATGATCATATATTTCTAGAAATTATTCCGTGTATGTTATCTATTGAAAATAAAATACAATCTTTATAAGGTAACACTGGTTTTGCTTTTTGTGTATTTACCCATAATACAACTAATAAGCTGACCTTTTTCCTACAATAAGAACAACTTCAATAAAAATAACATGAATTTTGTTTTCGTACGATTTCTGAAAACTGTCAAAAGTAGGTATGTCAATTCTACCTTTACCGAAGAGAGATGAATATAACTTACGCTGATTTTGGCTGCCTTTCATCTCCGTATTCTCTAGACCTTATTAGTTGTATCATGTGTTTACGGACAGGCAAGTAAAAAAAATTACTGGAAATGAAAATCTCTTGCAGGAGAGCTCACAATTTGCACAAGTATTAGTAAAAAATGGTATTAGTAAAAAAATGTCAATGTAAAAAATGTCAAATAGTAAAAAAATGTCAATGTAAAAAGCTCATTTTGTATAGTGTTGTATTTTACTTTTACTCAATATTTGAAACAGGTTTGCACTAATTGAGCAATAACTTATTGACTTTTTGTATGGAATGTTCTGCTCAATAATGGCATTAATTGCGATAATCGGAATAAAAAAGTCTATGTGGACACGATATTATTTTCTTGCTGCTTGTGTATTCTAGAAACAGGAACCGAAAGTAATCAAGCTTTACCTGTTAATAAGCCCGCTCCATCTGGACTCCACCGACCCGAGCTAATGGCACCCGTATGAGCTGATATGCTCCTTTCAACACGAGAGCTTTTGTTTAAAATGATAAACCTTCCATCATTGCTGCAAATTAATAACATATCACTGCTTTTGCCGCTACCACGGCCTCCTAATAACAGCCAATGCAAATCTGTTGGTATAAAATCTTGCGGCAACTTCGCCACTTCCAATGAATCTCGGGATGTAGTACTCCATTTGTAAATCTGATGATCATCACTAAATCATGCCAGCCTCAATTAATTTTGTATAAAAAAAGAAACAACATCTTTAGTATACGTACCTCACAAAAAAAATCTCATCATTGCTGCTCCAATCCAAACAACTTAAGGGTGAAATATCTAAAGACTTCACGTTACTGTTTGTCTGCGATGCAGAACTTTTTGTTAAATATTCCGCATTGTTATTTGAGGGGGTCTTTTTGCACACAAACGTTTTTAACTTCATTTTTATTAACACTGACTTTTCTTCGATGAAAGCAAAAAGAAGTCTAATGTTACAAAATGTGCATAGACCTGCATTTGTTGTTGTCCAAAGTTGTCCGGGTGAAAGAAAACCGTCGCCCAGGCAACCAAACACATTAATTGCAGTTATAAAAGGGATGTTTTCATGTTGAACGTTTCGCGAAATTCACTGCTTTTAAATTAAAAACAAACAAAAAAACTACAGATAAACCAGCCTGATTAATTTACAGTTGTTTGCGGATAATAAATGCACAAGAGATGCGTCGCGACTTCCCAGTAGACTCTGGCTCCATTACTTTTAGTAGAAAAATCGAAAAATATTGAGAACATTTTGCTGGAAAATGAGAAATTTTTTGGGACAATTGAGGGGCAGGCTTTTAAATAATCAATCTTATGCGAACACGTCGTTTAACTACCTTTTTGAAAACGAAAAACGTTATCAAGTCGCTTACAACGGGTTATCCATTTCGGGGTTTCAAAAGTATGTATACGATTGGAGTTCGACATCTGTCAAACTAAGTTGTTAACTATCACACAACGCACTAAAATGATCAAAACATACACAAAAATGGTGATTCAGCGGCAGTCACATATCGTGCTTTAAGAGGAGATTATGTAAGTGAACGTGTTGCCGAAGACCCGAATGTGTCGATTCCTCGTCGTTCTCAGGCACATTATGGCGTATTTTGCATTTAGATCTACACCTACATCCATATAAAGTCCAGCTCACACAACAACTGAAGCCAGCTGACCATTCACAACGTCGTAGATACGTGGAATGGCTGCTTGACCAACAGGCGGTGGACGGCGATTTTTCGACTAAAAGTTTCTTCAGCGATGAAGCACATTTCTCACTCGGTGGGTGCGTTAATAAACAAAATTGTCGCATTTGGGATTCTGAGAATCCTCAAGTAATTGAAGAGAGGCCATTACATCCAGACAAAGTGACTGTTTGGTGCGCTCTTTGGTCCGAAGGTATGATGGGACCTTACTTCTTCGAAAACGACTGTCACCGTCAAATCAGAGCGTTATGGTCACATAACGCTGCAATTCAAGAATACGACTTGGAGAATATATGGTTTCAACATGCCACAGATCTCCAGCGAATATGGCTTTCTTGCAAGAGACACATCCTGGCCGCGTAATTTCTCGTCGTAACGATGCCAACTGGCCACCAAATTCAGGCGATTTGACACCATTAGACTTTTTTGTGGTGCTACGCGAAACGCCGTGTTTATGCAGATAAACCTTTAACTCTTGAGCACTTAAAAAGCAACATTCGTCAAGTTATGGCTAAGATACCGCCCAATATGTGCCAAAAAGTAGTCGAAATTTACTGCAAAAGAGTTAATTTCCCCCCAAGGAGGCGTGATATGAAGTCGGTGTGTTCGAAAAAACTACTGGAGAATGGTCATATACATATTTGGCTGATCTACGGGTACCCTGGGGAAAATTAGTGCAATGGGGGAGCATTCCATATTTGAGGCACCCAATAATTTTTTCTCCCCAATATTCCTAAAGGGGCTACCATAAAAAAAATTAAAATCGGGAGCCTGCAAAATGATTTTTTTGACATGTCTTTGTGTGTTTTTTCCCGTGTCAAAAGCTATCGAAAAATCGATATCGGTTCACAATATCGGTTGCTAAATCGATATACCGTAATCTACATCATGATACAATTAACAAGGTAGCCTCGTCATCTAAACCGTTAATCAACTGACTACTTTAGGTTGTCAAGAGATTGCAGAGATGAAAGGCAGCCAAAACGAGATAGCTAATCCGCGTAAGCTTAGTGCATCTCTCTTCTGTAAATGTAAAAGTGGCGTCGTTTTGACAGTTTGCATAAGTTGTACAAAAACAAAATGCATGTTATTTTTATTGAAGTTGTTCTTATTGTAGCGAAAAGGCTACCTTGTTAGTTGTATCATGATCTACATATATACATACATATAAAGGGTGTTTTTTCCGTTTAAGTTGGCATTACTGTTCAATATGGCGACCGATTTGACAGCTGTCAAGTGAGATATTCTCAGTTTGGTTTGGCAATTCATCGTGAATAGACTCACGCCTGAACAACGCTTGCAAATAGTGCAATTTTAGTGCAAAACGAGCGATGAAGCGCACTTCTGGTTGACTGGCTAAGTCAACAGTGATCGGTATAGAGCCATGATTATTAACTTTTTCATTCCGGAATTGAATAACCATGATGTCCAGGAGATGTGGTTTCAACACGACGGCGCAACATGTCACACAGCTCGTGCCACAATCGATTTATTGAAAAACACGTTTGGTGGCCGCCTAATTTCACCAAGATTTTGTGATTTAACACCGCTAGACTACTTTCTGTGGAGCTATGTAAAGTCATTGGTCTATGCAGATAAGCCACAAACGTTTCACCATTTCGAAGACAACATTCGCCGTGTTATTGCCAATATACGGCCACAAATGTTGGAAAAAGTCATCGAAAATTGGAAGTCCAGATTGGACTATATCTGCGCCAGCCGTGGCAGTCGCATGCCATAAATCATATTTAAAATGTAATGCCACAAGATTATCTTTCGGATAAATCAAATTCATGTCAATCGAATAATCCATAGTTGTTTTATTTCAACTGAAAGTTCTATACGGCCACAAATGTGGGAAAAAGTAATCGAAAATTGGACGTCCAGATTGGACTACATCCGCGCCAGCCGTGGTGGTCATATGCAAGAAATCATGTTTAAAATGTAATGCCACAAGATTATCTTTCGGATAAATAAAATTCATGTCAATCGAATAATCAATCCATCGTTGTTTTATTGCAACTTATACATCGAAAAAAAACACCCTTTATAAATGTTATGTGAAAAATGAAAAAAAGTTTTTTTTAGTTGAAATGTTTATGAACTTAATTATTTATTTGCTTTAAGAGTCAATTGAAATGTATTAATTCAGGTCCAAAAATGAATCCTTTTTTCAAAATGCTTTCTGTCTTTTTCAGCTGTCTATATGCCGACGACATTTCGTTGGTGCTAATCAAGTCTACTGATGAGTTGATCAGAAAACATTTTGAAAAAAGGGTTCATTTTTTAACCTGAATTAATACATTTAAATGTTTTTGTTTATTTAAAATTATTTACAAAATTAAAAAGAAAATGCATACAATTTTCAGGACAGTTAGTTTTATTTTTCAGCTTAGGCTGGTAATAAAATAGGAACATGATATCAGTGCTGATTACGTACATTAAAAGTATTTACTGCAGCTGGATTCTCTGACTCTCACTACGGTAATCGTAATCCTAAAATAGTTATAATGATATTTTACTGCATTTGCTATTCAGAAACATTTTTTAACGCTATTCGCTACCGACTAGAATCAGCTGTTACTTTTGCTACCTGTCAAGGCCGTGATTCACTATGCTACTGAATTGTACGATCTGTTAAATATGACATGTGCCCGCAAAAAGTGTGATAGTCTGGACTAAAAGTGTATGCATGTGAAAGACTTTTTGACAAGTCTGTCCGATTTGCAAATCTTTTGAAACTTTCAAAAACCATCTTTTTCTATGCGATCAAAGATTTATTTTCGCAATTGTTAAGAAAAATATACAGTATTTATCGGATATAAGAAACTTGAAAAATCCATGAAAAAAGTTTCTTATAAGCGTTTCTTTCTTATATACAATTATTTTATATAAGAAACTTATTTCTTATATAAGTAGCTATGGCCATAAGGCATTTGTTTCTTATATGAATATACGACTTTTTTACCTTTTTATGTATATACGTAGATGTATGTATGTAAATAGAAAAATAAAACAAATCAAATTTTATTTTATTAACTAAAGGGGATAAATAGATATAAAAAACTAGACAACTTCAATTTGAAAAAAATAAAATTATATGTAGTAAATATAAATACATATATGTACATACATAATTCATTTTGTACTATTTATTTATTTATTTACGAGGCAAGAAACAAAAACTTCTCATGAGCACTAAAAGTTAAAAAAAAACGTTCTTGTTGTTGTAAAACTGTCAGAAAACAGAGTTGTCCATGCAAACTACATAAATTCGGTGTTGCCCTTGAAAGTTTCTTATATAAATTCTTTTTCTATACATTTTGTGGTTTTGGTGTTCAAGAAAAATGTTCTTTTATCAGTTTTTTCTTATAAGCGTTTTTCTTATATGAAACTTTTTTTGTTAGAAAAAACACTAAAAAGATATGGTGTTTTTGCAAATGTTTCTTATAAGCGTTTTGTTCTTATATCCGATAAATACTGTAATAGTTTGATGCAACCTTTTAAAGTAGGATAGAATTCTATCAGATTTAGCTAGCAATTTTCAGTGAATGAATCGTACGATTCGGTAGGATAGTGTAATTACGGCCTCTATCGATATTTTTTACGACAAACATTTACCAATCAAGCAAATAAATAAAAAGAATAAAAACGCAATTAATTAATTAAATTAATTAAAAATCAATTATTATTTAAAAAGTTTAAAAAAAATTTAATCGAAATAAACGTGAAAATACAGCTGAGTAACATCGTTAAATTGATGTTACAGAATCACACAATCGTTACTACAAGCGATTAAATGTATCGAAAAAATTTCGATTGTCGGACAGCTAAGTTACAGAATCGACATCGACATAGAATATATGTACATATGTACATGTTGATCTCAGTGTCTGCCTGTACATAACCTGAAAATAGTGGCAGTAAAAAAGTTACATTTAAATAAATTTCCAACACAACGAACATACGCTTTTATTATAATTTGTTGATTATTCAGAATGTTTATTTTTATTACAATTGCTTATCAAATACAACAAGATACTTAATAATCTTAATCTTTCAAGTTACAGTATGTCTTCTTATTATAATACAATATTTAAATGTGAACTCGGTAATCACAAGACAATATGTAAAACAAAATTATGTAAAACGACAAAAATTATACAGAAATTGTAATAAAAATTAGTTTAACTTTATATTCGAACTTTTACAATTTGCAATGGGCAATAATTTATTGGACTTTTAAGTTCGCTTTTACTGCCTTCGAATCGAGACTGATTTTTTTGTGGTATAGGTTTATTTTTATATAATTTTATTAAATTAATTTGAAATTTTCAATTTTCATTTAAAAATAAGTTAGTATAGGGGGGAAATCGTACTAACTTTTAATTATTTATGAATTGAAATAATTTACATAAAAATTACTATTTTTATTTATTTAAATTTAATTAAATTATGAATACATTTTTTTTAATTGATTTTTTTTTTATTTTTATTAAAATAATACTTATTTAGGGGATAGGTTTATTTTTATATAAATTTTTAAATGAAAATTTTATTAAATTAATTTGAAATTTTCAATTTTCATTTAAAAATAAGTTAGTATAGGGGGGGGGGGGGGAAATCGTACTAATTTTTAATTATTTATGAATTGAAATAATTTACATATAAATTACTATTTTTATTTATTTAATTTATAATAACATAATTTTATTTATAATAACATAATAAGATAGCATTTAAAAATAAGTAATTGGTATAAAATGATTAAAGCTATTGTTAAGAACTTAAATATTTATTTAATGAAATGTTATATTGTTTTTAAATTTTCACTTACTAAAAAAATTTAAAAACTTAATAAAATTAAATACATACATATAAAAAGCATCTCTATTTGTACTTTTTATTCCTTCAAACTTGAGTAGCAAATTATAATCACATATGTATGTATGTATGTATGTATTTCCACTTTAATAAAATTTGTGATGTTACGCCCTTTTGATTTCAGGTCTTTTGAATTCAAATGGCGAGAACGCAACCGAGTTCTTTTCTTTTGTTTGTGGTTTCTTTGAGGATGTACATAAGTAAGTTTTACCCAACCAATATGAAACATTTGCCACTTTGCCTAAAGTCAACCATAAAATTGTAATTTGACTTTTCACGCAGAAGACTGACACAAACATTTGCATTAAAAAATTTAAACACAAACATTTGCATTGAAGATTCAAGTTGCCAGCTTTAGACATAAACATTTGCGTTGAGAACTCAAGCTACATTCTTTAACCATAAACATTTCTATAGAAGATTCAAATTGCACTTTTTAAACATAAACATAAAACTTTATTGTGAGAAATCATTGAATTGTTTACTTTTAAGTTTAAATATAAGAAATAACTAATCAAAAATAAAGCCAGTGCAAAATCAAAACTCAACACGGAACAACTTTTCCCCTTTATAATTCTAGTACATGTACATATACATATGTACATATGTATGTATGTATATTTCAAATGCAAAATATTTCAAGCATTTCATATTGTTACGAATTTAGTCGTGAACAGACCAATTGTAATTGTTCTAGAACGTACTGAATCGTTGTTATTTTATATGTATGTGCTATATTATATTGTCTTGTTACATATTGTTACAAATTTGGTCGTGAACGGACCGATTGTGATTGTTCTAGAACGTACTGAATCATCGTTATTTTATATGTATGTGCGTATGTTGTCTTGTTATTATTTGTAAATGAACACACGAGGTATATACACACATGCTTACATAGAAACTTGTTGATAAACTAAACGGCAGCACAGCGAGTGTGCACATACTGACACACATGTGTAGATAAATAGGCACAACAGCGAAATAAAAGAAACCACCACCGCACGATACAATCAGGTCTATTCGAGAAATCACTTTCACCACAAATACGTGCTCGTTTCATTTTTTACTATTCTAAAATACATATGTATCTGTATTCGTTAGAGATGAGAGTGATATACAAGCAGAAAACATATGTTTTCTTTCACTTCATCTGTATTCTAAAATACCTTGTGACTGCATTTTAGTTCCAATATTGTTCGACGCTGATTTTACCGCGTTAAGCACAAATTAACAACAAAAAATGAAATTATTTGTAAAAAAATGTAAGTATAAATATATTTTAACTAAATTTGGCAATAAAATATATATGTATGTATATATTTCTTTTTCTTACATATATATATATGTGTATGAAGGTCTAAAAAGGAAACATCGCCTCAACAATTTAGGGCTATGGTAGAGTTTATGATGGCACATCCTGACATTGGCACAGGAAGCAGCCAACAACGCCCGGAAGACCTGAGCCAAACACTAAACTCCATTAGCATCCCAACAAGATACGTACCGTACAGGCGGAGGTCCAAACAGAACCGTTGTTTTAAGCGATTTAGACTAGGCTGTGTCATCTTTACTTAATTTGCATACATCAGTGTCTGGAATACCAAATGTCAAAACATTAAGAATTAAAAAATATAAAAATTTCTCACACAATCTACGACTTGTCTAATCCACACATGTATGGATATATTTTAATGCATGTTATGTATTTACTTGTTGTCGTTCATTAACATCACATCCATAGTTTGTTTTCTTAAAGTTTTGATGTGCCCTCTAAGATTGACGGGTCTTTCATTTATAAAAAATGAATTCGAATCCATTTTAATTATAATTCTTTTATACTGTGGCTTTGCATTCATTGAATGTTGTTTACATTTTTGCTAGAGATAACAAAAGATTCGATTTTTGAAAACGATATTTGCTCGCACGTATTTTAGAATCTGTCGGCATCGAGCCGTCGAATGTGAACGTTCGACGACGACGAAGTGAAGGGTGAATTATCGAATAGACCTGAATATTCGTGTATGCATGTATGTGCGCGGCTCAGATGCTTGAGTTTCACTGCCGTGTGCATGTATGTCGGTGTGTGTGTATATCTTTTGTTCATGATGAGTCATCGCACTAAAGATGTGGCGTGATTAGTTTCTGTAAATGTCTAGCATGTTCTAGTAATGATCATTAGAGGTATAAAAGCAGCTGAGCTTAACGCTGAATAGTCAGTCGATTTTTAGCTGCGCTAACGTGTAAAGTGTCTTAAGTAATAAAAAGTGATTAAGTGAAAGTGTTGTTCTTTTAGTAAAGTGTTCTTATTAAAGTGTTTACAAGTATAGTGTATTAAAATAAATAAAGTGTTGAACTGTTGATTACTGTAAACTGAAGACGTGAGCGTTGTAACTTCATTACAATTAAAGAATCTACGGAAAACGTTTTGAAAAGGTTAAAACGTAACAATATTATTTGTAAATGAACACAGGAGGTATATACCAGTTAACAACGGTGGCAACACCGCCGCCTAAAAAATAATTAATTGTAAACTCTTTTTATATTTTCAACTTTGCACGCGCATCCGGTCCGGTTACGAAACTGTCGACTTGCAATAATTCTGTGAGAAATTAATTTTGCACGGTCAGCGTCTGCATACCTGCACATGTGGGTGCAACGTGAACGATTCATGGGAACGAGCCAACAAAGTTGCCTTAAAACTTTTAGTCTTGGTTGCGGTACGGATCTAATCGAACGTCGAGCTTAATTTTAACTCTTGAATTCGTAATCTAATTTTGTGAATTAATAAAGATAAGAAGTTTCGTTAGAAATCCTGTGAATATTTAAATTAATAAAAATAAGATATAATAAACATTTTATCGTGAGTATCTAAACTTTTATTTATTGAAATAAGGAGCCGTGGTTCGGTCCTAAGATTAATTTTTTTAATTCATTCCGTTTAAAATCCTTTAACTGGCGCCCGAGCAGGGACTCTGTTCAAAAGTACGGAGTCCTTGTGATAAATAGTAAGAAATATCTCCCTTGGGAGATATATTTATAAAGTAATAACAGTTCAGCGAAATCTACGGATCCCTCCAGTAGCACAATTCACTAACTTATTTTACCGATTAATTCAGCGTTAAAAATATTTAATTGCAAAACATTTGATTTTCTGATTCATAATAGTGATATTTGACCACACAGTTACTGGTGCTAACTTAACAACTAGAAATTGATTGTGATTTATTTTAACCACAAAATGTTAAAGTATTCTAGTATAGTTACAAGCCAATGTTCTATAGCTTAGTCGAGTCATAAGCCAATTAATGTGACTTGAGTTTGGGTCGACTATTCAATTGAAAATTATTAGTGGTGAGTTTGGTTTGTCATTCTTTTAAGTAAGGACGCCACTTGACTCTGAATTTAATAATATGTTGAATATGGTAGTTTATCAATCACGGAATCGTTAGTGCAAACACCAAATGCGGGTGTTTAGTTTAACGATTGGATTGCCTTTAAATGTTACTGAATCGCACTACAGGGCTTATCAAATAATAAAATTTTATAAAAATTAAAAGTTGACTCCTCCTTCGCTAATCCGGTATTCCTGGTGGTAAAAATAAAAAAATCACAGAAGGTTACCGAGGCGAACGTGAAGCGAACCGTACCATAGTAGGTATCCACGGAATACAGTGGTGGAGTTCCAAAATGGAGGCATACGGAGCTTTGGCGAGGAGCAAAGGGACGGACGCGTCGCGTCGCGAAACGTAGCCACGGCTCATTGTAAAAGGGTAATTTATTTACCTTTCATCCAAAAAAACTATAATTGTAAAAATTCATTAATTCAGGTCCAAAAATGAACCTTTTCAAAAAATATTTGCTGTATTTTTCAGCTGTCTATAATTGTAAAAAATACAAATTTTCAACAAAAGAAGAAAGTCTAACTGAAAAAGAGAAGAAATAAAAAAAAGGAAAGATTCAAAAGAAAAAATAGAAAAATTGTTGCACAAAAGAAAAGTTCAAAGGCTAAATAATTGTCAAAAAGAAAATAATATTTAAAAAATATTCTGTTGCAAAAGAAGAAAAACAAGGATACACGAATGAATCCTTAAAAAAAATATGTAAAAAAGAATCAAAATAGAAAATTTAAACAAATGTGTTTAGAAACAAATTTTTTACGATTCGAAGTCTTGTATGTATGTACATATATATTTTTCGTAATAAAAATATGTAAACCAATAAATTATTTCATATTCGAACAAAATCTATGTTATATGTATATGTAAGTAAATAATATTTTGCATTTTTCGAAGCTACTCAGACAATCAGTTTCTTACATATGTACATCTCATATATGCAGCACTAGGCACAAAATGAGAGTGAACATTGCATGGTATTGCCAACAATAAAGTACAAAATTAATAAAAGAGTTTATTAGTTATTTCACCCATATAATGCGTATATGAATTGAATTTCTTATGAGTTGCTACACTAACACTGTTAGTGTATGATAACTATTACCAGCTTATAACCTGAAATAAGAAGTTTTTATGGATTAGGGGGTTAAAATATATTGATAAAGAAGTGATGTGAATAGTGTGACGGTCGAGGGTTTTCAGCCACAGCTCACGAGTACTTAAGGTAAGTGAAATTTCTTTTTCCTTGTCAGCCAGTTAATAGAATTGACCTAAATTAAAATGGAAGAATTAAAGAACACAGTGACTACTATGGCTGGAGCCATAAACAGATTTATTTAACAGATCAAGTTAGCAGAAGCCAGGATAGGGACAATAGAAGCGAGTCTCAGCAATAATGCGCTGGGACAGGTTCTGAGTAGGCTGGGGCGTCTGGAAAATAGGCAAGATGTGGCGCATGTGTCGGAAGAGAGACCTCTCCAGCGACCATGCACGGAAACGGATTTGAAAGATATAAGCAGGTTGCCAGACAGCGTTAAGGAGCTTAGAACATTTGAGGGTAACCCAACTCAGTACGTTTCGTGGGTACATTCAGTCGAAACAATTCTAAAGGACTTTGAAATAGTGAAAGAAAAACCCATTGTTGATGCTGCGGACACAGCACTTGTGTCTTACAACGTATTTGACAGCGATTGGGCTGAGATTAAAAGAATACTTTCGCTGCACTACGCGGATAAGCGTGATATACAAACTTTAGAGCATCAGCTTAACCAAATCTCCCAAGGAAACTCGACTGTCGATGAGTTCTATTCAACGGTCAACCACCAATCCCTAATCACCCTAATCATTAATAAGCTTAAAACAGAGTCTTATAGCGAGGAAACTATAAAAGCGCTAGTTGGAACTTACAGGAATAGGTCATTGGACATTTTCATACGCGGACTAAAACTGGACCTTTCGCGAGAATGATTATTATTCAGCGCCCAGGAAATCTCCCTGAAGCATATTCCGCCTGTTTAGAGTTACAAAACCTAACTATGCGAAACAACATTATTTATGATAAAACTAAGCCTCAAGATTCCGTCTCAACAGAGCCAGGACTTATCGTCCTGGTCCTTCAAGACCACTGTAGTGAACTTCTGCAATGCACTTATCCTTTTGTTAATGCTAACACACTAATATGAGGATTCTATTATTAATTACTATTAGTATTATTTGTTTTGACTGTCACTGTTATCGGTATCCTTATGTATGTTTATAAGAATGTTGTCCTTTTCTTTATATACTTTCACTCAATTGGAAAGTAATTTTTTTTATTGACAACAACAAACATTAAATTTTGTAGTTTTAAGAATCCCGTTGTTTTAGTTTATAAGGATTGAATTTTGAAAATAAAAATTAACTTTTTACAAGCCAATCATCGGCACTTGTTCTTTTTTTTTTTATACAAGGCATTAAGCTGCCTAAGAATCTTAAATCCTAGCCAGTGGCATATCGGCCGGCTATATTTTTCTTTTGTACCTACACTTCTCTCCACCACCTTATATAAACCCATTATACCACCTAAATCATTTCCAATGCGATCAGGTTGGCAGAATCAAAGCTCTCGCCCTAGAAACTGGCACAAAGAACATATAAAAAATTTTAACGGACAAACGTTGTCCAAGGAAAAACGTTGTACAATAAATTGCTACAGATCCTTATTCGAATAACTAAACTTCAATAACTTCTTAAATATGTAAAATAACAAAAAATGAAAAAAGGGGGAAGGGTACTTTTACAAAAAACTACTACTAAAATTAAGTCTTATTAAACAATATCTAAGCATTCAATTGTCATGACATCACCCCATTTTAAATTACATATTAAATTTATGTTTTTTCCAGAAATTACATTTATTTTAATCATGTATTTCAAGTTTCTTTCGACCATACTCAACCTGATTGCGTTTGTAAAGCCCGTATGATACTTCATTTTTCTCTCATTAATTGGTATAGAATTGATAGAAAGAAACAGCAATTGCTAGAAAGAACCAAATATGCAAAACGTAAACAAAACCGACATCTTTTTTGTAAGTGTTGTATTCTTTTTATTTCAAGAAAGCGCTAGGAAATAAAAATTTTCCAAAAAAGAAGCGTTAAATCGCAAAAATTGTCCATAAACCGCTGACACAGCAACATTCAAGTCTGAAATGTCAATTTTAAGTTAAAAAATTTTACATTTTTTTTGACATAATCTCATTTTTTATCGATAACTTCAACAAAAATGTTGACAGTTTTGCATTTATCTTAATATAGCTGAACGCGTTGCACATACTAAATTCTACTATTACATTATATTTGCACTGGTCTCCAAAATTTGAACAATGCAAGAAAAATGTAGTGTCATACGGGCTTAAGCAGCCTACAAATCTACCAATACAAGACTCCTCTAGTTTCACTCAAGGTTGGAAAGAGATGGATAGTCGATGGAACCTTTAAGTTAATTCACGTTATTAATTTAGAAGAGTATAGGGAAATGACATCATCTCTGATACTGAAGAGCATTCCACCAAGCAAAAATAAAGAATTCAGTTTGCACCACATGTTGCAAATGCGAGAACGCCTTGATGCACTGACAAATGCAAAAAGAAGATCGCAAAGATCAATCGATTGGATCGAATCGGCCTGGAAATGGGTAGCTGGAAGCCCTGATGCTACAGATTGGAACAGTGTACTTAAGAGTCAAGAAGAAAGATATCCTTGTAAACAATAACGAGCAATATAAAATTAACAAAGAGCTACAGCAAACTACAAATCAAGCAGTGAAAAAAATTAATGAAATTATCTCGAGATTAAATAACATTACGAGCGGAAAAGACTACACCTTATTGGAAAAGAGTACCATCAATGAAATTATTATTTTAAAGGACGAAATAAACGAAATTGTTCGAGCTTGTCAGATGGCTAAGGGCGAAATTGTCAACACTAATCTACTAGATCAATCAGAAATAAATAGAATGATTGACGAACTGGAAACCTTGCCTTGCAACAATGCGATAGAAGCAGCGGAGTACGGAACGCCATCAATTTACACGAACGGCACATCACTTTTATACATCCTATCAATTCCAAAACTTGAAAGGAGCTTCTATAACTTACTTCTTACCAAAGCCGCTATTGTTGAAGGAAAGCAAGTAGAATTGCCGTTTGAAAAGGTGCTTATCAACGAAGCCGAGGTAATTGCCTTTTAATTAATAATTCGACAGTTTGCAAAAGATCATCTCTAACTAAACTGAAAGAAGAGGACTGCTTAACCCATATTCTGCTAGTGTCGTCATATGACGACAAAAGCAAGGGCTGATTCAAGTTGCTTGTGTACCTTCATTACAGCATAGAACCAAACGAAACCAAAACAAATGTGTTTGCTGTTAACTGCTTTTTCATAAAACATTTAGTTCAGTGTGGGTGCGCAAAGTGTTTAGGTTGAATAACGTTTTTAATTAGGGGGGTTTTTTGAAAAAGTGAAAAACTATGAGTGCGGCCAAAAGGTAAGTGCGAAAATCATATAAAATTTTGTTTTTTTTACATAAAAAAAATACAAAATAGATATTTGTATTGATGTTGATCGGTTTTACAAAAAAAAAAAAAAAAAAACAATCAATTCAAGCTTTAGAAAAAAAATTTTGTATAGTAATACATTTTGCTGTCGTCATATGATGACACTATGATGATACGAGTACTTATTATTTTTTAATGCATTTTTGTGTTAGTTTGTTCGGAATAGTAAGTCTCTTAGCGTTGCCGAAATTTTAGATATTTTGGAGGAGTAAGAGGAGTTAAATGATTTTTACATCGAACCTCCAGATGTCAACGTATTGACCGATGAAGATTTCGATGCAGATATAACCGGAAATGTAAATTCTTTTTGTCCCGTAACCAACTCATGGCAGCCGCTGAAATACGGTCAAAGCAAAGAGAAGAAGCTAGTCCAAACCAAGACGTTAAAAGAAAAAAAGTTCTAGAAAGGAAACAAAAACTAATTGTTTTGGAAGCCAGGGGGAAAAACCTCCCAAATTAGAAAATTCCAAACCCCCATCAATGAAACTGATGAAATCATGACGGCTGTTCAGTATTTTAAGCTCTTCTTTGACGACGAACTGATAGAGCATATTATTGCAGAGAGCTCTGCATATTGCTTGTCAAAAAATTGGCAAGATGTGATGTTGACCCCAAAGGAGCTAAGAACATTTTTTGTGATTTTGATTGTTTCTGGATACAATCCACTATCCAGCAAAGCAATGCATTGGAACACTGGTGACGACTTACGAAATTATGCTATACATAGATCAATGCGCAGAAATAGATTTGATACCATCATGAAATCCTTGCACTTTCAATCAAACGAAAACTTGGACAAGACGGACAAACTTTGCCAACTACGCCCACTTATTTCGCATCTTCAAAAAAAATTTATGAAGCACTATGAGCTAACAGAATCTGTGTCACATGATGAAGCAATGGTGGGGTATTTTGGAAAACATGGTTGCTAGATGTGTCAGTGCAAAATGTATGGCTACTGACAAGAACTCACGACGAAAAACTAAGGCAAAAGACATTTCGTATGGAGCTAGCTATGACCTATCTGCTGGCGAAAAATAATGCTCCAAAACGTGCAGGGAGACAATCTATATCACAGCCTGGACTTGACACAGCTAGATTCGATGGATATATGCACTATGTTCAAAGGACCAAAAATAATAAACAGCGACGCTGTGCTGGCAATAAATGCAAATCAAGTGTTAGAACAGAATGCCAAAAATGCGATAAAGGTTTATGTGTTGATTGTTTCGCCACCTATCATATGAAATAACATACATATGTATACACATTTTTTTTTTAATTATTACTATTAAAACTCTTTATTTTGTTTATCTATGTAATGCAAACGAACTGAAGCAAAAATAAAACGTTTGCAACCAAAATAATAATTTTGCATTTTTTTTATTTTGTACACATGATGTAATAGTGTCGCCATATGATGACACCCATTTTCTCGGAATCTGGACTCAATACTAGAATAAACATTTTAGATATGTTTTCTGAGGATGCCAGAGATGCAGCAAACTAAGTTACATATCAATCGCAAGACTATTTCTTAATACGGGAGAATATGGGTTAAGCCGTATTCTTAAGGGAGGATCAGCAAGGTGCAAATACAGACTTACCCAGAAGGAAATTGTCGAGTTATTGAGTGACGATGTTATCTTTCCAACGAACTTTAAGGGTTTAGTTGAGTCAAATGACAAAACTGAACATCTGAATGGTAGCTATCTTCTGCAGTTTTCCAATGAGTCAATATTGATAAGGAATCATACGTATTCAAGCAGTTCCATTACAAAGACACAAGCCCTACCACCTGTACTAGCGAATGTAACTCATGACGACCTGCTGCTGGACATCAAATACGTCCATGAAGTGAGCTTGAACAATATAAACCGATTAAATCACCTAGGAACAAGATTCGAAGGCCCTATTGGAATCAACGTAATTATTATTGCCTTCATAATCCTTTGCGTGGGATGGCTTTGGTACCAACAAACAAAAAAATTAAATCTCCCGAAGGTACGACTCCAATTATCAACATTAGAGTCCGAAATCTGCGGGACGCAGACATTTAAGGAGGGAGGAGTTAACAACGATGGCAACACCGCCGCCTAAAAAATAATTAATTGTAAACTCTTTTTATATTTTCAACTTTGCACGCGCATCCGGTCCGGTTACGAAACTGTCGACTTGCAATAATTCTGTGAGAAATTAATTTTGCACGGTCAGCGTCTGCATACCTGCACATGTGGGTGCAACGTGAACGATTCATGGGAACGAGCCAACAAAGTTGCCTTAAAACTTTTAGTCTTGGTTGCGGTACGGATCTAATCGAACGTCGAGCTTAATTTTAACTCTTGAATTAGTAATCTACTTTTGTGAATTAATTTTGTGAATTAATAAAGATAAGAAGTTTCATTAGAAATCCTGTGAATATTTAAATTAATAAATATAAGATATAATAAACATTTTATCGTGAGTATCTAAACTTTTATTTATTGAAATAAGGAGCCGTGGTTCGGTCCTAAGATTAATTTTTTTTTAATTCATTCCGTTTAAAATTCTTTAACTTACACACATGCGTACATAGAAACTTGTTGACAAACAAAGCGGCAGCACAGCGAGTGTGCACATACTGACTGACACACATGTGTAGATAAACAGGCACAAAAGCGAAATAAAAGGAACCACCACCGCACGATACAATATTCGTGTGTGCATGTATGTGCGCGGCTCATATGCTTGAGTTTCATTGCCGCGTGTATGTATGTCGGTGTGTGTGTATATCTTTTGTTCATAATTAGTTTTATTGCGAGGTTGCGTGATCAGGTATAAGAGCAGCTCAGCTTAATGCTGAGAAGTCAGTCGATGTTTAACTGCACTAACGTGTAAAAGGGTTCTTCTTTTAGTAAAGTGTTTGTGAGTACAGTGTGTTAAGTAAATAAAGTGTTGAACTCTTGGGTACTGTCAACTGAAGAATTGAGTGTTTTTAACTTAATTACAATTAAAGAATCTACGGTAAAACGTTTTTAAAAGGTAAAAACGTAACAAATGGTGTCAGAAGTGAAATTGTAAAATGAAGTTCGACGAGCTTAAAGTGGAACAATTGAAAAAGGAGTTGTGCAAGTTGGATCTGCCCACTACTGGTAACAAAGTGGAGCTGCAGAAGAGGCTGATGGAGGATTTTCATCGGCTAGGTCTGGACATCAATACTCATGACTTCGAAGAAAAAGAAGAACCGGAGATGAGTACATGACCAGCTACAAGTAATATGGACATTAACTTAATGTTTGCTGCCATGATGCAATCCATTAAAGAGGCGTCTAATGCAACCAATCAAATGCTGAAAGCCAACAACGAGAAGTTAATGAAAATTTCTCAGGCCATGAATCTGAAAGTGAATGCAATGGAAGAAAAATTGTGCGGCTTGGAGCGAAATGTTCACGAAGTGGGGGAAAAATTTGTTGCCCTAGAAAATGATGTAGATCAAAAGCTTCACAGCCTGGAAGCTAGGATGAACAATCTTCAACTACCGGAGGAGGGGCCGGTAAGTATGGTGGTGGGGCCTAAGTATGGTGGAGAGCACAAGAAGGAAATCCACAGAATGGAGCTGAGAGGCAGAGTGCAGAGAGGCAATGAGACTCTTCAGGATTACGCAATGGAGATTGAGCGTCTGCAGCTTAGCTATCCTGGAGAGATCTACTCGTTTTTGGACCATTTTAAGACGGAGTCCTTTGTGAACGGAATTTGACACCTCAATTTCCTCGTTTGGTCTGGGACAAGAGCATTCAATTTTAACGGCAGGATGCACATTCAACCGCCCAGTGCAGTGTAGCCCCAGGCACTGGGCCCTATGACAATAGCCATCAACCTATGCATGCAAAAGGAAAGAATATATCAGCAGGCATGGAAAAAAAGCCTTCAAACTTTTTCCTGGGGTGAATGAGATAGCTGATTTGTTGGCTGGATGCGGAAAGGATCATGATGGCATACTTCGTCTTTTGGCGGACATCTCCCTATGGGGAGCGGAAAGAACCTCAAACAAGGCTTTCTTTCCCTTTTCCTTTGCAATGACAATAGCAAGAAGACACGGAGAATACCAACTCCTAGCCTACGTCGCTTATCCATACAAACATCGCAGGTATGTGTATTGGAAACAGATTGATAATGATATTGAACGTTTAGTACGTAACTGTATACAATGTGCGAATATAGCTTCAAATCCCCCAAAAGCTAAACTTCATTGGTGGGAGGAGCCCGAAAGTAATTGGCAACGTATACACATCGATTATGCTGGTATTTTCCAAAACCACTATTATCTTATCGTTATGGACGCGAAATCAAAGTGGGCCGAAATCGGTGTAATGCAGGCTGCTCCAACATCTCGATCTACTATAGAAAGAAGTACTACTAGATTTATTTTCGAGGCATGGGTACCCGGACGAAATCGTGTCAGACAATGCAACGATATTCACCAGCGATGAATTTAAGTCGCTGTGGTTGCTGTGAACGTCCAACTGATACAACCATTGGTTTTTAAGGAAATTCCATATGTCCAATGCCTAGTTGAAATATCTCATATAATCTATCGCTGCGGAAAGTCTATTGACACTATGGTGGAAGGTGGGTACTATGATGAACTCTATCAGATTGATAGGAGAGAATGCATGACATTGATAAGAGAAGGGAAAATTAAGTATTCAGGAATTTTGATAATTATTAACAAGGGTCTAGATATCAACTCACTGACATTAACTACTATTGGTCAGATTAAGGATGGGTCCTGTACCCCTGGAACTGCTACTACAACAGGCTGTGTTACAGGAACTCCACCAAACACATTTGGGAGTCACAAAAATGAAGCAATTAGCTCGCAGGTATGTGTATTGGAAACGGATTGATAATGATATTGAACGTTTAGTACGTAACTGTATACAATGTGCGAATATAGCTTCAAATCCCCCAAAAGCTAAACTTCATTGGTGGGAGGAGCCCGAAAGTAATTGGCAACGTATACACATCGATTATGCTGGTATTTTCCAAAACCACTATTATCTTATCGTTATGGACGCGAAATCAAAGTGGGCCGAAATCGGTGTAATGCAGGCTGCTCCAACATCTCGATCTACTATAGAAAGAAGTACTACTAGATTTATTTTCGAGGCATGGGTACCCGGACGAAATCGTGTCAGACAATGCAACGATATTCACCAGCGATGAATTTAAGTCGCTGTGGTTGCTGTGAACGTCCAACTGATACAACCATTGGTTTTTAAGGAAATTCCATATGTCCAATGCCTAGTTGAAATATCTCATATAATCTATCGCTGCGGAAAGTCTATTGACACTATGGTGGAAGGTGGGTACTATGATGAACTCTATCAGATTGATAGGAGAGAATGCATGACATTGATAAGAGAAGGGAAAATTAAGTATTCAGGAATTTTGATAATTATTAACAAGGGTCTAGATATCAACTCACTGACATTAACTACTATTGGTCAGATTAAGGATGGGTCCTGTACCCCTGGAACTGCTACTACAACAGGCTGTGTTACAGGAACTCCACCAAACACATTTGGGAGTCACAAAAATGAAGCAATTAGCTCGCAGGTATGTGTATTGGAAACGGATTGATAATGATATTGAACGTTTAGTACGTAACTGTATACAATGTGCGAATATAGCTTCAAATCCCCCAAAAGCTAAACTTCATTGGTGGGAGGAGCCCGAAAGTAATTGGCAACGTATACACATCGATTATGCTGGTATTTTCCAAAACCACTATTATCTTATCGTTATGGACGCGAAATCAAAGTGGGCCGAAATCGGTGTAATGCAGGCTGCTCCAACATCTCGATCTACTATAGAAAGAAGTACTACTAGATTTATTTTCGAGGCATGGGTAGCCGGACGAAATCGTGTCAGACAATGCAACGATATTCACCAGCGATGAATTTAAGTCGCTGTGGTTGCTGTGAACGTCCAACTGATACAACCATTGGTTTTTAAGGAAATTCCATATGTCCAATGCCTTGTTGAAATATCTCACATAATCTATCGCTGCGGAAAGTCTATTGACACTATGGTGGAAGGTGGGTACTATGATGAAATCTATCAGATTGATAGGAGAGAATGCATGACATTGATAAGAGAAGGGAAAATTAAGTATTCAGGAATTTTGATAATTATTAACAAGGGTCTAGATATCAACTCACTGACATTAACTACTATTGGTCAGATTAAGGATGGGTCCTGTACCCCTGGAACTGCTACTTCTCTCAATGGTGTTTTCCATGATCGTCCTGTCTCGGTCGCCATATCGCGCAAGAGGCCGTGCAATGAAAAGACGATGTTGTTTTAGGGATGGTTGAGCGGCAACTGCCACTTGTTTTATTATTCTCATTTCTTTAAACTTAAATTACAGTGTTGTGTGACAGAGGCTGAGTGCCAGCGTTGTATCAAAACAGTAACAACAGTGATGGCACTACACTATAAACATACACCCATTGAATATTGAATGCATGTTAACGTTTAGATTGCAATTATAGACCACCGCTAAGATTCATCTAGAGACACTCTTTGTCTATGGATTTTAACTTATCAAACCAATCTCAAATCATATTGAATTTCCAAAACGTAACGTAAACATAATTTCTTAATCTTGCTGTTTAAGTATAAACACAAATTCATGATTTGTTTAAGCTTGAGCTTTTCTTTGTTCAATGGAATCTTTTAGTTTATTCTTCGGAATATTTGTTTATTAATCTATAAAACCAATTGAAGTTGCATTAGATTTCAAAAGATGCATCATAAATGCATCTTTTGCATTCTGCGGCCAAAATGTAAACACAAACACATCGTATTTTATAAATATAGACTTACATAAATTCTTAGAGTCGATATGTGTAAGATAAAATAATAAAAATGTTACTTTTCTGTTCTAGACGTCAAAGTAATAAAATGTTTTATTTAAAACTAGACGGATAATAAAGTAACATAGAAAATATAAAGTAACATACAAAACATAACTTCCGTGTGTGCATGTATGTATGTGCGCGGCTCATATTCTTAAGTTTCATTGCCGCGTGTATGTATGTCGGTGTGTGTGTAAATTTTTGTTCATTATTAGTTTTATTGCGAGGTGGCGTGATCAGCTTCTGTAAACTTCTCGACTGTTCGAGCAATGATCATTGAGAGGTATAAAAGCAGCTCAGCTTAACGCTGAGAAGTCAGTCGATGTTTAACTGCACTAACGTGTAAAAGTGTTCTTCTTTTAGTAAAGTGTTTGTGAGTACAGTGTGTAAGTAAATAAAGTGTTGAACTCTTGGGTATTGTCAACTGAAGAATTGAGTGTTTTTAACTTCATTACAATTAAAGAATCTACGAAAAAAACGTTTTTAAAAGGTAAAAACGAAACAATAATATGTTTAAATGATAAATAGTATTCGCTCACGTTTCAACATTAGAACTCATTTGACAAACAAATAAAATATTGTTGTCAGTCTTAAATGAAATATAATTTAACATAATGAATAATAATGAAATATATATATAATATATATAAATGAATAATAATTTTTAATAACCATTTAATAAGCGCAAATCTCAAATTTACTAATATGCAGATGATAAACCAATATTAAATATTTCTTCTGAATAACACTGTTAAAATATAATTTAAGAAGTAAATGTGAACAACACTTTATCCGTCTAATTCATAAAAAAGTTTATTCAATTGATTATCAACTTTTTAGTTAAACAATATACGAGGCTTAGTAATCGTTCACTAATATTTTTTATTCATGAACGATCAAGAGCGGTATTTGATTTTTTGTTTTGGAACATTTTACAGTTGGTTATGTAAAAAGAGCGGATACAAAAGGATTGATATTAATTAAACAAGGCAAAGAAAACATCAGGGACCTATAGCTAGCAAGCAGTTTCGAAGCCGCCCCACTTCTCGTCAGTATCCGTCTTTGAACTCAGGGGTTCATGTTTCTAAAGTGACACTCAAGTCACTCCGTCACCCAACTTGTTGTATGTTTTCTGTCTAAATATTTAATTTTATCGAACCTGTGGTTACTCGACAACACTGCGTACGTGCAAAATACCTAAATTCTGCGACGCTGTTTTTTTTTTTTATCAAAAAGCACATGTAATATTTTCTTTTCTTCTTGTACGCGCTTTTTTGGATAAAGTAGTACATCGGCGAAATTTGAATACGCACGAGCTTGTAAAAACTTAAATCTTTTTCATTATTAGCGCATATCTATTCTGAACACAACTCCCCCAAAAACCCATTATTACTTTTTTATTTATGTGTACCATTGCATATGTATGTATCGGGTGAGCGTTTTCCACCACACAAAGGTAATCAAGTTGCATTGCAACTTACTGTCAATTCTAGTTTTCATTTCATAGTTTTTTTCAAATGTTCTGCTGTTCGCAACGAATCTTAAATTGATTAATTTTTATTATACGACCTCTTTCCTATATTATTATTTTGCATTACGTTTGCAAAATAATAATATAAGAGAGTTCGAATAATAAAAATTAATTGCGACGAAAACAGGCGATTTTGCTATAAATTTCTATCTGGCATCCCCATGATATCGCTTATTTGGTTAGCCATATGGCATCCCAAATATAGATCATTCGAGAGAACATACTGCAGGTACATTTTGTTTAAATGAGAAAACATGGAAAAATACCGTTGCCGGGAAGAAAACACTTTTGAACACCTTCAATTAAAAAAAGAAGTTAAGTAATTTTGGGCAGTTGAGAAAAGACTTTTGTAGAAGTGAAACGCGCGTAACAATTTGCATAAAACATTTTTAATAATCTTTAGTTTGTTTTCTTTTCTTGTGATTTTTTCTTTGACGAAATGGACTCAATTTGCAAAGAAAATAAAGTAAGTTTTGTGTTATTGTTAGAAAAAAATATGTACATATTTATTGCTTTATGTATTTAGAGAGACACAAATTGGTCGCCAGTTGCAAAAATCACGTTTAAAGAATTGGTTTCCAAATATCTAAACATCATTGATGACAAGAGGAACGACACAAAGATGATATACAAGAAAAAGGAAGCTTGGCACCACATCCACGAACAAATGAAGTCAATGGGATATATAAGAGACACGAGCCATTTGAAGCAGCGCAAGGGAATACGATGAAAGCGCAGACTAAAACAAAGCTGGCGGCTGTACGGAAGGCCACGTACGGGAAATATTATTGAGATTCCCTCTTTAAACGAAGATGACGAGGAAATTTTAAATTTAATTGCCGCGGAGGTAGCAGAAGATACATGTGTAATAGACAGCAACTCTCAATAGGAAAAGACTGAACCGCAAGAGGATTTGTGCCCATCAGAAGAGACTCCTATCAAACAAGAAAATAAGCAACAACTGTCTCCGTACATTAACAAATTGAGATGTTTGTCGAAGCCTAATTTCCCAATTTTTTATCTGATAATATTTGATGTTTCTTATAATGTTTTCTATTTTTCCCTTTTTTCACCACAAAAATAATGCACTTTTCAAATATGTAAACAATAAAATTAAATCAATCAGCTGTTGTTTCAATGAATTTGTTAATCGACATTTACTTACAGCTTTAATGCATGTAAAAAAATTCGCTTGAACTTTTCGTGAAAAAATGTTGCAGAAGTAGTACTCTGCTCATTTTGAGAAAAACATATGAAATGTATCTGGCAACATTTTGTTTTTGCTGCGAAATAATTGAAGTGGCAATTCTTCCACGTGAAATTTTTAGCAACAGCTGACTGCTGATATTTTCATTGCAAAAATTTAAGTAAAATTTTTTGGACAAAAAAAAAAGAAATGCAAAGTATTAAAGAAAACCAAAAAATTTAATTCAGTGGGACAGAAATGCGGGAACTGATATCAGCCGTGAAGAAAAAGAAAATTATTGGGGACTTCTTTGTTCATTTTGATGTATTTGTATAAAAAATTAACTTTTTATTCTATAATTAAATTTTTCTCATCACAATCCAAATTGCAAAACATATGGGTTTTGTTTACAAACGTAAAACAATGTAGCATACTTTTAATGGAAAACTCGTTAAATTGTGTAAAACCGCGGGATAGGTAACATTAGATACATGTAAAATTTTCCGTACGAAAAAATCATTGTTGCTCAACATTTTCCGCAGTTTCGAACACAGTACTTACCTTTACCCATAATTAACTTAACATTTTTCGTGCTAAAAGTAATCAATTAAGAATAACTTAAATAGGTACTTAAAAAGGTTAACAAATAGATATCATTTCTGATTGTTTTCGAAAAGTAAAAAATCTTTTATTTCACATTTTCAGGAAAACGTAACGAAAAAAAAAATTTTTTTTTTGTCATTTACCAGCAATAAATAATTGACTTTTTGCAGAGATCAAAGAATTTAATCCAACACCGAGTGTATTTTATTCGTTTGGGTTGGCTGCGGCATCACTATGAAAATTGATTGAATTAATTTTTTCGAAATATTTTCATTCAAATTTATTAAGCTAAAATGAAGGAAAACAATTTTAGCTTAATCACTTTTTCTAACTACATAACATACATATGTATTTGAATTTTGATTTACAGCCGAGTCACGCGAGTTAATAAAATATGTGTATTGAATAAATACAAAACAATTGCCATTTAAGCAGAAAAAAGTTATAAAGTTTTCTTTTCTCAAATAAAGGTCAATTAAACCTTAACTGGCGATCCTGCCAGGAGAATAACATTATTATTATTCTCCGAAGAGCAAACCTGGGTTTGCTCTTGTTACCCATAACAAGGACCATAATTAATTACAACACTGGCTCTTGAAAAATCCAAGACTCTAGTGCAAACATACCTTGAATAAAGAAAATTCCAACTTATGAACGTTGACCACGACAAAGGAAATTCGTGCTCCAACAAAAATCCAAAAAGTAAAAAGCAGAACTACGAAATCGACCGACCAACCAACAAATCAGCAAGGATGCGCTAATACAACAGATTGCACGAATGCAAGTAACCATTGAAAACTTGGTCACAAAGAATCAACAACTCGAGACTAGAGTAAGCCAATTGCCGACAAATTCTTTCGCACCGGTCGCGGTACAATCTCTAAAAGCCATCACCAAGTGAAATAAGCCTGGGGGCAAATTACCGCATTCGAAATCGAGTCCTCTTTCGTGTGTGTACAAATATTTACGGCTCCAATTTTTTCCTTCACAGTATTCGATCGCAATTAATATTGTCTACTACTATTTTTTACATCGCAGTACGCATATGATAATAAAAAAAAAACAAGACGAAAAAGGAAAACAAAATATAAATAAATTGGTGGAAAACTTCAAGATAAATTCAATAAATGTAGAAAATTTTAATTTATAATCGATCCAAAAGTGTTTTTATGTTTCTCATCTTCGGAATCGGAGGATGAGGAGTCCAATATTGCCATTATAAGAAGGAACTGTAGTGTGATTCAACTACTTACATACATATTATTCATTTCATTTACTTTTGTCCACATTGTAGTGTGATGAACTGTGCGACCCATACATATTGAACATATGTAGGGTACTTCTCAAAGTCGACACACACAACATAGTTGTCTGGCTATGAGAAAATGCTTAGCCAGCACTATTCGTGCGCATGTGTCTCTGATTAAATAAACTTCTTCATATTTCATGGTGGGAAACATGAAATATGAAGAAGAAAAGAATATTCAATATTAGCTAGAGTTAGTAGAATTTAAGTAAGTAAAATTATGATTATTAACAGAACCTCATTCAAAGAGAACGGCCACAGAAGTGTCCGTTCTATTTAATAAACAAAAAAACTAATAAAACTAAAGAAAATACAGTGTTTAATTCACTTTAAAAGTAAAGGAATATTACAACATTATATGTGTGTGTTTGACTGTAAATTCCAATGTTTGTTTATGCCTTCAGCATGACATTTGATACGCACACTTTGTTGCAATTAAAATCTCACACATCGTGCAGCTGGTTGGCATGTGTTTATGCCAACCAGCTGCAATTTGGATGGCCAACATATTATGGGGCCCCACAACTGCAGCCATATTTAGCAGGACCTGGAGCAGCACCATCTGCTGCACCCCCTGATACTCCGGGTGGTGCTGAACCCTTCAAGGCCTAAGTTCTTTTTCGAAACCTTTACATTTTGTTTATTTTATTTTTTTTTTTATTTATTTAAATTTATTTGGTTTAATAAATTAGCTCAAGGACACTGTTGTTGTTCAATAAGTATATTTTCTATTTATTGATAAATTATTCGATATTTCGATACTCCTTTGTGTATCTTCTTTAGGAAGAAGAATATAGATAGACTGTGTGAGACTAATGGAGTCTGCAAACAAAGGCAATTCCTCTTCATCAGGATCTGTGGGATCAGCTTCATGAGAAGCTGAAATAAAAGATGATGCAGTTTGGAAGAGAAAAGACGAGAAGGCGTTGTCAACAATAATACTGACATCAACACCAACTCAGATTTCGTATATTAAAAATTGTAAAACATTCAATGAAGCTTGGACTGTATTAAAGAATATTCATCAGCCAAAAGGTCCTGTAAGAAAAGTAAGTCTTTTAAAGCAGCTGATTGCAATGCGCAAGTTATATATATAAAACCAAGCACTAACACATATGTATGTTAAGAATGATACAATAGACGAATTTATTGCAGATATAATTACGAATAAACAAAGCCAAATGTAATATTGAACCCATTTCCGTTTAGCTTAAAGAAATTATGGCTAAATGAAGTCGCAATTCCAAGAATTGCAACCGTCCTAATTTTATATACTTTTCATTAATAAACCAAACTTAATTTTCGGTCGCAATTCCACGAATTGCAATCACTCCAAAATTATTAATTTTATTCAACTTTAAATTATGAAATATTTGCAATACTTTTCGTCAAATCGGCAAATATTGCATTTCCGTTCCCAAGGGAAATGCAATATTAAAAATCAATAGAAATTACCAACAAATATGAGAATAATTTTAGATATAAAAAGAAATGTAAAATTACCAAAAGTTAGTCTTATTACTCCATTCTGTCAATGAAGGTCGTGTCTTTAAATAAAAGTATAAAAATAAGATAAAGAAAATAATAAACAAATTGTTTTTTTTTAAGATACGGTAAAATCAAGTATTTATTTCGCATGGGTGAAGGTGAATGCATTCAGGAATATATTTGTAAGTTCTAATGCAATTGACTTTATTTTCAATATTTTTGTGTTATTCGTATTGTTGTGAGTTAATAATAACAATAACAACGGAACAACAACAAGCGCACAATTGGCTACTATTGCAAAAAACCCAATCGTACAACAGCAACAGAGCCAAGCTGGAAATGGGTCAACAGTACAATGAACTGATATTGCATGCAGCCTATGCAATATCAGTAATTGATTGCAAAATATGCTGACGGTATGATTAGCAACACTAAAGCAGCAGACAGCAGCAACGGCAAACAGAACCAGTACAATTTGTTTAGTATAAACAGAGTTAAGATTTTAGAATAAGCAGGAATTGATTGATACTAATAAAACCTGAAGGTAATTAAACTAAAGGACCTTTTTCCTCATACCATAATACAAAAAAGAGCCCGCCATACACCAAGCAACGGATCCCTGAACGTCTCAAATAATAATAGAATTATAACTGAATAAACCAGACTGCCTGCGATCTCCACGGAGCCCTCCACACAGTATAATAAATATAAAGAGTATCCTGCGATTCCTAAGGGACCCTCCAGGATAATTCTCAATAAAGGAATAAATTCATTAAATAAATCATAACATAAATGGCGCAGCCGGTAACCGCGTAAATAATTATTTCGCATAAATTAGTAATTTTTCCTACTATCGAGCTTGACCGGTTAAGAACGAACTGGTTTATAGATTCTAGCAACTTTTGGGTTGTTGCGTTCTGCATCAGGAAGTATAGAGATCTGCACTAAGGCCAACGGTTCGCTAACGCCTAAATTCTAGCAACCTTCGAATCGTTGAATTTTTGTGCAGGGCAAAGTAACTTTGGCAAGTCAGTAGATAATAAAGGAAATTAATTTAGTGGTGAAATTTTGAGCGGGTACGCACTAATTAGTCTAGGGAAAAAATAGTCTAATAACGCCTAAATTCTAGCAATCTTAGCACGGGGACCAACAATTCAATAACCTTTTGTACATGGCTAGAAACCCAGTGAAATTAATAAAAAATATAAGGTTTTTGGATAAGTTTGTTTATGAAGACAACATAAAATTATTAATTAATAAAAACAGAAACACAAATATAATTAGTTTAAGCTCAGACATAATAATAATATCATTAGTCATCATATTTGTATCAATTTTCTATTACATAGTTAATTATAAGAAAAAATTGTATATCTCAAGAAATAATGTTGAAAACAATACAAAAGTAATTGAACCATATTTTCAGCTTACAACAAAAGAACTTAGCACTCCCCCTACCAAGCCACCGCGATTGTGGACAATCGACTTAAGAGGGGAGGAGTTAACACAAACAAAATTATAATTTCACTTTAAATTTATTTTTGATGACATGTAATATTTCAATTAATTCTTACTAAGTTTATTGAACTAAATTTTACAATAACTGCATGACCAGCGTCTGCAATTATTGCTTATTCAAAATTAATGTTAAATCACGCCACTTTTAATAATGTCAATTAAAGAATATAAAATAAGAATTTTGTTGATTAAGTTTTAGTTTTTAACCAAACTCACATTAATAAAGCAGATCGTAAAGATCGAAAATAAAAAATATTTTTTTAATAGTTCTTTGGACTAGAAAAATTATAACTGGAGTGCCAGCACCGCCAGAACAGTGCCAGCACTAGTCACTACTCATTGATACAACTATGTATAACGATAATTGCTCGAGTAAGACTAAAGGTACGGTCAGGTCACATAAGGCAAACATTTGCTGGAAATATACATATTTGCTATTATTTGTATATTTTTTGTTAAAGTATATGTAAAGTTTATTTTGTGGTCACATTGCGTACTTTTATTTGCTAATGTTTGTTTGATCAAATAGTTGTCAAATATCGGCAAACACACATATGTATGGGCAAACATATTTCCCCTATGGTCACATTTAAAAAAGTATTTGCCTGTGAAAATTATTTGACCAAACTGTCAAAAAGAGTAAATTTATTTGTTTAAGTTTCAATAGCGAAAAATGGAGGAATTTTTAATTTTAAGCTGTGGAGCAGCGTGTATGCTAATTTTGGAACAAGAGCAAGGTGAAAAAAAGCAAAGGCAATGGGTGCGGAAGTGGGTTCGACGTCGTAAGGAAGAGGGATGTTGTAGAAAGTTACTAATGGAGCTCAGATTGGAAACTCCGGCTTTGTATAACAATTTTTTACGGATGAATTTTAATGATTTTGATAAACTGGTATGCAAAAATTTATTTCAATTTATTATATGCACATACATACGTACATATGTACGTACATGTTTGTACTGGCCCGCTTTCTTTGTTGGCTAAAATTGGTGGCTCCATTAGTAGAAAGGCAGTCAACAAATTTTCGTGAAGCAATTACTCCCTCCGAGCGTTTAGCAGTCACACTTCGGTATTTGGCAACAGGCGAAAGTTTTAGGTACCTGCAGTATGTATTTCGCATACCCCATAATACCATATCTGGCATTATTCCCGAAGTATGTGATGCTATATATAAAGTACTGCAGCCGGACTATTTAAAGGTAGAATATGCTACAGCTAGCTATTTGTTTTTCTTCTGTCAAATAATCATAAAATTAAAGATACCATCAACGGAAAGTGAATGGGAAGCCGTGTCCGAAGAATTTCTGAAGTTATGGAACTTTCCCAACTGCATCGGGGCATTGGATGGAAAGCATGTCGTTATGACTGCGCCATTTAATTCTGGAAGTATTTATTTTAACTACAAAGGTACGTACTCTAGTAGGACTCATCGCTCTTAATATGTTTTCTTGCTTTTTTCAGGAACACATATGTAGTATTGTTCTAATGGCGATTTCCGACGCAACATATAAATTTTTATATGTATATAGATGTAGGGTCAAATGGGCGTATATCTGACGGTGGAGTATTTCGCAAGAGTTCGTTTAATGCTGCATTGATTAGCAACAGGCTTAATATTCCTTCACCGAAACCACTACCATCAAGAGTATTGCCTGTTCCTCACATCTTAGTTGCTGATGATGCTTTCGCCTTAACACCAAATATGTATAATAAAACCCTTCAGTACACGCAACATGACTGCAGTACAGAGAATTTTTAATTTTCGTTTGTCAAGAGCAAGGCGAGTAGTAGAAAACGCTATCGGAGTCATGTCTGCACTTTTTCGAGTAATGCGAAGTCCAATAAAACTTGAACCAGCGAAAACAAGAAAAGTAACCCCAGCATAAGAAATAAGAAAGAACCAAAAAATAAAGGAGTAATGTGAAAGTCGTTGAAGCGAATGGTTGATTTTTATTTATATGGCGATCCTGCCAGGAGACAGTAAGATACATACATATGTATGTATTTAATTAAAACTTATTGCTTGATATGCTTGAAAATATCCAAAAAAATAAAACAGACAAAAAAAAAACAGAAAAAAATAAACAGTTATTACTGAAAGAACCCGATAAAAATGTAAGAAGTAAATTGAATAATTTCGGAAAAAGTAAAATCAAAGAACAAAAACATAGTGGTGAATATAAAATGAGGAGAAAAAGAATTTTTTTTTCTTAATGTGAGAGTCAAAACAAAATGTCTTGAATACAAAAAAAAAAACTTTACAAGAGAAAACTTAAACTCAAATAAAACAAAAGCTACTGTGCACATAAAATGTGTGTCCTAAACCATAGATGCCCAGTAGTGGCTGATATCAGCAAATTAAACTCACACGTATACTTAAGGTGGGATCACACGATTGCCGCAATTCACCAATTTTACACAATTTTTATTGGGCTGAATTGGAGCATAATAAAAAATTTGTCCCAATCAAATTCTCTGCAATCACATGATTGTGACATTTTACTGAAATTGTATTGTCGCAAATTGCCGCAAAACAATTTAGTACCAATAATTGCCGCATTATAGTCACACGATTGTTATATTATACGGCAACTGTGAGAAACAGCTGTTGTAGCTGATGACAAACTTTGTTTTCCCAAAAAAAAAATAAATAAATTAAAATGTTAAAAATATGGTTTGTTCATTAAAAAGAAAGAAAATCGCTTCGGCTATTATTATAATGTTGTGCGGGCTGAAAAAAGCAAAAAATGAATAGTAACAACAATTGAATTTTACTGACTGAAAAGCAGAAATCATGTTTGGAAGATGCGTTTAAACAATTTTGAAACATGTATGTATACATATGCATATTATTGGCGCGTATTGTCTTCTTTGGTTGCCGCATGAGAACACAATAAATATTGGTGCATTTTTAGAATTTTTATTGGTGATTAGTTGTATGTCAAGTGTTCACATGATTGTCGCATCAAGGTTGTATTTGATTGGGACAAATAGGAACAACATTCGTTTTGGTTGCCGCATGAGCCAATAAATTGTGCTATCACATGATTGGCACACAAAATGTGTAACAAAAATTGGTGCATTGCGGCAATCGTATGATCCCACCTTTACGCTCTTTTGTTTGATCGTCAATCAACCAATAGGAAATCATCATGTTGAGTGCGAGAGACAAACTACACTTGAAGAACTTCTGTTTGTTATTTTACATTTTAATCGTCATCGATACTGCTGTCAGTGAACATGTTTATGATTCATGAACATGTATGTACATATATGATTATGTTTAAAATTCTTTCGGATTTTAAAACTCAGCTATTTTTCTTTGCAGCTCAAAGTGATTCTGCAAACTTTTCGGACTTTCCGAAAACTTCTGTTATTTACGACAAGCATTTTGAAAATATTAAGCATATACTGGATATTTTTCAAACCCCTTTTAAATGCGATACGATAGTACGAATTTCCAATTCAAACAGAACTTATTATTCTTCGAAGTGAATTAGATTTCCCTGATAATTTTATCAATACAGAACTCTGGAAAAATCTGCAGGGTACAATATATCCCGAAATAAAGAAGAAATATTGAAATATTTATCCTTATTTATCCCTCAACGTATCTTTGCGAACAAATATTTTCAGATATGAATTATATTTGCTCAAAAAAACGCAATAAGCTGAATTCTTCTAGTTTGAGAAATATACTTTTATTGCGTAACTGCAATAAGAGTATCTATCCATAGAAGATTTCATTACTTTTTAATTCAACAATCAACAATGATTAATAGAGGGAAAATGTATAAACACTTCGAAAAATCTTTCTATTCCAAAATATTTCAGACTACCAAGAGTATTACTAAATATGTACAACACCCGCCACACATGTGTCACAATCTTGTTTACGACTAAGCAAAATGAATAGCAAATTGTTTTCTTCCAGTGTTATTTTGTCACTCTCACCAACACTACTACATTGGGCATCTATGTCCTAAACCCACACTTGCATATGAACCAACAATTGAAGCTCTTGATCACTCAAATTTATTTATACATACACATTGCAACAAGAGAAACAAAACAGTACTCGAGGCAGGTTCAAAGGGACGAACGAGTTGTTGCGAGTCACCCTCACAAGTTTGTTTTACTTAAGTGCTGACTGGCAATTCTGCACATTCGCTCCAGTCAGCAATATTGTTAGTTAATATTATTAATTAGGTCATAATTATTAATATTGTTAATTAGGTCATACATTTTGCAACTAATTGTTATATTCAGCCCCATTGCGAATGTCGTTGTCGACGTCATCGTCAATTTGTGGCCGCATTCAAATTTTGTCGACGCAGGCGTCAACTCGACACTCATTTGGTATTAATTTGTGCGCATGTGTTGGCGTCGATCGAAAAAATCATCTCCATATGATTTGACATTTAATAAATCTGATTTCCAAATTTTTTAATCCTTAATTTTGTGAAAAAATGTTTTTTATGTTTGAATCAAGTGAAAGCAGTGATGAAGAAAATAAAGAAATGTACCACCACCACTAGCATTCATTTCAGCCTTATTGTGGCTCATTTTTTTTTTTTAATTTGCATTTGAAATTGAAGAAGTATAATACAACATATGTATGTATAAGATGTACGTGCTTTAAACGTTTCTTACTTTTTGACAACCGTTACTGTCTCTTATTGGAGGTCCAAGAGAATTTAATTTTAAAGTTATATCTTCCCAATCTTCCTTGAATTTGTAAGGGTTTGAACTTTTTACAAACCCTTTTGCTAAGCTTGTTTTCTTTTGGAGTTCGGCAACAAGGACCTCGAATTGCTGCAAAGTTGTGATTTTTAATTTTTTTTCCGTGGCACTAACTGAAATGTTTGAAACGCAAATTCACATGTCGACGCTAAAAATTTTGTTGACAGAAACAAAGTCAATTCAGGTCAACGACGCCGTTTCGATAGTGACCTCATTAATACAAACTTGTCGACGATAACTCGCAACTACTCTCAATATTGACGGCGGCAATACAGTGACACTGCACGACGACATTACTTGTAACGACGTCGGCATTCGCAATATGGGTGATTGTAGTTTATTGTTTTTAGTGTAAATAGTTATAAGATTTGTGAATAAAGACAGAGTCTGACTGAGTCACTTAAGTAACAAATAACTCTTATCATTTATTAAATAACTGCCTGCGATCTCTACGGAACACTCCAGGTAGTATAATAGAAAAACAAAAGGTTAAATAAAAAACCCATAACATAGTCAAGTGACCGGCTTAAGCCACCTGAACATTGGACAATAACTGAGAACCATAATAATAGAAAAAAAAAAACACACACACACACACATAAAACAATAGTTTCAATAAAGTAAATAAGAGCGGACTAAAAAAGTCAAAATACTTGTGTACAGTCAATTTTAAAAAAAAAAAAGGGAGAACATATAAAGAACAATTATTATCAGAAAATAATAACAACAAACACCAAAATATAAGTGAAATTTGGCATTTTCAAAGACAAAACAATGAAGTTTATAACCCTGGTAAGTATAACCCTTTTATACACAACCTTTTGTAAATGGACAACCACCAGACAAGAACTGACGAGCTAATAAATAAGCTTGACAAGCACAATTATTCTGTCGACAGCCTACAGGTACTAGAATGCGTAAATTCTGATAAAGCATCCCTGGAGAGAAAAAAAGAAAACTAGTAAGTAACAGTTCAAGGGAGCGAAATATATTGGAACGAGCGTTTCCTCTGCTACAGAACCACAACATGACATGGAAGATAACTCCAGGAGATACATAAGACCTGAAAAATAACAGAAAACAGCATTAATTACCACTATGTGTTCGGGGTTACTGAGAAAAAAAAAAAGAAGAAAGCAGAAAAACAAAAGCAACACACGATTCAAAACTGCATATGGAGCTATAACCGGAAATTGTATCGTTCTAGCTAATCATAATATGGTGGGTCCAGTTGGTAGAGCTAGTCACATCTCAGGGGAAGTTGTACACCGAACACCTCCAGACAGAGGATGGCTACGAAGAAATTAACATTGGAAAGGCAAGAAACGTACGGTGGTATAACTTTGTAATCCATACAGTAGATATCTCAGCAATGGCGGAGTTAGTCATGCAGTCCGAGGAAGCTACAGAATTAATAGATGATTCCGACGAGATCGGATAAATGCAAAAAATCCTGCACATGCTGACATCATCCCGCGCAAAAAGAGGTTTGATAAATGCAGGCGGATCACTGCTAACATTTGTCTGGGGAACAATGGACGAAGAAGACAGACAAGCGATTGAGGAACACCAACAGATAATAGATGAAAACAACCACCGTTTGATACAAGGGATGAACCAGCAAATATTAATTAACGATGGATTCAATAAATCCTTAGACAACTTGAGGAACGGATTACTGCGTGATCGGGAGGTGGTGTCGCAGCAGCTAAAAAATATAGGGGATTATTCGATTACTTGAAACCACATAACATGGTTAATGCTGATGGTATTCGAGCCTCACCTGAAAAACTAGGTATCATTCAAGTTTTTCCTAAGCCAAAAGTAGCTCAAGAGCTTAAAAGATTTCTTGCCATGATCAACTTTTATAGAAAGTTCCTGCCGCATGCAATTTCGTATCAAATGCAGCAACAAGAAGAACGATAACACTTTGCTTGTATGGTCTCCCGCAACAGAAGCTGCATTTGACAGATGCAGCGATTCTAGCGCACCCTGCATCCAAAAATTTACGGTGATCTACAACCCCTCGGATTTTACTCTAAAAAAATTCACCAATACGCAACAAAAATATTCCACATGTGTATGATAGAGAGCTAACAGCAATATATGTACCATTTTCGATATATGATTAGGGCCGCTCCTATTATATCGTCACCCACCATCGTCCCCTTATTTTCGCGTTTAAGCAAAAACCGGAAAAAGCTTCACCACGCAAAATACGGCAACTCCATTTTATCAGCCATTTCACCACCGATATGCGCCACACACCTGGGCCCTATTCCACGAAACAACTTATCAACTTTTCACTTTGCACTTATCAAATTTTTCGACAATTAGTAAAACTTTATGTTCCTCAGAACTATAAAATTTGATAAGTGATAAGTTAAAACTGATAAGTGTAATTTGCAAACTCTTCGCAATTTTTTTATTCTCTTTGCAATTTCTGTTCCACGTACGTTCTCTTTTGCAAAGTTCAAAGCTAAAATTGGAAAGTGTAATTTACAAAGACTTTGCAAATAATTATGCTGTTTCGTTCCACAAAAACTGTAAATTCTATTTTTGCAAAGCAAATTTTGATAAGTTTATCAAAGATTTGCAAGGTAAACGATTTCTTTGCAAATTCACATTGTTATAAGAAGTGAAACTTGCAAAATGTTAAGACGTGAGTTTTTTGATCGACGATCGTGAAGAAGTGGTTATAAGAAGAAATTATAGAAACAGAATTAATTTTTCGGGACTACAAAACTTTAATTTTAAAGAGTGCTTTAGATTAAATCACATCCAAGTCGAATTCATTTTAAATAAAATTAAAGAAAAATTAGAGCACAAAACACAACGCAGTCATGCGTTATCTGCTGAAAATCAACTGCTACTGTGCCTGCATTGGCTTGGAAATGGTTGCCAGCACCATGGAGTTTCAGCTATGCATGGTGTTGCAAAATCAACGGTGGCCCGATGACGTTAGTGATATTGCTGAAAAGTTTTTTTGAGATGGGTGGATTCCCCTGTGTATGTGGTTGTGTGGATGGCACAATCGTTAAAATTGATGCCCCTTCATTACACGAGGAAGCATATGTGGACCGGCATGGTAACCACTCATTAAATGTAATGATGATATGCGGGCCAGACTACAAATAAAATATCTCTTTTTTCTTTAATAAAATGTAGCACTGCAAGTTTTTTTTCCATTTGAATCTTGCGGCTCATTTTAATAATTAATTCTTTGCAAAGAGAGCAAACATTTTATTGGTACTAAGAGAGATTTGCAGAGAATTTTGTGGAACAGAAACAGTTATCACTTTGGAAAAAATCCAATTTGATAAGTGCAAAGTGAAAAGTTGATAAGTTGTTTCGTGGAATAGGGCCCTGGTGTAATGTATGCATACTTACATTTAGTACTGTAGCAGTGTAAGAATTTTGTTAACTTTAAAATTAATTTTTGTACGACATTGAACTTGAAATTCAATTCAATTCACTTTTTTTTTTTTTTACTTTTAAGAATTTCATTTTTAAAGCCATTGAACCTAAAGTCCTAAATGTATTTTGTGTTGGGTCAGCAATAATGTTGTTTGCATAAAATGTGCATGGAAATGAAACTGTACTATGAACTATGTCTAAGTGTAGTGAACTGTTGGCATGGGAATAATTATATGAAATTTGTATTGAAAATTTTTATATTGTTTTGTTGTAATAATGTTTTTCACGAGCCAATGGTTTATGGGAATTAAAATGTAGAAATGTGCTACGACCATGCGAACAGCAAATCAACTACATTGTATATTTGTTGGTATCCCAAAATATTGCTGACCTACAGTTTAAGTTAGTATATAAGCTTGTATTTTTTAAATAAAATTTCGAAATGATTTAGATTGAGGCTAGATTGTTTCTCTTTTTACTTTGATTCTCTCCGGGCATCTTAATGGTCAGTGTAGTGTGTCATACATGTCTATAATACCTGCACATGCATAGAACAAATAATAAACAAAAGAATAAAGAGTTAAGCTGCGGTCAGATTGGTCAAATATTTGAAAGCAAACATCAAATATTAGTTCGCTGTAATGTGACCATAAAATAATTATTATCGGCAAACAAAAATTTTTATGTTAGCGTACAAACAAAATTGTTTTTGGGCAAACAAAAATGTGTCTAATGTGACCAAAGTGTGAACACATGTTAGCAAATATTTTCCTCTTTTTTCGGCAAACAATTATTTGATCTTACAAAATTTTTGTAAGAGCAAACAGGGAAAAATAACAGCTGTTTTGACAATGCTGCCTATAAGTTCACATAGTGAAAGAAAATTAGTGTTTTTAAACATTTTTCTTGATAGTAAAATTATATAAATAAGTAGGTATCTATTGAATCAGTTTTTTCCTAAATACATATAGTAGTTAATTAATTTTTATTATTTGAACTTTTTCTTATATAATTATTTCTGTATTATGTTTATCAGGCTCAAGTTCTTTCTATATTATATTTGTGATTGATATTAATTAAATTAGACAAAGAAGATATCAAAGACATTTAGCAGGGTGGACAACTAGTTGTTTCGAAGCCGCCACACTTTCTCGTCAGCACCCGTCTTTGAACTCAGGGGCTCATATTTCTAAAGCGACAACCATGCCACTCAGCCACCCAAGTTGTTGTATATTTTCTGTCTAAATTTTTAATTATATCAAACACACCATTTCTATTTTATTTTCATCCTGCTAAATGTCTTTGATATCTTCTTTGTCTAATTTAATTAATATCAATCACAAATATAATATAGAAAGAACTTGAGCCTGATTAACATAATACAGAAATAATTACATACAGTAGTGATAATAACTACACTGAATAAATAATTTCAAAAATATATTAAACTGAATATATTAAAAAGCATATAATATCTACATATGTACATATATTTGTGGTAAATTATTTTTTTTAAATTAGGAAACTAATTTCTAATTTATTTTTAATATCTATTCGATTCTAAATTGTTAAGTATTTATTATTTTTTTGTCAGGATGTTACGGATTGCATCCCCGAATTTTCTTAGGAGCATAAATTCGCATTTTCCTGACAAATCAATCACGCCTAAACTCATGTTGTTTCTTTCGTTTTGCATTTCTACACGCGATATGCAGTGCTGCTTTCCATCATAGTCCTTGTTTTCTTCCCACGTTCGATTGCGACTCTGAAAATTTTGATTTTTATTCCTTGCCTATCGCGCTTCTTATTGAGAGGCAATTAAAGATGGCGTTACTAAAGACGTTGGGGAGACACGAAACACTGATCCCGTTTTTGGTAACTGACCAATTGAAACACAACAGGTGGCGAATAGAGGGAGAAGATAATCGGGGATAATGCTTGCAAAATGAAAGGTTTTTTTTTTGAGATGTCGGACAGAGAGTGAAAGAAGCTAGTAAGAGTCGCACGCGAGTTCTTTAGAAAAAAAATTTAAAAGGTAGTAGATTATTTCTTTCCGGACCAACAACATATATAAAAAAAGGGAAGAAAACAAAAACGTTTTGAGGTGTCCAAGTGATTCAGATTGATAAAAGAAGGGAATTTCTGAAATAAATTAACTTTTTTTTTGCAAAGTTTAAAGTAGAACCAAAAGGACTACAAATAAAAAAATAAAAAAAGGGGGGGAAAAGATCCATACTGGTCTACAGTCTACTAATTTTACAACCAAAGACTGAATGAAATTATAAAAATAAAACATGAAACTTTTCATCATCCGGTATATTGGATCGAATACGAAACAAAAGAAAAATTAGCATTTATTGATACCGTAAAATAAATTGGGGGAAAAAATTAGTCTAAAAACTTATGTTCGCAATGCATTAAAGATGATTAAAATTAAAAGAAATGAAATGCGGATCTGTGTGCTTACATATATGAAATTTGAACTGCCAAAATTTAAACAATTAAAAACTATCTAGCGTTGAACTTAAAATTAAAGTGTAAATCAAAGCAAACCCAAAGAAAAAAGAAGAAAAGTAAAACATTAAAACTTTTAGAAATAAATTTATTTAAGGAAAACAACAAAGAAATAACAACGGTGAAGCTGCAGACAAGTCAATCCATTTACCAAACGGGTACCAGCATTTTTTTTTTCATCACTCAACATTCTCTCAGCGACGGACGACGCAGCGGCAAGTAATACCGGAACTATGAACTATTAATTATATTTTATTCTAACTTGTCTGTTCCAACTATTCTAAGATATTTCAATAATTTCTGCATAAGTATTTTCCATTGTGTCATAAACTGTTTATTTTATTAAAACCTTATGTAATTACTTTTACGCATGGCCATGTATGTAGGTCCAAATTGTTTATTTTCATTTTCATTTCATTTTAATAAACATACATGCATATGTGTTTAAGTTTTTTTTGTAAAACTGAAATCCTAATGGCACACTAAGCTTTCATTTGAGAAGGGGAGCTGGGGACATATGGTAAACTGGGGTACGTAAGGTAATGTCTTATCGGGGTGGCACGCCTACTGGACTGTGCAAATATTTGCGGTTTTGTTTTTTTTTTTCTTATATCATTTCGCACACTATGTGGACTAAACGGCATGTATAATGTGTTATATGTACACGCGTCAGGACTCGGGTTAAGAACCAACGCCACATTTGGAGTTAGCGGGTCAACCTTTACATGCTCTTAACTACACCTGTTCTGAACGGTTGTTTCCTAGAATTTTTTTTTTTCATTTTTGGGAACTCACCGACGCGTAACAAGGATAGGCCTAGAGCCCAACGAAGAATAACAACATAATATTTAACAAATTAGTTTCTCTTGAAATTTAACGCCGGCAGAGAAAATATAAATTTTATATTAATAACAATACAAAGGACTAGACGTTGATTATTTTATTACATTATGAATCACTTTCTGTTTGCCTTCGTCAAGTTAACTTGCCAATATGTATGTATGTATATGTAATTGTGTTCAAATGCTATTATGTACACATATTTCTCACAATTCGAGCTGTTTTTTGCCTGCATCAAAACGACGGTGTTGTCAAGACTTTTACACACGAAAAGAGAGAAACAGCTGAAGCTAAAAACAAAATAATTTAAAGAGTAAACAACAAAGGTAAACACATAATTTTTAAAAGATTAATCTTTATTATTTATGTTGTGACGCCCAAAGTCATCCTTCGTTTTGGGCCACAACTACCTGATTTACCTATTTATTCATACAGTATTTTTTTTATTGAAATATACATATATTTATATTATTTTTGTTATCAAAGCTACAGCAATGAATTTTTGTAGTCACTTTATTTACATTTGTACGCACATACATACGTACACATACATTTTTCTTTTGTTATTTAAAAATCATTATAAGAGCTAAAAACGCAAATTCGTTGTTAGTGTTTTGCATATGAATTTAATGACCGTTAGTTTCGGTCTTCTTCTTAAATTCTTTAGTTATTAAGACAAATTGTAAAATAAAAAATCATTGTAAGTATTGCTGAACCACGGCACAACATCGTGTTCAAGCGCATACATGTGTACAACATGTTCGATCGAACAACGACTTGCGCTGCGGTCATGGCTAAATATTGGTGTGACTGCGAAGCTGTCTATGCAGCGAACGCGTATAAAAGGAGGAGCACGAAATGAGAAGAGTCAGTTGGCTGGCAGCTCGCACTACAGCAAGTAGAGAATATTAGAGGTTAGGCTCCTTCTCTGATATCCATACTTACTGGTGTAAAAGGAATATTATTTATTATCGCAATAAATTTTATCCCTGAGCAAGCAAACCAAAGGTCTGAATGTTGGCTACATATTCAGCCCTTTGGTGATTTATCGTGGACGGACCTTTACTTGGAAACTCTCTCCAAGTAAAAGTCTATAAAGATTGGATTTGCTCTGGAAGGCTGGGATACCTCTCCCAGAGAAAATTCGTGTCTCTCCTTGGATGACCAACGCTTGTCACGCCAACGCTACCATTTGCTTTTTTTATTTAAAATAAATATTTTTTTTTGGCTTAACATAAAATAAACCTTACGTTTTATAACGTTTTTCGAAAAAAAACGATACGTGTTTTTTATTTAATGTGCGACTCTAGACTCGGTTGAGCTACCCCAGCAACCAGCGGAAACGTGTCGTTACAATGTAAATTATTTTTATTTCAGAAATTTTGAGTAATGGAAGAAACCCCTTGCAAGAAGCCTCGAGCAAAGCCGAAAGTGCTGAGAGAGTGGGAAGAAGACGATGTCTTCAAATTAATTTCAATGTTAGAAAATCAGGTTTGTTTGTGGGATGCCTCCAAAGAAACGTACCACAATAAAACGCTAAGAGATTGTGCATGGAGAAACATTGAAGAACGTTTTGACAAAAAGTATTCTGCGGTAGAATGTACTGCAAAGTGGACAAATTTGCGCATTCAATTTCGGGGATATGCTGGCAGAGCTAAAACAAAGTCTGGTCAGGCTGCAACAGAAACTCCAAAGTGGAAATATTATGCTGCAATGAGCTTTGTGGGTCGAGCTGAGAGCCAACAGACACAACAAAGTGTTTCTAACCTCGTTTTGGAAGACGAAAATGAAGATAAGATAATAACTGATGCTGCTCCGCAGCTTAACAAAAGGAAATCTTCAATTTCTTCCATAATTAATTTTTTTTTTTTTTCAATGAAATAATTTTTGGTTTTCTCACTGTTTGAGCAAATATTTTTTAACTTATTTTAATATTTTAATTTTCTCAATTCTTAAAAAAAGGAAAAAAATCATTCAACTCAACGAAAAAAGTACTTAAAATTACCAGCTGCAAAATTCTGTATGTGAAGCTACCAGATGAACATAAAATACTTCATTTACTTTTACTTTAAAACCCGTTACAGTCTTCAAATTTATCAGTTGAAAAATCTTCTAACTTCTGCCATTTTACCGTTCCACCAAACCCAAAAATCCCCCAAAAGTAAATTGTTTTCCTCTAAATTTCATCCGCAAGAATTTAACACCGCAAATTCACACCTAAAAGAAAAGAAAAAACCCCTAAACTGGCAGCACTGGCACGTTGAATCAACGTGCACATAAATACATATAAATAAAAAGTTGAAGTGACTGAAAAGTGTATGTCTTTCCCTTTTAATCAAAACATATCTTGCGATTCCTACGGGACCCTCCAGGACTGTTAGGAATAAACAATACAATATCCTGCGATTCCTACGGGACCCTCCAGGGTAATAATAATTTAGTAAACAAGCCCGACATACGTCAGTCTTAAACAAGACGGGTCCCTGAAAGGCTATAATTACAATTAAATAAATAAATAAAAACTTTCTACTTTATAATCATTCAATTTCATAACAATGGCGCAGTCGGTAGGATTCGAACCTACGCTCCCAAAGGGAATCTGATTTCGAAATTAAATTAAAAAGCATCAGGTGGCATCTGACCTGCTTTTGACGTTGGTCAGTATTGATGATATGAGAAGCCTAATTACAGGTCTTCAATTTTCATATGAAGACCTTAAAGAGGAATTCTCTAAAGCCATACCCGATTTCAATAAGCAAATAAGGCCAGGTACAAAAAGCTATGTCATTGCATTTGCTATAGCTATTGCTTACACCATAGGACCAGAATCAAGGTCCGTTAAGGAGAATTCCAACGACAAAGTTTGGAAACTCCGTTATGCAACTCAAACAGGGCATTTAGCATGCATATTTGTTGCAACGTATAAAAGTACCAAATTAACAGTGGCACAGCCAAAATTTGTAAATGGGAAAATATCCCTCACAATTAAACAAGCTAGTCTGCTAGCTTTAGACGTAATTGCTCGTTGTGTAGAGCCTGTGTACTCTGAGCTATCTTCTCCAAACATGACTTTGAAAAGATATTAGACGATTTAAACACCAAAACTGAGTACAAAATAAATATGACGCATCTAATCAAAGTAATCCTTCAGAGCTGCCAAAACGGTGGCCATTACCTTGATTACTCTGATGCATCATGTGCTGTAGCAGCAGCTGTGTGTGCTACACAAAATTTGAAGGATGCATCGCTTAGACGTAGCATAATAAACAAGACATATAAACAATATACTGCACATGGTAAAGTTTTTGATATTAATGCTTATGAGGTGTTCTCTAAATATGCAACTGGTGGTGTTCCAGCAGAATTCAGTGCTGAAAACCTAATTAAAATCAGTGATGACATTAAACGTATGACGATGGCAGTAAAGAAACAAGTTGCATTGACTATAGCCAAGCAAAAAGGCACTGCGGAAGAAGACATTGAGGGAGCTGTAGGTGGTGCTGGTTCAAAAAACTTCTAAGCGGTGACGAAATGGCCCTTCTAACCGCTTCCTCTTTATAAAAAGGGTCAGCAACATCACACATTTCAACACAAAAGACTCCTATTAAAACACCAGAATATACACCAACAAGTTTAAAAACACTAAAAAAACAAATTACCACACCAACAACAGACAAGACTAATAAACCGTCCACAAGCAAACAGAGCCCATCGCCTGAAACATCAACATTCACATTGGGCAAAAGTGGAAATAACAAACACACAAAAAATATATTTGATCGCTTTTCTCGTTGCCACAAAAGTAATCAAACAATTGCTTAAAGCAGACTATGAAGCCATAATAGTTCCACACCCAACACCGCCGCATTCGAAAATTGTGGATACGAAACATCCCTATCGAGGACATTTCTTTTCCGTAAGGGGGGAGGGATGTTATGAGACATTTTCCCCCAACAAATACAACTATTACGTTGTGGACAAAAGCAACAATAGTTAACAACAGCAAACAGAGCTTTGGGACATTTCCCCCCAACGAATAATCAGCGGCAACAACAACAATAGAAATAACCAACACTGCTACCATGGGAAAAACTAAAATACCAACGGTAGCAAAACCTAATAAAACCTACAACAACAACAACAACAGCCGTAGTAACCAAAACTGCAGCAGTTTAATAAACAGGCGAAAGAACCAAAATAACAACAACAAAATACTAAGGGAACTCTTCAAAATACGGCTAGTACTTTGAAGTTAATATATTTTTCAAAGAAACAAGGACAAAGTTTCTTAACTTGCATGTAGCAGAATTTTTTTCTTCTCATACACAACTCGAACGTGCACAAAATTGCTGCACACTTGTTTTGATCTTATCGAAGTTGTATCAAATGCGAATAAGACGGCTCGATCATACTTGTCGCAGCTGACTGGCTCCTACACACAAAATGTTGTTGTTAAGCCTTATTTAATATACATACTAAAGAGCTGCACAAAATGCATTGAAAGTTCTGTATTCTAAAGCACACTACTTCCAAGCCGTGCATTTCAGTGTAAACATTATCAACAAAACAAGCATAACAAAACATGACTCTCACTAAAACAAAACAAGCACCATTTGAAAAGTTTCTCTATATAGTTTTGTTAGTGCTTGTATGTTCAAATGGAGTCGAACATCAAAACAGAAAGAGACAATGAAATAAAAAAACGGCAAATTACACCAAAAGCAAATATAATTGGATTATGTAGTCCAATTGGACTGGTTACAATATGGTCCTGTGTAATGCAGACATGGACCATGTCATGTTAAAAATTAGTTTGCTGTTCGTTTCTTTGAAGCGGTTGCTATTGTTGTTGTTGTTTAGTTTTCGTTTTTTTTTTATTCTACCTTCTTCTTTTCTTATGTTTTTATCTTCATTCTGTTTCTTTAAGCGTGGTGCGCACTTGTTCGGAGAAATAAAAAAGTAAAAATTGAAAAAATGTAAGTAAGTTTTAGTGTACATATTAATAATTATCAATAAAATAAAATAATAATAAAACAAATAAAAATTTCCACTTAAAACTGAAGAACATCTCCGCTCTATTGAAGATGCAATATGCGAAGCTAACGAGGGGAAATACATACATATGTAAGTAACCTGCTTTAATAAAATGTTTATCTTGGGTGGGTGACCTGTGCTCCGAATGCAATTAAAATTTTCTCATTTGTTTTGGTAGAAATTACAATGTTAAACAGCATTCACAGCAGCCGAGAACTTTAATTTTATTCGGAACGCAAAAAAAAAACTTAAATATATTTAATTGCTAAAAGTTTAAATAATTGAAAAAATAGTTAATAAATTGATTTCTTGAACATTCGTTTGTTTTTCAGGTATCTGCAATAAACTGCCTTATTGATGGAAACGTAATGAAAAAATTTGAACGCATATTCTCTCGCGAATTGTGCATAATGTACAATGCAAATGGAACCTGCGGCAAAAAGAGCTTGAAAGATTATACAAAGTTATATACATATGTAGAGTTATTATAGGTAAGCACTTTACTACAGAAGCCTATTTCATTTTAAATAACTTAATATATTTCAGCTGCAATAAATCAGTATTCCCCCAATGCTGACAAAGATTTCAGGACAGCACTTCAAGTTGTAAAAAAAACGGCACTTCCGCATCATTTCCGCAAACAGAAAAGAAAAACAACATCTAAATTTACATTTCGACCTAAAACATGAGTACAAATTCAAACAAATAGACTGACTGTGAATGTGTTATTTCTTTTGTAATTGTTTTTTTTTATGTTTTACCTTTTTTCAATTAAATTTATGTAAAATTCAATTAAATTTATGAAATCTATGAATTCCACAAAAATTTTATTTTAATAAATGTTAACTCTTTTCAAACAAAGAAAAATTGTGTAAAAATTATATTCTTCTGGTGAGCAGTATGGAATAGTTTCGAAACTACCCTTATGGGCCATACTATGGTGTAGCATTATGTATGTACTACTTTCAAAACTAGTCCCTTGGGTTATTTAATGGAGTAGTTTCGACACTAACCCTATGGAGTATTCCATGGATTAGTCATATGGATTAGTTTTCAGACTACTCGTATGTAATGCAAAGCTGGGTTAAGTAGTCCAGCCCTAGGACATCGAAACGTTAAAAAGACCATTTTTTCTAATGCATTTAGAGTAGTTTTGGACCATTCTCTGGTCATTTGCGGACTAGTCCAAACACGCGTGTATGAACTGGTCGGATTTTTTGCAGGGCTAGAACATATATAAGTGTATTAAAATGTAAATGTAAAAAAATTTTAGTTTTGCATACCTACATACATACATTCGATTTTGTATGTTCATAAAAATGCTAAAATTTCTTTGCAAGTTTGTCTGCGAGTTATTCAAACATGTTTTGAATGTTCCAAAATAGTTTTGATGTTCTACTTCAGCCTTGTTCTATTTCAACATTGTTTTGTTGTACTTGTGTTCTCTGCTTCAATGTTTTGATCGTGAAACAAAAGAAATGTTTTCGGAAGTATTTGTTTTGCAATGGGCAAATAATACATATACACACTAATTGTAATTTGATGAAATGCTTGTAAGACATTTTTGTTGTGTTAATACATACATACATACATATGTAAAATGTTTACAATTTTAGATCTAAAAAAAATATACCTTATTAATTGCTTCCTGCCTTTTTCAGGCGTTTGAGTCCCGCTGACATTTCGTCGATGCTACCCAATTTAAAATAGAATGTTGGAACTTGACTACATACATATGTATGTAGTATGTATTCTATTATTCCCATGAACACATTGAGGATCACAAACGTTGAAAACAAACCGTTAGTACAGAACACAGTTTTCTAGACTTGCAACACTCTTACTTATCTTCAATTGACTCTTATAGCAGGTAAATAATTAGATTCATAAGATGCTTCAATTATCTTTTTTAAATTAAAATTTCACGTACATATGTACATACATTTACGTATGTTCTTTTGAACACAAAATACATGCACATATGTACGTACATACGTGTCTTACACTTTAATTGTGTAAATATGTACATATGTATGTATATCAGCTCCGATATTTAGAAATTAACACTGGTGTCAGTTCTTAGAGGTAAGAGTGTGCTGTTAAACTTTAATAGCCATTGTTAGCAAGTGTGAAGAATTTTAGAGCATTTGGCAAAAATGAAAGTTTAACGTGCCGGGCATCATAACCCTCGCCGTCTATATAAAAAGTTTGGCCTTCCGTTACATTGGGAATGATTTCCAAAGTACGACTTTCGATTGACAAAGACGGCTGTAGTTTGTTTCCTTTCAGCATGTTGCTTAAAAACTCAGTTTGCGATGAAATATTTTCAATTATATCAGAGCTTAATGCAAAAAAGTTTTCGGAGTTTTGCTTACATGTAATGTCAATTTGTTTAGCGTCCATTTTGTAGAAACTTTCCGTGGAGCAGAGTTCGTGTTCTTTCGTTTGAATTGTTGGCTGAATTTCGGCAACTCGTGGTTTCAATAAACTGGAAATACTGAACACACTCTTCTTTTTCACCAAATCTTCACATTTTCTGCAGCCCGAGCACGGCGGTTTGGATATAATATTTGCGTTTATGCTCTGTTGTAATTTACTGCTTACGGCAGCAAAGAAAGCGGAAGCGTAATGCCTACATGCACCAAAATACCAATACTTTTCTTTATTGATTTCTATGTCTTTTAAGAGACCCCATGAAAAATCCAGAACACCGTAAATTGGTTTAGTTTGTTCCGCATTGCCATCTTCGACAAGCTCATATTTCATTATAGCACGACTTTGTATTTTGTCTTGAATGAGGGGAAGCATACACTGGGACACATTCTTGACCGTATCAGACTTGTCTTCGGAACTATTGTGCATTAATTTGAAAGCCGTCTTGCTAGTTTCTCCCAGTGGTAAAAATAAAATTGGACACATTTTTCCACTCCTTCGTGCAAGTCCTGTCACAACTTCTGATGATGTCCCATCGCCTCCAGCCACAACTATTACATCTGGCATTTGTTCGAGTTCCTCTATAAGTGATTTCGCATGGCCAATGTGTTTTGTTTTAACGACATCCACTGCAAACCCCGCCATGTGCAACACTGGCTCGTAATATTTCTTAAACTAAAAATAAATGAAAAAAGGAAATAAAATTAAAAAATTTTGATTTTTATTATTTTATTTATTTGTTTTTATGGAAATAGGAAAAACCGCACAGATAAAATAAATTGAGCCAAGTACGAGACTGACTCGCACAGCCAGGGTCTGTACTGGTATGCTTCCTAGTTTTACAGCCTTATTATGAATTCGGAGTGAACGTCACTCGTAATGGGAACTCTCCGTCACGACTTCGTACGAAAAGGTATTATGAATTCCGACCAATTCGAAATTGATGTTGCCATCCTCTTGACCCAAGTTCAACCAATATTTTAAGTAGAAAAACATATGTTTTTTGCAGGGTTCAGAAAAATTCATAGTACATATGTATGTATATTCAAATATTCATGTATGAAATTTCAAAAATGTCTCTTCCTGTTCATCATAAATGAATAAATCGTCAAACATTTTTCTTCACTACACATTGTCATGAACAGAAGTAAAAGTTCAATTATTCATCATATACTATATGTACATGCATGAAACGTCAAGTGTTTCTTGCACGTATTCAAAAATGAATAGCCTAATTTCTTCATTTCTTGCTTACTCATTTATGTGCATGTAGAAATGGTTTAATTTCTTTATCACTCTCATATGTGTATGTAAAAATTTGCGAAAGAAAAATCTTCACACTTGAATATGAGATGCATGTATACGCTGTTAATAGGTATAGAGAAGCGGCAGCCACCACTACAGCATACAGCAGTTGTAAAACAGTAACGCATTTCTGGTCACCCAGGAGTTGAACTTGAGCATATTAAGAATTATTTAAATCATAGATGCCCATGGTAGTAGTATTGGTGAGAGTGACGAAATAACACTGGAGGAAAACAATTTGCTATTCATTTTACTCATGTCCTCGTGAACATCTTCAAAATGTTTTTTTTTTTTTTAATTATATTTCTTATTTTTTTAAATGTCTTATGACAAATAAGACATTGCATGTCATCAAAAGCATTTTGTAACATAAAATACTTTTCGGCTGACATCATTAATATATCGCAATAATAAGACACAGAATTTCTGCAAGTGTAGTTTGTCTCTCCCACTCAACATGGTGATTTCCTATTGGTTGATTGACGATCAAACAAAAGAGCGTAATAATACGTGTGAGTTTAATTTGCTGATATCAGCCACTACGGGGCATCTATGATTTAAATAAAAGTATTGCAGCGTAGTTCAATATAATTAAAATATGAGTATACATAAGTACATATGTATATTGAAATAAACTCATTTTACCATCAACCATTTTAACAAATACAAAATCGATTTTTCTCACTATAAAGTGGTTGATGATCAGTTTGTTTCCTTGTTTTTTTTAGGGTTCCGTACTCATCAGAGTGAAACGGAACCCTATTACCGAGACAAGTACGTCCGTCCGTCCGTCCGTCACAGCGTCCATTCTCCGAAACGGTAAGAGCTAGAGAGCTGAAATTTTCACAGGATGTTGTTGTACCTTGCCGCTACAACAACAAAAACTAAAAACAACAACAAGTCAAAACTACTAGGTGTCCCCATACAACGAAAAGTTGCAATTAGCTATAACTCTCGAACCGTAAGAGATAGAGAGCTGAAATTTGCATAGTGTATGTATTTATAGATGCTTTACAACAACAAATGCTAAAGACAACAACAAGTTGAAAACTACCAGGTGTCCCCATACAACCTAAAGTAACAATTAGCCGTAGCTGCTAAACTGTAAGACAGAGCTGAAATTCGCAGAATATATGTGTTTACATATGGCCTACAACAACAAATGCTAAAAACAACATGTCAAAAGCTACCAGGTGTCCCTATACAACGTAGAGTAAAAATTAGCCGTAACTCCCAAACTGTAAGAGACAGAGAGATGAAATGTGAACAATATATGTATGTACTCGCATGTGTCCTACAATAACAAATGCTAAAAACAACAACAAGTCGAAAATTACCAGGTGGTCCTATACAACGTAAAGTAACAACTAGCCGTTACTCTCGAACCGTGAAACAGAGGGATGAAATTTGCACAATATGTGTATTCACATATGCTCCACAACAACACTTGCTAAAAACAACAACAACAACTGTAAATCTACCAGGTGTCCCTTTACAACGTAAAAGAGTAATAGCTATAACTCTCGAACCGTAAGAGATAGAGTCGAAATTTGCAGTGTATGTATTCCAAGATGCCTTACAACTACACATTACAACAACAAGTGGAAAATTACTAGGTGTCCCCATACAACATAAAGTAGCTTTAAAAACAGAGAGATGAAATTTATAAAATATACATGTGTATTCACATACGCCATTCCACACATACATTACACATACATACGTACGGAACCATAAGTGTGCGAGCCAGCCTCGTACTTGACTTAATTTATTTAATTTTTGCTCATGTTTCTTTTTTTTCTGAGAAACAAAAATTTGTCTATTTTGGTTTACAGCAGTGGCAACCACAGATGCAGCAGTCGTAAAATAGCAATGCTATTTTGGTTTACAGTGAAAAAAAAAAATCGGTTTTATATTTGTTAAAATGGTTGAGCTTATTTCAATACACATCCACTTATATTTTAATGATATTGAACTACGCTGCAATACTTTTATTTATATAATTCGTAATATGCTCAAGTTCAACCCCTGGGTGACTATCATTTTTTTTAATATTAATTAAGTAAAGAAAAGGAAAATGTATTTCTTAATTAATTATCAGTTAACGTTTTAGTAAAATTTATTCAACAATAAATTGCATATACATATGTAAGTGCATTATTTTTGAATTATAATGCTAAACATTGGCATTAAGTGTGATTTTCTTTTCAATTTACTTATGTATGTATGTGGGTGCATGAATACGTACCTACATATGTATAATAGAAAACTCTAAAATAAATTATTTGCTATTGAATATTTTCCGTGTATTTGTTTCATAAAATAATGATGATATACCATGATACAATTAACAAGGTAGCCTTTTCGCTACAATAAGAACAACTTCAATAAAAATAACATGCATTTTGTTTTTGTACAACTTATGCAAACTGTCAAAAAGACGCCACTTCTACATTTACAGAAGAGAGATGCACTAAGCTTACGCGGACTTGCTATCTCGTTTTGGCTGCCTTTCATCTCTGCAATCTCTTGACAACCTAAAGTAGTCAGTTGATTAACGGTTTAGCTGACGAGGCTACCTTGTTAATTGTATCATGTGATATACACATTCCCAGTGGTCGAAGCCGAGGATAGCTGTCGGCCGGCGGCGGCTCGATGGCAAAATAAGAGGCGGCGGCTAAAAGTCGCCAGCAGCCCAGGTAATTTTGGGCAACGGCGACTTAGTAAAAATCAACGGATGTTAGTTTGCTAACACATTTTTTTTTTCTAAATTTAATTTTAGTAAAAATGCGAGCAAAAGAAGCAAATTCAAAGAAAATAAGAGATAAATGAAAATTGTATTCTCTGTATACGTATTTACGCTAAAATAAGAAAATAAACAAAAATGTACCTGGTGAATGAATAAAATCAAAAAATATTAAAAAGATGTTCAAAATATTGAAAAATTGGCGGTAAAAAAAAGACAGAAAAAAGCTACAGCTACACAATAAAAATTCAACAAATTTTTTCATGTTTTGCTGTCAGAAAAATAAATTTTTATCTATGTAAATTTATTTTCGATTTTCTAAATCAATTCTTAGTATTTTTAACTACAATTTTTTGTGTTCTATTCCTTTGACTCGTAATAAATAAAACTCGAGTGCTTCTTGTTGTCGCGTTGACACGGGGGTTGGTAATTTTGAAAAGATGAAAGATCGGAAGACTTACCGATTCCAAGTGACTGGACAATTTAACTTGCCTTGTGGTGTTGCTAGCTTGCTCCGTTGAGATGTCGTTGCAGGTGTTTGCTGGTATACTGGTGTTTCCGAGATGTTGTTGTTTGCACGGGTTTGGCAGACAAAATATGCTTCCACTTGTTGGAAAGATGTTGGTTGAGAAATTAACATAAAATAACTCCAATGGGGGTTGATTGCTTGTAAACTCAGCTCAGTTTGTGTTGCTTAAAAGCTTACGTGATTTCGTTGGTTAAGAAAAACACACTTTTTCACAAACTAAAATTTTATTTATAAAATGCACAGGAAAGTTATAATTCGATTTCATTAACAATAAAAAAAAACTTTTCTTTTCACTTAAAAGAACTATCGACCACTCAGCTTAGATAACAAAAGGAAAACTGTCACACAGCGAAGCCGGCTGTGCCAAAAAAAAGGAAAAAAGAGAGAACTGGCGACAAAAGCAACGACCGATTATTCGCTGCTTTGCCGCCAGGGTTACCGTGCCTGAACATCCCGCCCCCCTTGCTATATTGCAAGAGACTAACGAGAGCGGTCGGAACAGGCCCGATAGTGTGGTTGGGTGGCTATTAGTGCTGAGAAAGAAAATAGTTCTAATGGCAATTGTAGTTGTTAGTGTAGTGTGTGTTAATTAGTACATATCCCTAGAAATATGTAGGTGAAAAGATTAAATTTAATTCATTAGAGCAAATAATTTGCGATTTTAAAAACTAATAACTATATAGTCCAAAATAGCATGTTAGAGAGGTATAAATATAAACTATATAATTCAAGCATGGGAAAGGATGGATAATGATATGTGTATATAAAAAAAAACGATATAAATTTCACGGTTAAGCAGCGAATTTTCCGATGATAACCCAGCCTAGTACGGTGTCCTGGGCGAGAGGTGAGCCAACGGCTGCCGTGTGCAATCCGCTGCGAATGAGCCTGGGATAGATATCGGCCCCAAGAATGAAGTTGATGCTGTTGCTCTCGAAAAATTCTGGGTCCGCAAGGCGGAGGTTGCGGTAGGCATCGTAGACGCTTCGGTCTAGGCGTTTTGGTTGTGGCTTTTCCGGCAAGTCTTTGTCGATACGCGCTCTGGTCGTAAAGTTTCCCAAGTCGTCTGCAAATCGGGTGCGGAATGTATACTGGCACCATTTTACGCCATCAAAACATTCGAACGGCAGATGATACCGCTCGACCAAGAAGGCTGCGATAGAGCTTGTAGCAGCACATGGGTTAAGCAGGCCGCGGACCTGGCACCACTCATTGTTAAGCCGCATTTTTATGATTACGGTCGGTATTACGGTCGTGGTGTCGGCGTAACGCAAATGCCCGTGCTCTCGGGTGATCTCCAGCTGATGGAGAAGAGTGTGATGCTGGGCATTGCAATGACTACAGCGGTCCCGACTACGACAATTTGGGAGACTGTGCGAGTGGGCCAGGCAATTGCGGCAATAACGATGGCGTTTTACAACGGCGGAGCGGGCTGAGGTATCCATGTTTAAAAATTTGGCACATTTTCGTAACGGGTGGTCCCGGCGGCATATACGACAGTCCGGGTTCCGAGGCTTGACGACCCGCTTCTTGGCTTTACGTTCCTCGATGGGAGAATCGCGGCTGCGTGGACGATGAGGCATGATTGCTGTAACGAAGAAGAAATAACGGGAGGAAATTAATTGTCATGCAGACGGGGAAATCGGGAGTAAAATCAATTTGACGATCGGTCTTGTGATGGTACCGTTGGCCGTGCGTATCTCAGCGACCCGTACCCTGCTGTCAGCGCCGTGGAAGATTCTAGTAATGCGACCAACTCGCCATTGATTTGGGGGCAAATTCTCTTGTTTCACCACGACGAAATCGTCGACAACGAGATTTTTCTGGGCGAACTTCCATTTATTCCGTTTGTGAAGTTCGACTAGGTACTCCTCTTTCCACCTACGAGCCAGTTGAGAATGCAAAATTTTTAGTTTTTGCCAACGATTTACATAACTAAGTGAGTGGCTGGATAAGTCAGGCTCTGGTGGAGAGAGGAGGGGAGCTCCAATAAGAAAGTGACCCGGAGTAAGGGCGCATAAGTTGGCGGGATCTTCGCTCATGGGACTTAGCGGTCTCGAATTAAGGCACGCTTCGATTCGGGAAAGCATAGTGCTGAACTCTTCGTAGGTGAAGCTTTGGGCCGTGCACACTTTTTTAAAGTGAGATTTAAACCTTTTCACCCCGGCTTCCCAGAGGCCTCCCATATGGGGAGCGCCAGGGGGGATAAAATGCCATTCGATGGGGCTGAAACTATCCTGAGCTAAAAGACCCTTTTGTACTAGCGCCAAGAACTGGTGTTCGTCCTGCTGGAGAATATTGGAGGCACCAACAAAGGCGGTGCCATTATCGGAGTAAATGGCGTGGGGAGTCCCTCGTCGCGAAAAGAAACGAGCGAAGGCTGCTAAAAATGCCTGCGTCGTAATTTCTCCCGTGGCTTCCAGATGTATTGCCTTAGTGGAGAAGCAGACAAAAACTAATACGTAGCCTTTGGTAATCTTGCAACCTCGACCCACGTAGGATTTTATGTCGAAGGGTCCTGCAAAATCTACTCCGGTATGGCAGAAAGGTCGAGACAAGCTGGTGCGTTCGGGCGGTAATGCAGCCATAATTTGTTGACTGAGTTGGCGCTTGTGTTTGACGCATATGATGCATTGGGATATGGTGGTTTTTATTAACATTTTGAGCTTAGGGACGTAATAACGAAGAATTGTCAGGCGATATAATAGCGCATTTTGGCCATGTATAGAGAATTTGTGTAAATATTGAAGAAATAGTCGAGTGAATCGACCATGGTAGGGTAATAAAATGGGGTAACGTTCATCGTAACTTAATGTAGGGGACTTCGCTAATCGGCCGTTGATTCTCATTATGCCGTTAACGTCGACAAACGGGTTGAGCGTTAAGAGCGAGCTTTTTCGTGAAAGGGGTTTTAGGGCAGATAGTTGCGAGTATTCTTCGGCAAAGTAAGATTTTTGACAGGCCATGATCAACCGGTTTTTTGCGAAAACGATTTCCTGCGCAGAGAGCTCTCCATGGTTAATCGCACTATTTGGCTGTTTGGCTCGTATTCGATTATAAAAACGGAAGATATGACAAATGACTCGTAGAGCTCGAGGGAGGTCAGAGAATTCTTCCAAAATGTCATCGTGTTGCGTGAAAGTTGAAAGAGCTTGTAAGGGCCTTTCTTCTTCTTTAGTGTTGAAATCTGCATTTCTTGATGGCCATTCGTTGTGAGAGCGTCTCAGCCATGGAGGTCCACGCCACCACAGTTCATTGTTTGATAATTCGGAAACCGTAGTACCGCGCGATGCCAAATCTGCGGGGTTATTTTTTGAATCAACGTGTGACCATGCGTCTTTTCCCACCTTTTCATGAATGGACGAAATTCGGTTTTCGACAAAGGTTTTCCATTTATGAGCGGGTTTTTGCAACCATGCCAACACAATTGTGGAATCTGTCCAGAGAAAAATTTTGTGATCCTTGAGCTCGAGCTGAGATTGAATAGCATCGATCATGTTCGCTAGGAGCTCGGCTCCACATAATTCTTTGCGTGGTAAGGAAATAAACTTGACAGGTGACACTTTAGTTTTTGCTGCTAAAAGATGCGTAGACACATATCCTTCATTCTCAGTGCGAAGATAGATAGCTGCGGCGTACGCCTTTTCAGATGCATCGCAAAAACCGTGGAGTTCTACTTTATAGGAGGGGTCAAAATCAATGAAGCGGGGGATTTTGACTTGTTCAATTTGTATGTAGTCATCGAGAAATTCATGCCATTTCTGAAGTGTAGTAGGATGCAGATCCTCGTCCCAGTCAGTGCCATCCTTCCATATTTGTTGCATAACCATTTTTGCGACGATTATTTTTGGGGATAGCCAACCGGCTGGATCGAATAACTTGGCGATCTCAGACAAAACACATCTTTTGGTGACTAAATTACGATTGGGGGTAGTTTTGAGTTTAAAGTAGAAGTTGTCATTGCCTGCGTTCCACCTGAGCCCTAAGGTTTTAGTAACGCTCGAATCAGAGAGATTGAGAAACTCTTCATCCAGCAAGTGTGTTGACGGCAGCCCTTGCAAGAGCATATCATGGTTTGCTGTCCATTTACGTAGCGAGAACCCGGCTGTTCCCAGGACTGCTATGAGTTCATCGCGTGATTTTATTGCTGCGGATATGGTATGGGCACCGTAGAGGACATCGTCGACATACATGAAGTTTCGAAGAATGTCTGATACTGTGGGGGAAGTGCTTTCGCTTTCTTTGGCAAGTTCTAGCAATGTTCTGATTGCCAGATATGGGGCACAGTTTACACCAAAGGTGACTGTGTTTAATTCGAAATCCTGTATAGGTTCGTTTGGGGAGTTGCGATGCAAAACTCGCTGAAAGGGGGTTTGAGAGGGGTGTACCAGAATTTGTCGGTACATCTTTTCGATATCTGCATTAAAAACGTAGCGAAAGAATCGCCATCTCAAAATTAATATCATTAAGTCCGCCTGTAGAACCGGACCTGGATATAGGAGGTCATTAAGACTTACGCCATTTGAGGAGGGGCTAGAGGCGTTGAACACCACACGTAATTTTGTTGTGGTGCTTTCGGGTTTGATAACAGCATGGTGGGGCAGATAATAGGTGCCGCTGTCACCAGGCAAGGGGGTTACGTTGGTCATTTGACCTAGAGTGGAGTATTCTGTGATAACTTTATCGTATTCACATTTTATTAGGGGAATTTTCGTTAATCGTGCTTCATTTCGAAGAAATTGGGAGAACGCGATTTTTCGTGATTGGCCAATATTTAATTTTTCGGGGTACTCAGGTTTAAACGGCAGTGACACAACGTATCGACCATCGTTATTTCGAAAAGTAGTGGAGGAGTACAATTTTTCGCAGTATGCATCCTCCGGGGAAGACTTTGCTCTCTTCGGGATTTCTTCAAGTTCCCAAAAGCGTTGGAGTTGGTTATTCAGCTCGACGGTGTTAAAAAATGATGATATGGAATTTCTACAAGGATTTGTAGCTACTTTGCCGGTAATAATCCAACCGAAAACTGTTTTTTGTGCAACCAAAGATTGTTGTTCGTCCCACTGCAGGCCATCTTGAATTATTTTCGGGTACACATCTCCTCCAAGAAGTAAATCAATTTCTGAACATTGATGGTGATAAGTATCGGCTAATTGCAAATTAGAAAAACTGCGATTCCTGAGCGCTGATGATGGATAATGTGGTAGTTGACCAGTTAGCTTATTGATAACTAAAGCGTCTGCGAAAAGTTCAAATGATGAGTCGAGAGGGGAACCAATTTTTATGAGACAGCTTTGAGCTGAAGTAGCGGTTACTGAATCGCTTAGGCCGTGTATTTTTGCTTGAGAAGTACGGGCAGTGAGGCCTAAAAGTCTTTGAAGTTTTTTCGAAATAAAAGTGGCTTCAGACGCCGAATCTATTAGAGCACGGACCGTGCATTTGAGATCCTCTTTGTAGACATCGACAAGCGCTGTCCCGAGGATGACAGAGTGTGTAGTAGATGGTAGGTAGGTTGAAAACGATTGCAACATTCGGTTAGCTGCCGCTGCTGATGTAGAGGGATTCATGTCTAACTGACTAGAACTGTTATTGTTAACATTAGGGGCGTTAGATACCACTGGGGTGGTATTTATTGAGGGGTTTCTAGATTCTAGGCGGTGAAGCAACGTATGGTGTTTGCCCTGGCACTTGTTACAAACGTATTTGCTTTTACAATCTTTAAAGCTATGAGAGTTTCCTAAGCAATTTGTGCATCTATTTTGTTTCCTGACGGTGGTGTAGCGACATTCAATGGACATTGCTAGAAAAGTGGGGCAAAATCGGAGTGGATGAAATTGAGGGCAAAGAGCACATCTTGCCATTTTTTCCTTTGAAACATTAGTTTGATAACTTCGAAGTTTGTTGCGTGATGGTGAGTTAGCCTTGTTTGGCTTCGCAGGCTGCGAGGGCTTTGGGACGCCCGAACTTGGCCCGCTGGATCGAATATCGGCGACCGATTCGAGCGTATGACATCTGGAGGTTAAAAACGTATCCAGTTCCTCCCATGAGAGCGAAACGGTTGTGCGCGGCACGGATTGCTCCCACAAGTTAAGGGTGGTGTCCGGTAAACAAGTAGAACAGATGTAAACAAAGATCGGGTCCCAGGTCGCGGTGTCAATTTCAAGCACGCGCAGATTACTAATACAATCATTAATTGTGCGCTGTAAACGTCTGAGATCAGAGCCAGTTTCTCGTTGGATAGTTTTTACATTGAAGAGAGTTTTGAGCTGTGCGTTTATTAACACCCGTTTGTTTTCGTAGCGTTGCGTGAGATTTTGCCATGCCATCTCGAAACCTTCATTGGTCATGGGACATGTTTTGAGAAGTTCGCGTGCTTCACCTTGGGTCTTCTTCATCAGATGACACATTTTTTCCACCGGAGATAAGCGTTGATTGTTGCGATAGAGAGCCGTGAACATGTCACGGAAGGTTGGCCATGATTTATAATCACCATGAAAGACGTCGGTGTCACAAGGTGGTACTGACATGTGGGGGTTTGAGCCGATTTGACCTGCTGATGGCGAAGCTACCCTACCGTTGGGGCGCAACGCATCCCGTCGTTCATAGATTTTGGCGGTGACAGCCTTTTGAGCCTCGAAGGTAGTATTATATTTACTTTTCAACACGTCAAGTTTGATTTCCTCCTTTATGGTATCATACTCCTCCAAGGCGGCGTCATAAAGTGTCTCGAAGCGAGACCAGAGCCGATTAATTTGCACTTCATCGGCTTCTAGGGTGTGAAGGGTGTGAGACGATACCACCGCGCCTTCAAAGTAGCTTCGGAAATCCACCACACGGTCAGATGAGGCGATTAACTTCTTCAAGGCGGCCATTTTGCCTTTAAATTGCTGTCTAGTATTTATGATGATAGTGATGAAATATGTAGAGGGTTTAGCGGAATGTAACGAAACTTTTCAAACCAACTTGTGGGGTTCACTTTTTATAGAAAAGTTCGCTGCGGGGTGTGAAGAAAATTCAAGAAAATTTTCAAAGGTGCCTCGAATAGGCGACCAGTTTTTTATTACGGGGTGTGAAGAAAATTTAAAGAAATTTTCAAAGGTGCCTCGAAGAGGCGACCAGTTTTGTATTACGGGTTGTGGAGAAAATTTAAAGAAATTTTCGATGGCGCTTCGTATAAGCGGCCAATGCATGTGATTGTTTGGTGATAAATATTATTTATTGATTTCGATTTAATACAGGGGGTTATTTTATAGGGGATAAAAATCGTATCAAATTCTTAAAATCTTCAGTTAATATTGTATAAGGGCAAATAATAAACCAAACAAATTTGTTTTGTTAGTTGTGCTGAATTTACGAGCGGCCGTCGTATTCAGTTTTTGGTACGTTTGTTTGGTTTTGTTCTTAAGTGCAGCACATACATACATACATCTGTTCTTTAATTTGTGTTTCTTTTCTGGCGACATACATACATACAGCTTACGTTGATGTTGCTGTCGATCAAACTACTCGTTGGTTTGAGGTTTGATGAGTATAAAGCACACAGCAAGAACAAAAAAAACAAATTGTTTTGATTTGTCTCTTTAGTCGAATTCTTTGCTTTGGGTTTTTTTTTTTTTGTATGTCTTGTCCACCAGCTTTTGCGAATCTTGATGTATGCTAATTTTGCGTGTGAGTAAGGGGAGAAGGGAATCCAGTGTAATATAAATGCTACCAGTGGTTTGAGGATGGTTGTTGTTGCTCTAATTTCTTGTAGTTTCGTTTTCATCAACAATTTTTTTAAGAGATTAACTATGAATGTATGTTAATCAGTATGAATGTATGAATGTATTATTTTTAACACTTGTTACATGCAGAAAGTATGAAAAAGAAAAAACAACGGGTATGCCGCGAACGATTGTTCAAAGGCAAAGGGACACAAAACCAACTTGATTTTCTTTTTCTTGATGAATTTCTGTTTTTCAGTTGGAAGAATATTTAAAACGCTGGTATGCATGTACATATAAATTTGTATGTATGTTATTTATTAAAGGGATTAACCGGTACTTTTGATGATCGGTATGTAGGTATGTATGTATGTATTTTGTAACTTTTGCGCGTTACTAAAATGGGTACATATGTACATATGTTTGCAAATTTGATAATTTTAAAAATGTTTTGGGAATGTGCATACAGTATGTATGTGCTATGTATGTACATACGTCGATTTTCAAACTATGTGCGTACTTATGTACGTATAAGTGTAACTGCACTTTTTTAGGGGTTAAAAATGATGACTTTTTATGAATTTTTTAAGAAAAAGGGGGTTAAAATTTTGCTTTTTTTTTTTTTAAAAAAGGGGGCTTACCGGGTTATGGATGACCCGTATCCGGTTCGAAGGACCATGTTGTCGCGTTGACACGGGGGTTGGTAATTTTGAAAAGATGAAAGATCGGAAGACTTACCGATTCCAAGTGACTGGACAATTTAACTTGCCTTGTGGTGTTGCTAGCTTGCTCCGTTGAGATGTCGTTGCAGGTGTTTGCTGGTATACTGGTGTTTCCGAGATGTTGTTGTTTGCACGGGTTTGGCAGACAAAATATGCTTCCACTTGTTGGAAAGATGTTGGTTGAGAAATTAACATAAAATAACTCCAATGGGGGTTGATTGCTTGTAAACTCAGCTCAGTTTGTGTTGCTTAAAAGCTTACGTGATTTCGTTGGTTAAGAAAAACACACTTTTTCACAAACTAAAATTTTATTTATAAAATGCACAGGAAAGTTATAATTCGATTTCATTAACAATAAAAAAAAACTTTTCTTTTCACTTAAAAGAACTATCGACCACTCAGCTTAGATAACAAAAGGAAAACTGTCACACAGCGAAGCCGGCTGTGCCAAAAAAAAGGAAAAAAGAGAGAACTGGCGACAAAAGCAACGACCGATTATTCGCTGCTTTGCCGCCAGGGTTACCGTGCCTGAACACTTCTTGATCTATGTTTATATTTCGATTCTTACAACTCATTTTCAGGATCTGATGTATGTATGGATGTCTATAAAAAATAGACACATACATACATATGTATGTACATCAGATCAAGAAGCAAATGAGCTTTATTTAATACAGTCCAGAGGGAGGCAAAACAATAAATAGGGTTTAAAATTACATTACGAAAAAGTCTGGATGTAGTAGTTATTAAAAAAAATTTTACTAAAGAAAACTATTTCAGCTGAATTAAACTTCCTTTGATTATACATTGAAATGAGCAAAATAAAAATGTGCCAAATCTCAAAATAAACGGCTGCGCTGTGAAATTCCGGCTCAGCCGAAACAAAACAGCTCGGTTTTGAGCCGTACTATCGGCGGCGGCTGTGCTGTCATCAATCTTCGGCGGCGGCTGAAAGCCGGCTAATAGCCGATCGGCTTCGCCCTCTGCACATTCCTTAAGGTGGGATCATACGATTGCCGCAATGCACCAATTTTTGGTACATTTTGTGTGCCAATCGTGTGATAGCACAATTTATTGGCTCATGCGGCAACCAAAACGAATGTTGTTCCTATTTGTCCCAATCAAATACAACCCTGATGCGACAACCATGTGAACACTTGACATACAACTAATCACCAATAAAAATTCTAAAATTTCAGTAAAATGTCACAATCATGTGATTGCAGAGAATTTGATTGGGACAAATTTTTTATTATGCTCCAATTCAGCCCAATAAAAATTGTGTAAAATTGGTGCATTACGGCAATCGTGTGATCCCACCTTTATTGTTACGGAATGATTTTTTTCCTTGAGCATTTGGTTAATGATCTGTTGCGTAGAGCCTTATACATACATACATATGTGTGTATGTATGTAAGTACGTAGGCATAAACAAAATCTTTTTTTTTTTTTGTGTAAATACGTTTGAAGACGAAATTGTTTAAAATAATTTCATTGTGTATCTTTTTTTTTCAACAATTCTTTCCAGCACTTTCATCTTCAAACTCGTGTATACACATTTTAAACCAAACCAAAAAAATTGTTTATGCTTACCTACTTACTAGACCTCTGCACAAATGGACTTGTCGCTAAAAGTACATATAAAAGCTCTAAACACATAGATGACAGCAGGCTGCAAATGCTGCCAACTTCAAGTGCAGCCAACTTCAAATGCTGCTCTGAAGTCGGCTTCATAATTATTTTGAAGACAGCAACAACATAATAATCAGCTGGTGTGTAAATCAATTTCGAATTTTTATAAATATTACAAATTCAAAGTTTAAAAATATAAAAAATGAGCGAAGAAAATTTAGCGAATTTTATCACAACAATTGTTAAAATAGCTCAGACTACAGGTGAAGTGTATAAAGCCCATTAGACGAATAGTACAAGAAAACCGAAGATGGTGGGTTCGCCCAGTAAATATAACCCGTGATGAGGAGGGCGTTTACAAAACATGTGTACAACAGCTCAATGAAAAAGATGAAGAACACTTTTTCAAAGCAACCAGGCTGAAAATTAAATAAAATACCACAAAAAATTAGCTCAAACGAAAAAAATTGTTTTGATATTGAAAATGAACAGTTGTGTATGTATTTTAGCAATGCTAATTTCAGGGATGCCGTATTTCTTATTTCATAATGAATAAAATTGAAAATATTGATGAAAAATATAATAATATCACGAAAAAACTATAAAAACACATACATTTATTTATTTATTGTATTTTTGCAATGCTCTTTTGTGTTTAATATTAAAAAAAAAAGTTTTTATTCTAATTTGTCCAATTTATATAGATAATGGCAACACTATATTTGCTTATTTGCTGCCCGTCAAAATAGAAAATAGCCTAAGTTGGCAGCAGCAGCAAATGCTGTTGAGCAGTCGTGCTGCCCTGCTGCCGTCAAAATAATCGTTTTCATTTAAACACATGCATTTTATTTTTGACATATTGCTGCTTGCTGTCTGCTGTCGTCTATGTGTTTAGAGCTAAACTATGTAGCTACGCATGAACACTTACTCGAAGTGTACTAAAAAAAATAGGTACACATTTTTGAGTACAACAAAGTCATCGAACACGTATTGGTTATTACTTGACTGTGTGTGTGTTAGGTAAGTACATGCTTGTATTTTGCTCTCATTCGTATGTTGTATGAAGCGAACATGTCGAGTATGGCAAAACATCCAAACTTCACAACAACAAACTGTTGTTTTTTTGAGCATAAAGTGCTCTATGACTTGAGTTCAATATAATTTCAACAGTGAGGCGTAATACAAGAAATGGAAGGGAATAAGGCAAGTTTATAATTTATTTAGATACCTATTTGATTTTCTTTCACATCACATACTTAGATATTGTCGTAATATTTTCAAGTTATTATTACTTATTAAACTTATATAGAATATCATCCTTTTAAAAATAAAAATTTATTATTTTTTAACGCTTCAAATTGTTTATAATAACTGAAGATCCGTGCACTATACATATATGAATGTAAATGCAGTCAATAATATTAATGCACTACTTTAAGCTTCGTTATACATAGAAAATATAGTTTTGATTTATTAACAAAAAACAAAATTTTTAAAGAAATATTTCATTGTCTTTATACAGAAAAAAATACTTGCAGTACCGCAAGAAGTGAACATAGTTTTTAAGGTACTTCTTTTCGGTTGTTTACATTTTTATGTGTTCATTTTTTTCGGTACACAATAAACTTCGGCTGCTTGCATATTAGTATTTGTCAAACAAACAGTCTGTACTCTTCACTGCTTGTGCTGTGAGAGAGAGAGAGAGAGAGAGAGAACAAATATCTACTAATGATACAATTAACAAGGTAGCCTCGTCAGCTAAACCGTTAATCAACTGACTACTTTAGGTCGTCAAGAGATTGCAGAGATGAACGGCAGCCAAAACGAGATAGCTAATCCGCGTAAGCTCAGCGCATCTCTATTCTGTAAATGTAGAAGCGGCGACTTTTTGACAGTTTGCATAAGTTGTACGAAAACAAAATGCATGTTATTTTTATTGAAGTTGTTCTTATTGTAGCGAAAAGGTTACCTTGTTAGTTGTATCATGATACATACTTACGCAACAGATCATCAGCCACAGGCTTTAGCCGATTTTGAGCCGCCGCCAATAATTTTTTCTACGCCGACGAAAATATTAGTCGGCGCAGGTCCCTGCCTTATGGACACGTTGTTAGCAAAAAATTAATTAATTATCATTTATATGCATTTGGACACTTAGCCGATTAATGTGTTATTAAGCAGCTGACAACCGTCAGTGGATTGTGTGTAGCTTTAACATTGAATAATTAACAAACTATAAGACTCCAACAGACTTCACCACAGTGGATTACTTTCAACCGGGCCTGCTTATTCTAAATTTTCCCCCTCTAATTGTTAGAAGTACATACCACTTTCTCACATTTTTTCTTCTTGGCCACAGGGTTTAAGACAACTAAAACCCTGTTGGTTTTAGTGGTTGGATATTGGCTAACGACATTGCAAATCTGTCTCATGTGTCGCGAAGTCCTGCAATTAAAATTATTTATAAAAGCGTTAAGTAAAATTGATTCCCCTCTTACTGATAATCATTGTTTATGTAGTTGACTCCGTAGGCAAGAGGCACGGAAGCAAATGCTAATTTCTTCCAATGTGTTTTTGAAAATTTTAAAATTTTTTCCATAGTTATCACAAATTGTCAAAAGCAACTATTCATCAACGTCAATAACAATGACTATCAGCGTTTCTCCGCCGTCGGCGTGTCGCCGTGATTTTCATATCGCTGGCAAAAATGCAAGGCGACTCAACAACAGATGCCCGCATCCTAATTCGCTTCAACGTTTTTCCACGATTTTATCATCCGAATTGTCAAATCTAAAAGCAAACGAAAACAAAATGTATTACAACTCGATAGAAAATGTTGTAGTTGATTCGAATTGCAGCAATGCAACCAAGTATATTTTGATCGTTTAAACATGGCGAATTAATTCATTTAATTCTCCTGAGTTTTAGTGGTATCCAAGGCGAATCCATTACAGGTGCCCGCATACCAATTCGCTTCAACATTTTTCCACGATTTTATCTTCTGAGTTGTCAGAAGCCGATAGAAAACGACAACAAAACTTATGACGTCTCTCGTGAAAATGTTGAAGCGAATTGAATTGCGACCACCTATACTTGATTCGCCTTGATTTTATCATCCGAATTGTCAAATCTAAAAGCAAACGAAAACAAAATGTATTACAACTCGAGAGAAAATGTTGTAGTTGAGTCGAATTGCAACAATGCAACCAAGTAAATTTTGATCGAGTTTTAGTGGTATCCAAGACGAATCCATTACAGGTGCCCGCATACCAATTCGCTTCAACATTTTTCCACGATTTTATCTTCTCAGTTGTCAAGGCGAATCAAGTACAGGTGGTCGCAATTCAATTCGCTTCAACATTTTCTCTCGAGACGTCACAAGTTTTGTTGTCGTTTTCTATCGGCTTTGACAACTCAGAAGATAAATACGTGGAAAAATGCTAAAGCGAATTGGTATGCGGGCACCTGTAATGGACTCGCCTTGTGAGTTGTCAGAAGCCGATAGAAAACGACAACAAAACTTGTGACGTCTCTAGAGAAAATGTTGAAGCGAATTGAATTGCGACCACCTATACTTGATTCGCCTTGGTGGTATCTGTGGAATGGTATTTTATCAAGGCGAATCAAATATAGGTGGAGATAATACCGTGCATGATACAACTAATTAGACAATAGAGGACTAGATAATATGTAAAAACTTCCGCAATATCGTTTTCTTTTTGAAATAAAATTAAAAATGAACCTATAAAAACATTAATGCATAAACGTAGTTCCAAATGAAATCACCAACAAAAACGGGAAAATGAAAACATTTGCGGTTTTCACGCTGCGTATTAAAGTACTATTGTAGATCTTGGAGATATTTTATATTTAATAAATCTTGATAAACTTAAAACTCGGCAACAACAAATCTCATAAATTTTTAATTTACTAAATTAAAACATCTGCAATGCCAAAAACAGTAGTAGATTTACTAAATGTAGTAAGTCTATTTATTTACAAGTATGAAACAGCTGACAGATATGGCACCACATTGTTTTCTGCCTACATATAATAAAGTAAATTGTAAACATTGCTTAAATTTGCCATTGAAAAGACCAAAAAAGTAGAAAATATTAAAAAAGTTTAAACAAGAAATCGGGAAAAAAGCTGGAACAAAAGATGGGCTGAAGCAGAAGTAAAAACACTGCTAGAATTTTTACAGGAACATCAAGAATTAGAGGTTAGTTATTAAGCTTGGTTTTTATCTAATTTTAATTTCCATGCATCCTAACATGTGTGTGTTTGTAATGACATTTTAGAAACCCACGGCCCAGATATATTATAGAAAGCTCATACAGATGACGGAGATTGACGCCTCTTGGGATTTGCTGCGGTGGAAAGTGAAAAACTTAAAAAATGTTTACTTAAAAGCGACGATACGATGCAACTAAAATAACAACGTCATCGATAACCTCGTTCAAGACATTCAATAATATCGTTCCTGTAACTATCTACTGAGAGATTGGTTATGCATACTTTTACTTTTTGTTAATAAATAAATATATATACCTTTGCACTTCATCATTTCATTAATTTCGATTTGATCAATGGTATTTTGAGCCAAATAATTAATAATTTTTTCCTACACGGTTTCCTTAGGCATTTTTATAGATTTTATTTCCTTTAATATATTACGAAACACCAATTGAACTTTTGGCGTGTACTTTTGGCGGTAAAATATCTAAACAAAAGTCAGCTGTTTCAACTTTTTTACAATACCAAACAAACAGTCGCTCACACTTAGAAGTTTAAAATAGTACTATATTTAAAGGTATTTTAAATATGATACGAAGTGTGAAAACCGCTATTAAAAAATTCATGGTAATGGCAACGCTGAAGGCTATAAAATTGATTTGCATGGGTTAGTAATTAACCCCCCACTTTTGACTTGGATTTTATTTAAATGCCATTTCAATTTAAATTTGATTTAAATACAAAATTGAGTCAAACAGTTCATATTTAAATCAAACTTAAACGGCCTGCCGTGCCCATTTAAAATCGATTTAAGTTTTTCATACCGCCATATGATTTTGACAGTTTGGTTTTGTTCTGCAAATTAAGAAAATTGCACATGTTTTTTTTTTTGTTGCATAATTTGATTTTTTATTATTTCCAGAAGGTAATCAACTTCTGTGGCAGTGAAATTGGGAGTCCTTTTATCACTTTTGCTGCTCATTTTAATCATTTTTAAGAAACAATTTATTATTTTCCAAACTTTTCACAATTTCGCTTCAAAATTTGTTTAAACAGCTGTTTTTTTATTGAGTTATCGATAATTTTTTGACACTTACATTGTGTTGCCGTACTTTTATTACAATTAATTACCAAAAATAATTGTAGACTGTAAAACAGAAAGCTATTTTAGATCCAATTTAAATTTTAAGGAAAATTTACTAATTTTGTATTTAAATCCCAAGTCAAAAATCGGGGGTAAGTTGTTGATGTGTTAGTTTCCAGCAGCTATTTCTTGCAGGGGTTATTTTCATGCTGATATTACAACTGATTAAATAGAACTGTCCAACACAAACATCTAACTGGGAAATATATTGATATTGTTACGACTATTAAAAATTATGATGTTTTTATAACTCCTTTATGAGTTAACTTTAGTCCAATTTTAGAACGCCTAAAAGTATGCCTCACATATTGAAAAATTTAAATAACTAGTGATGTTGCCACTCAGACGGAGTCAATAACACTGCCATATCGTATGGTAACGGTAATGGATATATGTATCTGGGCCCATGCAAAAGATACAGCAATGCAAGTAAAGGGTGTTTTTTTATGTATAGAACTTTAAGATGGCGACAGATTTAACAGCTGTCAAGTGATTTATTTTTAGTTTGATTTGGCAATTCATCATGAATAGACTCACGCCTGAACAACGCTTGCAAATAGTGAAATTTTATTTCGAAAATAATTCCCGATATTCATAAGCGAATTTTGTTTAGCGATCATTCAACCAGCACTTCTGGTTGAATGATCACGTCAACAAACAAAACTGCCGCATTTAGAGTGAAGCTAATCCTCAAGTGTGTAAGTCGAAACACCGTTACAACCAGAAAACCTGACTGTCTGGTTCGCTTTATGGGCTGGTGGAATCATTGGTCCGTACTGCTTCAAAAACGATGATGGCCAGAACGTTACAGTCAATGGTGATCGGTATAGAGCCATGATTATTAACTTTTTCATTCCGGAATTGAATAACCATGATGTCCCGGAGATGTGGTTTCAACAAGACGGCGCAACATGTCACACAGCTCGTGCCACAATCGATTTATTGAAAGATACGTTTGGTGACCACCTCATTTCACGTTTCGAACCTGTCAATTGGCCTCCAAGATCTTGTGACTTAACACCGCTACACTACCTTTTGTGCGGCTATGTAAAGTCATTGGTCTATGCGGATAAGCCACAAACGTTTGACCATTTGGAAGACAACATTCGCCGTGCTATTGCCGATATATGGACACAAATGTTGGAAAAAGTCAGCGAAAATTGGACGTCCAGATTGGACTACATCCGCGACGGCCGTGGCGGTCATATGCCACAAATCATATTTATCATAAGGTTATCTTTTGAATAAATAAAATTCATGTGAATCGAATAATCCATCGTTCTTTTATTGCAACTTAAACTTCTGTACCTCCAAAAAAAAAAAAAACACCCTTCATGTTGCTCCGGTGTTTCGTTCTGTTTGGTGGTTGAGATCAATTTGTCTTAGATTTGTGGTATCGTTGTAAAATTCATTTGTGAATGTAGTTTTATAAATGCTATTTATATTTAGTACCGAAATGTCTGTAGCGATATTATTACCACTGAGTACACTGTATTATTACTAAGTACTTGTGTTAATAAGTATGTATGTACTTGTGCATTGTTATTTGTAAATATAATTGTTTCGTTGAACATTTACGATTTGTTGTCTATTGATATTAGTTAGTGTGTGTTTTAAGAATTTTTAGCAATTGCTTTTGTGTTTTTGGAAATGTTTTGAGCTGCCCCATGCTGTAATGCCATGACGAATGTGTGATTCAGCCATGGAGAAGTACATATGTATGCCTGCCGCAATACGGTGATATTGGAGCAATAGCTTAAATGATTTCACATAAAGGATGCCTTTCTTCAACATGTGTTTTCCACTTAAAGTTCTGGTCAACAAACACTCCAAGATATTTATTTATTTATTTATTTATTTCATCTACAGAAGTGTCTCTTACAGATTACTTAAATAATTTGTACTTAATTGAACTACTTGAATAACATTAGTTTAAAATTTTTCCGATCTAAATTAAAATTTAACGGTGGATTGAAGCTATTACATATGTGTAAGCATCTTGCAATTGGCTCGTTTTCCGCGTAGTTTGTTCTATGAACGATCTCTGTAAAGCATCTATGTATTTCTTCTCAAATGCCTAATAGGATTATTTAAAGCAAAAGAGTTTATAAGCTCCGGACAATCGATTTCATAAGATAAAACATTATAAGCGAGCATAACCGAAAAATATGTTCTGCGATCTTCAAGAGATTGTAATCCTAACAGTTTTCTTCGCACGTCATATGATGGAAGTTCATTATGCCAGTTGAGTTTTAGGGCGAATTCGGTAAACATTTTCTGCACTCGTTCAATACGTTTGGATTGGCCAGTATAATATGGGTTCCAAATTAATGTACAATATTCCAGATTGCTACGTACTAGTGCAACGTATGTATAATGATTTAAGAGTGTACGCATTTTTGAAATCTTTAGAGTTTCTTCTTATAAACCCAAGCATAGAATATGCTTTAGATACAATGTAATCAATATGGTTATGAAAATGTAATTTATTATCGAATATAACACCTAAATCTTTTACCTGTGATTCACGTTTGAGTGGGATACCATCAATACAATTTGTACGCGTTAACTACTTTAATTGTTGTTGAGCACTGCTGGTCATTAGCAAGTTGAAAGCGCCCATCGTATTGTGGTGGCGACAATCGTTGTGGTAAAACATAAGCGATATGTTTGTGTATCGGAAATGGGAAGCTTTTATATGCATTAGTTTAGTTTTGCTTGCGTTTATTACCAAGCTGTGATCGTGGGTCCATCGAATAGCCCTTTTTAGTTGATATTGCATTAAATTGATTGCCTCGTTTAAGTTTTTGTGTGATACAATAATAATGGCAGCATCATCAGCAAAAGCAAACGTTTTGTACATTGATAATGAGTTTATTAATTCATTTGATGATATTAGCTCTGTTTCTTTACTCTACAATTTGCACGAAAAGCGTTCCCGTGCTTTAAAATTGGGCAAATGGGAGTATTTGTGAGCGAACATAATGCTTCTTCTTCTCGCACGAAACAGCCCGTACTTTTGGGCAAGTAGTTCAGCTGTCAGCTGTTTCAGAGAATAAACAATGACAGAAGAAATAAATGTTTTGCGGAAACTAAAAGAAAAATTGGAAATTAGTGTGAAAAAATATTTTAAAGCATTTTCTAAAAATTGTTCATTGTTATACATATGTATGTATGTTTATATTTACGAATGCATTTGTGTATGTACATATGTATATGAATTTATGAGTTCTGTTGTGTTCCTAAAAGGTTTTATGCATTTCATTCCTTTTTATTGTTTGGAGAAAACTTTTTTAAACACAAATTAAATAAAATACATACAAATTTTTGGAACGAAGTTCCTTAACGCTGCTTCCTGGTAGTGTAAATTAGTAGAAATCGTCACGAAAGCGTGTGAGCTGTTTATATGGATTAGTGTGGCTGTCGACAAACAATTGTGTAGGTGTCAGCGGAGACACTACCAATAAATATTAATTAGTTGTGAAAACGGACAAAAAAGAAAACGTTCCAAAAATTTTAAGAAGCATATAAAACAAGGCAGCTTGATACCAGGTAATCGCATAACTACAACAAACACAACAACAACAAACACTGCATGTATTTTGTTGGTAGAAAAACTGTATAACTGTCATCCGTTTGTTCACGTATGTGTGTCAGTGTTGTGTATTTTGACAGATATACAGACCAAAAGCAGTAGTCAGCTGGGCTTGTAAGGCTACCTGATATCAAGCTGCCTTGATATAAAATTTAAAAATTTCAAAAACAACACAAAATAAAACATACAGATTTCACCTTGTATTACATTCGAAGATGAAGAAAAAACGTAAGGAACTTCGTTCCTAACGGGGGTCCCCCGACCGCATTTCATTTTTTTTATAAATTGAGCTGTCAGAGCCCTGACGTTTTCTTTTGTGGTAAAATATTGGTTTTTATTCGCCTCCGTACTTTTGTGCATTTTTGTCTCTTATTGAGAGAAATTATAGTTCACTCTCATTTTACTGAACTTTGCCCAAAAAGTAAAGAAACAGAGCTATTATGTATGGTATGGGGCCTAGTTTAGATCCCTGTGGTACGCCGTAGTCTACGTTGGTTTCTTTGCTGATAACATCATCAACTTTTACATGGAACTTTCTTCATGTCAGATGGTTTTTGAACATTTCCATTGCTGAACCCCTTATACCAACTCGTTCTGTTGCGTCCTCTTGAGGCAACAAGGATTTTCGGCGACAGAAGAAATAAACACGGCAGATTTTACAAATATAAATGTATTTGAGTTTATTTCACTGTAATTAACAATCAATCAATGAGTAAGGAACAATAAGAATAATAAAAAAAGACTTACATTCTATATAAAACTAAGATAATAAAGGTTTTCAACGCTCCAAAATATACATGAGCTTACTTTACAAATTCTTGCCACAAAGTGAAGTTTCGTTAAAGTTACAATTTAAATCTGGCGTCCACAATGTTGCAATAAAGGGTAATAAAAATACAAGGTTGCAAATGTCAGTGTTGTCAACTCTTAGCTTACGTCTGTGGACCCGCAACACGTTCTGATATACATATTTATCAATTTTTCATGGGACAGGGTGTCAAACGCCTTGCTGAAGAAAATGAATGTTGATGAAATTCGCGAAATGTGAAAAAAGTTTTTGGACTATTCAATATCTATTGAAATGTGGGTAATTTGTCATTCTGACCAATTACCCAAACATTCAAAAGTGTCAGATTACCCAAATCGGTGAAGAATAACCCAACTTTTATTTTGGGCGATTGCAACTTGGGCGCTTATTCGAACAGCCATACATATGCACATACACACATACCATGTTGCATTGCTTCCGAAAAAAAAACGGTGCATTTACAATACGGATAATATTAATCAAAAGTGTACACTGTACATAAACTTTCATATGCAAAATCTATAAAATATTATTGGCAACTAAAACGACAATATTTTTTTAATATTTAATTCATCTTTTAATTTGAATTTACACTGGGTTGAAGAAAGGTAACACACGCAGCAGCATCAAACGGAGTTGTTAAATGAATTTTTGATTTAAACCACTTTGATAGATATAAATAATTTTATATTGAAAAGCATAAAATTAAAATCTTGTTTGGAAACAGTTGATCACAATGTTTTTGAAAAATGCATGCACTTGTATGTACATACATATGTATGTATGTATGTGTATAACGAATTCATGCTTACTTACGCGGCCTTGCATGCATAGATGTATGTATGTACATACCCATTTAATATACTAGCAACAACTGTGGCAGCGGATGGGCAATTGCAACATGACAGCATTATGTCATAAGCAGCGCCGCCAGGCAAATTCCTAATAAAATGGTAAAAAATCGCCAGTTTCATTTAAAAAAAATCGGCACGAAAGAAAAAATTATTAACTAATTACTTGGCTGAATTTTTTTTATGAATTTTTTTCGATTAACATTTTTAAAGAAGACAGGAAAAGTAAAGTTGACGACTCATTGGCTGGGGAGCATACCATGACAGTTTCACGTCCACCACAACAATCATCAGCATCTAAATTGCATCGTAACAGGATCATAAAAAAGTCATACTGCTTTTTAAGCAGCAGCCCTTCACCATAGTGCTACCTGAGTCTTCCTCACTGACTGTCTATATTTAATCGATTAATCAATGCTGTGGTACATATGTTTTCCACTAAATAAATCTTCAACTGAACTTTTCTTGTCTTCTTTAAAAATTTTGATCGATAAAATTTAAAAAAAAAAAAAAATCTTTCTCAATTCTGAGGTAAGTAAGAATCGCGCTAAGTCCTTGTAAAATAATTAAAAATAACTGTTTTATTTTTTGTTAAAAACATTAACAAAAATGTTCATAAGTGAAAGTAGGGCAACCTATTTAGGTTTAATTAGACGAGACAGCTTTTTGTATATAACATTGAACCGACATTTTGTAGGCTGTGATAGGCCTACATTCTTACATATGAAAGCTATGAAACCATTTTAATAATTTTTTCAAGAACAAATAAGTGTTTGAGATTTTATGTAAAAATATGAAATGTATACTTACATATGTATGTTCTAAAAATAGCTCATTTGCTATAATGCTTTTTTTAATTACTTTTAATTTAGCAAACTCGGAAAACAATATATGTACATAACTCTTAATGTTTGTATCTCGCGCAGACCAATGTTTTGACGTATGTACATACATAAGCGTTAGTGCTGCCAAGTATTCTCTTCTAATGTTTATTGCCTTAAAATCTGATCCCACCATTCAAGAGTCAAAAAGTTAAAGCTCCTAGCAAGTCATCATACTTTTGCTACGAAAGTAATTGAGTAATTTCTGCATAAACAATATATGTAGTTACGTGGCCAACTTGAATCGCGTCGAAATATGGTTGAATAAAAATTTCCAAATTTTTATTTTTCTTTGATTTTGTTGATTCTGTTTGTATAATTTAATATTAAATTACACAAAAGGTCCCTGCTGAAACTATTGAATTACTTTAGGAAAAGTGTTTTGATTTGTTGAGAGCTTTAATTTTTAGGGTTCCGTACTCATGAGAGTGAAACGAAACCGTCCGTCCGTCCGTCACAGCGTCCATTCTCCGAAACGGTAAGAGCTAGAGAGCTGACATTTTCACAGGATGTTGTTGTACCTTGCCGCTACAACAACAAATACTAAAAACAACAACAAGTCGAAAACTGCCAGGTGTCCCCATACAACGAAAAGTTGCAATTAGCTATAACTCTCGAACCGTAAAAGATAGAGAGCTGAAATTTGCATAGTGTATCCGTCTAATAAATATAATAAAAACCATACCAGGTTCATAAAAACTATAACAGGTTTATAAAGCTCTTATTTGACAGATTTTCCATACAAATATGTCAAATAGCAGTCTTATAAGCCTGTTATAATTTTTATGAATTAGGGCAAGGCAGATTTACTAGGTACAAGCACTAGCAGAACATAAAAAAATACACGAGAGTTGTTGGTAGCAAAATAGCTGCATACTGTCAAATTCTTCTCCCATTTGTTTTGTTAAACTGGTTTGTGAGTGTATACAAAAAAACGAAATTACACAAATTTCGTAAAATAAATTTATTTAAACCACTTAAAAATTATTACTTTACTTTTTTATGGAATAAAAGAAGCAAAATCACTGGCTTATTTTACTTTTTCTTCAATAGTAGCTACAAAATCACTTGCACATTTCTTAGAAATCAGAGCACGCCGTTTAACGTGCTTGTAAACAAACTTTTGACAGTGAGCAGTTAATAAACAATGAGCAGCTGGTTTAGTGATTTTACCTGTTTAATCTGCCTTGAATTAGGGTGTATGTATTTATAGATGCTTTACAACAACAAATATATGTACTCGCATGTGGTCTACAATAACAAGTCGAAAACTACCAGGTATCCCTATACAACGTAAAGTAACAACTAGCCGTTACTCTCGAACCGTGAGAGACAGAGGGATGAAATTTGCATAACATATGTATTCACATATGCTCCACAACAACACTTGCTAAAAACAACAACAACTGTAAAACTACCAGGTGTCCCTTTACAACGTAGAGTAACAGCTATAACTCTCGAACCGTTAGAGATAGAGAGTCGAAATTCACACAGTGTATGTATTCCCAGATGCCTTACAACTACAAATTACAACAACAAGTGGAAAATTACTAGGTGTCCCCATACAACATAAAGTAGCTGTAAAAACGGAGAGATGAAATTTATAAAATATACATTTGTATTCACATACGCCATTCCACACATACATTACACATACATACGTACGGAACCCTAAGTGTGCGAGCCAGCCTACGAGGCTGGCTTGACTTAATTTATTTGACATCAGGGCGGCAAGAACAGATCTTCGGTGTATAAATATTAGAAGGGAATACTAACGTTCACATCAAAACCATGATACAACGAATAAGGTAACCTTTTCGCTACAATAAGAACAACTTCAATAAAAATAACATGCATTTTGTTTTTGTACAACTTCTGCAAACTGTCAAAAAAACGCCACTTCTACATTTGCGGGAGAAAGATGAACAGAGCTTACGCTGATTAGCTATCTCGTCTTGGCTGCCTCTCTGCATCTCTGTATTCTCTTGACAGTTTGAAGTAGTCAGATGATTAACGGTTACTTTATTAGTTGTGTCATGATCAAAACCAAGGCAGCTCGTTACTAGGTAGCCTTACAAGCCCAGCTGACTGCTGATTTTAGCTTGTAGAACTATCAAAATACACAACACAAACACACATACAAAAATTTGTACGTACTCTTCTTACTGTCGGAAGAATACGAAAAGTAGTTAGAAATAAGTTTGTAAATTGAATAAAAACTATTTTTAAGCAATTAGAAAATTATACATTTTTCAATAATTGATTGGTATATTTTAAAATAATTATTGGTTTTACCAGCATTTGAAATGAAAAAGTAGCACAAATTAATTGCTGATTTTACGTGTTGAAAAGATCGCTTCATATACACCATTCGCAACATTTGATAGAATCAAAGCGAATCCATTACAGGTGTCCGCATCCCAATTTGCTTCAACATTTTTCCACGATTTTATCTTCTGGGTTGTCAAAGCTGATAGCAAACGACAACAAAACGTATGACAGCTCGAGAAAAAATGTTGAAGCGAATTGAATTGCGACCACCTGTACTTGATTCGCCTTGGATAGAATGCAAGGAAGCTTGATACCCGGTAATCGCATAACTACAATAAACACTGCAAGTATTTTGTTGGTAGAAAAACTGTATTACTGTCATCCGTTTGTTCGTGTATATGTGTTTGAGTTGCGTATTTTGACAGTTATACCAGCTAAAAGCAGTAGTCAGCTGGGCTTGTAAGGCTGCCTGGTATCGAGCTGCCTTGGTAGAATGCTTGGAAAATAATTAACCTTATAAACAAACAAAAAAGAAAAGCCGGCTTTTATGTATAGAATTGAACGTGTGTACGAAAAAGCCATTGTAGCATCCACATCCTTCTGCTAAAAATCGAATTGTGCAGATTTGTTCGGCCGGAAGTTGTTAATAAAACTAAACGAAAAATTACATACATACATATGTACATATTTTCATAATTGGTGATTTGTTTTAACAACTCACGCCTTGTAATCCAAAATAAAGGGAATTCTAACCATGCCTCAAGGCTTTGCGCTCTATTCGCTAACAGCTTTTGTTTTAAGATTCCTCTTCCGTCACTAAAATGGCTGCAGCAATCGAATTATTGTCTTTCGTTTTTATTCTTTTGAGAAATATTTCTAACGATCCTTACCCCCAATTTTGGACTTGGATTTTAAATGCCATTTCAATTTAAATGTGATTTAAATAGAAGTTTAAGATAGTACTATATTTAAAGGTATTTTAAATATGATATGAAGTGTGAAAACCGCTATTAAAAAATTCATGGTAATGGCAACGCTGAAGGCTATAAAATTGATTTGCATGGGTTAGTAATTAACCCCCCACTTTTGACTTGGATTTTATTTAAATGCCATTTCAATTTAAATTTGATTTAAATACAAAATTGAGTCAAACAGTTGATATTTATATCAAACTTAAACGGCCTGCCGTGCCCATTTAAAATCGATTTAAGTTTTTCGTACTGCCATATGATTTTGACAGTTTGGTTTTGTTCTGCAAATTAAGAAAATTGCACATGTTCTTTTTTTTTTGTTGCATAATTTGATTTTTTATTATTTCCAGAAGGTAATCAACTTCTGTGGCAGTGAAATTGGGAGTCCTTTTATCACTTTTGCTACTCATTTTAATAATTTTTAAGAAACAATTTATTATTTTCTAAACTATTCACAATTTCACTTGCTTTCAAATTTGTTTAGGCAGCTGTTTTTTATTGAGTTATCGATAATTTTTTGACACTTACTGTTCAGCCATATAGGCTTAATTTATTTGTTGAATATTCTTAAACACAGCCATATAGGCTTAATTTATTTGTTAAATATTTTTAAACATTTGCCCCGTGTGAGCACAGATTTATTTTGTTCAGAAGTTATTTATGATCAGTAACGGGGCAAAATACTGGTTTTACCAGTTGAATTAATACGTAGATTTTAAGGAAGAAATTGAAATAATAAATTTAATTGCAAAGTAAAAGGGCATTGAACCGGTCGTGTTATTTAAAACATCACATTTCCACCGATCCCTAAACATAATTTCATTTAAGCTATAAACTAATTAGCTTAAATTTTATTCAACTTAAAAGGTTTTTAAGTTGATTTCTTTAAAAAACATTAAGGAAAATTCACTTACATTGTGCTGCCGTACTTTTATTACAATTAATTACCAAAAATAATTTTAGACTGTGAAACAGAAAGCTATTTTAAATCCAACTTAAATTTTAATGAACATTTACTAATTTTGTATTTAAATCCCAAGTCAAAAATCGGGGGTTAGAATGTAAACAAGAAACATATAAAAGTCGGTTGTATTAATTCGAACTTGGGTCAAGAGGACGGCATCACTAACTTTGAATCCGCCGGAACATCTTTTTTATCATTACGGGCAAGGCGAATCTATTACAGGTGCCCGCATACCAATTCGCTTTAACATTTTTCTAGGATTTTATCTTCTGAGTTGTCAAAGCTGATAGCAAAAGACAACAAAATGTATGACGTCTCGAGAGAAAATGTTGAAGCGAATTGAATTGCGACCACCTGTACTTGGTCCGTCGCAATTCAATTCGCTTCAAGATTTTCTCTCGAGACGTCATACATTTTGTTGTCGTTTGCTATCAGCTTTGACAACTCAGAAGATAAAATCGTGGAAAAATGCTGAAGCGAATTGGTATGCGGGCACCTGTAATGGATTCGCCTTGATTACGAGTGATGTTCGTTCGGAATTCATAATAAGGCTGTGTATGTTTATTAAAGGGAGCAGCCCAAAAAGACAATGTACAAAAAAAACAAAAACAACTCTACGCTATATTTTGCTTGAAACAACTTATAATGTTTTTTTTTTTTTATTTTCTCTTTTTCTCTGTTCGTGCGCAGAAGTGATGAAATGGTTGACATTGCTGCTTATAACTTTTACTTTATTGCTTCTGAGTTTCAGTCTGGATAATGGCTTAGCAAGAACACCACCAATGGGATGGTTATCCTGGGAAAGATTTCGGTGTAACACAGACTGTGAAAATGATCCAGAGAATTGCATAAGGTATTTACAGAACATTCCAAAGTTACAAACTTTTAAGCTTAATTTTAATCAAACAATTTGGCTGGTTTTTATGGTAACGATTTGAAAAAGTCGACATACGTATAAATTTAATTCATGTGCTCTACTGGCACAAACTGGCAACGAGAGTGTAATAGTGTAATAACGTGGTTACATGAATAGCAACATTTGAGGTTCGCCAGTCTTGATTTAACTCACTAGATTCGTACAGGGTAATGAGAACGAGCCTTCTTTCACATTGAGACTTTCATGCGATCCCCGAAAACATTCCTGTCTTTTCAAATATTGATAGCAAGTTACCGGGTTTTTTTTTATGATCCAGCTGGAGAAAACGAACATGAGAAATGAAAAAAAAAGGAAAACATAAAAAGTGCGGTTCGAAGGACCATGAAATAGTTTGAACTAGTATTAATTCCACCTTTTGAGTAGCAGCTTTTATACGGTATGAAAATGATATCAGTCTTTAGGTGGATGAATAATTATAGTCACTCGAAAGCGATAGTAATTATTTAGATGTTAAGGGAACCAAACGAAAAAAGGGGTTAAGTTCTTTTATTTTGGAATGGATTATGAGCTAAGCATTTATATTATAACTTCCTTCGGGATAATTGACATGTATGTAATTCTAACAACGTTATAATAATTTTATTTGATTAAAAAAAAATAGGATAAGGATTACAATACGTTCCTTTAGTTGTTAAAAGGTGACTAATTTGAAAAAATGGTTTCTTGCCAATAAATTCAACTGTTATTCAACTACTTATAATTTACTTTTCTCTTGCATTTTGGCGCACAAATACAAATGTTGCCAACTTATTGCTAAGATTAATTTATATTAAAAAGAATTGATTCGTATGCTGATTACAGCATACAGCTTTTAGGAAAGACGAAAAATATATACAGAGGATTTAAGCTATTGGCCTTAAAATTATAAGTGTCCACAACGATTTTGGACGTACCCATTTCCATGTTTGTGTGTCCGTATGTGGACTTGTATCTCGAACGTATTGTAAGAAACGAAAATAAATTTTTGGAATAATTTATTTATATTCTGGCAAATAGACCGGAGACAGTCAAGTACATCTTAAGCCTGGTACGGCGTTCTTAAGGAAATTTATGTTCCCATAAGACATTCAGGGGCAGCGGTGCACCCAGTTACCAAGTTTTTCGAGTACATATTTTCTTATTCTCTTCGTGTTTATTTCACAACCAGAGCCGCTACGAAGGCAAATATTTTCCTACCCAAATGTGTTTCAACATCCCCAAAAACATCTCACACACTTGTGTTATTAAAGTGACACTTGAGACTTATAAAGAAATGTACATATTGTTACGTTTTTACCTTTTAAAACCATTTTCCGTAGATTCTTTAATTGTAATGAAGTGAAAACACTCAATTCTTCAGTTCAGCTCAACACTTTGTTTACTTAACACACTGCGCTCACAAACACTTTACTAAACGAAGAACACTTTTACTTGTTCACTTTTTATTACTTAAGACACTTTACACGTTAGCGCAGTTAAAAATCGACTGAACTGGCTCAGCGTTGAGCTGAGCTGCTTTTATACCTCTCAATGATCATTGCTCGAACAGTTGAGACGTTTACAGAAGCTGATCACGCCACCTCGCAATAAAACTAATAATGAAGAAAAGATATAGACACACTGAAGATGTTAACAAATTGTTATAGCCTTTTTACACCGACTGACATCCACGTGAAACGCATGGAAGATGTTGAAAATGTGAAACAGTCGTTTACATTGACAACATCTTTCATTTATTTAGATGTCAAAAAAGAAGACGCAAAATTTTTGTGAAACATAAAAAAAAATTTTAAATGTCCAAGTCCATTTAAAATAGACCATTTTGGACATTTTTATTTCCAGAGGTCAAGCAACATGTTCTCCATATTGATTGACCATACGATGGGCTTTCTTTTGCACTGCAATTAAAATGAATTTATTTAAATGTATGTAATTAATTAAAAATTATAAGCAAATACATGTTCCGCTCATTTTTTTATGTTAAATTTGTTTTCTGAAATGTCATTTTGCTAGTGATGGTACAAAAGCAATCGATTTTCTGCAATTACTTTTAGTGATGGCATTAAAAAATCGAAAGATGTAAGATGGAACAAAATGAGAAAGGATCATCTTCTGCTGATGTAGAAAGATGTAGAATTTTCGCCCTGTATAATTCTTATGGGAAGATGTAAACATCTTTGCAAATTGATGAAAGATGTAAGATGTGCGTCAGTGTAAAAAGGCTATTAACGAAATATTTATTATTTTAGGTCTAAAAATAGACCTTAATGTTAATAACTTTATTGGGCTTGAGTTCGATTTTTACCTACATATGTATTTCAAATTGAGGATGATGAAATTGGAGTGGTGGTGGTCATGAAACAGCCATGGTATGTACCCCAGCTTGTAGGTCTGCCACTTTACTTTTCTTGTCATCTTTAAAAATCTCGATCACTCCAATTTTATCCCAAAAAAGTGTTCTCAATTTTGGGGAAGTCAAAATCGAACTCAGCTCCGATAAAATTATTGACAATTGTAAAACACACAGTTTGACTATAAATTTAAATTAGAACTCAAAATTAATAAACTAAAACTTCCATTTGAAGGGCTTGTTGTTCCTTCTATTCCAATTATTATGGAACACTTTGCAATACAAACTTGAATAAAATAAATATGAAAAGGAAATAAGAAATTAGATTAAAAGTATCAGCTTTGTTAGATTTTATAAATGAGCTTAAGGTCACTCAATTCTCAATATATATATTTTCTATTTATTGATAAATTTTTTCGATATTTCGATACGCCTTTGTGTATCTTCTTCAGGAAAATGTGTTTTCAGGAAAACACATTAGAAAGTATTATTTTAGGTCTGAAGCTAGACCTTACTGTTTGAAAACACTCTTTTAAGAATTTGCCAAGTCTACTATTGAGTTGGGAGCGGGAATAGTGGGGCCTAGGGCACGCAGGGCAGTAACCCTTAGCAGGGACACCACAATTTTCCAGGCGGAATTATATGCCATACTGGGAGCTGTAGAGATACTATCCGAAAGGAGATACACAGGAGTCAAAATCAAGATACTCTCCGACAGCCAGTCGGTACTCAAGGCCCTGAGTGGCTATTCGTTCACATCCAGGACAATAATGGAATGTCACTGCAGGCTAAATGAACTGGCCACTCACAATCAGATTACTCTGATATGGGTGCCAGGGTGAGGGGCACAAGGGTAACGAGTTGTACATAAATAGTACAAAATGAATTATGTATGTACATGTATTTACTACATACATATATATATATATATATATATATATATATATATATATATATATATATATATATATATATATATATATATATATATATATATATATATATATATATACATATATATATATATACATATATATATATATATATATATATATATATATATATATATATATATATATATATATATATATATATATATATATATATATATATATATATATATATATATATATATATATATATATATATTTCAAATTGAAGTTGTCTAGTTTTTTTTTATATCTATTTACTTAAGGGGTTAATAAAATAAAATTTGATTTGATTTATTTTTCTATTTACATACATACATCTACGTATATACATATGTACATAAAAAGGTAAAAAGCTCGTATAATCATATAAGAAACAAATGCCTTATGGCCATAGCTACTTATATTTATAAGAAATAAGTTTCTTATATGAAATAATTGTATATAAGAAAGAAACGCTTATAAGAAACTTTTTTCGTGGATTTTTCAAGTTTCTTATATCCGATAAATACTGTACATTTTGTTGTAACTGCTTTTAAGGTTGCAACCATGGTACTACCAATTTGAGTTAGTTGAGCAACTGACTGACAATCGCCAGATTATGGTCTCGAATCCATCAAGAAGAAGCTTTTTTGAAAAATCCCTGAGAATATGTAATAACAATTATAAGTTCTTTCTTGCTCTGACCAATAAGGGCTTTCCCTATTAAAATAATAAGACTTCTTCATATTCTTCAAAAAAAAAAAAAAAAACAAAAGAAAAATGCACGAAGATATCTTACTAACTTTTGTTTAATTTATTTGGTGCATATTGGGCAGATTTTTCTCTATGTATAATACAAAGCTTAATTGAATAAAACAGTTTCTATTGATATATTATTGATGGTATGTTCGTAAAAATGTTACGTAACAAAAAAATATTATTATTTATTGTGTGCAAAATTTCCATGGACCAATAATTGAAATGTGCCAATTTTAGTCCCTAATCTGCAAAAATTGCGTTACGTAATTTGTGAACAGCCCCAAAGTAACAACTAGCCGCTACTCTCGACCCGACAGAAGGATAAAATTTGCACAATATGTGCATTCACATATGCTCCACAACAACACTTCCTAAAAACAACAACAACTGTAAAACTACCAGGTGACCCTTTACAACGTAGAGTAATAGCTATAACTCTCGAGCCGTAAGAGATAGAGAATCGAAATTCGCACAGTGTATGTTACTGATATCAATTTATGAACAAATAATGTACTTTGTTAAAACATATTCTATAAAAATCAAAACAGCTTTTCGTTTATTGTTTTGTAAACCAAAAAAAAAAAAAAATTTTTTTCCTCAGAACAAAATAAACCTTGATTTCATTATAACGTTTATTTGAAAAAGCTACGTGTTTCATTTCACAGAACATATTGTGGAATTATTTTCTAATAGTGTATGTATTCCCAGATGCCTTACAACAACAAATTACAACAGCAACAACAAGTGGAAAATTTCTAGGTGTCCCCATACATCATAAAGTAGCTTTAAAAACAGAGAGATGAAATTTATAAAATATACATATGTATTCACATACGCCATTCCATACATACGTACGGAACCCTAAGAGTGCGAGCCAGCCTCGTACTTGACTTAATTTATTTATAAATGTTTATTAAATTCGATATTTCGATATTACAATGGATATTTTTGAATTTGAAAAACATCAAAACATTCCTGAAAAACATATCCATTGTGATATCGAAATATCGAATTTAATAAACATTTATAAAAAAAAACAAGTGACCTTAAGACTCGAACAATTAAGTATCTATTGATTTGATATTATTTAAGCTACCAGAAACATATTGCTAGAATCTTTTTTTTTTTTACAAATTTTATGAAGTTCTGTGAAAATGTGTGGTAACAAAAGATTGTTCCAATGACTTTCAGCTGTACATAATATATGTACATATGTATGTGTACGTAGTATATGCAAATATTTAAAATAGCCTTATACATATGTATGTAAATTTGATGCTTCTGGAAAATTTTTACTATCACTTTTTTTTCAAAATTTTGATGTTTTAATTGTTTGATGTATATAAAAAGTAAACACTTTTTTAAAGCTTATCTAAGGCGATTGTAAAACTATTTTTAGATATGATCTAATATATCTAGGTTTTCGCAGTTTTTTCCTCCTTTTACTTACATTTAAAGCACTTATAAGCTTTAAAAGCCCGTTTATTTATTTATGTATCTGCTTCAGGTGTATGAGTACGTACGTATTTATACAACATTTTATTATCGAAATATGTTTCTGCACGTATTTTTTTTTTGGCAAGATAGTGCTTCTAAGCAGAAAGTATGATAACAGCAGTATAAATGGATTATGCAGAGAAAAAAATATATATATGTGTATATATATACACACATATGTACAGTCAAAGCCCGGTATAGCGAATACTCAGTTTAACGAATATTCAATTTAACGAATGGCGAAATTTTTACATTAACTGCCTTCGAATGGCAAAAAAAAGAATATCGATTTAACGAATGACAAACCAAAATCTATCTCTATATATATATATATATATATATATATATATATATATATATATATATATATATATATATATATATATATATATATATATATATATATATATATATATATATATATATATATATATATATATATATATATATATATATAAAATTATTTGTGTGTATGTATGTAACGTATAGACTCCAAAACGGCTGGGCCGATTTTGATGAAATTTTCACCGTGAAGTCTGAATTTCGATATTCGGTCTGGGGGCGGAAGGGCGTGGCAAAATGCAAAGGAACCTCTGTACATTAAAAAGTAAAATATAGCTGTAACTTTTGAACGATAAGAGCTAGAGAGCTGAAATTTGCACAGGATATTTCTTGACACAGTAGTGTAATGACCAAGTGGTCCACACTATTTCTAGTGTCGTATTTTATAAATTTATTTTTGTAAAATACTTTCAATAAATAAATAAATGTTTTTACACATGCTCTACCTAAAAACAACAACAACAACAACAACAACAAAAATTAAAATTAAAGGGTGGCCAGCAACGCGGACCGGGTCAGCCAGTACATTAAAAACTCGATACAGAATCGTAAGATTGTGGGTGTTTTTGACTTGTTTGCTTTGTATTGAAAGAACACGTGTGATGCGTAGTTTTGTCGATTTCTTAAGAAATTAATAATATGAATGAAATGTGTAATAAAAAACCTACACATGTTAATAGCATCCCAATATGAGTAAATATGTATATGCACCTACATATGTATGTACATTTATGATGTTTAATGAATTTACATATTAGAAATAAAAACAATTCCTAAATAAATGTTAATAGTTTTAAGTTATTAATACAATTAAATTTTGATGTTTTTAAAACTGCGGACTACCGTCTTTTATAAAATTTTAAGATCAAAAAATTACTGTTCGTTATAACGAATATCTCGGTATAACGAAAGGTCTGTAGTGCTATTCAGTAACTTTTACCGATCCGACAATCGTTGTTCTCGTCGATACATTTTGTCGCTTGCAGTAACGATAGTTTCATTCTGTAGCTTATTTTTAACGATAGTATATATCGATAGTTTTCTATTCCCCCAAATTCATTTCATATGACAACTCTGCCCACAAAATTTCAAAATAAGCGAAAACCATGAAGAGGAATAGAAAAAAAAAACAATTTGTTTCGCGCCTTGCAATATATTTTAAATGCAACGCCTTATGGATGATTGGATGGAACGCAGCAATTGTCAACTCAAAAGGATTGTTCAAGTCCCGAAGAGTACGCCCATCAACTGTTGGAGGGTCAAAACCATGCTCATCTCTTGCAAAAGCATACGCCAAATATTCAAAAGCCATTTCCAACACAAAACACCACAAAGTACAACAAAACACAATAATGTGTCGTTAAAATAAACAACAAGAAATTTTTTGTCGGTTAAATATCGAAGATATTTTACAAAATGCAACAGCTGATTGTAGTCCACAGCGAATATCGTTAAAAAGTGCCACTGAATAGCAAATTCGATCAAATATCGCTATAATTATTTTAACGATACGATTATCGTAATAAAAGTTACTGAATAGCACTACTGAACATTATATCATTCGTTAAGCCGGGCTTTCACTGTACATATATAAAACATATATAAAACAGGATGTATGTAATGTATGGTTTCCAAAACGGTTGGGCCGATTTTGATGAAATTTTCGGCGAATTTTCAGGCGGGTGACAATAAGAAGTCTGATTTTTGATTTTGGATCTAAGGGCGGAGGGGCATGGCAAAATACAATTTTTCATAATGCACCACCAATGACATCTTCTTGTAGTATATGAATCTGTTTTTTATTTGTTCCTTATAGACAGCTAAGCGTCTGAACCGATTTGTTTGAAATTTCTACTATATATGAATTCTATATGAATTTTAAAAATTCCAATCGCAAAGGGATAAAAATGGGTAAAATCGTTAATTCAATACCTGAGGACTCAGCAAAGGTAGCACAAAAATTTGAAAAGGACTCATTAAAAATAATTGGATAGGCGTTTGGTACTTTTTCGGAGTTTTGAATTTTAAGGGTATAAAAGGGGTGAAATCTACATTTCGGTACTTTTTTCCAATTGCATTTATGTAAAAGAAGAGTGGGAACGGGAAAAGAGTAAAAACTAAATATTACTCCCCCAAAAAAATACTTAAATAAGTTTCGTATTTTTTTTTTACATTTTGGACATATAAGGGGTAAAAATGGGTACAATCGGTAACTCAATTTCTTTGGACTTAGCGAAGGTAGCAAAAAGATAATTGAACAGTATTTTTTTTTTTTAATTTTAAGGAGACAAAACTGGTAAAAACTGTATTTTTTCAATTGCATTGACGGAGAAAAGGAATGGGCAGAGGAAAAAAGTAAAAGCTAAATGCAAAAATAAATATCGTGTTTGTTTTAAATTTAAAGAGATAAGAGGGACGAACGGGTAAAAAGGGGTAAAATGGGTAATTCAATTTCTCCGGGCCTAGCAAAGGTAGCACAGACATTTAAAATGGACCTGAAAGCATACTAAACATAATTGGATAGGTGTTTGGTACTTTTTTGAAGTTTGCAATTTTAAGGGGATAAAAGGGGTAAAATCTGAATTTTGGTACTTTTTTGCAATTGTATTTATCTAGAAGGGTTATGAGAATAGGAAAAAGTAAAAGCTAAATATTACTCCCCTCAAAACATGTTATAATAATTTTCGTCATTTTTAAAATTTGGACATATAAGGGATAAAAAGGGCAAAATCGGTAATTTTGTATCTCCGGACTTAACACAAGTGGCATAAAAATTCAGAAAGAGCAAAAATGTCTATTAAAAATAATTGCACAGATGTCTGGTACTTTTCTAAAATTTTAAATATAACTGGTAAAAACTACATTTTGGTACTTTTTCAGTTGCATTTATGTACGAGAAGGATGGGATCGAGAAAAAGTAGTTAGTCTAAGCGGCTGCATCGTTGACATAAATATATCATTACTTGATAGATTTGCAAAATTGGACAAGAAGTGGGTGTGACATAATCAAAGTACTGGGGTAGCGAAGCACACCGAGTTTACGCTAGTCGATGATAAAGATGCAAAAATGATATCAAACCATTTCGATGTACATAAGTATGAGTCTGTCTTTCAAATAAATTACGAAACATCTAAGTCTATCTATAACCTGATTGTTGGCACATGGGCCAAACTAATACTATGTGTATGGACCTTGGGACTGTTATGAGGCAAGCTTTTACTTGTTCATAAATACTTTCCGTTTTCCTTTGCTGACGCCTTTTGCACTCCAAATTCCGGTCAATGCAGTTTGGAAAATGTTTCCCGTAAAAACTTGCCAAACTGTATCTTGATCGACTGTATCTCGCACCAAGAAAACTTATTTTATATAAAAACTTAGCTGTGTATGTTTTTCGCGCCATTCTCATTTTATATGATTTGCATGCGAGATAAGTTTAATAACCCCACTTAATTATCTGTTTGCTTTTAATATATGTACATATGTACAGCTGCTATAAGCAGTCTTGTCTAAATGTGTTTAGGCATATTTGTTACGACCAGCATTTACACACAGCAAGTGTGCTGTGTACAAGTCGGACGCTTATGAGAGTGTTCTCTCATAAACGTAGTGAAGTGCTCAAAATGTGCGGTGGAGTTATAATAAATATGCAAGAAGTCTTGCTGGGTTTAAATGGGGTCTGCCGCCTTAAAATAAATAGCACATGCTATTAAACAAATACTACCTGAATGAGCAATTCATCAGACGGGGAAACAGCGCCCACTATACATAATACATATATACAGCTCAAACAACGACCCACCAATTAGTTTACTTTGTGATCTGAAAGTCAGTGCTTCAGTTGAGATCCGTACAAAAAAGAAAAAAAAAACAAAATGAAAAGCTCCATACTGTTTCTGTTTGCTGCAGCATTTCTGGCAACACTGAGCCAAGGTATTTATGAATATTAAGGACTCCTTCTGCCGTAGCAAAAAAAAGTGCAATATTAGTTTTTGTATTTTAGCTAGCGCAACTTTTCCGTGGCTCTATCAAAAATGGACTTTTCCACAACCCGTAGTAGTACAAGCAATACCAGGAATAGCAGCAGTAGCACCAGCAGTAGCACCAGCAGTAGCACCAACAGTAGCACCAATAGCCGCAATAGCAGCATCGGCACTTCCATTCGCAACCGATCCCCGATCAGTCACAGCAGACACTGTTATGTTCTAAGCGAATCAAAGAAGTGTGCTACAAATATTTCTCCAGGTGTTTAATGCAGGTTTATACAAATAGAAAACAACAAAGAAATCTGGAAAATACAAGCAATCTAGAAAACAACAAAACATGATTGACAACTTATTTGAAATTCAGCTTAAAGTTTGGCAACTAAACTCCCGTTTTGCCTTTTTGTTTTTGACTGGCTGGCCACTTTTGGGCCCCTTTTGTTTTATGTCCCCATTTTGCACACTTTTTCACCCCCTTTTTGAGCAGCAGTAAAATATTTAAATTAACTATTACTTTTAACTTTATAGTCGAACTGTATGATTTACAATTTTTTTTTTTTTTTAAACCAATCAAAACATTTTTCATTATTATTGTCCTGAAGAAGCTATCCGAAGGAGAGCGAAATATTGACAAAAATAAATACTCAAATTTCAAAAGGACCTTAAGCTCAAATAAATATATAAAATATAAGAAAAAAAAGGGGTCAAATAACTAAATATTAAATTGCTAATAATTTTATTGGGCTTGAGTTTGACTTTTACTTTCTCAAAATTGAGAAAGATTTTTCCTGATAAAATTGGAAGTTTTTAACGAAGACAAGAAAAGTAAAGTTGAACACTGAAAACAGCCAAAGTTTTCAACTTTACACTTTTCTTGTCTTCTTTAAAAAATGTTCATCACTCCAATTTTATCACAAAAAAATCTTCGCTCAATGTTGAGCAAGTAAAAATCGAACTCAAGCCCGATAAAATGACCAAATATTTAAATTAATATTATTTTTAATAAATATGCGAGAACATAACGGGTTATCCATTTCGTGGTTTCAAAAGTATACGACTGGAATTCGACATCTGTCAATCTATAGTTTTCCTACTTATGAACAATTTAGCGGTTGTTTTCATTTTCGTTGAAACTTGAAATGTGTTATTTTTTTTTGATATTAAATATACGTTCAAATTTGTTTTAAAATTTTCGTTAATAGTAGGGGCATGTCCGGTATTTCGGTGACTTCTTTTAGGTGTGATTGGACTTTATTTCTTCGAAAACGACGATGGAACGAACGACTGTCACCGTCAATTTGGAGCGTTATGGTCATATGATAACCGGCTTTTCTTTTGCCTGCTACCGAAGACTACGACTTGGGGAATACGTGGGTTCAACAAGACGTTGCCACATGCCACACAACTCCAGCGAACAGACATCGTCGTGGCGATATCAACTGGCCACCAAATTCAGGCGATTTGACACCATTAGACTTTTTTTACGGGGCTACGCGAAATGCAGATAAACCTTTAACTCTTGAGCATTTGTTGTTGACAAGCATCTATAAATACATACACTATGCAAATTTCAGCTCTCTACCTTTTACGGTTCGAGAGCTATGGCTAATTGTAACTTTTCGTTGTATTGGGACACCTGGTAGTTTTTAACCTGTTGTTGTCTTTAGCATTTGTTGTTGTAAAGCATCTATAAATACATACACTAAGCAAATTTCAGCTTTCTATCTTTTACGGTTCGAGAGTTATAGCTAATTGCAACTTTTCGTTGTATGGGGACACCTGGTAGTTTTCGACTTGTTGTTGGTTTTAGTATTTGTTGTTGTAGCGGCAAGGTACAAGAACATTCTGTGAAAATTTCAGCTCTCTAGCTCTTACCGTTTCGGAGAATGGACGCTGTGACGGACGGACGGACGGACGGACGTACTTGTCTCCGTAATAGGGTTCCGTTTCACTCTGAAGCTCTAAACACATAGACGACAGCAGACTGCAAATGCTGCCTACTTCAAGTGCAGCCAACTTCAAATGTTGCTCTGAAGTCGGCTTCATAATTATTTTGAAGACAGCAACAACATAATAATCAGCTGGTGAAAAATCAAGAAAAAAGATGAAGAACACTTTTTCAAAGCAACCAGGATGAAAATTAAATAAAGTATCACAAAAAATTAGCTCAAACGAAAAAAATTGTTTTGATGTTGAAAATGAACAGCTGCGTATTTTAGCAATGCTAATTTCAGGGATGCCGTATTTCTTATTTCATAATGAATAAAATTGAAAATATTGATGAAAAATGTAATAATATCACGAAAAAACTATAAAAACACATACATTTATTTATTTATTGTATTTTTGCAATGTTCTTTTGTGTTTAATATCAAAAAAAAGTTTTTGTTCTAATTTGTCCAATTTATATATATAATGGCAACACTATATTTGCTTATTTGCTGCCCGTCAAAATAGAAAATAGCCTAAGTTGGCAGCAGCAGCAAATGCTGTTGTGCAGTCGTGCTGCCCTGCTGCCGTCAAAATAATCGTTTTCATTTAAACACATGCATTTTATTTTTGACATATTGCTGCTTGCTGTCTGCTGTCGTCTATGTGTTTAGAGCTTGATGAGTACGGAACCCTAAAAAATGAAAAAATTAATTAATTGCAAATTTATTTACATTCAAATATGAAATGTCGTCGGCATAAATACAACAAACATGTTTTGAAAAGTTCATTTTTGGACCTGAATTAATTTATTTATATTTTTATACGTGTTCACTCTCTTAAATTCTTTTTTCTCAATGCTTAAAGCATTTTGTTTCGATTTTTACTTATACTTTATTTATATTTTTTAACTTTGATTTTTTCTTTATTTTCACGCGCGTCTTTAATTTATTTTTTATGCCGTTCATATTTATTAGTGCTGCCATCTAAAATGATGAAAAAAGTAAGGTATAGCACGGTTCTTTAATCAAAAAGTCTGTTTCTTTCTAACTTAAGGCACTTATGGAATATAAGTGTGCGTATGTATGTGTTGAAATTTTAAAATCTTTCAATGTATTGGTGTATCGGTTAGGTAGGTTTTACTACGGCTGTCACAATCATACGATATTTGTATGTTTGTGAAATTTGTTAAAGAAAATTTTGCATAGAATTTTTTTAATTAAAACCAATTTCAAATTAATTTGTAGTTTGTTGAATATACCAATTAGAATATAAGTTGTTTTTAGAAAAAAGAAAGACCTTCTTAAAACTAATATTACAACCTCTACGTTGATATATGACACAGAAAAAAAAAAAATACAGCAAATAAATGAAATATTTTGCATATTAAACAAATTTTAGTTCTTTTTCGTAATGCGTCTTATGTGTTTTTAAAAAAATTAACAATGAACCCCTTTAAACTTCTAGTGAATATTTATTCAAAACAATGACAGATCTGCTAATAACTGAGGGATACGCCGAAGTAGGGTATCAATATGTAAATATCGATGATTGCTGGCTACAGAAGCAACGTTCGTTCGATGGGAAACTTGTACCTGATCAGAAACGCTTTCCTAGTGGAATGCGTTCATTGTCTGACTACGTAAGTACATAATTCACTAAAACAAAACTTTAAACTTCAATACATGCACACATTCAATTTATATATTAGAGTTTGCATAGCAGTCGGGGAAAAACTTTTTATTTTTTTATTACAACATATTTACGTCAAAACATTAGCGCAGTTCATTATTTGGTGCAAATGTCTTGCGTAAGTGCGAATGCAAGAAATCGTTGCTTTTTCTTTGCAACCCAATAACAAAATATACAAGGTCGCACTCGCAATATTTTTGCATTTACGCACCGCTAATTACGTGTTGCTTTTTTCGCATGAGTATTGCGTTTGCAACACTGACACTCGAACAGCTGACATTTTAAAACAAAGCAAACAAAAAATTGTAGAGATGGAGCCATCAGCAATTACCAAAAAAATAAAACGTGAAAAATTAAAAATTGTGTATTAATTTATCAGCTGTTATTTGGAGTGCAATAAAATTTGCAAAGTTGTTAAAAAGGGTGCTCAATATCAGTTGCAATATAATCGCAAACGCAAATAGTCGCAACCAAAAACGCACCAAACGCTGAGTACCGCTAATCTTTTCGGTTTTTGCGAAGCGAGTTTCAATCATGAAAACGTCAAACCAAAATCAAACCGTTAAGAAAAATTACGTAGTGATTACGTATCGCGACTGCGGAAAGCAGGCATCGCCTTTGGTTTTATCCAACGCCATTCGGCAGATAAAAACATTTTTTCGGGAAGACTTGGCGATAACATGGAATAGTTCCGGACTATCAGATGCCGGTGGTTGGAGAAATCTAAAATTGAACACACAATTTTTTTTTCAAATGTTTTTTCTAGCAAGAGCTTCTGTGAAACCAACCTTGAAATTATTAAAACAGAGACGTTCAATTTACTTCGCGGAAAGCGAATACTGCAGGAATGGATAATTGCAATTTTCATATCGATCGATATGTATGTATATTTCCGTTCCGCATGGTGCCAATAATACTACCCATTAATAAATAAATAAATAAAAATCTTAAATTGAAAAAATAAATCATATAAAGATTGAATATGAAATTATAATTATATTTCGGGCTTATTATTATTAAGCTCTCATTTGACAAATTTCTATAGAATGTCAAATAAACGTTTGATAAATTTGAATTATTTTCTATAAACAAGCCAGTAAAGTACTTTTTGAGAAATATAGATTTAGCTCAAGTTGCTAAAATTAGCAACAAGCCACGAATATATATATATGTACATATGTATTTCTTTTAAAAAGGTATAACACATTTTGACTTACAGGCCAACCTAAATTAGCGCGTCAAGCGAATTTTTGCTGTCTAAATCACTTTTTTCCATATAAAATGGCTGGTTTAGACGGCGATAATACGCTTAAAAATCTAATTTCGGTTGGACTGTCAGAGTTTAGTTAAAGAAATAATTTTAAGAAGCTTATATTCTATTCACCAGATGAGTTTTATGTGGTATAGTGTGGACTAAAAGTGTATGTGACAGATTTTTTGACAAGTCTGTCTGCTGTTTTGAAAATTTTTAAAAAAATATTCGTGGCTATTCTCATAAACGCGCCGAAGAGGTGAAACTTTCCATGACAAACAAAAACAAAATATGAAGAATTGTTTGTGTTTTCCACACTTTGCATTAGTAAAACTAACGAGATAATTGACTACGCGTATTTCTCTCACCAGTAAAGGCCGTGATTCACTATCCTACTGAATCGTACGATCTGTTAAAAATGACTTGTATGATAGTCTGGACTAAAAGTGTATGTGTGTGAAAGACTTTTTGACAAGTCTGTCGGATTTACTAATTTTTTGAAAATTCCCAGAAACCATCTGTCTGTTCCTCAATGTCGAAGTCGTGCGATTGTTCGCTTTCTAAGCGAAAGAAAATTGTTTGTTAAAACACTGGAAAATAAAACTAAAAACCCCACAATTTTTTTTAAGTTTTGGAACGAAGTTCCTTAACGCGGCTTGCTGGTAGTGCAAATTAGTAGAAATCGTCACGAAAGCGTGTGAGCTGTTTATATGTATTGGTGTACTGTCGACAAGCAATTGTGTATGATGGGCGGTGTCTCCGCCGCTGTCAGCCAATGAATATTAATTAGTTGTGAAAACGGACACTATCAGCTGCTAGATGTCGCTAAAGTAAAGTATGTCACAACAATAAACAGCAATATTAAAAAATTAACCAACAGTTGATTTTTTTCGTTTTGTAGCAGATTAATAAAAAAACTGCACGTGTCAAAAGTAAAAAAAAAATAAAACGTTCCAAAAACTTAAAGAAGCATATAAAATTTCAAAAACTACACAAAATAAAACATACAGATTTCACCGTGTATTACATTCGAAGATGAAGAAAAAACGTAAGGAACATCGTTCCCAACTGGGGTCCCCCGATCGCATTTCTTTTTTTTTACAAAACCTGATTTTTGATCGATAACTTCAACAAAAATGTTGACAGTTTTGCATTTATCTTAATATAGTAGCTGAAGTCTTTGCACATACTAAATCTACTATTACATTATATTTGCACTGTTCTCCAAAACTTAAGCAATGCAAGAAAAATGTAGTATCATACGGACTTAACCAATTGTGCTGCTGTTGGTCAATTTTCGCTTGTTGTTCTTCCCGTTGTTATTGTTAATATTCTTAACTCATACTGTTACGTTTTTGCGGGCTGTTTAATTGCAAATGAAAATAAAATATACTCAGTTATTTTATTTTCAGCACTTTTAGTTCAGTTCAAACTTTATTAATTATTCAACTCTGTTAAAACACTATACTGAAGCACTTTTCACACTGCTACACCCCTGCTATGAAACTCAGACTCACTGCTTCTTAGTTTCCAGAGATTTTTTTACTCGAGAGCCATCTACGCCTGATGCCAATAATATCTAGTTTTGTATTCCAGTATCTTTTGTATTGGTCCAGATCTGCTTATTTCGATTAACTTACGATATACCAGTGTTATTGACTGCGTCTGTATATGGCAACATAACAGTTACATAAATTAGACTTCTTTACTCAATATGGGAGGCATACTTTTAGGCATTTCATAATTGAACTAAAGTTAACTCAGGAGTTATAAGAACATCATAACTTTTAATAGTCGTAACATCACAATTACTAATTGTCTGTTCCTTGATGCCGCAAGAAAATATAAGCGATCGAAATGTAGTCGCTCGATTTCGAATCAATTTGGATTCCTCTATATCGACAGCTTGCGTTCGCATGGGCTTTGGTCATGAAAGTTTTGGCATTTACATCACAGAGATGCCAGATCGGTAAATTAAACTTTTGGTTGGTTTTTTATTGAAGTATTGAAAAAAACTACTAAATTGTTCTTGTGCAAATAACTACAACCCTTCATAAGATTGGTCAGCTGTGTCTGACAAGCCAAAGCAAATACATACAGAAATAGGTACAAAATATATAAGTAAACATTTTGAAAGTAAGGAAATAGTTTTCGTGGTGTTTTAAAATTTAACAGTATCTTTTTCATAGACATTTAATAAGTACTTTGACGCACTGAACACTGGTCTTCCTCTGGCAAACTCAGGAACAAGGAAAATTACATGTATACATACATATGATAATTGTGTAATAGATTTACTAAATAAAATAAAAATATGTGGGGTTTCTAGTTTTTTTATTTCTCAGTTCTTCAACAAATAAATATAAAAGTTTTTCTATAACAACTCCCACTCGATAGCAAAACAGCAAGCAATTGATTTTGACATTTGTGTTTGCTTTGCTGACGATCAGATCGATATAGAGGAATCGGATTTTGTATGAAAACACTGTATGTCTTTTCGACTTGTCGATCAATTCATTGTGCGAATGACAAAGCGTCATAGAGGAATAAAAAAAAAATTTCTTTCGCTTAGAATGCGAACAATCGCACAATTTCGACATTGAGGAACAGACAGTAAATTTAATGAGTTTGCATTCTTTTGAATCATTACAGATCCACTCCAAGGGGCTTAAGTTTGGTATATACGAGGACTATGGAAATTATACTTGTGCTGGTTATCCGGGGATTTTGGGGCATCAACACTCGGATGCTGAACAGTTCAAGGAATGGAATGTGGATTACGTGAAACTTGATGGTTGCTACGCTTTACCAAAAGACATGGATAAAGGTTATTCCGAATTCCAAAAAATTTTAAATGACACCGGAAGGCCAATGATTTTTTCGTGCAGCTGGCCCGTTTATCAAGTATATGCTGGAATAAAACCAAACTTAACATTAGTTAAAGAAAGTTGTAACTTGTGGAGATATTATGACGATATTCAAGACTCGTGGACCTCAGTAGAGAACATAATTGATTATTTCGGAAACAATCAGGAAATTATTGCTCATCATGCGGGACCTGGTCACTGGAATGACCCAGATATGGTGAGCAAACATTAAATTAATTAAATGGAATAAAATTAAGTAAATTTATCATATCAATAAAAACATACCTACTTACAAACTAGAAGTAATGAGAGGACCCCTGCTGTTTTTGCTTCTGAATACTACTGTAACAATGAATATTGCAACAATTTGGCCGAAATTCTGAATACGAGTCTTTTCAGGGCTAAAAATTTAATATATCATGTTCTTGGGTATGGGACAATCCATTTGAATCTGGTTTTCTAACATTTCTGATATTGAGGTGTACAAAATTGACTTTCGCAAACACCATTTACCATTTTGGCGAAATTCTACATCCGTGAAGTTCTAAAGATAACAAATTAATTTAGCATGATCTTAAGTCCATGAAAATCCATAATGTCTCAGTTTTATCACATTTCTGGCATTGGGGTACTCTAAATTTTTGTTCGCAAGCTTTTACGATTTTGATCAAATCTAGTATCCGCTAGTTTTTGGAATGAAACATTGATATAGTTTAGTCTTAGACCCGGAAAAATATATTTTGCCTTGGTTTCAAAAAAGTTCTGGAATTGCTTACTTTAGGTCTTACGAAAATATACCTTAATGCTTTGTGTATTTTTTCAGCCGTCTATATGCCGCCGACATTTCGTTGCTGCCAAACAACTCATCAGTAGACTTCGAAAATCTAAAAATAATGTTTGAAGCCTTACTTACTTATTCCAACGAAATGACGGCGGCATATAGACGGCTGAAAAAATACACAAAGCATTAAGGTCTATTTTTCAGACCTAAAGTAATAAATTTCAATTGGCTCTTATAGCGAATAAATAATTAACTTCATTGTTCTGGAATTGCGATACATAAAATTCGGTTTTAACGAAACTCAGTATCCAGGAGTTTTGTCCTAGTTCCCAAAATTTCTGACATTACGATATATAAAAATGGTTCTCGCAAACGCCTTGGCTGGTTTTGATGAAATTCAAGATGCTGGGATTATTTTAGAGTGCAGTACCCTGGGACACTAAAAAATCAATTTTGTCTCGATTTTGGACAGTCTTTGCTATTGGCGTACATGATAAGCTCAGAATCCCTGGGTGTTGGGGTTGGTAAGTTGATCTGGAGTGGTCAGAGATTCAGAAAACTAACTTGGTCTGGAGCGTTCGTTACAAAATTAAAAGAAAAATTGAGAAACCATCGATTCTAGCAGTACATCCAAAGTTTTACGATGATTTTGTATTTTCAGGCGAGTTAACAGCTTAGTTGCAATATTTGCTCGTTTCCTTAATCAAATATTTGCCAAAAACACTGCCGATGAGAGTTTGGCTGCAACGACGAACTAAACTTTCCGTACCAGGGTCGTTTACCAAATTGAATATTACAATTTATAACAACTTTTAGAACTAAAAATAAAGGTCTATTTGTACTTTACTTTACTTCTTTTTTACTAATAGAACTTATTAATGTTTTCTGTCTTTTTCAGCCGTCTATATATACCACCGGCTCGAAAAATTCTTTAAGGATTGTCTTAAGGGATTCCATAATTCCCATGACCAAACTGAGAATCAGAAATTTTCGAACAAACCTTTTATGTACACAGAGAACATTTTTTCGCCTTGCATTTGTTTTACTTTTCTTTTTCAACTTATAACAAGGCGTCTCGATATCAGGTAGGCTTTTACAAGCTTAAGAACTGTCAAAATGCACAATAAAAACACACACCAGCGCGAAGAAATGGGTGACAAAATTACAGTATTTCTACCAACAAAATACATGAAACGTTTGTTGGTGCTGTGTTTGTTGTAGTTATGCGGCTACCTGGTATCGAGGTACCTTCCTCTATACAACGAGTTACCATCAGTTGCTACGATTTGTATTTTTGAAATTTCAAAAATGAGTTGACTAGCAGCTACGAAATGTCGGCGGCAAGTAGACGGCTGAAAAAGACAAAAAACATTAATAAGGTCTTTTTAAACTGAGCTTCAAAAACATTTTTAAGCACATCAGCACCAAGAAACACTAAAAACACTAATTTATAAAACATAAATGAACTTTAAGTGGCCAGAGACTGAATTCATATTCAAAAATTGGCCATAACTGATATTTTAGGCATTATAATGGGTTATACATTTCGTGGTTTCAAAAGTATACCACTGGAATTCGACATCCATCTGTCAACCTAAACGAATTTTTTGTTCTCAGTTGAAAGTCTGACTTTGACCAAAAAAGGATCGCTTAACTGTTGCACAATGCATAAAAATTATCAAAACATACTAAATACAAAAATGGGGATTCTGCCACAGCCACATATCGTGGTTTAAAAGGAGTTTTGGGTTTCCATAATCGTCCAATTGGCAAAATTGTGAAGAAATTTGAAGAGACTGAAGTGGGGTTACTAATATCATTGTATCGCTCGTTCCGCTGAAAATATCGTTGCTGTAAGTGAAAGTGTTGCCGAAGACCCGAATGTGTCGATTCCTCGGCGTTCTCAGGCACATTATGGCGTATTTTGGATTTAGATCTACACCTATATCCATATAAAGTCCAGCTTACACAACAACTGAAGCCAGCTGACCATTCACAACGGCGTAGATACGTGGAATGGCTGCTTGACCAACAGCCGGTGGACGGCGATTTTTCGAACAAAATTTTCTACAGCCATGAAGCACATTTCTCACTCGGTGGGTATGTAATTAGAGTTCCAGAAAAAGTCACTGTTTAGTGCGCTCTTTGGTCCGAAGGTGTGATAGGACCTTACTTCTTCGAGAAAACAACGATGGAACGAACGACTGTCATCGTCAATTCGGAGCGTTATGGTCATGTGATAACCGACTTTTTTTGCCTGCTATTGGAGAATATGTGGTTTCAACAAGAGGATGCCACATGCCACACAAGTCGAGCGAATATGGCCTTATTGCGAGAGACATTTCGTGGCCGCGTAATTTCTCGTCGTGGCGATATCACTGGTCACCAAGATCATGCTATTTGACACCATTAGACTCTTTATGGGGCTACGCGAAAGATCGTGTTTATGCAGATAAACCTTTAACTCGTGAGCACTTAAAAACTGACATACCGCCCAATATGTATCAAAAATTGGTCGAAAATTACCCCAAAAGAATCAATGCTTGCAACACTTTGCGTGGTGGTCATTTAAACGATGTAGTGTTTCACACGTAATGTGCACGTTCAAACTTTATAATAAAAAAGAAATATCATGAAAAAAAACATTTTATATGTGTTTTATTTACGTTTACTATTGAAAGCGCAAAATGGATAACCCTTTACAAGCATTGGTGGCTACAAATGTGGATCCGCCTTAGTAAATGCATACAGTATTCGTCTGTTTTACAATTATTTGTAAATTTTAGTTTTTGCGTTATTCTAATAATTGGAAATTTCTTTTTTTTTTAGCTTATTGTTGGAAATTTCGGACTAAGCTATGATCAAGCCAAAACTCAGTTCGCCATTTGGTCAATTCTTGCTGCTCCCCTGTTAATGTCTGTTGACCTGCGCACCATTCGCCCAGAGTTTAAAGATATTTTACAAAATAAAAAAATCATTGATGTAGATCAAGATCCTCTGGGATTGCAGGGTCGCAGAATATACAAGCACAAAGGTATTGAAATATGGTCGAAACCCATTACACCAATTTTCAGCAAATTTTATTCGTACGCTGTCGCTTTCATTAACAGGCGCACTGATGGCACACCATCCGACATTGCTGTTAGTTTAAGAGAATTGGGGCTAATTTCGCCTTCAGGTTACCGTGTACAGGTGAGTTGAATGACATTATCACCCCTATCGTAAAAAATTGTTTCCCCTAAAATTTTTTCCCATTTCCCAAAAGTGCGATTGTGAATAACTTTTCCCATAAAATGTGTTCCCATTCGATAAGGGTGTATATGTATGTATATCACCCCTATTGTGAAGAAAATGTGAAATTTTTATTCCCATAAAATTCTCATTTCCCAAGTAGGGAAATTTGATATCGTAAATATCATGGGAACGTTTGTTTTGCTATCAATATGTAGTGAGTGTACAATAGGGAAGAAGAAAATATAAATACAAAATTAAAATTATACAATATAATACAAATACAAAGTAAAAATTATTGAAAACTTGTGGATAAGTGATGCAAAAATTAATTAAATTTAAGTTTTATAATTAATATACAGAAATTTGTAGTTTAAAAGGCAAAAAAATGTTCAGAATTGGTGCCATTATAATACTGCAAAAGGAGGAGATTCAGCAACAACGGATAGCTTGTCATGCTATGCGAGATGCATCTAAAGACCGTGATTCACTATCCTACTGAATCATACGATCTGTTAAAAATGACATGTGTGTCCAAAAAGTGTGATAGTCTGGACTAAAAGTGTATGTGTGTGAAAGACTTTTTGACAAGTCTGTCCGAATGAAAATTCTCAAAAACTTATCTTATTCTATGCGATCAGGGTTGACTTTTTGAAGTTGTTTACAAAAGTATAATAGTGTGGCCGTTTTGATGAATCGTACGATTGCGTAGGATAGTGAATCACGGCCTTAAAGCAGCAAAGAGGATGGCTATTAAGGCCGTGTTACACTATCCTACTCAATCGTACGATTCATTCACTGAAAATTGCTAGCTAAATCTGATAGAATTCTGTCCTACTTCAAAAAGTCACATCAAAACGGCCACACTATTATACTTTTGTAAACAACATCAAAAAGTCAACCCTGATCGCATAGAATAAGATAAGTTTTTGAAAATTTTCATTCTGAAATCTGATCGCATAGAAAAAGATGGCTTTTGAAAATTTTCAAAAGATTAACAAATCGGACAGACTTGTCAAAAAGTCTTTCACACACATACACTTTTAGTCCAGACTATCACACTTTTTGGACACACATGTCATTTTTAACAGATCGTACGATTCAATAGGATAGTGAATCACGGCCTTTAGCTTGTGTTGAGGTGTAGAATAAATGGATAAATCCTTGGAAGTTGGAAACAAGAAATCTCTTAGCCAAATTCGTATACAGAAAACTCTAATACTTAATTAAAATATATAAAGTTTTCTCCAAATGAATTTTTACCCAGTAAGCAATGAAAGTAAAGAATGTAAAACACCAGGAATTTAGAATTGTAATGAAATTAGGAATTTATTAATATTCATAAAGAACTAGGAAAAATTGGATTACCTTTCAGCAAGACAGTAAGTAGATAAATTACTCCCTAGACCGAGAAGTGCCAAAACGGAAAAAAACATCTTAACACTTTCTGTCAACCAATGCTATTTAACATTAGTTGAGGTGAAAGTGATATACATAAATTATTTTGGCAATTTTCAGCTTACAAATATATAGGCTTTGAATTTTATGCATTGCTCATCACTGTTGTTAATGCCAGGGAATAGATATGCCCTTTTGGCATTAACAGCTTGCACCTCAGCAGCATCAGCCATTCTTTTCATAGAATTGGCTTGTTCAGGAGCTGTTGCAGCATTTCTCTCAGCTATTTTTAGCTGTCGGCGGATCAGATCAATTTGCTCATTAGCAACTTTTCCCTTTTTCGCCGAAAGAGAGGCTACTGGATAGTTTCCACCGTCGCTGAAGCAACTTTCCTGACGTTTTGTAGCAGCAGTAACAGCGATGGTGTTTTATTGTTTTATTACTCCTTAGAGCTTTAGTGGACATTTAGGGGTGATTTTTGTTCACTGGCAGAAGTTTTATTTGTCTGCTGGGAAGTTTCCGAGCTTCTAGTTGGAGTAACGACTGCAACAGACTTGCAAGACCTACCAGTGGCTCCACCAGCGCAACAAAACAATCGTCAATTGATTGGTCTTCTACACCAAATACTTTCCCTCCGGGTGCTACAGCAGACGATACAAACAGCGTCCTGTCTATAATAACCTCTAGTTTTGTTAAGTTGTTGTAGCGGTATAATTCTCTTTTGGTTTTCCCCAATTTTCTTTTTTGTTCTGGATTTTAAATCTGCCCAGGTCTATAACCCCATAAATATTTAATGCGTTTTTTTCTAACATGCAAACAAAATTACTTCGCATTTTCCATTCGCCAATAGTACGTGAAGGAGGTCCAATCGCATTTAAATTACTGCAGAGCTTTTTCCACTCCTCGTCTACCTGAAACTTATTGGCACCAAATACCGGAGCATCCAGGCTAAATCAGGATTTCCTTCCATAGCTGACGAGGCTACCTTGTTAATTGTATCATGGTTGTGCCTATTTATCTACACATGTGTGTCAGTATGTGCACACTCGCTGTGCTGCCGCTTTGTTTGTCAACAAGTTTCCTGTGTTCATTTATAAATAATAACAAGACAATATAAGCACATATAAAATAACGATTCAGTACGTTCTAAAACAATCACAATCGGTCCGTTCACGACCAAATTTGTAACAATATGTATTTTTTTTTTATCACAAAATGGTTTTTATTTTTATTTACGCGTTATATTTTTTTATTCGTATACACAAATATGAAAATTCTTTTACGAAAGCAAAACCAAAAGTGAGAGATTTTGACACTTCATTCGCAGCGTTGACAAAACGTTTTTAGCAGAGAAATCGGATTTTATATGAAAGCACTTACGTTTTCATTCGAGTTCTCGCTCGAGTCACTGTTCGCTTAGAACGTGCTTAGAGAAATCGAAATCAATGTTCTTTCTCATAGAAAGCGAATGAAAGTGTTCTTTCTTAAATCAGAAATAGGCCATTAGTCAATTTGTTTCCACTTCAGATTTATTCAATATTACAGGGTGAATAAGTCGTTGTTTTCATACCTGTGATCCAATGACCACAATTAGTCCGTTTGCGCCGTAGCGGGAATAAACTTCTGCCCAATCACAATTTGGCTTTAATTTGCTTCTTGTAAAAGCGTATGGGGTGTTTTATTCTCTATTTTGTTACAGAGTTATAAATCAATGAAATAAATCACTATACAGTATTTATCGGATATAAGAACATCTCATATCAGAACAAAACGTTTATAAGAAACATTTGCAAAAACACCATATCTTTTTTGTGTTTTTTCTAACAAAAAAAAGTTTCATATAAGAAAAACGCTTATAAGAAAAAAACTGATAAAAGAACATTTTTCTTGAAAATCAAAACCACAAAATGTATAGAAAAAGAATTTATATAAGAAACTTTCAAGGGCAACACTGAATTTATGTAGTTTGCATGGACAACTCTGTTTTCTGACAGATTTACAACAACAACGTTTTTTTTTACTTTTAGAGCTCATGAGAAGTTTTTGTTTCTTGCCTCGTAAATAAATAGTACAAAATGAATTATGTATGTACATGTATTTACTACATATAATTTTATTTTTTTTTCAAATTGAAGTTGTCTAGTTTTTTATATCTATTTACTAAAGGGGTTAATAAAATAAAATTTGATTTGTTTTATTTTTCTATTTACATACATACATCTACGTATGTATATACATACATAAAAAGGTAAAAAAGCTCGTTTATTCATATAAGAAATAAATGCCTTATGGCCATAGCTACTTATATTTATAAGAAATAAGTTTCTTATATAAAATAATTGTATATAAGAAAGAAACGCTTATAAGAAACTTTTTTCGTGGATTTTTCAAGTTTCTTATATCCGATAAATACTGTATACAATTTTACAATAAAATACAATTATATAAACTTAAGTGGCTTGGCGCAAAGTGATTTTATAATAAAAATGGTTTCTTGCTAAGCGAACTGTATGCTTTTTTGCTTTTCGCCAATATACTTTACAAGAACCGCTAATCTTTACATGTATGTATGTATGTGTATATATATGACATTTACACAGGACATTTTACATACATACATATAAACAAATACATTTACGTTTTTATGACATTAAAAAATATGCTTATAATAATCGATTGAGTGACATCGCTGATACTGGGTTGCCATGAATATTTCGACAGATTATCTGCCGGAAACAAACAAAAAAAAAAAAATCATTTGCTATTCCGGACATCGTAAAACTAAGCGCATGCTTACGTCTTTTTTTACAATGGGTCGGTTATTTTGCACATTATTTATTGATTTAGACCTAAAATTAGTTTTTAGCTAATTTATACATATATTCATTAAAATGTAAAAACTACTTGTATTTTTTCTAGTTCCGCAAAGAAAACAAATTGACACAAAAAATGGGAAAAGTGTCTTTGGAAAATCCATTCACGATAAATTGAAATTACGTATTAGAATTACATATTAGAAAATGGGAACATATTTTATGGGAAAATTTATTCATGATCGTACTTTTGGGAAATGGGAAAAAAATTATTCATGATCGATGCTATGAAAATAATCAACATAAAATTATTATAAAATTTACTTTACACACGCCCTCTAATGAATATACTTTTTATAACTATTTCGTCTTCTTTTGTAGGATTTATATGAGAATGTCGACTATGGAATTCTATCGCCAAACACAAAAATAAAGGTTAAAGTCAATCCAACTGGTGTCGTCTTGTTAAAAGCTGGTGTGCAGCGCGGTGCGAACTTATCGGTTTAATAAATTACGTTTAAAATAATGTTTGCGTTTACGTCCAAGTGAATACAACACTGTAGAATCTGTTGATATATCTATATATTGTATAATACTCAAAATCTTGAATATATAGTAAACTTTTAAAAATGGAAGTAAAATAAGATGGAAGTTTTCAGCAAAACTTTTCTTGTGTTCTAAAAACATGTTTTGCGAAAATTCCACTCCGAGCAACAAATTGGAAAGCCTCCGGAAAATGTAAAATAAACAAATGTAAATATTAGATAATAAATGTTAACATATTAAAATATGTATGTATGTGTGTAGATAATAAAGTCCTAGATCACAAAAGGCAATTTTAGTTGGACAATTCTCTTGTAAACTTGCTTTCGTGTCTACTCATGACAATTTTTGGTTTTTCCTTTAGCGCTTATTTTTACACAATTTGACGCTTGTTTTTATTTTACGCTGAGAAAAATATACGAAACTCTTATTAAATACAGCGGACAAATCCTTATAAATTTAAACTGTATCACATAAACACTTTTTTGCTCTATTTATTTACCATTAATATTTTAAGCTCATGTACTACAGCTGTTTGTACACTACAAGCCGAAACAAAGAATAAAAAGAAATGTGAAATATTAGCCAACAAAAACAAAAAACGATTGGTAAATCAAAACAAAATCGTCGAGTACTGGCAAATCTTTTTCCCTTCTTCCTCCCGACGCAGAAGTCTTCCTCAAGACCAACTAAAACTGCCTTGAGTGATCTTGCTCAAAGGAAATATTAATAAAGTTATTATATATACAGCCATAATTACAATAGTGAGAAAAATATGCAACACTATGTTGTATACCAGTGAGCTGCAACAAGTATGATCGAGCAGTCTTATTCGCATTTGATACAACTTCGATAAGCTCAAATCAAGCCAACAGAATTTTTCTGCACGTTCGAGTTGTGTGCAAGAAGAAAAAAATTCTGCTACATGCAAAGATCGTCAAAGACAGTATGCTTTCTACATATATGCCTATTAATTCCCAAATGTGTAAGCTTTGGATTCTGGAGAATTCAAAAAACTGTCTGCTTTTCAAATTTTATATATAAGCCAGCTCTGAGAAAAGTAGGTAGCATGATACAACTAATAGGGTAATCTCTTCCCTACAATAAAAACAAATTCAAAAAAATAACATGCATTTGTTTTTACACATCTGCAGAAAACTGTCAAAAAGGTACCACTGCTAGAAACTATACACTATTTGCAGAAGAGAGATGAGCATAGTTTGTGATGATTTGCGCTCTCGCTATAGTACGGAGCTTGTTCAGCCATAGCATGTACCTGGCTGATATCTCTGCTTTTTACAGTCTTTGACATAATGACCGATGGCACTGCAATTAAAATATCTGATGTTGTCTCTACTGTTTGGCTTATTCGTCGTTCAATTCGATTCGATTTGCTCAAAAGCTATTTGTAGCTGTGTCATGATCAGTAAAATTCTGCATAATCGCCTGGGCCCGCAGCTAACCATCTGAAATTTCATCTATTAAGCAATCGATCACCTCGTCTTCGTCCAACTTTATTTGAATTGTAAGAATTATACCGCCCTTTACGGTTCTCAAAATCGCGACGTAAATTGTAGACTCTTGTAGCAAACAGTTTCTTCATTTGGTTAAATAGGCTTTCAGTTTTTTTTTTGTTGCATAGCTTGCTGTAGACTGATGCTAGGAACACAACTGGGACGAACGACGAATTTCGTCCAACACGACGCATACGCCGCTTACAATTCGCTGTGTAAATTCGTCGTTGAAGCACAATAACGACGAAAAACAAAAACATCTGTTATAATTGATAAAATTGTTTATTGTTTGTTCAAAGATAAAAAAAAATTAAATGAATCAAAGAATTTAAAATTTTGTAAAAATAATTAAAATATTTAATATTTCGTTATTTTGACCCCTTATTTTCCTTATATTTTATATATTTATTTGAGCTTAAGGTCCTTAAGCTCAAATAAATATATAAAATATAATAATTAAAATAATGAACATCATGTTCATTATGGTAAAAGCCTTGAAGTTTAACATTTTCAATTATAATTTCACTTGTATCCATTTTCTAAGTTTTTTAATTTTATCTTATTATAGTTGAACAGCTGATGGAGTGACCATATTAAAAAAATTGGTTGGTAAAAAATTTAACATTACCAAAAACAAATAAATTAAGTCAAGTACGAGGCTGGCTCGCACTCTTAGGGTTCCGTACGTATGTATGTATGGAATGGCGTATGTGAATACATTTGTATATTTTATAAATTTCATCTCTCTGTTTTTAAAGCTACTTTATGTTGTACGGAGACATCTAGTAATTTTCCACTTGTTGTTGTTGTTGTAAGGCATCTGGGAATACATACACTGTGCGAATTTCGACTATCTATCTCTTACGGTTCGAGAGTTATAGCTATTACTCTACGTTGTAAAGGGACACCTGGTAGTTTTACAGTTGCTGTTGTTATTTTTAGCAAGTGTTGTTGTGGAGCATATGTGAATACACATATTGTGCAAATTTCATCCTTCTGTCTCTCACGAGTCGAGAGTAACGGCTAGTTGTTACTTTACGTTGTATAGGGACACCTGGTAATTTTCGACTTGTTGTTGTTTTTAGCATTTGTTATTGTAGGCCACATGCGAGTACATATATTGTTCACATTTCATCTCTCTGTCTCTTACAGTTTGAAAGTTACGGCTAATGTTTTTTTACGTTGTATAGGGACACCTGGTAGTTTTTGACATGTTGTTGTTTTTAGCATTTGTTGTTCTAGGGCATATGTAAACACATATATTCTGCGAATTTCAGCTCTTTGTCTTTTACAACTTAGCAGCTACGGCTAATTGTTACTTTAGGTTGTATTGGGACACCTGATAGTTTTTAACTTGTTGTCGTCTTTAGCATTTGTTGTTGTAAAGCATCTATAAATACATACACTAAGCAAATTTCAGCTTTCTATCTTTTACGGTTCGAGAGTTATAGCTAATTGCAACTTTTCGTTGTATAGGGACACCCGGTAGTTTTCGACTTGTTGTTGTTTTTAGTTTTTGTTGTTGTAGCGGCAAGGTACAACAACATCCTGTGAAAATTTCAGCTCTCTAGCTCTTACCGTTTCGGAGAATGGGCCGCTGTGACGGACGGACGGACGGACGTACTTGTCTCCGTAATAGGGTTCCGTTTCACTCTGATGAGTACGGAACCCTAAAAATGAATAATGCAAACCAAAAGAACATAATTCATCAAAACTGCTTATCACAAAAACATGTCATTAAATATACATGCATACATATGTATGTACATATTCGCAGTTGCCAAGGTAGCTTGATACCAGGTAATCGCATAACTACAACAAACACAACAACAACAAACACTGCATGTATTTTGTTGGTAGAAAAACTGTATAACTGTCATCCGTTTGTTCGCGTATGTGTGTTAGTGTTGTGTATTTTGACAGATATACAGACCAAAAGCAGTAGTCAGCTGGGCTTGTAAGGCTACCTGATATCAAGCTGCCTTGGCAGTTGCTTTGCAAAATCAAACGCAGGCAAATTTTGGAAAACGACTGAAATTTTGAAAAAAAACAGGAAAATATTTCGTACGTACCTCACAAAACATGGATGCAGTACGCAATCTTTCGTAACGTCTGCTTTTCCCACCTCCCTTCACAATTGCACTCGTTCAGCAGGTCGTCTGTAAACTGGCCATGGATGACACTGCTGGCATTGTGGGACGCGTCTTTCATTTTGGTGAGGTATTTAAGCTGTAAACAAAATACAACAATTTATTGCTTGTTGAATCTGATTTAATTTCCGTTGCTTGGGCAAAATCTTCGGTTTTCAGGCTTCCTCTGTCTCCACCACAGAAGATACTGACCGCAAGGGGAGCATGGCTGCCCAACTGTGTCCAACTCTGGCCTCTCAACCCTCTTGATGGACACCTTGCTCATGTAATTATATAAAACAAATTAATTTTATTCGTAAAAAATTTTATTACTGTTATTTTTAATACTTATCTTTTTTTTTACTTTTCATGAATATTTTTTATTAAAAAATTTTTACACACAAATGGTCCACCTCTGATGAAAGCGGTGTTATTTTGAAAAATAATAGCAAGATTTTTTTATATATACATACAATAGATGTCTCACTCTAACATATACGACTAGTAGCAGCAAACCAGCTTAAAATTAGTCGCCGATTCCAACATATTTACGGCTTAAAAATGGCTTAATTAGGTCGCCGATTTATTTGAATTGCATTTTCATGCATGTATGTAATTATTTTGATAGGAATCCCACTTCTGAGTCCGTGATTTGAAATGAAAGGTGTTCACGCACCGACTGGTTGATATAACTGACTCGTTGTATTCTCTTCAGGCTGGTATATTGTTTAAATATAATACATACATACATACCCCAGGAGTTGTCGTTGAAAATTTTCAAAAACTGTCATAAAAGGGGTATTCTTTTCAAAAAAGGGTCAGAAAAAGGGTCCATTAAAATAAAAAAGAGTCACATTTTAAAAACAAACAAAAAATGCAAGATTCAAATTTACTTTTCTTATCTTCTTTAAAAGGTATTAATCACTAAAAAGAACTCATAACCCGTTAATATTAAAATAACAATTTATAAAATTAAAATAGAGTTCACTGATGAAGATTTATTTTAGTTAAAAAAAATAACGAAAAATGTTAACAATGTAGTAAATAATAAGAACAAAAGTAAAAATAAGTATAATATAATACAGCAATAAAGTAATTTTATAACTTAAAAAAAAAACAATTCACAGCAGAGTTACCAAATTTTTTTTTTTTTTTCAAAAAACTTGCCATTCCAGAAAAAAAACTTTTTTTTTATTAAAAAAAAACGTTTTCCTTAACTAAACCAAAATAATAAACGAAAATACAAAATTGGATTTCATTTTTATTAAAAATATTTAAAAAAAAATACTTGCTTTTTCCAACAAAAAGAAAACGTAACATACAATACAACACCACCATTTAGTTTTTTTTTTTTTTTGGCAGAAAACAAAAAAATTTCAACATCTTGAAGTCATTTGTTCGCGTTTGTGTTGAAAAATAGTCAGCTTAAATTGATTTGGTGTTTCGTTTTCATCTCTGCATTCTCTTGAGACAACCTAATGGTGCTTATTCGGGAAAACGTGCTAGTGAAGTGAATCTGTACATGTAAAACAAGAACAAAATGTCAAGAGTACAAACAAATTGTTTTTATGTTTCGTACAAAATTTACCGTTTACTGGTGAAAGAGATACGCGTGGCCAACTACCTCGTTAATTTTATTCTTGCGATGTAGGGAAAACACAAACAATTCTTCATATTTTGTTTTTGTTTGCCAAGGAAAGTTTCACCTCTTCGGCGCGTTGTTCAGAATAGCCACCAATACCTTGTTCATACATGCATTTCTAATTGAGATAACATTCAGTTTATTGACATAATATTTTTTGCGTTCATACATAATACAAATATTGCGATAACTCAATTAGTATTTGACAGCTGGAAAAAAGTTGTTGTTTTTGTTTTGGTAGTGAGCAAGAAAAAATGAAAAATATTTTCAAATAAGAAAAATGGAAGAAAAACTGCTTTTATTAAAAAGATTTTAGTGTTGTACAATAAAAATATGGAACTTGTACAAGTAGTGCGTTCATGTTATGACTCCAAAGCGGCAATAATAAAAAGAAAGAGAAATAAAAGTTTGGAAATGCTGCAATGTTTAAAAATTTTTATGATTTTATTTTTTATTATTTTGTTTTGTTTGCTTTTGTTGACATTTATCTCGTCATTCATCACGCATTGTATACTTTTTCTTATTAAACACATCTTTTACAGTGTTGCGTTTCATCTTTTTCTCAATATTCAAAATATTCAATTTTGAGTTTATTAAGCAATAACTTTATTGACTTTTTGTATGGAATATTGAGCTCAATAATGGATTTTATTGCGATTATCTCAATAAAGGCGCATGTATGAACATGGTATAAAGTTGTCAGATGATTAACGGTTTAGCTGATAAGGCTACCTTATTAGTTGTACCATGGAATAAACCATACGCATTTAATATATACATACATACAAGAGCTTTTCGCTGTGAAACTTTAGCCGAATCAAATGAAAGAAGGCATATCCACAATTGAGTAAAACCTGTGTATAACGAAAAACTATTGTGGAAAATTTATTAAGCTTTTGCTGATTTTCAAAAAGGGTCAAAAAGTGGCATAAATTTGTTTAAAATGATGCAAAGGGCTCAATTTAAAAAAGGGTCATAAAAGTGTTATTGCCATGAAAAAAAGGTAAAAGTGATACTTTAGTATCAGTAACGGCAACGCTGCCCAGGATCTACATCTTTACCAACACCATACTGATGGCCACCTTCTGCTAAAAAACGAATTGTGAAAATTTATTCAGCCGGAAGTTTTTAATAAAACTAAACGGAATACTACATACATACATATGTATGTACATTAGGACGGGAGGCAAAAAAATAACTCAAAATAAGAAACTTTGCCGAAGAAACCATACGTCTACAATGTATGTATGTTGATGTCCCGACTTTTGACACGAAAGGTCAAATTTTGAAAAATCTCACTTTGACCCATTTAGAGTGCCTCAATAGAGTCAAAATGTATGACCGACCCCCACTAACTTTGGAGGGCCGACCCACCTATGCCAGTGGCATCAGAATTCATAATAAGGCTGATAATCGAAGACTAAGTGTGCAATTGTATTCGTTAAATGCCCAAAAAATCATTGAGGGTTCATCTTCGAATTTGGTTTAATTTACATTTAAACCAGTAAGTCTTTAAATTAGTGAATGCTCAAACCACGTTCAAAAGAACACAATTTAGCGATTAAGCTTTACCCATTAAACAGTGCAAAACATCAGCTGTTTCACATTTTTTGCAACGTTGCCAAATTTCCATTTCTAAAAACAAACAATAAAAAACGGTTCACTGATTTACTACAGTCAAGTTCAAACTGCAATAAATCAAAGAAAAGTTTTGTTAAATTAGAGCTTTAACTCTAACTGATTTTTAAGGCATAAATGCTTAGCGATCTCTACAAAATTGTTAGTGTAAACGTATACTAAGCTGAAAATAAAACAGAGAAGCTGTCACTGATTTGTCTACCATAACCGTCATTACATTTACATTACCGGCTGAATGGGTGATATTGAATTAAAAAGTTATTGCTTTTTTTTACTGAATCCTTTTATATTTTGTACTTTCTTATGTTTCATCAGTGCTGCAATTCACAATCACAACAAAAGTTGATTGACAGTTCCTCCCATACCCATAGTTCTGTATATTCAGACTCGAACTCCTCCAATGTGACCATCTGCAATTTCTCACTTACTCGAATGCAGGAACCACTTTTCTTTTTTAATATTTTTATAGTAAACGATTTTGGTTTGCAATCAAAATGACCATACCAGCATTTCTTCGACACACACTCAACCGATCGAATATACCTTGGAAAATAATGCAGGCCCAAATCGATCCACGCAAGTTTCGAAGAACATTCCCACGGCCGGCTTTTGAACACGTCTGTCTTTGGAAAAGTGCGATCGTTGTGCACATTTCTCACATACACTCTTTTCTGCTGCGACATAGATTTTTTTCTCTCTTCATAGAAGTTTACATGATCAGTTTCCCAAGCCGGAAAGTCCCCAACGGAGACAACATCATTTTCAGCGTAAAATGGAATTTCAAATGATGACCGCTTGTTGCTGGCCTCGTTTGTGTGTGAAGGTGGTTCAATGCTCATATAGCGGGGATTAAACGCCTGGCCATGTATTCTTGCAAGAGACTTTGGCGATAACTGTGTACAATAGTTTGAGGATACAAATGGTGATAGTTTTACTAAAATTGAGACGAAAAGGACGGCGGCACCCGCTTCCATTATTCTCTTAATACTTGTTTGCTAAATATGTATGTACATATGTATGTATGTATTTACTTCGCATGCATGTATCAGAGATGTGCGCGTGAGCGTTTTCTGGCTCACGAGAAGGATAATTTTACTCACGCAAAGCTGTTTTTAATTGGGCTTATTTACGTGATTAAAATTCACACGATCAGCCACTTTCATATTGAAATAAATCTGTTCAAACTTGTTGACAAACGAGTACATTTATCACGTACATATGTATCTATCGTATAGTTACGCAAATAGCGACTCGTATTTGATGGCTGGACAAAATTTCTTCACTTTTCTTTTCAATATTCGTCAGAGAGTTTTAAGAACATAAAAATATACCACACCTACTTTTACGCCCTCTTTCCTAATTTATCTATAGCGGAGAAGTTCTAGACCGAATTGTATAATTTTTCATTCAAATGTTCACCATGGCCCATCTTAAGTTCTTACAAATGAAAAAATTTGCTACACCTACTTCTTTGAACTTATCCAAAGCAGAGGAAGGCAAGAATATTTTTGGAACGAAGTTCCTTAACGCGGCTTGCTGGTAGTGGAAATTAGTAGAAATCGTCACGAAAGCGTGTGAGCTGTTTATATGTATTGGTATACTGTCGACAAGCAATTGTGTATGATGGGCGGTGTCTCTGCTGACAGCAGCGGAGACACCTACCAATAAATATTAATTAGTTGGAAAACGTTCCAAAAATTTAAGGAATCATAAAATCTCAAAATTTTAAAAACAACACAAAATAAAACATACAGATTTCACCTTGTATTACATTCAAAGATGAAAAAAAAAACGTAAGCAACTTCGTTCCCAACTGGGGTCCCCCGATCGCATTTCTTTTTTTTTTTAAGAGAGACCATAATCTGCTCTGGGTTTTTACGCTTGGAAATATGTCGAATCCTTTTTCTTTTGCAATTTACCTAAAACAACTGGACTGATTTATCTAATTTCTTTTAAATCTTCACCTTTCACGCCTTTCTAGATTTTTATGAATAGAAAAGCGTTACCACGCCTACTTCTACGCCCACTTTTTCAGTTTATTTAAAACCGAGAACGACTACAGTGTCCAATTAGTCCAATTTCTATATCTTCTGTCATATATTGGCCATAACTCATCTCAGATTCTCATGAATAAGAAAATTGGCCACGCCTATCTACATACATATATGCCGTCCTTTTTTAATTTATCTCAAACGGAGAACGAGTAATTCAATTTGACAAACTTTTCATTTCAGTTTTAGTCATGTCCATGATACAACTAACAAGGTAGCCTCGTCAGCTAAACCGTTAATCATCTGACTACTTTAGGTTGTCAAGAGATTGCAGAGATGAAAGGCAACCAAACAGAGATAGCAAATCCGCGTAAGCTCAGTGCATCTCTCTTCTGTAAATGTAGAAGTGGCGTCTTTTTGACAGTTTGCATAAGTTGTACAAAAACAAAATGCATGTTATTTTTATTGAAGTTGTTCTTATTGTAGCGAAAAGGCTACCTTGATAGTTGTATCATGGTCATGTCCAATCTTTGGTTCTCATACTTATAAAGGGTGTTTTTTTTTTCGATGTATAGAACTTTAAGTTAACATTACTGTTCAAGATGGCGACCGATTTAACAGCTGTCAAGTGATTTATTCTCAGTTTGGTTTCCCAAAGCTCCCAAAAAGGTTAACATCCAAATGATAAAGTTTGATTTTTCTTGATAAGGAAAATGGCTTGATTTTTTAGACAATGATTAATCCAACTATTTACTCCCTAATTCATAAAAATTATTACACGCTCATAAGACTGTTATTTGACATATTTATATGGAAAATCTGTCAAATAAGAGCTTTATAAACCTGTTATAATTTTTATGAATTGGACGGTTAGTCTTTTATTACAAAACTAATGTTAACAGAAACTTGAAAAGAAAAACCACTTTTATAACTAAAAATTGGTGGGACGATAGTCTGAAGCTTTTCGTAATAGATTTTCTAAACTCTAGCTAATAACGATAAGCTAACCTTTAGCCAATCAGCCTACCCGTACTTCAGAACTGAATTATTTTAACATAACATGTTACAGAAATTTGACATATGAACATAAATTTTATGCTAAAGTACTGCCAAGTATTGCATTCAGCAGCAGTTCTTTGTTGACCACTTGCTCAATGTCTGATTGTAGTTTAATTGTAAGTGTGATTATTTAGTAGGAAAGTGGGTGTTAATATTATCCGATGAAAATTCATCGGTTGAAATGTGAATCAGATCTTAAAATTATTTGCCTTGAAAAATGTTATAATTTATTTTTCGAAATTTCCTCCATTCCACTATTTTTCGTAAATACAAAACTTATAAAGTTGCCATGCCTTACACCATTTTTTACTTTTGGCTAAAAGCAACATGATGACATCCAAAACGGTAACCGGTGGTTAAATGGTGGCTGTTAGTTAAACTGGCAGTTATTTAATGACTTTTTTTTAATGAGAACTTAACTTTAGACGGCGAAAAGGTAAGTATTACAACAATCTGCTATATTTTTGTTATGAATAGGGATTTTATATACAAAAATGTAACCTGGTTATTTCTACGGGGACAGTCTGAAAAAGTTCCCTGCAAGAACCCTACCAGCTAAATGACCGGTCATTCAACTGGTAGTGCTGACTGATGTAACGGTTAGGGCTGCTAGTTAGTTTATTAAGAGTAAAATGAAAAACCTAACCGAAACTCTTGTATACATTTGATTTTGTATCTCTGTCTATCTAATTAATTTCAGATAACTACGTAATATATATCTGTGCTGCTTACTCTGCTTAGTTTTATACATAGGTCAATGATGCCCAATATATTGGTTAGTTCTAACCAATCAGTCGTAACGCAAACTAAGGCCCCGATTATGGTTCACAACATTTGTTCTTTTATGTATGTATTTTTTGAAAAGTGATTATGGTTTACAACTATTGTGGCAAGTGTTGTCAAAATCTTACAACACATAATCAGATGTTGTCAAAAACTTACGACACCTACTGAAGTGTTGTCTTGTTGATGTTACCAGTTAAATTACAAAAAAATTATAAAATTTGTAAGTGTGCATACAAAATGTTTTGCAAAAATATAAAAAAAAACAATTAATTGTTAAAATTTATTAACAAAATATAAATAAAAATACATCTATACACATAATTATTACCCATTTTTCGATTACAAAATAGTTTTATTTTGTATTTTGTAGTTACAATGGATTTAAACTGCAATCTATAATTTTTTGGTCCTTTCATTATCATAACCAAATTAAACATCAACATTAACATAAATTTTTATGGCTTTGTTTGTACTTTTCTAGCAAAAACGTTTTTCATTCTTTTCATTTTTACCAATGCATTTCTACGCGGTAGTTGCGGTGTTACATGAAATCCAACACTCCATGTCTTTTTGTTGTAAAACTTGACAATGAAACGTCAAAATTTATTGTTTGTTTCGCTTGTGTATGTGTAATGAAAGCAACATACGCGTGCATCTTTCTGGAAGTGTGGATTTACTTGGTAGTTTTTTGTGTGCAGGCATGTATTTTTGCGGAAAGATGCTCTACAAATGAAAAACAACTCTGTGACATACACAACACCTAGATGTTGTGAACCATAATCACGAAAAGAGTTGTAAGTTGTGTTGTAAATCTTACAACACAACATTTAGATGTTGTGAACCATAATCGGGGGGTAAAGTTTTTGTTGCTAGTTTTCATTATATCCTTCACAAAAATGTGTAGGGGTATATATAAGTTTGTGATTCCGTGTGTAACGCATTGAAATAACCATCTAAGGCTCCATAAAGTATATATATGTATATTCTGGATCAGAATCAATAGAGATTACGATTAAGCGATGTCCGTCTCTCCGTCTGTAGTCGTTGAAATACCGTTTCTTAGAAAACGGTTTGAGATTCCTTCACTAAAATGTGTTAAATCCCGGTAGTGGGTCTGCTATTGAAATTCAGTACGATCGGTCCACGGATAGCCGAGATATATCCAAAAAACCGGGTTTTGAGGGTTATTTTTGGCCATTTTTTTGGTCAGATTTAAAAAAAAAATGTTTTTCCCAAAAAGTTAGCCATATCATTTTTAATGCCCATTAGATCCGAAAAATCGAAGAATTTTTGAAATCGGCTCATATATACCCCAGATATAGCGTAAATCAATTCGCCTTGGCTGCCGCTGTGTCCAACTCTGGCCTCTCAACCCTCTTGATGGACACCTTGTTCATGTAGTTGTATAAAACAAATTAATTTTATTCGTAAAAAATTTTATTACTGTTATTTTTAATACTTATCTTTTTTTACTTTTCACGAATATTTTTTATTAAAAAATGTTTGCACTCAAAAGGTCCACTTGTGATGAAAGCGGCATTATTTTGAAAAATAATTGCAAGAAGTTTTTGTATATAAATTAGATGTCTCACTCTAACATAGACGTTAGAGTGAAAGAACTAATACAATATATGCTTGAACTGCCAAAATTGTTGCATGTGTGTTAATAAAAAAGTTTTGTTTGTGTTAGTTTCGGTCATTCCCCTGCAAGAAATAGCTGATGGAAACTAACACATTAACAGCCTAATTACTAACACATACAAAGCAATTTTATAGGTTTCAGCGTTGCCATTACAATGATTGTTTTAGTATTTTGAGTTTCCCTTATTAATTTAGTAATTTCATTTGGAACTACGTTTATGCATTAATGTTTCTATAGGTTCATTTGTCCATTTTTTCTCTAAATACGGTTTATTATATTCTCTCTTTGAATTGTTTTTTGAAAATTTTCGAAAAATTCTTTTTTTATTTATCAATACAGAGATTAACGCATTACATGTAATTTTGTGGGCATTTTGCAAAAAAGATTTTGAATGATCACTTTGCTGAGGTGGTAACGCTGGTTCAAAAAAGAAATCACACGTACACGAATGTTTACATCAGTTTTTTTTTTTTCATTTTGCCCTTAAGAAAATGATAGAAACGCTGATGATGATGAATCCATCAGCAGTGTCGGTCATATGATGGATCATATGACCGACACTGTTCTTGCAGGGTCATTAATGAAATTTCTTACAGGGATGTTTATTCCAATGTTCAAAAAATTAAAGTCAGACGTTTTAGTACTAAATCCTTAGTGCAAGAATTTATCTTACTCTTGATCAATTCTTTTACAAGCTCAAAAAATAATATTTATTAAAATATTTTCATATTTAAGTACATTTGTTTGTACCAACAAACCGGTGTATTTGTTATATACAAATATTTTATTTATTTTTCTTTAAAGTGAAAATGTATTTTCGAATGTTTTTCATAATTCTTAATAAGCCGAGGACAACATGGGTTCTCCAGCAATGCCTCTTAAGACATTGTGTGCTGTTATTATGGCCATATCTGTACGTGTCCTCTTCGTTGCAGAGCCAAGATGTGGAGTTACAACTGAAAAAAAAAAAATTTATGTTATTTTAAAGTCTTGTGTCATTTATCAAGAAAGTAATTTTATCAAAGTAAAACTAAATAGAGTTTGTTTTTCAAACTTTTATGGCGTTTTCTTTTCTAAAAAAATATATTTGAGCAATTTTGAACTGTTTTAGAACAGATAAATATCCGCTGATAAATCTAAGACATTTAAGTCTAAAAATGCTATTAAATTTTTTTATATTTTTGTGGCTAAATTTAAAATTTTTAAACGCTACATTTATTTGCCGTCAGCTGGTCCGTAGACACCGCTGAGGTTTACTACTTTCCATTCGCCTACTTTTTGTGAGAGTAATTTCTTTAAATAATTCTGCAAGTACTCGAACAGACCTATAGTAAGCAAACAGAGTTGCGAAAGAGCGCATTATTTATTCTGAGCCTCAAGTTGAGGACAAAATATGCTACACATTTCACCCTTTAACACGTGATTTATTTAAACTGTTGCATACTTTTTAGAAAACTGCATAAAAGTTCTGTTCTGTTAGAAAAGAAAACGGAAATGATTCTTTGCCGAATTATTCTATTGCTGGCACATTTTCCGTTCCTTACAATTCAATTTAATGTTCACTACAGCAATTAATTACAAATAGCAAAAAGTTTGAAGGGATCGTTAAATAATTTTACTTTATGACAACAAACCAAAATTATATTAATCAAAAAATAAAAACACTCAACGTTTAACTTACCTAAGTTGGGCAAGGAAAGCAACTCATGATCAGCTGGCAACGGTTCTGGAGTCATGACATCAATGCCGGCCGAATGTATTTGACCAGTTTTTAGAGCTGTGTACAAATCATCTTGATTTATAATTGCTGAAATATAAAAAAAAAACAGACATAATTAGATCCACATCTTCCAAGATTTACATATGTATGTATTTTGTTCGTGTGCTGCAAAATTGGAAGCACATACATATGTAAATATATAAGTATGTAAAATGATATCGCCGATAATATAAAAAATTTGCTTGAGCTATGCACAGACGGTTGTAATATATTATAATACTATCGAAAAATGTATGGGATATTTTTAACCAATCGTGGGAAATTCTCTTTGACTAAGACATAACGATTAATTGTCAGTCAACTGACAATTGTTTGAACAGTCTGCAATTGTCAGGCATTGTCATATTGTACAATGCGCAAATTCTCAACTGCTGACAGTTTTTGCTACGCAGAACTTCTCACATCCGTGTAAGCTGACAATTTTCGTTGGTAGATACATTTATTCAGGGTTGTTGTAGAATCTGATTGCTATCAGAATCAGAATTGAAATCGACACAGAATTAATTTTGGTGTCACAGAAACAGATATTTCTCATTTTTGTTTTCGAATCGGAATTGTGTCAGAACTAGGTGTCACAGAATCTGTTTTTATCGTTTGTTTTTTTCATCAAAAATTATCTGATCAGCTGACAGGTGGCAGATTTGTAGTATGTTTGTTTTAGGCTGGTAAATACAATTTGGCTCACAATGTAAGTAAATTTATTTTTTTATTAAACTAAATTTCATTATTATTTTATCACCAATAGGGAAAAACATAGGGATCAAACACAAAATTAGATATTTTTTAAATTTATGGAAGGAATTCTATATTTGGTGAAGAAATGGTTCCTACATCTTCCTTTTTCATTATCATCCATTGTTAGCTTCACCCACTGAGGGCACACATGCCTTTGCAAAACCTTTAGTACGTTGCTTAAGACACTTGACACCGTACTTCTGGCGAGTCAAACGGAACTATCATTTCCTATTGATTTTTGATCTGAAGGATCTGCCATAAAACGCAATGTCGCAGCTAGCTGAACAATACTGAAAATGTTTGAAGGAGGCAAATGAACTTTGACAGTGTTCAACAGCATTTGAAAGGCCTCTTTGCTTAAACGGAATTGGCTAATAAATCTGTATATTTATTATACATAGCTAAAAAATCTCTGGCATTCTTGTACATACTATATGTATGTATATTTACGCTGTTTCCGGCAGCTCCAATGGGTTGGTGTAGTCCCTTAAAATCTTCCGTTTCACTTTTTCATTGTTGTTTTCCTCCATCAATGTATATAAAGCTATTGCCTTTACCATTTTTTTATAAGATTTTTTAGTATATAAAAAAATATTTATCAAAATATACATATGTATGTGAAAATCTACTGTAAAATGTAAACAACAGCACAAGCAAAACAGCTGATTCGAATATGGCGTTTACTTATGTTTGAATCAGCACAAAACCAAGACGATTTCATGACACCAATTCAAATCAGAATTGATTTTCAATTCTGATAATTCACAATTCTGACTTGGATTCTGCATCAACCCTGATTGTCAGGCAATAAAATTGTAACATTTTTTGACAGTTCTCTCAACTGACTTGTCAGCACATGGTAAGGACATATTGTGAGATTAGACCACCGTCTGTCTGTACGTAAGCTAAAGCACATTTTGAAATTGTCCTCGTGCAATGAAACTTTTGATTAAAACAGCGAAGCCAAAGGAAGGATTTTCTCTTAAATTTCAAGATTTTTTCACAAATAACTACATCTTTTTTTATTTGTTTTCTATCTATTTCAACAGTTTCTAAGCCGCCAACGTTTCATTGAAGGCACTCAACTCATCAGTAGACTCGAAAAATTCTTAAAAGAGTTATTGGGAGTTATTCCATAACTCCCATGAACAAAATGAGAATAAGAAATAGTTCAAACATTCTGTAAGAATTTTTCGAGTTCACTGATGAGTTGATGAGCATCAACGAAATGTTGGCGTCATATAGACGGCTGAAAAGACAGAAAACATTAATAAGTTCTATTAGTAAAACAGAAGTAAAGTGGTTCCGATTTCCGAACAATTCCGCAAAACATAGATAGATATTGAGCCGAAATGTTGCCATCCTTGTTTTTTATTATTAAATACTTCTATGCTAACCTCAAAATTTGTAAAAGAGCTACTAAAATTATGTGAAAAAGCTTATACTTCTAAGAGCACGAGAGAAACAATAGCAAAGATCTGTTGTGAAATAGTTTGTCCGTGGTAGGAATTCTTATGGAGGTGAAAGCAATTTAGGTCGTTTTCTTTTCTGACAAAAATGTTACCTTAATGCTATTCACTACACTTTTTTTTAAAGTGGCATCATCATACAGTACGCAAAATAAGTACATAATAAAGTTTAACATTTTTTTTTACTCACGTCCTCTTGCAGTATTAACCAACACGGCAGTATTTTTCATTTTAGCAAACGCAGTAGAATTAAAGACTCCCCTAGTTTCAGGCGTCAAGGGAGCAGCGATAAACAGAATGTCACTTTCCGCCAAAAGCTCATGAAAGGGAACCTTTGTGGCGTTGAATTTCTTTTCCAAATTTGGGGAAATTCTCCTCCGTGTGGTGTATAGAATACGATCAATATCGAAGCCTTGTAAACGCTTGCCAATGGCTTGTCCAATACCACCAAAACCGAAAAATCCAACAGTGGCATCACGAATATCCTGACCCCACATCCATTCTATATGGTAGTTCTCCCACTTTGAACTTTAAACAATATTTTTAAAACAACCACAAAGATAAACACAAAATGTATACTGAAAACTCACCTTAAAATCTTTTCCCGTCCCTCGTGAAAACGTCTGGCAGCAGCCAACATTAGGCCAACGGATAAATCTGCAACAGCACTATTTAAAACCGTTGGAGTGTGGCCCAAAGGAATTTTTCGCTTCTTCAGTTCATTCACATCCATGTGATCGAAGCCAGCAGACATGGTTGCAACCGATTTCAGTTGAGGGCCAGCAGCATCTAAGACTTCTGCATTAAGAGGTTCATTAGATGACCAAAATATTCCATGAACACCCTTGACCTTCTCCAAAATTTCCGAACGGTTTGTCGGTAGGCTTTCGCAGATTATTAATTTGCAATCACTCATCACATCCAACGCATCTTTCGGAACTTCGGGATGAGTTACCAATATTTTGTATGTGCTCTCCTCAGAATCTGATGATTCCTTATTTGGAGATTTTCCTAAACTCATTTCTAATTTATCAGATGATGACCTTGTATTCCTTAGAGGAATCTCACGGAAAAATATGTATGTAGAGATGCTGCCAGATGAACATGCGGCATCATTTAATAAAAGGGCAAAACACAAAAGTATTGGAAATGTGAGTAAACGTGAAAAAGCCATTTTACAACATTTATGTATGTATGTATGTATGTTTGAAAGAATTATATGTATGTTCACGATGGAAGTGTGAATAGAAGTTGATAGACAGCGTCTCCAAGATCAACTGAATGCGCTCAAGAAAGGTGGGTTCTTTTTAAAGCAATTCTCATTTTGGTATTTTGACTTCTGCACACAGATGATCATGCCTCTGCAAACACAAAGAATTTTGTGCCGCAGGCGTATAAATTTTAATAAAACTTCTTGGCATGGCATACAGCACAAGATCTATGTACATGATACATGCAGGCATACATACATACATACATACATACATACATACATACAGATATGTACATGTTTGTTCATAATAAAAAAATACTATACTAAATATCTTAAATGATAATAAATAATATCCCAGCCAGCAATTGGAAGAATAAACAGTTGAACGCTCCAAAGAGATTATACAGACTCATGCAGGTGCTTGAAAGCGAACAATTTAACGAACAAACCCAAATTACAGGCAAAACTCGGCATAACGAATCTCGCTTTAACGAAAATTGGATATAACGAACGCTATTATTTTTTCCATCGAATACCTTATATAGCGAATGTTAAATAAAAATATACTCGATATAACAAATGATATTAGATTAGACAAAGCGTCAACAACTGCTATGCAGAGATCAGTTTTTTTTGCAAAGGTTTTACTGCCTGTTCCTCAATGTCGCAAGAAAATCTAAGCGATTGAAATGTAGTCGCTCGATTTCGAGTCAATTTGGATTCCTCTATGTCGCCAACTTGCGTTCGCATAGTCTTACGTCATGAAATTTTTGGCAGTTACTTTACAGGGATGTCAGATCGGTAAGTTAAAGTTTTAGTTGATTTTTTATTGCAGTATTGAAAAAAACTACTAAATTCTTCTGGTGTAAATACAACCCTTCATAAAACTGGTCAGCTGCATTTGACAAGCCAAAGCAAATACATACATAAATAACACAGAGTACCACAGAGTATTCTGTGCAGCGTACTCTGTGATAAAAAAAGCAAACATTTTGAAAGTGCGGAAATAGTTTTTGTGGTGTTTTAAAATTTAAAATATTTTTTTGCATAGACATTTAATAAGTATTTTGACGCGATGAGCACTGGTATTCCTCTGGCAAACTCAGGATTTTCTTTCATCCAGCGAACAAGTGAATTGTTTTGGAAAACTACATGCATATATGTATGTGATAATTGTTTAATATATTTACTAAATAAAATAAAAATTAAAAATATGTGGGGTTTGTAGTTTTATTTTCCAGTTTTTTAACAAAAAAAAACTACAATTTTTTCTATAAAAACTCCCACTCGATAGCAAAACAGCAAGTGCTTGATTTTGACATTTGTGTTCGCAGTGCTGACGACATGATCGATATTTTTATATGAAAACACTTACGTTTTTTCGACTTGTCGATCAAGTCATCGTTCAAATAAAAGAACCCAAAACAATTTTCTTTCGCTTAGAAAGCGAACAATCGCACGACTGCGACATTGAGGAACAGGCAGTTAATCTTTATAATAATCATCCCTTGGAAATAAAAAACCTTTGGTTGGTTGGTGAGAATAGTTTTAAAAGAAAGATTGTTCAATTTGTAAAAAATTAATTTTCATAGAGTCTGTATATTTTTTACTTCTTCAGTTAAATTATAAGAAAGGTTGTAACTGAAACCAAAAAGTATAATAAATACGAAAACAAAATGGAATTAACTGCCTGATCCTCAATGTCAAAGTCGTGCGATTGTTCGCTTTTTAAGCGAAAGAAAATTTTTTTGGGTTCCCCTAAGTTGAAAAGACTTATCCGATTCCTCTATCTCGATCATGTCTTCAGCACTGCGAACACAAGTGTCAAAATCAATCACTTGCTGTTTTGCCATCGAGTTGGTGCTTTCATAGAAAAAAAAAAATGTATATGTATCTATTTGTTAAAAAGCTGGAAAATAAAATTAGAACATCCAGGTATTTTTCATTTTTATTTTATTTAGTAAATACATATTAAATAATTATCATCTGTATGTATGTATGTAGTTTTCCTAAACAGTTCACTTCTTCGCTGGATGGAAGGAAATCCTAAGTTTGTCAGAGGAATTCCCGTGTTCAGAGAGTCAAACTGCTTTTTAAATGTCTATGAAAAAAAATATACTTTTAAATTTTAAACACCACTATTTCCGCACTTTCAAAATGTTTGCTTATTTATTTTGTACTTATTTATGTACATATGTACTTGCTTTGGCCTGTCAGTTACGGCTGACCAGTGTTACGAAGGGTTTCATTTACACAAGAACATTTTAGTAGTATTTACTTTAATAAAAAATCAACCAAAACATTAATTGCCGATCTGGTATGTTTGTGAAATAAATAGCAAATATTTTATGACGTAAGCTCATGCGAACACAAGCTGTCGACAAAGAGGAATCCAAATTGATTCGAAATCGAGCGACTACACATTTCCATCGTTTACATTTTCTTGCGACATTGAGGAACAGGCAGTGCGCCTGCAGTTTCTAAATGAGAGATCTGATTTTCATAAGACTTGATACTCATTGGATGTAAGTTAAGACTAGAATATCTGAAAAATTTCGATCCGAAAAGCGAATTTTGCAGGAATATATTACTAATCATTTGACTTTTGACTAGCCTAGATATCTTTCATATTGCAACGTTAATATGTACTCAGATGACGTGCAGCTTTATTTGCGTGTAGTTCTTCACAACCAGTTGCCGAAGGTGTTACAAAATTCAATGCTGATCTGAACAACATCTCCCGATTCAAAAGCAATACAAACCCCGTTCACAACGTTGACATACTACGTGTAACTGGAGAACATGTTAAAGTTGAAAGCACTGCCAAAAATCTCGGTTTGATTTCCAATTCCAAACTTTCCTTTGGGAATACACTCATAGGCAAAACTTACGCTAAATTAAGGTCACTTTGGCCTACCCAGTCCTATACACAGTCCTTTACACATAAGAGTACTGCTTGTCAAAACCTTTTTGAAGCCTTGTCTATTGCTCCCCATTTACACATGCAAGTAACTTGTTGCAAGTTGTGTGTACATATTAACAACCAATAAAAGCTGCTGCTACTTGCTTAATGGTTTACACAGGCAAGTGCAAGCTCATTTTCAAATTGTCTTCACAGAAAATGATCTAAAAGAAAATTGATTTACTTTACAAAATAAAAGAATTAAATGAAAGCAATAACAATAAAAAAAATTATGCGGAAAAAACTCCAACATCACTGTGCCATTTTTTTATATTTAAAAATCACAATTTTTGTCTTTTTTGTGTATTGCTTATTCTGTTTTTGGCCATCTACATGACTTTTTAATGGCTGGGTTGCCAAAGTGTTGTCATACAAACTGTTAAGGGGAAGCAAATTATACGAATAGCTTTTTTTTATCAAATAAATAGTAAATTTATATTAAGAATCCATAAAAGCCATATTTTACTTCAACTTTTTTTATATTTAATCTTATGAAAGCTCCGGGAGCAAGAGCGTACGCAAGTTGTTATTTGTTTCAAAATAAATTAGATGTTTGCTTAATATGTTATGTTAAACCGGATATTCTATTGGATTTTCAAGTGTGCATTAAGATATTACATTATAGTCTAAAGTTTTCTCTCATTTATTGTTTTAATTTTAATATGTTATTGTTAACAAAACTGCAGAAAGGCTCAATAAATAAAAATTAAAAAAAAAAAAATTAAAATTATATTTAATCTTATTTTTCGATATATAAGATAAAAAAAAAAGAAATCATTCCTTGTAAGTTATCTATTAAAATTAAAATATATACTTTATACGGTAACTCTGTTTTTGCTTTTTGTCATTTTACCGACATTTTTTTTTTCTTTCTTTATTGAATCTGTCAGTTCGACATTCACAATAAGTATTAAAATCTTAACCTAAAAAAAAGAAAAAATATTTAAGTTAGTACTGCCAATGCAGTACTTAACGTTTAGTTAGAAGTTATTTATGTTGCCAAGTCAAAGGTATGCACCCGTTTAAGACGCCTATGTCCCTCAAAAGCAAGTCCCTCGCAAGTGGATTGGGATGACCAGTAACTTTTGCAACGTAACTCATGCACGATTTTTTAATCTCTTCTCGGATGGTAGGAATATTGAGGTCCATGTGGATGCTATTATTTGGTATGTACCAAGGAGCGCACGTAATCATTCTCAAGATTTTTGACTGTCTCCTTTGTAGCTTTTGAACATTTGATGCGGAGGCGGAACTCCACAATTTTACCGACATGCAAGTAAAAAAAATTACTAGCGCAGTTCATTATTTGGTGCAAATGTCTTGCGTAAGTGCGAATGCAAGAAATCGTTGATTTTTCTTTGCAACCCAATAACAAAATATACAAGGTTGCACTCGCAATATTTTTGCATTTACGCACCGCTAATTACGTGTTGCTTTTTTCGGATGAGTATTGCGTTTGCAACACTGACACTCGAACAGCTGACATTTTAAAACAAAGCAAACAAAAAATAGTAGAGATGAAGCCAGCAGCAATTACCAAAAAAATAATACGTGAAAAATTAAAAATTGTGTATTAATTTATCAGCTGTTATTTGGAGTGCAATAAAATTTGCAAAGTTGTTAAAAAGGGTGCTCAATATCAGTTGCAATATAATCGCAAATGCAAATAGTCGCAACCAAAAACGCACCGAACGCTGAGTACCGCTACTGGCAATCATAATCTCTTGCAAGTGAGCTCGCAACTTGCAGAAGTATGATGGTATTAGTAAAAAAAATATCAATGTATTGTGTTACTTGCACTTCTACTTGCTTGTGTAAATGGGGAGTCATATGGCTGCGAAATCTTTTCAACTAGCGACTCTGCTAGTAAACGTAAACTAAATGTTTTATACGGCGTATCCCTCGATAGTCTGCTTAAAATTCGTGTACTCATATTTCTCCATAAGACGATTTATCTACAAACTCCGTCGTACCTTTACGATAAAATTAAATCTACCAAATCACTTGGAGGAAGAAAAATCACTTTTCCGCGTCATAGTTGTCTGGTTTCAGGGTGGCAGTTTTTTTTTATTAACTTGATAGCAACGCAAAAAGTTTCAAAAGGTTTTTGTTTAATAATTTTACTTAATTTATTTTATTATTTTGTATTTTTTAACTTGTTTAGTTTTAATTTATATAATAACCCCCTAATTCATAAAAATTATTACAGGCTTATAAGACTGCTATTTGACATATGTATGTAATTGTATGGAAAATCTGTCCAATAAGAGCTTTATAAACCTGCTATAATTTTTATGAATTAGACGGTAAAGATATTCCCCCTAATTCATAAAAATTATAACAGGCTTATATTTGTATGGAAAATCTGTCAAATAAGAGCTTTATAAATCTGTTATAATTTTTATGAATTAGACGGATTTTCTCCAGTTAACGCAACGTATTTCTGTACGTTTAAATATGTATGTAAGTGAAATCTTGTTGTACAGGAAATGGAAATACATATATAAATAAAAAATAAATAATCAAGAGGTTTGAAAAATATGAGACATTAATAACTTTTCATTTGCAGATCAGGAGATATTATTCGTATATGAACAAAATCACAATTTCAACTACATAATTTACCCTGGGAAATCAAATATACCCCGCATTATACAAACTTGTTCTTCGCAGACTTGAGTCCCTTCATGTTGCTGAAGTGAAAAGTAACAACCAGAGATGTGAAAGTTTCATTAAAGCAACAAACATTAAGAAAAGAAACTGTAAAAAAATTGAAAATGATTACTCAATAGGTAAAATATTACCGAAACTGAATCAAACGTTTAGTTGAATGAGTGGTCTAAATATCGCTGCATTAAGCAGGGCATGTTCGAAGCCAAATATTCGGTTACTGACGAGTAGCGTAAAAGATGCGAAAGTGTTAGTTGCTTCCCAGCCAATTGGGTATCAATATTTACTTTCGTGTCTTCTTTAAAAACTGTTAATAAAATCTCTAGCGTAAAAACTATAGTTCTGCTTTTCGTTCAGCCATGTTTACATATGGCTGTTAGACATTTAGTTTAATAAAGATAAATTCAGCCAAGTACGAGGCTGGCTCGTGCAGCAAGGGTTCCGTACTAATGTGCAAGTTACTCAGCCCATTTCATCTAGCAGAGTAAAAAATGTTCCTGTTTACAATTTCATAAGAATCAGATCAAAATCTTTTTACAGTATTTTTCGGTTAATTGACCCTACGGTTAATTGGTTTCCACGCTTAATTGAACCACATGATCGGGCAAAAAAAATATTGCATACGAACACCATGTGAATTTCCCCGGTTAATTGATTTTCCCGCTTAATTCGTTCAAAATTCATGTCATCAAAAATAAATTTCCTCTTACTTTTATCCGGTTAATTGCATTGAAAAATAATCTGGCATTTTTGCACATACATATTTGACATCATTTGTGAAAAACACTGGGTGGCATCTCTACTATACACATATATGTACATTTTTTGCTGTTACTTGCATTTTTTTTTTTCGTTTAAGGTAAAAAAAAATTATTTTGAAAAACTTAAAGTGCACATATGCGATTTCTTTTAATTCATTAGTACATAGTTTCAATTATGCGTGATTTCTGTAATTGAACAAACTGTTCAATTAAATAGGGTTCTTGTAATTGAACGAATTGTTCAATTAAACGGGTATCGGCTAATTGGTTCCCCGGTTAATTGAACAAAAAATTGTGCAAATTTTGATGTGCAATTAACCGAAAAATACTGTAATTATTTGTATGTGAAATATCGTTTCTTGTATGTAGACAACTTTTAGGTTAAAACCTAGAGGTTTGTAAAATCTAAGTACTAATAATAACAATAAGAATAATAGGAACTGTGTAAATAAAAAGAATAATAAAAACTGTTTAAACAACACGAGAACGTGTGAACGCGTGCTGTGCACCCCACCCCGACTTTATCAAGAATTTTTAAGTAAATATTCTGTTTACATTTTCCAACTTTTAAATAAAATAGTAATGCCACCAAGCTTCAATCGCTTATCTGGACGTTGAATTTGGGAAAAATATGTCTGTACATCAAAACTGATTTGAACCAGATGCTGTAGGCCTTAAAATACTAATGCAAGCTGTACATTTGCTTAACAACAATTTGTTATTTTCTCCTCTGCAAACCAATGAATCTTAAACTTATAGTCAGTCTGTAGTAAAATATAGTACGTATGAGCATTATCATGAAAGATAAACTTTTCATTTATGTATGTGTATAGTCAGGCAAGAGTCTACAATTTTATGATTTTAAATTTAATATCCCGTCGTAGAGCACTACCATGTATTAAAAAACTTAGATAAATTAAAATGTTTAAGCTAGACAGTTTCGTTTAAAGATAAGTTAATGAATGTGCAAAACTAATGCAGCCCAATAAATGCTTAAGCCTAAAGGTGGGATCACACGATTGCCGCAATGCACCAATTTTACACAATTTTTATTGGGCTGAATTGGAGCATAATAAAAAATGTGTCCCAATCAAGTTCTCTGCAATTGTGTCATTTTACTGAAATTTTATTGTCGCAAATTGCCGCAAAACAATTTAGTACCAATAATTGCCGCATTATAGTCACACGATTGTTATATTATACGGCAACTGTGAGAAACAGCTGTTGTAGCTGATGACAAACTTTGTTTTCCCAAAAAAAAAATAAATAAATTAAAATGTTAAAAATATGGTTTGTTCATTAAAAAGAAAGAAAATTGCTTCGGCTATTATTATAATGTTGTGCGGGCTGAAAAAAGCAAAAAATGAATAGTAACAACAATTGAATTTTACTGATTGAAAAGCAGAAATCATGTTTGGAAGACGCGTTTAAACAGTTTTGAAACTAAATACATGTATACATATGCATATTATTGGCGCGTGTTGTCTTCTTTGGTTGCCGCATGAGAACACAATAAATATTGGTGCATTTTTAGAATTTTTATTGGTGATTAGTTGTATGTCAAGTGTTCACATGGTTGTCGCATCAGGATTGTATTTGATTGGGACAAATAGGAACAACATTCGTTTTGGTTGCCGCATGAGCCAATAAATTGTGCCATCACACGATTGGCACACAAAATGTAACAAAAATTGGTGCATTGCGGCAATCGTATGATCCCACCTTAATGGTAAGATACAGAATCGATCAACACGTTAAAGTTATTCAGGCTTATTATGAAAATGGGCGATTGATTAAAATGCATATCGTGCGCTTCGTGAATTTTTCGGACAATTTAAACGTCTGAATAGGCGTACAATCGGCAAAATCGTGCAAAAATTTGAACGAACCGGGTCTGAAGGAGGTGTCAAAGTTCATGCTCTGTCACTGTTCACCTCAACTCGTCGCCGTGCCCAACAATTGCACCTCTCACGTTCGTCGTTTACGAACATTATGCATAAAGACTTGCATTTACACGCTTACAAGTTGCAATTGGCTCAACAGATAAAGCCTCTTGGCCGTTCCAAGCCTCATAAATGGCAACAGTGGATGATCAATTTTCGAAGAAAATCGTCTACGTTTTCACCTCAGTGGATTTGTCAATACGACCTGATATTAGACATTTATATAGAAAAGCTTCTAATTATACTTTGGTAAAGGGTTTATAAGAACAGTCGAATATAACACTCTTACTTATTTATTACAAAGTTTGAACGTTGACATTATGTGTGAAGTGTTGCAAGCATTGATTCTTTTGACCACTTTTTGACACATATTGGGCGGTATCTTAGCCCTAACTTGACGAATGTTGGTTTTTAAGTGATCAAGAGTTAAAGGTTTATCCGCATAAACACGGTCCTTAGCGTCAAATCGCATGATCTTAGTCGCCACGACGACAAATTACGCGGCCTGGATGTGTCTCTTGCAATAAAGCCATATTCACTCGGGTTGTGTGGCATGTGACACCGTCTTGTTGAAACCACACACTCTCCAAGTCGTATTCTTCAATAGCAGGAAAAAAAAAGTCGGTTATCATATGACCATAATGCTCCGAATTGACGATGACAGCGTTTGCAAAGTTGTTAAAAAGGGTGCTCAATATCAGTTGCAATATAATCGCAAATGCAAATAGTCGCAACCAAAAACGCACCAAACGCTGAGTACCGCTAATAAGATAAAAAGCAATAGCGGTACTCATCGGTACATTTGCAATTATATTGCAACTGATATTGAGCACCTTTTTTAACAACTTTGCAAATTTTATTGCACTCCAAATAACAGCTGATAAATTAATACACAATTTTTAATTTTTCACGTTTTATTTTTTTTTTTTTTTTTTTTTGTAATTGCTGTTGGCTCCACCTCCACAATTTTTTGTTTGCTTTGTTTTAAAATGTCAGCTGTTCGAGTGTCAGTGTTGCAGACGCAATACTCATGCGAAAAAAGCAACACGTAATTAGCGGTGCGTAAATGCAAAAATATTGCGAGTGCAACCTTGTATATTTTGTTGTTGGGTTGCAAAGAAAAAGCAACGATTTCTTGCATTCGCACTTACGCAAGACATTTGCACCAAATACTGAACTGCGCTAATATAAGATTCTTATCTTAAGAAAATCATAAAAGGAACATTCCAAAAAGGATTTTGTATAGTTTGATACATGTTGATAAATCCTAAGTTTGAAAACGAATCTTATAATGCGATTAAAAACCAATTTCAGTCTGTTCAAATTCGATGACGTGCAGCCACTATAGATTACAAGGTAATACTGAATATGAGTCATAAACAACGAATGAGCAAAGTTAATCTTTGTTTTCAGCGGCAGATAAAGATTGAGACTGTATAAAGACCTCAACGCTTTATTAACACTAGCTGAAACAGTAGATATGTAGTATATGAGCGTCAAAAGACAGGGTATTGTCAAGTGTTAAGCCAAGGCATTTCATAGTGTTGACAAATGACACACACACGCCATCAAAGTTAATACTGACTGGTGGATGATTAGTAGACCCAAAATATAAAGCTTTTGTTTTAGAGGGGGATTAAAGTTGAGCTTGTTACGGATTGCCCAGGTGAACTTTCAACTGAGAAAAAAAAATTCGTTTAACAACTTAGGTTGACAGATGTCGAATTCCATCCCTATACTTTTGAAACCATGAAACGGATAACCCTTTATATGAGTAATCAGGAAATGAAGAAATTAGGCTATTAATTTTTGAATACGAACAAGAAACGCTTGACGTTTGGATTCATGCATATTGATGATGAATAATTGAACTCTTACTTTTTTTTATTCACGACCATGTGTGGTGAATAAAAATTGTTGAATATCTATTCATAAATGATGAACAATTTTGAAATTTCATACATGAATATTTATCATAAATGTTTAACTTAAAGTATTGAGCTTAGAATTTGCTAAAAATTAACGTCGACCATTTGAAGATGGAACATTTTTCAAACATTTGTGTTTTTGAGTTGTGCATTTATTTGGTGAAAAGGGATGGGGAATATTTTAATGAATTATGTACATATGTTTATCTACTGCAACAATAACACACCGGATGGAAGACATCGGGCTATTTATAGAATGGGAAACAAAAGAACATATTAGAAATGACTAAACGTGAGTTTTGACATATTCGATATTAACCAAACGATTCTTCGCGTTAGAATGGTTGATAATTGTTTGAATGCGTTTGAAAATGTATTAAATGTGGAGTCCTTTTATGGCCATGTCAACGATCAAGGAATTTATAACGTTTCCATCAAAAACATTTCGTCCCTCGCACAAAAAGGGAAGCTATCTGCCATTCGCATCGCATCGAGCTGCAAAGTAGGAATGCTTGTAGCCACATTTCATAGCATTATCCACCACCAGCAAGCGCTGTTTTCAAAAAGTATAGGTTTGAAAGAAGCAACAGCCGATAAAATAATTAGTCGTTTAAGAGGAGGCGATAATGCTCTTACTCGCAGAAGCATTTCCAAAAGAAATAGACGCAGATTATGACGACGTTTTGATGTACCTGAGGTTCATTTTTAGGATTCCGTACTCATAGAGTGAAAACGGAACGCTATCACTGAGAATTCTAAGGCTCCATTCTCTTAAATGGTAAAAACTAGAGAGTTTAAATTTTCACAGTACATGTAGTTACCTGGCCGCTACAACAGCAGAACGTTAAAAACTTAAGGGAGTCCCCACACAAGAAACTGTGAAAACTAAGTAAAATTTGTTGTAACTTTTAAGCCATAAGAGCTGGAAAGCTGAAATATTCACAGTATATGTGGTTGCATAGGTTTTACAACAAAACAACAGAGATAACAACTAAAGGGTGCTACCACACAAGAAATTGAAATCAGCTGTAACTTTTGAGTTACCCAGCTGCCTTGGTTTGTTGAAGAATTCTTGCTCATTTTTAATATTTTGCTCTCTATGAATTTGAATACTCTCACAAGTGGAATTTTGGTAACGAATTTAGCATCGGGTGAACAATGCACGCTGGGCAACATCTTTATATGTAAATTTATTGACTTTGGTACCACCTTTACACCAAACTACAAAAACTTTTTCAAAAAAATTCCAATATTAATGTAATAAGATTATACGCCCTTCTTTATTTATATTTAATTCAGTTGCTCGTGCTTGTATATGAATGCATGTAGAGATGTACATACATATGTATATATTTATTCATATGTGTCAATCAACTACATATCGTTAGTCTCACGTAGAAAGGCCTTAGATCGCATTTTTTCAATTTCAAGATTTTTACATATTTTTATTAGTTAAATGTTCTTGCATGGAAATATGCAACAAAAAAAACCTGAGATTGAAAAAGTGTGAGTTGGAGTCTTTCTACATGAGACCAAGAATGTACATACATACATATGTATATGTATGTGCAGTAGTTACTCACTTGTATAAGCGTTATCTTTGTTTAAACGAAATATGTATGTATTTCAGCTGGGCGCTACGTATGCACATACATACGTGTATACGACTGATTCGTTTTAAGTTCTATTGACTACTAAATTATTTTATTATAACTTGTTTAATAATTAGTAATTGTGTCGTTATATTTACATACATGCATATGTATGTATGTACATATCAAAAGTACGTTCTACGTGATAGAGATAATTTTTTTGTTTTTTTCGTAAGACTAACATGAAAAACGCAACGCAGTGCTTGTGACAGAAAATCACAAGAAATTGTAGAAAATACAGTAGAAACAAATTGTACATTTCAATTGGTTTTTATATGCAGTGCTACGGTGTGCTGGACCTTTGCCCCTTTTAAACGAAAACTTTTACGAAACGGCGAATACGTTTTTAAATGTCCTTTTCTAAATATTTCCCACTGCAACAACCTTTTCGATATCTTCAAAACTTAGGAAAATTCAGCTAATTCTTTGACTCCAGCTCCAATCTTCATTTTATCTTGGGTTTTGGACTTGTAAAAAGATTTGTTGCAGAACAGAACGACAGCTGCTTTCAAATAATGGCACAATTGTTGAGTTCCAACGAAGTTTACATTTTTGACAAAATTTTTCATTAGGCTACAGCCCATGGTACACGTAAGATCTGCAGCTGGCTTCAAAGATATGGCTATATTTTCTAAAGTATGACAGTTAGCATAGAGCTTGTTGCATATTTGCAAACAGGACGACCACTGCTTTCAAATAATGCCACAATCGTTAAGTTCCAACGAAGTTTATAATTTTTGACAAAATTTTTAATCAGACTGTAGCCCATGGTGCATGTAAGATCTGTATATTTTCTAAAATATGACAGGTAGCATAGAGCTTGTTGCATAGTTGCAAACAGGACAACAACTGCTTTCAAACAATGCCACAATTTTTAATTAGACTGTAGCCCATGGTGCATGTAAGATCTGTAGCTGGCTTCAAAGATATATGTAGCTATATTTTCTAAAGTATAACATTTTAGACAAAATTTTTAATTAGACTGTAGCCCATGGGGCATGTACAGATCTTACAAAAAAGGAATCACAATTTCTTTTCAACGATATCACAATCAATCGACTCTTTCAGAGTTGATATTTTTGAAAAAAATTTTTCACAAATCTATAGCCCATGGTAAAATGAAGGCCCCGATTATGGTTCACAACATTTGTTCATTTATGTATGTATTTTTTGAAAAGTGATTATGGTTTACAACTATTGTGTTAAGTGTTGTCAAAATCTTACAACACATAATCAGATGTTGTCAAAAACTTACGACACCTACTGAAGTGTTGTCTTGTTGATGTTACCAGTTAAATTACGAAAAAATTATAAAATTTGTAAGTGTGCATACAAAATGTTTTGCAAAAATATAAAAAAACAATTAATTGTTAAAATTTATTAACAAAATATAAATAAAAATACATCTACATATACACATAATTATTACCCATTTTTCGATTACAAAACAGTTTTATTTTGTAGTTGCAATGGATTTAAACTGCAATCTATAATTTTTTGGTCCTTTCATTATCATAACCAAATTAAACATCAACATTAACATAAATTTTTATGGCTTTGTTTGTACTTTTCTAGCAAAAACGTTTTTCATTCTTTTCATTTTTACCAATGCATTTCTACGCGGTAGTTGCGGTGTTACATGAAATCCAACACTCCATGTCTTTTTGTTGTAAAACTTGACAATGAAACGTCAAAATTTATTGTTTTTGCTTGTGTATGTGTAATGAAAGCAACGTACGCGTGCATCTTTCTGGAAGTGTGCCTTTACTTGGTAGTTTTTTGTGTGCAGGCATGTATTTTTGCGGAAAGATGCTCTACAAATGAAAAACAACTCTGTGACATACACAACACCTAGATGTTGTGAACCATAATCACAAAAAGAGTTGTAAGTTGTGTTGTAAATCTTACAACACAACATTTAGATGTTGTGAACCATAATCGGGGGGGAAGATTAGAGCTGGAGTCAAAGAATTAGCTGTTTTTTTCTAAGTTTTGGAGATATCAAAAAGATTGTTGCAGCTGGAAATATTTAGAGAAGAACACTACAAAACGATCTGTATTCGCCGTTTCGTCAAAAATTTCGTTTAAACGGTGGTAATATCCAGCACACCGTAGAATGGCATAGAAAACCCCGTCGAAATTTACAACTTGTTTCTACTGTATTTTTTACTATATTTCTAACGAAATATTGAATATTAAAATGGATCGACATCGACTCCATCAAAACAAAAAAAAAATTTATTCATGGGAAGGAGTTCCTGAAAAATTTGTTTCCAACTTTTGTATAACAGGGTTATTATTTTTATTTGATTCTTTCAATCGGCGACCACTGACGACTCGTATACTGCTAAGACTTGTGCAAGTGTTTAACATTTAAAACAAAAATTGTTTTAAGTTTTGTCTTTGTCTATTAAAACTCCTCATTTGTAGTTGCTTATTTTTGTAATTCGTAAGAGAAAGTATTTACTACATACATATTCTGTAATAATAATTTAATTGATGGGAAGACTTTTCGAATCACCTGCGACATGATTGGTTTCTTCAATGTTAATTACATGACTATCTTTGTTTTTCAATCACGATTACTATTAATTATAATTGTGATTATTTCAATTAATATTACAAAATGTAATATAATTGCATCTGTACGTGATTACAATATATGTATATTTTACTGGTTGCAACCCTCTTTTCTGATGGCCCTAACAAAATTATAATACTACATACGTTTAGAAGTTAACATTTAATAGTTAAATTTCTTTTAAAAACATATTTATTTAACAATTCACTTTTTCTCGGCTGCGGTATCATACTGTTGGTCCCAGCCATCATCGTCAGATAAAAATCGTCTTTTTTTAGAGGTATTCATGTAAGGCCTATAGACCCACTCCACATCAGCAGCATGTATTTCATCCAGAGTTCCTAGTTTAATTTGGTACAATTTTAGTTGAAAACGTGGTCCGATTTCTTGAAGCTCTAACTCGTTGTTCCTAAATTGATACTTATGATGACGAAATGAAATAAAATCATCGTGATTGGCAAATGTTATCACACGTTTTGATTCTTCCTTCGGTACGGGAAATATGTATTTCAATATATTCATTACACGTTGCCCCAAAGCTGTTTTGAAGTTGTGAAATATGAGGTGAGGGTTTTGCTGGCTAGCATGTTCAATATCCGGTATATCGTGTCGCATTACTACACCAGAAATGTTAAAAAATGCAGTAGGTCCGTATGGTAAATGACAAATGACGAGATTGTCCGGTACTCCACGGTGCTCGTGAACAATTATTAAGTCAGTAACATCATTAGACTTGCAAGCATGTACGATTTCTTTTAATTCATACTTTCCTCTATTCATCCGTTGAGAATTTGGCAGAGTTAGCCTGAGTTCTTTAACAAACATTTTCAATCTTGCTGAAGGTTCATGAGAAGTCGTTATCATAATTTTGGGATCTTCGCACCCTGCATACCGATATTCCTCATCGATTTCATCCTTCTCTTGAATTGTATACTTCGACTTTTCATGTAGCTGCACCGCGTTTCGCTGAACGTCCCCATGAATATAAGTATTTTGAAGTAAACTTTGTTCAACGATATCCTTTTTTATTTTATTTTTATTCCGGCGACTTTCCGTGGACTTCTGATACAAGTACTCACGCCTTAACCTGGCTTGTCTGCGCAACATGTTTTTTATTTTCAATTAAATTATAGAACTACATAGAGATGGCTACATTTACGGAAAAAAAAAACGATATGTATCGCCAACGATATATCGATAAACCATAGTTGATTACGGGCGTTCAATTCGATAATTTTAAAACTTTAGCAACAAATTATCGTTGCCAGAATTTAGGGTTTGTCCTCTCACTTTGACGACTCGGCCGTCAAATATGGCGCATATACAACTAAACGATTTTCAAAAATAAAAAAAATTTACCCTATCTATTCACTGCCTGTCCACCGATATCGCAAAAAAAAAAACGGTTAGCTGTATATGACAAGCCAAAGCAAATACATATGTACATAAGCAAGTACAAAATAAAAGAATTAAACATTTTGAAAGTGCGGAAACAGGTTTTGTGGTGTTTAAAATTTAAAAGTTCTTTTTTAAATAGACATACAAGAAGTAGTTATTTTGACGCACTGAACACTGGTATTCCACTAGCGAACTCAGGATTTTCTTCCATCCAGCGAACAAGTGAACTGTTTAGGAAAACTACATATATACAGATGAAAATTGTTTAATACCTTTACTAAATAAAATAAAATAAAAAAGAATAATATATGGGTTTCTAGTTTTATTTTCCAGAGTATTTGTGAGAAAACATTATGCTTCTTCTTCTTGAACGAAACAGCCCGTAATTTTTCTTCGGGCTAGTTTGGGTAAGTAATTCAGCTATCATATGTTTCAAAGAATAAACAATAGCATAGAAGAAATAAATGTTTTGAGGAAGCGCTGATGCTTAGAAATAATATAAAATTGTGACCTGGGTTCGAAGAAATTTTGGTGCTGACCATCACCGCAGCCAATAAGACTTCTCTTATGGCGATCGCTACAATTTTACCACAAATTAAATCTGTCTCAATTCTGAGGAAGTAAAATCGAACATAAGCCCGGTAAAGTAATTAGATCCGTTGTACTTTACTTGGGGGTTACACGATTAAGTTTTAATACATTCACACTTTTGTACTAATACTCTCACAATTTTGAAAATTTATGCAAACTTGATTGACAATTTTTGCTTTCCATAGAGAGCGTCAAGTCACAATCAAGAAAACAGCTGACAACAATTGTTCTTCGTTCTGTCTGCAAATATTTTTTTTGTTTTGTTTGAAAGTTGCAGTTAAAAGTGATAAAAATTAAACAGATTCAAGCTTAAAAATAGAAATAAAAATGTTTACATGCAAAACCAACAAATATAATGATGTGATGCGATTTATAGAGCATATCTACATATGTACATTCATTAAAATTTTTTAATATTTACCAACCTTCTTACTAATAAGGGCTTCACCCAGTATTTCCTTTCTGCCCTCTGGTTTTTTCTTCTTTTATTTTCTTTATTTCTGATAGTACTTTTAATGAAGCAGCTATTTTTAATTTTCTTCTTGACGGCATCTTGAAAACGAATCGTTATGAAATTGCGTGCAGCCTACGTCATAGCTATCACTTTTATTGAATTTTGACAAGCAGTATGTGAAAAAAACTTGATAGCAAAACTTGGTCGTGTAACTGCAGTGTTAATGAAAAAACTACAACATACTTATTTCTAATAATAGCAAAAAAGGTAACATTTATTATTAGCACTTTTTCTTAACGAACGAAACGTAATGGAATTGCATTCAAACCATATAATAAATATCTTGAATGGAGGACATACATACACTTTTCTTCAGTGCATCAACATTCGCATGTATCTAAAAAAAAATTTGTTAGATACATATTATTATCGGGAGTTAAATTTGTCTCATATTCAATACCTTTGCTACGACCCGGATACCCACTCTTCCAAAAAGAAAACCAATGCTGCTTCCAATTACAGCCACTTCCTCTAGCCTGTACAGAAGAATACATTTAAATTTCTTTACCTTCGCACGGTATCTACATATGGATACATACTTATAAACTAATTTTACTTACCATTTCTAAACGTTGTAATTTTATGTACTTAAGTATTTTTCACCGTTAAGCGAATATTCAACTCAAACTATTCTGTCAAAATGTGTTTTACAGAGGCGAACTTCGTTCGCCAAATTACGATTTTGTCTCCTCAAGCGCACGCGGGCGATTGAGCTGAAACAATTTTCATATTAGAGATTATAAGTTTCTTATGGTCTATCGATATTTATTTCTCGATACCAATTACATCGGAACAGGATTATTTAGAGCTAGATCACACAAGGCAATTGATAAAGTATTCAGAAAGAGGAGTTAAAAAGTAAAAAAAAAACTAAAATTTTTATAAAAATTGTCGTGTGCAGACACGAAAGCAATTTTTTAAGAGAATTGCCCACCTGAAATTACCTTTTGTGAGCTAAGACTCAAGGAAAGTAACATCAATGAAAGCAATTGGAGTACGCTGCCGACAAATAAACATAAAAGTGGTTACATATGTATTTTTGGTATATTAACTGTACATTTTTATATACTATATGTAAATGCTGTATATATTACATAAATATTTTGAAGTAAAATTTTGAATTTCCATGTGGCGCCCTGAAATTATGAGAAGATGAAACTAAAGTATCCTAATATTTTTTCCTGCTAAAATATCAAAAAGTTTTGATTTTGCTTCAAATATAGGCGATCATATGTATGTATAACCAAACACACACGACCGTGCTCACACAATCAAATTATGCGACGAGCTTGTGACACGTCTCAACTGTACTTTTGAGCAGCTTTACGCTTTGGCAATTAAAAAGCATCCGCCATTTTGTTAAATATTGTTTTCGTCTGTCCCAAGACGTATTAAATAAGCTGAATTTGACAGCTCAGGTGATAGTTTTTTCTTCTCGCTTTTTTTATATTGTTACGTTAAAAAGAGTTTACAAACCATCTTATTTGCTGTGAGATCGATTAAGCAAGTCTTCTTCTCTGCTGTGAGAGTGAGTGGCCGAACAAAGCTGTCAAGGCGAATTAAGAATTTGACATAATAAGAAGATTTTACACTAACAAAATGTAATGGATTTTCACATTAAAATGACGATGGCATGAGAAAAACGATATGAGTTAATAACATAAAAGTAGAAAAGGTTTGTAGTAATAATTTTGTTTTTATAGTGGTTTAACCACAAATTTAACATATAAAGTGTTTAGCAAATATTCAGACCTTAACAATAAATATCACTTTACACGTACAAAAGCATGTGTTAGTGTGTGTGTTGTGCGGTGAATTCTAATCCACCCACCCAAGGTAGCCGCATAACTACAACAACCACAACGCCAACAAATATTTTATGTATTTTGTTGGTAGAAATCTTTAAGTTCAGTCAACCATTTGTTTGTGTTGCGTACTTTGAAAGTTCTTCAGGCAAAAAGCAGAAGTCAGCTGGGCTTGCAAAGCTACCTGATATCCAAGTACCTTACACCCATGATATAATTTACGAGGTAGCCTCGTCAGCTAAACCGTTAATCATCTGACTACTTTAGGTTGTCAAGAGATTGCAGAGATGAAAGGCAGCCAAAACGAGATAGCTAATCCGCGTAAACTCAGTGCATCTCTCTTCTGTAAATGTAGAAGTGGCGTATTTTTGACAGTTTGCATAAGTTGTACAAAAACAAAATGCATGTTATTTTTATTGAAGTTGTTTTTATTGTAGCGAAAAGGTTACCTTGTTAGTTATATCATGCCTTACACCTACCTGGTAGGGAATCTGCCATTGTTGTTTATGACAACATTTTGTTCAAATATAATAATTGCTGGATGTCGTGCCCATGATACAATTAACAAGGTAGCCTTTTCGCTACAATAAGAACAACTTCAATAAAAATAACATGCATTTTGTTTTTGTAAAACTTGTGCAAACTGTCAAAAAGACTCCACTTCTACATTTACAGAAGAGAGATGCACTGAGCTTACGCGGATTAGCTATCTCGTTTTGGCTGCCTTTCATCTCCGCATTCTCTTGACAACCTAAAGTAGTCAGAAGATTAACGGTTTAGCTGACGAGGCTACCTTGTTAATTGTATCATGGTCGTGCCAATGTAAATGCGTTAAAAATCCTTTGATTTTCTTTCATTGTCAGGAAGGTGAATTAAAATTCGCCACACAACACACACAAACTAACACGTACTATTGTTAGTGTAAAATGATTATTGTTGTCAGGGTTTGAATGTCAAAACTTCTTGAAAATAAAAAAATATTATCACGAAACTTTTCTACTACCGAAAACCTTTAGAATAAGATGGCACCAACTTTTTTGTTAGCAAAGAGAAAAAAATTACTTGCAAGGGCTATTTCAAGGCAAATGCATTACAGGGGGCCGCTTCCTAATTCGCTTCAACATTTTTCCACGATTTTATCTACTGTGTTGTCAAAGCTGATAGCAAACGACAACGAAACGTATGATAACCCAAGGCGAATCCATTACAGGTGCCTGCATACCAATTCGCTTCAGCATTTTTCCACGATTTTATCTACTGTGTTGTCAAAGCTGATAGCAAACGACAACGAAACGTATGATAACCCGAGAGATAATTTTGAAGCGAATTGAATTGCGACCACCCAAGGCGAATCTATTACAGGTGCCCGCATACCAATTCGCTTCAACATTTTCCACGATTTTATCTTTTGAGTCATGATACAATTAACAAGGTAGCCTCGTCAGCTAAACCGTTAATCAACTGACTACTTTAGGTTGTCAAGAGATTGCAGAGATGAAAGGCAGCCGAAACGAGATAGCTAATCCGCGTAAGCTCAGTGCATCTCTCTTTTGTAAATGTAGAAGTGGCGTCTTTTTGACAGTTTGCATAAGTTGTACAAAAACAAAATGCATGTTATTTTTATTGAAGTTGTTCTTATTGTAGCGAAAAGGCTACCTTGTTAGTTGTATCATGTTTTGAGTTGTCAAAGCCGATAGAAAACGACAACAAAACTTGTGACGTCTCGAGAGAAAATGTTGAAGCGAATTGAATTGCGACCACCTGTACTCGATCCACCTTAAGCTATTTGATGCAAGAAGCACAAAATAATCATCTGTGCTGCCACGTTCACCTTATATGGATTCGTCTTGGCTTACTTTAACAATTTTTTTCAATTGCAATAATTTTTAGATTCTTTATACCATTGTCCAATTATTAGGTCAATGCGTCCCTCCATATCATTTTGTGCGTTTTCATTGTGAGACTGTCAAAAAAGCTGTACAAACGTATGTGGCATGATACAACTAACAAGGTAGCCTTTTCGCTACAATAAGAACAACTTCAATAAAAATAACATGCATTTTGTTTTTGTACAACTTATGTAAACTGTCAAAAAGACGCCACTTCTACATTTACAGAAGAGAGATGCACTGAGCTTACGCGGATTAGCTATCTCGTTTCGGCTGCCTTTCATCTCTGCAATCTCTTGACAACCTAAAGTAGTCAGTTGATTAACGGTTTAGCTGACGAGGCTACCTTGTTAATTGTATCATGGTATGTGGTATCACCGCTACTATTACACAAACAAAGGACAAGCACGTTTTTGTTGTTGTAAAGTTACACTGACTTGATAAATAGGCCTTGCATAATACCAGCGTGCTGGTACCATTAGAAAAATATCAAACTCAATTTTGAATGATACAACTACAATAATAACAACTTCAATAAATATATCATGCATTTTGTTGTTGTACAACTTCTGTAAACTGTCAAAAAGACGCCTCTTCTGCATTTACAGGAGATAGATGAACAGAGCCATGATACAACTAACAAGGTAGCCTTTTCGCTACAATAAGAACAACTTCAATAAAAATAACATGCATTTTGTTTTTGTACAACTTATGCAAACTGTCAAAAAGACACCACTTCTACATTTACAGAAGAGAGATGCACTGAGCTTACGCGGATTAGCTATCTCGTTTCGGCTGCCTTTTATCTCTGCAATCTCCTGACAACCTAAAATAGTCAGTTGATTAACGGTTTAGCTGACGAGGCTACCTTGTTAATTGTATCATGAACAGAGCATATGCTGATTAGCTATTTCGTTTTGACTGCCTTTCATCTCTGTATTCTCGTAACAGTTTGAAGTAATCAGATTATTAACGGTTCAGCTGACGAGGCTACCTTACTAGTTGTATCATGCAGTTTGCATCAATACAACTATTACGTAATTGTGCGAGCATGATGCTGTTATGTATGATATCATTAGCGCCCCGACAAGCCATAAATATGGTTAACATATATTTCATCTTACATGAGTTTGACGTTTGTTGCCATAAATGTTAAAGGTCCTTACTGTAGGTCTGGATGCGGAGTAAGGAAAAAATGGTAAATATCCGAAATTTCATGCATTGCCTTGAAATACTACCATCACAGCGTAAAGCTGAAAGGTGAAGTTACATGGCACGCTTTAGACGCGTCCACGCTTTTCATGCTTTTTATACGTTTTATGCGTTCTATGCGTTTCATACTACAAGTTACATACAACGCTTCATACGCGCCATCTTTTTTTTGTTTTGATCAGATGTTGTGCAAATATTTTTAGCATACAAAACAAATATTTACAAAATGGAAAGTGAAATTGGAATTTAAAAGAATTAATGGACTTTATAGAGTTCATAAACATTGTTATTTGTGCGATAAGAGCTTACGAAAAGCTCCAAAATTGTACATTGTATGTATGTATATGCAAACGTGGTAAATTAAGCTCCTTACTTATTGCACTCCACGCAGCTGTTCTTTTATTTTTGTTCCGATAGAGCAGCAAGGTTTTATTATATAAAAGCTCGTGGTTTTTAACTGCATTTATTAGCTTCTCTTCCATATCGCTTGTTTTAATAAATTGAAAGTATTTGTAAACATAACAGTGATGATTCTCAGTACGCAAACGCAATCGATAAATCGAATCAAAATTTTGTTAATGAAAAAAGTGTTGAAAAAAACAATTACAATTTGTCTTACTCGTGATAATGTTTATAAAATTTGTAACAAAACTTTTCTTTTTTATTAAAAATGTTTGTTTTGCAAAAGATTTTATAAATTATTTTACGATATAAAAGGTATTTATCGATAACGTTGAGAGTAGGCACATCATTGGTTATTATAAACAGCTTACATTTTCTCATGACGCTTGCGGCGCATATAAAAGTAGAAAGTAGGTCTACTTTATGCGTTCTACGCGCCTTCGCGTTCTATGCTTTGTACTCTGTAACTTGTCACATACAAATGCACTAATCCTACTTTTTTGACAACCGCGTGAAAAGCGTCGACGGATTAGTGCATTTGTATGTGACAAGTTACAGAGCACAAAGCATAGAACGCGAAGACGCGTAGAACGCATAAAGTAGACCTACTTTCTACTCTTATATGCGTCACATGCGTCATGAGAAAATGTCAGCTGGTTTTATTAACCAATGATGTGCCTACTCTCAACGTTATCGATAAATACCTTTTATATCGCAAAATAATGTATAAAATCTTTTTAAAAAAAAACGTTTTTAATAAAAAAGAAAAGTTTTGTTACAAATTTTATAAACATTATCACGTGTAAGACAAATTGTAATTGTTTTTTTCAACACTTTTTTCATTAACAAAATTTTGATTCGATTTATCGATTGCGTTTGCGTACTGAGTATCATCACTGTTATGTTTACAAATATTTTCAATATATTCAAACAAGCGATATGGAAGAGAAGCTAATAAATGCAATTAAAAACCACGAGCTTTTATATAATAAAACCTTGCTGCTCTATCGGAACAAAAATAAAAGAGCAGCTGCATGAGCAGTTCCATTTTGTTAATGTTTGTTTTGTATGTTAAAAATATTTGCACAACAGCTTATCAAAACAAAGAAATATGGCGCATACGAAGCGTTGTATGTAACTTGTAGTATGAAACGCATAGAACGCATAAAACGTATAAAAAGCATGAAAAGCGTGGACGCGTCTAGAGCGGGCCATGTAACTTCACCTTAAAAGCAAATTTTGAGATGTATCTGTTTTAAAAATAGTGTGCGGACAAGTATGTGTTTAAACACAGAAAAATTTGCAACCCCTCATTAAGAGGCCAACCAAAGCTTCTAGCGATACGGCAACGTTAAAAGTAATATTGATTTTTCTATCAACCCAGTTAAATATATTTAGATTTCTTCATAGGACAAACAAAAACAGTAATTTTTAAGTGAATTTGGAAAATATTGTGTTAAAAATTGAAAACTTTATATTATTTATTGTATTTGTTTTATAGATTTTATAAGAACAATAAATTTCGTTGCTCAATTGCAGCCAAAGCAAGAAAAAATATTTGTGGTTCAGTGTCAAACTAGTATAATTGAAAATCGTAAGTTTTCCTACAAGTTGTGTGTATGGTAATTATTACACAAAACTATATTAGAACTGTTTTCTTTTATATTAAAAAAATTTTTATTTCTTAAAAGGTACATATAGTGAAATAAATTATCCTTATCTCCACACTTACATATATACAATATTAGCAATGTTCACAGGAAGTACATATGTATGTACAGGCATTCTTGTGTGTGCACAAAATATGTATATGCCGCAAAGGCTTAAGCATAGTACTAAATGTGAAATGCATTAATTCTATCCACATAAATTTGTCTGTTGTAAATACCATCATCCTTTTAAATACGTAAATCGTGAATAAGTCATATCAACTTTCATCAAAAGAAATTTGCTTTTCACCTCCTCTTTATTTTTTCTGTTTAAGGTTTCAATAAGAAAAATCAATTTAATATACATATGTACATACATACATATATGTATATACATATGTATGTATGTCGTTGAGCTTTTTTCAACATTTAAATTACAGATTCCCAAATACTCTGTCGATACTATGGTTTCTAGTTTGTTATATAATTTTGTTTGTTTTATGGTACATTATCGTAGATTATTTCATTAAATGATGAATTTAGGCACACTCAATGCAGTTTTGCCCAGTTATACATTTGTTTATCATCCCCATTTCTTATTTTAGCCCCATCACCAACTCCCAAATACCTACATAACCAAATTAAAGAGGACAATAAAAAGAATTCGTGGCCCTATTCAAAATAAATATTTTCCATACAAATTTTTGTCAAATAAGAACTGTATAAACTACAAATAATTTTTATGAATACATATTTTAGCTTTTTCAAATAAGTATTGTAGGTATATGACAGTTACAACTACACATTTTGAAAAAATTTGAAAATTTGGATGCAAAACTACAACCCAAGAGGGCGTAGGTTTGGGAATGAAGGTTTGAAAACTGCTCCAATTAAGATCCTGCTAAAAAAAACTATTTGCCAACCTAATAAAAAAAAAAATAATATACATACATACATATGTTACATACATACATCCTCATTATAGGTATGCAGTGAATAATATTAAAGCGTCCACTCCGAATTAAATAAATTTTTGGTTTCGTTAAAAAATCGATTTTGAAAAATGGTAAATCAATTTTTAAAATAAAATTTTAACAATATTTTTAATATAAAGTAAGTTTTAGTTTTAAGTTAGATGCATATGGATAGCATTTACAGTTTTCCCCAATATTGGAGTACAAATCTCAAAAAAAAAAAAGAAATAAAATTATCCTGCCGTTCTCAAGTTATAGAGGGGCTAGCCTTAAGGAGCCAGGCTTTAAAAGAAATGAGTTTTATAGGTTTGTAGAGGGGGACGTAGACCTCCCAAAACTGAAGTCAAAGTCTGAGGGAGGCTTTTAGTTTATTAACAATGCCATGTTGAAGTTGGGGAATTTACTAAGAAAAATATGAAAATGTTGGTAAAACAGTGCTGCCAAAGGAAAGTTTCTGCACAGAATGTAAAATCGCGAATTCATAAACGGTTTCAAGCATCCAAAATCGTATTTTTTACATTTAATTTAATAAATTTTTTTATAGGTATGCAAAATTTGTTCTTTACAACCGGCCTTGGGCCGGGCTAAGGAATTTTCTCCTCCATGGTATAACCAACACCGGCTTCGCTTACAAAATCTGTAAGCACACTTTCATTTTACGCCAATTGGTACCATTGTACTAACCCGTCAAATGACGGGTTAGTACCGACTCATGAATCCAATCTAAATAGACGGGAAAGTAAATGGCTGAAAGTTGCAATACACCCATGATACAATTAACAAGGTAGCCTTGTCAGCTAAACCGTTAAGCAACTGACTACTTTAGGTTGTCAAGAGATTGCAGAGATGAAAGGCAGCCGAAACGAGATAGCTAATCCGCGTAAGCTTAGTGCATCTCTCTTCTGTAAATGTAGAAGTGGCGTCTTTTTGACAGTTTGCATAAGTTGTACAAAAACAAAATGCATGTTATTTTTATTGAAGTTGTTCTTATTGTAGCGAAAAGGCTACCTTGTTAGTTGTATCATGAATACACCCATACTTTTTTACTAACACACTCACAATTTTCCAACTTTCAACCATAGAGTACACAGAGATGTTAAAAGTAACATTTGAAAATTGCTCAAATCAACTTTTTTTATTTATTTATTTATTTATTAAGTCAATAGATTATTACATCCTTACTGACTATATACGTACATATGCAGTGAAAAACATAAATTACAAAAATAAATTATTCAGATATTAAGATAAACTATTAGCTTTTTCTTTAGAATTTCAATATTATCAGAAAAATCAATTATATGGTAGCATTCGTTGAAGTTCCCACAGGCACGACGGAAAGAATCGTTATTGGCATAAACAGATCGGTAGAATTTCAAAGCCAAGCATGTAAAATTACGGGTTGGTCTTACTGGAACGTTGAAGTTTATTTGACTAAGCAGGAACTCGGAATCAACATCACCTCTTAACAGGCCCAGAACAAATAACGCCCTCAGCATCGTGCGTCGACTTTTTAGTGTTGGCAATTTAATTAAAGCCAGCCTGCTTTGATACGGAGGCAGGATGTACGAATTCCACCCCAGACCATGTTACGCGCGGTCAAAACTATAAGGATAGAACACCAAATATTAAAATTATCAGAATACTGATACCATGGATTATAAACGATTTCAAGAGTCAATGGCATGCACGATTGGAAAAAAACATTAGGCTAGCTCGGCCCTCAGTGGCGTGGTTGTTGACCCATTGTTCATCGCCGCGTAAGCATAGAAAAATTACATGCCATTCAAACTAAATGCCACAAAAACAAACAAAGAAAAATTTAGAGCAGTTAATTAACATAGGTGGATACGACAATGATTCGATTGATTGGGTGAAATACTAATGTGGTTGGTGACTAAAGGTCTTTGGTCACTTGGGTGCACTTTTTCCCTCACCATGATCTGTATGATCACGCCTATGGTAATCATCAGCAACCCTTGTATATATGATTACCCCTTTTTATAAATATTTACATCACTGTTTACATTTGCTTACCATTTTCTCCTGACCTCTACTCCAAAGAGAAATCAATTTAGGCTAAATTCATTTTATACAATTTTATTATAGCCAACACAAAGTATATAATTCATATAGATAATTCATAGTTATAAAAGAAGCTTATAATGGTTATATGAATGTATAGGATAAATGTTTGTACATATATTTTTGGAACACAGGGGTTCTAAATAGATGTACCAACATGAATAGGTAAAATAATTCAGTAGGTAAGTATAAAATCTAAGGCTAGTGATAATAATTAATCCAATATGTATAATTAGGTATAATCGTAAGTAATAGAATTAAATTTAGAATATTTTCGGTAAAATCAAGTACCTTTCAACTTTTGGTATTAGTAGGTTATTTGGTTGCTTTATATTAATAAAGAAGTATAAAAAAATTTTTTTTTTTTTCTAGATGCAGATAATTTAACTAGCAATGGACATATTATTATAGACAGTAAATTATGTATATATGTATATAGATATATTTATATATTTCCAATATAGATAGGCATATTTACGTATTTGATACTTTTGATGTGTGTAGCTCTTCTTCTTGTAGTAGATGGTGTTTGCAAACGACTGGTGTGGCCATTGTTGAATTTTCCATAATAGTGTTGTAGGTCTCTCAAAATTTGGTGCTGTTGTTTGTTGTTTTAAGTTTTGCTGCTGTTTAATTTTTTTGTTGCTCGATCTCGATGTTTTTATGACAATGATGTAGGTTGAGTTATAATAGTTTTCTTTTATATAGGGTACAAGTTATCTTGTTCATTAATAATTTTTCTCTTTCTTTTTAATATACATATATTATAAATGTATTCACTTTATTTTGTCTGCTTTGTTGGCTTTCATTCATTTCCACTTTGGGGTTTAGCTCTTTTTATTACCGTTTAGGTTTTTACTTTCGGGTTATAATACGTTAGTGGTTTTTCTTTAGTAAAATACTTCTCACTACTGTTTTTCTTTTTTTTTTGTTTTCTTAAAACAGAAAAAATATTTTAAAATGCCGTTATGTGTTTCTTTTCATTCTCTTCTGGGTTTCTGTACCGTTTTATGAAATTTCTTTGACTTTCCTTTTCGTTTCTTGTTTTAAGTGCCGGTACTTACATTTGCAAAGTCACCTTCAAAATTTTTCAGGGACATTACTTTTTTCCCCCTTTTCTTTCCACGTTAACTTTCAATACTTTTCAATTTCGTTTAAGATTTAAAATTTTCAATGTCACCTTCAAAATTTTTCAGGGACAACACTTTTCTTTCCCTTTTCCTTCCACATTACTTTCAATATTCTTCAACTTCGTTTAAGCTTTAGAATGCGTTTTGGAAAAAAAAATCTATTCTTAGGTGATAATAATGCAGTCAGTAACAGTATCACACATTTTTCAGTATTTTTCTTATAAAAAAAACATAAAAACTTTTATCAATTTTTCTCTAATGGTGTCCGGTCACCAACTTTACGATGCACTTGGTATATAGTTTCCTTAATGAAACAGGTAGGATGTTAAATCACTACCATATTAAACATTTTTTTAAACACTTTATGCAAGCATATGTGCTTCACAACGCGAATTTTAACTATTCTTCGCCAACTTTTAAAAAAACTTTGTTTTACGAGGCACTTTGTATATACATAAGTTCCTTAAAAAAAAACAGGTAGGATTTTAAATCGCTACCATATTAAATAATTTTTCTTTAAACGCTTTATGCAAGCATAGGTGCTTAACAACGCCACTTTTAACTATTCTTCGTCAACTGAACTTTCAAAACCAATCTTCCTTTCTCTATACCTACTTTTCTTATAAGAATAATTCCTGCATTCCAGGCAACGGTATTTTTCCCATATTTTGTCTACTCATTGCATGCTAATCTGTCAATTGATCATGACATCGAACTGCCAGACTAAAGAAAAAATCATCGACAGATAGTGGAGCCAGATTGTCCCAATAAACAAAAATCGTCTATTGTACATTTATTCGCCACACACTCAAACCGTAACAACCACGAAGGCAGAAAATTAAAAATTGTTTTTGAACAGATTCAATGCGGTTAATATGAATAGAATAGCAAGGATCCCATACAACAGATCCATACTCAAGAATAGGTCGAACAAGTGACGTAAATAGAAGTTTAGTAATGTATGGGTCCATAAATTCTTTTGACCAACGTTTCATGAATCCAAGTACCCCATTAGCTTTGTTTACTATCATTCTAGACAGATTGTGTAAAGAGATAGGCTATAGTATGTATTTTTTACGAAAAACAAATGTAAACAAAAAAAAGCACATTTTTAAACAACCACCACCGAAACAGCAAAAATTTAATAATTTAAAGTAAATTAAAAGTAAAAAATTGGTAAAAAGTAGTCAACTAAAAATCATCTTTGACTTAGGATTTGATAATACATATTATTTGAGTGTTTGGAAATTGATTACAAAGAGCATATATTTTTCCTCACAAAACCACCACTACAAAGTAAAATTAAGCCACTGTCCTTAAAGTAACGAAATAAAACATGATCAAATATTGCTTTGCACATTATAAACAGTGAATACTATAAAGTTTTATATTATAAAAAACCATTTAATATACTTTTTAAGCATTCATAAATTTCTAATAAAAAAACCACCACTTTTTCTGTAGAAAATGCGTTTTGTTTTGTTTTGACTACAAGTTCGAGACGGACAGAGCTTTGCGCTGACTTGCTATCTCATTCTGGTCGCGTTTCATCTCTGTGTACTTTGTGCTTTCAACTCAGCTCTCAACAAAATTCTCTTGAAAATAATTTTTTGACATTTACTGAAAGTAAAGTGACAAGTTAGTAAACACGGTTGCCTACTCCACGGAAGAATAGATAATAATTGTGAATTTTGAATTAATATGTACATTAGAAAATATTTAAAACATTTTTACAGCAAATATGAATAAAGAACACAAATGAAGTATGTATATTTATAGTGATAATTAAGAATAATTAACTTTTAAGAATTTTTCAAGTCTACTGATGACGGCATATAGACAGCTGATGAAGACAGAAAACATTTGGAAAAGGTTCACTTTTGGACCTGAATTGATAATTATTAAATTAATGATTAAAAGTTTAGCAATAAAAATTATTTTCGTATGTTGCCGTAGAAATTTGTGTTTGTAGTAGTCTTGGCAATTCTATTTCAGCAATAACCAAAACTATAATACATATGTATGTACATACTTGCAACTCTTCGCTTTGACGACATTTTTAAAATGAACTTTCACGTTCCTTTGAAATTGAGCAAGAAATTTTCATGAAAGTCACAGATTTCATTGAAATTTTTATTCATAATACGTATGTATACAAAAACTTAATGCGATTACTTTCCCGTCTAAATGCCGGGTAAAGCCGACCCAAGTTTTTGCGCAGAATGTAAAATCGCGAATTCATAAACGATTTTGAAACATCCAAAATCCTGGTTTTTAATTACATTTTAGCATTTTTTTCTACATCTTCCGTAAAAAGTCCGATTGTTGATTCCGTTCCGCGACTGCGAAAATCCTTTTTTTATGTGGAAATAAGATTTACAATTATTCATTCCGTTGCTGCGGCATCATCTCTACAGTCGCGGTATTGCCATATTATTGACTCCGCAATGTAGATATTTTTCCTAGTTTTGTTTAGGGTCAAATTTAATAAGGAACAGCTAATGAAACGACGAAAATCTAGAATTGTATTTACAAAAGTTGTTTAGTCTTTTGAACCACTATTTTTATACCAATAAAAGACAAAAATACACAACCAAAGTGGAAATCGAAACAATGCTGGATTTAATGAAAAAAACTCCAGGCATCGCCTGTGCAGACATAAACAACTTTTCGGTGAGACTTGGCTATAACATTAAATGGTTCTGGACCACCAATAAAAGATGCCGGTGGTTGGAGAAGAGTATCGCCACAATTTTTCTTAAATATTGTATGGACAGATTAAACATTTATTTAGAAGCTGCAAGAATATGCAACTTTTTTTTTTTTTTTAATTAAGTAAATTTAAGCAAATGTTTATTTGCCAGGAAACCTGCATTTCTTTCTTTCAACTTGCTCTCTATCACGCGTTATTTGACCGGTACTGTTCTTACTGGGATGTACTTATATAATTTATTAAAAATGAATATGTATTTGAATTCTTGGAAAAATTTATCCAACTAACAAACTATTCTCCACAATCTTTTGCAAGAAACTGCCTTCATCACGTGTGAATATGGTCATTGGCAAAAAAAAAAAAAAAAAAAAAAAAAAGAACAAATAAAAATGCGAATTAAAATGCGAGTTTTTATAATAAAAAGGCAAACAAAATTTAGGAATCTAATTTGCTTGACTTTGTTGTGCAGTTATCAAATGCGTTGATATATTCAAATCAATGTCCTTTGTCCTGGCCAATATATTTACCAGTAACGCACGCAGACAATTGTTTAACAATTATAGCAAAATATTTTTTTTGTTTTAATGTTTTCCAAAATACAGTAGAATAGCGAAAAAGTTAACCGAAATATTCCAGGGATCATTCACTTTTCTAAGCGGTTCTTGAATTGAATAAAAATTAAAGCAATAAATCTGGATTATTTTGAAAATGCTGTTGTCTTTATTAATTATAATTATTATTTTTATCATTTGGGGCCAATCGTGCACGTTGAACAAAAAGATCTTTTGTGCAGCCCTTGTTCCCTATAGACAGAGATCTAGACTATTAGCAAATTCCGTTACAGCCGTAGATTTGGTGTTACTGAGACCCTTGGGATCCAACAATCCAGTGCCTAGGTATGTGGTTCTGTGTCTATACGCAAGGGGACATTCGCAAAGAATGTGTTTCGCCATTTCATTCTCCTCATTACATTACATCTGCAGGAATCACTGCTTACCAATTTCAGTCTTTTGAGATGGTAATTTAGCTTACAGGGCCCCGTCCTTATTACTGTATATAGTCTAATATCCTACCATACGGTTGGACTTCACTCTGCCGACATACAGCAGCCTTTTCGCCTGCCTCATGCGCCGCAGAACGGTTCAGGACCTACATATAATGGACCTTACCATTAGTCTGCCCTTTTTGGCTAAGAAGTCTGCCCTTTCGTTGCTCTTATGTCCTTCGAAGGCCGGTGTCCATATGTCCATATTCTGAGGAACTAATCTGTTCCTCAGAAGAAGTTCGTAATATTTAAAAACTAGTCTTGACTGTTTTCTGACTTGAGCGCCTCGATGGATGAATTGGTAGAGTGCTCTGCCAAGAGTCTCCGAGGTCGCAGGTTCGATTCCTGCCGAAGGCTCTGGGTGTTTCTGCAGACAAGCAAAAAGGCTTCGCAGTTTTGTGTTTGTTAAAAAAAAAAATTTTTTTACCAAATTAGTGAAAAAACCTATCGCATGTAATGGGTAAGATATTAGCGCTTTACGAGCTGCTTGACTATCAGAGAGGATGCATATGTTAGCTCTACGTATATTCCTACGTAAGCATTCTCTCGTACAAAGCTCTATGGCGTGGACTTCCGCCTGGAAAACTCTGGCTGTGTTCCCCATTGCAATCGCCTTCTGAAAGTTAGGCCCAACTATTCCGGGGTCTGTACTGCCATCCTACAACTTGGAGCCATCTAGATTTGCTAATAGTCCAGGTCTCGGTATATAAGGAACAAGGGCTGCATAAACGCTCTTTTTGGTCGAGGGGCAGCCACCCAATGATAATAAATAATAATAGAATTTTCAAAATAATCCAAGTTTTTTGCTTTAATTCTTATTCAGTTTAAAAGCCGTTTGGAAAAGCTAAAATTTCGAAAAAGTTAATGACCCCTGAAACATTTCGGTTAACTTTTTCGTGGTTCTACTGTATTTTGAAAAACATTAAAGCAAAAAAAAAAAAAAATGTTGCGATAATTATAAAACAGTTGTCTGTGTGTGAACTGTCCTTAAACTGCAGTTACACTATCAAGTTTTTTTGGAACGAAGTTCCTTAACGCGGCTTGCTGGTAGTGGAAATTAGTAGAAATAGTCACGAAAGCGTGTGAGTTGTTTATATGTATTGGTGTACTGTCGGAAAGCAATTGTGTATGATGGGCGGTGTCTCCGCTGACAGCAGCGGAGACACCTACCAACAAATAATAATTAGTTGGAAAACGTTCCAAAAATTTAAAGAAACATAAAATTTCAAAATTTCAAAAACAGCACAAAATAAAACATACAGATTTCACCTTGTATTACATTCAAAGATGAAAAAAAAAAAACGTAAGGAACTTCGTTCCTAACGGGGGTCCCGCGACCGCATTTCTTTTTTTACATACTTCTTGTCAAAATTCAATAAAATTGATAGCTGTGACGTAGGCTGCACACAATTTCATAACAATTCGTTTTCAGGATGCCGTCAAGAAGAAAATTAAAAATGGCTGCTTCATTAAAAGTACTTCAGAAATAACGAAAATAAAAGAAGAAGAAGAAAACCAGAGGGCAGAAAGGAAATACAGTATTTATCGGATATAAGAAACTTGAAAAATCCACGAAAAAACTTTCTTATAAGCGTTTCTTTCTTATATACAATTATTTTATATAAGAAACGTTTTTCTTATATACATAAGTAGCTATGGCCATAAGGCATTTGTTTCTTATATGAATATACGTGCTTTTTACCTTTTTATGTATATACGTAGATGTATGTATGTAAATAGAAAAATAAAACAAATCAAATTTTATTTTATTAACCCCTTTAGTAAATAGATATAAAAAACTAGACAACTTCAATTTGAAAAAAAAAATTATATGTAGTAAATACATGTACATATGTACGTACATAATTCATTTTGTACTATTTATTTATTTATTTTCGAGGCAAGAAACAAAAACTTCTCATGAGCACTAAAAGTAAAAAAAACGTTGTTGTTGCTGTAAAACTGTCAGAAAACAGAGTTGTCTATGCAAACTACATAAATTCAGTGTTGCCCTTGAAAGTTTCTTATATAAATTCTTTTTCTATACATTTTGTGGTTTTGATGTTCAAGAAAAATGTTCTTTTATCAGTTTTTTTCTTATAAGCGTTTTTCTTATATGAAACTTTTTTTTTGTTAGAAAAAACACTAAAAAGATATGGTGTTTTTGCAAATGTTTCTTATAAGCGTTTCGTTCTTATATGAGATGTTCTTATAACCGATAAATACTGTACTGGGTGAAGCCCTTATTCCACAGAACTTCGTGGCTTCTGTATAGCTCTATAAATCACAGCACATCATTATATTTGTTGGCTTTGTACGTAAAAATTTTTATTTATATTTTTAAGCTTGCATCTGTTTAATTTTTATCACTTTTAATTGCAACTTTCAAACAAAACAAAAAAAATATATGCAGACAGAACGAAAAAAAATTTTTGTCAGCTGTTTTCTTGAAAGCAAAAATTGTCATCAAGTTTGGATCAATTTTCAAAATTGTGAGTGTATTAGTAAAAAAGTGTGAATGTATTAAAACTTGAAAGGCAAAACTTGATCGTGTAACCCCCAAGTAAAACTGTTGTTAATCCCGCAGAACAGCTAACTTGTTTCAGAACGTAGCAGGTGGATTCATCATAGAATTTCGTTGCTCTAAAGCAGAAATTCTACAGCACACATTTTGGGAACAATTAGCCATTTTCTAAGTCTTTACAAGTTTTCTATATTTTTTGCTTTTACAAAATTTTTTTTATGTTCAATTATTTTTATATATTAAATTTTGTTGAAATGTAAAGTCTTTGTAGTTTATATTTTTTTATAAAGAGTACATTGAATACAAGTTTATGGAACAAAATGTTCTTTCGAACTGACAAAAATATATTTGAACTGTCAAATGTAAAACAATTAATACCTTGTTCATACATGTATTTCTAATTGAGATAATATTCAGTTTATTGACATAATATTTTTTGCGTTCATACATACAAATATTGCGATAACTCAATTAGCATTTGACAGCTGGAAAAAAGTTGTTGTTTTTGTTTTGGTAGTGAGAAAAAAAAAGTGAAAAATATTTTCCAATAAGAAAAGTGGAAGAAAAACTGCCTTTTATTAAAAAGATTTTAGTGTTGTACAATAAAAATATGGAACTTGTACAAGTAGTGCGTTCATGTTATGACTCCAAAGCGGCAATAATAAAAAGAAAGAGAAATAAAAATTTGGAAATGCTGTAATGTTTTTATTTTTATTGTATTTATTTTTATTTTTTATTATTTTGTTTTGTTTGCTTTTGTTTACATTTATCACGTCATTCATTTCGCATTGTATACTTTTGCTTATTAAACACATCTTTTACAGTGTTGTGTTCCATCTTTTTCTCAATATTCAAAGCAATATTGAGCTCAATAATGGACTTTATTGCGATTACCTCAATAAAGGCGCATGTATGAACATGGTATAAGTTCAAAACTACTTCGATGTAGAATTCATATTGTGAACAAACTATACATATGTGTCATGGAAATGACATTTAATTTGTTCGCAAGTCTTTAGTTTTAAAAATAAAGTTTTATTTAATTATTATTCAATACAAATGTGAATGTGCGTCTTATTAATCTGAACTCTTGAAAAAACTGTGCTTGACACTAGCAAAGCAAAATAATGACATACGAATATCATATAAAACAGAATGGTAATTGGCACACAGGGTGACAGTTCGGCCTATCCTGATGCCAAATCGTCCTCGATTTCGTCCTCATTATCGGAATATTCATCCAGGGAGGGACAGCTGTTACACCATGGTCTGATTTTATCGGCTGAGTAGACGGAAGAAAATTTACGACTCGTAATCTGGACACCTGGCACATCTTCAACCAAATAGCGATCGTTCCCCAAGACTTTGGAAATTACGTACGGACCTCGAAATTTCGGCTCAAGTTTCCGAGAGTCGCCAGTTGCCGGAGCTTCATTTTCTAGTACGACCATGTCATGTTCAGCATACTGAGTTGGCATAGCATGCTTTAAATTAAATCGTCTCTCCCACTTTTCACGCTCTTTCCGAATGTTTGCCGCCGCCTGATTTCGTTTTTCGGTGATAGGTAACGAATTTTCAGTGGTGTCATCGTGTATGGCCGCTACGAGGTAGTTCGTGAGTATGTCACGGAGTTTGAAGTCAAACACCAATTCATTGGGTGTAAAACCCGTGGTCGCATTACTTTGGGAGTTTATAGTCCATTGAAGATCTCGTAGAGTAAGATCCCAATCCTTCGGGTTTGCCACGGTGGTACGGATATACGATAGTATCGTTTGATTAGCTCGCTCTACCTGCCCATTGGCCCTCGGTGTTCTAACGGCAGTTTTAATGTGTTGGATGGAGTTATGAGAGCAAAAGTCCTCAAACGATTTTGAGGTAAAAGCAGTGCCACGATCGCTAACTATACGCTTTGGGAGTCCAAAGTAGGATGTCATCTCATTTAACGCAGAGAGCACTGGCAACGTCTTCGTATTTCTGACGGGTTTAACAACCAAATACTTGCTGAATGAATCAGATATAGCAAGTACATAGCATTGGCCCCTTTTACTTTTTGTGAACGGGCCTAGGTGGTCGATGTGTACGGTCTGAAAAGGCACGGGCTCAATGTCGTCGTAATGCAAACGGGCCTCAGATTTTCCGGAACGCGCTTTGTTATAACAGCAACTTATACAGCTGGCAATGTAGTCTTTGGTGTACTTTCTAAGTTTAGGGAACCAAAATTTTTGCTTTATGCGTTGGATAGTCTTTTCCAGACCAAAATGTCCCATGTCATCATGAGAAAACTTTACAATTCGCCACCGTATACTCTTTGGTACCACCAATTTAAGGCCGTCTTCCTCCTTGTGGTAAAGCCTGGCATTTCGCAAAGTGTATTCCTTCCGTATTTGTTTCTCTTGATCGGATTTGCAATCTCCTCGCAATATGGAAATAACGTTCCCAACTGTTTCATCGGTCAATTGCATAGTTACTACCCAGTCCTCCACATCAGCTGTAACTTTCATTACAAATTCTGGTTCGATTTCGACAGGTGGTTTGTCTGGGGCTCTACTTAACGCATCGACATGGGCCATTCGGCTGCCCTCGCGGTGAATAGATTCAAAGTCGTACTCCTGCAGTCGCATCCACCATCTAGCAATTTTGGGTTTGAGTTCTTTGTTGGATCTTACTTTAGCGACAGCGGCACAATCGGTTACTAAACGAAATGGTTTTCCCAGTAGATAAATACGGAACCGGTCGAGCACTTCTACCACGGCCAAGACTTCGAGCTCATAACTATGATAGCGGCTTTCAGCGTCGGTACAATGTCGACTATAATAGAACACAGGCTTCCACTGCTCGTTATCGGTTGATTGTAAAAGGATTCCTGCAAGACCCACGCTACTTGCGTCTGCATGCACCTCATGGTAAGCTCTACTGTCATACAAAGCGAGTACGGGTTGTTCCGTCAATATCTTTATAAGCTTTTCAAACGCAATCTGTTGATCAGGACCCCACTTGAACGCAGTTTCAGCTTTTCTGAGAAGAGTCGTAATCGGTTTCGTTATTAGCGAATATTCCTTTACGAACTTTCGGAAAAACCCAGTCAGGCCCAGAAACCGTCTCATTTCTGTTATATTATTAGGTACAGGGAAGTTTTTTATGGCGCTTATTTTAGTGTCGCCAGGTCGAATGCCATCCTTATCAATCGTGTGTCCCAGATATGAAATTTTCGTTGCTAGAAATATACATTTGTCGAGCCGAAGAGTAAGGCCGGATTCAGCTAAGATGTTCAAAACACGTTCCAAACTCGTGAGGCCTTCCTCTACAGATTTACTCGGGATCACTACATCGTCCAGATACGCTAAAACTTCGCCAGGGCTCATTTTTGAAATAATTCTGTCCATTATCGACTGGAAAACGGCTGGAGCATTTACGAGACCGAATGGCATGCGATTATATTCGTAGTGGCCATCATGTGTGATAAAGGCGGTATATTTTTTTGATTGTTCTGCGACTAAAATTTGGTGGTATCCCATACGCAAATCGAGGGTGGTGAAATATTTGCTACCCGCCAGCTGCGCAAATTGTTCCTCCATTATCGGCATCGGGTATGGAGTTTTGACAGTAATCGCATTCAGTTGGCGGTAGTCAACGCACATGCGATGTTCGCCGTTCTTCTTGGCCACTAGTATAACTGGAGACGCATAAGCTGAGTCGGATGCGCGAATAATGTCGTTCTTCAATAAGTCATCCAGTATACTAGTAAGAGCGGACCGCTTAGCAAACGGTACACGATATGGTTTCGTTTGTATTGGAGTGTCAGATTTTAAACAAATTTCTAAACTGGCCACGTTACACTTACCGAGCTCTGATGTATTTTCGGCAAAACAATTATGGTATTTCAAAAGCATGGCCTTGAGACGTTCAACCTCGGTCAGTGATAAGTCAGGAGGATGTTCCAAACGTTTGACCTTCTCCAATCGACAGTCTCCACCTTCTATTACCAACCGCTTACCTTTTCCGCATAGTATGTCACAACCCAACAGCACATTTTTACAAATAAAATGATCCTCCACCACAAGAAGCACACACTCAACACTATTTTCATCGATCTTCACCATTGTTCTCATTTGGCCAGTGCATAAGTACTGCCCTCCAGCAAAACCTTCCAACAGTACATTTGCATCTTCGATATCGCCTACCACGGATGCGTATGATTTGCGAATTAACGATCTGTTACTACCGGGATCTACGAAAGCGGCTGTGGTTTTTCCATTTATCTTAATGGTTTTAACGATAGTGTTGTTTTTCTTGATGTCAGAAACTCGTTTTGAGGCATCGTTGATTTCATTGACAGAGGCCTTTATTGGAACCTTGTAGGTACAATTGTCAGTGGTGTGTGTTGTGCGTTTGCAGAGATTACAGCGGGCTTTGCGTTGCGGCTCTGGACACTTTATTGAATAGTGCCCGATTTTGAAACAATTGTAACATTTTACGTTTTCATTTTCAATTTTGCGGTCCAGATTTTTTCTGGTCGTTGATGTTGCCGAGGCGAATACATGAGGCATTTTTTTAGACGTATTTTGTAGCTTAACCTCGTTGTAATTGCAGTAAACAGTTATATCTATTAAAAGATCGTTACATGTCAGGTAATTATTAGATATTTTCCTCTTGAGATCGTAATCATTAATTCCATTTATAATATGGCGCACTATGGCCGACTCGGGAAGATATGCTTTGGAGCCTATTGCCACCATCTTATAGAAATAATCTACTGGCGACTCGTTGTTTTGACGCTTAGTGTTAGCCATTTCAATATGAATGTCGGCAACATTGATAGTCACTGGAAAGTCTCTTAAAAATCTTACGCAAAAATCGGTCCATGTCACAAATATTTCTTCGATCGAATCAATCCAATATTTTGCTGGGCCACACAACTTTTGCTGTACAGCAAACAACACCATTTTGTCATCCCAGTTATAAGCCTGCTTAAGGTTATCAATTCGTCGTATGAACTGTTGTGAATTCAAAGACGTCTCCATCGTTGGATTGAAAGCTGGTAAGAGTCCAATTATATCGTGGACATTGTTGTAGGGATTATACGTTGCAGGCTGCACAGACGGTAACGTAGGCGAGGCAAACCTGCTTAGCGGATTTGACGTTGTAGCTACATGGGCATTTCTAGTTACTGGGTTATACGGGGGTGGGTTGTGTGCATGTGTGTTCGTATTATTCGGCAATCCAATAGTTGCGCACGTTGTCAAAATATTTGGTTGTGCCGTGGTGGTAGATAACGAATTAGTCGGCGGTATATCATTTGTATACGATGTAAAAATATTCGGCTGTGTTGTAGTAGTATACAGTATCGGATTATTCGGTGGTATGTTATCTGTATACGTTGTCAAAATATTCGGCTGTACTGTAGCAGTATACAGTGTCGGATTATTCGGTGGTAATAAACGCGTAGAATAATGCGCGTTTGACGGCATTAAATATGTTGCTCCTTCAGAGCAGACAGGCTGTGGTAAACACGTCTGCCTGTTTACGGTGGTGTACGTGGGCGAAATAGATACGTTGCTTGAACACGGCAATGGAAGATTATCAGGCGGTTGCATATTCCCGTTCGACATGGTTGCAGCAATGGGGGCGATAGTACCCGGTGATTGTAAATTTGCTGTCTGTGGTTGTACTGTTCGATCCGCTGTCGGCGAAGACACTATACGTGGATGAAAAGCATTTTCACGAAGTTCAGTGAGTGATTTTTCCAAAGCGTGCATTCTTTTAAGCAATTCCGAACCGTCTGTAAAACTGGAAAAATGATCTTCAGAATAATACTCTTCAAGTCGTTGTATTATGTGTTGTTTGTTTCCAGAGGTTGGCAATCCAATCTCCTTACACTTCTTTTTTAGTTCGTCCAATTTAAATTTCTCAAAATTAGAATTCGGCATCATTTCTGTTTCCTTACGTGCGTTCTTTCTTCTAAAAATTTCTTTGCATCTACGTATGTATGAATGTCAATGTAAAGTACAACCCGCTAACGACGGAATTTTCAAAATCAAGCGTGGTAAGCGTTAGTCACTTACGCCTGTATGTATGTATGTATTATAAACGACGTGCATACATTAATACAAAATGAACAATCGGAGTTTTGCAAATAAACTACTCGCTGTTGTTGACAAAACTACTGCTCAAAGTCCAGATCCCACTTCTGAAAAATGTCATGGAAATGACATTTAATTTGTTCGCAAGTCTTTAGTTTTAAAAATAAAGTTTTATTTAATTATTATTCAATACAAATGTGAATGTGCGTCTTATTAATCTGAACTCTTGAAAAAAACTGTGCTTGACACTAGCAAAGCAAAATAATGACATACGAATATCATATAAAACAGAATGGTAATTGGCACACAGGGTGACATATGCATATAAATTTAAACATTTCTGTTGTAATAACGCAGGGCGCATTAAGCATCGACCTAGTACAATGATTGTACAAACAATTTTTATGAGTGTTTATTTTGTATAATCATAAACAAATTGACCTGTATTATAACGGGTTATCCATTTTGAGGTTTCAAAAGTAAAAGTAAATAAAATTCATATAAAATATTTTTTTTTGCATGATATTTCTTTTTTATTATAAATTTTGAAAGTTGACATTATGTGTGAAACACTACATCATTTAAACGACCACCACGCGAAGTGTTGATTCTTTTGAGGTAATTTTCGACCACTTCTTGACACATATTGGGCGGTATCTCAGCCCTAACTTGATGAGTGTTAGTTTTTAAGTATTCAAGAGTTGAACGTTTATCTGCATAAACACGGTCTTTCGCGTAGCCCCCACAAAAAAAGTCTAATGGTGTCAAATCTTGGTGGCCAGTTGATATCGCCATCATTTTGTTGAAACCACATATTCTCCAAGTCGTATTCTTCAATAGCAGACAACAAAAAAAAAAAGTCGGTTATCATATGACTGTCGTTCCAACGTCGCTTTCGAAAGAAGTAAGGTCCAATCACACCTTCGGACCAAAGACCGCACAAAACAGTGACTTTTTCTGGATGTAATGGCCTCTCTTCAATTTCTTGAGGATTCTCAAAACCCCAAATACTACAATTTTATATATTAAATGTTCTGCTGTGCCCAGCGACTTTAATGGTATTTAATTTCTATTATTCGAACTTTTTCTTATATAATTATTTCTGTATTAAGTTGTTGTTTCGAAGCCGCCACACTGACGAGAAAGTGTGGCGGCTTCGAAACAACTAGTTGTCCACCCTGCTAAATGTCTTTGATGTTTTCTTTGTCTAATTTAATTAATATCAATCACAAAGATAATATAGAAAGAACTTGAGCCTAATAAACTAAATACAGAAATAATTATATAAGAAAAAGTTCGAATAATAGAAATTAAATACCATTAAAGTCGCTGGGCACAGCAGAACATTTAAAAAATCAAAAGAAATGAAATTTCAAATAACAATATGAGAATTATATATGAAATTTTATATATTAACGTACCCACCGTGTGAGAAATGTGCTTCATGGCTGAAGAAAATTTTATTTGAAAAAGCGCCGTCCACCGCCTGTTGTTCAGGCACCCATTCCACGTATCTACGACGTTGTGAATGGTCAGCTGGCTTCAGTTGTCGTGTGAGCTGGACTTTATATGCATGTATGTATGTAGGTGTAGATCTAAATGCAAAATACGCCATAATGTGCCTGAGAATGGGGGGAATCGACACATTCGGCTCTTCGGCAACACTTTCACTTACAGCAGCGATATTTTCAGAGGAACGGCCTTACCATATTTGTAACCCCGCTCCAGTCTCCTCAAATTTCTTCACAATTTTGTCAATTGCTTGCGTAGTTGGACGATTATGGAAACCATAATCTCCTCTTAAAGCACGATGTGTGGCTGGGGCAGAATCGCCATTGTTAGGGTTCCTATACTCATCAGAGTGAAACGGAAGTCGTAAACTACGAGGTGTCCCCCTACAATGTAAAGTAACAATTAGCTATGACTCTCAAGCCTTAAGGGATAGAGAGCCCTACAATAACAAATGATAAAAATAACAACAAGTCGAAAACTACCAGGTGTCCCTATGCAACGTAAAGTAACAACTAGCCGTTACTCTCGAACCGTGAGAGACAGAGGGATGAAATTTGCATAATATATGCATTCACATATGCTCCACAACAACAAATACTAAAAACAACAAAAACTCTAAAACTACCAGGTGTCCCTTTGCAACGTAAAGTAACAGTTAGCTACAACTCTCGAACCGTAAGCGATAGAGAGCCGAAATTCGCACACTGTATGTGTTCCCAGATGCATTACAATAACAACAACTAGTCGAAAACTACTAGCTGTATCCATACAACGTAAAGTAACACATACATACGTACGGAACCCTAAGTGTGCGAGGCAGCCTCGTACTTGACTGCATTTTTGTAGTATGTTTTGATAATTTTTATGCGTTGTGTAATAGTTAAGCGATCCGTTTTCGTCAATGTCAGACTTTCAAGTGAGAAGAAAAAAATTGATTTAACAACTTAGTTTGACAGATGTCGAAGTCCAGTCGTATACTTTTGAAACTACGAAATGGATAACCCGTTATTATAGTTGTTGAAATTGCTAATAAAATGATTCAATCATACTCACAAAAACATTTTTCCATTGTTTCATTTTAGTTGCGTTATGTTAACATAATTTTGTGGATTATATTGTTGAATTATGAGTTCGCGGCTTAACTTGTACACCGTCGAGGTGGGTGATACTAATTTCACAATCTTAAGTCGATATCAAAACTTACGACCGATCGGTTCCGGCGCACAAGGAATAGTTTGGTAAGTTTTTGAGTTTTATTTTAATGTTTAAATATGTATGTATATTACCAAGTATATTCTAAGTTTCTTATTCTATTCGTAATTTTCCCGATATGCTCGGATAGATATTCACGCTTATTGTTTAAAAATGGCAGCTGTCGTTGTTGCTTGAACTTTGATATTGAACTTTTGATAATTAAATACGCCAACCACGATTGAAATCTAATGGCATTCTCACAGTAGATTTTGAAAAGTGCCGTATATTTTTTGCAAATCACGGCATAATTTTTCAAAAAACGCCTTTAGCCACATAAACGCCAAACACAACAAAATCAGGGTTGTTGTAGCATCTGATTGCTATCAGAATTGAATTCGACACAGAATTAATTTTGGTGTCACAGAAACAGATATTTCTCACTTTTGTGTTCGAATCGGAATTGTGCCAGAACTAGGTGTCACAGAATCTGTATTTATCGTTTTTTTTATCAGAAATAATCTGATCAGCTGACAGGTGGCAGATTTGTAGTATGTTTGTTTTAGGCTGGTAAATACAATTTGGCTCACAATGTAAGTAAATTTATTTTTTTATTAAACTAAATTTCATTATTATTTTATCACCAATAGGGAAAAACATAGGGATCAAACACAAAATGAGATATTTTTTAAATTTATGGAAGGAATTCTATATTTGGTGAAGAAATGGTTCCTACATCTTCCTTTTTCATTATCATTAATTAATAGCTTCACCCACTGAAGTCACACATGCCTTTGCAAAACTTTTAGTACGTTGCTTAAGACAATTGACACCGTACTTCTGGCGAGTCAAACGGAACTATCATTTCCTATTGATTTTTGATATGATCCTTCTGCCATAAAACGCAATGTCGCAGCTAGCTGAACAATACTGAAAATGTTTGAAGGAGGCAAATGAACTTTGACAGTGTTCAACAGCATTTGAAAGGCCTCTTTGCTTAAACGGAATTGGCTAATAAATCTGTATATTTATTATACATAGCTAAAAAATCTCTGGCATTCTTGTACATACTATATGTATGTATATTTACGCTGTTTCCGGCAGCTCCAATGGGTTGGTGTAGTCCCTTAAAATTTTCCGTTTCACTTTTTCATGGTTGTTTTCTCCTCCATCAATGTATATAAAGCTATTGCCTTTACCATTTTTTTTAAGATTTTTTAATATATAAAAAAATATTTATCAAAATATACATATGTGAAAATCTACTGTAAAATGTAAACAACAGCACAAGCAAAACAAAACAGCTGATTCGAATATGGGTTTTACTTAAGCTGCGGTCAGATTGGTCAAATATTTGAAAGCAAACATCAAATATTAGTTCGCTGTAATGTGACCATAAAACAATTACTATCGGCAAACAAAAATTTATATGCTAGAGTACAAACAAAATTGTTTTTTGGCAAACAAAAATGTGTCTAATGTGACCAAAGTGTGAACACATGGTGGCAAATATTTTCCTCTTTTTACGGCAAACAATTATTTGATCTTACAAAATTTTTGTAAGAGCAAACAGGGAAATATTTTCCATACCAAAAAAAAAAAAAAACTTTATGAATGCTATACATGATTTTTAATCACCGTCTAAATAGCGGCTTTTATAGCAAAATACCCATGTATAAATATAGAGACTAAATTAAGGTTTTTTGTTATGTTTTATTACTCATTGAAGTATTTTTGTTTCAATAAAAATAATTTTTTTAATTTACTGCCTGGCTACCGATGTCACTCGACATCGATCGCTCGCATAAATACATGCAAAGCAAAAACAACATTTCAAATGTCTGCGATGCCGATGAGAACAATACTACATATGTGTTCCTACGAAACACTAAGTTAGCACAATATTCTTACTCTCTTAAGCTAGATAGCTGTACCTTTGTAATTGTAGTAAATACTTCCTGCATTAGCTGGCGCAGTCCTGACAACATGTTTCCCATCCAGTGATCCTAGGCAATTGGGAAAGTTCCACAATTTTAGGAATTTCTCAGAAACATCTAACCATTACTCCTCGGTCGATGGTACCTAAGTTAAAAATTAGCCAACAACAATGGAATAATTTTCTTTAAATTTCTTTAAATATTCCGGCTGCAACACTTTGTAAATAGCTTCACATACATTCGGAATAATTGTTGAAATGGTATTGTGGGGAATCCGGAAAATGTAAAGCTTTCGCCTGTCGCGAGATACCGCAGTGTTACTGCTAAACGTTCCTTTGCAGAAATCGGTTTCCGAAGCCTAGTAGTTTGCTTTATAATTAGCGGCTCCACCAGTTCGAGCTAAAAAAAATTGTGAAATCTCGGTTTTTATGCAATCTTTCTGATATGTCTTACCAAGTAATCGCAGTCAATTGCGTTCATCCGTAAAAAGTTTTTGTATAGCTCTGAAGTTTCTAAACGGAGCTCGCGAAGCAGTTTTGCACAGCATCCAATCTCCTCTTGACGTTGTACCCATAGTCTTTTTTTCTTTGTTTTAATTATTTCTTGCTCTTGTAAGACAAAAACTGATGCTGCTTCGCAGCTTAACAAAAGGAAATCTTCAATTTCTTCCATCATTTAATTCTTTTTTTCAATGAAATAATTTTTTGTTTTTTCACTGTTTGAGCAAATATTTTTTTAACGGCAAATAAACTTTTCAGTGTGACCATAGCGGAAACATTTGCTGTCAAATAAAAAATTTCTGTTGTTTGACTGATGTTTGAACTAACAAAACAGGCAAAAAAAATATGGCTAATGTGACCACAAAACAAAATTGGTTTGAATTTTCGTTTTGTTTTCCCAAAAACGGGCAAACATATTTGATTCAAATATTTTACCAATCTGACCGTACCTTTATGTTCGAATCAGCACAAAACCAAGACGATTTAATGACACCAATTCAAATCAGAATCGATTTTCAATTCTGATAATTCACAATTCTGACTTGGATTCTGCAACAACTCTGAATAAGTTAATCATAGTTCATAATTCATTACGTAGATAAAAATAAAAATAAGAAAACTCAAGTACATGCCATCATATTTTTCGGATGATGTTTTCCATTACAAAATTCAAATATTTCGCCACATTTTATCACTGAATTATTATAGGCAAGACTCTACTATAAGCATGCAATAAATTTATTAATGCCCCGATTTATTAATGCGCCTCGATGGATGAATTGGTAGAGTGCTCTGCCAAGTGTCTCCGAGGTCGCCGGTTCGATTCCTGCCGAAAGCTCTGGGTGTTTCTGCAGACAAGCAAAAGGTTTCGCAGTTTTGTGTTTGTTAAAAAAAAAAAACAACACCTAAGTGTTGTGTTGCTTCATCTACAACACAACATGCAGCACTTTTTGCTATTATGGTTTACAACATCTAGGTGTTGTGTATGTCACAGAGTTGTTTTTTTATTTGTAGAGCATATTTCCGCAAAAATACATGCCTGCATGCAAAAAACTGCCAAGTAAAGCAACTCTACGAGCACGACGCACGCGTACGTTGCTTTCATTACACAAACACAAGCGAAAAACAACAAATTTTGACATTTCTTTGTCAAGTTCTACCATCAAAAGACATGGAGTTTTTTTTTTTTGAGTTGTATTTTTAGTAATAGCGCAGCTACCGCGTAGAATCGCATTAGTAAAAATAAAAAGAATGAACAACGTTTTTATTAGAAAAATACAAATAACGTCATAATAATGTATGTTAACGTCTATGTTTAATTTGGTTATGATAATGAAAGGACCAAACAAATTTTTCATTGCAGTTTGAATCCATTGCAACTACAGAATACAAAATAAAACTATTATAGCGCAGTTCATTGTTTGGTGCAAATGTCTTGCGTAAGTGCGATTGCAAGAAATCGTTGATTTTCTTTGCAACCCAACAACAAAATATACAAGGTTGCACTCGCAATATTTTTGCATTTATGCACCGCTAATTACGTGTTGCTTTCTTCGCATGAGTATTGCGTTTGCAACACTGACACTCGAACAGCTGATATTTTAAAACAAAGCAAACAAAAAATTGCAGAGATGGAGCCAACAGCAATTACCAAAAAAAATAAAAGGTGAAAAATTAAAAATTGTGTATTAATTTATCAGCTGTTATTTGGAGTGCAATAAAATTTGCAAAGTTGTTAAAAAGGGTGCTCAATATCAGTTGCAATATAGTCGCAACCAAAAACGCACCAAACGCTGAGTACCGCTATTGTAATAAAAAAAATGGGTAATAATTATGTGTACAGATGCACTTTTATTTGTATTTTGTTAATAAATTTTAATGGTTAATTGTTTTTTTTTTTTTTTTAATATTTTTGCAAAACATATTTCCAATGCAGACTTACAAATTTCACAATTTTTTCGTAATTTAACTTGTAACATCAACAAGACAACACTTAATTGGGTGTCGTAAATTTTCGACAACATCTTATTATGTGTTGTAAGTTTTGCTACGACAGTTGTGGACCATAATCGCTTTTTAAAAAATACAACATTAAATGAACAACTGTTGTCAATCATAATCGGGGCCTTAGTTGAAACAACAGATTATGCTGTAAATTAAATTGAAGCCTGATTCCTTCGCTACTCTCGTATATTAAATTATATTTTTCATAGCCGAAAAAAATTATCAAAATTTTCTTGCAGCAGAATCTAAAATGAAGGAAAAATGTACTATAAAAAATGTGAAAAACATAACAAATGAATCAATTGGCTTAAGGTACGGCCACACTTAAGTTTTTGTTTGTCCATTTTTGCTCACGCTCACGCACTCATGCATGATTTTTCTAAAATTTAATAACGATCACGCGTGACACGACATTTTTACGACAATCGCATATCTCTAGTTCAAAAAAAAAAATACAATATAAAATGATGAATTCTATCACACATGTAATTAAGTAAATCAAACAATTTAAATAGTGTTTAAAAATTGCAGCCCGTATCTGTTTCATATTTAAAAAAAAAATATGCACATTTCTTATGGTTACATGCAAGGCCTATTTTTAACAGGTCAGTACAAGTCTACAACAACTACATACATTTGTACAGCTTTTGACAGTTTCACAATGAAAACACAATCATATGGAGAGATGCATTGACCTGATAATTGGACCTTGGTCACATGTCTATGTATGTTGGCACATACTTCTAGGCATTGCTGGCCATCTTGTCATTTATTAAGTCAAGACTAGAGATGTGCACTTGTCGTGTTTTAGAAAAGTCACGAGTTCATGAAGTTTCACGAAAAAGTTAAAACAACAACTTTTTTTTGGTTTACAAAGCAACTTCCACACTTTATTCCTTGAATTATTTTTCTAAGCAGATTATTTTGGCTCAATTTCTACTAAACGTGTAAAGTACTTTAGCCTGGGTCGATTTTTAGGAAGAAAAGGTAAAAATCGATGGGCGAAATAATTATGGGAAATGAGTAATTTTAATTTTTTTTTTTTTTTTTTCAACAAGCCTATACTGGCTTAGGTGTATGTCGCAAGACATGGGCAAGCAAACCCCTCCAATCAACCTAACCTAACCCAATTTTAATTTTTAAAATAGTTAATATTAATAATTAAAATTAATTTTTAAAATAAGCTGTATGTATTGCAAAACTAAAATTTGAATTATTCGTTGCATCTAGGAATATTGTTTTTTCAAAACCTCTGAAACTTGTTTCTGTATCAATAAAAATTAACGCCCTGAAAGCATAAATTTCATGACATTAAAGTCCAAAAGCATGGACTGCAAAAAGTAAATGAAATGTTAGAAGAGTAAACTATGAAATTGTTACGTTTTTACCCATTAATAAGAACGGTTTTGCGAATTCTTTAATTGCAAATGAAAATAAAACACCTTCAGCTATTTTATTTACAGCACTTTCACTCCAGTTCAATCTCTATTAATTATTCAACTATGTTAAGGCACGAGGCTGGCTCGCACACTTAGGATTCCGTACGTATGTACATATGTGTAATGTATGTATGGAATGGCATATTGACTTGTTGTTTTTAGTATTTGTTGTTGTAGCGGCAACTGATAGTGTCCGTTTTCACAACTAATTGGTATTTGTTTTGGCAGGTGTCTCCGCTGCTGTCAAATAGTTTCGCTACTTTCCGCCCATCATACACAATTGTTTCCTGACAGACACAACAAACAATATAAACAGCTCACACACTTTCGTGACGATTTTTGCTAATTTGCACTTATCTAAAACCATTTTAAAACTGTTATAAAACAGCTGTAAAACTTCGCACTCACTGCTTATTGTTGACGGTAACACAGTCAAAACCAGACTGACTAAACGCAAGCGTTGTGCCTCTATTAATAGTTATAGTTACCGACTTCCAGAACTTTCTGATTCGAGAACCATCTTCAATACACAATGCTTGTAAAGGGTGTTTTTTTTTTCGATGTATAGAACTTTAAGTTGCAATAAAACAACGATGGATTATTCGATTGACATGCATTTTATTTATCCGAAAGATAATCTTGTGGCATTACATTTTAAATATGATTTCTGGCATATGACCGCCACGTGGATGGCGCGGATGTAGTCCAATCTGGACGTCCAATTTTCGATGACTTTTTCAAACATTTGTGGCCGTATATCGGCGTTTGTGGCTTATCCGCATAGACCAATGACTTTACATATCCCCGCAGAACGTATAGTCTAGCGGTGTTAAATCACAAGATTTTGGGGGCCAATTCACAGGTCCAAAACGTGAAATTAGGCATTCAGTCACCAAACGTGTCTTTCAATAAATCGATTGTGGCACGAGCTGTGTGACATGTTGCGCCGTCTTGTTGATACCACATCTCCTGGACATCATTCAATTTGGGAATGAAAAAGTTAGTAATGATGGCTCTATACCGATCACCATTGACTGTAACGTTCTGGCCATCATCGTTTTTGAAGAAGTACGGACTAATGATTCCACCAGCCCATAAAGCGAACCAGACAGTCAGGTTTTCTGGTTGTAACGGTGTTTCGACATACACACTTGAGGATTAGCTTCACTCCAAATGCGACAGTTTTGTTTGTTGACGTGGCCATTCAACAAGAAGTGCGCTTCATCGCTAAACAAAAAAAAAAAAAATGGACGTAGTGCGCGATACGTATTCCGCACAGAACCATTATTTTCGAAATAAAATTGCACTATTTTCAAGCGTTGTTCAGGCATGAGTCTGTTCATGATGAATTTCCATCTGAGAATAAATCACTTGATAGCTGTTAAATCGGTCGCCATCTTGAACAGTAATGCCAACTTAAAGCTCTATACATCGAAAACAAAAACACCCATTGATCTCGAAAGTTCTATGACACAACCTTTGTGCAAAAGCTTAAGATGTGGTAACACTTTTCGAGATCCTTTTAGAACAATCGATAGACGACCGTCTATTTAAATTGCATGGTGGTGTTTTCTTTCGTTTAGTATAAAAGTCGCTTAAAGCAGTGCTACTCAATTACTTGTATTGGATTACGCCATTCACGCACGATTAGCTGAAATTTGTAACAATATGTATATATATATGTATGTATGCAGTATATGAAGAGATTTCTTGCTGTAACTCTCCAGTTCTGCATGATCAAACGTTGAATGATTTTTTTTTTTTTTTGATAAGTATTACATTGCAAAAAGAAATAACAATTCGGAAAACAGGCGCACGGCAAATTAAGTTGCATCATGCATAAAATGAAAAGTTAGTGCCAGCTGCAGCATTACGGAATGGCCTCAAAATGCGGGTGATAATCTGTTCTGCAGCGTTGCAATACGTGAAGATGTTTTTTTTGACGCCAAAGTCGTTATTAAAATGAAAGCATAGACGCGTAGTTATCCATTGTTTGCGTGACAGAACGACATGTCTGTGCTCACAAGCGAGAACAAAGTAAGTCGGCTTAAGGCAAAATCAACTCATATCTGCTACAATATTCTACTAAGAGAAATTCGTGGTTATGTGGAATCTCCAAGTCTATAAGGAAATTTATTAAAAAGGATTGAAATAATCATTAATAATAGTCGCAAAACATTTCGCAATAAGCTCCAAAATGTTCTAGACAACATGTTTTTGTTAAGTACAGCAGGCGACAAATCTTCGCATTCGATATCGAACGAATTCCGTCACTTATGCTGTGTGTTTGTTGTTTATTTTGCTTTTGTTTTACATTATTTTTGCTCGATAGTTCATTCGATATTGAATGCGACGATTTGGCCCTAGTTTTGTTTTTTTTTTTGGGACGAAGTTCCTTAATGCGGCTTGGTGGTAGTGCAAATTAGCAAAAATCGTCACGAAAGTGTGTGAACTGTTTATATGCACAGAAAAAAATAGTTTGTAAATACAAACACCGTTTTTGTAAATACAAACAAAAAAAACAAAAGTTTGTCAATATTATTTTTAGAACATTAAAAAAATATTTAATCATATTAAAAAATTTTTTGTTGAAACTTCTGAAAATTCTAGTCAACAATTCAGTTAATTAAGAAATATGTGAAAAATCTGACAAAATGTGCTGTTAAGTGATTTTATTAAAAAAAAAAAGGATTCAATTTGTCATATTAAAGAAAATCGTTGTCATATTTAATATTTTATTTGTTGTATTTGTTTTTTAAATTAACAACTAGCTTTGTCACTCCGAATTTGGTGTTATTTTTTTCTGTGTGGTTTGTTGTGTCTGTCAGCAAACAATTGTGTATGATGGGCGGAAAGTAGCGAAACTATTTGACAGCAGCGGAGACACCTGCCAAAACAAATACCAATTAGTTGTGAAAACGGACACTATCAGTTGCCGCTACAACAACAAATACTAAAAACAACAAGTCAATATGCCCTTCCATACATACATACATTACACATACATATGTACATACGTACGGAATCCTAAGTGTGCGAGCCAGCCTCGTACTTGACTGAATTTATTGTTGCAGTATTCCGGAAAATATTTGTATTTACATATTTCTATGTAATTGATAAAAATTAGAGATTTTCTTCGGACGACACTCAGTATTAAAACCAAACACAACATTTTTTTACATCAATAAATGTCAAAAATGACACTTGTCAACAATGACGGTATTTCTATCAATGATGCCACGTGCATACTTGCGACAGTATTAGTGAAAATGTTTGTCTGTGTTACATTTGGTCATGCATTTTTCTTGTAGGGTATCTCCACATATTATTACGTCATATTTAATATATATATATATACATACATATCGTCACCTAACATCTAAAAGGTCGTAAGTTAAAAAAAAATGAAAATCGTCTTTTTGATTGATTTCGAAGTAATTGACCAAAATACGTCTTTCTTTAAAATGTTCTTCACACACAATTCAAAAGGTCGCAAATGCAATTTCAAAAACTATAAATCAATAGGGCGTAACTATACAACAGTTTTTACGATAATATACTATAAAGGTTAGTTTACAAGTGGAACAAGTTTGTGGGATGAAAATATTATGAAATTCTGTCCGTATTTAAGAAAACGAGAGCAAAAGTCTGTTGTAAGTATTTTCATTGTTTACATGGAATTATTTAGTGTGAAGGTACATATTTTGTTGTAGTGACACAATACCCAGAATTAATAACAAATATTAAAATTTTGAGTTTGCTTTTTAGGGTTCCGTACTCATCAGAGTGAAACGGAACCCTATTACCGAGACAAGTACGTCCGTCCGTCCGTCCGTCCGTCACAGCGATCATTCTCCGAAACGGTAAGAGCTAGAGAGCTGAAATTTTCACAGGATGTTGTTGTACCTTGCCGCTACAACAACAACTACTAAAAACAACAACTAATCGGAAACTACCAGGTGTCCCCATACAACGAAAAGTTGTAATTAGCTATAACTCTCGAACCGTAAGAGATAGAGAGCTGAAATTTGCATAGTGTATGTATTTATAGATGCTTTACAACAACAAATGCTAAATACAACAAGTTGAAAACTACCAGGTGTCTCCATGCAACCTAAAGTAACAATTAGCTGTAGCCGCTAAACTATACATTACAGAGAACTGAAATTCGCAAAATATATGTACTTACAACAACTAATGCTAAAAACAACATGTCGAAAACTACCAGGTGTCCGTATACAACGTAAAAAACATTAGCCGTAACTTTCAAACTGTAAGAGACAAACAGATGAAATGTGTACAATACATGTATTTGCTAGCATATGGCCTACAATAACAAATGCTAAAAACAACAACAAGTCGAAAACTACCAGGTGTCCCTATACAACGTAAAGCAACAACCAGCCGTTACTCTCGAACCGTGAGATACAGAGGGCTGAAATTCGCACAATATGAGTATTCACATATGCTCCACAACAACACTTGCTAAAAACAACAACAACTGTAAAACTACCAGGTGTCCCTTTACAACGTAGAGTAACAGCTATAACTATCGAACCGTAAGAGATAGAGAGCTGAAAATCGAACAGTGTATGTATTCCCAGATGCCTTACAACAGCAAATTACAACAACAACAACAAGTGGAAAATTACTAGGTGTCCACATACAACATAAAGTAGCTGTAAAAACAGAGAGATGAAATTTATAAAATATACATATGTATTCACATACGCCATTCCATACATACATTACACATACATACGTACGGAACCCTGAGAGTGCGAGCCAGCCTCGTACTTGACGTAATTTATTTATTTTTCACAAAAATTTTGCGTCTTCTTTTTTTGACATCTAAACAAATGAAAGATGTTATCAATGTAAACGGCTGTTTCACATTTTCAACATCTTCCATGCGTTTCACGTGGATGTCAGTCGGTGTAAAAAGGCTATAAGATTATACATATGTATGCATTTGAGCTGCTTATAGCCTTTTTACACCGACTGACATCCACGTGAAACGCATGGAAGATGTTGAAAATGTGAAACAGCCGTTTACATTGACAACATCTTTCATTTATTTAGATGTCAAAAAAAGAAGACGCAAAATTTTTGTGAAAAATAAAAAAGGAGGACTTTGGACTTTTTTCTTTCCATAGGTCAAGCAACATGTTCTATGTTCTCCATATTGATTGACTATACGAGGGGCTTTCTTTTGCAGTGCAGTTAAAATGAATTTATTTATAATTAATTAAAAATTATAAAAAATACATGTTCCGCTCATTTTTTTTATGTTAAATTTGTTTTCTGAAATGTCATTTTTCTAGTGATGGTACAAAAGCAATCGATTTTCTGCAACTTTTTTAGTGATGACACTAAAAAAATCGAAAGATGTAAGATGGAACAAAATGAGAAAGGATCATCTTCTGCTGATGTAGAAAGATGTAGAATTTTCTTGGGAAGATGTAAACATCTTTGCAAATTGATGAAAGATGTAAGATGTACGTCAGTGTAAAAAGGCTATTACTTTGAAATGTGAACTCGGTTTCTTTCCATGTTGCCAAGTTAAAAAAAAATATATTTTTTTTTCTCAAATTTGTGAGATTAGCTGTAATGAATTTTGTATCTGTTATATTGAAAACACAAATTTTACAAAGCAGACAACTTTGTTTAAATAAATAAGACTGAAAAGTAACATTTTTCATCTTAACTACTATATATATGTATATGTAACTTTTGTAACTTTTTGATTTCAGAAAAAAACAGTTCCCAAATGCCTTAAGTACCAATACTAAAAAACTGCTACTTATAACAATATCTTATTAAACCAAACTAATTCTGAAATTTTGTTTTATAGAATTAGTTTTTTGCATTTCAGAAGACGTTGTGAACATACGTAATCAATTAATTCAGGTCCAAAAATGAACCTTTTCAAAAAATGTTTGTTGTATTTTTCAGCTGTCTATATGCCGACGACATTTCGTTGGTGCTAATCAACTCATCAGTAGACTTGAAAAATTCTTAATCAATTTAAAATTTCTTTCCTTTCATTTTTAGTGCTGCCTACGATACTATAACTGAACAAAATGTTGCAATAAAAAAACTTTCACGTCCATTCCAAAACGTTACTCATGCCAAGAGGGCTTATAGAGAATTTAAGCTAATGAAATTAGTCAACCATAAAAACGTAAGTACTATAAATGAATAGACATTTATATTTATAAAAAGAATTTGATATAGAATTTATTTTACATATTTAATATTACAATTTGAAAAGTAAATGAAAAATATTAACAATTGCGGTTTTCACGCTTCGTATTAAAGTACTATTGTAGATCTTGGAGATATTTTAAATTTAATAAATCTTGATAAATTTAAAAAGTCGGCAACAACAAATCTCATAAATTTTTAATTTACTAAATTAAAACATCTGCAATGCCAAAAACAGTAGTAGATTTACTAAATGTAGTAAGTGGATTTATTTACAAGTATGAAACAGCTGACAGATACGGCGCCACATTGTTTTCTGCTTACATATAATAAAGTGAATTGTAAACATTTCTTAAATTTGCAAATGGAAAAGACCAAAAAAGTAGAAAATATTAAAAAATTTATAAAAAGAAATCGCGAAAAAAGCGGGAACAAAAGATGGGCTGACGCAGAAGTAAAAACACTGCTAGAATACTTGCGCCCTCTCCAGATGACCCAAGTCTGTACAGAACAATTGCCAATTGGTACTCAACTGGGAATTGTTCGCATGAATGAGGTTGGTTAAATTCAAAATAATCCGAAATTAGTATTTGTAAAAAACTGTAGTATTTGTAAAAAAACTGTTGTCATCTAGTCCAGTTAAAATATGTGAAGGATCACTTCATTGACTTTGGAACTGAACTAAACATTCTGCGATGATATGATACGACTAAAATAACGTCATCGATAATCTCGTCCAAGATATGCCCAACAATATCGTTCCTGTAACTATCTACTGAGAGATTGGTTATGCATACATTTACTTTTTGTTAATAATTAAATATATGTATGTACGTACCTTTGCACTTCATAATTTCAAACTCTAAACACATAGACGACAGCAGACTGCAAATGCTGCCAACTTCAAGTGCAGCCAACTTCAAATGCTGCTCTGAAGTCGGCTTCATAATTATTTTGAAGACAGCAACAACATAATAATCAGCTGGTGTGTAAATCAATTTCGAATTTTTATAAATATTACAAATTCAAAGTTTAAAAATATAAAAAATGAGCGAAGAAAATTTAGCGAATTTTATCACAACAATTGTTAAAATAGCTCAGACTACAGCTGAAGTGTATGAAGCCCATAAGACAAATAGTACAAAAAACCGAAGATGGTGGGTTCGCCCAGTAAATATAACCCGTGATGAGGAGGGCGTTTACAAAACATGTGTACAACAGCTCAATGAAAAAGATGAAGAACACTTTTTCAAAGCAACCAGGATGAAAATTAAATAAAATATCACAAAAAATTAGCTCGAACGAAAAAAATTGTTTTGATATTGAAAATGAACAGCTGTGTATTTTAGCAATGCTAACTTCAGGGATGCCGTATTTCTTATTTCATAATGAATAAAATTGAAAATATTGATGAAAAATGTAATAATATCACGAAAAAACTATAAAAACACATACATTTATTTATTTATTGTATTTTTGCAATGTTCTTTTGTGTTTAATATTAAAAAAAAAAAGTTTTTGTTCTAATTTGTCCAATTTATATAGATAATGGCAGCACTATATTTGCTTATTTGCTGCCCGTCAAAATAGAAAATAGCCTAAGTTGGCAGCAGCAGCAAATGCTGTTGTGCAGTCGTGCTGCCCTGCTGCCGTCAAAATAATCGTTTTCATTTAAACACATGCATTTTATTTTTGACATATTGCTGCTTGCTGTCTGCTGTCGTCTATGTGTTTAGAACTTCATTAACAAAACAGCTTTGCAACCAAACAGATAATAATTATTTGTATTTAAAGTCTTATTTGCGTTGAGTACATCACTAGCAGTACATGGAATATGTTTAAAATTTAGTTTTCCAAGATTTTCATTCATGTTTTTTTTCTACTTTTTTTTTTCGTAAAAATTAGAACAAAGTAAATATTTTTCCAAACACTTTACAACAACATGTTTTCATTGTTTATGATTGTTTTTGTGTACACTAGTTGGTCTCGTACACTCATGTTGCCATGATTTCCTGTACTGCTGCTCACTTCTGGCTGGACCCCAAACAAATGATATGGCCACTTTACAAAAGTCACTTTTGGGATATCTGGTTATGTCTGTGGTCTTGAGTACACTTGTGTGTTTGTTATTCCTACTTAAATTTTCAAGTGTGCTTCGCACTAAAAACTTAAATTTTGAACAAGCTTTTTCTTTCTGTGTACCCAAATTATTACCATGACTGTTTACATGCACGTTTGTATTTCCTTTTTCAGATCATTGGTTTACTTAATGCATTTACACCGCAACGCAATCTAGATGATTTCCAAGATGTTTATCTAGTAATGGAACTAATGGACGCTAATTTATGTCAAGTCATTCAAATGGATCTCGATCATGATAGAATGTCATACTTACTCTATCAGATGCTTTGCGGCATAAAGCATTTACATTCTGCCGGCATAATTCACAGGGTAAGTAGCTTTGAACTAAACGCGCGGTCACATAGTAACTATCGGTATTTTGAGCCTTCTCCCAGTCAGCATCTCTCGGTCAGTGCAAAAGACAAAAACTGGGCACCTTTGAACTTTTGGCCTACATACACACATACGTGGAGTTCTCTTTCGCTTTGTTTGCATTTTGTTTTTTTGGTGTGTCACAAAATAAAATACATATCAGTAAAATAAAAAGGATTGTGCAATCGAGGGACCCCTGTTAGGAACGAAGTTCCTGGCGTTTTTTTCTTCATCTTCGAATGTAATTCAAAGTGAAATCTGTGTGTTTTAATTTTTGAAAGCAAATAATAGAGAAGAACGTATTACATCAGAACAATTCAAATATTTCAGGAGTATTATTTATTCATAAAAAACTATATACAAGATAGTGAAGTTATAAATTTATTTATAAGTTTTAAACATAGAAATTACTGGTGTATGATAAAATACATTAAATTTTGTCCAAAAATCTCTACAAAAAAAAAAAACATCGCCAATCGTAGTGCTGGATTATTATTTATACTCAAATTAAATGTATTTATCATGATACAATTAACAAGGTAGCCTCGTCAGCTAAACCGTTAATCATCTGACTACTTTAGGTTGTCAAGAGATTGCAGAGATGAAAGGCAGCCAAAACGAGATAGCTAATCCGCGTAAGCTCAGTGCATCTCTCTTCTGTAAATGTAGAAGTGGCGTCTTTTTGACAGTTTGCATAAGTTGTACAAAAACAAAATGCATGTCATTTTTATTGAAGTTGTTCTTATTGTAGCGAAAAGGTTACCTTGTTAGTTGTATCATGGTATTTATTAATTCAGGGCCAAAAATATTTACTGTATTTTACAGCTGTCTATATGCCGACGACATTTCGTTGGTGCTAATCAACTCATCAGTAGACTAGAAAAATTCTTAAAAGTTTGTTTGAAACTTTACTACTTATTTCATAATTCCCATGAACAAAATGAGAATCAGAAATGTTCAAACAAACCTTTAACACAGTAAACATTTCTTTTCGTTTTGCAACTCTTTTACTTTTCTTTGCAACCTTCTTTCTATACAATGAGTTACCATCGGTTCCTACGATTTGTATTTTTGAAAGTATCAAAAAGTAAAAGCTTTTTGAATATTCAAATATGAACTTAATTATTTATTTGCTTCAAGAGCCAATTGAAATGTATTAATTCAGATCCAAAAATGAACCTTTTCAAAATATTTACTGTATTTTTCAGCTGTAAATATTTTGAAAAGGTTCATTTTTGGACCTGAATTAATACATTTCTATTGGCCTTTAAAGCAAATAAATAATTAAGTTAAATGTATTTATTTAATTTACTTCTGAACAGAGTGAATTCTAATACAATTTAGCAAATATACGAGGGTTGCCTTTTATATTTCGGAACTAGACAACTAATTAATAATTATCGATAATCACTTTATTGTGCGCCATGAAGATCTATACACTTTTGTATGCGTTTGAATCAATTGTCGAACTACTTTTGCCTTTCTGGTTGAGGTATTTGCAAAACATGCACTCTGTCTGACTGCAGCAACCGCTTCTTCAGGTGTAAAATAGCGTTGACCTCTCAGTTTGGTTTTTTACATACGGAAATAAAAAGAAGTCCGCCATATGGCGGATGATTCATCAAATCGATGCAGTTGTTTGAGCCCAGCTGTGAGAGCTCGCATTTTCATGGTGAAAAGTGATGCGTCGTCTGCGGTTGGTTTTCCTGATTTCTAGGAAGACAACTGGCAAACAAATCATTGTGTACCACTCAGAATTGTCTATTCTGCGTTGTTCTAGTGGTACCGTTGCGACATGTCCAGTTTTTCTGGAAAAAATAGGTGACCATTTGTCTGGAAGTGCTTCGTGCGCAAACAATTTTTGTTGGATTTTGCTCATCTTGAAAAACCCATACAGTCGTATGCTGTTCACCTTCGGGCTCATACGCGTAAATTCACGATTCATCAGCTGTCCTGATGTCAGACATGTTTCGAAGCACCGCGATTGTATTTTTTGAGCATTTCTTTCGACTAATCGACACTGGCCTTTTTTTTCGAGTGATTGCCAAATTGTGAGGGATTCAACGTGAACAAACTTTTTTGACAATCATAGACTTTTTGTCTATGTAATATTGAATGCACGCTGGTCCCACTAATGCCTGAGGTTGTCTCAATCTCACGATATGTCAGGTCACATGACGTTCTTGCAATAGCAGTTCGCGTACAGCATCAATAGTTTTCGGAACAACAACTAGGATTTTGGACGACCTTCGCGACATTCGTCTTGGAGTGAACTACGGCCACGATGGAGTTCACCATACCATCGATAAACACTGGTCCTTGATGGAGCTTTATAGCCAAAAATTTAATGAAGTTCATCCATGTACACGTCGATGACGACTTAATTCCATTTTTGGGTCGAGATGAATCTTAAGTTACTGTAAACAACACAAAAAAAGCGCTCGTGCGTAAAATTGTTCTGAGTACGCATAACCTCAAAAATGCTCAATTTTACGATAGAACCAGATTGCAAATCCCGAAACATAAAAGGCAACCCTTGCATGTGTGAATAATATGCTCCACTTCTAGTGTAGGCCTTTAATCTGTAATATACTTTCTCTATTCAATATTGTTATGGCCTCAAACGTTGATGAATGATTCAGTCTTGTATGTAGAATGTACAGTCAGTGCTGTCTTATGTGGTGAACTTGCTGTTCTTGCGTATCTCCCATCCGACCTATGTCCCACTAGTCTTGTTTTAAGCTTATTCTTAGTCGTTCCTATATATGTACACCTCATGGCCATCACAGTTTTCTACTTCATTCCCACCACTTGGTGTTTTATAAGGGTGTACCACATAATCCCCAAAATCAAAATCCTCATTTTCTGTTTAAAATATATCATAATTTTGATGTATTTTATACAAAAAATGAGGATTTTGTGTTTGGCAATATTTCTGAAATCAAAAATCAAAACAAATTGTATGATTAATTCACAAATATTTAATAGGTATGTCATGAATAGTACTAAACTAAAATATATAACAATAAAGAAAAAAAAAAAAAAAACAATAGCGGCTCTCACTCTTGATACTAATTTTATCACTCTGCTATATTCACTACGATTTTTACCACAAAGCTCGAGTGACTTTCTTACCTCAAAGTCTGCATGTTCTTGCAAATATTCTAAAACTTGCTGAATTTTTTTATCTGTCCACCTTTTGTTGTGAATTTTCGGGTCTGTTCCCGATTCGGATTGATTTAGCAAAATTTTTTTAATCCGAATAATTCATAAATTGGTGTTCTCAATTCAGAATGTTTTTAGATGATCGAAGTTTCTGTTCGAAAAAAAATTTTAAATGTCAAATACATAAAAAAACAGGTTTTTATGTTTTGAAAAGAACTATCAGAGGACGAAGCCGATGATAAAAGATAGCTTAACATACAAATAGTCGCCGGTGGCAAACCAAAAACCAACGGTTGACGACCGTCTAAACAATGTTTTTACAATCACGCAGAAAAATTTAAAAATGAAGTTAAAATATGACAAAAACTAAAACATTAATAGATTAATAGATTATTCTGAGAAAGCAGCTCTACCGCAAGCAGCAATGAGTCGCTCTTGACTGCGAAGGGTGTAAGTAAGGTTGTGAAATTACCGGCGCGGCAGTTTACCGGCTATGAGCACATGAACTACGATCTATGACAACCATATGTTGTAAGAAGATCGTATTGCCGGACTATTACAATGGAATTTGGCCACTAAATACAATCATATTAATATAAATATTGCTTAAATTAAACTAAATATAGGAAATTTATTATAATTTCCTTTAAAATGTCAATTTTTCTTTTTCAATAAATTCTGATTGCATTAAGCATTATCCCAAAAAAAACATTGACATATCACACTGTAATATGTAGGGTAATTTCGTGTTTCCGAACATATGTAAGCAAAATTTTTGTATTTTGGTTTTGCGCAAGTGCCATTTGACAAAACATACAAAATTTTGGAAAGAAATTAAAGAAAAGATTTTTTTTCCTAATAATTGTGTGAAAATTAAAAATTTTTTTATTATATTTAATAAAAAAAAAACACTTCAAATCAAAAGACAAAATTTAGTTTTTATTAAAAAACGTTATCACTTGCATGAATAAAAGCCGATTCTATTTACTTTCACTCACCCTAAATACTCTAATTGAAAACGAATAAAAACATGGGGATTCGGATTGCAGAACACCAAAAATTCTAAAGTAATAATCCACTTTAGAGTGAATTCGGATTCTAGAACAGACCCGTTTGTCACGGTTTCTCTTCACCACCATATTTTTATTTGTTTTTTCCATATTTTTTATTTTCTCAGCACAAAATTAAGTTTTGCCGGCAAAACGATTCACAGCACAGAATATCTGTGATTCCCAGTAATTTTTTTACAATGTTTACTAAAGCTTTTTGTTTGATTTTTTAATCACAGCGTAGAAAATAAGAGTTCGGTATATTTTATTGCTGCAGTCATGTAAACACTAGTACTTTAATCAAATCTGCTACTTTAAGCAAATCTGCAACCGAGTTTACTATCAAGAGTGAGAACCGCTATTATTTCGTTATAGAAGTAGTTGAGTTTGAAATTGATATTAAAAAATATATATATATATGATATATATATTCACAAGTATTTAACAATGGTGTGTCATGAATATTAGTAAACAAAAATATGTATGTAACTAACGGTTAATGTTTAAAAATAGAACAAGAGTACACAAGGCAAAGGTTGTAGTGATAATTGAGAGCGAAGTTTTATAAACGTAATAACAAAATAAGTGAATGGAAAGCAATGAGATTGTTGATATGATCCGTAATATCGTAAAAATTTGGGGATTTTCTGGCACTATCCCAAAAAAAAAAAAATGTGGGAATTTTTTCGCTTAGGGATTTTTTGGCACTCCCGTTTTATAAACTACATTTAATAAATCAAGTCTGTCTACTTTATTCTTCAGTTTACTAAATAGCTAAATCGAATGTCCAATGGGTCTTGTGGGCCACAGCATATACCTTTCATATTGTTACGTTTTAACCTTTTCAAAACGTTTTCCGTAGATTCTTTAATTGTAATGAAGTTAAAACACTCACGTCTTCAGTTTACAATAATCAACAGTTCAACACGAATTAATAATTCCTAGCTCTTAGTGAATAAAAAAATATTTTTTTCAACGCGTATGCGTTTACTTTTTTTCTTTTTTATTATTCTTCGGAATTACAATTTTTTGAATTAAAAATATCTCGACGTCTATGCGTCTCTATAACTTATTTTTAACTAACCTATTCATTTGTAAATTTGAGTCTTAAATACTAAAAATGTACTTTTGTTTTTACAATACAAAGAATATTCAGTTCTAATGTTTAGTGACCATTTTATCTTTTACAATATTACAAAACACTTTAATTTTATTGATGTTTGTATCTTATCTTCAGTTGAGCGTTTTATTACTAGTAGTTTAATTTTTTCAATATTTATTTAGGTCTAAGTTATCCTTATGGATGTTCTTACAGCTAATTTTATCTTAGTTTAGTTGCTTTGTATTTATATTTGTTACCATGATTTTATTGCTTGACCCTTTTTTTATCGTGAATGTTTCAAACCATACTTTCATTGATATGATGTTTCTTGTTCCCGTCATGTATAAGCATGTTTGTTTCTTTTATCGCTAAGATATCTTTATCAGCGTTTAACTAAGAGGGTTGTTGATTTGCCTGACCTTAACTCTCCCCCGGGTTAAGCAAGATCGTCCCGATCTTTTCTAACTCCCTCTAAAAGTGTATTATAATATGCGTAGTACAATTCCGCTTGTTTCTTTTGTTTATAGATTACAATATATTTAAACAATTTCATTCCGAGTACAATTATGCCTACAACTGTGATTATCATAAAAAATTAATAAAAAGTTGATCTGATAGGATGTTCTTCATATGGGATAACGAATTTTCTAATTGAATCTATATTATTAAATGCGTTTTCTCTATCTGATTCTAAAATTTTTTCTATTTCAAAATTTTCATGGTGTTTGTTATGTATGGCTTCTATTAGTCTATCATGAATGTTCCTGTACAGAATTCCGTCAATATTAACTTGGACCGTATATGTAACTAAATATGTTCCTGTCATTGATTTGTTCTCTATTGTGTGGTTTCCGTCTAGCAATATGAAGCCTTCGTCGATTTTCAAAAGTTTGTCATTGTATTCCTGTATGACTGTGCATTTACTGCTTTTATCCTCAAGGAGTGGAATTATACATGCGTCTGTTTCGTTGTTTCTCCGACAAATGTATCTTCCTAGGTAATTTTCACAATTGGTGACCCTAATATCCTGTTCATACATGCAGCAATATTCAAATTATAACAATTAAAGCTATTATTGAGACAAAATTTTCAAATAAAAATTACAATTAGCTTATTGGCAATTAACAGATAATTGTTTCAATAATGAGTAAAATTTAGAATGCAACACTGTTAGATTTGTATTAACAGTACCAAATGAACAAGCTTTTACAATAACAGTACATATTGAACACTCCTTGTGAAAATTTTACTAATGAAATGTCAACAAAAGAAATAAACAAAAAACAAATTTTTTTTTTAATTTTTTATGATAAGGGGTGTTTTTCTTCGATGTATACAACTTTAAGTTGCAATAAAACAACGATGGATTATTTGATTGGCATGAATTTTACTTATCCGAAAGATAATCTTGTGGCATTACATTTTAAATATGTATGACTTCTGGCATATGACCGCCACGGCTGGCGCGGATGTAGTCCAATCTGGACTTCCAATTTTCGATGACTTTTTCCAACATTTCTGGCCGTATATCGGCAATAACACAGCGAATGTTGTCTTCCAAATGGTCAAGCGTTTGTGGCACAAGCATGTTGCGCAGTCTTGTTGAAATCACATCTCCTGGACATCATGGTTATTCAATTCAGGAATGAAAAAGTAAGTAATCATGGCTCTATATCGATCACCATTGACTGTAACTTACTGGCCATCATCGTTTTTGAAGAAGTACGGACCAATGATTCCACCAGCCCATAAAGCTCACCAAACAGTCAGTTTTTGTGGATGTAACGGTGTTTCGACATGCACTTGAGGATTAGCTTCACTCCAAATGCGCCAGTTTTGTTTGTTGACGTTGCCATTCAACCGCTTCATCGCTAAACAAAATTGTGCGCGATATATATTCCGCACAGCACCATTATTTTCGAAATAAAATTGCACTATTTGCGAGCCCTGTTCACGCGTGAGTTTATTCATGATGTACATATTGCCAAACCAAACTGAGAATAGATCACTTGACACCTGTTAAATTGGTCGCCATCTTGAACAGTAATGCCAACTTATAGTTCTATACATCGAAAAAACACCCTTTACAAAATAACCGAATGTAAACAATAACTTTTTCACCTGCCAAATGCTAATTGTCGTAGCAATATTAAGTATGTATGAACACCAAAACGATATTGCCAATTAACTGAAAATTGTTTCAATTAAAAAGGCATATGTGAACAGCATATAACGTATTCTTTATTACAATAGGCAATTTGCCTGTATGGTGTGAGTATTTTTGTCAGATTAGTCACGTGGAAGAGGAATGAATATTCGTCGTATATCAGGACATCATCAGTTCTGGTTAGAACGTATTTTTGTCCATTTAAGTTTTTAATTTCTGTGTCTCCCTTGATTTCTGATGTGACCACTGCGAGTAATATCAGGTATATGATCATTATGATTAATGGTATAATTTTTAATGTTGTCCTTATGTACAATCTTCCCCCTTGTAGTTAAGACAGTGTCCTCACGGTCTTCCTTCACAATGTATTTAATGTATCTGGCGTCTTTCTTTTTTCTTACTCCTTTGATCTTAACTAATATTTGTTCGTTTGGTGAAAATGTTCGGTGTTTTGTACCTTGATTCAATCTTTCGAGAGTTTTTTCAGATGCACTTTTTAATTTCTCATATATGTCTTTTTTATTATAATTAATCTTGTTAAACAAAATGTCAACTGGTTTTTGTCCTGTAACTGTGTGTATGGTGTTATTTAATTCCCTTATTGTTTTATATATTTCTTCGGTTATTGTTGTTTCATTTTGTATTTTAAATATTCTAGCTAACTCGGAGATTGTGCTGTGAGCGCGTTCGACTTGTCCGTTAGAAGTTGATCTATAGACTGGAGTTTCTATTTTTCTTATTGCATATTTTTCACACATCATTTTTACTGCTGGCGTATTTAAACATTTTTCGTTATCTGTCATTAATCGTGTGCAGTTCGGATAATTATTTGTGATGACTTCTTCCATTTTCTCAGACATACGTTCTCTTGAATCTATTTCTCTGAGGGTAATATATTTTGAGAATTTATCGATGGCGACTAGAAATGTTTTTTTATCATTAAAGTAAATGTCCATATGTATGTATTTTCCTGGTTCTGTTGGTATGTCAGATTCTCCTACTGGTTCTCTCGTGGGGTTCCTTTCATATTTACCGTATAGGCAAGGTGTACACCTTTTGTTAAATGCCTTACATTGTTGTTTTATTTCAGGCCAGTAATGCTTTTCAAGTATCTCTTGAATGTTATTCTTGTAACCTCTATGTGCTCTATTATGTATTTTCTTTACTATTTCGGTTTGTTTTTCTTCTTCACGAACGTCGATTAATTTTGTTGGTGTATACACAAAGTTTGTAGTGTTGAAAGTGTTTTTTATAATAGGGCCGAGTGCATAGATATTTTCTCGGGTGGTGTGTATAGCAGTCGTTTTGTTTGGATGTAATATCTTTTTCAACTCTGTGATCAGATTTTGTTCATTTGTAAAGTTGATTGTGTGCCTTATTCTATTTGAAAATATTGTCCGGGTTCGTGTTTCGTTGATTCTTTTATTTGGAACGAGTTCAATTTGGACGGCATATGCATTTAAAGGTTGTTTTACCTGTTTAATAATTTCTGTGTAAGAGCTTTCGGCTGAATGAGCTGTATCAATTGAAGATGTATTAATACATTGTCTTGACAAAGCGTCAGCTACTACATTTTGGTGCCCTGGTTTGTATACCAGTTTTGCTCCAAAGTCTTCAATAATAGCTTTCCAGCGTTTTAGTTTTGGGTTGGGATTTTTTTCAGAAATGGCGTGTGTTAGGGACTGGTGGTCGGTATAAATGGTAAGGTCTGTTGTTCCATAAATATAATTCCTTAGTTTTTGTAATGCCCAAATGATGGCTAGTAATTCTTTTTCATTGGTGGAGTAATTTTCCTCCGTTTTACTAAGTGTTCTACTAAGAAAGAATATTGGTTTTTTCATTTGGCTGAGCACTGCTCCAATAGCTATGTTGGATGCGTCTGTGGTCAGCTCGAATGGTTTATTATAATTTGGTTGGAAGAGTTCAACCTGTTCTTTTAGACAACTTTTTAATTTTTTGAATGCCTGTATAGCGGCTTCATCTAATTCTATTTTTGTTTTAGCACTTTTGTTTTTCCCTATTTGTCCGTTGTCGCCTCGTAAATGAATTGTTAAGGGCTTGGCTATCCCAGCATATCCTTGTACAAATTTCCTGTAGTATCCTGTCATACCCAGGAATCCTCTTAAATCTTTTAGTGTTTGGGGGAGCGGATATTTTTCGATTGCCTCTACTTTTTCTGGGTTAGTGGCGATTTTGTTATATTTAATTATGTGACCTAAATATTCAACTTCTGTTTGGAAGAATTTTGATTTTTCTTCGGATACTTTTAGTGTTGCTTTATTTAATGCATTGAAAATGATCTCTATGTGTTTCATATGCTCTTCTGGTGATGAGGAGTAGATCAAAACGTCGTCTATGTACACATATGCAAATTTTCCAATGTATTCTCTTAGGATGTCGTCGACACACCTTTGGAATATGGATGGAGCGTTTTTCAAACCGAATGGCATACGTATGAATTCGTATTTTCCACCGTTTACACAAAAAGCAGTTTTTTCTCTATCTTCCTCTCTTATTCTAACTTGATGGAATCCTGATTCTAAATCTAAAGTCGTAAAATATTTCGCTTTTCCTAAATTCTGTATTGTCATGTTTACGTCAGGAATGATATATCTGTCAGTGATTGTATGTGAGTTTAATTTCTGGTAGTCTATGACCATTCTTTTCTTAGGTCGTCCGTCCTCATCTACGCCTTTTTTCGGAACAGTCCATATTGGAGAATTGTAGGGACTATTACTTCTTTGGATGATTCCGTCCTTTATAAGTCTTTCTATTTCCCTATTTACGAAGTCGTTATCCGCTATGGGATATGGATACTGCTTCGTCCAAATGGGTTCGTCTGTTTTTGTTCTTATTGTAGCTTCTATTGTTGTAGTGAAAGGTAACGGTCCTATACCATTGTTTTCCCTCATCAATATGTTAATTTTGTCCCTATACATGTCATTACCTATTGTATAGTTTATACTGCTACTTTCTTCTCTCTTATTCACTGTGAATGTCATATCTCGTATATCTATTATGGCTTTTAGTGTAATTATTCCTTGCAATCCTAATATTAAATCAGATCCTATTATATCATCTAGCTCAAAAAAATCTATATCCTCGCCAAGGAATTTAATACTTTGTTTAGTATTTATTATTGAAGTTCCATGCATTGAGATAACCTCCATAGGTTTTATTTTTTCAATTTCATTGAACTTTAAGGATTTTTTTATATAATTATGGGTCGCTCCCGTATCTAATAATACATTATATGTTTTTTCACCGTCATTCATTTGTATATGGGGCAACCCGTTTATTAGTTTAAATGCTTAACTACTAACTTATTAACAGTACCTGTTTCTACTATAGTGCTGCTGTTGTCATCGTCTTTAGTGATGATGTTGTTGTTCCTCATTTGTTTGTTGGTTTGGTAATTTCCGCTTGGCTCTCTTTCTCTTTTCCATGGTTGGGGATTGAAGGGGTTGAAGCGTGTTTGTTGACGATGAATCGTATTTCCAGAACTGATGTCCATTGGTTCCGGTCGCGGTTGGTGGTTGTTATATCTTGGTGATTGATATTGTTGATTTCTTTCCATTGGACTTGACTGAAAACTGTTGAAAGGCTGCCTTGGTCTAAATTCCGTCCTTGGTTGTAATTGATGCCTTTGCTGATGCTGATGACGCTGTTCGTTGTTAAATGGTCTGTTGAATTTTCCTTCATGAGCCAACCTTAAATTTTGATGACGGTTGTCGTGTTCTATTGTCCTTGCTATAGTGTATGCATGCTCCAGATCATGAGGTGCATTTCCGTATAGGGTCGACTGAATGAATGTGTTATTTACTCCGGCTATGAAGACTCGAACTGAATCTTCTTCTGCTTGAGATGTCATGGCTCTGGTTACGGCTTCCATGTGACCGGACATTGAAATTTTTGAAATGATTAGATTTAAACGTTTATTTATTTCATCATAGAACTCTGATAAAGTTTTCCGTCCTTGACTGCAGCTCTTCATTTCATCTTGGAGAACATATAGTGGTCGAGTATCTGCGTATGCTTTGTCGAGTCTGTCACGGATGGCGTAGAAATTAAATATTGTGCCGTGGTTGGCTAGTAACTGTGCTGCGCTTCCCTGTATTTTTGTCTTTACGATCTGCAGTGCCTGGGCGTAAATTGGTTGGTTGCTGAGATTGGATATGGTCTCCATCATTCGCGTTGCGTCTTCTCTCCATATCCTGTAGCTGTTTATGTTACCATCAAAAACGGGTAACGATTTAAAAACGTCTAGTTTCACCTGGTTTTCATTTGTGATTCTAGGTTCTATTGTAACCCTTTGGTTTTCTGGGATGATTTCTACGTGTTGTACTTGCCTAATTTGTTCTTCCAAATTCTGGACTTGCCTTTGATGTTCAGTTCGCATGTTCTCAATGGTGGCTTGTAGGGCTGCCATTTGTTGTACCAGTAAGTTTACTTCAAAATTTTGTGCCATTGTTGATACTGGGGTTTCTTCAGTAGTTTCTTCTAATTTTCTGTTTAAGTCGAATGTTGTTCCGCGTTTTGAATTTTTTTTAAAAATGTACATTTGCTATTACAAGCAATTTTTTTGCACTATACTTCTATGAAGGTTTACTTAGTTGTTTTTAGTTTTGAACTTCGTGTCCTTGCTGCGACAAGGGTTTCGTTGGCCCGCTCACTTGGAGAATAAATTGAATTATCCTCCTGGCAGGATCGCCAATTAATAATTCCTAGCTCTTAGTGAATAAAAAAATATTTTTTTCAACGCGTATGCGTTTACTTTTTTTCTTTTTTATTATTCTTCGGAATTACAATTTTTTGAATTAAAAATATCTCGACGTCTATGCGTCTCTATAACTTATTTTTAACTAACCTATTCATTTGTAAATTTGAGTCTTAAATACTAAAAATGTACTTTTGTTTTTACAATACAAAGAATATTCAGTTCTAATGTTTAGTGACCATTTTATCTTTTACAATATTACAAAACACTTTAATTTTATTGATGTTTGTATCTTATCTTCAGTTGAGCGTTTTATTACTAGTAGTTTAATTTTTTCAATATTTATTTAGGTCTAAGTTATCCTTATGGATGTTCTTACAGCTAATTTTATCTTAGTTTAGTTGCTTTGTATTTATATTTGTTACCATGATTTTATTGCTTGACCCTTTTTTTATCGTGAATGTTTCAAACCATACTTTCATTGATATGATGTTTCTTGTTCCCGTCATGTATAAGCATGTTTGTTTCTTTTATCGCTAAGATATCTTTATCAGCGTTTAACTAAGAGGGTTGTTGATTTGCCTGACCTTAACTCACGTTATTTATTTGAACACACTATACTTGTAAACACTTTACTAGGAACACTTTACTAAAAGAACAACACTTTCACTTAATCACTTTTTATTACTTAAGACACTTTACACGTTAGCGCAGCTAAAAATCGACTGACTATTCAGCGTTAAGCTCAGCTGCTTTTATACCTCTAATGATCATTACTCGAACATTCTAGACGTTTACAGAAGCTAATCACGCCACATCTATAGTGCGATGTGCGATGACTCATCATGAACAAAAGATATACACACACACCGACATACATACACGCGGCAGTAAAACTCAAGCATCTGAGTCGCGCACATACATGCACACACGAATATTGTATCGTGCGGTGGTGGTTTCTTTTATTTCGCTGTTGTGCTTATTTATCCACACATGTGTGTCAGTGTGTGCACACTCGCTGTGCTGCCGTTTTGTTTATCAACAAGCTTCTATGTATGCATGTGTGTATATACCTCCTGTGTTCATTTACAAATAATAACAAGACAATATACGCACATATAAAATAACGATGATTTAGTACGTTCTAGAACAATCACAATCGGTCCGTTCACGACCAAATTTGTAACAATATATTTTATTTACATGTTACAACTATAGTACATACAGACACATTCAACTTGGCAAATAAAATTGTAAATTATTTTTTCAGGATTTGAAGCCGTCTAATATAGTTGTCAAAGCAGATTGTACGTTGAAGATTCTAGATTTTGGGCTTGCAAGGACAGCTGGCACCACATTCATGATGACACCGTACGTTGTCACGCGTTATTATCGGGCCCCAGAGGTCATTTTAGGAATGGGTTATAAAGAGAACGTAGACATTTGGTCAGTTGGTTGCATTATGGGCGAAATGATTCGTGGCGGAGTTCTATTTCCTGGCACTGATCACATTGACCAATGGAATAAAATTATTGGTAAATACAAACATACATACATATGTACATATTTTTTCGCTTTCATATTGTATGAAAAAAAAAATAATAATAATAATACAATTCTTTATTGTAGAGCAACTTGGAACACCATCCACTTCTTTTATGCAAAGACTACAACCTACTGTTAGAAATTACGTTGAAAATAGACCACGCTACTCAGGCTACTCTTTTGATCGTTTGTTTCCCGATGTCTTATTTCCAAGCGATAACAATGAGCAGAGCAGAAGGAAGGCCGCAGAAGCCAGAGACTTACTGAGCAAAATGCTGGTAATTGATCCAGAACAACGTATATCAGTTGAGCAGGCGTTGTTACACAGCTATATACATGTCTGGTATGACAATGAGGAAGTTAATGCTGTGAGTATATTTTCGTAAACATTCTTTCCCACAAACATCTTTTCCCATTTCTCTGGATTGCAATCATTATTAAATTTCGTCTCGAAATGTATTCGTCTTTTGTATGTGTAACTCAGTTTGGAATATTAGCGCTGAAAAGAGTTCACATTCAAATGAAATTCGCCTGACCGCAGCGAATTGAGATGCGGGCAAGGCATCCCAATTCGCTGCAACATTTTTCCACGATTTTTAGCTTCTGAGTTGTCAAAGCTGATAGCAAACTGCAACAAAACTTATGACAGCTCGAGAGAAAATGTTGAAGCGAATTGAATTGCACTTCATTCGCCTTGGTCGTTTGCTATCAGCTTTAACAACTCAGAAGCTAAAAATCGTGGAAAAATGATGCAGCGAATTGAGGTGCGGGCAAGGCGAATCCATTACAGGTGCCCGCATCCCAATTCGCTGCAACATTTTTCCATGATTTTTAGCTTCTGAGCTGTCAAAGCTGATAGCAAACGACCAAGGCGAATGAAGTGCAATTCAATTCGCTTCAACATTTTCTCTCGAGCTGTCATAAGTTTTGTTGCAGTTTGCTATCAGCTTTGACAACTCAGAAGCTAAAAATCGTGGAAAAATGTTGCAGCGAATTGGGATGCCTATGACAGCTCGAGAGAAAATTATGAAGCGAATTGAAATACGACCACCTGTAGTTGATTAGCCTTGAATAATCTTTTAAGTTAAGATCTCGTTCCACATGATTCGCTTTTGAATATAGAGTGTTGCCCTGGAATTTTTTTTTTAGTTAAAGAATAACAATTGAGTGTTGAAAAGTTTAATAAATTTATATTTCCTTTTTTGCAGCCTGCTCCAGAACCGTACGATCACAGTGTTGATGAAAGGGAACACACTGTGGAGCAGTGGAAAGAACTTATTTATGAAGAGGTCATGGACTACGAAGCCCATACCAGCAATATTAACTCAGGATCTACAAACGCGCGGTAGAAAAGTTCTTTTTGTGTTAATCTACAGTAAAGCTTTTAATATACATAAAAACTTAATGTATATAAAATTTAATTACAATAAAGGCACATATTAAATTAGATAAAACTTCATACAAAGCTAAATTTAGACGTATGATTTGATTCATTTTATATTTCATTTACATAAAAATCTGTGTACATGTACATACATATGTGTATTGAAGCAACAGCGAAGATTATAAAACTAAAGTATGTACTACTGTTCCAAAGCAGTAACCATTTTCTAGCATTTGCTATCTGGAAGTATGCATGTAATTCCAAGTAACAAATTAAACATTTTGTTGTCGGAGGACGCAAGTTCTTTTTTCGATTTTAAGTTGTTCTCTTAAAGCATTGAAAGCAATGCTGTTTAAAACAATAATTCTGGTCTTTTATTTTTTATGTCGTTAAATTTCGTTTAATTCATTTTATTTATTTTTATATTTATTTTACTTACTGTTTCCTTAATTTAAATCTATTTAATTTGAGTTTTAATAAAGTTATAGTTTCGAAAACAAAATAGAAATCTAAGTAATCGAACACTTCTTTGTATTATGGCTGCAAGAGGCAAAAAGCTTTGAACCAGAAAATGTGTAGTAAGTAATAATTCAGGCTTGTTGCATTCGTAAAAGCATTATATTGAACGTTCGTTCGAGCAAATACACATTTATTGCGGGTTTTCTAAAACACACACACACACAAATTTTCATTCTTGATTTTAAATTCAAAACAATAACAACAAAATATGAATATGTATTTATTAATAATTTTATCGGGCGTTCGTTGAGTTCGAGTTTACTTTCTTAAAATTGAGAAAGATTTTTAGTTTGTGATGAAATTTGACGAAATGTAAACATTAATTTTTGTTTTATCAAAAACGTATGTACATACATTAATTTTGGTTTGTGGATTTTATTATTTATTTATAAGCATAGATTTAAGTTAGCTTCTAAATGAATAATGAAATTTTTGTTTTCCACACAAATCCACCAAACAAAATTAATGTACGGCAGCTAAAACCAAAAGAAAGTTTGTAATTGTGTTTCTGTTTGAAATGAATTGATGCGAACGAGCAAAACGATTCGATATCGTTGTACTGCCACATGAAACTGTTAGAACTTTCACAGATGCTGGTTTTAGTGTTCGTGATAGCCTTTTTACACTGACGCACATCTTTCATCAATTTGCAAAGATGTTACATCTTCCCCATAAGAATTATACAGGGCGAAAATTCTACATCTTTCTACATCAGTAGAAGATGATCCTTTCTCATCTTGTTCCATCTTACATCTTTCGATTTTTTTAATGCCATCACCAAAATAATTACAGAAAATCGATTGCTTTTGTACCATCACTAGCAAAATGACATTTCAGAAAACAAATTTAGCATAAAAAAATGAGCGGAACATGTATTTTCTTATAATTTTTAATTAATTACATACATACATTTAAATAAATTCATTTTAATTGCAGTGCAAAAGAAAGCCCATCGTATGGTCAATTAATATGGAGAACATGTTGCTTGACCTATGGAAATAAAAATGTCCAAAATGGTCCATTTTAAATGGACTTCGACATTTCACTGTTTCACATTTTCAACATCTTCCATGCGTTTCGCGTGGATGTCAGTCGGTGTAAAAAGGCTATAAGGAAATTATATATATATTATATTATATATATTATCAAGAAAATTGACGCAAGTGTCCCGTGTTCGATAGAGACTATCATCATGGTGTGAATTGACTATGAGATCAGCTACTTATTGGGTCCGATCATTGATTGCGTTCCGCGCTTGTGGAAAGTATTTTTTATGTGTAAAACAAAATTTGCAATTATCCATTCCACTACTTGGGTATCCTTCCGCAGTTGCGGTATCATCTCTGCCATATTATTGATTCTACAAATCAAATGTCAGGAAATGTAAAATTTTTTTACAAAAGTTATTGGAACGAAGTTCCTTATAGCCTTTTCACACTTATCAACATCTAACGTCTACCATCAATTTGCGATGATGTTGAAATTTCCCCATAAGAAATATACAGGGCTAAAAACCAACATCTTTATAAAATTTTCCTAACTCATTTTGTTCCACTCAACAGCTTTCGATTATTTTAGTGTCATCACTAAAAAAATTAAAAAATTGTAGTGGCATCACTGTAAATTTTTACATTTAATGACATTCAAAATCATTAAAAAAGGAGTTGTGTCCAAAATGATGTCTTCATGATCTTCTTCCTCCAGCAAGCTTTTTATGGATTCTATATACTGCATTAGTAGTAGAGATTGTTCTTGCAAGCTAACTGCTAATCAAGGCAGATTAAACAGGTAAAATCACTAATACAGCTGCTCGTTGTTTATTAACTGCTTAGTGTCAAAAGTTTGTTTACAAGCCGTTTAACGTGCTCTGATATCTAAGAAATGCGCAAGTGATTTTGTAGCTACTATTGAAGAAAAAGTAAAATTAGCCAGTGATTTTGCTTCTTTTATTCCATAAAAAAGTAAAGTAATAATTTTTAAGTGGTTTAAGTAAATTTATTTTACGAAATTTGTGTAATTTCGTTTTTTGTATACACTCACAAACCAGTTTAACAAAACAAATGAGAGAAGAATTTGACAGTATGCAGTTATTTTTCTACCAACAACTCTCGTGTATTTTTTTTTGTCTGCTAGTGCTTGTACCTACTAAATCCGTCTTGCTGGTAATCCTACTATTATTTTGTCTTCAAAATCTATTTATATTATATTTTTATTGTCTTTAATGCAAAACGTTGCTTCATTTATTTTGGCAGCTGTGTATGTATATGTGATGTTAGATGTTGTGTGTGAACGCATGTTTCACATTTTCAACATCTTCAACACGTTCCACGAAAATGTTGATAAGTGTGAAAAGGCTATTAACGCGGCTTGCTGGTAGTGCAAATTAGTAGAAATCGTCACGAAAGCGTGTGAGCTGTTTATATGTATTGGTGTATCTGTCGACAAACAATTGTGGGTGTCTCCACTGCTGTCAGCGGAGACACCTACCAATAAATATTAATTAGATACACCAATACATATAAACAGCTCACACGCTTTCGTGACGATTTCTACTAATTTGCACTACCAGCAAGCCGCGTTAAGGAACTTCGTTCCAAAAAGGAAACACATTGCCTGCGGTTTCTTCACCCATTGCGCTCCAACAGACATAAACAAATTTTTGGACTTGGCGCTAACATTAAATGGTTCCGGACCACCAACAAAAGATGCATGTGGCTGGAGAAAGGCATCGCAATACTGCTTCTTAAATTCTTTATCGGGTTGCAATTTTCAGTTACAGAATTTAGCTCAGCCATAGATAATGTATTCAAACGCAAATATTTGCATAAATTTTCATTTTAACTTGCTCTCTATCATTCATCTGTAACAGGTCTTCAGATTTATAGCGCAAAACTCTTCCCTCAAACGGGATGTCCAAGGAATCACTTTCACTACTATCCTCGAAAAAATACAAAGAAATAGTACTCGTATTCAAATTACATATATATTTCACTGATAATAAATTAATTAACACCCACGTATAAAATTACGCACAAAATTTTATTTTGATGTATTTTTCTACCAACAGCTTCTGGGAAACTAACCTTGAAATTATTAAAACTGAAATGTTAAATTTACTTTGCGGAAAGCGTGTACCGCAGGAATGAATAATCGCAATTTTCATATCGATCGATATTTCTTTCTGTTCAATTGTTCGTTGCGTGCGGAATCAATAATACTACCCGTTAATTAAATAAGACTAAAGAAAAGATCAAAGACATTTAGCAGGGTGGACAACCAGCTGTTTCGAAGCCGCCACACTTTCTCATGAGCACCCCTCCTTGAACTCAGGGTGTGTTTGATATAATTAAAAATTTAGACAGAAGATATACAACTTGTAAATTTTTTGTTGTTTTGGTTATCACTGTGCAACAAATTCAAGTTAGCAAAAGTTAGGTCGATTCTGAGAGATTTTAATTTTGTTATTGAACTTCTGTGTTGTAATACGTTTTTATGTATGTTAGGAAAAATATAAATTACAAAAGTATTTTTCCTAACAGGTTTAAATTACAACAATAATAGACAGCAAAAGAAGTTGTTTGTGAACGGCTGATGAGAGCGGGCGTCTTTTTTGTGGTCCATTGCATAAGTGGCGTAATTCGCACTGCCTTGCCAGCTGTTGCCTGAACACTCCGTTCCGTTGCCATGGAAGCTTGGAATCGAAAATGTTACTGAATAGCAAATTCGACAGAATATCGTTATAATTACTTTAACGTGTTAAGATTATCATAATAAAAGTTACGGAGTCCAGCAGCAGACCAGCTTGATAAGGGGTTGTTTGGTAGCCAAGGACACTGAGATCATAAATAAAGTTAAATTGAAATTTTCTCAAAGGTGAATATTTGACATTGGCTCTTTTTGCAGCAACCCATTCTATCACTTCCATGCAACGGCAAAAACCACCTCGACGTTCAGTTGCGCCGATTATGGGAGTTTCCACTGTATTTGAAATTTCCTTTAGAATGAAATTAAAATGCCGAAAATAATTTAATACATTTATATTAAATTACAATTCCCATTTACGCTACAGCACTAAGCAAAGACAAAATTAGAATTTTCTCCAGACTACGCCTTGGACACACCATCTTCTCGCATGAATACATTCTAAACAAAAATGGCACACCGCCAACCTGCACTAGATGCAACTGCTCCTTAAAAGTCAAACACATCCTGGTAGAGTGCTTGACGTTCGCGGCACAAAGACTAAAATTATTCGGCAATAAATCCGTCCTGGAACTCCTCAAGGAACCATCGGTAGCTAATGTTAACAACATCTTTACCTTCATCAAGCTTACTAAGCTTAGAATCTAATTAAAAAACAAAAACACAGTATTTATAAATTTTGCTTATTAAATGGAGCTGATGGCCACTGTTGCTAATGCTCTTTCTCTAAAATTTAGTCTTAGAACTGTATTCATTAAGATTAAATAAATATATGTACATAATAGCGGTTCTCACTCTTGATAGTAAACTCGGTTGCACATTTGGTTAAAGTACTAGTGTTTACATTACTGCAGCAACAAAATGTACTGAACTTTTATTTACTACGCTGTGATTAAAAAATCAAACAAAAAGCTTTAGTAAACATTGTAAAAAAATTACTGGGAATCACAGATATTCTGCGCTGTGAATCGTTTTGCCGGCAAAACTTAATTTTGTGTTGAGAAAATAAAAAATATGGAAAAAACAAATAAAAATATACTGGTGAGGAGAAAACGTGACAAAATTCACAAAAAAAGGTGGGCAGATAAAGAAATTCAGCAAGTTTTAGAATATTTGCAAGAACATGCAGACTTTGAGGTAAGAAAGTCACTCGAGCTTTGTGGTAAAAATCGTAGTGCATATAGCAGAGTGGTAAAATTAGTATCAAGAGTGAAAACCGCTAATAATAATAATAATACAATTTTCAGGCTCAAGTTCAATACTTGGTTAGTCACTTCTTAATTAATATCAATTAAGTAAATATCAATTAAGCTATTAAAACTTTACTTTTCTTTACTTAATTGATATTAATTAAGAAGTGACTAACCAAGGATTGAAGTTGAGACTGAAAAAGTAATTTCATATAAATGTATTACAATACCTTAGTTCGATGAAATTAAATTTTTCAGTAAAAATTAAAATAGATTTATTTATTTTTTTTTATTTTTTTATTAAAATACTAAAACTAGTTAAACAACGCTTAAAAGCGTTCAACAAGACTTATGTACATCTTTGTGGTGTTTGACGTTTTTGAGACTAATACTAAAACCATACACGAAGCGAGCAGTGCTAAGTAGCCAGTTAATCCTTATATTTTAAAACTTTGTATTCAACTATTGAATAGTTCTCAACAAAGGTAACCAACAAAATAAATAGAATTTGTATTATGAAAAGAAATTAAACAAAACCTATTTCTTTTACCCTGATTACATCTCAATTATAACTCCTTCATTGTGCAACAGAGTTATAATTCACGATCGGCAAAGATCCACTTTATTTCAGCTTGTGACTGATCTTTACCCGATCGTTTAAGCAAATTAATACACAATTTGTTCATGGTCGGGATATTTTTAATGTGACTTTAACAGGACAGCACCTAATGAGGTGTTGCCAGTTTTCGACAACAGTTGTAAACCATAATCGCAATGTAAACACAACTTTAAATTAACAACTATTGAAAACCATAATCGGGGTCTAAAATTTGCGTTCACATAATGTCGCCACTTACATAAATCAATAAGAAGTCATTTATTTCTTTGGCTTCTACAAACTACAAAAGTAGTTTTCTTTAATATAAATATTTTAGTGATATTGCTTTGAATATTTTTAATTTTGTCAGAGAATCACGGTATTGAAAACAATTTGATTCGACTAAGAATATTATGAAATACATGCAGGAAAACAAAGAGATCAGAAACGGCCATAAATATGGAAGTCTTTCGGGTGCTGGCAGTATTACTGTTAATATCGATGCAGCCAGAATGAACAAGTCCAATACATCCTTGAAAATGTTTATGTTGCGTTGAATTTTCTGCTCCTTACTGTAAACTATTTGTATCAGATATTTAAATATTATCATGTAACATACAATCAGTGAATAATATGTAACGAATAAATTATCCTTAATTAATAGTGGTAAAATACTAAAGGTTGATATTTTCAAAAAACAGAGCACGCTGAGAGGCATCATGTGAAACAGAAAGCCGATTGGTATCGCCGCCAACAGAATTGATTTTTCATGGACCTGAAAACAAAGAGAAAAGTAAAAAAATTTAATTGAATTCGTAAATTTGTAGCATTAAACATTTTTGGCAGATTTCCCCATAATAAAACTCTGTATATCTTTGTCATTGTTATTGTCTCTCAGCCCCAGCAAGAACAGTGTCGGTCATTTGATGTGCATTGCTGATGGATTTGTGCATTAGAGTTTCTATCATTTTCTTAGGGGCAAAACGAAAAAAAATTATGTAAACATCAGACCTCTGCACAAATGGACTTGTCGCTAAAAGTACACATAAACTATGTAGTAGCTACGCATGAACACTTACTCGAAGTGTACTAAAAAAAAAGTAGGTACACATTTTTGAGTACAACAAAGTCATCGAATACGTATTGGTTATTACTTGACTGTGTGTGTGTGTTAGGTAAGTACATGCTTGTATTTTGCTCTCATTCGTATGTTGTATGAAGCGAACATGTCGAGTATGGCAAAACATCCAAACTTCACTTGGTACTTGCTGTATCAGGTGAAGTTTGGCAAATACAACAAACTGTTGTTTTTTTGAGCATAAAGTGCTCTATGACTTGAGTTCAATATAATTTCAACAGTGAGGCGTAATACAAGAAATGGAAGGGAATAAGGTAAGTTTATAATTTATTTAGATACCTATTTGATTTTCTTTCACATCACATACTTAGATATTGTCGTAATATTTTCAAGTTATTATTACTTATTAAACTTATATAGAATATCATCCTTTTAAAAATAAAAATTTATTATTTTTTAACGCTTCAAATTGTTTACAATAACTGAAGATCCGTACACTATACATATACGAATGTAAATGCAGTCAATAATATTAATGCACTACTTTAAGCTTCGTTATACATAGAAAATATAGTTATGATTTATTAACAAAAAACAAAATTTTTAAAGAAATATTTCATTGTCTTTATACAGAAAAAAATACTTGCAGTACCGCAAGAAGTGAACATAGTTTTTAAGGTACTTCTTTTCGGTTGTTTACATTTTTATGTGTTCATTTTTTTCGGTACATAATAAACTTCGGCTGCTTGCATGGTAGTATTTGTCAATCAAACATTTTGTACTCTCCACTGCTTGTGCTGTGAGAGAGAGAACAAATATCTACTACACTCGCTATCGAGTTTCACATATGCAAAAAAAAGTTACTCGCTGCAGATGTTTAGTAAACATCGTGTACGTGTGATTTATTTTCTAAACCAGCGTTACCAGCTCAACCAACAAAATGATCATTCCAAATCTCTTTTTGTTTTTTGTTTGCATGCCTATCAAATTACGTACAATGCTATTTGTTTATTATTAAATAAATTCAGTCAAGTACGAGGCTGGCTCGCACACTTAGGGTTCCGTACGTACATACATATGTATGTATGTGTAATGTACGTATGGAAAGCTTACATATCCTAAGGGATATATGACTTGTTGTTGTTTTTGTGGTAGTAAGGCATCTGGGAATACATACATACACTGTGCGAATTTCGGCTCTCTATCTTTTACGGTTCGAGAGTTATAGCTAACTGTTACTTTAGGTTGTGAAGGGACACCTGGTAGTTTTAGAGTTGTTGTTGTGGAGCATATGTGAATGCATATATTATGCAAATTTCATCCCTCTGTCTCTCATGGCTCGAGAGTAACGGCTTATTGTTACTTTTCGTTGTATGGGGACACCTGGTAGTTTGCGACTTGTTGTTGTTTTTAGCATTTGTTGTTGTAGCATCAAGGTACAACAACATCCTGTGAAAATTTCAGCTTTCTAGCTCTTACCGTTTCAGAGAATGGACGCTGTGACGGACGGATGTAGAAGTCTCGGTAATAGGGTTCCGTTTCACTCTAATGAGTAGGGAACCCTAAAAAGAAAAGTTCTTTCGAAAAACAATACAAAAAGAGTAGAATATACTATTTTAAAGATACAATTTATTAACAAGCGGCTAGTAAACGCATTGCACCCTAAAATTCGCAAAGAACAGGTAGGACTCCGGCTACAGAAATCAGGCTCTGACCTTCCAAACAGTTTAAGGATTATTCTAGAACAGTGAGTGGAACGGTATTCACCACTATATCCAACATTCATAGATTTTGAGAATGCTTAATTTGGAAAGGAACGCCGAGGAAAATACATACTTCTTATACGAGGGTTATACATATTCAGAACGTTTTGACATATGAGCGCTATTTGTGTTGTTTATAGTAGACCAGTGTTTATCGATGGTATGGTGAACTCAATCATGGCCGTAGATCACTCACTTTCGAGAAGGTCGTCCAAAATCCTAGTTGTTGTTCCAAAAACTATTGACGCTGTGCGCGAACTGATATTGCAAGATCGTCTTGTGACTTGACCTATCGTGAGATTGAGACAACCTTACCCCCCGATTATGGTTCACAACATCTAAATGTTGTGTTGTAAGATTTACAACACAACTTACAACTCTTTTTGTGATTATGGTTCACAACATCTAGGTGTTGTGTATGTCACAGAGTTGTTTTTCATTTGTAGAGCATCTTTCCGCAAAAATACATGCCTGCACACAAAAAACTACCAAGTAAAGCCACACCTCCAGAAAGATGCACGCGTATGTTGCTTTCATTACACATATACAAGCGAAAAACAATAAATTTTGACGTTTCATTGTCAAGATTTACAACAAAAAGACATGGAGTGTTGGATTTCATGTAACACCGCAACTACCGCGTAGAAATGCATTGGTAAAAGTGAAAAGAATGAAAAACGTTTTTGCTAGAAAAGTGCAAACAAAGCCATAAAAATTTATGTTAATGTTGATGTTTAATTTGGTTATGATAATGAAAGGACCAAAAAATTATAGATTGCAGTTTAAATCCATTGCAACTACAAAATACAAAATAAAACTGTTTTGTAATCGAAAAATGGGTAATAATTATGTGTATAGATGTATTTTTATTTATATTTTGTTAATAAATTTTAACAATTAATTGTTTTTTTATATTTTTGCAAAACATTTTGTATGCACTCTTACAAATTTTATAATTTTTTCGTAATTTAACTGGTAACATCAACAAGACAACACTTCAGTAGGTGTCGTGAGTTTTTGACAACATCTGATTATGTGTTGTAAGATTTTGACAACACTTGCCACAATAGTTGTAAACCATAATCACTTTTCAAAAAATACATACATAAATGAACAAATGTTGTGAACCATAATCGGGGCCTTAATCATTAGTGGGATTATTGTACATTCAATATTGCATAAACATTTGACTATCAAAAAAATTTTTTCACGTTGGGTGCCACACAATTTGCCAATCGCTCAAAAAAAGGCTCGTGTCGATTGATCGAAAGAAATGCCAAAAAAAAAAATACAATCGCGGTGCTTCGAAACACGTCTATGGCATCATGAGATGTGATGAATCGGGAGTTCACGCGTATGAGCCCGAAAGTAAACAGCATTCGACTGTATGGGTGTTTCAAGATGAGCAAAATCCATCAAAAATTGTTTGCGCACGAAGCACTGCCCGGCAAATGGTCACCTATTTTTTCAGAAAAACTGGACATGTCGCAACGGTACCATTAGCACAACGCAGAATAGACAATTCTGAGTGGTACACAATGATTTGTTTCCCAGTTTTCTTCCAAGAAATCAGGAAAACCAACCACCGACACGACGCATAACTCTTCACCATGAAAATGCGAGCTCTCACACCTGGGCTCAAACAACTGCATTTTTGAGCACCCAAAGCATTGATTTGATGGGTCATCCGCCGTATGGTACTGCCTTGACATAGAATGACTTCTTTTTAGTCCCGTACGTAAAAAACCAAACTGAGAGGTCAACGCTATTCTACACCTGAATTCCGGTTGCTGCATTCACAATGCATGATTTGGAGATTTCACGATTTAATTCCATTTTTGGGCCGAGATTAGTTCAATGAAATTAAAATTTTCAGTAAAATTCTTTGAAGTTACTGTAAACAACAGAAATAGCGCTCGTATGTTGAAAACGTTTTGAGTACGTATAACCTCAGAAATGTCCAACTTTACGATAGAGCTGTCAGTTGTCAGATTGCAACACGAAGCATCAAAGGCAACCTTCGTATTTAAGAGTTAAACAAAAACACTGTGAACATAGAGACATTAATTTCAACAACTGCGACTGAGGTCATAATTAAATCGCACACGAGTTTTAAGCAGTAACGTATGACCATTTCCCAGTTTATAAGTCTTTAAATTTACTTTTCTTTTCTTCTTTAAAAGTTTTGATCACTACGAATTTACCAGAAAAGCATTTTCTCAATTTAAAAAAAAAAGTAACAGCGAGTTTAAGCTCTTTAATATGTAATTGCCAAGGCGATAATTTTAAAGGAGTGGGCTAAAACACCACCCAAGAGAATCAGCATATTAGTACGTTCTATCAGGATGAGGCAGTCGGTCAGTTCAATCGCCGATTATGATTGAGTGGTCCAAGGATGTCGTAAAATAAATAACTTTTTACAAATCCCACTACAAAAATTTTCTGAGATTGAAATATTTTTGCAAAAACTGAAATAAAACAGAAATGTTAACTTTTTTGACATTTGGCCGAAGTCAGCTGATTAACGATTGAGCTTATGAGGCCACCTTATCAAGTATGTATATCCTGAATATGCATTCTATGATAAATTGTCTGTTGGAAGTTTTGAAGCATCAATGATATTTCATACGTTAGATATCACAACGGGACATATGGTCTTATATATGTATTTATTTTTACAATTTTAAGCTGAACTTACTTGAAACGATAGAAGAAAGAAAGCCAACGAAGTGTTTGCCAAGGAAAACAGGAATGTTTGTTTTCTTAAATTAAAAAACAGATGCATGTTCGAAGGAATGATAGCGATCAAAGTGGCAGCCATGCAAACGAGAGCCATTTGATTATTTTGAAGGTTTTCTCTGTAAAAATAATAAGAACATTTTACATAATTAAATATTTGTAATTGTTGATAATAATATTTGTGATATACTATGGGTCTTATTCATAATAAATATTTTATGTTTATTAAACTCTTATTTGACAGACTTTCCATACAAATATGTCAAATAATTCTGTTCATGGGAATTATGGAATAAGTAGTTAAGTTTCAAACAAACTATTAAAAATTTTTCAAGTCTACTGATGAGTTGATTAGCACCAACGAAATGTCGTCGGCATATAGACAGCTGAAAAATACAACAAACGTTTTTTGAAAAGTTTCAATTTTGGACCTGAATTAATAATTTAAAGGTTATTTAAAAAAATAAATTTAACTCATTTACTGACAAATTCGTTTCAGAAGGTGAAACGATATTCAGAGTTGTTTAAACCACAATTTTTTTGAGTGCAAAAAATATAGAGTTTGGAAAAATTTCGTTGCTCATTTTACTGAGAGACACTTTCAAAAAGTCAAAATAATTTTGAAAATCAAGTTATTCAATCAGTTATTCAACAAAACGAAAAAATGTTTTCTGTCTTAAATGTTTGTTTAAACATTTCTGATTCTCACTTTGTTCATGGGAATTTTGGAACAAGTAGTTGGGTTTCAAACATTCTTTTAAGATTTTTCGAGACTGCTGATGAGTTAATTAGCATCAAAGAAATGTCGCCGGCATATAGACGGCTGAAAAAGACAGAAAACATTAATAAGATCTATTTTTAGACATGAAATAATATATTTATTCCAATTGGCTCTTATAGCAAATAAATAATAAAGTTAATTTTTGGTTATTTAATTTCGAAAAATTTACTCTACACTTTTAGAAAGCAAAAAAAAATATTGAAATCGATTTATAACTTCCAAGCAATTTAAATGGAATATCAAATAGTTATCTGTGAAATCTATAAAAAAAAAAATACTTACTTAAACTTATAGATCGCATTCAAAGAACACCAGACATTTGCCACTTTATCTTCAAAGACACCTCTATTGAGAGGAAAAAGACGAAGTAGTACTGTTGATAAGGAATCAATTGACGAAAACCAGGGCATCCAAAGTAAGAGAAAAGTTATCACAGTTACAAATCCAACTTCAAGTAGTTTATAAATATTTTTTAAGATCCTAGAAAAAATGAAATAATTTTTTTTTTTTAATTGGATAAATTTCTAAATTTTACTATAAAATAGCAACAGACATAGTATTCTAAAGTTCACAGAGTACGCCGTAGCCATTATCTCAGATATCAACTGAATTTTGGTTTTTTGTCATCACCATAAGCAATCCCAGCAAGAACAGTGTCGGCCATTTGATGCATCATATGACCGACATTGCTGATGGGTTCATACAGCAGGGTTTCTACCATTTTCTTAAGGGCAAATTGAAAAAAACTGATGTAAACATTCGTGTACGTGTGATTTATTTTTTAAACCAGCGTTACCACCTCAGCAAAGTGATCATTCACAATATTTTTATCAAAATGCCCACAAAATTACATATAATTGATTTCTTTATTATTAAATAATTTTGAATTGAATTGAATTTATTGAGACTTCAAAATGAGATAATAAATGCCAAAAAAGAACAATAAAAAATAACAACTTATAACTATGTGTATTATTCTAATCTAGATAAAAAGTAAAAGCAACTTGCTGACGTTAAATATATAGTTTAAATACAAAGATATTCGATGACATTTTTTTACATTTGTTCTTGCTCCCGGAACGACGATTATACATGTGGTTGTAAAAAAATTAAACTAACCTTAAAATTACATAAAACTAATTTGTTATCTACATACTACTATTTACAATATTTACAAAAGGATGGAACAAAAATAAAATCCGAACAAACAGAAAGCGGTGATCCCTTCTTGATTTTATGGCCTTAGTCTCACTTCGTTGATTTGACCGAGTCAAGTCATTGGTGTGATCATTAGGTGATAGAAAAATGATAATAAATCAAGAAGTGCCATCAGCCGCGATGACTAGCGTGAGCATTATATCTAAAAAATGTGGGTAAGAGAGAAAGATTATCGGGCGCGCTAATGTCTTCATTGAGAACACCAATTGGAGAAATATAAAAAGAGGCTTTTTCCCGATTATAAATATTTCTTAAGAGTATTTTCGTGCCATTGCAGTTTCCAGCAGAATCTCTGCATCAAAGTATTATTAAATAAAAAAAAAGGTTTTCGAAAAATTTCAAAAAACAATTCAAAGATAAAATTAAACGAAAAACAGTAGTCAGCAGCAGTTTTAACAATAAATAGAAAGCTGAATCATATGGAAAAAACTTTCGCAGCACCGTTTTTTTTTTTAAGAAAAAAGGACAAATAAAGCTATAAAAACATTAATGCATAAACGTAATTCGAAATGAAATAACGAAATTAATACGGGAAAATCGAAATACTAAAAAATCACTGTAATGGCAACGCTGAAAGCTATAAAATTGCTTTGCATGTATTAGTAATTAAATTGTTAATGTATTAGTTTCCATCAGCTCCCTGAAGGAAACCTAGAGTTCAAGTGGCCCCAAGTCGCTACATTGTTCGCCTATATTGTGACCTTTTTATCAAATTGTCAACACAGTGTCTCCGGTTTTTTGTTTTATGAACACTGTTGTGATTGTTTAAATTTGTAAGCCCACCAAAATCGTGACATAAAAATCGTTTTTATTTGGAAAGAAAACATTAATTTGACAATATTGCTAATGAGTAGACATATTTTATTTCTTGATTTTTCAATTGAGTTTCTCTACTGACATTTCTTTCATAATAGCGACAATGTCTATAGAAGGTCAATAGTACTATGGTTATCATATAGTCGCATTAGAACCACCTAGTCACTAGTTCCTTTGTCAGTAGTTGATTTTCAATGACAAGCATACATATGTTGAATGTCACCAGAAAAAATCATTGTATAAGGTATAATATATCACTATTACTGGTGACCATGTCAATAGTAAATCACTAGAGTTTATCTACTGACGTTTCCTTCAGGGAAGTGTTCATGGTGTTTCAATATGAACGTGATCGAGCGTGAGATTTTTTTTCGTTGGTCGTGGTTGAAATTGCGTTTAAAATCATTCACGCGTCCACCTCTATTCTCTTATAAAACGCATATGTAGATAGCATGATACAACTAACTTAGTTGTATCATGGTAGGTAGATATTAAACGTAAAAATAATATTCTAAGTATCCTCAGAAAGCAAAGTAGCAAAGTACAAGAAAACATTTAGCTTCTGATTTTAATGTAACAAAATCTGCCACCAGCTCTATCAAAAAAAAAAAAAATAGAAAAGCTATATTAAAAGTTCAGCCTCTTGGGTGGAATCCACCCAAACGACAGTAACGCAGGGTTAAATACAGTTTGTAATATTAAAAATCATAACACTAAACATGGACCCTTGGCCTGAACGTATGCATATATCTCACAATTTTGGACCAGAAATTTAAGAAATAAACAAAAAAGAAATTTAATTCAATACTTATGTATAAAAGTTGCAATGCTGATTAACAATCATAAAAATTATACTTACGATTTATCAGAAAACGAAGTCTTCAGGAGATAAACAAAAACAGGCAGTGCATGATACAGTTCCATTTGCTTGTAATTCAATGCTAATGTGAAAGCCAAACTTGCAGTTTTACGTCGAAATTTAAGAAGGCTTGCCACAGAGATGAGGAATAATCCAAGGGAAATATTGTTGTATTGAAAATGTCCATTATCTATTAATATTTGGCAAGGATAAAACAGCAATAAAATCAGTGAAGGTACCAGAAACTTAGATGATTTAAGCGATAGGATAGATATTACTACAGCTGGGATATAAACAAATATATCCGCTGCCAACACAGTCAGACGCATAAAACTTTTGTGACCGTCAGATTCCAAGCCGCGTGATTTAAACAATTCCACGTATCCCGAATCTATGCGGTTCGCTATCATGCCGAGAGCCAAACTGTGGTATGCAGTCAAAGGTGGATAATCTAGTCCCCAATAAAGTAAGTCATTATCAGTTGTGTTCGAATACCAATGTTTTGCCGGAAGACTGAAAGTTATCTCTTGCCAATGTCTCTGAGCCTCGTAATCTCCGAACAGGGGAGGTGTTGAAGAACCAGAGTAGGAACCTAAAGAAACAATACTTCGAATTCCTATACCAACACACAAGACAACAAATACATTTGCGCTGTTAGAATTATAACGCATTTTAAAAAAAATCAAGGCTGCGCCAGCAGGGCTTTTTTATTTTATATACAATAGAGCTGCAAGACTATCGATTGTATCATCGATAGCACGATACTCATATTTCGATTTATTGTTCTCATCTTCGCGCTTTTGTCACGCCGCGTCTACACTGAGCAATATTGTTTACCCATTGCTATTTTGGATGACATACGGATTTTATGGTAGAGTTATAAATCCGATTATTGCATACGCTTCTATAATCTGATAAAGGTTGATGTAATATAAATACATACAATTAATTACTGGCTAACAGACAGTATGGAATTCTAAATAAGCTGTTATGGGTTATTCGACGTATGGTGAGCTGTGAACCGTATGGATCAGGTATAACTTAAATGACGCGACAAGTTCGCTTGCTTTAAAAGCAAGGAAATTATAGAATATAATCCTTACATTGCGAAACCCTTTTATACGGTTGAGCTATAGAATTCATTATTCTCTGGAATAATGAAACTGTGAGACTCAAAAAAAAAAAACTAATTCAGATGAGGAAAAAACCAGAAAGCTACAAAAACCTAGCGAACAAGAGCCAAGGTCAATCTTAACCACTGGCAATTCTTAAGGGGAATTGCATGAGATGATGAATATAAAACACATGTGTGCTTCCTACAAAAATACTAGCTTGCACAATAGTACGATCTGTCTGGCGCAACAAAACAAAATTGCATAAGTTATGATTTTAAAATTATAAGTGCAGAAGACATACATACATACATATCTACATACGTATAATCACTACGCTTGTGTATACTAACTTTTCCTAGGTTTCAGTATTCTATAAACTTATTGCTATCGAAACAGCTTTTGATATGCAGTCAAAAGAAACTTTGAACATAACATTATCTACTATACTCTTTACTTACTCCAAAAACAGTCAAAAACTGTACATTTTCAGATGTAAAATTTTACTGACAAAGTAATATATTACCCTGTGGCCTTGGTTTTTTTCAACAAACAAAACAGCGAAGCCTTTTGCTTGTCTAGAGAAACACCCCGAGCCTTCGGCAGGAATCGATCCTGCGACCTCGGTGGTCGCAGTTAGTAGAATTAGAATATGTGTTACAGCGATTATTACACCGTTTTCATTTTAATTAATTCTGATGCATTATGAAAGAGAGCTTTAGCAGAGCTATCAAACAAAAATATTCAATGCTCTGGGAATACGAATTTCTGGAAAAGCTTACTTTACCCAAATTCATAACAAATTACGTAGATAAACAGAAAATTAAAAAACAAAAGAAAATAGTATATGGGAAAGTTGGGTAAAACACTTGGTTTCTGATATATGAGCCTCTGAAAGTTTCGTATGTGATGCCAGTTCAAAAAAGAAAATATAGAATGATGGAAAATTCTAAAATAAGAAGAAACTGATGGATGGAAAAAATGCTGCCTGTCCGCAGTTTTGTAGCTATGAGGTTCTGAAGTCTTTGTAGGCTTATGTATGTACTTTTTGTTGTACATTCTTATATGGTAAGCTAAAAAATTTACATACATACATACGTATGTATATGAAGCAAATCCATAAATAAAGAAATTATAATTACAAAAATTGCCAGATAGCCATCATTCTCTTCAGCTTTGGTGAGTAAAACTTTCCGCTTAGCCGGCTTTCGTCCAATCGTAGGGGTTTTTTTTCTATAGTAAGACAAACACCGGCAAATTATAATTGTTTTAATAATTTTTCATAATTTACCTTTTCAGCTCTCTCCTACATGCAAACGAAAACTTCAAAGGTGCATAAAGCTGAAATTATGGCAGTGCGGCAATTTTTGTATATAACGTCTTTTTATTAATGAATTTTCTACTATCGTATACATACATATATTTTATTTCGATTACCATATAAGAAATATAATGAAAATTACATACATATACATACAAATGGCTTAGAAGTCCGTATATAGCGGCAAAATAAACACCCTATACGAAAACTTCAGACACCCATTTTTTTTAGAAACCAAGGGTTTCTCTCATATTTCTTACGGAAAAGTTTCCTATTATATTTTTTGTGTTCTACCGATCTGCATAATGATTTTTTTTAATTTGAATCAAAATGGGTACATTAAATTTGGGCCAAATTATTCAACGATTTAGTGTACCAAATATGCAAAATATAATATAAAAAAATATATCTAAATAAAAAACATTTAAAAAGGCGTATATGATAAAATCAATACATAGACAGGAAAACAGTTTTAATCGAATATTAAACAGAATGCAAATGTAAAAACACACATAATTAAGAAATTCACAAGCCAATATCCATTATCCAAAGAGTGCAGATTTTTCATAAATAAATACCTGTGCTGCCAAGTTCACCTTGTAACGAATTCTTCGTGCAGTGGTCCACACAAATGATACGTTTGTTAACATACATAATTGTGTTGCGGTGTACTTTACATGCTTTGTTTACACTGCAGTTACACGATCAAGTTTTGCTATCAAGTTTTTTTCACATACTGCTTGTCAAAATTCAATAAAATTGATAGCTGTGACGTAGGCTGCACGCAATTTCATAACACTTCGTTTTCAAGATGCCGTCAAGAAGAAAATTAAAAATGGCTGCTTCATTAAAAGTACTATCAGAAATAAAAAAAAAATAAAAGAAGAAAAAGCCAGAGGACAGAAAGAAGTCGATAAGACGCCACATTCATATTCCACAGAACTTCGTGGCTTCTGTATAGCTCTATAAATCGCAGCACATCATTATATTTGTTGGTTTTGCACGTAAACATTTTTATTTCTATTTTTAAGCTTGAATCTGTTTAATTTTTATCACTTTTAATTGTAACTTTCAAACAAAACAAAAAAATATTTGCAGACAGAACGAAAAAAAATTGTTATCAGCTGTTTTCTTGATTGTAACTTGATGCTCTCTATGGAAAGCAAAAATTGTCATCAAGTTTGCATCAATTTTGAAAATTGTGAGTGTATTAGTAAAAAAGTGTGAATGTATTAAAAATTGAAAGACAAAACTTGATCGTGTAACCCCCAAGTTACATTCAAAATGTAATTTTTCCAAAAAAAAAAAAAAAAATGTTGACAACATTGCTACAAAGTAATCGTTGTACCATCTTAACAAACTTGATTTTTAGTTACTACGTAATTCGTGTTTCAAACAATAAAAAAATTTTAATATCATAATAAAATAAAGCTGATGTTTTCAAATGTAATAATTTTTATAAAATAAGATATATACCGAAAGAAACAATCATTTGTGCATGCAAAATTATTTGCTGGAAGTCGGTGTGAGATATATAGTATGTATGAAAATGTGGACATACGTATTTGGTACATGTAAAAGTAAATATGCATGTACATATGAATGTATACAAGTATATCGTGTGTGATAATCATGGAATAAATTTGTTTTTAGAATCCATCACATAACATTTAGTAAAATTAAACTTAAAATATTAGAGCTATAAAATACCTTTCTCGTTTTCTAAATAATACAAGCTGCAGTACACTATTTAATGTTCAATAATAGTGCAAATAATATCACAAATCTAGTACATCTGTAAGTATGTGTGTTTGCTCTTATGTACAGTGCCGTGGTAAAGTATTGACACAAATAAATTTAATGCATATAGGTATATATTACATATTTTAGAGCAAATGGAACTGATTATTTCAGTTTTAATGTGTAAATTACAGATTCAGTTACAATATTCCACAGTCAAAGATTGGAAACTTAAAGTCTGAACAAAAGAAAGGTTGGGACTCAGTCTTGTTTGTGTATGCATGCTTTGTGAATCAAAAATAGTTACTTTAAAGAAATTTTGATAAAAATACAACAGACAGCACTTAAAAAATAATTTTTAATTGTGCTGCTATAATTTAAAGTGAATTGGTGTTTACTTTTACATTTGAATAAAATTGGAAATAGAAATTGAATTAAAATTACATGTGAAAAGAAATTGAAGGTTTAATAGCGCAGCCAAAAACCATTTCAGCGCCAGTTAAAAAATGTATTTACATACATACATACATACATATGTATGTAGGTAAACGATTTGCAAAAAACCAATATCATTGCACTTCTTAATCCAAGAAGAGAAATTTTATTCGAATTGAATCCTGAATAATGATTGAATAACGGTATTGTAAGTTTGAAATATTTCAACCAGGAAATTATTTTTTCTTGAGATGAACAATTTTTGGGCTAATCGGATAAGACAATAACTTCAGTAGAACATATTTAATCCTTTTAATTTATCCTATGCAGCTGAAATCTTCCTCGAACTTGCATTATTTTCATAAAATCCAGCTTTTTCTCTTTCTTGCTGAAGCACCTTCTTGATGTATAAACGTGGTTAACGAGCAAAAAGCTGGGGCCGAATTGCGGCATTCGTGATCGGAGGAACTGCGGAATAAAAATAATGCAAGACAAAAACAAAAGCAACAAACACACATCATTAGATAGCGAAGGCCGTAATTCGGACCCCGTTCGGAGCCGACATTTACTTTCGGGCCATTAGGGGCTAATGCGTGCCAATAGGGTATACTTCTCTAAGACACCGCCACTTTTTCAACACAACTAACATGGTTGTGAAAGATTAAATATTACCTCTGCTTCTTATGAGTAGCTCTCATATAAACAATCACATTATATGCTATGTACGAGGGTTGCCTTTTATTGTTCAAGATTAGAGAACAAAAACAAATAGGTAGGTATTAATTATCGAAAATCACTTTATTGTTTTTCAAAATATTCTCCATGAGATCTATACATTTTTGCATGCTTTTGAACCATTTTTGCCACTTTGATTGAGGTATCTCTAAAGCATGCGTTCTGAATGCATCAGCCGCTGCTTCAGGTGACGAAAAACGTTGACCTCAAAGTTTGTTTTTACGTACGGGGATAATAAGAAGTCATTCGGTGCTCAAAAATGCAGTTGTTTGAGCTGAAATTTGGGAATATAGAATATTTTTTTTTTATATCAGATCCAAATTGTAATCAGCGATTGCTTATTAAAATTAGAAGGTATACATAATTTAGTTACAGCAAATCATCCAGACGAGAGTTATCATGCTGGTTCTGCTATATTAATTAAGTCTGCAATTAAATATCATGTTTTAGAAGTGTTAGATATGGAATATTTCGCTACACAAAATTATATGTATGTAGTATATTAATAGCAAGCAACATATTTGATAAGCTTGCTATGATTGTTTTTTACTTTTAACCTATTTATTATTATAAGTTAACTGATTTTTCATTTTAAATATTCATTCATTCATTGGACTTCAACTAATTGACATGTTCAATATAATAAAGAAAAATATATAGAAATTCTACAAACATAAAATTGCTGTCAGAAGTTTTTTTTTAACAATGAAAAATACAGAATTAAAGAATTTGAAGGATTCTATAGCTGAAGCCATACGATTTTATTATTTTTGGAACGAAGTTCCTTAACGCGGCTTGCTGGTAGTGGAAATTAGTAGAAATCGTCACGAAAGCGTGTGAGCTGTTTATATGTATTGGTGTACTGTCGACAAGCAATTGTATATGATGGGCGGTGTCTCCACTGACAGCAGCGGAGACACCTACCAATAAATATTAATTAGTTGGAAAACGTTCCAAAAATTTAAAGAATCATAAAATTTCAAAAACAACACAAAATAAAACATACAGATTTCACCTTGTATTACATTCAAAGATGAAAAACAAACGTAAGGAACTTCGTTGCTAACGGGGGTCCCCCGACCGCATTTCTTTTTGTTAAGTAGTATTTGTAATATACTTTATAAATACAAAAAGTTATTTATATCATGTTATGAGCTCTGCTCTAAATTAGTACTTCTAATAAATTTGACAAGATTTTTTCTAAAAACAACATTATTATTCTCAGTCTTTAATTGATTTGGCATGGTATTATACAAATGTAATCCTTTATAGAACAGTGATTTCTGCATCGCACTCGTATTTGTTTTCTGAAGTCTAAAATCTGAAGCATTCCTCAGCCTGTATGGTTGGACTTCTCTCCGACATACTGCAATTGTTCAGTCAAATATTCTGGCGCCTCTCCTTTCTTCATTTTTTTGGATAAAGTTTATAGTATTAAGCTCTAATCTTTGATTAATGTTTAGCCAGCATAGAGTATTTAACATTAAATACGCAAGCTGCTGTTGGGGACGTGAATCCTCAGGTATCAGGTTTTTTCGATGTCGAAATTTAAAAGAGTTGAGGGTGCATCTGTATTTGATTATTTTCAACGTTTTGAATGGGCATTGCAACTATCTAAAATAGCGGTGACTGAATATAGCAATTATGCACGTGTTCACATGGGAGCAGAACTTAATAATGCATTAAAAATATTGGTAAGCCCAAGAATTCCAGAGTCACTGACATTCGAAGAAATAAGGCATACACTATCCAATCATTTTGACAGTAAACGAAATAAATATGCGGAGTGGTGCAGGATACAAATGAGCCTGTTGCAAACTTTGCATTGCGACTAAAACAGAGTGCTGTTTATTGCAAATATGACAACTTCTTGGATCGTATGTTAATAGAACAACTGCTTTGTGGTATGAGATCACGAGGTGCATGTGATGAAATCATCAGCAGAAACCCTGAAACGTTTGTAGCAGCTTATGAAATTGCACACAGTTTGGAGCTAACGCATTCAACGACAATAGAAATCACACCATCAACATCCGGAAACAACCATGAGGAAGAAATACATAGAATGTATGCTTCGTTGGTGGATTATAAGCGAAATACTACAAAGGGGAAGGAAACTTTACATAGGACACAGTGCTCTGGATGTGGGGGCAGGCATACAAGAGGTGATTGCAAATTTAGACAAGCCAAGTGTTATCGATGCGGAAAAATTGGGCACCTTTCAAAAATGTGTCGAAGCAAAACCCATCACATAACGGAATCAGAGGGTGAAGATCCTGCAGATACGATTAAAAACTAAATAAAATAAGTACTGTTAACTCATTGATGTCAAATAAAAGAAAACTAAATGCCGTAGTTGTGGATGGTCATGCGGTGAATATGGAACTCGACACTGGATCGCCTTGTTCTATAATGAGTGTAAACTCCCTAAGAAAAATTAAACCTTCCTGTAAGCTGCAAGCAACGGACAGGCAGTTTACAAGTTATTCTGGCCATAAAGTGGATTGTTTGGGTCGCCTTCCTGTTAATGTGATTATGGGAAACCCATCCTGCAGACTTAATTTGTACATCGTCGACGCCGAGTTTGACACTCTAATGGGAAGAGAGTGGATTACAAATTTTGCAAAAGAAATTGATTTTGTCAAAATATTTACAGAATTGAGCCGGGTTAACAGTATAGCAACAACATCTCCAGAACTGTCGTTACAACAGCAGGATCAATTGAATCAGGTGTTGGGTGAATTTGAACATATTTTTAGCAATATTGCAGGTAAACTAAGGGGACCGCCATCAAAAGTACACCTAAAGCCAGGTGCCACCCCAATTTTTGGAAAGGCACATGAGGTTCCATTGGCACTAAGAGAAGCCTATGTTAAAGAAATTGATTCGAAAATTGTAGCTGGTTTATACAAGAAGGTTGAGTATTCTGAGTGGGCTTCCACGACGCATATAGTAACAAAAAAAAAGTGGAGGTATTCGGATAACAGGGAATTATAAACCAACTGTTAATCCACGAATAATCATCCAATTCCAAAAATAGAGGATCTACTGAATAAAATAAAAGGTTCTAAAATTTTTTGCCACCTTGATGTGACGGACGCATATTCGCACTTAACAATAGATGACGAATTCGCACATGTACTCACATTAAACACACCGACTCATGGGTTGATCCGGCCAACCAGGGCAGTGTATGGTGCAGCTTATATTCCAGCAATTTGGCAGAGGCGCATGGAAGGTTTGTTAAAAGATATACCAAATGTTTTGTGTTTTTTCGATGATATTCTGGTGTATGCTGAAAACTTCCAACATATAATCTCAAGTCTTCGGTTAATACTGAATAAAATGAAGATGGAAGGGTTTCATTTAAATCGGAAAAAATGTGTGTTTGCCGCGCCAATGGTAGAATTTCTGGGACACAGAATTGACCATCAGGGTATTCATAAATCTGATAAACACATTGAAGCAGTCAAAAATGCGCCGAAGCCTGCGACTCCCGGAGAGCTTCAACTGTTCTTAGGCAAAGCTACTTATTATAATGCATTTATACCAAACTTAGCTGAAAAATCAAGACCACTTAGAGATCTGCTTCTAAAAAAAGAGTTCAAATGGAATAGGGCTGCTACTGAGGCATATGATGACATTAAAGAAATACTTATATCACCACAAGTTGCGGAATTAATTCCATATGACCCACAGATGCAAGCAAATACGGGCTGGGAGCCGTATTGTCGCATAAACTTAAAAACCGGTTGGAAAGGCCAATTGCTTACGCAAGTCGTACCTTGACGGAAACAGAGACAAGATATCCACAAATTGATAAAGAGGCGTTAGCAATTGTATGGGCTGTAAAAAAATATTTGTATATGCCAGGCACTTTACGTTGATAACAGATCATAAACCGTTATCACAAATCTTACACCCAGAAAAAGGTTTATCTGCGTTGTGCGTGAGTCGCATGGCAAATTATTCTGATTTCTTGAGCAACTTTAACTATGACGTATTCTATAAACCAACTAAGGCAAATGGTAATGCCGATTTTTGTTCAAGAATACCTCAAAGATTACACAAGATATGTAGCACAAAGATTCACGGAGAAGAGTATGATGAATTTGACAGTTTCATTGTGGCTCAGATAGACCCATTAGAGCAGAAATTATTGGCCAAGAAACAAGGAAAGATTGTCATTTGGGGAAAATCGTTCAAGTTTTAGAAGAAGTTCGAAGTCTTAAAGCTGCAGGATATAAATCACCTGAAAATAATTATAAACTTTCTGGTGAATGTTTAGTTTTCGAACACCGAATAGTGATACCAAGCAGACTACAAGAAAAGATCTTGGATGATCTACATGCAGTACACCTGGGCATTGTAAAGATGAAGGGATTGGCGCGTTCTTTTGTATATTGGCCCGGCATTGATAGCGACATTGAAAAATTGGCCAGGGCATGCAATTCGTGTGCTATACATGCAAACAAACCAGCAAAGTTTGGTGATCACCACTGGGAGTATCCTGATGGGCCTTGGGAACGTGTCCATATTGATTACGCTGGGCCCTTCTTGGGCGTAATGCTACTAATAGTGACTGATGCATATAGCAAATGGTTCGAGGTAAAAGTAACAACATCAGCTACAACGATCGCAACAACGCAAGCCCTAGATGAAATTTCCAGCGCGTATGGTGTGCCCAAAACTGTAGTATCTGACAATGGAACCAACTTTTCATCTGCAGGGTTTCGCAATTTTCTAAAAGTAAGTGGTGTAATGTATCATAAGCAAACTGCCCCGTATCATCCAGCGACTAACGGGCAAGCTGAGAGAAGTGTACAAACCATAAAGAATGCTCTGACGACAATGGGGTCAACGAAGACTACAATTCAAAGTAACATAAACAAATTTTTACAACAATACAGAAATGCACCACATGCGAGTACTGGCAAGGTAGCATCAATACTATTTTTTGGTCGTCTACTACGATCACGATTAAACTTCGTTCAACCCGAAAATACAACCAGCAAAATGAGAGAAAAACAATATATCGATTTCGTTCCAAATTTTCGAACATTCGTTCTAAATCAACCCGTCTATTTTTTATCCGGCAATCCTAGAATGGAGAAATGGTTACCGGGAGTTATTAAAGCTTGTTTGGGCGATCTACACTATGAAGTAGAGTTCAAAAACAAACTCGTTAAAAGGCATGTTGATTAAATTCGAGGGTCAGGTGTTAAAATAATGCACGCGGGAAGCGGTAATTCTAGAAAAAAAGAAATTACGGCGATGGAAAGGCATAGAACTACAACGCTATTAGGTTCTTCTCAATCAATCAATTATGATGTTGACAGTTACGTGAATATCGAATTTGCTACTAGTACTTCGGACAGCATGGAATCGTCCACTTTGCGGAGAGCAAGAATATCTAAGGATATGACTTCAACTGAAGCTGGAATGAGGGAGGCAGATGATACAATACCGTTGGAATTTGATAGCAGGTTATCGCCAACGGAAAATTTTACAACTCCTAACGGTGGTCAAGCAAGCAATATATCTGATGATCAGGGACCTGAGCACAGGGTGGCGACAACGGAGAATGCTTCTACTCCTAGTGAATATAATGGTGCGAACAATGCAGCGAGTGACACACCAAGGGCTCCAAGACGATCGACCAGACAGAGGAAACCAAGAGTATTATTCTCCCCTTAAGCATGGGAAGAAATGTTAGATATGGAATATTTCACTACACAAAATTATATGTATGTATATTAATAGCAAGCAACATATTTGATAAGCTTGCTATGATTGTTTTTAGGGTTCCGTACTCATCAGAGTGAAACCGAGACAAGTACGTCCGTCCGTCCGTCCGTCCGTCACAGCGTCCATTCTCCGAAACGGTAAGAGCTAGAGAGCTGAAATTTTCACAGGATGTTGTTGTACGTTGCCGCTACAACAACAAATACTAAAAACAACAAAAAGTCGAAAATTACCAGGTGTCCCCATACAACCTAAAGTAACAATTAGCCGTAGCTGCTAAACTGTAAAATACAGAGAGCTGAAATTCGCAGAATATATGTGTTTACATATGCGCTACAACAACAAATGCTAAAAACAACAACATGTCGAAAACTACTAGGTGTCCCTATACAACGTAAAAAAACACTAGCCGTAACTTTCAAACTGTAAGAGACAGAGATGAAATGTGCCCAATATATTTACTCGCATATGTCCTACAATAACAAATGCTAAAAACAACAAGTCGAAAACTACCAGGTGTCCCTATACAACGTAAAGTAACAACTAGCCGTTACTCTCGAACCGTGAGAGACAGGGGGATGAAATTTGCACAATATGTGCATTCACATATGCTCCACAACAACACTTGCTAAAAACAACAACAACTGTAAAACTACCAGGTGTCCCTTTACAACGTAGAGTAATAGCTATAACTCTCGAGCAATAAGAGTTAGAAAGCCGAAATTCGCATAGTGTATGTATTTTCAGATGCCTTACAGCAGCAAATTACAACAATAACAAGTGGAAAATTACTAGTTGTCCACATACAACATAAAGAAGCTGTAAAAACAGAGAGATGTAATTTATAAAATATACATATGTATTCACATACGCCATTCCATACATACACTACACATACATATGTACGTACGGAACCCTAAGTGTGCGAGCCAGCCTCGTTCTTGACTTAATTTATTTACTTTTAACATATTTATTATTAGAAGTTAACTGATTTTTCATTTTAAATATTCATTCATTCATTCATTGGACTTCAACAAATTGACATGTTCAATATAGTAAAGAAAAATATGTATATAGAAATTCTACAAACATAAAAAGAAGTAGTTAAGAATTAAATGCATTACTGGAGATGTGTGTCTTTATTCAATTTACTGTCCACCAAGACATAGTATAACGGAACATCAACATGAACAATTCCGGTACTTTTTTTTGTCAGTCCAAAAATGCGTGAACTCTTCAAGTGTATTTTAAAAATTACTTATAGGCATTTTTATTAACGATAATGAAGTTAGAATACGCTGTAGAATACTTCCTAAATTTAATGGATGAAGCGGCACTCGTGTTTACTCTCCAAGAGCGTAGACCAACTTCTGGTGATTTATGTTGAGTTTTCGACGGAAATTAGAGATCTTATTATGTGTAATAAAAGACTTCGTCGGAGCTGGCATCAAACTGGGAATCCATTGGATAAGATGTGTGTGTGTGTGTGTGTGGGAAGATATATATGAAATCAAATATGTATATGAATCTAAGTCACCGGACACAAATCATAACTTTTAGCAAAGCCAAATGTTGAAGTTAACAGAGCGCTGTTAACAAGTTAACAGTTCTATTTTTTAACAGATGGCATTTGTGTAGAAGAGGAATAGGTTTTATGGAAAAATGTGAACCTCTGCGAAGTAGTTACCATATAGAAAGGGCGGTCCTTAATTATTTATATGCTATAAATGAAATGTATTTTTTTAGGTATAGAAGTTGTGAAGAAAAGTAGAAGAGTTGCAAGAGGAAAAAAATTTTTCTATATTAAAAGTTTGTTTGAACATTTCAGCTGCTAATTTTGTTCATGGGAATTATGGAATGAGTGGTTGGGTTTCAAACATTATTTTAAGATTTTTTTCGAGTCTACTGATGAGTTGATTAGCATCAATGAAATGTCGGCAGCCTACAGACGGCTGAAAAAGACGGAAAACATTAATAAGGTCTATTTTTAGACTTAAAATAATATTTTAGATAATTTAATAAAACTATTGAAAGTTATTTATTCTAATATTCCATATTTATTTTATTTTATTTTTGTAGATATGCAATTCGGAATAATTGAAAAGTTACAGTCTATAAACAATTAGAACATCTATTATACAGTTGGATTTCCAGAAATAGGAGTTGTGCTAAAAATTTCTGCAAACTACACATACGATATTAAGATACACATACAAAATATAAATATTAAGCGATTCGATCAAATATTGCTACAAAAGGAACCTCACTTGAGATTGGTGAATACGGTAAGTAATTGTTTTTCCTAAATATTCACTCTTATTATGTTATTTATTCATTGTCCAATATACAAATGTATGCAAATATATTAAGTGTTATTGCAATGGGTATTGCAAGCTGTACAAAGTGTGCAGGCAGAGCAAAAATATGTACATTGCCGAATTCATAAGCAACACAAGTCGTATCGTTGTATGGCATATTGATGTTTCACAGGCAGTTGGTCTTGAGACCGGCTCAATTGGGTCCTAGAAGGTCCCACTGTGCTATGGCATATTGATACGAGGGTTGCCTTTTATATTTCGGGATTAGGGAACAAAAACAAATATTCATCATCGAAAATCACTTTATTGTTTTTCAAAATATTCCTCATGACGCTTTTGTATGCGTTTGAAACAATTGTCGAAGCACTTTTGCCACTCTGCTTGAAGTATCACCAAAACATGTGTTCTGAATGCAGCAACTGCTTCTTCAGGTGTCGAAAAACGTTGGCCTCTCAGTTTGTTTTTTACATACGGGAATAAAAAAGAAGTCATTCGGTGCCAATTCAGGACTATACAGCGGATGACTCATCAAATCGATGTTTTGGGTGCTCAAAAATGTAGTTGTTTGAGCCAATGTGTGAGAGCTCGCATTGTCATGGCGAAGAGTCATCCGTCTTCGGTTGTCGGGTTTCCTGATTACTTGGAAGGTGACAACAGAATTTACTGTTCTGCGTTGTTCTAGGGGAATGGTTGCGACATGTCCATTTTTTCCGAAAAAAAAACTACTGACCATTTGCCTGGACGTGCTTTGTGCACGAACAACTTTTCTGGGATTTTGCTCATCTTAAAACAACCATACAGTCGACTGGTGTTTATTTTCGGACTCAAGCGTAAATCCATGATGTCATAAACGTGTTTTGAAGCACCGCGAAACACGAGTTATTTTTTTTTTGAGCTATCAAAAAAAATTGTGTGGGATCCAACGCGAACAAATTTTGTTGACAGTCAAATGTTTATGTATGTAATATTGAATGTATGCTGGTCCCGCTACTGCCTGAGGTTGTCTCAATCTCACGATAGGTCAGGGGGCAAATCACCGCATTCGAAATCGAGTGCTTTGTCATCGAAATGCTGTTAACGGGGATCACAGGACTCGTTATCGAAACGCATCTATTCGATGTTGTACTCGATTGTTACTAAACTATCGAAAAGAAATAAACTTTAGCTTTTAGCAACAAAACAAATAAAATAGCAAAGAAGCGACAAAAAATTAAAGAAATAATTTAAAAAATATAAATTGTATTATTTTTAGAGAAAGTGAATACCAAGAAAAAGATTTTCCACTAAGTAGTGTATTTCACTTGTTACATTTCATTTGTTACACTTTTCACCGCTTTGCATATAGTGCTTTGTGCCAACCCCACTAAAAAATAATTCCCGGCCGTGTGCTGAAAGCTGCCACTGGACAAAAGGGACAATGTAGCGGCAAGCTGCAATACGGGTGGTACGCTCGTCGACATGTGACCAGAGATATTTATTTCCGATAAAACGTATTCAAAAGCTTCCTTAGAGAGCCGAAAACGTCTTTTGATTCTACATATGTACAAACGATGAAACATTTAGTTCTATCTTTTGCTTCAAACTCACAACTTACTCAGCTTCTGGCAATCAAAAAGGATTGCTTTTGTCACGAATGTTCCTACTTATAATGGCAATATTGGACTCATCCTCCGATTCCGAAGATGAGAAACATAAAAACACATTTGGACTCATTTATCTTGAAGTTTTTCACCAATTTATTTATATTTTGTTTTCCTTTTTCGTTTTGTTTCTTTATTATCAAATGCGTACTGAGATGTAAAAAATAGTAGTAGACAATATTAATTGCGATCGAATACTGTGATCCAAAAAATTGCTGCCGTCGAAATATTTGTACACACGAAAGAAGACTCGATTTCGAATGCGGTGATTTGCCCCCAGGTCACATGGCGATCTTGCAATATCAGTCCGCGCACAGCATCAATGGTTTTCGGAACAACAACTGATTTTAGACGATCTTTGCGAAATTCTTCTTGGAGTGAACTACGACCACGGTTGAATGCACCATACCAACGATAAATACTGGTTCTTGATGGAGCTTCATCGCGAAAAATTTAATTAAGCTCATCCATGTACTGCTGCTGAACTAATCCACGTCGAAAGTTGTAAAAAATAGTCTCACGAAAGTGTTTACGATTTCCATTTCCATTTTCGAGACGAGTTGAATTTTTTAAGTTTCTGGAAACACAGGAAACAGGTCCAAAAATGAACCCTTTTTACAAAATATTTGCTGTCTTTTTCAGCTGTCATTCATTGGTGCTAATCAACTCATCAGTAGACTTGAAAAATTCTTAAAAGTTTGTTTGAAACTTAACTACTTATTCCATAATTCCCATGAACAAAATGAGAATCAGAAATGTTCAAACAAACCTTTAACACAGTAAACATTTCTTTTCGTTTTGCAACTCTTTTACTTTTCTTTGCAACCTTCTTTCTATACAACGAGTTACCATCGGTTACTACGATTTGTATTTTTGAAAGTATCAAAAAGTAAAAGCTTTTTGAATATTCAAATATGAACTTAATTATTTATTTGCTTTAAGAGCCAATTGAAATGTTTTAATTCAGGTCCAAAAATGAACGGCATATAGACAGATGAAAAAGACAGCAAATATTTTGTAAAAAGGGTTCATTTTTGACAACTAAAGTAATCGTTGTGTTTGAGAGTACAAAAATGTCTATAACAAAATCCCACTATCAGTAAGACATGGCGTGACTGAAATATAATTCTATACGATTACTAAAATCCAAATTTTGAGCAATTGTATCACCAACGGCTTGCTATCGGCGGCAAAACTATCATCGACTCAGTGAAGCTATTTTGTGTGTGCTATTACAAAATGTAACCCTGATCCAATGAAAAGTATTATCGTTTTGAAAAATTTCAAAAAGCGATGAAGTCGTATGGAACGTCAAATTTTTTTTCGTATTATTTTCCGGTTGTATGACGCATTGCATTCTGTTGTGATCGTGGAATTAAAAGGCTTCTGATAGTGTAACAATCAGTTTATTAATGTTAATGATAAAGTTTTTCAATAGAAGTGCAGGGAAAAAACAAGGCACCTAATGCCTTTTCACACTTATCAACATCTAACATTTCAACATCAATTTGCGATGATTTGAAATTGAAATTTCCCCATAAGAAATATACAGGGCTAAAAACCAACATTTTATAAAATGTTCCTAACTCATTTTGTTCCACTCAACATCTTTCGATTATTTTAGTGTCATCACTAAAAAAATTAAAAAATTGTAGTGGCATCACTGTAAATTTTTACATTCAAAATCATTAAAAAAGGAGTTGTGTCCAAAATGATGTCTTCATGATCTTCTTCCTCCAGCAAGCTTTTTATGGATTCTATACACTGCATTAGTAGTAGAGATTGTTCTTGCAAGCTAACTGCTAATCAAGGCAGATTAAACAGGTAAAATCACTAAAACAGCTGCTCGTTGTTTATTAACTGCTTAGTGTCAAAAGTTTGTTTACAAGCCGTTTAACGTGCTCTGATTTCTAAGAAATGCGCAAGTGATTTTGTAGCTACTATTGAAGAAAAAGTAAAATTAGCCAGTGATTTTGCTTCTTTTATTCCATAAAAAAGTAAAGTAATAATTTTTAAGTGGTTTAAGTAAATTTATTTTACGAAATTTGTGTAATTTCGTTTTTTGTATACACTCACAAACCAGTTTAACAAAACAAATGAGAGAAGAATTTGACAGTATGCAGTTATTTTTCTACCAACAACTCTCGTGTATTTTTTTTGGTCTGCTAGTGCTTGTACCTACTAAATCTGTCTTGCTGGTAATCCTACTATTATTTTGTCTTCAAAATCTATTTATATTTGAGCCTGAAAAAGTAATTTAATATAAATGTATTTATATTATATTTTTATTGTCTTTAATGCAAAACGTTGCTTTATTTATTTTGGCAGCTGTGTATGTATATGTGATGTTAGATGTTGTGTGTGAACGCATGTTTCACATTTTCAACATCTTCAACACGTTCCACGAAAATGTTGATAAGTGTGAAAAGGCTGTAAGTCAAAATGTATTACAATTTAATAAGTTTTATTAAAACAGTAGTTTATATGATGCCAGATTTTCTACTTTCCAACACATTCACATACATCTTACTTGATGGTATTATTTGACTTGTCTGACAAGTATCTATTAATACATGGTATAATAGTCTGAACTGACCTTTAAAAATACTTTTTATTCAATTTAAAAACTTATTTTTATTTTTAAGTTTTTCTTATTTTCAACTACTTTTCGTATTCTCTCGACAATAAAAAGAGTTCGTACAAAATGTTGATGAAAAAACGCTAAAAGTACGTTTCTTTCGGAATTCATAACACTAATCTGTCGAATTTCGACATTTTCGGGAGAATTTCACGTACATAGATCAACATAGTCTCGGTTCGCACCACAGACTACACAGATATCCCAAAAGTGACTTTTGTAAAATGGCCATATCATTTGTTTGGGGTCCAGCCAGAAGTGAGCAGTACAGGAAATCATGGCAACATGAGTGTACGAGACCAACTAGTGTACACAAAAACAATCATAAACAATGAAAACATGTTGTTGTAAAATGTTTTGAAAAATACTGGTTTTGTTGTAATTTTTACGAAAAAAGTAGAAAACATGAATGAAAAGCTTTGAAAACTAAGTTTTAAACATATTCCATGTATAGCTAGTGGTGTACTCAATGCAATAAAATAATAAATACAAATAGTTATTATTTGTGTGCTTGTAAAGCTGTTTTGTTTGCATTAGATTTGCACTGATGCAGAGTCCACCAACAGAGAAAGCTATATAAATATTTTCATGTTTGCTGTCCTTCACTGGATGCTCGAGCGCCGCAAGGTGCCACTTTCATGAAATTTGACAGAAAATTGGTAATTTTTGTAGTCCGGCAGAGCTGGTGACCCTTCTGGTTGTATTCTATGGTTCGCACTATGAAAAATTTCTTTTAGAAATTCTGACTATATTGATGATAGTGGGTAATAGACATGAAAAAGGAATGAAATTTAGTAGAGTATCACATACTCTGAAAGTCTCTTGTGTTCTTTAATTCGTAATTGTCAAACTGAAAATATTACTAAAATATACGTGCAAAAATTTTAAAATTTGATTGAAACGATTTCTATGTGTAGACGTCAATGAAAGTTTAAAAAAGAATTAAATACAATTTCAGAGGGAAAACCTTCATAGTGCTATAAAACATTATTTTCGTTGGTCTCATGTAAAAAAGGTGGGCAAAAAAAAAAAAAAAATCACACTTTTGGAAGTTGCTTCTATTTTTGCAAAAAAATCTATTTTTACATTTGTGAACTAGACAGCTGTAGAATACAAGTGAAGAAGCCATGGAACGATACTCTCCCTAAGAACGCGGCATAATCGTGTCTATACCAAAGTGTACGATTTTTCGACCAAAATCATAATGAGCGATGAGGCTCATTTTCACTTAAGGGGGTACGCGAACAAGCAAAACTATATTCTGGGCCAACGAAAATCCACGAGTGATGCTCGAAGAGCCATTACACCCGCTCAAAGTGACTGCATAGTGTGCTGTTCACGCTGGTGGAGTCATCGGGCCATTTTTTTTCGAGGACGCCGCTGGTCGAACGACAACGCACTGTAGGGCAATGTTGAATAAGTTTTTTCTGCCACAATTGAACGAATTGGGTCTGGAGGACATGTGGTTCCAACAGGAAGCAACGGCACATACTGCTCGAGCCACAACCGCGCTTCTGAAAGCCAAATAACATCTGATGACTTCTTTTGACCCACCTGTTACAATCCATGCAATTAAGTTCTAAATAAAACATCATTAAAATATTCTCCAGGACATATTCTGCAGAAAGGAATTCGATGAACATAATTTTCGAGCAACTTACACCGGTATTCATAAAAAATAAAACGTTGCTTAAATACATTTTACAACAAATTTTATATGAAAATGTTTTATTTTTTATGAATACCGGTGTTATTCTTTAAATCAAGTTGTATGTCGTGTCCAGTATTGACTTGTAAAGATTGAAGGAGTCTGGTTTACATATTTCGAAAAACCAATAACTTCACAACCAATGACTTCTTGCAGGCCATTCAATATCACAATTTCTTGAAATAATCGAATCTCCAAAGTTTTCTCGCAATAGTTTAATTTGCTGTGTAGCAGGTAGCGCCTTGTTGGTACTAAATGTTGACGAGATTAACTCAAATTCTTTCTCAAAATCCGCCAAGTTGGGGTTTGAGACCGTCCTAATTGTTAAGAACGTCTTGGTATCGACAAATTGCGGTCTTTAGTTGCCGTTCTTGGCTGAACGGCAGCAATATTTGCATTACTTCGAGCGATTCTTGCTCTTATTGGCACTGGAAAGTTATGTAAGCTCAACATTTTCAACGATCCGTCGAATAGCGAGCGCACTGGGATAATTTTTACGACCTTAAAATGGCAAAAAGCGTACCGTAATTCGAGAACGATTATTTTGATAATAAAACTTAATAATGATGATAAACATGATGAAATTATAAACACTATGGAATGCAGTGAAAAAGAAATGACATATCGCAAATGGCCGAAACGTCACTTTCAAGGCCTATTTATCAGGTCAGTGCAACTCTACAACAACAAATAAATTAAGTCAAGTACGAGGCTGGCTCGCACTCTTAGGGTTCCGTACGTATGTATGTGTAATGTATGTATATTTTATAAATTTCATCTCTCTGTTTTTAAAGCTACTTTATGTTGTACGGGGACACCTAGTAATTTTCCACTTGTTGTTGTTGTTGTTATAAGGCATCTGGGAATACATACACTGTGCGAATTTCGACTTTCTATCTCTTACGGTTCGAGAGTTATAGCTATTACTCTACGTTGTAAAGGGACACCTGGTAGTTTTACAGTTGTTGTTGTTTTTAGCAAGTGTTGTTGTGGAGCATATGTGAATACACATATTGCGCAAATTTCATCCCTCTGTCTCTCACGGTTCGAGAGTAACGGCTAGTTATTACTTTACGTTGTATAGGGACACCTGGTAATTTTCGACTTGTTGTTGTTTTTAGCATTTGTTATTGTAGGCCACATGCGAGTACATATATTGTTCACATTTCATCTCTCTGTCTCTTACAGTTTGGGAGTTAGGGCTAATTTTTGCTCTACGTTATATAGGCACACCTGGTAGTTTTTGATATGTTGTTGTTTTTAGCATTTGTTGTTGTAGGGCATATGTAATCACATATATTCTGCGAATTTCAGCTCTTTGTCTTTTATAGTTTAGCAGCTACGGCTAATTGTTACTTTAGGTTGTATTGGGATACCTGGTGGTTTTCAACTTGTTGTTGTCTTTAGCATTTGTTGTTGTAAATCATCTATAAATTCATACACTATGCAAATTTCAGCTTTCTATCTTTTACGGTTCGAGAGTTATAGCTAATTGTAACTTTTCGTTGTATGGGGACACCTGGTAGTTTTCGACTTGTTGTTGTTTTTAGTATTTGTTGTTGTAGCGGCAAGGTACAACAACATCCTGTGAAAATTTCAGCTCTCTAGCTCTTACCGTTTCGGAGAATGATCGCTGTGACGGACGGACGGACGGACGTACTTGTCTCGGTAATAGGGTTCCGTTTCACTCTGATGAGTACGGAACCCTAAAAACGTGCTTGTATTTTATTTGTGTAATAATAGTGGTGAGACTGTCAAACCTACAACAACCACATGCATACGTCTGTACAGCTTTTGACATTCTCACAATGAAAACACAGAAAATCATATGGAGAGATAAATGGACCATGGTCACTTCAAAATCATAAATCAACCCGTTATAACACATTAATTCAACTCTACAAAGATATCAAATTGAAGCTCGAAACTTAAATTCAATAGTACCTCATTAAATGGTATTCGATATTACGAGAAACTGCAAGCTTACTTAATTTTTTATTCGAATTCCCACAACTTTCATCGGTTATCCTCCTTTTAAATTAAGTACAATGATTTTTTGAACTGCTCAAGTTGTTAAAAAGGGCATTAAGTTAATTATAATTCTAAATTTAAGGCTTATGGTTTTTTCCTATTGTAACTATATTAAAAAAAAAAAAAAAAAACTTCATCATCCTTCATTCTATTTTCAGGCAACAAAATGAATAAACAGTGTTTTTCGGTTTTGAACGACGACGGCGTTCTGCTTTCCGGTTACTACAAAAAATTAAAAACAATGAAGAAAAAATTTTTTGTTTTGTATACCGATACACCACGTAAAGTTGCGCGAATAGAATATTATGACAGCGAAAAGAAATTCAAATCGGGTTTTACACCAAAACGAATAATTAAAATTAAGAATTGTTTCAACATAAATCGACGATTGTATACAAAACATGATTTTGTCATTGTGCTGGCTTCAAAAGAAGGCGGTTTTGGAATTGTCATGGATTCTGAAGATGAAATGAACACCTGGTTGAAACATTTATTGCATTTGCAAAGGTCTGGAGAGAACTGCATGGACTTTCCGCAGTATGGTAAGTAAAAAGGATTGAAATTATAAAAAACAAATTTTGTGCACTCAGGGGATGACCTCCGCATATGCATTGCAATGTGACGGAATTAAGAAAATAAGGTGCTGAGGGAGGAAAGGGTGAATAGGGCGTGTTTGTGGACGCTTGAGGACGAACGACGAATTTTTCGCCGTCAAAAATAAATTGGTGTATATGAAAATGCACACAGTCACAGCGACGGTCGAAATTCGTTGTACGCGGCGAACTTGAAATACATTTATTTCCAAGGAAATCGTGGAAAAATGTTGGAGCGAATTGGGATGCGACAAGAAAGGTAAAGTTGAAGACTTACTGGCTGGAGTACATACCATCGCTGGGCACGGCGAAAAGTTTGAAACCGTTGCTATCGCTGATACAATACCTGCAAACACAAAAATCAATTGGATGTTGGTGAGAGAATATAAAAATATATTCCAATCAACAGAAAAACACTGTTGGATCAATATGATTAAATACAGACAGACAGTCAGTAACGAAAAGTCTTCAACTTTACTTTTCTTGTCTTCTTTAAGAATATTGATCAAACACTCAATGTTCAGTATCACAGGTCGATTTTAGCCTCTCCTAGAAATTTAGACAGTGACTCATAAATCAATCATTCATTCGATGTCAGAAGTATAATACCGAAGCAAACTTCTCGAAAAAAGGCGTGTATGCTTCGGTATTTTAATTAAAATAAAATTTATCATTAAAATTATTCTTTCTTAATTTATTCTCTTTTGCAATAGATTACGTTTGGCAAGTTATAATACAGAAAAAGGGATTAGCTGAAAAACAAAACATATCTGGAAGCCACCATATATGTCTTACAAATAATTCTATCACTTTCATCAAAATTGGACGGGAGCAGAATGCTGCAGACAAAAGAACAACCAAAATCGAAGTTTTACTAACAACAATTCGCAGGTATGTTCATATCAATCCAATTACATATGTATGTATATATGTGTCCAGGTATGCATGTGTATGTGTACTGGAACGTTTCATTTTGAAGAGAAAGGCGAGAACTGAAATATAAGATATATGAAAGCGTGATAACTTGAAAGCTTTTGCTTGGGCGGCATTTACTCAGACGAACGCTTCGTAGTAAACTGTATTTTTTCTGTGTGTAAGATTCACGCACGGAAATGTTTTCGATTTAATTCCATTTTTGGGCTGAATATCAATCTTTTAAGTTTCTGTAAATAACACAAATAGCGCTCGTTCTGAATACGCATAACCTCAAAAATGTTCAACTTTACGATAGAGCTGTCAGTTGCCAGATTGCAACACCCGAAATTTGGATTGCCAAATCCTGAAACGTAAAAGGGAACCCTTGTATATTTATTTATGCAAATATCTACAATTATCGAATTAATTAACTTATACATATGTACATATAACCATCAATGTCTTTTCAGATGCGGCGATTCTCAGTGTTTCTTTTATATGGAAATTGGAAGACAGAGCTCTCTGGGTTCGGGCGATTTGTGGATGGAGACAGAAGACTCGTTAACAGCAAAAAACATGCATCAAATGATACTGAGGTAAGCAATGAACATAGATTTAATCGATTCCATAGATTTAAATATATGTACGTAATATTAAATTATTGGAGAGGGCTGGCATAATTGTGGGTACATACTATTGGACAAATTGAGATGAAGTGAGACAGAAAATAAACTAATGCAATTTTGCAACCAATTAGAACTCCAATACCAACAGTTTGTTTTCGAAAACCCGTATCCCCACTATTTCACAAGATTTGTGCAACTTTACTGCAAATACAATTTTGCTAAATATTGTCAGTGAAAGATTAAAGGTGCCAGAATTGAAGCAATTTTGTTTTACTCCTTTCCTGCATTTTTGAATAATTATAATGTTATATTAATTATTTAAGCTATTGATCTTTGGTTTTTTAGAAAAAATAATATTAAACAATTATTTATTTATTTTCAATATTTCGCAAATAATTTGTTGGCATCTTCAGGAAAATAATTATAAAATTCAAAAACAAAAACAAATTATTGGAAAAATTTGATTAATAAACATTCAAAAATATTTTTCCCGCCTTAAAATGTATTAACAACATTCATTATCACTGTATTTAGATACAGTGATAATTAGGAGAAATAGTAGATTAATTTTAGATTGGTATCAGAAATCAACATCGTCAGGGAGAATAATTAATTATTTTTCAAAACATAGTAGAAATATAATAGTTAACACAGCTAAAAATTTCGTAGAAAGGGTTCTTACAATTAGTGATAAAGAATTTCATGATAGAAATATTATTAAAATTAAGAATATACTGAACGATAATAACTTTCCTAGTTATTTGACTAGTAAGCTTGTGAAACAATTTATAAATAGGAAACCTCAAAATATGAATATTGCAAGAGACCCAAAGATTTTCAAGACTCTCACGTATGTATATACCAGGATTATCAGAAAGATTGGCAAGATCTAATATATACATATGTATAACAATGAAAAATATAGAATTGCTAATAGAAGTTACAACACATTGGATAGAATTTTTAGTAAGACCAAGGATAGGATTGATAAATGGGATATGTCAAATTTAGTGTACAAGATTCCTTGTCGGGGTAATGATCAAGAGAATTGCAATAAAGTTTATATAGGTACTACAAAGAATAAATTAAAGACAAGAATCGCAGGGCATAAATCAGATCAAAAGAATAGGCATATTAATTCACAAAGAACAGCATTATCTTCTCATTGTTCTGCGTTAAATCACTATCCTCATTTTGAAAATGTTTCAGTATTAAGAACAGAAAATAATTATAAAAATCGTTACATGTTAGAAATGTTAGAGATTATTAACACACCAGCAGCACACAGAATAAATTTTAAAGTAGATACTGACAATTTAGCTCAGAGTTATAGATATTTAGTTAAGAAAAGATTAGCAACTTAATATTGTTTAAGTTTAAGATATTTTAAAGGAAATATCTATAAACATTATGTTAGTCTACGAGCAACATTTGAAATGTTAACTTATTATTTTTTAGTATTAAACATGTTGTATACGTTAACATAGAAAATGTTGGTCGTAGAACTTGTATGTTAATTTGTATTTTGTTTTTATATTTATGTTGTTCATGAATGTTGTTAATACATTTTAAGGCGGGGAAAAATATTTTTGAATTTTTGAATGTTTATTAATCAAATTTTTTCAATAATTTGTTTTTGTTTTTGAATTTTATAATTATTTTCCAAAATTATAATTTCGCCAAATTGTTGGCGAAATATTGAAAATAAATAAATAATTGTTTAATATTATTTTTTATAAAAACCAAAGATCAATAGCTTGAATAATTAATATAACAATATAAAGATCAAATAATATAAAGATAAACGAATAATTATAATATATATTTTTTTTTTTTTTTGAAAATGTTTACGGACTCTTTTATGCATTAAATATGTCAAATATTTATAATGCCAAAACCATGTTTTTTTTTCCTTATTAAAGGCCAGTAAATTTTTCATGCCGGCTTCATAAAAGTCGGCATCATCGTTGAAGTTGCTGTTGGAGTTTTGGAAATAGCTTTGGGTCCTTGAAAATAGTTTAAAATCTGTAAAATTTTATATTTGTAAATCTAATGTAATTTTTTATTATCTATTTTAGTAAAATGGTAGCACTAAATGAAGCACTTGTTGAGCCCATGAGAAAGCGGTCTTCTTCAGCAACAGAAAGCTCTAATCTTCACCATGACAGAAAATCATCCCAAAACTTTGATTTAACAAGCAGCAACATTTTCAGCGGTAAGTAATTTTTTTATTTGTTAAGACTTGCACAATGCAAATTTGTACGACATAAAGACATGCGTTGGCTCTTTATGCAAATTAGCAAAATTTCGTTAAAAAAAACTCAGACAACAATGATCTAAGTTGTTAAAAAAACGTGTGAATTGCCTAAAAAAATAATAATGTGAACATCATAAACAAGCTTTTAATATTGTCCTCTTCATTTTGAGAGTCACACATGGCGATGAGAAATTTTATTCCCCACAAGCAAATTTCGATTGAACAAAGAACAAAATCAGACGTATAGAAATGCAATCAGATCCAGAGAGGAAGCGTTCAGTATCTGGCGTACGAACATAAATACCGATACTGATACGCAGCGAAAAAAGACAAGGTCTTCGTATGCTAACGTGCTAAGACTTGAAAAATATCCACACGAATAATGTCTATGGAGGCACGTTGTTCGTGCATCTTGCTGGTCGTAACCAGCTTGGTGTTGGGCCAACAGGGCAGATGGGATACAGGATACCTCGGTTATCTTGGTAACCAGAAATCTTAGGCAGGTCCCAAGGGGTTGCGGCGTATCCTGAGGGACCTACTGAAACCCTCTACCGAAGAGCAATTCGGCAGTACGGGTATCGGTGCCCCGGGAGCCTTCTCGCCAGATCATAGGCCAAAATGTTCATCGACAGGCTCGTTTGCTCGCTTAACTTGAGTTTGAGAATAAGACTAACTTGGTGATTCACCGAGTTAGTTGTAAGGATGACTACCCGAGTGATACACAAGGATAGAAGAGGTTGGAAGGCATTGTTTTTTATTATCAGTTGCCCAAGTGGCGCACAAGGACAACGCTGACAAATAAAGGGGCTGATAAGAGTGAAACAGAATTATAAGTTATCTGGGTGACTGCTTTTGGTTCCTCACAATCCTCTCGATTGCTTCGCCCGTTTCTTCTTGGAGTTGTAGAAGGCTTTCTATTGTTGCCATATTAGGATGATACTACTTGTGCGTTGACAACTGGTGATACCTTTGGGCTAATTTTGTTTGTTGTAAAACGAGTATGGACTAGATGTCCTGGATATCTGAAGATTGCAGATTCACGGTCGCCAAAATGGCAAGGAAAGCGTTCCTTCCTTGACTCTGAAACATACTGCTTGTGGTTGGTACCATAAGTTGGCATTGGAGGGAACCTTGGTATCCACACTGATTATACGGCCTTCGGGTCTATGTTCGGAGGTCCAAATGGGCCCGTAGTGCTGTTGTTAAGCAACTGACACAGCTTTGTAGATAACTGGATTGGGGGAATCATTAGGGTTGGTTCAAGGACTGATATTTCGGGCAGCTAACCATGGTCGTGATTTCCTATGCTGCCTAGAGAAATTGCACTGCAGCAGAGATTAGATAACTGAAACTCGAAATTATACTACGTAGTTTGATCCACTGTCAGGTTAGGGCTTCGAACCAGGTACTGATGTAAATCACTCCAGATCTGTTTCGAGCAGGTGAGGCAACTAACTCTGAAAATTACTGCCTAATTGCAATTTGCTCCAAAGTAATGGAAAGTATGGTCAACTATCATCCTGTGAGATATCTAGAGTCGCATACTTTACTTTGTGACTGACAATATGAATTTGGTAGGGGTCGTTCCACGGGTGATGGCATACTTCTCGGGACAATGGTGCCACCCGATCCATTATTTTTGGGAAAAGAAAGTGATGGCTGTAGATATATCTGAGGTGGTATGGCGCATTATTGTCAAAACTTATTGCTTTTGGTGTTGGTAATATCTTCTCGGGATTTATATCGAGTTCCCCCATAGACCGCACTATACGACTTGTTATGGATGGGGCATCATCAAATGAGTTCAAAACTAGTTCAGGGGTACCGCAAGGTTCTGCTCTTTCTAATACTCTATTTCCTAGCTTTCTTAATTATTTTCTATCTATTACTTCCAATTTTATCCACTATTTTGGAAATGACTGCATCATTTTCCATTCGTATTCGTGGGGCGCGTTACACTGTTTGTTATCATTACTTTTACAATGGCTTCTGCTGTGATGAAATCAAGGATATTGTTCCCGAAACCCACTCATTTCTACGCAATATGCGTACTTCGTTAAGAGTTCATCAATTTGTAGTTGATTGGCCAGTGAATTGGACAATGCATCACACAGAGAACTCGTTCTTTAGCCGTACGGTTCGTCTGTAGAATAATCTACCTGCAGACGTATTTCCTGCCACTTACAGCATGGAAGGGTTCAAATCAAGTGTACACAAGCACTACTCCCTCTTTTGTCCTCCGTATAACAATTTTTCCTAGTTCCAGCACAATGTACAGTACGTAGGGATTGTCCCCTGACAAAATTATGCATGTGGTGGTCGGTTGGTGATTGCTAACGAGGTATAGGGTGAGTCGCATACCTCTGTTATCAAAACTTTAAGAAAGGAACTTATTTTTTTCGTAATCAGTTCTTTCGTTACTTTGGAGTGACCCCAAATAATGATGGTCATAGTTCTTAGTATTATAATTTGTAATCTGGTACATAATGAGAGGGGAAGGTCTTAGAAGCCAATCTGGCTAAAGTCCTTTTATATTTATTGCCAATGTTTGTAAAATAAACAAATGAAATAATGATTTGTTTGGTTTTGTCTAATTTTCATGTTTTATTTCCAGCCCAAAATTTTTGTAGAGATCGGTGCGACAGTTTGCCCTCCAGAAATCGGACTTCAAGTGAGTGTAGTAACCGCATCGTAAGAATGACGCCCAATATTACTGCTAATCGTGCTGTTAACTTTCACACCAGTAAAACTTCTCCGATTGCTTGTTCCGCAAGTGAAGAATCTGTGAGCGTTGACGAATCTGAAGAAAGTATGGGAGTGCCCTATTCAATAAGGTAATAAATTATACATATATTAAATGTCTTATTAAGAGATGCCTCTTTTTAAAGCCAGTTCAGAGTCATTAATGTTTATTAGATCAGTAAATGGTTTTGGCGATTCAAAACTGCAATTAAAAACTGATGTTTTACGAAACGTACAAGAAGACGTGCATATAATATTTTGGTAAATGGTACATCCAAAGCAAAATAATAAGGAAGTATCTCTGATCGTTGACATTCCCCCTTTAAATGTCATCATTTTCAGCAGAAAGAAACAATTTATATTTTCAAAATAATTACAGTAGTACAATAATGCAATAAAAAATAGAACCACAAGAAATATCCTTGTATGCATCATATATACACATCATAGTTTGCTCTTCTAACATTTCATTAACTCCTTGCAATCCAAGCTTTTTGATATTAATGTCGTGAAATTTATACTTTCAGGGTGTTAATTTTTATTCATAAACAAAAAAGTTGTCTAAGTTTTTAAGAAAAACTACATTCGTAGATACAGGCGCGGATCCAACTAAAGCTTTGGGGGGGGGGGGGATATCCCTCCCCCCTCTAACTAATGATTTAATTTTTGATTTTGCACTATATGCATCTCATTGGGTTAAAATTACTCAAGCAATTATTTCCCCCCACGGTTTTTATATCTGTTGCCTTCCATAAACTATAAATAAATTAAATAAATATATTAAATTGCATTGTAAAATAATTTAAGGAAAAATGTGAGAAAGTTTTTTTTCAAACCGAAAAAATTTGCAGTCTTAATTTTTTCGTGAAATTTTGTGAAACTTTGTGAACTGCCTTAAAATGGTAATCACGCACGAAATTTTAAATCACGCTCACGTACTCACGTGTGGCACGACATTTTTCACAACAACCGCAGACTGTGTATTGTAATAAACTTTATTTGTCGGCAGTCATCCGGTCTAGTTAAAGACCTGGAGTTCTCCACAGAGGACTTGGGCTATCCGACCGATACTGCAATCAATAGCAGGGGATTATGTAATTGATCACAGTGGTATTTTGCTTTGACTATATGGTTTATGGCCACAATGGAAGGCATTGGCTTTAATTAATTCACATCTGTCTGTAAACTAATGAAAATTTTTAATTTAATACAAATAAAATCAAACTACATAGGGCCTTAACTATAGTCAAATACTAAAGTCGGTTCTTTTTAGAAACAACTTAAATTTAAAATAAAAATAAAAAAAAGTGTTGCTAACTTTTTTTTTTAACTATAGTCACATGTAAAGTTGGCTTTAAGCTGTACCAGCTTTAAATGAGTACCACATTATTTATCGAAAATGCCAAATAATTTATCATACCAACCATTTACAAATTTAAGTAAACTCCCATCTCTAATAAGATGACTCTCAAAAATTATGTATAAATGTAAACATACACATATACAAATGTAAGGTTGTATTAGAGCATAGATGCCCAGTAGTGGTTGATATCAGCAAATTAAACTCACACGTATTATTACGCTCTTTTGTTTGATCGTCAATCAACCAATAGGAAATCACCATGCTGAGTGGGAGAGACAAACTACACTTGCAGAAATTCTGTGTCTTATTATTGCGATATATTAATGATGTCAGCCGAAAAGTATTTTATGTTACAAAATGCTTTTGATGACATGCAATGTCTTATTTGTCATAAGACATTTAAAAAAACTAAGAAATATAGTTTAAAAAAACATTTTGAAGATGTTCACAAAGATATGAATAAAATGAATAGCAAATTGTTTTCTTCCAGTGTTATTTCGTCACTCTCACCAATACTACTACCATGGGCATCTACATATGTATTAGAGTACGTAAACAAAAAACGTCAAAGCGAATTCAATAAAAGTAAAATTTCAATGAAAATTTTGATTAATAATAGATATTAAAAAATATTTAATTTAATTATCTAATGTAAAAAAAATTACATTAAAAATCTTTTACAATTAAAAGTGGCATTTGTTTGAGCAAAGCTGTTGCTAAATAAGTTAAAGACAACGTCTGCTGGTTTTAAATTTAGAGCAGACTTTTGCGAGCAAAGTCGGTTTTTTCTTGTCTATAGCAGACAAAAAGCTTACTCTTATTTAACAGTGACTTAAAATTGCTTAAAGCATACTTTTTCGATGTCTATAGTTATGGATCATAATCTTTTATATAAATACATATGTCCATACATACACACATATGTGTGTATGAATAAGCATTATCAAAAATTTATACATATGTATTTCATTTATTTTCAGATCGCCAGAATGTGTTATTCCCGAAGAATATAGCAATGATGCGCCAAAATACCAGTATATAAAAAAGAGCACAGGTAAGAGTACAAAGAGTTTGACATTTAAGATAAATGTACATGTTTATATGGCACTTGTCACATACATTTTATTTGATGCAAAGCAAAGCAAAAAGTTGGGCATCTTTCATCTATTTGCGTGCTTTGATGTTGTAATTTAAACCTGTTAGGAAAAATACTTTTGTAATTTATATTTTTCCTAACGTAAAAATACTTCATTGATTTTGTTTTTAAAATAATTTGATTTAGATATTTTTTCCATAAAAGAGTTAGTTCTGTTTTTCAATATTGTGTAATACACACATAAAACTTTTTAATAAAGACTCCTGTTATTTGTAATACAGCTGCACAATTATTTAAATAACTATATTTGACAATTAGCTGCTTTCATTTCTTTTTTCTTGGCGTCAACAGAAATCAAAAAAAAAAATTCCAAATAAATAAATAAATTTAATGAATAAATTCATTTGAAAAATATAATAAACAAAACTACAAATAAGTACATACATATGTATATAAAATATACAACTTCAATATTTTATTGATAAACAAACAATGCGCGGGTCTTGTCAAAGTTTTTATTGTGACATGCGCTTTTTGTTTTACGCTTTTCTTTCAAAGTTATAAACGTCACGCAAAGCAACAAAGTTTTATCTGACACGGCCTTTACTTGAATATTCACCTCTGATGTGATGAGAGTATACAGTATTTTTCGGTTAATTGCACATCAAAATTTGCACAATTTTTTGTTCAATTAACCGGGGAACCAATTAGCCGATACCCGTTTAATTGAACAATTCGTTCAATTACAAGAACCCTATTTAATTGAACAGTTTGTTCAATTACAGAAATCACGCATAATTGGAACTATGTACTAATGAATTAAAAGAAATCGCATATGTGCACTTTAAGTTTTTCAAAATAATTTTTTTTTTACCTTAAACGAAAAAAAAAAATGCAAGTAACAGCAAAAAATGTACATATATGTGTATAGTAGAGATGCCACCCAGTGTTTTTCACAAATGATGTCAAATATGTATGTATGTGCAAAAATGCCAGATTATTTTTCAATGCAATTAACCGGGTAAAAGTAAGAGGAAATTTATTTTTGATGACATGAATTTTGAACGAATTAAGCGGGAAAATCAATTAACCGGGTTCAATTATCCGAGAAAATTCACATGGTGTGCGTATGCAATATTTTTTTTTGCCCGATCATGTGGTTCAATTAAGCGTGGAAACCAATTAACCGTAGGGACAATTAACCGAAAAATACTGTATAAGCTTTTAAAATGGTTTAGAAAAATGAAGATATAACGACCGCTTGTCAAATTTTATATCCGTATTCTCTTTTAATCAATACATTTTGCTTCTACATGATACAATTTTGTCCAATATACAGAACTTTTTGACATGTCGTAAAACAAAATATTACCATGTAAAGGCCCTGATTCACTATCCTACTGAATCGTACGATCTGTTAAAAATGACATGTGTGTCCAAAAAGTATGATACTCTGGACTAAAAGTGTGTGTGTGTGTGTGTGAAAGACTTTTTGACAAGTCTGTCCGATTTGTTAATCTTTTGAAAATTTTCCAAAAACTATCTTTTTCTATGCGATCAGAGTTGCCTTTTCGAATTTGTTTACAAAAGTATAACAGTGTGGCCGTTTTGATGCGACTTTTTAAAGTAGGACAGAATTCTATCAGATTTAGCTAGAATGCCACGGCCTTAAGCTGGCCTTTATGAATGCACAACGCAAGTCAACACACACAATCGATTGCTAAATCTACCCACCCTAGTCTACATATGTACATATGTGTATATACGAGTATGCAGCTCAAACATAGCGAAAATAATAATGCATTTATATTAAATTACTTTTTCAGGCTTAAGTTTAAAAAATCTTGGTTTGCCACTATTTTAATCAATATCAGTTAAGTAAAGAAAAGTAAAATTTAATAGCTAGGTGGACAACCGGCTGTTTCTAGCTATTAAATTTTACTTTTCTTTACTTAATTGATATTAGCGGAACTCATCCTTCATTGCAAATTACCCTTGCAGACCTTGCAGATATTGCAACCGTAGCATATGTATGTGCCATAGTCTGCAACACTACAAAAACAAAATGTATGAAACAGAGATTTGCATCACTTAAGCAAATATGCATAACTAAAAACCATTGCAGATCCGTATTTGCAAATGTTGCTAAAATCTAAAACAGCTGCTTATTTTTCTACATTTCAACACGTAAACTCCTGCGCTCAAAAAACTGTGACGGCAAGGCCGCCACAAAACATGCCTGTGCTGGAATTAAATTAATGCTAACGTTGCTCAAAGAAGCATTTACAAAATAGTAAAAAGTGAATATTATACCTATTGATATGCATCATTTTTATTAAATTTTATAAAATAAGCAAAAAATCGGGCGATTGCTTCACGTGCAAATTTTATCGACGGCGTTGCTTTTCAAATATTGGCTGCGGCTTAGCTTATCTAATGCGGCAAACTCGCTTTATTAAATTTTGTAAACAAATAAATAAAACAGGGAAGAAAATGAATACGGAAGAAAGTAAAAATAAAATTAAGGCAATTAAACAAAAAGTCAACAATAAAAGACGGCCAACGAAAAGATGAATAATGAAATGTTTGCAATTTGTTTTCTAAACTTCCTTCCCAATTTGCAAAACAAAAATATTTATATTTTCCGTTACTCTAAAATCAGCTGATATAATTATTTTGCTAAACACTTGAAAAAGACACTCACGCTTTGTAGCAAAAAATCATGCTATATCTGCTAAAATTGCAGATGTGCAACCAAGGGTGATTTCCGCTATTGATTAAAATAGTGACAAACCAAGATTTGAACTTAAGCCTGAAAAAGTAATTTAATATAAATGTATTACAATACAGAAGTTCGATGAAATTAAAAATTTTCACTAAAAAGAAAATAATAATGTGTAACAAAAGATGGAAAAATAATAACAAAAATAATCTGTAGCATTAAAGCCTGTGCAAAATGATAAGAAATAAAAATGTAACTCGCGTTTGTGGTGAAAAATCGTAGTGAATTTTGTGTCATAACACATAAATATCTATGTATATAAAAATCTCTCCTGTTTTTAATTTACCTCACTTTATTCCAATTTTTCATTCTTAATTTTATTTAGACATCAATTCCGCAACAACAGCTTCCATGGGCCCAGTTATCAAAGCGAACTTACCTCTTATAAAACAATGCAGTACATCTTTTGGTGCAGATCGAACCAAAGACATTTGTGGAAATATCGATGACGAGTAAGTAAAAAACATATGTATACATACATACATACATATGTACATATTATGACTCGAAACAATTGCAGTTCTTTTGATATATGTATGTACATACTTATTTATTTAGTTTGACTTTTTAATATATTTACCCATGCTAATATATAGTATGTAAATGTTTCTCTGGATGTTCATATGGTATTGAAGTGCAGCGCAAGTCATACCAGGGATGTCAGATAGATTTTATGGCTGGTTCCAAATAAATTCAAGTGAATTAGAAGTTTAAAAAACCTAAAATATTATTATAAATAACACCCTTTATATATTATCAAACATTTGCGGTTTTCACGCTTCGTATTAAAGTACTATTGTAGATCTTGGAGATATTTTAAATATAATAAATCTTGATAAATTTAAAACTCGGCAACAACAAATCTCATAAATTTTTACCCCCTAATTCATAAAAATTATAACAGGCTTATAAGACTGTTATTTGACATATTTGTATGGAAAATCTGTCAAATAAGAGCTTTATAAACCTGTTATAATTTTTATGAATTAGACGGTTAATTTACTAAATTAAAACATCTGCAATGCCAAAAACAGTAGTAGATTTACTAAATGTAGTAAGTGGATTTATTTACAAGTATGAAACAGCTGACAGATGGGGCGCCACATTGTTTTTCGCCTACATATAATAAAGTGAATTGTAAACATTTCTTAAATTTGCAATGGAAAAGACCAAAAAAGTTATAAAAAGATATCGCGAAAAAAGCGGGAACAAAAGATGGGCTGACTCAGGAGTAAAAACACTGCTGGAATACTTGCGCCCTCTCCAGATGACCCAAGTCTGTACAGATCAATTACCAATTGGTACTCAACTGGGAATTGAGGTTGGTTACATTCAAAATAATCCGAAATTAAAACAACAAGAGAATAGAATTGAATTCTGCTCACTCGTAGTATTTGTAAAAAACTGTTGTCTCTAGTCCAGTTAAAATATCTACGGACCACTTCATTGACTTTGGTACTGAACTAAACATTCTGCGATGATACGATGCGACTAAAATAACGTCATCGATAACCTCGTCCAAGATATGCCCAACAATATAGTTCCTGTAACTATCTACTGAGAGATTGGTATTGGCATACATTTACTTTTTGTTAATAAATAAATATATGTATGTACCTTTGCACTTCATCATTTCATTAACTTTGATTTGATCAATGGCATTTTGAACCAAAAATTAATAATTTTTTGTTTCACTGTTTCCTTAGGCATTTTTTTAGATTTTATTTCTTTTAATATTTTACGAAACCAAAATTGAAAAATTCTTTTGTGTACTTTTGTCGGCAAAATATCTAAACAAAAGTCAGCTGTTTCAACTTTTTTACAATACCAAACAAAAAGTCGCTCACACTTAGAAGCTTAAAATAGTGTTATATTTAAAAGTATTTTAAATATAATACGAAGTGTGAACACCGCTATTGATAGTTACTAATGGTCCTGATCATGATTCATAACACCCTAGTGTTGTGTTGTAACAACACAACATACTTTTTTCGAAAAGAAAAAATTACTATCTGTCCTATTGAATAGCCTTCCTGATTTTTGGATCTGCAAATTTGATTTCGACGGCCTACACACGGACATCGCTTAATCGACTTTTCTGTTGATACTGATCCAAAATATATGTACATATGTATGTATATAAAAAGGAGCAATGTGGCTTTCTCTTTTTGGCTCTGCTTTTTTTTTTTGGTGCGCTAGAGAGCGAAAGATGCGCATTGCTTATTTACTGTGGTACAAATCGACTTAAATTTACTAGTAAGCCTAAAACGTGCAAGTTAATGCAATAGAAAAATTATACTGTCTATCTGTTTGGAAAATCATTTGAGAAAATTAAGGCAGAAAAAAAAAGAAATTGAAAGTTTAAAATGTTGATTTTCAAAATAATTTCTTATATTGAAGTGTGAAGCAACAAATTAGTTTCATTAAATATATTTAAAAATCGGTTAAAAATCGGAAGGCTGATAATGTATCTGTATATCTACATATCCTTGTATGCATAAAAGAGCAAAAGGTTATCATAGCGCGTGTGGTCCTATATGTAATACGACCTAATGCCTCTTATTAGTACTTTCTTACCTTTCATTTTGCGATCTTCTACCAAGCGATGTAATTCCAACGTTGGTGGTTGTGTCAGTATACTGATGACAGGCACATGTTTCCATTTCCCCGCCTCAATAATATTGTGTCTGCTGGTAGCAGCTTTGTGGATAAAAGAAAGCATAGATTTTCGTGGCTAAGAATGTAAGTCCTCGTACGATTCTCCGCTTTAGCACAAAATAATTGGTAGTTAACATGGCTTAATCCTTTAACCCTGTGATTTTGTCGTCCATTGTTCTTGCATTAATGCCACATGTATCTTTACCTTTGTTAATTCGCTCCATCAAAGCTTTAGTTGCCGTTTCGTTCCGGTGGAGGTTGATTTCCCACATCGACCCTCCAATAGGCAGTCCTCTTGGGAATTGGTGATATTGGCTTTCACCTCCTCCTTGGCCGTCTGGACCTTTGAGACACCAGCCTAATTTTGGCTGCATACAGCCTGTTTTATGTTTATCCTGCTGCTGTTGGGGTTTGTTTTACCCTGACTGTCGATACAAGGCTCGCCCATTTTGAAGTTTACTGCTTTTCAAACAAAGAACAAATTCCCTTTGGACTTGGAAAGGCTGGAAATAGCTCCTCGGTCGATGCTCACTATAAAGACAGTTCCATTTTGACTTTCCTCTCTCTGGAACACATCCCATTTTTCTAGCGCCAATACTTAGGATGCTGCCTTTGTTATAGTTCCAGCTTATAGCCGTCCCATGTCGGAGAGGTTCTTTCTAGCAACTCTTTAAGGGTGGCTGCGCAGGTCTCCGATGCTAACTTTAACCTCAACACCCCCTTTTGGAACTCGCAGCTATTTCTATTGGAGTTCGGTTGTTGGATGCTATAACGAACTCCAATATTGCGTTGTTTATCAGATCCTCAATCCCTTGCTGTTGTTTTTCTAGTACCTTGCCAGTTGGACGTGAGGTGTCAATAACTGCATAGTTTTCACCGTTGAGCCCCAGAAAGACTCTTTTTCTTCATCCACCAACCTGTCTAGATCCTGCGAAGGATCATCGGCTGGTTTAAATTTAGGAAGCCATATGGTATTCCCACCTGTCTCTAAAGGCTGGGTTGACATCTTCCTCCTTTTTTGATGTCGCTGTCGTTTCCATATCCATTATTGTCGTCGTTAGTGTTTTGTTTTGAATATAATTCTATTTTTGGTCCCACGAGTGTAGGGGAAAGGAATCTCCTCCTTGTCATATCCCCCGATAACGTGGAGAAGGCGCAATCTATTTGCTGAGGTGACCTGCTATCAGCACAGCTCCATTCAAATACAGTCTTGTAACACCCGACTGCAAAGAGAATACATAGGCACGAGTCGCGTAACACTTCTCTTTGGGGGTGGATAACTTTTAGTTTAGTAGCAGTTTAGTATGCAGGCTTTTTTACCCACATTGATTGAGCTATGGTTCCTACAAAGAACCTTTGTTGGCCTTCAGAGAAGAGGTGGGCATTTCAGCACACACTTAAACACTCACACCACCGCAAGGCAGTTATCCCAGTATGGGGAACCGTACGAGCCCTGCCGGAAACCAAGCTAACTTTAAGCTAATTTACAGCTAACTACTTCAGAACAGGTACTGGTCGCGGCCTGGATTACTTCTCAATGCAAACAACTGACTATTTATTTTATCATGGTGATGTCCTAGGAAGTAGTCAATTGTCCGACGTTGCATTACTTTTCAACTAACTTAAAGTTAGCTACTTAAAAGTCAGTACCCACAAAAAAAAAAAATGTACAAATCAAGGCTGATTTTACATTTTTCGGTAGTAATATTTTATTTTATTAAATTAAATTTCATTCTGCTTTCTTTTCTTAGCCTCTGGGCTGGTGAGCAGCCAACATACCCACTCAGCTATCGCAACATTTAAAACGAATGCGACAATAGGCAATTTAATTAAAGAGTTATTTTCCGTGTATGTGTGTATGTTAGTATTTGAATTTTGGGTGAACTGTGCACTACGTTTCAGCTAGCTTATAGCCAGTACACAAAAAGTGAATTACAAATCGATTGCATTGTAGCTAATTTGAAGCTAGTCCATAAAAGTTAACGTAAAGTTAAATATTTTAGTAGTCGACTACTACTCAATGTCCGACAGGGAGATGGAACGTTTGGTGAGTGCATACGTGTTTTTTGTAATTCCTCGTATAAGTTGCGGAATCGTAATATTTAAACGCATGTTAGCTCTTCCTTCCTTGGCAAGCAAAACTAAAACATGAAGAGTTGTTTGTGTTTTCCATACATGACAAGAATGAAATCAACAAGACAAATGACCAGGCGTATCATCTCTCTACTCTCCCTACTAAATGGTAAATTTTGTATGAAACACAAAAACAATTTGCTCGTGCTCTTGAAATTTCATTCATGAGTAGATTCACTTTACTAGCACGTTTCCTCGAATAAGCACGAGTGCACAAATATTTCTCAAATAACAACTTGTATTGTATTGTATTGTATTATGACTAGGTTGGTCCAGAATGGCCCTTTGCACTGCGACCATAGATGATCTATTGTGCAACCCTTTGTCCCTCACGAGTTTAATACATCAAGAAACAGTATTAGATCCTTCTGTGGGAGCCTTTGCAAGCCCTGTGAACCCAATGTATAGGCCTGCAACAGCCTGTGTCTTCATTCGATAATCAAGTGTTCTATTGACTCTTCTTCTTCTCCGTAAAATCTGCAGATTGCCATATTGGATAGTCCCATTCTTAATCAACATGAAATAATTTTTCGTAATAAGTTTTGTCGTGGTTCTTTTGTCGTCTCTGCTCTCTCTCTCTCTCTCTCTCTCTCTCTCATCATATTTTCAAAGTTTTGCAGTCTTGATGAGAATGTGTTAACTGCTATCGACTGGATAGTGTCGAAGGTACATATGTATATAAACTAGGCGCTAAATAGAGCAGCTAATTCTGGTTAACTTAGCTTTGAAAAATTAAATGATCAGTTTTATGTTAGAACTTTTTTTTGTTTACCAAACGTCTACAAAACCACTCCATTTCCCCGGTGCAATCATTACGCCCACTTTCATCCTTTATACATATACAGTCGAACTTCTCTAACTCGAACTAATTTTGTTGGCAGTAGAGTTAAAAGAACAAATTACATACAATTTTCCTTCCGTAACTCGAACTGCCATAAGTCGAAGTTCTCCATAACTCGAACAAAAAACATACACATGAACTCTATAACTCGAAGAATTTTGCTTGTTAAATTGATTTTTTGTTTTTGTTTTAGTTTTGGTTTGTTTGTTTTACTCTCTTTGGTTGTTTGAGCTGGTTTGTATACTTTACATGCTATTTTTGCTCAGTCACTTATTTCAGAATATTTTACTTAACTGTAAATTTTTAAATACATACATATGTATGTATGTATATGAGTACATATGCTTGTTCTTTTATATTCTTAAGTATGTAGTTTTCCATTAGAGGCTATTTTAAATAAAAATAAGTATATGATACAAAAACCTTTTATTCTATTTTGGCAAACAATTCTGTAACTCGAAGTCTCCGTAAGTCGAAGTTTTTTTTTTTTTTGGGATAATGGTGATTCGAGTTATGGAAGTGCGACTGTATGCCTAGTTCGAGTACAACGTAAGGCATACTTTTTGAAAAGTGTCAGCAAAAAAGAATTGCCTACAGAACAGAGAATGACATGAATCGCACTCAAATGGCAATTCTTTGCTTTTGGAAAAATGAATATTGAGCTAGCAATAGGCACCAATTAAAGGAATATTGTTAAAGCATGACTCAACTTAGTATGCCTTTTGCTACAAACTACTTGTTGTTGATTGCAAATTCTAAACACTCCAACTAATCATAAAAGCAGTAAGTATTTTGGAGTGTTTCACTGTTTAAATGTGAATAAACCAATTACTAGCAAAAGATAAACAATATCACGGTTGCAATGAAAAATGATGCAGTTTTTCGTACATTTTTAATAAAATACGTAGATTATTTTTGTTTTTTTATTTAGAAGTATTTTTCTTGTATTTTATGTACAAAAAGAAATAGATATTATTAATACCTATGTAAGAAAAAAATAGTTTACAAAATATCACCTATACTTCAAAATTTAGGAAACAAAATTACAGTAATTTTTTAAAGTTTGCTACGGCAAGACCCTGAGGAAGAGGAGGAGAGTGTTGAACACTTCCTCTGCCGATGTCCGGCCCTCTCTAACAGGAGAGCGAATTGCTTGGGCAGACCGACACTAGAGGGATTACCGGAAGTATCTTAATGCGGATTGGACAGGGTGGAATCCTTCATCCGTTCATCGGGCTGGTTCAGGGTGGAACCGGTGGAGCTTGTGTAGGGAGAACTCCCCACAGTCTTTTTCGGGTAACACAACGGGACCTTTTCTAGGACCCAAGTGAGTCGGTCTCAGGACCGGCGGCCCTCGTAACATAACATACGGCAAGACCCAACTCCTCTTTAATATACATACATATAATCTTTTCTCCTCTGCCATGTCGCTTATTCGGCGAGAAATTGTTCTGGAAGCAGGCAACATATCGTTTATTACAACCGTATTTTGTACCAATATCTAGAAGAGATTGGACAATTTTCTTAATACCTCTACCATCTACAATTGAAAACGGGCGACAGTCCTCTACAACCCACTGCGAACACGCTAACAAAACGTTTTCTTTATCAGCATTTCTTACTTTTTTTAAAGCAACAGTGCGATTCCGAACATCATAACACTTGTGGCGGATGAGATTGGATGTTTGTCTTCCATTAAATTTTAGAATACGATTACATTTTTCACAAATTACCAGTCCTTCAATAATTTCACCATCAGCATTTTCAATGTGGGAAAAAACTTCACAAATTTCGCTTTTACTTTTTCCCTTTCTTAAGAGAAAAACACCATTTTCAATATTTTTTAGTATTTCCGAATTCATTTTCAAAAATAGGTATTTGCTGTTAAAACAAATAATACAAAACACTATTTTAGTCACTATTTTAAGCTGTAATTTGAGTTTTTAATGAATCACTGGAGTGTTTTGTATACAAAGGAATGTTTTGTATGTTGTTATTGCTAACGGTATCGAAAAAAGAGATTAAGTAAAAGCAATGCATTTACACAAGCAAACTCTACAAACAATGTAATAGATTTGTTGATGTTTGAAAACAAAACAAAAGCAAAAGTATAGGAGTGGACAGTAAAATTGAATCAACTCCTGTCAATCTCTGCTACAGAAACAGTTTTACTCTTATCTTTGCAATAATTGTGAAAAACATACATACATACATACATACATATGTATGTATATTTCTCAGTGGGAGAAACTTAATTTTTTGTTTCAATTTATATATGTACTTAGTTTTTCTGTAGATTTACTTTGATGCCCGAAGAACAGAACAGAACAGAACAGAAACGAGGTACTGCTAGCCGCCGTACTCCAACTAAAATTTGTATTGTCTTTTTTAATCAGACGCACTTCTGCAGCAATTCAACTTGAGCTCAAATCAACAAATAAATTTTATTAACAAAACGATTTTGAATTCTTTTCAGATTACATATCTCTTATCGAGCACCTTATACTGGAAGTAAATGTGAAAATGATATAAGGAAAGAAGCTACAACCAACCGAGTTCGAGCGTTTTCGGTTGGATCCCGCGTTAAGAGTACCCGTATATGTTCAAAAGCAAGTCCTAAACTCTTCAATAGTGATTCTGTCGATTGCTCAACGAAGAAGTCTCTAAGCGTTCCTGTTCTTATTAACAAAAATTTGCAGTTACCTGATCAAATGGGTGATTTGATGGAAATTGACTTTTCAAAACCTACTGGAAAGACTTTGAACAGAAATTTTCACTTAAACATAAATGAGTGCCAAAATGCGTTTAACGCGCAACGAAAAAAATTCACATTTTCGAATTCAGAGGAATCTATACAAAAAAATATGAAAAAAAGTGACAACGGCTACTTGGAAATGAGGCCTATTACATTAGATTCCAATTGCGTTACATCGAATGGTAATACCGACATTAATATTTCAACTGTTCAACCACAAAGCCAAAATATTATTGAAGAAAAAGACCACAAAGAGGACTCTCCAACCGATTCAACGGAAAACGTGCATGACAGAAAGAGCGTTACCTCTCTTAACGATTCAGATAATTCACAGCAAAATAGTTTAAATGCAACCGATAAAGATGCTAAAATAAAATCGCCTTCGCCAACCTCCGTCAACAATCCAACGCTTTCTTCAACGTGCAGTCTAAAATCTAATCAATCGGATGAGTCGAGCATAAATAAGGACTTGTATTATGCCAGCTTAGATTTGCCGAAATGCAGTGACGATGCAGACGTTCGATACATCTACCAGGAAAGCTCAAGCGATACAAGTTGTGAGGAGCTAAAAAACGAATACGCTAAAATAAATTTTATTCAATCTGACACAACGCAAAGCTTTACAGTAAATAAATAATAAGTCTTCAATAAAAATAATATGAATATGAATGGGTAACCTTTTTGTGTATTCCTTGAGCTTCAAGGTTTTATTTAAATATTATGATTATTACAAAAATATTTATATTATAATTTAAAACGTTAAATATATTTAAAAAAAAAAAACTGAGTTTTATTGAATTTTTATTTTCTACCAAGTATTTCGCAAAAAGTATGTAAGTATTACTACGTTTATACGCACTGCTTATTAGCGAATAAAATTATTGTGAACAGAAAAATTTGGCGTATAAGCAGTAAGTAAAATTTTTTCTTTGTGAATAGCTAAGTCACGAAAACAAGTACTGATTAAAAAGCTATTCGCAAATAAAACACAAAAAGTTGCCACTTTTTTTTATCGGTTTTAAAGTTTTCTTTCGATGTGGCACACGTACAATCATATGACAGAAAGGAAATAATTTAAGGTTAAATTATTCCTGACTTTGCCATAAAGGTGGGATCATACGATTGCCGCAATGCACCAATTTTTGTTACATTTTGTGTGCCAATCGTGTGATAGCACAATTTATTGGCTCATGCGGCAACCAAAACGAATGTTGTTCCTATTTGTCCCAATCAAATACAACCCTGATGCGACAACCATGTGAACACTTGACATACAACTAATCACCAATAAAAATTCTAAAAATGCACCAATATTTATTGTGTTCTCATGCGGCAACCAAAGAAGACAATACGCGCCAATAATATGCATATGTATACATGTATTTAGTTTCAAAACTGTTTAAACGCGTCTTCCAAACATGATTTCTGCTTTTCAATCAGTAAAATTCAATTGTTGTTACTATTCATTTTTTGCTTTTTTCAGCCCGCACAACATTATAATAATAGCCGAAGCGATTTTCTTTCTTTTTAATGAACAAACCATATTTTTAACATTTAATTCATTTATTTTGTTTTTTTTTTTTTTTGGAAAACAAAGTTTGTCATCAGCTACAACAGCTGTTTCTCACAGTTGCCGTATAATATAACAATCGTGTGACTATAATGCGGCAATTATTGGTACTAAATTGTTTTGCGGCAATTTGCGACAATAAAATTTCAGTAAAATGTCACAATCATGTGATTGCAGAGAATTTGATTGGGACAAATTTTTTATTATGCTCCAATTCAGCCCAATAAAAATTGTGTAAAATTGGTGCATTGTGGCAATCGTGTGATCCCACATTAAGGCCATACCATAACCATAGCCATAACCATAATATTTTTATCTGGCAACAATTAGTGCCGCCATAGCCGTAAACAGCTGTTTATGTTTTATTTTTATAATTTCAATAGTGCAGTAGTAGTAACACAACAAATGTATGTATATATTTTGCAATCAGCTGTTTATGGTTATGGCAGAAAACCAAAATTCAATTGGTATCTATGGTTATGGCTATGGCATTATGTTAAGTCAGCACTGTTCATTTACAGTGCTGCCCATAAAGTTGGTTCGACCAGCTGTTTTCTATGGTTATGGTTAAGTCGGGACTAATTTAACCTCTACTAAAAATTGCACAAAAGCAAAAAACGTTTTGAAATTTGAATAAAAGTGCTGAAAATGTTAAAAATAAAATATGAAAGCGGTCGTTGCAGCTGGAGCAAGGCTCTCTAATCAATGTCCAGTAGTGGTCACTTCTAGGGCGAGCTTTTAATCGTCTTTTGCTACGTTTCTTGAAAACTGCTTCTGCAACAGATATCAAGTAGTCACTTTTCTTAAATGTTCCAAGAATTAACTGGTGACTACGCCTTCTTCTTTCACACTAGCGATTACAAAAGTTGCATGCCTTTTGTTGAACCGTTCTATAAAAATTTTCTGCATTCGCATTGACGCATAAACAGTGAGTTATTTATTTGCGAATACCTGCTACGTATAAACGTAGTATGTATATATAAAGTATGTATGTATTGCCCTCAGTGGATCGATCAGGGACACGAAACGCATCATCAACAAATCTTTAGAGCCATAGGCGAGTCTACACCGGAAAATGCGACGTCAGATCGTATACCGGAGACCAGACTAGAGGCCAATTGCGAAACATTGATTCCTGACTTACATTCCTGGTTGACCGACCCTTTGAACCAGATCCCCATGGGGCTTCATTGTTACACGGATGGATCAAGGGCGAGGGGAAAAACAGGGCTTGGTATTTATATAGAGAATACCACGGAACTGTTATTTCGTCTGCCGGACTTTTGCACAGTCTTTCAGGCAGAAATTCGGGCAATTACGGAGTGTATTAGGGTGCTCAATGAAATTGGAAGGCCAGCATCTGTGAATATATTCACGGATAGCCAAATGGCCATCAGGGCGATCTCAGCTGAGCGGATTAAATCACGAACAGTTTGGGATTGCAAAAATGCTATTAACAGTTACTCGTCTCATGGTGAACTGCGCATCATATGGGTGCCAGGGCATGCGGGAATAACTGGAAATGAAAGGGCAAACTCACTTGCTTCAAGAGCAAGAGAGTTAAGTAACATAAGCTTGGTATGCGCGAAACCTTTCGATGCAGTTAAATCTGAGCTAAAGAACTGGGCTCATAGAGCTCATTTAACTCTCTGGAATAATGAAACTGTAGGACACAATACAAAAATCCTATGGGGGGATCCAGATGAGGAAAAAACGGGGGTATTGCAAGACTTAGCAAGCCCGAATTAAGTAGATTAATCTGAGTTCTGACAGGCCACTCTCAACTACTTTCACATCTTAGCCGCATAGGAATAGCAGGAGGAGATGAATGTAGAGCTTGTGGGGAGGAAAGCGAAACATTGGAGCACTATTTATATCAGTGCCCCGCTTTCTCACAAATACGATCCCGACATTTTGGGAGAGACACCTTACCAGACATAACCCAATTACGGGGCGCATGCTGGAGGAAACTAAGGAACTTTGTGAATGACACGGAGTTCCTATAGACCTATGAGTCAAACTGGTTCACGGTTAAACCCACGGAGCGCACAACAAGCCTATATTGGCTTAGGTGTATGTCGTAAGACATGGGCAATAGAACCCCTCCATTCAACCTAACCTAACCTATGTATTGCCCTTGCTGTACCCTAACGTAAGCACGTTAGAGCACTTATAGAACATTCATTCAAGAATTTTTAGAGGTTATCCAGAAAAATTTACTCAACGAGGCCGGTGTTTGTTATATGATTGAGAAGAAAATCCTTGCTCCTGGCCCCAAGCCAGTTATGCAGAAAAATTTACTCAAAGCCGATGTTTGTTATACCATAGACTGTTTGTTATACCTTGCACCCAGCCGAAGCCCGGTTACGTGGAAAACCATATGCTGTTTCACAATCTTTGAATACCATTTTCATTCGCATTCCAAGCGAAAGAAAACTGATTTCGGATTCTCTATTTGAGTTCTATGCGACAAGTCACTTGAACGGAACAAGGAAAGAAATTTCATATAAATTTGCGTTCAACAAACAATATCGAAGCTATTGTTAGCGCTATGGACGCAAATGTCAAAATCAAGCAGTTAGTGAAACAGATGCATATGAATTGGTCCTCCTCTCTGTGGAACACCTCCCATTTCTCTACCACTAGTTCTTTGTCCTTTTTTCCAATAACCTCCAGAACACGGTCGAATGTGAATTTCCATCCCCATCCTCTGATGTGGAAGGTTGCCTGGGTTAAAGTTGGCATAGTTGGTCCCATGACAGAGGATGCGCAGCCATCTAAATGCTAACTTTAACATCAACACACCCTTTTGAAACTTGTAGCTATTGATTTCTATTGGAGATCCGTTAGTTGGTGCCATAACCTACTCCGATATTGCGTTGTTTAGCAGACTCTCAACCGTTTTCTGTTGATTTTCTGGTATCTTACCAGTTAGACGTGAGGTGTCAAAATATCTGCATAGCAGAGATCGTCCCTGTGTTGCTTCGTGGCTTCTTTAGCATAAGACGGCAGCTCTTTTACTTTAGCTTTCTCTTACGCGTGAAAGATTCAGCTTTTTTGTATTCTCTGCTTCTGCGGAAGATTTCACCGGTGGGTACATAAGTTCTTAGTAAGCGCTACACCTTCGACCCCCTTACTGGAATGATTCTCCGTAGAGGCTCTTTTAAGAAGGATTTCGGCGACGTACTTGTCCGCAATGTTCTGCTCTTCTGGAGATCGGATCCTCTTGCCAATCTCTACCAAGGTAGAGAGAGTCTCCGATACCTGCTTTAGAGCATCTTGCGTATTTATAACTGCTGCCTATTTCTTCTTGGAGAGTTTTCGCCATTAAGTCCCAGACAGCCGATTTTTCTTAGTGCTCAGGCTCTCCATTTTGTTGCTCACCTCATCTACCACCCTGCCTAGATCAAAGCATCACAAGCCGGCTGGCTTAGATTTAGAGTCGGAGTTGGGGTATTCTCACATGCCTCTATAGGCTGGGTTGACTTCAACTCCCACCTGGGTACTACCACATCTTCCTCATTTTATTTTGAATTGAATTATATTTTTGGTCCCACGAGTGTATCGAAAAGGGATCTGATCAGCGTTATAGCACGCGATAACGTGGAGGGGGTGTAGTCTATTTGCTGAGGTGCCTCGGTATCAGCACAGCTCCATTCAAATACAGTCTTGTAACACTCGACTGCTAAGAGAACAGATATTAATGGGTAGGATAAAACCTCTGTTTGGGGTTGGATCATTTTTATTATGTAGGCTTTTAAACAACCTCATTCTTCAGTTGAGCTATGATTCCTATAAAGAGCCCTTGTTCGCCTTCAGATTCACTTCACGCCAAGATAGTTATCTCAGTAAGGGTTGCTTCGTGTAACATCGTTCTTATGAGATGGAAAACAGAAATTTGAGGAATAATATGACATAAAACAAAACAGAAAATAATATAAAATATTTGTTTTAATAGCGCATTGCCTGTTATATTGGTAAAAAAAAAAAAAATTGTGCGATAGTAGTAATAACCGGCCTTTGATCAGCGGAAGGATTTTTTATTTTACGATTAATCGAATTTTGTCTTCGATTGCGACAGTTTTCCAGATAACCAAGGCTGTCCGAGGGGGTTTTTACCTCTATGGTGCATGTTACACCTAATGTACATTTCCTAGTTAATTTTAATTTTATTACCGTGCGCATCTTGAAAATTTTAGAATACAAATAAAATATACTTATACATATGTATAGTTTTAATACTATTGTACTCGAACGACCAAAAAAATAGTGCTCGGGCGACCAGGAAGAGCATCGTCATTGACATTTTCTCGACCTTCCTTAAACCGGTTATATCACAATTGAACTTGTGTTCTGCTTACAGTGGAGTCGCCAAACGCCACAATCAACATTTCAAATGTCCTTGAGCATTTAATTTCATTTTTTATATACAACTTAATACAGTTTCTTCGATCCATTTTTTCGAATAGTAGAAGATCGAAGAGCATAGACACATGTTAGTCGTGTTTTTTATTTGTCAAAAACAAACTAACAATCCAAAGTGACTGATATTGCCAACATATATAATAGACATAACAGAAAAAAAAAATGCGAAAATCGAACATATGTAACTCACGAAATTTTAAAATAACGGTTTTTTTATCAGACAGCATTAATTTATACTCACCGTTAACATATCAGAAATATGCGCGCCAGAATCTCATTACATTCCTGGTACTAATTAAGTCCCACTGCCCGTAGAGGAGTCAAATGTATGACCAACCCTCAGTATCTTTTTCGAATGCAACGATCCTCAGGGGAGGAATTTTATCGGACCTTCTAGTTCGATTTTTACTTCCTCAGATTAGAGAAAGGATGGTAGTTCATGAGGCCCAATTATGCACAGTTTACAATCGAGCCTTATTAGTATAGCCATATTTGATTGTTTAGACTACAATATTTTAAATATACAGTTATGTATGTATTTATGTTACTAAAAATAAATACAAGAGATATAAAGGGAAGAGGAAAGGGGAAGAAAGAAAAGAAAGACAGTTTTAGTAAACATTTTTTGAATGCATCCGATGCGATTAGATGGACCCAGTCTATAAGGATTCCATACAATAGAGCAGTCTTCCAAAATACTTCTAACCAAGGAAATTTATAAGGATTTAAGGTTATATAAATACATCCCTGAAATCTTTAGAATTTCTTCTCATAAAACCAAGCATACAATAGGCTCTAGACCCAACGTAATCAATATGGCTTGAAAAACTTAATTTATCGTCAAAAAATACTCCTAGATCCTTGACTTGGAGTACACGCTTAAGCAAAAGGCCGTTAATAGTATAAATTATCCTGGAATTCCATGTAGCGTTAGAAGTGTGATTAGTTGGACTAATATTCGGCTTTGCGGCCTTTATGGTATTCCAACTTTCTTGCGTCGTCCTCTAACTGAAAACTTCATAAAACATGGAAATTGAAATGGTTTGTTGCTCTCACCAACAACTCTGCCTTCTTAACATACATACATATTTCAGTCGAATCTCTCTCGCGGGCTGCTACAGTAGCCACTCTTTTGACTCTGCAGGTGTTGCTGAAGCCAATCCCCCGCCCCCATGTGCTCTGAATACCGGGATGGGTAAGATCTGAATGGATTACGAATTAGATCTGGGGCCGCATTCAAACGTTCTTGATCGAATATACTCGATTGTAAAAATAATGTAAAGCAAAAACCAAATAAGTAAAAAACACAAAGAATGCGATCACCAATTCGTTCAATCACGAATGCCAGAATTTGGCGCCTACTCTTAACTCCCTGTAGTACATTTTTTCTTTTTATTTATTCCCGACTCACAATATTGGTCTCGATGAAAGTATTCACCCATACACATTGATTGTGTATGCGATTACCAAACTGAAACACGTTAATTTGATTTCACTCACCTTGCAATTTTTTCCAGCTGTATGTGCGTGTCTTCTTCGACGTACAGAATTAGAAAGACCGGAAATACGGCCATTTTCACTGACATTCACTACGTCATTGAGCCATCACTTATCAGAGTTGTATAACATTTTCTATTCCAGAATTCCTCTTGATAAATGCACTGTTGTATTTATTGTTGTTTACACGAGTCATAAGCAGTGTCATGTAAAGAAATTGACATGGGACAAATATCAATATTATTTGGCATGGTCATCAAAAAGCAAAAATTTTGAAATTAGTTCACATACATACATATCCGAGATATAGCAAAAACTGATTTCTCAGGAAACAACTCTTGGCAGCAGAAAGTTGATCTTATAATAAAATAAACTTAATAAAAAATAAAAAAAATTGGGGCATAGGTAAATTTATAGCCGAGATGTAGCAAAACCGATTTCTCAATAAGTTGGGCTTGTATGCGAAATGAAAAAAATGAAATATTTAATAGCCTAGATATAGCGAAAACTGATTTTTCAACAAGTTGGCCTGAATGCGCTCTTGAACAAGTTTTGTTGCCAAAAAGCAAATGTTATTATGTTAATATGATTCTTGATGCCAGGAAGTTATTACATTAATAAAATTACTTCACTAAAAACAAAACACAGGAAGTCTTGATATTGATTTATATGCATATCAGATCTGAGGATTAAGTGTTGATTGTTAAGGGTATATAAAGTTCGCCCCAGTACTCTCACTCATTTTGTAAAATGTTATTACGTGAAGACACATGCTATGTTTTGTTTTATTGCTCAAATTATGCATGACATAAGCCATTCACACCCACCCTATATCTTGATTTGTTATAGGTATCTAACCTCAAAAACCGACATTATTTTAGATGCCTTCAACATGACTTTGAAAACATATTGCCGACTTTATTATAATAATTACGTTTTTTTCACATATAACCAATATTTCTGGAGCCAATGAGAAAAAACTAATAAGTCATTTTTCACTCTCGTAGAAAAAGTTGAAATTCTTAATTTTAAAAATATTGACAGAAAATAGAAAATCTTTCCAGACTTATTGCTTATTCCTAAAGCATATTGTAGAAGTAAATATTCATTAATTTAGTTTTATAGTCGAAGTAATAACTAGAATGCGTTTTCATTCATTTAAATCGATGGGTAAATACTTACCCCCTAATTCATAAAAATTATAACAGGCTTATAAGACTGCTATTTGACATATTTGTATGGAAAATCTGTCAAATAAGAGCTTTATAAACCTGTTATAATTTTTATGAATTAGACGGTTAATTTATTGCAGATAAAGTAAATATATGCAGATAAAGTAAATATTCATATCTGAAAGAAAAGAGCCCGTGTGTGTCTTCGATTTTATAAAATATGCAAAAAAAAAAATGTAGAATTACACTGGCTTTAAATAGTGTAATATCACTATTTCCTTAGTATAGTTATTATTGCTGGAATTATTGGGAAACAAGTGTTAAAAAACATTTGATTTTTTCTTTGAAAATTAAAAAATTAATTAATTCAGTCCCAAAAATGAACCCTTTTTACGAAATATTTGCTGTCTTTTTCAGCTGTCTATATGCCGACGACATTTCGTTGGTGCTAATTAACTCATCAGTAGACTTGAAAAATTCTTAATTAGCACCAACGAAATGTCGTCGGCATATAGACAGCTGAAAAAGAGAGCAAATATTTTGAAAAGGTTAATTTTTCGACCTGAATTAATACATTTCAATTGGCTCTTAAAGCAAATAAATAATTAAGTTCATATTTGAATTAAAAAATTAATCAAATTATTTATTCGCTATAAGAGCCAATTGAAATGTATTATTATAGGCCTAAAAATAGAACTTATTAATTGTTTTCTGTCTTTTTCAGTCGTCTATATTACGCTGATATTTCATTGATGCTATTCAACTCGTCAGTAAAATCGAAGAAACTCAAAAGAATGTTTGGAACTAGACTCCATATTCTATTATTCCTATGAACTCAATGAGAATCACAAATGTTCAAAGCAAACCTTTAAAACGGAAAACCATGAAATTGTTTTTCGTATTACAGGTTTGAAATAATTACACTACACAACAAGTAGAAAAATATTTTCTGACCATAGGCGACCACTATATTTTTTTGCTGTGTTATGCCTACCTAAATACAAAAATCATAATAATTTCAAATTCAAATGGATCAGTTTTTTTTTAGAATTTTTGTTCTTTCTAAAATATGAGATTTTCGTAAAGGTTGATCCAGACCTCTAGTCATAACTTCAAAAACGGAGTGTCCGATTTTATCATGCAATACGTCAAAAAATTATAAATAATTTTTTGGTGTCGTTAAAAATTTTGGAGTTATTAGGAAAAAAATAAAAAATAATAATTTTCTTTTAGAAAAATTGCAAAATTTTTGATTTTGGAAAATTATTGAGATGTACCTACTTTTGCTTTCAAGGAGTAAGCAGGTAGCAACAGGGTTCGATAATACGAAGTCTACTTGTTATTCGAGTTTATAACAAACATAACGATTTGATTATTCATTGAGAAATACACAGGTACCTGTTTTTTGGTGAAAGTGTGTACTTTCGCAGGTAGCAAAAGGGTGCGAAAATACGAAGTCTACGTGTTATTGTAGCTTATAACAAACATAAATATTTGATTATTTTTTTTATATGTATCTCTTGCATGCTACTGAGATAAGCAATTGCTTCAGCTTTGGGCAATGACAGGAAAAAAATGTTATTTTTTGCCCAAATGGGTATCTGTGCTTTTTCGGGAATAAAATAAAACAATTTATTGCTAAACATGCAGCTATATGAATAATTAAAAAAACTGGAAAATATTTGCAAATTTATATATTTTTTCATAAATTTTCCAAAATCAAAAATTTTGCAATTTTTCAAAAAGAAAATTGTATTTTTTCCTAATAACTCTAAAATCATTAACGACACCAAAAAATTATTTTAGCAAAACTTAAAGCTGGCATAATTTATAATTTTTTGAGGTATTACATGATAAAATCGGACACGCCGTTTTTAAAGTTATGACTAGAGGTCTAGATCAATCTTTACGAAAATCTCATATTTTAGAAAAAAAAAATTCTAAAAAAAACTGATCCATAGAATTTGAAATTATTATGATTTTTGTACTTGGATAGGAATAATACAGCAAAAAATATATTGGTCACCCATGGTTTTTTTAGCTGTTGGGTAGTGTTATTATTGCTAATTTTTTAGTATGACATAAATAGTGTAATTCATTTATATTTGAAGAGAAAACTAAATTTTTTGTTTCTATATATACTTAGGTACAAAATAGGCTATAAATGATAATTTGCTCTAAACGATAATTGAAATGCATTATTTTAGGTCTAGAAAACATTAATAAGGTCTATTTTTAGACCCCTAAAAATTAGTACAAAATATTTTAAATTTATAATAATCATTTTACTACATCTTTCTGGCAACCTTGTATGTGTTTATAAGTTGACAACCATGTTGCCACCTTGTTATTTTACTTTCATGAAATCGTCAAAAAATCGCTTTCGTGAAAATTTTACTGAAAACTGAGGGGAAAGCAATGAAAAATGAAATTGTTTTACTTTTCTACAGGTACACTACAAACATTGAAATGGAATTGAAGGAAAAAGCAATTGGTATATATGTACATATGTATGTAAATGTGTAAAATTTTAGCGTTATAATAATTATTTCCTGAACTGCCTGAAAAGGGTAATTATGTACGCACGAAATTTTAAATCAAGCACTCATGCTTAATTTTTTGTTTAAGATAATCACGATCACGCGTTACATGACATTTCATTTTCAGGACAACCGATCATCTATAGTTTAACCCCCTAATTCATAAAAATTATTACAGGGTTATAAGATTGTTATTTGACATATTTGTATGGAAAATCTGTCAAATAGGAGCTTTATAAACCTGTTATAATTTTTATGAATTAGACGGTAAATATTTATTACCGCCAAATTCCAGTGTATAGCTTCCACAAAATTGCAAACTCTTTTGGGAGTTTGTCTTTTGTAGCATTTAATTTTCGTTATGGACTTGTCATATTTTCTTCATTTTGTTCTGAGCGACTATATTGTAGTCTTTAACTTAATTTTTCTTTTCAAAAAGGGTAATACCCACAAATGATGATCATATCTCAGATTACTGTGTCTAATTCATACACAATAGTATTTTTTATGGAAAAAGTACTCGGCTTTTTATTAATTAATATCATTATTTTAAGACAAAGCAATTCGTGAATAAGATGTATTTTGTATTATTTTATTTAAGGAAGTTGTTGACTTAAAGTTTTATTTTAACTTAATGAAATAATAAAAAAAATTGAGATATAACTTATTCTATACATATGTGTATAAACTATTATTATTATATTGAACGATATAAATGAATATGTATACAATGTAGTCAATTTACAAATCTAAACCCATATAAACTTACACCTATTAATTATAATTTATATTACACCAAAATAGGCTAAAAGGAGTATTTATAAATCTTATTCTACACAATAAAAATGCTTCTAACATCAAGTTCTTACAGTTAAAATATTTCTTAAATTTTAGGTTATAAAAGTATTATCTACGATTTTTATACAATAAATACGTTTTCATCGGATGCGGAAGGTGAAGTTGTTGCACCCGCTCTTCCAAGTTTGTACGGCCAAGTTCATGACGTATTGTTCGTCTACATAAATCCATTAACGGTAATGGCTCAGCTGCAAAGAAAACAAAAAGAAATTGTAAATAAAGTCCTTTGAATTGCACTTTGTACGAGTATGTATATGTATATGTGATCGGCCTTTTTTTACCCATAAAATATAAAGAAATACATAAATTTGCTAATTGTGATATGTTTATCGTAGGTTGGCTAACTTTTAAGATTAATTAACAATAGCGGTGTTCACACTTCGTATTATATTTAAAATACTTTTAAATATAACACTATTTTAAGCTTCTAAGTGTGAGCGACTTTTTGTTTGGTATTGTAAAAAAGTTGAAACAGCTGACTTTTGTTTAGATATTTTGCCGACAAAAGTACACAAAAGAATTTTTCAATTTTGGTTTCGTAAAATATTAAAAGAAATAAAATCTAAAAAAATGCCTAAGGAAACAGTGAAACAAAAAATTATTAATTTTTGGTTCAAAATGCCATTGATCAAATCAAAGTTAATGAAATGATGAAGTGCAAAGGTACATACATATATTTATTTATTAACAAAAAGTAAATGTATGCCAATACCAATCTCTCAGTAGATAGTTACAGGAACTATATTGTTGGGCATATCTTGGACGAGGTTATCGATGACGTTATTTTAGTCGCATCGTATCATCGCAGAATGTTTAGTTCAGTACCAAAGTCAATGAAGTGGTCCGTAGATATTTTAACTGGACTAGAGACAACAGTTTTTTACAAATACTACTAATTTCGGATTATTTTGAATTTAACTAACCTCATTCATGCGAACAATTCCCAGTTGAGTACCAATTGGCAATTGTTCTGTACAGACTTGGGTCATCTGGAGAGGGCGCAAGTATTCTAGCAGTGTTTTTACTTCTGCGTCAGCCCATATTTTGTTCCAGCTTTTTCGCGATTTCTTTTTTAAACTTTTTTTTAATATTTTCTACATTTTTGGTCTTTTTCATTGCAAATTTAAGAAATGTTTACAATCCACTTTATTATACATACATATGTAGGCAAAAAACAATGTGGCGACGCATCTGTCAGCTGTTTCATACTTGTAAATAAATCCACTTAGTACATTTAGTAAATCTACTACTGTTTTTGGCATTGTAGATGTTTTAATTTAGTAAACTAAAAATGTATGAGATTTGTTGTTGCCGAGTTTTAAATTTATCAAGATTTATTAAATTTAAAATATCTCCAAGATCTACAATAGTACTTTAATACGAAGCGTGAAAAACGCAAATGAAATGCAATCATATAGACACATTCAAGAAGCCAAAAATTGATAAATAGTGTTAAAATAATTCAATTCAACAATTTTTACTTTATTAAACGCTCCCAGTTGGGTAGAGGCCACAATAAATCTGTATATTCAATTTATGAGATGATTATAAGCAGCATAATAAGCTATAAGTCGTTTATGAATACACTTTTCTGGATTTTTGCCTTTAAGTTGGTTATAACCATAACTACATGGCCCTTTAGGGCTCGACTAAATTCGAATTGAATAATAAATAAAAAAAAGCAAATGCATATGCACATTTTCAACTTCTGCGCCACGGAGATTCTTTTTTAGAGTGTATTCAACAAGAAGTAGAAAAGGTAAATACATAAACAAATCGTTTTAACTACTTACGGTCAAGCCCACCAATATATCTCATAGTTATTTCACAATGACCCCACACAGCCGACACCACAGGATACAATTTTTTGCCCTTAAGCCCCCTAAATGCAACTCCAAGGTACTGGTGGTCAATAATAAAACTAAGTGTTCCTTCGTCCATGTCCAGGGCAACTAAAAACTTATCAGGAACGAGAAAAGCTTCGTCATTTTTTAAAATAGCAGGATACGTAACACCTGCGCAGTTTTTAGAATTGTGGTACAACTTATTTCTTCCCAAGTCCCAGCCCCAGCTTTGATCTGAAGAGCCCACGAGACTTTGATAGCCAACTGAATGAAGTGGAGCCTCAGAGGTAGCGACACCGACAACAGCGTGTGTACCTCTTTGTCTTGTTGGCCAATATATTTCCCATATGTGCAATCCTTTCGTCATTCCAATTTTACCTCGTATACAATCAGTACTTTGCGCAACTGGGTGTCTATGAAAAGTGAGCTTATCGTCTTCTTTGACAAATATATTGAGTGATCTGTCTTCCGAGTTCCAAGAATGTTTCAGTTGAGTTTCTTTACTAGCTGGTGGCATATCTAATAATATATCAATACGAGCTGGTTTCGCAAACTCAGCCGCTAATTCTCTTGGTATAATTGGTTTAAAAGGCGTCTGTGTGTCATTTCTGTTAACAGATTTCACACTGCCGCTTATTTTTTGACCCATGTTCATGCCACGGCAACTTCGTGATCTTCTCTGATCCTCAATTGCGACTTTATAAGACAAACGCAATCGTTCAAAGTCTCTAGGCTCCAATCTCGAAAGAACAACACGAGGTGATAGAGATGAAGTAGAAATATTTGTTAGACGACGTCTTAAACTTGATCTTGCTGGTGTTTTTCCACCTTTAAATCTGAAAAGAAAAATGTTTAAATATATTTAACTACAGGTACAAACATATGTATTGTTTTTTTGAATTAAAGAAACGAGCTCAAATTGACTTGAGATTTCTTCATCCAAATACTTTAAAGTCACTCAAATGCAGACCCGTAACAATGTGCAGCAGTTGGTATTAACTTCTTTAACTTTTAAATATAGCTAAAGTTCTCCAGGCAATGGCGTTTTAGTTTTCTTCTTGAATCGCGAGGCATGCTTTGCAGACAGCTGATCGTGAGAGCAGTCTACCTTAGTAACGGGTGGTTAAATGTTAAGGGCCGATATTGAATGTGAACCACATCTAAACGTCATTTTTTTTTTTTTGCTTTTCATTTGACATTTCTCAATTTCAGTTGAAGTTAAAGTTATTCAGGCTTATTATGAAAATGGCCGTTCAAATAAAAATGCATATCGTGCACCTCGTACAAACATCGGAAAAATCGTACAAACATTTGAGCAATCCGGGTCTGTAGGAGATGTCAAAACACTAAGTTCATGCTCGTATTGTAGAAAATATTGCCGCTGTTCGCTTTAGTTTGGCTGAAGGGGTGTCCACCTCAACTCGTCGTTGATAAACATTATGCATAAGGACTTGCAAGGTGCAATTGATTCAACAACTAAATCCTTTTGAAAATCCAAGCATCGTCAGTGCTCAGAAAGGTGGCAAGAAATTGCAACAGTCGATGATCAATTTTAGAAGAAAATTACCTTCAGTGTGATGAGAGACATTTTCAGGTCAATGGATTCGTCAATAAGATCTTGTGATTTAACACCGCTAGACTCCTTTCTGTGGGGCTATGTAAAGTCATTGGTCTATGCGGATAAGCCACAAACGCCGATATACGGCCACAAATGTTGGAAAAAGTCATCGAAAATTGGACGTCCAGATTGGACTACATCCGCGCCATCCACGTGGCGGTCATATGCCACAAATCATATTTAAAATGTAATGCCACAAGATTATCTTTCGGATAAATAAAATTCATGTCAATCGAATAATCCATCGTTGTTTTATTGCAACTTAAAGTTCTATACAACTTTATATGGTAATACCTTCTAAGCAACGCGACATAGATTGTTTTGACCACTTGACACCCATCAACAGTTTTCGTTTGGAGGTTAAGTTACGGGACACCCTGTATACGACTGCAATTAGTCTGTCGAATGACATTTCGGGAGCTACCCGTTATCGAATGCCATGATCTGAAATTTCGATACGAGCTATTCGATAATTCGAATATGGCTATTGCAAAACGAAGAATTTTCATTAAACTCATTCGGTCAGGAATGAGAGGATTTGGGTCCTGATTAACAATACATATTTAAACATTTTCTTTTGTCAAGTTCATCAATCACTCGCAATAATGAATACAGGCATATCCCGATTGGATCATTTCGCCAGCAACGATATCGTGAGAAAGGAAATAAATTATGGCATTTCTGTGTGCACATTATAAATACATATGTACACATGTAGTTGGTAAATATTATTTACTGATGTTGATTTATAATAAATTCCTTACTTTTTCTTTTGCACATCTTTATTTTTCTCATTCATACAATTCCACACCGTAATGCAAAAGAAAAACATTACAGTATGTACATACGTGTAATTGGAAAAATAAAAAAAAAGTAATTATCTTACGAAATCTATAATCTAAATTTTATTATAGACTCCGGTGTCATAAATATAATATGAAACAGAAAAAAAAACAACAAAAAATATATGATCAAAGTCCGATATTTCGCATACCTTAACGGGACTACCTCCGGGATAAAAGCCCTAAGAAATGCTCATTTTAAATTGCAACATCGGCAGCATTTTCCACTTTGATTGCCTTTATCACCATTATCCACACCTAAACTTCAATGAAAGCACCTCAGATGAATTGATTCAATTTTTTATTTAATCACGACAATGGACGAAACCCACAGCTTACGGAGATTCTGAAAGAGCAAGGAGGAAATTTAGGCACACAGTACACACATATGAAGTATAATTTTAAATGAATCGGAATTTTCCAAGAAGAAAGCTTAGGAAGGGAGTAAGTAATTCTGTAGACATTACTATGAATCAGCAAGGTAATTTAATATGTATTTACAATTACATACATTATTTAACAAACAAACAAACAAACAAGTTCATCATACAAAGATAAAAAAAGGAAAGGGAAAACATACATGCATAAGTTTCCGGGACATACATACAAAATATTCCTTCTGACGACAGTGGAAGAAATGACTATGTAGAACTCTTAACTGTTACTTCGTGTACTGTGGCAGGTGCCGGACGTTTAGCGCCTAATCTTACTGCAAACTAAGCTTAACTTTATTGTTTAATTCATTGGCATTCTCAAGAACATATTTCTTGAACAAAAAAAAAAAAAAAAACAAAAAACAAAAAACAGTGGATCAAAATATTCAATTTCTTTGAGCAACAACGAAATTTATGGATTTGCAATTTGCTTCCTTTGCATCCAGGAGAGATCCCTAATTACAATTCTTTAGATATTTTGACTGTGTTTTATACATACGGTTGGTTTATTCGATGTGTTCAACTAATTGATTGAAAGAAACATTTATCTTTAATTTATTATTTTTAGCCCCAAACTTTATAATTTACAATTTTTATTTATATCTTTAATGGGATGGTGTTGTTGCCAATAAGTCGGTGTCTTTGGCTTGCAAGCCTGATCAGCCAAATGACCTCTTTATCTTAACTCAAAAACAATCAATTATTTCAGCTTCAACTTTTTCGAATGTTTTCTGAGATGGAATACTTTTATTTGCTATAAAATCTAAGCTTGTTGGCTGTGATGGTCTGCCAATTAAAGCCATTAAATTAATATTTAATTTCATTGAGCTTCTATTACTATGAACATATTACTAACAACGAGTAAATTCCCATCTTTATGGAAAATTGAACAAGTGGTACCAATTTATAAAGATAGATCCGGAGAAAGTGTTAGTAACTATCGGTAGGTAGAAAAGTTGAAATTTAAATTTTGCTTGTCAAATGCTTCCTGAATTGCAAATGAACACCAATTAGTCTGGTACGTTTTTTAATCTCTTGATTAGTAAGATCTACATACGTGCTTTAGACTAAACCCAACAACCTGGCATCACGAAAATTTTTCATAGAACGTTTAAGCTCTAAACTCAGTGATACCTTCTTAAGTAGTGTATGCAATTTTATAACAGTCGGCCCACTCGTTTAGAAACTGCAGATTTAATTTTGTATTAATTTTTGTACATCGGGAGTCATTTCCTTGTTTATGTTTCTAGAAAGGCCCCATTGCCCATTGTGCTACCCGAAGATAGTGTAGGGAAACAGCCCTACACACCTCCCATCGGTTCCGCCCTGAACCAGCCAGATGAACGGATGAAATACTCCACCCTGTCCATTCCGCATTCCGACACTTTCGCCAGCCCATGTAGTGTCGGCCTTACCAAGTAATTCGCTCTCTTGCCAGAGAGAGCTGGACATCGGCACAGAAAGTGTTCAACACTCTCCTTCTTCTCTTCACCTCTGCAGAGGTCATTGTATGGAAGAATTAGTCTTCTCACATGTGCTCCCATGTAACAGTGTCCCGTCAGAACAGCCACCAGGGTGTGTAGCCTTTGTCTTGCAAAGTCCAACAAAGCCAAACTTCTCTTATGATTATAGCTGGGGAACACCAACGAAAATTGTTGCCGAAGAGGCGTGTACAAGTGTTAGTTTTTCGATGTTGACTTGATGTGACGACGATTGGAATATGGGGGATTATAAATGCTATTTTATAACTGGGTAACTGTAAACTATCGTAAGCTGGTTGCTACTGCCATTCAAGAGGCTGGCAATGACACAATGCAGTCTTTGTCATCAGGTAGAATTTGTTCTGTGAATATTGAGGGTTATAGATCAATACCGAGGTGTGGCCCAAAGGGCAGTGTTTTTAGCTCGTTATTATTTAACTTTTTTTATTAATTATATCGGCAATTGTTTTATTAAATCCAACTATGTATCTTTTATATGCTGATGATTTGCAAATTTTTCTTAAATTATACTGCTTAAATGATGAGCGGGCAATCCAATCAGAGCTTGATAATTTAAGTTATTGGTGTCGATGAAACAATTTATCTTTGAATATTGATAAATATGTTTGCACGTTTCCTATTACAAGGATCATTCACACACTGCTATTAAATTTAATATTGATGGTGTGGATTTGTGTACGTCAAATTCTAAACTTGATTTAGGCGTAATGTTTGATAGAATACAACGCGTTTTAGATCACTTATATGTATATGTAACTGTCTAAAGTTCCGCATGAGACTAAATCCTTATTTCTGAGCCTACGCTCTTTGGAGTCACGTAGAATAGTTCAATCTTCAATTCTGTTACTGGACATAATTAATGGTTCTATTGAGTGTCCTGATTTCGTTTTTACTATTCCATTTACTATTCCAGCTAGAGCTCTTAAATCTAGTAAATTATTCAATATACACACCACTTCATCGATCAAATTACGCACGCAATGGAACGTTAACAAGGGTTTTTGCTTTTTTTTAAATCGAATAAACTATAAGTTACAGAATAATTCTAATTCGTATACTGATTTCAGCATTGAAAAACCGGATTTCAAAAATTTGCTCTTTAGCTCAAATATATAAATGTGCTTTTATAAATTAAATTCTAATTTTGTAAATTGTAATTTTATATTTACAGTGGCGAGCACACATGGTTACATATTTTACAACTATGACTTAAAAATCCAATAAAACACAAAATTATAAATATTTATTTATTATTCTATTAGCCTTATAATTAAAATTAAAAACTAACATTTTTAGGCAATGGCAGCTTAGGCCGTCAGCACAAATTTGGGTTTAGTTATTTTAATCTTCTTAAGTGTTTTAACATTCTTGTGTTTTTTCATCTATATGTATGTATGTATGTTGTAAAGTTATATTATATTGCATTATACATTTGAGTCTTTCTGAGATATTCAATTATCAACGATAAATTGGAAGGTGTAGCATTTGAAAGGCACATCAATGTGCTTGAATGCTGAAATATTTCATGTTTAATCGTTTGGGTCTTATGACAATTGCAGAGAAAATGGTGTATGTAGGTATAGAGGGAAATTATAAATATTATGGTGGCTTTTTGTTCAAAATGTTTAATATACAAAATAGAAATGGAAATCATTTGAACTTCACAAATTGTTAAAGCGAATATGAAGTTTTTGGTAAATTTATTTGATATGGCAATGTATCCACTTTTGTACATTTAAGTTCATTTAATCTGGCAGCATGAATAAATGAACATTGGCGGCGAATTTAAGTAAGTACCGCTATTAGACGTTTGTAGAAGTATCAAAGCAGCCATTTTTCAAATTGTTAAACATTTTTTTCGAAAAATGTTTGCTTATCGCGTGCTTAAATAAAAATTAGAAAAATATCGGACTGTTTAGAAAACTAAGTGGTAGATGTGACAAATGATAATTACTGAGACCGCGAAATTGCTAAAAAAAAAAAAAAATTGGAAATCTGTCACCGAACAGTCCCACAAGTCAGAAAAAGGAAAAACATTAGCTCACAAGTTGTAAAAAGATCACGACCTTGTCTGCTTTCGGAACGAGATGCCAGGACAATGGAGCGATTATTGTCTTCCAGGCAGGTAAGAATACCCAAACAGGCTGCAACCGCTATAAACAAACCTCTAAGCGAGTGGACAGCGCAGAAAGCTCTTCGTAAAATTGGCCTTATATCAGCTGCTAAACAAAAAAAAGCCTGCGCTGTCTGAAAAGAATATGAAGGCTCGGCTAAAATTTTGTAAATACCACAAAGAATTGGATCGTCGAAGACTAGAAAAGGGTTATATGGTCTGACGAAGCCAAAATACATATATCGCTTCCAGCCTGACTGCAAAGAATATTACTGGCACCGCCCCATGAACGCTACACACACCTTCATACTCTGATTTGTTCTTTGGCCATTGATATTTTTCATTTGCTTAAGGTTGCCACTTGGGCGATTGAAAAACAAAAGAAACGAAATATGAAAAATGGGAATGTTTTTCGTGGCCACTCGTGGCAAATCGTGTTCTGCAAATCGACTACACATAGAAATCAAAATGCAATTCAAAAAGGTTCGACAATTAAGTTGCGTTACATTTGTGGTCACAAGCGTTAACGACCTAAGTCGACTTAAGACAAAATCCTGTTATATATTCCACTAACAAAATTTTATATTTATGTGAAATCTCCATGTATCTCACGAAGTTTGTTAAAAAACTTTGTAAACTAAACACGATTAAACTAATCCTTAATAAGAAATAAATTTTAAATCAAATTTTATGTGAACACTTTCAACACGAATCTTTTATTTAACAGAAAATTGTAGAAAATTGCCTTTAATTTTTTCAAAAAAATTGTTCTACATTAAAAACCGAATTTTCTTGCAACTTGCAATGTCTGAGGATTAGGGCAATTATTGCTCGCGACTACAAGCATATTGCCATTTTTTCGAAATAAAATAGTAGTAAAATTATGAGTTTTATTCAATGTATGAGTGGAATAATAAGAAATGTATTTTGAAAAATTTATTTTGAGACCACAAGAATTTGAAATACAAAATACTCAAGCGCTTGGTATTTAAAATACATTTATAAGACGTATTTCAGATACAAATAGAAAATACATATGTATGTATTTCAAATACTGCCCAGCTTTGTCCGAAATGCACTTAAGCACTTAAGTGTAGGGTTGTTGTGCGCTCCGTGATTTCGGCGATAATAGTTTTGACTCATAGGTATATATTCCCCTTAGATGACGGGTCCACATTTGTGAGAAGTAGGGGCATTAGCATAAATAGACTCCAATGTCTCACTATCCTCTCTATATGCTATACATTCATAGCCTTCCGCTATTCCTACGCAATTTAGATGTCCCACTATTTATGTATGTTATCACACCAAGTCTAAGTAGCTCAGCTATGATTGCTTTAATGGGTCCTTGAAAGGTCTCGTTGTGATTCAAAAAGGACTTTGGCCCTTTTCTCGAAAACGGTAGATGGGCGAAAAAAATTATTGGACATTATATTAGATGGGCTTTAAAATGATGTCCAATAATATTTTTTCGCCCATCTCTTACGATTTTCAAGAAAAGGACCAAAGTCCATTTTGAAGTTTCAGTAGTCGATTTTTTTTAAATGCCTATATTTTCCACAAAAACGCACTGTTAAACATTTTGACAATTGGACATTATAAAGGGTATATTTTTTCGATGTATAGAACTTTAAGTTGGCATTACTGTTCAAGATGGCGACCGATTTAACAGCTATCAAGTGATTTATTCTCAGATGGAAATTCATCATGCCTGAACAACGTTTGAAAATAGTGCAATTTTATTTCGAAAATAATGGTTCTGTGCGGAATACGTATCGCGCACTACGTCCATTTTTTTTGTTTAGCGATGAAACGCACTTCTGGTTGAATGGCCACGTCAACAAACAAAACTGCCGCATTTGGAGTGAAGCTAATCCTCAAGTGTACGTCGAAACACCGTTACATCCAGAAAAACTGACTGTTTGGTGCGCTTTATGGACTGGTGGAATCATTGGTCCGTACTTCTTCAAAAACGATGATGGTCAGAACGTTACAGTCAATTGTGATCGATATAGAGCCATGATTACTAAATTCTTCATTCCTGAATTGAATAACCATGATGTCCAGGAGATGTGGTTTCAACAAGACGGCGCAAAATGTCACACAGCTCGTGCAACAATCGATTTATTGAAAGACACGTTTGGTGACCGCCTAATTTCACGTTTTGGACCTGTGCATTGGCCCCCAAGATCTTGTGATTTAACACCGCTAGACTACTTTCTGTGGGGCTATGTAAAGTCATTGGTCTATGCGGATAAGCCACAAACGCCGATATACGGCCACAAATGTTTGAAAAAGTCATCGAAAATTGGACGTCCAGATTGGACTACATCCGCGTCATCCACGTGGCGGTCATATGCCAGAAATCATATTTAAAATGTAATGCCACAAGATTATCTTTCGGATAAATGAAATTCATGTCAATCGAATAATCCATCGTTGTTTTATTGCAACTTGAAGTTCTATACATCGAAAAAAAAAACACCCTTTATTAGATGGGTTCTAAAATGAGATCCAATATTTTTTTTTCGCCCATCTGCTACCGTTTTCGAGAAAAGGATCAGTCCTTTTTTTAAATTTCTTTATTTACGACTTCGTTTGACACATTTGTGACTCCGTTTCATTAAAATTTAACTGTTAAATTAATTATTCAAGCTTTTGATCTTTGGTTTTTTATAAAAAATAAGATGCCAACAAATTGTTGGCGAAATATTGAAAATAAATAAATAATTGTTTAAAATTATTTTTTTTTATAAAAAACAAAGATCAAAAGCTTGAATAATTAATTTAATAATCTAAAAATCTAAAATTTAATAATATAAAAATAAATTAAAATTTCAAAATATTGGTTGGTGGTCGTAAACAATAAAATTTTCTAAATTTTTGTTTTTAAATGTTTTTTTTTTTTATAAAAATTTGCATTTTTGGGCTTAACAGAGCCATGTTATCACATAAACGGAAGTATGTTAACTTTGAAGGTTTGTGTACGCGGTTAAAAAATTTTTAAATTTATCTTCACACACATTTAATTAATTCACATGTGAAAACAAACATGCAGAAAGATCCAGAAAGCGGAGTCATTCAACAGTAGAGCTGTGTCATTCGTGAAGGTATGGGTTAATTTGAATAGATCACTTCAATGTACGAAGTGATCCGGACTTCTTTAAATAGTGTATGGTACGATGTTGATTTCGGATTTACTTTCGTTCACTTTATGTCATACTCTTCTGCTTTAGTTGTTTTTTTGCATACTATTAAGGGTTGATTTAAGTATATGTAAGTAAAAACTTTATTTGAAATCTTCATTGTTATTAAAAAGGTGCATTCCAATAATGGAGAAGGAATACAATGATGCCATATGCAGAGGAGAACATGCTACTTAGATGCCGTTTCATGGACGACAATGATCTAAAATGCACTTACAAAGTGTTGGAACAAAGTAACATTGCTCTCATCATCGGATCTTAATTCCATAGAGAATCTTTGCAAATATATAGAGCAACACATAACTACTGTTATACCTAGAAATTTGAACGAATTATTGTCAGAAATACAAAAGGCTTGGTACGCAATACCAATGAAACGATGCACTGGCATGATGAACAGATGCTGAGAAAATGTGCAGCTGTGTTAAAGAATATGGATTATCCTAAATCAATTAAACCATTTCGTACATCATGGCATTTTGTTTGGTATCGTTTTGGGCATTTTTTTAATTTCTGCTAAATTACTGCCTAAGTCCTTTTTAGTGTTCGTTTAAAAAGTATAATATAAACTAATAAAAGTTGAACGGAACAATATCGGATATTCTTAATATAACAAGGGTTGACCTTCAATCACTTAAAAGTCATTTAATATAAATGTATTACCACACCATAGTTCAATGTAAATAAAAATTTCAGTAAAATGATAATAATGATGATTAAAATAATTAACACGCAACAACATTTTTCAATAATAAATGTACAGAGAGGTACATATGTATGTGCTAAAATCTTGGCCACCACTGTCTGTTTCTTTAAATTTCTTGTCAAGTTGTTATATTTTTTTCGGATCAGTTTTTTGATCAAAAAAAAATAACAATGCATAAAAATAACAGTGGCCGTGTAAAAAAAAGAAAATATTTAAAAAATTATTTATCAACCAGCTGACAGTTAATTTATTGACCAGGGTTTAGTATATATTTAATGTAAATTCAAATCCATATTCAAAAGTCTGGTATTTCCGGTATCCCCCAGGTTTAAAATGTTAAAATCCCAAGTCCAGGCACGTAAGAAAATATGTATACAACTTGGCATCCCTAACCACTAAAATTTTTTCGTTACATTTATAAGGTCGTCCATTGTAAAAAATTTACTTTTTTCTTTTATTCACCATAATTTTATTGTTTTGATTAAAATAAAAAAAATAAATAAAGGTATTTAATATGAGTAGGCACATACTACATTCATAGATAGTTACACATATTCTGTAAGACCAGAGTAGTAAGATATGTATGTAGCTCCTATTTTGGCTCCAAATGAAATTCTGAGCTCCTTTTCGAATGCGACTTGGTATTTAAGTCTCAGTTAAAGTTCAGAGCAAAGCATAACATTGGTCCAAACGAAGAAAGACTTGCTTGCACTTGTCTCAGCAACTAATACTTTACATATGTACATACATATTTTTATGTAAGTAGACTTATACGTCAATGTTTCTTATAAGAGCTAAGTATAGTACCTTGAAAGTAACATACTTTAAGTTTCATACCTACATGCATTTAATTTTTTTTAACGTTTAGGTACCTACATATGTAATTATTTAGAGACTAAATTTTGTTTTCAATTAAACCAACTAACTTGAGCCTGAAAAAGTAATTTAATATAAATGTATTACAACACAGAAGTTCAATAACAAAATTAAAATTTACAGCTAAACCAAGTATAGTTTCAAGTTTACGAAGCATTGACAAAATTATTCATATATATAGGCGTGATCGCAAATTTTTTCAACTTTTTTAGACATGCATTGTGTGTCGCATTGATTCAGCTTGAAAAAGAGAAATGAGTTTGAACACACAGTTTTTGGAGTTACTGTATGTTCGTTCGTATGTATGCAAGTGTAAGATAAAAAAAACAAAGTTGTCTTCAGTATATACATACATGCTTATGTGTACATGCATGTACACAGGCGACAAATCTGCCGAGAAAATACTTACTCCACCATTGCATATCTGATTCCAACTTTTTCACTACATAAAGATTAATTAACATCACAACTTATTTTAGATCGATAATTAAAACTGCATTTTCTCAATTCAAGGTCACTATTGTTTTTTATACCTTTCTTTTCCGAGTTCCATTTATGTATCTATGAATTTAAAGATTTGTAAAATTTTGTGACCAACTTCACAACAAAATAATTATTAAGTTTATATTCATTTAAAAAATTTTCAATTTGATTTTCACCCTAAAACAGGGATTCGACTAGAGACTATTATAATTAATACTAAATCGCGTTTCAACGGCGTTGCCAGTATTCTCTGTTCAAACAGGCTGGTTCACATATTATCAAAATAATTCAAAATGGGTACCAATTGCTGAGAATTGTGATTTGGTTACTTAGCAAACAGCATAGAACCATGATACAATTAACAAGGTAGCCTCGTCAGCTAAACCGTTAATCATCTGACTACTTTAGGTTGTCAAGAGATTGCAGAGATGAAAGGCAGTCAAAACGAGATAGCTAATCCGCGTAAGCTCAGTGCATCTCTCTTCTGTAAATGTAGAAGTGGCGTCTTTTTGACAGTTTGCATAAGTTGTACAAAAACAAAATGCATGTTATTTTTATTGAAGTTGTTCTTATTGTAGCGAAAAGGCTACCTAATTAGTTGTATCATGGGTCATTTCAACAATACAAGAACCTGCTTGTATATTGTTTGTATGTTAATAGTAGAGAGACCACACATATGATAATAAGGTAACCTCTTTTATACAGTAAGAACAACTTCAATAACATGCGTTTTGTTTTTGTACAACTTCAGAAAGTTGACAAAAAATACCACATTGAAACATTTATTACCAGAATCGAGATGATCTGAGTTAACACTGACTTGCTATCTCGTTTTGGTTGCCTTTCATCTCTGTATACTATGTACACGGCTGCACAACACACAAAACTAACACATGCTTTTGTTAGCGTGAAGTGATTTTTGTTCTTAAGGTCTGAATATTTGGTAAACACCAATGCGGATCAACTGCAGGTGGTCAAAATTCAATTCGCTTCAACATTTTCTCTCGAGTTGTCGTTGTTATCAGCTTTGACAATTCAAGCGCTAAAAGTTGTGGAAAATGTTGAAGAGAATTGGGATGCGGACACCTGCAATCGATTCGCCTTGCTGAATACGTATATATGTGAATAAGTTATATATGTGTTTTAAACACTATGAAAAAGGCAGGTGCATTAGAATTCGCCGCTCAACACACACAAACTAACACATGCTTTTGTTAGTACAAACCAAGGCGAATCCATTACAGGTGCCCGCATACCAATTCGCTTTAACATTTTTCCATGATGTTTATCTTTTGAGTTGTCAAAGCTGATAGCAAACGACAACAAAACGTATGACGTCTCGAGAGAAAATGTTGAAGCGAATTGAATTGCGACCACCTGTACTTGATTCGCCTTGGTACAAACTGATTTTACTTGTCTGGGTCTAAATATTCGCTAAACACTTTAAAAGGTATATCTGTGCTTTAAGCACTATGAAAATACAAAAAAAAAATAAAAATATCTCGCAAACAAGGCGAATCCATTACAGGTGCCCTCATACCAATTCGCTTCGACATTTTTGTACGATTTTTAGCTTCTGAATTGCCGAAGCTGATAGCAAATGACAGCAAAACGTATGACAATTCGAGAGAAAATGTTGAAGCGACTTCTGGAAGCTAAGTTGTAGCCAAGGCGAATCCATTACAGGTGCCCGCATCCCAATTCGCTTCAACATTTTTCCACGATTTTATCTTCTGAGTTGTCAAAGCTGATAGAAAACGACAACAAAACTTATGAGAGAAAAAATGTTGAAGCGAATTGAATTGCGACCACCTATACTTCATTCCAAGGCGAATCCATTACAGGTGCCCGCATACCAATTCGCTTCAACATTTTTCCACGAATTTATCTTCTGAGTTGTCAAAGCCTATAGAAAACGACAAATTGTGACGTCTCGAGAGAAAATGTTGAAGCGAATTGAATTGCGACCACCTGTAGTTGATTCGCCTTGCTTCATTCGCCTTGGTTGTAGCATAAATTAAGGCGAATTCATTCAAGGTGAACTTGGTAGCACTGGGGATTATTTTTGCTTCTTGCATCAAATAGTTTTCGGATGTCAAATTTTTTCTCTTCATTTACAAGGAAGTGGACGCCATTTTATTCTACAGATTTTTGGAGGTAGAAAAACTTTGTGATAATTTTTTTTTATAGTGACTAAAGCATAAATATAACTTTCAAAATATTTAGCAAATATTCAGACCTTGAGAACTGAAATTATTTTACTAACAAAATTAGTAAACTATTTTACTAACAAAAGCATGTGTCCGAGAGTTTGTATCAAGGCGAATCCATTACAGGTGCCCGCATACCAATTCGCTTCAACATTTTTCGACGATTTTATCTTCTGAGTTGTCAAAGCTGATAGCAAACGACAACAAAATGTATGACGTCTCGAGAGAAAATGTTGAAGCGAATTGAATTGCGACCACCTGTACTTGATTCGCCTTGGATGTCTCGAGAGAAAATGTTGAAGCGAATTGAATTGCGACTACCTATATCATGATACAATTAACAAGGTAGCCTCGTCAGCTAAACCGTTAATCATCTGACTACTTTAGGTTATCAAGAGATTGCAGAGATGAAAGGCAGTCAAAACGAGATAGCTAATCCGCGTAAGCTCAGTGCATCTCTCTTCTGTAAATGTAGAAGTGGCGACTTTTTGACAGTTTGCATAAGTTGTACAAAAACAAAATGCATGTTATTTTTATTGAAGTTGGTCTTATTGTAGCGAAAAGGCTACCTAATTAGTTGTATCATGGGTCATTTCAACAATACAAGAACCTGCTTGTATATTGTTTGTATGTTAATAGTAGAGAGACCACACATATGATAATAAGGTAACCTCTTTTATACAGTAAGAACAACTTCAATAACATGCGTTTTGTTTTTGTACAACTTCAGAAAGTTGACAAAAAATACCACATTGAAACATTTATTACCAGAATCGAGATGATCTGAGTTAACACTGACTTGCTATCTCGTTTTGGTTGCCTTTCATCTCTGTATACTATGTACACGGCTGCACAACACACAAAACTAACACATGCTTTTGTTAGCGTGAAGTGATTTTTGTTCTTAAGGTCTAAATATTTGCTAAACACCAATGCGGATCAACCACAGGTGGTCAAAATTCAGTTCGCTTCAACATTTTCTCTCGAGTTGTCGTTGTTATCAGCTTTCACAATTCAAGCGCTAAAAATTGTGGAAAATGTTGAAGAGAATTAGGATGCGGACACCTGCAATCGATTCGCCTTGCTGAACACCTTAAGTTATATTTGTGTTTTAAATACTATGAAAAAAGGCAGGTGCATTAGAATTCGCCGCTCAACACACACAAACTAACACATGCTTTTGTTAGTACAAACTGATTTTACTTGTCGGGGTCTAAATATTCGCTAAACACTTTAAAAGGTATATCTGTGCTTTAAGCACTATGAAAATAAAAAAAAAAAAATATCTCACAAACAAGGCGAATCCATTACAGGTGCCTACATCCCAATTCGCTTCAACATTTTTCCACGATTTTATCTTCCGAGCTGTCAAAGCTGATAGAAAACGACAACAAAACTTATGAGAGAGAAAATGTTGAAGCGAATTGAATTGCGACCACCTATACTTCATTCGCCTTGGTTCAAGGCGAATCCATTACAGGTGCCCGCATACCAATTCGCTTCAGCATTTTTCCACGAATTTATCTTCTGAGTTGTCAAAGCCGATGGAAAACGACAACAAATTCAATTCGCTTCAACATTTTCTCTCGAGACGTCACAAGTTTTGTTGTCGTTTTCTATCGGCTTTGACAACTCAGAAGATAAATTCGTGGAAAAATGTTGAAGCGAATTGGTATGCGGGCACCTGTAATGGATTCGCCTTGGTTGTATCATGGTTTACCCAAGGCTTGTTCATACAAGGTGAATTTGCTAGCACAGGTGATTATTTATTGTTTCTTGGCTTTCAGATGACAATTTCTTATAAAAAAGTTGGCTCCATTTTATTTTCGTGGTAAAAACATTTTGTGAAAGTAAATTTTTTAATTTCACAGTGTTTAAAGCACATACATATATAACTTTTAAAGTGTTTAGCAAATATTTAGACCTTGACAACAAAAAAAAAAAAAAAACTGTTAGGTCAAGGACCTTGTATGAAACAAGGTAAACTTAGTAGCAAGCATGACACAAATCAGTAGAGCTGTGTCGTTCGTGAGCGAACGGGTTAAATTGAATGGATCACTTAAATGTTCGTAGTGATCCGGTCTTTTACACTGCAGTTACACGATCAAGTTTTGCTATCAAGTTTTTTTCACATACTGCTTGTCAAAATTCAATAAAATTGATAGCTGTGACGTAGGCTGCACGCAATTTCATAACAATTCGTTTTCAAGATGCCGTCAAGAAGAAAATTAAAAATGGCTGCTTCATTAAAAGTACTATCAGAAATAAAAAAAATAAAAGAAGAAAAAGCCAGAGGACAGAAAGAAGTCGATAAGACGCCACATTCATATTCCACAGAACTTCGTGGCTTCTGTATAGCTCTATAAATCGCAGCACATCATTATATTTGTTGGTTTTGCACGTAAACATTTTTATTTCTATTTTTAAGCTTGAATCTGTTTAATTTTTATCACTTTTAATTGTAACTTTCAAACAAAACAAAAAAATATTTGCAGACAGAACGAAAAAAAATTGTTATCAGCTGTTTTCTTGATTGTAACTTGATGCTCTCTATCACTGCAGTTACACGATCAAGTTTTGCTATCAAGTTTTTTTCACATACTGCTTGTCAAAATTCAATAAAATTGATAGCTGTGACGTAGGCTGCACGCAATTTCAAAGCAATTCGTTTTCAAGATGCCGTCAAGAAGAAAATTAAAAATGGCTGCTTCATTAAAAGTACTATCAGAAATAAAAAAAAATAAAAGAAGAAAAAGCCAGAGGACAGAAAGAAATCGATAAGACGCCACATTCATATTCCACAGAACTTCGTGGCTTCTGTATAGCTCTATAAACCGCAGCACATCATTATATTTGTTGGTTTTGCACGTAAACATTTTTATTTCTATTTTTAAGCTCGAATTTGTTTAATTTTTATCACTTTTAATTGCAACTTTCAAACAAAACAAAAAAATATTTGCAGACAGAACGAAAAAAAATTGTTGTCAGCTGTTTTCTTGATTGTAAATTGATGCTCTCTATGGAAAGCAAGAATTGCCATCAAGTTTGCATCAATTTTCAAAATTGTGAGTGTATTAGTAAAAAAGTGTGAATGTATTAAAACTTGAAAGGCAAAACTTGATCGTGTAACCCCCAAGTATGGAAAGCAAAAATTGTCATCAAGTTTACATCAATTTTGAAAATTGTGAGTGTATTAGTAAAAAAGTGTGAATGTATTAAAAATTGAAAGACAAAACTTGATCGTGTAACCCCCAAGTTAAGTGAGCGGATTTCGTTCAATAGTGTACGGGTACGGTGTTGATTTTTATGCTCATCTGTTTTAGTTGATTAGTTGCGTTTTTAAGGGTTGATTTAAGTGTACTTACGTAAAAACGTCCTTTGAATGGCATTGTTGTCATTCGTTTTTTATTTTTAATAACAGTTTCGCTAAAATACTGATATCGTTGCTGATAAAAATTGTTTAGTAGAAGAGTGTCAGTTTTAGGGAAAAACTAAATTGATATTTAAGTGTTTGTGCAAATAAAAGAAAAAAATGTCACAAAGAAAAAGCAGTGAAATTTGGTTGCATTTTGCACCTTTTTTTTTAGTATACAACTCCTTACCAGAAGCAGTATAGGTTTTTGTTAAAAATATGTATAAAATACCAAATTATTCCACTTATTAATATAAATACATATGCACATTTCATTACAAGTAACATTTAAACAGACCGAACTCGATTGTTTGTCGTTTAAACTCTTTCTGTTTTATTCAAGTCAAGAATTTCTTAAACTAAGTTACAAAACATTCTTAAAAATAAAGTAAAATAAAAGTGAATCAAATTACACCTAAAAAAAAGGAAATTTTGTTCATTCTGTCGCAACAAAGTGGAGGGAGGCATCACGTTACTTCTGGGGAATAACTACAAATCAGCACTTTTGTTTGTTTAAACTTAAACCAACAAAATTACTAGCGATAAGAATAAATTTATGGGAATAAGTTTGCAACGTTACTTACATTTTTATTTTTCACCCAAATTGCACAGTTTTGCTTTTGTGTCTATATTCTTGTTGTGTTTACTTTATCTTAACATCTGTTTTGATACAAGACCGAAGATAGACAAACAAAGAAATTGTTGCCGTACTGTCCGTTCAAAGTGAACGGTTGAACGAACGGATCAGTCAGTGCTAATTAACCGGAAAAGAGCGCTCATTAAAACAAACGACCGCGCACAGCTCTAGTACATACGAACTTTGCACACGTTGTCGCAAATCGCTTGTAAAAAGCGTTTCTTAACTTTATGTTACTGGTAAAATTTTCATATTTCTCGAAAAAGCTCACCACTTTTTGACCATTCAGGCGAAAGAAAAACGCATAAATACTTAATTAGAAATTAAATATAGTTTTATTAAAAAATTTATGGCTTTGACATAAATTTGACGATTTTATACCAATGAACCATTCTAATTATTATTTTACATAAGTCATTAACATTTAGTTAAATCTTTTACTATTTTAATACGTATCTTAACAAATAAAACTTTCATAATCATTTTTGATCGTAGCATTTTGCGTTTATGACCGTTTAATTTTGCATGAAAACTTCTTTTATTGCACTTTAAGTTTTTTTAAACGCTTCTGCCTATAAAAATTTATTTCTCTCTAAGCATGACTTGCGACTTAGGCTGTTATTGCTTATGACCACCGCTTTGCAATAAGTATATATGTATTTCAGTATTACAATATTTTCTTGGTTTTTTTACTTTTATGAGAATCATGTTGTGCTGATAGTGAAAACTTTATAATAATATTTGGTCCAGTAATACGTCAAGCAGCGCCGCACGACAAAGAACAATTCCCCGTATTCAAAAGTTGTCCGCAAGACTTAAGTTCTGTAAAAACTTCTGTAAAAAAGCCAGGCTCGGCATTAATCTTCAACATTTTATTACTTAATCGGTTGACAATAACAAGGCATCTGAAAAGAAAGGAAAAACAGTATTAAAAAAAACACACTGAATAGTTACGAAATCTAATAATATTGAGTTCATTGAATCATTTGTGGACTAATTTCTTCATTAACTCTTGTTTAAGCAAAGAAAATCATCTGCAAGCTCGTGAGCAATAACGTGGTTCGAAAGTCAAAACTGTAGAGTTCGCGCTTCTACGTTAAGTCCACTTATTAAAGAACCTACTTAGATCATAAAAGCCAACTTTATTTGGAAAATTCTCTTTTGAACTTGCTTTCGTGTCTGCACAGGACAATTTTTGCAGTAATTTTTATGGCAAATTTAGATTTTAGTTATTATTTTCATACAATTTGACGCTTGTTTTTGTTCTACGCTAAGAAAAATTTACTAATTTATACACCCTTACAAATTTAAATATGTAGTAAACACCTTTTTTTGCTTTATTTACATATTTATCATTCATATTTTAAACTCGTGTCCTACAGCTGTGCATGATACAATTAACAAGGTAGCCTCGTCAGCTAAACCGTTAATCAACTGACTACTTTAGGTTGTCAAGATGAAAGGCAGCCAAAACGAGATAGCTAATCCGCGTAAGCTCAGTGCATCTCTCTTCTATAAATGTAGAAGTGGAGTCTTTTTGACAGTTTGCATAAGTTGTACAAAAACAAAATGCATGTTATTTTTATTGAAGTTGTTCTTATTGTAGCGAAAAGGCTACCTTGTTAGTTGTATCATGCAGCTGTGTGTAACCACGAGCCGACACAGAGAATAAATAGTTCAATGAAAAGAGCTCTCACTTAAAAGAACTGATGAGCACAACTCTAGTGCATAAGCTAGTCTTAGTGTCTACTAAGAATAGTCTTCTTCCAATGATTTATTCGAGAAGGCTAGATTATTTTCGAATACCAAGGTCAAGCTGGAACTCATTATTGTATGCTGAAGAGACCTCTAGCTGAAAAGCAAGAGGAACCAACGAAATTTGCCCAAACAAATGGAAATAGTAGTGATATCGGAAGCTTGCATGATTTTATTCAATGCCACTTCTATATTTTCGTTTTGAAATGAATTTTAGTTTATCATACCTGTCCCAAAACTTTTCCTTTGAATCTTCTACTAGAAATGGCTTCAGTGGATAACTTATTTCGTTTCCCATATACGAATAGGATAAGTAAAGACATGTTAGAACTGCAGCTTGAAGTTCCGATTCCTTCGTTTCTTCGCCATCAACCAGTTCCCGAACAAGCATATAGACGAACACCACATTAGCAGGGTTAATAAAAGCAACGTCCTGAAAAAAAAACAAATATAAACTTATTGTAAAGCTTTTAGATTTGTTCAAAATCTTTGAATGAGAGAATTTAAATCTAGATAAATACAAGTATATTTACTTACCGTCTAATTCATAAAAATTATAACAGGTTTATAAAGCTCTTATTTGACAGATTTTCCATACAAATATGTCAAATAACAGTCTTATAAGCCTGTTATAATTTTTATGAATTAGGGGGGGGGTTAGTATATTTTACACAACATTATAGTTTATATGTAAAAAGCCTCGCTATTTTATTTATTATTATTAAACAAATGTTCATATTAGAAAACTGGCAATATTTCTTGAAATAAATCGTACATATCGCCCCTTTATTGCAAGGTAGTCATATCTCGAAAAAAATAAACCTGGTGAATTGCGTTTTAAGATTTAAAAGCAATATGAGCGAACAAGAACTTTTTTTTTTATCACAACTCCGCTTTAACTTGAGGTGCAATGACGAAATTTTTTGTATAAATAGAAAAGGTGTTAGAAAGAAATCATCAAAGACATTTTAAATAACATTTTAAATAGACAGCTGAAAAATACAGCAAATATTTTTTGAAAATGTTCATTTTTGGACCTGAATTAATACGTTTTATGGAATAGTTTTTCATAAAAATTAAAGCAAAAAATTTATTTCACAACGTGAGACTAAGGAGTTCCAAAGTATAGCTTTATAAAACTTGGTATATAAATATGAAAATTATTATTATATTAAATTCCGTAAGCAAAGTGCGGTCAAAATCGTACTCTGCTTAATCAAATGTATGGTCCAATTATCAGGTCAATGAATCTCCCCCAGGGCTGGGCAGTATTTGAAATACGTATTTAAAATACAAATACGTATTTTGGATTTGTATTTTAAATACGTCTCACGAATGTATTTGTATTTTGTATTTTAAATTGTATTGTTATTATTATTATAATACAATAAAAAATATTTTAAATACTAAGCGCTTGAGTATTTTGTATTTCAAATACTTGTGCTTCCAAAATACATTTTTAATTGATGTTAAAAAATATGCGCTAAAAATTACTCCATTCATACATCAATTAAAAGCGCAAAACTTTGTTAATGTTTTATTTCCAAAATATGGCAATAGTACAATTTAATTACCAAACGCAAAGTACCTGTGTCAAGTAAACGCAACTGAATGCATACACATTAGCGGTACTCAGCGTTTGGTGCGTTTTTCGTTGCGACTACATATTTGCATTTGCGATTACATCGCAACTGATATTGAGCACCCTTTGTAACATTATAAGAAATGTTGTGTTGCAGTGTCATCATGTAAAGTTAATTACAATTAACTTTACATTACGCTGTAATAATTATTGTAATAATAAAATGATACTCAATAGTTATTACATGTTACTCTTTATGATAGAATAACTGTTACATATGTACATATTTACAACCTAACTGAATTACATTGTATTATGCATATAGCTTAACAAATGTAAATTTATAATAAAAAAGGCATTAATAAAAAACGAGTTGAAATAGAAACGTCACACCCTTTTTAACAACTTTGCAAATTTTATTGCACTCCAAATAACAGCTGATAAATTAATACACAATTTTTAATTTTTTACGTTTTCTTTTTTTGGTAATTGCTGCTGGCTCCATCTCTACAATTTTTTGTTTGCTTTGTTTTAAAATGTCAGCTGTTCGAGTGTCAGTGTTGCAAACGCAATACTCATGCGAAAAAAGCAACACGTAATTAGCGGTGCGTAAATGCAAGAATATTGCGAGTGCAACCTTGTATATTTTGTTGTTGGGTTGCAAAGAAAAAGCAACGATTTCTTGCATTCGCACTTACACAAGACATTTGCACCAAATAATGAACTGCGCTATTGAGAAAGTCGCTAAGCTTTCAGAAAGTTAAACAATGAACAAATGAAATATAAGGAAAAAACAGCTTTTGACATTTTGATCTAAAACAAGACGAGAAAAAAAAATGTCAATCAGATGTTGACTTGGATAGACTTTATATAGTCTTTGGTCAAACGTTTTTTCATTGTCACTTCATTCTTAATTCCGTTATTTCTCTTTCAATAAAATATCGTTTTTTAATAATAAATCATTAGATTTTTTATATTTAAGCTGGTTTTATTCATTCGCCATCAAGAGGTTGTTTGTCTGATAACACATTTGAAAAACTGGTTTTTATGAATGGAAATAAAAACTTTTTTGATTAAAAGTATTTTGTATTTTAAATACTTATTTTTGTTACAATGTATTTTGTATTTCAAATATTTGCTTTTAGAATGCAGTATTTTGTATTTTAAATACCTGGAGAAAAAGTTTTTGTATTTTAAATACACAACTTTCAGGTATTTTGTATTTTATATTTTAAATACACCAAAGCATGTATTTTGCCCAGCACTGATCTCCCCATATGATTTTGTGTATTTTCGTGGTGAAACTGTCAAAAGCTATACGGATGTACATATGCATGTGGTTCTTGTATGAAAGTTTGACAGTCTCATCGCTATTATTACACAAACAAAATACACGACGGGTTTTTGTTTTTGTAGAGTTGCACCGACCTGATAAATGGGCCTTGATCAAATGAAATTTACTTCAGTACATTATGGATGTGCACTTAGAATAATAGTATTGTAACACATTCTTACACCCAAGGCGAATCAACTACAGGTGGTCGCAATTCAATTCGCTTCAACATTTTCTCTCCAGACGTCACAATTTTTGTTGTCGTTTTCTATCGGCTTTGACAACTCAGAAGATAAATTCGTGGAAAAATGTTGAAGCGAATTGGTATGCGGGCACCTGTAATGGATTCGCCTTGCTTACACCCTTATTCATAAAAATTATAACAGCTCTATAATGCTGTTATTTGACAAATTTGTATGGAGCATTTGTCAAATAAGAGCTTTATAAGCCAAAAATATTTATTATGACTAAGACCCTTAGTTTTTATTTGTTTAAGAACTTGACAGACTTTTTGTTCAGTTGCAAGTCCATTTTACGCTCGTTTGAATAAAAACTATTTTGGCTGAAGTTTATATTTCTTAAATATTATTATGTACTTTACCTGCCATCCTTGTAGCAAAAGACTTCTATCGACGGTTCTAAGCCACATAACAGCATCTCCAGCTTCAAAATTGCGCAGCTTTTTACACCGATAATGCAAGAAAATGCCTAAACATTTAAGCAATTCGGATGTCGAAGCCTGCAACAAAAGAATAGAATTTTATTATTTCCCATAAACATTTTTACATACATAAATGCATGCACATGACATTTAAACGCTCTCAATGCGTTATACATATGTATGTATGTACGTATGGATCTGTGTTAAATTCACATTAAGGTCCTGATTTTGTAATTCGCAACGGAACTACTGAGCTTAAGCCAAAAACAATAACAAATTTTAAGTTCTGTCAAATATTCAAGGTTCCTCGATACCAGGTTGGTAGAATTACAGTAATTCTGTCACCCATTTGGTCGCGCTTATGTCATGCGTTTTGACAGTTCTTCAAGCTAAAAGCAGTAGTCAGCTGGGCTTGTATGGCTACCTGGTATCGAGGTACCTTGCAAATATTGTTGTGTTGTATTATGAGTAAAATTCTCAACCAAGGCGAATCAAGTACAGGTGGTCGCAATTCAATTCGCTTCAACATTTTCTCTCGAGACGTCACAAGTTTTGTTGTCGTTTTCTATCGGCTTTGACAACTCAGAAGATAAATTCGTGGAAAAATGCTGAAGCGAATTGGTATGCGGGCACCTGTAATGGATTCGCCTTGTTCTCAACGCCACAAAAATGAGGAGTTCATTGATGTGCACAGACATAACCATGATACAATTAATAAGGTAGCCTCATCAGCTAAACCGTTAATCATCTGACTACTTTAGTTTGTCAAGAGAATGCAGCCAAAACGAAACAGCAAATCAATGTAAACTCTGTTCATATCCCAGTAAAACCTACCTTACCGATACACCAATACATTGAAAGATTTTGAAATTTCAACACATATGTATACGCACACTCATATTCCATAAGCGCCTTAAGTTAGAAAGAAACAGCCTTTTTGATTAAAGAATCGTGCTATACCTTACTCTTTTCATCGTTTTAGATGGCAGCACTAATAAATATGAACGGCAAAGAACTGGCATGAAAAAAATAAATTGAAGACGCTCGAGAAAACAAAGAAAAAAGTTTTCGAAAAATGTGCATCAATTTATAAATAAAAGTACAAAAATCTAAACAAAATGCTTTAAGCATTAAAAAAAAGAATTTAAAAGAAGAGTGGAAATATATAAAAATATAAATAAATTTGCAATTATTGATAGAGCGGAAAGTGTAGGGAGTTGCCCGTCCGCCTTTTTATTTTTATTACATTTTTAAATATGTAGTTCGAATTAATTGCTTTTATTATATTTAATATACATAAGTATTTTTTAAGATGTCGTTTTTTTTTTTCTTAAAATAAAGTGAATTAAAAACATTAAAACGAGCTTTTCTTAATACTGTAGCAATAACAAATTTTTAGGAATACAATAACTGGTGGTATTCAGTAGCACTAACCAATATTAGTAATGGTTAACTAACAAGTTATTTATAGCATAGTACTACCGGTTATCGCTACCGTTAACTCACCAGTTATATACACGTTAGCATGATACAATTAACAAGGTAGCCTCGTCAGCTAAACCGTTAATCATCTGACTACTTTAGGTTGTCAAAAGACTACAGAGATGAAAGGCAGCCAAAACGAGGTAGCAAATCCGCGTAATCTCAGTGCATCTCTCTTCTGTAAATGTAGAAGTGGCGTCTTTTTGACAGTTGGCATAAGTTGTACAAAAACAAAATGTATGTTATTTTTATTGAAGTTGTTCTTATTGTAGTGAAGAGGCTACCTTGTTAGTTGTATCATGCACGTTAGCACTGATGTGTGCGAGCAAGAGCACTATAGTGAACTCTGTTCTAAACAATAATGTAAAAGAAAGTGATATCAGTTCCACGTACAGAAGAGAATGGGTTAGTTTTTTCCCAAAGGCCTGTACAAAATAACTGAAACTTTTAGAATTTCTAACCTATACTTTGGTTATGAGTACTTGTTATTTAACGCGATATTTGACTGGTACTGTTCTTACTGGGATCTCTTCTATAAATGTAGAAGCGGCGTCTTTTTGACAGTTTACAGAAGTTGTACAAAAACAAAATGCATGCTATTTTATTGAAGTTGTTCTTATTGTAGTGAGAAGGTTACCTTTTAGTTTAGTTGTATCATGGCAAAAAGGAATTTGAAATACTTACAACTTGCTATTGGTGCGCACACAAAAATAAAATTCTAACTTCACACATCAACACAGAGAATACTACCAGAAGGGTCCCCAGCTCTCAACTAAGCGATACTCGGTTAATTGAATCGCCGACGCAATTAAACGAAAATCGCTTCATTGAGCAATAAAGCGAATAAAGCGAAACACCCATGCGTAGATAGAAAATAAAACTCATTTTACTGTAAATTTTAATTTTTGTTATTGAACTTCTGTGTTGTAATACATTTATATTAAATTACTTTTTCAGGCTCAAGTTCAACCCTTGGCTTTTCACTACTTTTTAATCAATATCAATTAAGTAAAGTGAGCTTTGGTTGCCGAGTGGTTAAAGCGGCTGTGCCAAAATTGTGAAATTTGACACGTCCAAAGTTCATAGGGTGCTGATGAAGGGTGTTTGCTACCCAGAAACAGCCGGTTGTCCACCTAACAAATAAACTTTTCTTTACTTAATTGATATTGATTAAAAAGTAGTGAAAACCCAAGGGTTGAACTTGAGCCTGAAAAAGTAATTTAATAAAACTCATTTCTTTCGTTACATATTAAGTTGAAAAATTTTTTTAGGTTTATTAAAACAAATTAAAAATCAGGTACATACGTTCATCGTACAAGTTTATAAAGGAACAAAAATCACAAAATTCAATATAAAAGGAGATCAAAACTTAAAAATGTGTACATATACATATGTACATATGTATGGAAATGTTTATTATATTTTATACAAAATTCTTTACTTATGATGAACTAATGTGATTAAAAAAATCAGTCATCAACATTTGAAGTTTAGATTTGCTAAGGCCTTCTTCGTTAATACGTTTTTCTATATCATCAAGTTCATGTGAACAATAATTTTGTGCTAAACAGAAATCTCGAAGTACATGGAGACAATTCAGTGCCTCTTTTGTTGAAGGAGGACTGATAATATCGTCGTTTTCTTCATGTTCGGAAGAATCTGAGAGCGAAATACATATGTATACTCAATTTCTTCAATTATCTCCTGTAAGTGTTCCACAACATGGTACATTATTATCGCAGCGGACGAATTTTTCGAACTCCTTTTTTGATGTGCATCATCAATATTAAGTTCCACAATATCATTTTCTAACTCGATTTGCTCAGCAGAGGAAAACAAATTTAGTCTAAAATGTAGCGACTGTGACATTTATTGCACAAACAAGTGAGGGAAACTTACCTTGTTAAAACATTTCGCAATTGTAGAAGGTTTCACAAGCCACCAAAAGTTTTTTATAATATGCACTGCTTTAAAAATGCTTAAGTACTTAATAAAATCTCTAATAGTTTTTCCGCTTTCAATCGCTGAGATTTGTTTCCTTATAATGTTTTGCCGATAGTAAGATTCGCAGCTGTGTGTTATGCCCTGATCTAAGGGTTGTGCTATTGAAGTTGTATTGGCTGGTAAATATTGCAAGTCTATATTTGATAAATATGCTGATGTTTTATGGGAAGATGCGTTGTCAACGAACAATATTATTTTACGTCTTTGTTTTCCCATTTCAGCATCAAGGGAAAGGAAAAATGTCTGCCATAAATCTTGAGTCATCCACGTTTTGTATTGCGAACAGTATTCCAGAGGCAACGCTTTGTTTTTAAAACACTTTGGATTTTTTGATGTGCCAATAATATTAATAATAATAATAACTATTTTATAATCACCGATAGCATTGCATACAAACAGTAGTATTAAACGTTCCTTTGAGTTCTTAAAGCTTCGCTTTTGGTCTCCTTTTTTTAATAGTGTTGAATTAGGTAATGCTCGGAAAAATATATCGCTTTCATCAGCGTTAAATATATCTGAAGGCTCATATTTTGAAACTAAAGTTGGCAAAACGGTATCAAGGAATGCGTTTGCCGCATCAATATCGGCAGATGCACCTTCTCCTTGCACTTTTTTTAGAATTATGCCTTCTCTTTTCTGCCAACCACTACTCGGATTGAAATCAACACCCATTTCCACAGCGAACTGTTTAGCCTTTTCCAAAACTATGTTGCGGGAAACTAAGGCTCCCGATTCACGCATTTGTTTAAACCATATTATAAGGGTTTTCTCAAAATTTAAACAGGCACCGCTCCGGTTTCTTTTTGTTAACAATCTGATGGTTTTAGATTTTTCAACAATTAATTCTCTTTATTGTGGCTTTAGAACACTTATATTTTTCGCAAGGAGCACTTTTCTCATCAATTAAATTTAATTTTTGTTTAATATCTAAAGTAATGTGGCTTCTCGAAGTAATTTTTGCAAGCGCTTCACCTGTTGAAATTTTTCTACTATGTTCATACATATACATAAATGTAAACAATTCACAAAAACATATGAATTGCAGTTCTCTTTTACACGATGGTCAGAAAAAAGCCTTTTACATGATAAATAGAACCATGACTTTTTTTTTTTGCCGAAAAATTATTTTTTACGTTTGTGGAGCAAAAAACAATTAAATAGACGGAATCAATTAAGCGAAACATTTGATCTTGTTTTTCGCAATGCGGTCCTAATTTGCGAAACAAGCGGGGGACGCAATTAAACGGGTATTTTAACATAGACTGGTATGCTGAATGATTTCGTTAAATGACTTTTAGTGCAATAAAGCGGGGCTCAATAAAGCGGAAATAACTGTGCTACAAAAAGCCTTGAGGGGTTTGAATGAAAATGAAAACGCCAACTTTTATTTACATTTAGTTTCATTTATTCAAAATTCAATTTTATATTCCCTGTTATACCATGTTCATACATGCGCCTTTATTGACATAATCGCAATAAAGTCCATTATTGAGCTCAATATTCCATACAAAAAGTCAATAAAGTTATTGCTTAATAAACTCAAAATTGCTTTGAATATTGAGAAAAAGATGAAACAGAACACTGTGTTTAATAAGCAAAAGTATACAATGCGAGATGAATGACGAAATAAATGTCAACAAAAGCAAACAAAACAAAATAATAATATTTAATATTTCGTTATTTTGACCCCTTTTATATATTTAATATAAGGAAATATTTTATATATTTATTTGAGCTTAAGGTCTTTTGTAACATGAGTATTTATTTTTGTCAATATCCGAAGGAGAACGAAATATTGACAAAAATAAATACTCAAGTTACAAAAGACCTTAAGCTCAAATAAATATATAAAATACAAAATAATAAAAAATAAAAATAAAAACGTAAAAATTTTTAAACATTGCAGCGTTTCCAAATTTGTATTTCTCTTTCTTTTTATTATTGCCGCTTTGGAGTCATAACATGAACGCACTACTTGTACAAGTTCCATATTTTTATTGTACAACACTAAAAACTTTTTAATAAAAGGCAGTTTTTCTTTCATTTTTTTTATTTGAAAATATTTTTCACTTATTCCTTCTCACTACCAAAACAAAGACAACAACTTTTTTCCAGCTGTCAAATACTAATTGAGTTAGCCCAATAATTGTAAGTATGAACGCAAAAAATATTATGTCAATAAACTGAATATTATCTCAATTAATAATGCATGTATGAACAAGGTATTAGCTCTCTTGTAAGTAAAGTTATTTATAAAATAAATAAGTAAATAAAAACTATTTGCAAATACCCAGCTCACAGTTTATACGTACGAAGGCGGTTTAAAGAGGAATGGTAAAACTCGGCTTACGGTAACACCGTCACATTTTATTCGCACACCTAATTTTCCCGACGATTTTAATCCACGTCTTTTTTCATATTTTGTTTTAAAGTTGCTTCCAAAATCATATTACATTTTCACGATGATATTTAAGGATTGTTTAAAAAATTCTCACACAAACAGTTTATCTCTTTCTCACAGGTATAAAAGCAGCGATGTGATCACTTCAAAAGTTGAACACAAATAAGATATAACCATACAACTACAAATCAGAGTGAAAGAAAATCAGAAAAATATCATGAAAACAGAAATCGTGTCTATTTTGCTAGCCCACTTTACATTGCAGTTTTGCTATTAAGTTTTTTTCACATACTGCTTGTCAAAATTCAATAAAATTGATAGCTGTGACGTAGGCTGCACGCAATTTCATAAAAAATTCGTTTTCAAGATGCCATCTAGAAGAAAATTAAAAATAGTTTCTTGCATATTCTGCTAAAAAAAATTAAAGCAAAACCTCCTCTTCAATATTCTACATTAAATCCAGAAACTAATTCAGATTCTAAATCAATATTTTTTTTAACTATTTAAATATAATCACAATATACAAATATCTCTTTTTAAAATTAATAAATTTAATGGAAATCAATGTAAAAATAAAAGTAAAAAATTTGTTGGTTTTGCACGTAAACATTTTTATTTCTATTTTTAAGCTTGAATCTGTTTAATTTTTATCACTTTTAATTGTAACTTTCAAACAAAACAAAAAAATATTTGCGGACAGAACGAAAAAAATTGTTGTCAGCTGTTTTCTTGATTGTGACTTGATGCCCTCTATGGAAAGCAAAAATTGTCATCAAGTTTGCATCAATTTACAAAATTGTGAGTGTATTAGTAAAAAAGTGTGAATGTATTAAAACTTGAAAAGCAAAACTTGATCGTGTAATCCCCAAGTTAGACGGGAAAGTAAATATCAAGGCAGCTCGATACCTTACAAGCCCAGCTGACTACTGCTTTTAGTTTGTTTAAATCTTAAAATACACAACACAAACACACATATGTGAACAAACGGATAAGAGTAATATAGTTTTTCTACCAACAAAATACATGAAGTATTTGTTGTAGTTATGCGATTACCTGGTATCAAGCTGCCTTGGTAAATGCCTGAAATTTGCAATATACCCACACTTTTTTACTAACACACTCACAATTTTTGTACTAGTAAGTTGGTAGAGAAAAGACCCATTGTTGTTTCTAAGCTTGTCGCTAGTCTCTTGTTGGGCGTTTTACTTTTGTTTTAAACTTTTTATTGGTACATAGCAACTTAGTTTTTTCTTTTTCACTTGTTACACTTTAATTAATATTTCTTCGGAAATTAAATTGAGGTTATTTTTAAAATGTCTCAAACCAACCAAGTGGAAACTGTTCGAGAAAGGACAATTGTTGTAATCAGTGCAAATAATTTACGAATACTTTATTTATTATCCTTTCAGTTTAAAGTGTAAATTTAAATTTCTACCGCTACTTTATTTTTTTCACCACAAGACTTGCGCGCCTTCTCTCCTTTACAGCCATAATCGATTTGCTTCTTAAAAACCCCAACAACAACAAAAATACCCTCACTGTTTTTTAATTGGCATACAACCTTTTGCCACTGTTGGCAATTAATTTCACTAATTGTCCAGTTGTGTAAGCCCGCCCACGTGGTGTGTAGCTTACACCATGGCTTACACTGGCTATACATGTATTAAAAACCTGCACATGACATTTTCTAACTTGCAACTCAGCTTTCAGCAAAATTTTCCTGAAAGTCATTTTTTGACATTTACTGAAAGTAAAGTGACAGGGTAGTAAACACGGTTACCTACTCCAGGGCACATACAAATTTTCAGGATTGCAGTAGAATAATAATTGTGAATTTTAAATTATTTTCTACATTAGAAAAGTTTTAAAACATTTTGGCAGCAAATATGTATAAAGAACACAAATGAAGTATATTTACAGTGATAATTATTAAATTAATTAATAAAAGTTTAGCAATAAAATTTTTTTTTCGAATGTTGCCCTATAAATTTATGATTGTAGTAGTCTTCGCAATTCTATTTTAGTAATATAGGTACAAAACTATAACGATGGAGGCAAAATTAAATCGTTCACACCCAATTTCGTGGGATATGAATCATAAATCATATAGGCGGAACGACTTAAAACAAAAGGCATATGAAGAGGTTGCAAATGAGATGGGTATGAAGCCAGAAATAGTGCAAAAGAAAATTCGATCGTTGCGCAGCTCTTCGCTTTGACGACATTTATAAAATGAACTTTCACGTTCCTTTGGAAATTGAGCAAGAAGTTTTCATGAAAGTCACAGATTTCATTGAAATTTTTATTCATAATACGTATACAAACATTTTATGAAAGTACTTTCCCGTCTAAATGTCGGGTAAAATACCTACATATATATGTATTAGCAAAATAGACATGAGTTTAAGACGCATGAAAAAGTCATCGTGAACATTAGCACCGGTGTTCATAAAATTTAAAACGTTGTTCAAATACATTTTAGAACAAATTTTATATGAAAAAACTTTTCTAAAACGTATTTAAACTACATTTCATTTTTTATGAATACCGGCATAGGTGTTGTCTAATGTTTTAAGCATTTCACACTTTATTTGCAAATACGAGCGTTATTCAAGACTGAGCGCAGTTTTACACTTGGGACATGGCAGGCGAAGTATGTTGGCATCGGAGTGGTGTGATAGAGTGTGTGGTACACGACTATCTATCTATACAAGACATTTGGGGACACTGTGGTTGTTGTTATAATTTTCATGCTGTAATTTCATATCATTTTTCTCATGCCACCTTCATTTTAATAACTACTAGCTGTGTATGTACGGTTGCCCAACTCATGAAAATCAGAGCGGTTTTACGCATCGGCAATTGAAAGGCAGACATTTTTTTGAATTCTCTTTTGGTCTGTCCAAAGCTTACACACTTGAGAAATTAATAGACAGACAGAAATTCTACTCTGCCGCTGCAGACAATCACACACATACACACACACACACAGGTAGCAACATTAAAATGGCGATGGCATGAGAAAAATGATGTGAAACAATGTGACAATTACAAAACTCAAAAGGCCATATTCATAATAATTATTGTAAGTTTATTAAGCTCTTATTTGACGTATGTCTACGGAATATTTGTCAAATAAACGTGTAATAAACCTTCAATAGTTTTTATGAATATGGGTGAAAGTATCTTCATACCAGGTAGCCGTATAACTACAACAAACACTTCACGTATTTTGATGGTAAAAATACTTTATATTCTGTCACCCATTTGTACGCTTTTGCCTACTTGTGTTGTGTACTTTGGCAGTTCTTCAAGCTAGAAACAGTAGTCAGCTTTTTGTAAGGCTACCTGGTATAAAGATACCCTGATAAGTGTAAAAAATAACTATCAGAAATAGATATCTTTCATGTAAAAGTTGCTCGCCATCAAGCTGTGTGTGTGTGTGTGGACGTCCGCAGTGGGTGTGTAAAATGTCTTGCTCTCTATTAATTTTCTAATCGTGTAAGCTTTCGGCAGATCAGAAGAGAATTAAAAAAATTAACTGTCTTTCAATTGTCAAAGTGTAAAGCTGCTCTAAAGCGTGCGTATAAATGAGGTACATCATGATACAATTAACAAGGTAGCCTCGTCAGCTAAACCGTTAATCATCTGACTACTTTAGATTGTCAAGAGATTGCAGAGATGAAAGGCAGCCAAAACGAGATAGCTAATCCGCGTAAGCTCAGTGCATCTCTCTTCTGTAAATGTAGAAGTGGCGTCTTTTGAGGTACATCATAATACAACTAATAAGGCAACATTTTCAATAAGAACAATATGAACAACTTCAATAAAAAAGGCATGCATTTTGTTTTTGTACAATTTCTGTAAACTGTCAAGAAGACGCTACTTCTGCATTTACAGGAGATAGATGAACAGAGCTTACGCTGACTAGCTATCTCGTTTTGGCTGCCTTTCTTCTCTGTATTCTCTTGACAGTTTGAAGTAGCCAGATGACTAACGGTTCAGCTGACGAGGCTACCTTACCAATTGTATCATGAGCTACATATGTGTTTTACTTGGTAATTTTACTTTTTTATTTTACTACTCAAAAAATATCCGATTGCAGGCAGTTATTTTTCCCTTTTTATTTCCTTTTCTGAATTGTCCTGCAGGCTCAAGAGTCACCGACTGCGTCTCTGATCAGCCTATTAATATCAATCCACTCCAGATTTTATGGTGCCTCATAATCTGTTCATGATTTGCTTAATGCCACATTCACACCTACACAAAATCTAGTAGATTTGCATGAAAATCTAGGTTTTAATTTTTTGACTTCATTCAAGAATTTATTTTCAGAAAATAAGCTATTTGCTTGATTCCAATTATGAGCGCACCACTCACTCGGTGTGAGTAGATTTGTTAAGATTATGCCAAATTTTAGTCTCACAAAAATATCAAAGGAAAGGCAACTCTATATTTCTTAGGAGGTTGAAAATGTAATTATTTTATATACATACTTACATACACATGTACATATGTATGTACATTTCTATATAGATAATTTTTTAATTTTTTTTTTTTTTAATTTTAACAACACTTACCTGAATAACTGTTTTCCTAGGGCCGTTATTGTTTATTTTTGTTGGTAACACTGTCGACTGCAGCTGAGATGGTAGAGATATTGTTAAAGGTTGCTTTTGTACTAATTTATTATGAGTCGATATACTATTTGTGTTGTTTACTTTAACGATATCTAAGTTATTTTTTATTTTTTCCTTCGAAGACAAATATTGCAAACAGGGATCATGGCTATTATCTATATTTATGTTTTGATGTTCATCAATGTAGTTGCAATTGTGTTGGGAGTTTTTATTTTTATCGCCTGCTGCAGCAAAGTTTGAATCGACGAGTTGAGTCTTTAAATTAACAACGGGTAAGTTGGAGCATTTTGATTTGTAATCAATTTTCTTGCGACTGTGAGATGAAATTTTTTTCCAGGATAATGCATTCATAAAAATTGAATGTTTCTTCAAGTGCTTTTCGATATTTCCTTTTTCAGATAATATAACAGAATTTTCATTATGAAAATCAAGGTCATTGTTAATAGTATCTTTAGAGCTTTTGTTAATGTGATGTATGTTATTCGAATTCAAATTACTGAGCTTGACATTAGAGCAGCCATTGTTTTGACTGTTTCCATTTTTCGGGAACTGCGAACAGTAATTCTTTTTGTTTTCCCTATTCTTGGCATTATTTAATTGCTCGTACGTAAAATTGTTCAGTTGCGAATCTGTCAAATTGATGTTTTCATTGTGTACGTCCTTTTTAATTTCGGATTGCTGATTGTATTGAAAATAATGCTGACCAGAGTATATGGGGTTGTGGCGGTCCTTAGGGTTAATACTTAAAACTGTCCCCATCTCAAGAAATTATCTAAAATGAAATAAGTATGAAAAAAAATGTAAACATTTAGTCAACAGTTTGGCATTACAGGCTGTTGAAAAATGGAAAGAAATTTATGTGTGTACATATATTCTCTTTCAATGACCCAATGTGGATTGTATCGCGATTTTAGTAGATCATTTTGTCGGAAATTTCAGCACATCTAAAAATCTAAGGTTATCAATAAAATAATATTTTGTTTTCCAAAAAATGTTAAGCATAAAACCTTTTCATCGGATTCTAAAATTTCATATAGTATTGTTAAGAGGATGACTTGGGATTCTGGAAATACTTATTTACATACATATATCGGGTGTTTTTTTAAGCTAGATAGAACTTTAAATTGTAAAAAGTAACACAAAAAATTTAATTTTGATGAAACTTTTTTTTTTATTTGTTTCAGTATACTCTGACAAATCATCATGAATAGACTCACGCTTGAACAACGCTACGAAATTATCCAAATTTACTTTGAAAATCAGTCGTCGATTAGCGCAACTTATTATCGCAAAATTGTGTGCAGCGATGAGGCGCATTTTTGGCTTAACGGGTTTGTTAATAAGCAAAATTGCCGCATATGGAGTGAGACCAATCCACAACAGACCCTACAGACTCCATTACATCCAGAAAAATGCACCGTACGGTGCGGTTTTCACGCTGGTGGCATCATCGGACCTTATTTCTTCAAAAATGAGGCCGGAGCGCTATGAGGCCGGAGCGTTACGGTCAATGGATATCGTTACCGCACCATGATCAATGATTTTTTGTTTGAAAATATGGATGACATTGATCCGGAGGAGATGTGGTTTCAACAGGATGGCGCTACGTGCCATACGGCGAACGCAACCATCGACTTATTGAAATCAAAATTTGGCCGATAAGTTGATTTCGAGAAATGGCACCTCTCGATTATTTCCTGTGGGGCTACGTGAAGTCACTGGTTTATGCTGATAAACCAGCAACAATTGACGCCTTGGAGGCCAGCATTGTTCGTGTTATTCGAGACGTACGGCCAGCGAAAAAGTGGCCCAAAATTGAACGTCCAGAATGCACTTCGTCAAGAACAGCCGCGGTGCCCATATGCCCGAAATCATTTTCAAATGTTAATGTCACGTATTGATCTTTCGAATAAAAAAAATTTTTGATTACAATATAACTTTTTGTGTTATTTTTTACAATTTCAAGTTCTATCGGGCTTAAAAAAACACCCTTTATTTATATAAAACAAAAATACAAACGAAAATTCAATGGCTGATAAACGATACAACCAAGGCAGCTCTATACCAGGTAGCCTTACAAGCCCAGCTGACTACTGCTTTTAGCTTGTAGAACTGTCAAAATGCACAACACAAACACACATACAGTGACAGTAGTTCAAGATTTCTACCAACAAAATACATACATACATGAAGTGCTTATTTTTGTTGTGTAGTTATACGACTACCTGGTATCGCGCTGCCTTGGATACGACTTCAGTCGTTGTGTTTGAAACTCTCTCGCTCTCTCTCTCTCTCCCTCTCTCTCCAATCCAATGATAATCGCCACAAAATGGCTTGTGCACTCAGCCTATTTCTTTGTTTTAATGTTTTTCTAATATTTTATGTGAAATTCTTGTTTTTCATATTTTTAATTTCAAGTACTTTTAATATCGATGAAATTAAGCATGTACATATGTTAAAACAAATTGGATGAAAATTGTTAAAGATACAATCAAACCGAATTCGGAGGGGCGTAGACGACAATGTATGTACATATGTATGTATATCATAGGTGAAATATTTTCATTAGCATTGAATTTTCATTGGCATTAATGCGAGTTAATAGTAATGAAATAAAATTAATTAATATTTAACTGCAATGGGTTTTCAATTCATTGCAATTGTTGAGGGAATGGTAATGAAAAACAAGTAAGAGTAATATATTCGGCTGGAGCGAATCTTAAACGCTTTTCACAATAGTCACGTTCATATCTATTTATATCAACGTGGCCCTTGTGGCACTAAAGTATTGTCGACTTGGGTATTTGTCCATTCTCTTTGTGTGTTTATTGCACAACCAGAGTTGTTACACTTACAAACATTTTCCTATTAAAAAGTTATTTAAAATCCCCAAAAACACTATACACACTTGTTTTTTTGACTTAAAAATTATATACGAATTGATTAACAGATACAGAAAAACAGTTACTAAGCAAGCACAATACAAGAATATAGAATATATAAGTGGACAACCTTCTGTTTCTGGGTAGCAAACATCCTTCATCAGCACCCTTTGAACTTTGGACGTGTCGTGACGTACATGTTTAATTTGTATCTCACATACATCAGGGTTTCTATCATTTTCTTAAGTGCAAAATGAAAAACTGAGGTAAACATTCGTGTACGTGTGATTGCTTTTTTAACCCAGCGCTACCACCTCAGCAAGGTGATCATTCGAAATAATTTTTTCAAAATGCCTCCAAAATTACATATAATGTTAATAGTTTCTTTATTATTAACCTAAAAGAAAGTTATTTGAAATTTTTCAAAAACAATTCAAAGAGAATAGAATAAACTATAGATAGATACATTTAGATAAAATTAAACGAAAAACAGTAGTCAATAGCAGTTTTAACAATAAAAAACTGAATCATATGGAAAAAACTGCCAACAAATTGTCTAACAGCTTCAAAAAACGGCATTTAATTTGTATCCATACGTGTATGTAAATTCAGTTTTAGTTATTTATATCCATCTGCTTGGCCAAAACAAAAGAATAGTGGTCCTGTTCTTTGACGGCTTGTATTTGATAATCTGACCGTACCTCTACACAAACTAGCTGCTTACGTGTGTAAAAACTGACAGCTACAATGTGAAAAACACATCGTTTGTATGGTATTTAATCAATAATATTTTTTAAAGCAAATTAATAACAAGGGATGAGGAAAACGTTAATTAAAATTTATTTTAACAGATCCAAAAGCACATTATAGCTGTTTCACGACCTTATTTTCATCAGTGCTATCAAACCCGACTGTAGGTAGACTCCTTTAAAAAATCAAGTATTCTTTCTTATTTCACTTTTTCTTTGCACTGTTTTTTCTTTGAACTGTTTTTTTGGAAATTTTTCGAAAACTCTCTTTTTTATTTAATAATAAAGAAATTAATATCATTGTATGTAATTTTGTGGGCATTTTCAAATAAGATTTCGAATGATCACTTTGCCGAAGTGGTAACGCTGGTTTAAAAGTTAAACACGTACACGAATATTTACATCCGGTTTTTCATTTTGCTCCTAAGAAAATTATAGAAACCCTGATGTATGAACCCACCAGCAATGTCAGTTCCTGCTGGGTAGTTTTCTGTTTCATGAGAAATCAGACCTATAAGAAAAAGGGTAAATTTCTCACCTAAGATGCCACTTTCATCAACAAGCGGTGATGGCTGGGAGGGTGGTGCAAGCTGCTTTCAACCTACACGTCGCTGGTTCGATCCCGTTTGGTTCCTTTTATTTAATTATTTTTTTATAAAACAATAAATGTGTTAAAAAAAATTGTGTTATGTTTTTTTTTTGTCTATATCTCAGTAATTATAAACCTGATTTTGCTTATTTTCAATCCCCAAGCAGATGATATTTATTAAGCGATTAAAGTAAAATTTAGAACAATAAATTGTCTGGTGGCTTCACAATCGGGGCCCCAAAAACAGGTGTTTTATGAAACAAATCTATATTTACCCTTTTGGTAATGGGTGTAAAGAGGTAAATTCTTCCACTAAAAAAACCTTTAGTAGTAATTTATTTTTTCTATATCTATGTAATTTTAAACCCGATTGGGTCAGTTAAAAACTGAGTAATTTAAAATTAAGGCCAACAAATTGTCTAACAGCTTCAAAAACCGGCATCTAATTTTTGTCCATACGTGTATGAAAATTCAGGGGCCAAATTCTGGCACTCGTGATTGAACGATTTCGTTATAGAATGCTGTGTGTTTGTTGCTCATTTTGTTTTTGCTCTACATTGTTTTTATTATCGAGTATATTCGATCACGAATGCCAGAATCCGGCCCCAGTTTTGGTGGTTTAGATCCATCTGCTTGGCCAAAACAAAAGAATAGTGGTCATGTTCTTTGACGGCTTGTATTTGAAAATCTGACCGTACCTCTACACAAGCCTTGTTGCAAAACTAGCAGACGACAAAAACTAGCTGCTTACATGTGTAAAAACTGACAGATACAATGTGAAAAACACATCGTTTGTATCGTATTTAATCAATAATATTTTTCAAAGCAAATTAAACATTTATTTTAACAGATTTAAAATAAAATTTATTTTAACAGATCCAAAAGCCCATTATAGCTGTTTCACGACCTTATTTTCATCAGTGCTATTATTACACCTGACTGTAGACTCCTTAAAAAAAAATCAAGTATTGTTTCGTATTTCACTTTTTTTTTTTTTTGCAAGCTTCCTACAATGAGCAGCCATGGGCCCTTTCAACCTATTATAAGAAATTTATGTATGTATCTTGTTTAGATCAAAAAGGCCAACATTTTACATTGGGCATGATCTAAATTTATATGTTTTCATTCTCATGATTGAACATGTTAAAGTATGCGAAAACTCGCGAATAATTTTTTTGAAGCCTCTTAGTTCGAAGGTATAAAAATACTCAATTTTTTTTCATTTAATATTTGGTTTTCTTCGGACCCTTTTTTGTATTTAATATAATTATTTTCTTAAGCTTAAACTCTTCTTCAGGACAATAATGTTGAAAAATGTTTTCATTTTGATTTTCTCTTTGAAAAAGTCATCATATCAGATGATTGAACTAATATGTGTATGAAAAATTTAAAATTTATGCTTTTGTATGAAAAATTTAAATTAAAATACGTTTCCAGTTGAAATGAATATGCGTGTAGTTAGAATCACCAAATGTTTTGCTGCAAAATCTCTGCCAAGTTGGTAGTGAGTAGTATTGATTTTTCTTATGGAAATTCTGGCATGCAAATACATTAATTGGTAATTTTCTTATACATACATATGTATGTACTATCTCTCTATTGACGACACAATTATGAATGGAGAAGGAAAAGATTACTACACACATGTGGCTGTGTGTAATTTTTATTGGAAATGTTCTTTAATAAAAAAGGATTTTTATCAAATATGAAATTATATACATATGTATGTATACACACATTTGTATGTATAGTAAGTAACACGAAGCAGGACTTTATTAGTTTTTGTATTTACTTTCTGGAATTCCATCACTTTTTTACCTACACACTTGTACATTACATACATACATACGTAAATAGATTTTGTCTCACTATTTTTTTTCTTTTTTTTTTTTTGAAAACATTTAACACAAAACACTTTCATAAATTATTAACTACATATGTACATACTGATGTTTGCACATAAATGCATACATACATACATATGTACATATGTATGTATGTAGCCTGGCAATTGCATAAATTTTGCTTAGACTTATTTATGAATGCAAAACACTTAAAAAGAAATTTGAAGATGTACTCGTATCAATGAATGAAAGTAATCAAATTAACAACGATTTTCCTGTGGTACGAGGACTTGAAAAAATTACATTCAATAATTTGTAAGTAGTCTGGTCACACTTGTATGAAATTAATTTGAAAATTTCTCGATACCTTGAAAACTTGAATATTTTTTTTTTTTAATTTTCTTTTAGAAACGATTATAATGTCTTGAAAATATAACTTATTGTATTATATTATGTACAAAATATCAAGGTTACAGTGTTATGAAGTAAAGTTCTTCTCTATTGATTTGCTTCACTACGCAGAATCACTTTTTGAGGGTAAGAAGGAAAAACGTTAAGATTTGTAAGAATTCTTGAGGGTTGAAAGCCTTAAACGGTAAATGTAACATGGGTTTAAATATTATTTCTTACATTGGCTGTGACTTTTGTGAGCATGGTAAAAGTATTTCGTTTTAAAGATAAAAAAAAAAAAAAAAAACAAAAGATTTTATATGCATTAACACAGAATATCAATTATAATTTATTGCCATGGATAACTGCAAATTCAATTAGTTGAAAAATCTTTATTTAAATAAAATGGACTGTTTTATTTTTAAATACATATTAATTTTGATAAACGAAACCAGCTGTAGTTTTATTTTTTCGATAAATATTCGCATTCAATAAAATTGAAATTGCAGGTATTTTTTATTTTAATAAGAAATGCTTTAACAATTATAGTTATATACAGTATTCGAGAAATTATGAGATTTCTAAAATTTCGAGCTTGAGGTCCTTGTTTGTTATTTTTATTTTCAATATTTCGTTTACCTTTGGAAAACTTCTTCAGGAAATAATATTTTTCGAAAAGTTTTTTCAAATAAATACAGTTAATATTCTATATATGTAATACATTTAACATAATTGAAAAAATGTTATAAAAATTCTCAAAACTCTTTTAACATAGAAAAAGTTTTTTTTTACATGTTGTGTTCCATTTCTGGTTTAGCTTATAAGGCCTAATAACGGGTTATCCATTTCGTGGTTTCAAAAGTATAGAACTGGAATTCGACCGACATCTGTCAAATTAAAAGTTGTTAAAGCAATTTTTTCCCTCTCAGTTGAAAGTCTGACATTGACGAAAATGGATCGCTTAACTATTACACAACGCATAAAAATTATCAAAACATTGTGCAAAAATAGTGATTCTGCCACAGCCACATATCATGCCTTAAGAGGAGATTATGGTTTATATAATTGTGAAGAAATTTGAAGAGACTGGAGCGGTTAGAAATATTGTGAGGCCTGTGTGCATCATCGTTTCGCTTGTTCCGCTAAAAATAACGCTGCTGTAAGTGAAAGTGTTGCCGAAGACCCGAATGTGTCGATTCCGCGTCGTTCTCATTAGGGATTAGTACGGCCTTACGGCACATTATGGCGTATTTCGCATTCAGATCTACACTAACATCCATAACTAACATCCAGCTCACACAACAACTGAAGCCAGCTGACCATTCACAACGTCGTAGATACGTGGAATGGGTGATTGAACAACAGGCGGTGGACGGCGATTTTTCGAACAAAATTTTCTTCAGCCATGAAGCACATTTCTCACTCCGTGGGTGCGTTAATAAACAAAATTGTCGTATTTGGGGTTCTGAGAATCCTCAGGGAATTGAAGAGAGGCCATTACAGCCAGAAAAAGTCACTGTTTGGTGCGCTCCGAAGGTGTGATTGGACCTTACTTCTTCGAAAACGACGTTGGATCGACTGGCACCATCAATTCGGAGCGTTATGGTCATATGATAACCGACTTTTTTTTTGCCTGCTATTGAAGAATACGACTTGGAGAATATGTGGTTTCAACAAGACGGTGCCACATGCCACACAACTCGAGCGAATATGGCTTTATTACAAGAGACATTTCCTGGCCGCGTAATTTCTCGTCGTGGCGATATCAACTGGCCACCAAGATCATGCGATTTGATACCATTAGACTTTTTTTTGTGGGGCTACGCAAAAGACCGTGTTTATGCGGATAAACCTTTAACTCTTGAGCACTTAAAAACCTACATTTGTCAAGTTATGGCTGAGATACCGCTCAATATGTGTCAAAAAGTGGTCGAAAATTACCTCAAAATAAACAATGCTTGCAACACTTCGCGTGCTGTTCATTTAAATGATGTAGTGTTTCACACATTATAAAAAAAATATCATGACAAAAAAAACTATTTTGTATGTGTTTTACTTTTGAAACCGCAAAATGGATAATCCGTTGCAAATACACGCAAAAAATGTGAGGTTCGATACAATACATGGGAAGCTAAAACAGCCAGCAAGTATAAAGGTGCGATCACACGATTGCCGCAATGCACCAATTTTACACGATTTTTATTGTACAGAATTGGAGCACAATATAAAATGTGTCCCAATCAAATTCTCTGCAATCACATGATTGTCACCTGGTAATGAAATTTTATTGTCGTAAATTGGTGCAAAACAATTTAGCAGCAATAATTGCCGCATTATAGTCACACGATTGTTATTTTATGTGGCAACTCTGAGAAACAGCTGTTGTAGCTGATGACAAACTTTGTTTTGCAAAAATAAAAAAAGGAGTTAAAAATATGGGTTGTTCCTTAAAAAGAAAGAAAATTGCTTCGGTTATTATTATAATGGTGTGCGGGCTGGCCGTTTTCTGTCCCCTGACCAGACTTTCTCAGGTCTTGAAACTGCAAGAATTTTACAGTTGTTATCACAATAACAACAATTGAATTTTACTTACAAAAGTTGTGTTTGGAAGACGCGTTTAAACAATTTTGAAACATGTATGTATACATATGCATATTATTGGCGCGTGTTGTCTTCTTTGGTTGCCGCATGAGAACACAATAAATATTGGTGCATTTTTAGAATTTTTATTGGTGAATAGTTGTATGTCAAGTGTTCACACGGTTATCGCATCAGGGTTGTATTTGATTGGGACAAATAGAAACAATATTCGCTCTGGTTGCCGCATGAGCCAATAAATTGTGCTATCACACGATTGGCATACAAATTTTAAACAAAAATTGGTGCATTGCGGCAATCGTATGATCCCACCTTAAGGCAAAGAAGACAAACATCAAAGCCGATAGTTCTATCCCATTACTAACCCTACAATATTACAATCAAATATTTTTTACATCAATAAATGTCCAAAATGACACTTGTCAACAACGATCATATTTATATCGGTAATGACACGACCACGCTTGTAACAATATTAGTAGAAATATGTGTCTGTATTAGTTTTGGTCATGCATTACTTGTGGGGTACTTATTTATGTACTTGCTATGCATTGCATCAACCATATGAGGTAGTTGCTCTTATTTTTGCAAATGACGTCTAATATCAAATCTGTTTTTACATTTGTGAACTCTAGACAGCTGTAGAATACAAGTGAACAAGCCATAGAGCGATACACTTCTCAAGAATGCGGAGTAATCGTGTCTATGACGAACGAAGTGGACGATTTTTTTTTTTGCCAAAATCATAATGAGCAATGAGGCTCATTATCGCTTCTGGGGCAGCGAAAATCCACGAGTGATGTACGAGGAGTCATTACACTCGCTCAAAACGACTGCATGGTGCGCTGTTCACGCTGGAAGAGTCATCAGGCCATTTTTTTTCGAGGACACCGCTGGTCAAATGTCAACGTGCTATAGGATCATGTTAACCGAGTTTTTTCTGTTGCTACTGAACGGATATGTAGTTCCAACAGGATGGAGCAACGGCACACACTGCGCGAGCCACAACCGATATTCTGAAAGCTAAACAACATCGGATGAGTTCTTTTGGCCCACCTATTATAAACGTTGGTCTCATGTAAAAAGGCCTTTATTCACATTTTTTTTTCAACCCAGGTTTTCTGCATATTTCTATATAAGATCATTTAATCAACATATGCAGAAATTGCGAGTTAGGGGCTTTTTTTCTAACGATAAAACGATTGCATACTTACATACATATGTACATCAAATTTGAGCACTGAAAAGTTTTACATACATATGTAGTTTGTTTGAATGATTTTGACCTGTTCCTCAATGTCGAAGTTGTGCGATTGTTCGCTTTCTAAGCGAAAGAAAACTGTTTTGGGTTCCTCCATGTCGCTCTATTATTCGAACGATAACTTGATCGACAAGTCGAAAAGACTTTTCATACAAAATCCGATTCCTCTATATCGATCATGTCGTCAGCACGGCGAACACAAACTTTAATTTGACGATCTGGTATGTCTGTAAAGTAAGTGAATGACGTAAGCCCATTCGAAAGCAGGCTGTCGACATAGAGGAATCCAAATTGATTCTAAATCGTGCGACTACATTTCGATCGCTTACATTTTCTTGCGACATTTTATTTTTAAATTGTATTGTTTTATTTTTTTCTTTTTAACACAATTTCTCTAAACGTTTTTTTTATTTTTATATTTTATTGTTTTTAACAAGAAAAAATTCTTTTTTTACTTTTTAATACACAAAATTTTTTTGACATATAATTTTTCTTTTTTGACGTTTATTTTTCATTTGACGTTTGATCAATGGAAATATTCCAGTGAATACAACACTTGTTTTGATTGTTTTCGCACTGAAATACAGACACAATTTTTTTCGCAAATGGAGAAACGATGGAATTTTTTGTTTCACACTTCAACGGAAAAGTTTCTCGATACGAGAAATACAGAAACGAGGTACAGTATTGAAAAAACTACTAAATACAACCCTTCACAAGCAAGCCAAAGCAAATACATATGTACATAAATAACGCAGAGTACTCTGTGATAAAAGAGGAAACTTTAGAATAAGGAGCCAGGCTTTGAAAGAAATGAGTTTTATAGGTTTGTAGAGGGGGTCGTGGACCTCACAAAACTGAAGTCAAAGTCTGCCGGAGGCTTTTAGTTTATTAATAATTCGATGTTAAAGTTGCGGAATTTACTAAGAAAAATATGAAAATGTTGGTAAAACAGTGCTGCTAGAGGAAAGTTTTTGCTCAGAACATAAAACCGCGAATTCATAAACGGTTTCAAGCATTCAAAATTGTATTTTTTGCATTTAATTCAATAAATTTTTTCATAGGACTGCAACATTTGTTCCTGACAACCGGCCTTCGGCCGGGCTAAAGGGTTTTCTCCTCCATGGTATAACCAACACCAGCTTCGCGTACAATATCTGCATGCATCTGGCAGCACACTTTTTCATTTTACGGCAGTTGGTAACATTATACTAAAGCCGACCCTAAAAGTATATTTTTTGCATTTAATAAGTATTTTGACGCGATGAGCACTGATATTGCTCTGGTAAACTCAGGATTTTCTTCCATCCAGCAAACAAGTGAACTGTTTAAGAAAACTACATGCATGCATGTAATAATTGTTTAATATATTTACTAAATAAAATAAAAATTAAAAATATGTGGGGTTTGTAGTTTTATTTCCCAGTTTTTTAAGAAAAAAAAAAACAAAAATTTTTGCTATAAAAACTCCCACTCGACAGCAAGTAAAATCAAGCACATTTGTGTTCGCAGTGCTGGTGACATGATCGATGTTGAGGAATCGGATTTTGTATGAAAACACTTACGTTTTTTCGACTTGTCGATCCAGTCATCGTTCGAATAAAAGAACTTCATAGAGGAACCCAAAACAATTTTCTTTCGCTTAGAAAGCGAACAATCGCGCGACTGCGACATTGAGGAACAGGCAGTTTGTCTTCATCATTGGCTTTTTTATGTGAGAAAGTACCATCAAGGCAGATTTAATAGGTACAAGCACTGGCAGAACATAAAAAAGTACACGAGAGTTGTTGGTAGAAAAATAGCAGGCTTCTGTCAAATTCTTCTCTCATTTGATTTGTTAAGCTGGTTTGTAAGTGTAGGCAAAAAAAGAAATTGCACAAAATTCATAAAATACATTTATTTAAACCACTTAAAAATTATTAACTTACTTTTTTATTGAATAAAAACAACAAAATCACTTGCTTATTTTACTCTTTCTTCAATAATAGCTACAAAATCACTTGGACATTTCTTAGAAAGCGGAGCAGCTGTTTTAGTGATTTTTACCTGGTAGATCTGCCTTGAGTACCACTATACAATTTTGCGTAGTCTTTGTTTATGATTTCGGGTGTGATATGATTATGGCAATAAAAGACAAAAATGTTTTCAGATTTATTTTATTTTAACAATTAAAAATAACAGGCATACATGTATATAAAAGAAATTCAAATTGTCTAAAACTTAAAATAAAACAATGTAAAGTGATAAATAAGTACAGTTGTTGTAAAGGCTCGTCATTATGAAGGGCCAGTTCATCGATATGAAACCTGTAGGTTAAGATAACTCTATAAGTACATACTTAAAACATAATAAGAAAAAAAATTATTTTTTAAATTTACATAAATATTTAAGCGATATTGAAAAGCTGGCAACATACAATTTTTTTTGTTTGTTTTAGACTGGAACCAGTATTCAAGGGATGTCCCCTATATATGCATTGCATTGTACTGGAACTAGGAAAATAGGAAATTGATAACAGAGGCACAAAAATCGTTTTATTAAAACCTCCTTCTAGATTTAAGTTCTGAAAAATATTACCAAGCAACTACAACTTTTACGCTTGCTGTGCGAATTAAAAAGGCTCAAATAGTATTGCTCATTTACTAAAAATTATAACAAATTTGTAGCAATTGTTATAGTATTTATTAATCGAAAAAATCTGCAAGATACAAAAATTTACAATATGTGTATGAGCATTCAAGTTTTTTTTATTTTACTGTCGTCATTTTGATTTAAAAGAACTTTTCAAACAGCTGTTTATGTACATATATGCATGCTCAGAATAAATTTTCTCGAAAAACTTCAAAAATAACAATTTTGATTTCCTTTTATCAGTCTAAAGTTCGTTCTCATTATTTCTGTTATTGATATTAATTAAATAGGACAAAGACATTTAGCAGGGTGGACAACTAGCTGTTTCGAAACCGTCACACTTCTCGTCACCATCCGTCCTTGAACACAGGGGCACGTGTTTTTAAAGCGACACTCAAGCCACTCAGCAATGTAGTAAACTACATTGCGAAATAATTCAGGGGAAAATGTGTGAAAATTTTTTTGGAACCAAATCAAAGTTTGTTTTTTAACTTTTTCGTGACACTTCGTGAACTGCCTTTTAAATCACGCACTAATACCCCAGACAGACGATAGCGATAATGCGCATTAGTGGCCATTTTCCGCATATAGTCGTACATTATCTACATTCGAATGTGAATTTAGCTCTGTCATAAAAGCACAAAATCAAACTGCATTTATACTAAATTCAGTTACATAATATGGCAGCATCGTCGAAATCCGTCAGCTGTTGATATTTTGTTTACTATTGTGAATAGATAAAATGGAATCACAGACAAAAAAGGCAAGCTGTTTTAACTGTTACAACAAATTTAAATTTGTGATTGTTAGTGCACGCCCAATTTTTTTATTATGGAGCAGTTTCATGAAAAGACATTTTAACTTTCGCGGCAATTTACAATTGCACATTTTTCTTACAAGTGGCGTATTGCTACGGGGTTTTTCGCGTTTCGCTATGTGTGCGTGAGCAGGACAAACCTATAACACATCCATCGGAGGATGCGGGACAGAAAAACATTATCCATTTTGCGAAAAAGGTATGTGGTGCCAGAACAAGAAGCGTCGTTTTCATTCAGTGGTGTAGTGTTGAAGCAGCAAGAGGTTTAGTGAATTGCGCAACCAAACGCAAAGCAAAAAAAAAAATAAATATAGTGCAAATAAAATTTAAAATATTTGTGAAACAAGAAGTAACTTGTTAAATACCAATTTTGTAAAGTGGTACAGTCCATAAAGGTTTAGGACAAAACACACAACGGAAGGTACCAGCAGGCACGAGTTTTTGAAGATTACAAGGTTAACCATTGAGCTGAAGGAGCATTGCGTCACACATAAAATTTAAAAAAAAACTCATCTATAACAACCATCGTGTTAACGCACTGCGTTAAAGAAAACGCGCTGTATCCAGAAGAAGAACCATAAAACGCGGCCTGAAACACACAAAAAGGAAACACCTAAGGTGGTAAGTTTTTTTAGGGGCATTATTTCAATTCTTTTATTTTCAGGCACAAATAATGCACTGGATGACAATTCATGTCATACAGAGGGAGGTCAGTCTGCTTAGAACGACGTCACCAGTTCCTACATCCTACAGTGCCTTGTGTTGTGTGGTCAACTATTGCCAAACGTCCGTCCGTTATACATTTTACATTCCTCGCGGTTTTATTTAAGATTTTGATTTCATTCAAGTTCAATTGTCGTCAATGTGGTCCAACTCGGTTTTCGGTTTTATTTTGAGCTGGGATGATTAATAACATTTTTGTATGTGGTCTCCTACGGGAAAGATCCCACCCATTTCCGGCGAGCTACAGTCGCGATAACAACCGGCGTGCCAAACCCCTCGTCTAGTTAAGGAGAGTTCATCATCATACGTATGGCAACAAAGTGGAGCCAGATGATGAAAACAGTTTCACCATGCACATCGCGAAATTATGGCACCAATGTGGAGCCATACAGTGCGAAACGAAAAACACATTACAAGATATGGCGCCCAACAACGTGTGGCTTCTGTTTGGTAGACAGAGCTACCAACAACAATAACATGCAGTTTTGTTTTAGTGAGCAAGGCTCATCTTAGTGGAACGTAACTGCTGAAAATGACGGATATCCCGGAAGGTGCAGGATTTTAAGCATCATGCCGCGTCGTAACGCCATCGGAGGAAGTTTCCAACACTGAGGAATCATTTGGAGTTAAGTTAATTTGTATTTGGAACAAGAAGCATGATCCATAATGCTTTATAGTATAGAGTTCATTTGTTCTTGATCTGAAGGAGAGGAGACGAGATTCCAGGCGATTCAAATAATTTGTCTGTTCTAGTGAAGCTATTTCAATTTATGTTTGACAATAGTTAGGCCACCAACACTCAAGGACACAATTTAGCAATTTGATTTTATGTATAGATTTTTTTTATGTATAGATTTTTTCTCTTCAGGAGAATATGCTTAGTTGGATTGATATTTATAACACCACCATTTGGGTTTTTCCATTCTACACATCTCAACCACAACAAACAATATTATCGTATATTAAAGAATTATTTTTACGGTCAGGTTAGGTTATTGTTACCTATTCGTATTATTTTAGTATTGATGCACGTTTAAGTTTTTACTATCATTCGTAATTATTTCACACATTATAGAAGATAATTACTAATATTTTATTTGAAGTATTATAATAACAAAAATTCTAAGTCTAAAGTATTTAAGACATTATTCTCAGTACGTATAAAAAATTGATTTCTTTTTGTCTAGCATTTTTGGTATACATGAGTAATGTTTAAAGATTAACAATTACTGTATGTATATCTAAATAACTTATCGCGCAATCATAAGAAACACACAATCGTTGGAAAGATTCTTGCTAACATTAGTTATGGAAATAACTAATGTTACTGTAGAAACTACGTTGTATTTGGTTCCTAACTTAAACCAAGAATTGATTTTGGATTGTGATTTTTGGAAGAAAATCGGTCTCAGGATAACTTTTAAGGATGGGTATGTGGACGAGATTTCATTAGTAGACACTGAAGATTTGAAAATGCATCAGTTAACAGTTTATCAACAAAAAACTCTTGACATGGTCAAACATTCATTTAACCCGAATTGTTCCCGTGTGTCCATATGGACACATAAATAAGCTGTTGCTTAGAGAGCCAGCGTGTGTAAACAAATTTCCAAAGAATAACGGTACAACGTTTTTTTGCATCAAGAAGCATTGTAGTTTATTATGACTAAGAATCAGTTTAGTTGATGTACGCTTGTGAACAGCATCGCGGCAGTAAAAGTGAAAATAAAAAAAAACATTATAAAATGTCGAATTTTGAAATGAAAAAGTAAGTATTGCGTTATATTTATTTATACATTGTTTAAAACAACATAAGCTTTAACGAGTAATATAACTAAGAAGTTGCTGAATCAAATAAAGTTAGAAGCTTTAAAATATTTTTTTTGTGTGATGTGAATTTTTGCTGTTTTTTGTACGTGCGTCCATATGGATACACGGGTACACACCTTGACGCTTGAAGCTTTTAATATGTTTATTATTTTTGCAATAATTCTGAATGAAATTAATTGAAATTTGTTTCATTTTATTTATTTTGCTTATGTTGCAAAGAAAACTGACACTTAAAGAAATTTTGGACTACATTGAAGAACTAGACAGTGAAGATGAAGATGAATCAAACAGTATAAAAAAAATTTTTATTGAACCTCCAGAAAATGAAGGATATTATAGTGGTGAAGACGATGGTGACAACGGATTGGAAGGTGCTCCAGATGATTTGTGCCCAAAACAACTAATAGCTGGCTGCGAAATCGTATTAAAAAGTGGACGCAGGCCATCCACTTTGAAAGATATTCAAAGGCAAGTAGATGAGATTGATGTTTTGGAAAACTCTTCGTCAAATATATCCGTTGGTCTTCCGGACGCTAGCTTGGGCAATATCGAAGAAGAAACAGGTGGAACTAAAAAAAAACGAAAAGTATCTAAAAAGACAGCTACCAATGAGTTTATCTGGAAAATAAGTGAGAGCGTCGATTGCATGACGCAAATGTTTCCCGAACCGAATTACGAAGACTTTCGTGGTCTTAGACCCCACGAATTTTTTGAAAATTTTTTTTGATGAAGATATTTTTCAGCTTCTAGTTGATCAATCCAATAAATACTCAAATTTTCGATATCATTCGCATCCCATAATAACTATAGCTGAAATAAAAACATTTATTGGAATTCTCCTGATAAGCGGCTATAACTATCACACAAGTATGAGAAATATGTGGTCTGAAGATGACGACCTGCGAAATAACTTAGTTTGCAACAGCATGCGAAAAAATCGTTTCATGGAAATTTTGAAAAGCATTCATTTTGCCGATATTGATGCTCCGGGCTCATCACAAATGCCTTGTGTCGACAAAATGTGGAAACTTCGGCCACTAACCGACAAACTGAAGGCAAATATGATCAAAAATTTCCATCCTGAAGAAAATTTATCATACGATGAAAGCATGATTAGCTATTTCGGAAAACATGGTTGTAAACAATTTATAAAGGGAAAACCATTGCGTTTTGGTTACAAGGTATGGTCGTTATGTACTCCCTCAGGTTACTTAATCAATTTTGAAATATATCAGGGAAAGAATCCACGCTCATTAGCTGATTTACAGAATCAATATGGCAAATGTGCAGAGCCGCTCATAAACATGATTCAGGACTTTCCCAATGATAAAAGAGAGCTTCCCTTCTCCTTTTTTTTCGATAATCTTTTTACGAACTTTCAGTTGTTGTCATATCTTAAATCACATGGTTATAACGGAACTGGTACTATAAGGGAAAATCGTATTCCAAATAGCTCACCGTTACCAAAGAAAAACGAACTCAAAAAGGAGAAGCGTGGATTTTGTGTGGCCGCGACTGAAGAAAGAAGTGGAATAAATATTGTTAAGTGGATTGATAATAGCGTAGTAAGCGTAGCTTACTATATGGGAAATTACCCATGACAAATTGTTCACGATACTGCCGAGAGAAAAGAATGAAAATTGGTATTCCACGTCCTTCTTCGGTAACGAATTACAACAAATTTATGTGTGGTGTCGATAGAATGGACCAAAATGTATCGCTTTACAGAATTGCGTGCAAAGGAAAAAAATGGTGGCATTCAATTTTTACTTGGTTAATTGATGCCAGTGTTCAGAATGCCTGGCAATTGTCTCGGAGAGCAAATTTAAATATTTCACAACTGGAGTTTAGACGGCAAATAGCGATTTTTTATTGCAAGCGTTTTGGTGAAAAGCCACAACGACCGGGGGGCCTTCGGTGAACAGAAAAAGGAAAGAAACATCTAACACGGTACAAGCAACATTACGTTACGATGGATATAGCCATTATGTTATTCACATTGAAAAGAAAAGACGTTGCTCTTCGGAACTCTGCAAATCAGTTGGTCGAACAGCCTGCGTCAAATGTGATGTCGGACTATGCGTCAAATGTTTTATGTCGTACCACACGGAACGTGCCGCGTAAACCTTAAATACAGCTATCAAAATATATGATTAAAATGTGAATGAATTCAAATAAAATTTTATTTTTTTTTTGTAAATTGGGTTTAATTAAAAAATCAGTTTCATTTCTGGTGAGCGTACCCGTGTAGCCACCGCTTTTATCCACACACTGTGTGTCAACCTCAAAAAAAAAGTTTTTCTCTCAATAAGATGCACCTTATGATACTAATTATTTAAAAAAAATCAAAGTTTTCTAAAAAAAAAAGTTCTGGAACAATTCGGGTTAAATGTTAAACCGAATTCAGTTTGGGAAAAACAAGTCTAGAGATGCACACTATAGACACAGGAGATGCACCAGCGAAAAAGAAAAGGCATTACCCAGTCAGTCCGGCAGTTCAAAAATTGATTTTTGCTGAAATAGACCGGATGATTGAGTTAGATGTGATCGAGATAGCGACAGCTGCGGAATGGAATAATCCTATGACACTTGTGATGAAACCCGGAAAAACCGACTATGTCTCGATGCTAGGGAGCTGAATAAAGTAACCAAAAGGGATGCTGATCCACTGCCAAACATCGACGGATTGTTGGCAAAGCTCGGTGACACTCACTTTGTTTCATCAGTCGACCTCAAGGATGCGTTTGGCAAATGCCTTTGGATGAAGCCAGTAGGTCAAAAACAGCGTTCACAGTCCCCGGTAGACCTCAATATCAGTTTAAGGTGATGCATAATATTGAAAGAGTTTTAGGCATACACTGGCGACCTGAACTTAAGTTGTATAAAGTAGACCCAAGAATATTAAAATTTGAAACTGTCCCCATAAAGCGTGAAATGCTATCACTGAACATGTCAGTATACGATCCATTTGGATTTTTAAGTGACTTCATGGTAACGTCGAAAATTCTAATGCAAAAGGTATGGAAGAGTGGTATTAAATGGGATAAAAAAACTGCCGGCTGAAATATATGCTCAATGGAAAATATGGTTAAAGGATCTATCCAAGTTGCTAAAATTTGAAGAGCCTCGATGTTATTTCATAGATTTTGTTCAAAGTGCGGTAGACCTACACATATTTGTAGATGCGGGTGAGGAGGCGATGGCTGCAGTCGCGTATTGGCGTGTGGAAAGCTGCAATGGTGTTAAAGTCGTCTTCGTCATGGGAAAGACAAGCTGTGCCCCAACCAGATACCTTAAAACACCCAAACTTGAATTACAAGCGGCCGTAATGGGTGTTCGAATGAAAGAGGTGATTACAAAAAATCACACAAAGAATATTAATAAAGTTTATTTTTGGTCGGACTCACTCACAGTCATACAATGGATACGTTCTGACCACCGTATGTACAAACAATATGTGGCGAATAGAGTAGCTGAAATTTTGGAAAACAGCAGCATAAGCGAGTGGAGGTGGTGCCTTGGTTCACAGAATCCAGCCGACGAGGCCACCAGAGCAAAATTTTCGGATTACAAAATAGGAGGGCGATGGCAAATGGGCCCGATTTTTTAAAGTTACACGAAAACTGTTGGCCAACAGAGGCATTAATCGAAAAAAATGTTGACCGCAGTGAATCAGAACTTCGTTCAAAGTATAATGTGATGATAATTCACCAATGGCGGAATATTAACAAGCAATTATACTACGATAAAGTACGGATTAGGAGCATCAATAAAAAAAATATTAAGTTGTTTTGAAATATTGCAAAAAAGAGCCAACTAGAGATAAAAATAATATTATCACTAAACATAATATTAAAACCAAATGTTCTTCGTATTGTTGAAAACAAAGTAACACAAAGACTAATTTTACACCCATATTCATAAAAACTATTAAAGGTTTATTACACGTTTATTTGACAAATATTCCGTAGAAATACGTCAAATAAGAGCTTTAAGAAGGCAGTTAAAAATAAGTAATATAGACGCCTAGACGTCGTGATATTTGTAATTCAATAACATTAAGAAAAACTAGAAACACAAAAATAAAGGACTCATAGCAGTCCCAAAAATATTTTTTTACTTTTTCGATAATTATAAAACTTAATTGGCGATCCTGCCAGGAGAATAATTAAATTTATTCTTCAGAGAGCGGACCATCGAAATCCTTGTCGCAGCAAGGACGCGAAGTTTTTTAATCCTTTATAAAGAAAGACAGTAAAAAAAATAAAATCTTCATAAGAAGACATAAGTGAAATTGGTGTAACAAAAAAAAAAAAAAAATTACCTAAGTAATCCTCTTGCTAATACATAATTGTTCGTTTGCTGGGATATACAACTAATGGTTTAATTTTTATTTATTGTTAAAAATTAAACTTCAGCGAAAATATGGTGAAGCAATAGCCACATATGAACTACAGCAATGAAATATAACACCTGCAAACTAATTAGGTCAATATTTAAATTTGAGTTCATGTATGTAGTCAATATACATATGTAGTGTGATTTCCCCAACTGGTATGTATGTCTCCCCTTGTCTAACACAATATATGAATGTACTTTGTTATTTATTTACATGTTTATTGTATACAAATGTTCCCTTTAATCGAATGTACTCTGTTGTTTATTTACTGGCTTATTGTCAAATGTTTCTCTCTAATCTTACGTACATTGTTATTTATTTACATGCTTATGTTTTGGCGTTTATAATGATCTCCTCTTTACATTGAGTACATATGTACATATATATGTACTCAGGCTCATGTTAAGCGTCTGTACTTTTACTAATTTTTAACACATACTATTACATTTATCAAAGCATACATTTTATTTAGTCACGTAGCCTTAAGTTTGATTTTTAAATAAAGAAACGGGCAGTCTGGTTTTGTACGGCAACTAATCAAGAGGTGTTTTATTCATTACAGTCTCAGAAGTGGGATTACCATACAAATAAAATAAAAAAAAACAACGCGATCAAGCAATTGTGTATGCTTTAAAAAAAAGTGGTGGTTTTTTTTACAACACAATTGAAACAGTCAAACGAATGTGTGTATGCTTTAAAAGTGGTTGTTTCTTTAGAAGACAATTTGAAACAGTGAAATCATTCGTGGTTTTTTTTCATAAAGGCTATTATACAAAGCAACTAAACTAAGATAAAATTAGCTGTAAAAACATCCATAAGGATAACTTAGACCTAAATAAATATTGAAAAAATTCAACTAATAGTAATAAAACGCTCAACTGAAGATAAGATACAAACAAACATCAATAAAATTAAAGTGTTTTGTAATATTGTAAAAGATAAAATGGTCACTAAACATTAGAACTGAATATTCTTTGTATTGTAAAAACAAAAGTACATTTTTAGTATTTAAGACTCAAATTTACAAATGAATAAAGTAGTTAAAAATAAGTTCTAGACATATACTTGCTGGTTCTGGCAACCAGCAAATAAGCATGCAAGCCTTAATAGAGCAAATCGCAGGCATGCAGGTAACCATGGAAGCACTAAGCAGGAAAAATGGAGAACTTGAGGAAAGACTGAATCAAGTACCCAACGTGCACCCAGACATACCACAACCCTTACGAGCCGTGATGATGACGTATAACACCCCGGAGCATATCAATCTGGACGTATTCAAAACATTGCCTGAATTCAATGGCAATCCTTTAGAATACCGCTCATGGAGGGAGGATGTTACAAGGTTGATGGATGGGATAAAGCAGCATGAATCCTCAAACAGGTATTGCGAAGCCTTGTCAATAGTGAAGACGAAAATACGAGGGTCTGCATCAGATGTGCTCATCAACCACAATACAATATTCAACTGGGAGGCAATAAAAAATCGCCTAGATTACACGTATGCCGACCAAAGACCCATCTACGTATTGCAAGACGAATTAAGAAGACTTCAGCAAGGAAATAAGACTTTGAGCCAGTATCATGACGATGTAAACCGATCGCTGACTCTCATCACGTCGAAAATTTCGATGTCAGGCCATCCTAAGAACACAATAGAAATAATGATGGAAGAAGCTGTTCAGGAAGCAGTCAGAGTATTCAAAGATGGAATCAAAAATTCTTACATAAGATCCACTCTTTATGGCAATCAAATTAGAGACCTAGAACATGCGTATGCAATTGCGAGGACAATTGAGCATGACAACTCTCACAGGCGGTTAAACCTAAGCTATGAGGAGCCCAGACAGGAAGGATATGCTCGCCCAAGGCATCAATCGAGGCAAGAATTCCAAAGGCGTCCAAATGTAACAACGATTAGGCACCAGGAACAACATCACCAACAGAATTATCCCCGTCCAGAACCAATGGACACATCATCGGGAAATACTCGCCAGTTTACACCAAGACAATGGATCAACAACACAGCAATACATCAACAGCAATAATATAACCAGCCCAGACCAAGGTTCAGCCCACACGGTATTTTTAACTCCGGTATGAATAAAAGACAACGGGAACCCAGCGGCAACTATCAGCATAAAACGATGCGAATGAACAACCTATGCACAGTAGACGACATGTATGTAGAGACGGGAAATTCATCGAATAGTACTGTGAGTAAAAAGAAAAATAATTTTAAGCATTTAAACTAAGACACGGGTTGCCTTGTCTCACCTTGTCAGACGGTAGTGAAGAATATCTTGTACTAGTTGACACAGGTGCAACCCATAATTATGTAAATTCAAGAATTAAGCTAAGTGAATCAGAGAATCTAAAAGGAAATATTAAAGTCTACCCAATCCATGGTGCATCTATTTTAACAAGAAAACAAACTGCTCAAATATTTAATAAGGTATTAGACTTTTACGAAACAGACGAATTAAAAGATTTTGATATATTATTGGGATATAAAGGATTGAAAGCATTAAAGGGAAAGATAGATTTGGAAAAAATGATATTTAGAATAGGAGAAGAAGAAGAACCAGCTAGAATCAATTATTTAGTTAACGGAAAATATGAAAAAAGAATAGCTCAGTTGATGAGGGAAAATAATGGCATTGGGCCACTACCTTTTACAACTCTGATGGAGGCTACAATTAGGACAGTGACAGAGGATCCGATTTACATAAAACAATACCCATACCCTATAGCTGACAATGAATTCGTTAATAAGGAAGTCAAAAGATTACTCGAAGAGGGTATAATTACAAAAAGTAATAGTCCTTTCAACTCACCGATTTGGACAGTCCCTAAAAAAGGAGTAGACGAATCTGGTCAACCCAAGCGCAGAATGGTCATAGACTTTCAAAAGCTAAATAAAAACACTATTTCAGATAGGTACCCTATACCGGACATTACAACGGTATTGCAGAATTTAGGACAGGCCTCATTTTTTACAACACTTGATTTGGAATCGGGATTTCATCAGATAAAAATCAAAGATTCCGACCAGGAAAAAACAGCTTTCTCTGTCTTAGGCGGTCATTATGAATATAAGAGAATGCCTTTCGGCTTAAAAAACGCCCCCGCAATTTTTCAAAGATGTGTAGACGAAATACTCCATGATTACATTGGAAAGTTTGCCTATGTTTACATTGACGACGTTTTAATATACTCATCATCGGCTGATGAGCATATGAAACATATTGAAATTATTTTCGAAGCCTTGAATAAGGCAACTCTAAGAATATCCAGTGAAAAAAGTAAGTTTTTCCAAACGGAAGTTGAGTATTTGGGACACATAATTAAACATGGAAAGATCTCAACAAACCCAGAAAAAATTGAGGCAATAGATAAGCTGGCCATTCCACAGAACCTGAAGGAACTTAGGGGATTCCTGGGAATGACAGGTTATTACCGTAAGTTCGTGAAAAACTATGCAACAATAGCTAAGCCACTTACTGTTCATCTAAGAGAAGAACATGGCAATGTAAAAAAAACCCAAAGTAAAAATACAATAATAAAACTAGACCAACCGGCCATAGATGCGTTCAATAAACTTAAAAATTGTTTAAAAGAACAAGTGGAACTTTATCAACCCAGGGTTGACAAACCATTTGAACTCACTACTGATGCCTCAAACATAGCCTTAGGCGCGGTACTATCGCAACTAGGTAAACCAATTGCTTTTATTAGTAGAACTTTGACAAGTACTAAGGAAAATTACAGTACCAATGAAAAAGAATTACTGGCTATAATCTGGGCATTGCAAAAACTTAGGAACTACGTCTACGGAAGCCCATATTTAACCATATATACTGACCATCAGTCACTCACGTTTTCCCTTTCGGATAGAAATCCAAACACGAAACTGAAACGTTGGAAGAACGTGATTGAGGAATATGGTGCTCAGCTTAAGTACAAGCCGGGTAAAGATAATGTGGTGGCAGATGCCTTGTCAAGACACACCGTAAATGTATTAAGTACGACATCAGAAGACACCGTACATTCAGCCGAATCATCCCCAGAAATTGTAATTAGAACTGTCAATACCCCATTTAATGCATATGGCATACAAATTGATTTAGTACCAAATGAACACATCAATGAAGAAGTAAGAACACGTACAGTTTTTGCCAATAGAGTAAGACATACTGTAAACTATACAACAGAGCAAGACCTGATAAAAGAATTGAAAAAGGTGGTCATACCAAAACGAATAACAGCCATATGTACATGCGACAGCAGAGACTATATTTAAAGTAGCTCCTGTCATAAAAAATACATTTTTAAATACAACATTTGTACATACACCAGTCAAATTGAAGGACATCATCGATAAGGAACAACAATATAATATTGTTGAATTTACACATAATCGTGCACACAGAGGCTACAAAAACAACATCAAAGAAATATTATTAACATGTTATTGGCCCGATATGAAGAAGCATTGCAAAGCATACAATAAAAAATGCTCACCATGTCTTTTCGGTAAATACGAAAGAAATCCAGTAAAACAACCTTTGAGGGATGCTACAATACCAACAGAACCTGGCCAGCTCATCCACATGGATGTATATTACAATGAAAATAAAACATTCACCTCTGCTATCGACAAATTCTCCAAATACGTCGTAGTAAGACAAGTTTCAGATAAGACACATATGGACGAGAAAATAGAAGAACTTATCATTAATAATTACCCCAAATGCAAACGTCTCATGACAGATAACGAACCATGTTTGAACACGGCCGCAGTAAAGATAATGTGCCAAAAACATAATATTGATAAAATAAACACACCAGTATACAGATCATCGGCGAATGGTCAAATAGAAAGAGAACATGGAACGATAACAGAATTAACGAGAATATTAAAGATACAGAATGAAACGAGTTCAACCGAAGAATTATTTACAGCTATAAAAGCATTAAATAACACAATACATTCAGTCACTCAACGTAAACCCAGCGAAATACACTTTGGCACTGTTCAATTTGATAAGGAAGAAATTTATAAAAAACTAAAAGAAGCGTCTGACAAAGTTTTAGAAAAATTAAATCAAGGATCAAGGCACAGAACCTTTGCAGAGGGAGAACAAATTCTAGTGAATATAAAGAATTTGAGGAAAAAAAGTGACGCTAAATACAAAAAACATATTGTTCACGAAGATCGCGGGGACACGATTCTAACGAAAGGAGGAGTAATAGTTCATAAAAACAACATTAAAAATTACACTTTAAATAAAAATGATGTTACTATACCTGATATTACTCGCCGCGGTAAGCCAAGTAGGCAAAGCAGCCACGGAACTAAGAAATCTACAAAATCAAAAATATGTTCTAACTAGAACCGATGACGTCCTTTTGTACGATGATCAGGCATATCTTTTTCATGTCACTAACTTGACAAAAATGTTAACTCCATATAGAAAAATCGTTACAGAAGGATATGAACCAACGACTCAAGAAATTATCTGGATAAAGAAGATAGAAGCTATAGCAGACCAATTAAACGAACACAAACGGTACCCAAGATCCCTAAATTTTCTGGGATCAGCACTCAAATTCATTACGGCAAATCCAGACCACGACGACCTTATAAGAATGGAAACGGCAATAAATACATTAATAAACAATAACGAAAAACAGCGTCTAATTAACTCCAGGTTTGAGAAATTGATCGATTCACTGCAAGGCCATAAGTTAGAAAACCATCTTATTATTGAAGAAGTGCATGAACAGCTACTTCTACTTGTTAGGACAATTAATGCAGCGAAAAATAATGAATACTTAACAGAGTCACTAGATATGGACGACATAAAAGAAGTGATACAACACGAATTAATTACGGTGCCTGTAATAAATATATTGGAATACGCACACATTCATATTGCTGGAACAGGAGATCTATTTATAGCTATTTACAAATACCCGATACTCAACAATCATTGTAAATTTTTTAAGGTCACACCTGCATATAAGTTTTAGGCATGGAAAAATCCAAACGGATGAGCAAATTGCCTATTGTAATAAAGAATACGTTAGGGTCACCAATTGTGAAAATTACCTAGGAAGATACATTTGTCGGAGAAACAACGAAACAGACGCATGTATAATTCCACTCCTTGAGGATAAAAGCAGTAAATGCACAGTCATACAGGAATACAATGACAAACTTTTGAAAATCGACGAAGGCTTCATATTGCTAGACGGAAACCACACAATAGAGAACAAATCAATGACAGGAACATATTTAGTTACATATACGGACCAAGTTAATATTGACGGAATTCTGTACAGGAACATTCATGATAGACTAATAGAAGCCATACATAACAAACACCATGAAAATTTTGAAATAGAAAAAATTTTAGAATCAGATAGAGAAAACGCATTTAATAATATAGATTCAATTAGAAAATTCGTTATCCCATATGAAGAATATCCTATCAGATCAACTTTTTATTCATTTTTTATGATAATCACAGTTGTAGGCATAATTGTACTCGGAATGAAATTGTTTAAATATATTGTAATCTATAAACAAAAGAAACAAGCGGAATTGTACTACGCATATTATAATACACTTTTAGAGGGAGTTAGAAAAGATCGGGACGATCTTGCTTAACCCGGGGGAGAGTTAAGGTCAGGCAAATCAACAACCCTCTTAGTTAAACGCTGATAAAGATATCTTAGCGATAAAAGAAACAAACATGCTTATACATGACGGGAACAAGAAACATGATATCAATGAAAGTAGGGTTTGAAACATTCACGATAAAAAAAGGGTCAAGCAATAAAATCATGGTAACAAACAAATATAAATACAAAGCAACTAAACTAAGATAAAATTAGCTGTAAGAACATCCATAAGGATAACTTAGACCTAAATAAATATTGAAAAAATTAAACTACTAGTAATAAAACGCTCAACTGAAGATAAGATACAAACATCAATAAAATTAAAGTGTTTTGTAATATTGTAAAAGATAAAATGGTCACTAAACATTAGAATTGAATATTCTTTGTATTGTAAAAACAAAAGTACATTTTTAGTATTTAAGACTCAAATTTACAAATGAACAAAGTAGTTAAAAATAAGTTCTAGACATATACTTGTCGTGTATATTTTAACTCAAGGAAATAAAGAAAATAAACGCGTAAGCGTTTAGGAAAAAAAAAAGGTTTTTTTTTTATTTCCACAAGACTGGAAAGTCTTAACTCCCCTGCCGGCAACTCAGTTAACTAGTAATGAATTATAAGCTAACTTTTTTACAACTGGTGGTGGTTGACACTTAGATTATTTTCAATGGAGATGACTGACTATTTTAACATTACGATGTCCTAGGAGGTAGTCATTTGTCCGACGTTGCATTACTTTTCAACTAACTTAAAGTTAGCTACTTAAAAGTCAGTACATACAGAAAAAAATGTACAAATCAAGGCTGATTTTACATTTTTCGGTGGTAATAGTTATTATATTTTATTAAATTAAATTTCATCACACTTTTTTGTTTTTTTTTTTTTTTTTTGTTAGCCTCTGGTGGGATTCGAACCACTAAGCCTCAACACTGGTAAGCAGCCAACTTAACCCATTCAGCCATCGCAACATTTAAAACGAATGCGACAATAGGCAATTTAATTCAAGAGTTATTTACCGTGTATGTGTGTATGCTAGTATTTGAATTTTGGGTGAACTCTGCACTACGTTTCGATTGTATTGTAGCTAATTTGAAGCTAGTCCATAAAAGTTAACGTAAAGTTAATTATTTTAGTAGTCGACTACCAATTTGCTGGCAGGGTCGCGTCAGTAAATACTCACACATAAACAAAAATTTCAACCAAGGCTACGAAATGAAATTTGAGTTAGTAAAAAGAGAGTTAGAAATAACAAAACGAGAAAAAGAACTTTTGAAAAGAGAAAATGAACTTTATAAAAAAATTTTTGATTTTGAAAAATTAACGGAAAATGTTATGGTAAATAATAGCACAGAAAAGGACGGTAAAGACAAAAATAATGAAAGTGACAATGGTAAAAACAAAAGAAAACAAGCTATAGATAGAAACTGTATTGAAGTGGAGTGTGTTGTACATAATTACAATGGTGGTGCAGAATACAACAGTGGTGATGGTGGAAATAGCAACAATGGCGAGGAAGATGATAGTAGCGGTGCCAAAAACAAACGACAGTAGCAGTAGAGCGGCAAAAAATAGTGACAGTGTGGTCGCAAAAGATAGTAGCGGTGCAAATGAAGTGAGTAATGACGGTAATGGTTACAAGGAGAATTGCGTTGAAAACAAGCAGAGTGACGGCGAGATAGAAGTTCAGAGCGGCAATATAAAGGCTACTTTTACGTTTTTGAAAGAATTATTGCCAGAATATGACGGCTCTGTAGAACCAGCAATATTTGTGGCGCAAGTGAACAGTACAAAAGAAGTATATTCAGTCGATGTTGGTACAATGAAAGCACTACTAATGTCTAAGGTGAAAGGCAAAGTGCAGAATTGGCTATATACAAAATCCGATTTCATACATGATGACTTTGATCGATTACTGGGTGAAATGGTGACGTTGTTCGGTGAGAAGGAGAGCAAATTAAATATTCGCCGTAAGTTTGAGGTGAGAAAATGGCAGTATGGTGAAGACTTTTTGTCTTACTTCAACGACAAAGTTATGTTGGCTGACCGGTTGGGAATCCTAGAAGACGAGCTTATTGATTACATTGTTGACGGGATCCCTGACGAAAATTTAAGAATTCATCCCATTCTGCAATGTTTTCGAGACAAGGCGCAAATATTAATAGCGTTTTCAAAAATATCGCTGAAGAAAACATCAGTCAAAAGAGCAGAAAAGCGTGAAATGGGTATTCGCTGCTACAACTGTAATTGCTTGGGGCACTATGCTGGTGAGTGCCAAAAGTCGAGAAGAGAAGCGGGTGCGTGTTATGGCTGTGGCAGAATGGGGCATCTAGTGGCAGCTTGTCCTGAAAGGAAGATTGGTGGATCGAAGGTAGAGAACGCGTATTTAAGGTATATTAAGTGTAGTGTTGATATTAACTTAAGAAATTATTTTTATATAGAATGTCTGATGGACACGGGGAGTCCTGCCAGTTTCGTAAAGAAGTCCATAATATCTCGAAGTTTGAGCAACATGAGTGAAGTCCAATTATCATTTTTTTCTTTAAATAATATTGAATTCAAAACCATTGGTAAAATGTTATTTTAGGTTTTGTTTTTTTTTTTTGAAAATAAATCAAATCAGTTCAAAGAGCATTAGATGAGATCCAGGGCCAACATATAGGGAAAAGGTGCTATGTTTATATCGATGACGTGATAATATTCGGAAAAAATTAAGAAGAACTCTTATACAATTTGGAAACCGTTTTTGAAACCTTAAAAAAGCCAATATGAAGATCTGACTTTGCGGCAAACGCGCGCAAAGAAAAAGATGGCGGAGCCACAAAAAAAGGCGAAACCGCCGCTGTAATGAAGAAGATGGTGGAAAATTACTGAAGTTTGATTCATTCTAAAGCTGGCGTGAAAGAAGAAAGGATGGTGTTAAACACTTTTGCTACTTGCAACAATTCCCTTGTTAAATGACAGAGTGCAAAAAGAACAGTGAAGAGTGCGTGCTAACACGGAAGATCGCTAAGGAATAGCACCATTCCCAGCACCACCAAACCGAAACAGTCGCCATTTTCATAAGAAGCAAAAATTGCCAAAATTTAATTTTTTTACATCAGCAACAGTCAACAGCACAGACAAGCAAAATATTGGACATTTTTAAACTTGTAAACAAAGTTCAACACGAATGGCAAAATTGCGGCAGAGTGACAAGATAAGGAGTCCAACTACCAAGACAAGCCCGGATAAACAACTACCGGTACCACCAAGAATCCACAGGCACAAGATCAGCCAACACCAACAGCAGCCTCAACAAAATCACCAGTACTGGTAATAATAACAGCATCTATGGAACCGAGGTATTTCCCAGAGTCTGCCTGTAAGTACGTTCCAAAATAATCTTTTTAATAAGTGGATTTAATCTGTGAAGTGCATCTTGGTGCCAACATACGCTTGGGTGTGTATGTATGTATGTAGATGTACATACCCAGTGAGAAGTTTGAGTTTTTTTTCTTTTCTTTTTGTTGTGCTAGAAAAGCAATTACAATAAAAAGGTATTGGGGTTTTTCTCTTTTCTTTGAACCCACCTTCAAAATCAGTCAGTAGCTTTTGTTGGCTGTGGATATATGTACATACATATACATATATGCATATATGTGCGCATTTGACATATATGTAAGCGTATATCTAAAAATATATTTCTACATGAGTGTACATATATATATATATATATATATATATATATATATATATATATATATATATATATATATATATATATATATATATATATATATATATATATATAATAATTACTTAGTGATAACAAGATGTACTTACATATATATACATATATAAATAGCCATATGCTTTACAATATCTTTGAGAGATTATAAGTTAAAATTTTGGTTCCTTTTTGTTTATTTCTGAAAAAATCGTAGAAAACAAAAGAAGTAAGCTAGTACTATATACATACATACATATATAATAGTTTTCGCATTTACATACATACATATATACGTGTATTGTAACTTAATTGTGTACCCGGAAGGCTGTAGTTTTCTTGTTAGATCTTTAAGCGAACACCCTTCGCGGTAAATTGAAGAGTTTTAAAGCCTTTCCCAACTAACTATAGGTGAGCTCACGTATGTTAGGTAGGAGGAGGGTTTTTTAAGTTCGGCAATTGGCAAATTAGCCAATAGTGGTTGTTGTCTTGCGTACAAGTTAAGAAAAGTACAAGTGCTTTCGGTTTGTATTAGTTTGTTTTGTTAAAAGTAAGAAAAAAAGAAAATCAGAAAAAAAGGATTATTTTGATATTAATAGATAAGTAAATGGGTGTACAAATTTTAAATGTATTAATAATTATTTCCAACTATGCTAATAAATTTTGTCAGCGATTTTGAAATTTTTGCTACTTATAATGGCTGATTTACCGAAGCGAGTTAAGGTCAGTCTCGAGGACACCATATTATTATGTAGTACAAATGTAAGTAAAACAAAGTTATAGCAGTTTATGCATAAATAGCGATAAGCAGAAATAATAACTAAAATAAGCAAACATGCTTTGACATGTACTAACTAAATAAATAGATAAAACAAAACAAAATATTGTAAACCCTAAGAATAAGAAATACACAAAGAGCAAACCAAACATGATATCAGTATCTACGGTGATAACATGTTTGGGCATACCTTACTTTGTTCCATCTGAACAAAGAGATAGGCCTAATAATATTAGTATTTAAGTGAACAAAAATTCGGATGGCAAGTTAGTTAAAAATAAGTATAAGAGACACATAGTTGTCGTCATATTTTATAACGCAATATTTTCACTCTAAGAATAAATTAAGGAAATTAAATAAAGCGCATAAGCGCCAAAATATTTTTTTAATAATAAAAAGTGAGAAATCAATAATTCGCGCCGGTAATTTCACAACCTTACTTACACCCGTCGCGGTCAAGAGCGAATGATTGCTGCTTGCGGTAGAGCTGCTTTCTCAGAATAATCTATTAATGTTTTAGTTTTTGTCATATTTTAACTTAATTTTTAAATTTTTCTGCGTGATTGTAAAAACATTGTTTAGACGGTCGTCAACCGTTGGTTTTTGGTTTGCCACCGGCGACTATTTGTATGTTAAGCTATCTTTTATCATCGGCTTCGTCCTCTGATAGTTCTTTTCAAAACATAAAAACCTGTTTTTTATGTGTTTGACATTTAGAATTTTTTTTCGAACAGAAACTTCGAATATCTAAAAACATTCTGAATTGAGAACATCAAATTTATGAATTATTCGGATTAAAAAAATTTTTCTAAATCAATCCGAATCGGATTCTAGAACAGACCCGATTATAAGTATAAATTAATGTTTCTTTGTAAATTCAAGAACTCCCTGAGGATGACCAATAAAGTTGGTCGACATATTGGAGATAATAAAATAATTGCTATATCAATTTAAAAATGTGGTGTAAAACTATTTACTGAACGACCTCAAGCCGAACTCACTTTATAAATAAAATAAAAAAATATTAACAGAAAACTGTGAATTGTAATACATTAAGTTCTTCTATACTAATTTTTTTTTTAAATTTAAATTTCATTCATGCTTAAAATAAAATAATAGCATTAGCTAATAACATAATTCCACGACATGTGCTTCGCTCTCTATTTATGCTTCACAGCCTAATCAGGAGCGAAGCAATGTGCTTCGCCATGCAAAATTTTGAGAGCGAATCTTCATTCAGTAGCTTCATGTTGAAGCTACTTGCGAAGCACGAAAAATGCCTATCTTCTCTAATTGTAATCGCAAGTTTATCTGTACTAACTGTCAAAATCATAGATTATAAACAAAAGAAAGAAAAACAAAGAAAACAAAAATACGCCGCAAAAAGTGAAAGTTAGTTTTTTAATACCAATAAAATAACAAAAAAGTGAAAATAAGAATGAATAGTAAGCAAAATTTTGTGAAAAATTCCATTATGGCCCAAGGATTTTCTTCTAAACTAAGGTCTATGGAGTATTCAAAAGCATGCTCCAAATTACATGCTGGAACTGAACAAGAAACATTCCCAGCTTTTAGAGCAGCTGCAAATGCTTAATGTTCTTAAGTTATCAATAACCTTGGAACGATGAGCTTGGAAAATAGTAAGTTGTGTAATCTGAATGTACATACATATGTATGCATGTTGTTGTGTACAATTTATGAGACATACATAGATATTTCAGGATCGAAGTCAAACTTTCTGGGAGAGAGACTGTCAAGTACTTGATGAAAGTATCTTTCAGAATAACTTCAGAATGAGTCGGAGCTCGTTTTTTAAACTATGCGAGTGCCTGCCGGAGCTACGGAAAACCGACACCAACATGTGAGAAGCAATACCTCTAGAAAAGAGAGTGACAATAAGCTTGCATGCGTTGGGCTCCTCGGCAGAGTACCGTACTACTGCAAATTTTTTTGGAGTGGGAAAAGCAACAGTATGCAAAATTCTGTTAAGCTTTTGTGCTGAAGTGTGGAAAGTGTTGGCTCCAACATACATACATACATACATATATGAACAATTTCCCCTTAACACGCGAAAAAGTTGAAGAACTTGTCCGAGAATTTGAAATTCTTGGATATCCGCAGTGTATGGGCGCTCTTGGTAAGTTAATTGAGGCACCATTAAGACCACCATTTTATGCGTCTTTTCATTTACAGACGGCTGCCATATTGAGATTCACCCATGTCGTGAGGACATGGGTGAAGAGGCTACGGATTACTTCAACTATAAGGGACGGTACTCAATAGTGCTTTTAGCATTTGCAAGTCAGATTGTGCATTTTTTCCGCAATTCTTTCGGGGTATATTTAAGACCCTGTAGTGCCAACTCTGAAGACATTTCCAGATGAATGTGGCACAGCCACGCAACTATGGCATCTTCTCTGCCTAAAGGTCTAGCAAAGCCCGCTCACCCAACTGGTCCCATTTACTCGGACTTTTTCTTGTTGCTGGAAGTAAAGAAAACATACATGTGCATATTTATGCAGTTTTCCAAAATAACTATCCAACTTTTACTTACTTTTTTTTATCCATTTTTGTATTTTTTTTTTTTAATTTGCTTTTGGAAATAAATGAAAATTTGTTGTTTCTTTATTAAAAACAACTGTCAAATCAAAGCACATACATACATACATATGTATGTAGGTAAGTCATGTAAACAGCATGCTTCATAAACATAATCCAGGCAGCTTGACACCAGGTAATCGCATAACTACAACAAACAGAACAATAACAAACAATTCATGTAATTTGTTGTTAGAACAACTGTATTACTGTCATCCGAGTCATGTATGTCCATGACAAACCCAACAATGATGAACAGAACCCGCCTAAAGAGACGGACAATGATACTATAAACATACACCCATTGAATATTAATGCATGTTAATGTTTAGATTGCAATTATAGACCACCGCTAAGATTTATCTAGAGACACTCTTTGTCTATGGATTTTAACTTATCAAACCAATTTCAAATCATATTGAATTTCCAAAACGTAACGTTAACATAATTTCTTAATCTTGCTGTTTAAGAATAAACACAAGTTCATGCTTTGTTTAAGCTTGAGCTTTTCTTTGTTCAACGGAATCTTTTAGTTTATTCTTCGGAATATTTGTTTATTAATCTATAAAACCAATTGAAGTTGCATTAGATTTCAAAAGATGCATCATAAATGCATCTTTTGCATTCTGCGGCCAAAATGTAAACCTTGTGTTTACACACATTGTCTTTTATAAATATAGACGTACTTAAATTCTTAGAGACGATTTGTGTAAGATAAAATAATAAAAATAATAGTTCTGTTCTAGACGTCAAAGTAATAAAGTGTTTTATTTAAAAACTAGAAAATATAAAGTAACCTACAATATATGTATGTATAACTCACATGCCATTATTCATTCCTTGTTTTTCTCGCTCAATAACCATGTTTTTAATTTTTTATTCTCTTTTCTGCAACTTTTTACCTCTCGTACTCACATTTTTACTATTCTCTCGTTTTTTCCCCTCCCTTTTGTGCACACACATTTTTCTTTAATATTCTTTGTCATTACTCTGACAATGACGCCATTGTAAGGTGTTGAGAATTTATGCATCTTACAATATGCCAATGTGTGCAGACGATTGACAGTTAACTAACAATTAATTGTTAGGTAGGTGGCCTGCCAATGCTTTTCCTTACAATATTGTCAGGAAGAAATAGTAAGTTCTCACGATTTGTTAAAAATATTCTATAATATTCTGACAATATTGTAAGATCTTGCAATCGTCTATACCACAGAGGCCCACAGATGTAGTGGCTGATATCAGCAAATTAAACTCACACGTATTACTACGCTCTTTTGTTTGATCGTCAATCAACCAATACGAAATCACCATGTTGAGTGGGAGAGACAAACTACACTTGCAGAAATTCTGTGTCTAATTATTGCGATATATTAATGATGTCAGCAGAAAAGTATTTTATGTAAGCAAAATGCTTTTGATGACATGCAATGTCTTATTTGTCATAAGACATTTAAAAAAAAAAAATAAGAAATATAATTTTAAAAAAACCTACAGCACAATAGCACTTTTTGATTAATCTTTGCTCTTATGTTATATTTTGACATACATACTTGATTTTCGATAACATTTCCTCGGGGTGTCCAGAACTTAAAAATAGAGGAGGTAGAGTTTTGTGCCACCATAATAAATAAATGTATGTCCCCCTAATTCATAAAAATTATAACACGCTTATAAGACTGCTATTTGACATATTTGTATGGAAAATCTGTCAAATAAGAGCTTTATAAACCTGTTATGATTTTTATGAATTAGACGGTGTATATATGTCGCCCTTTGAATGTACATATGTATGTATCATTTAAACAAAATGTTTGTAAATTGTAACAGCTAACATTTTAAAAACTTTAATCACATTTTAAAAAATTTGGTTTTGTAGATGTGATAATATGCAAATGTAGATACATACATACATATGTATGTATGTATACTGCAGAGAAAGAACGATGCGTATGTACAAAAACAAAATACATACATATGCGCATACTATGCACGTTTGTGTTCACGGCAGACTTTGCATTCATGTATGTATGTATGTATGTTTCACGTGGTACTGATATTGTCAAATATTTCCTCCACTCCAGAGACTGCTTTAAGTTTCGCAACAAACTTTTCATATTCCAACAACTCTTCGTTTGGTATCTCCACAACATTCTGGAAGAGAATAAATAAAAATGCATAATGTGAATTGATAACATTTGATGTTGGTGTTTTGTAAAATCTTAGTTGCTTATAAATACATCGGCTGTGAGAAACCCAATGGCCGATTTCGCGATCTCCAAAAATGTTCATATGTTCGCATTAAAGCAAAATAATTAAAACAATTAAATTTTGTTTTTATATTATTTAAAAAATTGAATCTTTATTGCAGCAATCAAGCAACAAGTGCTCTGTCAATTGCTTTCGAATTAAGATTGATTTTAACTTAAAATTAGTTCAGCTTATATGTATGTATACTACTTATGAGAATATCCTAGACTATTTTTATAAACGTGAATGCATTGGCGCTGTGGAAATTCTTGATGAAATTTGATTTTCCTTAAAAATATTTATTTGTTCCCACAGTGGTGAATGTTTTAGTTTGCCCCAAATGTGCATAGCATTTCAAGTGCCGTTATTACGGTAAATTATTAAATGCATAACTGCATTGAATAAGGGCAGTGACTATTTCTAATTTTGTGGGAATAAACAAAACTGTTATTTAATATATGCATAAATTTTCTCACGGCAGGCTTAAGTGTGACACACACACACACACGAGTCATAAACATTTCATGGTCACCTCAAGAGGTGCAAAGGCGGCATTATTTTTTAAATAATTCACATGTGCTTGCCGGCCTTTGTTGATAAGATTTTTAGTGATACATGATATTGTTTTGCCTGATTAATAAATGCATTTGAAATAATTAAATCTTTCATTTGTTATGGTTTAAAAGAATTAAATCATATTATGCTACACCTCCACTTTTCGCAAGAATGTTCATATAACGATAGTTTTATGGGCATTCTTTTACAAAGATTGTTTTATTTTAAAATGTAAGAAAATTAAAATTGATTTATGACTTATCTAGTAAATTATTTTGTTTACATCTATTTGTATTTATTTATTAACAATTGTAGGGAAAGTTTTTTATTAAAAAAAAAATTAATTATTAAATTGATATATATATATATATATATATATATATATATATATATATATATATATATATATATATATATATATATATATATATATATATATATATATATATATATACATATATATATTCTTATTTTACAATCGCGATTGCTTACTATGTATGTTTTACTTGTTATGATATAACTTAAGTCTATTCTTATGTACTATTTGTTTTTTATTGGTTTTCTTATCAACTATAGTTACATTATTTCTTATGTCTATGTTCTTGATTTCAAATGGTCCTTTGTAGTTTGGTTCTACTTTGTGACCTGCTTCAAATTTAAGTAAAACTAAATCTCCTATTTTTAAATTGTAGTCTAAAACATTTCTATCGTAATTTTGTTTTTGCTTAATTTTATTCCTATCTAATAATTGTTGAGCTCTCTTATATGCTACTTCTAATCTAAATTTTGCCTCTTTGGCATAACTATCTATATTATACAAAGGGTTGATTTTATCAATTTTATTAAATTGTTCAGACTGGTTAGGAAGTTTTGAAAAGACTAGCTCATATGGACAGTAATTGTGAACTGTTGATGGAGTTGTATTAAAACAATATGTAAAATATTTTAACCATTCGTCCCAATCTGTCTTGTCATTGTTAATATAAGAACGTACGTACTCGTTAAAAGTTCTGTGGCTTCTTTCTATTGTTCCTAACGTTTGGTGGTGATATGCAGTGGAAGTTATTTTTTCAATTTTTAAAAATTTACAAATTTCTTGTAATGTTTCATTTGTATATTCAGTGCCCATGTCCGAAATGAACGTCTTCATTGGACCATAGGTAAGTGTAAAGTTTTCAAAAATTGCTTTAGCGACTGTTTTAGCGCTTTTGTCTTGTATTGGTATTGTAACTAAAAATTTAGTTAAGTCACATTCACATATTAGTGCGATAGCATATTCATTTCCGTAAATTGATTTTGGAAATGGACCTATTGTATCTACATACACCGTATTAAATGGTTTATCTGGTGTTTCTGTAAGTGTCATTGGACTTTTCAAATGCGTTGTTGTTTTTGATGTTTGACAGTTATGACATGATTTTACATAATTTGATATGTCTTTGGACATATTCTTCCAGCAATAATATCTTTTTATTTTTTGTATTGTTCTATAAATTCCGCAATGTCCTCCTTCTATGGGATCATCGTGATATTTCAGCATTATTTCGAGAATTGCCTTGGCATTCTTACTATCAATTTGGGTCACCTCATTTAGTAGCGCTACTTTAATATTCTTTAATATTTTATTGCCCATATTTTTAAATTCATTAATTGAGATAAATTCGAAAATTTTCTCACTAGGTGCCACTTGTAATTTATTTATGTATATTATGTTTACTGGCCACATATTCGAGCCTAGGGAGAAATTGTCCTAAGTCAAAGTTCCCTTTAGTAAACAAATCATTAATTTGTATATACATATGTTACTATAGATTTTCCTCGTTTGATGTAACATCTTCGGGGGGAAATCTTAAGTTTATAATATTTTCTGACGTCAGTGTTGTTTAGTGGTACATATGTATATACTGGGCTCATTATTTTTCTTAATATTATTATGCTGATTATTTATATTATTATTTATTTTTGTTTTTTCATCGGTCATCGATCTAGTCGTGACTCTAAGTATAGAACAAATTTTGGTATTCATGTCTTTTAGGTCATTCGGCAACATAGTTTTCTTTTCCCCTAAGATACTCAACTGTAAAATTGTATTCTTCCAGATCAAGTCTCATTCTTGTTAATTTTGAGCTTGGCTTTTTTATTGAAAATAGGTAAGATAGTGGTCTGTGGTCAGTGCGGACAAGGAAATGTTTTCCATATATGTATGTATGGTCTGAAATGTGTTATGGCCCAATGTATGGCAGTTAGTTCCTGTTCAATTGTTGACTTGTTGCTTTCGCCTTTAGTGAATGTTTTTGAGGCGTATGCAATGGGTAAATGTTTGCCATCATATTCTTGTGATAATACTGCTCCACAAGCGAATTTACTTGCGTCCGTTGTTATGCAAAATTCTTTTGTGAAATCTGGATATTGTAGTAAGGTGGGGCTCATTAATGCTTTTTTCAAATATTTAAACACAAAATCACAATCTTTTGTCCATTCGAATTTTACATTTTTCTTGGTTAGTCTTGACAGGTGTCTGGAATATTCAGAAAAATTTTTTATAAATCTTCGATAGTAATTACAAAATGCGATAAATCTTTTTGCACTATCTGCATCTGTTGGTGTTGGATAATTTTCTATTATTGAGTATTTGCTATCATCTGGTAATATTCCTTTATCTGTACATTTATGACCAAGATAAGTAACTTCTTTCATGAAGAATGAACATTTTTCGGGATGTAATTTAAGGTTGTATTTGCGACATATGTAGGTCGAAGACGTTTTGTAGATTTGAAAGCATGTTTTTCACAACACCCTAATACGACTAAGTCATCCATGTAAAGGAATGCTTGGTCGGGTTTTAATCCACTGAATGCAAGTGTCATCATTCTTTGAAAAGAATTGGGAGCAATTTTCAAACCGTATGGTAATCTGGTGAATCTGTAGGAGCCATTTGTTGTTGAAAACAATGTTAGGTCTCGTGAATTTTTATCTAGAGCTATTTGGTGAAATCCTGACATTAAGTCAAGGCAAGAAAAATATTTAGCTCTTCCTAATTGATCTAGAATATCATCTATTCTTGGTAATGGAAATTTATCCGCTACTAATTTCTTGTTTATCTGCCTATAATCTATTACAAGTCGCCATCTTTTGCCTTCTGAATTGGGTAGTGATTTCTTGGGTACCAACAGAATTGGACTGTTATGTTCAGAGTAGGATGGTTCCACTATTTTATCGTCTATCAATTTTTTGACTTGTTTATCTATTTCCTCTTTGTGTGAATGTGGGATTCTATAGTTTTTAATGTAAACAGGAGTTGTATCTTTTACTCTCAACTTTTGTTCATAGAAATTATTTGTTGTTATTGTTTCTGATTCTAAACCGAAAATATCACAATATGAACTACAAAGTTCTGTTAATGTATTTTTAAATTGTTCAGGAAAATTTTTCTTCAAAATGTTTAAAACTTCTTTATTTCTTTCAATGTTGGACTTTGATTTACTTTTAAATATGTTATAATTTGAGATGTTTTCGGTTTTTATGTTATTTTGATTGAATTTACTGATAGTATTGTTAGTGTTCAATACACGGATGAATGCTTTATCTGTTGTTACTATTGTATTTGCAATAAAAATACCTGGTTCTATTTCTTGGTTAGGAATCAATAGTTCAGTTTCTGTAGATATTTATTTAACTTGGCGTATGACTTCTGACCTTGGTGGCAGAATTACATCATCACCATTATTTTGAATTGGTATTTCTATTGGATTTGTTAAGTGAAAAGGGCGTAGGACAAAGCGATCACAGTTGTTATTGAAATCTAGAATACAGTTATATTTTTTCATAAAGTCTATACCAATAATTCCATCGCATGGTATGGGAAAATCATTTTTAACAATTTGGAATTTGTGTGGAATTAGCCAATTTTTATGTATGTTGTAAATCTAAAAATATACTTCCAAGTGACCATATTTTACCTTGTCCTATTCCGCTCAGAGTTGTTATATTGTTAGTATTTACTTCATTTATAGAGAAGTGTGCTATTTTTAAAAGTGAAATATCAGCACCTGTATCTATTAGTAGGGTTATTGGTGTATTAGTTTTATGTATTACAAATCGTACGCAGTAACATAAGTTGAGGTTAAGATTGTATATTTTGTTATTTATCGGAATTCTCTTAGGGGATTTTGTTGGTTTTCCGAATTGATTTGGTTTAATTCGGTTGCTCTTACGTAGTTTTCGTTCCTACGATAACTGTTAGGTCTTTGATTGTATCTATTATTATTATTTGAGTTATTTTGTTGCCTATTGTTGGTGTTGTTAAAAGTTGGTCTATTACTTCGACCGTTATTTCGTGAGAAATTATTTCTTCCACGATAGGCATTTTCACGAAAAGAATTGTATCTACATATTTTGTTTTTGCCGGTAGTATAGTATGGTATTTTGTTGTCCAGTTGCTTCTGTGCAGCTGTTGACAAATTTGCTTATAGCATCATTCATGCTATTAAATTGTCCTGCTTCCATGATAAGTTTTACTTTATCAATGGTACAGTTTTTGGTGAGTGCTTTTACAGCTACTTGTGTCGAATATTTTGTGGCTAATTCGCATGGCAATCCATCAGAAATGTAAGCATTTTCAAGGGATTTAGTTAAATTTTCAATTTCACTACAATAAGCGTTAGCCGTTTTATTATTTTGTTTAATATTCATAATTTTTGCAGTGAGAACTTCTACAGATTCTCCTTTAACTGCAGTTTTTAGTTTATTAACTATTTCGTTTATTGTTTTTTCAGTACTTATTAAATTTCTTGCAGTGCCCTTTAACTTTGTTTTTATTAATGAAACTGCAACTGACTCATGAGTTCCCTGTATTGAATTTACCAGGTTTAAAGAATCAAGAAATGACGGAAGGTTTTCTGACTTGCCGTCAAATTCTGGAATCAGCTTTGAAGCTGTGTTTAAAAATTCGACCACCGTTTGACTCATATTGTTTTCTGTATAGATTTCGATGTTGACGTGTTCATGTATTGTATTTGGTAATTCAATATCTATGCCCTTTTTGGTTGCTACTTTTGTTAAGCGAAAGGTTAGATCGAGAAAAAATGCATCAGCAGCTCTTTGGTGAGCTGTTGTTAGCCTTTTGTAATTAACGTTAAATAAAATTCTTATTTCTTCCAAATATTGTAATAGATTATGTAGATGATATTTTATTGTTTCATTTTTTGTTGGTCTATCATGATTTAAACATTTGTATGAACGCTCAAAATTTTCTTTAATGTTTCTAGCTTTTTGAAGAATGTCTTTCCAATCCATCAGAAACAAATTAAACTTTATCTAAGTCATTTGCTCTACTAGCATATTTCTTTCTTAACGATCTTTTATGAAATATGTACATATATTTTGAGGGATAAGTTTATTGCTGCTATTATCACTAAAATTAGTGTCAACACCCATAACGAGTTTATTTCTTTACTGTGGTCTATTATTTCTACTTTATTCATCACATTGGCGTTTGGATTTTCTATTTTTGATTCAGTTTTTCCCATTTTAGTTTTTATGTAATTGTTTTTCTTTTTCAATTCTTTCAGTCCATCTTATTGCGGCTATCGTTTCCTCTTCTATATGAGTTCTATTTATGATGTTTTCTTTAGTGGGAGTTCCTTCTAGTCCTATTATTTTCCAATAACTTGCTAACCACTCTACTTGTTCTTCTATTGAACGTTCTGGAGCTATACTAACTGGTTTAATTGGATTCTTTGCTCTAAGTCTGCCTCTATTTCTATTCATTGCGAAGCAAGGACCAAAAAAAATTTTTAAGTTTGAATTAAATAATTACAAAACTTTATATTTAATCAGTAAAAAAAAAATAAATTATTTAATTAGTTAACATTGTATCTTCTTGTTTTTGTTGATTTCTTTAATTTCTTCTTTTACTTCAGAAATTTTCTGCAGAACTTTAGCCAGTTCTTCTCCTGTGGCATATGTTTTATGATGTTTTAGTGCACGGAGTTGCACCTTGAGAATATTTTTTCTTCCACCTCTTCTTTTTTGCGTGTTTGGCAGCGGAAAAATGGGGTAACTTGGTTCTTCGTTTATTGGTGTCCTTTTGATTTTTCTCGGCTTCGGTCCTACGGAAAGGATGGATGGTTTAGTTGCTTTGTCTGCACCTTCTTCTAAAATTGCCTTCCATCTGGCTTCTGCCTCTTCAAGATTTTTAAGAATTTCCTCCAAGCTTTCTTCTATGAAGGATTTTTTGATTAGGAGGAGTTCTATTTCTTTTAATAATAAAAAAAAATTATAAATAGAGATCCAACTAAGCTTGAGCTCTATCTGTTGGATCCTATTGTCCTTTTTTCAATATAAGGATAAGCAGAGTATGCTTTATCTTCCTTATAAAGAATCTGGCAGGATCGCCATAAAGCAAAATAATTAAAACAATTAAATTTTGTTTTTATATTATTTACAAAATTGAATCTTTATTGCAGCAATCAAGCAACAAGTGCTCTGTCAATTGCTTTCGAATTAAGATTGATTTTAACTTAAAATTAGTTCAGCTTATATGTATGTATACTACTTATGAGAATATCCTAGACTATTTTTATAAACGTGAATGCATTGGCGCTGTGGAAATTCTTGATGAAATTTGATTTTCCTTAAAAATATTTATTTGTTCCCACAGTGGTGAATGTTTTAGTTTGCCCCAAATGTGCATAGCATTTCAAGTGCCGTTATTACGGTAAATTATTAAATGCATAACTGCATTGAATAAGGGCAGTGACTATTTCTAATTTTGTGGGAATAAACAAAACTGTTATTTAATATATGCATAAATTTTCTCACGGCAGGCTTAAGTGTGACACACACACACACACGAGTCATAAACATTTCATGGTCACCTCAAGAGGTGCAAAGGCGGCATTATTTTTAAATAATTCACATGTACTTGCCGGCAACTTTGTTGATAAGATTTTTAGTGATACATGATGTTGTTTTGCCTGATTAATAAATGCATTTGAAATAATTAAATCTTTCATTTGTTATGGTTTAAAAGAATTAAATCATATTATGCTACAGCATAATTACAATTGAAACAATCAAATTTGGAATGTTGTCTTTGTTCTCAATGTAATTAAGTCTTCCAAGATGAGAAACATCATCCAAAAGAGACAATAAAATGGTTGCTTTTTGTTTAATATTGATAAAGTGAGGAAAACTAAAATTGAGTGAACTTTGTTTAATTTATTACAATGCTGACGAAGAGCGTGGCGACTCTCTGTGCTAAAATTTATTTTACCTTTATTGTACAATACTAAACAAAATAGCAGCATTTTATTAAAAAGAACTTAAAAGCCTGTATACTGAAAAAACAATTCAATCCATTTGTACTTGAAGCGATCCCAAGCGGTTTCAGAAGTACGTTGAGTACGGATTTTCTTAAATCAAGTACGTTGTGCTCGTTTTGAGTACGGATTTTTCAAGTGCTAAATACTTAATTTTAGCCATATTCAATCCCGTTTTTGTACTGATTTTAGTAACATAGAATCCTGGTTTCGGGTTGAATATATGTAGCTCAAATCCGTGATTTAAAGCAAGAGCGTCATTCTTGACGTGCGGATATTGGTACTTACCATACCTTGGACACCGTTTGGTATTGATTTAAGCATTTGTTTTGAGTGTGATGATTGATTATGTACTTGATTCGATGCTTCTGAAGCCTATTCAATCACAAATTCGTATCTGAAATATTCCGTTCTGCTTCCTTAATTCAATAATAATTTATAAATCATTTTGTTTTTTTGTCGATTTGAAACTGCAACCTAACTACTTATTGCCAGCCCGGCCACTCTACCAATTCAGCTATTGCAACATAACTCAACACTTATACAAGCACACACAAGTGCTGGTTACAAATGCACCCAAGCATTTCGTACTTATTTTAAGCCTTAACAGGATTGATTCTCTTTAATAATCCCTATTCGGCTTGTTTTAAGTCATAGATGCCCAGTAGTGGCTGATATCAGCAAATTAAACTCACACGTATTACTACGCTCTTTTGTTTGATCGTCAATCAACCAATAGGAAATCTCCATGTTGAGTGCGAGAGACAAACTACACTTAAAGAACTTCTGTGTGTTATTTTACATTTTAATCATCATCGAGACTGCTGTCAGTGAACATGTTTATGAGACATGAACATGTATATGATTATGTTTAAAATTCTTTCGGATTTTAAAACTCAGCTATTTTTACTTGCAGCTCAAATTGATTCTGCAGACTTTTTGGACTTTCCGAAAACTTCTGTTATTTACGACAAGGATTTTTATTATATTAAGCATTTACTGGATATTTTTCAAATCCCTTTTAAATGCGATATATTAAAATACGAATTTCCAATCCAAACAGAACTTATTATTCTTCGAAGTGAATTAGATTTCCCTGATAATTTTATCAATATAGAACTCTCGAAAAATCTGGATGGCACAATATATCCCGAAATAAAGAAGATTTCATCGAAATATTTATCCTTATTTCCCTCAACGTATATTTGCGGACAAATCTTTTCAGATATGAATTATATTTGCTCAAAAAACGCAATAAGCTGAATTCTTCTAGTTTGAGAAATATACTTTTATTGCGTAACTGCAATAAGAGTATCCATAGAAGATTTCATTACTTTTTAATTGCAAGTTCAACAATGATTAATTGAGGGAAAATTTATAAACACTTCGAAGAATCTTTTTATTTCAAACTATTTCAGACTACCAAGAGTATTACTAAAATATGTACAACACCCGCCACACATGTGTCACAATCTCGTTGACAACTAAATAAAATGAATAGCAAATTGTTTTCTTCCAGTGTTATTTTGTCACTCTCACCAATACTACTACATTGGACATCTATGTTTTAAGTAGACTTGTGTGTTATGCGTACTTAAATTTTCAAGTAGTAGAAAATACTTAGATTTAGAACGAGCTTTTTCTTTCTCTGTAGAGAATAATATGTGAAAATATCCCAATAAGCACACATTTTTTGTGAATTCCAATGTAAAAATTCCAGTGTGAATCCAAGCTTGAATTACATTTAAAATCCATTCTCTTTCCAGTCCGTTTGAAGTTTGTTAAAAAACAACAACAAATTTGTTTGAAGCATATGTTATTTATGGTAAAAACAGGTTCGGTTCTACTTGCATCACACTGTTATTGAAGGCTGGAATTACACTGTAAAGGTACTGTTTTGTTCGACTGTAATTCAATGGTTAATTTTGCTGGATTCACTATTGAATTCAACTGTAATTCAGCACTGACAATTGGAAATTGTGACTGCATTTCAAATGTAATTCCACTTGAATTCCAGCCAAAATGCTTATTGGGATATTAGTAACTAAATATCGTTAATGTATTAGTGAGAAAGTCTATATATCATCGGCACAGTATGCAAATCTGCATACTCCCTTCAAGCACATTTTACAGGAGAGACAAAAAACTTCTTATATTTTAAGGAAAACTAAAAACGAGTTAATTAAAAAAAGTATTTAAGAAAATGTTTTATTTTAAATAATTATACATAATCATAAAATGAAAGATTTTGAGTGGAAGCGATTTGTAACGAAACGTACTTTTCGCGTCGCTACATTCGTATCTATTATTTTTATTATTTGTTTTGTGTGTCACTGTAATTGACATACATACTTGCTACAACAACATGTGATTTAGCCGTCCACACTAAGACCACTCGTGTTCGATCTTTTTTTTTTTTGTACTTTCTCTTGATAAAGTACAGCCAGAAACTTCGGCTGGCTGTTCCCCCGGTGGTTTTAGGCCGACTATTCCTATTTTCAGGCACACATACAAAGCTCCGACGACGGTAGAACAACCCAATTAAGAAGAGCCTCCTGTGAGATCCGAAGCCAATGAATACCGAGTACAACCCTGTTTCCGGCAAGACGGTTGTACTCGGTAAGTAAGTAATTGTATTGTACAAAAAAATTTGAATTCGCATCCAACCTGTCCTGTAAGTAATTGTCACTCTACCTAATAAATACAACCCTCCCAGTAAGCAATCGTTACGCTGCCGCACAATCGTCGCAGAATAGCCGTTCATGTAAGCATACATCGCCCCAAAAAGTATAACCGAAAACCGAGCCATAGTCCCGACAAGAAGAAATAGATACAATAAGAGAGAAACTCCAGTTATGAGCATTATTGCCAAAGGTTAAATGAAGTTGATAGTATGGTAAACATACTTATGAAAAAAAAAAGTAATTTGATTTAAGTATTGTCTCAGAACTTCTGCCGCTTAAACTGACCATTAAAATAATCTACCGGATTTTGTTCGAAATCTAATAAGTACTCGATTTCCTGCCGATGTAAGTGAGCGATAAGCCAAATATCTCAGGCGGAATCGATTAATTAACTTTTAATAAGTTTATATGTTTCTGTGAATAAGATTCAGCACTAAAGTAAACTTCCGGAGTCCTTTTTTACCATGTTATGTAAAATGTAATTTGTTTGTACTTACCAGTGGCACATATAAATGGTCCGCGGTATCGATAACGTATCCATTGTTCTCAATGACGTTACGAAGTGACTTTAGCTCGAAAGGTCTACAAAAAAACTAAACAAATAAATGGATTGTTAGTGTTAATGTTAATACATATCTATACTATAAAAAATTTGTTTTTTTTTTTTTGCATGTACATATATTAGAGGGGGACGATTTGTAAGGATAAAAATGTTTAAATATTACGCCATCGAAAAAGTTCCACTACGGCATATCAAAAAATTCATTTTGGAGGCGTCCAAATGAGTTGACACACGATATGTGGCTGCTTACATGTGTAAAATTTGAAAGATACAATGTGCAAAACACGTCGTCTGTGCGGTACTTAAGTAGGAAAAAAATAGGATTTTTCAATTAAAGACACAATGCAGGGTGCAGTGAGGGAACTGTGAACTCGACTTCAGATCCCCAAGCTGCATCCGCATCTACGAACTATCAAAGGCGAGGCGATACAATTTTAAAGAAGCTGGCAGCAAAACTAGAGGATAACTTAAAGGTGGAGGAAAAATCCCGTGAGGAATGGGAATAGTCTGTACTGGCAGAACCGAAATGTATGTCTCCCCTCGCTTCAAAGGATGCACCTAAACGGCAACATTATGAGGAGGAGATCGCTCAGAATCTTTGAAGACCTCAACGGTCGATCATAGAGTGAAGTCGCAAAAGACCAATTTGTGATGGCTGTCATCGACGAGGCAACGCAGATCTCGCCGCAGCCCATTACAATTTGGTTGTGGTAAAGCGCAACTTCCCAGGGTGGAGAAAGCTGGATGACACCGGCGCAGGACCAAGCTCATGGCCTGTGCAGATGAGCGATCGTCCCTGTTCCTTAAACGGGGGATCGCTGTTATGGATGGGCTATGGAAGGGAGCTAGACTCGACGTGGTACCTCTTTCAGAGATTCCTCGTCGACCTAGAGCCCTGGCTCTAGGTCGCAGAGTGCAACAAAAATCCGAAGGAGATCTTGGATTTCCTGAGTGGAGGAAACCCTGACATAGCCACTAATGATTGGAAAGTAGTCAGGGTCTACAGCCCAACAAGAAATCACATGTTCATCACGATTCTGCTGAGTCAGGAATCACTGGAGCCGATTCGAGCCAGGTGGCGGAAGACGTACTTTTGTTTTGATGTCATCTTCCTTCGTTTGTACCGGGATGACGATAGGGAAAAAGGAGAAGAGGTACCGTACAATATAGCATTGGAGGAAGCAACGCTGGAGAAGGAGACTACTAGTCTAACATCGCAGGTGAGCACCCTATCGATCTCTGAGTTGGTGGGGGAGTTTTTCGGGCATGTTGATGAGTGAAAATAACGCTGATTAACATTCACCATTTGAAGCTAGCTTCGGCTGCTCCACCGAACAGCAGAAAGAAAAGAGGTTCTGGTCCTAGTCCAGGAGACCTGGCTTCATGGGGCCAAAATTTGTGGACCAGGGGCGAACAGCTACAAGTTGTTATACAAGAGTGGATATGGTAATATCAGATCTTGTATATTGGCTAGTAACGATTTGAACATCTTCATTCTGTCTGATTACAGCGATGGAGATACATTGGCGGTGGCTTGGGAGACAGATGATATCACCTTTGCAGTGATCTCCACCTACATGTAGTGTGCCATGTAGGTGGAACACCACCATCTATAGCTCGAGCGATACTGGACATGGTCAGACGTGACAATCTACTAGTTGTTTAGGTTGGTTGGTGAATGTCAGATACCTCTAAATGAGATAACGCGACAGTCAGACCTGAAGCTTCTCTTAGTACCTGGACACAACGGTGTGTCCGGCAATGTAGTAGCCGATGAACTGGCGAGATCTGATGCTGTTGTTGTTTTTAGTTTTTGTTGTTGTAGGACATATGAAAATACATATCTTGTGCGAATTTCAGCTCTCTGTCTTTTACAGTTTAGCAGCTACGGCTAATTGTTACTTTAGGTTGTATAGGGACACCTGGTAGTTTTACAGTAGTTGTTGTCTTTAGCATTTGTTGTTGTAGAACATCTATAAATACATACACTGTGCGAATTTCAGCTTTCTGTCTTTTACGGATCGAGAGTTATAGCTAATTGTAAATTTTCGTTGAATGGGGGCACCTGGTAGTTTTCGCTTTGTTGTTGTTTTCAGTATAAGTTGTTGTAGCGCCAAGGTACAACAACATCCTGTGAAAATTTCAGCTCTTTAGTTGTTGCCGTTTCGTAGAATGGGCGCTGTGACGGACGGACGTAGTTGTCTCGGTAATAGGGTTCCGTTTCACTATGATGAGTACGGAACCCTAAAAATGCTGGTTGTATTACAAGGCATAGATTTTTAATAGTATGTACTAAATACATATGTAGCATGTTGTAAGACAAATTCCACTATTTTTAATAATTAAGTATTGGTTTTCGTACGTTCAATTTATATATTAACTTACATTTACTGCGCCATTCTTGGAATCTATAACTTCAACTTCTTCTGCACCAAAAGTTATAGCATCTTCTGTTACCACATCTTCTAAGTTGCTTCCAACTTGAATTCGAGATTTGTCAATGATCGCTTGCACAATTCCGATTTGCTCAAATAAATGGCTTGCATCCAAAAGACTTGCGCTAAAATATGGAAAAATAAACCATCAATTTCAGTTCAAAACATTTTGCAAAAATGGATTTTTAGCCATGTCGTCCCATTTTGAAAAACAAAAAATGGGATAGCTATGGAATATGCATATTCTTAGAATATACTATTGCTGATTCCCATATCCATTTGAACAGTTTAAATTTTTTTGTATGCCCAGCAGGCCTGGCCTGTAAAACATTCAATCCTATGTTAAAAAAAATTTCATGCGGTATTGGAAGAAGCATTATTAAATTTGATTCCGTAATTTTTAGGCAAAGTCCGGTAAACAACCGGAGCAATCTTGAATTTCTCTCAAAAAGTGCGGGATCACACTTTTTGTGCACGTAAAGTACTACTAACGAATCGTTTTTAAGTCATCAGTTTTCAGCATTTATAAGCAAATAAGCGGACTAAAAGATTTGATGGTGGCAACAAGTAGTTTTGATATTAAAAGAAGTTTATTAGGCTACAAAAAGACATCGGTATTGGTGCTTATGGCCTATAATTTAATTAGAACAATTTCTGGTGGTAAAAAGTGTATCTAACAGAATAATAAAAATATATTATCTAAAGGTTTTTAATGGTATATCCAATAATCGAGCGAAAACAAGTTCAATGATGTTGAAATTGTAACCGACCAAAGCAGCGCATTTACATACTTATATACGTATGTGCACGAACGTGGCTATTGTGAAGAAATTCTTCACACCGTCACGTCCCAGCTGAATATAGCACTCTTGCTTCTTTTTATATGACTTTGCAAAAGTATGAATATATATGTATGTAGATTCGTATAATTTTTTACGTTTACTTCGCTGTTTGTGAATCAATTTCAAACATGTTTTTCCATTTGAAAAATGTTGCTTCTAGTTTGTTCTCAGAACTTATTTTGGAAATATCTTAGCAACTGGTACTTACATAAAACGTTAAAAAATAGTTTAAAAAATCACTCTAAAAATTATTTAACTCGTCAACTGTAAGCAGCGATTAACTTTTGTCTTTGCTGTTAGCATTACTTAACAGCTGTTCTACAAAAAATAAAGTTGCAAATTCTTGTAAACGCTTGAAAGTTCCCGCACTTTTTTGCAAGTTCTCATAATTGAGTTGATATTTTTCTCTATCACAAAGCTGCGGGCTAAATATTGCTGGAAAAGTAAAGAAAGACACCAAATATTACCGAACATAAAGCGAAAGGTTTTAAAGTGGTTGTTGTCTGTACTGGCGTTGACAATGCTTATAACGGTGTTGATACGAATATTAACAGCTAATTGAGATACATTTTGATATTTTTTACTTACAACTGGTTTATAAATTTTCGGGGAAACTCGAGAATAAGGTTTGTAGAGGGGGTCGTGGACCTCCCAAAAGGGAAGTCAAAGTCTGCCGTAGGCTTTTAGTTTATTAATAATTCGATATTGAAGTTGTGGGTTTTACTAAGAAAAATATGAAAATGCTGGTAAAACAATGTTGCCAGAGTAAAGTTTTTACACAGAACGTAAAATCGCGTAATATTAAGCATCCAAAATCGTATATTTTCATTTAATACATTTTTCATAGGTATGCAAACTTTGCTCTTTACAACCAGCCTTTTGCCAGGCTAAGGGATTTTCTCCTCCATGGTTTACAAAATCTGTAAGCATCTGGCAGCACACTTTTTCATTTTACGGCAAATGGTATCATGTATTGTCCCCAACTCTCTTTAATATGTACACTAGACCATTTTGATAGTGTATTGATGCATTCAGAATGAGTCAACAATGATTTTTCAGTTCGCGGATAACTTCTTGATCTGACTTGACTTTTGATAGAGATTTTGGAAAAGCTGTGGATAAAATGAAAGTAGCGTTACAATAATATCAATCTTTCCGTTCATCTTGAAAATATTAAAACAATATACTTGGCCAAAGGGAGTAAAAATTAAAGTTTTATTCCTCAAGTAACCACCATTAATGTCTTTGGTAGGAAAATGAACTCTTCGCTTGCTGTAGGAGAAAATTATACCAATGTAATCAGAGATACCTGGAGAAACGTCACCTCCTCAAATTTATAATAACACTAAAGGGAGGCGTTCCGCCAAGGATAGCTATAAATCTCTTCAAAGTCGTTGTAAGTTCGAAAATCGACCATGGCCCATGCTCTCAACACAAAAAATAACAAAATTTCAACCTTTTAAATTCTACCATTAGAAGATGACTGACTCGCTCAACCCCCAAACATGTTACATATATATGCACTTCCTAGGAAATTACCCTCGAAATAGCGAGGTGTTTTGCTAGCTGGAAAGGAGATAATAAAACTTAAATCGATAAATTAAACTTTTCGATGTGTTACGAAATACTATCACAAAAAAGTATACCTATGGTTATGTCTACAACAAATTCGCAGACATTTTTTATAATATAACCTCTAATTGCTCTTTTCTCAAGTGTGCTTTCCGTATAATAAAAACCATTACTATAACTGAAAATTTACAATGAGTTTTCCTTTTAGAATGAAAAAAATTTCGTCATTTTGTCCACTGATGCCTAAGTAAGGGGTGATATTACTGGAGTGGCAATCGTTGACTGTACAAACCACAAGGTGTACAAATTTAAACTTAATTTTGAAACCTCCAGCACTTTTGGAGAAATAAAGTGGCACTTTTCACGGACAGTCACTCTGTTCATTTATGATTCTAATGAAACCAATAATTGCCACAACGTGACATTCGTAAGATTTTGCAAAATCATGACCATTTTGAAATTGTCTGCACACCAAGCCATGTCCTTATTACCATAAATGGAAGAGCAGACACGCCTGTGAAAGAAGCTCTGACGGATTCCATCGAGTTACAAGTACAGCTCTCAGCTGAACATGCTGTGCTATCGATTAAGAATCAATTATATGAGGTATGGAACGAAGAATATACTCAAGAAAGTCGGAATAAAGGCATATTTTACGAAATTATAAGTAGACTCTTCACGTTTCATATTTTTGGAAACGCGGTAAGAATCTGACACATGTAAGACTGGACTCGAGCCTGAAAATACGGATCATATAATTTTCAAATGTCGAAAATATAAAAGGAACCCAAAAATTAATGCTTTCAAATTCTGAAAAATCTAACAGACCTCGCAACGGAAGCCGACATTGATCTATAGTCTTTTGATATGGCCTTTTAGCAGTCGCCAACATTTCCAAGCTAAAATAAAAAACATTTTGTTATAAAAGCCGGTTGTAATTCCCAAGATGACGTTGTCAGTAGTACATGTGCATAAATTAAAAATGTGTCTTCATTTAAGCACACACTATACGACCGAGACCGCATGCACTTTTTCGCAGAAGAATTATGGTATTTGAACTTACCCAGATTTTCTTAAAATAGTCGCCAATTCAATTTTCACCCCCATAAAGTTATCGGTGTATATAATGCAAGCGACAAAAACTTTTTGCCGAAATCGCATATATAACTCATATCTTTTTAATTCATTTTTGCTCTGTTTACATTTTTTAATGTTATTTTGAATGGTGACCATAGGCATATTTTTCCGGATCGCTTCATCAACAACGCTTTTTAATTGCGAATTCAGCGCAATATCAGAACTTCCACCATCCTGTATCGCAAGTCTTATCTGTCGAGCGTATTTGATAAAAAGAGTGGACTTTTGCCCATCCTTTGCGGCCTTAATGTGACGTATATTGGCCCACTTTGAATGTCCAGCCAGCAGAGCATATTTAGCAGTTGAAAGGTTTCTTAACGTAAATATCTGCTGCCTTACAGACAACATATGAACTCGAAGGAAATTACTTCTTACACAATAAATTGCTGCTGACATCAAAAAATACACTCTGGCTGAAATGCTCCTGACTTTACCGGTGGTTTTTAGAGCTGTAAAACAATCGATGGCACTATCGACAGTATCGATAGTTTTATTTTGATTGAACTATAGATTTTCTCTCGACAGTGATAGTATCGATATTTCAATATAAAAGTTAAAGCAACGTCGATGAAATAAGTTTGACGGCGGCTTTTATATAAAAGCCCAACACATGATACAATTAACAAGGTAGCCTCGTCAGCTAAACCGTTAATCAACTGACTACTTTAGGTTGTCAAGAGATTGCAGAGATGAAAGGCAGCCAAAACGAGATAGCTAATCCGCGTAAGCTTAGTGCATCTCTCTTCTGTAAATGTAGAAGTGGCGTCGTTTTGACAGTTTGCATAAGTTGTACAAAAACAAAATGCATGTTATTTTTATTGAAATTGTTCTTATTGTAGCGAAAAGGCTACCTTGTTAGTTGTATCATGGCCCAACATTTGAATTTCGCCACCAATAAATTACTACTAACATAGAAGCAATTACTTACATAATATATATTGAAAAACATTCAGTTTGAATTTTTTCGCCAACATTGGCCATGGGGCCAAATGTATTACAAACAAATAAATATATAAGATACATATGTCTTGCAAACGGCTTCGATAAGAAGAGGGTGCTCTGAAACTATACTACCGGTATAGCGAACTGGTACAACTAATAAGGCAGCCTCATCAGCTAAACCGTTAATCATCTGACTACTTTATTTTGTCAAGGGAATGCAGAGATAAAAGGCAGCCAAAACGAAGCACCAAATCAATGTATGCTTGTTTATCTCTCTTCTATAAATACAAAAGCGGGGGCTTTTTGACAGCTTACAGAAGTTGTACAAAAACAAAATGCATGTTATTTTTATTGAAGTTGTTCTTATTGTAGGGAAAAGGTAAGGTAACTTTGTTGTATCATGAACGAAACTATCAAATATTTTTGTAGTTCTAATACTTTTATATTGTTAAGCAATTCCCTGCGCCGAGCATATATGTGTGTTTGACTCCCTAATAGCATTTTTCCATTACGAGCGAAGCAACGTGCTTCGCCATACAAAAGTTTAGAGCGAATGAAGTGGCTTCATATCGAAGCTACATGCGAAGCACGTAAAATTCCTGTCTTCTCTGATTTATATCACGAGTTTGTCTGCACTATCTGTGAAAATCATATATTGTTAACAAAAATAAAAAACAAAGAAAATGTAATTGCACCTGAGAAGTCAAATCGAAGCACATAGGCAAGTCGTGTAAACAGTGTGATTCAAAAATATAATTGAGAGAGCGAAGCAGGTGATTCAACTCGTAATGGTAACATACTTGTTGACCTTGTTTAATCCGCTTTGGCCGTTACGTATAAACGTTTTTTACGTATGTACATTAACAGCCTTATTATGAATTCCGAGTGAACATCACTCGTAATGGAAAATCTCCGTCACGAATTCATACAAAAAGGTATCATGAATTCCGACGGATTCGAAGTTGGTGTTGCCATCCTCTTGAGCTAAGTTCGAATTAGTGCAACCAACTTTTTAAATGAAAAACAGATGTGTTTTGTTTACATTCTAAGGATTGTAAAAAATATTTTTCAAAAAATAAAAAGGAAATACAATGAATTCGATTGCTGCAGCCTTTTCAGTGATGGAAGAAGGACAAAGGCTGCTAGCAAATAGAGCGCAAAGTCTTGAGAAATGGTCAGAATTCCCTTGATTTGGATTACAAGGCGGAAGTTGTTAAAACAAATCCCAAATTATGAAAATATGTACATATGTGTTTTCCAATTTTTCATTTAGTTTTATTAAAAACTTCCGGCTGAACAAATCTGTACAATTCGATTTCTAATCGAATCAGCCTGGTGTTGCAAAATATGTAGATGCTGCAAGGGCTTTTTCGTACCACTTTTTATACACACATTTAATTCTATACATAAAAGGCGGTTTTTTGTTTAGTTTTTTTTGTTTGTTTATATGGTTAATTATGTTTCAATGGTGTATATGAAGCGATTTTTTCAACACATAAAATCAGCAGTTAGTTTGTGTTACTTTTTTGTTTCAAATCAGGGCAAAACCAATAAGTATTTTAAAATATACCAATTAATTATTAAAGAAATATAATTTTATAACTACATAAATATTGTTTTTATTCAATTTAGGAACCTCTCTTCAGTTTGTTCTTATTTTTGTATTCTCCCGACAGTAAGAAGAGTTCGTACAAATTTTTGACAAAAAAAAAACGCTTAAAGTACGTTTCATTCGGAATTTATAATATCAATCTCCCGAATTTCGAAAATTTCGTAACTACGTCGGAATTCATGATAGCATTTTTACGACGGAATTCCGTCGGAGCCTCCGACGGAATTCATAATAAACATGTAAATGTTGTCGTCTATTCACCCCACTAAAGGGTTAAATAAAATGTTAAACACCGTCGGCGCCAGATAGCTATATAAATGGCGGCGTCGCTCAGATTCTAACACACTTTCAAACATACAATTGTTTTCAGCTTCTTCAGACTGCTAGTTTCATGTACTGTTTTTGTATTAAATGGATAATTTTTTGCATCGCCTGTTAATTTTCATACATAGGAAACGTCATCATAGATGAAACCATAACGCAACCAATTATGTGCCTTTAAATAAACAAATATTAAGAAGTTTCGTGTACAAGACTTTAGTTATGTTTTATAAACAATGTCTTTGTCAAGATTCTTTCCGTGCTTTCAGTTTCGACTGGAAGACAATATACATAAATTAGACTATAGCAATAATATCTTAAGTGAAGGCTTTCCCCCTGTGTGGCAGCATGAGAGAACTTTGGAAGAACTAAATGTTACGTCGACGCGTATCAATTACTTACCTCCACAACTTTTTTACTGCCAAGGACTAAAAGTTTTACTAGCCAGTAGCAACAACTTGGAAAACATTCCTGAAGCTATCGGAACATTACGTCAGCTGCATCAACTGAATTTGAGTAGAAACTTTATTTCTTACGTTCCTGATAACATAAAATCATGTAAACATTTAACTTATTTGGATCTCAGTTGTAATTCTTTGAGAAAGTTACCCGATGCCATAACGTGCCTAATTTCATTACAAGAGCTTATATTAAATGAAACATACTTGGAGTTTTTGCCTGCAAATTTTGGAAGATTAGTGAACTTGCGAATTGTGGAGCTGCGCTCCAACAATTTAGTCACTTTGCCAAAATCTATGCAGCGATTAACGAACCTTCAACGATTAGACATTGGTTGCAATGAATTCATGAAAATACCGGAAGTAATTGGAGATTTGAAACAATTACGCGAGTTGTGGTTTGACTCCAATCAGATTCAATCCGTTCCAATACAAACTGGCAAACTACGAGAACTGATACACTTTGAAGCTAATGGCAATTGTTTAAGCTTTTTACCAAACGAGATCGGTAGTTGGTATAATTTGGAAGTCATCTCCGTATCAATAAACAATTTGGTTAGTTTACCCTTCAGCATAGGCATGCTGAAATCGTTAGTTACACTGAAATGTGAATCAAATGAACTAACAGAACTGCCAGCCTGCATATCAAGCTTAGAAAATTTAGAAGAATTAGTTGTGAGTTACAACAAGCTTGTTTGCTTGCCGAACACAATAGGCATGCTCCGAAAGTTGCGTTATTTATTTGCTGACAATAATATTTTGCATAAACTTCCAGACGAAATATGTTCTTGTTCTGCTTTAAGTATTATTAGCGTTAGTAAAAATAAATTATCCGCTTTGCCCGACAACTTGGGTCATTTGACTAATCTGAAAGTATTGAATATTGTTCAGAATAATATAGAAACATTACCTGTGTCTCTTCTGAGTTTGGTCAATCTGATGTCGCTGTGGATTAGCAATAACCAGTCACAGCCTCTAATACCACTGCAGTACACAGAAATACTACAAAAGACTCAATTGACTTGTTTCATGCTGCCCCAACTGAGTAACAAACAGAAAGATAACGTTGATAATGACACAGCTACGGATTCTCACTATGCCGCCCAGTTTGAAGATCTTGCACATAAAGCATCTGCGTGTACAATTTCTAAACGACGAATATGTTTTGCCGAAGAAACAACAGTATTACATAACGATCAGCAACTACCAAACTTATTAACAGCAACGTACTCTCCTAATGGCAATATCCGGGCGTCTTCGCATGAAAATTATCCACAGCCAACAAGTTCAGTAAATTTCTCTCGAAATACTGAAGTTTTAGATGAGAAACTAAATCGAAAAAATTATCTTATGCGATCGCCCACACCATACCCCAAGGAATTACGCTTGTTGGCAAAATATGTGCAACTGAATCACCAGAAATCTTCCATAAGTGATAATGGCGACAGACTTGATCAACAGCTACCCATCTCATCGCAACAAATGAGCGCCCACGACCCACATTTTGAGGAATCTATTCAAATAACAGATTCAACCAACACGAATGAAAATGGTAATTTGTATAGAATGCATGAAGTCGATACGAGCTCGAATTTTTATTCGAAGCAACAGCAATGTGAAATTGTAAACGATGAAAGGTCAATGTATAACGAACTTCATTTTGATACAAATAAAGAATTTTTAACTGCTCACAATTCCCAAAAACCTCCTCCTTATCATATCGCTCGGTGTTTCACCAAAAAGAGCGTAGATGATTTATCCAAATATGACGTTACAAGAAAGCAGCAGGAACAGCATCAGTATTTACAGACCTCTGAAAATGTCGATCGAAATTTAATGCTGCAGAACACGTTTGTAGATAATCAAAACATTTCCAACAGCAATCTCAATTTTCAGCATCAATACGATTCGACAATTGAACAGAATGAACCAAACAATGAGTACACGAACTGCCACGAATCGGAAGGAAACGCAAATTCTGAAATACTTTGGGGAAACAAATTTTTAGGTGCTGGTGTTACACCAGAAATCCCTAATAATTTGACAAAAACAAAAATAAATAAAGTAAAAACGAAGTGGCTTTTTGGTGCCCATAAAAATCCAAGAGTTTTGCAAGTGAACGTAAATTTGGAAAATGGCATGGAATTTGAAATAAATACTTTGCCCAACAGAGAAGGAATATTTATCATTTCGACGGCTTCAGGCACAAAAGCAGCGCAACTGTTAAATCCATTAGACAAACTTCTGGAAGTGGATGGTATCGACTTTACTAATATAGGACTACAAGAGGCGCGCCATATACTTCAAAATTCTCGCCCTTCAGTGTCTATTATGTTATCCCGCAAATAGCGTGTAAAATTGCCTAAAGAAATTCATACGTGTTGGCATTTTTAAAAAAGTTAACAGCAATGAGCAAAACAAAGTTTTTTTTTTTTTTTTTTTTTTTAAATATACAATAACAAAAATAGAACAATAATGCAAGAATAAAAAAACTATGCTTTTAACTTGAATAAGATATGAAATTTTTAATAAAAACATGTTTTTTAAATTACTTAGCAACAAGTCGTTTCAAATCCGTTTAAGTACCCTCTGGTAAGTGTATCACTGACTCATGATACAAGTAATAAGGTAGCCTTATCAGCTGAACCGTTAATCATCTGACTTCGTAAAACTGTCCCGAGAATACAGAGATGAAAGGCAGCGTAAATGAGATAGCAAATCAGCCTGGGTCCCAAGGCAGCTCGATACCAGTTAGTCTCATAACTATAACAAACACAACACCAACCAAGACAGCTCGATACCAGGTAGTCTTACCAGCCCAGCTGACTACTGCTTTGTATAGCTTGTATAACTCATAACATGCATTTTGCTTTTGTACAACTTATGCAAACTGTCAAAAAGTCGCCACTTCTACATTTACAGAAGAGAGATGCACTGAGCTTACGCGGATTTGCTACCTCGTTTTGACTGCCGTTCATCTCTGCAATCTCTTGACAACCTAAAGTAGTCAGTTGATTAACGGTTTAGCTGACGAGGCTACCTTGTTAATTGTATCATGATAAGGTAGCCTCGTCAGTTAAACCGTTCAATCATCTGACTACTTTAGATTGTCAAGAGAATGCAGAGATGAAAACGAGAGAGCAAATCCGCGTAACATTTATGGTTTTTATATGCTACGTATGAGAATATATTCTTACCTTTCTAACTTATTACAAAATATTTTATTTCATTATAATACAATAGAAGTAACAGGGAAAAGAAATGGTAAAATAATTATAATTAAGTACTGGCCAATCATAGATAAGTAAAATTGAATATATTATGTAACTTCGTTTTCGTTGCCTTGCGTTTACCTGGTGTTAGTATGTTGCTGCACGATTGATTGGTCAAAGTCATCCAACCAGGCACCATCTCCTGGACTGCTGGCCGCGCTGGTATGCTGGCGGATGCTCCGGCTGTAGCTCGCCGACGAGGGTGGTCCTTGCCAGCCCATCCAGTGGCAGTATGTTACACAATAAAACATACCAGCATTCAAATAGAAAAAGAGAAATCCGCAAACTCAATAAAACTTGTGGGGCCCAAAAGTGAATATCAGTATGGCCATCGTAATGCGAAAAAAGAACGTAGCAAAAGGCAAAAAAAAAAAAACAATAAATAAAAGAAAAAATCCCAAAAAAAAAATTCGTACCGCCCAACATTCCGACCATCACTCAATTTTAGTTTGTTCAATGTGTCACTCAATGTTACAATTGATCAGCGTTATTGGTGCTGTTAGTGCAGTGTGCTCTACACAAGTTGTTATTGATATTCAATATGCATATCACACATGTGTGGTACACTACACCTGCACCTGCAAAGCACTTTAAAATCTAAATGCGCCCAGAAAAATATTTTAGTTTCTCAAAATGTATGTAAATTTTCATTCCAGCATCAAAATATGCCATCTGTTATTTTTTGGGATAGAAATGTGGTTTTTGGTGCTCCCGCGTTTTTGTGTATTATTGAGAGAAACTAATGATTGCTCTCAATTTACCGAATTTTGCCCAAAAATTATGGGGACCAATGATAACACTGTACAACACATGATTTCGGGACTCAATTCTGATAATTGTTTATGAAAGTAGCCTCAAAAAGAAGAACTTCTGCATCATTCGTTTGGTCTTGATACCTCAAATAATAACTTAAAAATTAATTTGAAGTTAGTAAGTATCGTGTAGGGGAGTTTATCACGTTTTAGGCTCTTTTGTTTGTCATAACTCAAGAACCAATAGTCCGAATAAGCTCAAATAAATTTTAAAAAATTTAGAACTACAATTCATTTAATCTATTTATACAACGTTTCGCTACATAAGCAATAGTTTCGCAGTTATAAATAAATGTATGAAGAAAAAAAATATTTTTTACCTGAAAATTTGGCAACTGCTTTTGTATGGGAGTCCCCCATTGGAAAAAAATATAAAAATTGTGTTCCCAGAATTATTAGGAAGAGAAAATCTATCGGGATCTGTCAGCAATTTGAATCCTCCAAAAGCTCCCAGCGACTAGTTGAGTGTATGTGGGAAATTTAATAAAGAATAAAGCGGCAATAGGAGGTAAGTATGTATGGATTAAAATGAATGTATAGCGTTTATAACTGCGATACCTAAAGGTATTTCAAGCATAAATGAAGACAAGTTGTTTCCACTTCAAACGATTTATTACGACTAAAAAACTAAATACAGTATCAAATCCAAAATGATCCGACAAGTAAATAAAAGTATAATGAGATAAATTCAAGATAATTATTAACGGTTCCAAAAGAAGCGTTAGTAAATATGATTGTTGCAGAGTTGTATTATGCAAATTCAGTGTTTCAACAAAACATATCGATGTGAGATACCATTTTTTTGTTTGAGATCATACAGCATAAAGTAATACAAAAACAAGCTCAGACGTTTGTGCAAAAGTATTTGGAATTGTATACTATCAAATTGTGAGGAACAAACTACGATTATTGGACTAGGAGGAGGGAGTATGGTTGGTACTTAGGTTAGGTTGAATGGAGGGGTTCTTCTGCCCATGTCTTACGACATACACCTAAGCCAATATAGGCTTGCTGTGCGCTCCGTGGGTTTAACCGTGAACCAGTTTGACTCATAGATCTATAGGAACTCCGTGTCATTCACAAAGTTCCTTAGTTTCCTCCAGCATACGCCCCGTAATTGGGTTATGTCTGGTAAGCTGTCTCTCCCAAAATGTCGGGATCATATTTGTGAGAAAGCGGGGCACTGACATAAATAGTGCTCCAATGTTTCGCTTTCCTCCCCACAAGCTCTACATTCATCTCCTCCTGCTATTCCTATGCGGCTAAGATGTGAAAGTGAGAGTGGCCTGTCAGAACTCCCATTAATCTACTTAATTCGGGCTTGCTAAGCCTTAGCAATACCCCCGTTTTTTCCTCATCTGGATCCCCCCATCGGATTTTTGTATTGCTTCCTACAGTTTCATTATTCCAGAGAGTTAAATGAGCTCTATGAGCCCAGTTCTTTAGCTCAGATTTAACTGCATCGGAAGGTTTCGCGCATAATGGTTGGTACTTAGTTTTCAAAACACTCCGCCATTGTAATGAATTCGTTGCTTAGCGCAATCTGAAATATTTATACCTCCGCTTGTAGCTGGAGCACTTTCGAGTTCAAAGCGGAGTTTTAGGCTGGACTTGCACTACATCATGCATATTTTTGTCAAGCTGCGCGCTTACCTTAGGTTCATAATTTTGTAAAACCCCAATAAATTTTGGTAAGACATACATAATACAAGTTTTATTTCTAAATAAATTTCAACTTAAGGAAATTACAAATATTTTTTATTTTTGAGATGAAAACTATGTTTTGGATAAGATGCAAAATAACACAAATCTTAAAATCAAGTTTGGAATATTATATAAGAGACAAGTTATAAAAGAAGTTTGCGAATTTCTTCTTTTTCAGCTACTTCTACATATTTATTGCCGTCAGGTGTTTTGCCATTTTTATCTGCACCTTTTTCAATCAATAACTGAACACATTTTGTATGACCCTCCCAAATAGCTGCTAAGAGTGGTGTGATATCATGTTTGTCTGTCACCTGAAATAAATTTTCAAAACTTAGAAGCAAGTGCTTAAAAGAATCATATTTATTTTTACAAAATTACATTGACTTTTGCGCCTACGCTTATTAAGTAATCCAATACATCATATTGTCCATAATCAGCGGCGTAGTGCAAGGGATATCTGCCATTTAGCTCAGAATTAACATCTATTGCCTTTACATAAAAAAAAAATTAGATTAATATAATTTATTTATTACAATGCAATTCGAAGAGAATAATAACTCTTCAATTTCTAAAGAAATTGATCAATTGTTATGAAACCTTACACCACCATATCAGAGGTTTAACAGCCAGTTTATAAGACACGACAAAGCTCACTACGTAGCCGTGTCGTACAACTTACGTTAATTCCCACACATGTCAAAGATTTATAATATTGTATTGTTGCCAATATTAATACAGTATTAACATAAATAAAAACAAAAAAGTCAGAGCTGGCTCTAAAAACTTAAAGGAAACATCCAATATAGTTTTTAGGTTAGGTTGATTGGAGGGGTTTGTTTGCCCATGTCTTGCGACATACACTTAAGCCAGTATATGCTTGTTGTGCGCTCCGTGGATTTAGCCATGAACAGTTTGACTCACAGATCTATAGAAAGACAAAGTTCCTTAATTTCCTCCAGTATATGCCCCATATTTGGGTTATGTCTGGTAAGGTGTCTCTCCCAAGATAGTGGCATAAATAGTGCTCTAATGACTCGCTCTTCTCCCCACATGCTCTACATTCATCTTCTCCCGATATTTCTATGCGGTTGAGATGTACCAGTAATTCAGAGTGACCTCTCATTATTCTACGTAATTTTGGCTTGCTGTCTTAGCAGCCCCTTGTTTTTTCCTCGTCTAGATCCGTCCATAGAATTCTTGCATTGATACCCACGATTTCGCTATTCCAGAGTTAGATGCACAATTCTTTAGCTCAGATTTAACTGCATCGAAAGGTTGCACTCATACCAAGCTTATGTTGCTCTTGAAGTAGGTGAGTTTACTCTCTAATTTCCAGCTGAGATCGCTCTAATAGCCATTTGACTATCCGTGAATATATTGAGAGGTCTGTGAATATATTGTCAGGCTACCCATTTCATTGATCGCCCTAAAACACTTCAGAACTGCTCAATCTTTCGCTTGCAAAACTGTGCAATAGTACAGCAGACAGAATAGCAGTTCTTTGGCATATAAATACTAACCGTCTAATTCATAAAAATTATAACAGGTTTATAAAGCTCTTATTTGACAGATTTTCCATACAAATATGTCAAATAACAGTCTTATAAGCCTGTTATAATTTTTATGAATTAGGGGGTAAGTCCTGTTTTGCCCTCGCCCTTGATCCATCCGTTTAACATTGAAGGGTCGGTCAATTAGGAATGCAAGTACTGTACTCCAGCCAGTAAGTCTTCAACTTTACTGTTCTTGTCTTTTTTAAAAATGCTGATCACTCCAAAATTCTGCTGATCACAAAAATATTCTTTCTCAATTTTGAAGAAGTATTTTAACTAGAAGTAATTTAACTAGAAAAGCCCGATAAAGTTATTAACAATTTATTAATTCAGGTCCAAAAATAGGCCTTTCAAATGTTTTCCGTCTTTTTCAGTTGTCTATATAGACAGAAAACGTTTGAATGGTCTATTTTCGGACCAGAATTAATGCATTTCAATTAGCTCTTAAGGCAAATAAATAATGGAGTTCATATTATTAACAATTGTAATAATCATATAGTTCACTATAAATTTAAAATTAATGACAACCCCATTGTTTTACAGTTTTATTGAGTGGATGGAATTCTTTACTAGCTGTTCTTGGACAAAAGATCTGAAATCCTTTGCAGAAAAAGTATTTCTGTAGGTATGTATATGGATGAATAAATCAAATAAAATAGCTCCATAGCTGGGAAAATATGCCTCTCCGACAATTTCCGCATTTTATTTTAAATTTGATTTTTCATTTCTATGCTGCATTGCAAAAACGTTTTCCCTCTGTTACGATGGCAAGTTTCTTCTTAAAAGAATAAAATGATTGGTTTTCAACGGGTTAATTAATTTGACCAATGAAAAACCACTTTCAACTGATGTGAAAGTTTTTCCCTGGTATTTTAGACCCGGACGACTGAATTGAAATTGTTGCAAATTCAGATTTAATCTTGAGATTAGGTTTTTGTCGAAAAATGGTATTGAATAAATACATATACAAAATGATTCACCTTTTCACGAATTATTGCTTGAACTTGGTCAAGCTCACCATTTTTAATACTCCACACAAGGTCAGACATTTGGAAAAACTATTGCAATGCAATGCTTTCCTTCCAATTTTAATTTTTAAACTGTTTAATTTGTTTTCTTTTTTGGAAAAATAATTTTTCCAGACGATTAGCCGGTTTATTTTTCTTTTTGAGATGACAAACTTTGAGTTGTGTGTAGATATGTAAATATTGGGTTTGCGTCGATATCAGAAAGACTAATTGCTACCAGGTGGGTGCACGCGACTTCATAGCAGACAAGATGCAATTATTAAGGTGGTCTCATTAGTTGAACCGTTAATCATCTGACTTCGTAAGCTGTCAAACGAATACAACGATGAAAGGCAGCCAAAACGAGATAGCAAATCGGAGTAAAATCTGTTCATCTCTCTTCTGTGTATGCTGTAAAATTTGTAGCAGTGATGTCTGTTTGAGAGTTTTCGAAAGCTATTCACAAACAAAATCCATGTTATTTTTCTTGAAGTTGTTCTTATTGTAGGGAAGAAGTTACCTAATTTGTTGTATCATAATGACAGATGGGCAGGGCCAAGGCGATTCCATTACAGGTGCCTGCATCCCAATTCGCTTCAACATTATTCCAAGATTTTATCTTCTGAGATGTCAAAGCTAAGAGCAAACGGCAACAAAACGTATGACAACTCGAGAGAAAATGTTGAAGCGAATTGCATTGCGACCACCTGTAGTTGATTCGCCTTGAGGTGGGTACACTAGAACAAGGCGAATAAATTAATAGTGGGATTCACTAGGATTCGCCATACAACACTCAAAAATTAACACTGGCATTTGTTAGAGTAAAGTAATATCAGTTGTCAAAGTCTGAATGTTTGCTTAACACTTTGAAAGTTGTATTTGTACTTCAAACAAGATGAAAAAAAAATTATCACAAAATGTTTTAAAACAAAAAGTCCATAGAATAAAATGTCTCCAACTTTTTTGTGAATAAAGAGAAAAATATTTAACTTCTGAAAGCTGTTTAATGCAAGAAGCAAGATATAATCACCTGTGCTACTAATTTCAGCTTGCATGAATTCGCCTTATTCTAACCATTGTCTTAGCGTTAATCAAGGCGAATTCAGACAATGCGAAATTTTATTTGCTCTTTGCTTACAAATAAATTGGTGCCATTTTCTTTGAAAAGATTTTTGGTAGTATACATTTTTTTTATTTTCATAGTGCTTAATGCACAAATATACAAAGTTTTATCTGATATTCAGACCTTCAAACCGTCTTCATCTATTTTAGTATTTTTATTTAACAGGGATAAACGAATGGCCAATTTTTAGGTTGATATTTTTAAGTGAAATTTTTATATAAATTTAAAATTTTAATGCAGTGTCAGTTTTTTTTTAGTTGTAAGTAAGTGTCCACATTTAGTTACATCAAAAGTATGGTGGAATCTTTTCATTTTCAAATCTTATGGAAAGCTTTCCGTACCACAGCTGCTTTTTATTAGAAAAGTAAAACTATTTCTAATGAAAATAATTGATTTATTACTGGCAATCAAAAACTTTTTTAATGTAAAACTGTTCGTTTTGCTTAATACTGCCAACTTATTTTAGGGATGCTTCTATTTCATGCAATATCTCCTACATGGGCTTTGTTTGCTTCTTAAGCACATCCGAAACAAGAAACACTAAAATGTCACATGATCGAAATATAAAACATAATGAACTTTAAGTTGCCTAGAGCAACTTTAAGCTAAATGACATTCGACTATCAAGCCAAAAATCGCCAAGAAGTTCTACAACGTTGTCGATGATTTTATTTATCTCATTCTCGACATTATTCTTTATTTTGAACTTCAGATTTATGACCAACCTCAATATTATTTTTAATTACAACGACTTGTATTCAAAAAATTTTAATTTGAGCGCTTCGAAAACTATTTTTTTGAAAACAGATTGTGGAACTTGTTTACCTCATGCCAAAAATTAACGTAAAATCGAGAGATGTGCGTTTCATAAATTTTCCCCGGTCAGCTCTGAAATTGATTAGTCTGGCTAAATTGGCTTGGGGTGTTCAGTTATACATGTCTTTACTACTTAATTTTTCTTCGCTGATAAAAATATGTTTAAACAAATTACAATGTAAACAGCGAAAGCTAATAAAATAATTTTAGAAAAGTATTTATTAGCAGTAAAGATGGCATTAAATGGATTTTTAGACTTCTTCCAAAAGGGTAAAGTATGTATATTTCGAACATACATATACAAATTATGACTTATAAGCTACATACATACATACCATTTTGTATCCAGACGTTCAGGCCAAAGAAGAGATTTACTGCAGGAACTATAAGATATTCGCTACATAAACAGGCACAGGCTAGTCTTCAATCTGGAATTAATCTTCGTCAAGTTGTTCGTCTACCAGAGGGTGAAAACTTAAATGATTGGATTGCAGTCCATGGTATGTAGTTCTATTGTTAAGCTTGGAAATATACATACATATGTATGTAGTATTGTATTATAACCAGGGCAAGGTATTAAAAGCCCAAAATGATAAAAAAAACAAGTAAAAAAGAACAACGTTAGCTGTAAAAAAATACTCAAAAAAGCTCAAGGTGAACAAAATCTAAAAAAAAAGACAGATGACTTTAGAAAGGCTGGCCTTTATATAATACGTGTGCTCTATTTACGTTATCGCTGGCTCCCAATTTTACCCAAATAGCGTTTCTTGTGTTGAACATTTTGTAAATTTGGTAAATGGGGAAAATTTTAGAATAAGAAGCCAGGCTTTGAAAGAAATGATTTATATAGGTTGTAGAGGGGGTCTTGGACCTCCTAAAACAGAAATCAAAGTATGCCGGAGGCTTTTAGTTTATTAACAATTCGAGATTGAAGTTGCGGAATTTACTAAGAAAAATATAAAAATGTTGGTGAAATAGTGCTGCCAGAGGAAAGTTTTTGCGCAGAACATAAAATCGCGAATTCATAAACGGTTGCAACCGTCCGAAATCCTATTTTTTACATTTAATTCAATACATTTTTTCATTGGTATGCAAAGTTTGTTCTTGACAACCAGGCTTCGGCCGGGCTAAGGGATTTTCTCCTCCATGGTTTAACCAACACCGGCTTCGCGTACAAAATCTGCAAGCATCTGGCAGCACACTTTTTCATTTTACGGCAATTGGTACCACTATACTAAAGCTGACCTATTTTCTATGCGAAAACTTTCTTCCGGCAGCATTTACAACAGTATTTTCATAATTTGCTTTCTATATTCCACAACTTTAGTATCGTTATAATTAACAAACTATAGTTAACAAACTAGAAGTATTCGGTAGACTTTTACTTCAGTTTTGGGAGGTGTGCGACCCTCTTTCCCTGCAAGAACAGTGTCGGTCATATGATCCATCATATGACCGACATGGGTCATCAGCGTTTCTATCATTTTCTGCCCTTAAGAAATGTGATTTCTTTTTTGAACCAGCGTTACCAGGTGGTAACGTGATCATTCAAAATCTTTTTTGCAAAATGACCACAAAATTACATGTAATGCTATTAATTTCTTTGTTGATAAATAAAAAAAGAATTTTTCGAAATTTTTCAAAAAACAATTCAAAGAGAATATAATAAACTATATATTTAAAAAAAAAAAAAATGGACAAATGAACATATAAAAACATTAATGCATAACTTGGGGGTTACACGATCAAGTTTTGCCTTTCAAGTTTTAATACATTCACAATTTTTTACTAATACACTCACAATTTTGAAAATTGATGCAAACTTGATGACAATTTTTGCTTTCCATAGAGAGCATCAAGTTACAATCAAGAAAACAGCTGACAACAATTTTTTTTCGTTCTGTTTGCAAATATTTTTTTGTTTTGCTTGAAAGTTGCAATTAAAAGTGATAAAAGTTAAACAGATTCAAGCTTAAAAATAGAAATAAAAAAATGTTTAAGTGCTAAACCAACAAATATAATGATGTGCTGCGATTTATAGAGCTATACAGAAGCCACGAAGTTCTGTGGAATATGAATGTGGCGTCTTATCGATTTCTTTCTGTCCTCTGGCTTTTTCTTCTTTTATTTTTTTTATTTCTGATAGTACTTTTAATGAAGCAGCCATTTTTAATTTTCTTCTTGACGGCATCTTGAAAACGAATTGTTATGAAATTGCGTGCAGCCTACGTCACAGCTATCAATTTTATTAAATTTTGACAAGCAGTATGTGAAAAAAACTTGATAGCAAAACTTGATCGTGTAACTGCAGTGTAAACGTAGTTCCAAATGAAATTACCAAACTAATACGGGAAAATCAAAATATTAAAAAAGTCATTGTAATGGCAACGCTGAAAGCTATAAAATTGCTTTGCATGTATTAGTAAATAAGCTGTTACTGTGTTAGTTTCCATCAGCCATTTCTTGCAGGGTTGGAACCCCATATAACTCATCTCTTTCAAAGCCTGGCGCCTTATTCTAAACTTATACAAAAATGTTTACTACGCATTATGGCCATGGTTCTGTTTTAGGGGACCGGTATTTAGTCCGGTAAAATGGGAGTAAACGAAAAACACTCAAAATATAAATTTGGCCAATTTTGTTGGAAAGCCATATTTCAAGCCCGAAAATTGTTCGAAGTACAAACTTCGCTGTGGTACAAAGAAATGTGCAGATATATTTATATACATATATAAATGTGAATGTAATAGCATGGCATGTGCCATCACCGGACTTAAATCCGATAGGAAATTTGTGGAAGATAGTAGAGAAAAAACCTGGGCCAAAAAATCACGACTTAAAGAGGAGTTGTGGGAAAAAGTTCAAAGTGCCCACTACTCCCCACACCAAAGAAAAGAAGACCTGTCAGAATTTAATGCCAAATTGTGCAATGCAGGCCTGCAAAACTAAAGTAATGCTAACAAATATTGGCAATGTTCAAGCTTTAAATAGTTAATGTTCGTTTTTTTATAATTTTGTCCATTTGAAGTTAAATAACTTAATGATTTTTTTTTATTATTTCATACAATTGTAGTTTTGAAACAAACAAAAAAAGTTGCATCAAATGTTATACATTTTTGAATTTGGGACAAATTACGGTACCTAGTGCAATTATTGTTTTTTTTTTTTAATACGACTAGTCACAGCTGGGTGTTGTTTTAATTTTGAGTACAAAAAGTCCCAATATGTGAGATTTTCTTTGCGAATTCGGCAATTACAGCCCGAATTCTTAAATGTGGATAAAAGAAGAATAACTGACGATATTATTAGAGAAAAAGAAAATGTAAAATTCAACATTTGTGATCACAGGAATGAAAAGATCACCACAGGATGATAGACATAGATTTTTTTAATCATTTTTCTGGGAGCAGTCACCACTTGACCTTTCACCAGTTTTCGTTTGGACGTCAAGTTAGGAGACACCCTGTATATGCGTACGTATGTATATATATTTTATCATTTATTTCTTTTAGTTGTGGACTTTTTCAACCGCATCAATCTTATTTATGGAACAGTTTCGGAATATTGTAATGAAACAACATGTCCAACTATGTCTGGCGGATCGCGGTACGAATATTTATGGGCAGATGGCGAAAAGTAAGTATGTGTTTATTGAAAGATTACAGTGTTTTTCTTAAGGTGCTTTCGAAAAACAAAAATAGAAATAATAGCCAATAATTTAGGTCCAAAAATGAACCTTTTTAAAAAATATTTGCTGTCTTTTTCACGACGACATTTCGTTGGTGCTAATCAACTCATCAGTAGACTTGAAAAATTCTTAAGTTTGTTTGAAACTACTTATACCATAATTCCCATGAACAAAATGAGAATCAGAAATGTTCAAACGAACCTTTAATACAGCAAACAATTCTTTTCGTTTTGCAACTCTTTTACTTTTTTTTTTTTTGCAACCTTCTATACAACGACCAACACCATTGGTCGTTGTATACGATTTGTATTAATAGCTAAAAAAAAATTTGTTGTTAAAGCCTGGTACTCTGTTCGAAACTCCACGTTCAATGCTGTCAAAATACATGTAAAATAAAATGTATATGAATCAAGAAAGATGTCTTTGAAGTAGTATTCTGTACGTTTTGAGAAAATTATTGAAATGTATCCATCAACCTTTTACTTTTGCCATATTAAAATATATTGCAGGCCTCCTATGGAAAGGTCTGCTTTTTTCATATTCTGATTATTTGAAGGATGTTATATTGAAATATGCAAAACAAATCGAGAAAAAAGTTCAAAGAACTTTAAAATCTAATACCTTGTTCATACATACATACTTACATGCATTTCTAATTGAGATAATATTCAGTTTATTGACATAATATTTTTTGCGTTCATACATACAAATAACTCAATTAGTATTTGGCAGCTGGAAAAAAGTTGTTGTTTTTGTTTTGGTAGTGAGAAAGAAAAAGTGAAAAATATTTTGTTATTTTGTTTTGTTTGCTTTTGTTGACATTTATTTCATCATTCATCTCGCATTGTATACTTTTGCTTATTAAAAACATCTTTTACAGTGTTGTGTTTCATCTTTTTCTCAATATTCAAAGCAATTTTGAGTTTATTAAGCAATAACTTTATTGACTTTTTGTATGGAATATTGAGCTCAATAATGGACTTTATTGCGATTATCTCAATAAAGGCGCTTGTGTGAACATGGTATAAATGTGTCCAGAAAAGCATTTCTGTTTCCCAAAATGTGTGTGTCAATTTTCATTACAGCTTCAAATCATACCATATGTTATTTTTTGGTACTGAAATGTGGTTGCTAGTGTTTCCGTACTTTTGTGCATTTTTGTCTATTACTATGAGACTTTCAAATTGCTTTCATTTTACTGGACTTTGCCCAAAAAGTATGGCATCAAACTTAAAGTGTAAAACCAAAACTTTCATCATTTATCGATTTCATCATGTATTATAGTTATTTAAATAATTGTGCAGCGGTATTATAAATAACAGGAGTCTTTATTAAAAAGTTTTATGTGTGTGTTACACAATATTGAAAAAACAGAACTGACAAATATAAATTACAAAAGTATGAACTTAATTATTTATTTGCTTTAAGAGCCAATTGAAATGTATTAATTCAGGTCCAAAAATGAACCTTTTCAAAAAATTTTTGTTGTATTTTGAAAAGGTTAATTTTTGGATCTGAATTAATACATTACAAAAGTATTTTTCCTAACAGGTTTAAATTACAACACGTATATATCAAGTGAAAAATAGACAAAATTAGTTCTGGAACCAAAGCAATGATATTTTTTTGCAGAACATGTAGAAAAAAGCTTTCATATAAACAGAGAGCAAAAAATAACAGTCTTCTGAAATGATAAAATATCGTCCATGACTGCAAAAAATATCATTGCTTTGGTTAATGTTAGTTAAGTATATAAACAGAAAGTAAAATTGCGTGAGCTTTGGTTGCCGAGTGGTTAAAGCGGCTGTGCCAAAATTGTGAAATTTGACACGTCCAAAGTTCATAGGGTGCTACCCAGAAACAGCCGGTTGTCCACCTAGTTATTAAATTTTACTTTTCTTTACCTAATTGATATTAATTAAAATAGTGACAAACCAAGGGTTGAACTTAAGCCTGAAAAAGTAATTTAAAATCTTTCTCAATTTTGAGGAAGTAAAAATTGAACTAGAAAGCCCAATAAAGTTATTGACATTTTTTTTTTTTTTGTTTTAATACGAAAACTATCGATGCGAGAAATACAGAACCTCGTAGTATAGTGGGAGCAGTTTCACAGGTGAAACATTGAATGGAGCAGACATATTTTCAATTCCCTTTAGCTCTGCCCAAAGCTTTCACATTTGTAAGTTGAGCATTAAAATGACGTCAGCATGAGAAAAATTATGTGAAACAACATGAAGGTGGACTCCTTCATCCGTTCAGCGGGCTAGTTCAGGTCGGAACCGGCGGGAGGTATGTAGGGATACAGCCTATTCGGGTAGCACATCGGGACCTTTTCTAGGACCCAAGTGAGCCGGTCTCATGACCTGGCAGCCCGCGGAATCTAACATAACATGAAAATTATAGTTCTCTTTAGTGTTGTAGTCTTTAAAACGCGATTATGGTTTAAAACTGTCGCAGGCAATGTCGTCAGAAGAAATTTGTTTTGCAAAAATTGTAAAAAAATAGTTATAAAAATTTATTAGCGAATTGCAAATAAAGAGGCACATACATATATTGTTGTAATTTTTGAACAAGGCAGTGAAATTACAATTTTAGATTTTAGCACACACTCAGCATATATGGTAAATAATAGCTCTGTTTCTTTACTTTTTGGGCAAAGTTCGGTAAAATAAGAGTAAACTATAATTTCTCTCCATAAGAGACAAAAATGCACAAAAGTACGGGACCGAATAAAAACAAATATTTTACCCCAGAAGAAAACTTCATTGTTCTGACAGCTAAATTTATTTTAAAAAAATATTAATATATTGTTACAAATTTGGTCGTGAACGGACCGATTGTGATTGTTCTAGAACGTACTAAATCATCGTTATTTTATATGTGCGTATGTTGTCTTGTTATTGTTTGTAAATGAACACAGGAGGTATATACACACATGCATACATAGAAGCTTGTTGATAAACAAAACGGCAGCACAGCGAGTGTGCACATACTGACACACATGTGTGGATAAATAAGCACAACAGCGAAATAAAAGAAACCACCACCGCACGATACAATATTCGTGTGTGCATGTATGTGCGCGACTCAGATTCTTGAGTTTTGCTGCCGCGTGTAAGTATGTCGGTGTGTGTGTATATCTCTTGTTCATGAAGCTCTAAACACATAGACGACAGCAGACTGCAAATGCTGCCTACTTCAAGTGCAGCCAACTTCAAATGTAGCTCTGAAGTCGGCTTCATAATTATTTTGAAGACAGCAACAACATAATAATCAGCTGGTGAAAAATCAAGGAAAAAGATGAAGAACACTTTTTCAAAGCAACCAGGATGAAAATTAAATAAAGTATCACAAAAAATTAGCTCAAACGAAAAAAAATTGTTTTGATATTGAAAATGAACAGCTGTGTATTTTAGCAATGCTAATTTCAGGGATGCTGTATTTCTTATTTCATAATGAATAAAATTGAAAATATTGATGAAAAATGTAATAATATCACGAAAAAACTATAAAAACACATACATTTATTTATTTATTGTATTTTTGCAATGTTCTTTTGTGTTTAATATCAAAAAAAAGTTTTTGTTCTAATTTGTCCAATTTATATATATAATGGCAACACTATATTTGCTTATTTGCTGCCCGTCAAAATAGAAAATATCCTAAGTTGGCAGCAGCAGCAAATGCTGTTGTGCAGTCGTGCTGCCCTGCTGCCGTCAAAATAATCGTTTTCATTTAAACACATGCATTTTATTTTTGACATATTGCTGCTTGCTGTCTGCTGTCGTCTATGTGTTTAGAGCTTGATGAGTCATCGCACATCGCATGTATGTCGGTGTGTGTGTATATCTTTTGTTCATGATGAGTCATCGCACATCGCATGTATGTCGGTGTGTGTGTATATCTTTTGTTCATGATGAGTCATCGCACTATAGATGTGGCGTGATTAGCTTCTGTAAACGTCTAGAATGTTCTAGTAATGATCATTGGAGGTATAAAAGCAGCGAAGCTCAACGCTGAACAGTCAGTCGATTTTTAGCTGCGCTAACGTGTAAAGTGTCTTAAGTAATAAAAAGTGATTAAGTGAAAGTGTTGTTCCTTTAGTAAAGTGTTCTTAGTAAAGTGTTTACAAGTATAGTGTGTTAAAATAAATAAAGTGTTGAACTGCTGATTATTGTAAACTGAAGACGTGCGTGTTTTAACTTCATTACAATTAAAGAATCTACGGAAAACGTTTTGAAAAGGTTAAAACGTAACAATATTTTATTTAATTTGTGTTGAAAAAGTTTTCTCAAAACAATTAAACGGGTTGAAATGCATAAAACCAAGGCGAATCCATTACAGGTGCCCGCATACCAATTCGCTTCAACATTTTTCCACGATTTTATCTTCCGAGTTGTCAAAGCCGATAGAAAACGACAACAAAACTTGTGACGTCTCAAGAGAAAATGTTGAAGCGAATTGAATTGCGACCACCTATACTTGTTTCGTCTTGCATAAAACTGTTTACGAGCACAACAGAACTTTCATATACATACATAAATGAATTCGTAAATATAAATATATGTACATATAACAATCAACAATGTTTTAGAGAATGCTTTAAAATATTTCTTTTCACACTGATTTCCAATTTTTCTTTAAGTTTCCCCAAAACAGTTATTTCTTCTATGTTATTGTTTACTCTTTCAAACAGCTGACAGCTGAACTACTTGCCCAAACTAGCCCGAAGAAAAAGTACGGGCTGTTTCGTGCAAGAAGAAGAAGTATAATGTTCTCTCACAAATACTCTCATTTACACAATTTTAAAGTACGGGAACGCTTTTCGTGCAAATTGGGATCCCACGGGATCCCAAAGTAGGTAGAGTAAGGAAACAGAGCTGCTAAAAAACTTTTCATGTCATATTTGTATGACATGTAACTAACAAAACTAGAAGTCACTTTTTATACTTTATATTGCCTGTATTGTCAATAAAATATCTATATTTTTTTCAGCTACAAAAAGCCAACCGCTCTGCCAGCTCCTAAATATATTGAGCTCTTGATGGATTGGATAGAATCTCAAATAAATAATGAACTAATTTTTCCCGTATCTACAGGTAATTGAATGTTAAGTTATAAAAATATATTTTATTATTTTAGGTCTAAAAATAGATCTCATTAATTGTAAAGCTATTAAAACAATTTCGAATGCAAATTTAAAATCCAAAGTATTTGTACTTTATTTTGTACTACAGGCAATAAATCTAAAGTTAAAAAAAATTACAAATGTTTTTTCTAGCTTTCTTAAGGCACGTTTTCGTTTATGTGAATTCTGCGACCTGCTGCTGACGATACTCGTTATTTTTAAAATATACATATACCTTATGCCACCGCGTTGTAATCAAAATGTAGTAAAAGGCATGATACAATTAGCGCGATTTTCATACACTGCCCTGCCGGCAACTCAGTTAACTAATAATGAATTACAAGCTAACTTTTTTACAACTGGTGGTGGTTGACACTTAGATTATTTTCAATGGAGATGACTGACTATTTTAACATTACGATGTCCTAGGAGGTAGTCAATTGTCCGACGCTGCATTACTTTTCAACTAATTTCAAGTTAACTACTTCAAAGTCAGTACATACAGAAAAAAATGTACAAATCAAGGCTGATTTTACATTTTTCGGTGGTAATAGTTATTATATTTTATTAAATTAAATTTCATCACTTTTTTTTTTTTTTTTTGTTAGCCTCTGGTGGGATTCGAACCACTAAGCCTCAAGACTGGTGAGCAGCCACCTTAACCCATTCAGCCATCGCTACATTTAAAACGAATGCGACAATAGGCAATTTAATTCAAGAGTTATTTACCGTGTATGTGTGTATGTTAGTATTTGAATTTTGAGTGAACTCTGCACTACGTTTCGATTGTATTGTAGCTAATTTGAAGCTAGTCCATAAAAGTTAACGTGAAGTTAATTATTTTAGTAGTCGACTACCAATTTGCTGGCAGGGTGCATACACAGCACACACACAAACACACATACTAATAAATGTTATTCTTGTATGAAAATCGCGATTTTTGTCAATTTAGTTATCTCAGTAAATCGTTGAGAAAATCAAAAGTTGTGCACCGATTTCAATGAAATAAAGCTCATTTGATTCAAAATATATTAAGCTAAATGCTTTAAGACCAACATTGTGACTTTAGTTGCATTATTTTTTTTTTATGAATTTTTAAATAAGATTTTTTTTTTTTTTAGATAAAAAATTTTTTTTTTTCAAAACTACGACGATATCTCTGAAACTACTCGTTCAAATTAAAAACAATGTAGGCACGGATTAAAGATAATTTTGTTGACGAATTTCATTTTTTTTTTTTAACTGAATATGATGAACCGTTTTCAAGTTATTTAAATATTTGAACTGGAAGCGCCTTAATTTTAGACATAACGGTATATCTCAAAAAGTCAAGCTGATACAAAAAACCAAGTGCAGATTTGAATTCAGCGTCCCAAATTACCTTTAAAACAACATTCAGTTCATAAACAACAAATAGCTTGTTCCCTTGTGTTATCAGATTAATTTTTGAATACTCAAGATATATTTTAGAAAATTTCGCACATACTCACATTTGTATGTATGTATGTAAGTACGAGTCACACACTAAATCGTAACAGTCACAACTAGAGATGTGCCGATGTCGTGTCACTCGTGATCGTGATTAACTTGAAAAAAAATTCACGCGTGAGTGCGTGATTTTGAAATTTAAAATTTCGTGCGTGATCACCATTTTAAGGCAGTTCACGAGAAAGTTAAGACAGTAAATGTTTTCGGTTTGAAAAAAAAAAAAACTTTCTTAAACTATTTTTCCTTAAATTATTTTACAATGCAATTTAATTTAACTCAATGTCCACTACACATGTAAGATGATACATTTGTATGGAAGGGTCAATTTGTATGGAAGGAAAAAAGTGTAAAAAACCGTGGGGGGAAGTAATTGCTTGAGTAATTTTAACCCAATAAGCTGCATATTGTGCAAAACCAAAAGTGAAATCATTAGTCATATCTACGAATGTAGTTTTTCTTAAAAACTTTGATAACTTTTTTGTTTGTTTATGAATAAAAATTAACACCCTGAAAGTATAAATTTCACGACGTTAAGATCAAAAAGTATGGATTGCAAAGAGTATAATTGTATAATTTTATATTTATGTACATGGATACATGCTTTACAACTATGACTTAAAAACCCAATAAAACTCACAAAATTATAAATAACGGGTTACCCATTTTGCGGTTTCAAAAGTAAACGTAAATAAAACACATATAAAATATTTTTTTTTTTTTAAGATATTCTTTTTTATTATAAAGTTTGAACGTTGACATTATGTGTGAAACACTACATCATTTAAAAGACCACCACGCGAAGTCTAGCAAGCATTGATGCTTTTGAGGTAATTTTCGACCACTTTTTGACACATATTGGGCGGTATCTCAGCCATAACTTGATGAATGTTGGTTTTTAAGTGCTCAAGAGTTAAAGGTTTATCTGCATAAACACGGTCTTTCGCGTACCCCCACAAAAAAAGTCTCAAATCGCATGATCTTGGTGGCCAGTTGATATCGCCACGATGAGAAATTACGCGATGTTCGCTCGAGTTGTGTGACATGTGGCACCGTCTTGTTAAAACCACACATTCTCCAAGTTGTATTCTTCAATAGCAGGCAGAAAAAAAGTCGGTTACCATATGACCATAACGCTCCGAATTGACGGTGACTGTCGTTTCAACGTCGCTTTCGAAGAAATAAGGTCCAATCACACCTTCGGACCAAAGAGCGCCTCTCTCTGCAATTACTTGAGGATTCTCAGAACCCCAAATACGACAATTTTGTTTATTAACATACCCACCGACTGAGAAACGTGCTTCATGGCTGAATAAAATTTTGTTCGAAAAATCGCCGTCCACCGCCTGTTGTTCAAGCACCCATTCCACGTATCTGCGACGTTGTGAATGGTCAGCTGGCTTCAGTTGTTGTGTGAGCTAGACTTTATATGGATGTAGGTGTAGATATATATAAAAAATATGCCATAATGTGTCGTAAGACCTAATTCCTGAGAACGGCGAGGAATAGACAACAATTTTTAATTTAAATAAAACATTTTTTTTTTTTTGTTATTTATGATGATAGAATTATTTATTTATACATATATTATTTTCTATGAACAAAAATAATTATTTATGTATTTCTATGATCACGTATTATAAAATAAAATTAAAAAAAAAAAATAACGCAAGAAGATCACAAAATTCAAAATCAGTTGTCTTTTTTAATAAAGCACAAATAATACATTGAAATGGATTTAAAATTAAGCCTTGGATTACAGGAACATACAAAATAATAAGGAAAATAATTCAATCTTATATAAAAATAGAAATAACGCAACAAAGTCCAGTCGCTTAAGGCCGTGTCACATAAAACTTTTGCTTCGCGTTACGTTACATACACGCTTTGACATTTCAGATAAATGTACATGTTTATATGGCACTTCATACACTTTTTGTTTTACGCTTTTCTTTCAAAGTTATAAACGTCACGCAAAGCAACAAAGTTTTATCTGACACGGCCTTTAGGAAAGAAAAGTATAACAAATCAAAAAAAAATTCACTGGCTTTTCATCCCAACAAGAAATTTTCTTTCGCACACAAAACAATATAAAAAACAAAAAAAAAAAAAAAAAGAAGTGAATAATTTTTGACAAATAAATGAAATACTGTTGCCAGTTGTAAATGGAAAAGGTTCTTAAATTACCAATTAGTTTTTCAATGAGAATTTTTAATAACCATCTATTAAGCACAAATCTCAAATTTACTAATATGCAGATGATACCAATATTAAATATGTATTTTTTCTGAATAACACTTCGTCGCTCATCAGTACCCTAATTTGCTATAAAGTTAAAATTAATAATATGTTTTGTTTCTTCTTCCAGATGTTCCATTTCCTAAAACATTTCCAAATCTGTGCAGAAAAATATTGACTCGATTATTTAGAGTCTTTGTGCATGTGTATATACATCATTTCGATCGCATAGTCAGCATTGGTGCGGTAAGTGTCATTAAAATTTAAGAGAGCAGGCGAACTTTGTGCTGCCAAAAAGGTAATGCCTGTTATGTTATGTTATGCGGGCCGCCGGTAGTGAAACCGGCCCACTTGGGTCCTAGAAAGGTCCCGTTGTGATACCCAAGTAAACTGTAGGGAGATAGCCCTACATGCTTTCCGCCAGTTCCAATCTGAAGCAACCCGATGAACGGATAAACGAGTCGACCCTGTCCAAACCGCATTCCGACACTTCCGGTAGCCCGTTTAGTGTCGGTCTGCCCAAATAATTTGCTCTCTATACGATATACGACAGGTGATCTCGTTCGACCACCTTTCCCGCGCAGTTCTTAGCAGCTGTAGTTGTATCAGCAAATTCGTCCATATCCTCCTGTTGTAGGCGGGAACCAGATCTTGCCAGTTCATCCGCCACTTCATTTTCGGACACACCATTGTGTCCAGGTACCCAGCGAAGCTCCAAGTCTGAATGTCTCGCTATTTCATTTAGAGATATCCGGCATTCATGAACCAATCGAGATGTTGTATAAACACCCGCAAGCGTGTTTATGGCGGCCTTGCTGTCAGAACAAATTATGATATGCTCACCGTATACTCTATAGTACCTCATCCAGTTTGCCGCCCTTCTTATCGCCGCTACTTCGGACTGAATGACGCTACACTCATCTCGTAGCTTAAAACTGATCCTACGTTGAAATCGGGGGATGTAGATACCACGCCCCGAGACCCCAAAGCTCGACTTGGAACCATCCGTAAAGACCATGATTATGTCCCCTGATTGATCTAATTCGACATTATCTGAGGACATATTCGACAGATTCACGCTGAAACCCTTATCGATCGATGGAACCGGTGAGCAGTAGTCTATGCAATCCGGAAGGTCAGTCATCCCCCCAATTATTGATGAGTGCCCTGAGACAGCATCCTTCCACTGCCACCTGCCTTTAACCGTGTTGCCGAGTTCATAGCAGTTTCCTTGACCATGAGATCGGCTGGTAGTCAGTGTAGCATCGTAAAGAGCGCCTTAGATGGTGCAGAGCCAGATGCTCCATTTACCATCAAGGCCGATGCCTGTTATTTGGCTAACTTCAAGTTTCGTTTAATTTATGATTTTATTTTTTGGTTTTAGAAAAAACAGTTCCAAAAGACCTTAAATACCATTACTAAAAAAAAACTGCTATTATTTTATTACACCAAATCTGTGTGATTTTCTATGGCGATCCCAAAATTTGGCTACTAACATTTAAATAGTCTCAAATTTGTAACGTTATTTACTCCTTCTGTAAAAAGTTAAGTAAGTGTATAGTTGCGGGCTTTCGGATTTCAAATGGCGATATCTATTTTAATCTAATGTATTGCTTATCTTCAAGTCCTATTTGCATTGTAAAAACAATAAATCTCTATATTTTTTCAGGAAGCCCATGTCAATGCGTGCTACAAACATTTCTACTATTTCGTCCAAGAATTCGATTTGATAACAAGTAAGGAATTGGAACCGCTGTATGAAATGTCGTCCCGTATCTGTAAAGATTAAACTGGAACCAATCAATCGGTAGTGTAAGAAATAATATGTATGTAGTTTTATAACTTAAATTATGTTCTTGTGTTCTTTATAGAAAAAAAATTGTACTCAAAGAATAGGTTATGAAATTGCTTTAGAACGTAAATAATAAAATATAATTGTAAAGCTTGTGGATATTTATTTTATTTATTTATTTCCATTTGCTGTACAACAAGATTTCACTTTCATATGTATGTATGTACATATATTTAAAGTACAGAAATACATATGTATGTATGTATGTATGTTAAAAGGGCACACCTTGTTTTAGGCACCGCTGGAGAAAATATCTTTATTATATAAATTAAAACTAAACAAGTTAAAAAATACAATGGAACGAAAAATTGAACGGCAAGAATTATCGATCGATATGCAAATTGCAATTATTCATTCTTGCGGTATGCGCTTTCTTTCCGTGTAGTAAATTTAACGTCTCTGTTTTAATAAATTCAAGTTTGATTTGACGGAAGCTGCTGGTAAAAAAATACACAAAAAGAATTTAATTTTAAACGTGGATGTTAATTCATTTATTATCAGTGAAATATACATATGTATGTATGTATAGTTTAGTAAATAAAGTATCTTTATTGCTTTTTTGAGGATGGTAGCAAAAGTTATCTCTTGGACATCCGGTTTGAGAGAAAAGTTATGCACTATAAATCTGAAGACTTGTTACAGATGGACGATAGAGAGCAAGTTGCAGCTCCTTATGCAGGACTCCGGGCATATAAAAATGTACATATGCGATTCTTGCAGCTTCCAAATTAATGTTCGTTTAAAACATATTTTTTACGACCCTCTTATAATCTGTCCTTACCTACTGCAAGTTAAGCCCCGAAAGAAACAGTGTTGCGATACCCTTCTCCAACCACCGGCATCTTTTATTGGTGGTCCGGAACCATTTAATGTCAGCGCCAAGTCTTCCCAAAAATTTGCTTATGTCTGCTGGATGGCGCTAGGTAAGACCACAGGAATTTTTTTTTAAATCCATCATTGCTTCAATTTGCAATTTGTTTGTCTATTATTGTCCTCTATTCTTATAACAATAGTTGTCAAAAAGAAAACAAAAAAACTCTTGTAAAAAAAAATCTACATTTTGGTCGTTGCGTTAGCTTTTCGTTTTAAAATTTGAGCGTAAGGAAAACTGATAAAAATATCTACATTGCGGAATCAATAATACGGCAATACCGTGACTGTAGAGATGATACCGCAGCAACGGAATGAAAAAAATGCTTTCCGCAATCGCGTAATGTAATCAATAATCGGACCTATAATCTTCAACTTAAAGCTGATTTGTAAAGATGCATTTGTAAATATATTTAAAATTAATGTTATATAAGAGAATTAAGGGCTGCTGGCAAACAATTTTTGTAAAAACAAAAAATCGCCCGATTTTTACCAGTTGTATAAATTTAACTGTTTCTACTGGCCTAAAGAGCTCTGTATTCCAAGAGAATGTAGTTTACGTATAAAGCAGTTGCGTTGCTAGTTTTACGTTTTGCCGTCATGAAAGTAGATTTTAATAATAATATTTTAATAAATTGTATTTTTAAAATATTACAAATAACTTACTTGGATCTTTCATATACATACATATATATGTACATATGTATGTATGTTCGTCAGTTAATTTATATGTAGGTGATTGAGGAATCCAAGAGTGGACTGTGCTTTCTGATATCGACAGTAGGGCGTGACCTTACCACATACCCTTCAAATATTATGCCGCAATCAAGGAGATGATAATTTTAAAAAATGTAGAACATCTGCGAAATCCAAAACTTTTTCATCGGTTGTACGGTCCCTGCCGGCAACTCAGTTAACTAGTAATGAATTAACCACTGGTGGTGGTTGACACTTAGATTATTTTTAATGGAGATGACTGACTATTTTAACATTACGATGTCCTAGGAAGTAGTCAATTGTCCGACGCTGCATTACTTTTCAACTAACTTAAAGTTAGCTACTTAAAAGTCAGTACCCACAGAAAAAAATGTGCAAATCAAGGCTGATTTTATATTTTTCGGTGGTACAGTATTTATCGGATATAAGAAACTTGAAAAATCCACGAAAAAACTTTCTTATAAGCGTTTCTTTCTTATATACAATTATTTTATATAAGAAACTTATTTCTTATATAAGTACATAGCTATGGCCATGAGGCATTTGTTTCTTATATGAATATACGAGCTTTTTTTACCTTTTTATGTACATATATACATAGATGTATGTATGTAAATAGAAAAATAAAACAAATCAAATTTTATTTTATTAACCCCTTTAGTAAATAGATATAAAAAAACTAGACAACTTCAATTTGAAAAAAAAAATTATATGTAGTAAATACATGTACATACATAATTCATTTTGTACTATTTATTTATTTATACATACGAGGCAAGAACAAAAACTTCTCAAGAGCACTAAAGTAAAAAAAAACGTTGTTGTTGTTGTAAAACTGTCAGAAAACAGAGTTGTCCATGCAAACTACATAAATTCAGTGTTGCCCTTGAAAGTTTCTTATATAAATTCTTTTTCTATACATTTTGTGGTTTTGGTATTCAAGAAAAATGTTCTTTTATCAGTTTTTTTTTTATTATAAGCGTTTTTCTTATATGAAACTTTTTTTGTTAGAAAAAACACTAAAAAGATATGGTGTTTTTGCAAATGTTTCTTATAAGCGTTTTGTTCTTATATGAGATGTTCTTATATCCGATAAATACTGTAATATTTTATTAAATTTAATTTCATTCTACTTTTTTTTTTGTTAGCCTCTGGTGGGAATCGAACCACTAAGCCTCAAGACTGGTGAGCAGCCAACATACATACCCACTCAGCTATCGCAACATTTAAAACGAATGCGGCAATAGGCAATTTAATTAAAGAGTTATTCACCGTGTATGTGTGTATGTTATTTTAACTCTGCACTACGTTTCAGCTAGCTTATAGCCAGTACACAAAAAGTGAATTACAAATCGATTGTATTGTAGCTAATTTGAAGCTAGTCCATAAAAGTTAACGTAAAATTAATTATTTTAGTAGTCGACTACTCAATGTCCGACAGGGATAAACTATAAGTTGATTTTATTTGTAGTCGACTACCAATTTGCTGGCAGGGGTGCTGGTAAGCGAAGGATGATCTATAAGTGTTGTGAAAGAGTAAATTGCTTTTAAAACATATCGCTATCTGAAATGTGAAATGGCGATGATGCTAAAACCAAATATCTCAAACTTAGAACTGATAAATGTATGTATGTGCCTTGAACTGAGAATACACTCTACACATACATATGTATACACTTATTACATACATACATTCATACATATGTGTACTTATTTTTGACTAATAAAAAATAAGCAATGCATCTTAAACCAAGTTTCTTTTTACCGACTTATAACGCTGGAGAATCAAAACTAACGCCCCGATTATGGTTCACAACATTTGTTCATTTGTGTATGTATGTATTTTTTGAAAAGTGATTATGCTTTACAACTACTGTAGCAAGTGTTGTGTTTTGCTGTTGTGTATGTATGTATATTAACACTGATTATGGCTTACAACATGTGTACTTACAAATATGTTGTCACCCCTGCCAAAAAATTACAACTGTTTATTAGCTGTTGTTTGCGTGCCGCGGAAAGTTAAAAAATAAAATGGAGAAAATTTTGTAAGTAATTTTACATTTTTAGAAACATTTATTGGCATATTCATAAAAATTACAATAGATTTAAAATTTTTTCAATTTAATTATTCCATACAAATAAAAATGCATTTTATTTTTTATGAAATAAAACTTCAACAAGTGCAACTACATATATATGTACATATGTATATGTAAATGTCTTTTAGAAAAGTAACAAATAAAAAGCAAATGGAGAGACTTGTGCAATTAATGAAAAATAACCCTGACATTGCACGAGATAAGCTGTCATTTGGGTTCAATAAAGAACTAGTCAAAGAGAAGTGGGATAATTTTACCCGGCATTTAGACGGGAAAGTAATTTCATTAAGTTTTTGTATTCGTATTATGAATAAAAATTTCAATGAAACCTATGACTTTCATGAAAATTTCTTGCTCAATTTCAAAGCGAAGAGTTGCAATATATGTATGTATAGAAATAGAATTGCCAAGACTACTACAAACATAAATTTCTACGGCAACATACGAAAATAATTTTTATTGCTAAACTTTTTTTAAATTAATTTAATAATTATCAGTATAAATATACTTCATTTGTGTTCTTTATTCATATTTGCTGTAAAAATGTTTCAAATATTTTCTTCTGTACCAATGAATTTAAAATTCAGAATTATTATTGTACTGCAATCGTGAAAATTTGAACGTTCCGTGGAGTAGGCAACCGTGTTTACTACCTTGTCACTTTACTTTCAGTAAATGTCAAAAAATTACTTTCAGGAAAATTTAGCTGAAAGCTGAGTTGAAAGTTAGAAAATTGTGAGTGTGTTAGTAAAAAGGTGTGAGTGTATTGCAACTTTCAGCCATTTACTTTCTCGTCTAAATGACGGGTTACGCTGGAGCTAAATGGAATGGGCCCACCGATTAGAAGCGCGAAAGAATGGCAACGTGTATGTAAAAGATGTGTAATGGAATGTATAAACTATTTAAAATTAAACTCAATGTTATTATATGCATACATAAATATGCATTCGTAGGTATGGACTCACTACAAAGCAAATTTAAAAAGAAAGTTGTCAAGTGAAGTTGGTCCGTCAAGTGAAGTCAGTTTAAGTCCACTGGAGCAGAGCGCTATTGAGTTAGTGTCAATGCAGACCAATATGGACCCAAATGGTTCGCCAAGGGGCTTGCAAATGCCCTGAAGATTCTGACGAAGCAGAATCTTCTAATATTCTGTGTCAGATCTCTATAAATGACGAACCCAACAAGGAGCGGGAACAGCTCGTACCTAAAATCCGTAGGCGACAAAAAAGCAACATAGAAAACGAGCGTTTTGCAATTTTAAGGAAACAAGCAAAAAACCAGGAAGAAATTTTAAAAACCTTAAAACGGCTAGAAAGGAATTCATATAAAAACTATGAAATCAACAAAAAACTTTGTGAAATAAAGAATAAAAAGGCTAATTTGCAAATGGAACTGTTAAGAGCAAAGATTAAACTTACTAAAAAAAGATTGGAAATGTGATATTTATGCACCAATGTACATATGTACATATATTATTTTTTTTTTTTGTTAATTTTGAATTTTTTTTTGTTTTGTTAATTTTTTATATTAAGACTGAATGCTTTTTTTTTTGTTAAACTTTTTAATTTAATTTTTTTACTTGTTATGAATTAAAAAAAAAAAAAAAACGTGAAAATAAAAACGTATTACTAATTTAAAATTGCACGCATTAAATTATTTCGAATTTCTCGGCCAGATTGTTCTATGTTTGTTTCCGTAGCTTCTACAACTTCCAATTATGATGCGACGGGCGAAAGAATTTCTTCCTGATGTTCCGTTTTGAAATGTTGGCTTAAATTGTACAATGCGCAGCATACATTTGTAATTTTGGCTGCTTTATCCGGAGTGTAGTGCAAACCTCTTGCAGAAAGCAGACATCTAAATCTTGAGTGCCCCAATTCTTCTTTCAATGATGTTTCTTGCTTTAGCATGAACTGTATTGAAATATCTTTCTTGTGATCCTTCGGCCGTATTTCGAAATGGCGTTATTATAAATGGTTCCAAAGGATAACCAGCGTCGCCTTAAAAATTGCAAGTATACTTAATATATGTATATGAACATAGTCTAAAAAGCCTAATTCTTTACCTAAAATCCAAGTGTTTTCTTCTACATTTTGTTGCAATATTGTCTCAGCGCACTCACATTCTACATATATGAAGGAATCATGGTTTGAGCCGGGATATCGAATATTCATTTCATGGTCGCACAGCTATAAAATAAAAAATTCAACATACAAATACATATATAAATAAACGCAAATATACATACATATAAATTAATGAAAATATATACATATGTATATGTATTACGATCATAACGTTCAAGCTGTAATATAAGGGATATTATTTAAATACAAATGCTGTATTTCTTTTCGAGGTGATACAATTCGTACGTGCGTCCCGTCTATGCAGCCAATTATTCTTGGGAATCCCACTCTTGAAAAAAATGATGTTTTACTTTCATTCTTTTCCTCTTCTGTCATCCGTGCATTTATCCAGTTTTTACATATTTTTCTTTCAAAAAATTCAATAACTTCGTTAAGAATACAGCATACAGTTGGTTGCGAAACCCCAATATTAAAATCATTGCCGCTACTTCTTTGATAGTTTCCATCAGAAAAAAATCTGAGCGCGCAGCACAATTTCAAAATTGGCGGAATAGCAGAACACCGGCTTGAAGGTTTCAAAATTTGTCTAGTTTCTGAAGCAAAAACAAAAGCCCATCTTTGTTTATACGAAAACAGTTTACAAAGCTGCAATATAAAAATATACACATTTAATATAAAATTGCTAATTTGAAGACTTTACTTACTCAGTGCTCGGTAGTTCCAAGGGGTTGGAGTTGTCCATAATTCTTTTCCTGATACGTGCCATATGTTTTCATCCATTTTATCGCAAGCATTGCAAATCAAAAAGACGACGTCTCTTAATGAAAAAGTTTTAAGAGCGTCCATTAAATTTTCAGAAGTCTATAAATTTGTGGATAAAAAGATGGTGTCCGGATTACAGTGCCTGCAATGGTAAAAAATTAACTGTCCGGCTTAGCAAGTGTCCGAAATATCGAGATTGTACTGTAGTATTGTTTAATATATTTTTTTTTTTTACTTAAGGGCCGGCTCTGAAATCAAGTGATTTCTAAACTCAAAGTGTTCGCTGCCGTAAGTGTCTCTTATGCAGCACTGCGCATGCGTTTACTATTTCCCCAGCAAACGCGGGTTCATATAAAAGTATTCTTTGTTTTGACAAGCATCGCCATGTTCCTTTAAGGACTCCGAAAAAGTCTTTCAATTGCATTGCGAGCTTTGCACAACGACTCAGCAACGGCTCTTAATGGATATCCACAGTTACCTACAGTTTTTTATATGTATTTAAACATATAAGTATGTATGTATACGAATTAAAAGAGTATTTTAAATTGAAATTACCAATTAAAAACATGTTACTATATCCATTTTCAAAATTTCGTGGCATAAGTCTTCGTACTGCACAGGAACATCAAATTTAAGAATCGTGTCTTGCTCCAGGGTATTTTGCAATCACATTTAATATTCTTAGATATGGGTCACATGTCTAAAAATTAACAACAGTATATTTATTGATAATTGAATATATAGCATTGCATCTACCATTTGCACATTAATAGAGATTGGAGCCAAAATCGATACGTGTGCGCAATTCCACGCCATTTCTTGTAATGTTTCCCCCTATCTGAAGGTTGTGTTAAAATTCTGTTCATCTGTCTAAATCTCGATTGGAGATTCAGACCGGTTTTATCCTTGAGTCACCGCGTCACTGACAACTTTTTATCATTTGCGCGGCTAGAGCTCGTCGGGCTTGGGCGGTGGTACGTTGCAGTGACCAAAGAATATCATTTAAACATCACAGAAAGTTGTGCCAGTGACAGGCCAAGTGCCTGCTACAAAAGCCTGGACGCGTGACGCTCTATTTGAGTCATTGGAAATCTCACCTTTGGTGTCGTTTATTGCATTTGTCACACTATGCATGCAGCGACTTAAAGATGACTGACTCATAGATATTCCTGATTGTTCTGCCACAGGACGTTGGCAGCAAACACCTGGTAAAAGTTTATACTTTATGTTGGCATACATACATACATATGTATGTTCGTTCACAGTGTATAACTTACTTGTTTTTCGCTCGATATTGCCGTTATTCTGAAACCTGTCAATAGTCCATCTGACTGGAAAACTAAATCTTCAGTTAAATCTGGTGTTAACCCATAAAGGGTCTGAAACTCTGTTGCATTATCCACCTCACACAGAACACCACGATCGATTATTGGAGCGCTGAAATTCTGATCTTCCGAGAACTCGTAAGCTAAATACACAAAAGCCATTTCAATAAAAATTTTAAAGCTAATTAATTCAGGTTCAAAAATATACCTTAAAATGTTTGCTGTCCTTTCAGCCGTCTATATGCCGCCGACATTTCGTTGATGTTAATCAACTCATCAGTAGACTAGAAAAATTCTTAAAAGAATGTTTGAAACTTAACTACTTATTGCATAATTCCCATGAACAAAATGAGAATCGGAAATGTTCAAACAAACCTTTAACACAGCAAACATTTCTTTTCGTTTTGCAACTCTCTTACTATTCTTTGCAACCTTCTATAGAACGAGTTAGCATCGGTTACTACGATTTGTATTTTTGAAAGTATCAAAAAGTAAAAGTTTTTTGAATATTCAAATATGAACTTAATTATTTATTTGCTTTAAGAGCCAATTGAAATGGAACTATTAATTTAGGTCTGTTTTTGGACCGGAATTAATACATTCAATTAGCTGTCAAGCAAATAAATAATTAAGTTCATATTTTAATTTTAAAGCTGAAATGAACACCAAGTAAAATTGGCTCTAAGTTAACACCCATCAGCCGGCCTTTAAGAACACCTGATTTTAAGCGCCTTCGAATGTCTTTACAAAGTATTACTGACCACCAAGAGTACAAATACAAACGATTTTATTAGCGTTAAAATTGATTACTGAATTACACTACGGTGCTCAGCTAGTTCGATGTTTTAAGACACCTGTACGGACAAGGTGTAACAGCTCAGGACCACAAAAGTATACACAAGGGTCTGTTATATTGAATTTTGTTACCTGGCTGCACTTTTGGACGTTCTTGTCTACCTGGACCCTTTATTTGTTTGTTGGCAGTATTTTTCTTTTCTTTTTGTGGTGCGAACTTGTTCCAATCTGATTGGAAGACGTTGGCAACACTGTAATGGAAAAGTAAGAAAATTTGCATTGGCCGATAAAAATTCGCAAAATTTATAAAACTATTTCAAAAATTTAATTAATTACTTTTTTATACGTGGGAAAATTAAACTTATTGCGTATATTTCAACGGTTTATGAATTACATCTCTATTCACAAAGTTTTTCTGAAGCTGTTCTGAAAATACCAGCAGTGTCTTTTTTATATACAAACATAACCTCAATATTCAACCGCCACACGTATTCTTATTGTGCTTTTCTGTTTTACCAAATGCCGCCTGCTGAAAATCTCATCTGTGGTGTACAATCCTGTGGGAAAACATAACAAAAAGCGCTGGTACTGTTTCCTGCCCCTTTTGTGCTAAATGGTTCCATGCCAGTTGTGTTGGTGTCAGCACAGAACAATTGGCGGCACTCGCAAAATCTAAAGGATTAATGAATTACATTTGTGACCCATGTAAATGCAAAGGTTGCAATCCTGAGTCAGGTCCATTACTAAATAAGCTACGAAAGGGTCTTGCTGGTGTTCAGTCAAAGTTTGACGCAATTTTGTCTGAGGTCAAGGTCGAATTACATTCTAAATTTTCTGAGCTAAAAAAAAAGACTTAGAAAACTGCAAAAAGACAATAAAATCTATGGGTGATACACCACAAACAAGCTGCTCTTTCTTTATTAGTCATTTAGCATATATTTATTACACATATATACATACCTATATACTTCTTATATGGAAATTAATTCACGTTGGTAAATCTTGGCCCAATAGTTTTCTGAAACAACACTTCACTAATAAGCATGGCTTGAGACTTGCTCATATTAACGTTCAATTCTTGACGTAGTTGCTGTATCAGAAACTTGGTTAAAACCTACCATTTCTGATGGATTCCTAACTATTCCATTTTCCGAAACGGTCGTGAGTGTATGAGAGGTGGTGGTGTGGTATTATATATTCCCGACAACTTATTAGTAAAGATTGTTTTCAAAAAACCTGCTTCCCTTAGTTTTGAATGTCTTTTCGTTGAGATTCTTGGATCAGAAGTGAAGATATTGGTTGGAGTTACTTACGCTCCGCATGACAATACACAAGGTCTGAATGAACTTTTTGGTGATCTCTGCTGTAAATACAAATATGCTTTTATGTTGGGTGATCTTAATAATAACTTACATATGTATTTCATGAATCCAAAGCATCTTTAATTCGCGAGTTGTGTAGGGATAATAATAATCTAACATATTTATGTACATACATAATAGCCTGCCTACATATTTTGACTCCCATTATTGCTCCTCATCTCTTTTGGATTACTGTCTAATAAGTGATAATGTCTCTATTCAAAGCTCTGGTCGATTTATAATACCTTCACATCATGCATTTATGTATGTACATATGTATGTACATATATGCTAGTGCGAGTACACCACTAAATATTAACAATCATTTAATTGAATACAGGGACTATAAAAACCTATAGTTTAGATTCGCGTTCTTTGAAAAATTGAAAAAATACGTGAAAACACCGGAACGAAACGGTATTTTTTTCACCGCTTCGCAACGCTTCTGATTCTTGATTTGTGAAACAGTACAACCAACTGTCAAAAAATCTTCATGTGAAAAGATTTTTTTCACAAGCATTTTATTTGTGAAAATGGAGAAAGTGGCGAGAGGAAAGCGCGCCAGCGAAAACCAAAAAGAGTATCTAATAAATTTCTTGGAAGAAAATATAGATATAGCAAACGATAAGTATGAAGTTCAATAATTATACATACATACATACATACATACATATGTATGTATATAAGTCAATTATTAACAAGAATTTTCTAGATTTGTGACCACAGATGGATCAAAGTTTAGGGATGAAAAGTGGAAGGAATTGGCAACCAGCCTAAATGCGTTAGGAGGAACACTGAAAGATGGTACGAAATGGCGAAAGTATTGGAGCAATTTAAAGTACATATGTATATAGTTAATTATTAGTTAAAATTATTTTCGTACTTTATATTTTATATATTTATTTGAGCTTAAGGTCTTTTGTAATTTGAGTATTTATTTTTGTCGATATTTCGCTCTCCTTCGGATAGCTTCTTCAGGAAGCTTCCTGAAGAAGCTATCCGAAGGAGAGCGAAATATCGACAAAAATAAATACTCAAATTACAAAAGACCTTAAGCTCAAATAAATATATAAAATATAAAGGGAAAAAAGGGGTCAAAATAACGAAATATTAAATTATTTTCGTACATACATAGACTTTTACGAACTGTAGAGTTCATACGCACGCTAAATACTTAGAAATTAAGCAAGATGAGCAGAGAAGCGGTATAAATGGTCTAAGCGGCTTAAAAGCATTTCACCACTGGAGAAGCGGGTGATCAATATTACAACAACTGAAGCTGTGGACGGCGATGGAACGCCAGAAATGGCTTTTGAAGAAATTCCTGCTTTGATGGAGCAAAGCATTGATATTTGCGAGCATTTTGAAGGTTTTGATGTTGCTGTAGTTGCTGAAAGCAGTGAAAACCCTTCATGCTCCAACAATATGTAGTAAGAAGTCATCATGTGCACCAAGAGTATTCACCGGTTCGGTGCGACCAAGAAAGAAAAGAAAAGAAAATTGCCAATAGAAACGCCGCACTTAGAAAAACTTCTTAAAATAGAAGAAAAAAAGTGCTGAGATGGAAGAGCAAAATAATTTAAAGCATCAAGAAATCGCTATTCAAAGGGAGCAGTTGGAAGCCACTAAAAAACAAACAGCTTCTAGAGAAGCGAGAAATTTAATTAGAGAAAACCTTCTGGTAAAATTGCAAAGCGTTGTAAATTATATGGAGGACCGAAATTCATGAATTTATGTTTGATTTTAATTTTATTTAATTGCTTATTTTAATGAAGTTATTTTTTTTAAGTACTAAAATTTTTTTATTTTAATAAAAAATTAAATTTTAAGGCTTAAGATCTTTTTATAAAAATGTTTGTAACAAAACAAATATATTTGTTTATTTCAATATTTCGCCCACAATTTGTTAGCCTCTTCAGGAATATTTTTTTAATATTCCTGAAGAAGCCGACAAATTGTGGGCGAAATATTGAAATAAATAAATACATATACATATTTGTTTTGTTACAAACATTTTTATAAAAAGATCTTAAGCCTTAAAATTTAATTTATTATTAAAATAAAAGAAAAGATCAAATAAACTATACGTTGAAATTTTTTTATTTAGTACATGCAAGCATTTAGCTTGTAAACATTATGTGACTTGGGGGTTACACGATCAAGTTTTGGCTTTCAAGTTTTAATACAGTCACACTATTTACAGAAGTCACGAAGTTCTGTGAAATATGAATGTGGCGTCATATCGACAAAATGATTTAAAAATTAAGGCTTATGATTCCATTGCCGCTCTGGTTTTTTTTTTTCTATTTTTAAATTTCTTCTTGACGGCATCTTGAAAACGAATTGTTATGAAATTTCGTGCAGCGTTATCAATTTAATTGAATTTGACAAGCAGTATGTGAAAAACACTTGATAGCAAAAATTCGTCGTTTAACTGCAGTGTTGCCAATTATTTTTGTCAAGTTTGACTCTCGATATGCTACCGGAGAATATCTTAAGGACATTCTAATTTCTATAGAATTTCAGAGAATCCGTTACGAAAAATGTTACTGCAGACAAAGTCGTTTTGTTTTATGGTATCATTAGATTTTTTTTTTTTTTTTTTGTCATATGAAGTGCTCCAAAACGTTAGTAGCTACAAATGCAACTGCAGGGTGTGCACCCGTTCGTACGTACATACATATGTATGTACACATTCATACACTGCATACATACGTGTGTGTACATTCGTTTCATTCATTTACATACATACATATGAATACAGGCTGCTTCGACCAATAACGACCAAGAGCATCTCTTATTTGTAGCAGCATAAAAGTTTTTATTGGTTTATCAACCGCCATTTGAGGGTTGAACAGGGGTACACATGCATATGTATAAAATGAAATATGTGCAAATGAATGACTGTGTGTATGTATATATATATATATATGTGTAGATATATGTATATGTACCCTCGATATCATAAATCTAGGCACCTCGCGAATTACTAAACAAAATGGCTATTGGATGAAAAAATATAGTTTTACACACAATAGCAAAACTATATTTTTTCTTCCAATAGCTGGCTAAAAAGTAGTAGACATTTTTTATGCATTTTTTTCCATGTTGCGTGTATGTTTTAGAATAAAAAATAATGGTACACTTCTTCTAAATCCACGTGCAATTTTGGTGTTACAAGGGTACGCTCGGTTTTAAGTTTTGATACGTGCTGAAACTGCTATAATTTCTATCATTTACTCTTTCTGTTAGTAAAATAGAGTTTGGTGACTGTGAAAAAATAAGAAAACTTAAGTTGTACACAATGACAGAAAAAGAGAAAAGAAATAACAGTGAAAAAAGATAGTTTTAAATCTTCTAAATTATCATCAGTCAGGTAGGAGAAGTCTCGAGCGTGGCCATCAGTTCGAACAGTTATTCAAAACAGTTGCACAAAACAGGAATAATAACATAAAAAGCAAAGTCTCGTCCTCAACTTTATCTGAATTTTTTTTATACGGGATATGAATTTATGTACATATACATATGTAGGTAGATGTGCATGTATACATATGTATGTATATTTTTAATTTTATAAAAACAAACTTAATCATTTATTTACTTTAAGAGCATTAATTACCTTATGTACATACATACATACATATATAAAAACAATGAGTTAAATTTGATTCCTGTTGATTTAATATGTCTATAGTCAAAATGAAAATTATTTAAAAAAAAAATTATCTTGTGAACTTAATTATTTATCCGTATAAAGAGCCTATTAAAATTTATTATTTCAGGTCTAAAAATATACCTTATTAATGTTTTCTGTCTTTTTCAGCCGTCTTTATGATATAAAGCAAATAAATACTTAAGTTAACTTTTGAATATTCAAAACATTTTTACATGACGAAAAAATAGCGCAGTTCATTATTTGGTGCAAATGTCTTGCGTAAGTGCGAATGCAAGAAATCGTTGCTTTTTCTTTGCAACCCAACAACAAAATATACAAGGTTGCACTCGCAATATTTTTGCATTTACGCACCGCTAATTACGTGTTGCTTTTTTCGCATGAGTATTGCGTTTGAAACACTGACACTCGAACAGCTGACATTTTAAAACAAAGCAAAAAAAAAAAAAAAAATAGTAGAGATGGAGCCAGCAGTAATTACCAAAAAATAAAACGTGAAAAATTAAAAATTGTGTATTAATTTATCAGCTGTTATTTGGAGTGCAATAAAATTTGCAAAGTTGTTAAAAAGGGTGCTCAATATCAGTTGCAATATAATCGCAAACGCAAATAGTCGCAACGAAAAACGCACCAAACGCTGAGTACCGCTAATGTTTTCTGTATTAAAGAATTGTTTGAACATTCCTGACTCTCAGCTTGTTCATGGGAGTTTTGGAGCAAGTAGTTGGGTTTCAAACAAAACCACTGATGAGTTGATTAGCATCAACGAGACGGCTGAAAAAGACAGAAAACATCTATTTTTCGACCTAAAATAAAACGTTTTATATAAAAGCTTTTAGGCCAAAAGACTGCACTTCTAGACATCATTTAATATAATGAAATAAAAATTAATGCAAAGAATAAACATTTACCGTCTAATTCACAAAAATTATAACAGGTTTATAAAGCACTTATTTGACAGATTTACCCTACAAATATGTCAAATAACAGTCTTATAAGCCTGTAATAATTTTTATGAATTGGGGGTTAGTGTCCGGTGGAATATTTTTGAATTATGCAGGAAATTTTCAAATCACGCTCAAACATTCACGCGTGATTTTTCAAAGAGGTAATTTTTTCCCGACAAACTGCACATCTCTCCTAAAACGAGAATGCTTCCTTTGTCACTTGTTTCTCAACAGATAAAGAACAGAACAGTTCAAAGCTTGCGTTATTAAAGTTGTTTGACATACATACATATGTACATAGTGTAATAAAAACAAAAACACGTACGCATTCTCATTGTTCAAAGATTGTGCCGCTCTCATTTCTATCTCATATGCGTGCGACCTCTTATCTGAAAGTCAACAAGCATTTTTATGGTCCTGGAGTACTAACAAAACTCTTTCCAAGGAATTTTCTAATACTCTGGGAGATGATGAGGAATACGACCGTCATGACTCATATTTTCCATATCAAGTAGATCTTCGTTTAACTTCTAAGAGTGCCTAATCGTCTAGAGAAAATCCTGCACTACACACTTTTTGCCAGTTGATAGGATTATATTTTAACCAAAAGAGATCAATCAATGCTAGGTTAATTCTTAAAGCTGATCTAGATTTAATTACTTTCAACGCCCATATTCTAGGCTTCGCATACGCATCAAGAGAAATAGGTACAAGATTCATGCATATTGCACATCGCGGCCCACGGTCTGAGTTGCAAGCTCAAGTAGATCAACATGCTGCAGCCGTAGCACAAGCTCAAAGACGAGCCCAAGAGGAGGAGGAGGACAAACCAGAAGAAGACGAAGAAGAACCCAGTAAATGTTTCTGTCTTAAATTATGGCGCTGGATCGGATATTCCATACATGGCACCGTCCAGAGATTTTTGGCCTAATAGTTGGATCAAATACTTGACACATTACAACTGGCAGTTATCTCCGGAAATGGAAGCGTATGCACGAGTCATACAATCTCGAATAGGTGAGATCGGAGAATTTGCAAAAACCCATCGCTTTGTAAGCAGCCAACAATAAGATAGACAGGTAGTTCAATTACTCAACTTAGAAGATATAAAGAAACATTTTAATCAATCAGACACTGTGCATAAAGCTCACACATATTACAATCTTTATTTTATTACGATTCAATAAACGACATGAATTTTAAATATGTAGATGGAATGCTAAAGGCCGTGTCAGATATAAATTTTGCTTCGCGTTACGTTACATACACGCTTTGACATTTAAGATAAATGTACATGTTTATATGGCACTTGTCACATAAATTTTATTTGACGCAAAGCAAAGGAAAAAGTTGGGCATCTTTCATCTTTTTGTGTACATATTTTTATAATTGGTGATTTGTTTTAACAACCTACGCCTTGTAATCCAAATCAAGGGAATTCTAACCATCGCCCAAGACTTTGCGCTCTATTCGCTAAGAGATTTTGTTTTAAGATTCCTCTACCGTCACTGAAACGGCTGCAGCAATCGCATTCGTTGTTTTTCGTTTTTGAAAAATAATTTTAACGCTCCTTAAGCTCTAAACACATAGACGACAGCAGACTGCAAATGCTGCCAACTTCAAGTGCAGCAAACTTCAAATGCTCCTCTGAAGTCGGCTTCATAATTATTTTGAAGACAGCAACAACATAATAATCAGCTGGTGTGTAAATCAATTTCGAATGTTTATAAATATTACAAATTCAAAGTTTAAAAATATAAAAAATGAGCGAAGAAAATTTAGCGAATTTTATCACAACAATTGTTAAAATAGCTCAGACTACAGCTGAAGTGTATAAAGTCCATAAGACGAATAGTACAAGAAACCGAAGATGGTGGGTTCGCCCAGTAAATATAACCCGTGATGAGGAGGGCGTTTACAAAACATGTGTACAACAGCTCAAGGAAAAAGATGAAGAACACTTTTTCAAAGCAACCAGGATGAAAATTAAATAAAATATCACAAAAAATTAACTCAAACGAAAAAAATTGTTTTGATATTGAAAATAAATAGCTGTGTATTTTAGCAATGATAATTTCAGGGATGCCGTATTTCTTATTTCATAATGAATAAAATTGAAAATATTGATGAAAAATGTAATAATAAATATCACGAAAAAACTATAAAAACAGATACATTTATTTATTTATTGTATTTTTGCAATGTTCTTTTATGTTTAATATTAAAAATAAAAAAAAGTTTTTGTTCTAATTTGTCCAATTTATATATATAATGGCAACACTATATTTGCTTACTTGCTGCCCGTCAAAATAGAAAATAGCCTAAGTTGGCAGCAGCAGCAAATGCTGTTGTGCAGTCGTGCTGCCCTGCTGCCGTCAAAATAATCGTTTTCATTTAAACACATGCATTTTATTTTTGACATATTGCTGCTTGCTGTCTGCTGTCGTCTATGTGTTTAGAGCTTTAGAATGTAAACAAAAAACATCTGTTTTTAATTTAAAAAGTTGGTTGTACTAATTCGAACTTAGGTCAAGAGGTTGGCAACACTAACTTCGAATCCGTCGGAATTCATTCATACCTTTATGTACGAATTCCTGACGCAGGCTTTCCACTACGAGTGATGTTCACTCGGAATTCATAAGGCTGTTAAGTTTTTTATTTATTTAATTAATTAGGCCTATGGAATAAATCCTTATAGGCATATAACAAAAAGCTTACACTAATTTATAATTTGTGGTGAAGCATTCTAAAACATAATATGTAATTCTTTTTTTAATTAAAGGTTTTTAAATTCCTTACATAAACGTGTCGGCTAAAGAATAGTTTGTTTTACACATCTTGACATACATACATATGTAACTATAGGGGTTTATAATTGACTATAAATAGTGGCACCCTTTTTGCTTTTGGGACAGTCTTGTTTTAACTGTGTTACCGTCAACAATAAGCATTGAGCCTGATTTTCACAGCAATGGTGTAACAGTTTGAAAAGTGTTTAAACAGAGTCGAAAAATTAATAAACGTTGAGCTGTGCTGTAAACAAAATAGCAGTTTGTTTTATTTTCGTTCACAATTAAGGAATCCGCAAAACGGTTTTTGCGGATTCTTTAACTGCAAACGGAAATAAAACACACAGCTATTTTATTTACAGCATTTTCAGCTCAGTTCAACCTTCATTAATTATTCGGCTCTGTTAAAACACTTTGTCAATTATGTATAATTGGCATAAACATGTGCCTGTCTTTGTCGAACGGAAGGTTCAGTACATAACTTTCATTATAAAGAAATGCTCGCCTTCTTCACTGGACAATAGCATTGCTATTAGTTCTTTTTTATTAAAATGTACATACATACATACATATGTATGTATATGAATATTTCAATAACGTTGTTGGAAAGTTCTTTTCTGGGGTTTAAACTTCGAAATTCCATTAGATCTATTTCAGGCGAGAAAATTTAAAATCTTTATTGCTCAGCTACGTTTTCAAACTTCAACAAGACGTATGTATCTTTTATCTTTAAAGACCCTTGTTAGTCTTGGATACCAACTCAGAATTTTTTCCGTAGAGGATTGTGTCGCCTATGTGTTTCTTGTGTTCTTCTCCATACATCTTCTTGTAGTGGGATATCTTTAGGTTTTGATACTTGTTGAATATGTTTTTCTTCCAAATATTCCATTTCTAATTCGTTTTTTTGCCTGCATATAAACGTAGGAATGCCTCATATATTTAGAGCTACGTAAGAGTTAAAATAACTTTTCACCGGACTATTGGCGGTACGTGTTTTACTATGCATTTTAACATACATATGTATATACCCACTAAATTTGTCCGTAAATGACCGACCAAATGTGGCATATTTACACAACTATAGTTCCTTGTAGTTTTCGATATAATATACATAAGTTTATATAATTTTTTTCCCCATTCTTATTTATCACATTTATGAGTATGCTAGCGGCTTTTAAGTAAAAGAGGCTCCTTTTATAGTTTGCATTGGCCTCAGCTTTTTCTGTACATATGTAAGTATGTGTACTGCTGAGCTTGGTTTCGTCGGCTCACTTTTGATTTTAAATTTTAATGCTGAGTCCACTTCAGCAGTCTTGTGCTTACATCCTGTCATGTGTAGACGGCACTCGTCGGTAATGGCGTGCACGATCAGCTGGAGGTTGTCAATCCACGGTGGATGACACGAAGTAAATATTGGAAAAATTGCTGAAGAAAAGTTGACGAAAATGGAGGGTCCAATATTTTTTTTTGGCGCCCGAGAGTTTTGGCCTCCATTTTCGGCAAAAAGAAAAGATTCGGGAAAAAAGACGTGAAACGGGCAAGAGGTGTGTGAGTGGCTGGCGAAATTTTTGTGTGTGCGCAGCAAAATAATTATATATAAAATAAAAAAAAAAAAGGAAACAAATTTTTTAACTACAATAAAACATACAAACGAACAAAGATAAACATAAAACATAGAATCAAAAAAAAAAAACTGTGAATGATAAAAAAAAAAGCTATACAAGATTTGGTGTTAAAGCCGGGAAACTAAAAAGAACCCGTCTATACAAAAAGTTCGAAAAGCAAACGGAACATCACAGTCAACGTTACAAAGCCCATCAAACACTACGAAAACAAACAAAAACCACACACATAATGGCAACATATACGCCACCACGATCCGCCATCACACGCCAGTAACCCCTACCGTTCGTCCACCGTGGGACTCCAGCTGAGGAAGTCACCTGCTGCCGGCGACGCCGGGACCTCAACCACCAGGCAACAGACTCCGGACCAACTGACCGACCCACGGGACGGTAGCTTTAAGCTTTATTTAAGTTAAATTGATTTTAATTCTTTTTATTTAAAATTTGAATCTAAATTAGTGTTATTTTGAATTCCTTAAATAAGCACGGCATATCTAATTGAATTTTTTTTGTCGTCGGTTTAAAATTTTTAAGTTTACCTTTTTGTTTGGCCTTAAATTTTTGATTTGTTAGCCCTCGGGGCAAACGCTAACGCGAATATTTCATTTGTTTTGTGTAGCCAGGTTTGGGCAGTAGGCCTTTTTTTCTAAGTGAGCTCAGTTAGGTAAAAGGAGGCAGAGTAGTTTTGTGCTCGTGGAACAGGCGGTTAAGGCCCAGTTCAAAATAGCGTTTGACGGTAGGGCCAAGTTCGTGGTCAATCCTTTTTCTTTTAAAGAACAAAAATTTTTTTTTCTAAAAGCATTGAATTTCAAAATTGTTTTTTTTTATTAATAAATCAAATTTTTATAATGAATTTTAAACATTGAGGTAAGCTTATTTTCTTATAATGGAATAAATTAAGTAGTGAATGGGACGGTGAGTAATTGGGGGGAGGTAACTGGGGCACTTTAAGGGAGGGTCTCCAAAATATTCGCGACAAGGAAACCCTAATTGTGTTTGAGGGAGGGCAGTCGCAGCCGGCCAAACATTAGCCGGCCTGGTTTGTGTGGTGGTGCAGTCATAGGGAAGGAAGCAGTGGTTAAGGTTTAGTTTTTAAAGTTTCTTTTTTTTTCAGCTTCACTTTCGGGCCTCACACACTAATTAGTTTTGTTTTGTCGGAATAGGCTGGTGTGTAAATTTTTTTTGTGTAGTGATTAACCAGATTGGCCGGCAAGAATCACGCCCGTCCGACGAGCCACAGCCGGAGTCACCGCGGCCACACCAGCAATGCAGGCAGTCTGGCAACCCATCATCATTATTTTTGGGTTAATTACAAATATAAATTATAACTAACTAACTCCGCTACAATCCTGTTGTTACAAGCATCCGAATTATTCAATCCAAAAATACTGTGAGCGTCAAAATAAAGTGTACAAAAACTTTTTTCTACAATATAGTAGTGTTTTAGTCTTTTAAGAAATGACTAGATTTATAATTTTAGGGTTTTTATTATTAGTATATTATTCTCTAATTAGTTATAAAAAGACCATGAGAATTTTCTTACAATTACATGAATTATAGAGGCAAAGCAAATTCGAATGCATATTTTACGCGTCAAAATAAAGTGTACATGTTGCACGTGCTTCATTTCAGTGGTGTGCTACTGTAAAAGTATACCGTTATATTTGGTTGTTTGCTTTATTTTAGCATTCTACTGAACCTCTTTATTGTTTTGTGTTATTTCGTTGTGATCGGCAGAGTAAGAATTTCTAGTGTGAAATAAGTAAATTGTTATTTTTTTGTAATGGGTAAACAGTGATATTAGAATTATTTAAACAAATATTCCATGTTTATTAAACGTTTATTTGATAAATTATGTATAGATATTTGCCAAATGAGATCTTAACAAACATGATACATATGTACATACATATGTATGTACATATATTTTTAAAAATAAGTCCGCCAAAGTAATCATTCGTAATAGGTATTGTCGTGGTTATATTTTTTTAAGTTTCTTTTTTTGTACAGTCGAACGGTTTGCAATACTAAAGAGGTTCTGTTAAAAGTTGGTGGCTGGATAGTGTCGAAGGTATATACACTGGACACTAAACAGACAAATTAGCAACATTTAATCCTGACTTATTTAGATTTGCAAAGATAAATGATCTGTTTTTATGTTATAATTTTTGTGCTTAATCAAACGTTCACAAACACTCCCCATTTTCGCATTTCCACCCACCAAACCCTTTTTCCTATATTCCCAGTTTCAGTACAATGCAATGCATTTATAGGGATCATCCCCTGAGTACTAGTCCCAGTCTAAAAAAAAAAAATTAATTACTTCTTACAAAATTATGCCACTGTTTTTTAGTGCTATGAGCAGAAAATGAACGCAACAAATTTGGATTACCACTTCTTCACATCTTGCATCCTTGTTAGTACATATTTTGTAGCATGCGGAAGTATATTGCTGTATGGTATGAATGTTATTATGCTTATTGAATACTATACTTGCTACACTTATTGATGCTCTGCTAAAATCTATACATATGTACATATGTATGTGCATATGTATAATGCCACAATAAATCTTTCTATATCTTCACAATAATTATTGCTTAAAAGAGCTTCTGCTGCAGGTATGTATGCCATGTTCAATGTTATTTCTAACGTGAGCCACAAAGGAGTACAAAATCATTCGTTTCGATTCCTTTTCAATTTTCCTGATGATACTGCCTGTGCCATCGAAGAATAAAGTGTTGCGACTCAGTTTTAGAGTTTCGTGTTTGTTTAAATGCAGTAAAGTGAATTGACTTTTCGTGAACAAGTAAGCTTCCTGTCAAATACAATTTCTTTGTATGTGTCCACTTCTAGTTTTCTCATTTCGCCGCATTTTATATAATTCTATAAATATGTCTTTTTCAAGACTTCTCAATTGTTCAGACTTTAACTTGCTTGCTGCAGTTGGGGACGGAACTTCTTGTATTTTGCCAATCTTTCTTAGTTCCTTATTTTGTTTGTACATTCTTTTATTTCTCCAGTTTGATGCCTTCTGATGCTTTTGTACATTTTTGTAGCAACTCTCGTGCTTTACTTGGGCACTCGTAGAAAACATTACGACTTGAGAATAGATTTGCTTGTAAATATTAACGTAAATCTAAATCGGCCACAACCTTTAGTAAAATATAGACACCTGGCATACAATAGTTGCAATTTAGAAAATATGTACTTTTTCCCATTGTAGTTGCTGTAATTTAAAGGGCATGTATTGTTAAATGCTTGAAAGTTTTCCCTTGCGTGGTTCTATAAATACGGTAAAGCCTTGCTGAACTTTTATTATGTTATGTATTAAGAAGTTGTTCTTGATACATCCATAATATTCATCTGACCACTCATACGCCGTCACAAAAGTGGAGTCAATAGATTTATGCAGATCACGTTGGTTTTTTCGGAATACTTTTAATAATTCTTTTTAATTTTTTTCCTGCAAATGGCATAATTTTGTGTTGCTGACATCGGTGATATGGTTTCTGCATTTGGGTTGGATCTCAGCATACATTGGTGACATTCAATATTCCATTTCACTTCTAAATATAAATAAATCAATTATTTCGATGTTAGGGTCAGCCTTCTCTTCTTCAATTTCAATTTGTGATAGAGGGTGATATCTGGCAATCAGAGTCTTCATTTTTATACCAAAAAGCTTTCAAACCTTCTGGTTCACTTTCTTCAACCCTTATCTGGATCCTAATGTCTTCATTTTTATCCTAAAAAGTTTCAAAAGCCTTCTCAGCGTTACCATCAGCAATATTGTTTTCATACTCTGATTCATTTGAACTTTATGGATGTAACCACGGTTCTTTCATCGATTTCTAGCAGATCTATGACTTGTTCAAAAACTTGATTTCATTTTGATGCTTCACACTATTGAAAGACGATTTTCGTCACATCAGTCACTGAAATTCGGGTTTTTCCCATTTCATTTGTAAATTTGAACAGGTTAAATAAATTGCAAACTTAAAAGCGCGTTATAAATATGTATGCATTTTTACATGTCATACGTTTTGTGACAAAATTTTGTTGAGGCAAAAGTGAAGCTAAAATTCAAAAAGTCCTAAGTATTCATTTTACTTTTTTTACAGGAGACAAAAAAAAAAAAAATTCCAGAATTAGTCTTAGAAAATCAAAACGGGGTTGGCTTATTAAAATAATGTTATAAAATAATAGCAGTTTTTCCAGCCTTATTCAATAGGATTTTTTTATTGGGACCAGTACTTAGGGAAAGACTCCTTTATATGCCTTGCATTCTACTAGAACTGGGAAGGAGGGATTGGTGGTTGAAAACACGAAAATAGGGAGTACTTGTGGACATTTGATGAAGGAAAAAAAATTATAGCATAAAAACAGAACATTTATTTTTGCAAAGGTGAGTAAGTCAAAATTAACTGTTGCTAATTTGTCTGGTTAGCGGACAGTATATATTCATACATATGTACCTTCGGCACGATCCAGTTATCTATGTATGTACATACATACAGTATTTATCGGATATAAGAAACATTTGCAAAAACACCATACATATCTTTTTAGTGATTTTTCTAACAAAAAAAAGTTTCATATAAGAAAAACGCTTATAAGAAAAAAAATTTATAAAAGAACATTTTTCTTGAACACCAAAACCACAAAATGTATAGAAAAAGAATTTATATAAGAAACTTTCAAGGGCAACACTGAATTTATGTAGTTTTCATGGACAACTCTGTTTTCTGACAGTTTTACAACAACAACGTTTTTTTTTTTACTTTTTTGTTTCTTGCCTCGTATAAATAAATAAATAATACAAAATAAATTATGTATGTACATGTATTCACTACATATAATTTTTTTTTCAAATTGCAGTTGTCTAGTTTTTTATATCTATTTACTAAAGGGGTTAATAAAATAAAATTTGATTTATTTTATTTTTCTATTTACATACATACATCTACGTACATATATACACAAAAAGGTAAAAAAGCTCGTATATTCATATAAGAAACAAATGTCTTATGGCTATAGCTATGTACTTATATAAGAAATAAGTTTCTTATATAAAATAATTGTATATAAGAAAGAAACGCTTATAAGAAACTTTTTTGGTGGATTTTTCAAGTTTCTTATATCCGATAAATACTGTATTTATGTATGTATATACATACATACATGTAACGAAACACCTTCAATATTGCAAAACGTGGAATATACAGAACAAAAAGACGACGCAATAACCACGATAACACCTATTACGAATGTACATAGTATGTATACTTTGACGGACTCGTTTTTAGAAATATGAATATCATGTTTATTAAGACCTCATTTGTCTAATAAACATGGAATATCTTTTTTTTATAAGCCAATAAAAAATACATAAGCACGCATTCACCTATTACGACTACACATTCCAAAAAAACACGTCCGCTCCCATCAAAAGTTAATAAACAAATTTAGTTAAACTACATTTTTTACTGTGTGATCTTTGTGTTTTGAATATAGCAGATATAAAATTTCAATTAATTTCAGAAGTTGGAGAAAAATACTATATTAAATTTAATAAAAACAAGTAAGAGTGCTATATTCGGCTGGACCGAATCTTAAATACCCTTCACAATGGTACATACATTCTGATTGATTTTTGGTGCGAAAAGTTGTTTTATTTGGCTTTTAAAGCCGATATCGGGAGACGCTATATCTGGGGTATATATGGGCCGATTTTTTTTGAATTTCAATATCAGATCCACTACCGGGATTTAACACAGGCTGCAAAACTTTTATTTAAATAATTCTTAATATGCTCAAGTTCAACCACTGGGTGACACCAATTCTTTTTAATATCAATGAAATAAAGAAAAGCAAAATGTATTTCTTAATTATTTATCAGTTAACTTTATAGTAAAATTTATTTAACAAAAAATTGCATATAATTGCATTATTTTTGAATTATAATGCTAAACATTGCCATTAAGTGTGATTTGCTTTTCAATTTACTTACGTATGTGGGTACATGCATACGTATGTATGTATCTATAATAGAAAACGCTAAAATAAATTCTTTATTATTGAATATTTTCAGTGTGTTCCATAAAACAATGATTATATACATACATTATATACATACATATTTACATTGCTTGCTTTTACAAAATTATTTTTTTCTTGTGCACGTTGCTGATGATCTATTGCGTATCATCATACACATGTATGTGTGTATGTACATATGTAAGTACGTAGGGAAACCCAAAATGATTTTTTGTGTGAATGAATTTGAAGACGCAATTGTTTAAAAGAATTTCATTGCGTACCCTTTTTTCAACAATTCTTTATATCACTTTCATTTTCAAGCTCGTGTATATATATACATACACATTTTTACACCAAAGCAAAAAAATTGTTTATGCTAACATACTTGCATGCATACATACATATGTAGATACATACAAACCTACATACATACAAATGTATCTACATACATACATACATACATACATACATACATACATACATACATTCATACATGATCGCAAATATTATATACATATGTATATAATATTATATACATATGTATGTACCATTATGATCGATTTTTGGTACCAAAAGTTGGGAGCATATGGGCCGATGTCCAAAAATTTTCTAATTTTGACCCTAAACAGCCTGTATGTACCATTCCGACAAATTTTTAGTGCAAAAAACTGTTTCGTTTAGCTTCCAGGCCCGACTTCTTGAGATATCGGGAGGCGCTATATCTCGAACATATATGGGCCGATGACAAAAAGATTTCCAGTTTTGCTTCTGACTAACCAATATGTATCATTGTGATTGATTTTTGGTGGCAAAAGTTGTTTTATTTAGCTTATAGAGCCGATTTCTTGAAAAATCGGGAGACGCTATATCTCAGGTATATATAGACCGATTGCAGACATTTTCAAATTTTGCTTTTAAACACCTTATATGTACCATTCTGATCGATTTTTGGTACCAAAAGTTGTTTTATTTGGCTTTTAGAGCCGACTTCTTGAGAAAACTTGAGGCGCTATATCTCGAGTGTATATGGGCCGATGTCCAAAATTTTCCACGTTTGCCTCTAAATAGTCTATATGTACCATTCTGATTGATTTTTAGTGCCAAAAATTGCTTTATTTGGCTTAAAGAGCGGATTTCTTGAAAAATCAGGAGTCGCTATATCTCAGATATATATGGACCGATTTCAAAAATTTTCCAATTTTGCTTTTAAACACCTTATATGTTCCATTCTAATCGATTTTTGATACAAAAAGTTGTTTTATTTGGCTTTTAGAGCCGACTTCTTGAGAAAATGGGAGGCGCTATATCTCGAGTGTATATGGGCCGATGTGGAAAAATTTTCCACTTTTGCCTCTAAATTGCCTATATATACCATTTTGGTTGATCTTCGGTGCCAAAAGTTGTCTTATTTGGCTTATAAAGCCGATTTCTTTAAAAATCGGGAGACGCTATATCTCGGATATATATGGGCCGATTTCAAAAATTCCTTCTTTTCTAGGATTTAATGGGCACTAAAAATGATATGGTTTAGTTTTTAAGACAAAATTTTTTTTCAAAAATCTGAATACAAAAATTGCACAAAATACCCCTCAAAACCCGGTTTTTTGAATATATCTCGGCTATCCGTGGACCTATCTTACTGAATTTCAATAGCAGACCCACTACCGGGGTTTCACACGTTTTAGCGAAAGAATGAGGTTTCTATCTCAAACCGTTTTCTCAGAAACGGTATTTCAACGACTACAGACGGACAGACGGACCGACGGACAGACGGACATCGCTCAATCGTAATCGCTATTGATGCTGATCCAGAATATATATACTTTATGGGGTCTTAGATGGATATTTCAATGCGTTACAAACGGAATCACAAACTTATATATACCCTTACACATTTATGTGAAGGGTATAAAAAGCGAAAATTCAATTAAAGCGTGATCTTGATTTTACTGTCTAAAAGTGGGATCATACGATTGCCGCAATGCACCAATTTTTGTTATACATATGTATTTTGTATGCCAATCGTGTGACAACACAATTTCTTGGTTCATGTGGCAACCAAAACGAATGCTGTCCCTCTTTTTCCCAATCAAATACAACTCTGAGGCGACAACCGTGTGAACACTTTATATACAAACTATTCACCAATAAAAATTCTAAAAATGCAACAATATTATCTGTGTTCTCGTGCGGCAACCAAAGAAGACAATACGCGCCAATAATATACATACATATGTATACATTTATTTAGTTTTAAAATTGTCTAAATGCGTCTTCCAAACATAAGTTTTGCTCTTCAGTCAGCAAAATTCAATTGTTGTTACTATTAATTTTTTGCTCTTTTGGCCTGCACAACATTATAACATTAACCGAAGCAGTTTTCTTTCTTTTTAAGGAACAAACCATATTTTTAACATTTAACTCCTTTTTTTATACATATGTATGTATGTATTTGCAAAACAAAGTTTGTCATCAGCTGTTTCTCAGAGTTACCGTATAATATAACAATCGTGTGACTATAATGATACAATTATTAGTACTAAATTGTTTTGCGACAATAAAATTTCAGTAAAATGTGACAATCATGTGATTGTAGAGAATTTGAGTGGGACACATTTTCTATTGTGCTCCAATTTTGCCCAATAAAAATTGTGTAAAATTGGTGCATTGCGGCAATCGTGTGATTCCACCTTTATTCCTCTCTTTCTAAGCTATTAAATGAGATCCAAGTGACATCTGGAACTTTGTTTAGTCAGGTTTTGGTTTTGGTCAAAAATTCACGTACAAGCCTCAGTGTGTGAACTGGTGCGTTATTGTGATGCAAAATCCAGGTTTGTTTTTCCTCAACTCTGTGCGTTTTTGGTGAATTGCTTCGCGCAAACGGCGCATAACTACAAGGTAGTATTCCTTATTGACCGTATGATATTGTGGCAAGAATTCATGTTGCACACCACGCCATTGCAGTCGAAGAAAACGTTCACATTTGAGCGAACTTGACGTGCTTTTTTCGATCTTGGCTCTTCTGGACGCTTCCATCGAATGTCATAGCCATACGAGTACTCGCATGATTCATCAACGGTTATGACCTTTTTAAGGAAATCTGGATCGTCGTCAACGATGTTCAACAGCTCCTGGGCGATCGATGTCCATGCGGCGTTGTTTTTGCTCAAAATTTTGCAATTTTGGAACAATCTTCGCTGCCGCACCGTTTCATACCTAAAACGATGTGTCCCGAGGGACCTGCAGAAATCCTCCACCAAACGACGATTCGGCACTACTGGGATGACTCTGCGGACCCTTCTCGCTCGATGATAGGCTGAGGAGCTTTCATTGGCTGAAACATACTGGCTGCGGTTGGATTTCTAAGGAACTGGAAGGGCGGGATTATCAAGGCTGGTTAAGGCCTGACGTTTCTAGGAATTTAGGGCTACCAGCCGGAGTCATGATTTCCGCCGTATGTCGTCCAGGGAATTGCACTGCAGCAGAGATAGCAAAAACTCCCCAGCAAGGGGTTTCGTTATGGGCCCAGAACAGTTGCAAATAATTTGCCTCCTGAGCAGTGTTACTGCTCAGAAAACACTTCGGGGGCGGCGGTGTAACGTTAGAATTACACCACGTGGTTTGATCCACCGTCAGGTTGGAGCTTCTAGCCAGGTGCTGACGTAAATCACGTCACATCTGCCGCTGTGATAATACATTTCACTTTCCGTACATCATTCGCCATCACCAACACACTCAGCACACTACGGGTTCCTAAACATATTGATTCTATACAATTAATTTCTTAATAATGTTAAATAGGTAGAAAGTTGATGAGTTGTAGGGTGAGCTGCGTAGGATCGACTGGTTTAGTTAAATGAGTTGTGGAGCCGCATGTTAACTGTTAATTTGTATTAATATTAATAATGCTTTGTTGAGCTAGTGGTCACTTTAAGAGCTTCATTTTTGGCGCTATTTTCAATATTTCGATGCTCCTTTATGTACCTCGTCAGGAAAATTATAAAAGTAACCTCAAGCTCAACAAACTATAGCAGTATTTGTATACATATGTCATATTACTATTTTTGTCCTTCACTTCATTATATCATTACTTGCCCCTCACTATAATATAACGCTTTACATATTTAAATGTTATGTACATATCTAAAGTTTAACAGCTGTAGGGAAATTCAGCAGCCAAACATGATCTCGGACTTTATAAAAACTAATGGGGTAATTTGGTAGATTTAGTAGTACAAGGTATTTTTATTCATGAATGCTTGCAATCACTTCATATTTTTCATAATTTCACGAAATAGTTCTAATGATTGTTTGTTAATCTTCATTATCTGCGTCCAGTCCAAGCGATTCAGCATGCTTTTTAGCTTTCATGCGCAAGTCTGCGATACTAGAATTTTTACTTTGAGCGGCAGCAATCGCAGCAAGATTTAAAGGATATTGTGCTATTGAAAATATGTTTGCGCTTGAATTAACATTTTCCATGGCCGCAACGTACTGCAAATTCAAATATTGTTTACAAATAATTTAATTTTTTGAATATATAAAGTGCAAAATAAACCTTATGGGCTGCAGCAGATATAATGGCCGGATCAAATGCAGAGATTGCAGCTTTTCCTGAAACTGAGCGAAGAACCGGCACATTTGTCACAATACCGTCACTTTTATTCTCCAGACATTCAGCTGAAGTTGTGTGCACATGTTTGAATACAGTACTGTGCGTTCCAACACTCCCAACACTTCGTATTGTTGCCAGATTTACATAAGGAGCTATGCGGCATGGTTCGAGTGGTGTGGAAATAGGCGGGCTTTGTCGATTCAACATCATGCCTGTGAGAGAAGAACAAATAAATTAAAAAATTAAAGCAATATTTTTATTAGACATACATAAGTAAGTATAGAAGTAATTGAAATAACGTTTTAATTTATTACAAAAACAACACCCTTCTTAAACGTGAGTACGTAAGCCAGCGTACATTCTCACACACACACACACACACATGTGTATGAAGGAACATGCATGCATCTGCATTAGTGTACAAGTACTGTGCTCAACATAACTCACCTCTCTCTCTCTCTCTCACTCTCTATGCAAACAACAACACAAACAAGAATAAAAAAAAAAAAACCAATTGTTAAGTGTAGACGTTTACTGTATCAAATAAAACACTTTACCTTATTTGCCGTACCGTATTAAATCACACCCTGGGGAGTACAAATCTAAGCATATTTTTTGCGGCAATGATAAAAAAACAAGAAATTGATGTTGCCTTTCTCTTCTTAATGTAACAATATTTTATTTTCAATTTTAATTTGATTAGTTTTCCGAATCTTTTGCAAACTCATGTTTACATGTACACACATACATACATATGTACATACGTATTACCCACATAACTTTGAAAATATGTATGTATGTATGCCCTGCAGATAACACATACTATGGTGTTTTCTTTTCTGTATGAACATGCTGCACTAATTTTCCATTTTATTCCAACTTTTATAAATTACAATTTTTAACTACTTGTCGGGCTTTATTTCGGTGTTTGCTCTCTTAAAATTGGGAAAGATTTACTTGCTGTAACATTGTCAATCAAGTCAATTTCAATACTTATTGGCTAAGGGATGTACCACGGCTGCTTTACGTTTACCACACCGATCATCAGCATCCAATTTGCTTTGAACTCCGATTATAACCAAATTGCAACTGTTTTGTAAGCAGCAGCATATGGCCATCCCTCCACCTGAGCCTTTCATATGTAATCTATTGCTCAATTGTATCACCGTTTGTTTTTAAAGAAGACAAGAAAAGTAATTTTTTTGTCGTCTTTACTCTCCATTTACACATGCAAGTAACTTGTTGCAAGTTGTGTGTACATATTAACAACCAATACACTGACAGAGAAAATAAAAGCTGTTGCTGCTTGCTTGATTGTTTACACAGGCAAGTGCAAGCTCATTTTTAAAATGTCGCCAAAGAAAGAAAAGGGTCTTAAAGAAAATTGCTTTACTTTACAAAACAAAAGAATTAAATGAAAGCAGTAATAATAAAACAATTATGCGGAAAAAAACTGCAAAATCAATGTTCCATTTTTTTTATATTTAAAAATCACTATTTTTTGCTTTTTTGTGTATTGTTTATTCTGTTTTTGGCCGTCTACATGACTTTTTAATGGCGGGGTTGCCAAAGTATTGTCATACGAACTGTTGCGGGGAAGCAATTATACGAATAGCTTTTTTATCAAATAAAAAGTAAATTTATGTTAAGAATCTACAAGCCATATTTTACTTCAACTTTTTTTTATATTTTATCTTATTTTTCGGAATGTAGAATCGAAAAAAGGTATGATTACCTTGTAAGTTATCTAGTAAAATTAAAATATGAACTTTATAAGGTAACAGTGCTTTTGCTTTTTGTCATTTCACCGACATGCAAGTAAAAAAAACAAAAAATTACTGGCAATCAAAATCTCTTGCAAGTGAGCTCACAACTTGCAGAAGTGTGATGGTATTAGTAAAAAAATGTCAATGTATTGAGTTACCTGCACTTGTACTTGCGTCTGTAAATGGAGGGTTAAAAGTGATCCAGTTTTATCACACAAAAAAAAAAATTCGCAATTCTGAGGAATTACAATCGAACTGAACCCCGATAAAATTATTAACAATTGGTTTACACTACCGCGATACAAAGTGTGCTAGGAAAACAAACTTATAGCCTTTGTATTATATTGGTGCTAAAATAAATCACAGCTCTAACGGCTTTTCTATGAGTGTATACACTGCAAATATTATTTTGGATGTATTGTTTTTCATAATTCGTTATGCGTTCTGCAGATAAGAAATTTCGGCTAAAGTATTTCCATTATTAATTCAGGTCCAAAAATGAATCTTTTTCAAAAAATATTTGCTGTATTCTTCAGCTGTCTATATGCCGACGACATTTCGTTGGTGCTAATCAACTCATCAGTAGACTTGAAAAATTCTTAAAAGTTTGTTTGAAACTTAACTATTTACTCCATAATTCCCATGAACAGAATGAGAATCAGAAATGTTCAAACAAACCTTTATAGCCTTTTTACACCGACTGACATCCGCGTGAAACGCATGGAAGATGTTGAAAATGTGAAACAGTCGTTTACATTGACAACATCTTTCATTTATTTAGATGTCAAAAAAAAGAAAACGCAAAATTTTTGTGAAAAATAAAAAAAAAATTTTAAAATGTCCAAGTCCATTTAAAATGGACCATTTTGGACATTTTTGTTTCCATATGTCAAGCAACATGTTCTCCATATTGATTGACCATACGATGGGCTTTCTTTTGCACTGCAATTAAAATGAATTTATTTATGTATATGTATGTAATTAATTAAAAACTATAAGAAAATACATGTTCCGCACATTTTTTTCATGTTAAATTTGTTTTCTGAAATGTTATTTTGCTAGTGATGGTACAAAAGCAATAGATTTTCTGCAATTATTTTAGTGATGGCATTAAAAAAATCGAAAGATGTAAGATGGAACAAAATGAGAAAGGATCATCTTCTACTGATGTAGAAAGATGTAGAATTTTCGCCCTGTATAATTCTTATGGAAAGATGTAAACATCTTTGCAAATTGATGAAAGATGTAAGATGTGCGTCAGTGTAAAAAGGCTATTAACAGCAAACATTTCTTTTTTCGTTTTGCAACACTTCTACTTTTCTTTGCAATCTTCTATGCAACGAGTCACCATCGGTTACTACGATTTGTATTTTGAAAGTATCAAAAAGTAAAAGTTTGAATATTCAAATATGAACTTAATTATTTATTTGCTTTAAGAGCCAATTGAAATGTATTAATAAATAATTAAGTTCATATTTGAATATTCAAACTTTTACTTTTTGATACTTTCAAAAATACAAATCGTAGTAACCGATGGTAACTCGTTGTATAGAAGGTTGCAAAGAAAAGTAAGAGTTGCAAAACGAAAAGAAATGTTTGCTGTGTTAAAGGTTTGTTTGAACATTTCTGATTCTCATTCTGTTCATGGGAATTATGGAGTAAATAGTTAAGTTTCAAACAAACTTTTAAGAATTTTTCAAGTCTACTGATGAGTTGATTAGCACCAACGAAATGTCGTCGGCATATAGACAGCTGAAGAATACAGCAAATATTTTTTGAAAAAGGTTCATTTTTGGACTTGAATTAATACATTTCAATTGGCTCTTAAAGAAAATAAATAATTAAGTTCGTATTTACATTATGAAATATTTGTTAAGTGTCGTGGTGAGGGGGAGTGGAAAAGTGTACTGTATGTCATGTACATGTAGATGGTGTTGACTGTCTCATCTCAGAAATAAAAACGAAATGCTGAAACAAAAGTTTCACTGTATGGACACGAATACACTTTCAAAAGCCCTAGATTGCCAAAAGGCAATTTTAGTTGGGCAATTCTCTTTTGAACTTGCTTTCGTGTCTACACAGGACGACTTTTGCAGCAATTTTCGTATTTACTTTAGCTTTTATTTTACATTCAGAACAATAACAACAATATACGAAACTCTTTTCTATTGAAATAGTTTCACATAAACACCTATTTGCTTTATTTATTTCCCGTTAATATTTTAAACTCCTTTTCTACGAGCCGAAACGCATAGTAAAAGGGAATGTCAAATATGTAAATAGCTCAGCTATTCTTTTGGATACAAAGGCGCATACAAAGGCAAAATACCTTGGAATGATAATTGACTCCAAGCTCATATGAAAAGATCACATCACGCAAAAGAAAAAGGAATTGAACAACAGATTCAGACAACTTTTCTGGTTGCCAGGTAGAGATTCCGAGATGTCAACTCAAAACAAACTGCTCATATTCAAAACGATCATAGCCCCTATTCGGAAGTAGGGGATATAAATTTGGAGCACTGGTAGACTTGCCAGACTTAAAACTCGTGAAAACAGTTCATCGGGGGAAAAAACGCAGTACAAGGAAACAAAAAAGGACTCTTTTTTTTTATTAAAAAATTAATTTAATATAACAAAAATTAAAAATCAGATAATAACAATTCATAAAAGAGGAAAAAAGTACGAGATCATTAATATCTAGGCAGATTAATACGATTATATTCATATAGCCTTTCCAATCACAAATACAACAGAGTTGAAAAAAGGAAACTAGTTAAATTTATCCCAGTTAATGAGCCTTCATGAACATAAAGTATAAATAAAAAATTAGCCAATTCAAGTTTTATGTTTACAATAAAAAAAGCTTAATAATAATTTGTACATAGTTTTAAATATTGTAATATCTTTAAATTAAAAATAAAGTCATAAAATTCTTATTTCACTGTAAAAGCTACATATGTATCGTAATCATTGCTACTAAAATTTTGTTGCTTTAAGAGGTAAAGTAATTGATTACAATATATGTAGTTTACATACATATTAAATGAAAATTATAAATATTTATCCCTTTTTTTTTTTTGTTATACCTGACTAACAATGCCACTCTTGCCATTTTCTGTTTTTAAAAAATTTCCCAGCTCATTGCAAGTGTAGTCAAAATTTGTTTTAAATATTAACTCACTTTTGCAAATTTTCAATCGCAACCTCACTTCGTTCTTTTCTCCAATAGGAAAACATGGAACTAAAACTTCTCTATGTTGCATCATTGGAATGAGGAATGGAAAATACATATAAATATACATACATACATAAGTATATTTCCAAATTAGAAAATGTTCCACTTGTAGGAAAATCTTTCCACTTATTTTCTACCGATCTTTTTCCACATTTTGAGCAAAAAAGATTTTAATGATATAAACTCGTCAAAAAGTTGATCTACATCAATTCTTTTAATAGAAAATAGTTCAACTACTTCTACGAAGTTATAAAATGAAATGTTTGGATGACGATTGACAACAGAAAGTTTTTCAAATTTGTTGTTACAGTTGTTTCCGCTTAATTGAGTTTCTAAAAATGCGCGACTTTTGACGCAATAGGCACTGGCAACACAACGAACATAAAAATTATCCAATGAAACCAGTCCAAAATATTGCGAACTATTGTCAACGCTGAATGGTATATCAGAGATCAGGGGCCGGCTTCTGGCATTCGTGATCGAATATACTCGATAATAAAAACAATGTAGAGCAAAAACAAAATGAGCAACAAACACACAGCATTCTATAACGAAATCCTTCAATCACGAGTGCCAGAATTTGGCCCCAGGACATACATCGAGATCTAAATGTCAAAACAGTGAAAAAAGTCATCCGTATCAACAGCCTTAAACATACAACTCGTTTAACACTCGAAACTCAGGCAGTTGCCGGCGAATGAAATCCTGGAACCAAGAAGACTTAAGCGCCATCAGAACTAGTTCACCGTTACTAAGAGGGTCAGGCTGCTGTTTAAAAATTAAGGATTTTTATATCTACATACACATATCACATTTTTATTAACATACGATATAAATACATATTATTTTACGACATACTTTCATTTTCATTTTGTAGACCAATGCTTTTCTAGGGATACGAGTGTTGCCAAATTATTGCTATAAATTTTCTTTAAGCCTGCTTTGGAGGCGGGCGATTGCAAAAAAGTGAACCTATTTTGAAAACTCTTTCTCCTTTTTGACTTTTTACTAAAGCTGTCCCCCAGCTTCAGTCTTAATTTTACTTTTCCATTTTGCTTAAAGAAAATCAATCAAATGCAATAATTTAATAAATTAAACTTTTGAACCCGACTGCATGAAATAAAGTTCAAACATCAAAAATTCATATTCTTATAGTCGCTGGGTATGGCGGAATGTTTGGATTAATGTAGAAATTATCGAAGAATGTAAAAAAACTAATAACTGGCACATAGCATTTGTAAAGAACATGATGAGAAATTATTACGAGGCTTGCCTTTTATGTTTCAAGATCTGGGGGCTAATTCTGGCAATCGCATACGAGCGAGTTTTTAGTCGAACGTGCGATTTTTTGTACTTTTTTTGTACTTTTTCACTCGTTATCCAGCAAAAGGTATCGAAATTTGTAATGATGGAAGTCGATTACAAGCGAACGTTCGAATGCAACCATGAGAGTTTTTACTCGAACGCAAGAAGCGTTCGAGTTATCGTTTTTTTACAATCAAAAAAAAGAAAAAAAAAAGTATACATACAGATATACATGCTTATTATGAATTCCGTCGGAGCCCCCGACGTAAAAATGCTATCATGAATTCAAGACGGTAAAAAATCAATCAGCTGTTGACTTTATTTAATAGGTCTTGCATGTTGTTTGCTCGCACGAAATTTATAAATAGAGAAGAGATCTTTTTCGAGAAAAATATTTTTCTTGAGAAAGAAATTCTGTAAGAATATTCATAATTGTGCAGTAAATGTACACGCTTGTCCAGTCGCACTATCTGCAGGGTAAGTATCCAACTTTCTGCAAATTTTGGGTAAACACATTTTTCCCCAAAAACAGTTTGGAAGAAAAACGAAATAGTGTTTTAAGTTCTGTTGCTTTATGTGAAATCACGTTCTCCATCATGATTCATCGTTTCTTCATTAAGCCATCGATACGGCCATTCCAATAAAGTCGGACGTGGCCGTCAAGGAAAGCCAAAATAAAGATACATATACATACATACATACATATGTGTTTTATCAGTTGCCTAAATTCGGATTCAGTTAATTTTTAGGGTTCCATACTCACAGTATGAGCTCACAATATGGCATTAGATAATATGAAAAACAATTAATTATTTCCTATTCAGCGTTTATGATAACAAAATTTTATTGAACAATAATTAGTTCCTGATTGACTAAATAGTTAAAATGTTTCGCTTGTCTTCCTATTTTGTATTTGGTGGTGTCGAGTAAGACAACAACATATTTTTGGAATTTTCAAAATACTTACAAAATATTGTGTTACGAGTTCATACCCGTATGAACTTATCAGCATCTAACTTAATTAAATGCTAATCGATTTCGAATTATATTTCAGCTTTAGAAAGATATGCCCTTCTATCGGTATTTATTGTCAATTATTAAGTTTATTCGACCCTTTTAGTTAGCTAAAGGTCCTTTCTTCTACCTATTTATTTATTTGCCGATATTTCGCTCTCCTTGTAGCCTTTTTACACTGACGCACGCACTTCTTACATCTTTCATCAATTTGCAAAGATGTTTACATCTTCCCATAAGAATTATACAGGGTGAAAATTCTACATCAGTAGAAGATGGTCTTTTCTCATTTTGTTCCATCTTACATCTTTCGATTTTTTTAGTGCCATCACTAAAATAATTGCAGAAAATCGATTGCTTTTTTACCATCACTAGCAAAATGACATTTCAGAAAACAAATTTAACATAAAAAAAAATGAGGGGGACATGTATTTTGTTATAATTTTTAATTAATTATAAATAAATTCGTTTTAATTGCAGTGCAAAAGAAAGCCCATCGTATGGACAACCTATGGAAAGAAAAAAGACCAAAAGTCCTCCTCCAAGTTCGTTTTAAAATTTTTTAATTTTTCACAAAAATTTTGCGTCTTCTGTTTTTGACATCTAAATAAATGAAAGATGTTGCCAATGTAAACGACTGTTTCACATTTTCAACAGTAGGTGTAAAAAGGTGTATACAGGGCTAAAAACCAACATCTTTATAAAATTTTCCTAACTCATTTTGTTCCACTCAACATCTTTCGAATATTTTAGTGCCATCACTGAAAATTACAAAAAATTGTAGTGCCATCACTGTAAATTTTGACATTTAAATGGGAGTTAATTGGAGGTTACACTGCCATTACACGATCAAGTTTTGCTATCAAGTTTTTTTCACATACTGCTTGTCAAAATTCAATAAAATTGATAGCTGTGACGTAGGCTGCACGCAATTTCATAACAATTCGTTTTCAAGATGCCGTCAAGAAGAAAATTAAAAATAGCTGCTGCATTAAAAGTACTATCAGAAATAAAGAAAATAAAAGAAGAAGAAAAAAACCAGAGGGCAGAAAGGAAATACCCTGCAAGAAATGAATAACCGAAACTAACACAAGCAAAAACATTTTACCAACACACATTCAGGAATTTTATGCTGAATTTTTGCTACCGGTGCTGCCATAATCTGGTTTTTGTTGGTCAAATTTGAAGCGTTATTTTATATTGTATATTTAACATTTTTCTAAAGAAATTTTCGTATATATTTATTGAAATTTTATATATGTATATTGAAATTTTATTAATATATATTGACTACGTTTTCACAAATTATAGTTATGTATTTGGATATTTATTGTAAAAAACAATGTAGTGGGCATAGGAATAGGTTTTGGATATTTTGGGGAGTCTTAGGAATAAAACGTATTGAACAAAAACTTTTTATTAGTGGCAGGTCAGGCAAATATTGCATTTGTTTTCTCACTTTTTTTCTCCTCCCCAGTCACCTGACCACAATCCAGTTGAGCACATTTGGGACGTTTTGGAAAAATCTGCGCGAAAATATAATATTAGAAATCGCGAAACCCTGAAAACTGCCCTAACTCGGGCGTGGTCAGAAATTGCGCCCAGTATTACGGAGAATTTGGTGATGTCTATGCCACGTCGTCTTCAAGCGGTTATTGAAGCCCAAGGTGGTCCTACAAAATATTAAAAATACATATATTGTTTTCTTTTATTTATTTAAAAGAAATTAAATATTGTATTCGATTTTTAAGACTGTATGTTGACTTTTTTCTTATGAATTTTTATTGTTTTTGTTATTTCTTTTATTGTTATGCTTTTGAATTAGCTTTTTGTTTTGTAAATAAACTTTGTTTTTGGTACTTTAAATATTAATGCAAACGCTTTAATAATTTGCCTTACGAATATCTTGAGAACACAAACTAAGGGGGTGTATGTAGAGTTTTTTCCTTAACTGTATCTATATGTTAGAGTGAGACGGCTAATTTATGTATATAAAAATTTTGCAATTATTTTTCAAAATAACGCGGCTTTCAACGGAAGAGGACCTTTTGTGTGTAAAAATATTTAATAAAAAAGATAAGTAAAATGAGCAAAAGAAACATTCAAAACTTATTATCTAAAGAAAAAAAGTAATATGAATTAAATGTAAAAAATATATAAAAAGTTGTTGTTTGGTGAAAATAATGAAAAAAAAAAAACAACATTAGCAAATGTGCCAATTAACGCAGTGGCTGCCATGCTCCCTTTGCGGGCAATATCTTCTGTCGAGGAGATGGAAGAGAACCTCAAGACCGAAGATTTTGCCCAACCCACAGTAAGGAAATCTGATTCAACAAACAATAACATTTATATTTTATTATATTTATTTATATTTTGTTTACAGGTTATGTACCTCACTAAAATGAAAGGCGCTTCCGATGATGTCAGCAGTATCATCCGTGGTCTATTTACAGATGACCTGCTGAACGCTGAACCAGTACAATTGGGATGGTGGGAAAAGCAGGCGTTGCAAAATCTTGAAATCCAAAAAATACAATATTTTGTTTTAGTGTGAACTATTTATTTTCAATTATATTAAACCTAATAATTTCAATACTATTTTTTTGTGATATAAATGATTTTCTTTTGAGTTATTTATTTTATAATTAGTATTGATTTTTTTTTTTTTTTTTGTGATATAAAATTTTGTGATGTGAATTATTTTCTTTTGTTTTTTTTAGTTTTTTTATGTTCATTTTTGTTCTGAAATATTTGTTTATTTTTAGCTATAGAACTAAATTACATTTAACAATTTTAATATTATCTTCCCTTTTTTTAATAAAAATGTTAATATAAAATGAAAACCGGACACAACATTTTAATTGGCCGTCATGACTACCAGTTAGATCTAACGAACATTTAGGTTAGAACTAACCGATATTTACGTTATGACTGACTGGTTAGAGCTAACCAATATATTGGTTATCATTGACCTACATACTTATAAAACTAAGGAGAGTAAGCAGCACAGATATAGGTTACACAGTTATCTGAAATTAATTAGATACACAGAGATACAAAATCACATGTACACAAGAGTTTCAGTTAGGTTTTTCAATTTGCTCTTAATAAACTAACTAGAAGCCCTAACCGATATATCAGTCAGCACTACCGGTTAAATGACCAGTCATTTAACTGGTAGTGTTCTTGCAGGTTATTGGGTGAAGCCCTTATTAGTAAGAAGGTTGGTAAATATTTATATATTATAATGAATGTAGATATGCTCTATAAATCGCAGCACATCATTAAATATGTTGGTTTTGCACGTAAACATTTTTCTTTCTATTTTAAAACTTGAATCTGTTTAATTTTTATCACTTTTAATTGCAACTTTCAAACAAAACAAAAAAATATTTGCTGACAGAGCGAAACAAAATTGTTGTCAGCTGTTTTCTTGATTGTGACTTGATGCTCTCTATGGAAAGCAAAAATTGTCATCAAGTTTGCATCAACTTTCAAAATTGTGAGTGTATTAGTAAAAAAGTGTGAATGTATTAAAACTTGAAAGGCAAAACTTGATCGTGTAACCCCCATGTAAAAGAGGCGTTCAAGAAGTGAAAATTTGCACGACATACATAAACAAAACATGAAGAAAATAATTGACCCGATAATAGGCCACATGTATTTTTCTCACCAATAAACGACATATTAATTGTGATCCCCTACTTTCTGGGCAAAGTTCGGTAAAATGCGATCAATCATGAACTTCTCTCAATAATACACAAAAAACCACAAAAGTACAGGAGCACCAAAAACCACATTTCAATCACCAAAAAATAACATATGGTATACAACTTTATGGTTAAAATGATTTTATCTCTTAAAAAGCACTTTTTCAAAAACTGTATTCATAAAAATTTCATGACGTAAGCCCATGCGAACGCAAGCTGTCGCTTGCCTTATAGGCCGTGTTACACTATGCTACTCAATCTCACGATTCATGCACTGAAAATTGCTAGCTAAATCTGTTAGAATTCTGTCCTACTTTAAAAAGTCGCATCAAAACGGCCACACTGTTATACTTTTGTAAAAAAAAAACTTCGAAAAGGCAACTCTGATCGCATAGAAAAAGATAGTTTTTGAAAAATTTCAAAAGATTAACAAATCGGACAGACTTATCAAAAAGACTTTCACACGCATACACTTTTAGTCCAGACTATCACACTTTTTGGACACACATGTCATTTTTAACAGATCGTACGATCGAGTAGGATAGTGTATCACGGCCTATAGAGGAACCCAAATTGATTCGAAATCGTGCAACTACATTTTGATCGCTTACATTTTTTTGCGTTCTTCGCAAGGAACAGGCAGTAAGTTTATTTGTGAAATTGAATACTAAATTCATTCTTTACAGAGCCATAAAAACGAAAACTCGTTTTATTAAGTTGCATATTTTAAAGGTAATCTCTTAAATTTATTCCTAAATGGCAGATTTATTCGATTACGCAAAAATAGGAACAAAATGTAGCCTATATTCTAAGCTGGAAATGTTTAAAATATGTACATATGTAGCTGGAGATTAGCGAGAACAAACACATCGTGACACGAGATTTATAAATAAAATACATACCTGTATAGATTACTCTATGCCTTGAAAATCTTAATTTAAGAGAAAACATGTTTTCGAATATTATTTTGCTTAACAAACATTGTTCAAAATCGAGAAAAATTCATTGTGCTGACATCACTGGTTCGATGATCAGCTGAATTACAATGCCGTTGGCTTCTTTTTGAATCAATTCAAATGAACACATCACTTAATATAGATAATCATTTGCTCTCCTCCACACCATTACAGCACAGAAGAATAACACGGCTTCATTAAAGTTTGTAATTTATGTTTGCATTTTACACTCAATTACCCTTGCAATCAGAATATTCGACTTCCCTTTTAAAAGAAGACAGAAAAAAAAAACAAAACTTTACAAATTACTTAAAATTAAGTGATATTTTATGAACTGTCAGTAAGTCAGGCGATAATCAATTTTATATTTTCGTACGCACATACATACATACATGTGTATGTGGACATTCTTATGCACATGTAAATACATTTGGAATCATCCCTTAAACCTGGACACACCAAAATACCGTGGTTTCTGAATTTAACGGAGCCTTTACATTTGTGTGTGTGTGTACGCATTTTATTGCGCTCGCAAAAATCAAACACCCACCGAACTGGGGTGTCAGAAAACGCACAACTTTTTTGTTGTTTTTGTTTTAACATGGTACTTAGTGTTATGGCACTTTAAAGAAGTCAAAACTTGTAAACAACCGTCAAGGGTGAATTATGTGCACATTTCTTTGAGAGTTTGTTTTGGGCCAACGATAGTGATAATAAATGCTCGCAAAAAAGCTGGAGCTAAAACTGTCTTAATTATAATCCCCAAACAATAATTTACAAATTAAATTTGTGTTGTTTAGTCATACGACAGGGATGCGTAGTTGGAAACGGTATTGATACCTAAACATGCTGGTATGCATGCACATACATACATATGTATGTATGTATGTATGTATGTATTTTGAAACAGCAAACACGAACAATGTCTGTTCGTCTGGTGTGACATCTACTTTTTGGAGCTGCCGAAGGTATAAAGTCCATATCTGTAATAGTACCTCGTATCTGCATAACAAGAAATTTCACGCATGAAACAGCGGAATTGAAAGATAATCTATTTAAATTGGAAAAATTGCGAAATATCTGTCATTAAAACTGCTGTCCAAGAATTCTTGGAAAGGTGCAAGTGAGAAGTTTTCCGCCAGAGCTATCAGAATAACCCGCATTCGAAAACAGTGCGAAAATCAACAAAAAAATATTAATTACACTGTGCTAGTTGAAAAAACCGACAAACGGGGCACCCAGTGACTAAACATAATTCGGGTACGCTGAATTCAGTGGTGCTATCCGTTTTTCTAGGTTAGCTCGCGTTTTCGAGATTTACCGTTATTTTAAAAATGGAGGAGGTTGCACTACATGTATTGAACTAACTAAAAAAATTTTTCGTTTATTGAACTTTAGTAAAAAACCGAAATTCCGCAATAAAATAACATTTAATCTGATATATAATTCATTGAAAAAAAAAATTATTTTTTGCAAATTCTTGAAATTTTGTGATCTTTAAAACTGCATAAAAAATTGAAAAATTAAGCTATGCCAACAAATTTTCCCGCGTATATAAAAAATTATGTTTGAAACAAAACGAAACTTTAAATGACCAAAATCTGTGGGCAACTTTTGATTTTATTCACAAAAGATGAAAAATTGTAGTTTCAACCTGTTACCAGACGAAGCCTCAAAAATTGAAAAAAAAAAATTTTTCTTGTTAATTAAAGTACATTTCTGCATGTTCTTATAAAAAATTTTTTGTAATTATCTAACATTAAGATGTGTTAAAAAAGTGTTATGAAACCTTTTTGCATAATTTGTATTTCGCTTGAAGAGCACCTAGTGTTCATTGGAACACTAAATGGAAAGGCGTCTCTGTTTTTCTTCCATTTCTTAAAATGGTAAATACACGTTGTACTATAAATGAATAGACATTTATATTTATAAAAAGAATTTTATAAAATTTATTTTACATTTAATATTACAATTTGAAAAAGTTAAGAAATGACTAATTTTGTTTTTTTTTAAGTAAATGAAAATATTAACAATATAAAACAATATGAAACATTGATTAAAATTATTATTTAAAAGAAAAGTAGTTTTTGTGCAAGTAGTAAAATAGCAGTTGCCGCCTACAGTACACACTATTGAGGGTGTCTAATTCTTACCACATATCATATTTAAAGAAAAATATGATTCATATAAGTTAATTATTTCTACAGTGGTTTTACGCCGACTTGGCATAATTGTGTATTTCCCACACACATAGCAAAAGTAATTAAACTTGTTGCAGAATTCCATCTAGATATTTTAATATACATATGTAACTGAATATATTGACAAGAATTTCAAAGACTTAAAATTTAATACCGACTTTTTAAGACTTATTGCAGAGCAAGCAATTTTGATTTGATTTTCCTTTCAATTTTGAATTTTTCTTCACATATACATATATATATATATATATATATATATATATATATATATATATATATATATATATATATATATATATATATATATATATATATATATATATATGTATGCGTGTAAATACTTTTGAGTTGTTTTGTTCTATACTCAGAAACCATTAAGTAGTTTTGTTCTACCCCTTTTCTCACTTTTTTTTCTTGGTACCGATTGTGCAACAAATTTCATTTGGAATTTCCCTGCATGGGGAAGCTAATTCAGAACCGGTTAAACACCTTTTAGCTGGAGTAAAGCTGACCTGTTTTCTGGGTGCTTCTCTTGGTTTCTTGGCTGTGTGAGCCCGCGCTAGGCAGGAATTAGGAAACGATTTAAGGTCACTGATAGCTCAATTTAGGGCCAATATAAGCGTTTGCACCCCTAAACAGAGGTGTTATGCGACCGTGAATATCGGTAATTGTGCAAAGCCTTGGTGATATCGGGGCACCTCAGCAAGTAGACTACGCCCTCTTCACGTTATCGGGGGCTATGACGTGAAGGTACTCCCTTTCCCCCTCACTCGTGGGAACAACAATGAACAATCAAGCAAAAAACCACAACTCAAGCAAAAGACAGCTTGATGACGAAAACGCGAACGGAAAAGGACATTGGAAAAACTGGAGAATCGATAAAAGAACTGAGACGGTACCTTCAGGAAGAGTCGTGGGGAAACCCAAAGGCTCCTATTGCGCGACGGTGAATGTGGGTGGCGGAAAATGTAGTGAGATGGCTGTGAACTTCACTCCAAGCACCTCAAAAGCTGCAATGGCTCGTGTATCTACGGCGAAAACCCCTGCCTCGATAACCACAGGTGCTTCATATAGCACATTAGCTAACCAAGTACTCACTGTGGACAAGGTGACTGTGAAAAAGTTCTCGAGTAACCGAGTTCCACTACCCTCACCAACGAGCTGTGTACAAGCTTTCAGGCTTCCAAGCTGGTGGTAAAAACATAAGCAAGGCAACTGCGATCCAAATTTCGGGTTCCCAAGCTGAGATCATTGATGCAAGTTGCAGTGAGAGAACTGTGAACTCGACTTTTGGTCCCCACGCTACATCTGCATCGACAAAGTCTCAAAGGCACATCACTCTCGCGAGACGAACCTTCTTAAAACGGGGAGCCGTCGATAGAGTTCTAAAGAAGCTAGTTGTGAAACCAGTAGATGCCTTAACGGCAGTGGAAAAATCCCGTGTGGAATGTGTAGAGTCTCTTTTAGCAGAACCGAAAGGTCTGTTTACCCTCGCATTAGCGGATGCGCCTAAACTGCAACGTTCTGAGGAGGAGGTTGCTCAGAATCGCTTTAGACCTCAACGGTCGATGGAGCGATCATACAGTGAAGTTGAAGACAACTAATTGGTGAGGGCTGTCATCGACAGAGGCAACCCAAATCTCGCCATAAACCCTTCTAACTGGGCTATAGTGAAGGACATAAAATACCTCCCGAGTCCTTATCCCTGGGTGGATAAAGCTGGATGGCACCGACACAAGATCCAGCTCATGGTCTGTAGAGATAAGCGATCATCCCTGTTCCTTAGGGAGGGGGATTGCTCTTATGGATGGTCTATTTAAGGGAGCTAGACTCGATGTGGTACCTCTTTAAGAGATTTTCCGTTGACCTAGAGTCCTCGCTAAGATTCCGGAGACCTTTAAGATCCGGTAGAGATTCTGGATTTCGCGAGAGGAAGAAATCCTGATACAACCACCTATGATTGGAAAGTAGCCAAGGTCTCTGACTCAACAGGAAATCACAGGTTTATCACGATTCTACTGAGTCAGGAATCATTTCTGTTTCGACGTCATTTTCTTTCATGTGTACCGAGGCGACGACTGCTTCAGGAGATCTGAACTCCTGAACCGGATAAGGAAAAGCAGGAGGCATCGCTTGAGGATGCAATATCTGTGGATGAGGAGAATGCTATTCTAACATCGCAAGAGGGCACCCTATCCAGCTCTGAGGTGGTGGGGGTAGTTTTTCGGCCATGTTGACGAAGCAATTGATGAAGACACACTCGAATCTGATCAGTATGACCAAGAGGATGTCAACGTCGCAATCGTAGAGAACATGAGCAAAAATGATAAAGGTAACTCAAATTAACTATCACTATTCGAAAGAAGCTTCGACTCCAGATAGCAAAGGGGAAGGAGGAGCTGGCTTCACTTAGGCAAAATTTGTGGACTAGGGATAAACGGCTACAAGCTATTATACAAGAATGAGCATGGTAATGTCAGATCTTGTGTATTGGCCAGGAGTGATTTGAATATCTTCACTTTGTCTGATTACAGCGGTGGAGATACATTAGTGGTAGCGTGGGAGACAGGTAATGTTTAATGTTTGTGGTCTCAAGCTACATGGCACACGAGTGCGAACCACCGCCATCTACGGCTCGAGCGGTACTGGACATGGCCAGACGTGACAATCCACCAGAGTAGTCATTGGATCAGACGCCAATGCTCATCATAAGGTACGGGGCAGCTTTGACACAAACACAAGGGGTGAAAGTTAATCTTTGAGTTATTCTTTGTAGAGATTTGGACGCTATGAACGTTGGATCAAAATCCACTTTTGCTGTGCGAAATTATTTTCTTATTTCATAATGGAATAATTTAAGTTAAATATGGGACGGTGAGTAGTGGTAAGGGGCAAGATAAGCGGTCAAATGGAGTGTTTCTCAAAAGCAATGCAACACTGAAACCCTATTTGTATTTCAGAGGAAGGAAAGTCGCAGCTGCCACAGTTTGCGTGGAGATGCAGGATACCGCCTTTTTTAAATTTCACTTTCGGGCCTCCCAATGTATTTTGAATTTTGCTCGGGTTTGTTGAAAGGATGGCATGTACTTGAATTTCTTTTTTGTAGAAGAAATTTTGCTACAGATTTGTCGGCAAGAAACACAACCGTCCGTCGAGCCACAGCTGGAGCAACCGCAGCCAGCCGACAGCACTTCCTTTTGATTTTTACTATTACTACCGCTACTACATTATAATAAAGCTTTTGTTCTAGAAGATGTTATAATAACAGTAAAAGAAGAGTAGAAAGCGGCTTTTAGCCTGAAACAATTGCTCTGCTGATACCGGCGAACTCAAATGTTGGTGACGAATCTTGAGAGAGCAATGAAGATGGAAATTGGTTTTAAAAATATATTTTGCTACTTTTTTAGGGTTCCGTACTCATCAGAGTGAAACGGAACCCCTATTACCGAGACAAGTACGTCCGTCCGTCCAACCGTCACAGCGTTCATTCTCCGAAACGGTAAGAGCTAGAGAGCTGAAATTTTCACAGGATGTTGTTGTACCTTGCCGCTACAACAACAAATACTAAAAACAACAACAAGTCGAAAACTACCAGGTGTCCCCCAACCTAAAGTAACAATTAGCCGTAGCTGCTAAACTGTAAAATACAGAGAGCTGAAATTCGCACAATATATGTATTTACATATGCGCTACAACAACAAATGCTAAAAACAACAACATGTCGAAAACTACCAGGTGTCCCTATACAACGCAAGAAAACATTAGCCGTAACTTTCAAACTGTAAGAGACAAAGAGATGAAATGTGCACAATATATTTACTCGCATATGGCCTACAATAACACATGCTAAAAACAACAAGTCAACAACTACCAGGTGTCCCTATACAACGTAAAGTAACAACTAGCCGTTACTCTCGAACCGTGAGCGACAGAGGGATGAAATTTGCACAATATGTGTATTCACATATGCTCCACAACAACACTTGCTAAAAACAACAACTGTAAAACTACCAGGTGTCCCTTTACAACGTAGAGTAATAGCTATAACTCTCGAGCCGTAAGAGATAGAGAGCCGAAATTCGCACAGTGTATGTATTCCCAGATGCCTTACAACAGCAAATTACAACAACAACAACAACAAGTGGAAAATTACTAGGTGTCCCCATACAACATAAAGTAGCTGTAAAAACAGAGAGATGAAATTTATAAAATATACATATGTATTCACATACGCCATTCCATACATACATTACACATACATACGTACGGAACCCTAAGTGTGCGAGCCAGCCTCGTACTTGACTTAATTTATTATATATGTATACTTTGTTATTTATTAACATTTATTAATAAATTAAATTGGTTCCATTAGAATAGTTATGCAGCACAAAATAATTTTGACCGCGTAAATAGTTCATATACCCGGAGCATTTGCGTTTTAGATGGCCGCATTCTTACTAAAAACTCTTATTATTTACTTAAAAACAAGTTTATTTGCTTAAAAATCTGTTTTAAATTTTTTTTTTTACGCTCACGCATTTCAGCTCGCGATGTTTTTAAATCATTAAAAAACAACACTATTAACAAAAACACAATTAGGCGGTTGTAGGAAGTAATAACAGTTTTATCTCGCAAGATTGGCCAAACACCCGTTCGTACATCGGCTGTGTTGGCACAACTCCCAAAATCACCATGATTTATTTTATTTATAATAAGTTGTCATCATTTCTTTAGTACAAATTGAAATGTAACACCCTGTTAATATCATTTATACATTTTTTCACTTAACGAAACTGGTAATTGCTTAGTCATGTTCTGGCACCTTCGCCATTTTTCTCTTGAACTTTGCGAGGTGAACTAGCGCTTCTTGAGCTTAAGAATTTTTTCTACATTGTACATACATATGTATTTCCAGTTATTTTCAAACCAAAAAGTATGAACTTATTATTATTAATTGAATTATATTCTAATGAATCGTTATATTTCATAAAGGAATTTTAATATAAACACATTTTAATCAAGTGTTTTACTTTCCATTTGCGTTTTATTCAAAATCCATTGGAAATAGCTGGCTCGATCTCTCGCCTTTTCAACAGCCGGGAATCGAAAAGTTTGCTATTATCCAGTTTTACGCAACCAAATCCCTTTCTTCAAGAACTAAAAGTGATGTTGATGTTCGTCGTATTTATGTATGTACTCCCAACCAAAAATTGCAAAACGAAATGAACATGCACATGATAGTGAGAGAGAATAAGGGTTAAAATGCAGAATTTGTGAAAGTTTATTTAATTTTCGGATTTGTATAATTAAGCAGTAAATCAAAGTGTATTCATTTAATTAATGTGTCGCAAATATTTGTGGTTCCTGCGAGCATATGCCAACATTTTGCTCTCTTCTCAATTTGGCGGGGATGTTTTGTTTTATTGCAACTTCTGGGTTGCACAGCAATTAAATATTTTCGTCCTTAATAAATTTTTTGAATAATTGAAATATGTATGTACAAACAAAAGCAATGGCTGCTGTCTATTTTCACTTTACGTCATAACTGACATGACCATTTTGTCCGTCCTTCTTCCCAAACCGGGACTGTAATGTCACATTTTTGCGGCAGTTTATCTACCAAAGTACATACATACATACATACATATGTAGTATTTTGCACCCGTTCTTCTAGACCATGATACAATTAACAAGGTAGCCTCGTCAGCTAAACCGTTAATCAACTGACTACTTTAGGTTGTCAAGAGATTGCAGATAGGAAAGGCAGCCAAAACGAGGTAGCAAATCCGCGTAAGCTCAGTGCATCTCTCTTACGCAAATGTAGAAGTGGCGTCGTTTTGACAGTTTGCATAAGTTGTACAAAAACAAAATGCATGTTATTTTTATTGAAGTTGTTCTTATTGTAGCGAAAAGGCTACCTTGTTAGTTGTATCATGTTCTAGACCATCAATTTGGAATTCATAGCACAAGAAAGAAACAAAGTTGCTGCCATGTTCAAAGTTGGCAAAAACGGGGCATACACTTAAAGCAGGTTGCCGAAGTTTGCCTCGATACAGTATTTCAAGAATATACTTTTTTTCTGAATATCGGTGTTTAGCATAGTTTATTGCATTTGTGGAAACATTGGAAGGAAATAATTAAATATCGTTGTTAACTCTACTCTTACTATCGGTTTTAATGATTTTTAAAATTTTCCACGTGAAAAATTGTATGCAGTGGGTGCTGGGTGCGTTTTATACCCTTAACAGCAAGTGTTGAAGCATATACATACATACATATGTACAATGTACTATTGTATATGTAAGTTTGTTATTTCGATTTTAATTTCTTGAAGTCTATTTTCTGAAGTATGTACATATGTATGTATATATCTTCCGGATCAGTAACGATACAAAAGTCGATTAACTTGTGTCCGTTTGTAGTTGATGAAAAAACTATTTGACTTACTTGGGGGTTACACGATCAAATTTTGCCTTTCAAGTTTTAATACATTCACACTTTTTTACTAATACACTCACAATTTTGAAAATTGATGCAAACTTGATGACAATTTTTGCTTTCCATAGAGAGCATCAAGTCACAATCAACAAAACAGCTGACAACAATTTTTTTTTTCGTTCTGTCTGCAAATATTTTTTTGTTTTGTTTGAAAGTTGCAATTAAAAGTGATAAAAATTAAACACATTCAAGCTTAAAAATAGAAATCAAAATGTTTACGTGCAAAACTAACAAATATAATGGTGTGCTGCAATTTATAGAGCTATACAGAAGCCACGAAGTTCTGTGGAATATGAACTAATAAGAGCTTCACCCAGTATTTCCTTTCTGCCCTCAGGAGCCAAATTCTGGCACTCGTGATTGAAGGATTTCGTTATAGAATGCTGTGTGTGTGTTGCTCTACATTGTTTTTATTATCGAGTATATTCGATCACGAATGCCAGAATCCGGCCCCTGGTTTTTTTCTTCTTCTTTTATTTTCTTTATTTCTGATAGTACTTTTAATGCAGCAGCTATTTTTAATTTTCTTCTTGACGGCATCTTGAAAACGCATTGTTATGAAATTGCGTGCTGCCTACGTCACAGTTATCAATTTTATTGAATTTTGACAAGCAGTATGTGAAAAAAAACTTGATAGCAAAACTTGGTCGTGTAACTGCAGTGTATGTAAATAAAATGCATATTTTATATTTATATGTATGTATTATACTATTCATTAATAAAAACTTTTGATATCGGTACATTTTTCGTCAACACAACATAAACGAGACACTGATTTCAAGGCAGTATGGCTGCTGGGGCGAGAAGCTTTGCCTCATCGGAACAGCTGTTACCAGTCTTTATTTTACTTTCGTCCCTTGATTTGCAAGTACTAATTGCCTGAATATTTTAAAAATTGAATTTAAGCCCGAAAAAGTAGTTTAAAACTGAGTTAAATTATACATATTTCATATACATTCACACAAATATGGCAACAAAGAAAAAATATACGACTTACCTTTATGAGATTGGTGCTCATGTTTTCTGCATTTCGCTCTTCTGTTTTGAAACCAGACCTAAAAGAAAATGTTCAACATTGATAATAGTCGATTGTTATGCAATAAAAAATATATGTAAGTAAGATGAAAAAAGTTAGCAAGCCGGAATTGAGTAGAATAATGGGAGCTATTTTAGGAAGACGACAGTGAGCTGAACTGACATTAAATTTCTTGCATTACTAATAAATTCTATAAATTCATTAGTAATATACATATGTACAGACATACATATGTAAGTATGTAGTATATATGTACCCAAAAATTAATATTTTTGGGCCATGACCATAGACAGGGAAAAAGTATGTAAGCCACAGATTATACAGAGGTGAAAAAAGTGACTTAAAAATCGCCCAAAGCAGCTGATAGACAGTTTGTTTAAAGAGATAGCTACGGAATGCTCTTTATACGAAAAACAAAGGTAAACAAAACAAAAAATATAGCACAAAAACAAAAAATATAGCAATACAGTATTTTTCGGTTAATTGCACATCAAAATTTGCACAATTTTTTGTTCAATTAACCGGGGATCCAATTAGCCGATACCCGTTTAATTGAACAATTAGTTCAATTACAAGAACCCTATTTAATTGAACAGTTTGTTCAATTACAGAAATCACGCATAATTGAAACTATGTACTAATGAATTAAAAGAAATCGCATATGTGCACTTTAAGTTTTTCAAAATAATTTTTTTTACCTTAAACGAAAAAAAAATGCAAGTAACAGCAAAAAATGTACATATACATATGTGTATAGTAGAGATGCCACCCAGTGTTTTTCACAAATGATGTCAAATATGTATGTGCAAAAATGCCAGATTATTTTTCAATGCAATTAACCGGGTAAAAGTAAGAGGAAATTTATTTTTGATGACATGAATTTTGAACGAATTAAGCGGGAAAATCAATTAACCGGGTTCAATTATCCGAGGAAATTCACATGGTGTTCGTATGCAATATTGTTTTTGCCCGATCATGTGCTTCAAATAAGCGTGGAAACCAATTAACCGTAGGGTCAATTAACCGAAAAATACTGTATAAAAAAGCACAAAGTGACAGAAAAATGTCGGCACAATTGTACAAGCAAAACACTATTCTATAAATGAATATTTGTTACTACACTGTTTACAATAAATATTATCAAGGAAAAACGCAACTTAAAATTCTTCTTTACTAATTAATATAATTTTTTCAAAAACCACCACTTTTTTAACAGCATAAAATCTCAAAGTAGAATAAAGAGAAACTGAAATAAAACTCTTTATTTTTGTTTCGGTTACAAATTCTAAAACGTTTCCAAAAACGAGACGAACAGAGTTTTTTTTTATTTTGATTTGCCGCCTTTCACCTCTGGGTACTTTGTGATGTATGCTTTGAACAATTTTAAGGACATGATTCTCATAGTCATACATATCACAGCGTGACAATCGTCACTATGACAAAGTCACAGTTTTGCCACGTCTCGTGTTACTAGTAGAATGCATATTTATGAGAATCGTTACTAATTTATCGTGACAAATGTCACTTAAGTGGTTACCGGAATAGTGAATTTTCACTGACACCGTCACAAACAAGTGGCGTGACCATAAGAATCAGACCCTTAGTAACTGCTAAACAAAAATGAGGTAACCGAACCACATATGTATATCAAAAAAATTTTATGTTTTGTAAACATTAGATACATATTGTTTATTGTCGAACACTGGTTTTAATACTTGTATAACCCTTAGTGACTTGTGAATAATTTTTTACATTTAATTAATATACATACATGCATATGTATGTATGTTGATATTTACTCTATTTGGCTCGCATCCGAACGCGGATTATAAAGAAATAAGATTTTACACATAAAACGTTACCTGTACTCTTGCTTCACTTAAACCAAGTCGATGACTGAGTTCTTCTCTCATAAATGCGTCCGGGTAGTGCGTTTCTTCGAATAGTCTTTCAAGCTCATTCAATTGTTCTAATGTGAAATTTGTACGAGATCTTCTTTGTTTGCTGTTATTTAACGTGATTGAACTTCCAAATTTTTCGCTTTTATCGATTGATGTGTCCAACGTTTTTAAAAATTTCTCATCGGCGCTATTAGGAGTGGAAGAGCCGTTTCTATCCTCGTACTCAGTCGAACTATTTGACACTGAATATTCTGTAACAAACAAAATAAGATTTACGGTAGTTTCTACTTCACCTTTAATATAATCACATGTGTGACATGTCAATAAATCAGGAACGTATGAAAAAAAAAACTTCACAAACGTCAGACTCCGTATGAAAAAACAATAAACCCAAAGGCAAAAATTACAGTCAGACGTTTGCCTGAACAAACTTTTGTCTGGTGGAGACGTTAATTTAGTCAACATCTGTTAAGTCTTTTTATTTCATACGTTCCTCACTTATAGAAATGTGCGAAAAAATGTTTTGAGATGTGACACTGCCAATATCTTGAATTACGGGTAAAATATCGGTTTTTCGTGCCCGCTTACATTTATCAGCTTGTAATTCGGTTGACTTCGAGCCGATTTTTAATTTACCACCAAATTTAACTGCCTGTTCCTCGTTGTCGCAAAAAAATGTAAGCGATCGAAATGTAGTCGCACGATTTCGACTTGCGTTCGCATGGGCTTACGTCATGAAATTTTTGGCATTTACTTCACAGAAATGCCAGATCGGTAAATTAAAGTTTTGGTTGATTTTTTACTAAAGTATTGGCAAAAACTACTAAATTATTCTTGTGTAAATACAACACTTAATAAAACTGGCCAGCTGTATTTGATAAGCCACAGCAAATACATACATTTGTACATAGATAAGTACAAAATAAAAAAGCAAACATCTTAAAAGTGCGGAAATAGTTTTTGTGATGTTTTAAAATTTAACTGCCTGTTCCTCAATGTCGCAGTCATGCGATTGTTCGCCTTCTAAGCGAAAGAAAATTGTTTTGGGTTCCTCTATGAAGTTCTTTTATTCGAACGACGACTCGATCGACAAGTCGAAAAAACGTAAGTGTTTTCATACAAAATCCGATTCCTCAATATCGATCTGTCGTCAGCACTGCGAACACAAATGTCAAAATCAAGCACTTGCTGTTTTGCTATCGAGTGGGAGTTTTTATAGAAAAAATTTTTGTTTTTTTGTTAAAAAACTGGAAAATAAAACTACAAACCACACATATTTTTAATTTTTATTTTATTTAGTAAATATATTAAACAATTATTACATGCATGCATGTAGTTTTCGTAAACAGTTCAGCAAACAGGATGGAAGAAAATCCTGAGTTTGCCAGAGGAATACCAGTGCTCATCGCGTCAAAATACTTATTAAATGTCTATGCAAAAAAATACTTTTAAATTTTAAAACACTATAAAAACTATTTCCGCACTTTCGAAATGTTTGCTTTTTTATCACAGAGTACTCTGCACAGAACACTCTTTGGTACTCTGTGTTAATTATGTATGTATTTGCTTTGGCTTGTCAAATGCAGCTGACCAGTTTTATGAAGGGTTGTATTTACACCAGTTTTTTTCAATACTGCAATAAAAAATCAACTAAAACTTTAATTTACCGATCTGGCATCTCTGTAAAGTAAATGCCAAAAAATTCATGACGTAAGACTATGCGAACGCAAGCTGGTGACATAGAGGAATCCAAATTGACTCGAAATCGAGCGACTACATTTCGATCGCTTAGATTATCTTGCGACATTGAGGAACAGGCAGTAAAAGTATTTTTTTGCATAGACATTTAATAAGTACTTTGACGCACTGAACACTGGCATTCCTCTGGCAAACTCAGGATTTTCTTCCATTCAGCGAGCAAGTGAACTTTTTTTGCAAAACTACATGCATACATATGATAATTATTTAATATATATACTAAATAAAATAAAAATATGTGGGTTTTCTAGTTTTATTTCTCTGTTTTTTAACAAATAAATATACATTTTGTTTTTATAAAAACACCCACTCGATAGCAAAACAACAAGTGCTTGATTTTGACGCTTGTGTTCGCCGTGCTGACTACGTGATCACATATCACACCGTGACAATCGTCACTTAAAATGCGAACGTTATAGATATAGAGGAATCGAATTTTGTATGAAAACACTTACGTTTTTTCGACTTGTCGATCGAGTCATCGTTCGAATAAAAGAACTTCATAGAGGAACCCAAAACAATTTTCTTTCGCTTAGAAAGCGAACAATCGCACGATTTCGACATTGAGGAACAGGCAGTTAGATGTATGTAAACTTCAGCAACGTTAAGATACTATTTTTAGATTCAAACAACTGTTATTATTTTCGCAACTTTAAACACTATTCAACTTGGTCAACTTGCAGACAATTGTCATCTTTACGCATCTTTCAACTTTTTAGATTTTCTCTATTTGTGATTGTGATTTTCTCGAACTTTAAACCCTAATTCGGGGCCTGCTCTCAAAGCCACTTTTGTTGGAAATTACGTCAATAATAGTGGGGAACACTTTATAGAATATATATCTTTATAAAATTACACATCTCCAATTTTTTTAAATTTTATTGATTTTTGAACAAAATCAGTCAAAGAAGCTACGGACTTGGAAGAAGAAAAAGATTTAAGCAGTTTTAAGTTACTGCTGAAAAAAGTAAAAGCTGGCTTTACCCGTAAGTCAGTTCTAAACTTGAAACTAGCAGAAGTTGCATTGAAGAATTTTTTTTTTTTGTTTACACGCCATGCACGAATTGTTCAGTGGAAAATTTGACAGATACACTGAGCAATATAAAAGTCTAGAAGAGGCTTTAGATATGGCTGCAGTTTACCTAGCATCTACATTGGACAGTAACTAATACCAGAGATTTTCCACTAATATATTTACATTTCTCCATTGTAATTTTATTGTCATGTCTGTTTCTTTACTTTTTGGGCAAAGTTCGGTAAAATGAGAGTAAACTATAATTTCTCTCAATAAGAGACAAAAGTGCACAAAAGTACGGGAACGAATAAAAACAAATATTTTACCACAAAAGAAAACGTCAAGGTTCTGACAGCTCAATTTGTAAAAAGAAAAAAATATTTATGTATTTTATTTAATTTGTGTAAAAAACGCTTTCTCCAAAAAATTAAAAAGAATGAAATGCATAAAACTTTTTACGACCACAACTCACAAATTCATATACATAAATGAATTTGTAAATATAAATACATATATAACAATCAGCAATTTTTACAGAATGTTTTAAAATAGTTTTTCACACCAATTTCCAATTTTCCTTCTAGTTTCCGCCAAACATTTATTTTTTCTATGTTATTGTTTATTCTTTGAAACAGATGGGATCCCAAAGTAGAGTAAAGAAACAGAGCTAATAATTGTAGGAAGAAGATGAAATTGAAAAAAAAAGTTTAAAGTAAAAAAATTCGAAAGGAAAAAACTTTTACATGCAGATCATGTAACCCCCCATTTACACACGCAACTACAAGTGCAAGTAACTCAATACATTAGCATTTTTTTACTAATACCATCACACTTCTGCAAGTTATGAGCTCACTTGCAAGAGATATTGATTCCCAGTAATTTTCTTTACCCGCCAGTTAGACGGGAAAGTGCTTTCATTAAATTTTTGTATACGTATTATGAATAAAAATTTCAATGAACCCTGTGACTTTCATGAAAATTTCTTGCACAATTTTAAAGGGACGTGAAAGTTCATTTTAAAAATGTCGTCAAAGCGAAGAGTTGCAAGTATTATAGGTTTGTTTATTACTGAAATAGAGTTGCCAAGTCTACTACAAACATATAGTTATAGGGCAACATTCGACAATAATTTTTATCGCTAAACTTTTTTTAAATTAATTTAATAATTATCAGTATAAATATACTTCATTTGTGTTCTTTATTCATATTTGCTGTAAAAATGTTCTAAATATTTTCTAATATACAAAATAATTTGAAATTCACAATTATTATTCAACTGCAATCATGAAAATTTGTATATGCCTTGGAGGAGGCAACCGTGTTTACTACCTTGTCACTTTACTTTCAGTAAATGTCAAAAAATTACTTTCAGGAAAATTTTGCTGAAAGCTGAGTTGAAAGTTACAAAATTATGAGTGTGTTGGTAAAAAAGTGTGAGTGTATTGCAACTTTCAGGCATTTACTTTCCCGTCTAAATGACGGGTTACTTGCATGTCGGTGAAATGACAAAAACCAAAAACAGTGTCACCTTATAAAGTTCATATTTTAATTGTAATAGATAACTTTTGATCTAGATACTTTTTGATCTTACATACCGAAAAATAAGATAAAATATGAAAAAAGTTGAAGTAAAATATGGCTATTCTTAATATAAATTTACTCTTTATTTGAAAAAAAAAAACTATTCGTATAATTTGCTTCCCCATAACAGTTCGTATGACAATACTTTGGCAACCCCGCCATTAAAAAGTCATGTAGACGGCCAAAAACAGAATAAACAATACACAAAAAAGCAAAAAATAGTGATTTTTAAATATAAAAAAAAATGAAACAGTGATTTTGCAGTTTTTTTCCGCATAATGGTTTTATTATTACTGCTTTCATTTAATTCTTTTGTTTTGTAAAGTAAAGCAATTTTCTTTAAGACCCTTTTCTTTTCTTTGGCGACATTTTAAAAATGAGCTTGCACTTGCCTGTGTAAACAATCAAGCAAGCAGCAACAGCTTTTATTTTCTCTGTCAGTGTATTCGTTGTTCTGTATGCGTTCGTTATATGTACACACAACTTGCAACAAGTTACTGGCATGTGTAAATGGGGGGTAATAAAACTCATGTTGTGACAAGTTATAATTTAACAGTTGGCTTAAAATGAATGGATATACATATGTACATAATTGCTGTCGCTGCAGTGTAAAAAGCAATTCTGGTCGATTTTGACAACTAATGCATATAATTTATGGTCTTGAACGCAGATACAGCGTTAAGGTGTCCCGTGTTATTGTATTGGTTTGTTGATATACGTACATAAGTATGTATTTTGTTAGGCATAATACTATGAAAATATAATTTAAAACACTTACCAACATCTAACTCAGCATTAGTTTTATCAAAAAATTTTTTATCGGTACAAGATTTCGAACTTAAACCTATTGTATTGTCTTCCAGTTTTTCTGCCTTATTTATGTCTTTCAGCCGAAAATTCGATTTTCCTTTAAAAAAATCTGAAAATAAAAAAAAAACAAATATAAGTGTAATTAATAGCTTTTAATTCATATTCTCTGAAAACCTTTTTGCATTTAGTTTATCTGGCTCAAGTTCTTCCCATATTATTTTTGTGATTGATATTAATTTGTGTATTAATAATTCCGGGGCTCATGTTTCTAAAGCGACACTCAAGGTCGGGTGCTGACGAGAAGTGTGGCGGCTTCGAAACAGCTAGTTGTCTCCCCTGCTAAATGTGTTTGATGTTTTCTTTGTCTTATTTAGTTAATGTCGACCACAAAAATAATATAAAAAGAATTTGAGCCCGATAAAGTTAATACAAAATGATTATGTAGGAAAAGGTTCGAATAATAAAAATTAATTAAGTCACTGAAAACCTCAAAAGAAACATGATGCGGCGTGTCGCTTTCATTTTCAGTGCAAGTTTTGAATATTTTCTAACAAATAAGGTTTGATGCTATACTTGACATTAGAAGCTAGCGGGCTCATAATTTCACCAAAAACTGTACTTGCACTCAAAGTTTAAGCAACCGAAAGAAATTGTTAGGAATACTTATTCCTAACAGGATAAGACAGGGGGACTGCTAAGACTTAGCAAGCCCGAATTAAGTAGACTAATGGGAGTCATGACAGGCCACTCTCAACTACTGGCACATCTTAACCACATGGGAATAGCGGGAGGAGATGAATGTAGAGCATGTGGGGAGGAGAGCGAGACACTAGAGCACTATTTATGCCAGTGCCCCGCCTTCTCACAAATACGATCCCGACATCTTGGGAGAGACACCTTACCAGACATAACCCAATTACGGGGCATATGCTGGAGGAAATTAAGGAACTTTGTGAATGACACGGAGTTCCTATAGACCTATGGGTCAAACTGTATCACGGTTAAATCCACGGAGCGCACAACAAGCCTGTACTGGCTTAGATGTATGTCACAAGACATGGGCAAGCAAACCCCTCCAATCAACCTAACCTAACCTATTATTCTTCTTCTTACACGAAATTGGACGCGCCCCTGTAAAAAATACATCGATTTCTTTTTTTTTCCCAATTGGATAAATCGTGACTTCACGAAGGCTATTGCCTTCTGTGATTAAAAACATTGTTCTATCGTATTGAAGCACAAATTAATATTATACAAATTATATTAATTCAGGTCCAAAAATATACCTTACAAATGTTTTCAGTCTTTTTCAGCCTCATAAAGTTCATTGATGCTAATCAACTCATCAGTGGACTCGAAAATTTCTTAAAATAATGTTTAAACTTAACTACTTATTCCATAATTCCCATAAACAGGATGAGAATCAGAAATGTTTCAAAAATACAAAACGTAGTAACCGATGGTAACTGGTTGTATAGAAGGTTGGGAAGAAAAGTAAAAGAGTTGCAAAACAAAAAGAAATGTTTACTAGCGCAGTTCATTATTTGGTGCAAATGTCTTGCGTAAGTGCGAATGCAAGAAATCGTTGCTTTTTCTTTGCAACCCAACAACAAAATATACAAGGTTGCACTCGCAATATTTTTGCATTTACGCACCGTTAATTACGTGTTGCTTTTTTCGCATGAGTATTGCGTTTGCAACACTGACACTCGAACAGCTGACATTTTAAAACAAAGCAAACAAAAAATTGTAGAGATGGAGCCAGCAGCAATTACCAAAAAAATAAAACGTGAAAAATTAAAAATTGTGTATTAATTTATCAGCTGTTATTTGGAGTGCAATAAAATTTGCAAAGTTGTTAAAAAGGGTGCTCAACATCAGTTGCAATATAAACGCAAACGCAAATAGTCGCAACCAAAAAGACGGCGCACCCAGTGGGTAAACCTGATTCGGGTGCGCTGAATTCCGTGGTGCTAACCGTTTTTGTTTTAGGTTAGCTCTTGTTTTTGAGATATACCGTTATTTTAAAAATGGAGGAGGTAGGACAGCATACATTCCCTTAGCTGAAGAACGGTTTCAAATATTGAAAGAAACCGAAATTCGGCAATAAAATTACCTTTCAATAACTGTGAAAATCTTTTTAATCGATCGAGTAGTTTAGAAAGGACTGTTGGAATCTCTCGCCGTGCTCATCAGACTCTTTATTTAAAGGTAATTTTGTTGCCAAATTTCGGTTTTTGGATTTTTTTTTCAAGATTTTAAACCGTTTTTGAGTTAAGGGGATATATGTATGTTGTCCTACCTCCTCCATTTTTAAAATAACGGTATATCTCAAAAATAAGAGCTAACCTAAAAAATGGTTAGCACCATTGAATTCAGTGCACACGAATTAGGTTTACCCACTGGGTGCCCCGTCGGTCGGAAAAAAAAAATTTTAATTCAGGCACAGTCTTATTACTAATCAGAAATTGCCTGAAGAAGGATAGTGTAATCACTACGATTCTTTTTGAAAAAGAATGTAATTGATTATGATATTGTATATATTACATCCAACAGCTGATTATTTATCTATTTAACTATGCGAGAAGAACAAAAGTATTTCTCTGTCAAGACTCTCTCACTTGCTCGAACTTTGAGTACGGGAACAGTTTTCGCACAAATTGGGATCTTGCGGGCTTCTAATGTTGAGTACGGAATCACAATTTAAATGTGAATCTCATTAGGCCAAAGCAGTGCTAATGGAAGTAATTGTGAGCAAGTTCTGGGGCCAAATCGTTGCATTCAATGTCGAATGAACTATCGAGTAAAAATAATATAAAACAAAAACAAAATGAACAACAACTACAAGGCCCAGGCAACAAAATTCGTTCGATCACGTATGCGACGATTTGGCCCCTGTTCACAATTATGATATTTATGACTTGGGACCTGCTACCCTAAATCAAAAATTACTACTATTTTTACTTTTTTATTCATTGAAATAACAAAACCATAGTTTTGAAACTTTCACACTTTAAATTTATATCAAGTCACCTCGATACCAGGTAGCCGCATAACTACAACAAACACAACACCAACAAACACTTTATGTATTTTGTTGGTAGAAATCTTGAACTTCTGTCTCCCGTTTGTTCGCGATTGTGTGTTTTTGTTGTGCTTTTTGACAGTTCTTCAAGCTAAAAGCAGTAGTCAGCTGGACTTGTAAGGCTACCTGGTATCGAGCTGCCTTGATTTAAATATTTTAGCATATGACACACCAAATAGTTTTAAAAATTTTGTTTTTTTTTTTATTTACCGTAAGGCGTTACTTTGGAGTATTTCTGAGGTTTGTTTTCTTTAAATGATTCAGTTAACAGCCAATTTCTTGTTTTTAACACACAATTATTGCTTAAATTTAAGCCGTCGGCACAATTTTTATTTATATTAATACAAAACACTCGCTTATCTTTTTCTTTACTTTCACGTTTTATTAATGATATCCGTTTTAAATCAACTTCATCTGCAGACGATTTTGATTCGTCAGTATTCGAGAGATCTGTGATGTCGATATCGATTGACTCATTATCATCAGCTTTATCACATTCTTGTGAACTCGTATTTGAAATTTTACTTGGCGACGCGTTTTCCATATTCAATTGACTTTTATGCCGGTTTTCGATTTTTGAACACTCGAAAGACTCAATAACAAATTTTGACAATTCTTCCATTTCTTTATTCACTTCTAGACATGCGTTACAAACGAGCGTTGTTTCCGTCACGGCGTTTAAAAACAAACTTGCGTTTGCTTCAAACTATCAAGCATCATATTGGCTAAAGGCTTCGTGAATAGAAAAAAAAAAGGAAAGAGACACTGCGCATGTCAGTACTGGGCGTAAAAATTTGCCATCCTTTGAGTTACAAATTGCTTATTTTCATATTTCAATTCCCACCTTGCTACATATTTACTTCTGTGTTAAATACATATGTATGTACATATGTACATCCATTAAGGCGAGCCAATAATTTTGGCAACCAAGAGTACCCAGAAATGTAATCTACGGTAAATTCTAAGAAAATTTTCCGGAAAATATCCTGGTTCTGAAATCGAAATGGAGCTGAAATTTTCCACATTTCCTTAAAGTATTTCTTAAACAAATTGGCTCGCTTTTGGATGCTTTTTATTTAATTCCCCATAAATCATAAAAATATTTTACTATTCTTAGTATTTCGACGTAAATTTTAATGCATTTAAGGAGATGCGTGATGGGCATATAGAAGTTAGAATAATCAGCATAGGGAATGTTAGTCTAGTTAAAAGAAATTATGAAGGAAACCATAAATGAATATGTATAATGGGTTATCCATTTCGTGGTTTCAAAAGTATAGGACTGGAATTCGATATCTGTCAAACTCAGTTGTTAAAGCAATTTTTTTCTTCTCAGTTGAAACTCTGACATTGACGAAAATGGATCACTTAAATATCACACAAGGCATAAAAATTATCAAAACATCGTGCAAAAATGGGGATTCTGCCACAGTCACATATCGTGCTTTTTCGAACAAAATTTTCTTCAGCGATGAAGTACATTTCTCACTCGTTGGGTATGTTAATAAACAAAATTGTCGTATTTGGAGTTCTGAGAATCCTCAAGTAAATGAAGAGAGGCCATTACATCCAGAAAAAGTCACTGTTTGGTGCGCTCTTTGGTCCGAAGGTGTGATTGGACCTTACTTCTTCGAAATCGACGATGGATGTATGTATATACATATGAATATGTATGTATATACATATGTACATATGTAAATTATGCGGTACGCTTATTGTTTGGCGTTTTTGGAAAATGGCACCCGATTGGAAAAAAACGCCAAAGGATGCGACCAACAGGGGTGATAGGAAATTTTTTTCAGAAAACGTCAAATTTTGAAAAGAAAAGCGTCAAAAACAAATTCGTAAAACGTCAAAGCGTCATTTATAAAAATGTACAAATAAACCCAAAATTAATTAATTTTATCTTTTATATTATACAAAAGTTACAATCAAGAAAACAGCTGACAACAATTTTTTTTCATTCTGTCTGCAAATATTTTTTTGTTTTGTTTGAAAGTTGCAATTAAAAGTGATAAAAATTAAACAGGTTCAAGCTTAAAAATATAAATATAAATGTTTACGTGCAAAACCAACAAATATAATGATGTGCTGCGATTTATAGAGCTATATAGAAGCCACGAAGTTCTGTGGAATATGAATGTGGCGTCATATCGACTTACTTATACCTTAATACCAGCTAGCCGCTGGTATCTTCTACACTACTAAGCAACATTTCATATCCGGTCTCCGATTTTTTCTATTTTTTTTTTTTTTTGGTGTATTTAAGGCGAATCTATTATAGGTGCCCGCATACCAATTCGCTTTAAGATTTTTCCACGATGTTATCTTCTGAGTTGTCAAAGCTGATAGCAAACGACAACAAAACTTATGACGTCTTGCGTGAAAATGTTGAAGCGAATTGAATTGCGACCACCTATACTTGAATCGCCTTGGGTGTATTTATGCACTTTACAAACAAACCCTTAGCATTTCAACGGTTGGAAGAAGTAGTCAGCTGCTTTTGTAAAGCTATCTGGTATACGGATAACTTAGCTACCATAACGAAATGTAACTGGGATAGCCACAGAAAAGCAGCTAACTACTGCTTCTACTTCGCTATATATCAGTTTTGTTTACGAACTGCATAAAAATACAACATAGACACACAAATGAGACAGCAATTTTAATGCTTCTACCAACAAATACATGAAGTGTTTTTGAACCCAGCTAAGAAATGTGTCATATAAATACATGTTTGTAAGATAAAGTTTTAATTTCTGTTGAAGTTATTATATTGCCAAGCAAAAACAACTTATTTGTCTAAGGTGCTAATGTAAATGATAAAACTTATAAAATCAGATTATGATAATAAGCAGTTTGAGAAACACAATGTACTATAAGGAGCGTAAAAACTATATTGCGAATGAGTTCTTCGCACTTGCTCCATATCCTGAAAATTCGATATGTTGCAGTTCGCTAGTGCCGAGGCGAATTTATTTGAAGTGCCCTTCCAACTCTCTTCAAAATTTTCTCAAGATCTTTTGTTTGGTCAAAGCTTAAGGAGGCTGCATCGCAATGCTTTTCAACATATGACCACGCTATTTGCTATTGAGTTGCCAAAGCGACATCAAAACATGTGACAACTCGTGGGAAAATATTGAAGCGAATTAGAATACGGCTACTTGCAATGGACACACCTTGTTCAGTTCATATATTTTTGGAATGTCAAAGAGAACTGTAATGTGGCATCTTTGGTCCCCACGTTATTTACCAATGATAGAAGTTGTAAAAAATAAAAAAATGATATAATTTAATAAAAAAGCTAAAAATTTAATTGAAAAAATTAACTATATCTAAGTATGTTTAAGCTTTTAACCAGGTCAACTGAAAATGTTTATACCCTACATAAGATATATCAATATTCGCTGCGGGTAAGTAATTGCTTTAGTTATGTAAACATTCCTGAAAATCAATACGAACATATAGAGCTTTGCAGGAGGACTTGAGGTAGTTAAAAAAGATGTCATATTTTCCAAAGAGGCTCCAAATTTAAGTAAGTTAGATACCAGCGAGCAGGTCAAAGATGTTAGTAAACCGATTTCTAACGAAAAGGCTGGGACAACATTAAGCATTGCGGAGGTATCAAATCAAATTTGGCATCCAACACCCAGTACAGAAAAAGACAAACTTTTAAACTATTACAAAAAGCTATCCAAATTCAGATTGACATGTAAGTAAAGAACGTATTTAAAATTTATTCAATTAAAATTAAATGGTATCTAGTAATCTTATGCCGTTTTCATTTCTACACTGAGTTACGCCTTTGATTTGCACTTTCTTTTCCTAAAATGACACTTTTAGTAAAACTAAGATCAAAAGAAAATGTTGCCATAAATAATTAAACAAATTTAATAAAACAATGCCTCACAGAACTTTTGTTGTCATACAAAATTAAATATATTGCCCTCTGCTATAGAAACGAAAACGGCATTAGCCAAATTAAAAAAAAAAAAAAAAAAAATGCCTATCTAAAATTGTACAAAATTTGGAACAAACTTTACTAACATAGTTCCAACTGAAGTTGTGAAAGCTGTTAAAGAGCCCTGCCTTCCGGAATTTCCGAATTTGGACTTATAAGCGACTTTGTCCCCTTTTGAATAACACACATGGTTTGCTTGCTAAAGGTTTTTTGTTCAGCCAGTTTCAAAAATGATTTTCTATGGTGTAAAAAAACCCCGTGTTCGGCTGTTTTGCACAGATGGGCTTCAATCGGACGAAATAATTTGCTCTCGTATCTTATGGTAACCACAGACTTCGCTCACAAATATTTTCTGTGCAGCTATAAAAAGATACCCTCTATGGCGTAACAAATCTTAAAAAAAATAAATAACTGATCATAGAAGTTGCCTTCCACATTTTTTCCTAAACCGGGAGCTTTAATATTTTAATGAGATTAGAGAGAGCCAAGGTAAAATAAAAATAAAAAATGCTCATGTGTACCCTTGTTTGAAAAATATTAAATTGTTGCACTTATTGTAAAAAAATGGAGGAATCTTTAGAATACGAAATGTCAGAAAACATGAAGGTCTATTTTTAGACCTAAAATAATACATTTCAATGGGCTGTTAAAGCAAATAAATAAGTTCATCTTGTATTTTCCAAAACTCAATTTGATCAAATATTATTGTATGTACATACATTGATATAAACAATACAAACAAGTTAAATTATAATATGTAACAAGTATATTTCAACACTTTTAATGTAACTTTCCGTGTTCAAAACTGAGGTACCCTAAAAATTAGTGTAATGTTTTTAAAAACTAACTTTATTAACAATAATTTGTTACATTTACATTTAAGTTTTGACTGAGGTGTGCCTTGTGTGAGTGGTCAACCAAGAATAACAAAACGAATTAATGTGTGAGACAAAATAGATTAAAACAGGCTGATTATTTGGGGATGCCAACAATTAGTATAGTGCCTAAAATGCCGACCATTGTCGCGACTCTAATCATTATCGATATGTTGACGACACCTCAGCTTTGAATATGGAAAATTGCTATAAACGTGGATACATGTTAGAAATGTGTCATGTTATTACGCACCTGTTAGAAAATAGGATACATTTTGAGAAAGATACGATAAGATGTACGGTCTGCGTATAGCTCGGGGGTTGATTGGAAGGGTTTGTTTGCGACATACACTTAAGCCAGTATAGACTTGTTGTACGCTCCGTGTATTTGACCACAAAAAGTTTGACGCATAGGTCTATAGGAGCTCCGTGTCATTCACAAAGCTCCTTAATTTTGCAGTCACTTCGAAAAAGATTGTTCATATTAGTCGATAGCGAACAACATTCACAGTAACTGCCTGACCGGTCTCAAAGCCGATGATGCCGCCAGCACATAAACCGCACCAAACAGTCACTCTTGGATTATCATTCGTCTAAATGCGGCATTACAATGCGACTAAAATAACGTCATCGACAACCTCGTCCAAGATATGCCCAACAATATCGTTCCTGTAACTATCTACTGAGAGATTGGTATTGGCATACATTTACTTTTTGTTAATAAATAAATATATGTATGTACCTTTGCGCTTCATCATTTCATTAACTTCGATTTGATCAACGGTCTCCTTAGGCATTTGTTTTAGATTTTATTTCTTTTAAATATGAACTAAATTGTTTATTTGCTTTAAGAGCCAATTGAAATGTATTAATTCAGGTCCAAAAATGAACCTTTTGAAAAGGTTCATTTTTGGACCTGAATTAATTTTATTTCTTTTAATATTTTACGAAACAAAAATTGAAAAATTCTTTTGGCGGTAAAATATCTAAACAAAAGTCAGCTGTTTCAACTTTTTTATAATACCAAGCAAAAAGTCGCTCACATTTAGAAGCTTAAAATTGTATTATATTTAAATGTATCTTAAATATAATACGAAGTGTGAAAACCGCTATTGTTTTGCATGTAATAAGGCGAGCGGGCGATGTCGAGAGACATCGAGTAATTAAAATTTATTTCCGATAGAAAAATAAAAAAACACGTTATATTTATACAAATGAATGTGTGTTTATTAATGCAGCATTAGTTGTCATCACTGCCATGGGAGGATACGCCATGGCTCCAGCACCATTCGATCCTGCAACATTTTTGATGTGCTCTCTGGGTACTGGTCTTGTTTCGGCGGCTGCGAATTCCATTAATCAATATCATGAAGTTCCCTTCGATTCCCAAATGTCCAGAACAAAAAGTCGTGTGCTTGTGACTGGGAAGCTAACACCTTTACATGCAGTGGGATTTGCGTTAGTAACAGCTTCTTCTGGTATCAGCATGTTGTATTTTGGCGTAAATGGTCTCACAGCAGCACTCGGTTTCGGCAATCTTTTGCTTTATACATCAGTTTATACACCACTGAAACGAATGTCAATTCTAAATACATGGGTGGGATCCGTTGTGGGAGCTATACCACCATTGATGGGATGGGCGGGCTGTAGTGGAAGTTTGGATGCAGGAGCTTGGATTTTAGCTGGATTATTGTATGCCTGGCAATTCCCACATTTCAATGCACTATCCTGGAATCTAAGGCCCGATTATTCTCGGGCTGGATATCGCATGATGGCAGTTACAAACCCTGGTTTATGTCGAAGAACAGCGTTAAGGTATACCTTCCTCCTCGGTGTCATTTCATGTATTGCCCCAATGCTAGATGTAACTAATTATTGGTTTGCGCTGGAGACTTTACCTTTAAATGGGTATTTTTGTTATTTAGGTAAGTGGTTTTCTATACTTGAAATTTTATTTTTTATTGTATTAAATGGCAACAGCATGCACACATGTAACGAGCATGGGCATTTTGTGTGATTGTACACTTTGCTGTAGCGATGTGAAACAGCGTGTCTGTTTCTTTGCTTTTTTGGGTGAATTTTGTGCAAATGAGAGCAAACATAAAATTCTCTCAAAAAGAGATGGAATTTACCAAAAGTACGAGAACGCAAGAAACCAAATTTCTATCCAAAAGAATATGCAATGAAGCTGTAATGAAAATTTAAACATAAATTTTAGGAAAATTAAATGTTTGTCTGAACACATTTAAGCGTTTGTAGATACATATTTCTTTATGTACAACCTCAACATTGTTGTTATATTTGTTGATTGAGATGCATTTTTTTTTTGCTTGTTATTGTTACTTTTCTCAAACAGATGATTGCGTAGCGCGAAGAAACAGTACGGACCATGATACAATTAACAAGGTAGCCTCGTCAGCTAAACCGTTAATCAACTGACTACTTTAGGTTGTCAAGAGATTGCAGAGAGGAAAGGCAGCCAAAACGAGGTAGCAAATCCGCGTAAGCTCAGTGCATCTCTCTTACGCAAATGTAGAAGTGGCGTCGTTTTGACAGTTTGCATAAGTTGTACAAAAACAAAATGCATGTTATTATTATTGAAGTTGTTCTTATTGTAGCGAAGAGGTTACCTTGTTAGTTGTATCATGGTACACACTGCTTCGTGCCACAAGAAGAAGAATTTTATTCTCTCAAAACTGCTCTCATCTATACAAAATTAAACTACGTGAACGGGTTTCGTGTATATTTAGATCCCTCGGGATGCCAAAGAAGAGCAAGGAAACCGGCCTGGTGTTTTATATTTTTCCAATGATACCAGCAAGCTTCAAAAACCTGCAAAATTTGGCTGAGAAAAATTTGTTCACCAAGGTTTTGCAAGTTCTCAGTCATTCAAATGTCCATTCTCTGGCTCTCTTTCTCTCTATTTACATAAATTTCTTGCTGAAGAAAGTAAAGAAACACCTGCATAATGATAATAACATGCCATACATTTAATACCTTTAACTGAGATAAATATCTATGTCTATCTTTCCAGCTTATAAGTTCTATAAAAAATCTGACAGTGGAACGTCACGCAAACTTTTCCGGTTTTCTTTACTACATTTGCCAGCACTGATGCTGCTGTTCTTGTTTAATAAGAAACGATGGTTTTTAACGGAGAAATCGGAAGCAACATTATTTGACAGTTTGAGCACAATGGAAACTACAAACGAAACCATATTAGAGCAAAGTGTTAAGAATGGTATACAACTTAATAGCTTAAACAAATTTATGCCATCCTAGTCCTATTAAAAACGCATACCCAATGAGTGGATATAATTTGTATTCGTATGTAAATAAAAAAATACTTGTTTGCCACAAAATAATGTTTTTTTTTTATTCTCTATTGGCGATCTCTATATATTAATATGAACGAATGCCCATAGCTTCAAACTTCAATTCATAAGTGTAAAGTTACGATTACACTTAAGATTCTGTTTCTCAATTTTGGCCTAAGAACGGTACCACAACTTACCAACTCTCGTGCTTTACTTGGGCACTCGTAGGAAATATTACGACTTTATTAAATATTATGTAATAATAGATTTGCTTGTAAAGATTAACATGAATTTAAATCGGTCACAACCTTTAGTAAAATATAAACACCTGGCATATAATAGTTGCAATTTAGAAAATGCTTTTTCCCATTGTAGTTGCTGTAATTTAAAGGGCATGTATTGTTAAATGCTTTAAAATTTTCCCTTGCTTGGTCCTATAAATACGATAAAGCTTCGCTGAACTTTTCTGTTATTATGAAGTTTATAGTTATTTAAATAATTGTGCAGCGATATTACAAATAACAAGAGTCTTTATTAAAAAGTTTTATGTGTGTGTTACACAATATTGAAAAAACAGAACTAACTCTTTTATGGAAAAAATATCTATTTCAAATTATTTTAAAAACAAAATCAATGAAGTATTTTTATGTTACGAAAAATATAAATTACAAAAGTATTTTTCCTAACAGGTTTAAATTACAACAAAGTTGTTCTTGATACATCCATAATCTTCATCTGACCGCTCATTCGCCGCCACAAAAGTGGAGTCAATAGATTTACGCAGATCACGTTGGTTTATTCTTTTGGAACGTTTCATCGCCTTCGGAATACTTTTAATACTTCTTTTTAATTTTTTTCCTGCAAATGGCATAATTTTGTATTGCTGACATCGGTGCTATGGTTTCTGCATCAGACATTCCATTTCACTTCTAAATATAAATAAATCAATTATTTCGATGTTAAGGTCAGTCTTCCCTTCTTCAATTTGTTCACCCTCTATCTGGCAATCAAAAAACTTTCAAACCTTCTAGTTTACTTTCTTTAACCTTTATCTGCATCCTAATGTTTTCATTTTTATCCCAAAAAGTTTCAAAAACCTTCTCAGCGTTACCATCAGCAATATTGTTTTCATACTCTGATTCTGAGCGCTCGCATTTAAACTTTATGAATGTAACCACGGTTCTTCCATCGATTTCTAGCAGATCTACGACTTGTTCAAAAACTTGATCTCATTTTGATGATCTCATTTTTGATGCTCCGCCACTGAAATTCGTTTTTTTTTTCTATTTCATTTGTAAATTTGAACAGGTTAAATAAATTGCAAACTTAAAAGCGCGTTATACATAAATATGTTTTACATGTCATAAGTTATGTGACAAAATCTTCAAGCTGCATAACGCCACCTAAAATGCATAAGGCCGTAAGTACACATTTTACTTTTTTACAGGAGAAACAAGAAACCTCCATAAATTTAGGACTATTTAACTCTTAGCAGCTAAATTAAATGAATATTCAATGTTTAGGTGACGATATAAAATATATTGTCAGGTGTAAACGTTAAGTTTCAGTTGGAACTGTTTAGTACGAACATTTCTTACAATTTCGCTCACCTCAAGTCAATCTACGTTCTTTATAAAAATGTACTTAAAAAACTTAATAGCAAATTCTCAGCATTCTTCTTGTTTTTAAGTGACTTAAGAAAAGAGGATGTTATCAATTCGTCTGTATTTTTTATACCTTAAATAAAAAAAAAACAATTTTTCGAAAATTTCAAAATTGTATCATATGTATACAATTTGACACCTGTTTTTATTTTACGTTAAGAAAACAACAATAATGCTCCTGCATACACCCTTATAAATTTAAATAATTCCACATAAATACCTTTTTGCTTCATTTAGCATTAATATTTTAAACTCTTGTTCGTCAGCTGTGTGTACACCACGAGCCGAAACAAAGAATAAAAAGAAATGGCAAATATTAGCCCACGAATTGTTTTTTTTTTTTTTATGAAATTTTCGAACTTTTGTTTAAATATTAATGATTTGTTGAGCTTAAGGTCACTGTTAGCAACTTTATTTTATTTGACGTAATTTTAAATATTTCGGTACCTCTTTGTGTACCTTCGTCAAATGAAATCAAATTTATAAAACGAAAACAATTATCCTGACGGAGGTATAGAAAGGGGTACCGAAATATTGAAAATTACGCCAAATAAAATAAAGTTGACAACAGCGACCTTAATCTCAACAAACTAATATTATCCTACGAAAAAAAAAGGGAATGGTAGACCAAAATAAAATCATCGAGTACTAGCAGTTATTTTTCCCTTCTCCGAATGCTTAAGAATTGCCCAATTATATTGCCCTGTGATCTAGGTCCAAGGGATCAAGATGGAAAAATAAAATGCCGAGTAGCGGAGGACAGCATTAAATTCAATTAAATCTTGGAACAATCGAAGATTGAGTGGTTTTCGCAATTGTCATTTCGAAAAATGTTGAACTTCAGAAAAATTTTTAAATCTGGACTATTTCATGGGCACGTGTTGTGATCGGTTAAAAATTCTTCATAATTTCATACTAGTTTTGTTTATATTTAAAATAGTACTCTTAATGTATATGTATGTATGTACATAGAATTTAATAACCTCCCCGGTTGGGTGGTGGAGCACCTCTTAGAATTCCTGGCGGTGGACCTCTCATTGGTGGCGGGGCTCCACGACCCATAGGCATTGGAGGGATGCCGCTTCCCATCATACTTGGTGGTGGTCCTCCCATCATAGGTGCGCGAGGAACACCTCTGCCCATGGGAGTCATGTGCTGCTGTGCTGGTCCGCCGACGCCACGTACTGGTCCTTGGAGACCTGCTGGGACAGACGATATATTGGCAGGAACACCTCTTCCAGAAGCTCGTCCCATTCCAGGGCCTGGAGCGGCGCCTGGAATTGGCACACGCGGCAGTCCCTCTTCTGGTGGCGGTGGCCCTTCTACAGTTAGTGACACGATATTTTCTCCCCGCAACAAAACAAAGCCCAACACGCGCTTCTCTTCTCTTTCTGGCACTTTCGCATTTTTTGACCGAATTTTTCTGAATTCTTCACAATCTCCAAGTATAAGATTCATGTGTTTATCAAAAGCTTTAAAGGTACCAATAAACGTTCGAGAGTCTTGAAGAACAATACGCACACGGTAGTTGAGGTGCTGTATCATCTTATTATTCTTCCCAATAGTCTGCAAACAGAATTGAAAAATAAATGATTAAAATTTTCAAGTGAAATTAAACAGCAAAATACCATTTTTATTAAAAATATTTTCAAAGTTTGCGAATGATAAAAAAATTGCTTGCGCCAGAATACAGAAACAAAACGTATCGGCGTGACAGCCGGCTATCCGCATAGCCAACCTCTTTAAAGCCACGCCGCCGCCACAATACTCGGCTAATCGACGGCTCAACTTTAAGCTTATCTAATAATCTACTTCTATTTTTTCTACATGATATAAGAAGATTTCTGTCTTAGTTTTTTGAACCAAAGCAAAAACCAGTTGCATTTTTACATTTAAAATGTTTTCACAGTAATGCAAGAATGCAGCGTCTTCGATTAACCGCCGCTAAATACCATATATTTCAACCGCCGCCGAAATTTTTCATTCGGCTCGATTCTCTGACAAAACACAAGTCTTTAAATTAGTACTGCAAAACTATCGATGGTTTGTTTTTAAAGACCTATCGAAGTTTTTTCGATAGCAATACCACAGACAATATATTGTCAAATAATGGCACATTCACACGACATTTGCTTGCATTCTTCAAGTCAATTTCATGATATAACTAATAAAGTAACCTTTTTCGTACAATAAGAACAACTTCAATAAAAACCACATGCATTTTCTTTTTGTACAACTTCTGAAAACTTTCTAAAAGACGCTACTTCTAAATTTACAGAAGAGAGATGAACAGAGCTTATGCTGATATGCTACATCGTTTTTGCTGCCTCTCATCTCTGTATTCTCTTGGCAGTTTTGAGTACTCAGATGATTGACGGTTTAGATGACGAGGCTACCTTATTAGTTGTATCATTCTCGGTCAATTCTTCTTCAGCAAGATAACGAAATGAAAGTTTGTTCATCTCTTTATAGTCGTTTTGATTATTTTTCAATGAAAAAATAAAATCGAATGTAGAAAGATATGTTGAAACTTTTTAACTAAGCTTTATATTTTGCTTTTAATTTAGCATTAAGGTCGGAGAACCATTAAATACATATTAATTCAGGTCCAAAAATTAACCTTTTTAAAAAATGTTTTCTGTCTATTTTAGCTGTCTAAGTTATTTTTGTCGTATTAAAGTTTTGTAAGAAATAGAAAATTTCAGTTTTTTTTCCATATATTTATTTCAATTCAATTATGCAAAATATTTTCTTTTAGCATGTTTTTGTTTTCTTATAAATTAAAATTTTCCTTTTAATTTTTAGGGTTTAGTCAATATATTTTTAATTTGAATATTGAGTAAAATTTTTAATGTTTTAGATTTATAATGTTTTTTATTTATCTACTATGTAGAACTTATGTCAAGTTTTTTTTTTTTAGATTTATATTGTTTGAATTTATCTACTATGTAGAACTTGAATTAATTTTTAGTTTAATGTTTTAGTATGAAATATTTTTTAATTTTTTTAAAACTATTTTTTTTTATTAATTTAATTTTTTAATGAATGAATGCCTGTAACCGTCCCTAAGGGAACGGAGTACAGATCGCACTGAATTTATCTTTTTACAATCAAAATATGAAATCAAAATTCTTACTACTAATCGACAGAAAGAAAAAAAGAAAACAAATTTACAATTACTCTGCATAGTGACAAAGAAAAAGAGAGAAAAATAATATTTTACAATCTCCTTCGCAGAAAGAGGGGAAGATCAATTAAATAATTTTACAATTTATATGAATAGCGGTAAAGGGACATGAATGAATGAAAAGATGAATAAGAAACTTATAATTGCTTAGTAACATGAAAGAATGAAGAGATCAATGAGAAATTTACAATAACTTAGTAACAATTAAAAGTATGAATGAAAAAGGATTGCAAAATATTTTACTTCAAAACGTTAAGCAAAAGAGAGTATGTCAATTCTCTGAAAAAAATTTGAGCTATTAACCCGTTCGTTAACTTCTATATGCCGACGACATTTCGTTGTTGCTAATCAACTCATCAGTAGACTTGAAAAATTCTTAAAAGTTTGTTTGAAACTCAACTACTTATTCCATAATTTCCATGAACAATATGAGAATCGGAAATGTTCAAACAAACCTTTAACACAGCAAACATTTCTTTTCGTTTTGCAACTCTTTTACTTTTTTTTTGCGACCTTCTATACAACGAGTCATCATCGCTTACTACGATATTTTAATTTGAAAGCCTTTTTTCACGAATAATTTTAATTTCGACATTAAAAGCATGCAAATATTGCCTAGTTAGAAATTTATGTCTGAATCTTGCGGACTAGAAATTATTTTTTTAAGTTATACTTTTTTGTTATTACAGTATTTATCGGATATAAGAAACTAGAAAAATCCACGAAAAAAGTTTCTTAAAAGCGTTTCTTTCTTATATACAATTATTTTATATAAGAAAATTATTTCTTATATAAGTAGCTATGGCCATAAGGCATTTGTTTCTTATATGAATATACGAGCTTTTTACCTTTTTATGTATATACGTAGATGTATGTACATATGTAAATAGAAAAATAAAACAAATCAAATTTTATTTTATTAACCCCTTTAGTTAGTTGTTCATGCAAACTACATAAATTCAGTGTTGCCCTTGAAAGTTTCTTATATAAATTCTTTTTCTATACATTTTGTGGTTTTGGTGTTCAAGAATAGTGTTCTTTTATCAGTTTTTTTTTCTTATAAGCGTTTTTCTTATATGGAACTTTTTTGTTAGAAAAACACTAAAAAGATATGGTGTTTTTGCAAATGTTTCTCATAAGCGTTTTGTTCTTATATGAGATGTTCTTATATCCGATAAATACTGTACTTTATTTTGGCAAATAAAGGCCGGGATTCACTATCTCACTAAATGCAGGGGAGATATGAGTTATGGTGAGGGAAGTCAGTCGACTGTACAATAGATCAAAACACAAAAAATTAACAATAAAACACTATCACGAAACACTCCGAAATCACAAGAAGTAAAGGACAGGTGGTAAAAATTAACGACGTTTCTAAGATTAAAATTTTTTATCAAAAGCTCACATCCAAGTTAAATCATTAATGAATCGGGCAGAGGAATTGAAAATATGAAAGAAACCATGAAACTAATCATGGGCACACATTTTCCATGCAGCTCAGTGGAAACTATGTTGTGCTGAGTGAGGGGGAAATGGTGAGCATGAGGTCGCTATTATCAGCAAAGGGATGGTTATGGGAGCGGTAAAAAGCTTTTTAGTCTTTTGATGCAAATAGTATCTTTCTGACACTCCTTTAAAAGCGGATGAATTTAGTTTCAGCCCATATCGCGGGAATTAAATTTCCGCGAGTTGGACATGAAAAAAGAAGCAGCACAGTATGTTATTAATCGAATTTATCGAGTTTTATAAAACTTAACAGTCCAGTGAAACTCAAAGAAAAACCAAAATAAGGGCTTACAAAATTGCCGCGTTAGAATTAGTGTTCATTTGTTGGAAACAAAACTGAAACATTAAATTTGTGAGAATTATATTTGCATAGTCTATCTTTGAACTTTTTCAGATTGTTATGTCAAACATTTCCTACTTTGTTTACAAGCCATCTTCTGTGATGTGAAAGTGAGTTCATTAAAATGAGAACTGGCACCAGACAATTATGTCCTTTTAAATCAATTCTGATTATGCTTTGATTGGAAATTTAACCGTCAGTTACACAAAATTATCTTTCACAATGTTTGAATCAAGGCAGATTTACTAGGTACAAGCACTAGCAGACCAAAAAAAATACACGAGAGTTGTTGGTAGAAAAATAACTGCATACTGTCAAATTCTTCCCTCATTTGTTTTGTTAAACTGGTTTGTGAGTGTATACAAAAAACAAATTTCATAAAATAAGTTTATTTAAACCACTTAAAAATTATTACTTTACTTTTTTATGGAATAAAAGAAGCAAAATCACTGGCTTATTTTACTTTTTCTTCAATAGTAGCTACAAAATCACTTGCACATTTCTTAGAAATCAGAGCACGTTAAACGGCTTGTAAAAAAACTTTTGACACTAAGCAGTTAATAAACAACGAGCAGCTGTTTTAGTGATTTTACCTGTTTAATCTGCCTTGGTTTGAATAATTCTTAACCAAGGCGAATTAAACAAAGTTTTGTTAGTGTAAAATCCAAGGCGAATACATTACAGGTGCCCGCATACCAATTCGCTTCAACATTTTTCCATGATTTTATCTTCTGAGTTGTCAAAGCTGATAGCAAACGACAACAAAACTTATGACGTCTCGAGTGAAAATATTGAAGCGAATTGAATCGCGACCACCTATACTTGATTCGCCTTGGTAAAATCTTCTTTTTATGTCGAAATTTGCGTTCGCCTTGATAACTCTGCTCACTCACTCTCAAAGCAGAGAAAACTCTGGTAAACGATTTTTGACATAAGATGAAGCGGGAAGTAAAAAGTAATCACCTGAGCTGTCAAGTTTACCTTAGTGTTAGCCAATAATTAACAATTTTAAATCGCTGCGACCGCCGTAAAGTTTGAAACCGTTGTTATTATGGATACAGTAACAACAAACACAGCAAGCAATTAGAAACCAATTGGATGTTAGTGAGAGTGATAAAGTGGAAAGTTGATCAATAGAATCAAATACAGACAGTTAGTAATGAAGAGCTCAGGTAGTCAGATGGCGCTGCTGCTTAAAAGCAGTATACAATTAGTCACGACCTGGGTTCGAAGCAATTTGGGTGCCGATGAGCGTCTTCTTGAAAAGTGTGGATCACTACAGTTTTATCACAAAAAATCTTACGTTACGAGAACGTTGTTTCCAATTATCATACTATAATCTCAAATATACGTGCTTTTACATACATGTGCTCTTATTGCATTTATGTATATTTGCAAACATGTGTGTGCGATTACTTTCAAAACATCACTAAAATCTCTTAATTTTAGTACAAATTTTATATTTTATTTTCCAAAATTTACAAGTAATCCCCTACTACATCTTTTTAAACGCACATGCCAACCGGTAATCTTAATTCCCAGTTACCGGTGCCTGTTACGTTGTTTTTCAAAAAGTTTGATTATATTACAAATTAAGTAACTGACAAGGGGATTTTATTACCAGGTGGGTGTATTAGAATTCGCCTCACAACACACATTTTATTTGTGTATAGAGTGGTTTCAGCTTTCAAAGTCTGAATATTTGCTAAGAGCTTTAAAAAAAAGAAGCAAAAAATAATCACCTGTGCCACCATGATACAATTAATAAGGTAACCTTTTCACTACAATAACAACAACTTCAATGAAAATAACATGCATTTTGTTTTTGTACATCTTCCGTAAACTGTCAAAAAGACGCAGCTTCTACATTTATAGAAGAGAGATGAACAGAGCTTACTTAATTTGGTCCTTCGTTTTGGCTGCCTTTCATCTCAGCATTCTCTTGAAAACCTAAAGTAGTCAGCTGATCAACGGTTTAGCTGATGAGGCTACATTTTTAGTTCTATCATGCTGTGCTACCAACCAAGTTCAACTTGTATGAATTCGCCTTGTCTCACTTGCACGAACTTTAAGCATGGCAAGGCGAATCCATTAGAGGTGCCCTCATCCCAATTCGCTTAAAAATTTTTCTAGGATTTTATCTTCTGAGTTGTCAAAGCTGATAGCAAATGACCACAAAACGTATGACAACTCGAGAAAAAATGTTGAAGCAAATTGAATTGCGACCACCTGTAATAGATTCGCTTTGGGTCTGAGTCTACCTTGTCTCACGCGAAAATATTGGAGCGAATTGAATGGCGAACACCTGTATATGCTTCGCTTTGCTTTATATTTATAATAATTGGATTAATCCCATAACCGGGACCCGATAGTAATTTTTAATTTAAAAACGGAAATGTGGGCAACTCTGGTTATGACATTCATTGTTACTTGGTTCTTTCTTACAACTACAATGCATCGTTTATTTGATAAAATGATAAAAAGTTTATATTTATAATTTGTAATATTTATCTGTTTTATATGTGTGTTTTATTTTTATGAATAACTTTAAAATTTTAGTTAATTATGAGTAGTGTTCCACCAAAGTTTTTTCAAGTTTGTCGCCTTTGCTTAATGTTAATAGAAGAACATGATTTATCATCACATCGAATTTATAGTACAACTTGTGTACCAACTGCTTCTATTAATGAGTGTAAATGTAACATAAATTTGGACAATGCCAAATGTTGCAATAAAGTTCGCAAATGTAACAATTGCGATAAGTATTCAGATGAACAGTATTTGAATGAAAAACATTTGCCACCGCGAGTGCCTTTATCCCTAAACCGGTTGCATACAAATGTTATTTTAAAATGCGATAAAGAAAAAATAAATAAACAAGATTTCCAAAATCAATTTGTGTCTTTGAACAATCTTTCTTCTAACTCAAATGAAGATCTTAATGCTCATCATCCTTGTTATGACGGCTCCAAATCTGTTTGCTTAGATGATTCATCAACAAACATTGCGCTGCAAATATCAAAGTGTTTGTCTTTAGAAGTAAGTATGTAAATCAGTGTAGTGTTAATGAGAGCAATCCAATCATAGCCTATTAAATAGGCTACACTAAATATGGCCCAAAAACAAACAAGCGTATTGAAATATCTACTTTTCCTATCATTTTTATTGCTTTTTAAAAAATTTCAAGTGAAAAGAAAAATTGTAGAGTTGGTGCTCGGTGCGTTTTTATACCCATAAGTGCAAGTGTGAAAGACCTATTCATGTATCTTTATTATTTCGATTGTAATTTCTTCATGTTTAATTTCCGAACCTAAAGTATATATATTTCGGATTAGTATCGATACAAAAGTCGCTTAAGAAATGTCGGTTTATATTTTATGAAAAAACTATTTGACTTCGGAAAAAATGTTTGATGTCAAACTGTTTATACTACGGATCGTGTATTTACTACTGTATCTTATCAAAATCGGCTCGTGCGTAGCCGGATATTACCGAAAAACTTGAAGAGGTCAAACAAATTTGCATATTTTGTATAAAATTTTTGAAAAAAAAAAAATGTTTGCCTTTAAAGTTGGAATGCTGTCTATATTATGTGGCATGGTCATTAAAAGTAAAAAAATAAAACTATTCACATCGGTCCATACACATGGTATATGTACATGTGAAATATAGCAAAAACGGGTTCCTCGAGAAGTTGAGTCTGAAATATGTAACTAATTCTTTGCGCCAAAAATTTGATGTATTAATAAAATAAGCTTGTGGATCCGTAATAAGTGATCGCGTGTTTGGTTACTGATTCACATATTTAAGCAAATGTTTCGGGTTTGTTGAACGCTTAGTTGGCAAAATTTGTGCAGATAGTTGTAAATAACCGCTAAATAATGATGGACTAGGTATTTTTTTTATAAATAATAACGTGTAAGCCTAAAATCCTAATAAGTCATGGGTTTTTTGTTTGTTTTACGTCTCTATCTTCCCGAAGACTTGAAAATATTGAAGACCTTGCGTTAACTGTTGTGGACGAGGTAATGTCGAAGGCGTATACACTGGATACTAAAAAGATAAAGCAAGAGTATTTAACTCTGATTTATTTAACTTTGACAAAATAACTGTTTTATTTATCTATTAAATTTTTATGTTTAATCAAACGTTCACAAACACCTTATTTTCACCTTTCTTCCCTTATTTTCCTAGTTCCACTACAATGCAATGCATATGTAAGTGACGTCCCTTGAATTCTAGTCCAAGATAAAAAAGTTAAATAATAAAAATCCCCAACATTGGACCAGATACAGCCGAGTTATAGCAAAAACCAATTTGTCAAGAGGTTAGGCTTGTAAGCGAACTTGAACAAGTCCCAGTGCCAAAAAGTAGATGTTGTAACAAAAATTTACTTGAAAAAAAAAAACAATAAAAATCGACATCGGCCCATATGTAGCCAATATAGGAAAAACTGATCCAAGGTAAAAAAGCACTATATTTTGGCTTTTTTATCTTTAGCCGAGTTATAGCAAAAACCGATTTCTCAAGAGGTTATCCTTGTATGCGAACTTGAACAAGTTTTAGTGCCAACAGGTAAATGATATAATAAAATATACATAGCTACTCAAAGCAAATAATAAAAACTTTTGACATCGGTCCATATATAACCGGAATATAGCGAAAATTAATATCTCAAGAAGTTGGATGCGAACTTAAACAAGTTTTGGTGCAAAAAAATACATACATAGATGTTGTAGTAAAATGGCGTCATTAAATTTAAGAGATAAAAAACTTTGAATATCGTTCCATATACAGCTGAGATATAGCGAAACCCGATTTTTAAAGAATTTGGGCATGTGCACGAGCGGTAACAGTTCTAGGCATAAAAACAAAATTTTTTGCCTCGGCCCATATATGATACAACGAAAACCGATTCCTCAAGAAGTTGGGCTTAAGTTTTGGTGGCAATCAAAAGCAAACAAAAAAAAAAAAAAAATCTGCCGTCGGTCCTTATATAGCCGCCATATAGCGAAAACCGATTTCTCAAGAAGTTAAACCTGTACGAGTTGATTTTATAACAAAATAAGCTTACCTAACTCCAAAAATTTTCCACTCCGGCCCCAATATAGTCGAGATATAGAGAAAACCGATTTCTCAAAAAATTGGCGCTGTACATGAACTTTGGGTCAGTCGGCTTTAGTATAATGATACCAATTGCCGCACAATGAAAAAGAATGCTGCTAGCTGCTTACAGATTTTGTACTCGAAGTCGTTGTTGATTATACCATAGAGAAGAAAATTCTTTAGCCAGACCGAAGGTCGATTGTCAAAAACGAGCTTTGCATACCTATAAAAAATGTATGTGTGTGAAGATAAATTTTAAAATGTTTAACCACGGACACAAACCTTCAAAGTTAACAGACCTCTGTTAACGTGATAACATGGCTCTGTTAAGCCCGAAAATTCAAATTTTTATAAAAAAAATACATTTAAAACAAAAATTTAGAAAAACGTATTGTTAATTAACACCAACTAATATTTTCAAATTGAATTTTAATGAAAAATGTCAAACGAAGTCGCGAATGAGGAAATTAAAAAAAAGGACTTTTGTCCTTTTCTCGAAAACGGTAGGAGATGGGCGAAAAAAAATTATTGGACATCGTTTTAGAGCCCATCTAATATAATGTCCAACAGTCAAAATATTTGTAGCTGCGTTTTTGTGAAAAATATAAGCATTTTTAAAAAAATCTACCCCTGAAATTTGAAAAAGGACTTTGGTCCTTTTGGTCCGCAGCTTCAAATATTTTGACTATTGGACATTATATTAGATGGGCTCTAAAACGATGTCCAATAAATTTTTTTCGCCCATCTCCTATCGTTTTCGAGAAAAGGACCAAAGTCCTTTTTCAAATTTCAGGGGTCGAATTTTTTAAAAATGCTTATATTTTTCACAAAAACGCAGCTTCAAACATTTTGACTGTTGGACATTATATTAGATGGGCTCTAAAACGATGTCCAATAATTTTTTTTCGCCCATCTCCTACCGTTTTCGAGAAAAGGACCAAAGTCTTTTTTTTTAATTTCCTCATTTGCGACTTCGTTTGACACTTTTGTGACTCCGTTTCATTAAAATTCAATTTGAAAATATTAGTTGGTGTTAATTAACAATATGTTTTTTCTAAATTTTTGTTTTAAATGTATTTTTTTTTTTATAAAAATTTGAATTTTCGAGCTTAACAGAGCCATGTTATCACGTTAACAGAGGTCTGTTAACTTTGAATGTTTGTGTCCGTGGTTAAAAATTTTAAAATTTATAACCCTGGACACAAACCTATTTTTATTACCAGAGCTCTGTTAATGTGTTAACATTTGGCTTCCTTGCAGAGAAAAATTGGAAGTCGTGTTCCAAATGAATTTGCTACCACCATCTTGGACGTTTGAATCCAAATGCACAGTGGGCCGAACATAATACATATCAAATAAAACGGTATCAAACATTTCGCCGGGCCCAACGATTTTTAAGCATTAAATTTAACCTTATAGGTAGTAATTCTTCAACTTTTCTTGTCTTCTTCAAAAATGTTGATCACAACAAAAAAAAAATCTCAAGTCTCAATTTTAAGGAAGTAAAAATCGAACTCAAGCCTGATAAAATAATTAACAAATATCTACATCATTCACATACATATGTATGTATGTATGTATGTATTTGTTTCTGTTGATACAAAAGAACGAATATTTGAAAGCAATCATATACACATGTGTCTACGTCTATGCATGTTACTTTTAAAATCAATAAGAAATTATTTTTTTTTTTTTGCTGTTAAGAATTGTATTTGTTTCTATACGCTAAAATAATTGGCGTTTTGGTAGTTTGGGAAAATATTTGTTTTAGTGCGAATAATTTCGAGAAATAAAAACATGCATACGCAAGCATGAAAGTATGTGTAGATCAGAGAATGGCAAAAGACATAAAAATGTACTTTTCAAGTATTAGTGGCCAAACATGTATGAATGTGCATAAATAAAAATCAAACCACGCACACCAGCGAAGCAAGCGGCCGGATAACCGTGCCACCGATTTTTTTAAACAAAGCCACGCCGTCGCTGAAGTGTTCGCCTGATCGGCGGCTAAAATTCAGCCAAATCATTAATAAACTTTTACTTTACGCTGCAGTTACACGATCAAGTTTTGCTATCAAGTTTTTTTCACATACTGCTTGTCAAAATTCAATAAAATTGATAGCTGTGACGTAGGCTGCACGCAATTTCATAACAATTCGTTTTCATGATGCCGTCAAGAAGAAAATTAAAAATAGCTTCTTGCATATTCTGCTAAACAAATTAAAGCAAAACCTCCTCTTCTATATTCTACATTAAACCCAGAAACTAATTCATATTCTAAATCAATATTTTTTTTAAACTATAATCATAATATACAAATCTGTGGCCACAAGGAATAACAGCTAAAGTCGAGTTAGGACAAAGTAGAGTTATTACTACTGTTTTATTCACTGTATCCAAATGCACGTCCACACAAAATTTTATCATCGTAGCTCAAAGTAGTACTTTATGCCTAAAAAACTAAACAGCTAAAGTCGAAATTTTGCTCGTATGATTTCGGAATAACAGCCTATTGCAATTTGCTTCAATATTTTTTTAAAAAAAAGTTTCTTAAGTAGAATTAGGATTTTATTCCACACAGTGCCGTGCGTTATTCAGACGTAAAATGTCTGCTTAACTCGAGTTTAGTCATTATTCCGTAGGTTAAATTGACAATTCTTCAAATTAGGAATAACAACCAAACTCGAGTTTAGTTATTATTGAGCTTTTTTTCGAGTTTCCAGTAAAAGACAAAGTCGAATTTGGTCGTTATTCCAAATGTGAAGAATAATATGTTCAAGACCTAACTCCACTTAAGTTATTATTTACAATTTGAATTGAAAAAATCGTTCACGCTAAGTTAAATTTAGTCGCTTTTCCGTAACAGGAAGAAACTTAACAATTTGTTTTGCTTATTTCTCTTAAGTTAGCTGCTTTTTCATTATGAATTGAATTGCAAATTAAAATATAATAAGATTGCTAACATCGAGCTTACAAATATTAGCTTGATCTTAATTCCCTGATTTCAGGCACCAATTTCAAACTTAAAAAGGCTCTGCTGAAAACTTCTCAAAATAGAGTTTAGTTGTTATTCCTTGTGGCCACAGAAATATCTCTTCTTAAAATTAATAAATTTAATGGAAGTCAATGTAAAAATAAAAGTAAAAAATTTTTTGGTTTTGCACGTAAACATTTTTGTTTCTATTTTCAAGCTTGAATCTGTTTAATTTTTATCACTTTTAATTGCAACTTTCAAACAAAACAAAAAAATATTTGCAGACAGAACGAAAAAAAAATTGTTGTCAGCTGTTTTGTTGATTGTGACTTGATGCTCTCTATGGAAAGCAAAAATTGTCATCAAGTTTGCATCAATTTTCAAAATTGTGAGTGTATTAGTAAAAAAGTGTGAATGTATTAAAACTTGAAAGGCAAACTTTGATCGTGTAACCCCCAAGTTAAATCAGCGTTTTTTCCGATATAACTTAATTTTTGCTGATTTTACAGCTACGAAAATGATCAACTGTGTTGTGCTACCTGTTCATATATAAAAAATTTACTGCCTGTTCCTCAATGTCGCAAGAAAATCTAAGCGATCGAAATGTAGTCGCTCGATTTCGAGTCAATTTGGATTCCTCTATGTCGCCAGCTTGTGTTCGCGTAGTCTTACGTCATGAAATTTTTGGCATTTACTTTACAGAGATGCCAGATCGGTAAATTAAAGTTTTAGTTGAGCCAGAGCAAATACATACATAAATAACACAGAGTACCACAGAGTATTCTGTGCAGAGTAGTCTGTGATAAAAAAAGCAAACATTTTGAAAGTGCGGAAATAGTTTTTGTGGTGTTTTAAAAGTATTTTTTTGCATCGACATTTAATAAGTATTTTGACGCGATGAGCACTGGCATTCCTCTGGCAAACTCAGGATTGTCTTCCATCCAGCAAACAAGTGGACTGTTTAGGAAAACTACATGCATGCATGTAATAGTTGGTTAATATATTTACTAAATAAAATAAAAATTAAAAATATGTGGGATTTGTAGTTTTATTTTCCAGTTTTTTAACAAAAAACAAAAATTTTTTCTATAAAAACTCCCACTCGATAGCAAAACAGCAAGTGCTTGATTTTGACATTTGTGTTCGCAGTGCTGACGACATGATCGATATTGAGGAATCGGATTTTGTATGAAAACACTTACGTTTTTTCGACTTGTCGACCGAGTCATCGTTCGAATAAAAGAACGTCATAGAGGAACCCAAAACAATTTTCTTTCGCTTAGAAAGCGAACAATCGCACGACTGCGACATTGAGGAACAGGCAGTTAGTACAATACTAACACGTTGTTTGTTGCCAATTTACAGATTTTTCTCCAGTGGTAGAAACTTTTACTACAGTAATGCCATTAATGTTTTTTTTTTTAATAAAGTGCTGCGCTGACGCTTTTTGTCGACTATTTTTAACTGTGCATCTCTCTTAGAAATGAATTTAAAATTTGGTATCAGAGTCAATTGAAATACATACATATGTATATCATGTTAGGTATAAAAAGACATCTATGCAGTTACTTACCAATCGTTCCTAAGCGTTGAGGAAATCCTATTGCGTTAAATTCTTGCGTTAAAAGTAAGTATTCTTCAGAAAACTCTTGAATAACTGGTTTGCAAAATTTGGCAAACTGTACTAGTTGATACCACAAAAAGTCGTTCAACGGTACGATATTCTGCCGATTATCCAAGGGTGTATAATGCAATTGCTACTCGCTTGTCTAAAGGTATAGCAATCCTGGGGGCTAATTCTGGCAATCGCATACGAGCGAGTTTTTAGTCGAACGTGCGATTTTTTTTACTTTTGGGATTCTGTCACTCGTTATCCAGCAAAAGGTATCGACATTTGTAATGATGGCAGTCGATTACAAGCGAACGTTCGAATGCAACCATGAGAGTTTTTACTCGAACGCAAGAAGCGTTCGAGTTATCGTTTTTTTGCAATCAAAACAAAAAATAAATAAAAGTATACATACAGAAATATAATTTCATTTCGAAATAAAATAGGAAATGTAAGTACCGAATTAAAAAAAAACAAATATGTATAAACATAATTATATCAATAAATTTTTATTTTAGGTCAACAGTAATAAAAATAAATTATGCCCAAAAAGAGATATTGGCGTATTCTTCTTCGAATGACGTTAACGTTTTCATTCTCGTCGGATTCGGAAGAAGATGAATAAAACAAGAATTCCGGATTCATATTAATTTTCAACAAATTTCTTTTACACAAGCAACAAATTTCTTTTGCACAACATTGTTTGTTTACCTTTTTTATTTGCATTTTTAGTGTTGTAAAACGAATTTATACGCGATTTTTCTCCAACACTAACACTAAACAAAATCGATTCGTTCAGTATCGGATAAAAGAATTAGAAAATAAAGTACGTTCGAAATTATCTTTCAATCGAATACAATTTCGATCACGACTGCCAGAATTAGCCCCCTGAAGTTTGTGTCGTTTTTTTCTCAAAATTGCAAGCTTCTCCACCAATAATGAAAAATGTTGTCGAAAGTTTTCTTTAAAAAAATTCATCATCATTATTTACGACATCTTTTTCCCAAAATGTTCCATAGCGATATATTTTATATTTCTTATATAAGAAAATAAACATAGTTTATAATATTTTTACTTACAAACATCCAAACCTTTCGAGGAAGCGTCATACTTATGTCTACCAAAACTTCTTCTTCATCATCATCTTCTATGATGGTATCCAATACTTCAATGCACTGTATTAAAATTTGGGTTTGTTCTTGTAAATTAGCAGCTAATCCAATGGTTAATACCTCCTCCAAGTCCATTTAAAATTTTTTATTTTTCACGAACATTTTTTATTTATTTTTTTATAGCTAAATTAATGAAAGATTTCAAAGTAAACGAGTGTTTCACATTTTCAACATCTTCCATGCGTTTCACGTGGATGTTAGTCAGTGTAAAAAGTCTATGAAAAGATACCTTTTTCAAGAGGTGTTTTTAGATAGGTATTCTTTCTCTGAAATTCTTTGTCGTTTTGTGGGAAATAGAAGATACCAGCTGATATTTTTATCAAGTGTTTTTAAGTTTCTTTTTTAGCTGGTGAGGCCTAACTTCTTTCTATGTCAATAAAAATGCATTTGATTTTTATTAAATATTTTATCCCAACGTTTCGTGAATTTTATGTTCACTTCTTCAGGGGATGTGTCTATTTAATAATTATAATTTTATGTTGCTGTGACATGAATATATGTTTGTAACTCAGCTTTCAATACGTCCGAAATATAGATTTCAATTCAAACTTCAAATTTAATTACGTGATATATTTTGAATGGAAGTGTTCATGTAGAACAGTTAGATTATTAGACATTGTCACTAACAACTCTTGCACATAAGACCCGTACAGAGCGAGACTTTCGATATTATTTACGTAAAAGAAAGGTAATTTAATACATTTATATTAAATTACTTTTTCAGTCTCAAGTTCAATCTTTGGTTGGTCACTATTTTAACAATTTCATCAATTAAGCAACGAAAAGTAAAATGTTTATAGCTAGGTGAATAACCGGCTGTTTCTGCGTAGCAAACACCCTTCATCAGCACCCTATGAACTTTGGACATGTCAAAATTCACAATTGTGACACAGCTACTTTAACCACTCGGCAACCAAAGCTCACGCAATTTTACTCTCTATTGATATATTTAACTGACATTAACTAAAGTAATGATCTTTTTTGTAGTCTATTTTATGGATGATTTTTTTTTTCGAGCCTCTAGATCTCAAGGATGCAAACCAGAAGATGTATGGAAAAAGCTCTCATAAAAAGAGCTTCTGTCTTCGTCTTCTGAGATGACGAAAAATCATCCATGAAATCAATTGATTGTGTGTGTGGTTACAAATACATACAAGAATTTCGTGCTCATCTTAAGCCATAGAAATAGTATTGATTCCCCACCTACTACATAGTAATACCAACTCGGCTTGTTTGAAGTACACTTGTGTGTTATTCGTACTTAAATTTTCAGGTACATTTCGTCATAAAATCAAATAGGAAAAACTTATACATATTTAATACGAGCTCTTTCTTTCTGTGTGCAGACAAAAATGATGGAGCGTGAGAATACGTGTGACACGCTCTCCGCACAATTCTAGCCTTTACTGCAATAGCATCACAACTCAAATACATATGTATGTACTTTTTATTTTGTTGTATGCATTTTTAGTTTTCCTTGATAATGATATCCGATGTATATCGAAATACTGGATAACATAAATAAAACAATACAAAACTCGCTTGAGTCAAGCTCAAAATTTGATTTTTAGTGTTCCGTACTCATCAGAGTAAAACGGAACCCCTATTACCGAGACTTCTACGTCCGTCCGTCCGTCCGTGACAGCGTCTATTCTCCGAAACGGTAAGAGCTAGAGAGCTGAAATGTTCACAGGATGTTGTTGTACCTTGCCGCTACAACAACAAATACTAAAAACAACAACAGGTCGAAAACTACCAGATGTCCCCATACAACGGAACAGTAACAATTAGCTATAACTCTCGAACCGTAAAAGATAGAGAGCTGAAACTCGCACAGTGTATGTATTTACAGATGCTCTACAGCAACAAATGCTAAAAACAACAATAAGTCGCAAACTACCAGGTGCCCCTATACAACGTAAATTAACAATTAGCCGTAGCTCCCAAACTGTAAAAGACAGAGAGCTGAAATTCGCATAATATATGTATGTATTTACATATGACCTACAACAACAAGTCGAAAACTACCTAGGGACACCTGGTAGTTTTCGACAACGTAAGGTAAAAATTAACCGTAACTCCCAAACAGTAAGAGATAGAGAGCCGAAATTCGCACAGTGTAGTTATTGCCAGATGCCTTACAACAACAACAACAACAAGTCGGAAACTGAAGTGTTTGTTTGAATTAAAATGTCAGTGTGCTAGTTTTAGAAACTGAAGCTAAATGTTACACAACTAAAAAACTTTTTGAGTATTGCAACTTTTCACAAAATTTCTTTATTGTTTCCAGGTTTTTCCCATGGATGGACTACCATCATTGGTATGCTGTAATTGCAAAGCATATCTTCAGTGTTTTTGGGACTTCAGAAAAATGGCTCATAAAACAGATTCTGCATTGAAGGACTTTTTGCAGCTTTGCAACTCGCCAGAAAAGGTACGTATTAACGCATCTGTTTGTAACATACATATGTACATACATATGTACATATTTCTAACAATAGAGGTTAAAAATGATGTACATATGTATATATGTATTTATAAATACAGCAGCCACTCGAAAAGACTGAATTCATTAGAGAAATAAAAGCAGGGCTGAGAATAATATTTAATAAAAAACCGAAATTAGCTTTTTTATAATTCGTCTATTTTGTGTGGCAGATTTTCTTAGTTTTTCGCTTTATAAATGATACGTGTCTGCAGAATTTAATTGAGTTATCGCAAGAAGTTGACAAAATTAATGTAGAAAAAGGCAATTTAGGTTTTCATTATGAATTTAAATAAATATGCCTAAATAGTTCGCTATTTAGTTTTCCGTGCTCGTGGAGTAAAAACGTAACTATCTATATCACTGAGATTTCGCTTTCGAAATTTCAATAAAATTTCATTGAAATCGATGCAGTGGGTTGGTTCATCGAAATCTGGTGATAGGTCAAGTAATAGGACTGTTCTCAAAAAAGTCGACTATAATAGTATTGATTCCCTTCAATAATAACTACGCGGCTTGTTTGACGTACACTTGTGTGCTATTCGTACTTAATTTTCAAGTACCTTTCGTAATAAAATCAAGTAAAAATACTTAAATTTAGTACGAGCTCTTGCTAAGTCTTAGCAGCACCCCCGTTTTTTCCTCGTCTGGATCCCCCCATAGAATTATTGCTTTGGTCCCCACGGTTTCATTATTCCAGAGAGCTCTATGTGCCCTGGCACCCATATGATGTGCAGTTCATCATGATTCGAGTAAATGTTAATAGCGTTTTTGCAAACCCAAACTGTTTGTGATTTAATCCGCTCAGGTGAGATTTCTCTAATGACCATTTGAGTATCCGTGAATATATTCACTGGTTCTGGCCTTCCCATTTCATTGAGCTCCTTAATAGATTCCATTACAGTCCGAACTTCCGTTTGCAAAAGTCCGGCAGACGAAATAACAGTTCCGTGGTATTTTCAATAGCGGAAATCACGCTTTTTTTTACTTTTTTTTTACTAAAGGTTTTTTACTAAAGTTCAATAAACGAAAAATTTTTTTAGTTAGTTCAATACATGTAGTGCAACCTCCTCCATTTTTAAAATAACGGTAAATCTCGAAAACGCGAGCTAACCTAGAAAAACGGATAGCACCACTGAATTCAGCGTACCCGAATTATGTTTAGTCACTGGGTGCCCCGTTTGTCGGTTTTTTCAACTAGCACAGTGTTATTGGTACTAAATTGTTTTGCGCCAATTTGCGACAATAAAATTTCAGTAAAATGTGACAATCATGTGACTGCAGAAAATTTGATTGGAACAAATTTTATATTGTGCTCAAATTCAGCCCAATAAAAAATTTTCTAAAATTGGTGCATTGCGGCAATCGTGTGATCCCACCTTCATGCATGCTTTTTGTTTTGAAGATCTATACCTTAATACCAGATATCAGCAACAAACAAACTAACAAACAATAGCGGTACTCAGCGTTTGGTGCGTTTTTGGTTGCGACTATTTGCATTTGCGATTATATTGCAACTGATATTGAGCACCCTTTTTAGCAACTTTGCAAATTTTATTGCACTCCAAATAACAGCTGATAAATTAATACACAATTTTTAAAAGAAAAAGCTTTGAAAGCTTTAACAAAAAAAACTCCATTTCTACAATTTTTTGTTTGCTTTGTTTTAAAATGTCAGCTGTTCGAGTGTCAGTGTTGCAAACGCAATACTCATACGAAAAAAAGCAACACGTAATTAGCGGTGCGTAAATGCAAAAATATTGCGAGTGCAACCTTGTATATTTTGTTGTTGGGTTGCAAAGAAAAAGCAACGATTTCTTTCTTGCATTCGCACTTACGCAAGACATTTGCACCAAATAATGAACTGCGCTAATGTATTTAGTTGGTATAATTACCATTTGTGTATTTGTGCGGTGTTTGTGTTGTGTATTTATGCATTTTGCAAACAAACCTTTGACAGTTCAGCAGCCATAATCAGTAGTCATCTGCTCCTGTAATGCTACCCGGTATAAAGACATCTTTGTCCATCCTTTTTTTTTTTTCATTTAAATTTCTTTTGCAAAACGATTAGGGATGCAGCAATGGGAACAATTGTACTTAACGCATATTTTCACAACAGCATATTTTATTGTTTTATTTGCTTATCGAGTACAAATAAAATTTGGAACAAATTAGTGTTTGCTCTTGAAAAGTTTTTGTAAGACCAAATAATTGTTGGCTGTAAATTTTGTTTTTGTTCCTTGATCAAACGAAACCTTCAAATATACTCTTGTAAAATTTTATGTTTTTCTTTACTCTTCTTCACCGACGTTTGTTTTTGTTCTTGTTTGTCGATGTGTCCATATTTTTAGGTGTTTGTATCGATGTGATTCGCCAAAATAAGAGAACAGTGGTCCCGTTATTTGCTGACTGAGCGAACTTCACACACATTGATGAGCAATCCGTTTTTCGATTTAGTTTTAGTACACTTGTGTGTTACTAAAATCAAGTGGAAGGAAATAAATGTTGTATGAGATTTTTATTTCTATTTCTGGAGAAACTGATCAGCAATGCAACTTTGTTTTCGTTAGTAAATTGGCTGCTTTTTTTAAGAAAGTATTTTTAGAAATGTTTTTAAAATTGTGCTTGACTTTTTTTCAGAGCTCGGCCGACATGGGTACATATTTTAATAACCTCATATCTCCTACTACGTGTAATAAGTCTTCTTCAGAACAAATGGCAGCGAAGGCGTTAACGGAACTAAGTACTTTCTCCAAACCTGACGCAATTTTAAAAGAAAATCCCATAATACCATCCAAAACTCATACATCCGTTGGAAAGGTATTAAGAAGTGAACCGAACACTACGCTTAACGAAAAACAACATTTTCAGTCTCAAAGTAAAGAAACTAAGCTCACCAATGATGTGGCCAATCTTAGAAAGGGACAGTGTTTTCAACAACAATTGGAGACTGCCGCTGTTCTAATGGATATAAGTAAAAAAGTCATAATATCACCTCCTTGCTCGAATCCTCAATCTCCAAGACTATGTACATCATTAGATTCAAGTATTTTAAACTCTGTGATAAAAGATAGGCGTCCAGTTAATGTTAATTTAGATTTAAATAAGGATTTTGCAATCAAAGGCTCCAAATGCGATCTACGATCGCTCTTTGATTTTTATTCGCACCACGAGAAATCAATACCAACCAATGAGGTATTTCCGGAAACGCTCGTTTCAAAGGAAATGAAATTGCAAACTAAAGTGAACACAAATGCTCTTAATATTACTGTTAATTCCATTACACCACATCCAAATGCTTTTCCTTTTCCAAGCAATAAGATCGAAAGCATTGAGTCCGGAAGTCGATGTGAGCCGAAGACTCCAGACAGTCAAACGTCGGAAGAACAAGGAACTGATGCAGCTACCACTCAGCTATGGCAAGCTTTAGCTCGATCCACAGGTAATAAATTCCATTACTTATCTTATTATCCAATATGTTTTTATTTATTTATTTCGAATTTGTTGTCATAAGACCGCTGGCCCCAATCGACTAGACTACAAAGAGCACTTATTCTAATAGTTAACATAAAATCATATACATGTGTATGTAATTTGAACTTGAGATATTTAAAACTATTTTGCTGCACACACTCTTCCGGCTGTATTTTCATAATAAAATCTTAACAAGCATTTTATCAACTTTTTAGTTAAAAGGATTTTATCTCTTAAAAAGAAATTTTTCAAAAACTGTATTCATAATCAGTTGTTTAACTAAAAACTTTTTTATCCGGTATGATCCGGCCGCACTATTGTTTATACTTGTCATTTTAGTGTTGATGATGCAACACAATAACTACTTTTTTTTTAACAATAGCCGAATGAGCAACAATGCGTATGTTACATTTAAGAAAAATATTTCTTAAATGATTTAAAGAATTTATTAAAACTCGTGATTTCATAAAAAAAAAAAAATAAAAAATATTTCTAGATACTCGTTCTTCGACCGTTTTTAGGGTTCCGTACTTATCAGAGTGAAACGGAACCCTATTACGGAGACAAGTACGTCCGTCCGTCCGTCCGTCCGTCACAGCGTCCATTCTCCGAAACGGTAAGAGCTAGAGAGCTGAAATTTTCACAGGATGCTGTTGTACCTTGCCGCTACAGCAACAAATACTAAAAACAACAAGTCGAAAACTACCAGGTGTCCCCATACAACGAAAAGTTGCAATTAGCTATAACTCTCGAACCGTAAACGATAGAAAGCTGAAATTTGCATAGTGTATATATTGCTAAAGACAACAACAAGTTGAAAACTACCAGGTGTCCCAATACAACCTAAAGTAACAATTAGCCGTAGCTGCTAAACTATAAAAGACAAAGAGCTGAAATTCGCAGAATATATGTGTTTACATATGCCCTACAACAACAAATTCTAAAAACAACAACATGTCGAAAACTACCAGGTGTCCCTATACAACGTAGAGTAAAAATTAGCCGTAACTCCCAAACTGTAAGAGACAGAGAGATGAAATGTGAACAATATATGTACTAGCACGTGGCCTACAATAACAAATGCTAAAAACAACAACAAGTCGAAAATTACCAGGTGTCCCTATACAACGTAAAGCAACAACTAGCCGTTACTCTCGATCCGTGAGAGACAGGGGGATGAAATTTGCACAATATGTGTATTCACATATGCTCCACAACAACACTTGCTAAAAACAACAACAACTGTAAAACTACCAGGCGTCCCTATACAACGTAGAGTAATAGCTATAACTCTCGAACCGTAAGAGATAGAGAGTCGAAATTCGCACAGTGTATGTATTCCCAGATGCCTTATAACAACAAGTGGAAAATTACTAGGTGTCCCCGTACAACATAAAGTAGCTTTAAAAACAGAGAGATGAAATTTATAAAATATACATATGTATTCACATACGCCATTCCATACATTACACATACATACATACGTACGGAACCCTAAGAGTGCAAGCCAGCCTCGCACTTGACTTAATTTATTTTATTTAACTTTATTTGGTTTAATAAATGAGCTCAAGGTCACTGTATTCTCGATAAACATATTTTCTATTTATTGCGAATAAAGTGACCTTGAGTTCATTTATTAAACCAAATAAAGTTAAATGGAAGTAAATTGTTGAAACAATTTTTGTAAGACAAAAAAAAATAGTCGAATAACGAGTTTTAGTTTATTTTGTTTTTATATCACTAATGAATTTGCCACCAAAATTGTTAAGAAAGTAAAATTTTTAACTTTAAATATACATATATAATTAAAAATGGAAAACAATTAAAGTGCAAAGCGCAATTGTCTCGAAAACTGGAATGAAGAAGATTTAATTTAATGCAAACAATTTTTCAATTAGATTCAATTTTTCCTAATATGAAATGTAGACAGACAAACAACAAATAACACAAACGTCATTTTAAAATTGCCTTAAACATGGGTGCAAGCAATTTTAAAAAGCGTCGATTTAAAAAGACGTTAAAACGAACATTTTAGCTTAAAATTCATTTATGAATACAGTTTTATATCAAAAATTCCCTAAAATGTGTTTAAAATTCTGTTCAATTTTTTATGAATACAACCGTTTGAATTGATGTGCGCGCACCCGAAGCAAGAAAGCATACCCATAGTCCCCGATGGCCGCCTACATTGTTCCGCTATTACGTTGAGTTATTTATTTATTTTGTGACAAGTTAGTAGCGCTGCTCCGTCTAAAATCGGTTTATGAATACGATAGAAAAATAATTTTTGAACGCAGACACGGAATGTGTGAAGCTTCGATGCCGATAAGGTACGACAGAGTTCCACAATCTACAAATCTTAACAGCATAAGATTTTTCCCCCATAGAAGATGTTAAGGCGGACACATTATGGAGAACGTTCTATTAGAAACTCCAAAGTTAAATCTCTCGAGCATGTAACTGGGACCACCATGTCTTATTGTTTTATAGAAAAGTATAATTTGTGTAAAGTTTACGTAATAACTGAAATCGCATCCCAGTAAATGATATGGTGGTGAGTTTTAAAGACATATGTATATATGTACAATTCCATTGAAACAGATTCTATGTCTGTTCTATTCAAGTTCAAGGAAGAAGTACAAGTAAAGATTTCCATTCCCTAATTCAACAGTGGTAAGCATAAAGACAATGCTATTCTTTTGCTCCTAGTTGAAAATAGCAAATAATACGTTATGTGATACAAGCTACGAAGTGTCCAAGCAATGCGTGAGGCAACACGATTAATGCAATTATTTTATGTCAATTTGTCATCCATCCAAGCACTGTTATAGGATATTTAATAAAGATATCCATTCGTAACCAGGAAAAAAACTGCTTGTTTAAAATTGTGTGGCAATACATTAATACCAAGGAAAAACAAATAAAACTAATGCATGTACTCAGTCAATTCGTTTTGTTCTCTCATTCGTAATGTGAAAAATGTGCAGCAAAAGTTGTGAAATGTAAAAAAGCGGCACTTATTGTACTACGCAATCAAATGCAAATTTATATCATTTTTAAACTTGTCCTCATAATAGCACATCAGGAAAATTGCTGATGTTGGGCTCAGCTGCGATACAAAAGGTGGACCTTTGGCTCAGTAAGCGACGCGTCACCCCCAAAAAATATATCATTATTAACACTATTGCGGTCATATAACAATTTCCACACTATCATTATCGCGACTTTTTTAGCCTGAAAAATGCTACAGTCAGCAGGGAGACGATGAGAGTTACATATATCCCAAGCTCGTCGCTGAAAACACCAAACTCGTACAGCCGTGTATACCACAGAATACTACCAGAAGGGTCACCAGCTCTGCCGGACTACAAAAATTACCAATTTTCTGTTAAATTTCATGAAAGTGACAGCCTTGCGGTGCTGGTGCATCCAGTGAAGGACAGAAAACATGAAAATATTTACATATATAGCTATCTCCGTTGGTAGACTCCGCATTTGTTTACATTTGATTTTTGGTTAGGAAAACTCAGTGCAAATCTAATGCAAAGAAAACAGCTTTGCAACCAAACAGATAATAATTATTTGTATTTAAAGTCTTATTTGCGTTGAGTACATCACTAACAATACATGGAATATGTTTAAAACTTAGTTTTCAAAGCTTTTCATTCCTGTGTTCTACTTTTTTCGTAAAAATTACAACAAAACCAATATTTTCCAAACACTTTACAACAACATTTTGTCATTGTTTATGTTTGATTTTGAGCACGCTAGTTGGTCTCATACACTCATGTTGCCATTATTTCCTGTACTGCTCACTTCTGGCTGGCCCCCAAACAAATGATATGGCCACTTTACAAAAGTCACTTTTGGGATATCTGGTTATGTCTGTGGTGTATACCCACTTTTGTTGTTATATTCTTTATTTACTGGGCTGCCTCCCCACCACACTCGCATGCACGGAATTATGACCTTGAATATTCTTTCAACTCTGAGGATTGGCTTTAAGTGGCCTTAAAGGATCATGTTAAATTTAACACGGAAGATGTGAAAAAAATTATGACATTTTTAAGGGTAAGTTTTAGAAATTTCTTTTTTTTTACTGTTGATTCTGAATTTCTAAGTTGTCAGAAAAATCGGTACGAGCTAAAACTCTAGTTTAACAAATTTTTTCTTTACTTTAATTATGGCTTTAACTTGACGAAAGTAAATCAGTGAGCCGTTAGTGATGGGTTTTAGAAATAGAAATCCGACAAATTCTCCCAAGCAGCTGATATGTTGCATTGTTTGATGGCTGAAGTATAAACACAAAATTTTCTTTATTTAAATATAGCTCAAGTGTTCACTTACTTGCGGACTTACTAGTTTAAACGTAAATCAAACAAAACTCAAAGATTAGCTAGCACTGGCTTTTTAGGCGTAGTAGTAATTTTTTTTTTAATCAGTTGTAACTATTAGTGGTTTCTTTCATTATTTTTCATTACCATTGGCCCAACAATTATAATGAAAGCAAACCATTGAGATTTAATAATAGTTAATTTCCTTCAATAACACTAAATTCAATCAATGCCAATGAAACTTCAATCCTAATGAAAAAATGATATTTATAAATAGTTACTATTTCAAGAGAAAATCTAACGCTCAAGAATTCAATCAATGTCAATGCATCTTCAATGCTAATGAAAAAATCTTATCAATGATATTTATAAATATTTTCTTTTTCAAGAGAAAATCCAAAGCCCAAGAATTGGAAGTGTTGCCCAAAAAGTATATGCAGGAAAAATGCGTTAAATCAACACAGCGAAAAGTGTGTGGAATACTATATACGTTGGGGAAAAAATAAAAGTATTGTTTTTGTAATGCAGCGCCCCTAAAAAGGGTAGCCGGAATGCTGATATATTTCTGAACTATTGGTTGGGAAAAAGTTAATGGGGATCGGTATTAAATTTGACTCTTCTGGAAGCATATCGAGGGCAGTTTTGAAGCTTTTCGTGAATTTTCAGTCTTTCTTTTCTCCAATTTCGCCCTTGATGCGGGGCAATGTGTCCCCTACTCGCAACTTAATTTGTTGAAACATGCACTCTTTTTATAAACATCACCATTTCAGGGGATCTAATGCATCCCCAGCCTGTTACTTACCCAGCAAGAACAGTGTCGGTCATTTGATGCATCATATGACCGACATTCGTGATGGGTTCATACTATAAGTTTCTTAAGGGCAAAATGAAAAAAAAACTGATGTAAGCATGCATGTATGTATGTATGTGTGATTTCTTTTTTAAACCAGCGTTACCACTTCAGATGATCGCTTTCATCTGAAATCTTTTCTTCAAAATACCCACAAAATTACATGCAATGTTATTAATTTCTTTATTATTAAATAAAAAAAAAGTCTTTCGGAAAATTTCAAAAAACAATTCAAAGAGAATAGACTAAACTATTTTAGAGCTGCATTTAGATAAAATTAAACGGAAAACAGTCAGTAGCAGTTTTAACAAAAAGTGATCATTCGAATTTTTTTTTTTCAAAATTTTAAGAAAACAATTCAATTCTAAGATAGAATAACTATTTTAGAAAAACGTATAGATAAAATTGAACGAAAAACAGTAGTCAGTAGTAGTTTTAACAATAGAAAACTGAATCACTTGGCAAAAACTTCCGTAGCACCATTTTTTTTTTTTTTTCAAAGAAAAAAAGGACAAATGAAACTATAAAAACATTAATGCACAAAATTAATACGGGAAAATCAAAATTAAAAAAAATCATTGCAATGGCAACGCTGAAAGCTATAAAATTGCTTTGCATGTGTTCGTAATTAAGTTGTTAATGTGTTACACCGGTATTCATAAAAAATAAAATGTTGCTCAAATACATTTTAGAACAAATTTGTTCTAAAATGTATTTTAACAATGTTTTATTTTTTATGAATACCGGTGTTTCCATCGGGTATTTCTTGCAGTAGCTCCTAAACTCCATAGAACACTCTCCCATATCTAATGTGCATACATTAGATATGGGATAATGTGCATACATTAGATATGAGAGAGTGCCAGTCGGTAGCTTTCTGCTTAATTTGATTTGTTTATGAACTAGTGACTCAAGTTGGATTCCTTTTGCAAAATCATTTATGCCATTCAAGATGTAGAAGACTTACACAATATCCAGCTACGACTTGTTTTCAATTTACTTCATCTCTTGCAACTTCTGTGTTTTAAATATTATTAATAACATTTTTGTTCTTTTTTTCAGCGAACAATTCTGAATGTCATGAATCAAATCAAATTCTACATATACTGAATAACTCATTTGCTTATCCAACCACATCTTCATCGATTTGTGTAGACGAAAAAGTACCTGAAGAACCAATAGCCCTAATTAAGGTATGTTTAATCGTTCATGAAAAGTTTTAAAGTTTAAATAAGTTGTTTTAATATTTGGAGCACGAAGAAATTAAAAGTAAAAAACACAAAAAAGGAAGTTGGACATTGCTAAGTTCTAGATCACTACTTGCTTTCGTGTCTACACAGGACAAAATTGTTGCAACAATTTTTATGGCAATTTTTGTGTTTCCTTTAGCTTATAGTTTCATACAATATGACGCTTGTTTTTATAGAACAGAACCCTATTACTGAGACTTCACTGTCTGTCCGTCCGCCCATTTGTGCTGTATATCATCCGTTCTCTAAGCAGGTAAACGGCTGAAATTTTCACGGGCTATTTCTGGTCTCCACAAACGCAAATACTAAAAACAACAAAAAGCTGAAAAGGGTGTCGCCATACAAGGATCTGGAAATTAGTTGTAACTTTCGAACGGTTGAGAGATTAAACTTTACGTAACACTATACTTGCTACAAACATCAGAACCATTGACTATAACAAAGTTAAAAGGCAAGACGTGTCCCGATACAAGAAAGTTTTTTTTCTTTGGTTAAACATAGATGTATCCTAACCCCCTAATTCATAAAAATTATTACAGGCTTATAAAACTGTTATTTGACATATTTGTATGGAAAAGCTGTCAAATAAGAGCTTTATAAACCTGTTATAATTTTTAGGAATTAGACGGTAATTATTTATTTGCTATAGCAGCTAATTGAAATTTCTTATTAGTTTAGGGCTAAAGGTGGGATCACACGATTGCCGCAATGCACCAATTTTACACAATTTTTATTGGGCTGAATTGGAGCACAATAAAAAATTTGTGCCAATCACATGATTGTCACATTTTACTGAAATTTTATTGTCGCAAATTGGCGCAAAACAATTTATTACCAGTAATTGCCGTATTATAGTCACACGACCGTTATATTATACGGCAACTCTGAGAAACAGCTGTTGCAGCTGATGACAAACTTTGTTTTGCAAATACATATAAAAAGGAGTTGAAAATATGGTTTGTTGCTTAAAAAGAAAGGAAATTGTTTCGGTTATTATTATAATGTCGTGCGGGCTGGCCGTTTTCTGCCCCCTGACCAGACTTTATTTTTGTTTTCTTTTTTACATTTTGAAATACAGTTTTAACATTGGCCCATTTGGCTTTTACAGTCTACCACCGTATGCCCCGGACAAATTTTTTGGATTCCTCGCCATGGGCTTTCCCGCTCCTTGTAGTCCAGGGAAGAGTATTGCCAAACACATGGGTGCAGCTTGTAATAGTTCACTGTAGGTCCAGGATAAAATTACACTTAGATTCTCTCTTTTTTTTTATTCAAAGGTGTCTGCTGTGGCTGAGCCAGGAGGCAGTATTCAATTTCAATGCAAATTGAATCGTCCATAACAATTCACTCTTCGAAATCCATGTTGAAACTGCAAGAATTTTACAATTGTTATAATAGTAACAACAATTGAATTTTCCTCGCTGAAAAACAAAAAGTATGTTTGGAAGACGCGTTTAAACAATTTTGAAACTAAATAAATAATATATGCATATGTGTATTATTGGCGCGTATTGTCTTCTTTGGTTGCCGCACGAGAACACAATTAATATTGGTGCATTTTTAGAAGTTTTATTGGTGAATAGTTTGTATATAAAGTGTTCACACGGTTGTCGCATCAGAGTTGTATTTGATTGGGACAAAGAGGGACAACATTCGTTTTGGTTGCCGCATGAGCCAAGAAATTGTGCTATCACACGATTGGCACTCAAAATATAACAAAAATTGTTGCATTGCTGCAATCGTGTGATGCCACCTTTAAAGTAGACCATATTGAAAGATACGAAACAGTATTTTTCAGCTGTCTTGATGCCGCCGACATTTCGTTGTTGCTAATCATCTCTTCAGTAGTAGACTCGAAAAAATCTCAACAGACAGAAAACATTAATAAGGTCTATTTCATTTAGCTCTTATAGCAAATAAATAATTGAGTTAATTTTTGAATACTCAAAAAACTCGTTACATTTCGGTACTTTCAAGTATACAAATCGTAGTAACCAATGCTAACTCGTTGTGAAGAAAAGTAGAAGGTTTTTTTTTTCAATCTAGGCTCTACATATTTTGAAAACATTTTTTATTTAAAACTATTTTCTGCTTCTTGGTGTATTTTTCCAGATTGACGAAACTAAGCTAATAAAAAAGAAAAATGTAAATGTGTATGCAACCGAAAGCAATGTAACAGCTGTCAATTGCGAAGTTATCTGTCGGGAAAAGAAGGTACGTTTTTATAGTGATCCTGATATTTGTTAATTATAGTAATGGAATTTGGCAATGCAAAAAGGGCATGAGTCTATTTTCAATCATCACTTTTTAATGGAAAATCATTAATCACATATTCTCTGTGATACTACATAAATTATACACAAAATTTTAAATAGTACGAGGTGGCATCGCTGGCGTAAAAGCCAGATAAATGAATTAAATTATGATTTACATAAGAGCGATTTAATTTATTTTTCCCCCCTTTTTTACTTCACTTGTCAACAAAGTGACAATAAGTAATTGGATATTACATTATCTCAAATCAATACTTAAGACAACTATATATGGTATGTTAGAGAGAACAAGATATACATTTAACAATCCTATTTTTACACAGCACCTTGGCCCCTCTAGTAACGGTTAACCAGTTCCGATGGTGTATATCGCTAAACACCGGTATTCATAAAAAAATAAAACATTGTTGAAACACATTTTACGACAAATTTTTCATATAAAATTTTTTTTAAAATGTGTTTGAGCAACGTTTTATTTTTTATGAATACCGGTGTAAGTCTTCTGGGTAGCAGGGTTTCGGTCGCCGGCAACTGTCCGAGTTCCCTGTTGGAATGTTGAAGAAGCAAACGAGTTTGTTTGAGGCTGTCACGCCAGACTTCTCTTACTGTTTTGCCATTTAGGTTTCGATTAGGGTTTGGGAATTCTCGGACTTTTTCTCTTCCCGGGATTCCCGGGAAAATTTATAAATTTCCCGGGAAATTTTCTTTTACTACAAACAAGTAATTTTTAGTAATAAACTTTTTTTAATTGGTTTTATTTAAAATTATATAATAAAGTGCATATACATATATACATTTAAAAAAAAATTAATTAAATTAAATAGCACAAAGAGACAAATAACTGTAAGCAAATAATTTGAAAACATGTTTAAATAAAAAAAACATAAAAAATAAGTTTTTAGTACGACTAAAGCATTAAGTAACTCCCTTAATGTTCGGTGTCGTACTTTTGTGGCAAAATTCCCAGCAACAGAGAAAACCCGTTTGCTATCCACCGATGTTGGTTTTACTGTTAGTAAAGCATTAAAAAAATTATGTAAGCGAGCAATATTCGATTGCTCGCTTCATATAAAACAAATTCTTTCTTACAAAATTAGTCTGAGGAAGTTTGGGCATTTTTTGGATTAGCCCTTGCGTTGTCCATAGCATTTTTCAATTTAATTTTAAAACATTCATTAATTTCGTTGTCAGATACAAATATCAGAATCGCCGCTGGACAATTCAGAAAGTGATTGATCAAACAGCCGTGTATATAGCGGTTCCGCATATAATTTTAAAGAATTTTTTAATAATTTCGTATTGACATCAGGCATTTTTAAATAATTTAGAAATGCTATCATTTTTTCATTACGTCTTTGGCCAACTTTATCTCGAATTGACTCAGCTATGTTTTGAGGAAATGGTGTTTTTATTAACATACGCTGTGCAAAAAGAGTATTGATTATAGCATCAGCTACTAAGAGGTTAGAGTCTCGGCGACTAAGCGGTGTTTTTTAAAAGTGATGTTTATGTACAAACAGCGTATTTTTTAGAATGAAATTCCGTTATTTTTGAAATTAATTTAACAAAAATACGATATTGCACGAAATAATTAATTTTCAAAAAATAAAAATGTGGACAAATAAAATATTACTGTTATAAAATCCAATTTAAACGTTTCCCGTTTTCCCGGGAATTCCCAAACCCTATTCTCGATGTATGTATGTATGTATGTATGTCCTCACCTCTAATGTACCAATAATACGCAATATTTTAGACTGAATTCGTTGGATAATTTTTATGTTCGCAGTGCTAGCTGTGCCTTAAATTTTCTCGCCGTACTTCCAAATAGGGGATATTCGTTCGTTTTGTATATGAGCAGTTTGCTTTGAGTTGACAATTTGGAATCGTTGTCTGAATCTGTTGTTCAATTTCTTTGTTTTTTCTTAAGCTCCTTATCTGAGCTTAGATTCCAAGGCATTTTGCCTTTGTGTCCAACAGAATTGGTGAGCTACATATTTATTTGAACCGGTTGAATATTTGGTATTTTTCTATTAGTGTAGACTACTTGTACTCAAGGCGAATCAAGTATAGTTGGTCGCAATTCAATTCGCTTCAACATTTTCACGCGAGACGTCATAAGTTTTGTTGTCGTTTGCTATCAGCTTTGACAACTCAGAAGATAAAATCGTGGCAAAATGCTAAAGCGAATTGGTATGCGGGCACCTGTAATAGATTCGCCTTGCTTGTACTATTTTATCACTGATTACTTGTATTCCCCAACTACAAAACCACTCCAATGTGTTTTTGAGCAGTTGTTGTAAATTGTGCACAGATCATTTAATGTTTTTATGCGATGACAGTAAAACAGTGTCATCAGCGAAGGGTAGCTATCATATTGTTATTTGTTGTAGGAGTTGGAATATCAGCCGTGAACAGGAGGTGTAAAGTAGTATAATATTCCATTATTTATTTTTTTGGTAGCTTTCCAGAGCGAGTAATTTGTTGTAGTTGACGGGCCAAGGATGCTGAGGTCTCTATGGAGTTGATCTTCTTTGTCCGTCATTAGCAAAATTTTGAGTCTTTTGTAATACTATTGAAAATAGTTTTATGCTGGGTTGACCTGGTGGTTTGAAATCGTATTCCTAACTTCCGTAAACTCAGCAGAGTTATTCACGTGACTTTCCAAACCTTTTCATTTTAGAAATTCTTGTTTGTCTTATTGTTAAGGCCTGGTTAAAGCGTCCTGGTCTATAACAAGCAAAGCCATTCAAAATGAAGTAAAGAGACTAAGTACTAATTACTTGGAAGGATTAAATAATCATTGCAATCCGATAGCTGTAATACTCCTTGATGACACAAACGAAGTGCGAAGGCTGAAAAGAAAACATATACTGGACTTAGCATTTTGCTTAAGATCATCGCTTATAAGCAATTTTTTTTTTGTTATCATAAATAAAATTATTGGGTACCCAGTTGAAGTCGGGACTACTCCTTACACGCGTGCAAAGAGTACTCCACAAGGGATCAGGACTAGTCCAAAAGTAATCCAAATCTATGGAAAAAATATGATCCATTTTACATTACAATGTCCTTGGAGAGTAGTGCAAAAACTAGTCGTCCAAGTAACTACTCCGCACATTATTAACACAGGATTAGTCTTGAAATTACTTCATATCACTACTCCATGGTAATCATGTGTTGTACACATGGTAATCATGTGTTGCGAGCATTGCCAAATAATTTTTTTATTCGTTATGGTCCAAGTTTACATTACATCGGACCATGTTGTAACTACTACTTTTTCCTTAAAACGGATCATGTACTCCAATAATTTCTGCAGGGTATTATAATTTTGTTTTTTTTTTGTTCTTAAAAGAACTTATCCAATCACGCTGTTTTTTTTTTTTTTTTTTTTTGCAAATCTGTTATATTCTTCATTGAGGGTTTGAAATTTCATTGCTTTAGTTAACAAATTCTTTATTTTTTAAGAACACAATTGTAGCTTAATTCTGTTAAATTCTTTTATGTATTTCAAAATTCTAAATAACGCTTCTGTAATATTTATGTAAATAATAAGGCCGAAATGTTACAGAGGGCAAAGTCCATCGGCGTCAAGTTGGCACGCAGACGCCGCCGACTTTATTTTTGTGTTACAGGCCGCTGCCGATGTTATTTTGTTTTTGGAAAAACACCCATATAAAGTAAAATTAAATTAAAGTTTATGCTTGCATTTGTTGAAAAAATCTTATTTTTAATTCACACGAATCTGTTTTTATTTTGTCTACTCCGCGGAAATTTGTTAGTCTGCTGGCGCCATCTATTGTTGTTTACAGTATTTATTTTCAATTGAGCAGTTTTACACACTGCTCAAGTTTTTTTTTCTTTCTTCGTTTGCACCTTGAGGAAAAATGAAGCAAAGTGCAAAGACATACATTTTGCTATTGTGTGAAAAAAGCAGACCATTTTTACTCAGATTTGCTTCGTTTGCACAGTTTGCACTACAAATCGTGAAAACCTTCATTGTTTAATTAATTTACATATATAATTAGCTTATTGCCCAAATTGGATAGATTGCAAATAAAAGAAATATAAATAAAATTGTTAACGTTTGACATCTTGACATTTATTTTGCTTTACTTTACTTTCTTTCAGCCAAAAGTTTGTTCTATCCAAAGCGGTGTGCAAAGAGATATGATATGTTCAAACTGCGGAACTCTTACAACAACTATTTGGAGAAGAAGTGTACGTGGGGAAATTGTGTGCAATGCTTGTGGCCTGTACTTTAAGCTGCATGGAGTAAATAGGCCACACTCTATGAGAAGGGATACAATTCATACTAGACGTCGGCGTCCGAGAGATTCCGAAAAATCTGAGAAGAAAATTGAGCATTAACTGTTAAAAAAAAACAATTGCATTAATGATGAGAAAATACAATATGTTAATTAAAAACTAATCGATTTTTTAAGTTTCTTGCATCTTTTCTACTACTTTTTTTCTCTCCCACTTGGAATGTTTGCATGTAAATAAAGAAAATTTTCGGATAATTTTGCGGCATTAAAATTGAATCAGTTGTGGTCACATCACTGAGGCTTTTGCATTGTTTTTAATTATTATGAAGGAGGTTTCTGTTCGCTTTTGGAGGCAACGGATTAATACAAATGAAAAAAAAAAAATATACAAATTTTCACTTTAGTCGAACTGTGTGGTTTATAATTGTTAATCATTTTATTGGGGTCTCTAGTTCGATTTTTACTTCCTCAAAATTGAAAAAGATTCTTGTTTTTGTGGTAAAATTGGAGTGATCAACATTTTTAACACACCATTTACACATGCAAGTAACTTGTTGCAAGTTGTGTGTACATATTAACAACCAATACTCTGACAGAGACATTCAAAGCTGTTGCTACTTGCTTGATTGTCTACACAGGCATGTGCAAGCTCATTTTCAAAATGTCGTCCAAGCTAAAGGTTCTTACACTGCATTTAGACGGGAAAGTACTTTCATTAAATTTTTTTATACTCAATTTCAAAGGAACGTGAAAGTTCATTTTAAAAACGTCATCAAAGCGAAGAGTTGAAAGTATTATTTTAAAATAGAGTTGCCAAGACTACTACAAACATAAATTTATAGGGCAACATTCGAAAATAATTTTTATTGCTAAACTTTTATTAATTTATCACTATAAATATACTTCACTTGTGTTCTTTATTCATATTTGCTGTAAAAATGTTTTAAATATTTTCTGATTCAAAAGTATTATTTTTTTTTTTTGCATAGACATTTAAAAAGTACTTTGATGCACTGACACGGGTATTCCTCTGGCAAACGCAGGATTCTCTTCTATCCAGCAAACAAGTGAACTGTTTAGGAAAACTACATGCATACATATGATAATTGTTTAATATATTTACTAAATAAAATAAAAATTTGTGGGATTTCTAGTTTTATTTCCCAGTTTTTTAACAAATATAAAATTTTTTCTATAAAACTCCCACTCGATAGCAAAACAACAAGTGCTTAATTTTTACTCTATATATATACATATATAGAGGAATCGGATTTTGTATAAAAACATTTACGTTTTCTCGCCTTGTCGATCGAGTCATCGTTCGAATAAAAGCACGTCATAGAGGAACCCAAAACAATTTATTACAATTGGTTTACCAGTTTAGAAATTGCAGAATTATTTCCATTTTTTTTTTTTTTTAATTTTTTTCGATGAAGTTTAAGTTGGCATTACTGTTCAAGATGGCGACCAATTTAACAGCTGTCAAGTGATTTATTCTCAGTTTGGTTTGGCAATTCATCATGAATAGCACAGACATAACTGAATAGTGCAATTTTAGTGCAAAACCACAGACATAAAGTATTCTGTGTGCAAAACGAGATTGCCGTTGTTCCCGATTTTCATAAGCGAGTTTTGTTTAGCGATGAAGCGCACTTCTGGTTGAATGGCTACGTCAACAAACAAAACTGCCGCTTTTGGAGTGAAGCTAATCCTCAAGTGTATGTCGAAACACCGTTACATCCAGAAAAACTGAATGTTTGGTGCCATTTATGGGCTGGTGGAATCATTGGTCCGTACTTCTTCAAAAACGATGATGGCCAGAACGTTGCAGTCAATGGTGATCGGTATAGTCATGATTACTAACTTTTTCATTGCTGAATTGAATAACCATGATGTCCAGGAGATGTGGTTTCAATAAGATGGCGCAGCATGTCACACAGCTCGTGCCACAATCGATTTATTGAAAGACACGTTTGGTGACCGCCTAATTTCACATTTTGGACCTGTGAACTGGCCTCCAAGTCATTGGTCTATGCGGATAAGCCACAAATGTTGGAAAAAGTCATCGAAAATTGGACGTCCAGATTGGACTACATCCGCGCCAGCCGTGTCGTTCATATGCCAGAAATCATATTTAAAATGTAATGCCACAAGATTATATTTCGGATAAATCAAATTCATGTCAATGGAATAGTCCATCGTTGTTTTATTGCAACTTAAAGTTCTATACATCGAAAAAACACCCTACTCGAATACGCCAACCGTGATCAGGCTGATTATTGTATACTATTTTTAAGCAGCAGCGCATATCGTCGTAACTCAATTTTTGCAGATAAATAAATAATAAAACCACTATAAATAATACTATAGTATAAATAATAAAACCACTAATTAATAAAAAATTTATAAAAAAAAAATAATGGTATTTAATTTCTATTATTCGAACTTTTTCTTATATAATTATTTCTGTATTAAGTTTTTATTAGGCTCAAGTTCTTTCTATATTATCTTTGTGATTGATATTAATTAAATTAGACAAAGAAAACATCAAAGACATTTAGCAGGGTGGACAACTAGTTGTTTCGAAGCCGCCACACTTTCTCGTCAGCACCCGTCTTTGAACTAAGGGGCTCATGTTTCTAAAGCGACAACCATGCCACTCAGCCACCTAAGTTGTTGTATAGAAATGAATGGTGTGTTTGATACAATTAAAAAATTGAGACAGAAAATATACAGCAACTTGGGTGGCTGAATGGCATGATTGTCGCTTAAAAAACATTACCCCTGAGTTCAAGGACGGGTGCTGATGAGAAAGTGTGGCGGCTTCGAAACAACTAGTTGTCCACCCTGCTAAATGTCTGATTTTTTCTTTGTCTAATTTAATTAATATCAATCACAAAGATAATATAGAAAGAACTTGAGCCTAATAAAAACTTAATACAAAAAAAAAAAAAAAAAAAAAAAAATAATGTAATTCATTTTATGTACATGTGTATGTACCACAGAATACTACCAGAAGGGTCACCAGCTCTACCAGACTACAAAAATGATCAATTTGCGGTACGGGTGAGTCTAGTGAAGGACAGAAAACATAAAAATCTTTATATAACTATCTCTGTTTGTGGACTCCTCATTTGTTTGCATTTGATTTTTGGTTAGGAAAATTCAGCGCAAATCGAATACAAACAGAACAGCTTTACAAGCACACAAGTAATAATTATTTGTATTTAATATTTTATTTCCATTGAGTACATCACTAGCTGTGCATGGAATATGTTTAAAATGTAGTTTTCAAAGCTTTTCATTTATGTTTTCAACTTTTTTCGTAAAAATTACAACAAAACCAATATTTTCCAAACACTTTACAACAACATTTTTTCATTGTTTTTGTATACACTAGTTGTTCTCACACACTCATGTTGCCACGATTTTCTGCACTGCTCACCGCTGGCGCGTCCCCTAACAAATGATATGGCCATTTGACAAGTCATTTTTGGGATATCTGGTTATGTCTGTGGTATGTACATAGCATATACAAATATAATTCAAGAAATTAAATTCATGTATTTTATTACACGTTAAAAGAAAATTCTATTAAAAAAATGTCACAACAAATTTTGGGCATACTTTTAGGAGCAATACTTTGCTATCTTGTTTAAGACTTAGCGTATCGCAAATTTGCACTTATTGTACATTTATGTTACAAATAAACGAATCAAAATTTTGCATACAATAAATAATATTGTTTTGTTACTTAACATTTTTACGAACCCCCCACCACTCGTCTCAATTCGTAACAGAACTTATACCTCCACCCCACCCCCTTAAGCGTTACGTAATTTGTGAACAGCCCCAAAAATGTTGATCACTCCAATTTCACCACAAAAAAATCGTTCTTAATTTTGAGGAAGCAAGAATCGAACTGGAAAGCCTGACAAAATTATTAACAATTGTAAATCATATAGATCAGTATAAAATTAAATTAAGAATTAACCATTTTTCACACTTTGCTTTGTTCAGAGTTTCGATAATTGCACTTAACTTTTCGATTTTTGTTGCCCTTTTCCGTTCCAGTACAAAACAATTGAAAATGTTTGGATTTAATTTAAAACTTTTGTATCTTTATTGGGGTATTCGCTGTAGTTTCGTAACTTGCAGCCTTATTTCTTGTATTAGGCGTTGAAGAAATTTTTTCATTATCTAAATCATTTTTACATTCATTTAAGGACTGCAGCGGTCCTGTTGATTGAAGAACTGATGATGTAGGTGATGTATCTGCTTTGATAATTGTGCTTAGTTTCAGTTTTTCTCTCGTCTCTTCATCGGAATCAGCTTCGTCTGGATCAAGTTTCAGCATTAACTGCTTAAACTGCAATAAAAAAAAAAGGAACAGTGAGAGGTACACAACTTGAGTAACAACAACAAACAACATACGTCCAAATATTTTAAAACAAGATCCATCTTTTCTTCCTCAGAGAGTTTCTTTTTGTCTATTGATGCTAAGCTGTAGGAGCTCTGCAGCTCTTGTTGCTTTTTAATTATTTCTATGGTAGATTTCGGATTAAAGTCCTGAACGTTTTTTCGGGACACAGCTTTCTCATGTATCTTCGGCTCTGATGGAGAATATCTAGAGATTTTACTGTCTGTTATACTGTACATTTCCTTCAAATGCTCCTTCAATATAAGTAGAAGCATACAGGCCTGCGCAGATGTTATACACTTTTGTATTTCGGTTATGTCTTCAGGTAATCGTTTAAAAAGTACTTCGGAGTCCTCCTCGTCATCGTCATCTTCCAAGACATCCACAGCGTTCTCGCTGGGTTTTAGACATTCTTTAAACGTTGCCAATATATTGGTGCCAGCCATCGAAATTAACAAATCAATTTGATGTATCAGATACAGAGGCTCGTCCTGCACAACGTATGGAAAATACGCTAAATTATCAGCAATATACAGCATTTGTCTTAATGGTGTTTTTTGATCGTCGAACTGCTTCGTAACTGTTTGTACCAAAGCTCGTCTTTGAGGCTTCGTTGTTCGCAACAGCGTGTAAAGAAAGTCGTTTAATGCAGTTGGCATTGCATCAGCATCTCGTTTCCTATAATAAAAAACGATATACATATTTAAATGTCATACAGTGGTGCTATAGTGAAATATGGCCACACCCTGCAAAGTACGAATCCAGCAAGAGCAGTGTCGGCCATTTGATGCATCATAAGACCGACATTGCTGATGGCTTCATACATCAGGGTTTCTATCATTTTCTTAAGGGAAAAATGAAAAAAAGCTGATGTAAGCATGTGTGTACGTGTGATTTTCTTTTTTAACCAGCGTTACCACCTCAGCAAAGTGATCATTCGAAGTATTTTCTTCAAAATGCCCACTTTATTATTAAATAAATAAAAAAAGAATTTTTCCCGTCTAAATGCAGTGTTAAGAGCCAACTGAAATGTATTATTTTAGGTCTACAAATAGACCTTAATGTTTTCTGTCTTTTTTCGGCCGTCTATATGCCGCCGACATTACGTTGATGCTAATCATCGTAAAGTCATAAGTCGGCTGAAAAAGGGCAGAAAACATTAAGGACTGTTTATAGACCTAAAATAATACTTATAGTTTTTATTAGGTATTCTTATCGGTTTTTTTTTTTGTTTTTCTTTTCTCAACCTCGCGGTTGCTGTTGGCCACGAAACCAACTCATTCAATAAACACAAGAAAATTAAGAAAACCGATTTAAACATGAGCATTACAAAACTTATTGTGATAAGAAATCTCCTTTTAAACAATTTACAAAAAAATAATAGGTTCAACAAATTTTTCTCCAGGGATGGGATAGTTACTACTCTAGCGCCAAAAATAACGGAAACCTGAGTAAAGAACATGCGAAGAAAATGTTGTGAATGAGTGAATGAACATTTATATTTCCCTTTTACATTTCATGTGAACATATGTATGTTTAATACTTTTCTGATAGAATAGCAACGTTGTATTTCTATGTGAACTGGGATTAGTTGGCAAATATTATATTATACAATTTTTCCTAGCCTTATAATAAAACTCAAACTTAACATAAAATGGGCCTTCGTTGTGATTGTATGTGTTTTCCTTATTCATAAAATTAACCATATGAAATAATGAATATCTATGGGAAAAAACGTCTGTTCTTTCTGATTAAGAATGACGTGTAAAAGCGTCTTATAGCAAAAGCTTCTTGATTCCGATAGGTAGTGTTGGCTCCTGTAGGTCTAGTCGATTAATCGATTTGTTAAGCAAACTTGTTCCGAGTTAATTGTAACTTAAAATTGACCATTTTAGGCCCCGATTATTTGTTCATTTACTTTTGTATTTTTTAAAAAGCGATTATGGTTTAAAACTGTTGTAGTACGTGTTGTCGAAAACTTACGACACCTTACTATGTACATATGTAGGTGTTATATGTCTTGTTGATGTTACAAGTTAAATTACAAAAAAATGGGAACATTTACAAGTGTACATATGAAATATATTTTGCAAAAATATAAAAAATAATTAGTTAATAAAATTTATTAGCAAAATGCAAATAAAAGTGTATCTGTACATATAATTTGTAATCATTTTTAAATTTAAAGTTTTCGATAGTTGCAATGGATTTAAACTGCAATGTACAATTTTTCGGTCCATCCATTATCATAACCAAATTAAACATCGAAGTTAACATAAATTTTAATGTAGAACTTAATAATTTATTTGCTTTAAGTTCATATTTGAATATTCAAAAAGCTTTTACTTTTTGATACTTTCAAAAATACAAATCGTAGTAACCGATGGTAACTCGTTGTATAGAAGATTGCAAAGAAAAGTAAAAGAGTTGCAAAACGAAAAGAAATGTTTGCTGTGTTACAGGTTTGTTTGAACATTTCTGATTCTCATTTTGTTCATGGGAATTATGGAATAAGTAGTTGAGTTTCAAACAAACTTTTAAGAATTTTTCAAGTCTACTGATGAGTTGATTAGCACCAACGAAATGTCGTCGGCATATAGACAGCTGAAAAAGACAGCAAATATATTTTTAAAAAGGTTAATTTTTGGACCTGAATTAATATAAATTTTTATGTATTAATTCAGGTCCAAAAATATATTCTACAATTGTTTTCTGTCTCTTTCAGCCCTCTATGTGGCGCCGACATTTTGTTGATGCTAATCAACTCATTAGTAGACTTGAAAAATGCTTAAAAGAATGTTTGAAACTAATCATCATCCACCTGTGACCGGATGGAGTAGTTTCCCTCTCTAAGCTTTGATCACGTGGAGGGATTTTCTACTCTATGGTATGTCGAGTTCTGGCTTCTTTAGGAAAGTTTTCCGGGCGGAGTGATTTTTAGACTTTTTAACATATCAAATTCTGGCTTCGCTTCCGATAGTTTTACGCATAAAAATCGACTCATGTCTGAATTTCTTTATCTGTCCACCTTTTGTTGTGAATTTTCTCATGTTTTCTCTTCACCAGTATATTTTTATTTGTTTTTTCCATATTTTTTATTTTCTCAACACAAAATTAAGTTTTGCCGGCAAAACGATTCACAGCACAGAATATCTGTGATTCCCAGTCATTTTTTTACAATGTTTACTAAAGCTTTTTGTTTGATTTTTTAATCACAGCGTAGAAAATAAAAGTTCAGTACATTTTGTTGCTGTAGTGATGTAAACACTAGCCCCCTAATTCATAAAAATTTCTTATTTCAGCTTATAAGCTGGTAATAGTTATCATACACTAACAGTGTTATAAGCAACTATTAAGAAATTCAATTCATAAACACATTATATACGTGAAATAACTAATAAACTCTTTTATTAATTTTGTACTTTATTGTTGGCAACACCATGCAATGTTCACTCTCATTTTGAGCCTAGTGCTGCATATATGAGATGTATGTAAGAAACTGATTGTCTGAGTAGCTTCGAAAAATGCAAAATATTATTTACTTATATAACATAATTTTGTTCGAATATGAAATAATTTATTGGTTTACCTATTTTTATTGCGAAAAATATGTATACAAGGCTTTGAATTGTAAAAAAGATTGTTTCTAAACACATTTGTTTAACGACTGGTACCAAAAGTAGTCGACTACTTACTCTCTGGCATTTGTTTGTGTAGCACTATAATTATTTGCAAATATTTTTCATGAAAACATGATGAAAAGTGGTAAATATTATTTAATTCGCAAATATCTTTTATTAAAATTATTTTATTGATGAATTCTTTCTTCGTAACTCTTCATCAACTCAACGAATGTCTCTTTCTCAAACGCTTATTGTTAAGTAGAAGCTAATGCGTGTGTATACGTTGTAAATACAGGCAGGATCGCTACTGTTGTTTGTGCGTAGGTATGTATGTATGTGTATGCAATGCATACACATACATACATACACATGCATACTATGCATGCATACATACCTAGGTACATATGTACATGTCAATTCAAATTTGCAAGAGATTGTACTATACATATGTATGTATATACGTCTGTATTTCTTTGTGTATTGTATCGATATAATTCGTCAAAATATTTGTAATTTATATGAAAACTAAAGAAAAATTTGTTTGATAAAAAATGAGATGATTTCTGCAGGGTTAAAGTGTCTTTATGACTGTATATTACTGATTCTTAGAATTTCGTAGAATTTAAAGTACATGTGTACATATTTTCGAATTTCATAGTTTAATGTGTAATGATAATTTGGTGTAAGAAACAATGAAATGCAATCATATACACATTCAAGAAGCAAAAAATTTGATAAATAGTGTTAAAATAAAAAATCCTCAATTCAACAATTTTCACTATTAAACGCTTATAGTTGGGTAGAGGCCACAATAAAAATATCCAATTTATAAAATGGTTATAAACAGCATAATAAGCTATAAATCGATTATGAATACACTTTTCTGGATTTTTGCTCATAAGTTGTTTATAACACTCTTATAATGTGTTTATGAATTAGGCCGTAGTACTTTAATCAAATCTGCTACTTTAACCAAATGTGCAACCGAGTTTACTATCAAGAGTGAGAACCGCTAATTATTTTTTTTTTTGAGATTTATTTCATACGAAAAAAACTCCCCAATTTTGGGGACTTGGTTCGCAGCGCCTCATTAAACACACTAAGCTTGACCAAATCATATGCATAATGCTATAAAAATGTCATTCTAAGAAATCACATCACTTACACATAGCCACGAATAATGTTGTTTTTTGTGTTGTTACTGCATTGCAGTATTTCCTGTAACTTGAAGCAAAGCTGCAACCCAAATTGAACTTTCATATTGACAAATCCAGAGTACGTTTTATCGATATCTTTTAACAAAGCATCTGCTCTATGTGCTGACTACAAATAAGTTTACAAAATTAAAGATTTCATTTCAAAGCCTATTTAGAATTTTAGACTTACCTCGAGCTTGCAATCTGTACTCAAGCAAATCAAATATGGAACCATACGCACTGGATGAACCAGACCTTGTCGCAAAACAATTTGTACTACTTTAACTGCCCAAAGACGGACGGCATCGTCACGGTTCAAAAAGCAATCCAGAATTTCTTGCAAATAAAGTTGTATCACTCTACTCGCCATTCCGGAAGATACATCGTTCATCTCTTTAAGGTCTTCGTTTTTAGATTGCTTTTCCCCTTTAAAAGAAAATAATAAAACGTTGCAAATTCATTTAAATTGCAGTTCATTTCATTGCTACGTACATTCTTTTTCCTTGTTATACATGTGCATTTCGGATTCAGTTAAATAAATCCATATGTTTCGCATACATATTATTTTTATGTTCGGTTCCGCTTTTTCTGAAGAAAGTATATCACAGTAAAATTTTCTCAGTTCTGGCCTTATTAAATAATCGTCGTTCATTACACAAAATGATCCCAGAGCAATGAGAGACTGCTTTTGAACCTCATAGTTGGAGCATTGAGTGAAAAACATAATACAGTCGAAAGCATCATCACATATTGTTGGCGAGAGGTTGTTCGATTCTCCTAGAATTAGAAAAATAGCAAAAAATCAGTATAACGGGTTATCCATTTTGCGGTTTCAAAAGCAAACGTAAATAAAACACATATAAAATGTTTTTTTTTTCATGACATTTCTTTTTTATTTATTATAAAGTTTGAACGTTGACATTATGCGTGAAACACTACATCATTTAAATGATCACCACACGAGAAGTGTTGCAAGCATTGATGCTTTTGAGGTAATTTTCGACCACTTTTTGACACATATTGGGCGGTATCTCAGCCATAACTTGACGAATGTTGGTTTTTAAGTGCGCAAGAGTTAAAGGTTTATCTGCATAAACACGGTCTTTCGCGTACCCCCACAAAAAAAAGTCTCAAATCGCACGATCTTGGTGGCCAGTTGATATCGCCACGATGAGAAATTTCGCGATGTTCGCTCGAGTTGTGTGACATGTGGCACCGTCTTGTTAAAACCACACATTCTCCAAGTCGTATTCTTCAAAAGCAGCCAAAACAAATTCGGTTATCATATGACCATAACGCTCCGAATTGACGGTGACAGTCGTTCCATCGTCGTTTTCGAAGAAGTAATGTCCAATCACGCCTTCGGACCAAAGAGCGCACCAAAACAGTGAATTTTTCTGGATGTAATGGCCTCTCTTCAATTACTTGAGGATTCTCAGAACCTCATTAACCTTATTAACATACCCACCGATTGAGAAATGTGCTTCATCGCTGAAGAAAATTTTGTTCGAAAAATCGCCGTGTACCGCCTGTTGTTCAAGCACCCACTCCACGTATCTACGACGTTGTGAATGGTCAGCTGGCTTCAGTTGTTGTGTGAGCTGGACTTTATATGAATGTAGGTGTAGATCTAAATGTAAAATACGCCATAATGTGCCGTAAGACAGTCCTAATTACTGAGAACGACGAGGAATCGACACATTCGGGTCTTCGGCAACACTTTCACTTACAGCAGCAATATTTTTAGCGGAACAATGACGCACAGGCCTTACAATTTCTTAAAATTTTTTCACAATTTTGCAAATTGCTTGCGTAATTGGACGAATATATAAACCATAATCTCCTGTGAAAGCACGATATGTGGCTGTGGCAGAATCACCATTTTTGTAGTATGTTTGGATAATTTTTATGCCTTGTGAGAAGAAAAAATTGGTTTAACAACTTAGTTTGACAGATGTCAAATTCCAGTCCTATACTTTTGAAACCACGAAATAGATAACCCGTTATATTAATTGGCCATGGAGGCTTAAAGTGTATTGATATCAAATAAAATTCATTAAATAGAACTAATAAACCATGTTTCTAAATATTTTATAATTTTTTATTAAAAAACACTGCGAAGAAAAATACCCCAACGCGTTGTTTGGCAACTGTACAAAAATGTTGAAAGGTGTTTTTTTTTCTCTTTGTTCTTGTCTTCTATTAACTTCTACTTTCACAAATCCAGTTATTTGTAGAGCACAGCTATTTGCTCGATTTTAAAAATTTCTCGTTTTTGAAAAATGTTCGGTTTACAGAACAAACCGAATAGTATCTGTTTTGAGGCCCCTCTTTGTTTTCTAACATTTTGTGTTTGTAGTAGCTAGTTGCCTAGCTGCTAGCTGCTATCGTAACAATTACATCCTGTAGAAATTTCAGTCCTCTTATTTTGACTATTCCGGAGAATTGTCGCCGTGCAGACGGACCGACAGCCTCAGTCTCAGTAATAAGGTGCCATTTTCATTCGATGCGTACGGAATCCCAAAAAAGCTATTTTCGTTATTCGTACTTGTTATATGAAAGTAAATTTGTTATATGAACGCAAATATTTTCGACGGCAGCAGAAGTGTGAAAGCATAATTTATGTATGTGCAAATATCTAACAGATGTGAAAATTCCTAGTAGTTAAACTCAATACAAACTTACCAATTACATGAGGAGCTTTGAAGTCAAAATAGCGCATCAGTATTCCTATTGTAAACAAACTTCGGCGAAACATTGGAGTATAAATTGATTCCACACTTTGATTATTTTGGGACACTTGATTTCGACTATTGTCCAAGATTCTATAAAACCTGAAAGGGAGGGGAAAATATTTTGTAAACAGAGATTTGTCACGGACTAAAGACGAAATATTGTTTTAATAATATTTTTTTTTGTTTATTGATTGCTTGCGACTCATGAAATGAAAAGTAAGTATATTAAGATATTTTAACTGTCGTGTTTCAATTTGTAGAACTTTGTACTTTTATACTACTGTTTGGTCATAAATTTGTTGACTAACGACTAGAGTATTCGCTCGAGTAATGTTTGACCGATTAACTTGGTGGTTACACGATCAAGTTTTGCCTTTCAAGTTTTAATGCATTCACACTTTTTTACTAATACACTCACAATTTTGAAAATTGATGCAAACTTGATGACAATTTTTGCTTTCCATAGAGAGCATCAATTCACAATCAAGAAAACAGCTGACAACAATTTTTTTTCGTTCTGTCTGCAAATATTTTTTTGTTTTATACAGAAGCCACGAAGTTCTGTGGAATATGAATGTGGCGTCATATCGACTCCTTTCTGCCCTCTGGTTTTTTTCTTCTTCTTTTATTTTCTTTATTTCTGATAGTACTTTTAATGAAGCAGCTATTTTTAATTTTCTTCTTGACGGCATCTTGAAAACGAATTGTTATGAAAATACCTGCAGCCTACGTCACAGCTACCAATTTTATTGAATTTTGACAAGCAGTATGTGAAAAAAACTTGATAGCAAAACCTGGACGTGTAACTGCAGTGTAACGGAATAAATTTATAAATCGATAAATTGAAATGGCCGATTTAGAATAATATAATTAATCGATTAATCGAAGAAAACTATAAAATATAAATTAAATTTTTCAGTAAAATTAAAGATTCATTTTAAGTTTTACAGTCGAACTTTTTGATCTACAATTGTGAATTACTTCATTGGTCTTTTAGTTCGAAACAATTTGGGTGCTGATGAGCGTCGTGGTGGACGTGAAACAGCCATGGTGTGTTCCCCAGCCTGTAAGTCTTCAACTTTACTTTTCTTGTCTTCTTTAAAAATGTTGATTGCTACAATTTTACCACAAATTCTTTCTTAATTTTGGGAAACTAAATTACTTTTTTTTCGTAATACATAGATGCCATTGAATTTTTGAAATGAAATAGGACCTATCATCAAATTCGTAAAACCAATTGCCACATTTCTTACATACTTGCAACTGAAAAACATTTTTTTAGGAGAGTTTTTAACATGTGGTAATTCTTTTTTACGAATAAAACAAAACAATAGTTCGACAGGTATCGAACATGCACCTCGTCATTCTTATGCTGATCCTTTAACCACTGAGCCATCGAAGCGTTTACATCGATGTGTTTACATCGTATGAGGTATTTTTTTTTCTGTTACGTTGGTACACATATCTGTTATATTTATGTTTTCAATATGAGCCATTTTGGGTTGTCGGTTTATTTTTGACAGATAAAAAAAAGTTAGTCGTGTTTTGGTGTGCTCTTCGATTTTTTACTATTCGAAAAAAAAAACATGGATCAAAGAAAATGTATTAAGTTTTGTGTAAAAAATGAAATTAAATGCGCAAGGACATTTGGGAGAAATGTTGACTGAGGCGTTTGGCGAGTACACAACGAGCAGAACACAAGTTCAATTGTGGTATAAACGGTTCAAGGAAGGCCGAGAAGATGTCAATGACGATGCTTGTCCTGGCCGAAAACATTGAAACAGTGAGGAAAATGATTTTGGATAATCGTCGAATAGCTATCAGAGAGGTTGCTGATGATGTTGGCATATGGTTCGGCTCATGCCAAACAAGGATGTTTTAGGCATGAAACATGCGGCAGCGAAGATTGTTCCAAAATTGCTAAATTTTGAGCAAAAACAACGACGCATGGACATCGATCGCTCAGGAGCTGTTGACCATCGTTAACGACGATCCAGATTTCCTCAAAAAGATCATAACTGTTGACGAATCATGGGTGTACTCGTATGGCTAATATGAAATGAAAGGCCAATCATCCCTATGGAAACGTCCAAGACCGAAAAAAGCACGACAAGTTCCGTCAAATGTGAAGGTTTTGCTCACTGTTTTCTTCGACTGCAATGGCCATACGCTCAATAAGGAATACTACCTTGAATTTATGCGCAGCAATTTGTCAGAAACACACAGACTTGTGGAAAAACGCACCAACTCACACATCGATGCTTGTGCGTGAGTTTTTGGTCAAAATCAAAACCCTTATCAATCATAGTCTTCACCGGAGACTTGGCCTCCCCTTTGAATTTTACCTCTTCCCAAAACCGAAGACACCGATGAAAGGAAAGTTTTTTGCTACGATTGAGGAGATAAAAGAAAATCGAAACAGGAGCTGTTGGCGATACCAAAAAGCGCGTTTCAGAAGTGTTTAGAGGATTGGAAAAAAACGCTGGCATAAGTGTATTATATCTGAGGGGGAATACTTTGAAGGGGACAAGATAGCTATTGATGAATAAATAAATACTTTTTGAACAAATTTAAAATAACGGTTACTTTTTGATCAGACCTCGTACGCACAAAATGGAAAATCTCATGCAAATAAATGTTTGTTAAGATAACAAAAGTCATTCACGATTTTAAAGATTAGTTTAAACGAGCAACGATTTGTATTTGTATGAAAATAACAAGTAAAAGTTTTTTTTTTAATATTCAAAAATTAATTTTATTATTTGAGCCAATTGATATATACTACGTTTATACGTAGCCTATTCACAAATAAAAACTATTCGCAAATAAATAACTCACTGTTTATGCGTCAATGCGAATGCTGAAAATTTGTATTTTTTTAGTGAAGCCAGATGGTAAAAATGTATCTAATTGGTAACACTGTTAAGCGCAACATATGTTCAGAAAAAGACGTGATTACTAAAATAATAATGGAGAAGCAAAAAATTATGATGTTTCTTACAATTCAATTAATGCAGAAAAGCCACGAAATATTGCAAGAACGGTTCAATAAAAGGCATGCAACTTTTGTAATCGCTAGTGAAAGAAGAAGGCCCAGACTTGCTTTCGTGCAATTTTTAGTAAATTATTTCCTTTCTGTCATATGATTGTACGTGTGCCACATCGAAGAAAACTTTAAATCCCATAAAAAAAAAGTGTCAACTTTTTGTGTTTTATTTGCGAATAGCTTTTTAATCAGTACTTGTTTTCGTGACTTAGCTATTCACAAATAAAAATTTTATTTACGCCAAATTTATTTATACGCCAAATTTTTCTATTCACAATAATTTCATTCGCGAATAAGCAGTACGTATAAACGTAATAATAGATGTTAATTGGCTCTCGGTCTAAATAGACCTTGTTATTTTTGTTTATTATCATCATTTTCTTGTGTTTTTTTTTTCTTTATATTTAAAAACAAATCTTAAAAAGAGGTTTGTTACTTTTTTATTCTAAAGCGAATTTTTGTACCACTTATTGAAATTTTTCGAGGGCAACCCTGGTGCACACGAACATCTTTCAAATAATGTGTTTTAATACTTACTTATGAAAACAGTCTCGAATTAATTTGTAGTTTTTTGTTATTTTATTAACAACCGCACCCAAGCACGACACACAACTGGAGACGACAGCTTGATTGAGCGATACAACCAATAACATTAAATGCTCTTCCAATGACGCCAGAAAAGACTCACTAGCATTATTTACAAGAGGAACAACCTGCAACAACAACATTTATAAAATTATGAACAAAATATCAAAAAGTTATGTATACGGCGTGTGTGAAGCGGTAACAAAATATTCTCGTTAGTTCTAGTATGGATAATATTCCACTGGTTCGTGTAGGAGATATAAATTTCGACAATACCATAGATGTATACTCGTAGAACCGATGTAAGGATTGACCGATAACTCCAAAATAAAACACAACCGCTCACGTTCAGAGTATTCAATTAATTTCCAAATAATATGCTAAACACTCTCCGTAATTTTTAACAAATTTCGATTAATAGATCGCCCTAATAAGTACATACATATGGGTATATTTTGCTTTATCTTTTTTTTTTATAATAATATTGGAAGTATAAAGGCCACCTAACACCGGCAGATATATTGGACAAATATACGAGTTGGTTAAATTTCTCTGACCACGTACGGAACAAATGTTTTTTGTGGTTAGATATATTGAACGAATATTGAAACACTTTAATAAAACAAATTTAAGAAATAAAAAAAGGGAAAAATCAAAATAAGAAAAAAAAATTAATAATTCTTCTTTTGTATTGCCATCAATTTTAGTTTATTATCTTTTGTTTTTGTATTGCCTCTTTTTGATGTATGTATATTGTAATAAAAATTCGTCTTCTTTTTTGATCTATATATTTCGAACCTCTCGGTTCATCTTCAGGATCTCGTTATTTTTGTTTATGCTATATAAAAATATTTTGATTAACAAAATATTTTTATATAGCATAAACAAAAATAACGAGATCCTGAAGATGAACCGAGAGGTTCGAAATATATACATAGATCAAAAAAGAAGACGAATTTTTATTACAATATACATACATCAAAAAGAGGCAATACAAAAACAAAAGATAAAAAAAAAAGTTTTTCTTGAGCAGCCCAGCAAGCACTTTTTTGAAACTTTCAACCGAATTGTAGTGAAAAGAAAAAGCGGCAGTGGCTGTTTGTATGAAAATGTAGGGAAAAAAACTTATCAAAATTTCATTGTTTGTCTGATTTCATGTTTGTACTACAACCTATCTGCTGGTGTTAGACGGCCGTAATTTCGACAAAATGATAACCTGAATTATTTATGCATTTGTATGCATGAATTTGTTCTTATCTGCTAGGGAAAAGCTTACTACGTACCTTTTCCAAAATGTCTGCAACAGCACATATGAATTTAGGTGCAGTTGATGGATGACACTTTATGTTCAAATATGGCTCGATGGTTATAGCATGTCTCACTAGTAGTTGCGGGCGAACCTTGGCCAACAAATGTAAAGTTGTAATACATCCCAACATTCGTTCGTTGTCAGTATCTTCTAGTTCAATTAAACGCTCAACCAGTCCATCTGCTAGTTGTTGGCAAGCAAGCACAATCTCTTGAGGAGGTTCCGTGTTCTTTTTTACTGGATCATGATTACTTCCATCTAGTTTTAACATATTTTCTTTTGGTTGAAAAATCTGAAATATTTTTAAGCATTCATTTTAAATTTATAGTCGAACTACAATATGATATACAACTGTTAAAGCTTTTATTGGGCTTGAGTTCGATTTTTACATCCTCAAGATTGAGAAAAAAAAATTTTTTTTTGGGATAAAATTGGACTAATCTTGTCCTCTTTAAAAATGTTGATCACTCCAATTTTATCACAAAAAAATCTTTCTCAATTTTTGAGGAAGTAAAAGTCCGATAAAATTATTAACAATTGAAATTATTTTTTTTTAATATTAAATGTTGATTAATTTTTATATTATTTGATCTTTATATTGTTAAATTAATTATTCAAGCTTATGATCTTTGTTTTTTTTTATAAAAATAATTTTAAACAATTATTTAGTTATTTTCAATATTTCGCCAAATATTTTTTTGAATGTTTGTTAATCAAATTTTTTCAATAATTTGTTTTTTGTTTTTTGAATATTATAATTATTTCCCTGAAGATGCCAACAAATTGTTGGCGAAATATTGAAAATAAATAAATAATTGTTTAAAATTTTTACTGAAAATTTTAATTTCATTGAATTAAGGTATTGTAATACATTTATATTAAATTACTTTTTCCGGCTCAAGTTCAATTCTTGGTTAGTCACTTCTTAATTAATATCAATTAAGTAAAGAAAAGTAAAATTTTAATAGCTAGGTGGACAACCGGCTCCCTATGAACTTTGGATGTGTCAAAATTCACAATTTTGGCACAGCCGCTTTAACCACTCGGCAACCCAAGCTCACGCAATTTTACTTTCTATTTACAGCCGGTTGTCCACCTAGCTATTAAAATTTTACTTTTCTTTACTTAATTGATATTAATTAAGAAGTGACTAACCAAGGATTGAACTTGAGCCTGAAAAAGTAATTTAATATAAATGAATTGTTTAAAATTATTTTTATAAAAAACCAGAGATCAAAAGCTTGAATAATTAATTTAATATTAATGTTGATTCAAAAGGTTCATTAAACGAAAAATATGAACTGTTTCTAAGAAATAAATACCTAGAACAGCGACATATTGCGGAAATATTTTTAAAATTACTGTTTATTTTTATTTAAAACACAAACAACGTAAACCATTACATGTTTTTTTCTCGTGCAACATAGTGAATTGGGGATAAAGTATTTATCCATTTTAGAACGTTTTATGAAATTTAGCATCGATTTGCTAGTGTATATTTTCACATGTTTTATTTGCTGTAGCATATACTCGTATTTAAATATTTTCGTCTTAAGAGCATTCTACTTGCATTAATACGAATTTTGTTTTATTTCCAACGACTTTGCTTGCCTTTTTATTACGAGTATTGGCACATATGTATGTATATTTGCCTGCAGAGCTTAAAATCGATGAGTAAAATTTAATATACTTTCAAGAAGAACTTATCAAAATGAATTGTATAAAATTTGTTCCTAAATAAAATTAAATTAGAAGTCAATAGCAAGTTATTTTACTTACACTGTTTAGTAGACCTTCCAACCACGATGTTCCTGTATCATGTGCTGTATTGACAACGTCAATTATTTGATTAATTTTTCGTAGGACTCCATACTAGAAAAACATTATGTGGAAAGAAAAATCATTTAGATCATTAATATCACCCTCAAATACGGGAAAGTCGTTATCAACAAAACCAGCACCCCTAACAACTTGCCAAATATCAGTAGGATCAATTCTCTGAAAAACTCTACAAAAATGTGTTCCTTTGATTCGTCTAATGAAGTGTTTGGCACTATTACGATACCAGTTTATACATGGTGCCCCAAAATTATCGAAGGGGTTTGAATTGCTTATAACTTTTTTACTATAATTTTTTTTCTTTTCTTTTCAGTATTTTGTAAAGAAGACTTGGGGAATTTAAAATGTACTCAATTAAACAACGCGCCCAAATTGTTGAGCTTAATATTTCAAATCAACTAATATTCGACAACAAGGTGCTGACAGACAACGAACGGTGCACACGGATGACAATATCGAATTGGTACAGAGGAATATTCGGGAAGATGGAGAAACATCAACCAGGAGACGTTCGACACAACTTGGCCTCTCACGAGCGCCGCTGCAGAGAATTTTGCATACAATAGGAATATTTCCATACCATATTCAGCTTGTCCAAGAACTGAAACCGACTAATTACCAGCAACGACTTGATTATGCATTTTTGCACCACAAAAAGCAGAAGAAAAACAGAATTTAATTCATAATTCAATTATGAGCGACGAAGCCCATTTCCAATTAAGTAGGTTCGTTAATAAGCAAAACTGCAGGATATGGGCTATGGAAAATCCGAGACTAGTTCAACAGCGAGAATTACAGCCACCCAAGTGTACAGTTTGGTGCGGTGTTTCATCGGAAAGGATAATTGGTCCTTATTTTTTTGAAAATGTGCACGGGGTAACCGTTTCCGTCAATGGTGTCAAATATCGGACAATGTTGGAAACATTTTTTTAAGGCCAGCCGTGGAAAACTATCCACCAGTATGGTTCCAACAAGATGGAGCCACAGCGCCCACTGCAAGGGATGCAATGGCTCTTTTACGGAACATCTTTGGTGAACGAATTATTTCGTTGGCCTCCGCGTTCACCGGATTTAACCACTACAGACTGGGGCTATTTGAAAGGAAAAGTCTACATTAATAAGCCAAGAACATTCCAGAAATTAAAAATCAATATACGTGACGAAATAAACAATATAACACCTGAAGTGTTGCACCTTCGTTAATTTTGGACCACCCTGTATATAGGCATGCTGAGCAATAAACATTTATGTGCCTATTCAAAAAATAATATGGAAGTTTTGAAATAAAATGCATTTTAAGTTGGTATACATCTTTTGAATATGCTCCTCAGTAAGTAAATGTATATTACTTAGCAACGTCTTCAGATGGAATACACACACACACACACACATATTGAGTGGCACTGAGTTCAGATTCTATTCGTATTCGGCAAATATTAACTAAAGCCGTTCTCACTTTTGGTTGCAGATCTAGTTAATTTAGCAAATCTGATTACATTGCTGCAGCAACAAAATGCACTGAATTTTTTTTTTTTTACAAGGATGTGATTAAAAAATCATACGCAAAGCCCTAGTAAACTTCTGTGTTAAATATGCATTGCTCCCGCCAAAGTCATTTTATATACCAAGTTCTACATTTTCTAGTGCGTAAAAGACATTCGAGCTTTTTAAAGGAAAATAGCAGTAAATATAGCAGAGTTGAAAAAGTAGCATCACGAGTGAAAACCGCTAGTAGATACATTTAATGAAAATTACCTTATCATTTTTATTGCAAGGTGTGAACCACATTTTCATGAATACTTCGGTCACTAGTTTTTGAATGCCTTCCTCGTCATTTACACGTCTTATCATTTTTACGCAAATTTCAGGTATTTTCTTAAAGTCCGGATATTCTATACATATGTCACGAAGTATTTTAATTACACGTTTCCGCACCGATACTCCTGTGTCCTAAAATCGAAAATATATACATATATGTAAGTTCTAAAAATAGATCTTACGAATGTTTTCTGTCTCTTTCAGCCGTCTATATGCTGCCGACATTTCGTTGGTGCTAATCAACTCATCAGTAAACTTGACAAATTCTTAAAAGTATGTTTGAAACTTAATTACTTCTTCCATAATTCTCATGAATTATTTCTGATTCTCATTTTGTTCATGGTAATTATGGAATAAGTAGTTAAGTTTCAAACATTCTTTTAAGAATTTTTCGATTCTACTGATAAGTTGAGTAGCATCAACGAAATGTCGGCGGCATATAGACGGCTGAAAGAGACAGAAAACATTTGTAAGGTCCATTTTTGGACCTGAATTAATATACATATTAAAATATATTTATCTTGAAATATTTTCGAATCATACCAGAATTCTGGTAGAAAGCATATCATAATACTGATCAATTAATTCCTCGTTACTTAGAACGAACTTTCCAACTAAGTCTACGGCAGCTTCACGTACAGATATCGCAGCATCTAGAAATTTTTGATTGACACCCATTTGCATATCTTTTCGTTTTAATACAAACGGATCCACTTCCACTATGTTAGCTAAGCATTTCATTGCTCGCGTTCTCACTGCTATTGAGGGCTCACTATTTAAAATAAAAATAAAAACATTTTATCTTTATTATAAAATAAAATTCCAATAACTTGTTGTATATGTACTTACTTGACGACCAATATTATTTTTTTAAGATAACCGTCAAACGATTGGCTGAAAGGTCGTTTTGTTGCTAGATATTGTGCGATCAGGTGAGCGTTTGTGTAGTCAATATAGGTTTTAATATGTTGTGATGTGTGATTAATATCAATTAATGTGGAGAATGGCCTAATATGATTTATTAAATAACACTTTCGTTCTTCAAGTACATTAAATATCTCCAAATTTAACTCCTGATCTATCATTCTAGAATCACGGTTATTTGTGTTATCAGCTATAGTATCATCTCCGCTTTCGTTACAACTTTCACTTTCAGAAGATCCGGACGAAACACCTGGAATGGCGGAAAAACGTGCAGAAATTAGCTTTAGCGAATTATTAATTGGACAAACTTCACGAGAAGTTCTGTGAAATGAAACAGGCAGCTTTAAAAAAAACCTTGTAATTAGAGATGTGCGCGTGAACGTTTTTTTTTTGCTCACGTCCATGATCAGAATATTTTTCCTCAGGCATGACAAATTTTTTTTTGGGTCTCACGCCACGCACGCTCACTAGTAAAATTTTTTTAATCATACATTTTCATGCAGGACAATTTTTTTATCACGCAATATCAGGAACGAAAAATGAAAAAAATTCTTACGAACAATCACGTTTGCATTGAAACAAGGACATTTTGGCGCTTATTGCGAATTGTATAGGACTTTTATTAGGGATTATTTCAATCCTGTCTTCGTTAAAGACACGGAGGTTTCGAATATATACATACATATATGTATATGAACTTCTCTGTTAGTATTTATAATATTGCAGCATGTATACATGCTTGCCTTAAGTCGATTTAAGTTGTTGTCGCTTGTGAAAACGCGCATATCACCCAGTTACGCTAAAAACAGAATCTCCAATTACTCTGCCAGCAGAGTCCGAATGCGTATTAAACAAGGTGGACTCCTTCATATGTTCATCTGGCTGGTTCATGGCGGAACCGGTGGGGGGTATGTAGGTCTATTTCTCTACAGCCTCTTCGGGTAGCACAACGGGACCTTTCTAAGACCCAAGTAGAGCATAAACATTGTTAAATTATATTCTATAAAAATCGAAATAGCTTTTATATTAAATTACTTTTTCAGGCTTAAGTTCAACCCTTGGTTTATCACTACTTTTTTTAATTAATATCAGTTAAGTAAAGAAAAGTAAAATTTAGTAGCTAGGTGGACAACCGGCTGTTTCTGGGTAGCAAACACCCTTCATCAGCACCCTATGAACTTTGGACGTGTCAAATTTCACAATTTTGGCACAGCCGCTTTAACCACTCGGCAACCAAAGCTCACGCAATTCTACTTTCTGTTTGTATACTTTAACTAACATTAACCAAAGCAATGATATTTTTGCAGTCTTGGACGATATTTGTATTACAACACAGAAGTTCAATAACAAAATTAAAAATTTACAGTAAAATGTTAATAACGCAGGGCATGGCGTAAATGTTCAAATTGTATCAATAAAAGAGCATCTAGATCAATGATGCATAACAGAACATGTAGAAAAAAGCTTTCATATAAACAGAGAGCAACAGTCTTCTGAGACGACAAATATCGTCCAAGACTGCAAAAATATCATTGCTTTGGTTAATGTTAGTTAAAGTATACAAACAGAAAGTAGAATTGCATGAGCTTTGGTTGCCGAGTGGTTAAAGCGGCTGTGCCAAAATTGTGAAATTTGACACGTCCAAAGTTCATAGGGTGCTAATGAAGGGTGTTTGCTACCCAGAAACAGCCGGTTGTCCACCTAGCTATTAAATTTTACTTTTCTTTACTTAACTGATATTAATTTAAAAAAGTAGTGATAAACCAAGGGTTGAACTTAAGCCTGAAAAAGTAATTTAATATAAATGTATTACAACACAGAAGTTCAATAACAAAATTAAAAATTTACAGTAAAATAGCTTTTCGTTTGTTGTTTTGTAAACTGAAAAATATTTCTCGTCAGAACAAAAAAAAAACTTGAATACATAATAACTAGAGGTGTGCGGTTGTCGTGAAAATGCCGTGTCACGCGTGATGATCGTGATTAAATTTTACAAAAATCACGCGTGAGCAAGATTTAAAATTAAAATTTCATGCGTGATAGTGCGTGAATATCATTTTAAGGCAGTTTCACAAAAAAGTTAAGACACTAAACTTTTTTGGTTTGCAAAAAAAAAACTCACATTTTTCCTTGAATTATTTTTCAATGCAAGTTATTTTAGCCTGGATCGATTTGAAAAACATTGTAAAAAAATCATTGTAGGAAATAAATCCGCGAGTAATTTTAACCCAATAAGCTGTGTATATGTAGTGCAAAACCAATAATTAAATCATTAGTTATACTTATGAATATTAGCGGTTCTCACTCTTGATACTAATTTTACCACTCTGCTATATTCACTACGATTTTTACCACAAAGCTCGAGTGACTTTCTTACCTTAAAGTCTGCTTGTTCTTGCAAATATTCTAAAACTTGCTGAATTTCTTTATCTGTCCACCTTTTGTTGTGAATTTTGTCACGTTTTCTCTTCACCAGTATATTTTTATTTGTTTTTTCCATATTTTTTATTTTCTCAACACAAAATTAAGTTTTGCCGGCAAAACGATTCACAGCACAGAATATCTGTGATTCCCTGTAATTTTTTTACAATGTTTACTAAAGCTTTTTGTTTGATTTTTTAATCGCAGCGTAGTAAATAAAAGTTCAGTACATTTTGTTGCTGCAGTAATGTAAACACTAGTACTTTAATCAAATCTGCTACTTTAACCAAATGTGCAACCGAGTTTACTATCAAGAGTGAGAACCGCTAATATTTCGCCAACAATTTGTTGGCATCTTCAGGAAAATGAATAAATTATGAATTTAACATTCTTTTAAGAATTTTTCAAGTCTACTGATGAGTTGATTAGCACCAACAAAATGTCGGCGGCATATAGACAGCTGAAAAAGACAGAAAACATTTGATAGGTCTATTTTTGGACCTAAATTAATACATTTCACTTGGCTCTTAAAGCAAATAAATAATTAAACTCTTTAATTTTGTTTATTTTTTTTTTTTTCAATTTACGGACAGCTCCAGTTTTAAATTAAAAAAAAAAATGGTGTTTCATAAATTATATTATACTCTTACCCTTCCGATGCTTTTGCCGATTTTTTGTTTTCTTCCTTGATGCATATGTTTTATCGCCATCAGCTACCCTTCGCCGCTGATAAATGATATCTCGATACCACTGAGCCAAATAAAAGTGTCGAGCATAGTCCCATATCAAATTCTCTTCTTGAGCATTAACAGCCAAGAAATCGAGAAGAACTTTTTGTAAGAATTCTGTCCGCTCTTCTTCGGGATCTAGTTTTATTTTGTTCTAAAAGTAAAATATTTTAGCATTTGATATTAGAAGCCATCATTTTCGGTCATACTTCAACTTTGGGTAGATCTCCTTCCCGTTCCTGTTCGATTTTTATGGAACTTATCATAGAGTCTATTATATTAACTTTACATCGAGATTCAACAGTATCTTTTCGCAATCGTGAGGCCACAATGCCTAAATAGTCCAATGATACCAGGCGAATGCTTTGTTCAATAGTTTTATCTGAGACATATCGCACCAACATCGTTCCTAATAGAGAGAGTAGTAATTCCGATGCCGGCCACTCAGGCTTATTTACAGTTGACAATAAATCGTGAATAAAATTTTCAAAAAGTGGCCGAAAATCTGTCTCATTCGAACGCGATTTACATTTATTTAGAAAGGTTGTCAGAAAATTGCCTCCAATACTTATTGCCACGTCATATTTTTTTAAAACAATTACATCTACATTGGGCTTTTTCTTAGATACTTCGTTCTTCTCAGAATTAATTGACTTTGTGTTTTCTCCTGAGCAAAGCGACTCTGGTAATATCGTAGCACACTGAATTAGCTGTAAAACTAAAGCTGTGACCATTTGTATGTTTCCGCCGTTATTTGTTAACTTGAATGGGCGTAGATTTCTCTTTGAAGACGGTAGACGATCAATGGATGATAAAATATCGCCAAGAATACTGCTTCGGATTTTATCATAATGTTCCTTTCGAAAAATCTAATGAAAAAAAATGTAAACATTAAAAATTGGGAAAAGTAATGATTTAATTAAAACAAGCATTTTATAAATCTTTTTTTTTTTTTTAGACTGGGACCAGTAATCAGGGGATGGCTCCTTTATATGCATTGCATTGTACTGGAATTAGGAAAATAGGAAATAGGGATTGGTGGATAAATAAAAACGAAAATGAGGAGTGTTTGTGGACGTTTGATTCAGCAAAATAAAATTATAACATAAAAACAGAACATTTAACTTTGCAAAGCTGAATAAGTCAGGATTAAATGTTGCTAATTTGTCTGCTTAGTATCCAGTGTTTATACCTTCGACACCATACAGTTAACAACTTTTAACGAAACTTCTTCAATATTGCAAAACGTTGACTATGCAGAACAAAAAGACGACACAATAACCACGACAACACCTATATTACGAATGTTTGATTTGACGGACTTATTTTTAAAAATATATCACGTTTATTAAGATCCCATTTGACAAATATCTATACATAATTTGCCAAATAAATTAATTATCATATAAAGAAATGAAATAAAAAATAAACGTTTAATAAACGTGGAATATTTTTTTTTTTAAATAAGACAACAAAAAAAAAAACGGTCACGTTCACCTACTACGGCTACATATCATAAAAAACACGTCCGCTCTGATCAAAAGTTCACAAACAAGTACAAATATGTATGTATGTACACATATGAGAGCTTTTATTACAGTTTGTAAGAAACTCAATTCTTTTCTCAATACTAATTTTTATGTAATATACTAATACTAATTTTTATGTAATTTATGCTCTTACTGTTACATTTGAGCCGCTCAGTGCACAAATCGATTAACTCCACTTTCTCAAAAATCTTAAAGTTAAGCGTCAAAGCCCTTGGTATAGTCATAACTTTTTATATTTGACGGGTTATCAATTTCGTGGTTTCAAAAGTATAAGACTGGAATTCGACATCTGTCAAACTAAATTGTTAAACCGATTTTTTTCCTCTCACAACGCATAAAAATTATCAAAAGATACTACAACAATGCTGATTCTGCCACAGCCACATATCGTGCTTTAAGAGGAAATTATGGTTTACATAGTCCAACTACGCAAGCAATTTGCAAAATTGTGAAAAAATTTGAAGAAATTGTAAGGCCTGTGCATCAACGTTTCGCTCGTTCCGCTGAAAATAGCGCTGCTGTAAGTGAAAGTGTTGCCGAAGAGCCGAACATGGCGATTCCTCGTCGTTCTCAGGAATTAGGACTGTCTTACGGCACATTATAGCGTATTTTGCATTTAGATCTACACCTACATTCATATAAAGTCCAGCTCACACAACAACTGAAGCCAGCTGACCATTCACAACGTCGTAGATACGTAGAATGGGTGCTTGAACAACAGGCGGTGGACGGCGATTTTTCGAACAAAATTTTCTTCAGCGGTGAAGTACATTTCTCACTCGGTAGGTATGTTAATAAACAATATTGTCGTATTTGGGGTTCTGAGAATCCTTAAGTAATTGAAGAGAGGCGCTCTTTGGTCTGAAGGTGTGATTGGCCCTTACTTCTTCGAAAACGACGATGGAACGACTGTCACCGTCAATTCGGAGTGTTATGGTCATATGATAACCGACTTTTTTTGCCTGCTATTGAAGAATACGACTTGGAGAATATGTGGTTTCAACAAGACGGTGCCACATGCCACACAACTAGAGTGAACATGACTTTATTGCAAGAGGCATTTCCTGGCCGCGTAATTTTTCGTCGTGGCGATTTGACACCATTACTTTTTTGTGGGGCTACGCGAAAGACCATGTTTATACAGATAAACCTTGAGCACTTAAAAACCAACATTCGTCAAGTTATGGCTGAGATACCGCCCAATATGTGTCAAAAAGTGGTCGAAAATTACCTCAAAAGAATCAATGCTTGTAACACTTCTCGTATGGTGGTCATTTAAATGATGTAGTGTTTCACGCATAATGTCAACGTTCAAACTTTATAATAAAAAAAAAAAAAAAAAATGTCATGAAAAAAATATTTTATGTGTTTTATTTACGTTTACTTTTGAAACCGCAAAATGGATAACCCGTTAGTATGTTTTGATAACTTTTATGCGTTGTGTGATAGTTAACGATCCATTTTCGTCAATGTCAGACTTTCAGCTGAGAAGAAAAAAAATTAGTTTCAGAACTTAGTTTGACAGATGTCGAATTCCAGTCCCATACTTTTGAAACCACGAAATGGATAACCCGTTGCAATCAAAACACTATTATATAAATAAATATTTGTTACTACGCGTTTTATATTAAATATTATCAAGGAAAAACACAATTTAAAACTCTTTTTTTACTATTTAAATAATTTTAACAAAAACCACCACTTTTTTTTACAGCATAAAATCTCAAAGTAGAATAAAGAGGAACTGAAAAAAACTCTTCTTTTGTTTTGGTTACTAATTCTAGCACGTTTCCAAAATTGAGACGAATAGTTTTTTTTTGGTTTTTTTGTTTGTTATCTCGTCTTGGCCGCTTTTCACCTTTCACACTTTCTTTCCGTGCAGTTCTCAACGAAATCAAGTCATGTTTTTACGACAAAATTAAGAATGAATAAAATAAAAAATAAATAAATAAAATTAAAAAAAAAAAAAAATAAAAAGCCGAAATAGGAATTAATGAAAAATATATACAAATATGAACTTAATTATTTATTTGCTTTAAGAGCCAATTGAAATGTATTAGTTCAGGTCCAAAAATAGACCTTTCAAATGTTTTGACTTTTTCAGCTGTCTGTATGCCGCCGACATTTCGTTGATGCTAATCAACTCATCAGTAGACTCCAACTGTCGGCAGCATATAAACAGCTGAAAAAGACAGAAAACATTTGAAAGGTCTATTTTTGGACCTGAATTGAAAAATATATAGTTCAGATTTGTAGTTGTACTCGATGGTATTGAAGTGAAGTCATAATTTTGTATTTTTGTGACCCAACATTTTTTAGAAGTCACAATTTCTGCCTGGGGAGATTATTAAACATAGAACACATTTATTTTTTCTAAATAAAGGCAAAAACAAATAAATAAATTTGTTGAGTCTGGAATCAAGTCGAGGAAATAAATGAAATGAAAATGACTTACCGTTGTCACAAGCTCCAAACAAACAAATTGTAATGTTTCGATGTTATCAACAAAAAATGGTTCAATTGCAAGTGTTGACAGTGGAAGGACAATCGTGTCTACAAAAATGCATTTATCAAACAACATCACAAAGACCTTCATTAATTCAACAACTTTTGAATAGAGCAGGTGAAGGTTGCGATTATGGCTCTGATGATTTTTTGATTTTTTCCTGTTGTCATTTTTTTTCATACTTTTTACTGTATAAACGGCATCATATGAGGGAAAAATCGTTTCTCGAAGTTGAAACTGAATAAATTTAATTATGATAGATATATTGTCCTCTTGCAAAAACTTCAAATCGTTCACTGTGGAATAGATGTTACAAATGAGCAGACAAGCCTCAATTGCATTCAAAATTTTTTCCATGACTTCATCGTCAAATATTTCATCTTCATCATCCTAAATAGTTCGTTGTTTACAAATTAGTTTGAACAGTCAGTCATGTTAAAAGTTTTACTTACTGGACCCGCAGAATAATTTTTTGCCAAGTACACGTTTCGCATAGCATAATTTATTAACAAAGTTAATTTGTTTTTGGGCATTAAGTCCAAAACATTCTTGGCTTTTAGTTTGGCAACGTCATTACTCATAATGTTCAACATCTTCGCTGAAATGCACTCAATACTTTCATCAACATCTTCTGAAAGAATAATTATCAAAATTTAAGTTTTAAAACAGTTTTATAGGAAATGTTTTTCTATCTACCAGACTCGAAATTGGGCGGCTCCGTATCATCCAGGAGCTCAATTATTTGTTCCATATTGCGCATGAATTGTTGATATGTTTGCGAACGCAAAACTTCGTCTTTTGAACATTTTGGTGTATGCGCAGCGACACAACGTTCAACTTTACGTACTTTCGGCTTAGAAACTGTAAGAAATGTATGCATTATAAACTTTATCAAATGTTTGTTTAGTATGTAGTTTAGTTTTTTCTATTAAAATTTCGCAAACATCTTGAAGTTAGAACAGAGCTGGTGGCCGAATATAATACAAAGTTTAGCTTCAATTGCCGAGGGAACGCTTGTTGGTGGGACCGGGCCGCCGGTCATTAGACCGGCTCACTTGGGTCCTAGAAAGGTCCCGTTGTTACCCGAATAGGCTGTAGGGAGATATTCCTACACATACCCCGCCGGTTCCGCCCTGAACCAACCCGATGAACGGACGAACCCTGTCCAATCCGCATTCCGACACTTCCGGTAATCCATTTAGTGTCGGTCTGCCCATGTAATTTGCTCTCTTGTTAGAGAGAGCCGGGCATCGACAGAGAAAATGTTCGACACTCTCCTCCTCTTCCTCATCTCTGAAACCTCTGCAGAAATCATTATATGGAAGATTTAGTCTTCTCGCATGTACTCCCATGTGACAATGTCCCGTTAGAACAGCCACAAGGGTGTGGAGCCTATGCCTCGGAAAGTCCAACAAGGTCACCGTCCTCCTATACTCATACCTGGGCCATGTGAGCCCCGATATTCGACAGGTGATCTCGTTCGACCACCTTTCCTGCGCAGTTCTCAGCAGCTGTCGCTGCATTAGCTGCCTGCAACTATTAAGGGGGACACCGACGGATTCGTCTATATCCTCCTGCTGAAAGCGGGTACCAGATCTTGCCAGTTCATCCGCTTTTCTTATTGCCGCAATTTCGGCCTGTATGACGCTACACTCATCCCGTAGCCTAAACCGGATCCTCCGTTGAAATCGGGGGATGTAGATACCAAGTGCTCGACTTGGAACCATCCGTAAAGACCATGAATACGTCCTCTGATTGATATAATTCGACACTATCTAGGGACGCATTCGACAGATCTACGCTGAAACCCTTATCGATCATTGGGTCCGGTGAGCTGTAGTCTATTCGATCTGGAAGGTCAGCCATCCTTCCAATTATCGATGCTTGCCCTGAGACAGCATCCCTCCACATGCCACCTGCCTTTAACCGTGTTGCCGAATTCATAGCAGTTTCCTTGACCATGAGATCGTCTGGTATCCAGTGTAGCATAGTAAAGAGCGCCTTAGATGGTGTAGAGCCGTTTGCTCCAGTTACCATCAAGGCCGATATACGCAAAATCCTTTCAGAGATCTTGCAATAGGTGAACTTTTGCAGCGACCCATACACCAGTATGGGCTTCACAACTGAGCCGATGAGCCAATAGAAGTTTCTGGGGTTTATTCTCCAGTTCCTACCAATGACCCTTCGACATAGATATAAGGCAACAACTCCCCTGCTGGCTCTTTCCCTAACATTCCGTTGCCATGTTAGCTTGGAATCGAGATAAGTGCCAAGATATTTCGCATTCTCCGTAAGTTTGAGTTCAATCCCCTTTAAATTCGGTGGTTTGAACGGCGGAGGCTTGTATTTCCGAGTAAAGAGAACAAGCTCTGTTTTCTGCGGATTTACACTGAGACCACTGTTGGTGCTCCACCCACTTATGATCGTCAGTGCCATCTGCATCTGTTGTGAGAGGATTTCAGGATATTTTCGCGAAACCGCTACAGCAATATCGTCAGCATATGCGACAGTCTTAAACATTTTAGAGTCTAGCTCCAACAATAACGAGTTCAGGACAATATTCCACAGAAGTGGAGAGAGAACACCTCCCTGTGGAGTGCCCCTGCTTGCCACTCTGCTGACGGTGGCCTGCCCCATACTAGAAGTTATGACCCTGTTAGTCAACAAGTTCCGTACAAAGCATACAACCGACCGATCAATATTCAGTCCGTCCAGTTAGTTATAGCTCCTGATTCCACATTATTAAACGCACCTTCTATATTTAGAAAGGCAACCAGAGCATGCTCTCCCTGTTCCAGATTCTTTTCTATAAAACCCACAAGAGAGTGCAGTGCGGTCTCAACACTTTCACCCTTTGTGTAGGCATACAGAGACTATTATTGGACTATTAATGTTGACTAATATACGCCCTAAGTCGCAGATCTATAATCCGCTCTAGAGTCTTTAAGAGAAAGGATGATAGATTTATAGGTCTGAAATCCTTCGGAGTGGTGTGCGAGATCTTCCCTCCTTTCGGAATGAAGACCATTGAACACCTTCGCCACGATGTCGGTACGTAGGACCATCTGAACAGGCCCTATATATCCTTATCAACCATGGCATTACAATTTCTGCATTCCTTTGCAAGTCAGCAGGTGTGACACCATCCGGACCCTGTGCCCTGAATGGATCAAAACTATTCATCGCCCAGAGGATCTTGTCTTTGTCAATATGTAACAGATCGTCTCCATGGCTATTCTGTTCATCGTTAATGGACTCCCCCTCATTGGGAGGGCATCCGGGGAAGTGAGCAACCATGAGTAGCTCAAGGGTCTCGTGGGTGCTGGTCGTACAACTACCATTCTGTTTCTTCACGAAACTCGGAATGTTCCCCGTAGTTGGTAGAATCTTGCGAAGCCTCCTGCTATCAGAGACCCCCTCCACTCCACTGCAGATGGTGGGACTGATATAAGATACTAAATTTCTATCGTCTGGCATTTTTTCGAAACATACAAACGTCTCATCTCTCTTGTAGGGGTTCCCAAAGAAAAATGTTTATTTTTTCTGTAGACAATGCATTACATAATGTGGTGCACTTTATAGAAGCGGTCTCCTAATGAAAAGAAGTACACGCAGGCAGTTTGCATTGACATTAAGGGGGCGTTCAACAAGAGCTGTTAAATTTTTATTACGATTACTAATCAATTACATCAATTTCAAAAAGAATCGTAGTGATTACATTATTCTTCTTCAGGTAATTTCTGATTAGTAATAATGATGAAGACAAAGAATCTAAAAATAATCGGGATTATTGAAAAAGAATCAGAAATACTCAAAAACAATCTAATGATTCTATTGGTTTGAATTATTTTATTAGACAATCAAATTTACGTGTATGCTTCCTATATAAAAGTATTTTCATAACCAACTAAACAATATTTAAATGTACATATGTATATAAAGTGTAGTAGTTACATAACGTTTTATCCATTTCGTGGTTTCAAAAGTATAGGACTGGATTTCGACATTTATCAAACTAAGTTGTTAAAACAAAATTGTTCTTCTCAGCAGAAAGTCTGAAATTGACGAAAATGGATCGCTTAACTATCACACAAGGCATAAAAATTATCAAAACATTGTGCCACAACCACACAACTCAAGCAAATAGGGCTTTATTGCAAGAGACATTTCCTGGCCGCGTAATTTCTCGTCGTGGCGATATCAGCTGGCGATATGTGGGGATACGCGAAAGACCGTGTTTATGCAGATAAACCTTTAACTCCTGAGCACTTAAAAAGCAACATTCGTCAAGTTATGGCTGAGATACGGTCAAAAAGTGGTCGAAAATTACATCAAAAGAATCAATGCAACATTCCGCGTGGTGGTCATTTAAATGATGTAGTGTTTCACACTTAATGTCAACGGTCAAACTTTAAAATAAAAAAGAAATATCATGAAAAGAAAACATTTTATATATGTTTTTTCTTTACGTTTACTTTTGAAACCGCAAAATGGATAACCCGTTATGAATACATTTGATTTAAAATTTACTTGAATCAGCTATCAAAATATCTAATAGATATTTTTCGCACAAACTGGCTATTATTTTAGTTTTTTCACTTATGTTTTGGCTTTATGAACAAAAATATTTAAAAAAGCGAAAGCGCTCTTTTTAACAGCTGACTCATATTTCATATAGCGCACTACTTTATGACAGGTTGCTCACAGCAGTCACATATTTTCGTGCTATTATTTTAAGGCTTTTGACTTTAGGTCGACACTTTGAATAAAAAGGGTATTGGAAGTGCGCAAAATATCCACCATTAATGGTGAAGTTAATTTCCTTCTTGAACGATCTAAAAACCTTGTTTATTGATATGCATTTAAATATAATTCAAAGATTTTAACACAGAAAACAACTTATATGTATTTTTGGAAGTATGGCAATTCAATTTTTAACAAAAATTAAATAATATTTTAACATTTGTTTGTAAAAACGTTCCGAGTAAAGCGCTCCTTTATTTTTTTATGATGAAAAAATTGTGCAAAGATCAGTATCATCGTATCAACAGCCAAAATATTTCTATTATATATATTTAAAATTTGCAAGACATTAAAATACTACTTACATATTTCTTCGGTTGGAATATCCTCAACACCCATCGGATGTTTACGTTTTTGCGATATCTTTTCGTTGGCTTTCATTATATTGAATGTGTCATTTAAAATTGTGGATTTGTTGTCTTCCACAGCAACTGGTTTTTGGTTAGTATTTTCTGAATTCTGATGAACTCGACTGGAAGGTTCTTCATCCAGTTCTTTTTTCACAACGTCCGTTCCATCTGAGTTTAACAAGCACATCTTTTTTGCCAGTTCTGGCGACTTTTTTATAAATTCTCCTATGCTTTGTTGCATAAGATTGGCATCCTCTGCTTTAATCCGATTTAATCGTACTAGAAGGCGCGATTTGTTGCAACACCCAGATGATTTAATTGAGAAAGTTGGTTTCTGCAGCACAGCTGGGTTTTCAACGGCCAGTTGATTTTCTTGTATTGCGTCGGCCGACTGTGTACTAGTTGCATTATTGATACTAGTTGCATTATTGGTATCAACACTTTTACTGAATTGGGTTTTTGGAACTATGTTGGGTAGATTTCTTTGCATGTTCAAGACATTTTCAAAATCTGCACGAATAGGCGTAGATTTTGGCAATGCGTTATCTGTATTATTTATTTTAACATTTAAACTTTCAGAAATTTCGCCCTCGCTCTCTACATTATTTAGTTTTAGGGGCTGTTTTTCTGACGAAACGCTATTGATACTGTTTTCAATATTCAAAACTGTCGCCTGACCAGTTTGTTGTCCATCACAAACCTCTTCGGTTTTGTTTTCTTGAAAAGTGTTTAAACTTTCGTCCTGTTGCTTTTTACGTGAAGAGCTTGAAAATAAAAAATAAAAATTATATATTTTTAAGTAAATGCACTAATGTTTTCATTGAAAATTATGTTCCTACATTTTTGGAATTCTCATTAACTGTTTACAGATAATTATTTGGTTGTTTTTTCCGACCCCTTTTTTATATTTTATATATTTATTTTCTTGAGATAAAGGTCTTTTATTAAAATTATTTAATTATATGTATGTGTCGATATTTCGCTCTCCTTCGGATAGCTTTATTATTAGATAGATAGCATTATTGTCCTGAAGAAGCTATCCGAAGGAGAACGAAATATCGACAAAAATAATTAAATAATTTTAATAAAAGAAAAATAAATATATAAAATGTATTAATTCAGGTCCAAAAATGAACCTTTTCAAAAAATATTTGCTGTATTTTTCAGCTGTCTATATGCCGACGACATTTCGTTGGTGCTAATCAACTCATCAGTAGACTTGAAAAATTCTTAAAAGTTTGTTTGAAACTTAACTACTTATTCCATAATTCCCATGAACAGAATGAGAATCAGAATGGGAATTATGGAATAAGTAGTTAAGTTTCAAACAAACTTTTAAGAATTTTTCAAGTCTACTGATGAGTTGATTAGCACCAACGAAATGTCGTCGGCATATAGACAGCTGAAAAATATAGCAAATATTTTTTGAAAAGGTTCATTTTTGGACCTGAATTAATACATTTCAATTGGCTCTTAAAGCAAATAAAAAATTAAGTTCATATTTGAATATATAAAATGTTTACAGATAATATAAAATGAACTAGTTTATAAGATATAGTGTAAATAAATAAATAAAATTAACTAGAAAGTTCCACCATATTTTTATAAATGTTTTCTAGTTTACTGACGAGTTGGTTCGCACCAATGAAATGCCGGCGGCATATAAACATGCTGAAAACTTGAAAGCAGAAAACTTCTTGGTTTTCTAATTTTTACAGATTTTTGTTGTTTTTGAAAGAGGTTGTTAGTTCAAATTAAAGTTTATGGAAATCGGAGTTATTTTCCTGTGGACATGGTCACGAGAAGACGTTAATAGTTTTCTTTATATTTGTTGAGCTTTGTCCAATATCAATTTAAGCAAAAAAAAAAAAAATAAAATAAAAAATAATTAATTAGTTTAAATTATTAAGAGGAAAAGTGGAATTTAAAGCTGGTAACTAGTGTTTCGAAGATGTCACGCTTTTCATCAGCACCCATTTTAACTGTCTTATCGTGCTAAATTTAAAACGTGACAGCCGTTTAACCACTCAGCCGCCAAAGATCACGCAATTTGAGCTGCAATTTACAAACTTGATTAATATCAACCAAAGCAATGATTTCATTGTCTTTGTTGGATAATATTTTTTCATCTCAGAGGACTGATTTTTGTTTTTTTTTTTTTTTTTTTTGTTTTTGTGATACTTATATACTTCTTTAACTTTTATTTTATTCACAACCTTATTCAATACTGAAAATACACGCCTCAGACTACAGTAAGATATTTAACTAGTCTATACCTACATGAATTTATCCCACAAAATACCATTTAATTTGTCTTATAAGAATTACATTGCAATATAAAGTATTTACAAAAAAATTTTCGTAGAACAGAAACAAATCAAATAGCTAAAAGTACGTTAATTTTACCTGGAAACAGCTATGGAATCCGGTTCGTTGAGTTTATTAGGAGATTTTATTTCCTGGTCGGGTTTTTGCACACCTTCACCCGCTAGATTTTGCGAATTTTCAGAGCCACATTTTTCAGCTGGTGCGGGAACTTGTCCAAGAGCTTTGAAATTTTCATTGGTTTCGAAATAATTTTCTTTTTTAAAAGCTAAAATATTTAAATTAAAATAAGGATTATGATTTCTAGATACCATAAACTTACTTCCAATTTCTTTGTTAAATATATTTGGACGATAATTATAAATTCCTTGTAGTAACTGTGGATGGGCGCACGTATTTATTTCAAGTTGCTGGGTTTTAAATTGCGGCTTTAATTCACTAAAAAAGAACATAATTGAAGATTAGTATTTGTTAGAGAGAGAGGTAAAACATGAGTTCGGAACACATAGAGTGAAAACGGAATCCTATTACTGAGACTTCGCTGTCGATTCATCTCCATGTCCGGTTGTCGGTCACAACGCCTATTCTCCAAAACGGTAAAAGCTAGAGGACTGAAATTTTTACACAATACGTGGCCAGAAAACCGCTACGACAGAAAATGCTAAAGACAACAAAAATTGCAAACTAAGGGGTGTCCCCTATCGGGAAACTGGGAAAATTTGCTGTAACTTTCGAACCATGGGGGATATAAAAATAGTGACTGCTATAATAAAAAATACTAGAAAACCCCAAATAGATGTTAGTGAATTAAAATTTCACACAATATTCAGCACTATAATTGCTACAAGCGCCCAGTACCAGTATTTTTTAAATATAAATGTAACATTTGACCCGCAACAGACAGACATCTCAAAGTTTCACAGAATCTGAACATATGTACTATATGTGTATTACTATGACCATAGCCTTTACAACAGGACACTTCTTAAAAAATGTTTGTATTGCACTTTTTTCGCATTATATAAAAAAATATGTTCTTTTGATATCAGTCTTCTTAGTATCTTAGTTGAGTTGCCACTGATAATATAAACATTTTTTTTTAACTTAACTACTATTTCCATATTTAACTTAACTACTTATTCTATGTTCAAACAAACCTTTAACACAGCAAACATTAGCGGTTCTCACTCTTGATAGTAAACTCGGTTGCACATTTGGTTAAAGTAGCAGATTTGATTAAAGTACTACACCGGTATTCATAAAAAATAAAACGTTACTCAAATACATTTTAGAACAAATTGTATATGAAAAATTTGTCGTAAAATGTGTTTCAACAATGTTTTATTTTTTATGAATACCGGTGCTAGTGTTTACATCACTGCAGCAACAAAATGTACTGAACTTTTATTTACTACGCTGTGATTAAAAAATCAAACAAAAAGCTTTAATAAACATTGTAAAAAAATTATTGGGAATCACAGATATTCTGTGCTGTGAATCGTTTTGCCGGCAAAACTTAATTTTGTGTTGAGAAAATAAAAATTATGGAAAAAACAAATAAAAATATACTGGTGAAGAGAAAACGTGACAAAATTCACAACAAAAGGTGGACAGATAAAGAAATTCAGCAAGTTTTAGAATATATGCAAAAACATGCAGACTTTGAGGTAAGAAAGTCACTCGAGCTTTGTGGTAAAAATCGTATTGAATATAGCAGAGTGATAAAATTAGTATCAAGAGTGAAACCCGCTATTTCTTTTCGTTTTTGCAACTCTTACTTTTCTTTGCAACCTTCATATTTGTATGTCTGTAAAATAATTATGAATACAGTTTACATTTTATATAAAAATTCAAATGAATTTGCATTTATTTTATTTAAGCTCAAAATAATAGTCGAATTCAAAATAATCGACTATGAGCTACGATTAATTAATCGGAATAAAAATTTGTTGATCGAAAATCGACTTTTGATTTTTGATGCCGTTCACTAGTGTTCAGGTAGTTTTGATGCTTTTGTTTAGATGTAACATTTCAGTGTAAAAGCCAGGCAGAAGAAATGATCCGCTCTTCGCTCTTGTTTAGTATTGTTGACTTAAAAAAATATATATACAATTTTTTTTTTTTAAGAAATGACCTAAATTATATCTTTCTTTATAAAATCGTGTTTTTGGTATGGTCCTCGAATTGTTTGGGAGATCGGAATAGACTGAAAGAAATTCGACTATTTCTTCATTAGTATTTTAAATATCTCGAACATTTCGAGAGCCGGAATGAGCACGAATAATTCCTTCAAGTTTTTTCCTTTCCGTTGAATTTCAACTATAACATTTAAGTGTAAGTAAACAAAAAACATCTGCATTGCTGCATCAATGACGTAACAACGTAACGAATAACTATAATTGTCGTTTCCGCACGAAAGTTCTTTTCACTATATCGGACACAATATTTTTTTTTTATTTATTTATTTAATTTCAATACAAAGAAAGCCTCATGGCCAATAATACATGTATTGTTAGTGAAATGTCTATGTAAATTAATTTGACTAATTCCAAAATTAAAAACTAATTGTTAGTTAGAAGGCTCCCCAACCATCTAAATACCGCCAAAAATATAAAACTAGTTTCGATATTGAGAATTACAATCACATTTCCTAAATCCAAGGACACTTCGAAAGATTTAAACATTTAATGATGAATATTGTTAAAATACTCGAAGAGCATTTTACTATAAGTATGATAAGTATAACAAAATAATTTGTATTAGGAAGTTGAGTCCAAATACGATGAACTCTTATCACAAAAGAGCGTTCAAATACTGAAAGGTGCCCCAAGGGGACGTTGATTTGAATGTTGCGTGTTGAGTTACCAAAAGAAAATTCGTTAGCTTGTAGTGACGGTCTTCCAGTTTTAATGATTTTACAAAAGTAAAGCAAAATACGTATTTTCAGATAATTGTCAAAATTGCTTTTTAAAATTTCAGGGGTAAGTTCAGAAACACGTTTATGGTGGATTTGACGATCTGGAGAATGTTCATACAAAATTTGTGAAAATTTGCTATTATCCGAATCATCATCAATACAATCAAACTTGCAGAGCTGATTAAACCAGATATTCCAGTTGAAATCAATTTAGACCAACAAACGAAATACAAAATCAAATACGCCCCGCACAATTTCTGGGGCGAGCTAAAATTGTCATGGGCGTGGCATACATTAATGTGGACTAAGATCGGTTTAAACATAATTATAATTTTAACAAAAACCATGTTACTGCTATACACCAAATGCGACACACAATCAAGCACTTGTTACTTAAATATCGTTTCGAATTCTATATAAACCAACAAGTCTGTGACTATAAATCACTAATATTTATTATTACAAAATATTATAGTTTTAAGTGTGCGTTGTTCTCTCTTATTATCTTCTTTGTTATGACTGTTTGTTTTAGTCTCAATTAAACTTAACTTACTGCTATATAACTAGCAGAAAGTTTTTAATACATATTTGGAACCACATATCTTTCCATTAAAGCTCTATCAATGCTGGCAAAAATAATAAAAGTGTCCAGGAAAATTGCGTACACAATCAACCAGTTTTAATAACCAGCAGATCGAAAATTGTCAAAGCAATTAACAAACAACGAGTTGGCATAATAATTGTATGTAAGTATTTGTTTTGAAAATAAATAAATAAAAACTTTTTCTACGTATTCCAACAATTAAGAACTTACATATTTTCAGGATTCGTTTTTTCGATGGCTTGTATCAACTGTTTGGTTAAGTTATCATCGCGTATGGATAACAAATTTTTAGATTCACTTGCAACCAATGTATGAAAGAGAAGCGTTCGGCTCAATGATAAGGAGGTATTTCCCAGCGATTCAGAAACTGGCAACTCACTAAGCACTATAAAATAACAATAATTTATCATATTTTAATTGAAATTAAAATTTCGGAACTTACAATCAGACAAACTGGTTAGACCCGCTAATGTGGTCACCGGCACACTAGGGAATTCGCGTTCAGTCATGGTTAATTGAGTTTTAACCATTAAATTCTGATTATACTAAGCAGCTCACGAAAATCACTCCAAATTTGGTAATATTTTTCCAATAGGCTTTTTTGTGAAAATATATACATGTATGTATATAATTTTTTATTCTTAGTGCACAATTATATTCAAAGATATATAATTTGTGACATACATAGATTTCTATATAATTTTTAAAGGAATTTATTATATACACAATGTTTTGTTTGCAAGACGTCTCCAATCATTATTTTGATCAAAAATTTAAATACACAAAAGCAGGCTTATCGCGTCAAAGGTTTTATATTACATCTACAACAAAAAGCTATTCAAAACAGTCACAAGGAATTCATTTAGATTTATAAAAAAAAAATATCTAATATTTCGCGATTTAATATAAATGGCGACGTTGATGGCAAAGAACACAATACAAACCAAATAAATCAGTGTTACCAACATTGAGACAAGCAAATGTCAATTAAAACATAGAAAGCATTTCATTTGCTAGGTTGGCAGCAGTCGCGGTTATTATATCTACGAACCAGGCGTCAGAGACATCTATGTTACAAAATATTTTAACAACTTAAGTTCTAAAAACTTTGTTCTTACTTTAAGAGATAGATGTCACTTTTTACCCATCACAATCGAACTGTGCATAACTGTTCTTAAGATCAGTTTATATCCCAAAATGGATATAATTTTTAACTCTTAACAGTACAGCCACATCAACCAAAACGTTTGTGTTGGTAACAATTGGGGAAATCTTTTTTTATCGGTTCTATTTGGTCCTTCATTTGACAACTTATAGAACTTGATAAAGCAATTTCATACACCTGGCCGAGTTGTTTTGGTACTTGATAGAAAATATTTCAGTACTAAAGATTGAAAATCGTTTTCGTTGCAGCCATCCCTAACCACGCGTCAAAGCACCCAATGAATATGTTTAACAGTTGAGGCAGCAAAAGAATTTTCGTTAACAATTATTGCAGTTTGCATGGCTTAGACGTAATTGCTGATCTAGATGGGATGTAATCAAATCATGCCATCGATTTGAAAACGTCAAAAATTCTCAGTCCCATAAAATTTGTGCGAAATGACAACTATTAACCCTGCTTTTGTTTATGTATTGAAAGTTAATTGAGGAAACTTGTTTTTTGTAATTTTAGTTATATTTAGTGATTCAACCTTGGATTCAGCGACTTATATTTTACCATGAATTGCCGCCAGCATTTACAACTCGAAGCGTTTCGCACTGCTAAAATTTTCTCCCTGAAAAAGAATTTTATGCAACAAAAATATACGTACTTTTTTGTGTATTATTGAGAGAAAAATTCATGTTGCTCTCATTTTATCGAATTTTGCCCAAAAAGTACGGGAACAAACTTTATAAAACAACCGATTGAAAAATTTTTGCAAGTAATAAGTAAAAAATTTGCAAGAATTTTTTAGTGACTCAACTCTTTACTCTTTTGTTGGTCTTACTTTACAAATATTTTGTGCTAATTGGAATTATAATCGTTACAAATTTGAAAACGTTTTAGCTATTGACACGTTTCTGAACAAGAGGAGAAAGAGCCCACTATAGCTCTCTGGGTGGTGGCAAAAACCCCAATGGTCAAAGAGTCCCAGCGAGAGATGCAGAACTCGTAATACAAAAAAAAAATCCTCCAACTCAGAATCCACGCGTACATGACCTGCCTGCCACACTGGTAACTGACTCATTCTATGCGCGGCTATGGCTCGTCGGGCTTGGGTGGGTGTTCGTTGCAGTCAGACATGTATTAAACAGTCTATTTTGTGTACCAGTGCATCTGCTCAAACTAAAATAACTAGAAAAAGGAGGCGCAAACATAACGATGAAGAAAAACGCCAACAGAAGCAGTACGGTATGGCTGAAACAACACATTTCATTTGTTCCTGGAGCTTTAGATGTCGTTAAGCCCCGAGGCGGCCCTCCCTCAGCATAAATAAGTATGCCGAGCCGTAATAGTAGTATAAGCCTCAAAAATAAACCCCTACTATCCCCTACATAATTATTTCGATTTTCACTTTCGGCCAACCAAATATCTACCTCATTTCACCTTAAGCCAACACAACATAGAAAGAAACACTTGGATTGATATTACAATTCATATTTTAATTAGCATATTATATCTCTAATATTCAAAGATTATATTAAACTTTAATACTAATGTAATTCTAGAGCTCCACAAAGAAACAAACAGAAACAGATCCGACAATCATTCCATTGAACTTCATATACAAACTAAATCTGATACTAAACAGCAGGTGGCTCAGCCTTAAGGTCAATTATACCAACTGAATAAGTTCAAACACCCTAACTTTCGGCGGAACGTTAAATGCAATGACTAAGTAATACTCCTGTTCAATGTTTACAAAACAAACGATTTCATTCCTTAATAAAAACTGGGTGATCATAAATTTATATAAAAAAATATATCGAGCTATGACATTTCAAACACGAATTTAGAAGTAGTAGAATTACGCAAATATAAGCTTATAATCAAAATTAAATAAAACAATACGAGCTGGAACAGCAATATACAAAACGTGCTTTCAAAATGCAAATGTGTGACGTAATTACGCACCCTGAGCGGTTGAACGAACGGATCAGTCTGTGCTAATTAACCGGAAAAGAGCGCTCATTAAAACAAACGGCCGCGCACAGTTCTACTCTTCAGCGTTCAGAATAAAAAGAGCGGGAAAAGCGGACATTCTAACTTTCGTAAACGTTCGAAAACTATACTTAGGAATCGTTTGGAAAAAACAACTTATTTGCATTTCTGGGCTTACACATCTCTGTGTCTACACTCGCACTACCACAGTAGTACCAAGTCACATGGGACACTATTGAACAACGCTACGCAGTACAACAACGCACCTAATGTTGCCTGGAAATCACCTCCTGGTGTAAAAATTAAACGAAAATATATTACGGCATTATACTATATTTTTAACAAACTTTGATGTCCGGGATTAACCACAACAGTTTCAAAAAAAATAAAGTTCATGTAACTCATTATTTGTGCGAATGAATTAAGATTAACAATAATTTTTGCGGAATTGAAATCGTCAAAAAATGGTTCAAGCAAAAATGTATTCTTATCCAGGACTTCAATCATCTTTAATCTAATTCGATTCGATTTTCCATCAGTAATTGGCCTGTATGCATTTTCGATTCCTTCATTTTATCATATGATTTTAATAAATCATCCATAGTAATAGCTAAAAGCTCTTTTTTGGAGGCATCACTCATCGATTCATTCAGTTTATTTGAATTCACAGGAACTTGCCCTTCACTTTGTCGCATATACTGTCTCATGCGAAGGACAGATGCATTTCTGCACAGTTCTCTGAGGTCTGATCCAGAAAAACCATTAGTCAATTTTGCAAGTCGATTCAAATCTACTAATTCATGAACTTGCTCTGCATTTAAGATAAGTTTCAATATTTCTAGTCTCTGATCTATACTGGGTAGCCCAACAAGAAATTGCGCTGGCATTCGCCTTAGAATAGCTTTATCCAAGTCCTGCGGCCTGTTTGTTGCCCCCATAACAATAACAGTTGCATCATTGTTCGTATTTAAACCATCCCATAACATCATAAATTGTGTTTTCATCATTGCTGTTGCCTCATGGTCATTTGAGTTGCGACTTCTCAGAAATGAATCGATTTCATCAATAAAAATTATGCACGGTTGTATTTTTAAGGCTAGTGAAAAGACAGCCGATGCAAGTTTTTGAGACTCTCCGTACCATTTATCTGTGAGAATTGCAACATCCAAATTTATAAATCGCATTCCAGCTTCCTTTGCTGTCGCCTTTGCAATTAAAGTTTTCCCACAACCAGGTGGCCCATGAAGAAGCACACCCTTAGGAGCTTGCCAAAGTTTTGACTTGCGAAAAAGATCACGATGCCTCACTGGAAGTACTACAGACTCACGTAGTTCCTGCACGATATTATCCAAACCAGCAATATCACCCCAGTTAACAGGAATGTCACTTGGTACAACAATATGTGAAGCAATCATCAACTCATAGTCGTTGAACTGTTGTGTGCTTATCTTTAATAGTCCTTGTTCACTTAGCCTGTAAAAGAGAATGTAAACAAAACTGTACACAATTGCTCTACTTAGCCTTGCCGTTTAAGTTGTTCTTCTGCTCTTATTTTAGCTTTTTTTTTGCTTTTGCTTGTTGGGTCTATTTGATTCATCATCCATTTTACAGAATAATACGTAATAACCGAAGCTATTGATACTCGAAGCAGCATTTGAAAAATTTCTCCCCTTGATATTTGGGAACCACTAAGGTTAAAGTTATCCATTCCAAAATAATATGCAATTCTTATTACTACACTACCAGCAAAAATATACTTTGTGGCAACAAATACTAAATTTAACTCAAATATCAAGCATGATACAAAACATGCTGCAAAAATATCATACCGTAACAGCTGTTATTAGTTGACAAAGTATGTCGATATCAGGTAGCCTCATAAATACAACAAACACTTCATGTATTTTGTTGGTAGAAATCTTGAACCCCTGTCACCCATTTGTTCGCGTATATGTGTTTGTGTTGTGTATTTTGACAGTTCTACAAGCTGAAAGCAGTAATCAGCTTGGCTTGTAAGGCTACCTGGTATCAATATGCCTTGTTAGTAGATACACATTTTTTATATGTGGTGAGTTTCTTACTACAAGCAATGAAAGCCCATTCACACAAGGAAAAAAGTCATGAAAATTAGCTTTAGAAAAAGCCTTTAACGTTTTGTACAATATATACAGATATGTTCTGAAAATCACTTTTCACGAAAGTGATTTGAAATCACTGAAACGGTGTTCTGTGCACAAATTTTTTAGTAATTTCATGATTTGAAACCGGTCAGCTAAACGACTACGGATTTTAAATCAATTGCACATGTTTTACAATTATTTTGTTAGAAACCAAATAAAAAACTTACTGAGTACTTTATATAATGTGTTGTTTATTTATTCATGCAATAATATTATATCTTTTATACAAAATAAATTGAAAAAATCACAAATTACTGAAGACACTGCTTGCTTTTCAAGAAAAAAATACTTCTGTTCATAATCTTCGTGATTTACTTTTTAGCTGTCAGCTGTTTTGTTTGAAAATATATTGTGGTTACTTGATTGTATGAGCCAAATGAATTATTGATAATTTATTCAATTAAACAAATTATTTTAAACGAAATTTAATTAAATTTATAATTAATGTTTTAATTTTATGAATAATTTCGAATTTTAATTGGTAAATTCAATGATATAAAATCAAAAAATATATGTATATTACAAAAATACCTAGTTTAGAACAGTGGCAATACCCTTGTTTTTGTATTTATTTTCTTTTGTTTAACTTTCCGCGTCTTTCCTCTTTATAATTATGTATGTAAACAAAACAAACCAGCTGTTTAACCGTGATTTCGAAAATGGAAAAGCACGCCGAAAACTCTTAAATCTCGTGATTTTTAGAACACCAAGAAATCACCTCCGTGATTTTAAATCACCGTGATTTCAGAACAGGCCTGATAAACAACATACCAATACGTTGGGGAGAGTTTAGAACGAGTAGCCAGGTTTTGAAAAATGGGTGAGTTTTATAGGTTGTAGAGGGGATTGTGGAAAGTCTACCGGAGGCTTTTAGTTTATTAATAATTCAATGTTGAAGTTACGGAATTTACTAAGAAAAACAGTGCTGCCAGAGTAAAGTTTTTGCACGGAACATAAAATCACGAATTCATACATAAATGGTTTCAAACATCGAAAATCGTATTTTTTACATTTAATTCAATAAGTTTCTTCAAGTGTATACATAATTTGTTCTAGTCAGCCGGCCTTTGGCCGGGGTAAGGAATTTTCTCCTCCATGATATAACCAACACCAGCTTCGCGTACAAAATCTGTAAGCATCTGGGCACACTTTTTCATTTTACGTCATTTGGTACCATTACACTAAAGCCGACCCGCCGTGTCAGCTCAATTTATAAACAGAAAAAAATATCAAACGACAATGATCAAAAAACTAGCATCAAGAACGTTTTACTTTAAATAAATACTTTTTGCATCATATTATTTCAAAAATCTTTCCAATTAAACAGTTTAATTCAATAATTATTAAATAAATACTTTTTGCATCATATTTTTTCAAAAATTTTTCCAATCAATAATTATTAAACAAGTTTTCATCAGTTTTAAACATACCCATAACTTAATCGTAAAAGCAAATTGTATTCTTCTCAAGAGATGAATAATAGTGAATATACAAAATATGTATATTGGAATGCAGTCTAGAGAAGCTTCGCCAAATTTAACGAGACATATATATGTATCTCAATTACAAGAAATTGAATTAAAAAAAATCCAAATTTAGGAAAACCCATATTTACAAACCTAGGAAATTTTATATAGTTCAGCATTTCTTTATAAGTTTTCATGTGGTGTAATATGGGCATTAAATTAAATCTTATGAAAATGAATACATAACCAAATAAAGTTGCAATATTGTACTTTCTAAGAGATAGAATAACCTTTTTCTCAGCGAAGCACGTATAGCTGTTACGCAATAGAAAAAATCATACGGGGTTAACTTATAAAATATTTGGAATGGTCGGCTTTAGGTCATGCTGAATCATTTTCTACATCATGGTAGAACAAACACCGCTTTCGCATACAGATTTTTTTATGGGTTAAAACGTTTCTCCATCATGATATACCTAACAAATAGCTGCTTAGCTTAAAAAAGATTTTTGCACAACCGACCTTCGGCTGGGCTGAAGAGATTTTTGACCGAGCTGAAAGGATTCATCCTCTAAGGCAGAACAAACTCGGCCGTAATTTGCCCGAGCGTAAGGGAATTCCCCTCCAGGCGTGTATGTATGTTTCTGTTAATTTGGCGATACTTCTCTAAACTGAACTTAATCCAAAATGTTAAAAAAATGTGCTCCGTCACAGAATTTTAACATCTTCAATCCAATTCGATTCGATTTTCCATGTGTAATTGACCTGTATGCATTTTTGATTCTTTCATTTTATCATATGAGCTTAGTAAATCATCCATAGTAATAGCTAAAAGCTCTTTTTTGGAGGCATCACTCATCGGTTCGATCAGTTTATTTGAGTTCACAGGAACTTGCCCTTCACTTTGTCGCATATACTGTCTCATGCGAAGGACAGATGCATTTCTGCACAGTTCTCTGAGGTCTGATCCAGAAAAACCATTAGTCAATTTTGCAAGTCGATTCAAATCTACTAATTCATGAACTTGCTCTGCATTTAAGATAAGTTTCAATATTTTTAGCCTCTGATCTATACTGGGTAGCCCAACAAGAAATTGAGCTGGCATTCGCCTTAAAATAGCTTTATCCAAATCCTGCGGCCTGTTTGTTGCCCCCATAACAATAACAGTTGCATCATTGTTTGTATTTAAACCATCCCATAACATCATAAATTGTGTTTTCATCATTGCTGTTGCCTCATGGTCATTTGAGTTGCGACTTCTCAGAAATGAATCGATTTCATCAATAAAAATTATGCACGGTTGTATTTTTAAGGCTAGTGAAAAGACAGCCGATGCAAGTTTTTGAGACTCTCCGTACCATTTATCTGTGAGAATTGCAACATCCAAATTTATAAATCGCATTCCAGCTTCCTTTGCTGTCGCCTTTGCAATTAAAGTTTTCCCACAACCAGGTGGCCCATGAAGAAGCACACCCTTAGGAGCTTGCCAAAGCTTTGACTGGCTGAAAAAATCCCTGTGCATTACTGGGAGTACTATAGACTCTCGTAATTCTTGTACAATGCTATCCAATCCAGCTATGTCACTCCAACTGACAGGTATATCACTTGGCACAACAATATGTGAAGCAATCATCAACTCATAATCATTGAACTGTTGTCCGCTTGCTTTTAATAGTCCTTGATCGCTTAGTCTAAAAAATGAAGTAACCATGTACACTTCGCTTTATTCATACATATGTACATATTTATGTAAGTAGAACCCTACCGTTTAAGTTGTTCTTCCGCTCTGACTTTAGCTTTTCTTTTACCTTTGCTTGTCGGGTCTATTTGATTCATTATCCATTTCATAGAATAAAAAGTAACAACTGACGCTAGTGATACCCGGAGCAGCATTTGGAAAAATTCTCCCCTTGATATTTGGGAACCACCAAGATTTAATTTGTCCATTTTGCGTTCGTGATGTTAATTATGCCTGTGGTTCAAGCTCCATAAAAGAGATACAAGCCGAAGCCACTTGGTAGGCTACGGCTTCTTTAGTGTAGTATCGGCGGCGGCTAAGAATCGGCATACACCTTATCAAGGTGAATTTGTTACAAGAGGGTTCTCTACATGATACAATTAACAAGGTAGCCTCGTCAGCTAAACCGTTAATCATCTGACTACTTTAGGTTGTCAAAAGAATGCATAGATGAAAGGCCGCCAAAACAAGATAGCAAATTCACGTAAGCTCAGTGCATCTCTCTTCTGTAAATGTAGAAGTGGCGTCTTTTTGACAGTTTGCATAAGCTGTACAAAAACAAAATGCTTGTTATTTTTATTGAAGTTGTTCTTATTGTAGCGAAAAGGTTGCCTTATTAGTTGTATCATGGTTCTCTAGAACTCGCCTGACAAAGCACACAAATTCACACAGCCATTTCGTTAGATCAAGTGATTTCAGCTACCAAACTTTGAATATTTCTGAAACACTTCAAAAGTTATATCTTGTTAGTTGTATCATTGGAACTTGTAGTGTTTCCTTTAGCTTTTATTTTTACGCAATCTGACACTTGTTTTTATATTACGTTGAAAAAACAACAATAATATACAAAACTCTTATCAAATGTACCGCATACCTCCCTATAAATTTAAAAAGTTTCACATAAACACAGTTTTGCTTTATTTATTTACCACTAAATAAATATTAAGCGCATATACTACAACTGTGTGTGTACACCACCAGCCGAAACAGGGAATAAAAGAAAATGTCATATATTAGCCACCGAAAAAAAAAATAGCGGATGGACGATTAAAACAAAATCACGATTGTGCTATCACATGACTGGCATACACATTTTAAACAAAAATTAGTGCATTGCGGCAATCGTATGTATGATCGTATTACAGTCTCACCGAATACATCAACATGCCTAAGATTTGCCCAACTAGAATTGCCTTGTGTGATCTTGCTTTAAGTATACATTTTTTCGCAACTCTGTAGCAAATTTTGACATTCACCAATTTTTGATGTTTTGAGATGGCACAGAACACAATAAAAGAGTTTGTTTTCTTCTGACGATTTGTTTTTTTGCATATGCAAACAACATTTTTATAGAAATGGTAAGTATTTTTTTCCTCCAAAAAAAAGCATTGTATTAAGTTTTTTGGTATTTAAAAGATTTACACTTGGTTCCCAAAACATATAATGTAGTAAACAGCACAGATATTTCGTGAAGAAGATTGTTTGAAAATTGTTCTCAAGTGCTTATATGTATGTCCCATAAATAAAAGGTGACTAAACGACTAAAGTTCAAATATGCTTGTAGAAATCGCACATCGAACGCAAAGTGCATCTATTTCAATGTCTACATAACCCAAAATTTGAAAAACTTCGTCTTAAATGATGGAAAATGTAATTCTAAGAAAAAAAAAAATTACAGAATTTCGAGAAATTCATATTCCGGAACTACGAACCCAGGAACTTTTACAGTTGAGTGATCTAAAGAACCTAGGTTTGAAGAGACAGCTGTTTATGCATGCAGATGATATATCCCTTTTTCTTATCCCTATAAATATGACGCAAGTTTTGTGTGTTAATGTGGAAAGGATGCTGCGTTATTGGTAAAATTCTTGCGTTTAAAGCTGTCAACCCCCAATAAAACTAATCTTATTCGACATGCCCCAACCATTAACAGTGATTTTAGCATGCATATTGATGACAAAGTTATTCAGGAAACACACTCCTTAAATATTTGGGAATTACGTTGCAAAGTAACATATCATGGAATTTACATATATGTACATAATTTGAAAAAGAAAACAGCACCAGGTATTGGAATTTTATACAAATTGAAAAATAAACTCTACATTGGTACTAAATTAATGCTATACATATAAAGCATTTGTTCAATCACATTCGAATTATTTGCCAGCTGAGTATGCTTACAACAAGAACATCGTCTCATTAAGATCTCTACAAAGCCAGCAAAGCAAAGTTTCAAAAACCGTGCATAAATTACCGATAGCATTTTCAACTTTAACTGTATATGTAAAGATATATGCCAAACAATTTTACCAATTTACGGATTAGACAAACACCATGTGCTAATGTTTGTTTTAAATGTTTTAATAATATTGGACACCACCCCATAATGTTCTTTCAAATGCAGAAAAGTATCAATACAAGGAACCGTACGCCTCTAAGAACTCCCTGATGTAGACTTGAAAAAACTAAAAGAATTGACTTGGTAGATGGCATGGCTTTTAACGAGTTGCCCCCAACTATAAGATTTTCAAATCGTATTTCTTTTAAATCATCTTGTTAAGAATATTTATTGAGCAGTTTTGAAACAGTGTTGATGTTTCAATTTAATTAATACATAATATGATGCCATAAAATTTATGTTATATGATGTGAAGAATTTAATTACTTAATTAAGCAAATGAATTTGCCTTGTTTTAGTATATTACATTATTATTATTTTTTATATTATTAAATCAAAAAATGCTATGAACATTTTCGGTTTTTAATAATCAGTTAATGTTAAATTCTAAATTCAAGGTGTTGGTGCAATATTATAACAAGTTTTTCCCGTACTTTCGATAAAATGAGAGCAATCATGAATTTCTCTCAGTAATACACAAATAAATTTAGTCAATTACGAGGCTTGCTCGCACACTTAAGGCTCCGTACTTATGTGTAATGTACGTATGGAATGGCATATGTGAATACATACATATGTATATTGTATAAATTTCATCTCTCTGTCTCTTACAGCTTGAGAGTTACGTTTAATTATTACTTTACGTTGTATGGGGACACCTAGTAGCTTTCGACTTGTTGTTGTTGTCGTTTGTTGTAAGGCATCTGGGCATACATACACTGTGCGTCTTTACGTTGTAAAGGGACACCTGGAAGTTTCAGCGTTGTTGTGGTTCTTAGCATGATACAATTAACAATGTAACCTTTTCCCTACAATAAGAACAACTTCAATAAAAATAACATGCATTTTGTTTTTGTACAACTTCTGTAAACTGTCAAAAAGTCGCCGCTTCTACATTTATAAAAGAGATATGAACAGAGGTTACATTGATTTGCTCCTTTTGGCTGCCTTTCACCTCTGCATTCTTTTGACAACCTAAAGTAGTCAGATGATTAACGGTTTTGCTGATAAGGCTACCTTGTTAGTTGTATCCATGATACAATTGTATTGTATTGTTAATTGTATCATGGTTGTATCATGGTTTTTAGCATCTGTTTTTGTGGAGTACATGTGAATACATATATTATGCAAATTTCATTCCTCTGTCTCACGATTCGAGAGTAACGGTCAATTGTTACTGCACGTTGTATAGGGACACTTGGTAGTTGTTTTTAGTATTTCTTATTGTAAGGCATATGTAAGTACATATATTGTGCACATTTCATCTCTCTGTCTTATAGTTTAGCAGCTACGGCTAATTGTTACTTTAGGTTGTATAGGAACAAGTCGAAAACTACCAGGTTTTCGACTTGTTGTCTTTAACATTTGTTGTTGTAGAGCATCTATAAATACATGTAGAGCATCTATAAAGCTACTTTGTCAAATAATCATACACATATTAGCTCGGTTTTTTTACTCTACTTTGGGATCCCGTAGGATCCCAATTTGCACGAAAAGCGTTCCCGTACTTTAAAATTGGGTAAATGAGAGTATTTGTAAGAGAACATTATTATTCCTCTTGTCCGTACTTTTTCTTCGCGCTAGTTTGGGCAAATAGTTCAGCTGTCACCTGTTTCAAAGAATAAACAATAACGTAGAAAAAATAAATGTTTTGCGGAAACTAAAAGAAAAATTGGAAATTGGCGCGAAAAAATATTTTGAGGCGTTCTGTAAAAATTGTTGATTGTTATACATATACATATGTACATATTTATATTTACAAATTCATTTACATAGTATGTAGTTATATGAATTTGTGAGTTGTGGTCGTAAAAAGCTTTATCCATTTCATTCCTTTTAACTTTTTGGGGAAAACTTTTTTACACAAATTAAATACGTAAATATTTTTGGAACGAAGTTCCTTAACGCGGCTTGCTGGTAGTGCAAATCAGTAGAAATCGTCACGAAAGCGTGTGAGCTGTCTATATGTATTGGTGTACAAACAATTGTGTATGATGGGTGGTGTCTGCGCTGACAGCAGCGGAGACACCTACCAAATAAATATTAATTAGTTGTGAAAACGGACACTATAAGCTGCTAGATGTCGCTAAAGTAAAGTATGTCACAACAAAAAACAGCAATATTAAAAAATTGGCCAACTGTTGCTTTTCTTCGTTTTGTAGAAGATTGACAAAAAAAAATACTGCATGTGTCAAAAGTAAAAAATAAAACGTTCCAAAAATTCAAAGAATCATAAAATTTTAAAAACAGCACACAAAAAAACATACAGATTTCACCTTGTATTACATTCAAAGATGAAAAAAAACGTAAGGAACTTCGTTCCTAACGGGGGTACCCCGACCGCATTTCTTTTTTTTTATAAATTAAGCTGTCAGACGTTTTCTTTTGTGGTAAAATATTTGTTTTTATTCGTTCCCGTACTTTTGTGCATTTTTGTCTCTTATTGAGAGAAATTATAGTTTACTCTCATTTTACCGAACTTTGCCCAAAAAGTAAAGCAACAGAGCTATTAAGTTTTAACCCCTATTTTACGGCCAAAGTCCGGAAAAATGACAGCAATCATGAATTTCTCTGAATAACCCTAAAAACCACATCCTGTCGCAAAAAATAACTTGGTATATTTCATGATACAACTAATAAGGTAACCGTTGCCCTACAATAAGAACAACTTCAATAAAAATGAAATGCATTTTGTTTTTGATGAACAAAGCTGATTTGCTATTTCGTTTTGTCTGCCTCTCATCTCTGTATTCTCTTGACAGTTTTAAGCAGTCAGATCAAGGCAGATTTACTAGGTACAAGCACTAGCAGAACATAAAAAATACACGAGAGTTGTTGGTAGAAAAACAAGGCGAATCAAGTACAGGTGGTCGCAATTCAATTCGCTTCAACATTTTCTCTCGAGACGTCACAAGTTTTGTTGTGGTTTTCTATCGGCTTTGACAACTCAGAAGATAAATTCGTGGAAAAATGCTGAAGCGAATTGGTATGCGGGCACCTGTAATGGATTCGCCTTGGTAGAAAAATAACTGCATACTGTCAAATTCTTCTCTCATTTGTTTTGTTAAACTGGTTTGTGAGTGTGTACAAAAAACGAAATTACACAAATTTCATAAAATAAATTTATTTAAACCACTTAAAAATTATTACTTTACTTTTTTATGGAATAAAAGAAGCAAAATCACGGGCTTATTTCACTTTTTCTTCAATAGTAGCTACAAAATCACTTGCACATTTCTTAGAAATCAGAGCACGTTAAACGGCTTGTAAACAAACTTTTGACAGTGAGCAGTTAATAAACAACGACCAGCTGGTTTAGTGATTTTGCCTGTTCAATCTGCCTTGAGTCAGATGATTAACGGTTCAGCTGATGAGACTGCCTTATTAGTTGTATCATGGTATATTTTGATGCTGCAATAAAAATTGAAGTATACATTTTGGAAAAATTAACTGTTTTTCTGGCCACATTTAGATTTTAAAGTACTTCTATATGAAATACCAATTGAAAAACATCAAAATTGTCGTTATGTTGGTTGATCCAGATTAAGGCGAATCAAGTATAGGTGGTCGCAATTCAACTTGTTTCAACATTTTCTCTCGAGTTGTTATAAGTTTTGTTGTCGTTTGCTATCAGCTCTGACAACTCAGAAGATAAAATCGTAGAACAAATTTTGAAGCGAATTGGGATGCGGACACCTGCAATTGATTCGCCTTGATCCAGATAAACCATTTTATTTATTTATTTGGTTTATATTAATACACTAGAAACATTAGATTTGTTCCCGTACTCAAAATTGGTATCCCGCGGGCTCCCAATTTTTAGTACGGGATCACAGATATAGTTAGTAGCAGACATAGGCTCGAGTTCTATAACAATTTGTATTGTCATTCTCTTTGGAAATGTAATTAAAATGTTTACATCGACATCAAGGTACCTTAACACCACGTAGCTGCAAAATCCACATACTTAGTGTATTTTTTTGGTAGAACTACTTTATGTTCTGTCTTTCATTTGTTTGTGTTGTGTATTGGTACAGTTTGTAAACAAACCTTTGACAGTTCAACGGTCAGAAGCAGTAGTCAGCTGCTCTTGTAAGGCTACCTGGTATGAAGATACCTTGATTAACATTTATCCATTTAATTTCATCTACGCAAATTTTTAAAAGCACGAAAAATATTAACACTTATCCATACATTTTATCTTTTTAGCCCAAACGTGAAAAATATAAAGCCTTGGAAGTGTTACTTCATAATGATGAGCGCTTAACAAAATTCATCGTTTCCAAATTTTTACAATACCCATCGCTCAAGAGTCTTCAATCTCACTGCAAAAGCTTGGAGTTATCGTGCAATGGCTTAGTTTGGTTGTCCTGTTGGTTGGCGTTCATTTATTTATTTAATAGAGACAATCTTTTTGAAATGCAATTAAATTTCTTTATTGGACTTATAATTGATATACTCATCATAGCAATATTAAAATCTGTTTTCCGGCGAAGAAGACCAACTGTGCCAACAGATATTTTAGTATTGGGCCCTGATAAATTTAGCTTTCCTTCAGGACACGCTTCTAGATGTTCTTTCATCGCATTATTTTTTATACTCCTTTGTCCCATATCAAAAATCTGGTGGATGCCACTTGTATCGTGGGGCTTCAGCGTGTGTTTGTCGCGAGTCCTCATACAGCGTCATTATATATTAGATGTTGTTGCCGGCATCGCACTTGGCTTAGTAGAAGTTTGCCTGCTGAACATTATTTGGATTAACGATACAGGATCAAAAACTTTCTTAAAATATATATTGAACGATGATATACCAATTGACGTTGAATAAAAATGTATATTTCTTAAATCGTTTTATGAATATTTGTGGAGAACTGAAAGGAAGTAATGTATGTATGTATGTCATACATACGTAAGCAAATTTTTTTGAGTTTAATTGTTTGTTTCGCAGGGAGCACAGATGTATGTCGTTATAGAGAACGAACATGCCTCAATAACTGCGGTTCTCCATAAGCATGATGTCGAACATCGCTTATGGCTGATGAAGACCGCTCATGTTCATGTTTCGCCCATGCTTGGGTAGCGATTCTCGAGCATATGCCCGAGCATCGATGTTCGCCATGAAGTTATGCATGAAGCGTCATTTTCTGTTTGACAGTTTGACTCTTATGAAAAATACCACAGAATAAAAATAAAAAAATTGTGAAAATTAAAAAAATTATTTTACAAATTTAAAAATACAAAAACTGAGTGGATATATACATATGTCCATAAAATACTGAAATAAAGCAAAAATATGAACGACGTAACACTTAAAAAATAAAATATGAATAGTTTCGACACATGTGTTCTCCATGTACTATGTACAAAAACAAGCGAATTAATACCGTTGTGAAACTCTCGGTTCACACACATCAGCTTTTGTTGCAAAAAACTCCAATTCTCTTTTAAAGTTACTCAGTGTTCATATAAAACGGGTTGCCCAGTGCAAGCAGCTCGTTGCTTATTAGCACTCCATCACTACTATATTATAAATTACAATTTTGATCAACCGAAGTAGAAGTGTGAACTGGTTGTAATAGCGTAGACAGGCGACAGCGTTAATTTGCATCAAGAGCTCACTCATGGTACAACTAATAAGGTAGCCTCATTCGCTGAACCGTTAATCATCTCACTTCGTAAAACTGTCATTAGAATACAGTCACGAAAGGCAGCTAAACCAGTATAACAAGTCGGCGTAAACTCCGTTCATTTCTCTTTTGTAAATGCAGTAAAGTTGGTGGCAGTGGTGGCTTTTTGACAATTTTCTGAAGTAGTTCAAAAATGAAATGAATGTTAATTTTATTCAAGATGTTCTTTTTGTTGGAAAAGGTCACCTTATTAGTTGTATCATAGGAGAAAACTAAACTAGGTGGTTGCAGGCGAAGAACCCATACATATTGTTAGTGTAAAATTTTCTTGCGTTGTCAAATACTGAATTTGCCTTGATAGATTTGCTCACTTACTCACACAGAAGGGAGGATGGCTTGTAAACAATTTTTGACATAAGATGAAAAAAGCGGGAAGCAAAAAATAACGACCTGAGCTATCAGATTCACCTGGTTTAATCCCCCTTACTTGGGGGTTACACGATCAAGTTTTGTCTTTCAATTTTTAATACATTCACACTTTTTTACTAATACACTCACAATTTTCAAAATTGATGCAAACTTGATGACAATTTTTGCTTTCCATAGAGAGCATCAAGTTACAATCAAGAAAACAGCTGATAACAATTTTTTTTCGTTCTGTCTGCAAATATTTTTTTGTTTTGTTTGAAAGTTACAATTAAAAGTGATAAAAATTAAACAGATTCAAGCTTAAAAATAGAAATAAAAATGTTTACGTGCAAAACCAACAAATATAATGATGTGCTGCGATTTATAGAGCTATACAGAAGCCACGAAGTTCTGTGGAATATGAATGTGGCGTCTTATCGATTTCTTTCTGTCCTCTGGCTTTTTCTTCTTTTATATTTTTTTATTTCTGATAGTACTTTTAATGAAGCAGCCATTTTTAATTTTCTTCTTGACGGCATCTTGAAAACGAATTGTTATGAAATTGCGTGCAGCCTACGTCACAGCTATCAATTTTATTAAATTTTGACAAGCAGTATGTGAAAAAAACTTGATAGCAAAACTTGATCGTGTAACTGCAGTGTTAATGGGGGAGACCTTGTGTCTCTACAGAAGGCAGAACATCGATAGTCAATTAAAACTGAAACTATCGACAGTGCTATCAGATGGAGGGATTTATCCCCGAATCGGGGATTAATTTTTCGAACGGTAAATTTTTGAGTTGATAATTAAATGCCATTTAGCTTTAATTTTCATTTAAGTACAAAATTTATTTTTTCAAACATTTTTTGATTGCAAATTAAATGAACAACTGTGGCAATTGAAAACTGTGGCTGTTGTTGCTGATGTGTTTAAAAAGTAAACAAAGCGCACACACAGACGCATGTGCAAGGTTTTGCCTCAAGTAGCATCTCATGGTCAAACTCTTTTCCTGCCTGCCTAATTTGATAATATGGAGTGCTCTAATTTAAATTGTACAAGTACTGCAACGGATCGCATGGTGTCTTGCTGGTTGTGTTTGAAACACTTCCATTTGAAATGTTGTGGTCTTAAGGCTCGTGATGCAGATGCCTTGGCTGATCCGCTAAAATCCCTTCACTGGACTTGCGCGAGTTGTAAAGATGTGGGAATTGAGTTTTATAACTTATTTAAAAACTCGAAACAGGAATTTGAAAGAATAAGCAATGAATTCCGAGGGCTGCAGGCTAAATTAACCAAATGTGGTGAACTATTTAGTGTGTTCCCGAACTTAGATGCATTTGTCGGCAACCAATCTAATGCTTCTCCTAGTCGGAAAAAACCTAAGACAAGATCTACTGCATCTCAAAACATAACTTCGGCTCAAGCTGTCATTGCCTCTCCGTTTACTTCCCCTGCAATACTTTCACCGAATTCTCAAGGTTATGGGCTAGATTCCAACATATCTGTACCTCTCCGTTGCCAAATGTAAATGCTGCTAGTTCAATAAATACGCCCGTTGCTGTTACACCTAGCTCATTAGAAACCACGTCGCAGTTACCAGTAATATCTGTTAATCGTCCACAGCAACTCCTCAATGGTGCAAATGGTTGTGCATCTACATTTGTTCCAAGTACTCAGCCAGGTGCTCCAAGGCCACTAAAAGCTATACCACCAAATAAGCATATTTTTGTATCCCGCCTAGTATCGGAAACTACAGCTGAAGATGTTGCATTTTATATTAAATCTAAGCTAGATGTGAGCAATGATATATCAGTATTCAAATTTGTGTACTCCCGGCCGAGAGCTATAACATCATTTAGAGTTACTGTACCTGACGTGTTTTTTAGGACTTTACTTGATCCTAATTTTTGGCCAGCAAGCACTTTTGTTCGAGAATATACATATAATGAAAATCGGAGAAATATGGTACGTCTACCCACATCTGCTAATTCAAAAAACTAATTGCTGCCTCTGGATTGTCGAATTGTGGCCCGTCAACTTGTCCTCTTAACAATGACTTAAAAATCTTCTTTCAAAATGCATCTGGTATTCGTACTAAGTTAGCTGATGTCTTTAAATTCACTGCTCAAGCCGATTATGAAGTCATTGTAATTGTGGAATCTTGGTTAATACCGGATATCTGTGATGGTGAATTTTGTGACTTGCATCAGTATCAAATATTTCGTAAGGATCGTGATTTGGAGAGGTTGGGTAAATCTCGTGGCGGAGGTGGCTTTATTGCTGTGAAAAGAACATTAAAAGCTAATCTTGTTGCTCTATCGGATACCAATCCTTCAATAGATCAACTCTGTGTATGCATCATGAGCTTTAGAAATCTGTTTATTTCTGTTTCGTATGTTCCACCAAAAAGTGATGATTCTGTTTATGCTGCCCATGTTCTAAATGTTGTTCACCTATCGGAGGCTGTTGGCGCTGAAAACCTCTGGGTATTTGGTGATTTTAATCTTAGTGAGATTGGATGGAGAAATTTGTTCAATGATGGCTATCTGTCGCCATTAAATGTTAATAAATCGCATGAGATAAATCTTGTGGATTCGTTTTTAAGTCTTGGTTTGGTACAAATTAATTCTTTCAGGAATAAATTAAACCGCATTTTAGATCTAATATTTCTGCCGGAAACACTAAAATACTCCATATCTGATTGTCCGTTTCCTATGTGTATGACTGACTTGCATCATGTCCCATTAATGTTGGAACTATCACAGTTCGCCTTTATTTCTGTTTGTAAAAATGATAACTATACTTATAATTTTAAGGCTTGTGATTATAGTAACTTAAACGCTGAAATTAATGTTATATATTGGGAAGGGATTTTTAATGCTAATGATATGGAAAATTGCTATAGCATCTTTATAACCACTTTGAATACTCTAATTGATCGTTTTGTTCCCCGCTTGCCACCAAAAATTCACAAACTTCCGTGGTACACTAAAGGTCTAAAAAGACTAAAAAACCTTAGAAACAAGTTCTATAAGCAGTATAAGGTAACTGGTGATGCACTTTATAAAGCACGCTACGAGCATTATATGCGAGAGTTTAACTTTCTTGATAAGTTTTTGTATAAGCAATATTTGCTGAATCTCGAAACTTCAGTAAGAAATAACCCAAAGCAATTTTGGAATTTTATTAGATCTAAGAAGTCGAGTTCGGTGTATCCATCTGTCATGCATTATGAAGGAATAAGCTTAAATTCTGGGGATGACATTGTAAATGCCTTTTCATTATTTTTTCAATCAAACTTTGTGGTTGGCAATGCCTCTATAGATTGTAATGTTTTGAAATTTATACAGCCAATTGTCGATTTTGGTTGTGTTCAATTAACAACTGGGGACATCCTAAATAGCATAGAAAGTATTAAAAATTCTTCTGGTGTTGACGTGGATGGTTTCAGTTCATTTTTCTTAAAGAAATTATCTGAAAGTTTGATTATACCTTTACAGTATCTTTTTAATAAATCCTTGGCTGAAGGTCGTTTTATTGATAGGTGGAAAGAAGCTTCTATTACTCCTATTTTTAAAGGAGGTGATAAAACTTGTGTTAATAATTACCGTCCCATTGCAAAGTTATCTAATATATCAAAAATTTTTGAGCACATTATCAAGGAAAAGATGTTTTTTTCAATAAAACGCTATATTTGTAATGAACAGCATGGATTTTTTCCTGGCCGTTCTACTGCTACAAATTGTGCAGTTTTTAACCACTACTGTATTTCTGTTTTTGAAAAACATAATCGAGTTGATGCAATTTTTATGGATCTATGCAAAGCGTTTGATAAGGTTTCTCATAATATACTCTGTCTTAAGCTAAGGAGAATGGGCTTTCATGGCTCATTTCTCAATTGGTTAAGGTCTTATCTTTCTGATAGAAAATATACAGTTGTTCTGGAAGATTTTGTGTCCCTGCCATACACTGCAACATCCGTGGTACCACAGGGTAGTATATTAGGGCCGCTACTTTTCTTGATCTTTATTAATGACATTGGAAATTATTGTTCTGGTTCACAGTTTTTGTTGTATGCTGATGACCTCAAAATTTTTAAAGAAATAATATCAGACAATGATGCTTTTGTTCTTCAGTCTTGCATCGATGAAATATCCCACTGGTGCGATATGAATAATATGTCCTTAAATGTAAATAAATGTTGTCAAATGTCCTTTCACAAACCCAATATTCGTTCTGTGAATGCTTTCCAGTACAAGTTATCTCAAGTTATCAAGTTGCAATTTAGTAGTGGTCAATCAAATGTTAGATCTGGGTATCATTTTGGACTGTGAACTTAACTTTAATGCTCATCTTGACTACATGATACCTAAAGCCTATTCCGTCTGCTCTTTTATAAGAAGAAACTGTCAAGACTTTGCTGATCCCATTACTTTACGAATTTTGTATACAGCTTTTGTACGCTCTAAATTGGAGTATTGCTCGTTTATTTGGAACCCTATTTACGATGTACATACAAATAGAATTGAAAGAGTTCAAAAGAAATTTGTTAAATATGCGCTTCGTAATTTTCAAACTTTGTCAATGCCAATTTCATATAATGCTTGTTGTTTCCTTTTGGGTTTGAAGCCACTTTCTGTAAGACGTACTATGCAATCCACTATTGTAATTTATAACTTGATAAACGGTCATATCGATTGTGAATACTTATTAAAGTTAATAAAATTTTTTGTGCCATGTAAGTTTTTCAGATCCAGTAATTTATTCTATGTTTCTAGTCATGGTACTAATTATGCAATGCGTGAGCCGTTGCTACGGGCCTTGCATACTTTAAATAGCATCAATAATATCGTTAGCATTGATTTTTCGTTGCCGATTACTGATTTTAAATTGTTATTAGAATATAAGGATTTATTTAATATATTTTGTAATTAAATTATTATTAGCCTGTAAGGATATTGTATTCCATAGGCTTAGATGGATAAATAAATAAATAAAACAAACTGTTAGTATTGTGAAAAATAGTAGCATGACATGAAATATTAATAATATAATTATTAAACGGCTTTATTTGATTAAGGTTTTCGTTGCCGGCAGTGAAATAATTATTTTTGTTAAAAATCATTTTGTTATTCGAATGAAAAACATCTGTTGTATGGAAAGCTTTCCCTGAAAATTGGAAATGAAAATATGCTACCATGCTTTTAATGTAATTAAATATCAGCACCTAATTTCGCCTGAAAAACTGACGTTGCATTTAAATACAACTTAAATTTAAATGTAAATTAATTAATTTGACCATAAATAAATAAAAATTTAAGTACTTTCAAATAGGATTTTTGGCGATGAAAAACCTAAAGTGGGAACCCTGACTATCGAAATTGCCATCGTTAGCTTTGCATCTCTAAAAAATTCCTGTGCAATAGTCTTTGGGCGGCAAAATTTATTATTTAGAAATTAAAATTTATTATAAATGGAAAACAAAAGTGAAATATTTTCGGAGTACTGCCATGATATTTCCCCATACCTTGCTGCACTGGAGGAAATTGTAAAATCAAAAAATGTTGATGAAAAACGTGCAGCTTGGCGCCAACAATATCTCCTATTGAAGTCCTTAAACCAAAAAGTGGCAGACAACTTTACGATGCACAACTGGATGCAACATCATGCTGCTGCTGATCATGCTGAAGAGTGTAATAAATACTTAAGTATTTTATTAAATAACGAAGAAAGATACAGAAACATAGACTTTCCCAGTATTGATATAAACCATTCAGCAAGCTTGGATATGCACAATGAAATGTTTAAGGCCGAACACTGTAAAATCAATCCCAGACAAAGCGAAAATACTGGTAGTTTGCTTAATAAGCCTATGGCCAGTAACAAAGAGTCTTCGTCAAACAAAATACGTAACACAATGGGAAATTTCTTACATGGTCCCAAATCGGTAGAAACTAATCCTTTTAGTTCTGCCCGTCAGCTTTTGGCTGCACAAACGTTAAAGGTAAGCGAGGAAAATGTTTGATTCGCTGTGACCAAACAAAATTTTTTTTTAATTCAGAAACAATTGCAAGAAGACTGCGGAGCGAATAAATGTCACTTTAAAGCAAATTATTCTCAAAAAGCAGATGTGGGCTTTAATTTTTCAGCAACAAAAAAGTCGCTTGGCAGGCTAGGCAGTTCGTCTCGCAAAAATTTTATTTCTCCAAAACGTATCGAATCGTGAGTATCCCCTATTTTGCTTTCCGCAGCTCTAGGCTCTTCATAGAGTGATATCTCAGAAAGTAAATTTATCATTAAAAGAAGTCAGAATATGTGTGTGCCTTTTCCTAATGTCGTTTTCATTTCTGATTATAAATGCTGCCCCTTAGATATATGAATTATTTTACCGACTACCACCAACTTTATGTGGTTGTACAAAGGCAGCTCGATATCAGGTAGTCGCGTAACTACAACAAATACAACACCAAGAAACACTTCATGTATTTTTTTTGGTAGAAATCTTTAATATCTGTCACCCATTTGTTCGCGTTTGTGTGTTAATGTTGTGTATTTTGACTGTTCTTCAGGCTAAAAGCAGTAGTCAGCTGGGCTTGTAAGGCTACCTGGTATCGAAGTGCCTGGATTTAGATCATGATACAACTAATAAGGTAGCCATCAGCTGAACCGTTAATCATCTGACTACTTTAGGTTGTCAACATGATACAACTAACAAGGTAGCCTTTTCGCTACAATAAGAACAACTTCAATAAAAATTAATTAATCGTATCATGGTTGTCAAGAGAATGCAGAGATGAATGGCAGCCAAAACAAGACAGCAAATCAATGTAAGCTCTCTTCAGCTCTCTTATATAAATGTAGAAGCGGCGCCTTTTTCACAGTTTACAGAAGTTATACAAACCAAAATGCATGTCATTTTTATTGAATTTGTTATTATTATAGGGAAAAGGTTACCTTATTAGATGAACATTTTTGTTCGTTATTGCTTGCTTTTTGCAACAGTTGATTGTTTAACTACGTGCCCAAACTAGCACGAAGAAAAAGTAAGTTTGTTCCCATACTCCACATTGGGAGCCCGCGGGATCCCAATTTGCACGAAAACTGTTCTCGTACTTAAAGTTCGGGCAAGTGAGAGAGCTTTTGAGAGAGCAATATTCTTGTTCTTCTTGCACGAAATGAACACATGTTTTTATTAAATCTTGTATGAATTCTTCAATATTATAATCTTTAAATGATCAAAAAAACCTTATAAATTCCACGGTTTGGTTTTTTTCAATGAAAATTTTTTACGTTAAAAACACGGCTTTCTAGAAACTACATTTTAAGACTTAAGCTGTTATAGCTTCCTACTACAGATGTGTTGTAAATAAAATATTTATTATACCCTTTACTAAAAGGGTGTATATAGATTTGTTTAGCAAAAACTAAATTTTTTAACGTCGTTTTTGATGCCATTAGAGAATTTATTGGCTTAATTTTGAATTACTCGGTTTTTAACTAACTCTTCTAAAATTAGAAAATATAAACTGCTGCTAAATGTTGATTCTTATCGGTGTAAGAACTTACGGATTTTATACCCTCTGTCAAAAGGGTATATATAGATTTGTCATAAAACGTCTGTTTTCGGGCACCGATTGGGATTGTTATTTACCACATTTGTTGTTTTATAAAAAAAAGCATAAAGAACAAGACGGGATCGAACCAGCAACATGCAGGTTGCTAACGCTACCATTGAGTCACCGCCGCTTGTTGGTGAGAGTGGCATTTTAGATGTATACATGTAGTCTCATGTCAGAATTTTACCCTTTGCTTATAGATTTGATTTTTCATAAAGCAAAACTATGTTTGTTGTGTTAAAAATTTGTTTGAACAGTTATGATTCTCATTTGGTTCATGGGAATTATGGAATAAGTAGTTAAGTTTCAAAAATTCTTTTAAACGTTTTTCGAGTCTACTGATGACTTTATTAGCATCAACGAAATGTCGGCGGCATATAGACGGCTGGAAAAGACAGAAAACATTTGTAAGGTCTATTTTTGGACTTGAACTAGTAATTTTTTTTATTGTTTTTATGTAATTACCATCTGCCTTATTTTCTTTTGTATTTCAAAGTTTTCGTTTTTCCGTGGTAGGATTTAATTCGCCATCGTAATAAAAAAGTACAACAAGCAATTTAAATAGATGTTGTGTTGCACTATGATATTGCAGCAGATTATTATTTCTGTACGAATTTAGCATGATTTTTAATCAAATTTTGCTCATACCAATTTCAGTTACTAAACATTAGTTAAACGCAAAAAAAAAATATAAAAATAATTTTTCATGTTTGGCCCATCTGGGATTCGAACTCGGACCTCTTGGCTTAATAGTTGATGCTGTATAATAATGAGTTATATAAAAAAGAATACGTTATAAAATACAAACAATGTAATGCAAAAAGTAGCGGATATATACATAAATATAGTTACAATGTAATGCAGGAAATAAGCACTTGCTATATGAATTGTAAGTGAAGTTTTCGGTGGTATGTTACAAACATTAGTTACTAAAAACATATTGTTCTTTTAAGTAATTTATAAACATATTATTTATTTTATCAAAAAAAATGCATTTATATTTCCGATTTTTGCTAATACTTGGTCAAAATTCATTAATATACATAAGTGCATATTTTTCAAATAAACTTGGGATATCGAAGTTCATATACGACCTTTATTTATTATCATTTATTTATTATCATTACACATTTATATAGAAAAGCTTCTAATTACACTTTGGTAAAGGCTATATATCATTCGGCACAGCCGAATATAGCACTGTTACTTGTTTACAATAGCTTGGATTCGCATGTTCAGGTTTGTAAAAGTTGGTACAATTGAACTTAACACAATTTGAAAGTAGTAGAAGTCAAAAATTGTGTTAGCGAACACAATTTTAAGCCCAGTTTTTTTTTTTTTTTTTTTTTTTTTTTGTTATCTGTGAATGAAAAATAATTGTTAATCTTTTGCGAAAGAATAATTTTTTTTTTTATTTTTTTTATCATATGATTGATTGTGTCGATAAGTACATACATAGATACCTACGAAATGGACATGTAAAATTACTATAATTTGCATTGCTTAAAGGTCAGGTGTGCAAAAGTTGGTACAATTACACTTGACACAATTTGGATGTCAAATATACACCAACAATTTGATTAGCAGACATCTGTTCTACAAGGCACTTTTAATGAAAATAATGAACAAAATCGAGTTTATAAATTTTATGCAAAATAAACCCCAAGTAACTTATTGCAAGTTGTGTGTACATATTAACAACCAATACACTGACAGAGACAATAAAAGCTGTTGCTACTTGCTTGATTGTTTACACAGGCAAGTGCAAACTCATTTTTAAAATGTCATCAAAGAAAAAGGTCTTAAAGAAAATTGCTTTACTTTATAAAATAAAAGAATTAAATGAAAGCAATAATAATAAAACAATTATGCGGAAAAAAACTACAAAATCACTGTTCCATTTTTTATATTTGAATATCATTATGTTTTGCTTTTTTTGTGTTGTTTATTCTGTTTACATGACTTTAATGGCTGGTTTGCCAAAGTGTTGTCATACGAACTGTTATGGGGAAGCAAATTATTCGAATAGTTTTTTTAATAAATAAACAGTAAATTTATATTAAGAATCCATAAAAGCCATATTTTACTTAAATTTTTTTATATTTTATCTTATTTTTCGGTATGTAAGATCAAAAAAAAATCTTTCCTTGTAGGTTATCTATTATGTACAATTAAAATATACACTTTATAAGGTAACACTGTTTTTACTTTTTGTCATTTAAAAAAAAAAAAAAATTAATGGCAATCAAAATCTCTTGTAAGTGAGCTTGTACTTGCGTGTGTAAATGGAGGGTAAGTTGATTGCGTGAAAATAAGATACAACTTTTAGAGAAGTTTTATACATCAGTAGTCAGCGTTGCCAGCGCTTTTAGTGCATTTTTATTAATTATTCAACTAAGATAAGGCATTCTGTTAAAACGCTTTTCACACTGTAGAAGTTCAGACTCACTGCTTAATGTTGACGGTAACACCGTTAAAACCAGACTGTCCCAACGCGTACATCGTGCCGCTATTTATACACAGTTGCCGACTTCCAAAAATTTCTAATTCGAGAACCATTTACAATGTTTATACTAATGACTTGAGCGCCACCAACGGACAAATTGATCTCGAAGTTTGTAAGTGCTAAAGCTGAATATGTGGCAGAACTTTTCAATATCCTTTTAGAAGAATTTAAATTGTTTTCCTACTCTTTCACAGATGTCGCTTATAGTAGCAGCGCTACTCAACCACTTGTGTTGGATTAACCCATGACGCACGACTAGCTAAAATTTGTAACAATATGTATGTATATTGAAGTAAAGTGCGCCCGTATAAGAATATTTTTGTGAAAGTTTATATACGTAAATATTGTGCTGTTTTAATTTTCTTTGACTCTATTTTTCTTATGCCCTGCCTATAAATTGTGCCGGCGCTCAAAAACGGCCACTGGCCTAAACTGAATTTTGGCAGGTTTTTATGCCAAAGTATATTTTTTAGTTCAGCAAGTGTATGCTGAAGGTCCTTTTTGATTGATTGAAAGCCAGTTTTAGGCTGAATCCGCAAGTGTTCTTTATTTCAAAATGCTTCGACTTATATACATACATATAAAAATAACGGTATTTTACAAATTCCAATATTTCCAAAAATAAAAAATATGTAATGAGTTAAAGAGATTACATAGACAGTACTGAAGTAGCAATAAAAACGTAAATGAGTGATAATTACAAAGTAATACATTTATGTACATGTGTATGTCCTTCATGTTAAGTGTGAAGCATGTATGTAAATATGATTGTGAGTAATTACAGTGGCAAACGAAATAAAATACACTACAATAAAATGTATGCCTATGTCATCACGATGTAATTTTCATTGGGAAACATCGTTTCCCAGTTGTAATATAAGTGTAATAGGAACGGGTGTCTCAACAATTTCGTTTTGCTACATACCTTGGCATGTAGCTAAGACTTAGCAAGCCCGGATTAAGTAGAATAATGGGAGCTACGATGGATCACTTCCACATACTGGCACATCTTAACTGCATGGTAATACCGGGTAGAGATAGATGAATGTAGTGCATGTGGCGAGGAACGCGAGACACTCGAGCAGTATTTATGCCAGTGTCCCGCCTTCTCACAAATACCACCTCGACTTCTTAAGAGAGACGCCTCACCAGACATAACCCAATTACGGGGCATATGCTGGAAGAATTTATGGAGCTTTGTGAATGGCACAGAGTTTCTATAGATCTAAGAGTGAAACTGTTCATGGTTAAGTCCACGGCTTAAATGTATATCGCAAGACAAGGACAAACAAATCTCTCCATTCAACCTAACCTAAATTACCTTGGTAAAGGGTATATAAGTTTCGGCATGGCTGAATATAGCATTCTTACTGGTTATATTTTATTTCAATACAAACATGATTGTTCGTGAGAATTTGTTTCTTTTTACATGGGTGATTGAAAAACCTTGCTCCTGGGCGTATGTGAAACAATGGGTGACATGAGACAAAAAACATTCACGAGCACATCTCTAGTTTTTTTTATAAACAATTGCATTCCTGGTGTTGGATAAAACTCAAGTTTGTACAGGAAATAACAGAAAATGATCTCTGTAATTCGCTCTCTTATTTTAACAAAAACTGTTACGTGGAACGTAACTTCGGACTAGTTTGGACTATTTCGGGCTCCATCTGGAACGGACCTACAGTTGGCGTTCTTTTATCACCACAACCACAGAGCATACAGAGGTGAAAAAAGTGACAGTTGAAAATCGCCCAAATCAGCTGCTAGACAGTTTGTTTAAAGAGATAGCTATAATATACATTTTATACGAAAAACAAATGTAAACAAAACAAAAAATAACACGTTTTTATGAACAACCACCACCGAAACAGCACAAATTTAATAATTTAAATTAAATTAAAATTAAAAGATTGGTAAAAAGTGGTCAACTAAAAATCCTCTGACTTAGGATTTGATCATATTTGAGTGTTTGGAAATTGATTACGAAGAGCATATATTTTTTTCCTCACAAAAACCACCTCTACAAAGTACAATTCAAACACTGTCCTTTAAATCACAAAATAAACCATAAATAAATATTGTTTAGCACATTATAAACAATAAATACTATACAATTTTATATTATAAAAAACTATTTAATATACTTTTAAACATTTCACAAATTTATAATAAAAAAAATCACCACTTTTTCTTACCACATACACAAAATAAACTCAAAGCATAACCAAAAGGAACTGTAAAAAATGTTTTTTGTTTTGTTTTGTTTTGACTACAGGTTTTCGAGCGATTGTGAAAACGAGAGGTACAGAGTTTTGCGCTGACTTGCTATCTCGTTCTGGTCGCGTTTCAGCTCTGTGTACTTTGTGCCACAACCGAACTTCAATTCAATAATTACATAGTTCTTACTTAATTGATATAGAAAATATGAACACGAAGCTTATGTTGTTTTTACAGATCCACAAGTGACGAGTTAAAGCAGGAAAATGAGGTCAGCAGTGAAATAGCTTCAATTTTATCGCACCCAGCATTGAAAAATGTCGATTCCAAAATGGTCGAACTTATTAACAATGAAATAATTCATGAATTTAAGCCAGTTGGTTTGTTGTTTAAAAAAAAAAAAAGTTTCACAATTCAGTTGTTAGTGTTATTCCAAATTTTTTCCTCAGATTGGAACGAGATTGCGGGTCTACATTACGCAAAGTCGATAATTAAGGAAGCTGTTGTATATCCTCTACTGCGACCGGACATATTTACCGGCTTACGCAGACCGCCTAGGGGAATTTTACTTTTTGGACCACCGGGAACTGGCAAGACTTTGATCGGTAAATGTATAGCTTCACAGTCCAGCTCGACGTTTTTCAGCATAAGCTCAGCAACTCTGACCTCAAAGTGGATGGGTGATGGGGAAAAAATGGTTAGAGCATTATTCGCAGTAGCAGCAGCACGACAGCCATCAGTGAGTAATTAAAATTTTTCCCAAAACAGCAAAGTAATAAAAGTTTTATTCAGGTTATTTTCATAGATGAAATCGATGCTTTGCTCTCTCAAAGATCGGAAAACGAAAACGAAGGAACACGACGTTTGAAGGTAAGTACAAGTAAAGACGCGTAAATTGCGATACGACAACATTCTTTGTCAGTACTGCAAGTACCCAGTACAGTAAGTTGTAATACAACTTGCTTACTTTTGTGTGATGAGAAACTCTCAACCGGTACATACATATGTATGCTATGATAAATACAAAAAAAATATATATAATTGGTGTGTTTAATATAAATAAATAAAAATTTAGACAGAAAATATACAGCAACTTGGGTGGCTGAATGGCATGATTGTCGCTTTAAAAACATTACCCCTGAGTTCAAGGACGGGTGCTGAAGTGTGGCGGTTTCGAAACAACTAGTTGTCCACCCTGCTAAATGTCTTTGATGTTTTCTTTGTCTTCTTTAATTAATCTCAATCGAAAAAATAATGTAGAAATAAGTTGAGCCTGATAAACTTAATACCATAATCAAATATGAACTTAATTATTTATTTGCTTTGAGAGCCAATTGAAATGTATTAATTTAGGTCCAAAAATGAACCTTTTCAAGTCTGCTGATGAGTTGATTAGCACCAACGAAATGTCGTCGGCATATAGACAGCTGAAAAATACAACAAACATTTTTTGAAAAGGTTCATTTTTGGACCTAAATTAATACTTAATACAATAATAAATATATAAGAAAAAGTTCAAATATTGAATATTAATTAATTTTCTGGATACTATTTTCGAATTTTTTTTTTTTTTTATATATGTTGTGTATGTCACAGAGTTGTTTTCTGTATCAAAGGCGTATCGAATAATTTAACAATAGATAAAAAAAATATGTGCATATTTATTGAAAGTAAAGTGACCTTGAGCTGAATTTAATAAACATAAGAAAATTAATTAACTTCAATGTACTAATTATTACAAAACTGAAGGAAAACTTCGCCAAAAGGAGATAACAGCGTAAGCTCTGTTCATCTCTCTTCTGTAAATGTAGAAGTGGCGTCTTTTTGACAGTTTTCAGAAGTTCTACAAAACAAAACGCATGTTATTTTTATTGAAATTGTTCTTATTTTGCGGAAAAGGTTACATACGTGCACGTCTTTCCGGTAGAGTTGCTTTAACTGGCAGTTTTTTGCATGCAGTCATGTATTTTTGCGGAAATATGCTCTACAAATGAAAAACAACTCTGTGACATACACAACACCAAGTTGTTGTAGACCATAATCGTAAAAATAGCTGCATGTTGTGTTGTAGATGAAACAACACAACACTTAGATGTTGTAAACCATAATCGGGGCATTAAGTATTTTTAAGAAGTTCTTTCTAATTTGCATTTCGTATTGCAGACAGAATTTTTGGTCCGCCTCGATGGCACATCAACTTCAGACGACGATCGTGTTTTGATAGTGGGTGCAACAAATAGACCACAAGAATTAGATGAAGCAGTAAGACGACGCTTCGTCAAACGACTCTATGTTCCGCTACCCGAAGCCGACGCTCGAGCAAAAATACTATCCAACCTTTTAAAGACTGTTGAAAACAGTTTAACTGCCACAGAAATCGAAGAAGTTTCGAATCTAACCGAAGGCTATTCTGGTGCTGATATGGATAGTTTGTGCCGTGAAGCATCTATGGAACCGCTCCGATTGTTAACAGCTGATACCATTATTACATATCCTAAAGAAAATGTACACATGTTTTATTATATATTTCTATTCCAATTTTGAAATAACGTTTATTTTTAGCTGCGACCTGTCCATATGGAAGATTTTTACATCGCACTAAAAAAAATTCGACCTAGCGTGTCTCCAAATGATCTTAGTCAGCTGGTAGAATGGAATAAGATATATGGTTCTTCTAATTAAATAAATGTGAGCTTTTGATCGATCGATTTTATTATTTTTATTTATGTATGTATGTATGTACAATGTACATGTACATATGTGTGTATCTAGATTGAAAACATATTTGTGATGCATTAGAGCAGTGGTGCCCAAAATCTTCTTATGGAAGCGTAAACACCAATACGTATACACTTTATTGACGCACACAAAGAAAAACAGAAATATTTCATTAGGTACACTGGGAAAAAAATTAAATTTCATTTTCACAAAATGTATGTACTGTATTAAAATGCCTTTCCAAATCATATTTACTAATCGTCTTGATTATTTGAAAGCAAATCATACATTGTGCTCGTTTTTCAAAATTTTTAGCGAACAAAAGTCGGTTTCCCACGTGGGATTCATTCTACAAAATAAACTGTACAGTTGAAACTAATAACACAAAATTATTTCTTCAAGTGTTTCATACTCACGAAATCATTAAAAAAAAACAACAAAATCATGAAAACAAAAAAACAAAAAACAACAAAATTCACGCTTGGCACAAATGTGTGCCAACAAAGCCTGCGTTCGTATTGCTGTGCATATGAAAGTGTTGTTGCTTTGAACTTGGGGTATGTGTGTATGTGTGTATGTGTGTATGTGTGTATTTCATACAAAAAGTTGTGTATACATATTAGAATGCTCAGCCAATTCTCCGCGGTTTTACAAAAACAAAAGCGTACCAAGCGTATAGGCCGTGGGCACCTCTGCATTAGAGTATAGCGTGGACTGTATTGAATATACATATGTATGCTGGCAGATCTGGAAACTCTTTAACAGCTCAGTGACAGAAAGAACATGGAATGATGTAAAGAAAAGACACCAATTGATTTTGCAGATAAAATATGATTTATTATTCCGATGATAGAAAATTCATTACCAGTTGGTTTGAAGGTAGAGAAGAAAAAGGGGAAGCTTAACTTGTCGGAAATTAATATCTGAGACAGTTTCAAAGGAAGAGCGATAATAATAATATTCAGCGTTAATGTATAATGTAGGTACAACAGGATTCAACTGACCATCGTAGGGTTAAATTGAGATAAAACAGTTGTTAATTTGTCGTTAACAATTAGAATAAAGACCAAATTTCACGTTCTTTTTTAACGGGTTTATGTGATGGATGAATGAGGATATAATGCTAGATTTTGGAAATAAAAATCTTTAGTTATAATTAAATAAAATGCATTACACTGAAATGGTAAAAAATAGAGGCGTTTAGTAATAACAGGTGGGCCAAAAGAAGTCATCCGATGTTGTTTGGCTTTCAGAATATCGGTTGTGGCTCGCGCAGTGTGTGCCATTGCTCCGTCTTGTTAGAATCACATGTCCTACAGATATAATTCGTTCGATTGACTGAGAAAAAACTCGGCTAACATGGCGTACATATAGCGCATTGTCGTTTGACAGGCGGCGACCTTGAAAAAAAACATGGATCGATGACTCCTGCGTGAATTTTCGGTGCCCCAGAGGCGATAGTTTTGCTTGTTCACGTATCCGCCGAGGTGGAAATGAGCCTCATCACTCATTATGGTTTTGGTCGAAAAATCGTCCACTTCTTCACAGATACGATTATTCCGCGTTCTTGCTGAGGGTATCGCTCCATGGCTTATTCACTTGTATTCTACAGCTGTCTAGTCCACAAATGTAAAAGTAGATTTGACATTGGCAACCATTTGCAAAAATAGAGAGCAACTTCCAGTAGGGTGATTTCTTTTGGCCGCCCACCTTGTATAATAATTATTATTACTGAGCATTTTGTTTTATTATTTTACCTGAAGTACTTAAAAATGCGTATCACTAAAATTAAATTTTTGCAACTATTGTTTACTTATTTCGGGGCGCTAATTTCAAATCCAACTTCCGTTTTTTCCGTCAGCTCTAGTTTTCGAGATAAATTTAGTTTTAGACACCACCCTATATCTCAAAACCTAGAGCTGGAGGAGGTCAGGTTTGAAATCAACGTCCTGAATAGAGAACTCTTAAGATGTGTTCAGACGGATGGCAAATATTGAGATTCGCTTGTTCGTTCGTTTGCCAGTTTTGACCGAATGAGTAAAGAAGTTTGACATACAAAGTTTTGGTAGCGAATATATTTGATTCATATCAGGTCTTGCTGCGAACCAAGTCGAAATCACACTATCTAATTGCGTCCAAACATTTTTCCGCAAGTTGTTATAAGCTTTGCTGTCATTTCCTACAAGAGCAAACACTAGGGGGGAAATAATAAATTTGCAAAGATCAATTACAAAATACCATGCAACTTAATAAAAGATTTACAAATGTTAACTATTTTACCAGGCCTGAGTTCGATTTTTACTTCCTCAGAGTTGAGAAAGAGTTTTTGTCATAAAATTGCAGTGATTAATAATTTTAAGAAGACAAGAAAAGTAAAGTTGAAGACTTGTTAGCCGGGGAACATGAAACATGGGTGTTTCACGACCACCACGTCGCTCATCAGCACCCAAAATTTGCTTCGAATCCAGGGCGTGACTAATTACAGTATTTGTCGGATATAAGAAACTTGAAAAATCCACGAAAAAAGTTTCTTATAAGCGTTTCTTCCTTATATACAATTATTTTATATAAGAAACTTATTTCTTATATAAGTAGCTATGGCCATAAGGCATTTGTTTCTTATATGAATATACGAGCGTTTTTACCTTTTTATGTATATGTATATATATATATATATATATATATATATATATATATATATATATATATATATATATATATATATATATATATATATATATACATATATATATATATACGTAGATGTATGTATGTAAATAGAAAAATAAAACAAATCTAATTTTATTTTATTAACCCCTTTAGCAAATAGATATAAAAAACTAGACAACTTCAATTTGAAAAAAAAAGATTATATGTAGTATATACATGTACATACATAATTCATTTTGTACTATTTATTTACGAGGCAAGAAACAAAAACTTCTCATGAGCACTAAAAGTAAAAAAAAAAAACGTTGTTGTTTTAAAACTGTTAGAAAACAGAGTTGTCCATAAATTCAGTGTTGCCCTTGAAAGTTTCTTATATAAATTCTTTTTCTATACAAGGTAGCCTTTTCGCTACAATAAGAACAACTTCAATAAAAATAACATGCATTTTGTTTTTGTACAACTTGTGCAAACTGTCAAAAAGACGCCACTTCTACATTTACAGAAGAGAGATGCACTGAGCTTACGCGGATTTGCTACCTCGTTTTGGCTGCCGTTCATCTCTGCAATCTCCTGACAACCTAAAGTAGTCAGATGATTAACGGTTTAGCTGACGAGGCTACCTTGTTAATTGTATCATGTTTTGTGGTTTTGGTGTTCAAGAAAAATGTTCTTTTATCAGTTTTTTTCTTATAAGCGTTTTTCTTATATGAAACTTTTTTTGTTAGAAAAAACACTAATAAATGGTGTTTTTGCAAATGTTTCTTATAAGCGTTTTGTTTTTATATGAGATGTTCTTATATCCGATAAATACTGTATATGCTGTTTTTAAGTAACAGCGCATAGTCATCGTACCACCTGAGCTCTTCATTACTGACTGTCTATAATCAATCTTATTGGTCAACTTTCCATTTTTTATCACTGTGTTTTTCTATTGATTGGATGTTGATTTATGTTTTCTCACCAATAACCAATTGATTTCCTATTGTCTTACAAGCGATAACAACGATTTCACAAAGTAAATATTCACCCCTATCGTGAGTAAAATGTGAAATTTTTATTCCCATAAAATTTTCATTTCCCAAGTAGGAAAATTTGCTATCATGAATATTATGGGAACGTTTGGGAAGAAAAAAATATAAACACAAAGGAAATTTATTGAAAATTTGTGGGCAAATGATGTAAAAAGTAATTAAATTTATGTTTTATAACTAATAAACAGATATTTGTAGTTTAAAAGATAAAAAGGGTGAATAAATCGGAGTTTTCATGCCTGTTGAATATTTTGACAGATTCTCTGTCGAAAAAAAAAATCATTTGATATTCCGCCAATCGTAAAACTAAGCGCATGCTTACGTTTTTTTTGCAGAGGGCGGATACCAAAAAAGTGTTGGAAAAGATTGCGAAGTAATGGCGCAAAGTGCTCTCTAAAGTGTTGAATGCTTTAGGAAAGTCTGCGCAGAATGGATAAAATATCCATTTATAAAATTCCATTCATGATCTTTTTTAATAGGAGGGCCAGCACTTTTTAGTTCTTCTGTAAGCGAATACCAAAATTCGGCCACCACATCTTTAGAAACCTTCACAAAACCACATGCAATGGGCCGGTTATTTTGCACCATATTGAGAAGCATGTCACGGTGCACATTATTTATTGATTTAGACCTAAAAATAGTTTTCAGCTGATTTGTATATCCATTAAAATGTAGCAACTACTTTCATTTTTTTTTTCTAGTTCCCCAAAGAAAAGAAAATGAACAAATTGATACAAAAAATGGGAAAAATGTCTTTGAAAAATCCATTCACGATAAGGGAAAATTTCGAATGGGAACACATTTTATGGGAAAAGTTATTCATGATCGCACTTTTGGGAAATTTAACTTGAAATTCGTAAAATTGAAACGAAGATACATAAATACCAGCAGAAACACTGAACAATTACAACCCTGCCAGCAAATTGGTAATAGACTACAAATAAAATCGACTTATAGTTCATTCCTGTCGGACATTGAGTATTCGATTACTAAAATAATTAACTTTACGTTAACTTTTATGGACTAGCTTCAAATTAGCCACAATACAATCGAAACGTAGTGCAGAGTTAACCCAAAATTCAAATACTAACATACACACATACACGGTAAATAACTCTTTAATTAAATTGACTATTGTCGCATTCGTTTTAAATGTTGCGATGGCTGAGTGAGTATGTTGGCTGCTCACCAGTCTTGAGGCTTAGTGGCTCGATTCCCACTAGAGGCTAACAAAAGAAAAGAAAGTAGGATGCAATTTAATTTAATAAAATAAAATATTACCACCGAAAAATGTAAAATCAGCCTTGATTTGTACATTTTTTTCTGTGGGTACTGACTTTTAAGTAGCTAACTTTAAGTTAGTTGAAAAGTAATGCACAGTCGGACAATTGACTACCTCCTAGGACATCGTAATGTTAAAATAGTCAGTAATCTCCATTAAAAATAATCTAAGTGTCAACCACCACCAGCTGTAAAAAAGTTAGCTTATAATTCATTACTAGTTAACTGAGTTGCCGGCAGGGAAGTTTTCTTATAATTTATGAGGCTTTTATCTAAATCTCTTGAAATGCCGTAACAGTTATAGCTAAGTACCTTCATTCATATGTACATATTTATGTATGTATGTATGTATGTACATTTACACATTTACATTTGTTTGCAACTAACTTAGAAGATAATGTTGTCTTGTTTGTATATCCATTATATCACGCACACGATTTGAATGCATTGATGTGTTGTGAACTTTTGAAATCCCAGTAAGATAAAAATTAGGGCGGTGTAGTAAGTTTATAAGCATCACATACACACATAACGCGGCAGGCACACAAACTGTTGGTCAATCTCAGTTGAATTGACAGCTGTGGCTCAGGCTGAACTCGAACTGATAGACATGACCAAGATACATATGTATGTTACTAGTAACTACTTTAGCGGTTCGCGATCACAGTATGTACAAATAAATAAGTTTTGTTTTCTAGATTCTGATTGACTGACTGTAAATTGAAATACGGTCTTCCCTTGTACAGTTGACAGTTGATAGTATTGCTATTTTTTGTTAATAAATCTTGCTGATATGTTCTTGAGGTGTTTTTTGTATTTTGCGACATCGAAGAACAGACAGTAAAAAATAACTGCCTGTTCCTCAATGTCGCAAGAAAATGTAAGCGATCGCAATGTAGTCGCTCGCTTTCGAATCAATTTGGATTCCTCTATGTCGCCAGCTTTCGTTCGCATAGTCTTAAGGTGGAATCACACGATTGCCGCAATGCACCAATTTTACACAATTTTTATTGGGCTGAATTGGAGCATAATAAAAAATGTTTCCCAATCAAATTCTCTGCAATCACATGATTGTGACATTTTACTAAAATTTTATTGTCGCAAATTGCCGCAAAGCAATTTAGTACCAATAATTGCCGCATTATAGTCACACGATTGTTATATTATACGGCAACTCTGAGAAACAGCTGTTGTAGCTGATGACAAACTTTGTTTTCCCAAAAAAAAAAAAAAAACATGATCGATATTGAGGAATCGGATTTTATATGAAAGCACTTACGTCTTCTCGACTTGTCGATCGAGTCATCGTTCGAATAAAAGAACTTCATAGAGGAACCCAAAAGAATTTTCTTTCGCTTAGAAAGCGAACAATCGCACGACTGCTATATTCAGGAACAGACAGTCAATATGTTCAGTTGCTTTTTCCTTACACATGTACTTTGCGTTTGTTAATTAAATTGTAGTATTGCCATTTTTTTTTTTTTGGATTTAAAGCAGTAGCAGTCTTGCGTTTTAGTTGATGTATGAATGAAATAATGAATGTATGAATGAAACATTTCAGATACAAAATACTCAAGCGCTTAGAATTTAAAATACTAAATACATTAATGAGACGTATTTAAAATACAAATACAAAATACGTATTTGTATTTTAAATACGTATTTCAAATACTGCCCAGCCCTGATTGCTGGTAGCACAGATGGGTCCGGGACTATTTTGTATTCTGTGTTCATGGGAGAATATTGTGTGTCCAAGCGGCAGCCTGGAGAATGCATTTATTTTACTCTTTTCGACATCTGTCGGGTATGGAGGACGAATGAAATTTGGATTTATGGTGACATAGTGAGGATGTTTTGGCTGGCTGTCCCAGACGTAGGTCGTTTCTTGGACGGTATTGTCTAAGAGGACGGGTGCCTAAAAAGCGTATCGTGCTGCAATGTCGGCTCTTTTATTCCTCATAATGCCAATGTGGCTGTGAACCCAAGGAATTCTTATTCTTCCTGCGTTATTTATTAGTTCATATCTTACGTTGTTAACTTTATATCATTTGTTAGTGTTCTGGTTGCGTATAGCCTTGAGTACAGATAGACTATCAGTAAAGACTATGGTTTAAAATTTTTTTCTTGATACTATGACGGATGGCACAAAATATCGCACTGGCTTCGGTTGAAGAGTTGGTAAAGGGAGTTGAATTCAACTGTGCTTCCATTTTCATCTACTACAGCAGATGATGGCAGTCTTTGTTGTGTTTTTGAGCCTTCTGTGTGCAAAAAATTCCAACCGGTATTGAAGTTCTTGTTTCTTACCAGCCCAGTGAGCAAGAAATTGTTCTTTTGATGTGGTAGCTTTAGTGAGTTACAAAAGTGTCATCAAACTTCCCTGGTGCACAGTTGGTTTTTTTTTGGAAATGTCCGTTTCAACTGCGATACCCAGAGCTCTGGCGATTGCTTGAAGAAGAGTTGTGGAATGAGATGTCCTCGTCGATTATGGAGTTTGTGGCCGTTAATAGTTTTGGTATGGTTTTGTTTGTGAGCAAAAGAAGCCCGTATTCGAAGATTGGAAGTCCAGCTTCTTTGAGAATGTTACTAATAGGTGTTGTTCTATACGCGTAGACAGAAGTCTTTCCATTGTAAGTGCTGAGATGGTTCAGTTAGTTGGGTGGTCGACCCACATACGACTGGCTGCAGTTTTGATATCAGCCTGCAGGTTATTTTTTTTGTATTTCTTTGCACGAGTGTAATAATGATAAAGCGGAATAATAATAACACATGCCAGCATATTCACTTAGAAAGTTAACGAGAGTGGACCCATTAAACTCTCTATGACACTCTTATGTTAAATGTAAACAGAAATAAAATATAGCTTACATCAGCGATAACGTCATGTATCGTTTTACTGCTGGGTATTTATGCTCACTCATTGTTTTGGCTGAGAATGATTGCTCATTTTAAATATTTTGCTCTCCATTGATTTGAATACTCTTACAAGTGGGTTTTCGGAATATCCACCAACGAATTCCGCATGGCGCGGACACTGTACGTCAGTGCAACAGCTTTATAAATTTATGGTCTTTGTCCTAATCCACTGAACTGATTTTACGAAATTAAAATTGACCATATCTGTGGGTCTAACGAGATACATATGTATGTATGTAAGTGTTCTACATCCATATGTATAAAAGGCAGACATGTATATATGTATGTATGCGTATGATATCAGTAAAAGTTATTTTATTTTTAAAGTTCTGATTCAGGGTACTTGCTTTCCCGAAAAATTCGATAATTGCCTAAAATTGTTATTAATTTATTCAAAATAAGCAATACCGCCCTAATTTAAATCCCGATGTTTTTGGTTCAAAATAGATAAAGCAATTATCAGTTTACATCTCAATGTCTACCTCAAGGTGTAGTTTATCAAAAAATAAAGTGAACATCAGTAGCACGAACGAAACGTGAACGCTTGTTATTAATGGAGGATCACACGAGAAATCAATTTTTAGCAGGAGTATGCGGTGAGTACCAATTCAACAGAAACAATACCATCTACAAAGACAAACGGGTCCAAGCATTTTTTTAGAGCGATTTGAACACTGGCAAGGCCACGTTAAAGCCACTAGCTTCTCCACTAACTATTTACCCCCTAATTCATAAAAATTATTACAGGCTTATAAGACTGTTATTTGACATATTTGTATGGAAAATCTGTCAAATAAGAGCTTTATAAACCTGTTATAATTTTTATGAATTAGACGGTTAATATTTCCATGGATTTTAAATAATAGAAATAGAGAAAAAGGAAAACCTACTTACATACATATGTATATACAAACTGCGTTCTTTTGATATTATTAAAGACCGCTCTATCGCTCAGAATCATTGGATCAACGAATTCTGATTCATTCGCATTATATTAATGATCGTTTCATTAAATATATAAATTTTGGTCATTTGGCTAATGAATTCTTTCGTACGTTTAATGTCATGTTAATGAAGGATTCCATTGACTGAATGGAATTGTTTATTGATTTAATGAAATTTTTGAAATAATTAAAACGACAACTTTTAATGAAATTATAAAAAAATATAGAAAAGCTAAACAGACATTGAAATAACAATGTTTTACAGGGTACCACTTATACCAAAACTAAGAGAGTTCTTTGTGAAAAGGAAAAGACAACAACAATAGCATACAAATCAAATAAAACACTAATTGCCTGTTCCTCAATGTCGAAGTCGTGCGTGTCGAAGAAAATTGTTTTGGGTTCCTCTATGACGTTTTTTTGTTCGAACGATCACTCGATCGACAAGTGGAAAAGACAAAATCCGATTCATTTGTTTTGATCATGTCGTCAGCACTGCGAACACAAATGTCAAAATCAAGCACTTGCTGCTTTGCTATCGAGTGGAAGTTTTTATAGAAACAATTTTATATTTATTTGTTAAAAAACAGGGAAATAAAACTAGAAACCCCGCATATTTTTCATATTTGTTTTATTTAATAAATATATTAAACAATTATCACATGTATGCATGCAGTTTTCCTAAACAGTTCACTTGTTCGCTGGATGGAAAAAAATGCTGAGTTTGCCAGAGGAACACCAGTGTTCAGTGCGTCAAAGAATTTATTAAATATCTATGCAAATAAATACTTTTAAAACACCACAAAAACTATTTCCACACTTTCCAAATGTTTGCTTTTTTTATTTTGTACTTATTTATGTATGTACATATTTGCTTTGGCTTGTCAGATACAGCTGACCAATTTTAGGAAGGGTTGTATTTACACAATAGGATATTCCTGTTGTGTATCTTGTAAAATGTCAGCTTACCTGTCTGCTCGCGTTTGTAGCTGATATCTGCGTAAAAGATGCATCATACTTTCCATCTTTGTATATATGGATATATCCAGAATTCGGGGTAAACTCACCACCCTCAATCCGGAAATTGAAGCTACTGTGGGAAAGGGCGCTGTGATCGATGCAGCGAATGCTTCCATTTCAAGTTAAAACTAAGAAGGACTGCCATATGTGTATTAGTTTCATAATAATTTTCCTGTTGATGTTGGAGTGCATTTCCATCTACGCTTTGAACAGGTTATAAGTTGTTTATCGTGATAAACTAGTTTGAGAAACTTGTTTATCCATACAAATCATAAACAAGTTTTTAACTACTTTTTGAGATAAGTTGGTTTTTGCAAATGCGACTCTATTTTTTATGCTTTCGTCTGGTAAGGCCAGGCGAACATGACATAGAAAAAGAAAACATAATAAAAAGGAAAATTAAACGGAAAAAAATATTTTAAACAATTAAATAATTTCAAAACTTCCACAATTCTTGGTGTTATTAAAATACATAAAATTTAAGCATGGATGATGAAAATAAGAGATGCTTCCTTCTTTTCCGCGCCAAATAATAAATTTTGCATTGAATTTTATTCAATCGGGATGAAAAACACATAAATATTTTTTTCCTACAAAAGCATGGGGGCTTTTTACGATTTACGATTTTATTTTTGATATTGAATTTATTGTAAATTGTCAAACAAAATCATGTAAACTGTCTAAAATGCTAGTGTAACTGGTATAGTTTATGAAAGTAGCTTATGATCATAAACTAGTTTAAGCATTACAAGTGTAAACGTACTATAAGGGTTTTCAATATTTGTATTAAAAATTTTATTTACAGTGAATATAATTTCCATATCATATGGAGCTTTTAATGGTTGGCCATCTGCAAGTTTTATAGAACTGCAATCTGCTGTCAGTCCCCTTCAGTCTGGACCAATATCGTCCTCAGAAGCGGGGTGGATTGGATCTATACTCTGTGTTGGAGGATCGTTGGGTACAGTTCTATTTTCTTGGTCTGCGTACAAATTCGGTAGAAAAAAATCTCTAATATTAATAGCTATACCCGCATTAGTAAGTATATAATTATACATTATATTTAGTGAAAAAGTTTCGCATATAAAACTAATTAATTATTATAATAGCATGTTTGCGCGACATGCGCTTACCTCTCTGTTTGTGCTTAACACCCTATTCAGGAGCAAACCAACGTGCTTCGCCATACAAAATTTTGAGAGCAAATGAAGTAGCTTTCATATTGAAGCTACTTTATGCGAAGCACGAAAAATTCCTGTCTTCTCTAATTTAATATAATCGCAAGTTTATCGGCACTATCTGTCAAAATCATATATTGTAAACAAATAAATAAATAAAAAACAAAAAAACGTAACTGTCTCATAAGTGTAAAAGTTCTGGCTTGCGTTTAATGCACTGCAATGCCAAAGACATTTTCATATGCGTCTTGCGTAAGTGCGAATGCAAGAAATCGTTGCTTTTTCTTTGCAACCCAACAACAAAATATACAAGGTTGCACTCGCAATATTTTTGCATTTACGCACCCCTAATTACGTGTTGCTTTTTTTCGTATGAGTATTGCGTTTGCAACACTGACACTCGAACAGCTGACATTTTAAAACAAAACAAACAAAAAATTTTATAAATTTAGTTTTTTTTGTTAAAGCTTTCAAAGCAAATACTTAATTTCTTTCTGTTATATGGAGTGCAATAAAATTTGCAAAGTTGTTGAAAAGGGTGCTCAATATCAGTTGCAATATAATCGCAAATGCAAATAGTCGCAACCAAAAACGCACCAAACGCTGAGTACCGCTAATGTGTTTTTTTTTTTGCGACAACACTTTCACTTACTTTCTTAGTCCATTTAGAAAAATTTGCTTCACCAAATTAACGGAAATTTTATGTTGGCTTATTAAAAACAAGAGTCACCACGAAGCACATAGACGAGTCGTGTAAACAGTAGAGCGAAGCGGGTGATTCAACTCGTAATGGAAACATACTATTTACAATGCTATATGTAAAATTATACTCTTGATTATAATAACTAAGCTGTGGGTACGGATAAACGATACAACAAGAGTATCGATATATCTAGTAACGATGCAATTACGGTTATAAAATACCAATATCTGCTTAGTAGCGGACAAACATCATCTCTACTTGCTCGCATCGATCAAATTCGTCTTATTAATAAAACAAATTAAAATTTTTAATATGTTTTATACATATTAGCTCTGTTTCTTTACTCTACTTTGGGATCCCGTGGGTTCTCAATTTGCACGGAAAGCATTCCCGTACAGTGTTTCCAGGTCAATGTATTTCTTCCCCCAGAAACATGTTAAAACCCCCTAAAATTCAATGTTTTTCTGCAAAATCCCCCTAAAAAGTTTTGGTGAACATTCTGCTTTGGTTTGCGAATCACCAATATTAATGCACTGACAACTCGGAAAATGCATAAAATTGTTAAACTTTCCCCAATTAAAAAGAAATAAAAATTAACTGATTATATGTATTTTTCAGAGAATATGTTATGATCACAGGCGTATGTATATTTATTATAAATTTTCGATGTGAATGCATATTTTCAGATCTAAGTATGTATGTATGTACATATTAATAGGCAACTGGAGATTGTTATCTGCGTATCTAGAAAAATTTTAGTTTCTCCAAAAATATTAAAAGTTTCTAAGTATTCTTCGCTCTTTGCGTTCTTTTGACATTTTCATAAAAAGAGTTTCAATTTTATCAAAGGTTCTTAGATATTTGAATTTTCCCAATTCTTAAGAAACGGAAAAAATTCAAAGAAATGATCAATAACTTGGGGGTTACACGATCAAGTTTTGCCTATCAAGTTTTAATACATTCACACTATTTTACTAATACACTCACAATTTTGAAAATTTATGGAAAATTTCTACAGCCAAGTAAGGTGACGTTTCGAACTTTAACAATCGCATGTCTTGTAAAATTTTTAGGTATGTATGTATCTCTTTCACCTCAAATATTACTGCTAATTTTCTTTGTTTCCTGTATGAGGACACCCTTTATTTTTGCTGTTTTCGGTGATTGCGTTGTATCGCATATTTCAAATCTCTATCACTTACGAATCGATAGCTAATTTTCAGTTTCCCATATGGGTGTCATTCTTTAGTTTGCAACTTTTTGTTGTTTTTAGTATTTTTTGTCGTAGCGGACTGTGATAATTTCCGCCCTCTAGCTTTTATCCTTTCGGTGAATAGGCGGGGTGACGTACGCACTGTCGGGCAGCAAAGGCTCAGTGATAGGGTTCCGTGCTGGAGACAGCTCTGGTGGAATAAAATGTAGGACTGACACCCTCGAATTTTTTGCTCCCAACATTTTTTCCAAACATACGAACCTGGTATCTTTATTCGTTAAGCCCGTATGACACTACATTTTTCTTGCATTGTTCAAATTTTGGAGAACAGTGCAAATATAATGTAATAGTAGAATTTAGTATGTGCAACGCGTTCAGCTATATTAAGATACATGCAAAACTGTCAACATTTTTGTTGAAGTTATCGATAAAAAATGAGATTATGTCAAAAAAAATGTAAAATTTTTCAACTTAAAATTTACATTTCAAACTTGAATGTTGCTGTGTCAGCGGTTTATGGACAATTGTTGCGATTTAACGCTTCTTTTTTGGAAAATTTTTATTTGCTAGCTGTTATGGTCTTACTCGGAAACAATAAAACAATTTTGTTATCAATTAACAAATAGGTGTATTTAATATAAAAATTCAAATCAATCTAATCATATTTTTTTATTCTTGTTGACAAGAATATACATACATATGTATATAAAAAAATCAATGAACGAATGTTGGTGAAATATACCAACAAGTGAATAATTTTAAAGTGTGTTGACTACAATATCTCCTTTTTTTAAGTCGGGCTGTAATCGTTCATCCATACAGGTGGTTGGCGTTGTCTTCTGGGTCTAACAGTTTCCAAAGTGCTTGTGGGAGGTGACAGAACCGCTTCCAGGAAAACAGAATCGGATGTTGAATGGAATGAAGAATCAGCTTCCTGTTGATCATTTACATCAGCAACGATGTGTTCGCTACGCTCTGTGCTCACCTGACCACTTCTTCCTATATCTTGGTCCAACTGGAGTAAAGGAGCGTTTTCTGGTTCCCTATTCAAACCAAAAACTTCCAGTAATAAATTTGTCGAAACTGTTGGATCTTCTGGTGCAAATCTTTTCTTGACCTGATTTGCATGTGAACGAATTAGTTTTTGTTTGCCATTGTACTTAACTAATATATTATAGTTAACCGATCCTATCTGCTCTACTATTGTACCAATTACCCAAGAATACTTATTATGGTTGAAAACTTGGGCATACACTTTTTCATTAATTTCGAACCTCTTTGCTTTTGCTCCATGCTTTTTGTTAAACATAACTTCTTGTCGAGTATTACGCTCTATAGTTCGTTGCTGTGGTGGTTTGAGCAAGTCTAAAGTAGTTTTTATTTTACGGTTGAGAAATAACTCTGCTGGAGACTTCGACTCCAATCTTGGAGTTGATCTATAAGTTTGTAAAAATGTTTCCAAATTTTCCTTGCTTGTTCCTTCGTTTTTAAGTTTTGCAAGAGCTTGTTTTAATGTTCGAACAAAACGTTCCACTTGCCCGTTAGATTGTGGATGATAAGGTGCCGTTTTGATATGCACACTTCCCCTCTCAGCCAAAAATTGCTTACATTGAGCGCTAGCAAATTGAGTACCATTATCGGAAACAATGGTGTCAGGATTCCCATATCTGGCAAACATTTCAGTGAGTTTCGAAATGATAGTAACCGACGTAACGTTTGAAGTTTCAAAAATTTCAGGCCACTTTGAAAAAGCATCAACAACTACAAAATAATAAAGACCATTGCAAGGCCCAGCAATGTCTATATGAATACGCTCCATAGGCTCTTTTGCTAAAGGCCACGAATGTAGTACGTGTTTGATTGGAGCAGAACAAATGACCGCGCATTGGTGGCAGTTACGGACATGAGCTGTAACATCATCATCTATACCAGGCCAGTAGACATGACTTCTTGCCAAAGACTTCATTCGCTCCTTGCCCGGATGACCACGATGTAATTGTTTAAGTATAAAATTCCTGAACTGTTCAGGAATCACAATCCTGTCATTAAACATTAGACAGCCCTGAACCACACTCAACTGATCTCTTCTCGCATAATATGGCGTTATTCTAGATGAACGTTTGTTCCATCCTTCTTTTAACGCTGTTATTACAGATTGAATAGTTTTACATTTTTTTTGTTGCATTAAATATCATGTTAAATGTTACTGGAAGTGAACTAAAATGATTATTTAGCATTTCTGAACAAGTTTCTTCTAATTTTGTGCAAGCAATTATGATGTCTTCATCAGGTTTAGTTTTTGAATTTACAAGCCTTGATAAAACATCTACACAGCCAAATTCTTTGGTGTTAACGTATTCAATTTTGAAATCATACATCATAAGAGTTAACGCCCAACGTTGAAGTCGATTCGCTGCGTAAGCTGGAATACCATTTTTTTTCCCAAAGATGGATAAAAGTGGTTTGTGATCAGTGCACAATATAAAATGCCGACCGTATATGTATCTATGAAACTTTTTCACAGCAAAAATTAACGCGAGTCCCTCTTTCTCAACTTGAGAATAGTTTTTCTCAGCTGGAGTAAGGGTGCGTGAAGCATGAGCAATGACTTTTTCCGACTTGTCTGGATAAATGTGGCAGATGAACGCGCCAATACCTCTGCCTGATGCATCTGCAGCAACCTTGATTGGTAAATTCGGATTGTAATGAGTTAACAAGAGATCTGAGCTTAATATATTTTTAAATTTTTGAAAAGATTTTTAACATTCAGCACTCCAAATAAACTTTACATTTTCTTTTAAGAGATTGTCAAGTGGTGCTCTTAGATTAGACATTTGGTTGACGAATTTACCGTAATAATTGATAGATCCTAGGAATGATCTTAGCTCCGATATATTTTGTGGAGGAGGTAAATCCAAAATAGTCTTAATCTTATCAGGATCAGGCTTTAACCCATTTGGCGACATTATATTTCCAAGATATTTTACTTCTCTGGCAAAAAATTTGCATTTTTCAAATTTTATATGGAAATTGTACTCACGTAATTTTGTAAGAACTTTGCTGACGTTTTCCACATGTTTTTCAATTGTTGAACCACCAATGATAATGTCGTCTATATAAGCTGCTACATCATCGATGCCCATTAGCATGTTGTCCATTATTTGCTGAAAAGCGCCAGGAGCACTTTTGACACCAGGTGCTAATCGGTTGAAAGTAAATAAGCCTTTGTGCGTGTTTATGGTCAGGAGCTTTGCTGATTCTGCAGTGACTTCAGTTTGGAGATAAGCATCGGAAAGATCGATGTGTGTGTACAAGCAACTATTAGCAATTTTTGCATATAAATCTTCTGGTCTGTGAAGTGGATATTTATGTGGCTCCAAACTTTCATTAAGCCCTGTGGAATAATCTCCGCATATACGAATTTTTCCGTTTGGCTTCTTAACGGCTACTATGGGTGCTGCCCAATCTGAGAAATCGACAGGTTGAATTATTCCTAACGCCTGCAATCTGTTAAGTTCATTTTCTATTAGTGGAAGCATTGCATATGCTACTGGTCGTTTTGCTCTAAAAATTGGTTGAACGTTCTCTTTAAGATACAGTTGCACTTGCGTTTTTGTACATTTTGCCGGGGTATCTTGAAATATATCAGCAAAATTTTGTTTGATAGTGCTCAAAACATCAGAACCAATTTCAGCGTGTTTAATCTGACAACAAACATTTGCTAATCGTTGTTCCCATATACGGAACACGTCACACAAATCCGCACCAAATATTAAAAGTGAATCAAGTTCTACCACAGAAAAACTACAAAGTTTTACTTCTCCTTTTAACCTGACCTGACAATCAAACTCAGCTAGAAGTTTTATTTTATTATTTGATGCACTCGTCACATAGCGATTTTTGAATTTTTCGCCTGGCTTTCCCATTTCAATCCAAAAAGTTTTACTTATCATCGAGATGTCTGAGGCTGTATCTACTTGAAGCTTGACTGTAAACTCTTGATTTTGTTGATTGTTGGACAAAGGTTTAATGTTAACCATGACGTATTTGCGCCTAGCTGCATGTGAAATTTTGTTGATTTGTACCACATTTGTCTTTAGAGAGCTTGATTTGTTTTTATAATGCCTCTTTTTCTTCTTATAGTTGAAATTATTACATGATGTATTGTTTTTACCAGAGGCTTTGCAGTACCCTTCTTTGTGACCCATAACATTACATTGACTGCATTTGTGGTTGATGAACGTGCAAAACTTTGCGTAATGCATTGAACCACAATTCCAACATGGAGTTTTTGGAGTACCCGAGTTGCTTTCTAGCTTTGTTCCATGCGAATTTGGCTTATGTTTAATTGCATTTACAGCTGGTGATGTACCATCTTCTATCATGGCCGTGTCACATTTCAAATTCATCAGCCTTTGTGCCGCTGCTACCAATTTGGCAATTGTCTGACTGGAATCATCTTCCAGAATTGATAATGATTTCATACGAACCTCCGTATCCGAATGAGACTGCAATCCACAGACAAACACTAAGCATTTGAACTGATCTGCATTCATTTCTGACAATTTGAATTGCTCACATGTTTCATTAATGCGTGCTGCATAAGACAACAAATCCTCTTGAGGTTTTTTAACCATCCTAAGACACTTGTACCGCAAACTAAATAAAGATTCTTGTACCCCAAACATGATTTTCAGAGTCTTGACAGTTTCATCAAAGGAAAGATCTCTTATATTTTTCGGTAAAATAAAGGCGGCATATTTACCATAGGCGATGGTACTCAACTTTCTCATTAAGAGTCTTACTCGAGCTGAATCATCCAAATTCTTGCCATCTACGAGGAATATATCTTCATGTCGGTTAAACCAAATGTTGAAAGTTACTCCGTTTGTTGGGTCAAAATGGAACTCCGAAATGCAATTTGATAATTTATCCATTAATTGTTCCTGGTTACTTGAAACACCAGAGCACAATCTAGATAAAATTTCGCCTTGTCTTTCTATTAATTCCAAAATTCTTGAATCAGTTGCCATAGTCCTCGTCGCCACAATATGTTATGGTCTTACTCGGAAACAATAAAACAATTTTGTTACCAATTAACAAATAGGTGTATTTAATATAAAAATTCAAATCAATCTAATCATATTTTTTTATTCTTGTTGACAAGAATATACATACATATGTATATAAAAAAATCAATGAACGAATGTTGGTGAAATATACCAACAAGTGAATAATTTTAAAGTGTGTTGACTACAATACTAGCGCTTTCTTGAAATAAAAAGAATACAACACTTACAAAAAAGATGCCAGTTTTGTTTACGTTTTGTATATTTGGTTCTTTCTAGCAATTGCTGTTTCTTTCTATCAATTCTATACCAATTAATGAAAGAAAAATGAAGTATCATATGGGCTTTAAGAGGCTCCCATACAAAAATAATATTTTTATAAAATTTCCCCCTGACGTTCTAACTAGACCCACAGTGCTAATAGAGGAGTGAAATATGCAACCGGCCTTTATTAGTTTTAACTTCTCGACATATCCTTGGAGCAAACTCTCCATTTTCCCTGCTTAGCGGGCTCCCGTATAGAAATAGTTCTAAAAAAATCCGCAATAGTCTTAATTAGCCCCAGGATGCCTCGGTGGAGTCAAAAGTTTGATCAACCCCCCTTACTTTTCCTTTCTTGAGATATTTTCTTGGAACAATGCAACTCTCTATCTCCCATCTCCCCTCACTAGGGCTGCTCCCATGCAAAAACTGTTTTCCATCGTACTAACTAGTCCCAGGGTGTCCCTAGAAGAATAAACACTTTCCTGCATGTGCAGCAAATGAGAAAATATTTTGGAGGTGTACATGGCGTTGGACATTTTTACACAATCCGATAAAAAAAAAAAGAAATGCGGTCGGGGGATCCCCGGTAGGAACGAAGTTCCTTATAGCCTTTTCACACTTATCAACATCTAACATCTACCATCAATTTGCGATGATGTTGAAATTTCCCCATAAGAAATATACAGGGCTAAAAACCAACATCTTTATAAAATGTTCCTAACTCATTTTGTTCCACTCAACATCTTTCGATTATTTTAGTGTCATCACTAAAAAAATTACAAAATTGTAGTGGCATCACTGTAAATTTTAACATTCAAAATCATTAAAAAAGGAGTTGTGTCCAAAATGATGTCTTCAGGATCTTCTTCCTCCAGCAAGCTTTTTATGGATTCTATACACTGCATTAGTAGTAGAGATTGTTCTTGCAAGCTAACTGCTAATCAAGGCAGATTAAACAGGTAAAATCACTAAAACAGCTGCTCGTTGTTTATTAACTGCTTAGTGTCAAAAGTTTGTTTACAAGCCGTTTAATGTGCTCTGATTTCTAAGAAATGCGCAAGTGATTTTGTAGCTACTATTGAAGAAAAAGTAAAATAAGCCAGTGATTTTGCTTCTTTTATTCCATAAAAAAGTAAAGTAATAATTTTTAAGTGGTTTAAATAAATTTTAGTTTACGAAATTTGTGTAATTTCGTTTTTTGTATACACTCACAAACCAGTTTAACAAAACAAATGAGAGAAGAATTTGACAGTATGCAGTTATTTTTCTACCAACAACTCTCGTGTATTTTTTTCTTGGTCTGCTAGTGCTTGTACCTACTAAATCTGCCTTGCTGGTAATCCTACTATTATTTTGTCTTCAAAATCTATTTATATTATATTTTTATTGTCTTTAATGCAAAACATGGCTTTATTTATTTTGGCAGCTGTGTATGTACATATATGTGATGTTAGATGTTAGATGTTGTGTGTGAACGCATCTTTCACATTTTCAACATCTTCAACACGTTCCACGAAAATGTTGATAAGTGTGAAAAGGCTATTACGTTTTTGTTTCATCTTTGAATGTAATACAAGGTGAAATCTGTATGTTTCATTTTGTGTTGTTTTTGAAATTTTATGATTCTTTAAATTTTTGGAACGTTTTATTTTTTACTTTTGACACATGCAGTATTTTTTTGTCAATCTGCTACAAAACGAAGAAAAGCAACTGTTGGCCAATTTTTTAATATTGCTGTTGTTTGTTGTGACATACTTTACTTTAGCAACATCTAGCAGCTGATAGTGTCCGTTTTCACAACTAATTAATATTTATTGGTAGGTGTCTCCGCTGCTGTCAGCGGAGACACCGTCCATCATACACAATTGCTTGTCAACAGTACACTAATACATATAAACAGCTCACACGCTTTCGTGACGATTTCTACTAATTTCCACTACCAGCAAGCCGCGTTAAGGAACTTCGTTCCAAAAATTAACTACAATCTGTACGTATTAGAAAAAATAATTAATTGCAACTGCTTATAGATTGGATGGTGGATTATTCCTCTGGCAACAAATCCTTTTCATTTGGCCTTGTCAAGATTTTTAGGTGGTTTTTCCGGTGGTGGGTCGTTTGCTGTCATTCCTGTTTATACAACCGAAATATCGGAGGACAGGTAAGCAAGAGACAGAATTATGTGAAGCGACAAATGAAAAGAATAACAAAATATGCATTCTTTTAAAGAGTCCGGGGCAAATTGGGTACCCTCTTGGTTTTATTCTGTAACATTGGAATGCTTTTTGCTTTTCTTCTGGGAAACTTTTTTTCGTATGGACTGGCGGCGTGGATACTATCATCATTGCCGCTAACATTCTTATTGACATTCGCTTTCTTACCAGAAAGTCCACAATTTTTAGTGAATCAAAGAAATCTAAAGGTATGTACGTACATATATAAATACATATTAAAATTTAGTAAAAAAAAATTCAAAAAATTAAACCCGAAATTAGTAATTTTTTCCCTGGGTGTCTCCACTAGCAATGAACTTGGTATGAACATGATGTCGAACAACGCTCATGGCTGATGAAGACCGGTTATGTTCATGTCACAAAGTACACAGAGATGAAAGGCGGCCAAAACGAGATAGCAAATCAAAAATCCTTTGTTCGTCTCGTTTTTGGAAACGTTCTAGAATTAGTGACCAAAAGAAAAGAGTTTTTTTCTAGTTTCTCTTTATTATGCTTTGTGATTTTATGCTGTAAAAAAGTAGTGTTTTTTGTTAAAACTATTTAAATAGTAAAAAGAGTTTTAAATTGAGTTTTTCTTTGATAATATATAATATAAAACGTGTAGTAACAAATATTTATTTATAGAATAGTATTTTTATTGTACAATTGTGTCGAAACTGTTCCCGCTTGTTTATAAAAACGTGCTATATTTTAGTTTGCTTACATTTGTTTTTCGTATAAAGAGCATTCCATAGCTATCTCTTTAAACAAACTGTCTATCAGCTGTTATGGGCGATTTTCAAATGTCATTTTTTTCACCTCTGTATACTCTGTGGTTCATATTTCGGCCAGGCTCGGGCAGCGATGTCCGAGCATCGATGTTTGCCATGAAGTTAGGCATGAAATGTAATTTTCTCCTTGACAGTTTAGCTCTCAGGAAAAATACCACAGAAAAGAGATAAAAAAGAATTGAAAAATAAAAACTAATAATTTTACAGATTTAAAAATACGATCGAGGTAAACACTTCGAGATATCAAAAATTATGAATAGTTTGGACACACGTGCTCTCCATGTACATATGTACAAAATCATGTGCGACTTAAAACCGTTGTTCTGCCCGCGTAATGTTCAAGTTGATAGCTAGTGAAGACGCCGAGTTAAGGCCGGTATTCCAAGCAAAATTCTGTCAAAATGCATACATAAAAAATAAGTTCAAACAATTCGGGGAAAAATGCTGCTGGAGTAGTACTGTGCTTTATCATGGAAAACATATGAAATGTATCTGGCAACATCATATGAAAGCCATGAAATAAAACAGCCCTGCAAGAAATAGCTGATAGCATGATACAATTAACAAGGTAGCCTCGTCAGCTAAACCGGTAATCAACTGACCACTTTAGGTTGTCAAGAGATTGCAGAGATGAAAGGCAGCCAAAACGAGATAGCAAATCAGTGCATCTCTCTTCTGTAAATGTAGAAGTGGCGTCTTTTTGACAGTTTGCATAAGTTGTACAAAAACAAAATGCATGTTATTTTTATTGAAGTTGTTCTTATTGTAGCGAAAAGGCTACCTTGTTAGTTGTATCATGTACTCACACGTACAACTCGTGCACGATGCATGCAAGGAGTCTCAAACACAGAATACGACCAGAAGGGTCACCAGCTCTGCCGGACTACAAAAATGACCAATTTTCTGTCAAATTTCATGAAAGTGGCAGCCTAGCGGTGCTCGAGCATCCAGTGAAGGACAGCAAACATGAAAAAGAGTTATATAGCTTTCTCTGTTGGTAGACTCTGCATTTGTTTACATTTGATTTTTGGTTAGAAAAATTCAGTACAAATCTAATGCAAACAAAACAGCTTTACAAGCACACAAATAATAATTATTTGTATTTAATATTTAATTTGCATTGAGTACATCACTAGCTGTACATGGAATATGTTTAAAACTTAGTTTTCAAAGCTTTTCATTCACGTTTTCTACTTTTTTCGTAAAAATTACAACAAAGCCAATATTTTTCAAAACACTTTACAAGAACATTTTTTCATTGTTTGGGTTTGTTTTGTGTACACTAGTTGGTCTCATACACTCATGTTGCTACGATTTTCTGTACTGCTCACTTCTGACTGGCCCCCAAACAAATGATATGGCCACTTTTGGGATATCTGTGTAGTCTGTGGTCTCAAACAAGCCGTTCGATGATGGTTTTACGAATCGTATAATGCTTCCTGCATTTTATTTCCTGATTCATATACATACATATGTACATTGAAAACACTTGGAATTAGAAAAAGTAGGCACATTGCAAATTTGATTGTTCTCACAGAAAACAGAATAGCAAGTGCTTGATTTCGAACCTTCCGCTCGCAGTGTGGACAATAAATTCGATATTGCGAAGCCCAAACTTATATGGAAACTCTTACGCCTTTATTCGCTCTGTACTCTGAGTAACTTTTCGCATAGAACTCAGATAAAGAATCTGAAATTAGTTTTCTTTAGAGTGCGAATGGGAATGGTATTTCGAATGAGAATTGTGAAATTTTTTAATACTTAATATAAATATCTTCACTTAAATTTTGAAAACTTTTATGTTTTAAGGAGGCTGAGAAGTCAATGTGCTTTTTCCGAAATTGCGAGCTTTCGAGCAAGGATATTAACCCGGTTGTCAAAAGCGAACTTGAAAAGCTTATGGATGCAAATACCCTATTGGACTCTAACTCAAAGGAAGGCATGGAAATTAAAGATTTTGGTAAGTTTATTTTTGGATTCCATTACAGTTTTATAGGTCTTACCTATAAATGTATCAGTTTTGATTTCTTTCCCAAAAATTTTGAATAATCTTTCGTTTCTAAGAAATTTTCGTCCGAACTTAATTTTTGTCATACGACGGCTGCAAATGCACCTCCGTAAATGTCCCAATTACACTGTACAACAGTGAAAATAGGTTCAAGAAAAAAATATGTAGATTACATGTATTTTGGTGCTCTAAATCCAAATCTGCTTTCAGTTTTTCTCAATCACGTAAAGACTTTTTAGAGGGCGTGGCAAATTTTGCTCCCTAAATTATAGAGTTACGCCCATATATTTAACCATAATTCGGAAGAGCTTTCTCCAAATTTAGTGAATAGCACACCCAAAGATGCGCTATAAAATTTTATTTCGAATACTGGTATACAATTTGTCTCTATATTTTTCCGTTTCAAATTTATTGAGAAATTAATGGCGAACAAAAAATTTTTTCATGCAAAATTCGCTTTCTTTTTGTTTTTAAATTAAAAAAAAAATAATAAATTAAGTCAAGTACGAGGCTGGCTCGCACACTTAGGGTTCCGTACGTATGTATGTGTAATGTATGTATATTTTATAAATTTCATCTCTCTGTTTTTACAGCTACTTTATTGTGTATGTGGACACCTAGTAATTTTCCACTTGTTGTTGTTGTTGTAATTTGCTGTTGTAAGGCATCTGGGAATACATACACTGTCCGCATTTCGGCTCTCTATCTCTTACGGTTCGAGAGTTATAGCTATTACTCTACGTTGTAAAGGGAAACCTGGTAGTTTTACAGTTGTTGTTGTGGAGCATATGTGAATGCACATATTGTGTAAATTTCATTCCTCTGTCTCTCACGGTTCGAGAGTAACGGATAGTTGTTACTTTACGTTGTATAGGGACACCTGGTAATTTTCGACATGTTGTTGTTTTTAGCATTTGTTGTTGTAGCGCATATGTAAATACATATATTGTGCGAATTTCAGCTCTCTGTATTTTACAGTTTAGCAGCTACGGCCATGATACAATTAACAAGGTAGCCTCGTCAGCTAAACCGTTAATCAACTGACTACTTTAGGTTGTCAAGAGATTGCAGAGATGAAAGGCAGCCGAAACGAGATAGCTAATCCGCGTAAGCTCAGTGCATCTCTCTTCTGTAAATGTAGAAGTGGCGTCTTTTTGACAGTTTGCATAAGTTGTACAAAAACAAAATGCATGTTATTTTTATTGAAGTTGTTCTTATTGTAGCGAAAAGGCTACCTTGTTAGTTGTATCATGGCTACGGCTAATTGTTACTTTAGGTTGTATAGGGACACCTGGCAGATTTCAACTTGTTGTTGTCTTTAGCATTTGCTGTTGTAAAGCATCTATAAAATAATACATTACGCAAATTTCAGCTTTCTGTCTTTTACGGTTCGAGAGTTATAGCAAATTGCAACATTTCGTTGTATGGGGACACCTGTTAGTTTTCGATTTGTTGTTGTTTTTAGTATTTGTTGTTGTAGCGGCAAGGTACAACAATATCCTGTGAAAATTTCAGCTCTCTAGCTCTTACCGTTTCGGAGAATGGACGCTGTGACGGACGGACGGACGGACGTACTTGTCTCGGTAATAGGGTTCCGTTTCACTCTGATGAGTACGGAACCCTAAAAATGGGCAGCATTTTACATTTTCCTAAATTCAACATGCCTAAAGCCTATAGTACATGGCATGTAAAAAGCCACATTCGCATGTAGCTCTGACGTAGTTTTGACGTCACCATGAAGCTACATTTTTTAACATGTCGTGCACTACCAATTTTTGTGACAATCACATGCAGTACGCATTCACATGTGTGCGCATGTACATAGCTTTGTACATGATACAACTAACAAGGTAACCTTTTCGCTACAATAAGAACAACTTCAATAAAAATAACATGCATTTTGTTTTTGTACAACTTATGCAAACTGTGGAAAAGACTCCACTTCTACATTTACAGAAGAGAGATGCACTGAGCTTACGCGGATTGGCTATCTCGTTTTGGCTGCCTTTCATCTCTGCAATCTCTTGACAACCGAAAGTAGTCAGATGATTAACGGTTTAGCTGACGAGGCTACCCTGTTAATTGTATCATGGATTTGTAAACACATGCGCATATGTGTATTTTTCACATGCCGTGTACTTCCTTGGTACACATGAATTTTGAAATTTGTACATGCGCATGTAGCCGTCACAAACATGTATATGTAGCAGCAATAATTTTTGACACAACATTTTTCATTCGCATGTAGGTATTGCAGCGTTACCAATATATGTATGTACATCAATATCATTCATTTTATGAGGGGAAAAACTTTTAGGCGGGATATATATGTACGTTCAAAATGCTCAAAAATGATTGGCAAATGGTATCATAAAAATAACGTTAAAATTAAATCCCGATATTTTTACCGATACCGTTTACGCTAAAATTAATAAAATTACTAAAATATCCCGTTACCTCCCCACCGGTATACCGTTTCAGGACAAAAAATCTAAATGTAATCACAAAATCCGTCTTTGAAATAAAATTAGCTAATTTTACGTTATTACTACATAAGTATATTCTTCTGCAACTTTGTTTTTATAATTTCTAAAAAACTACAATCGAACGCACGAATACTGCTGCTTCTAGCAGTTGAACTGTCAGAGGTGTGTTAAAATTTGCGGGAATACACAGTATAAACGCGAAAGATCTGAATTTGGCAAACTTTGAAGTAAAGATAATAAATTTTTAAAATCTATAGTCTCTGTTTGAATTGTTCTTTCCATATTGTAAATAGCACAAAACTGAACAAATAAAGGAAATTAAGTTTTTATTTTTACCAAGTTTTTATGGTGGGCTTATAATATTTGGTTTACACCAAGTATTAGCTCTTGACGTTGCTAAAACCTGTTTTTGTTTTACAAACTTAATACACAAGAATACACATATTCATAATATTAATACGTGCAAATAATTAAGCTATTATTGTAAGGCAAATTGTGTTTAAAAGAATGTTTCTTTGTGAATTCGCTTGAATATTGAATTAGCTTAAAATAAACATTTATGCACTTAACTTTAATTCTTCTCTAGAGAATTTTTCTCCGGTGAAACGGACTTTGGTAGTTTTCTGATAAAAATTTGCTAACAAATTTTTTTTAACAGTGGCAGCACTGATATTTAAATTAGCTGTATACAATTTATTTCTAATTTATGAAAATATTGAATATGTTAATTTTATGTAGTTCTATGCGTTTTATATTTCCTTATACATCTATTTGCAATATCTATGGCCAAAATGGCAATAGCATCCCAGTTTCTCTTCGACATTTTGAAAAACTGACAAACATATTTTATGAAAACATGTGCATGCAGCAAATGTTGATATGTGAAATGTACACATATGTAAGTATGTTACATATCGTGTACTGATAATAAACATGTAGCCATTCAAAAATGTACACATGCGCTGCCATTGCATATGTGTACGCTTCGGCTACATTTGCCATATTTCAATTTTGGGACAAAACTACATTTCATGTAATATCAAAATTTTAATGCTGGCAGTTCTAATGACGTCAGAGCCACAAGCGAATGTGGCTTTTTACATGCTATGTACTGCAGGCTGAAGTTACACATTACGCTTTCTACGCGTCGACGCTTTTCACGCGGTTGTCAAAAAAGTAGGATAAGTGCATTTGTATGTGACAAGTTACAGAGCACAAAGCATAGAATGCGAAGACGCTTAGAACGCATAAAGTAGACCTACTTTCTACTTTTATATGCGTCACAAGCGTCATGAGAAAATGTCAGCTGTTTTTAATAACCAATGATGTGCCTACTCTCAACGTTATCGATAAATACCTTTTATATCGTAAAATAATTTATAAAATCTTTTGCAAAAAAAAATTTTTATTAAAAAAGAAAAGTTTTGTTACAAATTTTATAAACATTTTCACGAATAAAACAAATTGTAATTGTTTTTTACAACACTTTTTTCATTAACGAAATTTAGATTCGATTTATCGATTGCGTTTGCGTACTGAGTATCATCACTGTTATGTTTACAAATATTTTCAATTTATTAAAACAAGCGATATGGAAGAGAAGCTAATAAATGCAGTTAAAAACCAATAGCTTTTATATAATAAACCTTGCTGCTCTATCGGAACAAGAATAAAAGAGCAGCTGCATGGAGTGCAATAAGTAAGGAGCTTAATTTACCAGGTATGTATATACATACATATGTACAATTTTGGAGCTTTTCGTAAGCTCCTATCGCACAAATAACAATGTTTATGAACTCTATAAAGTCCATTAATTCTTTTAAAATTTCAATTTCACTTTCCATTTTGTTAATATTTGTTTTGTATGCTAAAAATATTTGCACAACAGCTGATCAAAACAACAAAATATGGCGCGTATGAAGCGTTGTATGTAACTTGTAGTATGAAACGCATAGAACGCGTAAAACGTATAAAAAGCATGAAAAGCGTGGACGCGTCTAAAGCGGGCCATGTAACTTCACCTTAAGAAATAAAATAAGCTATAAATCATAAAAATCTATGAGCAAATGTTGATTTTATTCATAATTTAAAGCAAACATTTGATCATACAATTCCAACATTAATGCAGGCAGGTAACAGAACTAAAATGTATACATACATACAATTATCTCCAAGCAGAAGGGACAATTATAAAACGGTTAAAAGTAAAATTTAAATCAATAAATTCACTGATGGCTTCACAATCGATGCCCGAAAACAGTTATTCTATGAAACAAATCTATATGTACCCTTTCGGTAAAGGGTATAAAAATAATTTTCAACAATCCCAAATAGTCCCTGCCTAGAGGAGTCAAATGTATGGCCAACCCCAATAATTTTTTCGAAACAACCTACAGCGTACCGAGTCTCCTCTAAGGGCTCCCATACAAAAATTTAAAAGAATTTTATCGAAAAATCTATGACCTAAAAACTATCTGCCTGTTCCTCAATGTCGAAGTCGCGCGATTATTCGCTTTCTGAGTGAAAAGAAATTATTTTGGGTTCCTCTATGACGTTCTTTTATTCGGACGATCACTCGATCGACAAGTCGAAAAGACGTAAGTGCTTTCATACAAAATCCGATTCCTCTATATCGATCATATCGCCAGCACTGCGAACACAAATGTCAAAATCAATGTTTTGCTATCGAGTGGGAGTTTTTATAGAAAAAATTTTAAATTTATTTGTTAAAAAACAGGGAAATAAAACTAGAAACCCCGCATGTTTTTCATTTTTATTTTATTTAGTAAATATAGTTATTACACAATTATCACCTGTATGTATGTATGTAGTTTTCCTAAACAGTTCACTTGTTCGCTGGATGGAAAAAAATGCTGAGTTTGCCAGAGGAATGCCAGTACTCAGTGTATCAAAGTACTTCTTAAAATACTTTTGAACTTTAAAACACCACACAAACTACATATTTCCTCATTTTCAAGATGTTTGCTTTTTTATTTTGTACTTATTTATGTACATATGTATTTACTTTGGCTTGTCAGATACAGCTGACCAGTTTTATGTAGGGTTGTATTTACACAAGAACAATTTAGTAGTTTTTTTTTCAATACTGCAATAAAAATTATCAACCAAAATTTTAATTTGCCGATCTGGTATGTTTGTATAGTAAATGAAAAAAATTTCGTGAACGCAAGCTGTCGATATAGAGGAATCCAAATTGATTCGAAATCGAACGACTACATTTTGATCGCTTACATTTTCTTGCTATTTTTTGAATTTGAAATTTTCTTACAACATTTGCTTTTTTGAATTTCCAATATTTTTGTTAAAATATATAATAGAATGTGAAGCGCAGTTTTTGAAAATTTTTCAAAAATTTCCAAATCTACTGACGAACTGATTGGCACCAAGAAAATTGCTGAAATAACAACAAAAAGTTACCTTTTTCTCCTGTAAAATGAATACTTGTAATTACGTCGGTTTGCAGTTAAACTGAAGATATGTACTATATTTTTGTAAATGAAAACTATTTGCAGTTGAGCCAAAAGCGCGCAAAGCTTTCATGATTGGAATTGCTTTAATGGCCATCAATCAATTTTGTGGGTGTTTCGCCATGCTAAATTATACGGCCACAATTTTCCAGCAGTCAGGCTCTAACCTCTCGCCCAACATGTCAGCGATCATAGTCGGTGCAATCCAGCTGCTTGGCTCGTACATGTCGACAATATTAGTTGAACGGGCTGGACGGAAAGTAAGCTCCTGATGTTAAATGAAAGATCTCTTTCAAGCAATTCAGTTTTTAATTTAAGGTTCTTCTAACGATTTCTGGAATTGGTACTGGCATTGGCCTCTTGTGTCTTGGATCGTTTATGTACCTCAATTCGAACGGATGGGACCTATCGACAGTGTCATGGATACCGGTTGCTAGTTTTTCCTTCACAATATTCATTGCTTGCTGGGGTGTTCTCACTTTGCCGTTTGTGGTTGTCGCCGAAATAATGCCGCCGAAAATAAGAAATGCCGGCTCGATGATTTGCATGCAAGCTCTGTGGTTTTTTTCATTTTTTCTTCTTAAAGTAAGTATGTATGTATGGCAATGTTACAAGAATGTGGGCACTTTTACAAATTTGTATATCTAGATGAATCGATCCTTTGCAGCAATAGTGTCATAAATCAATAACCTTTGTTTTGCAGAAAATGAAAGTTTTGATAGCAGTTATTAGTAAAACTCAAAACTTCAAAAATATTTCATTTCTTCTACTGTAATAATATTGAACGGGACCTTCTAGACATATTGTACATATTGTAATAAATTTACTTAACATATACATATGTATTTAATCCACTGCAATTCATCTTCAAAAATGCTCAACAAATGATGTTTCTGATGAAGTACAGCACTCAAAATTTTTCTATGCAAGACCTCGATATATCTCTGCACAGGATTCATCATTGGTGGCATTGAGTTTAAATAAAAAATATTTTTAGCTGAATTTCGGAACAATAAATATATTCCGGCAACGATTCAAAAAAGTTATAGTTGCCTTACGCCCAATAATATTGTCCCTTACAGTCTTAATCCAGTTTAGCAATCTTCTATTACCCTCATCACATCCCATCAAATGCTGGTGGTTCATTATTGTCCGCTGCTCTGTTTTCAATGGTATTCTATATGAAATCTTGGACCTTCGGCTTTTGTTCGAATAAATAAAGTTCATTTCTGAATATTTAAAAAAACTTTTACTTTCTGACTCTTTTAAGAATACAAGTCGTGGTAGCCAATGGTCAGCCGTTGTAAGGAAGTGCTAAGAAAAGTAAAAGTGTTGCAAGACGAAAAAATGTTTTCTGTATAAAAAGTTTGTTTGAACATTTCTGATTCTCATTTTGTTCAAGAAAATTTTGGAATAAGTAGTTGGGTTTCAATCATTCTTTTTAGATTTTTCAAGTCTACTGATGAGTTGATTAGCATCAACGAAATGTCGGCGGCGTATAGACGACTGAAAAAGACAGAAAACATTGACGTCTATTTTCAGACCTAAAATAATACAGTAACTAGTTACTTTAAAAAAATATTTGAAAATATAGATAACTAAATAGACAAATTAGTAATATTTCATCCTGACTTATTCAGATTTCAAAAAAGTGTTCTGTTTTTGTGTTGTAATTTTTATTATTTTTTTTTTTTGCTTAATCAAACGTCCACAAACACTATCCATTTGCGTTTTTTCACCCACCTTTTTCCTATTTTCCCAGTTCTAGAGGTCACCTCTTGAGTACTGGCCCCAGTCTAAAAAAAAAAATTGTACTTGTCCATAAGAAAGTGTGCACAATAATTTATCTTTTCTTTGCAGTATATGGCCGCGCTTTCAGAAGTTTTTGGAATGCATGGACTTATGTTTTTCTTCGCCAGCTGTTGCTTTATTGGATCTGTATTTGTGGTTGTGTTTGTGCCCGAAACAAAGGGAAAGAGTATTGAAAAAATATTAGCAGATTTATAATTAAACGCAAATATTTGTTACAAATAAACATTTTGAGAAAATTTTGATTTTGAAAATGATACTGAATTTTACGTACACTTTATAAAGGAAAGTAATTTCATGAAAGTTGCAATACACTCACACTTTTTCGTCGTCAGTTTTTGTTTTTTTACACTTATTTATAATACGTACACAAAACTTTCATAAAAGTACTTTGCTTTGTAGAAGGTCGGACTGCATTTCGTTTAAAGTCTGCACAAGAGAGTCATTGCTTTTGGAGGGCAACGAAGGCGAACCGGTTTGAAGTATCGGCCCCAATGATCGATAAGGGTTTCAGCGTAAATCTGTCGAATGCGTCCTTAGATAGTGTCGAATTAGATCAATCAGAGGACGTAATCATGGTCTTTACAGATGGCTCCAAGTCGAGCACTGGGGTTGGTGGGGGTATCTACGTCCCCCAACTTTAACGGAGGATCAGTTTTAGGGTACGAAATGAGTGCAGCGTCATTCAGGCCGAAGTTGCGGTGATTAGAAGGGCGGTAAACTGGATGAGGTTCTATAGGATATACGGGGAGCATATTCTAATCTGTACTGACATCAAGGCCGCCATAAACGCGCTTGACGGTGTTTATACAACATCTGAGATAGCGAAACATTCAGATCTGGAGCTGGTCTGGAGCAAGATCTGGTACCCGCCTACAGCAGGAGGATATATGTAGACGAATAAGTTGATGTTCCCCTCAATAGTTGTAAACAGCAGGAAAGGTGGTCGAACGATATCACCTGTCGAATATCAGGGCACACGTGGCCCAGCTATGATTATAAGAGAACTATGGCTTTGTTGGACTTCCCCAGACAAAAGCTACACACCCTAGTGGCTGTTCTGACGGGACACTGGCACATGAGTGTACATGCGAGAAGACTACATCTTCCATATAATGGTTTCTGAAGAGAGGAGGAGAGTGTCGAACACTTCCACTGTCGATGCCCGGCTCTCTCTAACAAGAGAGCAAATTACTTGGACAGACCGATTACATGGGCTGACTGGAATATAGATTGGACAGGGTGGACTCCTTCATTCTTTCATCGGACTGGTTCAGGTCAAAACCGGTGGGAGATATGTAGGGCTATCTCCCTGCGGCCTATTCGGGTAGCACAACGGGACCTTTCTAGTGGCCGATCTCATGACCGGCAGCCCGTGTAACATAACATAACTTTCCTTTGTAAATGGAGTGCTAATTGAAAACGTATTTCTTCCAGCCAAATAAAGGGTGTTTTTTTCGATGTATAGAACTTTAAGATGCAATAAAACAACGATGGATTATTCGATTGACATGAATTTTATTTATCCGAAAGATAATCTTGTGGCATTACATTTTAAATATGATTTCTGGCATATGACCGCCACGGCTGGCGCGGATGTAGTCCAATCTGGACATCCAATTTTCGATGAATTTTTCCAACATTTGTGGCCATATATCGGCCATAACACGGCGAATGTTGTCTTCCAAACGGTCAAGCGTTTGTGGCTTATCCGCATAGACCAATGACTTTACACAGCCCCACAGAAAGTAGTCTAGCGGTGTTAAATCACAGATCTTGGAGGCCAATTCACGGTCCAAAATGTGAAATTAGGCGGTCACCAAACGTGTTTTTCAATAAATCGTGCCACAATACGAGTTGTGTGACATGTTGCTCCGTCTTGTTGAAACCACATCTCCTGGACATCATGGTTATTCAATTCAGGAATGAAAAAGTTACTAATCATGGCTCTATACCGATCACCATTGACTGTAACGTTCTGGCCATCATCGTTTTTGAAGTAGTACGGACCAATGATTCCACCAGCCCATAAAGCGCACCAAACAGTCAGTTTTTCTGGATGTAGCGGTGTTTCGACATACACTTGAGGATCAGCTTCACTCCAAATGTGGCAGTTTTGTTTGTTGACGTAGCCATTCAACCAGAAGTGCGCTTCATCGCTTATGAAAATCGGGAACAACGGTAATCTCGTTTTGCTCTCATTTGCAAGCGTTGTCCAGGCGTGAGACTATTCATGATAAATTGCTAAACCAAATTGAGAATAAATCACATGACAGCTGTTAAATCGGTCGCCATCTTGAACAGTAATGCCAACTTAAAGTTGTATGCATCGAAAAAAAACACCCTTTAGTACTTCGATAGCAATTTATGTATATTTGCTACAAAAACAGTTCTGTATTTTTGCAAATATTTGTTTCAACTGTAACACCCGATTCACACACATCAAGTTTGGTAGTTCATAGGGCTGTGGTGAAGAGAGGTGTAGTGACCACGTAACAACCGGTTGTCCACCACCTAACTGTACAATGTTACAGCTATTAATTACTTAATCGGGAGTTAGTTCGCTTTTACTTCCTCAAAATTGAGAAAGATTTGTTTGTGGAAATGTTGCGGTTTCGGAATAGTTAGTTATTCTCCAGCTAAAGTCAAAATTTTACTTTTTTTACATTTAATTCTTTTTTTTTTATTAGTTATTAATAATGTAAATTAGAGCAATCACTTCAGGCAGTAGCCTGTCTATAAATACAGTAAATTTCGCAACAAGTTAGTTCATTAAAACAAAATCAACAAAACTAAAAATTTACTTACACATTCTCGTTAATTAGTCAATTTCCACTATCAAATGTCTAATACATAATTGCTTTAAAATTAATTTTAAACAGATAGCAAAATACCCAGTTTTATTGGAAACAAATTGGACCAATGGATTCAAACAAGCACATCAACAATTTTTTGTTAGTTTTTACACCCAAATCGTTTTCTATCATATATGTACATGATTAACGTAAATTGTAAGTATCCCATTACAACCAAGCTCTGTGTTCCGCTGTAGATTAACTTTGTATAATCTTAATGCGTCGCTGACTTACTTTGGGAAGTATCCGGTTCAAGGGAACTCGACATTGAAATAATTTTCTCAGCTTCATTTACATTACTTTCAATTTGATGCTTTTTACTTTCTGGTACAGGTGCAGGATGCAGGAATCCTAATTGTGCGCTTGCAATGCTTGTGCCATCTTTAGCACTTTCGAATGGCATTAGTTTTCCAAAGTATACATGTTGAATTATGGGAAATTTCGATAAAATCTAAAAAAAAAAAACACACAAAAGAGGTTAAAATTTATTAGTGTGGCAGCTCTGTGACATTAAGATATATTTTGTGTGGCAACATCTTTTCTAAAGTACCGTTAGCTTGTTTCTTAATATTTAAGCAAATTTAAAACCACGTATGTGAACAATTTTGTCCCTGTTTAATTTAAATATTAAATTCTTTTGTTAATCCGAATAAATAAAAACTTTTGTTGGCGGATTTTACTCCAGAAGTAAGTACAATTTTCGTGTAAAATGTATTATAGAAGTTTTCTAAAAAATAAGATTTTGTGCAGTTTTTTGGAATGGCAAAACTAAGAGGGCCCTCGTGAAACAAAATGTGGCAAATGATTTGGTGGCAGGAGTTACATATCGTAAGATTGCTCAAAAGTATAACATATCGGTTTGGATTTATCAACAAAATAAAAAAACAGTCCCATTTGGATATCAAAAGCAATCCAGCAGGTCGACCAAAAAAGCTTTCAGCGGCGGATGCTCGAGAAGCTAAGCGTTTAATTGTAACTGGTATAGCTGATACTACAGTTGAGGTTAAGCAAGTTCTCAATGAAGAGGCATAATCTATCTGTAAGTACCAAAACTGTACGTAGAAGTCTAAAAACTAGTGGTTTAGTGGCGAGAGCGAAGCCCAAAAAACCGCTTTTAAGTGAGAGCAACCGAAAAAATCGACCAGAGTTTGTCAAAAAGTGCCAAAATCTTACGATTGAGGACTGGATGCGTGTTACATGGTCAGATGAGACCAAAATTAACCGAATCGGTTCAGATGGGCGTCAATGGACATGGGTTGACAAAAATGTTGGACCAAAGGAACAGAACATATGCCAAACGATGAAATTTGGAGGTGGATCTTTGATGGCTTGGGGATGTTTTCGTGGTAATCAACTGAGAGTACTTCGACGTATAAAAGGCAAAATGTGCGAAGGACTACATTACCATTTTGGAAGACTCATATCTACCCAGTCTAGATATATTTGGTTTGGAACCGGGTAAAAATGATATATTTATGCAAGACAACGACCCGAAGCATACAACAAAAATAACAAAGGAACCACCTAAAATCGTAAACGATCTTTGGCACCGTTGTATTGAAGCCTGGGAGAGAATCGATCCGGAAACTCTCAGTAACCTTATAAAAAGTATGCCAAAGAGAATCAAAGCAGTAAAAAAAAGCACGGGGAGGGCACACAAAATATTAGAAGCCGCAAAAAGTGAATTTTTTCTTCAGTGGACATAATTGTTCACACTTGAATTTTCGTACAAGTGTATTTTAAATCAACAAGCTTCTTTATTTACTTAAAGTTTTTTTAATTTTGTATTAAGGACAAATAATGTATTTAATTTAATTAAAAAGTTTGTCTGAACATGTATTGATACAAAGAATTCTGAATAAGTTCTCAATAAATTCAATTTCGCGAACGATTTTGTCCCTTACGTGTGTCAGCGTATGATCTTTCATATCACATCGGAAAATATTTTGGAGCCGGTTGAAGATTTACAGCTTTGGCGTATTCTGGCAGAATATCGGTGCACAAAAGTGTATTTTCTTTACATCTGAGGTCAAACGTATATATTCAGCAACTTTGTAGAGAATATTATGGCAAATATTTTTGGGGAGTATGTTGACCCTATAACTCCATTTTATATTTTTTTGGTTTTCTTCTAACAAATCGTAACAAATACCCGGAAAACTGGTAAGAGGAGGGATGAAGTGTTCCAGTATAATGAGTATAATGTTGCCATATATGTTAGAACACACCAAAACTTAACACAAACACCAAAAACAGCCAGCATATCCTGCAGCTAGACTATTATACTGTGTGTTAATGCTTGTCGAAAATTCAAATAATACGATAAAAATTTGATATCCCATACGACTTCGTCGTGTTATTGAAATTTTTCGCAACGGTAACACTTTTCATCGGATCAGAGTTGCGTTTTATAATAGCACATACCAAGGCGAATCAAGTGTAGGTAATCGCAATTCAAATCGCTTCAGCATTTTCTCTCGAGTTGTCATACGTTTTCGCTTGCTATCAGCTTTGGCTACTCAGAAGATAAAATCTTGGAAAAATGTTGAAGCGAATTGGGATGCGGGCACCTGTAATGGAATCGCCTTGGCACATACAAAATAGTTTTACTTGGTCGAAGCTTTGCCGCCGATAGCGAGTCGTTGGTCATAGTATTATTCTTCCTAATACAATGGCTCAAAATTTGGATTTTAGTAATCATATAGAATTATATTTCGTTCACTACATATTTTATAGATATGTATTAATTCAGGTCCAAAAATGAACCTTTTCAAAAATATTTGTTGTATTTTTCAGCTGTCTAGATGCCGACATTTCGTTGGTGCTAATCAACTCATCAGTAGACTTGAAAAATTCTTAAAAGTTTGTTTGAAACTTTACTACTTATTCCACAATTCTCATGATATATATATATTAATTTAGGTCCAAAAATGAACCTTTTTAAAAAATAATTGCTGTCTTTTTCAGCTGTCTATATACCGACGCCATTTCGTTGGTGCTAATCAACTCATCAGTAGAATTGAAAAATTCTACTTTTGGACCTAAATTAATACATTTCAATTGGGTCTTAAAGCAAATAAATAATTAAGTTCATATTTGTATTTTATAGATAATGAAATTTTGTTGTAGACATTTTCGTGCTCTTAAACACAACGATTATTTTAGCTGTTGAATATTTCGAGTGGGCGGCACGACTTCCGCCTGCACAAAAATTGCTCGTATGCCGTCGATGAAGATTTTACCATGACGTGCACTATTTTTCAATTTATTTGACGCGTGATAGTGGGAATACAACATGTAATTTACGTTAGATTTTTTGACAGTCGCAAGAAATGTATTTAGACATGTATAATAGTCTGAACTGCCCTTTAGTAGTTGTAACGAGACATAAATAAAAAAAGCAATTTTGTTTGCCGCCTACATGCAAAGAAAACAGTTGTTCTCGTATTCAAAGTTCGTGCAAGTGAGAGATTTGCACGAGAGAGAAATATTCTTCAAAACAGCCCGCATTTGTTCTTCGGGCTAGTTTGGGCAAGTAGTTACAATAGTCAGCTGTTTTAATAAGTAAACAGTAACACGCAACCAACATAACAATAATTTCGATGTTTTTCAAATAATATATCATACAAAAGCACCTGCAAAGTGATTTGAAATCAATATGCGCCTAAAAAAATTTAGTTTTTTCAAAATTTATGTTTCAAATTTAATCACGTCCTCAAAACATCATATATTCAAAAAACTTTTACTTTTTGATACTTTCAAAAATACAGATCGTAGTAACCGATGTAACACGTTGTTTAGAAATTGTTGAGAGAAGTAAAGGTGTTGCAAGACGAAAAAATGTTTTCTGTATAAAAACTTTGTTTGAATATTTTTGATTCTGATTTTGTTCATGAAAATTTTGGAATAAGTAGTTGAGTTTTAAACATTCCTTTAAGATTTTTCGATGAGTTGATTGGCATCAATGAAATGTCGGCGGCATATAGACGGCTGAAAAAGACAGAAAACATTAGGGTCTATTTTTAGACTTAAAATAATGTTTTAAGAGTTCTTCGAACAAATTTTTCATCGAAAGAAAAATGCTCATGACATATAAAGGGTGTTTTTTTTTTCGATGTATAGAACTTTAAGTTGGAATAAAACAACGATGCATAATTCGATTGACATGAATTTTATTTATCCAAAAGATAATCTTGTGGCATTACATTTTAAATATGATTTCTGGCATATGACCGCCACGGCTGGCGCGGATGTAGTACAATCTGGACATCCAATTTTCGATGAATTGGAAAGTAGTATAGCGGTGTTAAATCCCAGATCTTGGAGGCCAATTCACAGGTCCAAAACTTGAAATTAGGCGGTCACCAAACGTGTCTTTCAATAAACCGATTGTGGCGCGAGCTGTGTGACATGTTGCGCCGTCTAGTTGAAACCACATCTCCTGGACATCATGGTTATTCAATTCAGGAATGAAAAAGTTACTAATCATGGCTCTATACCGATCACCATTGACTGTAACGTTCTGGCCATCATCGTTTTTGAAGAAGTACGGACCAATGATTCCACCAGCCCATAAAGCGCACCAAACAGTCAGTTTTTCTCGATGTAACGAATGTAACACTTGACTCCAAATGCGGCAGTTTTGTTTGTTGACGTAGCCATTCAACCAGTAGTGCGCTTCATCGGTAAATAAAATTCGCTCATGAAAATCGGGAACAACGGCAATCCCGTTTTGGGCCCATTCGACGAATCTACGCGTTACTTGTTCAGGCGTGAGTCTATTCATGATGAATTGCCAAACCAAACTAAGACTAAATCACTTGACAGCTGTTAAATCGGTCGCCATCTTGAACAGTAATGCCAAGTTAAAGTGCTATACATCGAAAAAAAACACCCTTTACATGTACATTAGGGCGGGTCAATTTAATTATTATAATTAAATAATTAATCAAAATACATTTTTAATTTATGCTAGAAAACATGAGCTAAAAATTATTTCATTCATACATCAACTAAAAAAGCAATATTTTACTACTATTTAATTAACAAACGCAAAGTGCCTGCGTAAAGTAAACGCAACTGAATGCATACACATTAGGAAATTCGCCAAGCTGTCAGAAAGTTAAAACAATGAAAAAATAAAATACAACGAAAAATCAGCGTTCGACATTTTGATCTAAAAAATATCAAATGCTGACTTTTATATACATACATACATACATACATATATAGCTTTTGGTCAAACGTTTTTCTTTTTTATTGTCACTTATTTCTTAATTTCATTACTCCTCTTTCAATAAAATATCGTTTTCTAACAAGAAATCATTGAGATTTTGTCGTTAGCTGGTTTCATTCATTCATTTATTCATGCCTGATACCACATTTGAAAAGCTGGTGTATATGAAAGGAAATAAATACTTTTTTGATTCAAAGTATTTTGTATTATAAATACATATTTGTTTTTAAATATGAACTTAATTATTTATTTGCTTTAAGAGCCAATTGAAATGTATTAATTCAGGTCCAAGAATGAACCTTTTCAAAAAATGTTTGTTGTATTTTTCAGCTGTCTATATGCCGACGACATTTCGTCGTCAATAATTAAGTTCATATTTGAATATTCAAAAACTTTTACTTTTTGATACTTTCAAAAATACAAATCGTAGTAACCAATGGTGATTTAGATTTCGCCGCACAACACACACAAACTAAGACACAAAACGAATCAAGTATAGGTGGTCGCAATTCAATTCGCTTCAATATTTTCTCTCGAGACGCCATAAGTTTTATTGTCGTTTGCTATCAGATTTAACAACTCAGAAGATAAAATCGTGGAAAAATGTTTGTCATAGGTTTGCATGTAACTAACACTGCAGTTACACGATCAAGTTTTGCTATCAAGTTTTTTTTCACATACCGCTTGTCAAAATTCAATAAAATTGATAGCTGTGACGTAGGCTGCACGCAATTTCATAACAATTCGTTTTCAAGGTGCCGTCAAGAAGAAAATTAAAAATAGCTGCTTCATTAAGAGTACTATCAGAAATAAAGAAAAATAAAAGAAGAAGAAAACAAGACCAGAGGGCAGAAAGGAAATACTGACGATATAACGCCACATTCATATTCCACAGAACTTCGTGGCTTCTATATAGCTCTATAAATCGCAGCACACCATTATATTTGTTAGTTTTGCACGTAAACATTTTTATTAATATTTTTAAGCTTGAATCTGTTTAATTTTTATCACTTTTAATTGCAACTTTCAAACAAAACAAAAAATATTTGCAGACAGAACAAAAAAAATTGTTGTCAGCTGTTTTCTTGATTGTAACTTGATGCTCTCTATGGAAAGCAATAATTGTCATCAAGTTTGCATCAATTTTCAAAATTGTGAGTGTATTAGTAAAAAAGTGTGAATGTATTAAAACTTGAAAGGCAAAACTTGATCGTGTAATAGAAGGTTGCAAAGAAAAGTAGAAGTGTTGCAAAACGAAAAAAGAAATGTTTGCTGCGTTAAAGGTTTGTTTGAACATTTCTGATTCTCATTCTGTTCATGGGAATTATGGAATAAGTAGTTAAGTTTCAAACAAACTTTTAAGAATTTTTCAAGTCTACTGATGAGTTGATTAGCACCAACGAAATTAAGTCGTCGTCATATAGACAGCTGAAAAATACAACAAACATTTTTTGAAAAGGTTCATTTTTGGACCTGAATTAATATAATACATACATATTTTTGTTACGCTGTATTTTGTATTTCAAATACTTGCTTTTAGAATGAAGTATTTTGTATTTTAAATACATGGAATAAAAAGTATACGCATTTTGTATTTTAAATACACAACCTTCATGTATTTTATATTTTAAATAACTACATCAAAGCCTCTATATTGTCCAGCACTAGCGGCCCTACAAGTATAATAACGAAACTTTCAGTTGCCAACGAATGTTCGAGTGTTCTACACAATGTCGACCATGATATTGCTAACATCTACTCATAATCAGCTTAAAAATTTTACAGTTTTAGAGATGTAAGTGAGCAGAGCTTGTGACGTAGATTGAAGCCAAGATATTTATAATTCAGTCGAACTTACTTCTTTTTGGTACATCTTAACGAGGCCAGCATTTATTTTAGACCAAGACGGCACAGCAGATATGCTCCACAATTGATACGAGTGTTCTGAAAAATGGCCGGTTTTGACCTTGAAAAGAATTACTTACTTATAAAATATAGTTGATGAATTTGCTACCACAACTCACCTGTTGTATGAAATCAATGCAACCAATAAACATATATTCGTTTTTATATGAATTGATCACGTCATCATCGAGAAATTTCGATGGCGGAAAAGGACTGTCAACTGAAAGAGATACATATGTATGTATGTATGTATATGCCATGAGTGTTTGTGCATAGATATTAAAATAGTTGAAAACATACATGAAAGTTGAGCACTTCCCCAAATGAAGGGAACAAATTGATAATCATCCAACGACCAAACACCCTGACTTCCAGCTGGCTCTAAGCGATACGTTTTCTGGATACGTCTAACAAACGTAAGATATTCCTGAAACAATCTCAAAGCACATGCAATATTATCTTCTTCTTTTAAAATTTTGGCTTTGAAAAGTGAACACAAAAAGAACAAAAACGACAGCTCGTGTCCAGTACCGTAGTCAATGCGCACGGAATTACCAAATGACTCCGACAGATAGAAGCCCAATTCAGTGACAAAATGGCATTTATCAGTTGGAATATTTTGTTGTAGTATATGAAATAGTTCCTAAATTGATAATTTAATTATAACACTGAAAACAACAAGTCAGAGAATAAATGCAGATTAGCAAAGCATAACCAAATAAAAAAAAAAAGAAAAGGTTTAAATGCTGCAGAAAATTAAACTCCATGAAAAAACGTCAAGTACAAAAATCTGCGCCAACGCACATTTTTCAAGTTACGCATCTACGAAGGTAATGATTTAACAGTGGTAGCAAATGTGATATTAGTTTCTTACATCGACTATGGTACCTCGAGGCGCCAAGGCCTCATACAAATCTGGGGGGCAAACAACATATTGGAAGTTAGAAAATTATACTATAATAATGTTTCTCAAAGAAAAATTCATTTTGAAAAAGTGTTTCTGCTGATATCGAAGTAGAATCAAATTCAATTTCAGAATCTGAAGTTGAGAACTCACTTAGAAGAAGTTCACGAGAAAGAAAACCTCCAAAACGATTCAGAGATACATATGTATGTATGTATGTACGAATCTATTTTTGAAGCTGCCTCAAACGTTGAGTATGATGTCCCTATTTCATATTCGGAAATTGAGAATTCAATGAATCGAAATCAGTGGCTTGAAGCGGTAAAAAGCGAATTGGATTCAATGGAGAAGAATGAAGTTTGGAGTGTTGTCAAGAAGCCAAACAACAAAAACGCTTAAAGTCAAAATGGGTTTTTGTAATTACATAAGTCTGATGCTAAAGGAAATCCTGTCCGTTTTAAAGCAAGGTTGGTTGCTAAAGGGTTTCTACAAACTTTTGGGGTAGAAAACTATGAATCCTATTCACCAGTGGCTAAATTAAGCACATTACAAACAGTTTTAGCTAAAAGAACTTTATATGGAAGTCCCTGACGGTATGAACACTGAACTAGGCATGTCATTGAAATCACTCTATGGGTTGAAACAAAGTCCGCGGTGCTGGAATCAAAGATTTAATTCTGTTCTTACTGATCTAGGCTTTAGGAGATCCCAACACGATTATTGCCTTTATGTAAAGTGTGAAGAAAGAGATATTATTTTACTACTGCTTTATGTTGATGATGTTTTGATTTGTGGAAAAGATTTAGATGACATAGAGCGAGTTAAGAAAAAACTGTCTGAAGTTTTCGAAATGTCTGGCTGTGGTAGTCCGAAATATTTCCTAGGATTCAAAATTGAGTATGATATTCAAAATGGTGTAATGAGGTTGAGTCAGACGGCAAGTATTGAAAAAGTGCTAGAAAAATTTAACATGGAGGATTGTAATGTCGTTGATACGCCCATGGAGAAGAATCTGAAATTATCAAAGTTTGGAGCTGAAATTTGTGAGAAGCCTTAGGAAGAGAACTCTTAGGAAGCTTAATGTACTTAATGTTAAGTGTGCGCCCTGATATTTGTTATGCTGTTGGGTACTTAGGACGACGATACCAAGAAAATTTTGGTAAAGTGCACTGGTCAGCATTAAAACGAGTCCTGAGGTAACTTAAAGGAACAAAGTTGTTAAAATTACAATTTTAAAAATGCAACAATCCTGATAACATCCTGGCTGGCTATGTAGATGCTGATTGGGGTTCTAGTGCAGATGATCCTAAATCAATAAGTGGCTACATTTATTATGTTTATGGATGTCCAGTATCTTGGTGTAGTAAAAAGCAAACCACGGTCGCTACTTCATCGAGTGAGGCAGAGTACGTTGCTTTAAGCATGGCTACCTCAGAAGGTTTATAGTTAAATGGAGTTTTAAGTGATATGCAAGTTACAACATCTGAACAACCTATCTTATTGTACGAGGATAGTGCAGGTTGTATTTTGTATTGCTATGGCTAAGAACTCGGAAACAAAAAGATCAAAACACATTAATATTAAACACCATATTATACCATGTTCATACATGCGCCTTTATTGAGATAATCGCAATAAAGTCCATTATTGAGCTCAATATTCCATACAAAAAGTCAATAAAGTTATTGCTTAATAAACTCAAAATTGCTGTGAATATTGAGAAAAAGATGAAGCACAACACTGTTAAAGATGTGTTTAATAAGCAAAAGTATACAATGCGAGATGAATGACGAGATACATGTCAACAAAAGCAAACAAAACAAAATAACAAAATATTTTTCACTTTTTCTTTCTCACTACCAAAACAAAAACAACAACTTTTTTCCAGCTGTCAAATACTAATTGAGGTAGCGCAATATTTGTATGTATGAACGCTAAAAATATTATGTCAATAAACTGAATATTATATCAATTAGAAATGCATGTATGAACGAGATCATGTTTCAAAAGGACATTTGGATATAAAGCATATTTCCTCAAAATATCAAATTGCTGACATACATATTCACAAAGGCATTGGAGAAATGTAATTTCAGTGCAATTAGGAATTCGTTGAAACTCTTACCTAATTGAGAGGGGGTGTTGAAATATATTTGTTACATATTATACTTGTTTATATAAATGAATATTTTATCATATTAGCGGAAATCACCCTTGGTTGCACATCTGCAATTTTAGCAGATATAGCATGCTATTTTGCTACATAACGTGAGTGTCTTTTTCAAGTGCTTAGCAAAATATTTATATCAGCTGATTTTAGAGTAACAGAAAATGTAAATATTTTTGTTTTGCAAATTGAGAAGGAAGTTTAGAAAACAAATTGCAAAAATTTCATTATTCATCTTTTCGTTGGCCGTCTTTTATTGTTGACTTTTTGTTTAATTGCCTTAATTTTATTTTTACTTTCTTCATTTCCTTCCTTGTTTTATTTATTTGTTTACAAAATTTAATAAAGCGAGTTTGCCGCATGAGATAAGCTAAGCCGCAGCCAATATTTGAAAAGCAACGCTGTCGATTAAATTTGCACGTGAAGCAACCGCCCGATTTTTTTGCTTATTTTATAAAATTTAATAAAAATTATGCTTAATAATAGGTATAATATTCATCTTTTACTACTTTGTAAATAATTCTTTGAGCAACGTTAGCATTAATTTAATTCCAGCACAGGCATGTTTTGTGGCGGCCTTGCCGTCATACAGTTTTTTGAGCGCAGGAGTTTACGTGTTGAAATGTAGAAAAACAAGCAGCTGTTTTATCATTTAGCAACATTTGCAAACACGGATCTGCAATGGTTTTTAGGTTTGCATCATGATACAATTAACAAGGTAGCCTTTTCGCTACAATAAGAACAACTTCAATAAAAATAACATGCATTTTGTTTTTGTACAACTTATGCAAAGTGTCAAAAAGTCGCCACTTCTACATTTACAGAAGAGAGATGCACTAAGCTTACGCGGATTAGCTATCTCGTTTTGGCTGCCTTTCATCTCTGCAATCTCTTGACAACCTAAAGTAGTCAGTTGATTAACGGTTTAGCTGACGAGGCTACCTTGTTAATTGTATCATGGTTTGCATATTTGCTTAAGTGATGCAAACCTCGGTTTCATACATTTTGTAGTGTTGCAGACTATGGCACATATGCTACGGTTGCAATATCTGCAAGGTCTGCAAGGGTAATTTGCAATGAAGGGTGAGTTCCGCTATTGTGTTTTGGAAAATATGTAACTTTGGAAAAACAAATTTGATTGTATTCTGATAAACTGTTGAGAGCTGTTGTTATTTTTAATATGAACTTAATTATTTATTTGCTTTAAGAGCCAATTGAAATTGATTCAGGTCCAAAAATGAACCTTTTCAAAAATACAAATCGTAGTAACCAATGGTGACTCGTTGTATAGAAGGTTGCAAAGAAAAGTAGAAGTGTTGCAAAACGAAAAAAGAAATGTTTGCTGTTAAAGGTTTGTTTGAACATTTCTGATTCTCATTCTGTTCATGGGAATTATGGAATAAGTAGTTAAGTTCCAAACATTCTTTTAAGTTTATTTTTATATTATTTGATCTTTAGATTGTAAAAATTAATTATTCAAGTTTTTGATCTTTGGTTTTTTTTTATAAAAAATAATTTTAAACAATTATTTATTTATTTTCAATATTTCGCCAACAATTTGTTGGCATCTTCAGGAAAATGAATAAATTATGAATTTAACATTCTTTTAAGAATTTTTCAAGTCTACTGATGAGTTGATTAGCACCATCGAAATGTCGTCGGCATATAGACAGCTGAGAAATACAGCAAATATTTTTTGAAAAGGTTCATTTTTGGACCTGGATTAGTTATTTTTAATAATTAAAAATACCTATTTTATAAACTATAGGTTTTTTTTATAGGTTTTTCAATTCTATTGGCATAAAACAAGAGCAATTTGTTTACATTAATTTTTACTTTGTAGTCGAAGCTTTATGATTTACAATTGTTCGGTTTTACTTTTTCATGATGAGAGATTTTTAAGCAGCAGCGTATTGCCATCCTACTATCAATAGCTTCAAAATAAACAGTCAGTAATGAAGGGCTCAAGTAGTAGATATGACGAAAAACGGTATGTCATTTAGTTATAAACTGAGTTCAAAGCAATTGCGGTGCTGATGATCGCCATGGCATCCCCAGCTAATAAGTCTTCAACTTTACTTTTCTTGCCTTCTTTAAAAATTTTGATCACTATAACTTTATCATAGACAAGTAGGAGTACTAGATCGAATATGAAATAGCCTTCACAAATGTCTGATGTTGATATGTGTATGTATGCACATTTGCTATTTGCTCAGCTTCAGACACGTACATACATATACATATACATATGTACATTAGAAACTTTAATGTTCTACATCTTACGATATGTCTTTTTACCATCAAAAAATACTTTAATAAATTTTAGTTATTGTTTTGTCTCTACATTCAAATAAAACTTCCTTTTTTCTTTAAAAATATTATTTTGATACTTCTTATGGAAATATTGCATAAAACATAGTCCAATGTCAAATTTGCTTTTACATTTGTGAACTAGACAGCTGTAGAATACAAGTGAACAACATACATATGTATGTACATATGTATATACTATTAATTATTTCATTTAATGGTCAATAAGGCAGCGACGACTAGATACTTATTCTTAGCGGTTTGTTAGATTTCTTTTTGAAATAAAACAAAATTTTATGGGAAAAGTTACAAATTGTTTCTTTCTTGAATTTTACAAATCATTCAAGGTAATGAACATGTTTAAATAAATTAACTGGCTGCATATAACAGTTCAACTTATGTTTTTGTTTTTAAGAAAGTATCTTTATAACAACTTCTATAGATAAGACTAATTTTTGATCTCCTGAATAAGTGACATGAACTACAAATTAGTGTTTAAAACATCGATGAAAACAGTTTTTATTTTAATCGACGGTATGTTGTACGGGCTGCCGGTCGTGAGACCGGCCCACTTGTATCGTAGAAAAGACCCATTGTGCTATCAAATAAGGTGCATAATTTTAAAACGAATACTGAATGAATGACAATTGTAAAAGATTAAAAATCACGAAATATAGAATAAATTCGTCTGTATTAATAAGACTGACATTATTATTATGAACAATGGCTCATCAAACTCACTCCGAAGGCATACCTACTAAAAGAATTTATTACAATTACACAACATATTATGTATTAAGTGTAATGAATACAAGAATCAAATTTTTTACAAGATATACATACATACATATATTACATGAAGTAGCAGCCATAGGGTATGCTATGCGTTAAAACAAGTTAAGTCTTCGACATGCACAGACAGCCTTAGTGTGGCTAAATCAATAAAACTTTATGGCGAGAATAAAAAATATGTTATTGGCAATTCGAAACTCCATAATGATGTCATTATATTATGGGTTCCAGGCCATGTTGGGATAAAAGAAAGTGTCCGCGGACGCGACCGCCAAAAATGCAGCCAATCATCCACAAACAACATCTATGGAGTACTTCAAACAGTTTCCTAAGATCCCACAACAAGGGCATATCACGGCCAGAATAAGAGTCGGAACAACAAGATTTATCACGCAGCACTCGGCCTGTGGGAATGTGAAACCAGAGCAGAAGAACTAACTATATACCATATACTCAAAGATTGCTTGATGAACTCAGCAAACGAATCGCTAAGGGAAATCCTAATAACAAGAATTCAGCAACAAAAATAAAACATATTCTTCAATCTGCAAACGTTTTACATGAAGTTAAAGTTCAATATATACAGTGTAATGACCAAGTAGTGCACACTATATCTAAATTTGTATTTTATAAATTTATCTTTGCAAAATACTTTCAATAAATAAATATTACCTTCTCGATTCTAATTGATTACATAATCACGATAGGTGTTTGCCCATTGATCTGTTAATAATTCTAAAACATTTTTACTTTAGAATGAGCCAGGCTTTGAAAGAAATGAGTTTTATAGGTTTGTAGAGATGGTCGCGCACCTCCCCAAACTGAAGGCAGTCTGCCGGAGGTCTTGTAGTTTGCTAATAATTCGGTGTGGAGTTGGCGTAATTAAAGCCGAGCCTTATTCATTTTAATTTAGGACATCAATGGTATACATATGCGTATGTACATATGCTGAAGAATAAAATTTTGCGTTTCTATTTTTGTTCTATGCAACTTCTTTCTATCATTTAAGGTATTTTTTTCTTTGGTTAAGCATCACTAAGCTGCACTTAAACGATAGGTTACATTACCTGATTCATTTTACGAGACCAAGATCGAAAGGCTTTGTTTCCAAAACGCTGTGGCTGCTCAGCAGGTGGTGTTTCATCAATAAACTGATTGAGTTTATCAAAAATTCCTATTAAATTCTTCATTACCGGCGATATGTAAATCTGATCAGTGAGCTTTTTGCCTTGAACTGCAGTACTTATGCCATTTATAAAACCAACTAAATCGTGGAACGCCTCCGAACGTAACCATGACTGTAAATCAGGTAATTGTTTTACCCGTTTCTCTGGGACAGGTACACCTGTCAATTCCACTTGGAAAATAAAAACACTATTACATTAAATATATAAGTAAGAAAAACTTTTTGCAACCTACGCGGAATACTTTTCTCGACAACTAGGACTTCTTCCATTTTTATTACCTTGGATAGACTTCAATTAGTTTTGCGTAAATATTATTATTACCAATGCATAGATATGGAAGATTATCGATTTAATTTTTAATGAGCTATCGGTATTTTTTCTTCGATAGTTGTACTATCGACTAGAAATTTATCAATATGAAAACAAAGTCAAAGAAATGAGTTTGACGGCGAGTTTACTGTAGAAGCGCGACATTCAAACGAAATATATAAAGAATTTTTTCTCGCTTTCGATTGATTTTGTATCCTGGAATGCATTTTTCCATGTTTATGTACACTTTTGAAAATTAAGTTCCCCTGTAGTAAGCTGAAGAATCAACTGCAATGCAGCAAAAAGTCACCTCTATTGCCTAATATTGTAACTAACTGTCCATGAAACAAGGAAACTACAGTTTTGTTATAAAAACGGCAATAGTCGATATTAAAATCTTTTTTTTTTTTGCAACGAAGTTCTTTAACGCGGCTTGCTGGTAGGGCAAATTAGTAGAAATCGTCACGAAAGCGTGTGAGCTATTTATATGTATTGGTGTATCTTCCGACAAACAATCGTGTATGACGGGCGGCAAGTAGCGAAACTATTTGACGTCAGCGGAGACACAAACTAATAAATATTAATTAGTTGTGACACTACCAGTTGCTAGATGTCGCTAAAGTAAAGTATGTCACTGCAAAAAACAGCACTATTGAAAAATTGACCAACAGTTGCTTTTCTCGGATTGTAGAAGATTGACCAAAAAAAATACTGCATGTGTCAAAAGTAAAAAAATAAAACCAAAATTTAACGTATATAAAATTTCAAAAACAACACAAAATAAAACATACAGATTTCACCTTGTATTACATTCGAAGATGGAAAAAAACGTACAGTAGGCTTTAAAAAACCCGTTATAAACAAGAAAAATCAATCTGCATGATTGAAATTCGCCGAAGCGTACATTGTCAAAGACTCAAGTTTTGGGACCAGGTGATTTTTTCGGACGAGTTCAAATTTAATATTTTCGGCTCCGCAAACCAAATACAGAGCTGTATAACCAAAACTTGAAGGCAACTGTAAAATACGGCGGATGGATATGAACTTGCATGTCATCAAGTAGGGTTGGAAATTGTCAGTTTATTGAAAGCATAGTAGCCTTTTACACTGACTAACATCCACGTAAAATGCGTGGAAGATCTTGAAAATGTGAAACAGTCGTTTACATTGGCATCTTTCATTTATTTTGCTGTCAAAAAAAAGACGCAATATTTTTGTGATGGTGTTAACCATTGAATTATCTCTTAATTTACAAGAACCCCAAATTTTAATGCAGTGCCTTGAAATATTGGAGACCATCATGGAAGATGATGATAAAGAAGAGTTTTTGGTAGACATAAGTATGACCCTTCCTCGAAAGGTTTGGATGTTTGTAAGTAAAAATATTATAAATAAACATTTCTTGTATAAGAAATATAAAATACATTTTTAGAATCGCTATGGAACATTTTGGGAAAATGCATTTCTTTTCTTTGCTCCATGCATTTTTATTGGCCACAGTTTCAAATTGAAACTGCCACCAAAGTGGGCGCTTTTATTCTGTTTGCCGCTTCTGGAAACCAGCCCTTCTTGCAGTTGGAGGCCATTCATTCTAGCGTCTATGCTATTTAGTTTTTGATTAAAATAATTTTCTAAGGCAACGAATTTGTCAGCAACTTCGTGAACATCTCATTCCAAATAGCACAATTATTCCTCTCAGATTGACGGCCTCAGAAATCTCCATCAACTTCTCGTTGTTGGCTTTCAGCATATGATTTATTGTCTTAAGACACCTTTTTGATAGATTTGAAGCTTTCTTAGATCTTCTCCATCATGATTGCAAGTCCATATCGCTTGCTGATGCACCTATACGTATCTCCAATTCTTTTTTTTTTTTCTCGAATTCATACCCATTGATATTCCGCAGCTCCACTTTATTACCAGTAGTGCGCAGCTCCAACTTGCCCAACTCCTTTTTGAGCTCGCCAAATTTCATTTGGCAATTTCACTGCTGACACCTGTGCTATGGAGTCTTTCATTGCATATGGAAATAAGACATACTCAGCTCCTTTATTTGCAGCACTGTATTAACTATACAACTCTGTTCAAATCATTTTATTTAGAAGACTGTTAACACTGTTACACCACGTCTGTAAAAACCAGACTTAAATGATTGAAAAGTTATCTTTCGATTTAAAAACCTGTAAATTATTATAATTGCAATTTTATTTTCTCGTTTCGATATATGAATATGTATATATGTATATATATGTATGTGTATTTTTTAAATAAGATGATAAGAATATCAGGGCTCCGTTCCACAACGTAATGTTATGAGCTTGTCGTCAAACCCATCAAAATAGGGATGTTCCAATACATCCTTAGCTGAAATGCGATGCACTGGATCGTAGATAAGCATTTTTTGGACTAAATCGAGCCCTTCGCTGTTTAAATTTTTTAGCTGATTGGGCAACTGGTTAACAGACCAGCATGGAAATGTGCTTTTGTAGTCTGGTAGAGATGTCACACCAGGCCAGATTTCTTCAGTTGGTGTTTTTAGAATTCTGAAAGAAAGCAACATTTTAGGCATTGATGGAAGTTAAACGATTGTTTTTAAATAAATTTAGTTGGTTGGGACTGCTTCACGATATCGAACGTAACACTGGCTTCCATACAGAATGACCTTCAGCTCTATAAACGTAATACAAAATAATTATAGAGGACAAGTTCGAATGATAAATATTTAATAAATTTTGTTTTTTATATTTTAAATTCTCAAGTTAAGTTTTATAAATCATTGCTTATGATTTACTGTTAATTAAAGCTGTTTCGAAGCTGCTACACTTCTTGACAGCACCTTTTTCAGCTTCGTCGTTCCTGGGAAATATCCGATTCTTTATTAGTATTTTCCTTCGTTAGAAAATATAGCACCTCACTAAAAGGAATTTTGAATTACGTAAAAGTAATACTTTGTTATTGTGGAAAACATACTTTGATTTTATATTTCACCTAATGAAAGTCTACGAAAAAAAATATCCTCAATTTTCGTATTTAACATCCCAATAACAGCTAGCATCAATTCCAATTGATGAAACGAAATATTCGTCCGAAACGATGTCCACCCCACACACCTATCAGCCCATGACACTTTCACCCCACATCGACGTAGCTTTTTGTAATCTCCCTTTACTGCCTCTACTCATCTGGTCAGCCACAAATGGCTTACACAATCGTCTGTATGCCGTCGACATTTGCAATAATTTAATATTTAAACAAGAGTGCTACATTCGGCTGGGCCGAATCTTAAATACCCTTCACAATGATATATGTACCATTCTGATTGATTTTTGGTGCCAAAAGTTGTTTTATTTGGCTTATAGAGCCGATTTCTTGAAAAATCGGGAGACGCTATATCTTGAGTATGCATATATGGACCGATTTCAAAAATTTTCGAATTTTGCTTTTAAACACCCTATATGTACCATTCTGATCGATTTTTGGTATCAAAAGTTGTTTTATTTGGCTTTTAGAGCCGACTTCTTGAGAAAACGGGAGGAGCGTTATCTGGGGTGCATATGGGCCGATGTCCAAAAATGTTCTAATTTTGCTTCTGAACAGCCTATATGTACCATTCTGGCAAATTTTATTGCAATTGCAAAAAATTGTTTCGTTTGGCTTCCAGACCGATTTCTTGAGACATCGGGAGGCACTATATCTCGAGTGTATATGGGACGATTCCATTCTGATTGATTTTTGGTGCCAAAAGTTGTTTTATTTGGCCGATTTCTTGAAAAATCGGGAGACGCTATATCTCGGGACGATTCCTCGGTTTTGGGCTCTAATGGGCATTAAAAATGATATGGCTAACTATTTAGTAAAACATTTTTTTTTCAAAAATCTGACCAAAAAAAATGATCAAAACTAACCCTTTGGATATATCTCGGCTATCCGTGGACCGATCTTAATGAATTTCAACAGCAGACCCACTACCGGGATTTAACACATTTTAGCGAAAGAATGAGGTTTCTATCTCAAACCGTTTTCTCAGAAACGGTATTTCAACGACTACAGACGGACATCGCTCAATCGTAATCTCTATTGATTCTGATCCAGAATATATATACTTTATGGGGTCTTAGATGGTTATTTCAATGCGTTACACACGGAATCACAAACTTATATATACCCTTACACATTTTTGTGAAGGGTATAATTATTAATTAGATCATAAGTTTGTGCTGACAGACACATTTACTCTGGTCAGCTATTTATGATTCTAGTTTTAGTATGAATAGTGCAAGTTTTTACATTAAGGGAATTAATTAATGAACCAGCAAACTAACCATATATACATAAATAATAAAAACTGCCTGCGATCTCTACAGAGCACTCCAGGTTTCATAATAAAGCGCTGTGTTAATTAATTCACTAAAACCCCTACAGGGCTTGGGCTTAAAACTAACTAGAGTATAATAAATTTATAGACTGTTTGCAAGAAACTGCCTTTACGAAAAAATTAATATTCATCACGTGTGAATATGCTCATTGGTAAAAGAAATAAAAGCATAAAAAAATAAATCAAAGCGCGAATTTCAAAAACAAAAAGACAAACAGAATTTAGAAATCTAGAATCAGTCTGGTAACCTTGTAATGGAAAGCTGAAGTTTTTTCCGCACTCGACTATTACTTTATTAAAATATATAAATTTTAGGGTAGTATTTATTTCTTATGATATTCTCTGAAGCAAAATATGATTATTAACTGCGCGACTTAATTTAATGTCATTGGATTGAAGAAATAAAATTACACACAGTCCTTGAACTTCTTGGTCGTGTTCTGTATACATAACCTCAATTTTGGCGGCAAATCATTCCTCAACTATGTAATTACGCACTAATTTTAACATCCAAGCCACTGTTCTCGCTGAATATATCTTGTCATCATGCCGCCAGTTGACGTTTGCGCTCTCCAGTCTTGCGGTATGAATGTTACCAAGAGTCAAGCCAGCGTCTCTTGTACGCTTTGTTTAAACTGCTTTCATGCCAGTTGATCCACTACATTACATCTGATCAACTTGCTGTGCTGTATAAAGCCAAAGGAGCCTTAAATTTTGTTTGCGAGCAACTGGATTCAAAGTTTGTCACAATCAGAAAAGAAATCAATTAAGATATTAGAGGCTGAAGTCTTTGGAAATACAACACGATAATTTGCTGAAACGATTGTATGTATGTATGTATCTGACATTCTTATAAATGGTCTTCCCAAATATTGCAAAGATCCTGGTGAAGTAATTTCAAAAATCTGTGTTAAGCTTAACACCAGCTTATCACCCCACGACATTAACAACAATTTCTATTATATAAAAACTGGTGGCACTATCGTAGTCAAATTCAACAATGTACAAAAGCGATATCTCATAATGAGAAACTACATATGTATTTCAAATCGAAAATTTTAAATAGTTTCTCCTCCATATCATTTGAAATGGCTCTCCTCCATTATGAACACTGACGTAAATAAAAGGATATATCTCCACGACCATTTAACGCCTAAGGCTAGCTGGTTTTCTTACCAATGCCGTAAACTACGTAAGGATAATAAAATCTCGAGATACAGCTTATTACCCAACCGTACAGAACTTAAAATTATGGTGAGAGGCGAAGCTAAAATTTTCAACCATGACAATTTCTGTAAATACTTTAATATAAACAATCCATTCTTGACTTCATTCGAGATTAACTAGTTCAAGAGTTATATACATATTTTTTATGGTAGTTTATATTTTTTTCCCCTATATTTCTAAAGGTGCTTCTCATTTCAATTTAGCATATATCTAACTAATTTTCTCAACATTATGCAATTGATCGCACAATTTTCAATCAAATTATCAATAATGTTTTTTTTTCTTTTTTTCCACATTTCTCTGTTAAATTATCAGAGGAAAATTTTGTTAAAAATTATACCTACATATTTATCTCCTCCTTGGAGTAGTAGCCGGGTTCCATAGAACATTTAAACAATTCCAAATCAATGATTATCACGAACACATAAGCACATTTAATATTAAATTTTCAATTCACCAAATTATTTTTCAATATCATACAATGTCTATTAGTAGTACTTCTTTGGAAAACTTAGGCCCTGTAGTTCATAATAACAACATCTTACGTTCCAGTTTTGCTAATGCACGTCAATGTCCAATGCCCATTTTTTTCTTTTTTCGCGGCTTTTTACAATGAAAAAATATTTCCAGGCTGCTTAATATAGTACATATTATGTTTTTACCCTTGGAAACAAAATAAATCACACTCAGTTACAGCACTCCCACTTCCGTTCAATCTTTATTAATTATTCAACTATGATAAGGAACTCTGCTAAAACACTGTTATACCATCGCTGTAGAAATTCAGACTCACTCCTGAATGTTGATGGTAGCACAATTAAAAGCAGACTGTCCCAACGTACACATCGCGCCACTATTTATACGCAGTCGCCGAATCCGAGAACCATCTAAAATGCTTATACTAATGACTTGAGCGCCATCAACGGACAAAATGATTTCGAAAGTTCTAAGACAACAACCTTTGTGCTAAAGCTTAAGATGTGGCATCACCTTTCGAGATACTTTTAGAACAATCGATAGACGACCGTTTATTTAAAATACATAGTGGTGTTTTCTTTGTGACACATAGATTTCGCAGTGAATTAAGTCGCTGTGCTCCACTAGCTATACTTTGTAGGGTCTTCGACCAAAATTGATGGTTTGGTTTAGAGGACCAGCATAGTCCCGTTGACCCATAAAATAACATGGTGACCAGAAGTAGACCAGGTCAAAATTCAATTGATACCAAGCAAAAGAAGTAGAATTGTTTGTTTGGGTATCACAGGAGCTTTCAAAACCTGTCCAACAGCTGCCTTGGAAGTGCTAACAGAGTGCACTGCTCTTCACATTTGTGTGCAGACAGAGACAGCTCTTAGACAACCTGATCTGCTCACGATCAGGGAGGGTGATCTCACGGGGCACATTCCTGGCCTGAAAATTTTCTGGAATACGCCGAGTCTTGCGGTCTCTTTAAGGAATGAATAAAACACTATCATTCTCAAGGAATGTCGTTGTGTATTAGCTGTTCACAACTATTGGGGGGAACACCAACGAGTTCGTCCATGTCTTCCTGTTGTATCGGGTACCAGATATCGCCAGTTCATTCGCCATTTCATTTACGGACACACCGTTGTGTCTAATTACGAAGAGATGCTCCAGGTCTGAATGTCTCGCTATCTCATGACTGGCATTCATGTACCAACCTAGATGTTGTATAAACACTGGCAAGCGCGTTTATGGCGGTCTTGCTGTCAGTAGATTATGATATGATCGCCGTATATCATGTAGTGTCTCATCCAGTTTACCGCTTTTATTATCTCCGCAACATCGGCCTGCATGGCGCAATACTCATCACGTAGCCTAAAACTAATCCTCCGTTGAAGTCGGGGGATGTAAATGCCCCCACCAACTCCTGCGCTCGACTTGGAACCATCCGTAAAAACCATGATCACGTCCTCTGATTGATCTATTTCTACACTATCTAAGGACACATGCGACAGATTTACACTGAATCCCTTATCAATCATTGGGGCCGGTGGGCAGTAGTCTATGCGATCCGGAAGGTCAGTTACCCTTCCAATTATCGATGCCTGTCCTGAGACAGCATCCTTCCACATGCCACCTGCCTTCAACCGTATTGCCGAATTCATAGCAGTTTCCTTAACCATGAGATCGGCTGGTAGCCAGTGTAGCATCGTAAAGAGTGCCTTAGATGGTGTATAGCCGGATGCGCCAGTCACCATCAAGGACGATGTACGCAAAATCCTTTCAAAAATCTTTCAGTAGGTGGTCTTTTCTAGCGCTTTCCACCATACAAGCGATCCATATACAAGTATGGGCTTCAAACCCGTACCGAAGAACCTTCTGGGATTTATTCCTCAGTTCTGACAAATGACCCTTCGGCATAGATATAAGACAACAGCTGCCTTGGCGGCTCTTGTCCGAACATTCCGTTGGCATGTAAGCTTGGAATCGAGATAAGTGACAAGATATTTCACATTCTCCGTCAATTTAAGTTCAATTCACTTTACATTCGATGGTTTGAACGGCGGAGGCTTGTGTTTCTGTTTTCTCCGAATTTACACTGGTGCTCCACCTACTTATGGTGGTCAGAGCCAATTTCCCGAAACTGCTACAGCAATATCATCAGCATATGCCACAGTCTTAAACATTTTGGAGTCCAACTCCAATAATAGTGAGTTCAGAGCAATGTTCCACGCAGTGGGGAGAGAACCATTCTCTGTGGAGTGACCCTGCTTGCCACCTTGACCCTGTTAGTCACGATCTGTCACTGATCAATCTTCAGTCTAAGTTATCGCATTAATTCAGATTAATTTTCTTTGTAATATATTATTTTGGCCCTATGGGCTTGTATAAGAGGTAACACCCGGGACCATGGAAATTTTAAAATCCAGTTCTTGTTTCCACGCAATTAAAGGGTGACAAATGAAATACTTACATATGTACCGGTCATGAGCTTATTTTATTCAAAGGAAATGTTTATGTTTCAATGTTCAATATTGCCATTTGGAAAAGCTTTGGCAGCGCAAAGAAAAAAAGTAAAAGAAAACTTTAAAATGATTTACCTGAACATTCGAAATAACTGATCGATTTCAGAGTCTCCCTGAAAAAGTGGTTTCCTGGTAGCCATTTCAGCAAAAATACATCCTATAGACCAGATATCTACCGGGCACGAATATCGCGGTGAACCCAACAAAACTTCTGGAGCTCTGTACCAAAGCGTTACAATTTCGTGTGTATAAACGCGTACAGGTATGCCAAAGGAGCGACCAAGTCCGAAATCAGCTACTTTTATAATACCGTTTTTATCAATCAATAAGTTCTGGGGTTTTAAGTCCCGGTGCAAAACTCTTCTCCGATGACAAAACAAAACCGCGCTTGTAATTTGATAAAGGTAACTTCTCACTAGCTCAGTGTCTAGAGTCTTTTCTGGCGGCAGAGAGTCCATATATTTTTTAAGATCCATAGACAAGAATTCAAAAATTAAGTATAACCGGTTTTCTTCCATCAGTACATCTTCTAGACAGACAATGTTGGGATGCTTCAGCTCTTTTAACAGTGATATCTCTCTGAAAATTTTTCAAAATAATATTTTATTTATTTGTGTTCGTCATTGTTGATTCTTGCTTTCAAGCTTTGCAGCCTGTTTTCGGGACACAATTTGTACACATGGTGCGTTATAACGGGTGTTGCCACTTACGGCACAACGGATCAGTGAATACTTAAACCTTATTTAAACGAAAAACATTTAGCATTTAAGCTTCAGTCATCAAACAGACTAAAACATCAGCTGTTTTTGCAACATTAACAAATTTATATTTCTAAAAACAATCAACAACAAATGGCTCACTGTTTTACTACAGTTAAGTTTAAGCTGCAATTAAACTACAGAAAAGTTGTGTTCGACCAGAGTTTTAACGCTTGACCATTTGGAAGACAACATTCGCCGTTATTGTCAATATACGGCCACAAATGTTGGAAAAAGTCATCGAAAATTGGACGTCCAGATTGGACTACATCCGTGCCATCCGCGTGGCGGTCATATGCCAGTAGTCATATTTAAAATGTGATGCCACAAGATTATCTTTCGGATAAATAAAATTCATGTCAATCGAATAATCGTTGTTTTATTGCAACCTTAAAGTTCTATATATCGGAAAAAAAAACACCTTTTTTTTACAGATGCCCTACAACAGAGGGATAAAATTTGCATAATATATGTATTCACATATGCTCCACAAAAACAGATGCTAAAAACCACAACAACTCTAAAGCTACCAGGTGTCCCCATACAATGTAAAGTAAGAGTTAGCTATAACTCTCGAATCGTGATAGAGAGCTGAAATTCGCACAGTGTATGTATTCCCAGATGCCTTACAAGTACAAATGACAACAACAACAACAAGTCGAAAACTACTAGGTGTCCCCATACAACGTAAAGTAACAATAAAACGTAACTCTCAAGCTGTAAGAGACAGAAAGATGACATTTATACAATATATGTATTCACATATGCCATTCCATACGTACATTACACATACGTGCGGAACCCTAACACCGGTATTCATAAAAAATAAAACGTTGAGCAACATTTTAGAGCGAATTTTGTGTGAAAAATTTGTTGTAAAATGTGTTTCAACAATGTTTTATTTTTAATGAATACTGGTGTATGTGTGCGCGCCAGCCTCGTACTTGACTGAATTTATTTATTATTTATTCGAATACTTTTGTCCAGTATTGTTCTGAAAAAGCTATCCGAAGGAGAGCGAAATATCGATAAAAATATTTGAATAAATAATAAAAAAGGAGCTTCAGCTCAAGAAAACAATTATATTAAATATAAAAAAAGGGATCGAAAAAACAACAAATATTATATGTATGTACGAGGTCCGTTATTTTTAAATTTCCTGAGCTAGTATGTTCGATTTTCACATTTTTTCTGATATGTTGGTACACATGTCTGTTATACATATATACATATATGGTGGCAATATCGGCCACTTTGGATTGTCAGTTTGTTTGTGACAAACAAAAAGATTGGTCGTGTTTTGGTGTGCTCTTCGATTTTTTACTATTCGAAAAAATGGATCAAAGAAACTGCAGTAAGTTTTGTATAAAAAATTAAGTTAAATGCGCAAGGAAATTTGAAATGTTGACTTGCGTTTGGCGAGTTTATTATGAGCAGAACACCAGTTAAATTGTGGTATAACCGGTTTTAGGCATGAAACGTGCGGCAGCGAAGATTGTTCCAAAATTGCAAAATTTTGAACAGAAACAACGTCGCATGAACATCGATCGCTCAGGAGCTGTTGAACATCGGCAACGACGATCCGGATTCCCTCAAAAATGTCATAACTGCTGACAAATCATGGGCCAATCATCCCAATGGAAGCGTCCAGAAGAGCAAAGACCGAAAAAAGTTAGAAACGCACAGAATTGTGTAAGAAACAATCGTGGATCGATGTTTGTGCGTGAGCTTTTCGCCAAAAACAATACAATTATCATGCCTCAAGCACTGTATTCACTGGACTTGGCCCCCGCTGACTTTTTCCTCTTCCCAAAACTGAAGACACCAATGAAAGGAAAGCGTTTTGATACGATTGAGTAGATAAAAGAAAAATCGAAACAGGAGCTGTTGGCGACACCAAAAAGCGAGTTTCAGAAGTGTTTCGAGGATTTGAAAACATGCTGGCATAAGTGTATTCTATCTGAGGGGGATTACTTTGAAGGGGACCAGATAGTTATTGATGAATACATAAATACTTTTTGAAAAAATTTAAAATAACGGTTAGTGAAAATTGAATAATATATGTATATATGTATGTATATACGTAGGGACGTGAAATCTTGAGAGCTTAATATTATGCATTTGACAAAAAGTCGCTTTTTTTAATTTAAAATTTAGTTGAATAGTTAATAAATATCAAAAGATTCAAAAATTAATTTATTTATTTGCTTTAAGAGCCAATTGAAATGTATTATTTTAGGTCTAAAAATAGACCTTAATGTTTCCTGTCTTTATCAGCAGTCTATATGCCGTCGACATTTCGTTGATGCCAATCAACTCATCAGTAGATTCGAAAAAATTTTAAAATAATGTTTGAAACCCAACCACTTATTCTAAAGTTCCCATGAAAAAAATGAGAATCAGAAATTTTGGAATTGCTGTATGACGGCTCAACTACGAAACCCTTCATTGGAAGCTATTCCGAAAAAGACGTTGTTCTGATTAACATTTCAACTGACGAATTTTGATCATTTAAATTTAACAGCCACTTTCCTGTTAAATAATTATTGTTAAGAGTTAAGCAAGAATTGTGAATGACAATTTTGCCTAACTGCCGGTTAAGGTTCCAATTAAATTATAATCAGGCTTAGTGTAAATGGCCATAAGTATTTCCTCATTACTTTATTTTTCTTACTAGAATCTATTTCATGTGTTTTGAACAGAATTGTATAAAATGTAGTCATATTAGATGCAATGGATTCTCATTACGATTCAATGTGTTATTTCGAAAAAGAAGTTTTAACAAACAAATTAATAGATCCATGAATTAATGAGAACAACATTTCCTGTGAAATAAGTGTTCATTCAGTATCCTAGAATGAATCGTTTCAAAAGTAAGGACAGAGATATGTTATTTTTAGTAAAAAAAAAATCACTGCTTTTCCCAACTTTATCCTGAGTGCAGCATTGACGGATTGGGCTAAAGCCTTCTTAATCAAATTTTCTGATTGACTGGCACATTTTACCAAAAATTGATTTCTTGAGGCCGCCTTAATGTACATACATACATACGTCAATGCATTTATTTTACCGTTTTCGATTCTCTTAATCTCGACAAAAACTAGTAACGTACATGTGATTTGATTTGATAATATTAGTAGCAACTTGATAGGCGTAGCAGCCTTAAGCTACTGAACCGATTTCAATGCCATTAAGACTATGCACATTTTAAAAAATCTTGAAAATCCGTGCAGAAATACGCGAGTAAAGGGATGAGAAAAAAACGTGTACATAATAATTATATGGGATAGATTATATAGCATAATTATTTGAAAATAAATATAAAGCGAAACTGTAAATTTTGCTGCAGCTTATATACCTATTTATTATTAGTTTTATTATTACCCAGTAGAAATTATTGGAGTACATGATCCGATTTTAGTAAAAAGGAGTAGTTACAACACGGTCCGATGTAATGCATACATTATTTGGCAATACATACTCGCAACACATGATTACCATGTGGTAATCCATGGAGTAGTGACACGAACTAATTTCAAGACTAACCCTGTGTTAAAAATGTGCGGAGTAGTTACTTGGACTAATTTTTAGATTACTCTGACGTAATGTTTTTTTTTTTTTTTTTTTTTTTGATAACATGGTCCTTGCCTAGTACATTGTAATGTAAAATGGATCATGTTTTCCCCATATATTTGGATTACTTTTGGACTAGTCCTGGTCCCTTATGGAATGTAAGCTATTTTTCTTATATCTTTAAAAATACCCTTTGTGTTTTTTATTTCTTTTTTCCACGCAAACAATAATAATAAATAAATATCAGATGGGTATGTGTGTGGGAAATGTGCAACCATAAATTGTACTGACTACTTTGGACTTCACCAAACACACACAAATGCAGAGGTCATTATTTTGCAAAGCGAAACTATTTTTTATAATTAAATTGCAATTGACATTAGAAATGAAGAAGACTGTTTTAATATTTGGAAAATAAATGCAGCCAAGTAAATCGCACTAGATACCCTCGTACTACTAATATTGGACAAACTATTTCATTTGAGTGAATATTTCGTTCTCTTTCAGAAAGGTAATGTGGATTAATTCTTGGTTTCAATTCATTTTTGAAGGAAAATGTCTCATTCATATCAGAGCTTTGTGGGAAGTTATGTATTACATATACATACATACAGTATAAAAATTGATTTTGCTTTTTTAATTATAATAAATAAAAAGCAATATTTGCTTTTATTATTTTTCAAAAATGAACTTATTTATTTGCTTTAAGAGCCAATTTTTCGAGTCTACTAATAAGTTGATTACCATCAACGAAATGTCGGCGGCATATAGAGGGCTGAAATAAACAGGGAACATTAAGGTCTTTTTTTTTAATTTTATTATTTTTATTTTGTAAAATATTTATATTTCTAAATTTTTTAACAGGCGTTTAAGTTTGTTTTTATAAAATGCTACTCTTTTGGTTAAAATTGAACTAAAGCTTTAATAAACAAAAAGCTCGAAAAAATAAAATAGTAAAAGCAAATGTTAAGAAAAACGCAAGGGACCGCCCGGCGTTGTGTTTTAAACGTTGTATGTATTAACATATGGAGCACAAAAAATTCAAAGTAAAGAAAGAAACAAAAACACAAAAATAAGTTGGACATTGCTAAATAAAGCATGAGAGAAATGAAATACCATCATGAGAGATGAGAAATATCATCCAAAAGAGACAATAAAACAGTAACAGGCAAGAAAAAATAAAATTTAGTGAACTTTGATTAGTTCATTAGGGTGCTAACGAAGAGCTTGGAGGCTCAAAAACATCTGGACGTCCACCGTGCCAAGTTTATTTTATATTTAGTTCAATATTAACCAAATACATAGCAGCACTTTATAAATTTAGAAATATAAAGAGCAATATTTTTGGAGAAACAGGGACCAACTTACAGCAAATACAGGCATTAATTATTTGTATAAATAGCGCAATGCCAAAACTAAAACAAATTAAAAATGCATTATTTTAGGTCTAAAAATAGACCTTAATGTTTTGTCTTCTTCCACCGTTTAAATGGCGCCGACATTTCGTTGATGCTAATCAACTCATCAGTAGACTCGAAAAATATTAAAAGAATGTCTGACATCCAATTCCAATTACTTATTCCAAAAATTCCCATGAACAAAATGAGAATTAGAAATGTTCAAACAAATCTTTAATACAGAAAACACTTTTTCGTCAAAAATTTCTTTTAAGATTTTCTTTTCACAGAAAGAAAAGAAATATTTCATTGATTCACTTGAAAGAATCACTCCGTTGAATTAATTCACTACATACTACCTTACAAGAGGCTTACTCCAATTCACTTAGCAGACAAAGAACTGTTTGTGTTTACTATTTCATAAAAAAAATCAGTTGAAAATTTTTTAAATGTACATATGTATCCTTCGTCTCATATAGAAAGACCAAAACGATACCTACGTGCAATACCTTTTCTTCATTTTGACGCCTTTTATGTGGATCGACATGTGGACATCTTTCTATTTCACTGCCCAGCACCCTGTCTAGTTTTAGATCTACTTTGTACTTAAAATTTCTCGAGTTGAATTTCTTATCATTTGAAAATATTTTTCAATTTGATTAAACTGCAATTTCTTACACATGGTATGCAGTTAGCTTGCCTCACACCAACAATTAGCAGAATATGGAACTATATAAGTAGAATAATAAATAATAAGAACAAATTTACGGGGCTAGGAAGGGTTTTTTTTACAGATCTCCCAGTAATAACTTTCCAATTAATACATAGTTTATACACAGTAGTCGAAAGAATTGCCCCCAACTAGAATTCTTAAATATGCTCGTTGTGGCACCTTTATTTAAATACCTGAAATTTCCTAACCTGGAAGTTGCAGTAGATAATACAATAACAAAGTTTGTTAAAAAATTTGAGCCAGTGCAATGGAAATAGCCATCTATTATTCCGACAAAGATTGAAAATATATTCAAAACTTGCATTTTATAGAGTTAAATGTTATGATGGAATGAAGACAAGCAAACAGTGACCATACCTTATTGCAGTTGAGGGTATGCCTTCATCGTCTGACTCCAAACGAATCTTTTTCATCGCCACTATCTGTCCAGTTAATCTATTGCGACCTTTATAAACAACACCATAGGTGCCTTCGCCGATTTTTTCAATTTTTTGAAAATCTTCCATTCTGTACAATTCTTTAAATACCCTGAATGCCGCCAAATACAATATGTATATATATATATTTACTTATATATCAGTGCTGCCTACTGTTCACACGATGAAGGCGAATTTATTTTCATGTAAATTCAACTTGGACTCAAAATTATAGCACGGATGGAAAAGGTAGTGTAAATGCGAATTCATACAAGGTAAATTGATAACAAATTAAGGTGAATCCATTACAGGTGCTCGCATCCCAATTCCCTTCAATATTTTCCACGATTTTATCTTCTGAGTTGTCAAAGCTGATAGCAAACGACAAAAAACATATGACAACCCGAGAGAAAATGTTGAAGCGAATTGAATTGCGACCACCTGCAGCTGATTCGCCTTGATAACAAAGTTAGGTAGATGAATTAAAATTCATCACACAATACACACAAACCAACACATGCTTTTCAATATTTGCTAAACGCTTGAAAAGTTATATTTGATCTTTAAGCATTATGAAAATAAAAACAAGTTTATCACAATATTGTTCTAACACCAAAAACCTTAGCATCTTTTTTGTCAGAAATGAGAAAAAATGCCTTTTAAGAAGTATTTTTCAATTGTCACCTGTGCTACCAAGTTCCCTTTGCATGAATTCACCTTGTCTTAAGCCTCATCAAGTCGAACCCACAACAGGAGGCTGCAAGGCTCATCAGCTACAGGTGGTCGCAATTCAATTCGCTTCAACGTTTTCTCTCGTGTTGTCGTACGTTTTGTTGTCGTTTATTATCAGATTGGACAACTCAGAAGGTAAAAATCGTGGAAAAATATTGAAGTGAATTGGGATGCAAACACCTTTACTTTATTCGTCTTAGGTGGCTGCATTTTATTTTCCTGCAAGTTGTCACATCAAGACAGATTCAGACCATGATACAACTAATAAGGTAGCCTTTTCGCTACAATAAGAACAACTTCAATAAAAATAACATGCATTTTGTTTTTGTACAACTTATGCGAACTGTCAAAACGACGCCACTTCTACATTTGCGTAAGAGAGATGCACTGAGCTTACGCGGATTTGCTACCTCGTTTTGGCTGCCTTTCCTCTCTGCAATCTCTTGACAACCTAAAGTAGTCAGTTGATTAACGGTTTAGCTGACGAGGCTACCTTGTTAATTGTATCATGATTCAGACCATGATACAATTAACAAGGTAGCCTCGTCAGCGAAACCGTTAATCAACTGACTACTTTAAGTTGTCAGGAGATTGCAGAGATGAAACGCAGCCGAAACGAGATAGCTAATCCGCGTAAGATCAGTGCATCTCTCTTCTGTAAATGTAGAAGTGGCGTCTTTTTGACAGTTTGCATAAGTTGTACAAAAACAAAATGCATGTTATTTTTATTGAAGTTGTTCTTATTGTAGCGAAAAGGCTACCTTGTTAATTGTATCATGCACAAGACGAATCAAGTATAGGTGGTCGCAATTCAATTCAATATTTTCTCTCGAGACGTCATACATAAGTTTTATTGTCGTTTGCTATCAGCTTTAACAACTCAGAAGATAAAATCGTGGAAAAATGTTTGTCATAGGCTTGCATGCAACTAACACTGCAGTTACATGACCAAGTTTTGCTATCAAGTTTTTTTCACATACTGCTTGTCAAAATTCAATAAAATTGATAGCTGTAACGTATGCTGCACGCAATTTCATAACAATTCGTTTTCAAGATGCCGTCAAGAAGAAAATTAAAAATAGCTGCTGCATTAAAAGTACTATCAGAAATAAAGATAAATAACTTGGGGGTTACACGATCAAGTTTTGTCTTTCAATTTTTAATACATTCACACTTTTTTACTAATACACTCACAATTTTCAAAATTGATGCAAACTTGATGACAATTTTTGCTTTCCATAGAGAGCATCAAGTTACAATCAAGAAAACAGCTGATAACAATTTTTTTTCGTTCTGTCTGCAAATATTTTTTTGTTTTGTTTGAAAGTTACAATTAAAAGTGATAAAAATTAAACAGATTCAAGCTTAAAAATAGAAATAAAAATGTTTACGTGCAAAACCAACAAATATAATGATGTGCTGCGATTTATAGAGCTATACAGAAGCCACGAAGTTCTGTGGAATATGAATGTGGCGTCTTATCGACTTCTTTCTGTCCTCTGGCTTTTTCTTCTTTTATTTTTTTTTATTTCTGATAGTACTTTTAATGAAGCAGCCATTTTTAATTTTCTTCTTGACGGCATCTTGAAAACGAATTGTTATGAAATTGCGTGCAGCCTACGTCACAGCTATCAATTTTATTGAATTTTGACAAGCAGTATGTGAAAAAAACTTGATAGCAAAACTTGATCGTGTAACTGCAGTGTAAAAGAAGAAAACAAGACCAGAGGGCAGAAAGGAAATACTGACGATATAACGCCACATTCATATTCCACAGAACTTCGTGGCTTCTATATAGCTCTATAAATCGCAGCACACCATTATATTTGTTGGTTTTGCACGTAAAAATTTTTATTTATATTTTTAAGCTTGAATCTGTTTAATTTCTATCACTTTTAATTGCAACTTTCAAACAAAACAAAAAATATTTGCAGACAGAACAAACAAAATTCTTATCAGCTGTTTTTTTGATTGTAACTTGATGCTTTCTATGGAAAGCAATAATTGTAATCAAGTTTGCATCAATTTTCAAAATTGTGAGTGTATTAGTAAAAAAGTGTGAATGTATTAAAACTTGAAAGGCAAAACTTGATCGTGTAACCCCCAAGTTACAAAAGCAAGGCGAATTAATTTATCATAAATCAATTCGCCTTGTTACAAAAGCATGCGTTAGTTTGAGTGTAGAGGTATGAACAAGGCGAATCTACTACAGGTGCTCGCATACCAATTCGCTTTATCATTTTTCCACGATTTTATCTTCTGAGTTGTCAAAGCTGATAGCAAACGACAACAAAACTTATGACGTCTCGAATGAAAATGTTGAAGCGAATTGCGACCACCTATACTTGATTCGCTTTGGGTATGAATCTGCATTGGCCCACCTGGTATTAACATCGCTTTGATATGGTGCTTTATTTTGCTTAGAGATACCAGCACTGGTAAAGACAGCCTTAAATATCCCGTAAACAAACAATTGTCAAGCAAAATATTTTTAAATTTGAAAAAATAAATAAAAATTTATTATGTTCAAAAACACATTTCAATCTGGATTTTTATCCATTTTATACAGCATAGGCAGTAAGCCGCTCCAAATTTGGGACAAAAAGGTTAGGAATGGGCACATTAAACGGATCACAGACAATGATATACAAAGTTTGGTTTTAGAAATTGTTGGAACAAATGTCAGCACGACATTTATTACTTGTCCAGCAGATCCAAAGAAAACGTTGGGTATAAAATTACCATTTTTGGTTATGATTATAAAAAATATGAAAAAGTATTTCACATTTGAAGTTCAGGTATTTATCATTTACGAAATTCTTACATACTTTTTACCATAAGAACCTCTTTTATTTTAGGTTTTAGATGATAAAAATGTGAGACGACGCTTTAGGGCAAGCAATTATCAGTCAACAACTCGTGTCAAACCATTCATTTGTACCATGCCAATGAGATTAGATGAAGGATGGAATCAGATACAATTTAATTTGTCAGACTTCACCAGAAGGGCTTACGGAACAAATTACGTAGAAACATTAAGAGTTCAAATTCACGCTAACTGTCGCATTCGGAGAGTTTACTTCTCTGATCGTCTTTATTCGGAAGATGAACTACCTCCCGAATTTAAACTGTTTCTACCAATACAAAAACCAGTTCAAAAAACGGCAATTTGTAATTAAAATCTAATTTGTATTAACTATGCATTTTCAATTACAAACACAAAATTAAGGAGAGCAAACGATCCAGAATTAGTTTTAATTAGGAGCTTGCGAAATTATGTGCTTTTTTTATTGTGTATGATGTAGAATTTAGCTAAATTTTTGCGGTTGCGTTCTTATAGAGTGAAAACGGAGTCGTATTACTGATGCTTCCGTCCGTTACAGCTCCGATTTCTCGAAACGGTAGAGGCTAAAGAACAGATATTTTTACAGGATAGGTATGTAGTTAGCCATCCGCTATAACAATAAATGTTAAAAGCATCAAATAAGCTAGATACTGAAATGACCGTGATATACATATATACACAGATATAAGAACTACATTTGGAAATAAAGGCCCCGATTATGGTTCACAACATTTGTTCATGTATGTATGTATTTTTTGAAAAGTGATTATGGTTTACAACTATTCTGGCAAGTGTTGTCAAAATCTTACAACACATAATCAGATGTTGTCAAAAACTTACGACACCTACTGAAGTGTTGTCTTGTTGATGTTACCAGTTAAATTACGAAAAAATTATAAAATTTGTAAGTGTGCATACAAAATGTTTTGCAAAAATATAAAAAAAAAACAATTAATTGTTAAAATTTATTAACAAAATATAAATAAAAATACATCTATACACATAATTATTACCCATTTTTCGATTACAAAACAGTTTTATTTTGTAGTTGCAATGGATTTAAACTGCAATCTATAATTTTTTGGTCCTTTCATTATCATAACCAAATTAAACATCAACATTAACATAAATTTTTATGGCTTTGTTTGTACTTTTCTAGCAAAAACGTTTTTCATTCTTTTCATTTTTACCAATGCATTTCTACGCGGTAGTTGCGGTGTTACATGAAATCCAACACTCCATGTCTTTTTGTTGTAAAACTTGACAATGAAACGTCAAAATTTATTATTTTTCGCTTGTGTATGTGTAATGAAAGCAACATTCGCGTGCATCTTTCTGGAAGTGTGGCTTTACTTGGTAGTTTTTTGTGTGCAGGCATGTATTTTTGCGGAAAGATGCTCTACAAATGAAAAACAACTCTGTGACATACACAACACCTAGATGTTGTGAACCATAATCACAAAAAGAGTTGTAAGTTGTGTTGTAAATCTTACAACACAACATTTAGATGTTGTGAACCATAATCAGGGGGAAAGTTAAACCCTATGCAAGAAGCCGTATTTAACATACGTATGTATGTACATTAGCTGTTATTTCATTAAACTAAATTTTTTTAACACAAATCCAATCAGGAATCTACTGACTATTATATGTATAACAAGAACATATAACGATTTGAACTATGATAAAGATAAAGAACTTAAAATGTGTTAGTGATTTAGAATACACCATTTTTTTATTTTTATTTCAACAGTCTGCTCCACTGTGCCAACTTTTGGCGCTAATGACAAGTGCTTTAGAAGGGTCATAAATTCCATCGATGTAATGAATTTTTATTAATTCTGCCGCTTGTTTAACGAAACTTACAAAACAAAAAAGCCTAAACCGTACAGGGCAATAAGCAGGGAACAAAATGCAGGCAGAACAGATAGTGTGATAATGTTAATGGTGGTGTGCGTTTCATTTGGAAATCTGTGGCGCAAGTTAACAAATAATTTTTACTTAATTTTTTTTAAAAAGCACATGATATTTTTTAGAGTTTTATAAACCAAGAACAGAATTGAATTTTTTATTGTTTTTAAAAAAATAAAAGCAATTGAACAAATAAATCAAGTGATATCGACTTATTAAAATTAAATGGTTTTCTCACTAAAACTAACAAAAAAAAAAGTGCAAGCAAATAAATCTAACAATTATCAGCATTGAACAAAAGTGTCTCGCGGGGCCTGTGTTACATTTTTTCTGCTTGCTAAAAACATGCGGTGATCAAATTTAAAGAAAAGTAGCCACAATTTTTTTTTGCAACAAGGACTTCTCCAAATAAATTTTTGGATAGAAAAAAAAAGCTTTTTCAAACAAAAAAATAGTTATGGCTGCGTTATCCTGTGAAGCAACAAAAACATTAACAGAACCATACACAGACAATAATCAAACCCAGCATTCAAAGCCATTTGCGACTAGCACCCAAAATTAAAACAACAACAAGATACATTTTACCAAACTAAAAATATAACAACAACAACAGATAACATTTCACTAAACTACCAATGTAACAACAGCAACAACAAGACACACTTTACTAAGCTACTAATATAACAGCAACAACAAGATACATTTTTTCTAACTACCAAAAATTACAACATTTAACAAACAATTTTAACAAAAAACAACAAAAGTTAATCTAAACATCTAACAAATGCAATAAAAAAAGAACCGAGTGAAGAAGAAATTCACCACCCATACGCCAAAGAGAGGAGAGGCATTCCAGGGTAGGCAAACCGCAACCTCAAGAAGGCCAATAAAGAAATTGCTTTAATGTAAGGTACATAGATATGTATATTATTTTTCATACGTTAGCATAATTATCATAAACCTTTTATTAACCTTAAGTAACAGAACTAAAATTGTATTAAAAACTTGAAATAAATTTTTGTTTATAAAATGAATTCCAGTAATTAATCTAATAACATAGAGAGAAAGGATGATCGCTGTGCGGCGGGGTAAGTAGCGGGGGGGTATATTATGGGGTAGCGTAAAATTATCAGGTGCGCCCGCTACCACGGGTGGGAGGTGAAAATCCACCAACAGGGGACCATTCCACCAGACTCCCCCTCTTTTTATCGCTCGCGGCAAAATGGCCATACCCGTACACACCTATAAAATTTTGTTTGATTTTCTCTAGTATAATAAATACACTTGTCGGCTAAGTGTAGCTGTGATACGTCCGATGACACTAGGGGTCATGAAACACGCCAACTTTAGCTCGAGTTAGCCGGACACCAAAGTTATGCCGGAACCCCTCGGCACTCGTAAATATACCCGGACGTAACAAATGTTCCATTATTTCATAAAAGTTGTATAACAAATTTAATATTTGTTGTGGCCACCATTGGCGTTCATTACGGCTTCTAGCCTCTTTTTCATGGAACTTATTAAAAGGTAATATATAAAACATAGGAAACATACAACGATTTAAACTATAATATCGTTTTTACATTTTATGAAAGCTGCATAAACAAGTAAGTGTACTATATTCCACTGGGCCGAATCTTAAATATTCTTCACAATCAACACTTCTAACCCTGAGATCTGATGTATATAAATCGTTACCAACGGGTTTTTTGTGTTTAGTAGAGTTATTTTATTCTTGGAACATCTTCCTGGCACAAAAAAATATAATAAAATGACATCTGCTTTTTAGCACCAAAACAATATTAAAAAATAGGTAGACAGACACTCAAGGGTTGAACTTGAGCATATTAAGAATTATAGAAACAAAACTATTGCAACGTAGTTCAATATAATTAAAATGTTACACCGGTTTTCATAACAAATAAAACGTTGCTCAAATACATTTTAGAAAAAAATGTATGTGGAAAATTTATATAAATATGAACTTAATTATTTATTTGCTTTAAGAGCCAATTGAAATGTATTAATTCAGGTCCAAAAATGAACCTTTTCAAAAAATGTTTGTTGTATTTTTCAGCTGTCTATATGCCGACGGCATTTCGTTGGTGCTAATCAACTCATCAGTAGACTTGAAAAATTCATAAAACTTTGTTTGAAACTTAACTACTTATTCCATAATTCCCATGAACAGAATGAGAATCAGAAATGTTCAAACAAACCTTTAACATAACAAACATTTCTTTTTTCGTTTTGCAACACTTCTACTTTTTTTGGACCTGAATTAGTACATTTCAATTGGCTCTTAAAGCAAATAAATAAATAATTAAGTTCATATTTGAATATTCAAAAACTTTTACTTTTTGATACTTTCAAAAATACAAATCGTAGTAACCAATGGTGACTCGTTGTATAGAAGGTTGCAAAGAAAAGTAGAAGTGTTGCAAAACGAAAAAAGAAATGTTTGTTGTGTTAATGTTTGTTTGTTTGAACATTTCTGATTCTCATTCTGTTCATGGGAATTATGGAATAAGTAGTTAATTTTCAAACAAAGTTTTAAGAATTTTTCAAGTCTACTTACTGATGAGTTGATTAGCACCAACGAAATGTAGTCGGCATATAGACAGCTGAAAAATACAACAAACATTTTTTGAAAAGGTTCATTTTTGGACCTGAATTAATGAAAATTTTATTCTAAAATGTATTTCAACAATGTTTTATTTTTTATGAATACCGGTGTAAGTGTACATATGTATGTATGTATGTATATTGAAATAAGTTCATTTTACATCAACGATTTTAACAAATACAATAACGATTTTTTTTTCACTGTAAACCGGAAATGCATTGCTACTTTACAACTGCTGTAGTTGTGGTTGCCGCTGATCTATACCTACTCAAAAGGACGAACATTATTAACAGCGTATACAAGCATCCCATGTTCAAGCATTGAAGATTTTTCATTACCAAATTTTTACATACACATACGAGAGTGATCAAGAAATTAAAAAATTTGTACTTGCACATACATACATACATACATACATATATGAGTAAACAAGAAATGAAGAAATTAGGCTATACATTTTTGAATACGAGCAAGAAACACTTGAAGTTTCATTCATGCATATTGATGATGAATTATTGAACTTTTACTTTTATTCATGATCATGTGTAGTGAATAAAAATTGTTGAAGGAAAGGACATGACCATATGTATATGATGAACAAGAAAGAAGATAAATTTTTTTAAATTTCATACATGAATATTTATCATAAATGTTTAAATTGAAGTATTCATATATGAATTCTTCTGAACCCTGGTTTTTACAGCCGTAGTGTAACAGTGTTAAAAATGTTCAAGTAAAGTGTTCCTTGAAAGAGTTGAATAGTTAATAAATCATTGAACTATAAACTGCTATTACTTACTGACTTGAGCGTTTTACTTTCATTTGCAATTGAAGAATCTGCAAAACTATTTTTATTAAAGTGTAAAAATGTAACATATGTATGCATACTTACTTTTGAAACAACAATATGTGCTTATTTTATTTTTATGTATTTGAGAAGAAATTTAAACCTGAATTCATTTTTACTGATTATGGGGCAGAGGACCGTAAACAAGTTTTATTTACGTCATATCCATTTGCTGTAAATGCGCTTTAATAAGTATGCATTTTGTGAGATGACAGTCACAAGGTACTGGGTGATCGACTATATTGGGGTCCAAGATCTCTACTTCAATGTTATAATTACGATTATTTTCACTATTTCGCTGCATTAAAATTTTAAAAGAAACAGGATCACCTTCATCCAATTCTTCGCAAGATGTTGTGGGAAGCACAACGACACACTGCTTCCAATGAGTGGGTGGAGAATTCGGGGCAGTGGAAAGAACGATCGATTGTTCGGAGGACTCAGCAGGAAATCTACATTCAAACCATATACAGAATCCTTGATGTTTACCAGATTTTCGTGCAGCAAGAACTTCTTGAAAGACAATACTGTCCAGATCTTTACTTGTTACATCTCTTAAGCTCATCCAATGCATTGCTACACCTTCATGCAGTAAATCATTTGAAGATATGACCGCTATTTCAGGTTTACTAGACTTTTGTTGCCTTAACATTGATGCAAAAGAATCTAGGCATACTCCGTCATATTCGTTCCAATCGTCAAAAAGATGCGGCACAGCACAAGGTGCTACATAAATTGTCGCTTCGCTGGGAAATAGCACCCCTTCCGGCTTTAGAAAGTTATCCCTTGCAAAAAGCACAGAATCCAGCATTCCCTCATGCAATAAATAAAACCCCATCCACTCAGATATAATAACGTCAACTTTTTCTGCAGAAGATGGCAAAGCGAAGTCTTCGATTTTCGATTGTATGACCTTAAAAGAGACAAAATTACAAATAATTGTACTTATACTATACATATATGCATCTATTAATGGTGTTGCGAACATTCAAGCAAATGTCTCAGTAATATATGTATACATACAGCTATTGACAACTATTTAGAAAGAAATGTACAAATATTTTTCATGTTGTTCATTTATTTAAATTTAATTGTGTTTTAAATTTCTTGATTTTAAAAGGAAACAAAAAAAAACTTAACAAATCTCTTATTACTAAACACTTTAATAAAGAAACATAATTTTTTTCAAATATTGTTTGCGACACCTAATTCGATTATTTATATTCTTACTTATTGTTAATATTTTGTCGCAAACCCCTTTTGTTTTAATACAGCTTCACATCGCCTGCTCATTGATCTTACAATGTTACGACATCGCTCCACTGGTATTGCCTTCTTTACTTCCTCGAAAAGAATCTCCATGTTTGTAACATTTTTGAGACATTGCTTTTTTCACATCGCCCCACACATTTTCGATGAGGTTTAGGTCTGGATGTGATGATGGCCGCTCCAAAACATTGATAGAATTATCTTCAAAGAACTTCTTTGACACCTCGGCCGTGTGCTTTCGATCGTTGCCCTGCTGAAATTTCCAGATAACAGGCGAATTCTCCTCAACCCACGGCAGCATCACATTATTAAGTATGTCAACATACTTTTCTTTATCTAAAATTCCATAAATTTTGTGGATTGGTCCAACACCATTCCAGGAGAAACATGTCCACTCCATACTTGATCCTCCACCATGCTTCAATATACGTGAAAATTGGGAGAGGATCAAATTTTTGGTTAATGGACCTTCTAACAAATCTGCGGCCATCTAGACTAAGGCGATTTATCTTTGTTCCGTCGCTCCAAAGCACCCATTTCCACCGATTAGCTGTCAAATTCAAATGGGACTTAGCACATTCAACGCGACTTTCCCCGAATTTTGCACAGTAGTGGTCTCTTGCGTGTTGCTCTTCCATTTAGCCCGACTTCTACGCAAATTTCTCTCTGTATATCCCCAAACGACTTCTTTGGATACGATTTGGAGATTCGCCTTATCATGCAGTCTGTATGTTCTACGGCCTTTTCTGCCGTGGAACGTTCGATATGATGTCATATTGTTGAATATGCTGTAGAGCGTTAAAAATCACTTTTTTAACACTGGAGTTGCTCTGATATTTCTCTATACGACTTCCCAGCTTTACAAAGTTCAAAAATAGAGCTTGTTATTTCAGGAGTGCAGCTCTTGCATTTCTCCATTACAAATCTTAAAAGTATGACATTATATTTAATTATACTGTATTTAAATAAAAGTATCTACCAATCTTTTTCTAACTATCACCTTTCACAGAAAATGATCGTTTCTAATTACGTGTCGCATTTTTTGTTTATATTATACTAAGAACGTGTTTACGAATTTGCAAAAAAATAACGGTATTTGAAGTACTTAATAAAGAAAGGAAAATCATTAAAGGATGAAGCATAATAATAAATAGTAAACAAAATAAATGTATTTGGTAGATAAAATAACAGGAAATTTTCCAAAAATAATTTATATTACTGACTTTGAGTTAAAGTAAAAAAAGCGTTTCTAATTAGATAAACAAACCTTTACCACCGACGTTAAACCATTATCTTCCATTACTTTTAAAGCAATCTCAGCTAAATTAGAAGCTTCTACGGCGTACACTAACTTTGCACCAGCTCTAGCACAAAATGCAGAAAGTATTCCAGTGCCAGCTCCAACGTCCAATACAATTTTATCTTTGAATAATGTTGGGTTTAACCCCACTGCTTTTTTAAAGGCTTCCTGTCGAGGCCGATCACGCAGCATTATTTCGTGCACCTAAAAATTAATGTTTCAGGTTCAGTATATATATTGCATATGGAAAGCTGTACCTCAAGATTTTCATAATTTTTAAAATAATTCTCCTTCCCAAACATTGTTTAAAACTTTTTAAAAGTGAATTACAAGCATGCCTCAGAGATGATATAGCTGGACCATTTGTACACTTTTCTGAACATTAGAACACAAGGTACATTGGTACTATTACGGAATCAAGTACGGCCTTACACTTCGGACAGAGTAACGCCCAGTAATTGACTTCTTATTTAAATACTGAATTAGCTAATTATCGCATAAACTTAAGTTGCATTTATATGCTGTTTCATTTTTTCAGTCAAAAAATTAAGTTCTCATTTAAATACAATGAAAATATGGTAGCACTGTGAAATGTCAAAGAATTATCGATAGTTCTACCCATGATACAACTAACAAGGTAGCCTTTTCGCTACAATAAGAACAACTTCAATAAAAATAACATGCATTGCCATGTGAAATGTGCAGTGGGCAAATGTATGCAAAGTAGCAGAAAAAATATTTACAGCAGCATTTGTCGGAAGCAAAGGACATTGAAGCAGATGAAGAAGTAAAAAAAAATGTTTTTTAGAATAAGGTTGTTTAATGCAGAAATTTATGAAAGTTTAAAAAAAAACGAAAAAGGAAATTCAATAAAATAATAACGTAACATAAAAATTGTTTAATTTGTCGTAGCAAAAATTGCAGGAAAAATATAACATATTGTCCCACTGTCATGTTTTTTTTCAATTTGAGCTGAAAATAACCAGCCAATAGAAATAGATTTCAGCTTGTATTACATTCGAAGATGAAGAAGAAACGTAAGGAACTTCGTTCCTAACGGGGGTCCCCCGACCGCATTTCTTTTTTTTATATTTTTGCAAAACATGTACCATAATATGTAGACTTGAAAATTTCACAATTTTTCGTAATTTAACTTGTAAAATCAATAAGACAACACTTAATTAGGTGTCGTAAGTTTCTGACAACGTCTTATTATATTACAAAATTGTAGTGGCATCACTCTAAATTTTGACATTCAAAATCATTAAAAAAGGAGTTGTGTCCAAAATGATGTCTTCATGATCTTCTTCCTCCAGCAAGCTTTTTATGGATTCTATACACTGCATTAGTAGTAGAGATTGCTCTTGCAAGCTAACTGCTAATCAAGGCAGATTAAACAGGTAAAATCACTAAAACAGCTGCTCGTTGTTTATTAACTGCTTAGTGTCAAAAGTTTGTTTACAAGCCGTTTAATGTGCTCTGATTTCTAAGAAATGCGCAAGTGATTTTGTAGCTACTATTGAAGAAAAAGTAAAATAAGCCAGTGATTTTGCTTCTTTTATTCCATAAAAAAGTAAAGTAATAATTTTTAAGTGGTTTAAATAAATTTATTTTATGAAATTTGTGTAATTTCGTTTTTTGTATACACTCACAAACCAGTTTAACAAAACAAATGAGGGAAGAATTTGACAGTATGCAGTTATTTTTCTACCAACAACTCTCGTGTATTTTTTTTTTTTTTTTTTTTTGGTCTGCTAGTGCTTGTACCTACTAAATCTGCCTTGCTGCTAATCCTACTATTATTTTGTCTTCAAAATCTATTTATATTATATTTTTATTGTCTTTAATGCAAAACGTTGCTTTATTTATTTTGGCAGCTGTGTATGTATATGTGATGTTAGATGTTGTGTGTGAACGCATGTTTCACATTTTCAACATCTTCAACACGTTCCACGAAAATGTTGATAAGTGTGAAAAGGCTATTAAACATCTGTTTTCTGGTAGAACCATGATACAATTAACAAGGTAGCCTCGTCAGCTAAACCGTTAATCAACTGACTACTTTAGGTTGTCAAGAGATTGCAGAGATGAAAGGCAGCCAAAACGAGATAGCTAATCCGCGTAAGCTTAGTGCATCTCTCTTCTGTAAATGTAGAAGTGGCGTCGTTTTGACAGTTTGCATAAGTTGTACAAAAACAAAATGCATGTTATTTTTATTGAAGTTGTTCTTATTGTAGCGAAAAGGCTACCTTGTTAGTTGTATCATGGCAGAGATGAAAGGCAGCCAAAACGAGATAGCTAATCCGCGTAAGCTTAGTGCATCTCTCTTCTGTAAATGTAGAAGTGGCGTCTTTTTGACAGTTTGCATAAGTTGTACAAAAACAAAATGCATGTTATTTTTATTGAAGTTGTTCTTATTGTAGCGAAAAGGCTACCTTATTAATTGTATCATGGTTTGATACTAGGTAATTGCATAACTACATACACAACAAGCGCTGCATGTATATTGTTGGTAGAAAAACGGTATTACTGTCATCCGTTTGTTCGCGTATGTGTTTTGACAGTTCTACGAGCTAAAAACAGTAGTCAGCTGGGCTTGTAAGGCTACCTGGTACCTAGCTGCCTTGCTCTTGACAGTTTAAAACGAAAAATAATTTTGAAAATATGCAGCAACATTTGTTCAATGTAAACATTTGAACACCATAAATTTTCAGATGAAAACTTTTGCCGTAAAGTAAGCAATGTTGCAAAAACTTTTTTTTAGCTTTGACCTCAGTACCTACCTTGGCGGTTTCTTACGGAAACCCGAAAGCTTCATATATACATATGTATAATGATATGCATCATATTTTATTGTTGTACGTTTGACAGCCTCACCAGTATTATTACAAAAACAGGCAGGATTTTGTTGACTGTACTGGCCATGGACTGATAATTTTTTAGTTCCAAAAATGGTTCAAGTTCTTGTATAGGCCCAACTTCCAGAGATATCAATTTTAGCTACCTCGCCTATATACATATGATCCAATGTCGAAATTTGTATTTTCTACTTTTTGGTACCAAACATTGATTCAGTTCATGTACAAGCCGACTTGAGAAGTCTCAACTACATATGTATATGACAAACATCTTTATTTTCTGCCTTTGGGTAGCTTATTTAATTATAACGTCACGTTCTTAAGAAATCGGACTTCGCTAAGAGTATAAGCTAATGTCGAAAATTGAAGTTTTTTTTTTGCATTAAACTTATTTTATTATAACAACTTTGTGCCGTCAAAATTTGTTTCACCACGTGTACGGTCAACTTATTGGGAAGCCTGTTTTCGCTATATCTCGAATATAGGCATATGGACTGACATAAGGGCTTTTAATGATCGTGCCAAATAATATAGTATTTTAAACTTGAATGTAAACTTTTCATACAAAAAATGCATTTTTTTACCTCGCTGTCTTCTGGCTATATCTGTTATTAATGAACCGATTTTGTTGAATTTCAATAGCAAACACATTCCATATAAACATAAGTTTGACATAAACAAATTTTTCTGAGCCAAGTATTTTTCTCCGAAACGGTATCTCAACGGCCTGACGGGCACCGCTAAATCGTCTATCGATCAATACTGATCCAGAGTATGTACATTTCACAGGGTTGGGAATCAAAACTGAGAATGTTATATACACTGCAAACCCGTATTGTACAACACTAGAACGCACAAATTCTTATTGGAACTATTTTTAGCAAGCAGCAAGTCAAATCCAATAGCTGGTAGTAATGTACTTCCACCACATTTATATAAAAAAAGTGCCAAATTATAAAATAACTTTTAGATCTTTATTATGGGGAATTCTTATATTATGCTTCCTGCTTCACCACAGTAGTTTTTTCAGAAACATATAAGCCATCCAAGAACTTACGGATATCCTTATTTTTTACTGTAGTAGATTGCTGAATAAGTGCAGCCGATCCAGAAACGGCTTCAATATCATTTCCTTCTACAATTAATTCGTCCTTTTGGGCAGTTGAGTTAACAACAGTTACACCAGGAGCCATTTCAACGCGACGAATGTATTTCTCTCCCAAGAAATTACGGATTTCAATAACAGTATTACTTTCGGAAGTAACACAGTTAATTGGGAAATGGGCATATACGGCACGCATCTTATATTGAAAGCCGACGGTAACTCCTAAATGAAAAAATTGTGTTAATAGATTCCACACATTCATATATATGTAATCAAATTGAAAAAACGGTAAAAATTGTTTATTTTAATACAAAATTTTCCGTTCTCTATACTCCCTATTAAAAATTTGTAAATACCTTTAATCATATTTTCGATGTGACTGCAGACTGTGCGAACTGCAGCTAATTCCTTCTTCGCTCCAAACCATTTCTCAACTTTCAGGGTACGTTTGTTCACCATGTACATATCCAAAGCCAAATGCTTGAAGCTTCGTTTTAGTACACCTCTAGGACCTGTGATTGTTACAACACGGGCTCTAACAGAGGCTTTAATGTTTTTCGGAATCTTTACACATTGATTTGAGTTTATAGTCCTCATGGTTTAAACACTAAAAATAATAAAAAGGACAAAATTCTTTTTCATTGCGTTTGTTCATGGGTGTTTTTCTCAATATATAAACAAAGAACTTGCAGTCAAGATATGCATTTAAGAAACCAAACTTTATCATCTACAAATATTATTGTAGGTAAAGAAATCGACATTATTTTCGCTATTCAAACATATTTTGCTGCAATACTCCAAAAATGTATTTATAGTTATGTCGTATATTGGCGATGTTTGATATTTATTTTATTAACACATAAATCCACAAACTTACACGCTGGGGACAAACCGGAAAAAGACCGTAATCAAAAAGAAAAATTTTGACGTTTCTGTCTGATTGACAGCTAAAATTTGTTTTGACGGCGCCTGTTATGTCGGCCGCCGCCGGTAAATGGGGCTTCACATTTAGCAATAAAATATAAATAACTAGAGATGCGAAACTGAAAGGCAGATATGTTTTTCATTCCATTTTAGGAAAGCGTATAACCGATAAGATAACAATGATTTCAATATAGCTAGTGAACGCCAGTTAACATGGTTATATTTTGTACTACGACATAATGATACAATTAACAAGGTAGCCTCGTCAGCTAAACCGTTAATCATCTGACTACTTTAGGTTGTCAAGAGATTGCAGAGATGAACGGCAGCCAAAACGAGGTAGCAAATCCTCGTAAGCTCAGTACATCTCTCTTCTGTAAATGTAGAAATGGCGTCTTTTTGACAGTTTGCATAAGTTGTACAAAAACAAAATGCATGTTATTTTTATTGAAGTTGTTCTTATTGTAGCGAAAAGGCTACCTTGTTAATTGTATCATGCTACGACATGTCAAAAATCCTATGAACATATATATATATCTTATCATGTACATGCAAAATGTATTAAGTAAAAAGGAATCAAATCTGACAAGCGGTCAGTAAATCTTCACTTTCTGGCGCAGACATAAACAGATATCCTAATAGTGACTTTTGTAGAGTGGTCATTTCATATGTTTGAGGGCCAGTCAGAAGTGAGCAGTACAGGAAATCGTAGCAACATGAGTGTATGAGACCAAGGCGGATCCATCACACGTACCCGCATCCCAATTCGCTTCTACATTTTTCCACGATTTTATCTTCTGAGTTGACAAAGCTGATAGCAAACGACACCAAAACCTATGACGTCTCTAGAGAAAATGTTGAAGCGAGTTGAATTGCGACCACCTATACTTGATTCGCCTTGTATGAGACTAACTAGTGTACACAAAAACAAACATAAACAATGAAAATACGTTGTTGTAAAGTGTTTGGAAAAATATTGGGTTTGTTGTAATTTTTACGAAACATGTAGAAAAGATAAAAGAAAAACTTTGCTAAGTCTTAAACATATTCGATGTACAGCTAGGGATGTACTCAATGCAAATAAAATATTAATTATAAATAATTTATTATTTGGTTTTTTCGACCTTTGTTTTTATATTATATATATTTATTTTCTTGAGCTAAAGGTCTTTTTTTTGTTAAAAATAATTGTTTTTTGTGTGCTTGCCAACCTGTTTTGCTTGCATTAGATTTGCACTGAATTTTTCCAACCAAAAATTAAATGTAAACAAATGCAGAGCTTATCAACAGAGATAGCTATATAAATATTATCATGTTTGCTGTCCTTCACTGGATGCTCCAGCACCGCAAGGCTGCGACTTTCATGAAATTTGACAGAAAATTTGTAATTTTAGTCCGACTTACGCAGTGTTACACGATCAAGTTTTGCTATCAAGTTTTTTTTCACATACCGCTTGTCAAAATTCAATAAAATTGATAGCTGTGACGTAGGCTGCACGCAATTTCATAACAATTCGTTTTCAAGATGCCGTCAAAAAGAAAATTAAAAATAGCTGCTTCATTATAAGTACTATCAGAAATAAAGAAAATAAAAGAAGAAGAAAAAAACCAGAGGGCATAAAGGAAATACTGGGTGAAGCCCTTATTAGTAAGAAGGTTGGTAAATACTTAAAAATTATAATGAATGTAGATATGCTCTATAAATCGCAGCACATCATTATATTTGTTGGTTTTGCACGTAAACATTTTTATTTCTATTTTTAAGCTTGAATCTGTTTAATTTTTATCACTTTTAATCTAGTTGATTCGCCTTGAGGCAAATCAAGTATAGGTGGTCGCAATTCAATTCGCTTCAACATTTTCTCTCGAGACGTCACAAGTTTTGTTGTCGTTTTCTATCGGCTTTGACAACTCAGAAAATAAAATCGTGGAAAAATGCTGAAGCGAATTGGTATGTGGGCACCTGTAATGGATTCGCCTTGCAATATTCGTCGCAAGGCAGATTGATCCCAGGTAATCGCATAACTACAACAAACACAACAACAACAAACACTACATGGATTTTGTTGGTAGAAAAACTGTATAACTGTTATCCGTTTGTTCGCGTATGTGTGTTTGTGCTGTGTATTTTGACAGTTATACAAGCTAAAATCAGTAGTCAGCTGGGCTTGTGAGGCTACCTGGTATCAAACTGCCTTGTTTCGTCGCTTTTTCAAAAAGCTTTAAGAGGTGGAAAAATCGCTGTGACATCATCACTGAACATCCCGCTTTTTATCGCTTTGTGTGAAAAGTTGGCTGTACTGATAATTACTTCTAACAAAGTTATTCTTTGTGTTGGATTGCTATTATTTACGTGATATTGTATTAATATATAGCCATATCTTAGAAAGCCATAAATAAATTGAAATGGATAAGAATTCCGGAAATGCCGGTCGGGCTCGTGGAAGAGCAGGTAATTCCAACCCGCCGGGAAATGTTGGTGGTCGGGGTCGTCGTCAAACTGTAAGTATATTCAGTCGTAATAAAAATTTATTTTACATTAGTAAAATGCATCTTGGTATTATGGATATTCTATAGTCTTGCTTTATTTGTATGTATAATGAAACTTGAACGGTAGTGTATTTATATCTATCATCAAAATATTGAGATTTGGCTGAGCAATCAACTTCAATGATCGATGGAATTATTACCTTTTTTCAAATATATGCTTTTGAGATTAAAATATCGAGAAAAAATATGCCAATACAGCAAAATACGTTCGTATGCATGCATATAAGTACATGTGTACCAGGTCATCTTTGTATAAAGCGTGCTAGGCAACAACACCAATAAAAGCTTCATGCACAGAATACAAGTCTGTGGCTTCATATATTTTGTTGATAGAACTCTTGTTCTGTCTCCTATTTCAAGATACATACCTTAATACAAGCACATGCATCACTACAACTAAAAACATCAACTAACTAACACTTTGTTTTTTACCGTTTGTGTGATGATACAACTAATAAGGGAGCCTTTTCACTGCAATAAAAACCATGATACAATTAACAAGGTAGCCTCGTCAGCTAAACCGTTAATCAACTGACTACTTTAGGTTGTCAAGAGATTGCAGAGGTGAAAGGCAGCCAAAACGAGATAGCTAGTCCGCGTAAGCTCAGTGCATCTCTCTTCTGCAAATGTAGAAGTGGCGTCTTTTTGACAGTTTGCATAAGTTGTACAAAAACAAAATGCATGTTATTTTTATTGAAGTTGTTCTTATTGTAGCGAAAAGGCTACCTTGTTAGTTGTATCATGATAAAAACAACTTCAATAAAAATGACATGCATTTTGTTTTTGTACAACTTCCGCAAACTGTCAAAAAGACGCCACTTCTACATTTACAGAAGAGAGGTGAACAGATCTTACATTGATTTGGTATCTCGTTTTAGCTGCCTTTCATCTCTGCAATCTCTTGACAACCTAAAGTAGTCAGATGATTAACGGTTTATCATGGACGAGGCTATCTTGTTAATTGTGTCATGGTTGTATCATGCTCTTGACAGTTTTTATCCCCCATTTACACACGCAAGTGCAAGTAACTCAATACATTGACATTTTTTTGCTAATACCATCATATGTCTGCAAGTTGTGAGCTCACTTGCAAGAGATTTTGATGCCATTAATTTTTTTTACTTGCGTGTCGGTAACATGACAAAAAGCAAAAACAGTGTTGCCTTATAAAGTTCATATTTTAATTTTAATAGATAACTTACAAGGAATTATGTTTTTTTGATCTTACATACCGAAAAATAAGATAAAATATAAAAAAGTTGAGTTAAAATATGGCTTTTATGGATTCTTAATATAAGTTTACTATTTATTTGATAACATAACCTATTCGTATAATTGGCTTCCCCATAACAGTTCGTATGAGAACTCTTTGGCAACCCCGCCATTAAAAGTTATGTAGACGGACGGACAAAAACGGAATAAATTATCACAAAAAAGGAAAAAAATAGTGATTATTAAATATAAAAAAATAGAACAGTGATTTTGTAGTTTTTTTTCCCGCATAATTGTTTTATTATTATTGCTTTCATTTAATTCTTTTATTTTGTAAAGTAAAGCAATTTTCTTTAAGACCATTTTCTTTGACGACATCTTAAAAAAACAGGCAAGCTGGCACTTGCCTGTGTAAACAATCAAGCAAGTAGCAACAGCTTTTATTGTCTCTGTCAGTGTATTGGTTGTTAATATGTACACACAAGTTGCAACAAGTTACTTGCATGTGTAAATGGGGGGTTAGTAGGCCGATGATTAACGGTTCATCTGATGAGACTACCTTATTAGTATCAGACATTTACATAGAAAAGCTTCTAATTACACTTTGGTAAAGGGTATATAAAGCTAGGTATAGACGATTGTAAGATTTTAAAATGTCAGCAAATGTATTGAATATTTTTAACCAATCGTGAGAACTTACAATTTCTTCCTGACAATATTGTAAGCAAAAGCATTGGCGGCAGGCCACCTACCTAACAATTAGTTGTCAATCGTCTGAACACTTTAGCAACATCATTGCTAGTACATTGTCAGGCATTGGCATATTGTAAAATGCATAAATTCCCAACACCTTACAAGGCGTCGTTGTCAGAGTAATGACAAAGAATATTGAAGAAAAATGTGTGTGTACGAAAGAGAGAGAGAGAGAGAGAGAGAGAAAACAAGAGAATAGTAAAAATGTGAGTACGAGCATGATACAATCATGATACAACTAACAAGGTAGCCTTTTCGCTACAATAAGAACAACTTCAATAAAAATAACATGCATTTTGTTTTTGTACAACTTATGCAAACTGTCAAAAAGACGCCACTTCTACATTTACAGAAGAGAGATGCACTGAGCTTTCACGGATTAGCTATCTCGTTTCGGCTGCCTTTCATCTCTGCAATCTCTTGACAACCTAAAGTAGTCAGTTGATTAACGGTTTAGCTGACGAGGCTACCTTGTTAATTGTATCATGGATACAATTAACAAGGTAGCCTTTTCGCTACAATAAGAACAACTTCAATAAAAATAACATGCATTTTGTTTTTGTACAACTTGTGCAAACTGTCAAAAAGACTCCACTTCTACATTTACAGAAGAGAGATGTACTGAGCTTACGCGGATTTGCTACCTCGTTTTGGCTGCCTTTCCTCTCTGCAATCTCTTGACAACCTAAAGTAGTCAGTTGATTAACGGTTTAGCTGACGAGGCTACCTTGTTAATTGTATCATGCATCAGTGTAAGCTGACATTTTTCGTTGGTGTCTAAATTTATTGTCAGGCAATTGTCTGGCAATGAAATTGTAAGATTTTATTGCAATTGTCTGAACTGATAATTTTTTTTACTGCTGACAATTTTGTATTTGCAGTAGATTGCCAGCACGTTGTTAGGTATTACAATATTGTAATATCTGACAAGCGTCTATACGAAGCTTAAGATAGGGCACAGTTGAATATAACAGTCTTGCTTGTTTTTTTTTTTTTGTTCTCATGTATGATGACACAAACAAGGCGAATAAAGTATAGCTGGTCGCAATTCAATTCGCTTCAACATTTTCTCTCGAGATGTCATAAGTTTTGTTGTCGTTTGCTATCAGATTTGACAACTCAGAAGATAAAATCGTGGAAAAATGCAGAAGCGAATTGGGATGCGGGCACCTGTAATGGATTCGCATTGTGACACAAAATATTTATTTATTTATTTACACTATATCTTATAAACTAAATTTATAAAATATACCAATAAAAGGCGCTGGTAACTGGACCATATGCGCTCGTATTGTCGACAACATAAAAAAAAAGATTAATGAAAACAATTGTAATAACCAATGCAGTCAAAATAAGTTACAAAAAATAAAATAAAAAATAAAGTCTTAAAAGTATTTTAGATGATGGCAGGCAATCAAATGAAGGAACGTCAGGAATTAATTGATAATAGGAAGGAGGGGCGAGCTTAAGAGCAGTGAAGGGGGGCATTCTCAGTAAGAGATATGATTTTCAAATTTCGTTAATACCGTGTTTGTCAAGGCTTTTTATTATGGTTGGTAAGTTGTCACCGTTGGTACAATCTAGCAGCTTATCCAGAGATTGGTCTGACTTAGAGATCGGGCATTCGGATAGTATGTGGCTTATGGTCAGATCTGTGTTGCAGTGGTTGCACTTCGGGTGATCAGTTTTCTCAAATAAATGTCTTGAGTTAAATATTGCCTTGCCAACCCTCAAGCGAGCAAGCGTTATGCATTGCTCCCTTGATAATTTGCTATTATATTTCAGTCTTTTTGGTGCCCGATTTTGCAGTCTTTTAAATGGACCTGTCAATGCCCTGGGAAAACAAGGTATTTCCGTAACACTTGGTGACACAAAATATATTTTGCTTTATTCATTCTTCAGTTATGAGGTGCGATCACTTCATAACTGAAGTGTTTTATTGAAAAGCATTTCAGTTATGAGCGTGCGTGTGTGTGTGTGTGTGTGTGTGTTTTTTATTCAAAAATTATGAAAGGCGAGAGTTTATCGCTTATTCATAAATGAATAATCGTGAATAATCTTGCAATCGTGTGCATACCAGAAATTGAAGAGATTTTGTTCGTGAATACAATTTTAGATTTTGAAAAATTGCTCACACTTGTTCACTGAACACCATTCATGTCGTCGCAATGAGATGTGATGTGTATCACAACAAGTGTTAGGGAGAATTCGTAGATTTTATTCTTTAAGTGAAAATATTGCATATTTGAGCTAATATTTTTAAATTAATAATAAACAATTTTAATAGTTTATACAACCTTTTTTCGTTTTTAATTTTATTTTATTAGTTGAGCTAAAGGTCTTTCCTCTTACATTTTTAGTTCTAAAATGCATATGTACATACATACATACATACCTGCGCACATATTTGCCAAATATTTTCCCTCTTCTTTTAATAGTTTGATTGGTAATTAAAATAACGTATGTTAAAACCAAAAAACGGTCTTCCAAAAACGGTCTTTAAGGTCCTTTTTGCAAAAATGTTGAAACAATAAAAATTGTTTTTCTTATCCTACATTCAGGGCTGGGCAGCATTTGAAATGCATGTATTTGAAATACATACGTATTTAAAATACAAATGCTATATTGTATTTGGATTTTGAATACGTCTCACGAATGTATTTTATATTTTAAATACTAAGCGCTTGAGTATTTTGTATTTCAAATACTTGTGCTCAAACAACATTTTTCCAAATACATCTTTAACTTCTATTTTTTAGTGACCAATATATGCATAAATGCTATTTTAAATTTAGGGGATTTTTTTGATTATACGTATGTATATTCCCACACGGGCTATTTTTGGTCAGTTCCAGTTCTTTTAGATTAAAACAACTATATTTTGTTTCTTATTCCCAACGTTTCGCCCATTTTTTGTGAGCTTCTTCAGGGGTTGATCTTTATTTTTTATGAAATCTAACGAATTGATTCAATTGATTATTGAACCATTTTTACGTATTAATAAATTTACTTACAAATTTTGTTTTCAATCTTTTTGTTGATGTTGTTAAAAACAAACAAGCGGAAAACTAGACAACACAAACATGTATGTGTATAAATAACAGAACAAGCACAACAGAAACAGTGTAAAATTTCGTCAACTTAATTCTATTATCACAGAACTCTTACTAAATTATTGCAGCGGAATATTGCAGCTTTGTACTGTCTTTATCTTCTTTTGTGTTCATAGTGTTGTGTATTTTTTGTTGTATTCTCAAACTTTCCAATGTGAATCTTTTATTTTGATTTTTTTCTCTGTCCAATATTTTAATATCATCGAGGTCCATTGTGTGTTTTTTTCTCTTACGTGTTGTGATAGAGCAGTTGTCTCTTTACCTTTTTTAATATCAGTTTTAATTTATGTTAAAAAATATGCACTAAAAATGATTGAATTCCTACATCAATTAAAAACGGAAAATCTTGCTGCTGTTTTATTTCCAAAACATGGTAATACTACAATTTAATTACCGAACGTCAAATATCTGTGTAAAGTAAACGCAACTGAATGCATACACACTTAGAAAGTCGCCAAGCTGCCAGAAAGTTAAATAATGAAAAAATATATTCAAGGAAAAAACAGGGGCCAAATCGTCGCATTCGATATCGAACGAATTCCGTCACTTATGCTGTGTGTTTGTTGTTTATTTTGTTTTACATTATTTTTGCTCGATAGTTCATTCGATATCGAATGCGACGATTTGGTTCCTGCATTTGACATTTTAATTTTGTTGTTGTCACTTATTTCTTAACGCCGTTATTTCTCTTTCAATAAAATATCATTTTCTAATAAATCATTGGCATTTTGTAGTTAGCTGGTTTTATTTATTCGCTATTAAGTGGTTGTTTGTCTGATACCACATTTGAAAAGCTGATGTTCATGAAAGGAAATAAATACTTTTTTGATTCAAAGTATTTTGTATTTTAAATACATATTTTTGTTATGTTGTATTTTGTATTTCAAATACTTGTTTTTAGAATGCGATATTTTGTATTTTAAATACATTGAATGGAAAGTATTCGCATTTTGCATTTCAAATACACAACTTTCATCTATTTTGTATTTTAAATATTTTAAATCAGAGAATGTATTTTTCCCAGCACTGTCTACGTTTCATTTGGATTTTTTCTTAGGGAATGATATTTTTCCTTAGGCACTGACATTTTCAGCGGAGCGAGCGAAACGATGATGCACAGGTCTTACAATATTTGTAACCGCTTAGATTTTGCCAATTGCTTGCGTAGTTGGACGATTATGTAAACCATAAGCTCCTCTTAAAGCACGATACATGGCTGTGGCAGAATCACCATTTTTGTAGTATGTTTGATAATTTTTATGCGTTGTGTGATAGTTAAGCGATCCATTTTCGTCCATGTCAGACTTTCAACTGAGAAGAAAAAAATTGGTTTAACAATTTAGTTTGACAGGTGTCGAATTCCAGTCCGTCCTATACCTTTGAAATCACGAAAGGGATAACCCGTTACAAGTATTAATATGAATTGTTAATAATATGTACTTTCAATTATTTGCTTTTTATTAAAATTTATATATATGTATGTATGTATGTATATATTAATCATATATGACCCAATGGGCTCGATTAAATAATAAATACAAAAAAAAAAATGCTATCGGAAAATCTATAGCCCAATATCGACATATTTTTGTCTATATAAATCGATCCGATTTCTTTGATATGTATTAGTTATTTTACGTTCTCCAATATGGCAATACCTTCTAAACTACGCAATTTTTCTGGGAGCAGTCACCACTTGACTTATCAGTTTTTGGTTGGACGTTCAGCTATTAGACATTCTGAACACCAATACCCTTTTAGCAAAGAGTATACAAAATAATTGAAGCCTTATCGTGAACAATGCAACCTTTTCGAATATAAATTAGAGAATATAGGCGATAAAAAGCTACGCTGGGGCAACTATTTTTGACGTTAATAGAATATGTTCCCAGTGTTCTTTTACTTAAGAAATTTTCAATCCATTCAACATATGGAGCCCGCAAACCAACTTCATTCATATCTCACCAACCAACATTCCCGAATCAACACAATTATAGCCATTGTTAATACCTACAGCTACCAGGACCATCTTGAATCGACATACATACATATGTACATACTTCTATTATACTTTGCAACATTCAGACACATTGCTGCCAATCTAGACTTCCTGTGTGCAAACGATCTCTCAGGCAAGATATTAGTTTCCCTTATGATATTCGATACTCTCTCTCTCTCTCTCTCTCTCTCTTTTCAATCATGAGCTTTCATGGACCGTCAACAGTGATCTTTGAGCCACAACAGAGAGGGCATGGAACATTAAAAATTATAACTTCCATACGTACATACATATGTATGTACATACATAAACACATGTTATTGAAAACAGTGTTTGCATCTTTAGCGGTTTAATAATACCATAGCAATTGTTAATGACATGAAATATTTAAATGCTATGTAATTATATCACGAATATTTGTGAACTATTTTAGGTTTATTGTAGTAGTAGTACGTATGCAATACAATTTACACGTTACAATAATGAATTTTATAAAAGTATACATACTATGTACATATCGGTAAATAATGAATTGTTTTATATAGAAATTTCTTATCCTTAATAATCATGTATGATCCTTATGGGCTCGGGTAGTCAAATCAATAACATAAAAAAAACTAGTGCAATGTTTATGAGGATGTGCCTGAAATTATAAAAAAACGTGGCGCATATAATAAAATGCAAAGAATTTGTTAAAGCTAAATATGGCCAATAAAATAAAAATACAACGAACATAATATTTGAAAAAAATATGTGTCTTTTTTTCACATCATTTTGTTTTTTATATCAAGTGGTAGGGCTCCAAATGCTAATTTTTTGGATATATGTACGTGATATTTACTTGAAGATTGTTTATTTCTATGTTGTACAATATTTTCAATTGTTAAAAAGTCAATAAATCGAAATTCATGTTATTAAATTTAGGGGCAACTTGGTGGTGGACCGGCTGGACGACCAGAAGCTTCAGCAAGGCGACCAGACACTGTAAGAGAACGACCTGCACCTGCACCTGCGCCTGCACCTGGAGCAGCTTCAGCTCCCTTTGCTTGGGGCGTTTCTAATGTAGGTGGAGCGCGTGGTACAAGTCGAGGAGGACCTGCAATGGGCGCAGCACAGCCACCGGCGATAGCCCAGCAACGGCCACCGGCACCAGTAACTCTAGGCCGAGCGACCACACATCGTGATGTTCCGGCTGTTCAATCACAAGGAGGTACGTATGCGATTTTGCTTTTTATAATATGTACTTTATAGTATCTAATATACATATACTCTTGGCCCATTTAAATACGAGGTCTGATCAAAAAATAACCGTTACTTTAAATATTTTCCAAAAATATTTATTCATCAATAACTACCTTGGCCCCTTCAAAGTAATACTCCTCAAATAACATATATAATTTTTCCAATCCTCGAAATCCAACAGCTCCTGTTTGGATATTTCTTTTATGTCCTCAATCGTAGCAAAGCGCTTTCTTTTCATTGGTGTCTTCAATTTTGGGTAGAGGAAAAAGTCAGCGGGGGCCAAGTCCGGTGAATACGATGGTTGAGGCGTGATAACGGTTTTGTTTATAACCAAAAACTCACGCACAAGCATCGATGTGTGAGCTGGTGCGCTTTTCCACAATTCTGTGCGTTTCTGATAAATTGCTTCGCGCAAACGGCGCATAACTTCAAGGTAGTATTCCTTATTGACCGCACGACTTTTTGGCAAGAATTCATGATGCACCACGACATTGCAGTCGAAGAAAACAGTGAGAAAAATCTTCATATTTGACCAAACTTGACGTGCTTTTTTCGGTCTTGGACGCTTCCATTTGGATGATTGGGCTTTGGTTTCAATGTCATAGCCGTATGAGTACACCCATGATTCGTCACCAGTTATGACCTTTTTGAGGAAATCTGGTTCGTCGTTGACGATGTACAACAGCTCCTGAGCGATCGATGTCCATGCGACGTTGTTTTTGCTGAAAATTTCGCAATTTTGGAACAATCTTCGCTGCCGCACGTTTCATGCCTAAAATATCCGTAAAAATTTCTTGGCATGGGCCGAACGACAAGCCAACATCATCAGCAACCTCTCTGATAGTGATTCGACGATTATCCACAACCATTTTCTTCACTGCTTCAATATTTTCATCGGTTGTTGAAGTGCTCAGGCGACCTGGCTGAGCATCGTCATTGACGATCTTATCGGCCTTCCTTAAATCGGTTATACCACAATTCAGCTTGTGTTCTGCTCATAGTAGACTCGCCAAACGCCACAGTGAACATTTCTCTCAAATGTCCTTGCGCATTTAATTTCATTTTTTACACAAAACTTAATTACAGTTTCTTTGATCCATTTTTTCGAATAGGAAGAGCACACCAAAACATGATTGATTTGATTGATTGATTGACCATATGTAACAGATATGTGTACCAACATACTACACAAAAAGAAAAAAGCGAAATCGAACACACGAACTCACGAAATTTTAAAATAACGGTTATTTTTTTTTTATCAGACCTCGTATGTATGTATGAAAATTAGATTGGCACTTATTTTGTAAAATGTGAAAAATTTTGAGAACTTTCCGTCCTTACATTTGGTCTGAATGGCGTATGGTGAAATTTTGAGACAACTCGGAGGAGTCTAAGCCGCGGCGCACAAATGTCGAAAGGTCAAATGCGAAAATTTTCCCAACGAATTCATTATAAAATCTTATTTGTTCGAATTTAACAAGAAAACTTACTAAACTTGTCTCTATCTATGCAACTGCTAAGTTCAGTTCCACGTTCTCGTGATATTTTATCATCTTAGAAGACTGTTATTTTTGCTCTCTGTTTATATGACAGTTTTTTTCTACATGTTCTGGTTTTGCATCATCGAGATCTAGATACTCATTTATTGATACAGTTTGAACATTTACGCCGTTTCTTGCGTTATTAACATTTTTTTACTGAAAATTTTAATTTCATTGAACTATTGTATTGTAATGCATTTATATTAAATTACATTTTCAGGCTCAAGTTCAACCCTTGGTTAGTCACTTCTGAATTAATATCAATTAAGTATATTTTGTTTCAATACAAACGTGATTGATCATGGGAAATTTTTTCGTTTCTCATGCGTGAAATCGCGTGATTGAAAAAATTTTGTTCGTGAACGTGAGTGACGTGAGGCTTAAACAAATTTTTCGTGCTTAAAAGTGCGTGAGGAAAATTATTCTGATTGTGAGCAGGCGTGACGTGAGCCAAAAATCACTCACGCGCAGACCTCTAGTACAACCATGGCTGTTTCGGAAACGTTCAGTAGGTTTTATTGTGACAATCGACAAACTGAGTATGTTTGGGAAAAATATCGAATTCGAATTTTCTGATTTTGTTTAAACTTTTTATCATACACTATTTAGACCAATTGTAAAAATGGTCAGGGGCTACTAATGTACATATATACATATATGTATATACATATATATGTATGTATGTGTTTTATGTGTTTATGTACTGCAAGTAGATTTGGCGCGATCAATCTATACATCTTAAAACCATTTTACTGAAATCATTTTAATGAAATCTTTATTTTCTAAATAATTTTCACAGCTGTGTCCGTAGAAGATAGTCGAGGTGGTGTTCGTGGCAAGCGAGTAATTGCTGAGCTGGTACACTCGCGCCCTCAGCATATTGCTACAAAATGTGGCTCAACAGGCGACAAATTAGCTATCCAAACTAATTATTTTAGGGTTCTAAAGAAACCAAAATGGTCAATCCATCAATATCGCGTGGATTTTAGTCCTGATGTTGATATGATTCGACTCCGTCGTGCATACTTGGCACATCATAAGGATTTATTTGGTGGATATATATTTGATGGAACAGTGCTGTTCTGTACTAATTTCTTTATGGAGCAGGCCGAAAACGGTCAAAAGGAACTCTTAACTAAAAATCGAGAAGGAGAAACAATTCAAATCAAAATTAAGCATGTTGGCATTGTAGATGTGACTGATGCGCAACAAATACAAGTCCTCAATTTAATTTTACGTCGCGCTATTGAAGGCCTTAATCTTCAGTTAGTTGGAAGAAACTATTTTGATCCAGTTGCCAAAGTAAGATTTTTTTTTATATTTTAAACAAGAGAAATGGTGGTTTTTAAAATTAAAGTTAGATGTTTCACAATCGCATCCCCAGATGTGGTGACTGTTAAAGAAATGTCCTGTGTAGAACAATCTTGTCGCTCGCACACCCGTTCGAATTCAGGGAAGTCATAAAATTTAAGCTTCTTTCCAAATAGATTAAAAAATATGTGTTTTATAAAAAAAAAACTAAGAGAAACAATTTATTTTTCTGTAAAGTATGATTGATGTTCGTGTTATTTTATATTTTTTATTATGATAGTAGAAATCCGTGCTTTGAATTTGCACCAGTATTAATCGTACTTCACATCTATTACCCACACAGCGGGCATATGGTTTTTATTATTATGCGGGTATATGAACATCATAAATATGCTTCATTTAAAAGTGGTGATATACATTTTTTTATCATCTTTCGACTTATGTATGTATGTACATTCATACATACTTGTGCTTTTATTCATTCACTAAGATTAATTTGTCCTTTTGATACATGTTTTGTGACAACTTTCAAATAGTAGGTTAAGCTGATTGGCCCATGTCGCACGAGATACACTTTAACCAGAAAAAATTTGACGCATAGGTCTATAGGAACTCTGTGTGATTCACAAAGTTCCTTAATTTCCTCCAGCATATGCTCCGTAATCGGGTTATGTGTGATAAAGTGACCATCTCAAGATATCGTGATCTTATTTTTGAGAAAGCGGGGTTCTGGGATAAATATTACTCTAATGTCTCCCTCTCCTCCACACATGCTCTACATTCATCTCCTACCGCTATTCCTATGCGGTTAAGATGTGCCAGTAATTGAGGGTGACGTCTCTAAATTTTGAGTGACGTAATTGAGAGTGAACTGGTCTCCTTGTGCACAATTGCTTAGCTCAGACTTAACCACATCGAAAGGTTTGGCGTATATCAAGCTTATGTTACTTAACTCTCGTGCCTCCTCATTTCCAGTTATTCCCACAAGCCCTGACACCCATATGATGAGTGGTTCACCATAAGTCGAGTAACTGTTTGTGATTTCATTCACTCAGGTGAGAGCGCTCTAATAGCCACTTGACTATCCGTGAATATATTCACGGATAGTCACGGAGTGTATTAGGCAGTATTGAGCTCCCTAATACACTCCGTAATTGCACGAACTTCCGTCTGCAAAACTGTGCTGTAGTGTGACGGGCGTAATAACAGTTTCGTGGTATTTTCTATATAAATACCAAGTCACGTTTTTCTCCTCGCCCTTGATCCATTCGTGTAACAATGAAGTCCCATGGGGATCTGGTTCAAAGGGTCGGTCAACCAGGAATATAAGTCGGGAATCTATGTTGCACAATTAGCCTCTAGTCTGGTCTGTATACTCTCTTATGGCTGTAAAGATTTTGATCGATCCACGCAGCCATCATGTTTAATGGTCTCGCTGTGAGAACCGCTTCATAATTTATAGGAATCTCAATTTGTTCAATGGATAATATTGGTTCCATAGTCCTTATTGACGTTGTTTTGAATGCCCCGCTTACACCAAGACAACAGGTTCTTTGAACTTTGTGTATAGTTTTGATGTTGCATTCGCAAATTTGTTCCCGTACTGAGCATTGGGAGCCCGCGGGATACCAATTTGAACGTAAACTATTCCCGTACTCAAAGTTCTCGCAAGTGAGAGAGCTTATACGAGAGAAATATTCTCTCTTCTTCTTGCTAGTGTGGGCAAGTAGTTAAATAGTCAGCTGTTGCAAAAAGTAAGCAATAACAAACAAATCAGTTCAATTAAATCAACCAAAATACCAATAATTTTGATGTTTTTCAATTAGTATTTGATATAAAAATACCTGCAAAGCACTAAATCTAAATGCGTGCAGAAAAACACGTCATCTTCCCAAAATGTTTCATGGGCTTTTGGTGTTCCCGTACTTTTACCCTTTTTTTTGTATTATTGAGAGAAATTCATGACTATCAAATTTTACCCAAGAGGTATGTGAACAAACTTTATATTCCATCGACGTCCACTATACTATAGAAGCGGTGGTCATAATCGGCCTGATATGATACTATAAAACCAGTGTGTCATCTCTGGTTTCAGCCCCCAGCTTGTTCTTATGGCTCGTTTGCAGTTATTGACTCTTTCATCTATGTGGTATTTCCATTTTAATTTCCGATCTAGAATTACTCCAAAGTGAAGTACCCTGTCGAAAATATTTGTTGTCCTTCCAAGAGAGCGCAGCTCGTCATGTGGAGCTATCTTTCTCTTTCTTGTAAATAGACTAATTTATGTATTAAATTGTATATTTTCGTTGCAGATTAACTTGGATACTTATAAAATGGAACTTTGGCCAGGATATCAAACGTCAATAAGACAGCATGAACGAGACATTTTGTTGTGTGCTGAAATAACTCACAAAGTAATGAGGACGCAAACCATCTACCAAATTTTAAATGAGTGCGCAAGAGATTATACCGATTTTCAAAATGCATTTAAAAATCTAGTTGTTGGTAAGTGTTGTAAAAAGAGTTACAAATGAATAAAATGCAAAATTAATGTTTGTTATTTTTATGTTATCAAAGGAACTGTTGTCCTAACTGATTACAACAACAAAACCTATCGAGTGGATGATATTGATTTTAACGTATCTCCAATGTCGAAGTTTGACACAAAAGATGGACAAATCTCTTACAAAGATTACTACAAAAAGGTATGTATGTATATACAATTTTGTTTAATTTTCGACAATGTAAGCAATATCAGAAGGAAACGCCAAAATCTCAAGTATTTTCAAAAATATTTATAGGGCTTATAGTGAGTGGCTTTGGAGTTTGAAAATTATATATAACCGATTCACAGTATGTGCAGTTGCGAGGCCTACCCTAATATAAATATCAAAAATAACAAAAAGTAAAATTTTAAATGTTGTCCTTTACATGGGGGCACCCTATAATTTGAAAACTAGTTATAACTTTTGAACCGTATAAGATAGAGACTTGAAATTTACACGGTTTAAATGTAGTTGCCTAGTCTCCACAACAACAAATACTAAAAGCAATAAAATACTCCATGCAAGGAGTACCCTTTGCCTACCACTTGTACGGTGGTACGAGTCCGTCTCGTACTTGACAATGCTTGATACACTCTGACGTTCATTTACATTGTATTGTCTTATTTTAGTCTCCCGATTATAAATGTTTCTTAAAACTACAAAGTGCAAAGGAGACTGGAATTGATCACACAGTGATGATACAAAAATTATGTTCGTTTATGTAAACAGATGTGTTTGTCTAAAATAACAGTAAACGAGAAAGTTGTCCCGATGTTTCTTTTCTTGTCAAAATTGGTCAAACAAAAGCTTAAGTGTGAACTTTATCTTTAGGCGACCACAGATATATGTATATTGTAATGTGTACAGCTACAATGAATTGAATTAAGTTTTCGTTAAGATTCATTTGCTTAATTACAGTACGACATTGGCCGCACTTTGCTTAAAGAATGCGTTTGACATCAATTCAAAAAAAAAAAATGTGGTAGAAGTCTGGTACAGCTAAACTATTGACTAGGTTTTTGTGGAGTAGTAGAGAAGGAATTACATTTTTAGTTTCATTTCTTTATATGGCTCAAACAGAGGTAGAGCTTAGAACTTATTTAAAAATTTTAAACTTTGTAAACTTTTTAGATTTCGTTTATCGGGGCGAAGGAAAAATGTTTTTGATATCGCCCACAAATATGTCCTTAAAATATATTTTTCATATTTTCGTCTCGATTTTTGTTTGTTTTTTGCTTATTATTTTTTATTATTATTGGTATTGAAATACTTCTACAATCATTGTATAGAATCTTATTTTCATACATCGAATATTCCAAAATAATGTAAAAATATTTTCAATTGTCATATTATTTGGTGTAGAGTCAAAAATGAACTTAATTATTTATTTGCTTTTAGGGCCAATTGAAATGTACTGATTCAGGTCCAAAAATAGACCTTACAAATGTTTTCTGCCTTTTTCAGCCGTCATTTCGATGATGCTAATCAACTCATCAGTAGATCCGAAAAATTCTTAAAAGAATGTTTGAAACTTAACTACTTATTCAATAATTTCCATGAGAATCAGAAATGTCCAAACAAACCTTGAACACTGTAAACATTTTTTTTTCATTTTGCTGCAACTCTTTTTACTTTTCTTTGCCACCTTCTATACAACGAGTTAGCATTGGTTTTTTAAGTCCGGCTGATTGGTGTTAGCTTAGAGCCAATTTCATTTGTGGTGTTTATTTTAACTTTAAAATTTTTATTGAAATGGATTTGAATATTTGGCATACAATTTATGCGAAGATCAGCATTTCAGCGCTTTTTAAATATGCACGTATTATAATTCATAAATATTACTTTAGTTTACTTATTTATTTATTTTTTTTTGCATTCCTCTTTGTGTTTTTCGCCATTTTGAACGAGGTTGCCACATTTTCAATTTTTTTTTTGACATGCGCCCATAGGTGTAAAAAGGAGACAAGTTAAATTCTGAAATCGTTAAAAGATAGTGAATTGGGCTACTGATGGTGCATAGCCTTCTGGGTGCCAGGATTTCGTTCGCCCACTAGCAGAGCCTTGCGCCGAACATTTTCATCGGCGGCGGCTGATGGGTATATGCCTCGGCGGCGGCGGCTAATCGGCTGTAGCCGACAGTTCAGCAGCTAGCTGTTTTCTTTTCGGCTCTAATAAAAAATCGGCTTGAAAAAATAAAAAAGTTCAAAAAAGATGTGCATCTACATAAATAAATATTAGTTGATAAGCACATAGAATATTATTACTGATCATAACATAACAATTATCGCACATCTGTATAATGTTAGTACATTTTTTTACTTATTTTATAGACATACGATATTAACTTTATTGACAGAAAAATAACGGCTGAGACAAAAGCCAGTCTAAGCTAAATTAACAAGTCGAGCGTATTTTTGTTTTCTTTATTTACTGCACTTGACTTTTTCTAATTTGTAGGTTAATAGATGTAGATCTACTGGTGGCAAATGAGTAATATGAAAAGCATTTTTTCGTATGTATAAATAATTTGAGCCAAATACCCTCTCACCTTAAGCCTTTTGTACTATCAAAGGGTACCCTTCAGCTTTTAACTTTTTATTGCTTTTAGTATTTTTTGTAAAGGTCTTCCAACTACACGTGCTACAAACATTTCACTGTTCAAAAATTAATGTCAATTTCCAATTAAAAGGTGTCCCCTTTTTCAATTTTCACTTATTTTTGTTTTATCTTTGGTATACACTATTGCATAGGCCTGGCAACTGCACTTCCTGGGAGAATTTCAAGTCTCTATCACTTGCGGTTCAAAAGTTAGCTAATTTCAGTTTCTTGTATAGGATCTTTAGTTCCTAACTTTTTGTCGTTTTTTTTTGTAGTTGCTGTTGAAGAACCTATGTACTAACGAGAAGTGTGGCGGCTTCTAAACAGCTAGTTGTCTACCCTGCTAATTCGTTGTCTTTATTGTTTTCTTAGTGTTATTTAATAAATATTAACCACATAAATTATATAGAAAGGACTGATAAACTTAACAGAAAATAATTATGAAAGCAATTAGCATATGTATATCAGTATACAAAATATTGAAAACCCCCAACAGATACATAGGTATTTCCCCTTCGTGCATGTACCTACGTAATTTACTGTTCAAATTTATTGAGCTGGACCCTATTTTTCAAAACTTACAAGTGTTGCACAATAAAAATTCCCATAAGAAATAAATAAAATTTAGTAAATGTCTGAATGATATCGGCGGCTAATTTTTAGCCGAATTCAGCCGTAAAATTGTCTGCGGCGGCGCGGCTTAGCCGGCTGTAGCCGCTTCGGCGCAGGGCTCTGCCCGCTCGAATATTTGTATTAAATATTAAATTAAAAAAATTAAATATTAAATACAAATATCGAATATTTGTATTAAACGAATTGTATGTTAAAAGCAGCTGCCACAGTTTTGACTTTTAGATCACGTATTGTTAAAATTAGATAGAGTATCACATTACAGCTTTCATATGGATTCGCCGAATAAATTTGTCGTTGTATTTACAATATAGATAAATATTCATTTCTATTGCGCCTCCTGCTTAAAAGAAATCATTTCACATATTGGAATATACTATCCCCCTAATTCATAAAAATTATTACAGGCTTATAAGACTGTTATTTGACATATTTGTATGAAAAACCTGTCAAATAAGAGCTTTATAAAACTGTTATAATTTTTTATGAATTAGACGGTATATATTTTATTTATCCTATTTTAAGTTTTTATATTAATTATTATTTATTTTATTTTACTTCATTTGTCAATGTTAGCGCTATAATTTAAACATTAAAGACGCAAGTCAGCCTCTGCTGCTCTCTCGCCCCACCGAAAAGAACATACGCGGCGGGCAGAATGAGTTTATTATGCTTATACCAGAATTATGTCGTGCAACTGGCCTAACTGAAGCTATGCGAAATAATTTCAAGTGAGTATATTTTTACATACATAAGTCATTGATGTACGGGGTTTTTTTTTTGCTACCCAGCAAAAATAATTTGAAGAATTCGAAAAGTTTGTCATGCTCACGACTTATAAATTATTGCATGAAAGGATGTCGTTTAAAATCATTTTCTTTTTATTAGAAAAAACATGGAATTAATGGGTCCGATTATTGATTCCCTTCCGCAAATTTACAATTATTCATTCCGTTGCTGCTGTGTCATCTCTACAGTGGCGGTATTGCCGTATTATTGATTCCGCAATGCAGATATTTTTCCTCCTAGTTTTGCTTACGCTCAAATTTTGTAGCGAAACGCTAACGGAACGACCAAAATGTAGAATTTTTTTTGCAAAAGTTGCTTTAGTTTATTTTATCTTCTTTTTGACAACCAGTTTTATAAGAATAAAAGACAAAAATATACAACCAAAGTGTAAATAGGAGCAATGGTGGATTTAAAAAAAAATCCTGTGGTTTTACCCAGCGCCAGCCAGCAGACATAAACAAATTTTTGGGAAGACTTGGCGCTGACATTAAATGGTTCCGGAGCACTAATAAAAGATGCCGGTGATTAAGAAAAGGTATCGCAACACAGTTTCTTAAATACTGTTCATCGAGGTTCAATTTGCAGTTTTATTGTAGCAGGTATGGACAGATTACAAGAGGGACGTAAAAAAGATGTTTTAAACGAACATTTATTTGGAAGCTGCAAGAATATGTATTAGAGATGTGCGGTTGTCGTGAAAATGTACTGTCACGCGTGATTTACACGTGAAACGTATTTAAATTTTAGAAAATTCACACGTGAGTGCGTGATTTAAAATTAAAATTTCGTGCGTGAGCACCATTTTAGGTCAGTTCATGAAGTTTCACGACGTTTCACGAAAAAGTTAAAACACTAACTTTTGTTTGATTTGCAAAAAAAAACACTTTCACACATTTTTTCTTGTATTATTTTGCAATGCAATTTACTTTAGCTCAATGCGATGGGTAAATTGTTATGGAAGGAAAAAAAATTTAAAAAACATTGGGGGGAAATAATTCCATAAGTAATTTTAACCCAAATGAGCTGTATGAAGTGCAAATCCATAAAAAGATACAAACTAAACCGGATTGAAATAATCCCTAATTAAAGTCTTATACAATTGGCAATAAGCGCCAAAATGTCTTAGAGGACATGCTTTTATTAAATCTTGTATGCATTTTTCAATATTAAATTTTTCAAAAAAATTCTTCTAAATTGTTCATATTGATTTTTTCAAAGAAAACACGGCATTGTCGAAGTGATTTTTCACTACAAACGTGATTGATCGTGAGAATTCTTTTCATTTTTCGTGCGTGAAATTGCGTGTTTTTAATCATTCGTGCGTAAAAATACTATATTGAATTCTTTTCATTGTGAGTAAAAAAGGTTCGTGCGTAAAAATGCTTGATTGAAAAATTTTTGCTCGTGAGCGTGCGTGACGTCCAAAACAATTTTTCATGCGTGAAAGTGCGTGAGGAAAATTATTCTGATCGTGAGCGTGCATGACTTGAGCCAAAAAATACTCACGCGCACAGTTCTAATATGTATACATTTTTATTTGCCAGGAGACCGAAATTTCTTTATTTCAACTTGGTCTATCGCTCATCTGTAACACGTTTTCAGATTTACATACAGTGCAAAACAATATCTCCATGTGAAAGAAATGTCAAAATTTGTTGTTTTTCACTTGTGTTTGTGTAATGAAAGCAACATCTTTCTGGTAGAGTTGCTTTACTTGGCAATTTTTTTCCATGCAGGCATGTATTTTTGCGGACTTTTGCTCTACAAATAAAAAACAACTCTGTGACATACACAACACCAAGATGTTGTAAACCATAGTCGCAAAAAGAGCTGTATGTTGTGTTGTAGATAAAACAATACAACACTAAAGGCCGTGATTCACTATCCTACTCCATCGTACCGTTCATTTACTGAAAATTGCTAGCTAAATCTGATAGAATTCTGTCGCATCAAAATGGGCACATTATTATACTTTTGTAAACAACTTCAAAAAGGCAACCCTGATCGCATAGAATAAGATAAGTTTTTGAAAATTTTCAAAAGATTAGCAAATCGGACAGACTTCTCAAAAAGTCTTTCACACACATACACTTTTAGTCCAGACTTTCATACTTTTTGGACACACATGTCAGTTTTAACAGATCGTACGATTCAGTAGGATAGTGAATCACGGCATTAAGATGTTGTGAACCATAATCGGGGCATTAATATTTTGCAACACGCTGATTGCGAGGAGATTGTTATCATCTAAATGTGAGATTGGGTTTCGTTATATTTTTACACAGGTCTGTTCTGACAATCACTTTTTCTGCATGCGGTTTGAATAAACTGAGAGCGCATCCTGTTATCGAGAATTGCTGTCATTTGCTTCTATGGTTTATGTTTTTATTTTTGGCTTCAACATAAAGAAAACAGCTGTTCGCTTGTGTTTTCGGCATCTAAAAATCAACGAAAAACAAATAGGGTGTGAGCACCAGATCACCACAGTGTATTTTTAACACAGCGATGATAGATTCTATGATTTTTTAAGAACGAGTGAGCTGATATCAGGCACTGACTTTGAAATCTGTGGATGATGAATTTTAGGTTCGAGTTTACACTTATTCTGTGCGTTAGTGAATCGGGATAATTGTTTTGTGTGTTGGGAACATTTTTGACATAATCGTCCCTATCGTGATTAAAATGGGAAATAGTTGTCCCCATAAAACTGTCATTCCCCACGAAGGGAAAATTGCTATCGTGAGTGTCATGGGAACTCATATCCGTGTTACCAGTGCGTAGTGAATACACTTTACATGCATGAATATAAAATAAGAAGAATCTAAAAATAGTCAAGAAGAAAAAGCTGTGTAAAATTGATTAATTCTATAAAAATAAAAAAATATTTACAATTGGTGCAATAATGTTACTACAGGAAGAAGAATCTAGGCAACATCGTATTGTTTGAAGACGTTCGCAAGTTGAATACAATTCCGCGTGATTATGTGATACAAAATAAGTTACCATATTTTTAAATAAAAGAGAATTCTAAAATTCAGTTAACGTGTCTTTTGAAATTTTTATAAAACCGGTAGCAATGGTTCTGGTGTTAGCATTCTATTGAACATGATACCATTTTGCGATTTATCAACAAATCTGGTCCTAAAATATTTAAAAATAAAATTTGATTGTCACCCCCCAAAATTTGTTCCCATTTCCCAAAAGTGCGATCATGAATAACTTTTCCCATAAAATGTGTTCCCATTCGAAATTTCCCCTTATCGTGAATGGATTTTTCAAAGACATTTTTCCCATTTTTGTATCAATTTGTTCATTTTATTTTCTTTGGGGAACTAGAAAAATAATTGCAAATGGTTGCTACATTTTAATGGATATACATATGTATTTATAAATTAGCTGAAAACTATTTTGATATCTAAATCAATAAATAATGTGCACCGTGACATGCAAAATAGCCGACCCATTGCATGCGGTTTTGTGAAGGTTTCTAAAAATGTGGTGGCCGAATTTTGATATTCGCTTACAGAAGAACTAAAAAGTGCTGGTCCTCCTATTAAAAAAGTTCATAAATGGAATTTTATCCATTCTGCGTAGGGACTTTTCTAAAGCATTCAACACTTTAGAGAGCACTTCGCAAAAAGTGGATTGCGCCATTTCTACTTCGTAATCTCTTCCAACACTTTTTTGGTATCCACCCTGTGAAAAAAGGAAGCATGCGCTGAGTTTTACAATGGGCGGAATACCAAGTGATTTTTTTTGTTTCCGGCAGAGAATCTGTGCAAATATTCAACAGGCATGAAAACTCCGATTTATTCACCCTTTTTACCTTTTAAACTACAAATTTCTGTTTATTAGTTATAAAACATAAATTTAATTACTGTTTACATCACTTACCCACAAATTTTCAATAAATTTCCTTTGTATTTATATTTTCTTCTTCCCTATTGTACACTCACTACATATTGATAGCGAAACAGACGTTCCCATAATATTCATGATAGCAAATTTCCCTACTTGGGAAATGAAAATTTTATGTGAATAAAAATTTCACATTTTACTCACGATAGCGGTGATTATTAGCAAAAGAAAATATTGTGTCGGCTTTAGATTCTGTACGCGAAGCCGGTGTTGGTTATACCATGGAGGAGAAAATCCCTTAGCCCGGCCGAAGGTCGGTTGTCAAGAACAAATTTTGCATACTTATAAAATTTTTTATTGAATTAAATGTAAAAAATACGATTTTGGATGCTTGAAACCGTTTATGAATTCGTGATTTTATGTTCTGTGCAAAAACTTTCCTCTGGCAGCACTGTTTTTCCAACATTTTCATATTTTTCTCAGTAAATTCCGCAACTTTAACATCGAATTATTAATAAACTAAAACTTTGTTACCGTAACGAAAAAATCACTTTGTTGATCGAGTCGCCAGACTAACTCAATTCGGCCTTCTCAGAGGTGTGTTCTCAACCTAAACTAAAAGCCTCCGGCTGGTTTTGACTTCAGTTTTGGGAGGTCCACGACCCCCCTCTACAAACCTATAAAACTCATTTCTTTGAAAGCCTGGATCCTTATTCTAAAGTTTCCCCCAAATGAAATAATTGTTTACGATCAGGTGAATTTGGTCTGAATGTGAACTTTTTTCAGCGCTATTATTCCAAACTGAATTACACATAAAAAAGATGAATACATTTCAAGACGAAATTTAATAACGATTGCAATTCAGGGAAATGGGGAAAAACATTTGTGGGCAAGAATGTTTGCGATAGAGGTGAATATATAGAAAAGTTATCCATGTGGACATTATTGAATAAATAAAATACGAAAAAAATGCACATGCAACACACACACTTAATCGATTTTATAATTGTGGAAATGAAAAAACAAAAACTACAATAGCGAATAAGCACAACTCATCGCTCAAGAGACGACTATAAATTTCATATTAATCTACATATAACTTTTGAAGCGTATAATTTAATTGTGAATATATGTATGTATGTACGTATTTGTTTTTTTTACATATACTTGATTTTTTGTTTTTACAGGCTTATGAAGGCTATGAGTGATTACACTCGGATCAACCCTGATCGTCGTATCGATCGCTTGAAAACATTTAACACTCGCCTTCATAATTCAAAACAAAGCATGGACGTCTTCACGTTATGGAACATGAAACTTGACACCAATTTAGTTGAAGTTCCCGGTCGTAGACTGCCTAGTGAAAGAATAGTATTCGGAAATAATAAGGTAGTAAATTGCGATGCCAATGCAGATTGGACACGCGAATTCAGAAACTCATCTATGTTTTCTCATGTGGACATCAAGCGCTGGTACGTGATTGTACCACGCAGGAATTTGCGTGAAGTGCAAGATTTTGTTAAAATGTGTATTAAAGCTGCAGCTTCGATGAAAATGCACATCAGCGAACCCAGATAGTGAGTAAAACTTTATTTATTATTATTTTTTAATTACTTACAGTTTGTGACAAACGAAACTCACGAACTCGAATTTATGTGCATTTTTCATTTATTTACTGGCTTATTTTTAAAAACTATTTTATGCTTTCTAGACAATTATTTCATAGAAATGTGTCGTAGAAAAACTTACTAAGCATAGAGCATTGTTTATAAATAAGATCATTATTTATGTATGCGTCTTGATTTATAAAAATTAGTTTACGTTTATTTAGCGCTTAATGTACAAGTTTCTATACAATGGGTTCGGTTATTGATTCCGTTCCGCGGAATTAAACAATGCGGAAACAAAATTACAATTATTCATTCCGTTGCTGCGGTATCGTCTCTACAGTCGCGGTATTGCCGTATTATTGATTCTATTTATTTATTTATTTATTCAAGTTCAGTAATACAAAAAGCCTTCCTAGGTCAATAAATATGTACATATGTATATTACAAAGATTTTAGTTAACAATAAAGAGCTAATAAAATGTATAGATTATAAAAAAAGGAACACGTCATCCGCAAACCAAAAAGATGTGCAAGCACTCTCGTCAATGAATTCAGGAAGGTCATTTATATACAATACAAAAAGCAGTGGTCCCAAAACCGAACCTTATGGTACCCTTGTGGGTAGTAACGGAAGCAGCCCAGAATAAGCACCATTAAAGTCGACAAATTGTTTCCTGCCCGATAAATAGGAAAATATTAGTCTGCAAGCAGATTTAGAAAAATTCAAAAACGTAGTAAATTTTTTAATCATTACACCGTAACTAATGGAATTAAATGCCTTAGTAAGGTCCAGTCATACTAGAGCCGGTAGTTTGCGCTGGCTAACTTTATCACGGATATTATCTGTTAGACTATGTTATGCGGGCCGCCGGTACTGAAACCAGCCCACTTGGGTCCTAGAAAGGTCCCGTTGTGATATATCCCTACATGCTCTCCACCAGTTCCGACCTGAACCAACCCGATAAACGGATAAACAAGTCCACCCTGTCCAAACCGCATTCCGACACTTCCAGTAGCCCGTTTAGTGTCGGTTTGCCCAAGTAAACTGCTCTCTTGCCAGAGAGAGCTGGGCATCGACAGAGAAAGTGTTCGACACTCTCCTCCTCCTCCTCCTCGTCTCTGCAGCCTCTGCAGAAATCATTATACCGAAGATTTAGTCTTCTCGCATGTACTCCCATGTGACAATGTCCCGTTAGAACAGCCACAAGGGTGTGAAGCCTATGCCTCGGAAAGTTCAACAAGGCCACAGTCCTCTTATACTCGTATCTGGGCCATGTGAGCCCCGATATTCGACAGGTGATCTGTTAGACTGTTAACCGACTTTTTTTTGCCTGCTATTGAAGAATACAACTTGGAGAATGTGTGGATTCAACAAGACGGTGCCACATGATACGCAACTCGAGCGAATATGGCTTCAATGCAGAGATATTCCCGCATAATTTCTCGTCGTGGCGATATCAACTGGCCACCAAGATCATACGTTCAAACTTTATAATAAAGAGATATCACGAAAAAAAATATTTTATGTATTTTATTTACGTTTACTTTTGAAACTGCAAAATGGATAACCCGTTACATGGATACAAACAACTAAAAATTAATACTAAAAACGTTAATTTCCACCGGAGCATATTTTAAGGTTATATTTGGTCAACGAACAAATACAAAATTTACAACGAATAATTATTTAATCGTACAAAGAATTTGCAAGAGTAAAGAGCACCCCATACAGTCACTTTGAGTGGGTGTAATGGCTTCTCGTGGATTTTCGGTGCCCCCAGAGGCGATAGTTTTGCTTGTCCACGTACCCGCTGAGGTGGAAATGAGTCTCATCGCTCATTATGATTTTGGTCGAAAAATCGTTCACTTCGTCGTCATACGACAGGATTATCCGCATTTTTGAAGAGTGTATCGCTCTATGACTTGTACGTCTTGTATCCTACAGCTGCCTGGTTCACAAATGAAAAAAAAAAACAGATTTGACATTGGCCGCCGTTTGCAAAAATAAGAGCAACTTTCAACAGGATGATTTCTTTTGGCCCACCTTGTAGTTATAAATAATATGTTTATGATATTAAAGACAAGTTCGTGGATTTGTTTTGTCACACACTGTATGTTATAATAAGTTAATCTGGGTTACCTTTTTTTAGTGAGGAAATGCCCGATGACCGACAAGCCTCCTATTCCCAAGCTATTGATAAAACAACACAGCAAGACCCGCAGATACTCATGGTAGTGCTTGTGAGCAACAATGAGGACAAGTAAGTAAAATCTTAAAATAATTCCTATGTGTTCTTAAACAGGTTAATGTATGTATGACTCACAGCGCCACGAAAGATTATTTATATAGCGTTCTTTCTTCTCATTCTACAAAGTCACAATAATTATGATGATATTTTACAATAAACAGACTACTTTCAACACCAGCTTCACATTTTGGTATACCAATTTGTTTAGCTCGCTTATAGTATGTGAAATTTCATAAACACCTGGTACTTACTATATATCGGGCGGGTATATATTGACAGATATCGTCAATATTGACAAAGAAAAAATATCAGAAAATGCCCATTTTCGTGAACCGATTTTACTGCATTTCCAAAAGCAGGCCCATGACACGATATACATACATACATATGTGTATAATTTGACACCAACTTTACGCGGGAAACCAGCAGAAGTTGTTTTTAACCTTTTTAACAACAGCAACAACTTTTATCGAACAAATATCAGTTTTAAACGTTAAAAGCTTTTTAATGTAAATTTTTTTACATTAAATAATTAAATTAAAGATTTTTAATAACTATTATTAATCAGAATTTTGTTTAAAATTTTATTTTTATTGAATTCGCTTTGATGTTTTTTGTTTACTCACTAAACAATCTTACATTTATATGTATGTATATGTATGTGTGTGTGTTTACATGTATCCGGAATTTTTGAGAGTCATCTCATTAGAGATGGGACTTTACATAAATTTTTAGGTGGTTGTTGTATGATAAATTATTTGGTATTTTCGATAAATAATGTGGCATCCATTTAAAGCTGATTCGACTTATAGCCCTTTTACACCGACTGACATCCACGTGAAACGCATGGAAGATGTTGAAAATGTGAAACAGTCGTTTACATTGACAACATCTTTCATTTATTTAGATGTCAAAGAAAGAAGACGCAAAATTTTTGTGAAAAAAAAAATTTAAATGTCCAAGTCCATTTAAAATGGACCATTTTGGACATTTTTATTTCCATAGGTCAAGCAACATGTTCTCCATATTGATTGACCATACGATGGGCTTTCTTTTGCACTGCAATTAAAATGAATTTATTTATATGTATGTAATTAATTAAAAATTATAAGAAAATACATGTTCCGCTCATTTTTTTTTTTTTTATGTTAAATTTGTTTTCTGAAATGTCATTTTGCTAGTGATGGTACAAAAGCAATCGATTTTCTGCAATTATTTTAGTGATGGCATTAAAAAAATCGAAAGATGTAAGATGGAACAAAATGAGAAAGGATCATCTTCTACTGATGTAGAAAGATGTAGAATTTTCGCCCTGTATAATTCTTATGGGAAGATGTAAACATCTTTGCAAATTGATGAAAGATGTAAGATGTGCGTCAGTGTAAAAAGGCTATTAAGGCCAACTTTATAGTTAAAAAAAAAAGTTAGCAACACTTTAAAATTTAAATTAGCGGTTCTCACTCTTGATACTAATTTTACCACTCTGCTTTATTCACTACGATTTTTACCACAAAGCTCGAGTGACTTTCTTACCTCAAAGTCTGCATGTTCTTGCATATATTCTAAAACTTGCTGAATTTCTTTATCTGTCCACCTTTTGTTGTGAATTTTGACACGTTTTCTCTTCACCAGTATATTTTTATTTGTTTTTTCCATATTTTTTATTTTCTCAACACAAAATTAAGTTTTGCCGGCAAAACAATTCACAGCACAGAATATCTGTGATTCCCAGTAATTTTTTTACAATGTTTACTAAAGCTTTTTGTTTGATTTTTTAATCACAGCGTAGTAAATAAAAGTTCAGTACATTTTGTTGCTGCAGTGATGTAAACACTAGTACTTTAATAAAATCTGCAACCGAGTTTGCTATCAAGAGTGAGAACCGCTATAGAACATTTTCAATTTCTTCTTACCGGGTAAATTTACCAAGCCGCCATATTTCCGTCTTTTTCTGGACATTTTTATATCCTTTTGATCCCAGATTGTATAAACATTCATGAAGTTTAACATTTTCAATTATAATTTCACTTGTATCCATTTTCTCAGTTTTTTAATTTTATCTTATTATAGTTGAACAGCTGATGGGGTGACCATATTAAAAAAAGTTGGTTGCTAAAAAAATTTCATCCAAATTAAAAACTACAAACATGTTTTATAATCTAATATATTGACTTTTTATTTTAAATGCAAAAAGTCAAAGCTTAGCACTTAAATAAAAACTATTAAAGTAAAAATTAACTGTTTTTACTAAAACACTTGAAAACGAAAATGGCCACATGGCACTGATTTGTTCGTCGTTCGCCGGCGTAAGAAATAGAAATAAATATATTTCAAGTTCGCCGCGTACAATGAATTTCGACCGACGCTGTGACTGTGTGCATTTTCCAAGGCGAATCAAGTACAGGTGGTCGCAATTCAATTCGCTTCAACATTTTCTCTCGAGACGTCACAAGTTTTGTTGTGGTTTTCTATCGGCTTTGACAACTCAGAAGATAAAATCGTGGAAAAATGCTGAAGCGAATTGGTATGCGGGCACCTGTAATGGATTCACCTTGGTCCCAGTTGTGTTCCTAGCATTATGTGCTATATATACATATATAAAAATAAAAATAATAATAAGCTACAGCAGTACCAATTGCGTAATAGTAATTTAATGCAAATTTTCGTTTAATAGGTATTCTTGCGTAAAGAAGAAATGCTGCGTGGACAGACCTATGCCATCTCAAGTGTGTACACTAAGAACAATTGCCCCAAGAGGTGACAAGGCGGCTGGACTTATGTCCATCGCAACGAAGATTGTTATACAAATGAACGCCAAGCTGATGGGGGCGCCCTGGATGATTCAAATGCCAGTAAACGGCTTAATGACGGTGGGATTTGATGTGTGTCATTCGAGCAAAGAAAAAAACAAGTCATTTGGCGCATTTGTTGCTACCATGGACATAAAGCTATCTTCCAAATATTTTTCTGCCGTAACACAACATTTGAAAGGGCAGGAGCTTTCTAACGAAATAAGCGTGCATATGACATGTGCTCTTAAAGCCTATCGTGCCGCGCATGGCACTCTGCCAGAACGAATCTTATTTTACCGTGATGGTGTTGGCGACAGCCAGCTGCATCAAGTTTTTGGCACTGAGGTGAAGTTCCTGAAAAACAAATTGGATGAAATTTACAAGTCAGCTGGCATTCAGAATGGTTGTCGTCTCGCATTTATTGTTGTGTCGAAGCGAATAAATACACGTTATTTCGTAAACGGTAGGAATCCTCAACCGGGAACAGTAGTCGATGACATCATTACTCTGCCTGAACGTTACGATTTCTTTTTGGTGTCGCAATCTGTGAAACAGGGTACAGTGTCGCCCACAAGCTACAATGTCGTATATGACAACATGGGTCTGACTCCAGATAAAATACAAATTTTGACTTACAAAATGACCCATTTGTATTATAATTGGTCTGGCACCTTGCGCGTACCAGCAGTCTGCCAATACGCTCATAAACTCGCATTCCTCGTAGCTGAGAGTATAAATCGTGCTCCAAGTAATGTTTTGGAAAATCAGCTATACTTCCTTTAAGGCATGCCGCAATAAGCGAAAAACTAACAACCACAATAACGTATTTCTCACAATCAAAGTTCTTATTATTCGCTGAAAAAATAAGTGCGTTTGGTTTACCTCAATATTTAAGATTATTGCGTCGTATCGACTTAATGTTTTTTTTTTTACATGAACGTATGTAAGTTCTAATTTTTTTTATCTTTATTGAAGTTTATGCACTACACCTAATATGAAATATCATTTTCTTTTTCTTTTTTTTTTTATTTCTTAAAACTCAAAACTGTTTTATATTCAGAATTTTTTTATTTTTGCATTCATGCAAGTTGTAACATTTTTTACTTCTGATTAAAAAATAAAGATTTTATTAAAACTGTTGTAACTTTATGCATTTTGCTCACTACTAAAATTGTGCCGAAAGTGTGTGTGTGTGTGTGTGTGTGTGGTAGGAACCATAGCGGTACTCAGCGTTTAGTGCGTTTTTGGTTGCGACTATTTGCGATTATATTGCAACTGATATTGAGCACCCTTTTTAACAACTTTGCAAATTTTATTGCACTCCAAATAACAGCTGATAATTTAATACACAATTTTCAATTTTTCACGTTTTATTTTTTTGGTAATTACTGCTGGCTCCATCTCTACTATTTTCTGTTTGCTTTGTTTTAAAATGTCAGCTGTTCGAGTGTCAGTGTTGCAAACGCAATACTCATGCGAAAAAAGCAACACGTAATTAGCGGTGCGTAAATGCAAAAATATTGCGAGTGCAACCTTGTATATTAGCGCAGTTCATTATTTGGTGCAAATGTCTTGCGTAAGTGCGAATGCAAGAAATCGTTGCTTTTTCTTTGCAACCCAACAACAAAATATACAAGGTTGCACTCGCAATATTTTTGCATTTACGCACCGCTAATTACGTATTGCTTTTTTCGCATGAGTATTGCGTTTGCAACACTGACACTCGAACAGCTGACATTTTAAAACAAAGCAAACAAAAAATTGTAGAGATGGAGCCAGCAGCAATTACCAAAAGAATAAAACGTGAAAAATTAAAAATTGTGTATTAATTTATCAGCTGTTATTTGGAGTGCAATAAAATTTGCAAAGTTGTTAAAAAGGGTGCTCAATATCAGTTGCAATATAATCGCAAACGCAAATAGTCGCAACCAAAAACGCACCAAACGCTGAGTACCGCTATTTTGTTGTTGGGTTGCAAAGAAAACGCAACGATTTCTTGCATTCGCACTTACCCAAGACATTTGCACCAAATAATGAACTGCGCTCATGATACAACTAATAAGGTAGCATCATCAGCTAAACCGTTAATCATCTGACTACTTGTCAAGAGAATGCAGAGATGAAAGGCAGCCAAAACGAAACACCAAATCAATGTAAGTTCTGTTATCTCTCTTCTATAAATGTAGAAGCGGCGGCTTTTTGACAGCTTACAGAAGTTGTACAAAAACAAAATGCATGTTATTTTTATTGAAGTTGTTCTTATTGTAGGGAAGAGGGTACCTTACACCCCAAAACACGGCCAATCTTTTTATCTGTCAAAAACAAACTGACAATCCAAAATGGCTGATATTGCCAACATATATAACCGACATGTGTACCAACAAAACAGAAAAAAAAATGCGAAAATCGAACATACGTAACTCACGAAATTTTAAAATAACGGGTATTTTTTGATCAGACCTCGCATATTGTTATAATGCAGATTTAAATAGTAAACGGAAGTAATTCATAAAATTAACACCGTTATTCATAAAAATTATAACAGGTTTATAACGCTGTTATTTGACAAATTTGTATGGAAAACTTTTCAAATAAGAGTTTCATATACCTAAAATATTCATTATGAATAATAAGGCCCTAAGAGTATAAAGTCGGACATTCTTGAAATGTTTTTCCTTGTTCGGGTACCATCTGCATTCCCCGAATCAGAGTCAGAATTTTTGCTCGCTTTCATAATTTGTATTGTATTATTTAAATTTTTAACAATGAACTTAATTATTTATTCGCTATAAGAACCAATTGAAATTTATTACTTTAGATCATAGATGCCCATGGTAGCAGTATTGGTGAGAGTGACGAAATAACACTGGAAGAACAGAATTTGCTATTCATTTTATTCATGTCTTTGTGAATATCTTCAAAATGTTTTTTTTTAAATTATATTTCTTATTTTTTTTAAATGTCTTATGACAAATAAGACATTGCATGTCATCAAAAGCATTTTGCTTGCATAAAATACTTTTCTGCTTACATCATTAATATATCGCAATAATAAGACACAGAATTTCTGCAAGTGTAGTTTGTCTCTCCCACTCAACATGGTTGATTGACGATCAAACAAAAGAGCGTAACTATACGTGTGAGTTTAATTTGCTGCTATCAGCCACTACTGGGCATCTATGCTTTAGGTCTAAAAAAAATAGACCTTAATGCTTTCTGTCTCTTTCCGCCGTCTATAAAAAAGTAAAGGTGTTGCAAGACGTAAAATGCTTTCTGTATAAAAAGTTTGTTTGAGCATTTCTGATTCTCATTTTGTTCATGAGAATTTTGGAATAAGTAGTTGGGCTTCAAATATTCTTTTTTGCTTTTTCAAGTCTACTGATGAGTTGTTTAGCAGCAACGAAATGTCGGCGGCATATAGACGGCTGAAAGAGACAGAAAGCATTAAGGTCTATTTTTTTGGACCTAAAGTAATAAATTTAAATTTTTGATGTGAAAACTTTTCACTCTTAAACAATATTTTTCACAAGAAGCAAAACGAACTGATCGGAATACTTAAAAGATTTGTATGCGTAATTACATTGGGAATTATCGTTTTGTTAGTAAAACATTTATCCTGCTTTTCAACAACACAGAAACATCTCGATTGATTTATAGCCGCCGCACAGTGGTGTAAATAAAAGAAAAAGTGGTAAAAAGTCCGGAACTTCTAAACGACAAAACGGATCCCGCTGAAAATTGCAGTAGTCATAGACAAGGAGTTATATTTTTTGTCTCAAGTCTCTTTAGGCCTATAGTTGAAACAGGGGCGGGGCTATGGGGGCTGAAAGTTAGCTACCTCGAGTATAAAAAATTTTGTGCAGCTTATAACTTTCTTATATCTTGGCCGATTTTAAAGATTTTTACCTTTTTGTATTTTGCTTAGCAAGGCAAAGAAAAAATGTTATGAAACATTTTTTCATATCTCTTACAGTTTAAGAGATATCCGCCTTAAAATATTATTTTTTATTTTTTTCGCCGCATCTTCTTTTGGTTTTTTACTTATATCTTTTTTGTTAAAATCTTGATTTTAATTTGTGGCCCACCGTTATATTCCTTATAAAATTCTAAGTTAGATAAGGTACCGTTTTATTAAAATATCTTGGTCCGATAAGTCATAAAATAGGTCTAAATTCAAAACTTTGAAATTTCACCGAAAAATTTTAATTTTTCACAAAAAAGGTGGCTTCATTATTTTTGAATTCGTAAAAAATTTTGTTCCAGCTTTTATACTCATTCTTACATGTAGCGAAAGATAATCCCTTAAGAGTGTGTAAAAATTTCATTTCGTTTAATTTAGACCAAGTACCCTACAGTAGGCAGTGGTCGAAAATCATCAATTTGTAAAACAATTTTCGGATATGTGGGCGTCTGAAAAGTTTTGCCAAAAGTGAAATGAAATTCCGTGAACGACGTTTTATTACAAAATCAGTTGGTATTATTGCTGCAGAAGCTCGAGACATCCTAGATATAATTGGCGTTGCCAGACTGAGATTGTTAAAAAAAGTCAATTTTTGGAAGGGACAATTTTGAATTGCTAAAAAAATGGATTTATGATTTATATTTTTTTCTGAAATTTATGCTTTTATTTGAAAACTTAGTATTTTAATACGCTTTGAAAAATTATGCATGTATCTTTCATCGTCTTGCAGATATTAAAGTTTCACTTTCATTTTTATGTGCGAAAAACTATCCTTTTATTATTTTTTTCATTGTTTTCACGAATGTGACTTAAAAAAATATAAAAAGTATTAATTTTTGCATATATTTGAAAAGAAGACACAAATTCCTTTCCAACGATATATAACATGTATACCTTTTTTAAATATTTGTACATTAGGGAACCACTAAAATACTACGCAACCAATACAAGGTAGACATGTTTGACGTTTTGAAAGACTGCCAGACATACGAACTAAATGCACTTAGTTCGGTTATAATCAAAAGGCCAAAAAATACCTGATAATGCATTCAAATACCTGAAATTCTACTTTCAAAAAGTAAATGATAACATAATAAAAGGTTCCAAAATCGAAAGGAAAAGTGGTCATAAAAATAACAGATTTCCTTTAAATCTACACAAATAACGCGTATAATAAATGGAAGCATACCTTCTATTGAAACAATTCGGCAAGACGGTGATAAGCGAAGCATTAGAAGCAAAAGCAAGTACATAAATTGGGCCAAAGCAGTGACAAAACAAGCAGAGGGTTCACCCCTCACAAAGGAAAATTTTGGCGGTACGTATAAAATGTCTATGCCAGAAGACAAATGCAGTAGTAATATTAAAAACGCTGAGCACTTCATGTCGAAAAAGAAGAAAAAAGAAGCGATGGTACTTGGTTACTTTGGAGATCAAATAAAAGATTCCTTTAAACGGACTTTGATGAAATTCCAGCAAAAAGAAGCGCTAAAAGTTGTGGACGTACTACCAACTGCATATCCAAAGAGATTAAGATATATAAATGGGGATGTGATGGATCATCTAGATTTTCTGAGTATAAGCAAATAATCGATTCCAATGCAGACTTTTCCACGGTTCTAATGGCATCGTTAGTGCCATTACGGCTGCGGCTCTATAACAAAATTCCCACATCGAGTAAAAATTCATATCGTGATCTGTGGAAAAATAACACGCCAGGGTCTAAGTTTCTATGCCGGCCAATACGTTTTGAGTATATCAAAGAAAACAAACAAACAACTCAAATGCTTGTTAATGATATCAACCGCGAAATTTCCAACATGGCTTCCATTGATGTTTGCATATCTGGAAGAACGATTACTGTTTCTTTTAAACCTTATCTAACCATGATATATGGAAAAGTCGCAAAGGCAATTACCGATACGAAATCAAACATGAATTGTAACGTACATATGTGGAAAGAAGAGTTTTTACTTAAATGATATTGATAGAAAAGTCCCATACAATGAAGATTCTCTTCAACTTGGAATATCGCGTCTTCATGCCCGTAAAGTAATACTAACTGTCATAAGTAGCAAAAAAGTAATAAACACCGAAAAATTCGAAAAATATGCAAAAGAAATACTGACCTTAATTAATAATCTGTATTCGTGGAGACCATTAACACCAACCGTACACAAAGCTCTAACACATACAACAGAAATAATGGCGAACAATATTCTTCCCTTAGGGGAATTAACATAGGAAGCTTAGGAAGCTAGAAACAGAGATATTAAGCAGTATAGAATTTTAAAACACGAAAGTGTTCAAAAACTGCTCAAAATAATGACCATAAAATGGTTACCAAAAATAACAATGGAAATAGAAAAGGATGATCCCGAAGGAATTCAAATTAAAACTCTTTTAAGTTATGACGCTTCCGATTATTTTAAAGAAAATTTGTATATTAAGTAGACAACACTGTTAGTATATTTTATGCTTTAATCAATAAATGAGAAATAATTTGTAAGATTTAAAGCTCAAACATTACTTAGTTAAAATAAAGTCGGTAAATCCTTTTAGTTTGCATTTTATATTTCTCCTATATTTATAAATTTTTTTTTGTGATGTGTTCGCTGCTTTAATTGAGATCCTTTTGAATCCATATGCTTTACGCCGTCCTGCATTCGGGCAACCCGCTTCTGCGAGTGATCCTTTATTTGCTTGTTTTCTCTCTGCTTTGCCCCGCTGTATTCAGATTAAAAGCTTTTGCGCCCAATCAACTGCTTTTTATTGTCTTATCGAACAGTTGAATAAACAGGTATGCACATGGTTATATTGTTGTGGACAAAGAAATCTGTTATTTTTATGACCACTTTTCCTTTCGATTTTGGAACCTTTTATTATGTTATCATTTACTTTTTGAAAGTAGAATTTCAGGTATTTGAATGCATTATCAGGTATTTTTTGGCCTTTTGATTATAACCGAACTAAGTGCATTTAGTTCGTATGTCTGGCAGTCTTTCAAAACGTCAAACATGTCTACCTTGTATTGGTTGCGTAGTATTTTAGTGGTTCCCTAATGTACAAATATTTAAAAAAGGTATACATGTTATATATCGTTGGAAAGGAATTTGTGTCTTCTTTTCAAATATATGCAAAAATTAATACTTTTTATATTTTTTTAAGTCACATTCGTGAAAACAATGAAAAAAATAATAAAAGGATAGTTTTTCGCACATAAAAATGAAAGTGAAACTTTAATATCTGCAAGACGATGAAAGATACATGCATAATTTTTCAAAGCGTATTAAAATACTAAGTTTTCAAATAAAAGCATAAATTTCAGAAAAAAATATAAATCATAAATCCATTTTTTTAGCAATTCAAAATTGTCCCTTCCAAAAATTGACTTTTTTTAACAATCTCAGTCTGGCAACGCCAATTATATCTAGGATGTCTCGAGCTTCTGCAGCAATAATACCAACTGATTTTGTAATAAAACGTCGTTCACGGAATTTCATTTCACTTTTGGCAAAACTTTTCAGACGCCCACATATCCGAAAATTGTTTTACAAATTGATGATTTTCGACCACTGCCTACTGTAGGGTACTTGGTCTAAATTAAACGAAATGAAATTTTTACACACTCTTAAGGGATTATCTTTCGCTACATGTAAGAATGAGTATAAAAGCTGGAACAAAATTTTTTACGAATTCAAAAATAATGAAGCCACCTTTTTTGTGAAAAATTAAAATTTTTCGGTGAAATTTCAAAGTTTTGAATTTAGACCTATTTTATGACTTATCGGACCAAGATATTTTAATAAAACGGTACCTTATCTAACTTAGAATTTTATAAGGAATATAACGGTGGGCCACAAATTAAAATCAAGATTTTAACAAAAAAGATATAAGTAAAAAACCAAAAGAAGATGTGGCGAAAAAAATAAAAAATAATATTTTAAGGCGGATATCTCTTAAACTGTAAGAGATATGAAAAAATGTTTCATAACATTTTTTCTTTGCCTTGCTAAGCAAAATACAAAAAGGTAAAAATCTTTAAAATCGGCCAAGATATAAGAAAGTTATAAGCTGCACAAAATTTTTTATACTCGAGGTAGCTAACTTTCAGCCCCCATAGCCCCGCCCCTGTTTCAACTATAGGCCTAAAGAGACTTGAGACAAAAAATATAACTCCTTGTCTATGACTACTGCAATTTTCAGCGGGATCCGTTTTGTCGTTTAGAAGTTCCGGACTTTTTACCACTTTTTCTTTTATTTACACCACTGTGCGCCGTTTTTGAGAACTCAAGCCGCTGCTGAAATGTTTTAATCAAGGCGAATCCAGTACATGTGCACGCAACCCAATTCGCTTCAACACTTCCACGATTTTTTCTTGAGTTGTCAACAAGGCGAATCAACTACAGGTGGTCGCGATTCAATTCGCTTCAACATTTTCTCTCGAGACGTCACAAGTTTTGTTGTCATTTTCTATCGGCTTTGACAACTCAGATGATAAAATCGTGGAAAAATGTTGAAGCGAATTGGTATGCGGGCACCTGTAATGGATTCGCCTTGGTTGTCAAATCTGGTAGCAAACGACAACAAAACGAATGACAACTCGATAGAAAGTGTTGAAGCGAATTGAATTGGGACCACCTGTAGTTGATTCGCCTTGGTTTTAATCAAGGCGAATCAAGTACAGGTGCTCGCAATTCAATTCGCTTCAACATTTTCTCTCGAGACGTCACAAGTTTTGTTGTCGTTTTCTATCGGCTTTGACAACTCAGAAGATAAATTCGTGGAAAAATGCTGAAGCGAATTGGTATGCGGGCACCTGTAATGGATTCGCCTTGGTTTTAATCAAGATCGCTACAATATTTTCTCTCGAGCTATACGGTTTGTTGTCGTTTGCCATCAGCTTTGACAACTCAGAAGAAAAAAATGTTGAAGCGAATTGGGATCAGAGTTGCCGTTTTTGGTAGTTTTGAAATGAGTCGTGAATTTGGTAGTTTTTTTCAATTTCAGTTTTAATTTTTTTTCACGCTAATCAGCTTTCATCCATCAAATCATCCAATCCATCAATGACAAATCAATTCTGCCTTTGTTATCAGAGTTCGATAAATTGTATCGCAGTAGAATTTACTAAGAGTTAGTGACCACAATTTGAATGATGAAATGGACATTAATGTTTTTTGGGAAAAGGTTGGCAAAATTAAAAATGGGCTTAATGAAAATATGTTTAGCGATCTAGTTAATTTTGTTTTCAATTTATTGTCTTTACCACATATGTAGTTCAGCAGCTGTAGAAAGAAAATGTTCAACACTTGCGTTAGTAAACACCAAACTTCGAAATAGACTCGAACTATGTTTCTCAAATAATATTATGATGTGCAAGGAAATGATAAATAAGACTATATATGGTTAGCAAAAAGAGACTTTAAAAAATAAACCTTTTTCCAAATAAACACTTAAGATTTTTACTTTTACAAATGAAGTCTTATTTATTTTTTACTTAAAAATTTGTTTCTTTTACAAATGAATTGTTATTTATTTTTATAAAGATACATATTAACATTGTTATGTATAAACTTGTTTTGTTTTTTTTTAACAAATTTAATTTTTTTATAACTGCTTATTTTATTTTTTGGTAGGTACACATGCCATTTGGTAGTTTTTGAAATTAAATTTGGTAGGAAAAAAAATTTTTGAGTGGCAACCCTGATTGGGATGCGTGCACATGTACTGGAGGCTTACTCTGTATAGCGATGCGAAAGAAAATTGGTATTCTGATAGACTTTCGCAATCGCATTCGCAATTTATTTCAAAACGTGGCAACGCTGCACAATAAACGTCAGTGTCAACAAATGTCAAATTTAAAAAAAAAAATAAATTGTTAGGGTGTGAAAATTGTTTAAAATTTATTTTGGAAATTCTGTAAAAAAAATAATAAAAATTGATTCTGTGGCACTATGGTTCGACGACGAAGAAGAGCATGAGCAAAATGAAAGGATACAGAGAAGATTGCTTAGAAGCAAATCCGATATTCTGAGCTTGAATGAAAAAAGGTAATTTACATTGATGCTTTCGAAAAATAAATGTTTACTTATGTATGCAGAACATTTCTTTTTTCAGCTTTATAAAAAATTTTAGATTAAATAAAGAAGCATTTGTATATGTCTTAAATAATATTATAAATTCATAAAGTCTACCATTATTTGAAATTGACGCGCTTTGGTGGTCTAATTGCTGCTTTCCCTGAATTAAATAATAAATATATGATGAATAAATAAAATATTATTGTTTACTTACATTTTTGTGCTTTGCGATAGCTATTTTGCTTTCGAATAAATATTGCGAAAATGGCGTTTGTTTGACATTCGTTTTCGCAATGCAGAATACCGAATTGCCACCTTTTCGCATTTGAAATGCGAATAAAAATCAACTATGCGATTATCGCAATACCGAATACCAATTGTTCGCATTGATGCATTTTCGCATCGCATTGATTTTCGCATCGCAATACAGAATAAGCCTCCTGGATTCGCCTTGGTTTTAATCAACTTTTTTTCGCTAGAGCGAATTTATTTCCGGGGAAATATACACGCACAACTTCAGCTGCGCGTACAGATCCTCATACTTGTACGAGTATTATTGTGTCACGGAGAAAACCAAACGGAATAAAAAACGAGTTAGGCCTTTTTTCTTCCAAAAATTCTTTAACTTGACTTGGACCTTTTTTTAAATATTTATAAATCTGTCATTTGCAATTGTATCCAACTGACATTTAACATCTGACAATTTTCTTCCAGAATAAACAAAAACCGCTTTTTTGAAAAAAAAAAAAAAAAAAAAAACACCAAGTTAAGTCCTTTTTTACATTAAGCCATCGATATGTATCTGCAGATACGTAAGCTCTGTTAAAACATACAATATTTGAAAATATCGGGGATTCTCCTTTCTGATTACGTAAATCACTAAAATCATGTAGTTGTAAATACTTTACTACGAGTACAAGACACCAAAATTGATAATACTTATTTACATCCAATAGGTTTTTATTTTATTATCGGTTACATAGTGCTTTACTTATCTAATAATATATTAAAATGTGTTTTATAATTGTTAAACCCAAATGGTTGATAGATCCCAAACTTTTATTACTCGATCCTGACCGACTGTTAACAGTCGCTTGCGTTCTTCCTCTAAGTCCATATAGACAATGGAATGTTTTGCATCGTGAAAAGATGCTAATGATGGACGCCTGAAAATGGAAATAGATAATATTAATCATCTTTTATTAATCAATTAACGGTATTCATAAAACTAGTTCTGATGCTGCTGAAATACATTTTATTTTTTATGAATACCGGTGTAAAAGTTTGACGGCCATATCTAAAGAGTCCGCCATCTAACGTTTTTTTTTTTCAACTAGTGCTTATTTCGTGAGTGGTAAACACTTGTCTCATGTCCAATTTGATAGATAATTAGTTTTATCCTTCCGCTGAACGAATATGGTTGTGTATACGCTTCGCTAAGTGGGCCTGCGATCGATCGACTTACAGAAGGTGCCGATTGTGCCAAAAAAAAAAAAAAAAAAAATCATATTTCCAGATGAAGCTCATTTTGATCTTGGCGGGTATGTAAACAGGCAAAATTGTCGCATTTGGGGCATAGAAAACCCGCACGCATACATTGAAAAGCCGACGCACCCAAAACGAGTCACTGTTTGGTGCGGATTTTGGGCCATGTTGAACGGAACGAGAGGAGGATATTGGCAACATTTGGTTTCAACAGGACGGCGCTACGTGCCACACATCCAAAGCTGCACACGTTTGGTTTGCGCCGTTTTCAAACAAAAAAAGTTATTTGGCGGACCCTTTATATACATATGTATGCATATAAAACAGGATGTAAGTATGTATGTAACGTATGGATTCCAAAACGGCTGATTTCGATGAAATTTTTAAGGGAATCTTCAGAATATTCAGGCGGGTGACACCGACACCGTGAACTCTGATTTTCGGTTTGCTGGCGGACGGGCGTGGCAAAGTCCCATTTTCATATTGAATGTGTGTTTGTTTTTTATGGACAGCTAAACGGCTGAACCGATTTGCTTGAAATTTCTACAGTATATCTCTGCATGTCTGGAAGGAGCTATAGGCTATATGAATTTTTAAAATTCTAATCGCAAAGGGGTAAAAAAGAATAAAATCGGTGGCTCAATACCTCCGGACTTAGCAAAGGTAGCAATTTAATAAAAATGACACTAAAATCAACTGGATAGGTGTTTGGTACTTTTTTGAAGTTTTGAATTTTAAGGTGATAAAAGGGGTAAAATCTGCCTTTCGGTACTTTTTTCCAACCGCTTTTATGTAGAAGAGGAATGCGAAAAATGCAAAAAATACTTACCCCCGATTTTTGACTTGGGATTTAAATACAAAATTAGTAAATTTTCCTTAAAATTTAAGTTGGATTTAAAATAGCTTTCTGTTTTACAGTCTAAAATTATTTTTGGTAATTAATTGTAATAAAAGTACGGCAGCACAATGTAAGTGTCAAAAAATTATCGATAACTCAATAAAAAACAGCTGTTTAAACAAATTTGGAAGCAAGTGAAATTGTGAAAAGTTTAGAAAATAATAAATTGTTTTGTAAAAATGATTAAAATGCGTAGCGAAAGTGATAAAAGGACTCCCAATTTCACTGCCACAGAAGTTGATTACCTTCTGGAAATAATAAAGAATCAAATTATGAAACAAACAAAAAACCATGTGCAATTTTCTTAATTTGCATCACAAAACCAAACTGTCAAAATCATATGGCAGTACGAAAAACTTAAATCGGATTTAAATGGGCACGGCAGGCCGTTTAAGTTTGATTTAAATAGCAACTGTTTGACTCAATTTTGTATCTGAAACAAATTTAAAATGGCATTTAAAATCCAAGTCAAAAATTAGGGATTAAATAGATTTTGTAACTTTTTATTCGATTTGGGCATAAAGGGGTAAAAACGGGTACAACTGGTAACTCAATTTCTCCGGACTTAGCAGAGGCAGAACAAAGATTTAACAAAGGACTAAATAAATAATAAGTTCATTGTTGAAAATAAATAATTAAGTTCATTGCTGAAAGGCCTAAAAGATTACAAAAAATAAGTGGACAGGTGTCCGGTATTTTTTTTGTTTGTTTTTAATTTCAAGGGGACAAAACGGGTAAAAACTGCATTTTGATAATATTTTTTTCAGGAATGGGCATAGGAAAGAGGAATGGGCACAGGAAAAAAATAAAAAATAAATACTACTCCCAAAAAATACTAGAATAAATTTCGTTTTTGTTTTAAATTTAAACACATAACGGGTAAAAAGGGTAAAATCGGTAACTCAATTTCTGTGGACTTACGTAGCATTTAGACGGGAAAGTAAATGCAACAAACACACTCACACTTTTTTTACTAACACACTCACAATTTTCCAACTTTCAACTCAGCTTTCAGCAAAATTTTCCTGAAAGTAAAGTGACAGGGTAGTAAACACGGTTGCCTACACCACGGCACATACAAATTTTCAGCATTGCAATAGGATAATAATTGTGAATTTTAAATTATTTTGTACATTAGAAAATATTTAAAACATTTTTACAGCAAATATGAATAGAGAACACAAATGAAGTGTATTTATAGTGATAATCTAATTCTAATCATGATAACCCCGATGTGCTAGAGTCTAGTATTAATTATACTCTTGAACGTTTTGCTCACTGGTCTGCTCTAAATTTTCTGCCGATAAACAGTTCTAAAACTAAAGCGATGGTGTTTGGTACTACTAGACAAGCGAATCCAGCTCTTAACATCAATATCTGTGGCCACAGTGTTGCGTTCGTGGATAGAATGAAGTGTTTGGGAATATATATTGATGACCTTACTCCGATTCGATGGACATGTGGACCAGGTTTGTGCTAAAGTTTTTGCAATTCTGCGTAAAATTTACTCCAGTAATATCTTCTTGCTCTCGAATATTAAATTGAGATTAACGCATAGTCTTTTAATGCCTCAGATTTGTTATGGTTTGGAGGTCATATCGGGTACCGTGGGTTACGTTCTGGCTAAATTGAAACGCATTGTAAACGCAATGGTGAGATTTTCTTTTAATGTAAAACGTAGGGAACATACTTCTGAGTATGTAAAATCCCTGTTGGGTTGTTCTTTCAAGCATTTTATTTCTCTTCGTAATTTATTATTCTTTTACAGAGTCATAAAAAGGGGTAAGCCCGTGCAATTATGTAAGAAATTTACTTTTTCGCGGTTATCGAGAAACCCACAAATTGTTATCCCCAGGATAAGAAGCAACTTTTTTCAGAGATCTTTTGTTATTAGGGTGGCTCGTTGTTGGAACTTTTTACCTGCCGAGCTGCGTCTTTTTTCCCATTCAAACAACGTTTTTAGAGTTAAATTACTTGCAAGCTTTGATTAATTGCTAGTAAACAGGATGGAATGTGGAATGTTATTTTTACCTACACTTAATGTTTCTATCTCATCAATAATACGCTATTTCTCCTGCTATTTCAAGTATTAACTTATTGCATTATTGGGTCTTAACACATTTAAATACGTCTGTCTTTTGCACCAACTTAGTCCTGAGTAATATTACTACTACTATAGAGATGCTACTACGCAAGCGGGATATCTAGATTAATGTTAAGATTGTGGCTGGGGAGCCAAATATTCTTGTAAATATTCTTGAACTTATTGATTACTGATGATTACAGTAAAATGTTAATAACGCATGGCACGGCGTAAATGTTCAAATTGTATCAATAAAAGAGCATCTAGATCTCAATGATGCAAATAACAGAACATGTGAAAAAAAGCTTTCATATAAACAGAAAGCACAAATAACAGTCTTCTGAGATGATAAAATATCGTCCAGGACTGCAAAAATATCATTGCTTTGATTAATGTTAATTAAGTATACAAACAGAAAGTAAAATTGCGTGAGCTTTGGTTGCCGAGTGGTTAAAGCGGCTGTGCCAAAATTGTAAAATTTGACACGTCCAAAGTTCATAGGGTGCTGATGAAGGGTGTTTGCTACCCAGAAACAGCCGGTTGTCCACCTAGCAAATAAATTTTACTTTTCTTTACTTAATTGATATTGATTAAAAAGTAGTGAAAACCCAAGGGTTGAACTTAAGCCTGAAAAAGTAATTTAATATAAATGTATTACAGAAGTTCGATAAAATTATAAATTTACAGTAAAAAATTATTGATTACTCTATTTTTAATTAGTGTGTAAGCGTAATCACTCTGAATGTAAACTGGTAATATATAATTTTTTATTGGCCATATAAGGCTTCATATATTACTTTAACTGAAATAAATAATTATTAAATAAATTAGCAATAAAAATTCTTTTCGAATGTTGCCCTATAAATTTATGTTTGCAGTAGTCTTGGCAACTCTATTTTAAAATAATAATAGTTGCAACTATTCGCTTTGACGACATTTTTAAAATGAACTTTCACGTTCCTTTAAAATTGAGCAAGAAATTTTCATGACAGTCACAGATTTCATTGATATTTTTTGTTCATAATACGTATACAGAAATTTAATGAAAGTAACTTCTTTCCCGTCTAAGTGCAGTGTTAGCAAAAGTAGCACAAAAATTTAAAAAGGGTACTAAAAATAATCGGATAAGTGTTTGGCTTGCTGGTTTTTGTATGCTGGTTTTGAAAATGATGATTATTCGAGTCATTTTTTACATTTGTTACTGTTGGAATATACAAAGTCGTTCGAATGGCAACCCTTTTGTCTTTGTATTTATTTATCGTATTCTCTTTTGTTTTACATAGAACTTAAAATTGTAACGTATTCTTTATTCCTTTTTGATTTAATGTATACTAGTCGGTCATACTTGAACTCGACTGAAGAATAGATGATTTTGAATAAAAACCATAAACCTTTGTATTTCACAACAGTTACAATATTACGCAACTGTTTGTGAACCGATTTTAAAAATTCTCTTTCCGTTTGAAAAGTGTTGCTTCTGGTTGGGTCTCAGATTTTTTTTTTTTTTTTTTTTTTTGCAAATCACTTAGGAATGGAGTTTCAAACTATTTTTATCTTTTGAAAGATTTTGTCAACAGAATGATCCAAGTTTTCTTTCATTAACTCGGCAGCTTATGAACCGATTTTTTAAGTTTTTGAAGTCTAGTTGTATTAAGCTTGCTGTGAAATTAGATGGACATATGACGCGTTATAAAATAGTCAATAGTCAAGTTACCAAAAATGAACTTAGGCCCCGATTATGGTTTACAACAATTGTTCATTTAATGTTGTTTTTTTGTAGCAAGTGCTGTCAGAAACTTACAACAAACACATAAGAAACTTACGATTGAATATTTTTTTTCAGTATTTTGACTTTGCCGTATTAGTTTGGTAATTCCATTTGGAACTACGTTTATGCTTTAATGTTTTTAGATTCATAATAATATATATATAAAGGGGAAGTTTTTTCCATATGATTTAGTTTTCTGTTGTTAAAACTGCTACTGACTACTGTTTGTCGTTTAATTTTGGCCCCGATTATGGTTCACAACATTTGTTCATTTATGCATGTATTTCTTGAAAAGTGATTATGGTTCACAACTATTGTGGCAAGTGTCAAGTCAAAATCTTACAACACATAATCAGATGTTGTCAAAAACTTACGACACCTACTGAAGTGTTGTCTTGTTGATGTTACCAGTTAAATTACGAAAAAATTATAAAATTTGTAAGTGTGCATACGAAATATGTTTTGCTAAAATATAAAACAACAATTAATTATTAAAATTTATTAAAAAAATATAAATAAAAATACATCTATACACATAATTATTACCCATTTTTCGATTACAAAACAGTTTTATTTTGTATTTTGTAGTTGCAATGGATTTAAACTGCAATCTATAGCGGTACTCAGCGTTTGGTGCGTTTTTGGTTGCGACTGATTGCATTTGCGATTATATTGCAACTGATATTGAGCACCCTTTTTAAAAACTTTGCAAATTTTATTGCACTCCAAATAACAGCTGATAAATTAATACACAATTTTTAATTTTTCACCTTTTATTTTTTTGGTAATTGCTGCTGGCTTCATCTCTACTATTTTTTGTTTGCTTTGTTTTAAAATGTCAGCTGTTCGAGTGTCAGTGTTGCAAACGCAATACTCATGCGAAAAAAGCAACACGTAATTAGCGGTGCGTAAATGCAAAAATATTGCGAGTGCAACCTTGTATATTTTGTTGTTGGGTTGCAAAGAAAAAGCAACGATTTCTCGCATTCGCACTTACGCAAGACATTTGCACCAAATAATGAACTGCGCTTATAATTTTTTGGTCCTTTCATTATCATAACCAAATTAAACATCAACATTAACATAAATTTTTATGGCTTTGTTTGTACTTTTCTAGCAAAAACGTTTTTCATTCTTTTCATTTTTACCAATGCAATTCTACGCGGTAGTTGCGGTGTTACATGAAATCCAACACTCCATGTCTTTTTGTTGTAAAACTTGACAATGAAACGTCAAAATTTATTGTTTTTCGCTTGTGTATGTGTAATGAAAGCAACATACGCGTGCATCTCTCTGGAAGTGTGGCTTTACTTGGTAGTTTTTTGTGTGCAGGCATGTATTTTTGCGGAAAGATGCTCTACAAATGAAAAACAACTCTGTGACATACACAACACCTAGATGTTGTGAACCATAATCACAAAAAGAGTTGTAAGTTGTGTTGTAAATCTTACAACACAACATTTAGATGTTGTGAACCATAATCGGGGGGTTTTTATCTACATATGTAAATGCATCTCTAAAATAGTTTATTCTATTCTCTTTGAATTGTTTTTTGAAATTTGTCGACAAACTATTTTTTTGTTTAATAGCAAAGAGATTAATAACATTATATGTATGTAATCTTGTGGGCATTTTGAAAAAAAAAAAAAGATTTCGAATGATCACTTTGCTGAAGTGGTAAAGCTGATTTAAAACAGAAAGTTTTTTCATTTTGCCCTTAAGAAAATGATAGAAACCCTGATGTATGAACCCATCAGTCATATGATGCATCAAATGACCGACACTGCTCTTGCCGGGTATTCTTCTCACATTGTTTCAAAACCTTCTACACAGAGTATTTCCATTAAGTATAAAATATTACTTACTCAACAGTTTGTAGTTCATTAAAGCATGGATTGCAAACGCGTACATCGAATTCAAAGCCCATAATTGGAATATTTATCCGATTTGAAGAGCAGCTATCGCATATGGCTTTGCCGCAATGCCTGCAATGATGTTGGCGAATACCTAAAAGAAATAAAAAAATGGATAATAGTCTTCAATGAAAAAAATCCCACATACAACTGATGTCAACCAAATACATATGTATAAATATTTAGAACAAGGTACCTCGATATCAGGTAATCGCATAACTACAACAAATACAGCACCAACAAACAACAATGTATTTTGTTGGTAGAAAAGCCCTATTAACTGTCAAAGTCAGCTAGCTGTTCTAGTTTTGCAAAAGTGTGTATGCATTTTCAGAAATTTATAACGTTGATCATCGGCAGCCGCACACAAATTAAAATTTTTGGTGTAAAATTATTAGAAACAAGTAAGAGTGCTATATTCGGCTGGGCCGAATCTTAAATACCCTTCACAATGGTACATACATTCTGATTGATTTTTGGTGCGAAAAGTTGTTTTATTTGGCTTTTAAAGCCGATTTCTTGAAATATCGGGAGACGCTATATCTGGGGTATATATGGGCCGATTTTTTTTGAATTTCAATATCAGATCCACTACCGGGATTTAACACAGGCTGCAAAACTTTTATTTAAATAATTCTTAATATGCTCAAGTTCAACCACTGGGTGACACCAATTCTTTTTAATATCAATGAAATAAAGAAAAGCAAAATGTATTTCTTAATTATTTATCAGTTAACTTTATAGTAAAATTTATTTAACAAAAAATTGCATATAATTGAATTATTTTTGAATTATAATGCTAAACATTGCCATTAAGTGTGATTTTCTTTTCAATTTACTTACGTATGTGGGTACATGCATACGTATGTACATATGTATGTATCTATAATAGAAAACTCTAAAATAAATTCTTTATTATTGAATATTTTCAGTGTGTTCCATAAAACAATGATTATATACATACATATATACATACATACATATTTACATTGCTTGCTTTTACAAAATTATTTTTTTCTTGTGCACGTTGTTGATGATCTGCTGCGTATCATCATACACATGTAAGTGTGTATGTACATATGTAAGTACGTAGGGAAACCCAAAATGATTTTTTGTGTGAATGAATTTGAAGACGCAATTGTTTAAAAGAATTTCATTGCGTACCCTTTTTTCAACAATTCTTTATATCACTTTCATTTTCAAGCTCGTGTATACATACATACACATTTTTACACCAAAGCAAAAAAATTGTTTATGCTAACATACTTGCATGCATACATACATATGTAGATACATACATACCTACATACATACAAACGTATCTACATACATACATTCATACATGATCGCAAATATTTTCGAATTTTGCTTTTAAACATTATATACATATGTATGTATGTATGTACCATTTTTGGTACCAAAAGTTGGGTGCATATGGGCCGATGTCCAAAAATTTTCTAATTTTGCCCCTAAACAGCCTGTATGTACCATTCCGACAAATTTTTAGTGCAAAAAACTGTTTCGTTTAGCTTCCAGGCCCGACTTCTTGAGATATCGGGAGGCGCTATATCTCGAACATATATGGGCCGATGACAAAAAGATTTCCAGTTTTGCTTCTGACTAACCTATATGTATCATTCTGATTGATTTTTGGTGCCAAAAGTTGTTTTATTTAGCTTATAGAGCCGATTTCTTGAAAAATCGGGAGACGCTATATCTCAGGTATATATGGACCGATTTCAAAAATTTTCCAATTTTGCTTTTAAACACCTTATATGTTCCATTCTAATCGATTTTTGATACCAAAAGTTGTTTTATTTGGCTTTTAGAGCCGACTTCTTGAGAAAACGGGAGGCGCTATATCTCGAGTGTATATGGGCCGATGTAGAAAAATTTTCCACTTTTGCCTCTAAATAGCCTATATATACCATTTTGATTGATCTTCGGTGCCAAAAGTTGTCTTATTTGGCTTATAAAGCCGATTTCTCTAAAAATCGGGAGACGCTATATCTCGGATATATATGGGCCGATTTCAAAAATTCCTTCATTTCTAGGATTTAATGGGCACTAAAAATGATATGGTTTAGTTTTTAAGAAAAAATTTTTTTTCAAAAATCTGAATACAAAAATTGCACAAAATACCCCTCAAAACCCGGTTTTTTGAATATATCTCGGCTATCCGTGGACCTATCTTACTGAATTTCAATAGCAGACCCACTACCGGGGTTTAACACGTTTTAGCGAAAGAATGAGGTTTCTATCTCAAACCGTTTTCTCAGAAACGGTATTTCAACGACTACAGACGGACAGACGGACATCGCTCAATCGTAATCGCTATTGATGCTGATCCAGAATATATATACTTTATGGGGTCTTAGATGGATATTTCAATGCGTTACACATTTATGTGAAGGGTATAAAAATAAAACTTTAGGTTTGTTTGTGTTGTTCCTCAATAAAGAATTTAATGTATGTTCAAAGTTGAGTAGTAGCTGCATAAAATCATTGGTGGAAACATTTGTGGTAGTTAGTGTCTGGCAAACACCATAAAACTCCAGAGCCTACAAATAAGGAAGAGGTAATTGGTATGTATAATAGTATGTTAACATTGTGTGTGGTTTAATAAACTATTTTGATATTTTTCAACCCACAGGCTTCTAAGTCGCCTCTGATGTACAAAATTACATACATATGAAGAATTAAATATAACTTGATATTGAGGCGGTGGGTGAACGTAACGCTGAATATGATTAATTCTTGGAACACATTAAAGATATATGAGCCCGATGACTCTCGGTTAGAATCTAAAAAAATTTTGTGTTGTAAATAATTAAAAAATTGTCTATACTCTGTAAAATATTAAGTGAACAAGATGTTTGTATTTGGAAGCGGAAAGAATGAAGGATTGATTTCAGCTTTGTATAAATAATAAAAGTACAAGAAAATTTGCCATTTGTGGATCAATTTGCGAAATTCTTTTTGCACATACTTATAAAAGGTGTACTAAATTATGCCTGCCGTCGTAGATTCTATGTATTTTTAAGTGGATGAAATTTTATGGACGGCGTTGTAGAAATATGACAACATGAAGTTAATGTTCTCAAGATGGAAGACTTATCAATTTTGGGTGAGGATAGTGATTGCAATGTATTTTTAACTTTGCTACATATGTAATTCACAATGAATTGCTATAGTTCCTTTTAGATTTCCGTAGTAATAGAACGAAAACGGAACACTGTTGAAAATGAGCTGCAATTTTTGAAATGTAAGAGATAAAGATTCTAAATCTTCATATACATACATATGTATGTAGTAGGGCCGTCCTCTGCAGCAACAAATGCTAAAAACAATAAAAAGTTAGTAACTAGAGGGTACCCCATACCAGGAGTACCTTCTGTTCACCAAGCGCTATATATTTTTATATTTCTCTTTAGCATAGAAAATAAATTCTTCGAAATCTGAGAAAATTATGAGATATAAGTTAAATTATCGCATTAAAAGTACGTTGTATATTTATTAAGTTTTTTTTAAATTTGTTTTTTTGTATTAAATTGTTGTTGAATTAAGTTTTATAAATTTTGGCACAATTTTCACTTCACTACCGTTTTTTTTTATTTTCAAAAAGAAACGGTTTTTTAAAGTTCATAAACAAACCTTTGACATTTATACAGGCCTGTAAACAATAGTCAGCTGTGCTTGTGCGATTACCTGGTATCGAGGTACCTTGATTTACTGCCTGTTCCTCAATGTCGCAAGAAAATCTAAGCGATCGTAATGTAGTCGCTCGATTTCGAGTCAATTTGGATTCCTCTATGTCGCCAGCTTGCGTTCGCATAGTCTTACGTCATGAAATTTTTGGCATTTACTTTACAGAGATGCCAGATGGGTAAATTAAAGTTTTAGTTGATTTTTTATTGCAGTATTGAAAAAACTACTAAATTCTTCTGGTGTAAATACAACCCTTCATAAAACTGGTCAGCTGCATTTGACAAGCCAAAGCAAATACATACATAAATAACACAGAGTACCACAGAGTATTCTGTGCAGAGTAGTCTGTGATAAAAAAAAAGCAAACATTTTGAAAGTGCGGAAATAGTTTTTGTGGTGTTTTAAAAGTATTTTTTTGCATCGACATTTAATAAGTATTTTGACGCGATGAGCACTGGCATTCCTCTGGCAAACTCAGGATTTTCTTCCATCCAGCAAACAAGTGGACTGTTTAGGAAAACTACATGTATGCATGTAATAATTGTTTAATATATTTACTAAATAAAATTAAAAATATGTGGGGTTTGTAGTTTTATTTTCCAGTTTTTTACCAAAAAAAAAAACAAAAATTTTTTCTATAAAAACTCCCACTCGATAGCAAAACAGCAAGCGCTTGATTTTGACATTTGTGTTCGCAGTGCTGACGACATGATCGATATTGAGGAATCGGATTTTGTATGAAAACACTTACGTTTTTTCGACTTGTCGATCGAGTCATCGTTCGAATAAAAGAACTTCATAGAGGAACCCAAAACAATTTTCTTTCGCTTAGAAAGCGAACAATCGCACGACTGCGACATTGAGGAACAGGCAGTTACGTTTTTTCGACTTGTCGATCGAGTCATCGTTCGAATAAAAGAACTTCATAGAGGAACCCAAAACAATTTTCTTTCGCTTAGAAAGCGAACAATCGCACGACTGCGACATTGAGGTACAGGCAGTTAGTACTTCGAAATAACCCGTTATGACAAGGCCCGCATCACAATTCGCTTCAACATTTTGCCACGAATTTTATCTTCTGAGTTGTCAAAGCTGATAGCAAACGACAACAAAACGAGAGAAAATGGTGAAGCGAATTGAATTGCGACCACCTGTGGTTGATTCGCCTTGTGTACCATCAATATCATCGGTGTGGAAGCATTTAAAACTTTTCTATTTCGTAAATAAATAGAAAACGAACGGGGCCTTGTTTAAAATGACACGAAAAATAGTCTGAAATGGCTTAAATTAAAAAGTGTGAAAAAATAGAACATGTAAAAACTTTTGCTTTAATATAAAATTTTGATTGTCTTTAAGCTTGCATTTGGTTGGGCTCACATTGTGCGATTTTCATTGCCACAATTTATTATTGACGTATACTTGTGCGTATAGTTTTTGAGATTTTTCACATTATGAATGAGAGAACAAAACGAATTGCATGAGTACATTTGTTTCCACTGACCCTTTTCACTCACAAAGTCCTAGATCACAAAAGGCAGTTTTAGTTGGGCAATTCGCTTTTGGACTTTCCTTCATGTCCACACACAACAATTTTTATGGCAATTTTCGTTTCTCCTTTATGTGTGTGAATATAAATATGCCGAGTTAAATACGTTTGACGTAAAGAAATAATGTAACGACATATTTGAGTGTGAAGATGAATATGTTTTTCGAAAGCAAACATTGTACCAACATGTTTATCTGTGAAAGTAAAAATGTCCGCCAACATATACATATAAGTAACTTATTGTAAAACAAAAGAATATTTAAAAATATTAATAAATAATTTTAAAATTGAGAAAATTAAAAAAAAAAATTAAACAGCGGCACCGGGAAAAATCAATGATCTCTGAAAGAATTTGGACATATGTATATGGGCACATTTTGGGAGTGTAACTCAACTGGACCACATGGAAAAGGAAACCAAGAATGTGGTCTAAGTAAAATTTCTCAATGGTATTTGAGAATTTTTTAAAAAATGTTTCAAATTTTTGCTAAGTAAAATATGGTCTTGGAAAGAAATTCTTTCCAAGATCATTGCTTTTTCACTTAGTTAAAAATTCAAGCAGAAATGGCCAACACTTGCGAGATATTATTGTTCTTAATAAAAATATTCCCCATTTATATACTGTATTAAAAAAATAATTTCTGTCCTAAGTACAAAAGTTATAAGCAATTCAAACGCCTTCGTTAATTTGGGGCCACCCTGTACTTAATTTAGCTTTTTCAATATGGTAACACCAGCAGCGTTGTCAACTTTGATCTCGATACAACTAATAACACTGCCGTTACACGATCAAGTTTTGCTATCAAGTTTTTTTTTTCACATACTGCTTGTCAAAATTCAATAAAATTGATAGCTGTGACGTAGGCTGCACGCAATTTCATAACAATTCATTATCATTAACAATTTTCAAGATGCCGTCAAGAAGAAAATTAAAAATAGCTGCTTCATTAAAAGTACAATCAGAAATAAAGAGAATAAAAGAAGAAAAAAAAACAGAGGGCAGAAAGGAGGCGATATGACGCCACATTCATATTACACCGAACTTCGTGGCTTCTGTATAGCTCTATAAATCGCAGCACATCATTATATTTGTTGGTTTTGCACGTAAACATTTTTATTTATATTGTTACAAATTTGGTCGTGAACGGACCGATTGTGATTGTTCTAGAACGTACTGAATCATCGTTATTTTATATGTGCGTATGTTGTCTTGTTATTATTTGTAAATGAACACAGGAGGTATATACACACATGCTTACATAGAAACTTGTTGATAAACTAAACGGCAGCACAGCGAGTGTGCACATACTGACACACATGTGTGGATAAATGGGCACAACAGCGAAGTAAAAGAAACCACCACCGCACGATACAATATTCGTGTGTGCATGTATGTGCGCGACTCAGATGCTTGAGTTTTACTGCCGCGTGTATGTATGTCGGTGTGTGTGTATATCTTTTGTTCATGATGAGTCATCGCACATCGCACTATAGCTGTGGCGTGATTAGCTTCTGTAAACGTCTAGAATGTTCGAGTAATGATCATTAGAGGTATAAAAGCAGCTGAGCTTAACGCTGGACAGTCAGTCGATTTTTAGCTGCGCTAACGCGTAAAGTGTCTTAAGTAATAAAAAGTGACTAAGTGAAAGTGTTGTTCTTTTAGTAAAGTGTTTACAAGTATAGTGTGTTAAAATAAATAAAGTGTTGAACTGTTGATTATTGTAAACTGAAGACGTGAGTGTTGTAACTTCATTACAATTAAAGAATCTACGGAAAGCGTTTTGAAAAGGTTAAAACGTAACAATATTTTTAAGCTTGAATCTGTTTAATTTTTATCACTTTTAATTGCAACTTTCAAACAAAACAAAAAAATATTTGCAGACAGAACGAAAAAAAAATTGTTGTCAGCCGTTTTGTTGATTGTGACTTGATGCTCTCTATGGAAAGCAAAATTTGTCATCAAGTTTGCATCAATTTTCAAAATTGTGAGTGTATTAGTAAAAAAGTGTGAATGTATTAAAACTTGAAAGGCAAAACTTGATCGTGTAACCCCCAAGTAAACGAGGTCAAGGCAGATTGATATCAGGTAGCCTTACAAGGCCAGCTGACTACTGTTTTTAGCTTGTATAACTGTCAAAATACGTAACACAAACACACATACGCGACCAAACGGATGACAGTAAGACAGTTTTTCTACCAACAAAATACATGAAGTGGTTGATGTTGTTGTGTTTGTTGTAGTTATGCGATTACCTGGGGCCAAATTCTGGCACTCGTGATTGAACGATTTCGTTATAGAATGCTGTGTGTTTGTTGCTCATTTTGTTTTTGCTCTACATTGTTTTTATTATCGAGTATATTCGATCACGAATGCCAGAATCCGGCCCCTGGTATCAAGCTGCCTTGAACGAGGTCCTTTTATTTTCTGATTGTTCCTCAATGTCGCAGTCGTGCGATTGTTCGCTTTCTAAGCGAAAGAAAATTGTTACTGCCTTTTATTTTGTCATTTGTTGACGGCGTATTAATTTCATGTAAATTACTTGTCGTTATTGATTAGTTTGTGTGTGCAGTCAATAATATTACAGTTGTTGTTACTGACCAGAGAACTACACTTGTTGATTAAAAAAACCTTTCAACAATAACAAAAGCACAAAAAATTGTTTTTTATTTGCATATGATCAAACTTGCCCACACACTCTCTTTTGTTGTTCATTTTAAAGCAAACGAATATAGTGTTTGTTCATTTTAAGGCAATCGAACCAATTAATGAATCAAACTTGTCTACTCTCGTACTTGTCTTTTCCACTTAACACACAAACTTTTGATAAACATTGAAGTACAAAAAGCAAGTAATCATTGTGTATGAGTTCATTCATTCCTATGAACAACGGCAGTTTTTTTTTTTTTTTCAATTTAAAGTCTTGCACGTGTATTTTGGCGTATGCCATGTATGATCCATTAACCGGACACATGTTTAACAATAAAAAACAAAAGACAAGCCCATGATACAATTAACAAGGTAGCCTCGTCAGCTAAACCGTTAATCAACTGACTACTTTAGCTTGTCAAGAGATTGCAGAGATGAAAGGCAGCCGAAACGAGATAGCTAATCCGCGTAAGCTCAGTGCATCTCTCTTCTGTAAATGTAGAAATGGCGTCTTTTTGACAGTTTGCATAAGTTGTACAAAAACAAAATGCATGTTATTTTTATTGAAGTTGTTCTTATTGTAGCGAAAAGGCTACCTTGTTAGTTGTATCATGGACAAGCCTTTTTTTTTGCAAATTATCAAACTTGTACACATACTGTCATTTGTTTCAAATGTTCGGTTGAAACATGTTGTATGAGTTAAAGAGAATAAGATCGTTTGTACACGATGAATTTACTGCAAGCCCTTCTCTTGCCTGTGCGAACTTGCTCATGAAATGCTTTTGTTATTTCTACTCATAATCAGAATTTGATGTGTACAGCAGAATGAATATGATTTTGAATCATCATTGAATTTTTCTGTATTCTTTAAAATGAACAAAAGTTTTTGTGCTGAATAAAATCAAGAAAAATCGTGATTTTGAAGTTCTCTGTCACTGACTTCAGCGTTGTTTGTGATGTGTACTATGTTGTGGTTGTTGCGAATGTTGATTGAATATCACTGATTGGAGTTAAAAATTGAGAACTCCAAGAGAGTTGGATTAGTCATTTAATAAATAATCTGATGCAGTTGAAGAAGTAGTTTGTGCGGGAAGGGTATTTAAATTTGTTGTTGATGTTTGACTGTTGGTACTTTTTTCATTTGCTGTTTTTATAGTATTTGGTTTTTTTTCGCTTGGCGAGCTGCACTTCTTCGACGTGAGAGAGCGCTCAATATTTGCTTACGTACATTAATTAATTATTTTAGATTGTTTGTTAAAAGTAAAAAAAAGAAAACGACATTAACAACCGGTTGTTAATGTTTATATAATATTATTTATTTGTTAGCGACTTTTCGCACTTTTTAATCACTTTTAATTATTTAAAAATATTCTCCTTTTCTATTTCGCTACGGAGCAAGTTCACGGCACGACCGTACTGTGTAAAATTTAAGCTTGAAGTGACGAAAAAAACTTACCTATTTGCTTTTGATCCATCATCGACCGAAAATTCCAAAAAAATGGCCGTGAGCATATTTGACAGTTATTATTTTCAACCCATGCAGGGACCTCTTTTCTCATTGCATTCATTTCCCAAAAAACAACAACATTATCTTCGCCGCAACTGATTAATTGTTGAGTGTGATTTGCATATGCTAAAGATGATACTTTATTTCTATAAAAAAGACGTGCATACACATACATACATACATGTTTATGCAACATATGTATTTTTGAATACGTGTCACTATTATGGAAATTTTACTTACTTGTGTCCTTGAAGTTCGTATATTGTACCCCGCTTTCCGCCAACATCCCACACTATTACAGAATGATCGCAAGCGCCACTAAACAGCAATTGGGGCCCTTCAACCCATTTGAGACAACGAATACTCGCTGCAATTAAATTAGATTGTATTTTTAAGTTACGTTTCTTTAAAATTATAAGATTTCAATTGAACAAAATATGTAACTGAAACTGAGTTTTTATTTTTTTGTTCGTTTTTCTATTATTATTATTACGTTTTTGGCGTTAATAAATGTTAAAAAACATTTGAAATACATAAATAATTATGAACTTAATTATTTATTTGCTTTAAGAGCCAATTGAAATGTATTAATTCAGGTCCAATGGTGACTCGTTGTATAGAAGGTTGCAAAGAAAAGTAGAAGTGTTGCAAAACAAAAAAAGAAATGTTTGCTGTTAAGGGTTTGTTTGGACATTTCTGATTCTCATTCTGTTCATGGGAATTATGGAATAAGTAGTTAAGTTTCAAACAAACTTTTAAGAATTTTTCAAGTCTACTGATGAGTTGATTAGCACCAAGGCGAATCAACTACAGGTGGTCGCAATTCAATTCGCTTCAACATTTTCTCTCCAGCTGTCATACGTTTTGTTGTCGTTTAGTATCAGCTTTGACAACTCAGAAGATAAAAATCGTAGAAAAATGTTGAAGCGAATTGGGATGCGGGCACCTGTAATAGATTCGCCTTGATTAGCACCAACGAAATGTCGTCGGCATATAGATAGCTGAAAAATACAGCAAATATTTTTTGAAAAGATTCATTTTTGGACCTGAATTAATACATAAATAATTTGTAACTTTTTATCGCATATTTTTATGATTTTGAGTGCATGTTTTCTGTGTATAAAAGACGATTTTAACTTCATAAAAGTGCGGGCCCTACTTATTAAAAACAGCACATAATGCATATTTCTGTATCAGCGTGTACATTAAAAAGTAGGAAAGTTTTCCTATTGTTAAAATATTAAATTACCTTTTCAGCCTCAAGTTCAACCCTTGGTTGGTCACATTTTTATCAATATCAATTAAGTAAAGAAGAGTAAAATTTTTATAGCTAGGTGGACAACCGGCTGTTTCTGGATAGCAACACCCTTCATCAGCTTTTGTTACATCAACATTGTTACAAATGTTGTAACAAAATTGTTAAAAATTTTAACAAATGTTGTATTAAGAGTTAATCAAATAGGAATGTTTGCGACAAGCGTACACAGATGTCGCTACTGTAAAATAAATAATAAGTGCTGCCAAGTTGCCTATCGATTGACTTGTCTCAAGCTGTTAGGACAAATGATGCACAACAAAAATATCGAAAGTTCTCGTCGTAGAGCTTTCTAGTTTAGTTTCTCTACTGGCCGGTATAAATACTGCAGGGGAAGCCAATAGTACTGGCGACAGACGTACATGTTTCTCTACTTGAAAAAAAAAAATCTGAAAGTTAAGTTGGAGTATAAATAGTGGCATTCATTCGAATTTGAGATCAGTATTGTTTCAACTGTTAACTACCGTCAACAACAAGCGTATAAAGTCAGTCTGGTTTGTACAGCCGTGGTGTAACAGTGTTAAAAGTGTTCCAGTAAAGTGATGTTAAGAGAGTTGAATAGTTAATAAAACTTTGGACTGTAAAGTGCTATAAATTACAGAGCTGAGAGTTTTTTATTTTCATTTGCATTGGAAAAAACGTAACACTATTATCTTACCTGTATGCCCTTTAAATGTTGTAATTAATTGTGCTCCTTGCTTTTCACAACGGAGCATTGTGATTTGACCCGCATAATCACCGACGAATGCATACTTAGACAAGGAATCGAATCTTTTAACGGAATAAAAATAAAAGAAAACAAAATATAAAAATATAATTAAGTGCATAAACAGTAGACCTTCACAAATTCTAATCACTTATACCTACATAATAAATACATACATACGTATGTTTTGAAATTATGGCCCCGATTATGGTTTACAACAGTTGTACATTTAAGGTTGTATTTCTTAAAAAGCGATTATGGTTTACAACTGTTGTAGCAAGTGTTGTCAAAAACTTACAGCACATAATAAGAAGTTGTCAAAAACTTACGACTTAATTAGGTATTAAGTGTTGTCTTGTTGATGTAACAAGTTGATGTAAATTACGAAAAAATTGTGAAATTTGTAACTCTGCATATGAAATATGTTTTGCAAAAGTAAAAAAAAAAACAATTATCAAAATTTATGAACAAAATACAAATAAAAGTGCATCTGCATATAATTATTAACCATTTTTCCATTTCAAAACAGTTTTATTTTGATATTTGGTTTTTTTTCGATCCCTTTTTAGGGTTCCGTACTCATCAGAATGAAACGGAACCCTATTACGGAGACAAGTACGTCCGTCCGTCCGTCACAGCGTCCATTCTCCGAAACGGTAAGAGCTAGAGAGCTGAAATTTTCACAGTATGTTGTTGTACCTTGCCGCTACAACAACAAATACTAAAAACAACAACAAGTCGAAAACTACCAGGTGTCCCCACACAACGAAAAGTCGCAATTAGCTATAACTCTCGAACCATAAAAGATAGAAAGCTGAAATTTGCATAGTGTATGTATTTATAGATGTTTTACAATAACAAATGCTAAAAACAACAACAACTCGAAAAGGTGTCCCTATACAACGTAAAGTAACAACTAGCCGTTACTCTCGAACCGTGAGAGACAGAGGGATAAAATTTGCACAATATGTGTATTCACATATGCTCCACAACAACGCTTGCTAAAAACAACAACAACTGTAAAACTACCAGGTGTCCCTTTACAACGTAGAGTAATATCTATAACTCTCGAACCGTAAGAGATAGAGAGCCGAAATTCGCACAGTGTATGTATGTATTCCGGGATGCCTTACAACAGCAAATTACAACAACAAGAACAAGTCGAAAATTACTAGGTGTCCACATACAACATAAAGTAGCTGTAAAAACAGAGAGATGAAATTCATAAAATATACATACATATGTATTCACATACGCCATTCCATACATACATTACATATACGTACGGAACCCTAAAGGCCTAGTTAGGCGAACGTCTAAGTAAGCTAACGGAACGTACTTTAACGTACTGACGCTAGAGCAGTTAAACAACGTTTATAAATTTGTTAAACGTCAAAAAAATAAAACCATATTTTGAAATTAAATAAACTTTTTTCATTGAAAGTTGAAATAAAAAACCTAATTTCGTTCTAATTTAATGGATGTGGAGGACTTATTTGTTGATGTAAGCTTCTTAAATCTTACAATTTAATTTTTCGTCATCCATTGTATCGAAAAATGCCCATAAAATACAAAAAAGTTTAGTTAAAATTAAAATAGATAAACTACAGAGATGGTAGCTCAAATGGTTTATGTTTTCGTATGGTTGGTAGAAAAAGTACCATAACAAAAAATAAGGAAAAATTGGAAAAAGAAAACTGAAAATTATTTTATTGTTAACTAATATTTTTTTTTTTTTTTTAATTTTTATAGGCCAATTTTATTAACAAACTTATAAGGCCGTAACTACCATATCAACAACTGTATGGGCGAAAAGGCTGTAACTAGACTAATTAATCTTACTTTGTAATGTGAGCACTGTTTCTCCCCATTTAACCAATAATGAATTTTAGTTTTTCTTAAATATTTTCTCAAATTTGTGAAATTAGTAGTAATTAATTTTGTATATCTTATATTGAAAACACAAATAATACAAAGTAACAAATGTAGCTTGATTAAGTACATATTTAATAAAGCAAAACGGATAAATTTTTCGTCCTAAATGTGGCTTCTTCTTGATATTAGAAAAAAAAAAAAAACAGTTTCAAATAGCTGTGTGCATTTTGAAATTACTGTCATACTAAAATTTCGTTAAACTTGTGTTTATTAACAAAAATGATAAAGTATTTAGCATTTCAATATAAAAGTACGAAAAAGGATTAATTATGCCATACTAATGACCAACAAATGTAAGTTCCATCACTGATTTACAAATATCAAATACAAGGCGAATCCATTACAGGTGCCCGCATACCAATTCGCTTCAACATTTTTCCACGATTTTATCTTCTGAGTTGTCAAAGCCGATAGAAAACGACAACAAAATTTGTGACGTCTCGAGAGAGAATGTTGAAGCGAATTGAATTGCGACCACCTGTAGTTGATTCGCCTTGATCAAATAGAAGAACAACACTAGCAAGGCGGATCAAGTACAGGTGGTCGCAATTCAATCCGCTTCAACATTTTCTCTCGAGACGTCACAAGTTTTGTTGTCGTTTTCTATCGGCTTTGACAACTCAGAAGATAAAATCGTGGAAAAATGCTGAAGCGAATTGGTATGCGGCAAGGCGAATCCATTACAGGTGCCCGCACACCAATTCGCTTCAGCATTTTTCCACGATTTTATCTTCTGAGTTGTCAAAGCCGATAGAAAACGACAACAAAATTTGTGACGTCTCGAGAGAAAATGTTGAAGCGAATTGGATTGCGACCACCTGTACTTGATTCGCCTTGCCTTGAACACTAGCTAGCAAATGTCACGTAAAAATGTTATGACTTTCTATTTTATACAGGTTGAAACGTTCCGTCAACGTGACATTTGATTTCGGTAAGCGCCTACATTGGTTTAATATACCAGAAACACACGTCCGTGCCATTAGCTTACGTAGACGTTCGCATAACTAGGCCTTAAGTGTGCGAGCCAGCCTCGTACTTGACTAAATTTATTTCTATTTTAAAATATACATATATTTATTTTCTTGAGCTGAAGGTATTTTTTATTAGAGTATTCGACTATTTTTGTCGATATTTCGCTCTCCTTCGGAGGATTTGACATCTTCTAGACCCAACACAGTGTCTACAAGTGAAATTAACTCTGTATAATAAAACTGTATAATAAAACTCTGTAAAATAAAAGCAGAACTGACATATAAAATACTCAATAATCTGTTTCATATGTAGCAAGGCGAACACGTATTTCTGTCAGTCTTGTAATATTTCATAGTTATGGGATGGTCATACAGTAAACATGCATCTAATTTGATTTTGTTGTGATGACAGCTGCGGTGGTGGTGGATGAACGCACGCAAACGCAACCCGAACGTTTGTGTGTGTTTTTTAAAGCTCGTCTTAAAAGATTGTTTTCATAACAATTATCATAAGACTGCAGTAATACTAATTTGAAGACCTCAAGTGGCAGAATTCCCAGCGATTAATTTTCACAACTTCATCTTAAGCAACAACTTCATGTTCAACTGTTGTTGCGATTGAGAAAATCACGTTGATTTAAAGTAATGGCGAAGACGACAATGGGAATATGTGGGATTATGTTAACAGTTAACACTAAAGTAAATAACAATTGAAGTAGTACGGAACTTTTAACCGTACTCATAGAGTGAAAACGGAACCCTTTAACAGGGACTTCTACGTCCGTCCGTCCATCACAGGCCCCATTCCCCCAAAACGGTAAGAGCTAGAGAGTTGAAATTTTCACAGAACATGTGCTTACTCGGCCGCTACAACAACAATTTCTAAAAACAACAAAAAGTTAAAAACTAAAGGTGGGCCCCATACCAGAAACAGCTAAAATTAGCTGTAAATTTTGAGGTTTAAGGGATGGACTTGAAATTTGCATAGGATATGTGGTTGCATAGGTGCTACAACAAATGCCAAAAACAGCAACAAAAAAAATTAGAAAAGGTTGCTTCCACATAAGACACAGAAAGTAGCTGTAACTTTTGAACCGTAAGAGATACGAGACTTGAAATTTGCATAGGATAGGCAGTTACCAGGCCAAAATAGCAAAAAGTGAAAATTCAAAGCCCATCATACGGGGACACTCTTTAATTTGAAATTTGGCTTTAGTTTTTGAACCATGAGAAATAAGACTTGATTGCAGCTGATACATAGAGACACCCTTTTGTTTGAAAATCAGCTATAACTTTTTAACCGTAGCTTGATGTTGGTCTTTACAACAACAAAAACTAAAAGGAATAAAAAGTTTCACGACATTACCGAGCCTTTGCTGTGCGCATTAGTCTCGTACTTGTTTCAATTTTTGTTATAATGAATTTCAAAGTACCTGATGCGAATTTGTGAAGGCTACCATACCAAAAACTAATATGTATGTACTCAAAAACTTACTGCAATGCTGTGCAAGGCGTTTCGAAATTATACGTTCCAATGCGGCGACCTGTTTCGGCGCAATGATACGCAAACACTTTATCCTTGCTGCACGATAATATCCATTGATGAGCTTTGGAATAAACTACAGCTACTACGCGAGCTTGGTGTGCTAGACAGTCTCTGACAAATGAGAGCCTGTTGCAGTCTTCTGACAATACATTCTCCGTTATAGTACCATTCTCTTGTCCCACATACAGCTGTCTTGTGTCCTCTACATAACAAACACATGTACATCCAGACGGCATATATTGACATATACTTGGCCAGTATTGTCCAGAATCACGTTTAAGCCAAACTCGAATTGTTCTAGAAATTTTATTAGTTATTAAATTTATGTAGTTTGCAGATACAATCACATATTCCTCCCCACAATTATAACATTTTAGAAACTAGATACGCCCTTACTTATCATCGGACACACTAATAACACCATTTTCACCAGGCACTAATATCGCTGCATTTATGTCGTCAGTACTGCCATCCAGTTTACTTAGTAACTCCGGTTTTTTTGTACTAAACCGTTCATTTCTTTTTGGAGAAGGTTTAATTTCTGCGGCCATTGCAATTTTATCGAATAATGAAATATCTTACTTCTTAATCTTATATTGAATTAGCAGATATGTATAAAAATTTATCAACTCAAACAATAGAGATACAAGACATTCGATAGTTAAATTGACGATTGGCACTCATCAAGAACGAGTAGCTCAGGCCAGGGTGTCTACCACAGACATATTCTGTGGTGTCTACCATGATACAACTAACAAGGTAGCCTTTGCGCTACAATAAGAACAACTTCAATAAAAATAACCTGCATTTTGTTTTTGTACAACTTATGCAAACTGTCAAAAAGACGCCACTTCTACATTTGCAGAAGAGAGATGCACTGAGCTTACGTGGATTAGCCATCTCGTTTTGGCTGCCTTTCATCTCTGCAATCTCTTGACAACCTAAAGTAGTCAGTTGATTAACGGTTTAGCTGACGAGGCTACCTTGTTAATTGTATCATGGTGTCTACCATGATACAATTAACAAGGTAGCCTCGTCAGCTAAACCGTTAATCAACTGACTACTTTAGGTTGTCAGAGATGAAAGGCAGCCAAAACGAGATAACAAATCCGCGTAAGCTCAGTGCATCTCTTTTCTGTAAATGTAGAAGTGGCGTCTTTTTGACAGTTTGCATAAGTTGTACAAAAACAAAATGCATGTTATTTTTATTGAAGTTGTTCTTATTGTAGCGAAAAGGCTACCTTGTTAGTTGTATCATGGTGTCTACCATACGTGGTGGCAGTATAATATCAATAACTGCAACAATTGTATTAAAAGTGCATGTATATTTTATGTCAAAGTTCAACTCAACGTCAGAGCACACTTTGCATATCAATTTTATCCACAAACCCTTTCAAACAGAGGAAAAGGTTTTAAAAGTGCGTTCATAATAAAGAATTATTTAAAAATATTTTGTGGCATACATTTAGGCGAGTAGTATATAATATCTACTCTACTCTTAATTTCATGCACGGCGCCTTACTAGAAGCGACTTCGCTTGTTAAACCATGATACAACTAATTAGGTAGTCTCATCAGCTGAACCGTTAATCATCTGTCTACTTAAAACTGTCAAGAGAATACAGGGATAAAAAGCAGCCAAAACGAGATAGCAAATCAGCGAAAGCTCTGTTCATCTCTTTTCTGTAAATGTAGCAGTGGCGGCTTTTTGACAGTTTACAGAAGTTGTACGAAAACAAAGTGTATGTTATTTTTATTGAAGTTGTTCTTATTGTAAGAGAAAGGTTACCTCAAATTTTAAATTAATTTTCCTTTTGCAGCGTAGCAAGATCAGCGTAGTTTCGAGTACTTTATTGACAAATGATTCAGTTGTAAGCATAAATTTGAGGAATTTTGCCAAAATCAAAATAGATTTCGCCTTGTAGATTTCACCTTTTTTGGTTACATTGTATCAAAATTACAAGATATAGCTTGATTCCACGTTAATGTAAATTCACTATAAAAGTAATTTAAACTAAAGTTGTACATTAAAAATTTGAAAAGTAAATTGGGGGAAAAATTTGCATCGACTTATTTTTCTTGGTACTATTTTCGACAACGATTCTATAGTACTTACTTTTTTTTGTCATTGCTGGTAGCACTGGTATGAACCTTTAATTTCTGTGTGTGCAATATTTACCGTTAGCATTATGTGATTTGTGGCTTCCACTACTTCTTTAAAAAATTTTGTTAACATTTGAAAACAAAATTGCTTTAAGCCAAATAGTGTCGAGCAGTAACATCTAAATTAATGTGTATGAGTGCGGTGATTTTCCCAAGATATAAAGTATTCTAAAATCTCTGCCAATACGTTGTGATATTAACCAAAAGGCAGATACAAATATTTTATCGATTTTTCAAGTGTTTGGAAATGTCTTAAGATTCTTTTTTCTTTCAAGTGGTGGAATAATATAAACAAAACTGCAACCCTCCTCATACATAACTAGGTGTGAAAATATTAACAAAACTCTCCTTAATTTGCTATTTTTGGAATTATGTCCATCACAAATATTCTCAAGAAGGCATCAAGTTTAATACTTGGTGAGGAGAAAATGAACGAAAAAACCGACATAACATACGAGGACAACGAAATTCTTTTTTGTAAAAATAATGTCTGCATTCATCCACCAATTATAGCTCGTCAAAAATGTGATATGCTTCATTATCCTGGTTACTTGACAGTTACAACGAAAACATTTGTTGACCAGTACAATAGCGCCAAGAGGCCAACATTGCTCCTTTCGTGGATTCCAAATTCAGCTTTGTGCAAATGTCCATCAACTGATGAGAATTGTATATCTGACAATATTCGAAGTTCATTTGCACCCTTAACATGTGGCCAACTTGAAAAACTCCAGTTAGAGAGAATAAGCTTTGCCGAAAGTGACGATTTGAGCAAATCAAGCCATTTGGAGAATGTTGAAACAGCTCAAAATATTAAAAAAGACGAGGAAACAGCTGCAGTGGATATGCAAGAGCTTCGAAATGAACTGCAACCACTATTAGGGGGAAAGAAAGCCTCTATCGAAGATTTGGAAGCGTTAATCAAGAAAAATCCTATTACATCTGTAAATATAACAATATCGAATCCTCAAATAGAAAACGCAAATATATCGCAAACGTACAATGGCGTAGTTGTCTCAGATCCCGAAAACTTGCATCTTAATACCGATGGATCTGTCTCGGATGACAACAATCCCAATTGGATGACACCGGAACTACTCGCCTTCAAACATAATCTTGCATTCCCGGATAGTGCCAACACCACTCCTACTGCTCGTCGCAAAATAAATTTAAAGTGTCGTCGGTTTTCGGTTGATTTAAGTCAGATGCGTTCGCTGCGTCTTTTCTTTAACGACAACAGCTGCACATCTGGCCAGTTAGTTATAGCTTCTCGGGAATCACAATATAAAATTTTGCATTTCCATTATGGAGGATTAGATCACTTAGCTCAGGTAAATTGTTGTTTTTTTTTCAATTTTATTTTGCGTATATAATTCTAACTGATACATACATACATACATACATACTGAAAGCCTGGTTCACAAGTTGTGTTTGCATATCATAAAGGTACATTATTTTTTAATAAATGTAACGGTACATATAAAAAAAAAAATGTGGTTCAGATTTGTATACAAAACCCTTTTCGGTGCGCCTGCGTGTTTTTTGGCTTACGCTCACGATCAGAATAATTTCCCTCACACCTCAATGACGCACGATTTTTCAGTCATGCAAGAAAAACAAAAAAAATTTTCCCGATCAATCACGTTTGTATTGAAATGAGGAAACCGTGTTTTCTTTATATGTAATAGAATTTCATTATTTTTTTATTATTTGAACTTTTTGATATGTATTAATTCAGGTCCAAAAATAGACCTTCCCCAAACTGTTTGCGATTTAATCCGCTCAGCTGAGATCACTCTAATGCCCATTTGACTATCCTTGAATATATTCATAGGTCCTGGCCTTCTCATTTCATTGAGCACCGCATATTGCCCGAATTTCCGACTGAAGAACTGTGCAAAAGTCCGGGAGACGAAATAACAGTTCCGTGATATTTTCTATATAAAAATACCAAGTCCTGTTTTTCCCCTCGCCCTTGATCCATCCGTGCAGGTCGGTCAACCAGGAATGTAAGTCAGGAATCAATGTTTCGCAATTGGCCTCTAATCTGGTCTACGGTATGCGATCTGACGTCACATTTTCCGGCATAGACTCGCCTATGGCCGTAAAGATTTGTTGATGATGCGTTTCGTGCCCCTGATTGATCCACTCACCCATCAACTTTAATTGTTTCGCTGTAAGAGCCGCTTCACATTTTATACGAATTTCGATTGGCTCGACGGATAATATTGCCTCCATCGCTTTTGTTGGTGTCGTTTTGAAAGACCCATTTATACCAAGACAGCAGGTTCTTTGAACTTTCTGTATACTTTTGATCTTGCATTTATATTCCATCGACGTCCACCAAATAATATAAGCATAGGTCATAATACTGTAAAGCCAGTTGAAACTTTACATTGAATCTTTACGTTGAACCTTTACATTGAATAACAAATGTCTTAGGATTTAAAAATAAATTTAATTATTTTTTTCAGGTTCTTCACCAGTGGCACTGCTTCCTTCACAATATAACGCTAGGCCATGAAAAGCAAAATTTGCCATACCGTCAGTTCATGGTTTGTAGGCCAGAAGTGAAAAAAACTGAACTACATCCCGATGAAGGCAACGTTCAAAAAATTACAACCAATTTTTTCTATGGAACCCTACTTAATGAAAAGGGACAAATTGATGATGATCTAATGCTACGCAAATGTGTATTTTTTGGAGGACTTGAAAAGAGCCTACGGAAAACAGTCTGGCCTTTCCTTTTAAAATGTTATTCTTTTTCATCAACATTTGAGGATCGTGCCGTTTTAATGGATATTAAGCGTCAGGAATACGAAGAAATCACCAGAAAACGTTTATATTCTATGTCGCCGGAAGAACAAATCCATTTTTGGAAAACCGTACAGTGCGTAGTTGAAAAAGATGTTGTACGTACTGATCGGTCAAATCCGTTTTTCTGCGGTACCGATAATCCAAACACAGAAATAATGAAAAACATATTGCTTAACTATGCATTCTATAATGCAGGAATTTCATACTCGCAGGGCATGAGTGATTTACTAGCGCCAGTATTGTGTGAAATTCAAAATGAATCGGAAACTTTTTGGTGCTTCGTCGGACTAATGCAGCGAGCGTTTTTTGTATGCACTCCTACAGATAACGATGTCGATAGAAATTTAAATTTTCTCCGTGAACTCATTCGGATCATGTTGCCTCGGTTTTTTGACCATCTCAAGCTCCATAGCGACGCATTGGACTTATTGTTTTGCCACCGCTGGCTTTTGTTATGCTTTAAGCGCGAATTTACCGAAGCAGTTGTAATTAGGATGTGGGAGGCATGCTGGTCCAATTATTTAACAGACTATTTTCATCTATTCCTTTGTTTGGCTATAATAGCTGTATATGCTGATGATGTTATTGCTCAAAACTTGAGAACTGACGAGATGTTGTTGCATTTCAGTTCCCTTGCCATGTACATGGATGGTCAACTGATATTAAGGAAAGCTCGGGGTCTTTTGCATCAGTATCGACAACTTCCTAAAATTCCTTGTACGCTAGCAGGACTTTGTAAACGATGTGGTCCCGGAATGTGGGATTCGGAACATAGGCCAGCTTTAGAATGTATTGGACATACAGAGGATGAAAAATGTTCCTTGGCTTTAGATTAAAAATATTAAATAACAATTGAATTGTATTCTTCTTGTTGCACACAAACAATAAATGCTTATTAAATGTTTTCTTTATATTGCACTAGCGCAAGATTATATCAAACCGCGCCTTCTGGCAAGAAATATTGCTACCATTGAGCAGGTATTGAGCGAGAGAAACACTTGAAGTGTTCCCACTCTGTAAAATTTTTAAAACAAAACAGAATTTCTATTAAATGACTTTTCATCTGGCTCAAGTTCAACCCTTGGTTGGTAACTTTTTTTTTATCAATAACAATTAGGTAAAGAAAAACAGAATTTTTATAGCTATGTGGAGAACCGGCTGTTTCTGGCTAGCAAACACCCTTCATCAGCAGCAGCCTATAAACTTTGGACGTGTCAAATTTCACAATTTTAACACTGCCGCTGTGGGCCGGTTTCACTACCAGCGCCCCGCATGACATAGCACTGCCGCTGTAACCACGCGGCAAACAAAGCTCAATCAATTTTACTTTCTATTTATGTACGTACTTAACTAACGTTAAACAAAGCAGTGATTTTTTTTAGTCCATTTTATGGATGATTTTTTGTTATCTCAGAAATCCGCTATAACTATGCTGAGTTACTGAATTAGGACTATGTCGTTTATGAATAAATAAAGGGCTAAAAAAAATTGCCTACAACTAATAAGGTAGCCTCATCAGCTGAACCGTTAATCACCTGACTACTTAAAACCATGATACAACTAACAAGGTAGCCTTTTCGCTACAATAACAACAACTTCAATAAAAATAACATGCATTTTGTTTTTGTACAACTTATGCAAACTGTCAAAAAGACGCCACTTCTACATTTACAGAAGAGAGATACACTGAGCTTACGCGGATTATCTATCTCGTTTTGGCTGCCTTTCATCTCTGCAATCTCTTGACAACCTAAAGTAGTCAGTTGATTAACGGTTTAGCTGACGAGTCTACCTTGTTAATTGTATCATGCTTAAAACTGTCAAGAGAATACAGAGATGAAAGACAGCCAAATTGAGATAGCAAATCAACGTAAGCTCTGTTCATCACTCTTCTATAAATGTAGAGCGGCGTCTTTTTACAGAAGTTGTGCAAAACCAGAATGCATGTTATTTTTATTGAAGTTGTTGTTATTGTAGGGAGAAGGTTACATATACACCCAATCGCGAACATATGGGTGACAGAATTAAAGTATTTCTGCCAATAAAGTACATGAAATATTTGTTGTAGTTGTGCGACTACCCGGCATCGTGGTATCTTGGATATAGCATACCATAGTGTAGAATTTTGGCCAAAGAAAAATATAAGGCGGCAACGCTGTTTATATTATTGGAAATGGTTTTGCATCCCTGATTAATACACCTTATCAAAAAACAGTGTCGTAAAATTTGTCTGGCAGCTTTTGAAATAAATAAATGCAATTTTTATGAACTTTTGCTTACATATTGAAAGTTGAAAGGAATGTAGAAACATTTTTGTGCTTAGAAAATTATTACATCGAAACACAACATACCAAAATGGCAAGCACTTCCAGGTAGATATAATACATTTTTTTATATTTTGTTAGTTACGTGTATCGTTTTAATCAGAGATACGAATAAAGTCTGCTGTTACGCTCATCCAGATGCCCCTCTTATAGAGGACTACAGGGCTGGTGACATGATTTGTTCCGAATGTGGATTAGTTGTAGGGGATCGTGTAATAGACGTTGGTTCGGAATGGCGGACTTTCAGCAATGAAAAAAGTGGGGTTGATCCTAGCCGTGTTGGTGGTCCTGAAAATCCTTTGCTGGGTGGTGGTGACTTATCTACTATAATTGGACCTGGAACAGGCTCTGCATCGTTTGATTCATTTGGAACACCTAAATATCAAAACAGACGCACAATGAGTAGTTCAGACAGATCACTGATTTCAGCCTTTAAAGAAATTTCTATGATGGCTGATCGCATTAATTTGCCAAAAACCATTGTCGACAGGGCAAACAATTTGTTTAAACAGGTAATAAAAATGCATGTTATAATACTCCATAATTCTTATATGGATACGAAATCCATACAAACATAGCTAGCTTTTAGAGATGCAGAACGCAAGGGCAGACATACGAAGTTTGTAAGTGTCGTATTGAAGAGGAAGAATGTGCCGTAAAAACTATTTGTAGTAGACCAAAGCAGCTTTAGTAGACATTTGTGGATGTTTTTTATTTGTTATGGAATTTTTAGGTTGTTGCTTCACACAATTTTTCTCGTGTCATCGTCGTTTTAATACTGTTTGTGTGCGTTTATGGAGGATGTACAGAATATCAGTCTGTCTATGAACTTTGCGATCGTAATATCTTTAGGCAAGCAAGAAAGAGAATTCAGAAAATGTTTGAAATTTGATTGCCTAACTCTAAAATCGGCCTTTTTTAAACTATATTTTATATTAATTTTTGATTAGTATAATGCATTTGTTCAAGTTATAATAATTTATTAAAAGGTACTACAGCAACTAACATCCAAGTAATTGAATATAAGCACCAACTACTATCACAGTGTTACGGAGAACCTTTCGCATAGGTTAAAATTAGAAAACTAAATTTTATTGATGAACACTAACTAAATTTTTTCATTTCATAAAATCGCTAATTGATAAACGGTTTGAATCATCCAAAATCGTATTTTTTTACATTTCATTTAATATATATTTTCATAGGTATGCAAAATTTGTTCTTGATAACCGGGCTAAGACGAATCCATTACAAGTGCCCGCATACCAATTCGCTTCAACATTTTTCCACGATTTTATCTTCTGAGTTGTCAAAGCCGATAGAAAACGACAACAAAACTTGTGACGTCTCGAGAGAAAATGTTGAAGCGAATTGAATTGCGATCACCTGTGGCATTTGATCATACATGTTCGAAGACGGGTGCTGATGAGAAGCGTGATTGCTTCGAAATAGCAGCTAGTTGCCCCCTAGATAAAGTTCTTTTATATTTGCATTATCTTGTTTAGTTATTACCAATCACAACAATTTATATAAAATGAAGCACGGCCCGATTAACGTAATACCAAATAATTATAAAAGATTTCTGAGGCATACACATACATATGTACGTACTTATAACATTTTAATCTACTTTTAAAACAGGTCCACGACGGAAAAAATCTCAAGGGACGTTCAAACGATGCCAAAGCGTCTGCATGTCTTTACATTGCATGTCGTCAGGAAGGCGTACCACGCACCTTTAAAGAAATTTGTGCTGTAAGCAAAATCAGTAAGAAGGAAATTGGCAGATGTTTTAAATTGACCTTAAAAGCCTTAGAAACTAGTGTTGATCTAATAACTACAGCCGACTTTATGTCAAGATTCTGTGCAAATCTTGGTAATGCTTTAATATCTTTTATGTTAGTACTTGTTATTTTTATTAATCCAAGTTGTTTTTATCAGACCTTCCCAACATGGTTCAGCGTGCCGCTACGCACATTGCAAAGAAGGCTGTTGAAATGGACATTGTGCCTGGAAGATCACCAATATCAGTAGCAGCCGCTGCTATATATATGGCCTCACAGGTAACTTAAACTTTAACATCGTGCTATTAAAAAAAAAAAAAAAAGATGAACTCAAAAATGCAAGTAAAATTTAAAAATACATAAATTTTTGCGACTTGAGAAACAAAACAAAAGTATCCGCAAGTGAATTCGCAGATGGATGTACATATGTATTAGTAGAGTTGTGGACATTCCCTTTTTTGTGTTCGCGCCTAATTTTGTGTTTAGCCGAATGTCTCGCGAATACATGTGTGCAAAAACTAATATTAAAGAGAAAGAAAATCATGTAGAAGTCTCGCTATTATATTTTTTATATTAAAATACTTAGAGATTAATTGATAAATTAACTCATCAGTAGACTCGAAAATTTTTTAAAGAAGTCGATTAGCATTAACGAAATGTCGGCGACATATAGACGGCTGAAAAGGACAGAAAACATTAAGGTATATTTTTAAACCGAAAATAATAAATTTCAATTGGCTCTTATAGCGAATAAATAATTAAGTTGCCTAAAAGTGAATAGTATATTGGTTTATTTTTATATTATTTCATCATGAGATTATTAAATAAATTATTCAAGCTTTAGATCTTTTTTTTATAAAAAATAATTGGAAACAATTATATATTTTTTATTTTCAATATTTCGCCAACAATTTGTTAGCAAGCATCTTCAGCAAGATGCTAACATGATATTCAGGTTGACAAGAAAACGTCTGTGCTGCCGGAACCATCAGTTTCGCGAGAGTAAACCTCTTACAAAAATATGATAAAAGCTAAAATACTAACAAAAAAGAAAAGTTAAAATTAAAAAAAAAAAAAAATAGTGAAATTAAAAACTGTTGAAGTTATTAATGGAGATTTCCAATTGTCGTGAAAATCAATAGACAGTACATGCATTATTATTTGTTAAGATTAATTTCATATGTTTCATTTATCTCATTTCTGAGCTGTAAAAATAAATAATGTGCAATAATTTACTTTCCAGGCTTCTGAGCACAAGCGCAGCCAGAAGGAAATTGGCGATATTGCTGGTGTCGCCGATGTAACGATAAGGCAATCGTATAAGCTCATGTATCCTGAAGCGGCTAAACTGTTCCCGGAAGACTTCAAGTTTACTACACCAATTGAACAACTCCCTCAAATGTAAAATAAAAAAGCTATTAATTTTAATACTTGTATACAGTTTCAAAAGTATCAAAAATTATCTATTCATATCTTGTAATAAATCATTAAAATTTCGAAATATTGCTCTTATTTTCGTTCAACTTCGATCCCGATACCCCAAACATCGTTAGATCGATCAGTTGTGCTGAGTGTATTGTAGGCTCTTTGCATAAATCACAATGTTGCAAAGTTGAGTACTACATACCTGAAGTTTTTGATAAAATATTCAGCGGCCATTTATGGCATTATAGGTATATCCAATTTGATAATCACCCTATAAAGCTGGCTTGCTCCACAACAACTAATCTTCATCTTTACCAGTACTACTTATTGTGGTTTAGACATGGTGTACTGATGTAATGTATACATTGACCGAGTTCAGCAAGACAAGATGTATAAATGTTGTCAAGTGTGACACTAGAAATCCACCTGCAGTAAGCGGTAGTTAATTGACGCCAAACATCCGTGCAACAACTTGTATAGATGGACTTAAATTTCTTTTAGAGATGGAGTGAAGTAAACCTAATGGAACTTAATTTGAACAAGTAAGAGTGTGATATTCGAGTGTGGGCCGAATCGCAAATACTCTTCATGAAAGTACGTTGACCGATACCGCAAGTGTTCATTTTACACATACCAGTGACTTATCACCAGCTTTACTCTTTAGCACCGAAAGTTCTCTTAGTTCGCTCTTCAAATATCCGCACTGTATACATTCACATGAGTGTAAAAAACAACAGGTTTGCGAGTATGTATGAAACGTTATCGAAAAAATCTTTTTTGTTTTCACTATAACCTCTTAAACACCCAATTTCTCTTTTTGGTATAAAAAAAGGTTTTAGCGGGCTTATAGCTAAACATTTTTAACAACCCATTGTTTTGCTACATTCCACCAAAAAATGCTGTTGAGTCATGGTTTCGAATGCATGTGATCCGGTTCAATTTAAGCGCATAATTCATGAGTGTCATTGGACGTCATCTATTTGTGTGAGAAATTCGGAAAAGATCTCTCAGTCAAAATGAGTGAATTGAACCAAAGTATATTCCATGACTGAATCTGATCTTTCACAAGTTAATGACATTTTGTTTTCATTGCTTCATTGTCATACCCAGCAAAAATATTTTCAAAATATACAAACTAAGTTGGTCATTTTCACGATTTCCAAATCATTGCATGAAAGGATGTCGTTTAAAATTACTTTTTAGTAATTCCGTTTCACTCTGTTGAGTACGGAACCCTATTACCGAGACAACTACGTCCGTCCGTCCGTCACAGCGTCCATTCTCCGAAACGGTAAGAGCTAGAGAGCTGAAATTTTCACAGAATGTTGTTGTACCTTGCCGCTACAACAACAAATACTAAAACCAACAACAAGTCGAAAACTACCAGGTGTCCCCATACAACGAAAAGTTACAATTAGCCATAACTCTCGAACCGAAAGATAGAGAGCTGAAATTTGCATAGTGTATGTATTTATAGATGTTCTACAACAACAAGCACTAAAACCAACAACAAGTCGAAAACTACCAGGTGTCCCATACAACCAAAAGTTACAATTATCTATAACTCTTGAACCGTAAAAGATAGAATGCTGAAATTTGCATAGTGTTTGTATTTATAGATGCTTGTCAACAACAAATGCTAAAAACAACATGTCGAAAACTACCAGGTATCCCTATGCAACGTAAAAAAACATTAGCCGTAACTTTCAAACTGTAAGAGACAGAGAGATGAAATGTGCACAATATATTTACTCGCATATGGCCTACAATAACAAATGCTAAAAACAACAACAAGTCGAAAACTACCAGGTGTCCCTATACAACGTAAAGTAACAACTAGCCGTTACTCTCGAACCGTGAGAGACAGAGCGATGAAATTTGCACAATATGTGTATTCACACATGCTCCACAACAAGACTTGCTAAAAACAACAACAACAACTGTAAAACTACCAGGTGTCCCTTTACAACGTAGAGTAATAGCTATAACTTTCGAACCGTAAGAGATAGGGAGTCGAAATTCGCACAGTGTATGTATTCCCAGATGCCTTATAACAACAAATTACAACAACAAAGTAGCTGTAAAAACAGAGAGATGAAATTTATAAAATATACATATGTATGTATTCACATACGCCATTCCATACATACATTAAACATACATACGTACGGAACCCTAAGTGTGCGAGCCAGCCTCGTACTTGACTTAATTTATTTAAAGTACGCGAAATCGGAAGAACAAGCTTATTTACCTTTCTTTCACATTTTGAAGAATTAACCGTGTTTCTTTTTTTATTTATTAATCAAACACACGCATCTAAATATATTACATATTTAATAAAATTATCGCTAATAAAATTCGTCTTCAATGGCGCCCGTTTTGGCCTGTTGATTTTTAATTTGATCTTGGGAATTGTACATGTATGCAACTTCGCGCGCCGTGGTCGCCATTTCAGGGGTTTTGTCGTCACGTATGCGTATAAAGCGAGGAAATCGCAGCGACACTCCTTTTTCAGGATCCACAATCCCTATTGCAGCCTTGTGAATTGGACTTACAGATAAATCTGCGCATTTGACTTCCCAAACTTGGGCGGGTTCAAACCAGTCGTCAGGCTCCAGCGAGCTGTCACAACACACATATGATTTCTTTGAAGAAACCACATGATCTTTAAAAAACCCGGCATGAGTTTGCAGCGCTTCATCAGTAAAGCCTAAAAGTATATAAGAAAAGTACACATAAGAACAAATGCATACATATCGCACCCTAAATGCAAAAGGGGCACAACTCAAAATACTAAAATTTTCAGGAGAGACAAAAAACTGTTTATGTAAAAATGATTATAATATTTAAAGAAAATATTGTTCCATTATGAAAAAATTCAATATTGAAGAAGGTTCTGCTATACTTTTTTCAATCTTATATTATGTTTGCGAAAATAAAGTAAACTTGATTTATGACTCTTTAACTGAAACTTTTTCGATTAACTAGTGATATGCCTTGCTATAAAAAATAAATAAATTATCAAATAATCATCATAATAATTAATTATTCATTTTACAAATCTGGTTGTAACGTTCAAGATGTCGTAAGTATCTCTTAAAACAAAAAGAGTTTTGTTCTTTTGAATTTAATGATTGGTGATGATAAATGATGCAATTAGAGTGAAACACTAAAAAAAAAGGATTGTGCGATCGGGGGACCCCCATTAGGAAAGAAGATCCTTATGTTTTTGGAACGAAGTTCCTTAACGCGACTTGCCGGTAGTGCAAATTAGTAGAAATCGTCACGAAAGTGTGTCAGCTGTTTATATGTATTGGTGTATCTGTCATTAACAAGAACAATATTATACAATCGCTAAAATACTCAGTTCAAACACCGCTTTATATTCACCACCATATAGAAATTGATAATGCATTTTTAAGTCGTGATCTAGCAGCTCCGCAGTCAATAATTCATGATGTTAGTGAACTTTCAAAAACAACACAAAATAAAAATGAAAACATACAGATTTCACCTTGAATTACATTCGAAGATGAAGAGAAAAAAAGGATTGTGCGGTCGAGGGAACCCGTTAGGAATGAAGTTCCTTACGCTTTCTCTTCATCTTCGAATGTAATACAAGGTGAAAGCTGTATGTTGTTTTTGAAAGCAAATAATATAGAAGAACGAATTACATCAGAAAAATTCAAATATTCCAGGAGTAATATTTAGTCATATAAACACATATGTATATTATGTGTGTATCTACATATGTTTCATATTAACAACAAATATAGTTGTTACGGATACTAATAACTGGCTACTTTCGAATCCAATGTTTCCATTTCTTGTATCATTTTCTGTTTCTTCCGGAATTGTTGTAAGGATGTTAAATTTTATATGCTTATTTAAATTTTTGGAACGTTTTATTTATTTTTTTACTTTGGACACATGCAGTATTTTTTTTGTCAATCTGCCACAAAACGAAGAAAAGCAGCTGTTGGTCAATTTTACAATATTGCTGTTTTGTGTTGTGACATACTTTACTTTAGCGACATCTAGCAACTGATAGTGTCCGTTTTCACAACTAATTGATATTTTTTGGTAGAGGTGTCTCCGCTGCTGTCAAATAGTTTCGCTACTTACCGCCTCCATCATACACAATTGTTTGCTGACAGACACACCAATACATATAAACAGTTCACACACTTTCGTGACGATTTCTATTAATTTGCACGAGCCTGTATTATACCTAGTTTTTCTTTCATTAATTGCTATAGGATTGATAGAAAGAAACAGCAATTACTAGAAAGAACCAAATATACAAAACGTAAACAAACTGGGCATCTTTTTTTAAGTGTTGTATTCTTTTTATTTTCAAGAAAGCGCGAGGAAATAAAAATGTTCAAAAGAACAAGCGTTTAATCGCAAAAATTGTCCATAAACCGCTGACACAGCAACATCCAAGTTTGAAATGTCAATTTTAAGTTCAAAAATTAAATTTTTTTTTACATAACCTGAATTTTGATTGATAACTTCAACAAAAATGTTGACAGTTTTATATTTATCTTAATATAGCTGAACTCTTTGCACTAATAGAGTTACTACTGAACTCTTTACTAAGTTCTACTATCACATTATATTTGCACTATTCTCCAAAACTTAAACAATGCAAGAAAAATGTAGTATACGGGCTTAAGGAACTTCGTTCCGAAAACGACATACATTTTACATTACAGAGTAAAAGACACATTCGAGCACGTTTGCTGGTTCGGCTTTAGTATAATGCAAGGCGGATCAAGTAGAGGTGGTCGCAATTCAATACGCTTCAACATTTTCTCTTGAGTTGTCATACGTTTTGTTGTCGTTTGCTATCAGCTTTGAAAAATGTTGAAGCGAATTGGGATGCGGGCACCTGTAATGAATTCGCCTTGGTATAATGGTACCAATTGCTGTAAAATGAAAAAGTGTGCTGCCAAATGCTTACAGATTTTGTACTTGAACCCGGCGTTGGTTGTATCGTGGAGGAGGAAATCCCTTAAGCCCGTATGATACTTCATTTTTCTTTCATTAATTGGTATAGAATTGATAGAAAGAAACAGCAATTGCTAGAAAGAACCATGATACAATTAACAAGGTAGCCTCGTCAGCTAAACCGTTAATCAACTGACTACTTTAGGTTGTCAAGAGATTGCAGAGAGGAAAGGCAGCCAAAACGAGGTAGCAAATCCGCGTAAGCTCAGTGCATCTCTCTTACGCAAATGTAGAAGTGGCGTCGTTTTGACAGTTTGCATAAGTTGTACAAAAACAAAATGCATGTTATTTTTATTGAAGTTGTTCTTATTGTAGCGAAAAGGCTACCTTGTTAGTTGTATCATGGAAAGAACCAAATATACAAAACGTAAACAAAACTGGCATCTTTTTTGTAAGTGTTGTATTCTTTTTATTTCAAGAAAGCGCTAGAAAATAAAAATTTTACAAAAAAGAAGCGTTAAAACGCAAAAATTGTCCATAAACCGCTGACACAGCAACATTCAAGTTTGAAATGTCAATTTTAAGTTGAAAAATTTTAAATTTTTTTTGACATAATCTCATTTTTTATCGATAACTTCAAAAAAATGTTGACAGTTTTGCATTTATCTTAATATAGCTGAACGCGTTGCACATACTAAATTCTACTATTACATTATATTTGCACTGTTCTCCAAAATTTGAACAATGCAAGAAAAATGTAGTGTCAAACCGGTAGTGTAGTGCCAAAGGCCGGTTGTCAAAAACAAATTTTGCATACATATGAAAAAATTTATTAAATGAAATTAAAAAAAAAAATACTGTTTTGGATGCCTGATATCGTTTATGAATTCGCGATTTTACGTTCTCTGCAAAAACGTTTCTCTGGCAGCACTGTTTTACCAACATTTTCATACTTTTCTTCGTAAATTCCGCATCCTCCACATCGAATTATTAATAAACTAAAAGCCTCCGGCAGACTTTGTCTTCAGTTTTGGGAGGTCCACGACCTCCTCCACAAACCTATAAAACTCATTCCTTTCAAAGCCTGGCTCCTTATTCTAAAGTTTGCTGAGCCGCCAACGCAATGATGCATTTGCGGACAATCTTAAATAACAATGTTCTTACCCGTTCCTATTTTGCAAATACTTTGGTATTCTTCGTTTTCATTGTCATAGCAAGCAAGAAGAAATCCACCATAAGCCCCAGTGCGTTTTCCTTTGCCCTTATAACCGCCAATAACAACTAAATCTAAAGAATCGCCGCATCCAGATAAATAGTCTTTCTTCAATTTAAGCCAATTTCTTGATCGCTTTGCGATTTCATAAGTTGCATCCTTGGTTAAAGTCTTTACCATCAATCCTTCGCAGTTGCCTTTTATCGATTCCTCCAGAAATTGCTGCACTTCGTCCACTTCATTAGTGTCTAATGCAGTCGCAAACTTCCAAAATCCTTCTAACTCCGAAAAGTTGTCTTTCAGCATTTGCCTTCTGTCAGCGAAGGTCTTTTCAACCAAAGGCTTACCATTCAGATACAATAGATCAAAAACGTACACACATACTTGAACTTTGATCTCATTTACATCCACATTCTTTCGCTTGCGAGTGGAGAGCACCTGAAATGGCAATATCATCTTCTGCTCGACATCCCAAGCTACGATTTCGCTATCCAGAATATATGATTGCACATTCGGTTTTGGGAAACTTCCAATGCGGTTGATTACATCAGGATATTTAAGAGTATTATTTTCCTGATTACGAGAAAAAATTGAAATGACACCATTTTCGCAACAGTGAATTTGTGCTCGCTCGCCGTCATATTTCCACTCACATGTTATAGTAAGACCATCGAAGCGCTCCAATACTTCTGATACTCCTTTTGTGGGCTGGGCCAACATGGGTTTTATTGGAATGCCGGGAAGCATTGGACAACGTTCCTGTATTTCGTCTAGTCCGTATTCTAATAAAATAGGTATTATTTTATCATAATTGGGACACTGGCTGTAATAAAGACGAAAGGATAAATTAAGGCTCAAGTAAAAATATAAAGCAACAAAATAATTTCGCTCAAAACTAAAGTAAGAATGTTATCAGCCATACATTTTTAGATATTGTCATCATTGCTAAGCCAAGCTAACATAAAAATCGCTAGCGAGTTCAAAATGAATTCAGGGATCCCACAACAAGATTCTGTTCTTTCTCCTATTCTATTTTTTAATCTTCTGTCTATAACTTCCAATTCTATCTAGTGCTTTGCAGATGAACGCAGCACTTGCCATTCGTACCAGCCAACCAGAGATTCATGGAAGAGGCAGAAGATGGACGTTACACGCCGTAACGATCTACGTATCATCTCAGTAAATTCAGCGCGATGTTCGCTCGACTACACACAAATTTTCATGTTGCAAAAGAAGCACTAGAGTGCTTTGGTTTTTTGAAACGGTGTAAGATATACGAGGGTTGCCTTTTATGTTTGGGGATTTTGCAACCTAACTGTTGCAATCTGGCGACTGACAGCTCTATCCTAAAGTTGGACACTTTTGAGGTTATACGTACTCAAAACGTCTTGACATACGGGCGCCATTTCTCTTGCTTACAATAACTTAAAAGAGTCATTTGGGCCCAAAAATGGTATTAAATCGTGAAAGCTTTCCTATCGATTCAAACTTTCGAAGTGGTTTAACTCAGCAGCAGTGCATGAATGAACCTAATTCAATTTTTTGCGATAATGGAGTATCAAGGACCTGACTATCGATGGTATGGTGTTCGTAGTCCACTCCGAGACGAATTTCGCGAAGGTCTTCCCAAATCAGTTGTTGTTCCGAAAACCATTGACGCTGTGCGCGAACTGATATCGCAAGATCGTCATGTGACCCATCGTGAAATTGAGACCACCTTAGGCATTCATTGGTGGGAACAGCACACATTCGATATTGCATAAACATTTGACTGTTGAAACAAATTTGTTCGCGTTGGATCCCACACAATTTGACAACCGCTCAAAAAAGGCTCCTGGTCGAAAGAAATGCTCAAAAAATACGATCGCGGTGCTGCGAAACACGTGTATGAGAAAGTGACAGTAAACAGCAGTCGACTGAATGGGTGTTTCAAGATCCAACAAAAGTTGTTCGCATACGAAACATTTCCAAGCAAATAGTCGCCTGTTTTTACGGAAAAACTGGACATGTCGCAACCGTATCACTAGAACAACGCAGAACAGTGAATTCTGAGTGGTACACAATGATTTGTTTGCGAGTTTTCTTAGTACAAGAAAGACGGGTCACTCTTCACCACGCCAATGCGAGCTCTCACACATCGGCTCAAACAACTGCCTTTTTGAGCATTCAAAACATCGATTTGATGAGTCATCCGCCGTATAGTCCTGACTTGACTTCTTTTTATTCCCGTAAGTAAAGAACAAACTGAGAGGTCAACGTCTTTCGATACCTGAAGAAGCGGTTGTTGCATTCAGAATGAATGTTTTGGAGATACCCCAATCAGAGTGGCAAAAGTGCTTCGACAATTGGTTCAAACGCAAGCAAAAGTGTATAGATCTTCATGGCGAATATTTTGGAAAACAAGAAAGTGATTTTCGATGGTTTATATTGGTTGTTGTTCTCTAATCCCGAAATATAAAAGGCAACCCTCGTATGATGTAACATCTTAATGCACATTTAATAAATACAGTCAAGTACGAGGCTGGCTCGCACACTTAGGGTTCCGTACGTATGTATGTGTAATGTACGTATGGAAAATTTACGTTGTATGGGGACACCTGGTAGTTTTCGACTTGTTGATGTTTTTAGAATTTGTTGTCATAGAACATGTGTGAGTACATATATTGTGCACATTTTATCTCTCTGTCTCTTACAGTTTGGGAGTTACCGCTAATTTTATTTACTTTAAGTTGTATGGGGGCACCTCGTAGTTTTCGACTTTGTTTTTTTTTTAGAAAATCTCAGCTCTCTAGCTTTTACCGCTTCGGAGAATGGACGCTGTGACGGACAGACGGACGTAGAAGTCTCGATAATCAGAGTGAAATGGAACCCTAAAAAACCAATCCAGGTTTAACAGGACATATTAAATAAAGATATTAATGTATTAATTCTTTCTTAAAGCAAATAAGACGGACTTTTACGTCCGTCCGTCCGTCACAGGCCCCATTTTCCCAAACGGTAGAAGCTAGAGAACTGAAATTTACACAGTACATGTGGTAAAAAACTGAGGGGGAGTCCCCATACAAGAAATTGTGAAAATTATATAAAATTAGTTACAACTTTTGAAGCATAAGAGCTAAAAAGCAGGATCTATTACAACAAATATCCAAAACAACAAAAAGTTTAGAACTAAAGGGTGCTCCCATACAAGCAACTGTGAAAATTAGCCATAACTTTTGAACCAATAGAGCTAGAGTTGAAATTGTCACAGGATATGTGGTTACATAGCCTCTGCAACAACAAATCCCAAAAACAAAAGGTTACGAACTAAAGGGTGCTCCGCTGAAATTAGCTGTAACTTTTGAATCGTAAGAGATAGCCTTGAAATTTGCACAGTACATGTAGTCACCAGGCCTACACAATAACAAATATCAAAGTAGAGCAAAACGTGAAAATTAAAAGTCGGCCTTTGTACGGGGACACCCTTTAATTTGAAAATTGACCCTCGTTTTTGAACCGTAAAAGATATAGACTTAAAATTTTCACACTATATGTAGTTCGCAGGCCTACACCAGCAAATACCAAACGCTGAAAAAAAGTTAAAATTTAATTGGTGTTCACACGCGGCGACACCCTTTAGTTTGAAACTCAGCTATAACTTTTAAATCGTATGAGATAGGGGCTTTAAATTTACACGGTGCATGAAGTTTTTACCATGGCGTGTAGTATTTTTCGTTTTATTTCAAGTATTATTGCTTGAATCATGGATGCAATTAATAAGAAAACCTCTTCTTTACAAGAACTTGCATTTTGTTTTTGCACAACTTCAATTGTCAAAACTACATCCTGCCACAGAGAACACAGAAGTGAAAAGTATTTAGACTTTTGTCTCAAATTACAGCTAGTGGTGCGCGATGGGTTAATCCAATACAAGTAATTGAGTAGCACTGCTTTAAGCGACATCTATACTTCGAAAAACAAAAAACACCACTATGCAATTTAAATAAACGGTCGTCTATTGATTGTTCTAAAAGGGTCTCGAAAATTGCGGCCACCTATTAAGCACAAAATACAACCAGAATGGTCACCAGCTCTGCCAGACTACAAAAATTACCAATTTTCTGTCAAATTTCATGAAAGTGGCAGCCTAGCGGTGCTCGAGCATCCAGTGAAGGACAGCAAACATGAAAATAATTATATAGCTTTCTCTGTTGGTAGACTCTGCATTTGTTTACATTTGATTTTTGGTTAGAAAAATTCAGTACAAATCTAATGCAAACAAAACAGCTTTACAAGCACACAAATAATAATTATTTGTATTTAATATTTAATTTGCATTGAGTACATCACTAGCAGTACATGGAATAAGTTTAAAACTTAGTTTTCAAAGCTTTTCATTCATGTTTTCTACTTTTTTCGTAAAAATTACAACAAAACCAATATTTTTCCAAACACTTTACAACAACATTTTTTCATTGTCTATATGTTTGTTTTTGGGTCAATTTCAAAAAAAATGCAATTTTTGTGTCCCCACACTTTATACTACTATTTTAGGTAAAAAACACAAAAACAAAAATAAACAAAATTGTGAGAGTGAACAGCGAGGAATATGTAACAAAAAAACGTAATTCTAAAATTTGTATGTTTGTTTTTTTGTTTTTTCAGAATAGTGTTTTGTTTCCCCCTCTGACTCCTTCCATACAAAAGCAGGTGTCCCCCGTTAGAATTTTTAGTAAACAGAATAAAATAAAATCAAGGAAAAAGTAAATATGCAACATTTAATAACGGTTTTCGAATAATTGCGTTTCTTTCTTAAGTTTTGATTTGTTAAAGTCGTCAAAACTTAATTAGTAAGAATTTGGCGTTGCAAACAAAAGTTGTCCCCACAATTTGCGTTGAGCATCACTTTTTTATAAATCAAGTAATATTACTCGTTTTCAATTTTCACTTAAGTAAAGTAAATAACGTAAGAAAAGTACAAAATTTAATTATTACAAAAGTGAAAAAGCGAAAAAAAAATCTATTAAAAAAAGTGTGCATATGCGTAGTTTTCGTGAACGCCATGGTAAGGGCACGATAAAATTTCATGAGCGTCACGCTAATTTTTTAAAAAGTGATTATATTAAATGTAAAAAATTTAAGTTGACAACCACTGTTTACAAGGTTTCAACTCATTTTTTTATGATTTGTGAGTTTAAGAAATAAATTGACTACAATAAGAACCAAAATAGGCAAACATTTCATGAGCATCACTTTTGATTTATATTGATTCGTAGCTTAAAATGCTTAATTTTGATTTTATTTTTTAATTAAAAGCATCCCTCCATACCGGCATAATTTATTTAAAGAAACTTGAAAAGCACGTGAGCTTCTGCACGATTTCTTCGGATTTAAATCATGGACCCGGTGCTATTTGGGCTCATTTAGATCCAATAATTGATTATTTGAAAGATTGTGCTCCAGAAATATCGACCATACACTTCTTTTCGGATGGGCCATCTTCTCAGTATAAGCAAAAAAAACAATTTTTTCTTTTTGCTGTAAATTTTAATTTTGTTATTGAACTTCTGTGTTGTAATACATTTATATAAATTACTTTTTAGGCTCAAGTTCAACCCTTGGGTTTTCACTACTTTTTAATCAATATCAATTAAGTAAAGATAAGTAAAAATTTATTTGCTAGGTGGACAACCGGCTGTTTCTGGGTAGCAAACACCCTTCATCAGCACCCTATGAACTTTGGACGTGTCAAATTTCACAATTTTGGCACAGCCGCTTTAACCACTCGGCAACCAAAGCTCACGCAATTCTACTTTCTGTTTGTATACTTAATTAACATTAACCAAAGCAATGATATTTTTGCAGTCTTGGACGATATTTGTCGTCTCAGAAGACTGTTGCTCTCTGTTTATATGAAAGCTTTTTAATACATGTTCTGTTATGCATCATTGAGATCTAGATGCTCTTTTTATTGATACAATTTGAACATGTTCGCCATGCCCTGCGTTATTAACATTTTGCTGTAAATTTTAATTTTGTTATTGAACTTCTGTGTTGTAATACATTTATATAAATTACTTTTTAGGCTCAAGTTCAACCCTTGGGTTTTCACTACTTTTTAATCAATATCAATTAAGTAAAGATAAGTAAAAATTTATTTGCTAGGTGGACAACCGGCTGTTTCTGGGTAGCAAACACCCTTCATCAGCACCCTATGAACTTTGGACGTGTCAAATTTCACAATTTTGGCACAGCCGCTTTAACCACTCGGCAACCAAAGCTCACGCAATTCTACTTTCTGTTTGTATACTTAATTAACATTAACCAAAGCAATGATATTTTTGCAGTCTTGGACGATATTTGTCGTCTCAGAAGACTGTTGCTCTCTGTTTATATGAAAGCTTTTTAATACATGTTCTGTTATGCATCATTGAGATCTAGATGCTCTTTTTATTGATACAATTTGAACATGTTCGCCATGCCCTGCGTTATTAACATTTTGCTGTAAATTTTAATTTTGTTATTGAACTTCTGTGTTGTAATACATTTATATAAATTACTTTTTAGGCTCAAGTTCAACCCTTGGGTTTTCACTACTTTTTAATCAATATCAATTAAGTAAAGATAAGTAAAAATTTATTTGCTAGGTGGACAACCGGCTGTTTCTGGGTAGCAAACACCCTTCATCAGCACCCTATGAACTTTGGACGTGTCAAATTTCACAATTTTGGCACAGCCGCTTTAACCACTCGGCAACCAAAGCTCACGCAATTCTACTTTCTGTTTGTATACTTAATTAACATTAACCAAAGCAATGATATTTTTGCAGTCTTGGACGATATTTGTCGTCTCAGAAGACTGTTGCTCTCTGTTTATATGAAAGCTTTTTAATACATGTTCTGTTATGCATCATTGAGATCTAGATGCTCTTTTTATTGATACAATTTGAACATGTTCGCCATGCCCTGCGTTATTAACATTTTGCTGTAAATTTTAATTTTGTTATTGAACTTCTGTGTTGTAATACATTTATATAAATTACTTTTTAGGCTCAAGTTCAACCCTTGGGTTTTCACTACTTTTTAATCAATATCAATTAAGTAAAGATAAGTAAAAATTTATTTGCTAGGTGGACAACCGGCTGTTTCTGGGTAGCAAACACCCTTCATCAGCACCCTATGAACTTTGGACGTGTCAAATTTCACAATTTTGGCACAGCCGCTTTAACCACTCGGCAACCAAAGCTCACGCAATTCTACTTTCTGTTTGTATACTTAATTAACATTAACCAAAGCAATGATATTTTTGCAGTCTTGGACGATATTTGTCGTCTCAGAAGACTGTTGCTCTCTGTTTATATGAAAGCTTTTTAATACATGTTCTGTTATGCATCATTGAGATCTAGATGCTCTTTTTATTGATACAATTTGAACATGTTCGCCATGCCCTGCGTTATTAACATTTTGCTGTAAATTTTAATTTTGTTATTGAACTTCTGTGTTGTAATACATTTATATAAATTACTTTTTAGGCTCAAGTTCAACCCTTGGGTTTTCACTACTTTTTAATCAATATCAATTAAGTAAAGATAAGTAAAAATTTATTTGCTAGGTGGACAACCGGCTGTTTCTGGGTAGCAAACACCCTTCATCAGCACCCTATGAACTTTGGACGTGTCAAATTTCACAATTTTGGCACAGCCGCTTTAACCACTCGGCAACCAAAGCTCACGCAATTCTACTTTCTGTTTGTATACTTAATTAACATTAACCAAAGCAATGATATTTTTGCAGTCTTGGACGATATTTGTCGTCTCAGAAGACTGTTGCTCTCTGTTTATATGAAAGCTTTTTAATACATGTTCTGTTATGCATCATTGAGATCTAGATGCTCTTTTTATTGATACAATTTGAACATGTTCGCCATGCCCTGCGTTATTAACATTTTGCTGTAAATTTTAATTTTGTTATTGAACTTCTGTGTTGTAATACATTTATATAAATTACTTTTTAGGCTCAAGTTCAACCCTTGGGTTTTCACTACTTTTTAATCAATATCAATTAAGTAAAGATAAGTAAAAATTTATTTGCTAGGTGGACAACCGGCTGTTTCTGGGTAGCAAACACCCTTCATCAGCACCCTATGAACTTTGGACGTGTCAAATTTCACAATTTTGGCACAGCCGCTTTAACCACTCGGCAACCAAAGCTCACGCAATTCTACTTTCTGTTTGTATACTTAATTAACATTAACCAAAGCAATGAAATTTTTACTTATCTTTACTTAATTGATATTGATTAAAAAGTAGTGAAAACCCAAGGGTTGAACTTGAGCCTAAAAAGTAATTTATATAAATGTATTACAACACAGAAGTTCAATAACAAAATTAAAATTTACAGCAAAATGTTAATAACGCAGGGCATGGCGAACATGTTCAAATTGTATCAATAAAAAGAGCATCTAGATCTCAATGATGCATAACAGAACATGTATTAAAAAGCTTTCATATAAACAGAGAGCAACAGTCTTCTGAGACGACAAATATCGTCCAAGACTGCAAAAATATCATTGCTTTGGTTAATGTTAATTAAGTATACAAACAGAAAGTAGAATTGCGTGAGCTTTGGTTGCCGAGTGGTTAAAGCGGCTGTGCCAAAATTGTGAAATTTGACACGTCCAAAGTTCATAGGGTGCTGATGAAGGGTGTTTGCTACCCAGAAACAGCCGGTTGTCCACCTAGCAAATAAATTTTTACTTATCTTTACTTAATTGATATTGATTAAAAAGTAGTGAAAACCCAAGGGTTGAACTTGAGCCTAAAAAGTAATTTATATAAATGTATTACAACACAGAAGTTCAATAACAAAATTAAAATTTACAGCAAAATGTTAATAACGCAGGGCATGGCGAACATGTTCAAATTGTATCAATAAAAAGAGCATCTAGATCTCAATGATGCATAACAGAACATGTATTAAAAAGCTTTCATATAAACAGAGAGCAACAGTCTTCTGAGACGACAAATATCGTCCAAGACTGCAAAAATATCATTGCTTTGGTTAATGTTAATTAAGTATACAAACAGAAAGTAGAATTGCGTGAGCTTTGGTTGCCGAGTGGTTAAAGCGGCTGTGCCAAAATTGTGAAATTTGACACGTCCAAAGTTCATAGGGTGCTGATGAAGGGTGTTTGCTACCCAGAAACAGCCGGTTGTCCACCTAGCAAATAAATTTTTACTTATCTTTACTTAATTGATATTGATTAAAAAGTAGTGAAAACCCAAGGGTTGAACTTGAGCCTAAAAAGTAATTTATATAAATGTATTACAACACAGAAGTTCAATAACAAAATTAAAATTTACAGCAAAATGTTAATAACGCAGGGCATGGCGAACATGTTCAAATTGTATCAATAAAAAGAGCATCTAGATCTCAATGATGCATAACAGAACATGTATTAAAAAGCTTTCATATAAACAGAGAGCAACAGTCTTCTGAGACGACAAATATCGTCCAAGACTGCAAAAATATCATTGCTTTGGTTAATGTTAATTAAGTATACAAACAGAAAGTAGAATTGCGTGAGCTTTGGTTGCCGAGTGGTTAAAGCGGCTGTGCCAAAATTGTGAAATTTGACACGTCCAAAGTTCATAGGGTGCTGATGAAGGGTGTTTGCTACCCAGAAACAGCCGGTTGTCCACCTAGCAAATAAATTTTTACTTATCTTTACTTAATTGATATTGATTAAAAAGTAGTGAAAACCCAAGGGTTGAACTTGAGCCTAAAAAGTAATTTATATAAATGTATTACAACACAGAAGTTCAATAACAAAATTAAAATTTACAGCAAAATGTTAATAACGCAGGGCATGGCGAACATGTTCAAATTGTATCAATAAAAAGAGCATCTAGATCTCAATGATGCATAACAGAACATGTATTAAAAAGCTTTCATATAAACAGAGAGCAACAGTCTTCTGAGACGACAAATATCGTCCAAGACTGCAAAAATATCATTGCTTTGGTTAATGTTAATTAAGTATACAAACAGAAAGTAGAATTGCGTGAGCTTTGGTTGCCGAGTGGTTAAAGCGGCTGTGCCAAAATTGTGAAATTTGACACGTCCAAAGTTCATAGGGTGCTGATGAAGGGTGTTTGCTACCCAGAAACAGCCGGTTGTCCACCTAGCAAATAAATTTTTACTTATCTTTACTTAATTGATATTGATTAAAAAGTAGTGAAAACCCAAGGGTTGAACTTGAGCCTAAAAAGTAATTTATATAAATGTATTACAACACAGAAGTTCAATAACAAAATTAAAATTTACAGCAAAATGTTAATAACGCAGGGCATGGCGAACATGTTCAAATTGTATCAATAAAAAGAGCATCTAGATCTCAATGATGCATAACAGAACATGTATTAAAAAGCTTTCATATAAACAGAGAGCAACAGTCTTCTGAGACGACAAATATCGTCCAAGACTGCAAAAATATCATTGCTTTGGTTAATGTTAATTAAGTATACAAACAGAAAGTAGAATTGCGTGAGCTTTGGTTGCCGAGTGGTTAAAGCGGCTGTGCCAAAATTGTGAAATTTGACACGTCCAAAGTTCATAGGGTGCTGATGAAGGGTGTTTGCTACCCAGAAACAGCCGGTTGTCCACCTAGCAAATAAATTTTTACTTATCTTTACTTAATTGATATTGATTAAAAAGTAGTGAAAACCCAAGGGTTGAACTTGAGCCTAAAAAGTAATTTATATAAATGTATTACAACACAGAAGTTCAATAACAAAATTAAAATTTACAGCAAAATGTTAATAACGCAGGGCATGGCGAACATGTTCAAATTGTATCAATAAAAAGAGCATCTAGATCTCAATGATGCATAACAGAACATGTATTAAAAAGCTTTCATATAAACAGAGAGCAACAGTCTTCTGAGACGACAAATATCGTCCAAGACTGCAAAAATATCATTGCTTTGGTTAATGTTAATTAAGTATACAAACAGAAAGTAGAATTGCGTGAGCTTTGGTTGCCGAGTGGTTAAAGCGGCTGTGCCAAAATTGTGAAATTTGACACGTCCAAAGTTCATAGGGTGCTGATGAAGGGTGTTTGCTACCCAGAAACAGCCGGTTGTCCACCTAGCAAATAAATTTTTACTTATCTTTACTTAATTGATATTGATTAAAAAGTAGTGAAAACCCAAGGGTTGAACTTGAGCCTAAAAAGTAATTTATATAAATGTATTACAATTTTTTCTTTTTCTGCAATCGAATATTTGACAAAATATTTCCATGCGCAACATGGTAATTTTTTGAGAAACCTCATGGAAAAGGTGCAGCAGATGGAGTTGGTGCTGTCGTGAAGCGAACCGCAGATTCGCTTGTTGCTCACGGAGCAGACATAGTAGGTGCAGAAGAATTGTACCACACGCTTCTAGGCAAAATTGATGTGAAATTGTTTTACGTTAGTCCAAATCAAATTTTCAACATCAACAAAACATTGCCCAAAAATTTAAAGACAGTTCAAGACACGAGAGGTATTCATCAAATAATTACGAAATCCAGAGGTGAATTGATTTACAGATCTCTCTCGTACTTTTGCAAATTAAACCTCTGGGAGACCGGAAATTTATGCAACTGCCACAAACTTAATTCAAAAGTGGTAAAAATGAATGAGAATGAAAAAAAAACAAAACCGCTTGTCATTTCATGAAGTTTATTCAGATTCAGAATAAGAGCTCGAATGGAAATTTATAAATTAAAATAAGTTATTGTTTTGCGTCAAATATTTAAGTTTCTTCAAGAGTTACTTCCCTTTTTCCATTTTTGTTAAAGACATCAAAGAATATGTACATCTTAGTTTTGTATGAACATTTTTGTTTTTTTTTTATTTACTTTTTGTAAAAGAATAAACTTTTTTTCGTTAAACATTAAATTTTGCATTATTTCTTGTTTACGTGCAACAAAATCTCTTGATCGTCACAAAATATCTTGAGCGTCACAAGTAGTTTTTTTCCTTAATATGCTTATAATTGCAGTTTTATTTAAATACATTGTTACAAACCTATTACTTTGCAAGTAACCTATAAGTTCAAGCCTTTTTTTTAATAAAAATTTACATATTTTTATCTTAAAATTTAAAAAGAACTAGTCACTTTAAAAAAAAAATGAAAAATCAAGGTGACTAGTGATTTTGAGTTTATAATCGAAGAGGTGATTTTACAAAAGTCAGTCCTGTGCAACAAAAGAACATCGTGGTAAGCTTGTATTCCAAATATTTTTGCATTTTTAGTGATCTTTTATACACTTTTGGTGTGTGACGCTCAAGCTAGAAATCATAGAAAACCTTAAAAAAATTAAAAAATATTAATTTTTTTGAGAGCCTAAAAGTACCACCCGATTCTTCATCAATTTCTACATAAATTGGTCACTCTTACAGGCGAATTGAAAAAACTTTAAAAATAAGCAAAAAAAAACTCTTTATGTACGTTTTTTTTGAAATTGACCCTTTTGTGTACACTAGTTGGTCTCATACACTCATGTTGCTACGATTTCCTGTACTGCTCACTTCCGACTGGCCCCCAAACAAATGATATGGCCACTTAACAAAAGTCACTTTTGGTATACATATCTGTTTAGTTTGTGCTATTAAGCTTTAGTACAAAGTTTGTTGTCTTAGAACTTTCGAAATCGATTTGTCCGTTGATGGCGCTCAAGTCATTAGTACTTCGAATTAGAAAGTTCTGGAAGTTGGCAACTATGTGTGTATAAATAGTGGCATGATATGGGCATTGAGACAGTTTTGTTTTAGCAAAACACTAGAAATGTTCAGTTCAACCACAACCATTGGTTTCTCATGTTTTTGAATCAATAGCGGAACTCACCCTCCATTGCAAATTACCCTTGCAGACCTTGCAGATATTGCAATCGTAGCATATGTGCCATAGTCTGCAACACTACAAAAACGAAATGTATGAAACCGAGATTTGCATCACTTAAGCAAATATGCATAACTAAAAACCATTGCAGATCCGTATTTGCAAATGTTGCTAAATGCTAAAACAGCTGCTTGTTTTTCTACATTTCAGCACGTAAACTACTGCGCTCGAAAAACTGTATGACGGCAAGGCCGCCACAAAACATGCCTGTGCTGGAATTAAATTAATGCTAACGTTGCTCAAAGAATTATTTACAAAATAGTAAAAAGTGAATATTATACCTATATTATTAGGCCCTGCATCATTTTTATTAAATTTTATAAAATTAGCAAAAAATCGGGCTTCACGTGCAAATTTTATCGACGGCGTTGCTTTTCAAATATTGGCTGCGGCTTAGCTTATCTCATGCGGCAAACTCGCTTTATTAAATTTTGTAAACAAATAAATAAAACAGGGAGGAAAATGAATACGGAAGAAAGTAAAAATAAAATTAAGGCAATTAAACAAAAAGTCAACAATAAAAGACGGCCAACGAAAAGATGAATAATGAGATTTTTGCAATTTGTTTTCCAAACTTCCTTCTCAATTTGCAGAACAAAAATATTTATATTTTCCGTTACTCTAAAATCAGCTGATATAATTATTTTGCTAAACACTTGAAAAAGACACTCACGCTTTGTAGCAAAAAATCATGCTATATCTGCTAAAATTGCAGATGTGCAACCAAGGGTGATTTCCGCTAATATTATTAATATTAGATTGCCATTTTTCCCACAAAAATGTTTGGGGGAAAGATTGAACTGAATTGAAAGTACACTGTAAATAAAATAGTGAGTGCGTTTTATTTCCGTTTACAATCTACGAATCTGCAAAAGCCGTTTTTATTAAAGCGTAAGAACGTAACAACATGTATAATAGTCAGAACTTTGGTTTCAACGAACTCCACCAAGCATTTAATGAGAAGCCTTAAAAATCATTTCTGTGTTAAACTCACCAGTAAGTAGTTTTTAAAATCAACGCAGTCGCATCAAGTTTGGCCTTAAATGCATCTTCACTCATTTTTTTCGATTTGTTTACGTTGTTAGCTTTTATTAAACCTGTGGACAACGCATTTATCAAACTTTGCTCAGCAATTCCTATACGAAGTTTTCCTATAAGAGACCGTATAAAAAATCTCGCCTCAGAACTCCGACATGCTATGAATGTATCTTTTATAGGTATTACTTTATTTTTGCCAGACGCTCTTGCAATTTCCTTAAGCTTTTTGAAAACACCCATTACTGTTAACGGAGCCGGACAGAACATCATTCTTTGGGCCATCCTTGATTGTTCAGCAACAATACCCAAATCTCCAGTTAAATGTGTCTGCGACCTGATGAAGTCTAACTTGCGCCCAGTGGTATCACAAATGATTTTCATAAGTGTATTTTCTGCAACGCCCAATTCCAAACCTGTAGGAGAGAAAAATACATATTGATGAGAGAAAAAGTCATATTGAGTGATTATATTCCCAAATTTTCATTGTTGAAATTATTGTGTGTGTTGTTTTAATTTTGAATAAACATTTTTTTTATTATGCAGTTTCTTTCATACATTTGTGATCGTTGGTGCGGTCACATTGGCCAGTATTAGTCCACAGGCAATGCAACCACTACTTTCCGCCAATTATTTACATGGTTTCAAACAACTAAAAATGCGTAAATGTATGTGATTAAGTTAGCAAACACCAAGAGAAAGAAAAACGAGAATAAACGTTAAAGAGTTTGACGTTTGAAAATCATATTCAACGGTTTGGTTCTAAAATAAATTCCCTTCAATTTAATTTTTATTATTCGAACTTTTTCTTCCATTATTTGTATCAGGCTTAAGTTCCAACTGTATTATTGGTGTGACTGATATTAATTAAACAAGAGAAAGAAAATCCTTCAGCTGGGGGACAACTAGCTGTTTCAAAGCCGCCACACTTCTCGTCAGCACCCGTCCTTGAGACTCATGCCGCTCATATTTTTGTTTTTATAGTCGAACTTTATAATTTACATTCCATTTTCTTTTACTTCCTCAAAATTGAGAAAGATTTCCTTTCTGGTGAAATTAGAGTGAAAAGTAAAGTTGAAAACTTACTGGCTGAGGCACGACCACCATGTCGCTAATCAGTACCCGATATAAAATTGGTCACGACCAATTTTATACTGTTTTATGCAGCAGCACAGAGCCATCTACTTTTGGACTTAAACTAATACATTTCAATTGGCTCTTAAGGCAAATAAATAAATACATTTTTGAATATTCAAAAACACTTTTGCTTTTTGATACTTTCAAAAATACAAATCTTAGTAACCGGTGGTAACTCGTTGCATAGAAGTTGTTAAGAAAAGTAAAAGTCTTGTAAGATCAAAAAATGTTTTCTGTATTCTGTTGGTTTATTTGAACATTTCTAATTCTCATTTTGTTGATGGGAATTTTGGAATAAGTTGTTAAGTTTCAAACATTCTTTTAAGATTTTTCGAGTCTACTGAGATGAGTTGATTAGCGTCAACGAAATGTCGGCGTCTACGGACGGCTGAAAAAGACAGCAAATATTAGGGTCTATATTTAGACTTAAAATAATACATTTCGATTGGCTCTTAAAGCAAATAAATAACTTCATTTTTGAAAATTCGTTTTGTTAAATGCTTTGTCGCCAGCAATTGTTTGTACTCATCAGAGTGAAACGGAACCCTATTGCCGAGACTTCTACGTCCGTCCGTCCGTCACAGCCTCCATTCTCCGAAACGGTAAGAGCTAGAGAGCTGAAATTTTCACAGGATATTGTTGTACTTTGCCGCTACAACAGCAAATACTAAACACAACAACAAGTCGAAAAATACCAGGTGTCCCTATACAACGTACATAAGTTAACAATTAGCCGTTACTCTCGAACCGTGAGAGACAGAGGGATGAAATCAAGGCGAATCAAGTACAGGTGGTCGCAATTCAATTCGCTTCAACATTTTCTCTCGAGACGTCACAAGTTTTGTTGTCGTTTTCTATCGGCTTTGACAACTCAGAAGATAAATTCGTGGAAAAATGCTGAAGCGAATTGGTATGCGGGCACCTGTAATGGATTCGCCTTGGATGAAATTTGCTTAATATATGTATGTACGCACATATGCTCCACAACAACAAATGGTAATAACAACAACAACAACTCTAAAACTGCCAGGCGCCCCTTTACCACGTAAAGTAAAAGTTTGCTATAACTCTCGAACCGCAAGAGATAGAGAGCCGAAATTTGCAGAGTGTACGTATTCCCAGATGCCTTACAACAATAAATGGCAACAACAACATTGAAAACTACTAAGTCTCCCCATACAACGTAAAGTAGCAATTAAACGTTACTCTCAAGCTGTAAGAGACAGAGAGATGCAATTTATACAATATATGTATTCACATATGCCATTCCATACGTACGGAACCCTAAGTGTGCGAGCAAGCCTCGTACATGACTGAATTTATTCTTTTATGCGGTGTTTTTTTTTTCATATAAAACATATTTTTTTTCAAACAAAATATCCTCCACTTAAACGAATTTCCACTAAAACGATTTTTTTTAAGCGAACGAAAGAACTAATAAAATATTCGTCGCATTTTCAAATGCAGTTTTTAGGGTTCCGTACTCATCACAGTAAAAACGGAACCCTATTACTGAGACTTCTACATCCGTCCGTCCGTCCGTCACAGCGTCCATTCTCCCAAACGGTAGGAGTTAGCGAGCTGAAATTTTCACAGTACATGTGGTTTCCCGGCCGCTACAACAATAAATACTAAAAACAACAAAAAGCTAAAAACTAAAGGCGGTCCCCATACAAGAAACTGTGAAAATTATATAAAATTAGCTGTAACTATTGAACCATTACAGCTAGAGAGCTGAAATTTTGATAGGATATGTCTACAAAAAAAAAAAAAAAAAATACCCAAAACAAGAACAAAATTTGGAACTAAAGGGTGCTCCCATAAAAGAAACTGAAATTAGCTGTAACTTTTGAACCGTAAGAGACAAAGACTTGAAATTTGCACAGGATAGCTACCAGGCCTACACAACAACATCTACCGAAAATGGTGAAAAAGTAAAAAAAAAAATGTGAATGTTGGCCTTTATGCGAGGACACCCTTTAATTTGAAAATTGACTTTAGTTTTTGAAGAAAGAAATTTAAAATTTTCATATGCACAGGATATACAGCTACCAGACCTACACAACAACATCTACCGAAAATGGTGAAAAAGTAAAAAATTAAATGTTGGTCTTTATGCGAGGACACCCTTTAATATGAAAATTGACTTTAGTTTTTGAAGAAAGAAATTTAAAATTTTCACAGTGTATGTAGTTCTCAGGCCTCTACAACAACAAATACCAAAAGTTACAAAAAGTTAAAATTTAATTGCTGTTCATAGACGGGGACACCCTTTAGTTTGAAAATCAGTTGTGACTTTTGAACCGTAACAGATAGGGTCTTGAAATTTACACGGTGTATGAAGTTGTCTGGACTCTACAACACCAAGTACAAAAAAAAAATAATAAAATGTTGAAAATTAAAAGGTGCCATATACAAGGGTTACCTTTAGTGTACCACTTGCACGGTAGTACGGAACCGTTGCTGTGCGAGTTAGTCTCCTACTTGGCTCAATTTATGTATGTACATATATTTCAAGAAAAAATGCTTATTAATATATGTACATATGTATTATCACCTTGTCATTTACTTTCAGTTGTGATCTTTTCACCAGAGCGGACGTGTTTTTGGGATGTGTAGTTGTGACAGAAGACCGAGTGCTTTTTTTTATTGGCTCATTTAAAAAAAAAAATATTCCATGTTCATTAAACGTTTATTTGGCAAATTATGTACAGATACAGTATTTATCGGATATAAGAACATCTCATATAAGAACAAAACGCTTATAAGAAACATTTGCAAAAACACCATATCTTTTTAGTGTTTTTTTTCTAACAAAAAAGTTTCATATAAGAAAAACGCTTATAAGAAAAAAAACTGATAAAAGAACATTTTTCTTGAACACCAAAACCACAAAATGTATAGAAAAAGAATTTATATAAGACACCAAGCGCACCACTGAATTTATGTAGTTTGCATGGACAACTCTGTTTTCTGACAGATTTTCAACAACAACAACGTTTTTTTTTTACTTTTAGTGCTCATGAGAAGTTTTTGTTTCTTGCCTCGTATAAATAAATAAATAGTACAAAATGAGTTATGTATGTACATGTATTTACTACATATAATTTTTTTTTTCAAATTGAAGTTGTCTAGTTTTTTATATCTATATACTAAAGGGGTTAATAAAATAAAATTTGATTTGTTTTATTTTTCTATTTACATACATACATCTACGTATATACATAAAAAGGTAAAAAAGCTCGTATATTCATATAAGAAATAAGTTTCTTATATAAAATAATTGTTTATAAGAAACGCTTATAAGAAACTTTTTTCGTGGATTTTTCAAGTTTCTTATATCCGATAAATACTGTATTTGTCAAATGAAATCTTAATTAACATGATATATTTTTTTAAATAAATCCTTCAAAGTATAACACCCATATTCATAAAAAACTATTGAAGGTTTACTACACGTTTATTTGACAAATATTCCGTAGAAATACGTCAAATAAGAGCTTAATAAACTTACAATAATTATTATGAATATGGCCTTAAGTAATTAATTGTATGGGTGTTGTAATTTTTGTGTTAGTTTTATTTCACAATTGCACAATAATTTCTATATTAACAATACAATTAATGAGTTTATATTAACGATACAATTTACAGATTTTTATTAACGATACAATTAACAAATTCTTCTGTTTTTGTATGAAAACTTGGTACAGACTGACGACCTTTATGGGTTTCAAGCACACAAAACTTTTATAATAAAAAAAAAAAAAATAAAAAAATTATGTTGTTAAACTTCTTTTTTTGCAGAGTTGCTCCAATCTCGCTAGAATTTAACACCCTGCGAAACAAAACAAATGGAACGGAAATCAAATGCCTAAAAGCAGCACAATTTTAAATTAAGAAAAAATAAAAATAATAAATAAGTTTAAGTTTATTGAAACTCAGTAGAAAGAATTTAAAGTTATGAGTTGAACGGAAATCGAATGCTTAAAATCAGCACAATTTTAAATTGTTTACTGAAACTCAAAACGCAAAATGAAATTTAAAGTTGAGAGCGAAAGTAAATCTTGTTTAACCCGTTAACCGACAACGGGCTTAACTTGTACATTCGCAATAGGTCTTATCATCTTATTCATTTCATTTAGAATATTAATCACGGAATTCTTGATGATTTCTATTGAAAACGTTGCAGTTTTCCATGAGCCCGAAATTCTATATGCAAGCACTTACATTTATCTTATTCAGCCGCAAGATTGTCTTCCCACCACGACTTTTTTTTTTTTTTTGTTGAGCGTCTCTAATTTAATATTTACCTTCATATGCTGGCGCCAATTGGTTAATCGAAAGGTATATACTGGGTAATAAATCTTCCGAGTTCAGTAATATTACTGAACTGAAAAAATTTCCCAAAATTTCGACCATTTTCAAGCGTCCTTTTGTATCTTCAATCAATTGAAATGTTTTTGCCAAAGCCAAATAAGGAGTTCTATAAATAAAAAATTAGAAAAGTTACGAGTTTAATAGAAAGTAAATCTTAGAAACCCAAATGGGTAGTATAAATATATCTATACAACAAATTTTTCGTATAAAATTTGTTCTAAAATGTATTTTTATGAATACCGGTGTTTAAATTTAGAAAAAATAATGGAAACTTGTATGAGCACTGCCAAAACGAAATTAAATAATCGATATGCGTTAATCTGATATTGTACAGTAAATATTTTAATATTTTTTATCGGTTCCACATTGTCGCTATTAGCAGGAATATGACAAATTTAAGAAATAAAAGAAATGCGGTCGGGGGACCCCCGTTAGGAACGAAGTTCCTTACGTTTTTTTTTCATCTTTGAATGGAACACAAGGTGAAATCTGTATGTTTTATTTTGTGTTGTTTTTGAAATTTTATGATTCTTTAAATTTTTGGAACGTTTTATTTTTTACTTTAGACACATGCAGTATTTTTATTTTTTGTCAATCTGCTACAAAACGGTGTCTTCGCTGCTGTCAGCGGAGACACCGCCCATCGTACACAATTGCTGGTCGACAGTACACCAATACATATAAACAGCTCACACTCTTTCGTGACGATTTCTACTAATTTCCACTACCAGCAAGCCGCGTTAAGAAACTTCGTTCCAAAAATATAAACATCAAAACCAATGTTTGGCCGCGTCATACATATGTACATATGTATGCCTGTGTGCAATATATTGATTAGTGTCATTGCGAACAGCAGTTTTTAATATTCGCGAAGGCGAATACTAAAAGAATATTTTTTATTAATATTCTTCGAATACGAATATTCAATGAAATTTAGCGTCTCTGTAAGCAAAAAATTGGGCAATCCTTGAGCTTTAATAATTCATAGCGGAATAAAAATTAAAAAAAAAAAAAAAAAAAAATTGCCTGTACTCGGCATAGTTATCACACCGGTTTTCGAATAACAGGGCTTCGTCTATATCACGGGTTTTTCGAAACCGCTTTTCAAAAAATCGTGTTATTCGGGTTATTCGAAAAAGCTGTTTTGCAGCCTCAAAGTATTCGCAATTTTCGAATATTTTACACTTAAAATTCACATTTTAACGGTTTTACATCGCAAAATTTAGATTAGACTGGTCCTCAAACTTCCTCACGTAATCATGGAATTGCGATCGAAAAGCTCTCAAGGCAAATTCATTACCAAGTGAACTTGGTAGCACAGGTGATTATTTTTTGGTTCCAACTTTTCAGCCCTGTCTTTAGGCAATTGGGATAAATTCTCACAGTCACTTCACACCGTTACAGTAGATCATTTAATCGCTTGTCGTGGCAACCATCACATTTTGATGGTAGTAGAATATGTACATATATAAATGTATGTGGGAATTGATTCGAATTGTTTGTGACAATTGTCACTCTAGCGACCTCAACTATCACAGTCAGGACCAATTTGTATTCTCTTATTAAATTTAATTTTATAACTATGAATTTTGTGTGTATATGTACGTACATATGCACCTTCATATTACTTACTTTTGGTTTTTTCCCCAAATCGCATCATTAATTGGATGATAGTTCGATTTTGAGGGATTATATTCCGTTCCTTTCGTGGTGTCCGCCCTGTCGGCTAATTTTAGAGGTACCACGACTTTCTTTGGAGAATTATTATTCTCGGTTGAATTTGTGGACAAGTCGTGATTGGCTGTTTCTTCTAATTTGATCGATTTTGTACAATTGCTGTAACTTTCTTCTGAAAGCCTTTTGGCAGTGACATTATTTTCGGGCTTTTTTGCTTCAGAGTTTTTACTAAAAAGAATAATAATAATTAAAGGATTAATTAAAAATAAAATCAAGTATTAAAACAATTGGATGTATCACATCACTTGTAAAAATAAATGTGTGCTTTCGTAGTGGAAGTTGTTAAAATTTAACTATTATTGTCTTGGGTTGATATTTAGGACAATGTTTACAACAATTTGTAGAAATCTACAATGGGTGTAATGCTGTAGACGACACCAAGTAGGTATAAACTACTTTTTCTTCAAATGCTGTTTGAACACATTCTTCTGAAGAAGAAAAAAAAAACAAACGTGATAACTAGAGTCCATTTAGTTTTAAGTATGATACCTCTGTAGTTGTTCTAAATAACTCACAAATATAACATAGAGTTCTAGCAAAATATCTTAAGACTATAAGTAGCTATTTCAGTTGAAGTGCAAACCGTTTGCTGTATAAGTTTTTATTTTTACTTACGCTTCAGCAGTTTCTTTGGCAGCATTTTCCACAACTTGCGCCTTTGGTTTAAAGAAGGACCTGCAAATTATCAATTAACGTATTGGTACAACATATAAGACTATTATCCTCACGTTATATTTTTTTGAGACATCACGCATTCAACTCTATGTTTTCACTTATATTTTTATGGAAACTGTCAACCATAGAACAACAACCAACTCCCGCTCAGAAATAGATTTGCAAAACTATCGATATTTATATTTTGAGTACTATCGGTATTTCTTTTCGATAGCAATGCTATCGACAATAAACCAATTTTCAGCGTTACCGCTAAATAGTGTGAAAAGGGGGATTCTCAAAGAAGATGGAACAAAAATGTTTGCTGGAAAAAAGGAATTCTTAAAAACGTAGAAAAGCACTAACATACATATATATTTTATTTTTATTGACAAAATGAACGACTACCAGTTAGCCGAATAAGTAAAACAACCACAACATCAGCAAACATTTCAAGTATTTTGTCAGTAGAATTACTTTATATTCTGCCTCTCATTTGTACACGTTTGTGTTGTGTATCTATGCAGTTTGTCAATAATCCTTTGACAGTTCAGGAAACTACAAGTGTTCGAGTTTCAAACATTCTTTTAAGATTTTTCAAGTCCACTGATGAGTTGATTAGTATCAACGAAATGTCGGCGGCATATAGATGGCTGAAAAAGACAGAAAACATTATTGCCTGTTTCTCATTAACACAAAACCAATTTAGTAGTTTTTGTCAATACTTTAATAAAATATCAACCAAAACTTTAATTTACCCATCTGGTATATCTGTAGAGTAAATGAAAAAAATTTCATGACGTAAGTAAGCTGTCAAAATAGAGGAATCCAAATTGATCCAAAATCGAGCGACTACATTTCAATCGCTTATATTTTCTTGCGACATTGAGGAACAGACAGTTAATAGGGTCTATTTTTAGACCTAAAATAATACTTCAAAATATTTTTGCTGGAATATTTATAGGAAATTATTTAAGGTTTACTAATTGCTTATTGCAGAAATTTATATACAATATTTAATAAGCATATATTTTTATTGCATAATTATTTATTTATTACATTATTATGTAACTATTTACATCTGTAAAAACCAGCAAACAAAAAAAAAACATAGATAATTTTCATTTATTCATGAGGAGAATCAAACGTTACTGTGCATGTGTACCATATGTTCTATTCGCTCTGCTAGAATTTAATCCTTTTTATATCTTCCATGCGAAAATCAGTTCTACAAAAGACAATATACATACATATGTACATGTATTAATGAATTAGTAGGCTGATGTATGTATGTTACCTTAGTGTAAGTATTTTGCGAACTTCGTTAGGCGTTATGCGCCACGATGACAACTCGGATCCATTTTCCAAATTCCAATAATCGTTTATTTCGGATATATTTTCAAGATTAAGAATTGTAGCAATTTGGGTAAGCCGAGCCATTTTATCACGAATTGACCACGATGTTGCACTAGCCAAATAAGAGCCAAGTACGCGCACTTCCTGATCAAGGACCAGTCCGCCAAGCTAAACAAAAGAATATAAAATCAAGATTTTAATTAATTCACAGTAGCCATGTTTTAGTGTGTCAAACATGTCTATAATATCAGATATATAATTTTTATTTGATCTTCTTAGTTTTTGAAAAAGTAATTTCTTCTGCAGCTTCAGATCATTTTTTAAATAAAATTTATTAACAATATTATTCAATATTTCGCTAACAGTTTGTTAGCATCTTGATGCTAATATTGAATAAAAACGATCTGAAGCTGCAGAAATTTGTCTATAATATCTGCACATGCATAGAACTAATAATAAAGAAAAGAATAAACAGTTGGTTACAACACTTGTGTTCCATGCATGTAAAGGGTGTTTTTTTCGATGTATAGAACTTTAAATTGGCATTACTGTTCAAGATGGCGACCGATTTAACAGCTGTCAAGTGATTTATTCTCAATTTGGTTTGGCAATTGATCACGCCTAAACAAATGGGTGTTTTTTTCTCGATGTATAGAACTTTAAGTTGCAATAAAACAACGATGGATTACTCGATTGACATGAATTTCATTTATCCGAAAGAATAAATCACTTGAGAGCAGTTAAATTGGTCGCCATCTTGAACAGTAATGCCAATTTAAAGTTCTATGCATCGAAAAAAACACCCTTTATTTGTGGCTATCGTACATAATAGCAACAGAAAACAAAATTAATATGATTTACATATACCACGCTGATGAGGCTGGCTACCTTATTAGTTGTGTCATGGGAAGGCCCTAAATCTCACCTTTTTCAATTTCGAGTTTTTTGTTTGTTTTTTCTTTGCATATTTTAATATAAGATCGTTCAGTTATTTAAAATATGCAACAAAAAAACCGAGATTGAAAAAAATCCGGTTTTAAATTACAATTTTAAGCCGTAGTGAATCTGCAAGTCGATAGTGTTTTAAAGTTTCGAAAGTGTAATTTAAAATGAGAAAATATATTTAAAGGAATGCAGTCATATTTCATTATATGGCTATACTGTATATAGATTCAATTTTTAGCTATACTTACGCGATTAAATGTACATTTTTTTATTGCTCCTTCCAAACGTAGTGTAAGTTCATTTGCAACAATACTTATGAGGGCATCGATGTTGCGTGGCGTTAGATTTTGTTTAAATGTATTTAGAAGACCATCAATCTGAACGATCAAAAACTGTATAAACGTTTCTCCAGCCTCATATGATGCCAGCTCCTCCTGAAATAAAATTTGTGTTACACGATTATGTTCTGTGGACGATACGCAGTAAGCAGCCCACACCTCTCATACTGTGTGGGAGCCGAACCGTTTTAGATATGTATGTACATATATATTTTATATGGGATGAATTCTATGTTATAAACTAGACGACAAGCTAATCCCTGCCAGCGCCTACAAATCGAAAATAACGGGTCTTATTCGCTAGTGAAAACAACGTTTCAAGAGCACGAACAAATTGTTGTTGTGTTTCATACAAAAAATTTATTGGGGAGAGAGATATGCGTGGTCATTTGTCCCACTGATTTTATTGTTGCAATGCATGCAAAACACAGACAATTCTACATGTTTTGTTTTAGTATGCCAAGGAAAGTTTCACCGCTTCGGCGAGTTTTTCAGAACAGCCACCAATATATGTGGGCACGTTACGATCTTCTGCAAAGAAGATCGTAGCATTAAGCGTGCAAATTTTCAGTTTCCATGTCATCTGGTGGTAGTACATATGTACATATACATACATACATATGTATGTACATCCGAACATAATAACTTAGTGCAAACTGTGGCCGATATAAATATTTTTATGGAATGTTTTTCAGGGGCAGACATAATGCAAATTGTCCACCTTATCCGAAAGAACAAATCCAATCTTAATGAAATCAATAATAAATGTCTGTCTTGAAAAGGAAACAAGAAAATTTAACTGATATCCAGCTGCGAAGAACATTGTTTAGTGATGTTTTCACTTTAATTGTCCAAAGAAGACTGTTCTCTTTATTTCTTTGTTTTGCCAATTTACATGTACATATTTCTTTCGTTAAAACTCATGGAGAGAATATTCTAGATGTACATACATACATTAATTTTTGTTCGTTAAGATTTTGTTATTTTGCTAAACCTTCTACCGCGTCCACGATTTTCATGCTTTTTATACGTTTTACGCGTTCTATGCGTTTCATACTACAAGTTACATACAACGCTTCATACGCGCCATATTTTATTGTTTTGATCAGCTGTTGTGCAAATACTTTTAGCATACAAAACAAATATTAACAAAATGGAAAGTGAAATTGAAATTTTAAAGGAATAAACGCAATCGATAAATCGAATCCAAATTTCGTTAATGAAAAAAATGTTGTAAAAAACAATTACAATTTATTTTATTCGTGAAAATGTTTATAAAATTTGTAACAAAACTTTTCTTTTTTATTGAAAATGTTTTTTTGCAAAAGATTTTATAAATTATTTTACGAAATAAAAGGTATTTATCGATAACGCTGAGAGTAGGCACATCATTGGTTATTAAAAACAGCTGACATATTCTCATGACGCATATAAAAGTAGAAAGTAGGTCTACTTTATGCGTTCTACGCGTCTTCGCGTTCTATGCTCTGTAACTTGTCACATACAAATGCACTTATCCTACTTTTTTGACAACCGCGTGAAAAGCGTCGACGCGTAGAAAGCGTACTGTGTAACTTCAGCTTAAAGCGGGCCATGTAACCTTTAAGAGCATGTAAGTATGTATGTTAGTATAATTTGAAATAAAAAGGAATACAAAGAAGGGTCATAACTTATGAGAATATGTTTAATGTTACAAAGTTGATTATGTACACATAAGTAAGTTATACTCTATTTAAAAGTAGCTTGTTTGATATAGTGTTAAGTAATATTTACGGTATTCAAACGGTCTCATATTGTGTCATAATGTCAGAAAGTACTAACATTTTATGATAGTTTAAAACAATTGTTGTTGTGCTGCAAACAAAAATAGTCATAAATTAATCAGACTTCATCGACTGTGTTTAGTGATTCGTCATAAGTTAACAGTATCACAGCGTCACCTAAGAAATAAATGCATTAAAATGTATATTTGTTCGTAAATATGAGTATATTTCATTAAAAATTTACTTCAATCAACTATCAAAACATCTAATAGATAATTATCGCACAAACTGGCTATTATTTTAGTTTTTTCGCTTATTTTTGGCATTTTGACAAACATATTTAAATTGCTTTCCTTTTCTTTAACAGCTGATTCATATTTGATATAGCACACTACTTTATGACAGATTGCTCACAGCAGTCATATATTTTCGTGCTATTATTTTAAGACTTCTGACTTTATGACGACCCTTTGAATACCGTAATTATGTCTACACAATCAATATTAGCCTACAGTTGTAAGTTACCAATTGTAACACTTTCAGCAGATCGAAAAGCTAGTGCAGAAAAGTTAGTTAAAAGTTAACTATTTTGATAGTCGACTGCTCAGTGTACGACAGGGAAGCAATAGCAATAAAACTTTTCATTACTTTATGTATTAAGGGTGGATTTTTGAGATCTCAGTTAAACTAGATTTAGTTAAACTGAAAATAGATATGAGCCGCCATTACGACGAAATAATTTTTTTTTTATTATTTCATTAAAGAAGAACATTTTAAGCAAAAATAAGTTGTTCCGTCAAAAAAATTTACATAAAATTATTATTGACGGCACATAGTATTTATTTTCAGTTCAACTAATGGTGGGATCACACGATTGCCGTAATGCACCAATTTTACACAATTTTTATTGGGCTGAATTGGAGCAATCTTCAATCACATGATTGTGACATTTTACTGAAATTTTATTGTCGCAAAACAATTTAGTACCAATAATTGATGCGGCAATATAGTCACACGATTGTTATATTATACGGCAACTGTGAGAAACAGCTGTTGTAGCTGATGACAAACTTTGTTTTCAAAAAAAAAAAAAAAATAAATGTTAAAAATATGGTTTGTTCATTAAAAAGAAAGAAAATTGCTTCGGCTATTATTATAATGTTGTGCGGGCTGAAAAAAGCAAAAAATGAATAGTAACAACAATTGAATTTTACTGATTGAAAAGCAGAAATCATGTTTGGAAGACGCGTTTAAACAGTTTTGAAACTAAATACATGTATACATATGCATATTATTGGCGCGTATTGTCTTCTTTGGTTGCCGCATGAGAACACAATAAATATTGGTTCATTTTTAGAATTTTTATTGGTGATTAGTTGTATGTCAAGTGTTCACATGGTTGTCGCATCAGGGTTGTATTTGATTGGGACAAATAGGAACAACATTCGTTTTGGTTGCCGCATGAGCCAATAAATTGTGCTATTACACGATTGGCACACAAAATGTAACAAAAATTGGTGCATTGCGGCAATCGTATGATCCCACCTTAAGCCTAGTTTAGTTGAGATGTCAAGCGCTTAAATGGAGAGTCAAATTGCATGAGCGTTGATAGTTTAGTGGTGTAAACATGTAGCCATTCAAAAATGTACACATGCGCTGCCATTGCATACATATGTACATATGTATGTATATGTACGTTTCGGCTGCATTTGCCACATTTCAATTTTGGGAGAAAAAACTACATTTCATCAACATTTTAAGGCATGTAGCCACTGTTACATACATATTTAACAAATGTAAACAAAATGCTGGGAGTTATTATGGCGTCAGGACCACATGCGAATGTGGCTTTTTACATACCATGTACTCTTTAGGCTTTAGTTTGAAAATTAGCTTGGTATAACTTTTGAGCTGTAAAAGACTTGAAATTTACACGGCGTATATGCCTCTGCAACAACAAACACTAAAAACAATAAAAAGTTAAAAAAAGCTTAAGTGTGACGGTACCTGAAGTTATTTTTTTTTAATTTTTGTTTATTACAAACAACATTGGTATGCTTTAATATTTCTCCTACCTCTGTAAAATGGTGTTTATAGTTAAGGAATTGATCGACCCAGGGATGTATGCGAGGGTTGATTGCGCTCGACCGCAATTGTTGCATTCCAAATTCTACACAAGCCTTTAAAGTATCCCGGACGGTTTTTAGCTCCGCTAGACAACTTTCGATTAATTGCTTTTCCACGTTAGTAATGGCTGGAAAGGCTCCTTTTATCTCCTGTTCCATTGTTTGCAGCAAGGTCTCAATATATTCCGTTGAAATGTCTGCATTGTTTAGCTGCACCAAAAAATTGATGCGAGACTTTTCAGAGTCACTTGACTGGATTCTGCCTTGTTGCAGCGAGCTTTGCAGCACGTTATATGCCTGAGCTAAATCAATGTAGCCCGAGGGGTAACCAAGTTTTAATGGTGATCGCAAAGCGTTAACGAACTCGCTATCTAAGCAAGTGGCAGCGTTGTTTATTACCGCACATGTTCCATTTACAGACTGAGTGGACACAGATCGTCTTATGGATTTGCGCAGTATAAAGAATACATCATCGACCATTGAAGAACACAATTGCCCAGCCTCATGCGTGTCCAAGGAGGTGGCCTTTATGACACTCTCTTCCATAAAATAGCTGTTAAAACGAATAATCAAATATTATTTTTCGTTAAAATAACTCGGTTTTAACACATACATACATACGTAAGTATGTATGTACGTACATATGAATATGTATAATCACATACATAAACAAATTTGAACATATTATATGTATAAAATATACAGGGTGGAACAAAATGAACGAAGGGGTTTGAATTGCTTATAACTTATTTAATATAATTTTTTTCTTCTTTTCTATTCAGTATTTTGTAAAGAAGACTTGGGGAATTTAAAATGGAGCAGTACTCAATTGAACAAAGTGCCCAAATTGTTGACATTTATATTAAATTACTTTTCCAGGCTCAAGTTGAAATCTTGGTTTTTTTATAGCAAGGTGGACAACCGGCTGTTTCTGGGTAGCAAACACCCTTCATCAGCACCCTATGAACTTTGGACGTGTCAAATTTCACAATTTTGGCACAGCCGCTTTAACCCCTCGGCAGCCAAAGCTCAAGTGTTTGCTCAGCTGGTTGTCCACCTACTTAGCTATAAAAATTTTACTTCTCTTTACTTAATTAATTGATTTAAAAGTGACAAACCAAGATTTGAACTTGAGCCTGAAAAAGTAATTTAATATAAATGTATGTAAATAAAATTATGTTCAATAAAATTAAATTTCAGTAAAATGTTAATACATTTTCTTTGGTCCATTTTTTGGAATAGTATAACATCGAAGAGCACACCAAAACACTGACAATCCAAATGGCTGATATTGCCCAACATATATGTACATATAACAGACATGGGTACCAACATAACAGGAACAAAAATCGAATATACGCAACTCACGGAATTTGAAAATAACGGTTATTTTTTGAACAGACCTCGTATTCTTTGCAAATATCAAGTTTCTCTCTTTTACAGTTCAAAAGTTACAGCTAATTTTCAAACTAAAGGGTGCCCCATATATTATGTACCAATTAAATTTAAACTTTTTGTTATTTTTGGCATTTGTTGTTGTAAAGACCAGCCAACCACATGTCCTGTGCAAACTTTAAGCCTCTATCTTAAGGTTTAAAAGTTACAGCTGATTTTCAAACGAAAGGGAGCATCCACGTCGTTTTCCTAAACCGTTAACTTGATTAGGGCAAGATCACACAAGACAATTTTAGTTAGACAGTATGGAAGTTAGGCTTATGGAAGAATTCAGAGAGGGGAGTAAGAAGGGAAAAATAATTGCCCGTATTCGACGATTTTGTTTGGCATTTCCTTTTATTCTCTGTTTCGATTTGTGGTGTACACACTGATGTAGTACAAGAGCTTAATATAGAAATGCTAAATAAATAAAGCAAAAAGGTGATTTAACTATCATTTAAGTAACAATTGTGAAGAGTACTTAGGAGTCGGCACAACAAAAACTAATGAACTCATTTTTAAAAGGCATAACATATTAGAAACCGACAACATGTTTTCCTTTAACGTTTCTTAACGTCTGCCTTTTTCTGTTGCAAAATTTAATAAAAATAAATTCAGTCAAGTACAAGGCTGGCTCGCTCATTTAGGGTTCCGTACGTATGTATTTGTAATGTATGTATGGAATGACATATGTGAATACATATGTATATTGTATAAATTTCATCTCTCTGTCTCTTACAACTTACTTTACGTTGTATGGGGACACCTAGTAGTTTTCGAGTTGCTGTTGTCATTTTTTCTTGTAAGGCATACATACGCTGAGCGAATTTCACCTCTCTATCTCTTACGGTTCGAGAGTTATAGCTAACTGTTACTTTACGTTGTAATGAGACACCTGGTAGTTTTAGAGTTTTTGTTGTTTTTAGCATTTGTTGTATTGTATAAATTTCATCTCTCTGTCTCTTACAGCTTGAAAGTTACGTTTAATTGTTACTTTTCGTTGTATGGGGACACCTGGTAGTTTTCGACTTGTTGTTGTTTTTAGCATTTGCTATTGTAGGGCATATGTGAATACATATATTGTGCACATTTCATCTCTCTCTCTCTCTCTCTTACAGTTTGGGAGTTACGGCTAATTTTTTACTTTATGTTGTATGGGGTCACCTGGTTGTTTTCGACTTGTTGTTGTTTTTAGTATTTGTTGTTGTAGCAGCAAGGTACAACAACATCCTGTGAACATTTCAGTTCTCTAGCTCTTACCGTTTCGGAGAATGGACGCTGTGCCGGACGGACGGACGGATGGACGAACGTAAGTCTCGGTAATAGAGTTCCATTTCACTCTGATGAGTACGGAACCCTAAAAAACGGATATTTTCGGTTCCTGGTATACAAGCACAAATCAAAACAAATAAACAGGAATACTTACTAATATCGTGATCGCACCAAAGAAAACTTTTTAATATTATCTTGACACTATAGAGTTTTAACTTACCGTTCAAATAGAAGATAAGTCCCAAGTAATTCTTGCATTTGCCTGCTCAAGTCAGACTGACCCAATATTTGGTTCAGTTTATTCAAATTTTCTTGCCGTGACTTTTTATCCAAAGAGCTTTCCTCTATATCCGCCTGAAAAAAGAGGTTTTCAGTTATAGTAGAATTCAGTTTAAAGAGAATGAAAAATTGCAAGAAATCAGTTCCGTTTACGCAGGATTTTTCTCTATTAGGAGTCCAGATAAGTGAAAGCTGTATCGGTTAAACGAACTCAGCACTTTCTGAATTTTCCTACAGAGCCAAGAAACAAACGGAGCTTGAAATAAAATAACAGATAATTGACATTTATTTTAGTTTTAGTAAGTAAACTAAATGCCTGTTCCTCAATGTCGCAAGAAAATGTAAGCAATCGAAATGTAGTCGCTCGGCTTCGAATCAATTTGGATTCCTCTATGTCGACAGCTTGCGTTCGCATGGGCTTACGTCATGAAATATTTGCTATTTATTTCAAAGACATACCAGATCGGTAAATTAAAGTTTTGGTTGATTTTTTATCGCAGTATTGACAAAAACTACTAAATTGGTTTTGTGTAAATACAACCTTTCTGAAAAACTGCTCCGCTTTAGCTGACAAGCAGAAGCAAATACATACATACGCTTATAAGCTTTCTCAATATGGATTACTGTTTTAAAGGAATTTGAGATTTTTGAAAGGAAAACTTTAAGATGTTGTACTGGAAAGTACTACCAGTCACGAAATAAAAGAATCTTCGAGATAAATTTGTCCGTTGATGGCGCTCAAGTCATTAGTACTTCGAATTAGAAAGTTATGAAAGTCGGCCACTATGTATAAATAGTGGCACGATGTGTGCGTTGAGACAGTCTGGTGGTTTTAACTCTGTTGCCGTCAACATTAACTGCCTGTTCCTCAATGTCGCAGTCGTGCGATTGTTCGCTTTCTAAGCGAAAGAAAACTGTTTTGGGTTCCTCTATGAAGTTCTTTTATTCGAACGATGACTCGATCGACAAGTCGAAATGACGTAAGTGTTTTCATACAAAATCCGATTCCTCAATATCGATCATGTTGTCAGCACTGCGAACACAAATGTCAAAATCAAGCGCTTGCTGTTTTGCTATCGAGTGGGAGTTTTTATAGAAAAAATTTTATATTTATTTGTTAAAAAAGTGAGAAATGAAAATGGAAAATAAATGGTAAGTGAATATATTAACAATTATCATGTGTATGTAGTTTTCCTTAACAGTTTTGCATTAGTTTAAAAAAATCAACAATGGAACAGTTGCTGGCGCTAGTTAACATTAATATTTCTTTTCGATTTAGTGCAGCTGTACAAACAGCTAACGAGATAAGAACATTCACACACCTCAAGTATATAAGATACTAATTACATGTAAGCCTAAATAAATATTACCTTTAGTAAACGTCCTAAACAAATATCTGATAAAATATTTCCATAACCGCAACAAACAGTAAATATCATAATTGATAAATAAGTATTTACAAGCAACCCTAAGATAAGAACAAAGATATTTTTCATATAAATAGCTGGTAAGAAATACTTGTGTTAGTCTTAAGAATATATCAAAATAAAACACACGTTTCGGTGTAGTAAAAAAAAATATATTTCTTTTTTGACTCAATCCTTGCCGAAGGATTTAACTCGCTTGTTCGTTGGATGGAAGAAAATCCTGAGTTTGCCAAAGGAATACCAGTGTTCGGTGCATCAAAAAATTCAATGGAAGAGGAGTGGCAACAGCTGTGCAATAAACTCAACTCTCTTGGTCCCCCTACTCGTGCAATTGCTGAATGGAAAAAGGTAAGTTTCGACTTGGCTCCTTTTTACTCCTACATATGTATGTACATTCATGTGTGTCATATACTATTTTTGTTAATAGACTTGGGCTGATTTAAAGTGTCGGACCAAAAAAAAAAATATCAGAAAATAAGAAGAGCTTACGGGAAACTGGTGGTGGTCTGTACAGATGCAACAATTTAAATGAACTGGAGCAAATTGTTGACCGCACACTGAGTCTTTCCTCAGCAGCAGCACCAAGCGGTAAAACTTTTGGGTGTGTGGTTGGAGATACCGAAGTCCAGCCTATTGAGTGCTTTCAACGCATCGTGGACACATCCTCAAAAGGCACAAAGACTGTAGCGGTTATAACTCCAACCAGAGGAATGGAGAGAATGGGCCAAAAACAGCTGCCGACGCCAAAAAATTTGCAATTACAAGCTATTAAAGGGTAAAAACGTAACAATATTATAGAACGAACTTGAGCTTTACGATTAACGTAAAAAAAAAATACGGACTGTTTCGTGCAGTAAGAAGAAGAATTTTATTTATAGTATGGAGAAACTTTTTGTGCACATTGGATTCCGGCGGGATGCCAAAGTAGAGTAAAGAAACAGATCTAACATTAATATTAAGTAGATTAAATTGTTTTCATATGCACTTAAAATACTTTGTTTGCGCATTTTGTTTTATTTTTATGTATGTACTTACGGTTATTCGTCTCTTCATAAAACGATAATACAACTCTGCTCTGGAATGCATAATTGTTATCTCAGCAATTGTGGCATCAATGTCTTTAGGATTTAACTTATCAACAGACCCTCCAGACAAATTACGATAGTGCCCTAGTGTTACCACGGAGCTAGATGCACTATTTGTTGAATTTCGTGAAAACCCTTCGTTTATTTGTTGCGTTCGTAACGCGATTTGCCGATTTTTATTGAATTCCAGTAATAAGTTTTTAACATCCATGTCGCACTGACGTTGCAATACCTTCAGCATATCAAGCATGTGCCCATAACCATAGCAAGCTTCGACAATTGGTTGGTTAACTTCTATCACACGAGCAAAGTTTTCTAGCAAGCATGTCAACGTATCTGCATAAGCCAATTGTAAACGTTTTTCAGCTTTTGCTATTTCCAGCGTATTGCGTAACTCTTTCTGAGCTTTCATTCCCAACTTAGTGCAAATGTAGTTGGAAAATTTTTCTATACCTTCTTGGTGGCGTCCAAGAAGGGGAAAAATTTTGAAAAACCGTTCAACCAATGCCAAGTCATCCTTTTTCACGGCTTCGTCGAATTTTCGAGCCACCAAATCACGCATTTCGCCCGTTGCTTTTTCTAGTTGAATTATAGTCTTGCTTACCGAGGTGACAGATCCTTGAACATCGTCAGCCGTTTTTTTCAAAAGTTGTAAGTCCATTGCTAAAAACCGATTGATGTGACCAGCTCCAATTTCGAAATTCTCTTCAATGATAGAATTCACTACACCTTGACTACATAATTGCAAGTCGATGAGGTCGTGAACTCGTTGCTGACAGTCTGACACGCGACTTCGTGCCAAATCAAGCCGCCTCACCTTGGCGCTGACTGATTCGGCAAGCTCAGCAGTTTGCGTAATTTGTGAATCCAACTTCTGTGAATACCTGCCCACGTCGTTCAACAATATCATTGCTTTCGCTACTCCTTGCATTTTGGATTCTATTTGACATTGTTTACTCAGCCGATTATCCAGTTCCATTTGAATTAAATCCTTAAAATAAAAATGAACTTATTTATTTGCTTTAAGAGCCAATTGAAATGTGTTATTTTAGGTCTAAAAATAGATCTTAATGTTTTCTGTCTTTTTCAGCCGTCTGTAGCCGCCGACATTTCGTTGATGCTAATCAACTCATCAGTAGATTCGAAAAATCTTAAAGGAATGTTTGAAACTCAACTGCTTGTTCCAAAGCTTCCATGAACAAAATGAGAATCAGAAATGAAAACTCTGGCCATTTAAAAATCATTTATGTTTTTTAGATTAATCATATGGTTTTTTGCGTTTCTTGTTGCTCATTTAGTAAAAAAAAGTAAACAAAGCACATACAGACGCATGTATGAGATTTTGCGTCAAGCAACATATCTAAATGAACTGTTAATGCTGTGAAAAACATTAGTACGACACAAAATACTAATAATAAAGTCATAAAACGGCTTTATTTTAATTTTTTTTTTTATTTTCATTAAAAATTTATATTAATTTACTTTTCAATATTAATTAAAGAAAACTAAAATTGCATAGCCAGGTGGACAACCGGCTGTTTCTGGGTAGCAAAAACCCTTCATCAGCACCGGTTGTCCACCTAGCTATAAAATATTACATTTCTTTACTTAATTGATATTGATTAAAAAGTGACCAACCAAGAGTTGAACTTGAGTTTGTAAAAAAAAGTAATTTAATATAAATGTATTAGAACATCATAGTTCAATTTAAATTTCTATAAAATGTTCATTAAAAATCTTTTCCTCAAATCAGCTGTTGTATGGAAAGATTTGGGTCGGCTTTAGTATAATGGTACCAATTGCCCTAAAATGAAAAAGTGTGCTGCCAGATGCTTACAGATTTTGTACGCGAAGCCGGTGTTGGTTATACCATGGAGGAGAAAATCCCTTAGCCCGGCCGAAGGCCGGTTGTCAAGAAAAAATTTGTCATACGTATGAAAAAAATTTTTTAATTAAATGTAAAAAAATACGATTTTGGATGCTTGAAGCCGTTTACTAATTCGCGATTTTATGTTCTGCGCAAACACTTTCCTCTGGCAGCACTGCTTTTACCAACATTTTCATACTTTTCTTAGTAAATTCCGCACCTTCAACATCGAATTATTAATAAACTAAAAGCCGGCGGCAGACTTTGACTTCTAATTTGGTAGGTCCACGACCCCCTCTACAAACCTATAAAACTCATTTCCTTCAAAGCCTGGCTCCTTATTCTAAAGTTTCCCCAAAATTGACACTGCATTTAAATATGTACAGATGTACATCTTACAAGAGCTTGATATTTAAATGCTAAATAAATAATGCAAAAAGGTGTTTTTGTGAAACAATATTTATAACAGTATGCAGTATACTTAATTAGAATTATTTATATTATAATTCCTCTTCACATAAAATAAGAGCATATGTAAAAATTGTATGAAAATAAATGCTAGAGCAAGCACCAAAGTTGCTATAAAAATGTTGCCAAAATTGTCTTGTGTGGACACGAAAGGAATATTAAACGAGATTTGCCAACTAAAATTGTGCTTCGTGACCTAGGACTTAACATGAAACAATTAACAAGGTAGCCTCGTCAGCTAAACCGTTAATAAACTGACTACTTTAGGTTGTCAAGAGATTGCAGAGATGAAAGGCAGCCAAAACGAGATAGCTTATCCGCATAAGCTCAGTGCATCTCTCTTCTGCAAATGTAGAAGTGGCGTCTTTTTGACAGTTTGCATAAGTTGTACAAAAACAAAATGCATGTTATTTTTATTGAAGTTGTTCTTATTGTAGCGAAAAGGCTACCTTGTTAATTGTATCATGGGACTTAATATATTGTTTGTCAATGTATCGCTATCGAAAAAAATATATCGAGTTGTTTAAAAATAAAACTATCGATATTGCAATCGACAGTTTAGCAGCTTCAGTCGTCAAAGTACGACACTAAACAAAAGTATGAAAAAGTACATTTCTTAATAATGTTCACTTACCTCATTGCTTTTCAACTGATCCAAAAGTACATCGATATTGTGAATGCTTTCAACTTTTAATAATTCGTCTTTTATATCGTACATGTTTAAAACCTTATAAAATAAAAAACTGAGTTGTACATGAAGAGTGAACAATAGAGCAGTGTCACAAACGATACACCGATGTTTAAAACAATGGTGCATCGTATTAAACAAGGGCAAATTCACATAAACATAATTAGGGGAACTTGGTAGCACAGTTGATTATATATTGGTACCATGATACAACTATTTAGGTGCCTCATCAGCTAAACCATCTGACTACTTTAGGTTGTCAAGAGAATGCAGGGATGAAAGGCAGCCAAAGCAAGACAGCAAATCAATGTTAGCTCTGTTCATCTCTCTTCTGTAAATGTAGAAGAGACGTTTTTTTGACAGTTTACAGAAGTTGTACATAAATAAAATACATGTTATTTTTATTGAAGTTGTTTTTATTGTACGGAATTGGTTACCTTATTAGTTGTATCATGGTTCTTACATCAAATAGCTCTTGTCAATTTTTTCGTATTGTTTACCATGGCAGATTCATATCAGGTAGGTGCGTTAGAATTCGCCGCACAACACACTGCTAGAGTCAAGTGATTTTTCTTGTCAGGGTCTAAATATTTGCTAAACATTTCAGAAGTTAAATTTGTGCTTTAAACACTGTGAGAATAAAAAAATTACAACCACAAAACTTTTACCACCAACAATTTTTAGAATAGAATGTTTTGTAACTGTTTTGTAAGCAAATAAAATAACACTTTGACATGTCAAAGCTTTTTCACCTTGTGGGAACGCGCCTTGTTTGCTTACAAATTGGTTGATGCCATTTTATTATAAAGATTTTTGGGAGGCAGAAAAGCCTTGTGATAAAATAGTTTTTAAAGCATAAATATAACTTTTGAAGGGTTAAGCAAATATTTGACAACAAAAATCACTTTGGCGTAACAAAACCATGTGTTAGTTTGTGTATGTTGCGGGGAATTCTAATGCACCTGTCTGCAAGGCGAATCCATTACAGGTGCCCGCATCCCAATTCGCTTCTACGTTTTTCCACGATTTTATCTTCTGAGTTGTCAAAGCTGATAGCAAACGACAACAAAACTTATGACGTTTCGAGAGAAAATGTTGAAGCGAATTGAATTGCGACCACATATACTTGATTCGCCTTGCCTGCCTGGTAATGAATCGGCCTTAATACAAAACCGAGGCAAATTTAATTAGGTGGTTCCAAGCAGAAGTCCCATACATTTTTTAGGGTAAAATTTTAGTATGTCAAATTCTGAATTCGCCTTGATATTTTTGCTCACTTACTCTCAGAACAGAGAAGATGGCTTGTAAACAATTATGACGAAAGAAGATGAGAAAAGCAGGAAGCAAAATATAATCACCTGGGCTGTTAAGTTCACCTTGTTTAAGAAGAAGACTTGCTCACTCGATCTTACAGTAGATAAGATGGCTTGTAATAATTGCCAGAACTGGACGGTCTTATATATATATTTATAATTTTTATTTACCATTGTCTGAATTACTCAACGAAAATACCTTTTGTGATTTAGGTTTTAGCGCACAGTCCACGTGTAGAGAATTTTATTAATATGAAATGTAACGCTGGTAGAGGAAATGTCAGTTTTATATTGGTATAAACACATAGGGGTAGACGTTGATGATTCTTTATCATGATATATTTTTTGCTTTCATAGAGTTAACCGTATTTTTCACAGAAACTTATTGTGTTCCATCTTTTAATAAAAAACAAATGAATAAACGACAGGAAAGTGACGTTTTATGTCATGATATAATCATCCACTTGAAACTTCTGATGATTATATCATAGAGCTGACATAGTATTGATATCTAAATCTGATAAATTTTCATCATATCAATTTGACATTCTTGATGTAAAAACTCAGCATAAACTAAGGCGAATCAAGTACAGGTGGTCGGAATTCAAATGGCTTCAACATTCCCTCTCGAGATGTCTTACGTTTTGTTGTCGTTTGCTATCTTATTTATTTATTTCAAAATGAAAATGCTAAATGTTTCTTCAAGCTTGAGGTCCAATTTTATAATTTATTTTAAAAATTTTTTCCTTTCCAATATTTCGCTAACCTATGGGTAGCATCATCAGGGATTAAGGTATGTTTATTAAAAATGACTTTACAGCCACACGAAAAAAAGGTCTTCTTTGTTGAGTTATTTTATATAAACTTTATATAAAATAACTCAACAAAGAAGAGCTTTTTTTCGTGTGGCTGTAAAGTCATTTTTAATAAACATACCTTAATCCCTGATGATGCTACCCATAGGTTAGCGAAATATTGGAAAGGAAAAAATTTTTAAAATAAATTATAAAATTGGACCTCAAGCTTGAAGAAACATTTAGCATTTTCATTTTAAAACTAAAAAGGTCGAAAAATCAACAATTATTATTTATTTATTTCTTTATTCAATTTGTAATATAACAAGCCGTTTAGGCCAAATCAATATATATTACATAGTTTATTAATACTCGAGTAAATTATGGTATAAGCTCATATATAAAAACTAACAAAAATAAATTTTATTAATTCAGGTTCAAAAATGAACCTTTTCAAAAAATATTTGCTATATTCTTCAGCTGTCTATATGCCGACTACATTTCGTTGGTGCTAATCAACTCATCAGTAGACTTGAAAAATTCTTAAAAGTTTGTTTGAAACTTAACTACTTATTCCACAATTCCCATGAACAGAATGAGAATCAGAAATGTTCAAACAAACCTTTAACACAGCAAACATTTCTTTTTTCGTTTTGCGACACTATTATTTTTTGAAAAGGTTAATTTTGGACCTGAATTAATACATTTCAATTGGCTCTTAAAGCAAATAAATAAGTAAGTTCATATTTAAAAATAAATTGTGACAACTCAGAAGATAAAATCGTGGACAAAATTCGTGGAAGCGAATTGGTATGCGGGCATCTGTAATGAATTCGCCTTGTCATAAACACACTGTAATATGTAAACGCTTGCTGAAATCCGGTTTATGCATACTTTCGGAAACTTTCCAGCGGTCACACTTCTTGCCAATTTTTGTAACATTGTCAGAAGCGCGCGCTAGCAAAATAGTTGAAAGGGATATCATTAATTTTAATAAATAACTTGTTAAATACAAAATAGAAGATTTTTTTCTAAAATGAACTTGACCCATATGAGTGCTAAAGCTGACTTTCTTGATATTGCGGGGAGCATGGTCGAGAAATACGATTCTTTAGACTTGAGTGCTCCAGGGCTGCTAGAGGTAAAATTGCTGAAATACATTGTGTACAATTTTTATACATTTATTTTTTTCATTTTTTTTAAGATGACTTGTTTAAATCAACATGGAATGGCGACAGCCAGTGGACTTAATGATTACGATTACCAAACATTGTCCAGCTTGTCGATGGGTCACAAGAATTTAAGTCAACTGCAGACTTTAAATAAAATACCCATTCCCCCTGAGATATTAGAACACTTCAAACGTAAGTGCAATTTTATGTTCTTCAAGTTAAACCGGTGGTGTTTCTTCTGTAACGCGCAGGTCAATTAAGGCACCACAAATGTGCTTAAAAGTTTAAGAGCATGGAAAGGAAACTAAGATCAGTATTTCACATTTTCGGATAGTGAAGAAAGTTTGTTAACCAAATACGTTGAACTTTGTATGAACAACACCTTGCAAATTGTCTTGTGGACAAAGCTGGTGCCTTTTGTATCAATAACGAAAAAAGGCTGGCGATACAAACGGTCTTGTGAGCGAAGGCGGTCTTTGTTACACCATAGAAAAAGAAATATTTTCGTCGGCTATACAAAAAGTCGTCAATATAGCCGCCATCATGTAGAAGAAATCCTTACATTTCTATGTTATAAACAAATGGACCAACCAAAACGCACGATGTCAATTATGTGTGAAACAAAATATCGACCAAGTGGTGACGGCTTGGGTGGCGTACGTCTATCCGATGGGCCATATTTGCATTAACTGAGACATAATTGAGATTCAATGCCATTAATATGTCGAATTATCCCTTAGCTCCTGAATTGTTCTTGACGTACTGATGTACATTTCTTCTTTTCGATAAGGAGAAAGTAAGAATTCCAATCGCGTTAAATTCCATGATAGTAGTGGACAATTGACATCGCCATGACTTGGGATAAAGATCATTTCCTTGCAGAAAAGTTATTGTTTCGTTGGCTGGGTGGCAAGTGGCACCATCCTGTTAGGTCCCAGGTCTATATCCTCAATTTCTGATCATAAAATGTCCGCCACCTCTGTAGAGCGAACACTGTTCACCACGGTAACTGCTTGGCAGAACTCATTTTCGAAGAAGTGCTGGCCGATGGTGCCGCCAGCCCATAGACCACAACAGTCACTCTTTGTGGATGCATCGCCTTTTAAACTATCACTCGTAGACGCACAAATGCGCTAATTTTAGTATTTGATGAATCGACTGAGGTGAAAGTGTGACTCGTCGCTGAACCAAAAAAAAAAATTCACTTTGTGTACGAAATGCAATTTCATTTGAACGCAAATTTTCATAAAAGGCTTCAATATTCTTACTGTGGCCCCCAGTTATGTAATCATTCACGCTTGAATTTGGCAAACACCGAAACAGAAAAATGACAAATTTAGTTGGCGTTAAGGTGTGACTCACAATTAACATCATGAATTTTGGACGGACCACCATTTATAAAAACAATTTTATTCGGGAACAGTTGTGTTGTTAATTTTTTTTTTCTATATATGCTTTCAGTTAGCGAATCATGTGTTTGTTATACATAACATTTGTCATTACACTGCATAAGCAAAACACTCTTAAGAGAGTGGCGAAAGACTTCCTAAATTCGTAACTTCGACATATGCATTTGCGGTGACTTTTAAGTTTGGATGTAATTTCATTTGGCTAAGCTTCGGTGCTCTTTCAAGTTTTGTGCTTCGAGTATTACGTGAAGGTCATAACTGCGTTACGGCCAACAAATCACCGAAAGGTTGAACGAAAAACTGTCACAAATTGGAAGCTTTCTTCTTAATGGTTTTTGTTTCGTGTATTGCCAAATATCATGAATCAGATCTCTAAATTGGCCTCCTCAATAAATATCAAAAAGTTATTGAAAACATTTACCTCTATCACTAGTCTTTAGCGTATTTAGAGTACCCGTAAATTTGTGAAAAAAGCAGTGCTTTCTTCATATCGTTTTATATCCCAATGTTGGGTACGGGATCACAACTATAATTTTTTTTATTTAATAATGAGTAGTACTTTTAATACTTTGAAATTTACATTATGTTAAATATGTTAACAATACGAGTTTTAATTGCTCTGAACTAAATTATTTCTAATGAAATTTACAACATTTTTTCTAAATAATATAACATTTTGTTCATTTTTAATTTCACTTGACATCAAATTGTACAGCCTTAGTCCTTTGTAAAAAAATGTTCGCTTCATTGCATTTGTAGGAGTTTGTTGTAATCTGAAGTCATTAGCATTTCTGAGATTTTATGGCTGTGCCTCTCTCACGTATCTCGTCTGTTCCATCAAATAATCTGGTGCTTCTCCCCTTTTCAGTTTTTGAATAAAATCAATTGTATTTAATTGTAGTCGTTGGTGAATATTTGACCATTTTAGTGTGTTAAGCATAAAATTGATTGATGTTAGCCGATTACATTTTAGTATTGCACGCATGGCTTTGTTCTGAAGTTTCTGTAGTCTTGAAATCTGTTGATCATTACAGCTGGAGTACAAAATTGTTGATCCGTATTCAAAATGCGGTTTAATTATTGTATTATATATGTATGTATATTTATAGATGTTATTGTGGAAACTTTATTTCTCAATCTTCTAAAAAATCCATATTTTTTTCCAATCTTTTTGCAAATATATTCAATATGGTCGTTAAACTTTTAAGTTTATGTAAGTTATAAAACCTAGGTATTTTATAGTGTTTATTTTTAGGGTTCCGTACTTATCAGAGTGAAACGGAACCCTATTACGGAGACAAGTACGTCCGTCCGTCCGTCCGTCACAGCGTCCATTCTCCGTAACGGTAAGAGCTAGAGAGCTGAAATTTTCACAGGATGTTGTTGTACCTTGCCGCTACAACAACAAATACTAAAAACAACAAGTCGAAAACTACCAGGTGTCCCCATACAACGAAAAGTTGCAATTAGCTATAACTCTCGAACCGTAAAAGATAGAAAGCTGAAATTTGCATATTATACGTATTTATGGATGCTTTACAACAAAAATTTCTAAAGACAACAACAAGTTGAAAACTACCAGGTGTCCCAATACAACCTAAAGTAACAATTAGCCGTAGCTGCTAAACTGTAAAAGACAAAGTGCTGAAATTCGCACAATATATGTGTTTACGTATGCCCTACAATAACAAATGCTAAAAACAACAACATGTCAAAAACTACCAGGTGTCCCTATAGAACGTAGAGTAAAAATTAGCCGTAACTCCCAAACTGTAAGAGACGGAGAGATGAAATGTGAACAATACTATCATGTGGCCTACAATAACAAATGCTAAAAACAACAACAAGTCGAAAATTACCAGGTGTCCCTATACAACGTAAAGTAACAACTAGTCGTTACTCTCGAACCGTGAGAGACAGAGGGATGAAATTTGTACAATATGTGTATTCACATATGCTCCACAACAACACTTGCTAAAAACAACAACAACAACTGTAAAACTACCAGGTGTCCCTTTACAACGTAGAGTAATAGCTATAACTCTCGAACCGTAAGAGATAGATAGTCGAAATTCGCACGGTGTATGTATTCCCAGATGCCTTACAACAACAAATTACAACAACAACAAGTGGAAAATTACTAGGTGTCCCCGTACAACATAAAGTAGCTTTAAAAACAGAGAGATGAAATTTATAAAATATACATATGTATTCACATACGCCATTCCATACATACATACATTACACATACATACATACGTACGGAACCCTAAGAGTGCGAGCCAGCCTCGTACTTGACTTAATTTATTTCTATTGTGATGTTATTTATTTGAAATGTTTTATCAGTGTTCATATTAATTTCCATTACTTTGGTTTTATTTTCATTTAATTTCAATTTATTCATATTTAGCCACTTGTTTATATTATCGATATCTTTTGTAAGATTTTCATAGCATGCCTCTTCTGTCTCTGCTTCTGTAAAGATTAACGTGTCATCCGCATACATAATTATTTCACACTTCTCTAATATTCGCTCAATATCATTTATATAAACAATAAATAGCAGTGCTCCAAGAATTGAGCCCTGTGGGACCTCATAGTTATTTTCAGTCGCGTCTGATTATACGTTATTTACTTTTGTTTTTTTTTTTTTGCTCTCTATAATAAGAAAACATAAAGTAGCCAGTACCCGTAAAAAGCATGACGATCCTTTATTTATGCATTTTTGTTTCGATCACAAACAGGCCACTCAAAAATCACTCAATATACACATAAGCCTTCAGCTCGATTATCTGACATTCTTCTTAAAAAACTTAGATAACATTTTCTTTTTTTACCAAAACAACTTTTTCCCACCGAAAATTGTTTTAGTTCACTCGTCACTAGGTCAAACTTCATTAAAATCGGTATGAACTATCCAGGGGAAACTTTAGAACAAGGAGCCAGGCTTTGAAAGGAATGAGTTCTATAGGTTTGTGGAGGAGGTCGTGGACCTCCGAAAACTGCAGTCAAAGTCTGCCGGAGGCTTTTAGTTTATTAATAATTTGAGTTTTATAGATTTGTAGAGGAGTTCGTGGAACTCCCAAAACTGAAGTCAAAGTCTGCCGAGGCTTTAGTTTATCAATAATTTGATCTTGAAGTTGCGGAATTTACTAACTTGCGGGTTACACGATCAAGTTTTGCCTTTCAAGTTTTAATACATTCACACTTTTTTACTAATACACTCACAATTTTGAAAATTGATGCAAACTTTATGACAATTTTCGCTTTCCATAGAGAGCATCAAGTCACAATCAACAAAACAGCTGACAACATTTTTTTTCTCTTTCTGTCTGCAAATATTTTTTTGTTTTGTTTGAAAGTTGCAATTAAAAGTGTTACAAATTAAACAGATTCAAGCTTAAAAATAGAAATAAAAATGTTTACGTGCAAAACCAACAAGTATAATGATGTGCTGCGATTTATAGAGCTATACAGAAGCCACGAAGTTCGGTGGAATATGAATGTGGCGTCATATCGCCTCCTTTCTGCCCTCTGTTTTTTTTTCTTCTTTTATTCTCTTTATTTCTGATAGTACTTTTAATGAAGCAGCTATTTTTAATTTTCTTCTTGACGGCATCTTGAAAACGAATTGTTATGGAATTGCGTGCAGCCTGCGTCACAGCTATCAATTTTATTGAATATTGACAAGCAGTATGTGAAAAAAACTTGATAGCAAAACTTGTTCGTGTAACTGCAGTGTAATGAATTTTCTCCTCCATGGCGTAATCAACACCGGCTTCGCCTACAAAATCTCTAAGCATCTGGCAACACACTTTTTCATTTTACGGCAATTGGCACCATTATACTAAAGCCGACCCCTCCTTTTACTGCTAAAACTACTTTTTCTGTCACCATAAAATGTTTTACTGCCTGTTCCTCCACGTCGAAGTGTTGCGATTGTTCGCCTTCTATGCGAAAGAAAATTGTTTTGGGTTCTTCGATCGACAAGTCGAAAAGATTCTTCCATATCGATCATGTGCTGCGAACTCAAATGTCAAAATCAAGCACTTGTGTTGCTATTGCGACGTTTTTTTTTATAGAAAAATTATGTATGTATATTTATTTGTTAAAAAACTGGCAAATAAAACTAGAAAATGCACGTATTTTTCATTTTTATTTTATTTAGTAAATATATTAAACAATTATCACATGTATGTATGTAGTTTCCTTAACAGCTCTTGTAACTTGTTCGCTGGATGGAAGAAAATCCTGAGTTTGCCAGAGGAATACCAGTGCTCAGGTGTAGACGTCAAATTTTGTTTCCTCAAACACAGAAGGACTGGTAATGCATCGTTTTTAAATTATGAAGTTTGGCCTTCTAGCGAACCATCAGTTATTGCCTGTTCCTTGATGTCGCAAGAAAATGTAATGTCCTCTATTTCGACAGCTTGCGTTCGCATGGGCTTACGTCATGAAATATTTGCTATTTATTTCACAGACATACCAGATCGGTAAATTAAAGTTTTAGTTGATATTTTATTTCAGTATTCAAAAAAAAAAACTATTAAATTGTTCTTGTGAAAATACAACCCTTCTCTAAACTGACAAGCCAAAGCAAATACATACATATACTACATATAAACAAGTAGAAAATGAAAAAGCAAATATCTGGAAAGTGCAGAAATGAACTTAAAAGTATTTTTTTGCATAGACATTTAAAAAGTACTTTGATGCACTGAACACTGGTATTCCCCTCTGGCGAACTCAGGATTTTCTAGCGAACAAGGGAACTGTTTAGGAAAACTACATACACACAAATGATAATTGTTTAATATGCTTACGAAATGAAATAAAAATGAAAAATATGTGAATTTTCTAGTTTTATTTTCCAGTTTTTTAACAAATAAATGTGCCCATAATTATGAAAAGTGGTCTAAGTCATATATTTCTTGTTTCGAGATATTTAATGAATTGCATTTGAATAAATTAAAAAATATTTTTACATTATGCGACATTTTAATTTTTAATTTTATTAGTCTTAATTAATGGAAATTTATTATGAATATGAAATTTTGTGTGAATTTCATACGATAATATTGTTTTTAAAGTTTGAATTGACTTAGACCATTTTCAAAATTAACTGAATGTCCTATAAATGACTTAAAGCAATAAAGAACTTTGATTTTTAGGGTTCCGTACTCATCAGAGTGAAACGGAACCCTATTACGGAGACAAGTACGTCCGTCCGTCCGTCACAGCGTCCATTCTCCGAAACGTTAAGAGCTAGAGAGCTGAAATTTTCACAGAATGTTGTTGTACCTTGCCGCTACAACAAAAAATACTAAAACCAACAACAAGTCGAAAACTACCAGGTGTCCCCATACAACGAAATGTTGCAATTAGCTATAACTCTCGAACCGTAAAAGATAGAAAGCTGAAATTAGCATACGTATTTATAGATGCTTTACAATAACAAATGCTAAAGACAACAACAAGTTGAAAAATACCAGGTGTCCCCATACAACCTAAAGTATTAATTAGCCGTAGCTGCTAAACTGTAAAATACAGAGAGCTGAAATTCGCACAATATATGTATTTACATATGTGCTACAACAACAAATGCTAAAAACAACAACAAGTCGAAAACTACCAGGTGTCCCTATAGAACGTAAAGTAAAAATTAGGCATAACTCTCAAACTGTAAGACAGAGAGATGAAATGTGAACAATATATGTACTCACATGTAGGCCACAATACAAAATGCTAAAAACAACAACAAGTCGAAAATTACCAGGTGTCCATATACAACGTAAAGTAACAACTAGCCGTTACTCTCGACCCGTGAGAGACAGAGGGATGAAATTTGGACAATATGTGTATTCACATATGCTCCACAACAACACTTGCTAAAAACAACAACAACTGTAAAACTACCAGGTGTCCCTTTACAACGTAGAGTAATAGCTATAACTCTCGAACCGTAAGAGATAGAGAGTCGAAATTCGCACAGTGTATGTATTCCCAGATGCCTTACAACAATAAATTACAAAAACAACAACAAGTGGAAAATTACTAGGTGTCCCCATACAACATAAAGTAGCTTTAAAAACAGAGAGATGAAATTTATAAAATATACATATGTATTCACATACGCCATTCCATACATACATACATTACACATACATACGTACGGAACCCTAAGAGTGCGAGCCGGCCTCGTACTTGACTTAATTTATTATCATTATTTCGAGTATTTAAGATTCTTAAAATGTTCCTGAAAAACTGGAGGGATGTACGGTAGTAAACTCATAATATCTTTATGTTTTTCTTCCGATACTGGTCTAATGCTGGTGTATAATGGAAGAAAATATTTCCGTATATTTTTGGTCTTCCTCTTTTAGGAAAAGGAAAGAAGTTTTATAAAACATTTTATAAGGTTCATTTTTCAAGAATCTCATCCATTGAATTTGTAGCCAAGAGACAGATTCGCCCGCGGTATTTTTTACTCTTCTTGTTATTGTATCTTCTAATGATTTCGTTGAAATAAAATCCGGCTGCGACATTCGCTTTATCGAAAATGTATTGCTTCTTCTGCACTTTTTTTATCAATTCATAATAATGCTCAGGGTTGTATAAGTAATTTGCTTTTTTTTATTTTCATTTCTATCAACCCAACATCACGATCATTCGGTATAAAGGAATGACCTGATACCAAAAATTTGTGGTCTACCGTTTCAATATTATTATTTGGTGACTGAGCAATTTTCATCCATGTTAATGCTACTTTAATGTTCCGATTTTGGCCTGAACAAGCATCACTGTAAGCTATTACGTGTTTTTGAGTCGTTATGTCCTGCATATGCGCTAAAATGCATGATGCTACTTCCTGTGCACCTCTTGAAGCTGTAGTTTCCTCCCATACGTACATCTTCACATTATCGTCATGGAAATTATGGAAACCCAAAATTTAAAGAAATTATATTATAATTTCTTTAAATTTTTGACTTGGACCACTTTCATAATTAACACTAAATGAATTCCATATAATGTTGAAATTACAACCACTATCTAATGGTTCATTTTTGACAATTTCGTAAAAATTACATTGAATACATTTAGTTTAAACTAATGTGGTATGAAATAACTGATAAACTCATTTTTTTTTTAAATTTTGACTTAGACCACTTTCATAATTATGGGCACAAATATAAAATTTTTTCAACTTTATTTGGTTTAATAATTGAGCTCAAGGTCACTTTATTTTCAATAAATATATTTTCTATTTTTTGTTTATTCAATATTTCGATACGCCTTTGTGTATCTTCTTCTTTCCTGAAGAAGATACACAAAGGCGTCCTTGAGTTCAATTATTAAACCAAATAAAGTTAAATAAAAAACGGTCGAAGAACGAGTATCCAGAACACATAAAATTTTTTCTATAAAAAAAAAACCATCGCGATAACAAAACAGCAAGTGCTTGATTTTGACATTTGTGTTCGCAGTGCTGACGACATGATCGATATGGAGGAATCGGATTTTGTATGAAAACACTTACGTCTTTTCGACTTGTCGATCGAGCCATCGTTCGAATAAAAGAACGTCATAGAGGAACCCAAAATAATTTTCGTTCGCTTTGAAAGCGACATTGAGGAACAGACATTAATGCTTGTATTAAAAAAAAAAAAAAAAAAAAATTAAAGTCTTTATTATATGTGTTTTATTTAAAAATTTCGACACAAAACTTTGTTAATTTGGATATGAAATAGATATTAATTTTTTTTTTTGAATATAAGCGTAAGTGTTTGAGCGCAAAGTGCCTGTAGTAAAGTGCGTGTACTTTTTCTACAGTCTTGCAGTTGGCAGTAAGTGTGTTGTACCAGTGGTTTCCCCTTTAATACGATCGTTTTCTAACTTCTTGTATTTTTCAACGCAATACTTATTCAAACAATCATTAACCTGTTGATCATGACAAACTAATGGGGCGAGTCAGAAGGCGAAATCGATGCACTGCTTTTTTCACATTTCTTTCACTCTGCAATATTGTAGTATGCCTTTTGCGATCTCTTTAAATGAAAGGCGGACTACGAAAAAATCGGCGATAAAATGCATGGACGACGGTTTACATCTCTTTAGCAACAAATGCTCGAGTTTGTACTTTACTTAAGAAATATCTTCCGAATCACGAGGAGCTTCAGCACAAATAAGTTTTAAGGCATACGTTTTTCGTACCATGAAACATGTGAATATGATCTGAACTCCGAAGCGAAAAGTTCGAACAGTGAAATAAATACATACATATATATTTATATTGAGATCTTGACATTTTATAATAAGAGTGTAATTTCGTTTTTTATGTTCATCATTTCAGATATAAAATGCCACTGTATGATGGGCCTTTTTCCAGAAATAGGAAGAGCGTGGTTAACAATTGATTCCGAAATATACGTAAGTAACTTAGAGCTTAAAATTGTAATTCTGAGGTTGATCGACAACCAAGTGGTGGGAGTGGAGGAAATTTCACTGCATGAATTTCTAAATTACTTCGGTTTGAAACACTTGGTACAAAACGAAACACGCATTTGTGCAAAATCAAATAATGCCCTGAGTAATTTCAACCCAATAAGTTACATGTAGTTCACAAGCAAAAATTAAATCATTAGTTAAACCATCGAATACTGTTCTTTCAAAACCTAAGTATGTAACTCTTTTTGTTTATGAATACAAATTAATACCCTGAAAGCACAAGTTTCATGACATTTGAGTTCAAAAAGCAGGGATTTGCAAAGAGTAAATGAAATGTTAGAAGAGCAAACTATGATATGTGTATTTTAATAAGAGCGTATTTTAATAAGAGCGCTACAAAAGCTTTTTTAAATGAAACAAAAACGGCTTTGGATATCAATCAAGGCGAATCAAGTATAGGTGGTCGCAATTCAATTCGCTTCAACATTTTCTCTCGAGACGTCACAAGTTTTGTTGTCGTTTTCTATCGGCTTTGACAACTTTGACAAAAAGAAGATAAAATCGTGGAAAAATGTTGAAGTGAATTGGTATGCGGGCACCTGTAATGGATTCGCCTTGATATCAATGAAATTCTTTATTCCTGTAAAAGCACGTTTGATGCCATTCTGTATGAAACTCGGATTTCTTTTGCATTGCCACCACGGGCACGCTTGCAGAAGTCCTGACGCTGAACCCAACTTGCGACAGTTTTCAAGCATAAATTGGCCAATACTGCTGCAATTTCACGAAGTTCATCAATCGTCGCTGGCTTGTTGGCATAGACAATGACGTAGCCTCACAGGAAATATTCTAACAGCGTCAAATCGCACCACCGAGGCGGCCAATCGCCTGGACCATTTTGTGAGATAATACGTTTTCCAAATTTTAAATTAAATATAAATAAATTTATTGTGACATTCGCTGTGTGGCTTGTGGCGCCGTTCTGTTGGTGCCACATGTCCTCCAAGTCCATATCATCCAATTGGGGCCAAAAATATTCGGTTATCATTGAACGGTAGTGATTCCCATTCACAGTAACGTGTCGATCATGATCATCACGGCCTAATGACGCCGCCGGCTCATAAACCGCACCAAACCGTAATTTTTTTCGGGATGCAATGATGACTCATGGAGTACGTGTGGATTGCTGCCTGACCATGTTAACGCATGTTATGTTTATTGACGAAGCCATTCAGGCAGAAATGAGCCTGTGGTGACTCGACAACACTGCGTACGTGCAAAATACCTAAATTTTGCGAATTAAGGTCCCACCTTTTAAGCCAGATCATGCTAAAATTTGGTTGGCGCAGGTTGAGGCAGAGTTTGCTGTCGCCATGATAACCGGTGATGGTTCGAAATTCAATACAGTGGTCGCCGCCATTCAATCGAACGTTCTCGTGCAATTTTCAAATGCTATTCTAAATCCTCCCGATACCGACAAGTACGAAAATTTGAGAAAATGTATCATGGAGCGCTACTGTGAAAGCGAACAAAAAAATACACAAAAGTTGTTGTCCGAAATCTATTTGGGGGACAAACGCCCAACACAGTTGTTAAACGAGTTAAGCACTTTATCAAAAGACAAAGTTACTAGCGATTTCTTGAAGACATTGTGGTTGCAACGTTTGCCAGCACCAGTACGTGCTATTTTGCAAGCTTCCGATGCTAACCTGGCAGAGCTGGCCAAACTGGCGGATAAAATTATGGAAGTTGGCGAGTTTCACCATTTAGCCGCAGTCGCAAAGACACCACACTCGCCTAGAGTGTGAACATCAAATTAACAGCCTTTGCAGCGACAGGCGCAGACACCCTGCACGAGCCCGATCAGGATCCACTCATAGGAAAAAATTAGCTGGCTCTGACGTGGGGCCAGCCATTGAGCATTGTTGGTATCACCGTACGTTTGCCAACAAAGCCACAAAATGCCGCGCGCCTTGTTCCTTTTCACGCAAAACAAAAAACTAATTACGCCTTCTGATTTTACGGGCGAATCGCAGGCTGAACATTATATAGCCCGTCTCATGATTAACGACATAGTTTCCAAACAAAATGGGTGTATGCGAAGGTAAAACAAAACGATTGTTTGCGGCCAATGGGTCGCCTATCAAAACCTGTATATCTCAAAATTAAAAGCTAACCTGAAAAAAAAAAACGGTTAGCACCACTGAATTCAGCGCACCCGAATTTGGTTTACCCACTGGGTGCCCGCCCCGTCTGTCGGAAAAAAAAGTTTCAAATTCAAGTACAGTGTTCTTAATGAAAGTCCCATACAATTCGCAATAATCGCCCTAGAAGACATGTTTGTTATGAATTCTTCAATATTATAGACTTTAGTTTATCAAAAAACTCTTCTAAGTTGCCCAGTGTGTGTGTGTGTGTGTTTTTTTTTCAAACAAATTGTTCCGCATTGAGAACACGGCTTTCTCGAAACTACATATGTTTTAAGACTTATCGCTGCTATCGCTTCCCATCACAGGTGTATGTATGTAAATATGTATATAAATAATAATTTTATTTATGTAGGTATATAAATTGTTAAATTAATTATTCAAGCTCTTGATCTTAACAATATAAAGATCAAATAAAATAAAGATAAAAATATGTACATATATAAATAATAATTTGTATGTATATATGTATGTACATATATATTTTTTTGTTCTTATTTACAAATCGAATTTTTTTTTTTTACTTTACCTTTGTAATTGTGCTGCGGCATAATCGACATTCAAATATCACACTTTTTCAGCACACATGACATTCTTACCAGATCGTAAATTTTTTTGATTCGCGTCCCTTTTTAGAGCGAATTGTGCTGCGTGAAAATGCTGTAAAAAAATGGCTCCTGGATGTGATTTTGTATTGCTCAGTCTTTACTTATAGCTCACTTTTGTTATGAATAACTCAGCCAACTTCGAAACAAAACAAAATTAATTTACTGCCTGTTCCTCAATGTCGCAAGAAAATTTAAACGATCGAAATGTAGTCGGTCGATTTCGACTCAATTTAGATTCCTCTATGTCGACAGCTTGCGTTCTCGCATGGGCTGACGTCATGAAATATATACTATTTATTTCGCAGACATGCCAGATCGGTAAATTAAAGTTTTGGATGATTTTTTATTGCAGCATTCAAAACAAAACTACTAAATTGTTCTTGTGTAAATACAACCCTTCTTAAAATTGCTCAGTTGTATCTGACAAGCCAAAGCAAATGCATACATAAATAATTATAAAAAAAAAAGTTTTTGCATAGACATTCGATAAGTACTTTGACGCACTGAGCACTGGATTCCTCTGTCAAACTCAGGATTTTCTTCCATCCAGCGAACAAGTGAACTGTTTGGGAAAACTGCATACATACAGATGATAGTTGTTTAATATATCAAATGTTCTGCTGTGTCCAGCAACTGCAAAGTTAATTAATTTATATTATTGTCCACCCTGCTAAATGTCTAATTTAATTAATATCAATCACAAAGATAATATAGAAAGAACTTGAGCCTGATAAAACTTAATACAGAAATAGTTGTTTAATATATTTACTAAATAAAATAAAAATGAAAAAATATGTGGATTTTCTAGTTTTATTTCCCAGTTTTTTTTTAACAAATAAATATAAAATGTTTTCTATAAAAACTCCCACTCGATAGCAAAACAACAAGTGCTTGATTTTGACATTTGTGTTCGCAGTGCTGACGACATGATCGAAATAGAGGAATCGGAATTTGTATGAAAACACTTACGTCTTTTCGACTTGTCGATCGAGTTATCGCTCGAATGAAAGTGCGTCATAGAGGAACCCAAAACAATTTTCTTTCGCTTAGAAAGCAAACAATCGCACGACTTCGACATTGAGGAACAGGCAGTTAATAAAACTATCGAATAAAACGTATGTGAAGTTTGACGTCTCGACGCAACGAGTATGACGTCTCGTATGATAAATAATTGAGATGATCTGATATTTTTTATTGTAATATAGCAAAACAAATTTTCCTCAATATCAAACTTGATGGCCTCACCTTTTAACACCCATTTATTTATTTTTTATTTTTAGATCTGGACCTACGAACAGTCTAGAGATGTTGCGTATTACGATGGATTGAGTCATCTTATCGTCAGTGTGGGCTTGGTGAAGCCTAGAGCTGGAGTTTTCATCAGTGATATTAAATATCTTTTAATACTTACCACGCCCGTTGAAATTATTGTCTTGGGTAATCATACACACACATCGATACATACATACATACACTTACTTATGCATAATACAGACGGAGGAGCATTAAGAAGAACATGCCGATAATCTTCTGTTTGTTCCTTCTTCTCGTTTCGCCTGATGTTTTGAAAATATCAAAACTTTTTTATAATTTGCGTGTTGTAATAACAATAGCGGTTTTCACACTTCGTATTATATTTAAAATACTTTTAAATATAAATCTATTTTAAACTTCTAAGTGTCAGCGACTTTTTGTTTGGTATTGTAAAAAAGTTGAAACAGCTGACTTTTGTTTAGATATTTCACCGCCAAAAGTACACAAAAGAATTTTTCAATTGGTGTTTCGTAAAATATTAAAAGGAAGAAGAAAGGAAGAAAATGGTCCTTAGATATTTTAACTGGACAACAGATTTTTACAAATATGTAAGCAAAAAACCATGTAAATAAATCCACTTACTACATTTAGTAAATCTACTACTGTTTTGGGCATTGCAGAGGTTTTAATTTAGTAAATTAAAAATTTATGAGATTTGTTGTTGCCGAGTTTTAAATTTATCAAGATTTATTAAATTTTTTAAATACCTCCAAGATCTACAATAGTACTTTAATACGAAGCGTGAAAACCGCAAATGTTCCCTAAGTTGCAATACACTCACACTTTTTTACTAATACACTCACAATTTTCTAACTTTCAACTCAGCTTTCAGCAGAATTTTCCTGAAAGTAATTTTTTGACATTTACTTCAGTTTTATCCCACAACAAAAAATATCTCCCGTTTCCGTAGAGAAATCGCTTCATTTGAATTTTCTCTAGGTACAGGAGGCTCTTGAGTGTAACGTTGGCAGCTAAAATCATAACAATTATTTTATGTTCATAAAACTATTTTATGCTTTTAGGTGAAGTTACATGGCCCGCTTTAGACGCGTCCACGCTTTTCATGCTTTTTATACGTTTTACGCGTTCTATGCGTTTCATACTACAAGTTACATACAACGCTTCATACGCGCCATATATTGTTGTTTTGATCAGCTGTTGTGCAAATATTTTTAGCATACAAAACAAATATTAACAAAATGGAAAGTGAAATTGAAATTTTAAAAGAATTAATGGACTTTATAGAGTTCATAAACATTGTTATTTGTGCGATAAGAGCTTACGAAAAGCTCCAAAATTGTACATATATATGTATACACATACCTGGTAAATTAAGCTCCTTACTTATTGCACTCCATGCAGCTGCTCTTTTATTTTTGTTCCGATAGAGCAGCAAGATTTTATTATATAAAAGCTAGTGGTTTTTAACTGCATTTATTAGCTTCTCTTCCCTATCTATCGCTTGTTTTAATAAATTGAAAATATTTGTAAACATAACAGTGATGATACTCAGTACGCAAACGCAATCGATAAATCGAATCCAAATTTCGTTAATGAAAAAAGTGTTGTAAAAAACAATTACAATTTGTTTTATTCGTGAAAATGTTTATAAAATTTGTAACAAAACTTTTCTTTTTTATTAAAAATGTTTTTTTGCAAAAGATTTTATAAATTATTGTACGATATAAAAGGTATTTATCGATAACATTGAGAGTAGGCACATCATTGGTTATTAAAAACCGCTGACATTTTCTCATGACGCTTGTGACGCATATAAAAGTAGAAAGTAGGTCTACTTTATGCGTTCTACGCGTCTTCGCGTTCTATGCTTTGTGCTCTGTAACTTGTCACATACAAATGCACTTATACCACTTTTTTGACAACCGCGTGAAAAGCGTCGACGCGTAGAAAGCGTACTGTGAGGCTTCAGCTTTTGTGCTTTATGTGTAAGCGCAACTCATTTTACCAATAAGAAAAAATATTTTTTAATCATACCTCTTGTTACGCAACCACTTTTAATTAATAGACTGAATACAGTTTTCAATATTTTGAAATTAGCAAATATGTCATTCTGATCTGCTGATCTAGAAATTTGTGAATAAAGAGAAAAGCAATTCTTTCAACAAATCTACAGACTTGTCTTGAATCAATGCTCAATAAAAGACTTCAATGAATTTGCAGGTGTAACCTTTGGTGATCGTACAAAATTTATATCATCGCCCACCCGAAACATCCAGAACACAGCAACTTTCGAGGAGATGCAGTTAATGAACAAGCCCATTTTTGTGTTGAGCACTGACAATGTTTCCATAAATGTTGTTGTTGGTAGTGAAAATGGTCGAATCTTTTTGGGTGGACGTGACGGTTGTCTTTATGAAATATCATATCAAGCAGAATCCAGCTGGTTCGGAAGACGTTGTAAAAAAATAAATCATTCTCAGAGCATTGTCTCGTACATTGTGCCGAGTTTCTTGAAAGTATTATCTGTAACTTGATTTGATTTTTTTGTTATTAATATTAAATATACATATATATTCTTTTTTTTTTTTTTTTTTTTGTAAGGACAATGATCCCATAGTGCGACTAGCCATTGACAGCAGTCGTCAATTGTTATACGTCTTAACTGAAAAGGGTTCGATAGAGGCTTGGGAGATGGGACAGAACTCTAATGGAATGCATCGTATCGCTAAAGTAACGCAAAATGAAATTTTCCAAAGCGCAGCGAACATCTTAAAGTGAGTATATAACAAATCGATTTTAAAAATGTCTTTTCTTTTAAAACCAGTCAAACGCAAAGAAATTATGACCCAGTCATACATTTGAGGAAGAATTTTTTTTCTACTCTCAACAACAAAGAATGTAGAAAATGTCTGTGATATCTGATCGTCATAAATTCAAAACGAGTACATTAGTTCTTCGGCTTAACGAACAACCCAGTGGGCGAGCAAAGAACTCATTACCAAAATTACTAATAACATAATGTATTATATTTGAGAGAAGAATAATGCACTGACTAGATAATAAAGTCTAAAAGGTAACTTCATCTGACACAAGTGTGTTAGATTGTGAATTGACTACCGCGTGTATTCTCGTTATAGCAGAAAGAGGCGAGTACACAAAAAAAAAACTTTTAAAATCATGCCAAATTTTGTTCAAAATTAACTTTACTTAAATTGATTGTTGTTGAATTTATTCTAATTGTTGCCGTGGCTGAGAGGGTACGGCAGCTGATCATCAGTCGTGTGAGGTTGCGGTTCGAATCCTGTCAGAGACAAATCTTTTTACAGTAGGAAAATAAAATAAACGACGTGAAAAGCCAAACAAATATTAATTACAAAGTTTAAGTACTCTTCCTTTTGAATAGACTAAAAATCATGAATTATGGAATAGATTTATCTGTATTATGAACCTGTTAGTAATATATTATTTTAGGTCTAAAACTAAATCTTTTCTGTCCTTCAGCCGTCTGTATATCGCCGACATTTCGTTGATGCTAATCAACAAAAATGTTTGAAATCCAACTACTTATTCCTATGAACAAAATGAGAATTTTAGAATAGTTAAGTAGTTGGGGTTCAAACATTCTTTTAAGACCCAGTAAGAACAGTACCGGTCAAATAACGCGTTGAATAACAAGTACTCATAACCAAAGTATAGGTTAGAAATTCCAAAACTTTCAAATATTTTGTACAGGCCTTTGGGGAAAAAACTAACCTATTCTCTTCTGTACGTGTGAACTGATATCTCTTTCTTTTACATTATTGTTTAGAACAGAGAACACTATAGTGCTCTCACTCGCACACATCAGTGCTAACGTGTATATAACCGGTTAGTTAACGGTAGCGATAACCGGTAGTATTATACTATAAATAACTTGTTAGTTAACCATTATTAACATTGGTTAGTGCTACTGAATACTACCAGTTTTTGTATTCCTAAAAATTGGTCATTGCTGTATACTGTATTTAGAAAAGCTCGTTTTAATGTTTTTAATTCACTTTATTTTAAGAAGAAAAAAAACGACATCTTAAAAAATACATAGTTATGTATGTATATTAAATATAATAAAAGCAATTAATTTAAACTATTTAAAAATGTAATAAAAATAAAAAAAAGGACGGACAACACTTGCTCTACACTTTGCGCTCTATCAATGATTGCATATTTATTTATATTCTTGTATATTTCCACTTTTCTTTTAAATTCTTTCTTTTCAATGCTTAAAGCATTTTGTTTAGATTTTTTACTTTTATTTATATTTTTATGCATATTTTTTAAAATTTTTTTCTTTGTTTCCACGATTGTCTTCAATTTATTTTTTTATGACAGTTCTTTGCCGCTCATATTTATTAGTGTTGCCAACTAAAATGATGAAAAGAGTAAGGTATAGCACGATTCTTTCATCAAAAAGGCTGTTTCTTTCGAACTTAAGGCGCTTATGTACATATATGTTGAAATTTTAAAATCTTTAAATGTATTGGTGTATCGGTTAGGTAGGTTTTACTGGGGAATTTTCGAGTTTACTGATGAGCATATAGACGGTTGAAAGGGACAGAAAACATTAATATGGTCTAGTTTTAGACCTAGAATAATACATTCCAATTGGCTCTTATATCAAATAATAATTAAATAATACTTTTTAATTTTATTTTAAAATTCATTTTTATCTGCTAGTAGAGAATTATTACTTGTGTTCCTATATTTTAATGTTTTGGAAATGTCAGTTTTGAATTCTTCATATCAGTACTACTGTTTTCTGTTTGCTTTTAATAAATAAAATATTAATATTTTTTGGCTCATTACTACAACTACACAACCGATAGCTAAAGGTAGGATTTTGTTGGCCGCATTTCAAAAGTAAACTTAAATAAAACACATACATATAAATTTTTTTTCGTGATATTTCTTTTTTATTATAAAGTTTGAAAATGTGAAATACTACATCGTTTAAATGACGAAGCGAAGTGTTTGATTCTTTTGAGGTAATTTTCGACCACGTTTTGACACATATTGGGCGGTATCTCAGCCATAAATTGACGAATGTTGGTTTTTAAGTGCTCAAGAGTTAAAGGTTTATCTGCATAAACACGGTCTTTCGCGTAGCCCCACAAAAAAAAGTCTAATGGTGTCAAATCGCATGATCTTGGTGGCCAGTTAAACCAACTAAAGCTGAAATTGTTATCTCCCTCTCCCTCTCTCTCTCTCCCACTCTCAAAAAGGGAAACGTTAAACCAGGGGTGCCCAAAATCTTCTTATGGAAGCGCAAACACCAATACGTATACACTTTATTGGCGCACACAAGGAAAAAGAGAAATTAACTCATAACAAAAAAACGATTTCTTCAAGTGTTTCATACTCACGAAATCATTAAAAAAAACAACAAAATCAAGAAAACAAAAAAATTTACGCTTGGCGTTCTTATTGCTGTGCATATGAAAGTGTTGTTGGTTTGAACTTGGGGTATGTGTGTATTTCATACAAAGAGTTGTGTATACATATTAGAATGATCAGCCAATGCCTCGCGCTTTTACAAAAACAAAAGCGTACCAAGCGTATAGGCCGTGGGCACCCCTGCGTTAAACTATATATAAAAAGAGACGAGTTGGGAACAAACTGATTATATTATTTTCCAAAATATTACAAATTTAGTTTAAATTTACACTGTTTTTATTATTAAAGCAAATTTTCTTACTTACTAATACTTGTCACGGATTATAAAAAAAATATTTAAGAAAAAGTATATTTTAGTTATACATCCTTTGAAAACGGTTTATTGATTAAAATATGAAACGGAGAACGGAAGGTCTTTAAAGCTAAACTTAAAAACTAAAACCTTCAAATAATTACACACTAAGCACAATGGGGCATTTCTAGGATCCGCGAAACAATTACACACTAGAATTTAAAATTAATACAAACAAAATATGAATAAAAAAACACAAAGAAGCTGGCTGCACAGCACTACTGTGCAGTGTTGTACAACTTGTCGGATAAATCCAATGTCCTAATTCGCCTATGATAAAACAAAAGGTCAGTCAGTACCGTCGAACGAACATCAGACCGCCATCCCTAAGAGTTAAGAGATCAACAGGCGAGAGGCAGTTTCTAACGCGTACGGTCTCCAAACCAGCTGCCAAAGAAAACCATCGGGTTGTCAGGAGATTGTGCACGATTGCCTACGCAGTCGCCCATCCGTAACAAAATAGGGTCTAAGGCCAATCCAAGTTACCAATATTAGTATCTCCCACCTCCTTAGTCCAAGAGTTCGGAATAAAATTTTTGTTGTATACATACATATGTATGTATTTAACCATATGGTTTCCTTATTTTGCATCTAAAAAAAGAGACAGAAAGCATTAGGGTCTATTTTTTTTTAGACCTAAAGTAATAAATTTCAATTGGCTCTTATAGCGAATAAATAATTAAGTTCATTGTTGAATATTCAAAAACTTTTACTTTTTTATACTTTCAAGAATACAAGTTGTTGGTAACCAAAGGTCGGTCACCTGTTGTAAGGAAGTGCTATAGAAAGTAAAGGTGTTGCAAGATGTAAAATGCTTTCTGTATAAAAAGTTTGTTTGAGCATTTCTGATTCTCATTTTGTTCATGAGAATTTTGGAATAAACATTCTTTTTTGCTTTTTCAAGTCTACTGATGAATTGTTTAGCAGCAACGAAATGTCGGCGGCTGAAAGAGACAGAAAGCATTAGGGTCTATTTTTTTTAGACCTAAAGTAATAAAAATAACAAAATTCTACTTTTTATATGTAACAATTTTATTTTAATAGAAAATTTGCACAAATAATTAAATGTCAAACATGAAATGACTGAAAAGTCAAGTTTCACATCATGACCAAATAATCTGCGTGAGTGCTTCTATGATTATATCAAATTAATATTGTATCAGCGTACAATATTAATTTTTAGAGTCTACACCTGATGATATTAATTTGGCATCCATTATGATATACATAAATGCATCACGTCTAGACGCCATGTAACGACATTAAAATGGATTAGCTAACATTTATCTCTTATCATCATCGTTTTAAGAAATGTGTCACAAATTTCAATTAAAAAATTGTAGTAAAATATTATTCTTAACAAACGAACCTTTTCCTGAAGAAGATACACAAAGGCGTATCGAAATATCGAAAATTTATCAATAAATAGAAAATATATTTATTGAGAATAAAGTGACCTTGCGCTCATTTATAAAACCTAATAAAGTTAAATAAAAAAAAGGTCGAAGAACGAGTATTAATAAATTTCCATTGGCTCTTAAAGCAAATAAATAATTAAGTTCATATTTGAATATTCTTAACAAACTTTAATATTTAGTTATTTGGACCCTTTTTTTCCTATATTTTATATATGTACATATGTATTTATTTGAGCTTAAGGTATTTTTATTAAAGAAGAAAAACACAAGTTTTGGAATAAAAAGTTCAAAACGCCGGATTAGCGAAGGAATTACGAAAAAACAAGAATGGGGTCTTTCCTTTTTTTAAATTTTGAAATGTGAAAGAAAAAAACGAAAATATTTTTCTGTCAAATATGTTTGTTTTTGGAAAAAACCAATCAAAACATTTTTCATTACTATTGTCCCGAAGAAGCTATCCGAAGGACAGCGAAATATTGACAAAAATACTCAAATTCTTTAATAAAAAGACCTTAAGCTCAAATAAATATACAGTATTTTTCGGTTAATTGCACATCAAAATTTGCACAATTTTTTGTTCAATTAACCGGGGAACCAATTAGCCGATACCCGTTTAATTGAACATTTCGTTCAATTACAAGAACCCTATTTAATTGAACAGTTTGTTCAATTACAGAAATCACGCATAATTGAAACTATGTACTAATGAATTAAAAGAAATCGCATATGTGCACTTTAAGTTTTTCAAAATAATTTTTTTTACCTTAAACGAAAAAAAAAATGCAAGTAACAGCAAAAAATGTACATATATGTGTATAGTAGAGATGCCACCCAGTGTTTTTCACAAATGATGTCAAATATGTATGTGCAAAAATGCCAGATTATTATTCAATGCAATTAAGCGGGTAAAAGTAAGAGGAAATTTATTTTTGATGACATGAATTTTGAACGAATTAAGCGGGAAAATCAATAAAACTGGTTCAATTATCCGAGGAAATTCACATGGTGTTCGTATGCAATATTTTTTTGCCCGATCATGTGGTTCAATTAAGCGTAGAAACCAATGAACCGTAGGGTCAATTAACCGAAAAATACTGTATAAAATATTCTTAACAAACTTTTCAGAACCGTCGATCCTGTTATTTTTAAGAATGTCAAATCTATATGCCCGCTTATGACCGAGGATTGTCAAAATCTTCATTTACTGGCAATAACACAATGTGGTGTGCGCTTATTTTTTTCCACGAATCCCTTATCAGCTTTCCTGTGCTCAACTGCTAACCAAGTTCACCTAAATCAATCCCAAATTTTGTCTAGTCAAAATTTAACACAGAAAACCACAACACTTGGAGGCATGGGAGCTCCAGCGACAACTCCGTTATCTCAACAAGTTTCATCGGTCGAAACAAGAAAGCAGCAGGGATTATATTTACTGCACGTTAGACTTCCGCCTGGATATACACCAAATACAACGATCAATAAACCAAAACAGGTTCACTCTGCTCATTATAACGAGGGAACATTACTTTTGGTGTCAACTCCCCAGCAAGATCAGGATATTTTGTGGTCAATAAGTTCGGCACCGTTTCCACATCGTCCATATCTAACCGAGTGTACAACTGTTATTCCTTTAGATGGTATCGTGTGGAGTTTAGCAGAGATTCCTGGCCATTGTAAAACGCAAATACAATCCATATTAAGAAAAGCACAAAAGCCAAAAAGAATTGTTTTGCTTACTAACCAAGGAGCTCAAATTATTTCGGTGTTAAAGCCGGTAGATATTTTACATCAATTGCTTGTAGCATGTCATGGTCCCCACCATGATGCAGTTAAAGCTTTCTTTCAGGTAATTGATTTTCTTTTTTGTTTCTTTCTTTTCAAATCAAAATGATTAATTCTGTATTTTTTCAGGCTCAGGGAGAACGCGAAGCTTGTGCTACTGCTCTACTTCTGGCATGTTCCGAACAATATCGCGGCACGGATGTGGCTGTGTGGGCAGCTCAAGCATTTTTACTGTATGGCGGGGAGCCTATCATGTCGAATCAACTGCAAATGGTTGGAAATCTTTCATCCCAGCTTCCTTACTTAAGAAGTCCTGTTGGTGGCTTAGATCAACGTAAATCTCCGCAAATGTTTGCATCCACACTTGCATCAAATGCTGGTTTCATGAACCGAACGTCTCAAAACACACACTTTCAAAGCCCTGTTCAGAATGTACAACATTCTTTTAGCCCAAGTAAGTTTGAATAGAAAACTTATTAAAACTAATTCTGTGGGAACATTTTTTTCTGGGTCAAGATTCAGCAACGATGAATTTCTTACCAGCGAATACTGCAAGTAAAAGTCACCGTGTTCACATTTCCTTCAAAAGCGATGGCCCCAGAGTCACTTGTGCTGTATTGTTAAATATAGTTTTAAACTACGTACTTAGTTCTCTCCGTGCAATTTATTATAACAAAAACACTAAACATTTCTTTTTTGCAAAAACGAATTTATTATTTCCACATTGGCTGCTATAAATTGCCAGATTTATTATTTTAGATGTGCGACATGTGTATGCATAGACGGCAGAAAAGCTGGGCATACATATGTATAACAATTAAAGATGTCCGTTCAGACCTAAAATAATACATTTCTGTTCACAAAAAACGAAAATACATTTTTAAAATATATTATTTTAGGTCTAAAAATATACCTTATTAATTTTTCGCTCTTTACCAGCAGTCTATATGCCGTCGACATTTCGTTGACGAATTGATTAGCATCAACGAAATGTCGGCGGCATCTCAGAGTATACAGAGGTGAAAAAAGTGACCTGAAAATCGCCCGAAGCAGCTGATAAACAGGTTGTTTAAAGAGATCGCTATAGTATGGTCTTTATACGAAAAACAAATGTAAACAAAACAAAAAATAGCACGTTTTTATAAACAGGCACCACCGGAACAGCACAAAGTCACAAGTCACAGAAAAATTTCCGCACAATTGTACAATCAAAACATTTGCGGTTTTCACACTTCGTATTAAAGTACTATTGTAGATCTTGGAGGTATTTAAAAAATTTAATAAATCTTGACAAATTTAAAACTCGGCAGCAACAAATCTCATAAATTTTTAATTTACTAAATTAAAACCTCTGCAATGCCCAAAACAGTAGTAGATTTACTAAATGCTGTAAGTGGATTTATTTACAAGTATAAAACAGCTGACAGATTTGGTTTTTTGCTTACATATAATAAAGTGAATTGTAAACATTTCTTAAATTTGCAATGAAAAAGACCAAAAAAGTAGAAAATATTGAAAAGGTTATAAAAAGAAATCGGGAAAAAAGCTGGAACAAAAGATGGGCTGACGCAGAAGTAAAAACACTGCTAGAATACTTGCGCCCTCTCCAGATGACCCAAGTCTGTACAGAACAATTGCCAATTGGTACTCAACTGGGAATTGTTCGCATGAATGAGGTTGTTATGTTATGCGGTCAGCCGGTAGTGAAACCGGCCCACTTGGGTCCTAGAGAGGTCCCGTTGTGATCCCCGAGTAAACCGTAGTGGGATAGCCCTGCATGCTCTCCACCAGTTCCGACCTGAACCAACCCGATGAACAGATAAACAAGTCCACCCTGTCCAAACCGCATTCCGACACTTCCGGTAGCCCGTTTAGTGTCGGTTTGCCCAAGTAAACTGCTCTCTTGCCAGAGAGAGCTGGGCATCGACAGAGAAAGTGTTCGACACTCTTCTCCTCGGCTCTGCAGCCTCTGCAGAAATCATTATACGGAAGATTTAGTCTTCTCGCATGTACTCCCATGTGGCAATGTCCCGTTAGAACAGCCACAAGGGTGTGAAGCCTATGCCTCGGAAAGTTCAACAAGGCCACTGTTCTCCTATACTCATAGCTGGGCCATGTGAGCGCCGATATTCGACAGGTGATCTCGTTCGACCACCTTTCCTGCGCAGTTCTTAGCAGCTGCCGTTGTATTAGCTGCTTGCAACTTTTAAGGGGAACACCTCCCGCCTCCTGCTGTAGGCGGGAACCATATCTTGCCAGTTCATCCGCCACTTCATTTCTTTTGTGTACTTTTGTCGCTAAAATATCTAAACAAAAGTCAGCTGTTTCAACTTTTTTACAATACCAAACAAAAAGTCGCTCACACTTAGAAGTTTAAAATATTATTATATTTAAAAGTATTTTAAATATAATTAATACGAAGTGTGAAAACCGCTACTATTCTATAAATAAATATTTGTTACTACACTGTTTATATTGAATATTATTAAGGAAAAACACAACTTAAAACTCTGTTTTACTATTTAAATAATTTTAACAGAAACCACCACTTTTTTACAGCATAAAATCACAAAGTAGAAAAAAAGAGGAACTGAAAAAAAAATATATTCTCTTTTGTTTTGGTTACAAATTCTAGAATGTTTCCAAAAACGAGACGAACATAGTTTTTTTTTTTTTGATTTGCTATCCCGTTTTGGCCGCCTTTCACCTCTGTGTACTTTGTGGCGGCATATAGACGACTGAAAAAGACAGAAAACATTAATAAGGTCTATTTTTAGAACTAAAATAATACATTTTTTTTTTCAAAATATAAAAAAATATATGTTTTTGTCTTTTGTAAATAGAAACGTTTAGAATTTTTGTAATTCTAAACGGCAGAAGAAGAATTACGTAGAACAAAACTAGACGTAACAATGCAGCACAATGAAATTCAGTAAAGCTTTGTCTAGACGGTTGTCAGATCTTACAATATTGTAAGACCTAACAACGTGCTGGCAATCTACTAGAAATACAAAATTGTCAGCATTAAGAAAATTGTCAGTTCAGACAATTGAAAGAAAATCTTACAATTTCATTGCCAGACAATCGCCTGACAATACATTTAGCTACCAACGAAAATTGTCAGCTTACACGGATGTAAGATTTTCTACGTATCAAAAATCGTCAGCCGATTGTAATTATCAAAATACACACACACACACACACACACATACATACATGCCATTATTCATTCTTTATTTTTCTCGCTCAATAAACATATTTTTAATTTTTTATTCTCTTTTCTGCAACTTTTTACCTCTCGTACTCACATTTTTACTATTCTCTTGTTTTTTCTCTCCCTTTCGTACATACACATTTTTCTTTAATATTCTTTGTCATTACTCTGACAATGACGCCATTGTAAGGTGTTGAGAATTTATGCATCTTACAATATGTCAATGCCTGACAATGTACTAGCAATAATGATGCCAAAGTGTTCAGACGATTGGCAGTTAACTGACAATTAATTGTTAGGGCGATGGCCTGCCAATGAATGGTTTTGCTTACAATATTGTCAGGAAGAAATTGTAAGTTCTCACGATTGGTTAAAAATATTCTATAAATGTTCTGACAATATTGTAAGATCTTACAACCGTCTAGACAAAGCTTAACTCTTGTGGAATTGTTCTCGAAAGTAAATTTATAATTGCACTTTTGACAGTCAAATACGCCAGCCGCGATTGAACTTTAATTGCGTTCTTGTAGATTTTGAAACATTTCACATTATCGACGACATAGATACTAAATTCTGGTATCATTTTTCAAAAGCGTCTGACTTTCGGCACAAAAATACGTCAACCACAATAAGGGTGTGTATCTGCCGGTGAATTATACTTTTATAGTGTTCACTGGTAAAAAAAAGAATCATCTTTGCGGAATCTAGGCCCAGAGCTGGAAAGTGAACACTTAAAAATTCGCCGTTTCGTAATCCCGCTCCGGAACCAAAAGTAATTTTTAATATTTTATGTTCCTCCTTTTAATAGTATACAATGAAAATTCGTACCAGAGATCAGCTACGGCACCAAATAACGATTTGAACACAGTCATCTATTCTTCCAAGCATGATGGTATACACATATATGTGGCTCGTCTTTTACGCCCCATATGGAAAACCCGCTGTGTTGATGAAAATCTGAATAGTAATTTATCTCATGTCGATTGTACTTTTATTTTGGAGGACTTATTCGCACTTAAATCGTTTTTGGATGCAAATTCCGTAAATGATTTATCCTGTAAGTATTACAAAATTGTCTTTTTGTTTTTGTCAAAATCGTTTTGCTTTTTTATGTTAATTTAATACACAACGAGAAAACTAATTTTGCGTAGTTTTTCATATAATCTTTCAAAATGTCCTACCATGACTTCTGTTTTTATGGAAAGAAAGGGGTTTCACGATGTGAAATATGTGCAAATATGCTTTGTGCAAACTTGCAATGCATTTTATGGTTGATCGTGAGCGCACCGTTTTTTTTTTTTTTTTTTTTTTTGTCAATTCTGCCTAATCTGATTGGTTTATCTCTGGGTCTTTTCTTGCAATCTTTGCTGGTTGATGGTTTGACAACTCATTGCTTTAATTAGCAAGTTCTTCATTTTATTTTTAAGAGCACAATTGTTGCTTTTTTGCTGAAATACTTTATAATTGTTATAATTTTTATGAATTAGGGGATAAGGCACGAAATATCACAGTTGGCGTCAAGTTGGCTTGCAGCCGCTACCGATCCTATTTTGTTTTGTTTTTCGAAAGACATCCATATAAATTAAAATTAAAACTCGATGTATTCTTTTGTTATTATTAAATTATGTTTGTGCTTGCATTTGTTGAAAAATATAATATTTTTAATTCACACAAATATGTATATTTTTTATTGTATTAAAAATCTTCGCTACCGCCGGAGGATTTTAATTAAATAGCTGATTCTAAAGGTACGGTCAGACCGCCAAATATTAGCCGTCAAATAACGGCACCGCTATTCTCTTGTTTTTGCCAAGCACATGAATACAAACAACTACATATGCGTACACATTACATATGTGTGTATGTATGGACACATCAATAAACAAAAAAGAAGTCATGAGTAGAACCACAAATTTCACAAGAGTATATTTTAAGGTTTTGTTTGATCAGAAAACAAAAACAAAATTTATAGCAAACAAAATTATTTGCTCTTACGAAAACTTTGCAGGAGCAAAAACACAAGGAAACCCAAATTTGCTACAAATTTTCTTTGCACTCGTTAAGCAAATAAAACAATAGCGCAGTTCATTATTTGGTGCAAATGTCTTGCGTAAGTGCGAATGCAAGAAATCGTTGCTTTTTCTTTGCAACCCAACAACAAAATATACAAGGTTGCACTCGCAATATATTTGCATTTACGCACCGCTAATTACGTGTTGCTTTTTTCGCATGAGTATTGCGTTTGCAACACTGACACTCGAACAGCTGACATTTTAAAACAAAGCAAACAAAAAATTGTAGAGATGGAGCCAACAGCAATTACCAAAAAAAAAAAAAAAAAAAATAAAACGTGAAAAATTAAAAATTGTGTACTAATTTATCAGCTGTTATTTGGAATGCAATAAAATTTGCAAAGTTGTTAAAAAGGGTGCTCAATATCAGTTGCAATATAATCGCAAATGCAATCAGTCGCAACCAAAAACGCACCAAACGCTGAGTACCGCTAATAAAATATGCTGTTGTGAAATTTAATGCTTTTACGTTTTTGGAACGAAGTTCCTTAACGCGACTTGCTGGTAGTGCAAAATTAGTAGAACTCATCACGAAAGTGTGTGAGCTGTTTATATGTATTTGGGTGTCTGTCAGCAAACAATTGTGTATGATGGAGGCGGTAAGTAGCGAAACTATTTGACAGCAGCGGAGATACCTACCAATAAATGTCAATTAACTGGTTGTGAAAATTGGCACTATGTATCAGTTGTTAGATGTCGCTAAAGCAAACACAATAAAAACAGAAATATTGTAAAATTGGATAAAGCAAACAGATTAGGCAGATTTGAAAAGAAAACGGTCAACCATAAAATGCACTGCAAATTTGCACAAAGCATATTTGCACAGCTACCATCGTGAAAACTCTTAATATTTATTAACGCACAGAAGTTGCGGGTACGGATTAATTACATATATGTTACTTTATTTTTATTTATGGCTTAATTTTTAAAGGCACAATAAGATCATTTGTTAACAAAAACACGCCTTCTGATGCATACGGAGTTTTGCTACAAAATACAACAAATTTGCACACAAATGACCCGCAAACAAACGCTGCAGACCAGGCTCAAACTGAAGAGAAAAAATCGTTGACGGCCTTAAATCAATTTATAAGTAAACATTGCAAAATCATTTCAATAATGAATGGCTCACTTCAATAATACCTCAAAATTGTTTTTGTTTAATAATACTCTTAGAACATACCTGTGAAGTCATTGCCCTGTGGAAGATTTTGTGTGAACATCAGTTCGAGTTCTTAGCCAAGCAGCTTACGAAGGAGCAACAATTAGTCCTTCTGTCTTGTTCTTTTCGTGATTTAATTTTATCCCGCTCTGAATCGTGCGAACTTCTAATAGTGGCTTTAATAAATTCCTATTTGAAGGATAATGCATCTGTAAACTCGATATCCATGAAGCTGCGCGACGAGTGCCCTAATCTGTATCGCCACGAGGATGCCGTCTCATTCAAGGCCACAGAGATATTGATGAATTCTAAAAATTGTATGAATACCGAAGAGAAGCAAGAGAAGTTACGAACTGCGCTACAACTGTGCAAGGATGCTGCTCCAAATTTGCCGCTTCAAAACATTTGTCAACAGGTAACAATTTAGAGCCACCGTCAGCTCAGTATTGGCGCAGCGACCATTTAAAAAAAATTGAGTTAGAAATGAAGTATATACAGTATTTCTCGGTTAATTGCACATCAAAATTTGCACAATTTTTTGTTCAATTAACCGGGGAACCAATTAGCCGATACCCGTTTAATTGAACGATTCGTTCAATTACAAGAACCCTATTTAATTGAACAGTTTGTTCAATTACAGAAATCACTCATAATTGGAACTATGTACTAATGAATTAAAAGAAATCGCATATGTGCACTTTAAGTTTTTCAAAATAATTTTTTTTTACCTTAAACGAAAAAAAAATGCAAGTAACAGCAAAAAATGTACATATGTATATGTGTATAGTAGAGATGCCACCCACTGTTTTTCACAAATGATGTCAAATATGTATGTGCAAAAATGCCAGATTATTTTTCAATGCAATTAACCGGGTAAAAGTAAGAGGACATTTATTTTTGATGACATGAATTTTGAACGAATTAAGCGGGAAAATCAATAAAACTGGTTCAATTATCCGAGGAAATTCACATGGTGTTCGTATGCAATATTTTTTTGCCCGATCATGTGGTTCAATTAAGCGTAGAAACCAATGAACCGTAGGGTCAATTAACCGAAAAATACTGTACATACATACGGACACAAACGTGCAAAATCAACAGAATTCCGGTAACGTGATAACTCTGTTCAGCCCAAAAATGCAAATCTTTTGATAAAAATGCATTTAAAATCCGAAAATTGCAAAAATTTATTTTTATAGGGAAAATTGATGATTTACAATTGTTAATTACTTTATACCTTGGAACCCAGGTCATAACTAATTGCATACCCTAGCTCTTCTTTACCAACTGCCTGTATTTATGCCCCGATTATGGTTTACAACACCTAAGTGTTGTGTTGTTTCAACTACAACACAACTTACAACTCTTTTAGTGATTATGGTTCACAACATCTAGGTGTTGTGTATGTCACAGAGTTGTTTTTCATTTGTAGAACATCTTTCCGCAAAAATACATGCCTGCATGCAAAAAACTGCCAAGTAACTCAACTCTACCAGAAAGACGTACGCATATGTTGCTTTCAGTACACAAACACAAGCGAAAACCAACAAATTTTTAAATTTTTTGTCAAGTTCTACCATCGAAAGACATGGAGATTTTATTGGTGTTGTAAAGGGTGTTTTTTTTTCGATGCATAGAACTTTAAGTTGCAATAAAACAACGATGGATAATTCGATTGACATGAATTTTATTTATCCGAAAGATAATCTTGTGGCATTACATTTTAAATATGATTTCTGGCATATGACCGCCACGGCTGGCGCGGATGTAGTCCAATTTGCAGGTCCAATTTTCGAGGACTTTTTCCAACATTTGTGGCCGTATATCGGCAATAACACTGCGAATGTTGTCTTCAATGGATGGTCAAGTGTTTGTGGCTTATCCGCATAGACCAATGACTTTACATGGCCTCACAGAAAGTAGTCTAGCGGTGTTAAATCACAAGATCTTGGAGGCCAATTCACAGGTCCAAAACGTGAAATTAGGCGGTCACCAAACGTGTCTTTCAATAAATCGATTGTGGCACGAGCTGTGTGACATGTTGCGCCGTCTTGTTGAAATCACATCTCCTGGACATCATGGTTATTCAATTCAGGCATGAAAAAGTTAGTAATCATGGCTCTATACCGATCACCATTGACTGTAACGTTCTGGCCATCATCGTTTTTGAAGAAGACGGAGACGGACCAATGATTCCATCAGCCCATAAAGCGCACCAAACAGTCAGTTTTTCTGGATGTAACTGTGTTTCGACATACACTTGAGGATTAGCTTCACTCCAAATGCGGCAGTTTTGTTTGTTGACGTAATGCCAATTTGAACAGTAATGCCAATTTAAAGTTCTATGCATCGAAAAAAAAACACCCTTTATTTATTATAATAGCGCAGCTACCGCGTAGAAATGCATTGGCAAAAATGAAAAGAATGAAAAAAGTGTTTGTTAGAAAAATACAGACAAAGCCATAAAAATGTATGTTAACGTCGATGTTTAATTTGATTATGATAATGAAACGTCCAAAAAAATTGTACATTGCTGTTTAAATTCATTGCGACTACAAAATACAAAATAACTCTTTTGCAATCAAAAAATGAGTAATAATTAAGTACAGATACAATTTTATTTGTATTTTGTTAATAAATTTTAATTTTTGCAGAACATATTTCATATGCAAATTTTACACAAATTTTATCATTTTTTCGCAGTTTAACTTGTAACATCAACAAGACAACACTCAATTAGGTGTCGTAAGTGTTTGACAACTGCTTATTATGTGTTGTAAGTTTTTGACTTGACACTTGCTACAACAGTCGTAAACCCTAATTGATTTTTAAAAAATACAACATTAAATGAACAACTGTTGTAAACCATAATCGGGGCCATAATCTAAGCCCTTTGGCTGCTGATGAGCAACGTGGTGTAACGTGGTCGTAAAATAGTCATGCTATGTGCTAGAGATGTGCGCGTGAGTGTTTTTTGGCTCACGAACCTTTTTTAGTCACCCACGAAAAACGAGAAAAGTTCTCACAAACAACAACCACGTTTGTATTGAAACCAAATAGAAACGGTGGTCGGACGCGATAACAGCCCAAGTCTTTTAAAACATAGTTTCGAGAAAGTAGTGTTTTCAATATAGAACAATTTCTTTGAAAAAAAAAAAAAATAATAATAAAAATTGCAAATTTAGGAGTGTTTTTTAAATAAATTAAAGGTTATCATATTGTTACGTTTTTACCTTTTAAAAACGTTTTCCGTAGATTCTTTAATTGTAATGAAGTTAAAACACTCAATTCTTCAGTTGACAGTACTCAACAGTTCAATACTTTATTTACTCAACACTTTATTTACTTACTCACAAACACTTTACTAAAACAAGAACACTTTTACTTAATCACTTTTTATTACTTAAGACACTTTACACGTTAGCCCATAGACTGACTTCTTGCTTTTATACCTCTCAATGATCATTGCTCGAACAGTCGAGAAGTTTACAGAAGCTGATCACGCCACCTCGCAATAAAACTAATAATGAACAAAAGATACACACACACACACACACACACACACCGACATGTGTATGTACATACACGCGGCAATGAAACTTAAGGTGCCTTTAGACTATGCTAATATTTGTGCAAAATCATATAAACATTTTATTTGTCCTAGTGTAAACACTCGAATTTGTTAGCCTCCAAATATTTTTCGGCTGTTTGTTGGCTAACAAAAATGTTTGTTTGTGAAGAAAGTTTTGGATAGTGTAAACACTTTGTCAGCACGTCGCAACAAATATTTGGCTCGATATTTTGTTTGTTCTCGCAATATTTTTGGCGGACCAAACAGCGACAAATAATTGTAGAAATGTGGGTTGCCAACAGTTATTTTGGACAGTGCTTAACGTATAAAAAATGAAATAAATTGGAATGGCAATACTGGTCAATTCGTTTGAAAGATTGGTTCCCGCAAATGTGTGGTTTTCTTTGTTATAATCGGCGCCACTAGACTCAGCTTTATGTGAAAAACATGAACATATATTTAATGTTAATAAGATGAATATTGTAATCAAATTACCAATTACCAAATCGAAGTCATTTGAACACATGCGCACGAAGTTTTTATGCAGCGAAGGTTCTTCAGAACGCAATTCCTCCAGAAGTTTTTGGCAACATCCTTCCATTTTACGGCGCTGCACCCAAGCTCGAACCCTGGATCTTTTTTTTTCTTTTTGCTGGGTTTCTGAAACTGCTATAGCTCCACCAGTTATTAATAATAAATCTCCAATGTCACTGTCACTAAACATTTCAACTTTTCACATTGCTTCACAGACACAATTTGATACTGTTTGGCAGATGGATTTCATAAACATAACAACGTTGTTTGACAGATGTTTGTCATACACACCGGACAAATAAAATTATTAGTATAGTGTAAAGGGGCACACACATACATATGTATATTTGTACCAAACATGGCTGACACAAAATTTTCTGTTATTTGCGCAAATAAAATTCAAACAAATATTAGTGCAATCTAAACCCATGCCCAAACATTTGTCACAAACCATACTATTAGCCCAAACAATTATTTGTTGTGTTTGGACAAATATTAGTATAGTCTAAACGCACCTTTAAACATATGCGCCGCGCACATACATGCACACACGAATATTGTATCGTGCGGTGGTGGTTTCTTTTATTTCGCTGTCCTGCCTATTTATCTACACATGTGTACCCTGCCAGCAAATTGGTAGTCGACTACAAATAAAATCGACTTATAGTTCATCCCTGTCGGACATTGAGTAGTCGACTACTAAAATAATTAACTATACGTTAACTTTTATGGATTAGCTTCGAATTAGCTACAATACAATCGATTTGTAATTCACTTTTTGTGTACTGGCTATAAGCTAGCTGAAACGTAGTGCAGAGTTAACCCAAAATTCAAATAACTACATACACACATACACGGTAAATAACTCTTGAATTAAATTGCCTATTGTCGCATTCGTTTTAAATGTTGCGATGGCTGAATGGGTTAAGTTGGCTGCTCACCAGTCTTGAGGCTTAGTGGTTCGAATCCCACCAGAGGCTAACAAAAAAAAAAAAAAAAAAAATAGGATGACATTTAATTTAATAAAATATAATATGTATTACCACCGAGAAATGTAAAATCAGCCTTGATTTGTACATTTTTTTCTGTGGGTACTGACTTTGTTGTAGCTAACTTTAAGTTCGTTGAAAAGTAATGCAGCGTCGGGCAATTGACTACCTCCTAGGACATCGTAATGTTAAAATAGTCAGTCATCTCCATTAAAAATAATCTAAGTGTCAACCACCACCAGTTGTAAAAAAGTTAGCTTATAATTCATTACTAGTTAACTGAGTTGCCGGCAGGGTATGTGCACACTCGCTGTGCTGCCGCTTTGTTTGTCAACAAGTTTGATTGTATGCATGTGTGTTCATTTACAAATAATAACAAGACAATATGAGCGCATATGTATAAAATAACAACGATTCAGTACGTTCTAGAACAATTGCAATTGGACTGTTCACAACTAAACTCGTAACAATATTAAAGAAGTTCATAGAAGATTTGATAAAAAAAAACATATGTATCTTCTAGGACATTTTGGCGCTTATAGCGATTTTATTAAGGGTTACTTCAATTCTGTTGTGTTTGTATGTATAATTTTAACAAATTTTGTCAGTGACATTGATTTGAAATTCATATGAATATGAAATTCTGTTATTGTAGCTCATATAAATGTGAGTTAAAATAATATTTTCCTGAAGAAGTTTCCAAAGGAAAAGGAAATTTTTGAAATAAAAGTAACAACAAGGACCTCCAGCTCGAAAATTAAGAAATCTTGTATCACTCAGTATTCACTCAAATTTCGCTCTCATTTACTGGATTTTGTGTACGCGAGCACAATCCAATAAAAAAAAAAAAAATGGTGAAAACTTTTGCGTTCTTGTGTCGAGAACTTTAAATGTTGAGAATGAATATACTGAATTTTTTGAAAACAACAAAATGATTTTAAGTCGACATACACTAAACCATTTCAAAAGTATATTAAAAATGTTTTCTATTTTGTAATTTTTTACTTTTTAATTCTAGTTTACTCTCAATGGTTTTTACGAAGGCGTAGTTGACTTGACGTCGACGTGCGCTGCCAAAATCGATCCCGAAGAATTTGGAATACATTTCTATCAAAGCGATGAACCCGAAGAAGATCGCGAAGGTTATGCTGCGTATGCTGCTCGGTAAATATAACTGCCCCTGTGCATAAACGATTGTTTAAACGCTGACAGAGCTTTTGCCAGAGTGACGCAATCGTCTTTGCTCAAGGGGAAATCTCTTTGAGCTAAAAACTTGACAATTGTTCTTCCAAACCCGATGTAGAGTTAATTGCTACAAGGAGGTTAAACTGATGCTGGACCATGTCTACCAATCTGTTTGCAATGCAAATGCCAACCAGGAGTTCTTGCAACAATTCCACAGTAAACAGGAAACTAGTGTCAATGATCAGATAATGAAAATTATAAGTGCAGCGATACAAATAAAAGACCCCATATTGCATGTCTGCGTGTATGAGTGGCTAATGGCGCATGACATGCTTTCAGAGCTTCTGTCGCTCAAAGAGCAATCTTTAAGTGAATTTTTGCGAAGAAATGTTGTTCGAAATCCGAATAACTTAAATTTAATCGACTTACTGTGGAAGTATTACGAAAAAAATGGCCACCATTCGCAAGCCGCTCGTATTTTGGATAATTTGGCTTCCACTCAGAGCGACGGTATTCCACTCGAGCAGAGAATTGAATATTTGGCCAGAGCGGTGATGTGCATGCGCAACGACGGAGTGGGCTATTCGATAACAAATGGAGTACTACTCAAGGAGCTGGAGGATAAGGTTTGATGCCGAATTCCAACATTTATGTATAATTTTTAATGAAATAAATATTCTCCACTTTTTACAATTTCAGTTAGAAATTGCTCGAGTCCAAAAAACAATATTAGATGCAGTAACAGCCCTGATACCATATAACAGTGAAGCTTTGAAAGCTTCAGACAAACTGAATAGAATTTTATACGACATAACACAGTTGTACGAGCAATTTGCAGATCCCTTCGACTTGTGGGAATGCAAACTAACTATTTTGAACTGCTCTCATCATGACGATCCTCTGCTTATCGAATCGATATGGAGACAAATTATTAATAATTGTATTGCCGCAAGTGATTCAGTGCAGGAGAAATGTACAAAACTGTTTTCAAAAATTGAAAATCTTTTTAAAGAGTTTGGAGAGTCAGGCCACTGCTTTCCACTTGCTTTCATAATAAGAGAACTAGAGATCAAAGCTTGCCAATTGCATTTGGCGGAGGGCATTGTGCCAGAAAAATTGGTGAACATGAACGTTGACGTTGAATTACTCATGGAGTATTATTCCAGGTAAGTGATTTTTAAAGCATTAATGCTCTAAACACAATCGCCACAGCAGGCTGCCGACTGCAAAATGTCAAAATTAGAATACACATATTTATATGGGCAGAATTGTTTTGACGTTTTGTCGTTAAACTAAGTTCTCTTTTTGTTGGCTACAAAATCAAGAATATATGAGTACTCAAAAATATGCAATTATGTATATACAATGTGACAACTGGAAAAGAAATAATTACAATTGCACACTCCAGCTGGCGCCAACGCGCAGAAAGGGTGGCAAATTTGTAAAGTGCAGGCATTGACTTAATCGGGTCTGTTCTAGAATCCGATTCGGATTGATTTAGCAAAATTTTTTAAATCCGCATAATTCATAAATTGGTGTTCTCAATTCAGCATGTTTTTAGATATTCGAAGTTTATGTTCGAAAAAAAAATTCTAAATGTCAAATACATACCTACAAACAACAGGTTTTTATGTTTTAAAAAGAACTATCAGAGGACGAAGCCGATGAGAAAAAGAAAGCTTAACATACAAATAGTCGCCGGCGGCAAACAAAAACCGACGGTTGACGACCGTCTAAACAATGTTTGTACAATCACGCAGAAAAATTTCAAAATTAAGTTAAAATATGACAAAAACTAAAACATTAATAGATTATTTTGAGAAAGCAGGGGAAAACTTTAGAATACGGAACCAGGCTTTGAAAGGAATGACTTTTATAGGTTTGTAGAGGGTGTCGTGGACCTACCAAATCAGAAGTCAAAGTCTGCCGCCGGCTTTTAGTTTATAAATAATTCGATGTTGAAGTTGCAGAATTTACTAAGAAAAGTATGAAAATGTTGGTAAAAGCAGTGCTGCCAGAGGAAAGTGTTTGCGCAGAACATAAAATCGCGAATTAGTAAATGGCTTCAAGCATCCAAAATCGTATTTTTGAACATTTAAATAAAAAAATTTTTTCATAGGTATGAAAATTTTTTTTCTTGACAACCGGCCTTCGGCCGGGCTAAGGGGTTTTCTCCTCCATGGTATAACCAACACCGGCTTCGCGTTCAAAATCTGTAAGCATCTGGCAGCACACTTTTTCATTTTAGGGCAATTGGTACCATTATACTAAAGCCGACCCGAAAGCAGCTCTACCGCAAGCAGCAATCAGTCACTCTTGACCGCGATGGGAGTAAGGTTGTGAAATTACCGGCGCGGCAGTTTACCGGCTATGAGCACATGAACTAGGATCTATGACAACCATATGTTGTAAAAAGAACGTATTGCCGGACTATTACAATGGAATTTGACCACTAAATACAATCATATTAATATAAATATTGCTTAAATTAAACTAAATATAGGAAATTTATTATAATTTCCTTTAAAATGTCAATTTTTATTTTTCAATAAATTCTAATTGCATTAAGCATTATCCCAAAAAAACATTGACATATCACACTGTAATATGTGGGGCAATTTCGTGTTTTCGACCATAAGCAAAATTTTTGTATTTTTGTTTTGCACAAGTGCCATTTGACAAAACACACAAAATTTTTGGAAGAAATTAAAGAAAAGGTTTTTTTTTTTGCTAATAATTGTGTGTAAATTCAAATTTTTGTTTTATTACATTTAATAAAAAGCACTTCAAATTAAAAGAGAAAATTCAGTTTTTATTAAAAAAAAAAGTTATCACTTGCATAAATAAAAGCCGATTCTATTTACTTGAGGTGCCCACGGCCTATACGCTTGGTGCGCATTTGTTTTTGTAGAAGCGCGAAGCATTGGCTGAGCATTCTAATATGTATACACAACTCTTTGTATGAAATACACACATCACACACGCATACCCCAAGTTCAAAGCAACAACACTTTCAAGTCAAGTGCCAAGCGTAAACTTTGTTAATATATGTTTTCATGATTTTGTTGTTTTTTTTTTCAATGATTTCGTGAGTATGAAACACGTGAAGAAATCATTTTGTGTTATGAGTTTCAACTGTACAGTTTATTTTGTAGAATGAATGACACGTGGGAAACCGACTTTTTTTCGCTAAAAATTTTGAAAATCGAGCACAATGTATGATTTGCTTTCAAATTAATTAAGACGATTAGTAAAAATGATTTGGAAAGGCATTTTAATACAGTACATAAATTTTGTGAAAATGAAATTTAATTTTTTTTCCCCAGTGTACGTAATGAAATATTTCTGTTTTTCCTTGTGTGCATCAATATAGTGTATATGTATATAGTGTATTGGTGTTTGCGCTTCCATATGAAGGTTTTGGGCACCCCTGCTCTAATCGAAAACGAATAAAAACATGGGTATTCGGATTGCAGAACACCAAAAATTCTAAAGTAATCCACTTTAGAGTGAATTCGGATTCTAGAACAGACCCGAATATAGGTCCTTGAAAACATGAAACACTTGCGCCGAATAGCATGACGGGGTACAAAAACGCAATAATTTGTGAAAAATTTTCATATTGCAAAAATAACCTTAAAATATTGGCGGAAAACGTTAAATCGCCGCAATATTCAAAAATGCGACGTCCCACAGTGGGGCCAAACGCAAAAAAAAAGGGTAATAAATCTGTATCTTTGAAACAAGCGAGCTGATTATATAACAATGTATAAGGGAATCATAGAGGAGGACCTAGGCTTTAAAAGTAATTAAATTTGAGCCACCCTGTTGGATCACACGTTGACCTACAGGGTGTCAAAGTTGACTACCTCGGGTATGAAAAAGTTTGTTCGATTCATAACTTTTGTAAATATGGTCCGATTTTTGAAAATTTACATTTTGCGAAAAGCAAATTAATAGATTAACAAAACGCATTTTAGTTTTGGTTGATATCGTAAATAGTTTAAAAGATATTTGGTTTTGAATTTCGAAATTTTTGTTTTTGGCCTTGACTTTGTTTCTTATTTTGTAAATATCTCCAGTAATGGCATAGCCAAAGGCCTAAAAATAGTTTTAAACTATTTCTTAGATATATTTCAATATTACACAAAAGACAATTTTTAATTATCGTGAAACGTGTGCTTGTGAAACGAGATCAAAGTCAAGTCTTTGAAAAATTAGTGAAAAATGGCAAAATTTTTACAAAAATGGAGCTTAATTGTTTGACGTTTTTTTTTTTAAAAAATGTTTAATCAAAACAAAAGTTTTTAAAAATTATCAAAGCATAGGCTTTGAAATTTACTGTACTTCTAATTTTAAACTGAAAAAGGAATGCACGTTACACCCAGCAATGGACGAATTCGGAAAATTTTTCAAAAAAATTCTGAATTGATTGGTAAAAAACAAAAATCGCCCATCGAATTTTGTAAAAGCGTTTATAAATTATGTTAGATATATTTAAAAGCTTTAATCTGGCTTTTTATTGTTACCCGCCCGGTGAAAACTGTGAGCAGGAGAGCAGATTGATTAAAAATAGTCGAATTCTTGGGAGCATTTTATCTACCTGCTTGAAAATTATACTCAATCTAATTTTTATCTATTAATATTTCTGTTATTTATTAGAAAACACCATCATCTTTTATTGGTGAAAAGGGTTGGAAGATAAATTAAGTAAAAATTTTTTAATGCATTTTCGAATCCAAAAAAAAATATATGAAAGGAGTACAAAATGAGATTTTTTTAGGTTTTTTCAGTGAAATCCCACATTTTTTTTTTACAAAATTATCAAAACTCATGCAAAATATAAAAGAAGACTTATTTACCTGTCCAACAGTATATAATACATATATATTTTTAACTTAACATACTGAACAAAACGACCACAAAACGCACACCTCGGATGACATTTAGCAAACATGCACTATTTTTCACATTATTTGCTACCCCCATAACATACTCAATACATACTGTATCTTCAATTTTATGAACTATAGTGCTTATTCGTATTAAGAAATGAATCTGTGTTAAAATATAGCATTCAGAAAATTTGATTACACAATACAACAATGTGCTCACTCTCCTTTTTATCTACCTGTCTACATGTTTTCTGTGGTCCGATATTACCCTGCATGTATACATTTGCGTGTTATTGTAAGAAAATCTGTGCTTTTTTAGTTTGTTTCTGTAATTATTCCATTGCAAATCATATCGATGTTATGTTTTGCAAGTCAATTTATCGAGAACATACACAGTAAATGTTGAAAAAACCGCATTGGAATAATTTATTCAGAAAGTTTTATTGTTATTGTACCAAGGGCTATAATATGCAGAAATTCTTTCTTATTTGTTATAATATATTGTTCAAGAGTTATATAAAAGTTTGAGCTAACAATTCTCTACAAAATGATCTGCAATGGCAAAAGTCATTAATTTCCGTTGACTCAGAATCTTCCTTTTCTATTTCATAGCTAATACTGGGTAACCACTTTGTTCTTATGGAGAAAATTACTGGATCCGATGATATTAGCAAATATGTGAAATATTTTGGTCCATATTTTGGACAATTTTTGAGCTTATGCGTGTGCTGAAGAGACGAATTTTTTTAACATCTCTGTTTCTAGCTTCTTGGGACTCTTCTGTTAATTCACCTAAGCCCAGCATACTATTTTCTATTATTTCTTTCCCATGTCACAATACTCTATGCAAAGTTGGTGTCATTGTTTTCCAGGGATATAAGTTGTTAAAGAAGCAAACTTTTTGAACTTATTCACATTTGTTTGCATTTTGCTGTTGATCTTTGCCAAAATTATTTTGAAACGCTTCACTATATTGATATCAACACCAGTAATTGAAGATGTGATATCTAGATTTTCGAAGACGATTGTGTTACCGTGTTCCCATCATTCAAAGAGTTTGCTTCTGAAACTAAAGACTTATTTAACAACACATATCCCTAGAAAACAATGACACCAACTTTGCATAGAGTATTGTGACATGGGAAAGAAATAATAGAAAATAGTATGCTGGGCTTAGGTGAATTAATAGAAGAAGCTCAAGAAGCTAGAAACAGAGATGTTACAAAAATTAGACTCTTCAACACACGTATAAGCTCAAAAATTGTCCAAAATATGGACCTGGTGAAATATTTGCCAATATCATCGGATCCAGTAATATGCTCCATAAGAACAAAGTGGTTACCCAGTATTAGCTATGAAATAGAAAAGGAAGATTCTGAGTCAACGGAAATTAATGACTTTTGCCATTGCAGATCATTTTGTAGAGAATTGTTAGCTCAAACTTTTATATAACTCTTGAACAATATATTATAACAAATAAGAAAGAATTTCTGCATATTATAGCCCTTGGTACAATAACAATAAAACTTTCTGAATAAATTATTCCAATGCGGTTTTTTCAACATTTACTGTGTATGTTCTCGATAAATTGACTTGCAAAACATAACATCGATATGATTTGCAATGGAATAATTACAGAAACAAACTAAAAAAGCACAGATTTTCTTACAATAACACGCAAATGTATACATGCAGGGTAATATCGGACCACAGAAAACATGTAGACAGGTAGATAAAAAGGAGAGTGAGCACATTGTTGTATTGTGTAATCAAATTTTCTGAATGCTATATTTTAACACAGATTTATTTCTTAATACGAATAAGCACTATAGTTCATAAAATTGAAGATACAGTATGTATTGAGTATGTTATGGGGGTAGCAAATAATGTGAAAAATAGTGCATGTTTGCTAAATGTCATCCGAGGTGTGCGTTTTGTGGTCGTTTTGTTCAGTATGTTAAGTTAAAAATATATATGTATTATATACTGTTGGACAGGTAAATAAGTCTTCTTTTATATTTTGCATGAGTTTTGATAATTTTGTAAAAAAAAAATGTGGGATTTCACTGAAAAAACCTAAAAAAATCTCATTTTGTACTCCTTTCATATATTTTTTTTGGATTCGAAAATGCATTAAAAAATTTTTACTTAATTTATCTTCCAACCCTTTTCACCAATAAAAGATGATGGTGTTTTCTAATAAATAACAGAAATATTAATAGATAAAAATTAGATTGAGTATAATTTTCAAGCAGGTAGATAAAATGCTCCCAAGAATTCGACTATTTTTAATCAATCTGCTCTCCTGCTCACAGTTTTCACCGGGCGGGTAACAATAAAAAGCCAGATTAAAGCTTTTAAATATATCTAACATAATTTATAAACGCTTTTACAAAATTCGATGGGCGATTTTTGTTTTTTACCAATCAATTCAGAATTTTTTTGAAAAATTGTCCGAATTCGTCCATTGCTGGGTGTAGCGTGCATTCCTTTTTCAGTTTAAAATTAGAAGTACAGTAAATTTCAAAGCCTATGCTTTGATAATTTTTAAAAACTTTTGTTTTGATTAAACATTTTTTTAAAAAAAAACGTCAAACAATTAAGCTCCATTTTTGTAAAAATTTTGCCATTTTTCACTAATTTTTCAAAGACTTGACTTTGATCTCGTTTCACAAGCACACGTTTCACGATAATTAAAAATTGTCTTTTGTGTAATATTGAAATATATCTAAGAAATAGTTTAAAACTATTTTTAGGCCTTTGGCTATGCCATTACTGGAGATATTTACAAAATAAGAAACAAAGTCAAGGCCAAAAACAAAAATTTCGAAATTCAAAACCAAATATCTTTTAAACTATTTACGATATCAACCAAAACTAAAATGCGTTTTGTTAATCTATTAATTTGCTTTTCGCAAAATGTAAATTTTCAAAAATCGGACCATATTTACAAAAGTTATGAATCGAACAAACTTTTTCATACCCGAGGTAGTCAACTTTGACACCCTGTAGGTCAACGTGTGATCCAACAGGGTGGCTCAAATTTAATTACTTTTAAAGCCTAGGTCCTCCTCTATGATTCCCTTATACATTGTTATATAATCAGCTCGCTTGTTTCAAAGATACAGATTTATTACCCTTTTTTTTTGCGTTTGGCCCCACTGTGCGTCCGCTGGAATGAGCATATTTTTCATGTCGCAGAAGAAGCATTAAGTGCTTTGGTTTTTTTTTTGAAACGGCCTCCGATCTCCTCACTAATTATGCCACCTACATATGTATATCCGACGGAAAATGGAATACAACTCTCATGTTTGGGCCGGTGCCACAAAGTCCAATTTGGGGCTACTCGACCGTGTACAGGAGAGGCCAAAGAAGCCTGTTAGTGACAGTAGGGTATCCAACTCTATCAACTCGTTACAGTGTGGGGTGTGTTTGCACTGTTCTATCGCTATTACAACGGATTTTGCTCAGACGAGATCAGGGATCTTGTTCCCGAAAACCGTATATTTTTACACAAAACAGGTGCATCGTCAAGAGCACATCCGTTTGTAGTCGATGGGCCAGTGAGAATTCGTTTTTCAGCCGTACGGTTCGTCTGTGGAACAAATTGCCTGCAGATATATTCCCCGCCAACTACAATGAATGCAAAGATGTTCAAATAAAATGTGCACAAACACTACTCCCTCTTTCCTCCTCCCCAAAACCTATTTTCCTAGTTCCAGTAAAATGCGCATGAATAAATAGAGGTCGTATCCCTTGAGGAGTACTGGTCCAAGTTAAATATAAAAAAAAGATGCTATTGCTGCTAAAGCGTAAACATGTCCAAAAGATTTGCATATTGAAAAAATTGGCTTTAAACAGTTTTATTTAAAAATGTGTTGGAAGGAGCGAATTGCTGATCGAAATGGTCTTTTCATTATATTAAAGCGCTCCGGAGGGCATAAGTGGATGCGAGCAAGTTGGAATTGCAAGAAATTTGCACTTTTTCCGTAAAAATTTAAGTTACCGAAAAAGAGCAAAAATTTTGCGAAATAATACAGTTGAAAGTAGCTGTTTGCAATTTGCAATGCAGGCGTTGTTTTTGCGACTAATCAAATTTTTCAGAAATGATTTTAAGTTCTTTATTGCAAATTTAGATTTTTTCTTTTTTTTTTTTGCGAAATTCTGCACTTTCCCACCCCGACGGGACGTTTGCAAATATTTTATTTTCTAAAGGACTATTTGAGGTGAATGTGTGCATTTTGCAATTGCTCACGAATTTTCATATTGTTGCATATTGTGCCGTTGCGCAACTATTTTTTTAAGTGAACTTTTATTTATATTAGCGGAAATCAACCTTGGTTGCACATCTGCAATGTTGGCACATATAGCATGATTTTTTGCTACAAAGCGTGAGTGTCTTTTTATGCCAGTGCCCCTCACAAATACGGTTCCGTATCTCCCGCGAGACACTTTACCAGACATAATCCAATTGCGCGGCATAAGCTGCAGGAAATTAAGGAACCTTGTGAATGATACGGAATTCCTATGGATCTATGAGTCAAACTGCTTATGACTAAATTCACGGACCAAGACATGCGCACACAAACACCGCAACGTTAAAAGCCAATTTTGTAGGTTAAAATAAAAGAAGTGGTTGGTGTGTTTGAAGCTGTAATGAAAATTGAGCATAAATTTTAGGCAAACTAAATGTTTCTCTAGACGGGCCTAGACCTTAAAATCTTTTACAGATATTTTTATGTACAATATTAAGTGAAAAACCTCAAAATTATTGCTACATTGGTTGATTCAGGTGAATGTTTTTGTTTGTTGTTGTTGTTAGTTTTTCCAAACAGCTGATTGCTTAACTATGTGCACAAACTAGCACGAAGAAAACATACGGGCAGTTTCGTGCAGTAAGAGTTTTTTTCTCTCAAACCCGCTCTCTTCGGCATGTGAAGTCTTCTTCACATGCCTGGAGAGAAAACAAAACTCCGGGCTTATAAGTAGTTGCAGTTTTTGGTCAGGTCGGGAACGGTATTAATACATACATATAATAAACAGCGATGAAATCTACACAAAGTCAAAGTGCGAGAACGCGTTTTGCGCACATTGGGATGCCGCAAGCGTAAAAAACAGACCCCTTGAGTAGCAAACAGAATCAGATGATCAATAAAGGTGACTTTATTAGTAGACTTTTGTTGCAACAGAATAATTGGGTTGTAGTTGTAGTAGTTGAATTTTTGGAACGAAGTTCCTTAACGCGACTTGCTGGTAGTGCAAATTAGTAGAAATCGTCACGAAAGCGTGAGAACTGTCTATATGTATTGGTGTATCTGTCGACAAACAACTGTGTATGAGGGGCGGTGTCTCCGCTGACAGCTACAATAAATATTAATTAGCTGTGAAAACGGACACTATCAGCTGCTAGATGTTGCTAAAGTAAAGTACGTCACAACAAACAACAGCAATATTAAAAAATTGGCCAACAGTTGCTTTTCTTCGTTTTGTAGCAGATTGACAAAAAAAATACTGCATGTGTCTAAAGTAAAAAAATAAAACGTTCCAAAAATTTAAAAATTTCAAATACAACACAAAATAAAACATACAGATTTCACCTTGCATTACATTCAAAGATGAAACAAAAACGTAAGGAACTTCGTTCCAAACGGGGGTCCCCCGGCCGCATTTCTTTTTCTTTTTTTAGAATTCATGTTTGAATCGAAGAAATCATATAATTAAAAAGAAAAAAAAGTCGAAGCAAATGTTATGTGTGTTATGAAAACGAGAAATAATCCCTGCCGGCAACTCAGTTAACTAGTAATGAATTATAAGCTAACTTTTTTACAACTGGTGGTGGTTGACACTTAGATTATTTTTAATGGAGATGACTGACTATTTTAACATTACGATGTCCTAGGAGGTAGTCAATTGCCCGACGCTGCATTACTTTTCAACGAACTTAAAGTTAGCTACTTAAAAGTCAGTACCCACAGAAAAAAATGTACAAATCAAGGCTGATTTTAAATTTTTCGGTGGTAATATTTTATTTTATTAAATTAAATTTCATCCTACTTTCTTTTCTTTTGTTAGCCTCTAGTGGGAATCGAACCACTAAGTCTCAAGACTGGAGAGCAGCCAACATACCCACTCAGCTATCGCAACATTTAAAACGAATGCGACAATAGGCAATTTAATTCAAGAGTTATTTACCGTGTATGTGTGTATGTAGTTATTTGAATTTTGGGTTAACTCTGCACTACGTTTCAGCTAGCTTATAGCCAGTACACAAAAAGTGAATTACAAATCGATGGTATTGTAGCTAATTTGAAGCTGGTCCATAAAAGTTAACGTAAAGTTAATTATTTTAGTAGTCGACTACTCAATGTCCGACATGGGTGAACTATAAGTCGATTTTATTTGTAGTCGACTACCAATTTGCGGGCAGGGATACGATAAAAAATTGACATCCCATAAGACTTCACCGTTTTTTGAAAATTTTCTAAACGATAATACATTTCATTCGATCAGGGTTGTTTTTTAACACAAGCAGCTGTTGAAAAATTTACTAGCCAATTGTTTCACAGCCGATGGCGTGCCGTATTTGATTTCGTTATACAAGGGTTCGAAATTTGGATACCGTATACAAATGTATTTTGCTCTAGCTGTATTTAGAAGATAAACTATTTTTGTGTTATTCAATTTGGTTCTGTTTTACATAACTATTATTTTAGCTGCTGAATATTTTTTAGCGCCGGCACGTCCACCGCCAACATGAAATTGTTCTTATGCCGCCGTGTAAAGTTTTATGTTGGCACGTTTGTTCTGTGATTAAACGTATGTATGATTACCGCATGTACATACATACATATGCAACAGCTGTTTTCTTTTCCGCTCAAATTTTTTATTTTATTTGAAGTGTGATGATGGTGTGAATGTAAAATGTAATTTACTTTTTGACAGTCGCAAGAAATCTAATTATACTTTCATCTCACAAAACTCGATAAAAGTATTTCTACTTGTATAATAGTCTGAATTGCCCTTCAGTAATTTTTTGTTTATTTTCTTTTTTTTTAGAATGATTTCAATTAACGAACGCATATGGGCTAATGAAGGTAACGAATGGCATTTGGTGCAGTCTTCAATACATGTAATACAACTTTTGGCAAACAATGGTCATTCAGTTTGGTCCAGATCAAAGTAAGTTATCAATGAATTCATTACACGAGCACTTTAAAAATAATTCCATTTCATTTGTTTACATTAGACGTCGAGTTTTTGGAAAGGCGCAAGATATGGTGTCAATGTGCTTGAATTTGTGCTATCAAAAACCGGGTACTGAACGCATGCAGCAGTCTTTGAAAGAGTTGCAGTTTCGTCTTCAAAGAAATTTAGTTTAACATTAGAATGAATTTAAATTTATTGAATGAAAATTATAAATTTTGATTAAATTAAAATTTGGTTAAATTGGTTAAATAAAGATATGTACATGTGCAAACGTATTTGATAAAACATTTCGACTGTGTTCTGTCTGTATGCCAAACGTTTTTCAAACACAAGAAATCGAGTTCTACAAATTACTCGATTTGCCCACATTCGAAATAAAGTTCGAATAAAATATTTCTTTTAAGTGAAATACTACTTGAAAAACATCAAAATCGTATTTATTTTGGTTGAGTGATTCGAACTTTTTTGTTTGTTATTGTTTACTTTTTGCAACGGCTGATTGTTTAACTATTTGCCCAAACTAGCACGAAGAAAAAGTGCGTGCTGTTTCGTGCAAGAAGAACTAGAATATTTTTCTCTCAAAAGCTCTCTCTTTCTCTCTCTCTCTCTCTCTTGCACGGAAACAGTTTTCGTGCAAATTGGGATCCTGCGGGATCAAACTCACAATGGGGCCAAATGTCGTAATAAGAAACTGTCAGATGCCTACAGATTTTGTACGCGAAGCTGGCGCTGCTTATATCATAGAGGAGAAAATCCATTGACCCGGCCAGAGGCCGGTTATCAAGAACTAGTTTTGCATGCCCATGAAACAAATTATGAGCTGAAATTAAAAAAAAAAGATCTTGGATGCTTAAAACCGTTTATGAATTCACGGTTTTACGTTCCGTGCAAAAACTTTCCTCTGGCAGCACTTTTTTATTTTTTCTTAGTAAATTCCGCAACTTCAACATCAACCCTACAAGAAAACCACCAGCTAAATGACCGATCATTTAACTGGCATATCGGTTAGGGCTTCTAGCTAGTTTATTAAGAGCAAAATGAAAACCCTAACCTAAACTCTTGTGTACATGGGTTTTTGCATTTCTGTCTATCTAATTGATTTCAGAAGACTGCGTAACATATATCTGTGCTGCTTACTCTGCTTCGTTTTATAGGTCAATCAATGATTACCAATATGTTGATTAGTTCGAACCAGTCAGTCATAACGTAAATACTGGTCAATTAAAATTTTTCCAATTTTCATGTGAAATTGATATTTTTATTAAAAATAAACAATTCAAAACAAATAATAAAAATTAATATGAATAAATAAAAAAACATTGGAGCTAGTTTTCCGCCGATCTCCTTTTGATTCGAGAACTTCGTGTAGAACTGCAAGATTTTGAAAGAATGTGGTATAAAATAGTATTTATATTATCTTTTTTAATTCTACCCCCCATAACTATAGGATTCCTGAAAGAAATCCTATAATAACGGGCGCCGAAATTTCGTCGCATACAATTCGCACATGTTCTAATGTTCCTTTTTCATTAATTTCGCCAAACAACAACTTTTCATCAGCCTTATTAAGAATTCCGAGTGAACATCACTCGTTATGGGAACTCTCTCGTCACGAATTCGTACAAAGAGGTATTATGAGATCCGACAGATTCGAAGTTAGTGTTGCCACCCTCCTGACCTAAGTTCGAATTAGTGCAACCAACTTTTAAAATGAACAGATGTTTTTTGTTTACGTTCTAAGGATCGTTAAAAATAAGTTTCAAAAAATAAAAACGAAAAACAATGAATTCGATTACTGCAGCCGTTTCAGTGACGGAAGAGGAATCTTAAAACAAAAGCTGTTAGCGAATAGAGCGCAAAGTCTTGAGGGATGGTTAGAATTCCTTTTATTTGGATTACAGGGCGTAAGTTGTTAAAACAAACAAAAACAATTATGAAAATATGTACATATGTAATGTTCCGTTTAGCTTTATTAAAAATTTTCGGCTCAACAAACCTGCACAATTCTATTTGTAGCAGAAGGTGGATATCAGCATGGTGGCGGAAAAGATGTGGATGCTTGAATGGCTTTTTCGTACCACTCCGTACACACATTTAATTCCATACATAAAAGCTGATTTTTGACAAACAAAAAAAACGCCAAAAGTACGTTTCATTCGGAATTCATTACACCAATCTCCTCAATTTCGGAATTGTCGGGAGAATTTCGTAGCTACGTCGGAAAGCATGATATCATTTTTACGACAGAATGCCGTCGGAGCCTCTGACGGAATTCATTATAAACATGTATGTATGTATATGTTTTATATTCAATTAATATATGTTACCTACATATATTATTTTTCTTTTGATAATAAATTTCCAATGTTTCTTTTGCTCACTTCACTTATCTTTTTAATTCAAAATGTTTGCACACAAAACTTCTACTACATTTGAAAGACCCGATATTTTAAAGAATATTTGTAAGAATTTTGGAAAGAAGTTCCTTAACGCGGCTTGCAGGTAGTGCAAAATTAGTAGAAATCATCACGATAGTGTGTGAGCTGTTTATATGTGTTTGTGTGTCTGTCAGCAAACAATTGTGTATGATGGAGGCGGTAAGTAGCGAAACTATTTTGACAGCAGCGGAGACACCTACCAATAAATATTAATTAGTTGTGAAAACGGACACCACCAGTTGCTAGATGTCGCTAAAGTAAAGTATGTCACAACAAAAAACAGCAATATTGAAAACTTGACCAACAGTTGCTTTTCTTCGTTTTGTGGCAGATTGACAAAAAAATACTGCATGTGTCAAAAGTAAAAAAATAAAACGTTCCAAAAATTTAAAGAAGCATATAAAATTTAAAAATTTCAAATACAACACAAAATAAAACATACAGATTTCACCTTGTATTACATTCGAAGATGAAGAAAAAACGTAAGGAAGTTCGTTCCTAACGGGGGTCCCGCGACCGCATTTCTTTTTTGTTTATATGTATTAGATGTCTCACTCTAATATATATGTTAGAGTGAAACAGCTAAGGCAATATTTGCCTGAACTGCCATTAGCAAAAAATGTTTGTTCAATACGCTTTTTTTTTCCACAAAATGTCCAAAACCCTTTCGTATACTCGTTATATATTTTTTACAATAAATAATCAAATAACTATAATTTATGAAAACATAATCAATACATTTAAAAAAACTTCAATATAAATAAAAATTGAATAAATCTGAACGAAAATTACTGTTTAAAAATCTGTAATATGCATTACAAAATCGTTCAAATTTTACAAAAAAAAAAAAAAAAAAAAAAAAAAAAAATTAAACAATGGCGGTACCGGTGGCAAAAATTCAACGTATTATTGTTTTTTGTGTGTTAGTAAAGAAGTTTTGTTTGTGTTCGTTTCGGTCAAGGCAGCTCCATACCAGGTAGCCTTACAAGCCCAGCTGACTACTGCTTTTAGCTTGTAGAACTGTCAAAATGCACAACACAAACACACATACGCGAACAAATCGGTGACAATAATTCAATATTTCTACCAACAAAATACATGAAGTGTTTGTTGTAGTTATGCGACTACCTGGTATCGATCTGCCTAGATTTCGGTCATTCATTTCTTGCAGGGCAGTTATTAACAAACTAGAAGCCTCCCAGACTTTGATTTCACTTTTGAGAGGTGCACGATCCCCTCCCTACACTTATTCTAAAGTTTCTCCCAGGGATTTTCTGAAAGAAGTCTCGCAATATTGTCTAATTGCGCAAATAATAAATTAAAATGATTCCAATAGGAGGACCTACAATGGGTTTTTCTCAATTTAGTTTACCTTCAAAGACAAAAAGCCGGTTAACCGGTTTATTTTTCTGCACCAAAAATTCAAAACCGGCATTTTAAAATTTCAAGAAAACATAAATTTTTATTCGCTTTTTCATACATACACGTATGTATGCTTATAATTTACATTCAAATTAAATTATATTATTAATCTTCCAATTCAATTCCAATATTATTAACCATTTAGTAATTTAAAAATAACACAAGAGCACAAACTATTTTTCATATCCGTTCTTGTGAGTAAAAGTCTGCTGAAAATTCGTTTCACTGAACGAATGGCAAAATTAAAAGAGAGAGAGAGAGAGTACATTACAAAGTAGTAAAAGAGAAAATAATACTAAAAGAATTCAGAGCTTGCGATTCAGAAATACATACATACATATGCTTAGAGCGTTTTTGGATTAAGACACGAACGAAACAAAGTATGACAAAAATTCTTTTTATTGCACATGCACAAAACTTATTCGGACATTTTTATTTTGCCCAAACCCCCCCCCTTTTGGATGTTGCGATGGAACATACACATGTATGTACGCATGCATGTGTGTGAGTGCTTTTCATGGCATAAATGCTCTATGCATGTGATTATTTACACATTTCTACATACGTGTACACACAATTATGAATAAATAACAATTCTTACTGCTTTTTAATGATCTAAAAGAAAGAGAGAAAGAAAAAAACAGTAACTGAATGTGGTGGAGATTTTAGAGATTTCTTGACAAAATCATAAAATGTAACAATATATATATATGTATATATAGAATGTGTTATTCTTAAAGATAAATTTCAATACACACATTTGTGTATTCATAAATGTATTTGTAACCACAAACATAAAAAAAAATCTATAAAAAAAAGGCTGCCTAAACATTAGAGTTTGCACCCGAACTGCCGGAACCACCAGTGTTGTTAACAATAACAGGAGCCGAAATTGATGAGCCGGAACGTACAACAGCAGCTGGCAGAGTTGAGGTCGCCGCATTCGGTACACTTGCTAAATCATTACCAGTCATTGCTGCTGAAGCGTTTTCTTCTAATTTCAGCCTTATTTCTTCCTTACAAGTTTGTACGGTAAGTAATTCGTCACTGAGATCATTGCATAGACGTAATAAGATACTATTCTGTTCACGCAAATGGCGTAGCACATCAGTTAAGCTGCCGTGTTCTTCTTTGAACGAAACATGTCGCAGCCTTTCACTTATCATGTTTACTCTCTGCTCATACTGTTCGGAGTTGGATAATAAAGTTGCCGCCGTTGCTGCCGCCGCTGCTGCGGCAACGGAAGTTGGGGACTGGTCTTTAGAGGGAACTCCACTGATGGTCGCATTGGCGGAGAATGGTACTGGCGATTGAGAGTTGCGTGGAGTATGAGGCTTTCGATACACTTCAAAAGCGGAAACCCTTTGATTCGACTGTAATGAGAGACTTGTTAGTGGCAGGACTGCAGATGTCGTTTGTATACTGCGTCCAGTTATGTTTGCAGGTGGCATAGAATGAATTTGTTGTGACTGATGATCGTTCTAAGAATCAAAACAAAAAGATCGAATTTATTATTTGCTCTGAAAGTTTTTATTTTGCATTATGGGGAAAAGCATGTTTGTGAAATTTTAATGATTGCGGTTGTGTTCTTTTGTGATTCCTTATTTAAAGTGTGGAATCGTAACAGGTGAACACGTGTTTGTGTACTGGCCTATTTGAAAGGATATTTCATGTTTATTAACCGTCTAATTCATAAAAATTATAACAGGTTTATAAAGCTCTTATTTGACAGATCTTCCATACAAATATGTCAAATAACAGTCTTATAAGCCTGTAATAATTTTTATGAATTAGGGGGTAAAACTTTATCTAACAAAAAGTTTGATCCCGTACTTTTTGGGCATAGTTCGATAAAATGAGAGCAATCATGACCTTCTCTTAATAATGCACAAAATAGACAAAAATACGAGAACACAAAAAATAACATATGGTACATTCAAATATGAACTTAATTATTTATTTACTTTAAGAGCCAATTGAAATGTATTAACTCAATTCTAAAAATAGACCTTACAAATGTTTTCTGTCTTTTTAAGCCATCGATATGGCGCCGCCATTTCGTAGAATTAAGAATTTTCTCAGTTGATTACACTGCAGTTACACGACCAAGTTTTTTCACATACTGCTTGTCAAAATTCAATAAAATTGATAGCTGTGACGTAGGCTGCACGCAATTTCGTAACAATTCGTTTTCAAGATGCCGTCAAGAAGAAAATTAAAAATAGCTGCTTCATTAAAAGTACTATCAGAAATAAAGAAAATAAAAGAAGAAAAAACCAGAGGGCAGAAAGGAGTCGATATGACGCCACATTCATATTCCACCGAACTTCGTGGCTTCTGTATAGCAGCTCTATAAATCGCAGCACATCATTATACTTGTTGGTTTTGCACGTAAACATTTTTATTTATATTTTTAAGCATATGAACTTAATTATTTATTTGCTTTAAGAGCCAATTGAAATGTATTAATTCAGGTCCAAAAATTAACCTTTTCAAAAAATATTTGCTGTATTTCTCAGCTGTCTATATGCCGAGGACATTTCGTTGGTGCTAATCAACTCATCAGTAGACTTGAAAAATTCTTAAAAGTTTGTTTGAAACTTACTTATTCCATAATTCCCATGAACAGAATGAGAATCAGAAATGTTCAAACAAACCTTTGACAGCAAACATTTCTTTTTTTTGTTTTGCAACCCTTCTACTTTTCTTTGCAACCTTCTATACAACGAGTCACCATTGGTTATTACGATTTGTATATTTGGACAACTAGTTGTCCACCCTGCAAAATGTCTTTGATGTTTTCTTTGTCTAATTTAATTAATATCAATCACAAAGATAATATAGAAAGAACTTGAGCCTAATAAACTTAATACAGAAATACTTTTACTTTTTGATACTTTCAAAAATACAAATCGTAGTAACCAATGGTGACTCGTTGTATAGAAGGTTGCAAAGAAAAGTAGAAGTGTTGCAAAACGAAAAAAGAAATGTTTGCTGTGTTGAAAGGTTTGTTTGAACATTTCTGATTCTCATTCTGTTCATGGGAATTATGGAATAAGTAGTTAAGTTTCAAACAAACTTTTAAGAATTTTTCAAGTCTACTGATGAGTTGATTAGCACCAACGAAATGTCGTCGGCATATAGACAGCTGAAAAATACAGCAAATATTTTTTGAAAAGGTTCATTTTTGGACCTGAATTAATATATTTTTAAGCTTGAATCTGTTTAATTTTTATCACTTTTAGTTGCAACTTTCAAACAAAACAAAAAATATTTGTAGACAGAACGAAAAAAAAAATTGTTGTCAGCTGTTTTGTTGATTATGCTTGATGCTATGGAAAGCAAAAATTGTCATCAAGTTTCAGTGTTGCCAGTTTAGGGAGTTTCCCCCTAGATTTAGGGGCTTTTTTTTCTTTTGGGGGTAAATTTGGGGTGTTAAATTCTTTCGGAGAAAATTTAGGGGGAACAATTTATTTTTGGGGTATTTTTAGGGGAATTCTGTGTTTGGTTAAACGGTAAAATGGCAGGAGTTAGAAGATTTTTCAACTGATAAATTTGAAGAATTTAACGATTTTTAAAGTAAAGTTAAATGAAATATTTTATGTTCATCTGGTAGTTTCAAGTACAGAATTTTGCAACTGGTAATTTTAAGTACTTTTTTTGTTGAGTTGAATGAATTTTTTCCTTATGGGTTATTTCTTTGAATTTTTTCCGTGTCTTAAGAATTGGTAAAATTAAAATATCTAAGAACCTTTGATAAAATTGAAACTCTTTTTATGAAAATATCAAAAGAACGTAAAGAGCGAAGAAGACTTAGAAACTCTCAATATTTTTGGAGACACTTAATTTTTTCTATATACGCAAATAACAATTTCCAGCTGCCTATAAATATGTACTTAGATCTCAAAATATGTGAAAACAAATATATCGAAAATTTATAATAAATATACATACACCTGTAATCATAGCATGTGCACTGAAAAATACATATAGTGATTCGCAAACTAAAGCAGATTGTTCACTCAAATTGTTTAGGGCGATTTTGTGGAACAACATTAAGTTTTAGGGGGTTTTACAATTTTTCTGGGGAGAAGAAATACATTGACCTGGGAACACTGTTCGCAAACTAAAGAAGAATGTTCTCAAAAATTTTTTAGGGGGATTTTGTAGAAAAACATTGAATTTTAGGGGGTTTTAAAATGTTTTCTGGGGGGAAGAAATACATCGACCTGGGAACACTGTCAAGTTTGGATCAATTTTCAAAATTGTGAGTGTATTAGTAAAAAAGTGTGAATGTATCATGGTACAACTAACAAGGTAGCCTTTTCGCTACAATAAGAACAACTTCAATAAAAATAACATGCATTTTGTTTTTGTACAACTTATGCAAACTGTCAAAAAGACGCCACTTCTACATTTACAGAAGAGAGATGCACTGAGATTACGCGGATTAGCTATCTCGTTTTTTGGTTTCATTTCTGCAATCTCTTGACAACCTAAAGTAGTCAGATGATTAACGGTTTAGCTGACGAGGCTACCTTGTTAATTGTATCATGGAATGTATTAAAACTTGAAAGGCAAAACTTGATCGTGTAACCCCCAAGTTAGCACCAACAAAATGTCGGCGGCATCAACAAATGACGGCTGAAAAAGACAGAAAACATTAAAGTATATTTTTAGACCTAAAATAATAAATACATTATCAATGAAATGTAATCTGGATTTTATGAATCTCTGAGTTCCGTCCACAGTTAAAGAGTTAAAGGAAAGAAAAGTGTCGGAATAGCAGAAATACTCACCACTACAGATCCACCGTCTCCATCGGGAAAGTGAGTAAAGTCAGCGAAGCCAGTCGATGTTTGCAAATCAAAACTTGTTTGGGATATTATCTAAAGTAATAATTGAACAGATCAAGTACGTAAGGAAATCACTTAAACATACATACCTCATTCTGTTGGCCACTGGCTGCGCCAATTTTAAATTTATTTAAATCTAAACTGCTGCTGCGCCCGTGGCGCTGCGGTCGGGGTGGTGGAAGTGGTGGTACATCCTTCTTATTAACAACCATTGACACAGATAAATTATAAATGCATGCATTACCGGCAGCTCCAAGGCTATCGTTATTTGAATTGGTATTCAATGTGTTGCCGCTATTCGCTTCACGCTGTGGTGGCGGCGGCAAGGCGCCGATGTTTTTTGTAAGCAACTTTTTAGCTTGTGGCCTTTGTATGGCCCTCAGATCATTACTTTGTAAGGAATCACGGTTTGATGGAGTTGAGCTGGCAGCTCCGTTATTATGATTATTTGTTACAGTTAAAACAGATAGTTTAGGACTAGATTCACGTACATCAGTTGGTTCAATTAATTGCTTGTCTACAGAGCTAGCAGCTAATGGAGCAACATCCCCGGATTAACAATTTATAATGTATTATACATACATATTTTTCGATAAAAACTTACCAACTGGAGTGACTCTTAATGGTACGGGGTGCAATATTTGAGGGTCAGAGACCACAGCTTGAGCTGTACGCTGCATATCAAAGTTAACGGGTTTCGGGCCAGGACTAGATACATTTGATGTCGGAGATTCGTTAAATTTTGTCCATCGGTTTGATTGTGCTTCCTTATGAAATATATACTGTTTTTTTTTTACTTTTAACATTTTAAAAAATTACTTACTTTTGGCAGAACTATCGGAGGAGGAGGAGGAGGAGAAGAAGATGTAATTGTACTAGCATCTGGCGCTTTAGGAGAGTGCAATATTCGCTGTACGGGTGGTATTGGCAGAGCTGTAGGTGGAGACAATGGCGGTGGCGGTGGTGGGATCGTTGGTGGGGTCAACGACTTGGGTTTAGGCCCAACAAGGCCCTGGCGAGAGCCCGCAGTAGCCTAAAAGTAAAAAATTTAATCAATAAAAATAAAATAAAATGGCATTAAACTTATTGCACCATCGTCATATCACGACAAATCACTTTATTTATTCAGCTTTACATATCAAGCTGAACCGAAGTTATAGCAAATATTATAACGCTAACTTATGCAAAAGTTTTTAAAATAAAATTGAGCCAACTACGAGACGGACTCGCACAGCAAGGGTTCTGTACTACCGTGCAAGTTCTAGACAAAGGGTAACCCTGGTGTACACTTTAGTTTTAAACTTTTTATTGATTTTAACAGCTGTTGTTGTCCAGATCAGACAACTACATGCAACGTGTAAATTTAAAGCCTCTATCGGTTTAGCTGATTTTCAAACTAAAGCGTATCCCCGTGCATGAATACGAAATAAAATTTTAACTTTTTTGCAGCTTTTGGTATTTGTTGTTGTATACACCTGCGAACTATATACATATGTATGTATGTATACTGTGAAAATTTCAAGTCTCTATCTTTTGCCTTTACGGTTCAATTTGACGAAAGTCAATTTTCAAATTAAAGGGTGCCCCTTTTTAAATTTTAACTATTTGCTATCTTTGATATTTGTTGTTGTGTGGGTCTAGTGACTGCATGTATTGTGCAAATTTCAAGTCGTTATCTGTTGCGGTTCAAAAGTTACAGCTAATTTTCAAATTAAAGGGTGTCCCCATGCCAGAGGGCAAACTTAAGATTTTTTTCTGTATCTATTTCTGGTATTTGTTGCTGAGTAGGCCAGGTAACTGCATATACTGTGCATAACTCAGGTCTCTGACGGTTACGGTTCTACAGTTACAGCTAATTTAAAATTTTTTGTGTGGGAGTACCCTTTAGTTATTTTTGTTCGTTTTTGGTATTCGGTGTTGTAGAACCTATGTAACCATATATTCTACGCAAATTTCAAGCCTCCATATTTTAGAATTCAAAAGTTACAAGTATATTTACTAATTTTCACAGTTTCTTGTTTGAGGACCTCCATCAGTTTTTAACTTTTTGTTTTTTTGTTGTTTATTTTTGTAGAAGCCGGGTAACCACATGCCCTGTGAAAATTTCAACTCTCTAGCTCTTATAGATTGGGAGATTGGGGCCTGTGACGACGAATGGACGGATTAATAGCGATTATTTATGTCAATGGAATAATAATCCCTACAGACATTTTAAAGAAAAAATATGTTTGCAACAAAACTGAATATGAAACATATAAAGAAATAAAAGAATAATAATTATGAATTTAAATAAATCAGTAAATTGTTCTTAATGACGTTTGTGTTAGAAGAATAATCAATAAACTTGAAAAATTTGTTGAATTCATTACACATCCTTCGCAGCGGCTTCGCATTAGCACAGTTAGATCTACAAATCATATTTACTAATCGTCTTAATTATTAGAAAGCAAATCATACATTGTGCTCGATTTTCAAAATTTTTAGCGAAAAAAAAGTCGGTTTCCCACGTGTCATTCATTCTACAAAATAAACTGTACAGTTAAAACTAATAACACAAAATGATTTCTTCACGTGTTTCATACTCACGAAATCATTGAAAAAAAAAACAACAAAATTTACGCTTGGCACCAATGTGTACCGACAAAGCCTGCGTTCCTATTGCTGTGCAAATGTGGAAGTGTTGTTGCTTTGAACTTGGGGTATGCGTGTGTGTATTTCATACAAAGAGTTGTGTACAGTATTTATCGGATATAAGAAACTTAAAAAATCCACGAAAAAAGTTTCTTATAAGCGTTTCTTTCTTATATACAATTATTTTATATAAGAAACTTATTTCTTATATAAGTAGCTATGGCCATAAGGCATTTGTTTCTTATATGAATATACGAGCTTTTTTACCTTTTTATATGATGTATGTATGTAAATAGAAAAATAAAGCAAATCAAATTTTATTTTATTAACCCCTTTAGTAAATAGATATAAAAAACTAGACAACTTCAATTTGAAAAAAAAAATTATATGTAGTAAATACATGTACATACACAATTCATTTTGTACTATTTATTTATTTATTTACGAGGCAAGAAACAAAAACTTCTCATGAGCACTAAAAGTAAAAAAAAAACGTTGTTGTTGTAAAACTGTCAGAAAACAGAGTTGTCCATGCAAACTACATAAATTTAGTGTTGCCCTTGAAAGTTTCTTATATAAATTCTTTTTCTATACATTTTGTGGTTTTGGTGTTCAAGAAAAATGTTCTTTTATCAGTTTTTTTCTTATAAGCGTTTTTCTTATATGAAACTTTTTTTGTTAGAAAAATCACTAAAAAGATATGGTGTTTTTGCAAATGTTTCTTATACGCGTTTTGTTCTTATATGAGATGTTCTTATATCCGATAAATACTGTATATTTATTAGAATGATCAGCCAATGCTTCGCGCTTTTACAAAAACAAATGCGCACCAAGCGTATAGGCCGTGGGCACCCCTGATCTACAGAATTGAACAGATAACGGGATTAGATAACGTGAAGGGCGTTGAGGTACATTGAAAGTTATATCGTTGATTAAAATAGCAGATCATACGTCGCCATTTATTATGTTGCAAATAAACGATATGTTCAACCCAGATCTACAGCTTTTTAATGTCGGTAGCTGGATGAGGGAAAGTCTAGCAGAGTATGGTGGTAGATTTGTTGGCTCAAAGTTTAGCCAGAGGAGGCAGAAAATCAGCAACTGTGACTGTGCACTGATTCGATAGCATCAGAGCGCTTTTCATATGGGGGATCCCATGTAATGGAACCACACTCCAACACAGGCCTTACTAGTAGTGATGTATAGAGATCTTTCGTGACATACGGACCATTAAATTCTTTAGCCCAGCCCTTTACAAATCCAAGAATACCTCTCACCTTATTTGCCATCATTGTGACATGAGAGATAAAATTAAGTTTTGAGTCAAGCAGAATTCCCAGGTCTAAGAAACTGTCAACAGTCTCCAACTGATGATTATCCAAAAAGTAGCGTGTATTTAAAGGATTAATTCTAACGAAACGCATGTATTTGCATTTATTTAGATTAAGATCCATAAGGTTTACTTTACACCAATTAAAGAAAGAATTTAAGTCATCTTGAAGAAGCTGTTGCTCGGAAATTTGGCGATAACTACGAAAAGTGTTTATGTCGTCAGCCTACATGAAGACATTTGAATGTATAACGAAAAAAGAAGAGGTCCTAGATGAATTCCCTGTAGTACCTTTATGCCTTTCGAAAACGAGTTATTGAAATGAACAAGCTATACCTTCTATCTCGAAGGTATGAGCAAATCCACTCTATACTAACATCAATAAATCCACGTAAATGCAGCTTAATCATCAAAAGCCCATGGTTGACTTTATCGCAGGCCTTACTGAAATCTGTATATATCACATCAGTCTCATAAAATGGTTCCACTTTCATTCTGTGAGTGCAGAAACCTGCCAGAGTTGCAGCTTCTTCTTGTAGAAGACCTCCTTACGTTTCTAACTTTTTTTGTTGTTTTTAGTATTTGCTGTTGTAGCGGCCGGATAGCCACATGTACTGTGAAAATTTCAGCTCGCTAGCTCTTACCGTTTGGGAGAATGGGGCCTGTGACAGACGGACGGAGGGACGGACGTAGAAGTCTCTGTAATAGGGTTCCGTTTTTACTCTATGAGTACGGAACTGTAAAATAATGCACTTCTTTTAACTGCAAGAAAAATGCTCGCCTTATATCTGAAGTTAGACCGAAGTCGAAATAAGAAAAACTTTATACACACACACACACACACATTGTTCTACGAATTTGAAATGCATTTTGTCAGGTTTGACTACGGTGGAATAAAGGAGCGAGATGTAGAGAACTTATCGAACCTGAGATGATGTTGAAAGCGCACTTAAATTCATAACATTCTTTTCAGTAGGTCCACGTCCATTATTATTCCCAACAACAACATTCGCAATCGTAGCCTTCACACCAACAATAGTATTATCAGTATTGTCTTCGTCATCGTCATCATCTAAGTGTAAAAGATCCGCCTCGGGAGGATCAGTCTGAGATGTGATCTGATTGGAATTTGAAGAAGTAGTTTGCAACATATTTGGGTGCAAACACACCGGCAGGGTTTCCGGCAATGGTATGTTGTTTCGGCGCAGTACTACCAAATGCATTGCCGCTGTGAACTCAGATAAACTTAAAGCACCGTCTCTTGTGACATCGCACAACTGCCATATGTGACGTAACTCCTCCACCGGAATCCGAGACTTTTCAAAAAATACTCTGCAATCACAAGTGATTATGAAATAGAAATAGAATCGAATTATAAATTTTGGTTTGTACCTAGCAACCGGTCCAGACAAAAGACCATTTGGATCGTGTTGGACAGCTTTGAATTGCTTGAAATAATATTCTCTCTGCTCCGGAGTGATTTGGTATACAGTTTCTAAGTCTGCCTCATTTTCTTCATCGCTGCTATGTCGATCCGATGATTCTTCCTCGGTGCCTAAAAGTTGTCTGTGTTCGTCACCCAGCAGTCCATGCCATAAGGACTCTTTCGCCCAGGGCCGGTCTACACTATTCGTTGGCGTCGGACTATCACTGTTTGTACTCCATGCCTCTGGGGAAACACCTTCTCGATGATTCTGTAAGAAGTACGATAAGTTTTCTTAACACATTTTAGCACGTATAGAAATAAATTGAATTTGGGCAAATTTGTTCGCAATTGCTGCGCCAAAGTCTAGGAAAAATATATAACAGTTTGCAATAATTGGAGCGAAATTGGATGCATTCTTTTTCAGGTAAACTCTCAACAAATAGAGCAGTTGCCAAGTACAAATAAGTCCGAAAATGTGGTCAAATTGTTTTTGCTTTTATTAGCATTAAGACACAAAATATGTACATATATGATTATTATTGTAGTGTCCCATTTCATGCGTGAGTAACTGTACACATACATATGTACATATGTATGTATATGATGTGATATTTCACTCAAAAATAATCTGATTTCATCCAAAAATAAACTAATCGTTCTAAAAAGCTTAAAAAATCGACAATGCATTTAATATTCAATAATATTTGTTCAGTAAACAAATGAAAAAATTGAAAAAATTAACAAACATTTTTGTATAATATACAGTCAGTCACAAGTCCTACCTTATTGTGGCCAATTGCACCTGTGGCACCTTTTTCTCCTCCGGAATCAAATTCACGTTGTTCAATCTCGGAATTGGTGTTTAGTAACTCGGAACTCGTGGTCGTTGTTTCAGGTTGGTGCATAGACAAGGAATTTCTACGGGGTCCCACCAAGGCATTAGAATCGGTCCAGTTGTACAAATGTTTTAACGAATTCTTTCGCTCGCTAATTGAAGGCGGAGCCATTGAATGGTGATGTTGCTGATAGCTGTGTGCCATACTAATTTTATCTGATGATAAATCTATCCAGCTAAATCGTGGTAAAGGCAATTGTACTGAAGCAGCAATCAGTTCTTGTCTCAACGGCTTCGAAGCTTGATGAGCTGCAATCAACTTAAGACAAGAATAGAACTGTACTCGAGAAACATGCAAGGCCGTATCTGGAATTCCGGCTAGAGATGTTATCTAGATACATATGTGTAGAGAAGGCATTAAAATAAGTAAGAGTTTTCTCAAGGGCGTGATTCACTATTATATATAATCGTACGATTCATTCATAGGAAAATGTATTGCAATTCTGTCCTACTTAAATCAAGGTGGAGTGATATTATGTGGACATTTTTCTGGTGAAACATTCGCCCATGTTCTGAAAAACGCATTTCGCTTAAAATTTGCGTTTTCGATCTGAAAACGCCAAACAGGTTTCCTCAAGAACGCTTATCGCTGGACGTTCATGTTTTCGATTTGAAAATGCCTAACAGGTGTCCTGGGAAACAAAAACGCTGGAAAGCTGGCGTTTTTAAACCGCTAGTGTATGCTGAAACGATCTGGTTATTTTTATTTAAACTACATTCGAAAGAGAAAAAATGATGTAAAATTTAAATTTAATAATCAAATATGAACTTGCTTGAAAAGCCAACTGAAATGTATTAATTCAGGTCCAAAAACTAACCTTTTCAAAAAATGTTTGTTGTATTTTTCAGCTGTCTATATGCCGACGACATTTCGTTGGTGCTAATTATAATAATAATAAAAAAAATAATTCATGGGAACAAGTAGTTAAGCTTCAAACAAACTTTTAAGAATTTTTCATGTCTACTGATGAGTTGATTAGCACCAACGAAATGTCGTCGGCATATAGACAGCTGAAAAATACAACAAACATTTTTTGAAAAGGTTCATTTTTGGACCTGAATTAATACATTTAAATTTAATGTGTTTTTATTTGAAGAAAAACGTTTAGCATTTTTTTTACTATTATATATATAAATATTATATATTTTACTATTTTAATTAAAAATATGCAATTTAAACATTTGCTTTGTGTTTGTCGATTGTCGGTATCATTTGTTTACTTTTCAACTGGCGATTTATGCAAACAGCTGGTCAAATTGATCTTCGAAAACCGCCAGCAAATCGCTTAGTTTTCAGAACATGGTTAAATGCGTTTTGCGATTTGAAAACGCAGCATTTTTTAGAACATGGTCGATTATTATCTTATTAAGTATTTTCCGTAAACGATTGAGATTTTTAAGTCGTCATATTTGAATGAATAGCCCTAGAGATTGAGGTTGAAGAGTTGTGAACAGTGTGATGGAGCAAGATAACGATGCAACCGCAAGGCAAAAGAGACGATTAACTACTTTAAAAAAAAAAACAAAATTTTCTGTATTATCGCTAATATACTGCGCACATGAATGCTATTGACATTCTGCTAAAATTTCTCAAACGTCGGGTTTATAATTAACGACACTCCTTCAAAACAACAACGAAGATTTGGTAACGTGGTCGCGAAGTCTAGACATTTATAACACCAGAAAAACGTTGCAATTTGGTTAAAAGTATGGCGTCCATAATTCTCACGCAAGGTGGGGATATACGAGGTCTGATCCAAAAAATATCCATTATTTTAAATTTTTTCAAAAAACATTTGTTTATTCATCAATAACTATCTTGTCCCCTTCAAAGTAAATGAGCGTTCCCCTTCTGGAGCGCGCGTTTTGGTATCGCCAACAGCTACTGTTTCGATTTTTTTTTATCTCCTCAATTGTAGCAAAGCGCTTTCTTTTCATCGGTTTTCATTCAGTTTTGGGAAGAGGAAAACGTCAGCGGGGGCCAAGTGCGGTGAATACGATGGTGAGGCATGAGAACGATTTTGTTTTTGGCCAAAAACTCACGCACAAGCATCGAGTGTGAGCTGGTGCAAAATCCATGGTTGCTTTGTCCACAATTCTGTGCGCTTTTGACGAATTGCCTCGCGCAAGCAGCGCATAACTTCAAGGTAGTCTTCCTTATTTAGAGCATCATTTAATTTAGCATCAATCTTTGTTATCTGAAAATGTTGATATACAGTACACACATTGGAATGTGTGTACATTTTTTTGTACTGTACCGTTCTCATTAAAAAACAACAGTGTGATAGGGAATGGCATCAGAAAGTAAAAGTCGATTTTCGATTTTTCGACCAACCATTTTTCATTCTGATTATTTAATCGATTAATCGTAGCTCAAAATCGATTTTATTTTAAAGTCGATTAATATATTTTTACATGGTGTCAAACGTGGCTGGGTGGCATTTTTTTTTTTTTTTTAATATTCACTTATTTTGTATTATAAATTGCACGTTTTATTTTATAAAATTTTCACAACCAAACACTTGCTTTGTTTTCTCTTCAATAACTTTAGTGGTGGTAGCTTTCTATAGCAATAGCAAAAACTTCTTTTGCTTGCAGTATGTAATGAAATAGATGATTTTGTTGTCGAGCTTCTACAACAGGTAATTTTGTTATGCTTTGTGGCATGGTACAACTAATAAGGTAGCCTCATCAGATAAACCGTTAATTATCTGACTACTTTAGGTTGTCAAGAGAATGCAGAGATGACAGGCAGCCAAAACGAAACACCAAATCAATGTAATACCCTAGACAGACGACAGCGTTAATGCGCATTAGTGGCCATTTTGCGCATTTAGTCGTGCATTATCTGCATTCGAATGTGAATTTAGCTCTGTCATAAATGCACAAAATCAAACTGCACTTATACTAAATTCAGTTACAAAATATGGCAGCACCGTCGAAATCCGTCAGCTGTTGATATTTTGTTTACTATTGTGAATAGATAAAATGGAATCACAGACAAAAAAGGCAAGGTGTTTTAACTGTTGCAACAAATTTAAATTTGTGATTGCTAGTGCACGTACAATTTTTGTATTATGGAGCAGTTTCATGAAAAGAAATTTTAACTTTCTTCAAAATAAATGTTCATTTTCTATCAACAGCATGCCTGCAAATTTTACACTCCGGTTTTTTATCCATTTTGTGTGTAAAAGTAAACTCTAACACCGGTATTCATAAAAAATAAAACGTTGCTCAAATACATTTCAGAAAAAATTTTATATGTGAAATTTGTTGTAAAATGTGTTTCAACAATGTTTTATTTTTTATGAATACCGGTGTTAGTATATATTTTAAATGCCAAAACAAAAAATCAATAGCAAACAACAGCTGTTTTTTAAATGCAGAAACCGTCGTCTGTCAACGTAAAATTTTAATTCAAATTAGAGAGCTCTTAATGCAAATTAACTCTGCCGTCTGTCTAGGCTATAAGCTCTGTTATGTCTCTTCTATAAATGCAGAAGCGGCGGCTTTTTGACAGCTTACAGAAGTTGTTCAAAAACAAAATGCATGTTATTTTTATTGAAGTTGTTGTTATTGTAGTGAAAAGGCTACCTTATTAGCTGTATCACGCTTTGTGGCTTACCGCTTCGATTAATCGACGCCAAAAATCGATTTCAGCATAACGTTGGCAATGCATAATCGATCAGAAAATAATCGTTTTTTAGGACTGAAAATCGATTATCGAATACAATCGAAATCGACTTACCATTCCCTACTGTGTAACATTGTTCGATTTTTCAGGTTGGAAATGTGGTTTTGTGCGTTCCAGAACAATTTGGCGAATTTATAGTTTTTTGAGAGAACATTTTTGGGTCGATTTCAGTATAATGGTACCAAATGCCGTAAAATGAAAAAGTGTGCTGCCAGATGTTTACAGATTTTGTACGCGAAGCCGGTGTTGATTACACCATGGAGGAGAAAATCCCTTAGCCCAAGAACAAATTTTGCATATTGATGAAAAAATTTATGTAATGAAATTTAAAATAATACGATTTTGGATGCTTGAATTCGCGATTTCAAGTTCTGTGCCAAAATTTCCTCTGGCAACACTGTTTTAGCAACATTTTCATATTTTTCTTAGTAAATTCCGCAATTTCAACAACGAATTATAAAAAAAATAAAAGCCTCCGACAGACTTTGACTTCAGTTTTGGGAGGTCCACGGCCCCCTTTACCAACCCATAAAACTCATTTCTTTCAAAGCCTGTCTCCTTATTACAAAGTTTCGCCAAATTCTTCGTTTGCTCTCATTTTACCGGTCTTTGCCCGGAATTATTGCTAAGCTTAGTAATCTTGAGCAGGCGTGATTTTTTGACAACTTATACGACTAAATAGGGTAGTGAATCATGACTTTTACTACGTATTCAACAAATAGTTTTAACAAAATTAGTTTCAAAAATTTTTACCTCAAGTATTTTTTCGTTCGAAAGGTTTGCAGAACGATAAAGCTCCGATGCTTTGAGCATCGGAATTTTCCCTGTTTTTTCTTCATCGCAACACAAAAACAAGTCGCTGTAGTAACGTGTTTCTGTTTCAGTCAACGAGACCTCTTCCATGATGATGAGTTTGTTTTATATTTATCCAAACTCTGAATATGAGATGAGTTTCTCTGAAATATTAGAAAATATTAATTAATTTCAAAATAGTTTATAATAAAATGTGTGTGAAGATAAATTTCGAAATTTACAACCCTGGACACAAACCTATTTTTGTTAACAGAGCTCTGTCCCTTTTAGTAAATTAATAGCCAGAACCCTTAACAGAGCTCGAAAAATTAAAAAATTTCATCAACACATTCTTAAAACTTTTAAGAATTTTTCAAGTCTACTGATGAGTTGATTAGCACCAACGAAATGTCGTCGGCATATAGACAGCTGAGAAATACAGCAAAAATTTTTTGAAAAGGTTAATTTTTGGACCTGAATTAATACATTTCAATTGGCTCTTAAAGCAAATAAATAATTAAGTTCATATTTGACTAATAATAATAATAAAAAAAATAAATAAATAAATAAACTTTATATTCCTCAAAAAAAAAAAAAAAAGGTTTTGGCTGTTCAAAAGTCACCTCGTGCTTAAAGTTTCCAATTATAAAATATTATTGTAAAATGCGGCCAACAAAATTATACCTTTAGGTATTGGTAAGTTGTAGCAATGAGCCAAAAATTACTAATATTTTATTTATTAAAAGCAAACAAAAACCAAAAAAAAAAAAAAAAAATAGTACTGATATGAAGAATTCAAAACTAACATTTCCAAAACACAATTAATACATAGTTCTCTGCTAGCAGATAAAAATGAATTATAAAATTGAAAAGTTTTTTATTTGATTATTATTTGCTATAAGAGTCAATTAGAATGTATTATTCTAGGTCTAAAGAGACCTACTGATAAGTCGTCGGCATGAAAAAGGTAGAAAACAATAATTTGTATTAAGACTTAAAATAAAGAGAGTTACCTTTAAATAAATAAATAGTTATAAATACGACTTTTTAGTAATTCAAATATTTGTACGTTGTTATTTATGTACAAAGGTATAGATTGTTGTTTATACAGGGTGGCGCAAAAATAACCTTCCGATGTTTTTTGGCTGTAATTAAAAAAAAAAATTAAAAACTTTGATTCTTCTTGTGGATTATTTTTATTTGGTCTTTTAATTTTTTTAAATCAAGTCGAGAATATGATGTCATATAAATGGCCGCCGCCACAGTTGATTGTCATTTGAGCCCTTTTTATAGCATTTTCCATCACATTGGCCGAAACGTCCGGCAATAGGTCCTCACATTCTTGACGGATAGTGTCTTTAAGAGCTGCAAGAGTCTGAGGGTTGTTGACATAAACCCGCGACTTCAAAAAGCCCCACAAAAAGAAGTCTGCAGCGGTCAAAGCAGGCGACCTTGCTGGCCAGTGCAAATCGCCAAAACGGGAGGGAAATGCATCCTTCAGCATATCGGTTGTAGTACGTGTAGTGTGTGCCGTAGCACCGCCCTGTTGGAACCACATGTTTTCCAATCCCAATTTATCAAGTTGCGGCAAAAAGAACTCGTTGATCATTGTTCTGTAGCGCTCACCATTCACAGTAACCGTTTGGCCCGCGACGTCTTCGAAGAAAAAAGGTCGATGACTCCTCCAGCGACAACAGCACACCATACAGTGACTTTGAGCGTGTGTAATGGCTCTTCGTGGGTTACAGGCGGATTTTCAGTGCCCCAGAAGCGTAAATTTTGCTTATTTACGTACCCGCTAAGATGGAAATGGGCCTCATCACTCATGATTATTTTTGATGAAAAATCATCTTCCTCTTGGTGGTGATCAAGGATGGCTTGAGCGTATGTTAGACGCAACAGGCGGTCAGCTTTGTACGGAAACATCTTCAAATCTTGTACCAAAATTCGCTGTAAAGACCGTCGACTGATACCCATTTGCGTGGAGCGTCGTCTGGTCGATGTCGAGGGCGCTTCCATGACATCCTCGGCTACAGCAGCAATATTCTCTGCAGAACGGCTACTCCGGGGTCTGCTACGCCTGGCAGCATCTCGTGTTGTGCCAGTCTCTTCGAGGCGAGCGGCTAAACGTCGCAGTGTTGGACCAGTAGACGTTGGACGGCCAGGAAATCTGCGACGAAATTCACGTTGTGCCAAAGTCACCGACCGATTATTGGTCAAATAAATAGTCACCAATATTCCGCGTTCTGGGGCAGTGTAGCGCAACATTGTTTATTAACGTGTATTTCGTATGTGTTTACTACACAAATGTCAAAACAGAACTGACATTAGGGGCCAATCGCAAAATTTATAGCATTTTCTGATAGGAGGATTACTTTTGCGCCACCGTGTATAAGTTGTCATTGTTTTTCATCTGAATATCTAGGGGAGTTAAATTTTTCAATTTCCGTTGAAACAAGTTTATTTATTAAAATAACATTTTGAAAATATTTATCTCTGATAAGAAGTTTTGAATTGCAAGCGAGATTCATCTTTCGTTTCATATAAAACAGCTTTAATTTCGACGAATAGAATACTGTTTAAGTTCATTTGATTTGCAATAATAGAATAGACATCATTTCGCATTGCTTCCAAAATATTTAAGTTTCTCGATTTCTTCGGCATATTTTTTAGTAGTTTAATTAAATGCAGAAAACTATTTTGCTTGTATGTTAAAAAATTTAATAACAGCATATTAAAAATTTTGTATAGAAATTTCCATATTTTTTTTAGAAAATTTGTGACTCATCATTATGCTGTTGGAGACACGCTTTGTTCTATTTTTGTTTGACAAAAAGTAAAACTAATATTCTTTTTTATTGTTATGTGAAAACATGCTGCAAATGCCAAAAAGTGGCGAATATTCCAGAACAATACATATTTAACCATAAAATTGGCAATATGTCGCAAAACTAAAGGTTAATAGTATCTCCTTCTACTCTTCTTCTCTGCAGTCCCTGCAGAAATCATTATATGGAAGATTAAGTCTTCTCGCACGTACTCCCATGTGACAGTGTCCTGTCAGAACAGCCGCTAGAGCGTGTAATCTTTGTCGTGGAAAATCCAACAAAGCCAAGATTCTCTTGTTACGTGAGCCCCAATATTCGATGATCGTGATCTCATTTCAAATGAGATCACCTGTCGAATCACTCAAACCAATAGTAAAAGCAATGTTAAGCAATAATAAAATAAGAAACAAGCAAGAAGCACACAGCATTCGATCAACAATGCCAGCATTTGGCCGCTGGTTTTAGATTTGGAAAGATGGCATATCAATTATACATAATCTCCACTTAACACATTTTTTTCCGAAAACTGTCGATGCGCCAACTATTAAGCTGATGAGATTTTAGTATTTCAGTATCTCGAAGAAGGTTTGTGTTCGAAAGTATGCCCATAATCAGGCCTTTTATGCATGGTAATGACCCCAAACACTCATCGACAAGTGGCTTTAAGGTTTTGGATTGGGCAGTTCAGAGTGCTTTGTATTGGGATGCTCCCTTTTATTCTTTTACATCGCAATACAGAATGGCACATCTGATTTCATTCCTAATGAAACGATGCAAAAAAGAAAATTGTTCAACAAAGATAATAAAAATTCTGAAGAATTAGGGATGGTCATCCAGGACGCATGAGATTAGTATAGCATGAGTCTTAGGAGCCAAGCCTCTAAAATTATATCTACTTATTCTAAACAAATGGTGTTTTTTTAATTAAATTGTATGTTATGAACACTTGTATATATCACATATGAAATATTTAATTTTTGGTTTGAAAAAATATTGATAATTCCACTCTAAAACATACATGTGTTGTATTTCTGTGACCATGGCTGTTTATAGAGCGTTACAAGAATATATATGGAATACTACATAGTATGTAGTACATACATATCCAACCTTTGCTGCAATTGCTTTATAACTCAAAAAACCATCAAGTTGTTTGTAATCTCAAAACTTTAAACGCGGTTTCTGCATAACAAGCTCTTCTGAGTAGTGACAAAATTGCAGTAAAGGCTCGATATCTACATTTCACTCAGTTTTACCTGTTAAAAAGTTCAGATATTTGCCACAAAAAATTTATTTTATCTGCTCCTTGAGAAAAATACCTGTAGCTGGATAATTAAATTTTAACCAACATTCCAACTTGAAAGAAAAGCAAAAACTTTACACACACAACACTGTAGCGGTGCTTATTATCCGATTGTTTGCTTTTGTTAAAGTTCCGCTTTTAAATGTGTAACAAAACCACTTTTGATATTTTTGCAAAACAAATACTTTTTTGACTTCGATTTTTCACAGATAGTTAAGAGCTCAATTTAGATCCGTTTTATTCCTTCATTTTTTAGACGTTTGCACAAGAAATTAGCGAGCGCACAACTTTGCAGCGTTGCTACATTTGTTTTAATTTTTTCTTTTAACTTTTATTGCTAATATTGGATTTACCCAATTTATTGGAACTAATTAAAACTGGAAAAGAATAATCTAGCTTAGATCATATTAAAAAATTCATGCTGATAAAATCTGTTGTCTACAAACTGACATTTTACAAATGAGTCATGCTGCCAGATCTCAGTTAAGATTGGCAAGAAAAAATCGTCAACCGTTACTTAAGCCCCAAAATACAGTCCACACTAGGGCGAATTAAACTAGGTGAACTTGACAGCTCAAGACATGATACAATCAAGGCGAATCAAGTAAAGGTGGTCGCAATTCAATTCGCTTCAACATTTTCATTCGAGACGTCATAAGTTTTGTTGTCGTTTGCTATCAGCTTTGACAACTCAGGGGCCGGATTCTGGCATTCGTGATCGAATATAAAAACAATGTAGAGCAAAAACAAAATGAGCAACAACCACACAGCATTCTATAACGAAATAGTTCAATCACGAGTGCCAGAATTTGGCCCGAGAACATAAAATCGTGGAAAAATAATAAAGCGAATTATTATGCGGGCACCTGTAGTAGATTCGCCTTGGATACAAATAGCAAGGTAGCCTCGTCAGCTAAACCGTTAATCATCTGACTACTTTAGGTTGTCAAGAGCAAGGCGAATCAACTACAGGTGGTCGCAATTCAATTCGCTTCAACATTTTCTCTCGAGACGTCATACATTTTTTTGTCGTTTGCTATCAGCTTTGCCAACTCAGAAGATAAATTCGTGGAAAAATGTTGAAGCGAATTGGGATGCGGGCACCTGTAATGGATTCGGCTTGGTCAAGAGATTGCAGAGATGAAAGGCAGCCAAAACGAGATAGCTAATCCGCGTAAGCTCAGTGCATCTCTCTTCTGTAAATGTAGAAGTGGCGTCTTTTTGACAGGTTGCATATCTAAAGCGTTGTACAAAAACAAAATGCATGTTTATTTTATTGAAGTTGTTCTTATTGTAGCGAAAAGGTTACCTTGTTAGTTGTATCATGGCTCAAGATATTATTTTGTGCTTCCCGCTTTTGACCTCTAATATCAAAAATTGTTTACAAGCCATATTTTCTGCTGCGAGATTGATGGAGCAGAGCTATTAAGGCGAATTCAAATTTTAAACTAACGAAATGCATAGGATTTTAGATTGTCTATGGTTTATTTTCAAATCGGGTCTTGGATTTGTTTCAAAACAATTTTTCCGGTGAACCTTAAGTGATTTATCTCCCAAATTGTTTTCACTGCAGAACTTATACATTTTTATTGCTTCTCGTTAATGCAGGATTTATACAATGACTTCTTCTGTTGCACTTTTTCTCAATTCTTTCTTATGTTGCTACTCCTCCGTTCGTCAATCAACTCTATATAAGTTACAATAAGAAGTGTAAAGCATATGTAGTTAATAACAAACAATATTTTACTCTGTCAATCAAGTAGGCATAACTATTAAAATTTGTTTATTTTTTTTAAATTATAGAATATATTATAAAAAAAAGGCTGGTAGTTCTGAAACAGCTATATAATCCACATAATTGAGTCGTAGGTTTCCGTTTCACAGATCTCGTAGTTTCAACTTTTCTTCATATCTAGGTATAAACTATATAGCAATTGTGTAACGCAGCCAGTTTAGTTTTTACTTTACAAAAATAATGATCAGTACAAGAATATCACGTTATTTCAAAATTCGGAATTTTTCGAGTTATTTAAAAACTTACATAACGAAAATGTAATTAAATATGAACTAAATTATTTATTTGCTTTAATAGCCAATTGAAATGTATTAATTCAGGTCCAAAAATGAAAATGTATTTAATTTGGATATTAAGTAAAAAATACACGACTTACCAGGCTAGTACGAGAAGGATGCTAAAAACAAAATACACTTCGTTTACTTTAACATTAATAAAAAAAATGGCTTGCTTCAAACAGATCGACAAAAGCATTTATGGAAAAGAACTCAGACTGGCTAAATGGGATGACTTTCAACTTCTTCGAATGCTTTGTCCACAAAATTCAGCATAGAAGAATTTTAGCGTTATTTATGGACTTTGGATTGTTTAAGGAAAAATATTCTATATTGCGCAACTGTTTAAAGAATAATAATGTGAGTATTCTTACTGGATACATCTGATAAAAAAAGAGAAGCAATCATCATACATATAATATAAAGGCTACTGAAATATCGGTAGGGGTCAAACTGCAAGACATACAGACAAACGCTTTATTCAAAGTTTGCCTGAAAGGAAGCAGCATTACTTCCAGATAGGCTTACATAGATAAGCAACTGGAAATGTGATTATCCGGTCAAAGTGCTCACAAACAAACAAAACCGAAATATGACATAACTATTGCATATGCAAATATGTTAGTAAAATCTCTGAGCGTTGGAAAAATTCTCGCCCATCAACAGCTCATTTTCATTTGGGAGGTATACGACCCCTCTGCAACACTATAAACTCATTTATTTTAAAGCATGTCTCCTTACTTTAAAGTTTTCTGACTACTGCCTCGTCGTTGTTATGTCAAACATATGTGTACACACTGTACAAACACACATATGGGAGACAGTATGTGAGTAATTTTACCTAAAGTTGCATGAAGTGTTTGTTGTATTTAAGCAAGAGTATGCTGCCTTGAAGCTGACTCCTGCTTCCGGTCGTTGAAATGTCAGACATTTGTGTACAAACATCTGTTACTAATTCTACCTACAAGTTCCCTGAATTGTTGGTGCTGTATATATGCAATAGTGTGCTGCCTTGAACTGTCCAACAAAATTTTCTCTGTGTGATCTAGCTCTAAGAAATTTCGCTTTGTCGATAGTATCGGCATTGGAAAAACATCGATAGTCCCTTAAAAATAATACTATCGATAAATCCACTGATTGTTGTTTTATAGCTCTACACTTTTGCAAAAGTTAAAAAATTGTTTTAATTCTGAAAGGTGATGTTTGCAAAGAAGAAATCTGCGACAGCTAAAAATAGGAATCGTAGTCTGTCTGAGGTGATTATATTCTCAATTTGGTTTTATATTAATATCAAAATTGTGATGATTCAATGAATACATTTCGGTGACTCATTTTTTATTAAATATTATTGCACTTGATACGCAAATATGTATGTAAATATATACATACATTTGTATATAGTTTGGACTTGCGGCTGTACCAGATGATTTTGATATATCTTCGGAGTTTCAAGATCAGAATGATGCCAGCGACGGTGATTTGGAAGCTGAACTTGCTGCACTTAGTGGAGGAGTTAATAGAGCCAAGGCCAAATTGAAACAAACTCCGGAGATACCAAATACTACGAAAGCAATGGTGGATATGTGTTTGAAAGACGTGGAAAGTAGTGACGAAGAGGATGGAAGTGAGGAAATCGAGTCTGAGATTTTATGTGAACTGCAAAACATCATTCGTGCCGAGAACAATGTGGATGAGGAAAGTCCTGAAGAATCGAAATCAGTAGAACCACAAAATACACCTGAAATAGCTTTAGGATCAACTGATTTAAGCATCACTGATAAAATAAAACAACGTATTGAGATGTATCAAATTGCCGAAACAAATGCAAAAGCTGCCGGAGAACAAGCAAAGGTGCGCCGTTTTAATCGAGGCCTCAAAACCTTGCATGAACTTTTACGGCAGTCGATTTCAGGCAAACAAATAAATCCTGATGACATACCTCCTATTATCAGTGTTAAGCCATCGGTCGGTGAACCTTTAAGTACCATGAATTTAAAAGAAACGGACGAGGCGGCTGATCGGTCAGCGCCAGTACCGTCTACAACCACAACCAAGGAAACAATTCCAGAAGAAACATCACAAAATAATCCAATTATTCAACAAATGCTATCACTTCAACAAGAATATAAGGCTGCTGCGTTGAAATCTAAACGTAATGGTGACACTGCAATGGCTTTGCAATATATGAAAGTTTTCAAACAATTTGATGTTGTTATAAAGATGTGTAAAGATGGACAAGATGTGGATCTAAGTGATATGCCACCACCGCCTGAACAATTCAAACAATTCATGGAAAATATGATGTCGGGAGGTGAAAAACAGGCAGAGCCCGATTCCGGTTCTTTGGCAGCGGATTCTGGATCGGTAGCAGACTCAAGTGGTACAAATGAAACGAATATTTTGGAGGCTCTGCAACAACGTCTAAACAAATATAAAAGTGTCGAAGAATCTGCTAAAACGGAGGCAAACGCCAGTAAAGCCCGACGATTTGGTCGTATAGTTAAACAATATGAAGACGCAATAAAAGACTATAAAGCAGGACGTTCGGTGGCATATGAAGAATTACCGGTTCCACCTGGCTTCAGTCCTTTGGTAACACAAAATGATACTGACCAAAAAACGCCGAGTGTTACTCAAGAAATAACCCCTACTGTCACTCCAAATCCAACATTACCAACAATAAAATCACCTACTCCGCCGCAAAATGATCTAACAAGACGAACTTCACCAAACCAACAAAGTAATTTAGCAGAAAAGCAGATGCAAATTTTACTTGACCGTCAAAAAGAATTTAAAATAGCTGCAATAGATGCTAAAAAAGCAGGAGACATTGATCAGGCCAAAGAATATTTAAAAATGTACAAAGGCTTTGATACTTTGCTACATGCTGCACGGAGTGGTTTGCCCGTCGATTTAAGTTCAGTGAGTACCTATACCTTGTATTAAATATGTAACAACCCTCATAGATTTCATTTAAGGTGAAGCTAATGAAAATTTGCAATATGTACTAGTGCTAGTACACAATTATACGCAATACTTTTCGTTTGCTCATTTAAAATACTACTCAATGCTTCTAACGCTTTTTTTAAATATTTAAACAACAGTTAGTTTTTTTTTTATATGTGCAGACATACGCACAATAGCGTATCCTGGCTTAAGTGTATGTCGCAAGGCATGAGTAAACACATCCCTCCAATCAACCTACATACATACATACATATATATCGGAAATACATACATATGTATGTGTTTAGATTAAAATTTTTTATAGAAAAATTGAAACATTATTCTTTTCTTAATTCAGGTCCAAAAATGAACCTTTTCAAAAAATATTTGCTGTATTTTTCAGCTGTCTATATGCCGACAACATTTCGTTGGTGCTAATCAACTCATCAGTAGACTTGAAAAATTCTTAAAAGTTACTGATGAGTTGATTAGCACCAACGAAATGTCGTCGGCATATAGACAGCTGAAAAATACAGCAAATATTTTTTGAAAAGTTTCATTTTTGGACCTGAATTAATACATTTCAATTGGCTCTTAAAGCAAATAAATAATTAAGTTCATATTTGATTATTCTTTTCTTTTATCAGCACCTTTGCCACATTTGCTTTTAAAGCAGTGTAGCAACATTGAACTGTTTTTCAAATAGAGTTCTATTTTATTTGCAATTTTACGTTAAATTTGACTATTTTGAGTGTCCGAAAAAAGTATAAATACTCGGTACCCTGATACTTAATACGGCGAAACTTTAGCATAAGGAGCCATACTTTGAAAGAAATAAGTTTTGTAGGTTGATAGAGGCGGTCGTGGACCTCCCAAAACTGAAGTCGACGTCTGCCGAATGATTCTACTTTCTCAATATGTAATTCGATGTTAAAGTTGTGGAATTTACTAAGAAAAATCTGAAAATGTTGGTAAAACAGTGCTGCCAGAGGAAATTGTTTGCACCGAACATAATATATTACAAAATTTACAAGATGCAAAAGATCTGCAATCACCAACCGTGAATTTTGCTATTGCAAAAACAAAATAATACATATTAACGATTTTAAACAAATATTTCGTTTTTTAGTTGCCAGTGTCGCCATCCCAGAGACACAACCTCGAGGATTCTTTTGCTATTATAACCACAGAAGAATGTGATCCTAATGATGATATTTCTGATATTGGAGTTCGAGTTGAAGAACAATTGGCCAAACAGTTAATGATGTGTAAGAACACAAGGTAAGTAAGTGCGTTTTGGTTGATGCAATTTGAATTTTTGCAATCAAACTTTCTTAAAGGGATCACCACAAGGCTATGGGAGATATTGCTGGCATGAATCGTTTTGAAAACTTGGCCATAACTGTTCAAAAGGATCTAGATGTTGTTCGCTACTCGAAACGAAAAAACTTCCCACTGCCAAAATTCCATTATGAGCAACGTTGTTTCAATGTTGTATATTGTAATACCGATATGACGGAAAACGAATTGGAGGTTACAGTTGTGCGTGGCATAAGTTACAACGTCTCCAATCCAAAAGAAGTTGATACCTACGTTAGAATAGAGTTTCCCCTTCTTAATGTAAGTGCCTAAATGATATTATATGATTAAATTTGCTTCTGATAAATGGTGAAAATTACATACATACATACTGCGCGTGCATAAACAACAACGCTTGGTCCCTTCACAATCGTCACCTCCATACATATGTAAGTATGTAGTTGCTTACGTGGATAAAGAATGGAAATAAAACAAAGTGGATAAAGTATTTGAAATCATTTGAACTTTATTAAATATTATCTTTGAAATGTAGGTCTCTGATAATTGCCGCGGCACGAATGCCGTTTAAGCAAATAGGTTAGGTTAGGTTAGGTTGATAGGAGGCGTTTGTTTGCCCATGACTTGTGACGTACACTTAAGCCAGTATAGGCTTAAGTGTGCACTCAGTAGATTTAACCATGAACAGTTTGATCCATAGTTCTATAGGAACTTCGTGTCATTCAGAAAGTTCCTTAATTTCCTCCAGCATATGCCCTGCAATTGGGTGAAGTGTCTCTCCCAAGATATGGGGACTCAATTTGTGAGAAGGCGGGGCACTGGCATAAATAGTGCTCTAATGTCGCGCTCTCCTCCCCACATGCTCTACATTCCTCTCCTCCCGCTATTCCTATACGGTTAAGATGTGCCATTAGCTGAGAGTGACGTGTCATAACTCCCATTATTCCACTTAATTCGGGCATGCTAAGTTTTTCTTCGTCTGGATCCCCCCCCATAGAATTCGTGCATTGATTCCCAGGGTAACGTTATTCCAGGGAGTTAACTGGGCTCTATATGCCCAATTCTTTAGCTCAGATTTAGCTGCATCGCTCTTGGAGCAAGGGAATTTGTTTCCTTATTTCCAGTGATTCCCGCATGACCTGACACCCATATGACGCGCAGTTCACCATGAGTCGAGTAACCGTTAATAGCATAGCTTTTGCAATTCCAAACTGTTTGTGATTTAATCCACTCAGCTGAGATCGCTCTGATGGCCATTTGACTGTTAGTGAATATATTTACAGGACCTAGCCTTCCCAGTTCATTGAGCTTGTTAGTACAATCCATGATTTCCTGCCTGCAAACCTGAACGGTCTGGCTAAAGCAGTTCGCTCCGTTGATAAAGCAGCTGGCTTGCGATTTATTTTTGATCTACGGACCCGATATTCAATACGAATAGTGCTGAGCATGAACTGATTTGAAATTTTAGCAATAAACTCGAATCAAAATTTTGGTGTAAAACGGCACGAATACGGATTAAGTTCTCATTTCACGAAATCTCCTTCTTTAATTCGAAGCAACACCTGATTTCCTTCATAAATAAAAATTTCAGAATAAAACTCTCATCTACATTTTTGTAGAACGGCAACAAAAAGGAAAATCACTCCAAAACATCCTCATATTTCGAAAAAGAAATGAGTCATCACACTTCGGCACGATTTTCAAGATCAGATCTAATGAAAGGAGACTACGAATACCTCATGAAGACGGTTTTTACTAAGTGAAACAGTCCCAAACCGGCAAAGAAGAATATTTGCCGATTCCGAGGGTCAAATACCACGACTTGCCAAATTCGCAGAATTGCGCTCTATTTGTACATGGTTCGAATTATGACAGCCAACAATTTCCTGGATTTTGCAAACGCGATTCGCAACAAATGCAGTCAAAGAACTCGCTAGTTATTTCAGTCATGAAAAGATGATGGTAGAATAAATCCGGTCAAGAGGCAAATCAATTTGGCTTATAACAGCTTTTAAGAGCTCTGAAGCCAAAACCAGAGCAGAAAGTCCAAGACGAGACTTGGAAACTGACTTTGTTGGTGCGTCAACAGATTTGTAAGTATCTTGCCAGCTGGTTGCTGTATGGCTTTTCCGACGCTTCAGAAAAAAGATGAAGCTCAGGTTTTGTTTCAAGCTCGTAATGAACCCATATAGGAATTTGAATATTGTTTTCATCGTGATACGAAGCAAAGAATTTGTCTCACTCGGCCTGCATTGGAGGTTTGAGAGAAGCACTGTATTTTGGCATAATAATTTTTAGAACTATTTCAATCGGTTCAAGCCATCCGACCGGGCCAAATAGTTTTGGAAGTGCAGAGGAAACTTAACTTTTTATGTAATTAGATCTCAATGTTAGAAGATCCAAGCGAAAATAAGACTGGTTCAAGTGAACATACTACTGAAGATCAATCAAGTGTCTTCTAACTGCTTGACACAACAAAAATTAAAATTTTGCATCAATTAAATGATCAGAATCAACTGAAATTTATTTCTCTTTCGAAATTAAATTTCAAATTTGAAAGCTCGCACACATCAAAAATGCAGCAATAAGTTGATCACGAGCAGTAAACGCTGAAGTAGCATCATGCGCCCCAGCTAATACGTCGTCAATGTATTATGTACACCTTCGCAGAATGTGTGATGCCAATAGAAACTCATTTTTGCAATCGTCAGCCAATTGTAACGATGTGCGAATGACAGGATAGGTCGCAACCTAAAAGTTACTGTCTGCAATTTAAAGGTTTTTTCTTCCTCCGTAGGAGGGTTCTTAAGTAAAATGTGCTGAACAGACGTATGACTTTCATCCAGTCTTATGTGCCGATACATTTGAGTGATGTTACAATGCATCACAAATTCAAAAATTCGCCAACGAAGAACCAGAAGAACGAGCAAGTCCGTCTGTAAATTAGATTCGACCTGAAAAGCTAAGATTGACTCCATTCGTTGCTTGTTCGAAGCGTTGAACACCACCCTCAGTTTAATTGTCTTTCGATCCATTTTGATGATGGGATGATGAGGCAAATAGCGGGAACTATCAACAGTATCCTCACTTACTGGTCGCACATGAACCAGAGCCATATATTCCTTCATAAAACGATTTTCGCAAAAGCTTCCTTGCGCAAGTACTGCAAAATTTTATTACTTTTCGACAATCCTAACAAAAGTTTCGCAGGAAATTTTGCCCCAAATGAAAGTTTCACAATATAACGTCCTGCTGCACTACGACGAGCACATTTTTATTTCTCTAGCTCCCAAAAGCCCAACATAGTCCAATCAGATTATCCTCCTCAGAAAAATCCACACGTATAGAACACATCCGTCATTCAGAGACGACCAAAAAAGTCAGAAAATAATTAATAAGATCTATTTAGACCTAGAATAATATATTTTACTCTTTCTTAAAGAACATTTTATAGCGAAATTTCGGTATTTAATTCAAATATTGTTATTATATCTTTGCAGAACGAGACATACAAAGCAAAAACCAGTTTGGTAAAAGACACCGACAGCCCCGATTATAATCAATGTTTTAAAATTGAAATATTGCGAGGAAACCGACAATTTGAACGAATTTTTAAAAGACATTCAGTGAAGTTTGAAGTATACTCTCGCGGGTAAGTCTTATGAGAAAAGTGTTACTTTTATAGAAGTCTATAATCAAGGCAGATTTAGTAGGTACAATCACTAGCAGAGTATGACAAAATACACGGGAGTTGTTGGTAGCGACTTGTAAACAAACTTTTGACACTAGCCTGTTAATAAACAATGAGCAGCTGTTTTAGTGATTTTACACGGTAGATCTGCCTTGTCTACGATCAATCTGATTAAATCTTCCACAAACGTTGGTGGCTATTCAGGAAAAGGCGCCTGCCAAATTGATGTTTACATAGAAAATAATAAACACATTTCAGGAATAGCAACAAATAGTTTTCATATTTCATACATTAAGTGTGGTTCACACCAGACATGAAGGCACTAACAGAGAGAGAGAGAGAGAGAGAGAAGACTCATGTTACTGTCAGGTGTAGACGGCGGCTGTTACTATTTTCTCCTGGCTGTTAAGATGTCTTCCTTGACATCTCCATCTTAAAAGAAAACGACGTTTAGCTCGAAAAATTTGCATCTTTGTGTCTTTGCGTAAAAAAATCTTTTATGATAGAAAATAGTTTTCATGCGAATGTAATCAAAAAAGTAGCCATAAAAACGTGCGAAAGGTGGGGTTGTTAATCCGTTGACGAAAGAAAAATAATGAAAAATTACAACATGAAAAAATTCGGCTTATGAATGCGTTTTTTGACAGTCAAAATTTAAAAAAAAAAATTTGAAAAAATCCTAAATACAATTGAGGAATGGCACTTATACCAGTAAATATACCACATTCTTGGCTTCTTTTTTCATTTGGTCCGCTTAAGCTATACTCCAAAAATGTACCCATGTATGCCTAAATTCTTTCAGAGATAATCGATTTTTCCCGGTGTCATCGTTAATTTTTTTTTAATTTCTCAATGTAAAAATGTTTAACTGCCTGTTCCTCACTGTCGAAGTCGTGCGATTGTTCGCTTTCTAAGCGAAAGAAAATTGTTTTGGGTTCCTCTATGACGCACTTTTATTCGAGCGATGACTCGATCGACAAGTCGAAAATACGTAAGTGTTTTCATATAAAATCCGATTCCTCCAAATCGATCATGTCATCAGCACTGCGAACACAAATGTCAAAATCAAGCACTTGCTGTTTTGCTATCGCGAGGATTTTTTTATAGAAAATATTTTATATTTATTTGTTAAAAAAAAAAACACTGGGAAATAAAACTAGAAAATCCACATATTTTTCATTTTTAATTTATTTAGTAAATATATCGAACAATTATCACATGTATACATGCAGTTTTCCAAAACAGTTCGCATGTTCGCTGGATGGCAGAAAATGCTGAGTTTGCTAGAGGAATACCAGTGCTCAGTGCGTCAAAGTACTTTTTAAATGTATATATGAACAAAAAAATACTTTTGAAGAACATACATATGTATGTATATTTTATTAATATTTGATTATGTTCGCTGGGTTATCAAATTTCATTTGTTTTGTTTATTTGTTGTAGTACTTGTTTAATTAATTTGTTTGATTTTCCTAACAACCAAAATAGTATATAAACAAACTGAATTGTTTGAATAAAATTACTTTTATTCCTGCTTCCAACAAACGAGTATCTCTGTTCAGTATTAATTTACCGCACGAGTAGAAAGTTTCATTTTTTTTTGAAAGCAGTCAAGGAAACAAGTCCGAAAACAACAACGGCTTGTTTCCCAAATGAATAAAATATATAATCTTAGAAATAAGATTATTTTACTTTTAATTTTTAAAACCCCAAAAAAACTATTTCTGCACTTTCAAGATGTTTACTTTTTTATTTTGCAATTATTTATGTACATATGTATTTGCTTTGGCTTGTCAGATACAGCTGACATTTACACAAGAATAATTTAGTAGTTTTTTCAATGCTCCAATAAATAAATTAAGTCAAGTACGAGGCTGGCTCGCACTCTTAGGGTTCCGTACGTATGTATGTATGTGTAATGTATGTATGGAATGGCGTCTATGAATACATATGTATATTTTATAAATTTCATCTCTCTGTTTTTAAAGCTTTATGTTGTATGGGGACACCTAGTAATTTTCCACTTGTTGTTGTTGTAATTTGTTGTTGTAAGGCATCTGGGAATACATACACCGTGCGAATTTCGACTATCTATCTCTTACGGTTCGAGAGTTATAGCTATTACTCTACGTTGTAAAGGGACACCTGGTAGTTTTACAGTTGTTGTTTTTAGCAATTGTTGTTGTGGAGCATATGTGAATACACATATTGTGCAAATTTCATCCCTCTGTCTCTCACGGTTCGAGAGTAACGGCTAGTTGTTACTTTACGTTGTATAGGGACACCTGGTAATTTTCGACTTGTTGTTGTTTTTAGCATTTGTTATTGTAGGCCACATGCGAGTACATATATTGTTCACATTTCATCTCTTTGTCTCTTACAGTTTGGGAGTTACGGCTAATTTTTACTCTACGTTGTATAGGGACACCTGGTAGTTTTTGACATGTTGTTGTTTTTAGCATTTGTTGTTGTAGGGCATATGTAAACACATATATTCTGCGAATTTCAGCTCTGTCTTTTACAGTTTAGCAGCTACGGCTAATTGTTACTTTAGGTTGTATGAGGACACCTGGTAGTTTTCAACTTGTTGTTGTCTTTAACATTTGTTGTTGTAAAGCATCTATAAATACATACACTATGCAAATTTCAGCTTTCTATCTTTTTTGGTTCGAGAGTTACAGCGAATTGCAACTTTTCGTTGTATGGGGACACCTGGTAGTTTTCGACTTGTTGTTTATTTTAGTATTTGTTGTTATAGCGGCAAGGTACAACAACATCCTGTGAAAATTTCAGCTCTCTAGCTCTTACCGTTTCAGAGAATGGACGCTGTGACGGACGGACGGACGTACTTGTCTCCGTAATAGGGTTCCGTTTCACTCTGATGAGTACGGAACCCTAAAAATCAACCAGATTTTTATTTTGCCGATCTGGTATGTCTGTGAAATAAATGCCAAATATTTCATGATGCAAGTCCATGCGAACGCAACCTGTCGACTATTAGGAATCTAAATTGAGTCGAAATCGAGCGAATACATTTTCTTGCGGAAAAAAAACATATTTATCTCCACACTTAAATATGTCGTTAGGTCATTTCTTTATGTCAAATGCATTTCGACTTGGATGGGTCCAACTAAAGAAAATTTGTCCACAGAGATTCTGTTTAAGTTGTCGCTCTCCACATGCGGGACAAGATACACTGTATGCGAAGGGCTATTCTGGCAAATCAAATTCAAATGGTCTATTATTAAGATAATAAAATTTACCAATATATAATCTTTATTATATATAACTACTTTATTTATTCTTCTAACTTAATTAGCGTAAGCAAAACTAAGAAAAATATCTACATTGCGGAATCAATAATACGGCAATACCGCACTATAGAGATGGTACCGCACCAGCGGAATGAATAATTGTAAATTTCGTTTCCGCAGTCGCGGAACGGAATCAATAATCGGACCCATTATGTTTTATTAGAAAACAGAAGGATTTTTATTTATCTACTTACCGTGCTAAGACAGACCCCTTCATTGGGAGCAAGGCGAATCCATTACAGGTGCCCGCATACCAATTCGCTTCAACATTTTTCCACGATTTTATCTTCTGAGTTGTCAAAGCCGATAGAAAACGACAACAAAACTTGTGAAAATGTTGAAGCGAATTGAATTGCGAGCACCTATACTTGATTCGCCTTGATTGGGAGTATCGTAAAAAATGCCATTATTGAGCTTAGATCAATAAAGTTATTGAGTAAAATTGAAATACAACGCTGCATAAAGTTAGCTTTTACATACTTTGGGGAACAAAATATTATACGATGGCAACTGTATGTGAACAGAAAAATTATAGTTTAAAAAATCTCAATTAAAAATTTATATTTATGAATCATAAATGTAAAAAATGTGTACAAAAAAAAAAAAAAAAGGAATACATTTATAATAATAAACACAAATATTATTTCAGAGGGTTTTTGCGCTCGGACATTCTGATTGGAACCGCTGCAGTCAAACTGCAGCCACTGGAGACAAGGTGTGACATTCATGACGTATTTGACGTAAGTAGCCACATGAATAATTCGTAACTATAAGATTGTACCGAATTTGCAATATTTTACAGCTTGTTGAAGGGCGTAAAAAGGTTGGCGGGAAATTGGAAATAAAAGTGCGCGTTCGTAACCCCATACGAACAAAGCAAATAGAACAAATAAATGAAAAATGGCTGGTGATAGACACATGAATACTCGTCCAATTGTGGATATGTAATGCGTCCATTTAAATACTTTATAAAATTTAATTTGACTTTGTCATACACAACATTTGCTTTATATATTAATAAATAATAAGTTATTCTTTCTTTTTGTTATGCACTGTACACATACAAGATACTGACTACAGGTGGCAGCATTAAGTATTTCTTTTCGTGACAGGGACGAAGTTTTCTTTGCAGAGAATCGGGTTGCCGTTTTGAGTAAAATTAAATGATTTTGGAAAATACGTATGCAGTAATTGACAATGCATGATACTTATGACCAGTTTTTGATTAAGTTAATAATCCAATGCCATTTAGCTTTGATTTTCATTTACACTGCATTTACACGTCCCAGTTTTGCTATCAAGTTTTTTTTCACATACTGCTTGTCAAAATTCAATAAATTGATAGCTGTGACGTCGGCTGCACGCAATTTCATAACAATTCGTTTTCAAGATGCCGTCAAGAAGAAAATTAAAAATAGCTTCTTGCATATTCTGCTAAAAAAAATTAAAGGACAACCTCCTCTTCTATCAGCCCAATCATGAATATTCTCAAGGAATTTTATTCCTAAGGAAAATACGTTTCTCGAGAAAAAATTCCTCCAATCATAAATTACCTGAGAAGCAAAAAAATAAAAGTTGGTAATATCGAAATTTTTTATAGGAAAAAACAAAAAAACATATGTTTTTAAAATACCTATTTTTTCCTTCGCCGACTATTTTTCCCCTTCGATGTGGCTAAAACAGGGAAGGTTAAAAAAAATTTCCTAAGGAATTTATCAACATAATAAGAGGAATGGGAAAAGAGAAAAAACTCTCACGGAATTATAATTCATGATTGGGCTGTATATTCTACATTAAACCCAGAAACTAATTGAGATTCTAAATCAAACAATTTTTTTAAACTATTTAAATATAACCATAACATATGTACAAATATCTCTTTAAAATTAATAAATTTAATGGAAATCAATGTAAAATTAATAGTAAAAAATTTGTTGGTTTTGCACGTAAACGTTTTTATTTCTAACGTATTTATTTCTATTAAGCTTGAATCTGCTTAATTTTTATCACTTTTAGTTGCAACTTTCCAACAAAACAAAAAAATATTTGCAGACAGAACGAAAAAAAAATTGTTGTCAGCTGTTTTGTTGATTGTGACTTGATGCTCTCTATGGAAAGCGAAAATTGTCATCAAGTTTGCATCAATTTTCAAAATTGTGAGTGTATTACTAAAAAAGTGTGAATGTATTGAAACTTGAAAGGCAATGCGTATCGCATGATGGCATCACATGACCGACACAGCGTGTTGCTGTGTTGTTACTGAATACCCAAAGGCCGACCGCAGAGTCTTTGTGGCCCGACGGAGTTATTAAATTTTTATTTTGTGGAGAGGTTTTGTTAAAATATCTGCAACCTGTTGATCGGTTGCTGCATGTTTTAGTTTGAATTCGCCTTGAACTAAAGTGTCTAAAATGATGGCGAATATCGATTTGCTTTGCCTTGCGATAAAAACCACCAATCAGTATAGTCTATCAGTAAATCTACCTTACTTACTCCATTTTGTATCGCTTTTTTTATTAATTTCCAAAACTTAGTCCATTAATAAATACTTGTAGATTTCCCTCAAATTTTCACCATCAGGCGGCAAGTTTTTATTCGCATGTCTTCTTCATCTTACCGGATTTCTTTGTTTGTTATGAAATGTAGACTTACAAATGTATTAGTTTATTTCAATGTACTGGACTTCGCCCGAAAAGGAGCTGGCATTGTTGAAAATATCGATTCCTCTGACTTTGTAAAACCCTGGAAATAAAAATATATTAACAAATTTCGACTGTGACGCAATTCGCTATAATGGCTTATTAAATATTAATAGTTTTATATACATACATCTATTACATACATACTGTAGAAAGTATTAAAAATTCGTATTGGAAAGCAACCGAATTTTGTAAATTTTTTATTTGCGAATGAATCTACCAAACGTTTTTTTGTTTTTGATACGGCTAACCAGCTTTTGAATTTAAATTTTAAAATTGTCGCTCAAATATTTTAATTCCCATGTGCAAGTCAACTTAAAAAATTTAGGCCCCGATTAAGGTTTATTGCAGTTGTTAATTTAATTTTTTAGAAGTTGCAACGGATTTAAACTGCAATGTGTATCTCTTTTTTTTTTCCTTTCACTATCATGACCAAATTAATGACGACCTATGCCTCGGAAAGTTCAACAAGGCCACAGTTCTCCTATACTCATATGCCATGCGAGCCCCGATATTCGACAGGTGATCTCGTTCGACCACCTTTCCTGTGCAGTTCTTAGCAGCTGCCGTTGTATTCGCTGCTTGCAACTTTTGAGGGGAACACCAACAAATTCGTCCATATCCTCCGGCTGTAGACGGGAACCATATCTTGCCAGTTCACCCGCCACTTCATTTCCGGATACACCGTTGTGTCCAGGTACCCAGCGAAGCTTCAGGTCTGAATGTCTCGCTATTTCATTTAGACATATCCGGCATTCATGAACCAATCGAGATGTGCTATTATGGCGCCCTTGCTGACAGTACAGATTAGTATATGCATCCCGTATAACCAAGGCGAATCCATTACAGGTGCCCGCATACCAATTCGCTTCAACATTTTTCCACGATTTTATCCTTTGAGTTGTCAAAGCTGATAGCAAACGACAACAAAATGTATGACGTCTCGAGAGAAAATGTTGAAGCGAATTGAATTGCGACCACCTGTACTTGATTCGCCTTGCGTATAACCTATAGTAGCTCATCCCGTTTACCGCCCTTCTTATCGCCGCAACTTTGGCCTGAATGACGCTACACTCATCACGTAGCCTAAAACTGATGCTCCGTTGAAGTTGGGGGATGTAAATACCCCCACCAAAGATTTTGACAAAGAAATGTCAACATTTTTTATTTTTCGCTTGTCCTTGTCTAATGAAAGCGTGCGTCTTTCTGGTAAAGTTGGGTTGATCACATTACCCAGAAATCACCCTATTGGAAGTTGCTTTTATTTTTGCAAATTGTAGCCAAGGTCAAATCTGTTTTTACATTTATGAAGTAGTCAGCTGTAGAATACAGGTGGACAAGCCATGGAGCGATACACTCCCCAAGAACGCGGAATAATAGTATCTCGTTTTTTTGCGTAACAATTTGTCTGTGGTATTGGCACCGACTGCGTAAACACTGCGACGTTTGGCCACCAACCTTCAAGAGCATGGGACCACACGAGACGCTGCCAAGAGTGGCCGGTCCCGAAGAGCCTTTTCTACAGAGAATATCGCCGCTGTTGCTGAGCTGTCGCCAGAAACGTCGACCAGACGCCCTGCCTCACAATTAGCCATCAGCCAGTCGTCCTTACAGAGAATTTTGGTCAAAGACCTGCGCATGCTCCCGTGCAAAGTCTGTGCATCAGCTGCTGTCTGTCGACCGTCCAACGAGTGTAACCTACGCCCAAACCATCATCAATCTCAAGGATGAAGTGGACGATTTTTCGACCAAAATCATAATGAGCGATGAGGCTCATTTCTATCTCAGGGGGCACGTGAACAAACAAAACTATCGTCATTACATATACTCACAAGCACTGCATGGTGCGCTGTTCACGTTGGAGAAGTAATTGGGCCATTTTTTGGAGGATGCCGCTGGTCAATGGACAACAGTCGACAGTGCACGCTATAGGGTCCTGTCAACCGAGTTTTTTCTATCGCAATTGAACGATTTAGGTGGTTCCAACACGACGTTGCATACTTTTTTTGTGGGGTTTTTTGAAGTCCCGTGTTTGCGTGAACAAGCCCGAGACCCTGGAAGCCCTCAAGGACAACACGAGTGCGCAAATCTGTCGTCCGAAGTTCTCGCCGAAGTGATGAAAAATGGCATTACAGCAATCAATTGTGGCGGCGCCCATTTGTCCGATATCTTCTTCTGGACTTGACCAATAAAATTCAAAAGGTTCAAATAAACAGCAGCGAAAATTGCTTAGTTTATTTTATTGATGCCTATAAAACTTAAATTAATGTTTTGCAATGCATATCAGCTAAACGGCCAGAAAGGAGATGTGCAAGAAGCGCTTGCACGTCTTTATTTAGCAATCAATAGTGTGTCATCGATTTTCAATCAATGGCCTTTGGCTTGAGAGGCAAGGCCTGTTCAACAGGTCAGTGCAAGTGCAACTCTACAACTGCAAGAAACGTGCTTGTATTTTGTTTGTGTAATAATGATGGTGAGACTGTCAAACCTACAACACCCACATATGTACGTCTGTACAGCTTTTGACAGTTTCACAATGAAAACACACAAAATCACATGGAGAGACCTGCATTGACCTGGCAGTTGGACCATGGTACAAAGAAAAAAAGATCCAGTACGACATATTAAAGAAATCACTTTCGTGGCGCCCAAATTTAAATTTTAACTTCTGTTTTATTTATTTGATTAGTTTTTAATATTCGAGCTAAGTTCATTCCGATGGAAGAACACAATGTGAATGCATCATCAGTACCACCATCATCAGAAAATTTAAAATACAATGTGTAAGAAGAGGGAGAACCACCAGCAATGGCTTTCATCATAATTGTGATCCCGAACTCAACATTGGGAACCCGCGAGACCCCAATTTGCACGAAAACTGTTCACGTACTCAAAGTTCGTGCAAGTGAGAGCGTTCTTGTTCTTCTTGCACGAAACAGCCCGCTTCATGCTAACTTGGGTAAGTAGTTAAACAATCAGCTGTTGCACAAAATAAGCAATAACAAACAAACAGGTTCAACTGAATCAACTAACATAATGACAATTTTGATGGCTTTCAATTAGTATTTTATATTTGTAAAAATACCTGCAAAACACTTTAAAATCTAATGCGTGCAGAAAAACATTTAATTTTCCCAAATTTTCATTACAGCATCAAAACATGTCATATGTTATTTTTTAGGATAGAAACTTGGTTTTTGATGTTCCCGTACTTTTGTGCTTTTTTGTGTATTATTGAGAGAAATTCATGTTAGCTCTCATTTGACCAAAAAGTACGGGAACAAACTTAATATTAACAAAATTGAAAAATTCTATGACTGAATTCCATAAATTTTTCACGAAACCACAATTTAGAACAAATGGACTTTGTTGAGACCAAGTCGAATTTTCCGTATGAAAACATTAATGTGGTGAAATTTGTTCAGAGTATTTATTAAGCATTTATAAGAGCTACAGCAACGCGTGAGTAGGTCAGCTAGTATATAAGTATATACATTTATTGTCATGCTTATGCATGCATATGCTTACGGAATTCCAAAGAACTAACCAAAAATTTCTTTTGCGTTTTTATGGCCAATTTTCGAGTTGATAATCAAATGCCATTTAGCTTTAATTTTCACTTAAGCATAAAATTTATTAATTGCAACTTAAATGAACAACTCTGGCCAATTAAAGCTCATTTACTGCCTGTTCCTCAATGTCGAAGTCTTGCGATTGCTCGCTTTCTAAGCGAAAGAAAATTGTTTTGGGTTCCTCTATGACGTTCTTTTATTCGAACGATGGATGACTCACTCGATCGAGAAGTCGAAAAGACGTAAGTGTTTTCATACAAAATCCGATTCCTCTATTTCGATCAAGTCATCAGCACTGCGAACAAAATTGTTGTTTTGCTATCGAGTGGGAGTTTTTGTGGAAAACATTTTATATTTAATTGTTAAAAGACTGGGAAATAAAACTAGAAACCCCACATATTTTTCATTTCTATTTTATTAAGTAAATATATTAACCACTTATAATCTGTATGCATGTAGTTTTCCAAAACAGTTCACTTGTTCGCTGGATGGCAGAAAATCCTGAGTTTGCCAGAGGAATAATACCAGTGCTCAGTGCGTCAAAGTACTTATTAAATTTACTTTTAAAATTTTAAAACGCTACTAAAACTATTTCCACACTTTCAAAATGTTTGCTTTTTTATTTTGTACTAATTTATGTCTGTATATAATTTGGCTTGTCAGATACAGCTGACCAGTTTTAAGAAGGGTTGTATTTACACAAGAATAATTTAGTAGTTTTTTCAATACTGCAATAAAAAATCAACCAGAACTTGAATTTGCCGATCTGGTATGTCTGTGAAATAAATAGCAAATATTTCATGACGCAAGCCCATGCGAACGAACGCAAGCTGTCGATATAGAGGAACCCAAATCAATTCGAAATCGGGCGACTTCACATCGATTGCTTACATTTTCTTACGACATCGAGGAACAGACAGTTATGTTTTATAGATTAATCATATGGTTCTTGTTGCTGATGTGCTCAAAAAGTAAACAAAGCACACACACACACACACAGACGCATGTATGAGATTTTGCCTCAAGCAGCAGCTCCAAAATAAACAATAGCCATGACATGAAATACTAAGGGTCTCCTTCATAATAAATATTTTAGGTTTATTAAACTCTTATTTGACAGATCTTCCATACAAATATGTATGTCAAATAAGAGTCTTATAAGCCTGAAATAATTTTTGTGAATTAGGGGGTAATAATATGTATAATCATTAAATGGCTTTATTTAAGAAAGTTTTTCATCGCCGTTAATAAATTAATTTTTTTCCTCCAATAAAAAACAGCTGTTATGTGGAAAGATTTCCATAAAATTTGGAAATGAAAAGGTGCTACCATACTTTCGATGTAATTAAATGTGAGCACTGAAAAACTGACAATGCATTTAAAGAGATCTTAAATTGATGTGAAGATTAACTAATTTCAGATTTAAATATCAAGTCAAGAATTGGCCATTAGAACTGCATATCAACTTACATACATACATACATATACACCTTAAGCGGAAACGACAAATATTTCACTCACCATTGACATGCAATCCTCCAACAGGTGCAAATTGAAACGATGGGAACGGAAGGTGCCAACCAGCTGAGATACACAACCACGGCTTAGTGTCATTCATTCGAAACCAAACTTCATATGTTTTTAGGCATTGAACTGATGACGTTTCCATCTCCTGCCAGGTTAAATAAACTTCATTTTGGGTAACAGGAGCAGTAGAGAGATTAAGTGGAGTATTCAGCTGAGGCTTGAAGATTGAACATACTCTTAAGAGGAGCAGCCAAGGAGTTTTTAATAAGTTCAAATCAATTGAAATTCTGTCCCTATTTAAAATGCCTGTAGTAAATATTCTAGGACCCTGTTGTCGACGCATTGCCTCACGTACTGTTGCATTGGGGTAAGGTGGACTGTTGAAATTGAGCCAGACATTAGCTGGGTTGGTGTGCACCTGATCAAGAACTTCTATAATGTATGAATATTCAGCGTTAATTATCGTTTTGATTGGCTGTAAATTGATGTATCCCATTTCCTGCTGCTTGTTGTCCGAAATTGGCACTAACAGCCAACTGTAATATAGCGGATATTTTTCTGAAGAAAACGTTCTGAGGAGTTTTAGATGCCCTGCATTCGTCGTCTCTAATTTCAAAACGTCATAAGCCAAATCGGACAGCCGAGACAGAATACCTAATGCTGAATAAACCGGTTTCTGTATAAACTGTGAATATGAAGGAGTCGTCGTATTCATGCGAAAATGCGCTAATAAAGTTCTCTGGGAAAACTCATGTGGATGATAGCTTAGAAAAGCATTGTCGTGACTTATTGTCTCCAAGTTATGAAAATTTTCGTTTGTTAACTTAGCGCTCCAGTGTTCCAGTATAATATTTACTAAAATTAAAGCATAACGAACGTCCGATTGAAAATCGCGAGGTGTTGACCAGCCGGCGACAGGATCAGATTCACTGAAAATAAACATATTTTTCTTATATTCACATGTAAAATAAGTAAACATTTACACACATATTCATAAAAACTATTGAAGGTTTATTTAACAAATATTCCATAGAAATACATCAAATAAGAGCTTAATAAGCTTTCAATAATTATTATGAATATGGCCTTTACATACATGCATTTGAGAGTGACCAGATTAAGAATTCTTTCGGCAAGTTTTTTGAAATATACAAATCTGTATGTAAGTAAGATGACCGAAAAATAAAATCACCGGAACTCCACTTAAGTTCAATCGACTTATTTTTTTTTTTTTTTTTCATTTAAGTTTAATAAAAAAAACGCATTTGGTTTTAAATGTTAAACAATAGAATGAGACAAACAGGTGTATAAAGGCCTAACTACAATATACGTAAGTTTGTGTGCAAACTGAACGAAAAACCGGTCAAATTGACGAAAGACGTGCAAAAGTATGTCTGAAAGTATTTGCAGAACAAATATACCATTCCATGTTTGTTTCCATTGATACAACAGAGCGAAAGGGTATTAAATAATCATGTATATGTTTACGTCATGTATATGTTTACTTACCGGCATAGAGCTCAGAGCTCAGAGAACCTGAAATCACTTTTATTTCGCTTAGAATGCGAATGAAGATGAAATTGCGAGAGTTAAGTAAAATTTGTCATTTTAGGTCCAAATAAAGGGTGTTTTTTTCGATGTATAGAACTTTAAGTTGGCATTACTGTTCAAGATGGCGACCGATTTAACAGCTGTCAAGTGATTTGTGCTCAGTTTGGTTTGGCAATTGATCATGAATAGACTCACGCCTGAGCAACGCTTGCAAATAAAGCAATTTTAGCGCAAACCGAGATTGCCGTTGTTCCCGATTTTCATAAGCGAATTTTGTTTAGCGATGAAGCGCACTTCTGGTTGAATGGCTACGTCAACACCGTTACATCCAGAAAAACTGACTGCTTGGTGCGCTTTATGGGCTATTGGAATCATTGATGAACGATGATGGCCAGAACGTTACAGTCAATGGTGATCGGTATAGAGCCATGATTAGTAACTTTTTCATTCCTGAATTGAATAACCATGATGTCCAGGAGATGTGGTTTCAACAAGACGGCGCAACGTGTCACACAGCTCATGCCACAATCGATTTATTGAAAGGCACGTTTGGTGACCGCGTAATTTCACGTTTTGGACCTGTGAATTGGCCTCCAAGATCTTGTGATTTAACACCGCTAGGATACTTTCTGTGGGGCTATGTAAAGTCATTGGTCTATGCGAATAAACCACAAACGCTTGATCATTGGGAAGACAACATTCGCCGTGTTATTGCCGATATGCGGCCACAAATGTTGGAAAAAGTCATCGAAAATTGCATGTACAGATTGGACTACATCCGCGCCAGCCGTGGCGATCATATGCCAGAAATCCTATTTAAAATGTAATGCCAATAATCCATCGTTGTTTTATTGCAACTTAAAGCTCTATACATCGAAAAAAAATACAACTAACAAGGTAACCTTTTCGCTACAATAAGAACAACTTCAATAAAAATAACATGCATTTTGTTTTTGTACAACTTATGCAAACTGTCAAAAAGACGCCACTTCTACATTTACAGAAGAGAGATGCACTGAGCTTACGCGGATTTGCTATCTCGTTTTGGCTGCCTTTCATCTCTGCAAGTGCGTCCAAGTACTATTAAATTTCTATGCAACAAAAAAAAAACTACTTTTAAATTTTAAAACCCCACTAAAACTATTTCCACACATTCAAAATGTTTGCTTTTTTTATTTTGTACTAATTTATGTCTGTATATAATTTGGCTTGTCAGATACAGCTGACCAGTTTTAAGAAGGGTTGTATTTACACAAGAACAATTCAGTAGTTTTTTTCGATACTTTAATATAAAATGAACCAAAACTTTAATTTACCGATCTGGTATCTCTGTGTAAAAAAAAAAAATCATGACGTAAGCCCATACGAACACAAGCTGTCGAAATAGAGAAATCCAAATTGATTCGAAATCGAGCGACTGCATTTCGATCGTTTACATTTTCTTGCGACACTGAGGGCTAACAGGCAGTTAGTGTCTTATTATTTACATATTACAGCAGTGTTATTTTGAATTTTGAAATACATAAAAGAATTTAAGCGCAATAAAGCTCCAATTATGTGCCTCAAAATAAAATAAAGAACTTGCTAACTGAAGCAATGAGTTTTCAATGAAGAATATAGCAGATTTGCACAATAAAAAAAAGAACGTTGCGCACAAAGTGTATTTGCACAGGTACCATCGTAAAAACCCGCATAGAAAAAATAAATTACTGCTAAATGTTGTTTTTTGTGTGAGATTTTCCGCTTTTTTCTTAAGTTTGTTTCACATCTTCAGGTCTGTAAAGTTGACATAATTGGGAAGCAGAGTAGGAAATAATTCTGTTAGCAAATATGTACAATTTTTTAATACCAGCTTTTGTTTGTCTACAAACGAACAATTTTTTTGATCGTTTGTGAACGAATAAAAAAAAAGGGTTTTACACATTCTATTTCGGCTTGCTCACAGTGTTGTTTTGAGTGTGAGTCTGTGGTAATGAAGAGCTCAGGTGGTAGGATGGCAAAGCGCTGCTGCTTAAAAGCAACCTTTGGTTGTGATTATGTTCGAAGCAATTTTAGTGCTGTTGATCGTCATGGTGACGAACTGCCGTGATGTGTTTCCCAGCCAATAAGTAGTCAACTTTACTTTTCTTCTTTAAAAATATCGATCACTACAACTCTACCAAAAAAAAAAAAAAAAAAATCTCTCCATTCTTTGGAAGTGAAATCGATCTAAGGTACAATAAAGTGATAAGCAGTTGTAATTCTTTAAATTTAGAGGGAAAAGTTGCCTCCATAGACAGACGTATGAAATGTATAAAAGAGTATTGCTCAGACGCCAGTTCATTTGACGTTTGACGTTATTAATTTTCTGGCCTCTGATCGATGTTTATCCTCAACACCTTTGATATAAATACTCAGACTGTTCCGTCTGAACAATTTTATGCAGCAAAGAAAGAACTCTACACGGAAAGAAAAAGTGCGTTCTAAGTTTTTTCTACTTGATTTTAGTACGAAGCGTACTTGAAAGTTTAAATACGCATAACACACAAGTGTACTTAAAACAAGTCGAATAGGGATTGTTAAAGACAATCAATCCTCTTATAAATTAAAATAAGTACGAAATTCTTCTGTGTGTATGTATTTATAACCAGCACTTGAACTAAGTATTGAATTTTGTTTAATTTTTTTTTTAATTTCTTCAATAGTTGAATTGGTACAGTGGCTGGAGTGGCGGTAGTTAGGTTCCAGGTTCAAATCGGCAAAGAGACAAAATAATTTATAAATTATTATTAAATTGAGGAAGTAGAGCGAAATATTTCCGGCACGAATTTGGGATTAAAACATCGAATCACACTGAAAAAAATGTGCTCAAAACAATCCCAAACAGTGTCAAAATTATGGTAGAGTACCAATATTCTTCAATCAAGTACTGTGTGATTGTTTTTAAGTGCAGATTATTGTTACATTCAATTCTAAATCTGGATTGAATATGGCTAAAATTAAGTATTTAGCGCTTAAAAACTCCGTACTTAAAACAAGCACAACGTACTTGATTTAACGAAATCCGTACTTGCCGAACTTCTGACACCGCTTGGGATTGATTTAAGTACAAATGGATTGAATTGTCTTTCAGTGTATATTTCAGTAGGTTCTAAAAAGTCTCATTGTATTATGTTTAATGAAAAAAGTTCGATTGATTCACTGCATCCCGATGTTGGTTAAAAATTTATGCATTATTTTGTTATATTCATCATGTAAGAAATCGAAGAATTTATGAACAAAAGTCTTTCTGCGTAGTTTATGGATAAAACTTGTAAATAAATAAATAAATAAATTGAAGAATATACAAAAAATTTTGCTAAAACGTAAAATTACACCATGTCTGAGTACTGTATTTAAACAACTACATATTATTTTCTAATTTCATTTTCTTACTCGTTGGAAACTGGAAGCTTTTTGAGATTTGGAAAATTTTCGTAGATTTTTGTTAATAACAGATTTGAGTTGGCAATGATATCAGATGCATTTTCGCCAAATCCTTTGCGATGATATGTTAGAACTTTAATTGGACAGTTCTCTGATTGTGCGTTGCAAAACTCCAATACGCTCCAACACAGCGGATGGTGCTGTAGAGATTTTAATAATCCTGCCGGTCCTCTCAAAGGGACTTCGAAGCTACTGGCAAGTTTTGATCCAGCAGCTTTTAGTCCAGCATATAAAGATTGAATATAGCTGGCGAAATCTGAAAAATTAAACCGTATTATTTGTGAGTATGTGTATATGTATGTGTATATTTATATATGTATAAATATTTATTTGCTTGAGCTTTTTTTTTATTTGAGTATTTTTGTCGATATTTTGCTCTCCTTCGGATGGTTTTTTGTTTTTCAAAAACAAACATATTTGAAAGAAAAATATTTTCCTTTTCGGTCTGTCACATTTGAAAAGGAAAGTATTTTTCTTTTAAATATGTTTGTTTTTGAAATAAACCAATCAAAACATTTTTCATTATTATTGTGCTGTCACATGTTTTCGGTCTGTCACATTTCAAAAAGTATTTTTCTTCCTTTTTTTCGGTCAAAATATTTCTAGCTTGTCATGAAACTGTCTTTTTAGCTGTATTAAAAATTATTCTTTTTGGATGCTTTGAAAACTAGTTTATAATCCTTCCTGATGAAGTGGACTTCTGATACCAATCTACCAATAAATTATTATTCCTTCTTAATATCAAAGTGTCCAAATATGTAAGCTTACAATCTGATTCTCTTTCAATGGTAAATTTAATGTTCACGTGATAATTATTAAAAACATTCAAAACATTAGCGGTTTTCACACTTTGTACTATATTTAAAATACTTTTATTGTATACTTTATTGTGGTATTGTAAAACAGTTGAAACAGCTGACTTTTGTTTAGGCATTTTACAGCCAAAAGTATTTTCCATTGCAAATTTAAGAAATGTTTACAATTCACTTTATTATATGTAAGCATACAACAATGTGGCGCCAAATCTGTCAGATGTTTCATACTTGTAAATAAATCCACTTACTACATTTAGTAAATCTACTACTGATTTTGTCATTGCAGAGGTTTTAATTTAGTAAATTAAAAATGTATAAGATTTGTTGTTGCCGAGTTTTAAATTTATCAAGATTTATTAAATTTAAAATATCTGCAAGATCTGCAATAGTACTTTAATACGAAGCATGAAAACGGTAATTATCTATCTCACCTTCAGAAATGACACAAAATAAATCGTTGGTAATAATGTTTGCTTTAATAGCCAATCTTTCAATACAAGAATCCAGCAATTTTTCCATAACTATATCAGCCACAATCGGAGAAGCTGGAGATCCCATCGGAAGTCCTCTTTGCTGAATATACAACTTCTTATCGAATTGAAAGTATCTACTATATTCTACACAAAAACCTGCTCTATCCGTAAGAAGAAATTCCTGTCTACATTCGTGTATTCCTTTATTTAGTCCCATTTATTTTTTTATTTTTGATGTCGTAAGCCATTTGGGCAAATTTTGACTAATGCACTATGTAACGAATGTAACAGCATTTTGAGTTTAATAAAGACATTACGATGTAAAATGTTTTCTGTATTAAAAGTTTGTTTAAATATTTCTGATTCTCATTTTGTTCATGAGAATTTTGGAATAAGTAGTTGGGGTTCAAATATTATTTTTTGATTTTGCAGGTCTACTGATGAGTTGATTAGCATCAACGAAATGTCGGCGGCATATAGACGGCGGAAAAAGACAGAAAACATCAAGGTATATTTTTAGACCTAAAATAGTTGGTAGAAATCTTTAACTTCTGTCACTCATTTGTTCGTGTATGTGTGTTTGTGTTGTGTATTTTGACAGTATTTTCTAACACAAAACTCTTTACAAATTTGAATGCTCGCAGTGTGTGCTGTATAATAAACTGATCCTATTTCGATCTATGTATTTCGGCATTTCGCATAATTAAAATTGTATTTCACGTAATTAAAAAAATTTTTTAAATTATTTCTCTATTAAGTTTATCAGGCTCAAGCTCTTTCTATAGTATCTTTGTGATTGATATTAATTAAATTAGACAAAGAAAACATCAAAGACCCTGCTAAATGTCTTTGATATTTTCGTTGTCTAATTTAATTTATATCAATCACAAAGATAATATAGAAAGAACTTGAGCCTGATAAACTTAATACAGAAATAATTATATAAAAAAAAAAGTTCAAATAATAGAAATTAATTATTTTTAAAATTTTTTGACATCATATAAAATGAAGGAAACGTTTATGAAAAGCTGTCGAACAAAGTAAAATAAATGAGTGATATCTTGATAAATTTTTGTAAATAAAAACAATTGAAATTTTGTACTTTAGCTCACACATTTTATGTATGGACATATGTACGCTTCTAGATAAAAATACTTCTTCAAGGCTCTATTTACCTCAAATCAGTATTCTTTATTTTGTTTTTATTGATATAAAGGGTGGTTAAATTGTAAGGGCCGATGTTGAATGTGAACCACACCTAAACGCCAAGTTTTTTTCCGAATTTTATTTGATATTTCTCTATTTCAGACTTACTCAATTTGAACCATGGAGAGATACACAATCCAACAACGTGTTAAAGTTATCCAGACTTGTTATGAAAATGGGCGTTCAAATCAAAATGCATATCGTGCACTTCGTGATTTTTTTGGTCAATTTGATGAGGCACATTTTCACCTCAGTGGATTCGTCAATAAACAGAATTACCGCATTTGGGCGAATGAGAATCCAAGAGTGATTGTCGAAAAACCAATGCACCCACAAAGAGTGACTGTTTGGTGCGGTTTATGGGCTGGCGGCATCATCGGGCCGTATTTTTTCCAAAATGAGGCCGGTCAGGCAGTTACTATGAATGGTGTTCGCTATCGCGAGATGATAACGAACTTTTTATGGCCCGAATTGGAAAGTATGGATGTGGACGATATGTGGTTTCAGCAGGACGGTGCCACTTGCCACACAGCTAACGAAACAATGGCTCTTTTGCGCAACAAATTCAATGGCCGTGTTATCTCACGTAATGGCGATGTCAATTGGCCGCCAAGATCATGTGATTTGACACCGTTGGACTTTTTTCTTTGGGGTTATTTGACAGAAAAGGTGTACGTCGATAACCCAGCAACAATTCAAGAGCTAAAGGATGAGATAATTCGGCACATTAACGGCATAGAACCTCCATTATGCCTCAGGGTCATCGAAAATTTGGACCATCGGATGGAGGTGTGCCGCCGTGGTCGCGGTGCCCATTTGGCCGATATTTTATTCCATACATAATTGAATAATACCAATATATCATAATAAAATTAAATTACAATAATTTCCTAAATAGTTTGTGTTTTATTCAAAATCAACATCGGCCCTTGAAATTTAACCACCCGTTACTAGTAATAGTTATTGTTATGTGAAATTGGTCCTCATTACAATTTCTAAATATAAGTTTTTTTATGAACTTAATTATTTATTTGCTTTAAGAGCCATTGGAAATCTATTAATTCAGGTCCAAAAATAGACTTTTCAAAAAAACATTTGAAAGGTCTATTTTTGGACCTGAATTAGTATAAGTTTTTTTTTTTATTTAATATTATTATTTGTGCTCATATTTTGGTGAGATATTAGCTTAAATTCATCGTACGGATATTGAAACGCGGGCAATCGTCAAGTCGAATACGTCAAGTCAACTTCACTAATATTTACATACATATGTACGTAAGTTGGCTTTCCAGCAAAGCTTGTTAAAATACCTTAATTAAAAAAAAGCACTAACAATTACATACCTCTAATTGTGAAATTCAATTTATTGTAAACTGAAACGTCTGGTTCATTCCACGTCTCAAATCGCCAATTTAAAATTTTTTCTGCACCAAAGACGTCTGAAAAGGATTGAAATTAATACTAATTGAAATTAAATAAAGTATTTACATACATGTACATACTTGCATATCGTTGGTCTCGTGTGGAAATGCCCTGTTTCGCATTTTTTCAAACTCTTATATTGAAATATGCAGAAAACCCGAGATTGAAAACAATGTGAGTTACACACCATTTACACATGCAAGTAACTTGTTGCAAGCTGTGTGTACATATTAACAACCAATACTCTGAGAGAGACAATAAAAGCTGTTGCTACTTGCTTGATTGTTTACACAGGCAAGTGCAAGCTCATTATCAAAATGTCGTCAAAGAAAATTGCTGTACTTTACAAAATAAAAGAATTAAATGAAATCAATAATAATAAAACAATTATGCGGAAAAAACTACAAAATCACTGTTCCATTTTTTTTATATTTAAAAATCACTAGTTTTGCCTTTTTTGTGTATTGTTTGTTCTGTTTTTGACCGTCTACATGACTTTTAATGGCGGGGTTGCCAAAGTATTGTCATACGAACTGTTATGGGAAAGCAAATTATACGAATAATTTTTTTTTTTTTATCAAATAAATAGTAAATTTATCTTAAGAATCCATAAAAGCCATATTCTACTTCAACTCTTTTTATATTTTATCTTATTTTTCGGTATGTAAGGTAAAAAAAATCATTCCTTGTAAGTTATCTATAAAAATTAAAATATTAACTTTATAAGGCAACACTGTTTTTGCTTTTTGGCATTTTACCGACAAGGCAGATTAAACAGGTAAAATTACTAAAACAGCTGCTCGTTGTTTATTAACTGCTCACTGTCAAAAGTTTGTTTACAAGCCGTTTAACGTGCTCTGATTTCTAAGAAATGTGCAAGTGATTTTGTAGCTACTGTTGAAGAAAAAGTAAAATAAGCCAGTGATTTTGCTTCTTTTATTCCATAAAAAAGTAAAGTAATAATTTTTAAGTGGTTTAAATAAATTTATTTTATGAAATTTGTGTAATTTCGTTTTTTGTACACACTCACAAACCAGTTTAACAAAACAAATGAGGGAAGAATTTGACAGTATGCAGTTATTTTTCTACCAACAACTCTCGTGTATTTTTTTATGTTCTGCTAGTGCTTGTACCTAGTAAATCTGCCTTGTTTACCGACATGCAAGTAAAAAAATTACTGGCCAAGGCAGCTTGATACCAGGTAATCGCATAACCACAACAAACACAACAACAACAAACACTTCATGTATTTTGTTGGTAGATAAACTGTATTACTGTCATCCGTTTGTGTTGTGGATTTTGACAGTTATACAAGCTAAAAGCAGTACAAGCTGGGCTTATAAGACTACCTGGTATCGAGCTGCCTTGTTACTGGCAATCGAAATCTGTTGCAAGTGAGCTCACAACTTGCAGAAGTATGATTGTATTAGTAAAAATGTCAGTGTATTGAGTTACTTGCACTTGTACTTGCGTGTGTAAAGAGGTTGGGGGGTTAAGGCATTTTTATATGAGAACAACGATATATATCTATCCATATTGATATATGATTATTGCAATATATGGGACCTACAATTTAATTTAGATAAATCCAAAGTAATGGTGTTTCGTAGTGGAACGCGTATAGCTAATAATCAAAGCTGGAAATTTGGTGAAGATGGAGGAGGATGGATCTCTTTTAAGAAACACATTGAAAACAAATTAAAAACCTCTAAAATGGCCACGGTTTCATCCTGGGCGAGATATTTTCTATATCTCACCGTAATATTTAAAAAATTAATAAACTTAAAATATTTAATGCTGCATCTAAATCAATAATGTTTTATAGTGCCCAAATCTGGGGCTATAAGAAATATGATGAAGTGGAAAGATTATTTAGATTCTTCATCAAAAAAATGTTGAACCTTCCAAAAAATACACCAAATTACATTCTGTATTTAGAAACTGGACTGAACTCTTTATTTGCGAATACTTTGAAGCCACATTTTGATTATTTTAATAGAGTGCTATGGCTACCCCATATATTGGCTGTAAGTATGATATCGAAAGAGACTTATGGGGCAAATGAATGGGATTCTTCTTTGTGTGAAAAGTTTATGTTTTTTTACTGATACTATACCTACATACATGTAAGTGCGCTACATCAGTACTTCAACTTCTAAAAACCATGGAAAAAGATGAACTAATAGCTAACACAAGAAACTCACAATATCATGATTTTTCAATCAACTTAATTATCGGAAGGAAGATGCGCTAAACTTGTCGTCACCTGCTGCAAGTCTTATAATGAGATCAAGAGCTGGATTGTTAGACATTAACGCAAGGGCCTTCAGAAATTGTACAATCGGCTTGGGTACACTGTGTAACCTGGATGCAATAGAGGTTACTCTACACATTAAAGGAATGTGTCCAATATACAGAGAATTTAGGTTAAAATACTTTAAAAAAACTTACCTGGATATGAATGAGATTCTAAATGGATTTAATTATTTATTTGCATTAGGAGCCAATTGTAATGTATTAATTGAGGTCCAAAAATGAACCTTTTCAAAATATTTGCTGTATTTTTCAGCTGTCTATATGCCAACGACATTTCGTTGGTGCTAATCAACTCATCAGTAGACTTGAAAAATTCTAAATACATTTCAATTGGCTCTTAAAGCAAATAAATAATTAAGTTCATATTTGAATATTCAAAAACTTTTACTTTTTGATACTTTCAAAAATACAAATCGTAGTATCCGATGGTGACTCGTTGTATAGAAGGTTGCAAAGAAAAGTAGAAGTGTTGCAAAACGAAAAAAGAAATGTTTGCTGTGTTGAAAGGTTTGTTTGAACATTTCTGATTCTCATTCTGTTCATGGGAATTATGGAATAAGTAGTTAAGTTTCAAACAAACTTTTAAGAATTTTTCAAGTCTACTGATGAGTTGATTAGCACCAACGAAATGTCGCCGGCATATAGACAGCTGAAAAATACAGCAAATATTTTTTGAAAAGGTTCATTTTTTGACCTCAATTAATACATTTTAAACGGATATGAATACAGCTTTTCTACTTTGTATACATATGTATGTATATACTTAAAAAGCAGTTTAAAATACAGAAGATTAATAAATGAATTTGAACAAAACCTCTGATGTGTCTATGTACATATGTATGTATGTAATGTAAATATTCATAAAGGCCATGATTCACTATCCTGCTGAATATGTTACGATCTGTTAAAAATGACATGTGTGTCCAAAAAAGTGTATGTGTGTGAAAGACTTATTGACAAGTCTGTCCGATTTGTTAATCTTTGGAAAATTTTCAAAAACTATTTTTTTCTATGCGATCAGAGTTGCCTTTGCCGAAGTTGTTCACAAAAGTATAATAGTGTGGCCGTTTTGATGCGACTTTTTAAAGTAGGACAGAATTCTATCAGATTTAGCTAGCAATTTTCAGTGAATGAGTCGTACGATTGAGTAGGATAGTGTAACACAGTCTTAAGTAATTATAAAAATTTCAAATATCGTACAGGAAACAAAGTTGTTCTTATTAATCGGCTATATATTTGCTAATCTGGCACACAACTATTACGTTATGCCAAATATAGATGTAAACTTTCCTGAAACTCTTTAATTGTGGCACCATTTGAAAGAAGATGTCGTTCTGTTTGCAAAAATGCAACAAGCTCTTTTCTATTTGTAACAATACTAAGTATTAGCGCAGTTCATTATTTGGTGCAAATGTCTTGCGTAAGTGCGAATGCAAGAAATCGTTGCTTTTTCTTTGCAACCCAACAACAAAATATACAAGGTTGCACTCGCAATATTTTTTGCACCGCTAATTACGTGTTGCTTTTTTCGCATGAGTATTGCGTTTGCAACACTGACACTCGAACAGCTGACATTTTAAAACAAAGCAAACAAAAAATAGTAGAGATGGAGCCAGCAGCAATTACCAAAAAAAAAATAAAACGTGAAAAATTAAAAATTGTGTATTAATTTATCAACTGTTATTTGGAGTGCAATAAAATTTGCAAAGTTGTTAAAAAGGGGGCTCAGTATCAAATGCAATATAATCGCAAATGCAAATAGTCGCAACCAAAAACGCATCAAACGCTGAGTACCGCTATTGTTTTTTCGTATGTATAAGAATTTACCCTTTTGCATCGTTTAAAGATCAGGTATGCAAAAGTTGGTACAATTTTACTTAAAACAATTGAGAAGTCGTATATTCTATAATAGCCCAGCAATTTAATTAACACCATAGATATTCTATAAGGATACTTTAAATGAAAATATTGAACAAATTTGGTTTGTAGCTAAGTTTTATTAATTTGAAGCAACATAAACTGATTGCGTGAAAAATTCGTTAAACCCTGACTCCACTCCCCAGTAAGAACAGTACCGGTCAAATGACAGCTGTGAACATAATTATTTCCGAGTTTATTTGCCGTGGAGACGCCAGTGAAGGTTACAAATGGATGTAATAAATTACAAGAATGTATTAATATTTCGTTTTTTGCGAATGCGGGGATTTTCGGGGACAACAAAATATCTGTTTGGGGGATGAAAAATTGGAAATTGGGTATCCGGCCTAAAAAAATAGTGGTAGCACTGCTGAGAATTATTGCTTAGTTTTAATCAAGACACTTTTATACCAGATAGCCTTACAAGAGCACCTGACCATTGCTTCTAGCTTAAAGAACTGTCAAAATACTCAATACAAAGTTACAAACACGAACAAATGGGTGACAGTATTTAAAGCATTTCTACCAACAAAATTCATGAAGTATTAGGTATTAAACATGTACATATGTACATACATAGAGATTTGTATATATGTATGTATGCTGATTTATTTATCCACTTACCCGCATAGTGGTTGATGACATGATAACTTAAGCTTTCCCAGTAAAATCTGTTTTGCTGTGGATTTTTAATAAACAAATTTGACAAATTTGCCATAAATTCAATTACAGGACTAAGATTTAGTTCCTCTAAGTCTAACAGGAATTTATCTAAAACACTAAAATCAAAAATAGGTACTCCCGATTGAGTAAATTGCTGAACTTGTATGAGTTCCAATAGCCAGTGTATACGAATGTGAGTTATGGCTCCTTTAGGTAGACTTGATATTTGCAAAAGATTCATTTGCATGGCGTCTGATAACAACGCGTTTTTGATGTCATCGTGTTCGACTGCGCCGGCAGGACATAAGCCTGTATTTGTCCAAAACTTTGGAAGTATATAAAAGTGGTCTTCGAAACTATCGCTTTTCTGCTGCAACGCAGAAACCCTTAAAACTCCCATCAGAAAAATCAACGACATTGTCATTAATTTATTTCTAAAATTATTATTAAAAGTGGCCATGACTGAATAAACTACGTTCCATTAACGCGATTGAAAAGAAATTATTCTATTGTATCATTAACTTTTATGTGTGGTGCGGCGTTGCCACCAGTGGAACTACTGAGTTGCAAGCCTAACATTGTGCAAGACACAAGTTCTAATGCAGGGAAGAGACGTTACCATGATACAATTAACAAGGTAGCGTCGTCAGCTAAACCGTTAATCAACTGGCTACTTTAGGTTGTCAAGAGATTGCAGAGATGAAAGGCAGCCAAAACGAGATAGCTTATCCGCATAAGCTCAGTGCATCTCTCTTCTGCAAATGTAGTAGTGGCGTCTTTTTGACAGTTTGCATAAGTTGTACAAAAACAAAATGCATGTTATTTTTATTGAAGTTGTTCTTATTGTAGCGAAAAGGCTACCTTGTTAGTTGTATCATGGACGTTACTAGAAATCGTGCAAGTTGGTAAGAGTAGTCGGTGAACTCTATCGATTTCGGAACCATATAACGTTGCTAATACGACTTTCTAAAGGTACATAAATAATTAGCATTACTTCTTGAGTACAATCGGCTTACGAAAAGCCAGGATATATGTACATATGTATAGAAAGCCCGTTTTTTTTTTTTTTGTAAAAATATTTTACGATGTTCAACAATTTGCTGACGATTTCTTTATACAGTTATTTCCGCTTAATTGACTTTCATGCTTTATTGCACTAAAAATCATGGAACGAAATCATTGAGTATACCTATCTATGTTTGTTAAAATACCCGTTTAATTGAGTTCCGTTTAATTGCGTCGCCCGCTTAATTGTTTCGCAAATTAAGACCGCATTGCGAATAACAAGAGGAAATGTTTCGCTTAATTGATTCCGTCTACTTATTTTTTTTTCTCCGCAAACGTGAAAAACTGTATTTCGCTGGAAAAAGGTCATGGTTTTGTTCCTTTATAAACATTGTACGATGAACGTATCTGATTTTTATTTCGTTTTAATAAACCAGAACAATTTTTCAACTTAATATGCAACTAAAGAAACAAGTTTTATTTTCCATCTACGCATGGGCGCTTCGGTTTATTGCAAGTATTGCTCAATTAAGCGATTTTCGTTTAATTGCGTCGGCGATTTAATTAACCGAGTATTGCTTAATTGAGTTTCCGCTTAATTGCGTTAATAGTCGTGCATTTTTAGAAACTCAATTAAGCGGAAATAACTGTAATTGTTAGAGGTAAATTCGTATCTACTGTTAGAGAACACATACAACTAGCTCTGGACGTCACATCAGAGTGATGTCAAAACAAAGAACTTACAATTAATAAAAACAAAATGACGCTGGTGCCTTCTACCTGTAGGAAGAAATCTCACATTGGGGACTTGAAACCCGGGACAGTGGACATGAAATATATTGAGGTAATCCTACACAAAACATCAACTTGGAACAATCACTTGTCATACATAAAATGTCATACGAATAAAGGATAAGATATGCATGTTAACGGCTACATGGTAAAACATGGGGTTTTCGACCGAAAACGATGGTTTGGCCTTACAGGACCATCATATGAGTCAATAGCTTAATAGCCAAAAGTAGGCCAGATCAAAACTCAATTGGAGCTATGCCAAATAAACAGAATAGTTTGTTTGGATATTACAGCAGCTCTCAAAATTTGCCCACTAGCTTCCACGGAAGTACTAACAGAGAACACTACACTTCACATTTGTGTGAAGGCAGAGGCAGCTCTGAGACTCTGTCCAAACTCAGGGATTGTAGTCTCTAGGCTCCTGAAAACTGTTTGGAAAATTGGTTTACGGTCTCAGTTTTCAAGTGGAGGTCCACGCCACAGAGCTTTGTGCGAGGGAATACTTACTTAGGAATATATCTAGAGCCGATATCTGCATCATCTTTGATAGTTAAGCCTACCTTTGAGGACCATATAGTTATTATGTGGATACCGGGCCATGAATCGAATAAGAGCAACGAAAGGGTGGACTGCTTAGCCAAAAAAAAAAACCCAGTAAGGTCCTTCGTAGGACTTGAGCCGTTCTGCGGGGCTAACAACAGTTTTAAGGCCATCATTCTACGAAAATGGAAGGAAAAAAGCTAATGGAACACGGCAAAGTTAGGTCCGACCATATTGTGAAGTTCGACAGAAAGGGTGTTAAGTCATATTCAAGGCTGACGACGGGCCACTGTAAGCTAAATTACCATATCAAAAAACTGTAGACTATGTATTGAAGAGAAGGAAACGGTGAAACCATATACCTGGGTTGTTGCATACCAAAGACCTCGGTAACATCAAACCTCCGGGCGCAATGAGTTTTGCTAACAAAATAAGTCTCTGTCTATAGGCAACAAGGGCTGTACAAAAGATCTTTTTGGTCGGGGTTCACAATAGGTCCCAAATGATAACAAAAACAAGTAAGAATTATATATTCAGCCGTGCCGAATGATATTACTATGGAAAATGACATTTCCCAATGAAAATTACATCGTGATGACATGACATATATTTATGCAGAATTTCACAAAAATATTCCTATATGAGTCCGCTTCAATTCTGAAGGTTGTCAAGGGAATGCAGAGATGAAAGGCAGCCAAAAGGTTACCTTATTAGTTGTATCACAGTGTAAAGTACTCTACATATTACGTTATTACTATTAATTTATTGTTATTCTACATACTATACTACTGTTAATATTACATACTTTAATAATTAATTTAAAGAATTGTTATCCTACTAATACTACGGATTAACCTAATATGTTATCACACCATTGTGAATAACTGGATGTGTGTAAAACTAATATTTAACACCCATATTCATAAAAACTATTGAAGGTTTATTACACGTTTATTTGACAAATATTCGGTAGAAATACGTCAAATAAGAGCTTAATAAACTTACAATAATTATTATAAATATGGCCTTAAATGTTTTTTTTTAATCAATTCTTATTTTTGTAGTTTTAAGTTGTCTGGAATTAAATTCCAGCTGTAGTACTTTATACACATGTAGTACTTTGTATGTTGATAACTTCATGTTATTATTTGGATATAATTTCCAATTGAAAGAGTAATTTTTGTAGTTTTAAGATTCCATTATAATCAATCATTTTTGAGCCATCAAACAATCGGCTTCATCTTTTTTTGACAAGGCATTCATCTGCCTCAAAATATATTTAAATTTTTGCCAGTGGCGTTTTAAAGCGCCGGCATACATATGTATGTATAAATGTGCAGGTATATTTTAAAAATTAACCACACACATCATAATTGTTACAACACAAGTTTGTTAAATAATTTCATTAAAAGTCTCCTTTTAGAACAGCTACGGTGCTGTTATTGTATATACGAATTCTCAATTGTACCAACTTTTGCATACCTGACCTTTAAACAACGCAAATTATAGGAATAGCAACAACACTCACCAAAGTAAATCTTGCATGTCTGTTATTACATACTTACACACAAACACACAGCCCCCAACGCCAACATTTCTTAGGCATCTATAGACGTACTTATCGTCATAATCAAGCATATACATATGTATGTAAGAATGACGAATGCATACTGAAGTTTAATGTTAAACAAAATATTAAGGAATTTATTCATTCACAGATAAAAAAAACATTGTGAGTTTGACTTAAAAATTGTATTCGCTAATTTTTCTCTCCAAATTGCGTTCAGTTCAATTGTACCAAATTTTAAACACCTGAATGTGGGAAATAAAGCGATTATAAATAAATTAAGTCAAGTACGAGGCTGGCTCGCACTCTGAGGGTTCCGTACGTATGTATGTGTAATGTATGTATGGAATGGCGTATGTGAATACATATGTATATTTTATAAATTTCATCTCTCTGTTTTTAAAGCTACTTTATGTTGTATGGGGACACCTAGTAATTTTCCACTTGTTGTTGTTGTTACTCTGCGTTGTAAAGGGACACCTGGTAGTTTTACAGTTGTTGTTGTTTTTAGCAAGTGTTGTTGTGGAGCATATGTGAATACACATATTGTGCAAATTTCATCCCTCTGTCTCTCACGGGTCGAGAGTAACGGCTAGTTGTTACTTTACGTTGTATAGGGACACCTGGTAATTTTCGACTTGTTGTTGTTTTTAGCATTTGTTATTGTAGGCCACATGCGAGTACATATATTGTTCACTGTCTCTTACAGTTTGAAAGTTACGGCTAATGTTTTTTACGTTGTATAGGGACACCTGGTAGTTTTTGAAATGTTGTTGTTTTTAGCATTTGTTGTTGTAGGGCATATGTAAACACATATATTCTGCGAATTTCAGCTCTTTGTCTTTTACAGTTTAGCAGCTACGGCTAATTGTTACTTTAGGTTATATTGGGACACCTGGTAGTTGTCTTTAGCATTTGTTGTTGTAAAGCATCTATAAATACATACACTATGCAAATTTCAGCTTTCTATCTTTTACGGTTCGAGAGTTATAGCTAATTGCAACTTTTCGTTGTATGGGGACACCTGGTAGTTTTCGACTTGTTGTTTTTAGTATTTGTTGTTGTAGCGGCAAGGTACAACAACATCCTGTGAAAATTTCAGCTCTCTAGCTCTTACCGTTTCGGAGAATGGACGCTGTGACGGACGGACGGACGGACGGACGTACTTGTCTCCGTAATAGGGTTCCGTTTCACTCTGATGAGTACGGAACCCTAAAAAGGGTAAATTCTTACACGAAAAAACAATATTTAGTAGTAATTTATTTTTTCTATATCTTAGTAATTTTAAACCCGATTTATTCCACTTTCAATACCGGGCAAAAAGAGATAGATGAAGACCGAATAATTCGAAATTGATGTTAATAAATTGTGTAATGACTTCAAAAACGGCGTTTGAAAAAAATATTTTTTGGTAAAGGGTATAATAAAATGGTCAAAATACCGAAAACCGGGTTTCGTAGGAAATTTCACATATAAGCAATGACAAAATGCCAAAAATTGATTTAGCTTGCTCTGTGGTTAGAGCCTATTCAGAGTGAAGAACATTTTAGTTGGTATGTTACGGGTTGCAAATGTTTAGGTTCTGAGTTTGGATTTTGTCCTTATAATACGTTACATAATATGTATTGTTACGTTTTAACTTTTTAATAAAAATATTTTGTGGATTCTTTGATTGCAAACGGAAATAAAACTTACTCAGTTATTTGATTTAAAGCACTTAGATGACCATGCAGGTCATCTAAGGGTTAAAGTTGGAATTAAAATTTTTTTTACATGTTACATGTTATGACTAGAGGCCTGGATAGACCTTTTCGAAAATCTCATATTTTAGAAAATAATTCTAAAAAAATTTATCCATAAAAGTTATTTTGAGCGCATGCTTAATGTTTCCCTACCCTCACAAGAATTATGGAAAAATGTAAGAAATCTAGGAATTTATTCACGTTGTTATGATAACCCTGATTTAGACCCAGACGAGCTAAATAACCATTTTTGTCAAACTTCAGACATTTGTGCTAATGACCACAACCGGCAATTAACTACCACCTGCAACTCTGTATTTGCTTTTTCTACTGTTTCGGAAACTGATGTTTTCAATGCTGTTGTTAAAATTCGGTCTAATGCTATTGGTGAAGATGGTTTGTCTATTAAATTTTTAAAGGTTATCTTACCGTTCATTGTACCGTCTCTCACACATATATTTAATCACATTATAACCACAACGGGTTTTCCGGAGTTATGGAAAATAGCTCGTATTATTTCTATTCGAAAGAAACAAACTGCCACCTGCCTCAATGATTACCGGCCTATAAGCATTTTACCTGCCCTGGCAAAGGCTTTTGAATCACTTATTTCAAAGCAAATTACTAGTTACTTGAGTATCGCTACACCTTATGAGAAATTATCTAACAGGTCGCTTACAGAAAGTCGTCATAGGTGAAAAAATGTCTGGTCTAAGAAGTATAACCTCTGGTGTGCCGCAAGGATCTGTTCTTGGTCCTTTAATATTCAGCATGTTCATTAACGACATTTTTACTGTGGTAAATTATGCAAAAATACATGCTTATGCTGATGACATTCTGCTATACGCATCTAATCGTGTTGGTCTACTTGAGGATATGTGTCATAGGTTAAATGATGACTTAGTCTCAATTGGTGCATGGTCCTTGGCCAATAAACTAGTACTCAACCTGAGAAATCATTTATTTTACCGATGTGTAGGCGAGAACTCAATTGTATTGAATTCCCAAATATATATGTATCTTGGTAAGGCTGAGCTAAAGTATGTTAATAAAGTAAAATATCTGGGATTTCACCTTAACTCTACACTAACCTGTAAAGACCATATTAACATAGTTGTAAGAAGTGTGTTTCTCACTCTTCGAAATTTGAGAATGACCGGCAGCTATGTTCCGACAGCTGTGAAAAGAAAGCTTGTACTGCAACTCATTTTACTGCACATCAAAAAACATATTGTGGTCATCCAAAGCTTTTTTGCTTGTTGCATAGTATTATTCAAATGATATTTTTGTTTGTTTTTTCAATAGTCAATTTTGGTTTTTTATTAAGCCCCACATTGTGAGATGGCCGCACAAGGAATTTCCACGATACTGGGCGTACTGTAGATTAAGGATTCAATCTGTAGTTTCCACTTACACTTTGTAGTGTTATGCAGCATTGCACTTTTTCTGTGATGTTTACTTTTACATTAAAAAATACCATCCTGTGATGAAATGCTACTATATTCTTCATTAAGATAAAATATTCATTTTGTACTGGAGTCGAATGTTTACAAATTATTTCCTTTTTTTTTTGTAACAAACGAAAACCAGGTACTATTTTAACTCAACAGAAAATAATTAGTTTTTTATAATTTGGTTTTTAAATAACACATGTCTCAAACGTTAAAACACGGATTTCTTACTAAAATAACCAAAAATTCATTTAATTTTAACTTAACGGAAAATGTTTCAAGAGAACTAGTCAGTAACTGCCTGTTCCTCAATGTCGAAGTCGTGCTATTGTTCGCTTTCTAAGCGAATGAAAATAGTTTTGGGTTCCTCTATGATGTTCTTTTATCTGAACGATGACTCGATCGACAAGTCGAAAAGACGTAAGTGTTTTCATACAAAATCCGATTCCTCCATGTCGATCATGTCGTCAGCACTGCGAACACAAACATCAAAATCAAATCATTTGCTGTTTTGCTATCGAGTAGGTGTTTTTTTTTTTTTTTTGGAGAAAAAATTTTATATTTATTTGTTAAAAAACTGGGAAATAAAACTAGAAAATCCACATATTTTTCATTTTTATTTTATTTAGTAAATATATTAAACAATTATCATCTGAGCCGTTCACTTGTTCGCTGGATGGAAGAAAGTAATGAGTTTGCCAGAGGAATACCCGGTTTTAGTGCGTCCAAGTACTATTAAATGTCTAAGCAACAAAAAAAAAAAGAAAAAAAGAAATGCGGTCGGGGGACCCACGTTAAGAACGAAGTTCCTTACGTTTTTGTTTTTCATCTTTGAATGTAATACAAGGTGAAATCTGTATGTTTTATTTTGTGCTGTTTTTGAAATTTTTAAATTTTATGTTTCTTTAAATTTTAAATTAAATCATACACAATTGCTTGTCGACAGTACACCAATACATATAAACAGCTCACACGCTTTCGTGACGATTTCTACTAATTTCCACTACCAGCAAGCCGAGTTAAGGAAGTTCATTCCAAAAAAAAAAATACTTTTAAATTTTAAAGCACCTCAAAAACTATTTCCGCACTTTCAAAATGTTGGCTTGTTTTTTATTTTGTACTAATTTATGTCTGTATATAATTTGGCTTGTCAGATACAGCTGACCAGTTTTAAGAAGGGTTGTATTTACACTATAACAATTTAGTAGTTCTGGTCTGTGAAATATTTCATGATGTAAGCGAACGCATGCTATCGAAATAGAGGAATCCAGATTGATTCGAAATCTTTCTACTACATTTCGATCTGTAAGCGATTTTCTGGCGACGTTGAGGAACAGGCAGTAAATGTAAAACTTTTTTGATTGTATGAGTGAACCGCAACAGCTTTTTTCCCAAAAACTGTTTGTTTATCGCTGTGAAAATGCCATTTCAAATTATTTTTGGCATTTTTAATTTTTCGCGAATTTCCGCGATCATGCAGAATGCTGTGTTGCATATTTGCAAGAATTGCATTTTTTGGATAGAGCATTTAAAGTTTTAAAAAAATATTTTAAGTGTTTATTTTTTGTCATTTGCAATTAGTGTGATTGCAAATAAAATCATTACTGGCCGGCCTTTAGCTTATGACATTCGAAAGCGTAAGTCGACTTGCGATCAAACAATTTTTCATTCCGATTAATTAATCGATTAACCATAGTTCAAAGTCGATTATTTTTGGGTCAATTAGTGTTTTTTTTTTTTATTTTAAATGTAAAATGATTTGAATTTCTACATAAAGGCGGAATTTGACGTTGGTAAATTCTTTATATAAATTTTTTTTTACTATTACAGGCTTGTTTTAACAATTAGTGGAGACTTTTTCGCGTCAACAAAAACGGAAATTAATGTTCATACACTCATTTGGCTGTGGAATATTTACATTTTGTTTATGGCTGTTAAATAAAGTTATTAAAACGTTTTCGAAGAATATTTACAAGATGGAGATATTTGTAATAAAATTCACCACATAAATCTACACAACTATTTTACCGTGTAGAGATAAAATTGCTATTTTCCAAACGTAAATTTCCTTAAAAACCGGTGGTATGGAGGTCTTGTTTATCATTTTACTAAGGACGGATCCATTTCATTCCAACAAACGGAGTCTTTACTTCTGGAAAATAATTCTTACTCGATGGCAGACGAGTTCTTTTTGCACCAGAGTTTTTGTTGTCTTGAGAAATTTCTTTTCACTAAAAATTTTGCGCATTGCTGCAAGTGTAATGCTAATGATGTTGTGCTTCCATAAAAAGCTAACTCCTACGAATTTGACTAAATAGAGTCAAGAAAGAATGCGAGAAAATTAAATCTTCCATACAATGACTTCTGTAGAGATGAAGAGGAGTGTGTCGAACACTTCCTCTGCCGAATTTCGGATCTCTGTAACAAAAGAGCAAATTACTTGGGCAGCCTGACACTACATGGGCTGGCGGATGTGTCGGAATGCCAATTTAACAGGGTGGAGGTCTCCCATCCCATCATCTGACTGGTACAGGCAGAACCAGTAGGTGGTGTGTTGGGCTGTTTCCCTACCGCCTTTTCAGATAGCACAACGGGACCTTCTAGGAGCCAAGTGGGCCACACACAACACGAAGAGAACTTGCGAGTTGGACAGGTATTTTTTACGGTGAAGTAGCAAAAGTTTTTCTCCTGGACTGTCGTTATTTATATGACCACAACTGTATTGTAAATAAATAAATATGCACATAAAAGTAGAAAATGAAACCAATTCAGGGGTAAAACGGAATTTGGGCTTTTGTTTTTATTTCAGGTGACTTGATATATGTATATTACTGTTTTAATCAAATACAGGTCTATAAAACTTTACAGAATTTGATTTTATAAAAGATGATGTAATAAAAAGAATCTTACAAAAATGAAAATTCAAAAATTCAATAATTTTTTCTTTCAGATTTTTATGTATAATTTTTCACAATAGCACATTACTTGCTAACATTTCCTTCCTCAGTACAGGAATTATTAAGATCATTATTACTAGATTCTCCGGAATTAAGAGTCATGTTAGCCACGTACAAAGCAGGGTCAATAATTTTAGGAATTGGCTTAATTTCAGTACCAAGTTCTTTTTCAATGCGATGTAAATCAAATCGATCCTCGTATGTTATTAAATTAATTGCAATACCTAAAAGGAGAGAATTTAATTTAGAAAAAAAAGTATTTAGCTGGGCAAATATACTCTATAACATGGACTTAATAATAATATTCAGGTCTGTTCTGCAAATTTCTATATTATTGGTGCAGTGTGGGAAAACATTTTAAATGACTTAGGAAAAATCAATGTGATCTCAGGAAAAGTGATTTTCACAACAGACCTGAGTATGAATTCAGTTATTTAGATTATTTGTAGAGTTATAGGTACCTAAATGTCCAAATCGACCCGAGCGGCCAATACGATGCAAATATGTTTCAGCCATCCGTGGAAAATCAAAATTAATGACTACATTGACGGCCTGCACATCTATGCCTCGAGTAAACAAGTCAGAACATACAAGATTTCGGCACAGTCCTTGTCGGAAGTCATGAAATACACGATTTCGATGGGCTTGAGCCATTTTCGCATGTATATAGTAACAGCAGTAGCCCAGTTCGGTAATTTTCTTTGCTAGCAACTCTACACGTTGCGTTGAATTGCAGAAAATGATGGATTGATTGATTTGCAGTTTCGAGAAGAGAGTGTTTAGGCAGTGCACTTTTTGGCGTTCTTGAACAAATGCGTAATACTGCGTAACTCCTTTCAAAGTTAACTCCTCCATTAGGTTTATTTCATACGGCTCACGTAAATGTTTTTCCATAAAGTTTTTAACTGTCAACGGAAAAGTTGCCGAGAAGAGCAGAATCTGCGGATCTTTAGGTAGTTTTAAAATAACATGATCCAGCATGCCTTGAAAATCTTGCGATAACAGTTTGTCCGCTTCATCTAGCACAAGTATTTTGCAATGTGACATATTGGCAACTTTCTTATCCATGAGGTCAAGAATACGTCCTGGAGTTGCAATTATAAGTTGAACTGTTGGAAATATTTAACAAATTAAATGATCAATTTGTGTAATGAGACGGTATCGCTATGCCTTACCTTTTTGATATATACGCAGTATATCATCCTTAAGAATTGTTCCACCAGTAGTAACCATTACTCGGATATCAAGGTGTTTTGCTAATTCGATACAAATTTGTGAAGTTTGCAAAGCAAGTTCCCTGGTCGGAACCATGATTAAGGCTTGTATATAATCCTTAGATGGATCGATTTGTTCCAAAACGGGTATACAATATGCTCCCGTCTTTCCGGTGCCATTTTTGGCTCTCGCCAATACATCCTTTCCACTTAAAGCTATTGGGATTGCGGCTTCCTGAATGGGAGATGGTCGCTCCCACCCCTTTTCGAAAATTCCCATTAAAAGCTCTCGCTTCAAGCAAAACTCTTCAAATTCATTTCCTCGAGTGTCAGTCACATCCTTAAAAAAGAAATATTACATTTTTAAAGATTATATACAAAATGTGTATATTAGGCTTTAGCAAAAGTGGGAGTTAAATACACTCTCTTTTTTTGTTTGTTTTGTGAATTTGCTTTACCCTAGCTTCTTAAATGCAGCTTAACAAATGCAATATTTGGTTCTCTCAACAAATAGTATGTTCTATACAAAGTAAACAAAGCAAATATCAGCACATGTAAGCATTTTTCAAAACAAAACTAAAATTTTTTTATATAAATTAGGGGGATACTCGGCTATTTTGTATTAAATTAAATGTACATACTCGTACATAGTATTTTATTTATTATTTTTTTTTTTCGAAGAATCATTGCATTGTTTTTGAGTATTTATATATAATTCTTTTTCAATAATCAAAAGTAATCCCGATTAGTTTTAGATTCTATGAGTAATAAAATATTGATATTGCAGAGCAAGGTTTTAGTTTGAACACGAAGGATTTATTTTCAAGAATAGAGAAAAAACTATTTTCATACTTCAAAATTATACATTAAAAAATCAAAGTATTCTTTAATTGAAATAAATTCATTTACAACAGATTCCTTGCCTTAATAATCAATTACTAATCAAAAATTGCCTGAAGAAGGATAAGGTAATTACTACAATTCTTTTTGAAAAATAATGTAATAAATTAGCAATCGTAATGAAAATCTAACAGCCCTGGTTGAAACGTTGATCCAAAATCAAATACTTTAAATATTTTAAATACTTTAAAAACACTTGTGAATAACAACTGCAGTTTGTTTGCTTTGTTTTTTTATTTTATACAAGTCGGAGCAAATACAAATACCTTGGATGTATGTATATAGAGAATAACATTTTCATTTGTCTCTTGTTTTCCCTGAATTTGCCACTTTTGTTCCTCATTTTTTTAATTCAAACTTAAACTGAGTGTATTTGAAAAAGCAAATGTAAAGGGTGTTTTTTTTCCGATGTATAGAACTTTAAGTTGGCATTACTGTTCAAGATGGCGACCGATTTAACAGCTGTCAAGTGATTTATTCTCAGTTTGGTTTGGCAATTCATCATGAATAGACTCACGATCATCAAGTAAGGCGTAGATTCGTCGAATGGGCCCAAAACGATCGGGGCCGTTGTTCCCGATTTTCGTAAGCGAATTTTGTTTAGCGATGAAGAGCACAACAAAACTGCTGCATTTGGAGTGAAGCTAATCCTCAAGTGTATGTCGAAACACAGTTACATCCAGAAAAACAGACTGTTTGGTGCGCTTTATGGGTTCAAAAACGATGATGGCCAGAATGTTACAGTCAATGGTGATCGGTATAGAGCCATGAGTACTAACTTTTTCATGCCTGAATTGAATAACCATGATGTCCAGGAGATGTGATTTCAACAAGACGGCGCAACATGTCACACAGCTCGTGCCACAATCGATTTATTGAAAGACACGTTTTGGACCTGTGAATTGGCCTCCAAAATCTTGTGATTTAACACCGCTAGACTACTTTCTGTGGGCCTATGTTAAGTCATTGGTCTATGCGGATAAGCCACAAACGCTTGATCGTTTGGAAGACAACATTCGCCGTGTTATGGCCGATATACGGCCCCAAATGTTGGAAAAAGTCATCGAAAATTGGACCTGCAGATTGGACTACATCCGCGCCACTAAAGTACAACTAGAGTTTTTCTTTTCCCACACGTTTGGTTTATTCCCAGGAGATCGGGACTGAATTTGAAATTCCCATGATTCCCCTGATACTCGCGTTATTTAAACATGTATATTTCGCTTGATATTCGGCTCAATAATAAGCAGCAGCCCACTACCTGGGCTCTTAATTGTTTTCTATTTTATCACTGTGTTTTTCTGTTTTCTGATTGGAATATATTTTTTATATTCTCTCGCCAACATCCAATTGATTTTTGTGTTTGTTACTATTGTATCAGGTTTCAAACTTTTTGCCGGGCCCAGCGATTTTTAAGCTTTAATTTCAACATTATAGTCGAACTGTATTATTATTTAAATTTCAATTGACTCTTAAAGAAAATAAATAAGTTAATTTTTGAATATTAGAGTCGAACTATATGATTTATTCCTGACCAATTGCAGGATTATCTTTACTTTTCTTGCCTTCTTCAAAAATGTTGATCACTCCAATTTTATCACAAAAAAATCTTTCTCAATTTTGAAGAAGTAAAAATCGAGCTCAAGACCGATAAAATTATTAATAGTTGTAAATCATTTTGACAATCTGGCAACCTTTGTCATGAATAGATAATGAAAAATTTGCGGTTGGCCAAATTATTGCAAATCAAGTAGTAAATTCTAATAAAAATAAAATAATTATTTTCGTCTTTTGAAATAAAGAAAAACATTATTGCTGTTGCTGGCTCGTGAATTTTATTGGTTTTCGTGACTTACTGCGCGTTTCTCTAAAGAAAAAAATAACTTCGCGCAAGATCGCAACCATAACCTCACTTTATTTTCTGCATATCATCTCTTTACTGGCGGGTGCCGTTCAGCACTAAAGGAAAAAACTCTACTGCGGCTGATATTTATAGACAATATGTCACCACCAGATAAATTCACCTGTGCATTGCCATCATGTGGTAAGAATATTACCAAAACGCAGGGAAGTGTCAGCTGTAAGAAATGTTCGCAGTGGTTCCATGCAAGTTGTGTTGGCCTGTCAGCTGAATTAATTGAAACAATTTCAAAAAGCATAGGCCTCCTTTCCTTTGCCAATTGCCCATGTGGTTCTGCTGGGACTGATGCTAATAAATCATTCAGTGAAGAATTAAAGCTGGGATTACTTGGAGTACAAGAAAAATTTGATATAATACTGGTGGAAGTTAAAAAAGAACTGAACGATAAGTTAAACGTGCTCAAAGATGAAATAAACAAGTGCAATGAAATGATTCTTAACATAGACGTAGCAACCAAAAAAAAAAAAAAAAAAAGTTGGACTGTCTAAACAAACACTGTAAAGATCAACAAGATATGATGCAACAAATTGTTTTTCATAGTTTGACCATAAAGTTGAATATTTGGAAGATACCAAATATTCAACCCATTCAAATAAATGGCTCGCCCACTCGTCTGGATACAAAGGCGAAATAAGTTGGCATGATCATGAACTCAGTTATATTTCACACCGGCAACACTATATACATACATAGTATGTATGTACATTAATGAACATTGTTCCATTGTCGATTCTACGCGACTTCGAATTATACGCCATAATATTAGTATACTTATTTTTCATTTTTCAATTTGTAACGTTGTTGTTAGAAAATATAATTTTTATAAAAATACAATTCGTGCATTTTTCATTACGGAACTCTAGGCCAACAAAATCCAAACCCATATACATATGTAGAAAGATCACATCATGCAGAAGAAAAACAAATTAAACAACAGGTTCAGATAACTATTTTGGCTGCTAGGGTGAAAGTCCAAGTTATCAATTCAAAATCTGGAAGTATGGCGTAGAAATCTGAAGCACTGCAAGCACAACTAACTTGAAAAATTACTCAGAAAATTCAATCTCAAATATTGTGAACTGTTGTCAGCAGAATGGTACATTATAAATGAGGATATATGTACATTGAGATATAAAAGTGAAAACGAGAAAAGAAGTCATCGGTGACAACAGCCCTTAAACATACAACTCGTTTAATACAACATTCCAACAGGGAACCCAGACAGTTGCTGGCGAACGAAATCTAAAAGCTGAAATAGATTTCAATTGATGATGATATGATGACTCTTCGGAAAATAATACAAAGCTAATTGCTATTTAGTTTTAATTTTCGGGCAAAACATTTGCCATACAACAATCGCTCGCTTTTAATTGGCCCACTGAAAAGTATCGAATACATTTAACTTTACACTTACACTTGTTTTAAAACGATTGTCTTTTGGTGGAATTTTAAGTTTAGATTTCCATCCCATGTCGTCTCCCATATTTGTAACAATTTGGTGTTCCTTATTAAGGCTGTAATTAGAACGGAAATAATTTAATAATAGTCTCCTTATTTGACATGAAACCAGTCTTGCTATTTTAAGAACGCACCTTTTAATAATCATACTTCCATGTGCAGAATTCATCTTTTCTGTCATCATTTTCACGACTGCAATAAATTTTGTACGTCAACTTTTAAAACAAAATCATTAAACAGTTATCCAGATTCTTTTAAATGTAATTCAAGCTTCTATGGGTTCTGAAAAGAAATACAAAGAAATATACATATGTAATTACAAAGATGTTTCGTGTTAAGGGAATTTTTACAATGAGTTCAGTTTAATTTCAAATTCTTAGTATGTACATTCTTTTTTTTTTAATATTTTAATTTCCTTCCTTCTTTCTCTAATTTCCTTAAATTCATCGAGCCAACAGGGCCACATTTGATTAAAAATTATCGGCCCGATTATGAACGACAATTCCCGGGGAGTTTGTTCTCTACTCCCAATTCTCCTATTCTAAATAAGTTCTCCCCGGGAAAGTTTTCTCTTTTCCCTTTCCCCGTATTCTAAACAATGTTCGAAATTGGGAAACTATTCCCCGGGAAAAAAGTAGGTATTACGAAAGCCAATTTAAGGGAGACTGCAATAACAACTTCTGGGAATATTTTCGCCAAGCAATTGAAAGGGAGTTGCACTGAAAAAACTTAGTATATCATTTTTTTTAATAAAAAATTAATTTAATCCAATTTTACATCGTATTTTGTCAAAAACAGCAAATAAGAAACAGCTAGAGATTATTTTTATACCCTTCACAAAAATGTGTAAATGGGTATATATAAGTTTGTTATTCTGTGCGTAACACATTGAAATAACCATCTAAGACCCACCCCATAAAGTGTGAATATTCGGGATCAGAATCAATAGAGATTACGATTAAGCGATGTCCGTCTGTAGTCGTTGAAATACCGTTTCTGAGAAAACGGTTCGAGATAGAAACCTCATTCCTTCCCTAAAATGTGTTAAATCCTGGTAATGGGTTGGCTGTTGAAATACGGTAAGTCTTCTCTACGGATAGCCGAGATATATCCAAAATGAGGGGCATTTTTGGCCATTTTTTTGGTAAGATTTTTGAAAAAAAAAATGTTTTCCTAAAAAGTTTGCCATATCAGTTTTAATGCACGTTAGATCCAAAAAATCAAAAAATTTGTGAAATCGGCCCATACATACCTATAGCGTCTCCCGATTTTTCAAGAAATGGGCTCTATAAGACAAATAAAACAACTTTTGCCACCAAAAATCAATCAGAATGGTACATATAGGCTATTTACAGGCAAAACTTGGATATATTTTAACATCGGTCCATATACACTAGATATATAGCGCCTCCCGATATCTCGAGAAGTCGGCATTGGATGTAACACTATTGAACATTCGCTTCGCTTGTGCATTGACTAGCAATACGTGAGAAATTTATTTTGCACGTTGAAGAATATCATTCGGCCCAGCCGAATATAGCACTCTTACTTGTTATTCTTGAGATTTGCTATAATTAAAACATTTACATAGCCTCCTGCGATTCCAAATAAAAGAATGGGTTTAAGTCATCACGCAACATTATTCTTGCAATTCTTTGCTCCGTTATTGAACGCTCTTTTACTGCTTCAACTACCAACCGAAATGCTGTACGAAATATTTTGCTTTGCTCTAATATATTTTTTCACGTTCTATAAACTTGTTTTGGTAAATTTTTAATTTCAATTTAAAAGTTTTACATTAAAGCATAAAAGCATACAGCTGACTTCGAAAGCTCTAAGTTCCCTTTCCCGTAATAACATTCTCCCCGTTTGTTTAGAATATGGGAATTTAGTTTCTGGGAGAAATGAACTCCCCGGGAGCATCTTTCCCCGGGAATATTCATAATCGGGCTGTATGTCTTACAAAGTGATAAGCTTATAAATGTGGGATTGATTTTGCCATAGCTGGTAACACTGTTTTTCCTCTCAACAAAAAGAAGTCAGTTGAGCCGAGGACGAGAGCAAAACCAGACGCGTTTAATAAAGCAGTTTCCTTTTTTTTTTTTTGTATTTTTAAAATATTAATTAATTTTATTAAAGTTTCTATAAAATCACTACATAAATACCTATTACAAATCACAAAATTATAATATGTATTTACCTTAATGCATATACATACATACATATTTATGTATATATTTTTCACACAATTTTATAAATAATATTTAATTAATTATTCAAGCTTTAGATCTTTGTAAATGTGTTTCAATCACAATCTGAATTTGGTTGGTCAAACAGCTCTTATTTATCACCAGTTGGTATTTTGTTTGAGGACATAATTTCGTCCCATAGCACTGAAGAGTACGTTCTTCCGGAGTTTTATTCTCATTCAGAGCCTGGCTCCAATAGGGGCTGATTGTTGGTTTTGTTTTTTTATTAAGTTTAATTTTTTGGTTTTTAGGTTAAGTACAAGTTTAAGTCTTAAACAGACATGATTATTGTCGTTGTAAACTTTTTTACTACATATGTTGAGCTACGTAATATAATATTTTACTTTGTATTAGAACAATATTTGCCTATCAGCATGCAGCGTTTTGAAATGTTATTGTGCCTTTAAAATAATACAAAACAGTTTTAAGTTTTCCTTATTTTTGTTACCATTTCATATTTTCATTTTATAATGTAATCAAAAAAAAAAAAAAAAAAAAGTCTCAATAAACTCTGAATTGATTGATTGAAAAAAATCTTTGTAAACAAAATTAAATATTCGGGTCTGTTCTAGAATCCGAATTCACTCTAAAGTGGATTACTTTAGAATTTTTGGTGTTCTGCAATCCGAATCCCCATGTTTTTATTCATTTTCAATTAGAGTATTATGGGGTGAGTGAAAGTAAATAGAATCGGCTTTTATTCATGCAAGTGATAACTTTTTTAATAAAAACTAAACTTTATCTTTTGATTTGAAGTGTTTTTTATTCAATATAATAAAGAAAAATTTAATTTGCACACAATTATTGGCAAAAAAAACGTTTTCTTTAATTTCTTCCAAAAATGTTGTATGTTTTGTCAAATGACACTTGCGCAAAACCAAAATATGTACAAAAATTTTGCTTATGTTCGAAAACACGAAATTGCCCCACATATTACAGTGCGATATGTCAATGTTTTTTTGGGATAATGCTTAATGCAATCAGAATTTATTGAAAAAGAAAAATTGACATTTTAAAGGAAATTATAATAAATTTCCTATATTTAGTGTAATTTGAGCAATATTTATATTAATATGATTGTATTTAGTGGTCAAATTCTATTGTAATAGTCCGGCAATACGTTCTTTTTACAACATATGGTTGTCATAGATCGTAGTTCATGTGCTCATAGCCGGTAAACTGCCGCGCCGGTAATTTCACAACCTTACTTACACCCGTCGCGGTCAAGAGCGAATGATTGCTGCTTGCGGTAGAGCTGCTTTCTCAGAATAATCTATTAATGTTTTAGTTTTTGTCATATTTTAACTTAATTTTTAAATATTTCTGCGTGATTGCAAAAACATTGTTTAGACGGTCGTCAACCGCCGGTTTTTGGTTTGCCGCCGGCGACTATTTGTATGTTAAGCTATCTTTTATCATCGGCTTCGTCCTCTGATAGTTCTTTTCAAAACATAAAAACCTGTTGTTTGTAGGTATGTATTTGACATTCAGAATTTTTTTTCGAGCAGAAACTTTGAATATCTAAGAACATTCTGAATTGAGAACACCAATTTATGAATTATTCGGATTAAAAAAATTTTGCTAAATCAATCCGAATCGGATTCTAGAACAGACCCCATTATTTATAAATTTATTCTTTTATTATTCGATCTTAAGATTATTAAATTAATTATCAAGCTTTAGATCTTTGTTTTTTTTATGAAAAATAATTTGAAACAAGTTTATTTATTTTCAATATTTCGCCAACTTTTTGTTAGCATCTTCAGGAAAATGATTATAAAATTCAAAAAACAAATTACTGAAAAAATTTGATTATCAAACATTTAAAAAAATATGTTTTCCGCCTTAAAATGTATTAACAACATTCATGAACAACATAAATATAAAAAACAAAAATACAAATTAACATACAAGTTGTACGACCAACATTTTCTATGTTAACGTTTACAACATCTTTAATACTAAATAATAATAAATTAACATTTCAAATGTTGCTCTGGACTAACATAATCTTTATAAATATTTTTCTGTAGATGCTCACAAATGGTTGCAGAAATATTGAAAGTAAATAAAATTGTTTCAAATTATGTTTTATAAAAAAACAGCAAAGGTCTAAAGCTTGAATAATTAATTTAACCCCCCATTTACACATGCAAGTACCTTGTTGCAAGTTGTGTGTACATATTAACAACCAATACACTGACAGAGACAATAAAAGCTGTTGCTACTTGCTTGATTGTTTACACAGGCAAGTGCCAGCTCATTTTTAAGATGTCGTCAAAGAAAATGGTCTTAAAGAAAATTGCTTTACTTTACAAAATAAAAGAATTAAATGAAAACAATAATAATAAAACAATTAACTATGCGGAAAATAACTACAAAATCACTGTTCCATTTTTTTATATTTAATAATCACTATTTTTGCCTTTTTGTGATTATTTATTCTGTTTTTGTCCGTCCGTCTAAATTACTTTTAATGTTATGGGGAAGCAAATTATACGAATAGCTTTTTTATCAAATAAATAGTAAACTTATATTAAGAATATATAAAAGCCATATTTTAATTCAACTTTTTTATATTTTATCTTATTTTTCGGTATGTAAGATAAAAAAAAAAAAAAAAATGTCAGTGGAGACACCGCCCATCATATACAATTGCTTGTCGACAGTTCACCAATACATATAAACAGCTCACACGCTTTCGTGACGATTTCTACTAATTTCCACTACCAGCAAGCCGCGTTAAGGAACTTCGTTCCAAAAAATAAAAAAAAAAGAAATGCGGTTGGGGGACTCCCGTTAGAAACGAAGTTCCTTACGTTTTTTTTTCATCTTTGAATGTAATACAAGGTGAAATCTGTATGTTTTATTTTGTGTTGTTTTTGAAATTTTTAAATTTTATATGCTTCTTTAAATTTTTGGAACGTTTTATTTTTTACTTTTGACACACGCAGTATTTTTTTTGTCAATCTGCTACAAAACGATGAAAAGCAACTGTTGGCCAATTTTTTAATATTGCTGTTTTTGTTTTGACATACTTTACTTTAGCGACATCTAGCAGCTGATAGTGTCCGTTTTCACAACTAATTGATATTTATTGGTAGGTGTCTCCGCTGCTGTCAGCGGAGACACCGCCCATCATACACAATTGCTTGTCGACAGTACACCAATACATATAAACAGCTCACACGCTTTCGTGACGATTTCTACTAATTTCCACTACCAGCAAACCGCGTTAAGGAACTTCGTTCCAAAATCATTCCTTGTAAGTCATCTATTAAAATTAAAATATGAACTTTATAAGGTAACCCGGTTTTTGCTTTTTGTCATGTTACCGACATGCAAGTAACACAAATTACTGGCAATCAAAATACCTTGCAAGTGAGCTCACAACTTGCAGAAGTATGATGGTATTAGCAAAAAAAATGTCAATGTATTGAGTTACTTGCACTTGTACTTGCGTGTGTAAATGGGGGGTAATAATCTCAAGATTTTATAAATAATATTTAATTTTTATATTTTTTATTTTGAGAGATTTTATTGATAAAACTCATACTATTTGCTGGATCGGGATTCACTGAATTTCCTTACAATACAAGAAAGCCCGTTATAAAGTCTACATACTCTAACTAAAATGTCGCATTGACCCTGAAAAACGAAATGAACTGGTCGAAAGTAGATTAGTTCCTGATTTTATTATATTGTGAAGCCTGCAGAACATGACATGTAAAAAGCCACATTCACATGTAGCTCTGACGTAATTTTAACATCACCATGAAGCGATGTCGTGTACTACCAATTTTTGTGACAATCGCATACAGCCCACATTCACATGTGTGCGCATGTAGCCGTCACAAAGATGTAGCTGCAAGAATTTCTGACACATCCGTTTTCAGTCGCATGTAGACATTGGCGGCGTTGCCAATAGACATACATAAATATCATAACTTTTATGAGGGGAAACACTTTTAGGCAGGATATACACATTCAAAATGCTTAGCAATCATTTGCAAACTGAGAGCAGCTTTCAATAGGGACATTTCTTTTCGCCCACCTTGTACACACTACGGATACATCCTCGGACAACAACGAAAAGAAAAAACAGGAAAAGCAACGTAAAACCATTAAATTTCACAACAGCATCTTTGAGTATTTTGTTTGCTCTTGTCGAGAGAGTGATCTCGTACTCAAAGTTGGTGCAAGTGAGAGAGCTTTTGTTCTTCTTGCACGAAATAGTCTGCACTTTTCTTCGTACCAATTTGGGCAAGTAGTTAAGAAACTAAACAACAACAAACATAAAGTTCCATCTGTATTTTTTTTAAATAGTATTTATTTCGTATAAAAGTACCTGCAGAGGACTTTAAAATCTAAATGTGTTTAGAAACACATTTCAAATATGAACTTAATTATTTATTTGCTTTAAGACCGACCCAATTGATCCAATTCTTATGGAATAAGGGCCTATTTCTCACCTGCGAACGTTCTCGTTCGTTCGCAGGTGAGAAATAGGCCCTAAGTATATAGTTAAGTTTCAAACATTCTTTTGAGAATTTTTCGAGTCTACTGATAAATTGATTAGCATCAACGAAATGTCGGCGGCATATAGACGGGTGAAAAAGACAGAAAACATTTGTAAGGTCTATTTTTAGACCTGAACTAATACATGAAAAACATTTCATTTTCCCAAAATTTACGTCTCAATTTTCATGACAGCATCAAAACATGTCATATGTTATTATTTGGGATTGAAATGCGGTTTTTGCTGTTCCCGTACTTCTGTGCTTTTATGTGTATTATTGAGAGAAATTCAGGCTTGCTCTCGTTTTACTGGACTTTGTCCAAAAAGTATGGGATCAAACTAAAAATTTAGAACAAATTTATGTTTGCCTGTGTTTACTTTTACAATGTTTTATAGTAAGATCAAATAATTGTTCACTGAAAATTTTGTTTTTGCTCGTTGAACAAACTTTACAAGGTTTTTCTATTCGTTGGTGTTTGTTGCGGTATCCATATGTAAGTAATCGTATTCTTAGTTGTTGGCATCCATGTGCTTGGCCAAGACATGTGCTTGGACAACACCTGTTATTTGACAGGTAATATTTTATAATAATCTGGCCGTACCCTTAGACAACATGCCATTCGTATTCGTGTGATGTCGTGTTGGAAAAATTCAGAAATTATCTAATTATTACTCTTATTTTATAGCTGGGAAACATCATTTACTGCCTGTTCCTCTAATTGCGAACGAGATTTTCTTTCCCAAGCTAAATCCCAATTGTGTACACGTACACAAAACTACACAAATAATCTTATATGGAGGCACGTCATAGTCGATAGACATGCAAACTTGGTAAAAAAAAGGAACATTATCAATACACGTTGTCGGCAAAATATTAAAAAAATTTTATATTTCAAAATTTTAAAAATAAAAAATGCTGGCAACTCTGTATACAATATGACAGTTTTATTAAATTTTTTTCTTATTATCACCCAATCAATTTTGTATATTTATTGATAAAACTAAGGGACCTAAATACCAGGTAGCCGGATAACTACAATATACACAACACCAACAAACACTTCAGGTATTTTGTTGTTAGAATTACTTTATGTTCTGTTTCCCATTTGCTCACGTTTGTGTTGTGTATTTGTGCAGTTTGTAAACAAATTTTTGACAGTTCATCAAGTTAAAAGCAGTAGTCAGCTGTCAGCTGTTGTAAGAAGCAAGCCGAAATAGAATGTGTAAAACAATTTTTTTTATTCGTTCACAAACGATTAAAAAAAATTTTTTGTTTGTAGACAAACAAAAGCTGGTATTAAAAAATTGTATTTGCTAAGAGAATTATTTCCTACTCTGCTTCCCAATTATGTCAACTTTACAGACCTGAAGATGTGAAACAAACTTAAGAAAAAAGCGGAAAATCTCACACAAAAAACAACATTTAGCAGTAATTTATTTTTTCTATGCGGGTTTTTACGATGGTACCTGTGCAAATACACTTTGTGCGCAACGTTCTTTTTTTTATTGTGCAAATCTGCTATATTCTTCGTTGAAAACTCATTGCTTCAGTTAGCAAGTTCTTTATTTTATTTTGAGGCACATAATTGGAGCTTTATTGCGCTTAAATTCTTTTATGTATTTCAAAATTCAAAATAATACTGCTGTAATATGTAAATAATAAGTGTCGCAAGAAAATGTAAACGATCGAAATGTAGTCGCTCGATTTCGAATCAATTTGGATTTCTCTATGTCGACAGCTTGCGTTCGCATGGACTTACGTCATGAAATATTTGCTATTTATTTCACAGACATACCAGATCGGTAAATTAAAGTTTGGTTGATTTTTTTTCTGGTCTGCTGCATCTGACAAGCCAAAGCAAATACATACATAAATAAGTACAAAATAAAAAAGCAAACATTTTAAAAATGCGAAAATAGTTTTTGTGATGCTTTAAAATTTAAAAGTAATTTTTTGTTTTGTTGCATAGACATTTAATAAGTACTTTGACGCACTGCAGCCGGGTATTCCTCTGGCAAACTCAGGAGTTTCTTCTATCCAGCGAACAAGTGAACTGTTTGGAAAAACTACATACATACATACAGCGGCCCTATTCTATAACTCGCTAAAATTAGAGACATCGCTAATAATCTCTAAACTGAACAAAGCGATTCTTAGCGATGACTTCACTTTAAAAAACTTTTGTGAGAGAAAATTGAGTTTTAGCGCCGTTGCTAAAATCTTAATTTTTTGTTCCAAATAAATTTTTTAGCAACAAATATTTTTTTAAGCTAAAAATTTGACTTTTTTGAACAAAAAATTAAGATTTTTAGCAACGACGCTAAAATTCAATTTTCTCTCACAAAAGTTTATACAAGTACGGTCGTCGCTGAAACTCAATTAATTGAGTTTAGAGATTTTTGGCGATGTTTCTAATTTTAGCTAGTTACAGAATCGGACCGCAGATGATAATTGTTTAATACATTTACTAAATAAAATAAAAATGACAAACATGTGGGTTTTCTGGTTTTATTTCCCAGTTTTTTTTTTTTTTTTTTAGCAAATAAATATAAAATTTGTTCTATAAAAACATCCACTCGATAGCAATACAGTAAGTGCTTGATTTTGACATTTGTCTTCGCAGTGCTGACGACATGATCGAAATAGAGGAATCGGATTTTGTATGAAAACACTTACGTCTTTTCGACTTGTCGAATAAAACAGCGTCATAGAGGAACCTAAAACAATTTTCTTTCGCTTAGAAAGCGATTGCACGACTTCGACATTGAGGAACAGGCAGTAAAAGTCACAGAGGGCAAAGTCCATCGGCGTCAAGTTGGCACGCAGCCGCCGCCGACTTTATTTTTGTGTTACAAGCCGCTGCCGATCTTATTTTATTTTTAGAAAGACATCCATATAAATTAAAACGTAATGTATTCTTTTGTCATTATTGAATTAAATTTTATGCTGCATTTTTAAAAAAAAAAAAAAATATATTAATTTTTTTAATTCACTGAATACAGTTTTTATTGTATTAAAAGTTTTTGTCACAAAATGAAGCAAAGTGCAAATACATGCATTTTGTTGTTGTGTGAAAAAGCAGAGCATTTTTGTTCAGATTTGCTTCGTTTGCACTACCCACCGTAACAATTCACTATATCTCAGCAATTTCAAAACCGAGTGCAGTCATTTGCAATAAGGTGTAAGAAGAAATAGTTGAAAGTCAATTAATATTAAATTAAAGTCAATAAATTGTCTAAACGACGTTTAAAAGCACATGTTCAACTTTTAGGTATTTACCTAAAAAATGGTTTTGTGTTTATTATCTTCAAAATATTTATAATATTTTTCTTTTATTTTAGTTTTGACATTGCGCGTTTTGTACAAATAATAAATGCCTTTGGTTGCTGTAAGTCCACCTGCACGCTGTTTCTCTATAATATCGCTTTTTATTTCAAGTAAAAAAAAATAAGAAATTGCTAAAGTCGTATTTTGCTTGTAATAGAAGAGCGCTTGCAAGTTTTGAGAAACAACTCCTGGTATGAATTAAAATTTGCCATTTTAATTTTCCTTCATCCTGAATTGTAACATTCAGAAAGATAAATTAAAAGAATTAATTCACATTAGCTTTCTGAAAGAGAACGCACGATTTCCTCAAATGAAACATATTGCCCAATATTATGCGGCTCGAATTCAGTCTGAGACCAACAAAAGAGCTTGGTAGCTTGAAATAAAATAAACGTAATTTTGAAAAGAAATAAAATAAAAATATAATAATAGTTTTAGGTAGAAAAAAGAGTCTATTGCTTCCTAAATATTCCAGCCGTCTGAGTGGCGACGAGATTTCGTCGATGCTAGTCAACTCGTCAGTAGATTGGAAAAGACTTGACAAGAATGTTTGAAACTTTACAACTTATTCCCATGATCTTGTTACAAAATACCCACTTTTCCATATATTTTTGCCACCAAATAGCTATTTCGTAGCTATCTTCGGAGTCAGTCTCAAACTACTTTTTTACTTCTACTTTTATGCATTTATATTTACATTATGAATATAGGTCCTTATATAGTACTGTATTTTATGATTTTATCCTGTTTTTTTTTTTAGATATTTATATCTTGTTACGGCAACACTAAAACTGATTTCTTCTAGAGTTGATAAAAGATAGATACATTTTGTTTCTTCGTACACAATTCAATATAAAGCAAAATGAGTTATAAAAAATGTATTATAATGCCGTCAAAGAAGAATGAAAGAGATGAAAAATGTATGCATACATGAAAATGCAATTCAAAGAAATTGACGGCCCAAATTAAGCCATTTTTAAGCCGTAAATTTGTTAAAAACGGCAGCTAATTTTAAGTGGGTTTTTAGGCGAGGAATTCGTCGGCGGCGGCGACTGACTGAATTTTAGCCGACCCGGCGCAAAGCTCTGCATTGTGGCAAAGCAAATCGCACATTTAGAAGAAGCTCTTGTGATTCGTGGAATATAAAAAACAACAATGTGGCAAATCTGATTTTGGTATTGAAAAACACATACGCTATTTCGCCCACACTCATACGTAGCATTTAGACGGGAAAGTAAAAGCCTGAAAGTTGCAATGGACTCACACTTTTCTACCAACACACTCACAGTTTACTAGCTTTCAACTCAGCATTCAGCACAATTTTCCTGAAAGTAATTTTTTGACATTTACTGAAAGTAAAGTGTGACAAGGTAGTAAACACGGTGGCCTACTCCACGGCCCATGCAAATTTTCAGGATTGCAGTAGAATAATAATTGTGAATTTTAAATTATTTTGTACATTAGGAAATATTTAAAACATTTTTACAGCAAATATGAATAGAGAACACAAATCAAGTAAATTTATAGTGATAATTATTAAATTAATTAATAAAAGTTTAGCAATAAAAATTATTTTCGAATGTTGCCCTATAAATGTATGTTTGTAGTAGTCTTGGCAACTCTATTTCAAAAATATTTCTAATTATTTTAATTTTTGTAAAATAATAATACTTGCAACTCTTCGCTTTGACGACATTTTTAAAATGAACTTTCACGTTCCTTTGAAATAAAGCAAGAAATTTTTATGAAAATCACAGATTTCATTGAAATTTTTATTCATAATTTTAGTGTAGATTTGGAAAATTTTAAACCAATGTTATTCAAGTGTTTTAACTAAGCACAAATTTGAAAATTCTGTCAACGAGGAACTGGAGGGCGGCAGTGAACTCTCTGAACTTATAGTTATTATAGGAAAACTAATTTCTTTACATTTTATAGTGTTGGCAGAAAATGCATTCAAAAAATAAATTTGGCAACGCTGATGATTTCACACATCAATACTATCAATACTCGAGCGCCTTATAGCCTAGACAGACGGCAGAGTTAATTTGCATTAAGAGTTCACTAATTTGAATTAAAATTTTACGGTGACAGACGACGGTTTCTGCATTTAGTAAACAGCTGAATTTAAAAAACAGCTGTTGTTTGCTATTGATTTTTTGTTTCGGTATTTAACTTATTTACTTAGAGTTTACTTTTACACACAAAATGGATAAAAAACCGGAGTGTAAAATTTGCAGGTATGCTGTTGATAGAAAATGAACATTTATTTTGAAGAAAGTTAAAATTTCTTTTCATGAAACTGCTCCATAATACAAAAATTGTACGTGCACTAGCAATCACAAATTTAAATTTGTTGCAACAGTTAAAACACCTTGCCTTTTTTGTCTGTGATTCCATTTTATCTATTCACAATAGTAAACAAAATATCAACAGCTGACGGATTTCGACGGTGCTGCCATATTTTGTAACTGAATTTAGTATAAATGCAATTTGATTTTATGCATTTATGACAGAGCTAAATTCCCATTCGAATGTAGATAATGCACGACTAAATGCGCAAAATGGCCACTACTGCGCATTAACGCTGTCGTCTGTCTAGGGTATTAAGCATGCGCATTAGTTGACTGTGCACACTCATGACTATGCGTATATTTTTTAGACGCCCCAATTTTTGCGCATGCGTGCGCAAATGAGAACCCAGCTTTGAGATACTATTCTCTTATGCCAATATGCATATTAGAGATGTACGCCTAACAATCCAACCTAAATTGTATGCAACTGTGTGACTTGGAGAACAAACATACGCTTGACGCCTTTATTTTTATGCCAATGAAGTTAATATCGTATTGCACTATAAAATAAAAAATAATATATACTAACATCGTATAAATGTTCGATAATTGTTGTGCCATGGTCAGTAATAATATATGCAATGTGCTTGCCAACTTATATTTTTTCCAGCCGATTTTTTATTAGAGCCCGAAATAAAACAGCTAGTTGCTGAACTGTCGACTAGCCACCACCGCCGAGGCAAATAACCATTAGCCGCCGCCGCCGATAAAAATACTCGGCGCAGGTATCTGCCGGAAAACTGAGCGCAAATTCATGGGCATTCAATTTACAAAAATAGTGTAGAGTTAATATTTTTTATATAAAAACAAAAAACCCAAGAAAATTTTCTATGTTAAAATAGTTTTAAGAATTTTTATAACATATTTTCAATCATGGTAAATGTATGATAACGTTAAATGTATTTATTTATGTATGTTAGAATTTTTAACTTCCTTGATGACAGACAGTTTTTGGAATTTGTAATATTTGAAAAAAAAAAAAACACGTTTAGAAAAACATTCAGCTTTATTGCGAATGTCAACGCCGGCATAAGTGATGTCGACGGCACTCTCATGGCATTGCCGTTGACAACATTGCCAACTTTCGATTAAAACCGATAACATTGTGGCATTATCAAAGGTAACAAAACGGCGACATTGCCTTAGATTGGCTTTGGTTTTGTCGACAACAATTTTGTTAACGACTCAATGCAAATTTTCAACTGTCACGGTCAAGTGTTTAAAAAAATATTTGAAATGGAAAAAAAAAATCAAAATTACCACCAATAAACAATTTGAATTGCTAATACAACAGCTTGAAAGTAATCCAAGTTTAGCCAAAGGATTTCGGAGGGGCCCAAGTGGTAATAATTTTAAAGAAGAATGGGAAGAAATCCAGATGAAGCAAAATTCTATTGAAACGCCAATTAGAGACAGCGATGGTTGGCAAAAGGTAAGGATTTTTATCTTCAAAGTATAAATTTTAAATGTGTCATATGTTCAGGTTTGGAGAGATTTTAAATGTGAATTTAAAAAAAAAAGTTAACAAACAACAAAGCTGAGCTCAATGCAACAGGTGGAGGACTGTGCAAATTATTACCACTCTCACCTTTGGAAGAAGCTGTTTCTAACTTGCTTCAATTTGAGAAGTAGTTTAATCCTGAAGGTGTTGTCCAAGGTATACAACAATGAAATGATGGAACTTCACATGAAAATATACCTACCATAGAACAAATAATCTGCGAGGATTTTGCGGAAGTGCCATCAACTTCCGCATAGGCCATTGAGATATTAGAACAGTCTACTTCAAGAAAAAGAAAATCAAATGACCAAGGAAAGGAATTTTTTTGAAAAGCACAATTCTATGCAAAAGGAGGTTTTTAATGCAATTTCTAAAACAATCAGCGAAGAACTCTCACTTGAATACAACATTAGCAACATACATATTTATCTTTTAAATTGCGATGATATTTTGTAAATAAACAAGAGAAACAAATCAAGCAAACTTCAAAATATATAGTCGATAACAGGACGGCGTCAACACAATACTTTTAATTAATACCGATATGGCGTTGGGGTGACAGCGAGTGCATATCAATGTGACGACGACTATAGTATTGTGTTGACGTCGATGTCGGCATTCATAATACGGGCGATTTTCTCAAGAAGTTTTCTGAAGGAAAACGAAGTATTAAAAATAAAAAATAATAAACAAGGAGCTCCAGCTCGAAATCATGTAATTTTTCAGTGAAACAATTTACATGCCCAACTTAATAATCCCAATCGCTTTCATGTGCCGGTTTATGATCAATTTCAAAGCCATAAGGAAATATGCAACTCTTAAAGATTTTTTTAGAAAATTCAAATATGAACTTTATTTTATATACATATATTAATTTTCTTGAGCTAAAGGTCTTTTTTATTAAAAAATATTTAAATATAATTATTGTTCTGAAGAAGCTATCCGAAGGAGAGCGAAATATCGACAAAAATAATTAAATATTTTTTAATAAAAAATATCTACCTTTAGCTCAAGAAAATAAAAATATAAAAAAAGGGGTCGAAACGAAAACCAAATTATGAACTTAATTATTTATTTGCTTGAAGAGCCAATTGAAATGTATTAATTCAGGTCCAAAAATAAACCATACAAATGTCGGCGGCATATAGACGGCTGAAAAGGACGGAAAACAAACAGGTCTATTTTTGGACCTGAATTAATACGTTTTTTAGAAAAACCTTCTAGATCGATTTTATTTATTTAAATTCGGTAACATCGAAATTTTAAATAAAAACTGATGTGTCCATGGCATTGACAAGTTTTCCAGAACACTCGATTATGGACTTTCTTTTTAAAGGTCATGCATTCGTTTTGTACACGAAACAGCTATCAAACAGCAGGTACCGTTCGTTATCGAATGTATGCCGTCAATTCCCTACTTTGACACGATAGTTCGTTCTCTCGCGAAAGCCGTAATTCGGACCCATGAACAAAATTTGGCATTCTGGTGCAGCGCTGCAAAAATTTACTGTATTAACGGGTGCCCACCACTTAAAAAATAAGTTCATTTTCAAAATGAACATTCGGTATGAAGCATAAGAGGTAAGTGCCATAACTTCCCAGAGTATATTAGAAAATATTTTCAATTCAATTTCAATGAAGAACTCAGAAAGAAACGATCATGTTTCAAATCACAATATATGTATATGTACACACATGCGTGTATGAATGTATGTGTGTAAGTGCATCACCGACCCTCTGCTCAGATGAGGGATCAGGTAGTGCAAAAATAGTTTATGGTAATTCACGTAAGTAAACTTGAGTAGATTCAAGAAAAATTAGGACAGATTTTGATTTCGTTCGCGCAGCAATGTTTATTTGCATGTATGAGCAAATAAATCTCAACGAAAGTAAAACAATTTTTCTTTAATAATTTTGTATCGATTTGTTTCTTCTGTACATACAAAAAAATTAATGAATAGGATGAAAGTTTGATAAATTTTCTAAAATACCACCATATAATTGAACGTATACTTTTGATGTGCAGCAATTGTTTTGTAATACGTACTATAATAGGATAAATTAATGCAATTTCTAACGTTTATTTGGCACTGTCATCAATTTTCAGTACTTATTGAAGTTACTTTCACTGTGTCGGCATAATTAAAAAAAACAATGCCAAAACATATCCACTGAAAACACACTTTTGTCTTTAACCGAAACATACATAGATGCTCTACACTCATATTATTTTTAGAACGCGGTCGTATTTATCTAAATGTTCAATACATACCAAGTATATCAAGATTTTGTTTACAATGCTGTTTTATCACAAGAAATGAACTATATAAAAAATCCCACAAATCCGATGTGTTTTTAAGACTTAAATAAAAATCAGTTGTACCAACAATGACTTCTTTTGCATACAACTTCTAGCCAGTGATGCTAAACTATTTTGAAATTGCATAGTAAATTTACAGTGAAATTGAGTTTTTGTAATCCATTTACACTACCTCATAAATTATTGAAACAAGGGAACTATGGATCACTTAGAGAAACTCAAAGCACCCAAGAATCATTAACACAACGTGTTACTGGAAATTATGTCCTACATAATTTCCAGTTGATATATTCCTTAAGGGCCATTCAGACTATTATACTGTGTATTAATACCTGCCAAAAATTGAAATAATACGTGCAAGTGTGATGGTGTGAATGCATTGTGTTATGAAAACGAGAAATAATACGATAAAAAACTGACATCCCATAAGACTTCACCGTTTTTTTGAAAAATTTCTAAACGATAATACATTTCATTCGATCAGGGTTGTTTTTTAACACAAGCAGCTGTTGAACAATTTACCAGCCAGTTGTTTCACAGCCGATGGCGTGCCGTCACTGATGGTAGTTGATTTCGTTATACAAGGGTTCGAAATTTGGAATTTGGTTACCGTATGCAAATGTATTTTGCTCTAGCTGTATTTAGAAGATAAAATATTTTTGTGTTATTCAATTTGGTTCTGTTTTACATAACTATTATTTTAGCTGATGAATATTTTTTAGCGCCGGCACGTCCACCGTCAACATGAAATTGCTCTTCTGCCGCCGTGTAAAGTTTTATGTTGGCACGTTTATTATGTTCACTAGCACAAAAACAAAACACGTTAGAAAAAAATAACGTATGTACATACATATGCAACAGCTGTTTTCTTTTCCACTAAAATTTTTTATTTTATTTGAAGTGTGATGGTGTGAATGTAAAATGTAATTTACGTTAGACTTTTTGACAGTCGCAAGAAAACTAATTACACTTTCATCTCACAAAACTCGATAAAAGTATTTTTACTTGTATAATAGTCTGAAGTGCCCTTTACATGCATTTCCACTCCAAAAAGAACGTAAACTGAATTTCGGACACTCATTCACTGTTGCCAGTGGTAAGGGGACCATACACGAAGACAGCAAGCTAGGGCAGTCTCCCAATGGTGCCAGCCATGATAAAACTAATAATGTAGCCTCGTCAGCTGAACCGTTAATCACCCGAACACTACAAACTGTCAAGAGACTATAAAAGATGACAGGCAGCAAGAATGAGATATCAAATCACCGTAAGCTCTGTTCATCTATCTCCTGTAAATGCAGAAGTGGCGTCTTTTTGACAGTTTACAAAAGTTGTACAAAAATAAAATGCATGTTATTTTTATTGAAGCTGTTCTTATTGTAGTGAAAAGGTTACCTTATTAGTTGTATCATGGTGCCAGCATTTTTACGGTTTATGAGAATATTGTGAAACTGTTCACTTGGCTGCATGACACAACTAATAAGGTAGCCTCATCAGCTGAATCGCTAACCATCTGACTACTTAAAACTGTCAAGTGAATACAGAGATGAAAGACAACCAAAACTAGACAGCAAAACAGCGTAAGCTTTGTTCATCTCTCTTCTGTAAATGTAGAAGTGGAGTCTTTTTACAGCTTTCAAAAGTTGTACAACAACAAAATGCATATTATTTTTATTGAAGTTGCTCTGATGGTAGGGTATGTGCTCTTATTGTAGTTGTATTATGGTCTTAAGCAGTTATAAAACTATACAGCTTGTCGTCTGACAATATGTCCTCATGAGAGAAAAAAAAACTCATCTAATAACATGCTTGTTGTTTTGTCTCAAAGAATTGATTGGATTTGCCGAAGTTTTAGCTCGATTTTTTGTGATAAAATTGTAGTGATCACCATTTTTAAAGAAGACTAGAAAAGTAAAGTTGAGGATTTATTGACTTACTTGCTTGTCTTCCTTAAAAACCGTTCTCAGTTTTGAGGAAGGAAAAATCGAATCCAAGCCCGAACAGTTGTAAATCATATAGTTCGACGCAAGGCGAATTAAGCTATGTGAAATTGACGGCTCATGTGATTATTTCCCGCTTCCCGCTTTTTTCACTTTGTTATGTCAAAATTTGTATCTTTATTTACAAGCCATCTACTCTGCTGTGAAAGTGAGTGCGCAGAGCACTTTGCATGACAACTCGAGAGAAAATTTTGAAGCGAATTGAATTGCGACCACCTGTAGTTGAACCGCCTTGATTACTGGGTGGGAGCAAGGCGAATCCATTACAGATGCCCGCATACCAATTCGCTTCAACATTTTTCCACGATTTTATCTTCTGAGTTGTCAAAGCCGATAGAAAACGACAACAAAACTTGTGACGTCTCGAGAGAAAATGTTAAATCGAATTGAATTGCGACCACCTTGTTTTTAAGGTCAGTTTTAAACATTTTAAAAGTTATATACGTGCTTTGAACGCTATGAAAATAAAAAATTTACTGTCGCAAAACTTTTCTACCATCAAACATATTTAGAATGGAATGGCACCAATATTTGCATTAGTAAGGAGAAAAAAATTGACGTGTAAGAGATATTGTATGCAAGAAGCAAAATATAATCACCTGTGCGATAAAGCTCATCTTTCCTCAATTGACATTGAATATGTTAGAGAAAATGTTTGTATGGACAATTGCCACGGAAGCGTTGTCTAACGTAGGCGCTGGGTAACAGCACTGTGCAGTGTAGACCATGGGTTAAATCTTGTTTTTTTTTTTGTCGATAGCATCACTATTGAAAAGTCATCGATAGTACTTGAGAAATAAGTTAATCGATAGCTGTGCGTCCCTAAGCCAGATATATCTGTGATCTTAATACTGTTTGTGAAAAGACTATAAGTTTTAAAATATCTCAATTTCTTTAAAGGCAAAATGTTACAGAGCATATATGAACTTCCTTTTTATATATTGGTACCGCCGAGTATTAAGCTTCGTATACCAATGATGAAACCGTCTCCACTTTTTATATTTTGTATAATTATGTTATCATACTTCTTAGTAACTGGAGGTAAGAAAACATAATCCAGAAAATGAGAAATTATGATAAAACTAAATTTTGAAAGAAATCTAGTTTGCGTACATGGCTCACAAAACAAAATTTATATACATATGTAGTCCTTTAGGAAATTTAAAAATTAAAAGGAAATAAAAAGTTGGGGCAAATGCCTGGTTTCCGAGTTTTTTATGTACATATGTATGTATTTTTGTATGACATTTCTGAAATTATATGTTCAATTAAAAGTGAAAGATAATTTAAGTGGATAATTTTTCTGAGTTACGGACACCGGAGTTTTTTCATATTCCTATTTGATTTTCTAGTGGATTTCTGGTCTTATATAGCTAATTAGAAATTTGTGCTAAGTAGGAAAATGTAGTCAGCAAAACCGGTCTTTGTTATACCATCGTTAAGCAAATGCGTGCGTGTTTCAGGTCAGAAGCGGGGTATACAGGAATATTTAGTAAGCGAAGCCAGCATTTTTTTGGCCCGGAGTCATGCGGTCGTAGACATGTTGTCAAGGTGCATTTAGTCAACTAATGTAATTCTCATTATGCTTTCAAAAAATTAATTATTACTGATTATAGGTGTAGCCTTTTGTCAGTAACAAAAAAAAAAACAATACTGTTAGTCAAGCCTAAAGGACGGCTTAGACTCTTTTTAAAGTATTAAGTAAGGTTTTGGGCTAATATTAAAACTATAAGATCAGAAAGCTTATATCTTGTTTTTAAGGATCAGATAGCTTTTTGAATACATAATACAATGGAAAGTTAATTAATTTCTATTATTTGAACTTTTTCTTATATAATTATTTCTGCATTAAGTTTATCAGGCTCAAGTTCTTTCTATATTATCTTTGTGATTGATATTAATTAAATTAGACAAAGAAAACATCAAAGACCCTGCTAAATGTCTTTGATGTTTTCTTTGTCTAATTTAATTAATATCAATCACAAAGATAATGTAGAAAGAACTTGAGCCTGATAAACTTAATACAGAAATAATCATAATACAATGGTATATGCAATTGTACTGTTCGGAAATGTTTTCGCAAAGAAATGCCTCATCAAACTTGCAATGCAAGCAATAGTGGGCCTAATCAGAAACCAAACTTTTATTATGTTAGACTTATGCCTCATTAGAGACTTATTAATATTATTTATTAAGAGATATAAATTTTTTGACAATAAGTTTTTATCTATATACAGCTTAACTCTATTTGTTATGTGCCGGATTAGTCTATTACTAAAAACAGTGTTATATAATTTGTAAATTGATAATTTCAGAGTTACGTTTTACATATGTACTTGATTATGATGTATGTTTGTACACAAATTAGAATATATTTTACAAATTAAACTCGTATTTCTATATTTCAAACACATCTTAAGATGTTTATATTAACTTTTATAGTTAGAACCATGCAATATACTAGTGATTTCATCTTCATTAAATCTACTTTTGACCTAGGTATGTATGTATGTATATCGATCAAATGTAGAACACTCTCTCTCAGCGGAATGTTAAACGTTTGATCGAATTTTGACAAGAACATTAGTTTTAAATACAGCATAATAAATTTTATATTTTTGACATTTTTGTAATCATGTACATATGTATAGAATAATAATGCATATGGGACAATCCAAGTGAAATCGAACAGTTGTCAGAAAAATATTTTTTTTTGTCTTAAAATTTTTGCTGTATAGATGTTCGTTATCAACACTACATCTCAGCAAATGTTCAAAAATCAGATTTTTCGGATTATGGTTACAGAGTAATTGAATATTTAAAAAAAATGTCGCTTTAAGAAAACTATGTTCAATTTTTTTTTTTTTTACAACTTTAGATAAAAAAAAAAAATTTCAATTTAATTCTTATAACATATTCAGTTTTAGTCCAAATTTTTGTCATTTTTGTCACCTATCCAAAAAATTAAAAATTTTTTTTTTTACACAATGGGCTTGGATGAGATTTTCACTGTTTGTACTCTTTGAGTTTTTTATATGTATGTATATAAAACCTTTTTTCACAAATTTTAAGACCACTTTGTTCGTGGGATTCAAAGAATTACCATTTTTTAAAGTTTTTTTTTTTTTTTTTTTTTTTGAAATAAACCATTGTGCAACACATTTTATTTATTTATATATTTATTAACTTAAACAATTTTTTTTTTTTTAAATATATTATTAGTTCTATTAAAAGATTTTTTTATTAGCTCCGTTTATTTACTCTACTTTGGGATCCCGTGGGATCCCCATTTGCACGAAAAGCGTTTCGGTACTTAAAAATTGGGCAAATGAGAGTATTTGTGAGAGAACATTATGCTTCTTGCACGAAACAGCCCGTACTTTTTCTTGGGCTAGTTTGGGCAAGTAGTTCAGCTGTCAGCTGTTTCAAACAATAACATAGCAGAAATACATGTTTTGCGGAAACTAAAAGAAAAATTGAAAAATAGTGCGGAAAAAATATGTTAAAGCAGTCTCTAAAAAAATTGTTGATTGTTATATATTAATAATTATAGTTGGTGTTTTTTTTACACAAATTAAATAAAATACATAAATATATATTTTTTTATAAATGGAGCTGTTAGAACCACGAAGTTTTCTTTTGTGGTAAAATATTTGTTTTTATTCGTTCCCGTACTTTTGTGCATTTTTGTTTCTTAATTCGGGTGCGCTGAATTCAATGGTGCTAACCGTTTTTTTAGGTTAGCTCTTGTTTTTGAGATGTACCGTTATTTTAAAAATGGAGGAGGCACAGTGGTTTATAAAAAAAAAAAAATTATTAATTCTTTGAATCCCATTACCAAAGTAGTCAAATCTCATCCAAGCCCACTGTGCAAGAAAAAATTTTTTTTTTCGATTTTGGATAGTAGACAAAAAAAGTAAAAATACCAAAAAAAAAAGTATTACATTTGGACTAAAACTGAATAAGTTATACGTATTTAATTGAATATAGTTTACTTATAGCGCGATATTATAAATATTCGATTACTCTCTAACCATGAGCCAAAAAATTCTCAAAATTTGCTGAGATGTAGTGTAAGAAAATGAAAATAAAAAAAATAAAAATGTTTCTAACAATGTATATTCCGATTCCACTTGGATTGCCCCATATGTATATATGTACATACGTTCGTATAGTTCTAAGCACACCATATTGTAAACTACTGTACTCCTTCCTCTATCTGCATAATTTTCAACATTCCTATTTCGTTTCAGGTATAATCTATGACGTTATTGTAGAACCTCCAAGTGTTGGTGCCACTGTCGATGAAAACGGACATTCTAGACCTGTGGCGTTTATGCCCTATCGTGTCAATGGCCAGTATATAATGGAAGGCTTAGCGAGCAGCTTTCTTTTCACTGTAGGTGGCCTGGGATTTATTATAATGGACCAGAATCATACACCAGGAAAAACGAACCTAAATCGATTGCTACTAACTTCTATGGGATTTATTTTCATTTTAGTGTCATTTTTTACAACTTGGTTGTTTATGCGAATGAAATTACCTAGTTATCTCCAGTCATAATTAAATAAAAAGAAGGAGATTTGTAATCAATATTTACATTATTATTTTGTATTACGTTTATCAGAATTAAGTTCGTTATATGTATGTATATTATTTCTGTGATTGATATTAATTAAACAAGACAAAGAAAACATCAAAGACCTTTAGCTTAGCACTTCTCGTCAGCACCGGTCCTGTAACTTATGAGCTCATGTTTCTAAAGTGACACTCATGCCACTCAGCCACCCAAGCTGTTGTATGTTTTCTGTCTACATTTTTAATTATATCAGGTAACCAAGTTGTGTTCCATCTTCTTGTTAATTCTAGTTTTTCATTTCCTAGCCATTTTTCAAATGTTCTACTGTATCCAGCTGCTGTTAAATTAATTAATTTCTTATTCTTCGAACTGGTATATTATTATTTTGTATTACTTTTATCAGGCTAAGTTCGTTATATATTATTTCTGTGATTGATATTAATTAAACAAAACAAAGAAAACATCAAGGACCTTTAGCGAGGTGGACAACTAGCTGCCACACTTCTCGTAACCACCCGTCATTGAACACAGGGGCTCTTGTTTCTGAAGCAACATTCAACCCATGCAGCCTCCCAAGGTTGTATGTTTTCTGCCTAGATAAAGGTCCTTGATGTTTTATGTGTCTTGTTAAATTAGAAATAATATGTAACGAACTTAAGCCTGATAAACGTAATACTAAACTTCAAAAACCACTACAGACCCTTAGAAGAAAATGACACCATCTTTTGAAAAAATGGTACCAACCAAGGCGAAGCCATTACAGGTGCCCGCATCCCAATTCGCTTCAACATTTTTCCACGAGTTTTTCTTCTGAGTTGTTAAAGCTGATAGCAAACGACAGCAAAACTTATGACAACTCGAGAGAAAATGTTGAAGCGAATTGAATTGCGACCACCTGTCAAAGCGAATCCATTACAGGTGCCCGCATCCCAAATCGCTTCTACATTTTTCCACAATTTTATCTTCTGAGTTGTCAAAGCTGATAGCAAACAAAATGTATGACGCCTCGAGAGAAAATATTGAAGCGAATTGAATTGCGGCCACCTGTAGTTGATTCGCCTTGCCACCTGTACTCATCCGCCTTGTGTGCTACCAAATTCACCTGGTGAGAAAATCAAAAATCACTACTCGGCGTCTTCACCAACTATCAACTTGAGCATGACATGAACACATGATCCGGCGAGCAACGGTTTTAATTCACTCATGTTTTTTTACATGGAGAACACGAGCGCTCAAACTATACATAATTTTTGATTTGTCGAAGTTCATATTTTTGCTTTATTTCATTATTTTATTTATATATCGACTCCACCTTTAAATTTGTAAAATTAATATTTTAGTTTTCAAGAAAAAAAGTTCATTTATTTTCTGTGGTATTTCTCATAAGAGCTAAACTGTCAAACAGTTAATGATCTTCATGGCGAGCATGGCTGCCCGAGCATGGCCGAAACATGAACATGAGCCGTCTTCATCAGCCATGGGCGATGTTTGACATCATGTTCATACCAAGTTCATGACTAGTGGAGACCTCCAGTTACGACAAGGCGAATCAACTACAGGTGGTCGCAATTCAATTCGCTTCAATATTTTCTCTCGAGACGTCATACATTTTGTTGTCGTTTGCTATCATCTTTGACAACTCAGAAGATAAAATCGTGGAAAAATGTAGAAGCGAATTGGGATGCTGGCACCTGGTAATAGATTCGCCTTGTGAGAGCTATCAATTTGAATATTCATGACAGCACAAGTAGAAAACGTGCAAAAGGAAAATATTGAAAAAGCTATAGACCTTGCAAAAAAAACCGTGGGGAAAGTTTAGAATAAGGAGCCAGGCTTTGAAATAAATGAGTTTTATAGTTTTATAGAGGGCGTCGTGGACCTACCAAATTAGAAGTCAAAGTCTGCCGCTGGATTTTAGTATATTAATAATTCGATGTTGAAGTTGCGGAATTTACTAAGAAAAGTATGAAAAAGTTGGTAAAACAATGCTGCCAGAGGAAAGTGTTTGCGCAGAACATAAAATCGCGAATTAGTAAACGGTTTCAAGCATCCAAAATCGTATTTTTTTACATTTGATTGAAAAAATTTTTTCATAGGTATGAAAAATTTATTCTTGACAACCGGCCTTCGGCCGGGCTAAGGGATTTTCTCCTTCATGGTATAACCAACACCGGCTTCGCGTACAAAATCTGTAAGCATCTGGCAGCACACTTTTTCATTTTAGAGCAATTGGTACCATTATACCAAGGCGAATCAAGTATAGGTGGTCGTAATTCAATTCGCTTCAACATTTTCTCTCGAGACGTCACAAGTTTTGTCATCGTTTTCTATCAGCTTTGACAACTCAGAACAAGGCGAATCCATTACAGGTGCCCGCATACCAATTCGCTTCAACATTTTTCCACGAATTTATCTTCTGAGTTGTCCAAGCCGATAGAAAACGACAACAAAACTTGTGACGTCTCGAGAGAAAATGTTGAAGCAAATTGAATTGCGACCACCTGTAGTTGATTCGCCTTGACTCAAAAGATAAAATCGTGGAAAAATGTTGAAGCGAATTGGTATGCGACCACCTATACTTAAATCGCCTTGCATTATACTAAAGCTGACCCAAATAGAAAACTGTGCTTTTCAGTGATGAGTCCAAATATCCCGGTAAACGGCTTGGGTAACGAAATTGCAAAGCTAATTTTAAACATGCAGGGGACTTTGTAATGGTGTGGTTCTCGGCAGGCAGAGTTGGCCCATTCCATCCAATTGACGGAATATGGATCGCTTTAAATATAGAGATATATTAAAAGCCCAGATGTTGCCACATACCGAATAGAATATTCCACTACGATTTTTGTGTTTCATCACGACGATGAAACGAAACACAAATCGAAGTTGGTAAAGGACTTCTTAAGAGCGGACACAATCTCCCGACTTGAATCCCATTCAAAAACTTTTTGGGATACTTAAAAAAAGCGTATGTTATGTTATGTTACGAGGGCCGCCGGTCCTGAGACCGACTCACTTGGGTCCTAGAAAAGGTCCCGTTGTGTTACCCGAATAGGCTGTAGGGAGATCTCCCTACACATGCTCCGCCGGTTCCTCCCTGAACCAGCCCGATGAACGGATGAAGGAGTCCAGCCTGTCCAATCCGCATTCCGACAATTCCGGTAATCCATCTAGTGTCGGTCTGCCCAAGCAATTTGCTCTCTTGTTAGAGAGGGCCGGACATCGACAGAGAAAGTGTTCGACACTCTCCTCCTCTTCCTCATCTCTGCAGAAATCATTGCATGGAAGTCTTCTCGCATATGCTCCCATGTGACAATGTCCTGTTAGAACAGCCACAAGGGTATGGAGCCTATGCCTCGGAAAGTCCAGCAAGGCCATAGTCCTCCTATGCTCATACCTGGGCCATGTAAGACCCGATATTCGACAGGTGATCTCGTTCGACCACCTATCCTGCACGATTCCTAGCAGCTGTCGTTGTACTAGCTGCTTGCAGCTATTAAGAGGAATACCTACGAATTCGTCTATATCCTCCGGGATCCGGATCTTGCCAGTTCATCCGCTATCTCATTTCCGGACACACCATTGTGTCCAGGTACCCAGCGAAGCTCCACGTCAGAATGTCTCGCTATCTCGTTTAGAGATACCCGGCATTGCTGAACCAACGGAGATGTTGAGTAAACACCCGCAAGCGTGTTAATGGCGGCCTTACTGTCGGTACAGATAATAATATGCTCCCCGTATATCCTATAGTACCTCATCCAGTTTACCGACCTTCTTATCGCCGCAATTTCGGCCTGAAAGACGCTACACTCATTCCGTACCCTACAACTGATCCTTCTTTGAAATCGGGGGATGAAGATACCATCCCCAACCCCAGTGCTCGACTTGGAACCACCCGTAAAGACCAGGAATACATCCTCTGATTGATCTAATCCGACACTATCTAAGGACGCATTCGACAGATCTACGCTGAAATCCTTATCGACCAGTGGGGCCGGTGAGCAGTAGTCTATTCGATCTGGAAAGTCAGCCCCTCTTCCTATTATCGATGCATGCCCTGAGACAGCATCCCTCCACATGCCACCTGCCTTTAACCGTGTTGCCGAATTCATAGCAGTTTCCTTGACCATGAGATCGGCTGGTATCCAGTGTAGCATAGTAAAGAGCGCCTTAGATGGTGTTGAGCCAGTTGCTCCAGTTACCATCAAGGCCGATGTACGCAAAATCCTTTCAAAGATCTTGCAATAGGTGGACTTTTCCAGCGCTTTCCACCATACAAGCGACCCATATACCAGTATGAGCCTCACTACCGCGCCGAAGAGCCAATAGAAGTTTCTGGGGCTTATTCCCCAGTTCCTACCAATGACTCTTCGACATAGATATAAGGCAAGAGCTGCCTTACCGGCGCTTTCCCTAACATTCCGTTGCCATGTTAGCTTGGAATCGAGATAAGTGCCAATATATTTCGCAATCTCCGTAAGTCCGAGTTCAATCCCATTTAAACCCATTCAAAAAAAGCGTAGCCGGAAAACAGTTCAAAAACAGAGCAGAACTATTTGAATCGTTAAAATATGAGTGGAAACAGATTCCACAACCAACAAATTAGTTGAGTCCATGCCTCGTTGTTGCCGCAAAATCTACTTAAAACTGCATTCTTTTAAATACATGTTCAAACTCTCTTTATTGATGTAATGGATCTTGTAATATTTTGTCAGCTCGTTTACGACTTCTGCTTTAAACAGCACACGCATTATGTGCGTACATTTATTTACATTTAATTTCTCCTGAAATTTGGAATTTATTATATACATACGTACATATGTACATTTATTTTATAGTTATTTGGAATTCTTTATATAAAAGGGATAACGGTGAGAATTTATGAACTTGCAATTAAATTATTTCTGATTTTTAATGAAGTAGCAAAAATAAGTGCAGTCTGATACAAAGCAATAACGTGATCAGTCACAACAATTAATTTTAAAGCTTCTCTTCTCGACTTGCTATTAAAAATTTGTTTGAAGAATATATATATATATATATATATATATATATATATATATATATATATATATATATATATATATATATAGGTATATATATATATATATATATATATATATATATATATATATATATATATATATATATATATATACAGTGGAATCTCCCTTAACGGACACTTCCCATAAGCGGACACCTCTATTAGACGGACATTGTTGCCAGGTCCCGGCAGCGCTCCATAAGAAAAGCATTGCAGTCGATTTCCCTTGAACGGACGCTTCTCATGAACGGACGCGGACATCCGCTTGAGAAAAAAAGATTCTCTTGGACGGACATTTAGCTTATTTTTTCCGATTTTTTCATGTCATAATTTACAAAAAAGCTTGCCAAGACTCTTTTAATTTGTTCGCTTTAACAACAGGGCACGGTTTATAATATTTACTACATCACATAACATTGTTAAATGTGGGTATGCTAAATGTTTTCTATGTCACATAATGTTTTCAATCTAACGTTTTTTCTACAATTTACTCTTCTGCTTCGTAGAGTTGTCAATACTAATTCTTGCAAACAAACAAACCTATTTGACCAACAGCTTGTAATCTATGCCATTACTTACGCGATTTATGGGATTCCCCAAATAACAGAGGTATGCGTTTGTTTATTGTAGTTTGGAAAGCATTGTTCATTCGTTTGTATACATTAGTACGTTCGTGACGTTTGAAAATGGATAAAAAGAGGTCTGTCCAAACCAGGATGGAGGAATATTTATTGAAATAATATAGTACTCATAAATTATTTTAAACTTTTATTACATATAGAGCTACATTTAATGATTTTTTTTGTTGTTAAACCCAATTGAATTGTTTATTTTTTTTTTTCAATAAAAGTATTTTTAAATAAAAACTAACAATCTTAGACAAATTTTTGTTGACTTAAATTTGTAGTTTTCTCTTGGCCGGACAGCTCCCTTGTACGGACACATTTTAAAGGTCCCTTCGGTGTCCGCTCAAGAGAGATTCCACTGTATATATAAATATATATATATTTGAATTAGAAAATCGTTCACAAGCGTTTTAATAAAAAAAAGCACATTAAGTTGCGAAAACACTCGTAGATGTGCAGATATTATTAGAAAGAGGAAGTCTTATACAAAGCATTTAAATGTGGCTTTGGTCATGTACATTTAACTTTGCGACACAATAAAGAAAAAATTTAGATTTTTCAACTTTGTATACTTTTGTCCACATATAATTTAGACTGCTATACTAAACAAAAAGTAATATAAATTTCAATAATGAATAACATTTTTAAGTTTCCACTTATTTTGCTGCTTTTGTTTTGCACAGTACTTTGCTATTAAGCAATCCGAATTTGAATTCTTTTTTCTTAAATTCAAAATTTTATTCAAATTAACTAATATTTGGAAAGCACGACTCATTGCTGATCTCAGTTATGTATTTGAACATGACTTTTGTGAAGGCTATTCCAGATTCGATCCAGCCGCATATACTTCTTTCATGTGTCTTTCACGTCATGTCTTTATTACTTGTAGACATATTATGTTACACGTGCTTGTTAACATATTAGGTAGCAAAAAAAAAAAAGAAAAAGTTTTCGTGATCTTTTTGCAATTCCGTGTTTCTTTCATTTGAGTTTTTCAAGAACGTAACATGATTTTGATAGCAACTTTAAAGGAAGTAAATAAAAAGACACCTCTGAAACAACCGCCGCGAGACTTGTGTTATTAATTATCACGCAGTTTTTCTTTTATTAAAGTTTAACATTTATTTTATCATTTTACAAACTAATAATTAAATCTTTTTCATATATCGCTATCTTAAATGCTAACGGACGCACTTGAAAAAAAAAATCGGAATTATAATATTGATTGAAAGGAATGTTATCAATAATATTGACCGAAATATGCTGTTTTCAATTTTCATCAGTTCCGTCCTTGTGCATTAAAAATTACGATATTTTCGCCTCGAGATTTTGTTTTTGTTTAGATCCGTTTTTTTTTGTCGACTATCACATTCCAGTCGTCGTTAGCTTTAAGTTATATAATCCATTTTAAGATTCAATACAAAATATAAAAGTTCAATCTGTTCTGTCTTCGAATCAAATTACAGAGTTCCTTTCTTAAGAATATTTTCCATAATTCCAAGAGTAAAATTTTGAAATTGAAATGGTACGAATACATATGCACTACTGTCGCATTTTGATTGGAAGACGAAGCAGTTGTAACGTACACAGTTTTCTTTTTGGATTAATATATTCGTCGTATTTTCCACTTCTAATAAATTTTTAAAACGCTTTTCTTACAAGTCACTTAAGCTGAAAAATAGACTGTCTTAATAATAACATACATTTACGGCCTTATGCATAAATAAAAACACCTTCATTCAGCATTATGCATATCAAAAAATGTGTGCTAAATCTCCTTTATGGCAAATTACACTCAAGAAAAGCTCTAGTGGTAGTAAGCAAATGGTTTATTATATAACACACTTTTTGCTAAAATTTACCTGCCAAGTGTGCAAGTCCCCATAAAGAAAAGATAGCACGAAGACAGACAGAGCAAGCTTATTTAATTACGCATAATACCATAATTTATATGTAGAAATAGCATCTTAAATAAAAAAAATATATTAGAATTTTGTTAAATGCATACTCGAAAAATGTTGAAAGTTGTTCTAGCTCTTTTATCAATTCAATTTACTTATATGAAAAAAAAACTTCAGTGTTTGGAGTTTAGAAGGTGGGGGAAGTTTTTTCTGGATCTCATCTACATATTTATATTTAACTGATTAATTAATCTGCGGGAAATACAAGCTTAATAGAAAGTAGCGAGTGCTTAGGCTGGCAATTGTAATTTTTTCCCCTTAAGAACTTTGGTAATATAAAGATAAAAGAAGTCACAATAAAGAATTGTTTGTACAATTCCAGCAAATATTGCAATAAGATCATAATGTGATTCGACAATGTAGCGATAGATCCAATTGACTAAATAAAGTGCTCGATATGATCCTAATGCAAACAAGTAATGGCTAGTGATGGATTCGGCTTCTCCAGTTTTGCTAACCATAAATAGCTGTGGCAGAATAGCAACAGATTCCAAATAGATAGAAAAGGTCCACAGCACCTCCATGACAGTAAACTCATGGTTTATTAATAGCGATAGTATTACACATGGCACCAGCAGGAACTCCAGACGGAACGAGTCGTGATTGTGATCGTACGTTGCTTTAAATTTAACATACATAAGATAAACTGTAGCTCCCGACGACGCCAAAAAGAGCACTTTCATTACAGAATTGTACAAACTGACATAAGTTGTAAACAAATCCAAGTACCTAGTCAAATAGACGAGGGCAAATAGTACTTGAGACTTGCCTGATATTCCAGCGCACGATCGTGTCTTCCATATCTTCAAAAGTAAAATAATAATAGCAAATACGTGCGCTAAGTCGCCGATCAGACGAAAAATATTCATTTCTTATGTGACGGTGCGAAATGTGTATTATCTTAAAATGGTAAAAACCGTGTTATCGCTCAGCTAACGCAGACCAAAGATGTTCTACAATTAAACAAAGGCATTACTCAGTTGCAGAATTTATTCACTAATTTAAAATTAATATTACTAACCAAATAAATTAATTTTCTTTTACGCAGTCTTTGATATGTATGTAAATGTCATCACAAAGAAAGAAACAACAAGGCAAGAAAATTCAATAAACAATTGATATGGAAGTGACGTGGCCCACTATTACACTTTGTGCCAAAATCTATTGCCGAAAACAACCCTAGCTGGTTTCAGTTGCATAAAAACGTAGCAAAAGCACACAAAGCGAAATAAACGAGGCGATTCATATACAGGTGGCTGGATCGCAATTCGCTTCAATAGTCTCTCACGAGAAATATCTTTTGACAACGAAAATTTATACCAAGGCGAATCAAGTACAGGTGGTCGCAATTCAATTCGCTTCAACATTTTCTCTCGAGACGTCACAAGTTTTGTTGTCGTTTTCTATCGGCTTTGACAACTCAGAAGATAAAATCGTGGAAAAATGTTGAAGCGAATTGGTAAGCGGGCACCTGTAATGGATTCGTATTGATTTATACCAGAAAGCAAGGCGAATCCATTACAGGTGCATACCAATTCGCTTCAACATTTTTCCTCGATTTTATCTTTTGAGTTGTCAAAGCTGATAGCAAATGACAACAAAACTTATGACGTCTCGAGAGAAAATGTTGAAGCGAATTGAACTGCGACCACCTATAGTTGATTTGCCTTGACAGGAAGCCACATTCGAATTCGCCGCAAACTTTTGTGCATGCAAAGGAAATATTTGACAAGTAAATGTTCACAAAATACAAGAAACATCAAGGCGGATCAAGAATAGGTAGTCGCAACTCAATTCGCTTTAACAGTTTCTCTCGAGTTGTCATAAGTTTTTTTGTCGCTTGTTATCAGCTTTGCCATCTCAGAAAATAAAATCGTGGACAAATTTTAAGGCGAATCAGCATGTGGACATCTGTAATGGATTCGCCTTGACTGTGCTCAAGGCAGCTCGATACCAGGTAGCCTTACAAGCCCAGCTGACTACTGCTTTTAGCTTATAGAATAAAAAGGTGACAGTAGTTCAAGATTTCTACCAACAAAATACTTCAAGTATTTGTAGGCGTTCTGGTTGTTGTAGTTATGTGACTACCAAGGCGAATGAAGCATAGGTGCTCGCAATTAAATTTTCTCTCAACATTTTCTCTAGAGTTGCCATAAGTTTTGTTGTCGTGTGCTATCAGAACTCAGAAGATAAAATCTTGGAAAAATGTTGAAGCGAATTGGCATACAGGCACGTGTAATAAATTCGCCTTGCGACTAGGATAGAAGTTCGAAAAGCCACAGACTTATTGATCAGCCCTCGTACTTGAAAAATAGAATTAAACACTAGTACTCAACTAACTGCCTGTTTCTCGAAGTCGCAAGAAATCAATTCGATTTCGAATCAATTTTGGTTCCTCCATTTCGACAGCTTGCGTTCGCATGTGCTTACGTCATGAAATTTTTTTCATTTACTTTACTAGGGGGTTACACGATCAAGTTTTGCCTTTCAAGTTGTACAAGTTGTATATTCACACTTTTTTACTGATACACTCATAGTCTTAAAAATTGATGCAAACTTGATGACAATTTTTGCTCTCCATAGAGAGCATCAAGCCACAATCAACAAAACAGCTGACAACATTTTTTTTCATTCTATCTACAAATATTTTTTGTTTTGTTTGAAAGTTGCAATTAAAAGTGGTAAAAATTAAACAGATTCAAGCTTAAAATTGGAAATAAAAATGTTTACGTGCAAAACCAACAAGTTTTTCACTTTTACATTGATTTCCATTAAATTTATTAATTTTAAAAAGAGATATTTGTACGTATATTATGATTATATTTAAATAGTAAAAAAAAATATTGATTTAGGATCTGAATTAGTTTCTAGGTTTAATGTAGAATATAGAAGAGGAGGTTTCTTTTTGCTTTAATTTTTTTAGCAGAATATGCAAGAAGCTATTTTTAATTTTCTTCTTGACGGCATCTTGAAAACGAATTGTTATGAAATTGCGTGCAGCCTACCTCATAGCTATCAATTTTATTGAATTTTGACAAGCAGTATGTGAAAAAAACTTGATAGCAAAACTTGGTCGTGTAACTGCAGTGTTGTTGGCAGTACATGGCAATCGGCAATAATTCTTTTCCGTCGATAGTACAGTTATCGAGAAAAACATCGATAGTCCATTCAAAAACATAAAACTATCGATAGTTTTTCAGCTCTACAATAGATAGTACATTTTGCTCTGATTAGAAAAAATATATAAAATATAATCAGTTGTAGAGTGAAAATGTTAATAGATGTTAAAAACAGATAAGTGGTCTGTCCAAAATACACGAAATGAAATGTTTTGCAAGCGTGCTTTTTACCATGGACATTATTCGGAAAAATCAATGAACTGTTATTGTGAAGTCGATATACTACTCATGGCATTTGCATTGTTATTCATTAGAAATTTTTAAAATTTGTCATGAATTTTGGTATAAATCAAACAGCAACTACTTCCTCTTCTAATAACAAAAATATAATCGCAACGTCACAAGCCGGCTCAATTAGCAATTTGCCTGTCCCTTACAGCTTTAAGGACTCCAAAACGTCGGCATTGTTGATAACAGAAACACATAATTTTAGTGACACCACCGTTAACGATTACAACAGTTTACATAAAAATCTATTTAATCCGCCTAAGTCTTTTACTACTCCACAAAATAGCTTAGAAGTCTTGTCGTCAATACAAAATGTTAAAGTTCCAGGCGATTGCCATTCCTCTGAAAGTATCAGTGTGAGTGCTTCTTCTACAACATCAAGTTTGACGTTTTCATCATCTATTGCACCCTTGGAAACCGTTGATAGTATAAGAAATGAGTAAGTAAATTTATACCGCTACGCATCTATTTTGGCTTAAATCCAGTTTGGCATTATTTGAAATACATACATATGTATATGGAATAGGCACATTTTATGAAAATAAAAGTCATCTAAGTCAACAAATGTAACAAAGTTTTTGATGCTTTTCCATCAATATTGTACATAAAATATCTTCAAAAGATTTTAAAGTCTAAATCAATTAAAAACATTTAGTTTTCCCAAAATTTATGTTTCAATTTTCATTACCACATCAAATAAATCAAATGTTTTATTGTAGTTTTTTGGCGCTCCCGTATTTTGGTAACTTTCATCTCTTTTTGACGAATTTTATGCTTTCTATCTTCTGCACAAACTTTACCCAAAATGTAAAGAAACAGAGTTTGTGTTTGTACTTGTGCTCTCAAAATACATTTAAGAAAAATTTCTTTACATTAGAAAATATGGGTTAAAAATTATTTCAGTTATACATCAACTAGAACGCATAATTTCACTATTATTTTAATAGAAGAAATTACAATTTATAATACAACTTGTCAAATCTTTCATATTTCTGCTTATAGCCTGTTTTTAGAACCCGATTTGCCTAGTAGCCACGAAAAATCATTTCCATTTTCTCATTTCGTTTCATGCATCGCCAATGTCATTTTGTTTTATCGCTAACGATATAAGTGGCAGTTTTTTCGTTTTAAGTATCTCAAAACCAAGATAATGAAAAGCGTCAGCCGCCAAAAAAAACAACTGGTTGTATGTACTATGCCGACATTTGTTTTTAACGCCACATACCTAGTTAAAGTTATTAAAAAATATATAAAACTTCATTGTTTTTAAAAAATGTTTATTAATCTACTGGCATATTTATAAAAAATATTTCATGTTGATTAAATATTTATTGTATAAATATTTGACAGAAATTTCTGCAATTAGAGTTAAAAAATTATTTTATAAATAAAACCATTAAAATTTTTAACCAACATTCTTGTTTGCTTTATTTCTTGGTATGTATGTATGTATGTATACATACACTGCACCAATTTCATTTAAAAAAAGGGCTTTCACGATGGTAGAGCTGTGCAAATAAGCTTTGTGCAAATTTGCAGTGCATTTTATGGTTGATCGTGAGCAGAGCATTGCGCCGAGGGATTTTATCGGCGGCGGCTGTCTTGGTGAAAAATCAACTCAATAACACGAACAGTACAAATTTTTTTATTCAACTTAAATATGATTCTATTTCGATTGACTATTTGCCCGAAATATTGCCATCTGCTGTTGCTTTGTTGAGCACAATTTCTGACTGGAGTCGGAGATCTTTTTTATTAAGAATATGCCGTTTTTTAGAAACATACAAATTAACACCGGTATTCATAAAAAATAAAACGTTGCTCAAATACATTTTAGAACAAATTTTTCATATCAAATTTGTTCTAAAATGTATTTGAGCAACACTTTATTTTTTATGAATACCGGTGTTAATATTTTAGTTAGGAGATTACCATAAAAAAAAAAAAAATTGTAATTACCATAATAATTACAAAAAATCAAAACAATGCTTTCGGCATACATATATTTTGCGAAAATGCCGTCTTTTGTTATAGAAACGATAGCGGCATTAGATTTTTGCATAAAAAAGCGTAGGTAAAGTATGATACATTATTATTCGTATTTTATGGTTGAAATGTAACCATCAAACATTGTTTTATCTATGCATTTGTATTTACATTATGAATATAGGACCTTTTATCGCATTGTATTTTATCCTGGTTTTTTAGACATTTACATATGTGTATATCTTGTTACTGATTTCTTCTAGAGTTGATAAAAGATACATACATTTTGTTTCTTCTTACACAATTCAATATAAAGCAAAATGAGTTATAAACAATTTTGAAATCGACGGCTAATTTTAAGCCGATTTGCAGCCGAGGAAATCGTCGCCGGTGGCTAACTCAATTTCAGCCGACCCAACGCAATGCTCTGATCGTGAGCCCACCGTTTTTTTTTCTTTTTTGCAAATCTACACAATCTGTTTGGTTTATCGCTAGGTCCTGTAATCTGTGCTTGTTGAAGGTTTGAAAATTCATTGCTTTAGCTAACAAATTCTTTATTTTATTTTTAAGAACATTTTTGGAAAGACACCCACCCATATAAATCAAAATTAAAGCGCGATGTATTCTTTCGTTGTTATTAAATTTTAGTTTATGCTTGCAATTGTTGGAAAAAATCTTGTTTTTAATTCACATGAATACTTTTTTTTTTATTGTATTAAAATTTTTTGGCACCGCCGCTATGTTCTGTGTACTCCACGTAAAACTGTTTATAGGCTTCGCCATCTGCGGTCGCCATATATTGTTGTTTACAATAGCGGTTCTCACTCTTGATACTAATTTTACAACTCTGCTATATTTACTACGATTGTTACCACAAAGCTCGAGTGACTTTCTTACCTCACAATCTGCATGTTCTCGCAAATATTCTAAAACTTGCTGAATTTCTTTATCTGTCCACCTTTTTTATTGTGAATTTTGTCACGTTTTCTCTTCACCAGTATATTTTTATTTGTTTTTTCCATATTTTTTATTTTCTCAACACAAAATTAAGTTTTGCCGGCAAAACGATTCACAGCACAGAATATCTGTGATTCCCAGTAATTTTTTTTACAATGTTTACTAAAGCTTTTTGTTTGATTTTTTAATCACAGCATAGAAAATAAAAGTTCAGTACATTTTGTTGTTGCAGTGATGTCAACACTAGTATTTTAATCAAATCTGCTACTTTAACCAAATGGGCAACCGAGTTTACTATCTAGAGTGAGAACCGCTAATATTTATTTTCATCTGAGCAAAAATTGCACACTTCTATTTGCTCAAGGTTTTTTTTTTAGTGCAAACGATTCAAAGTTTTTGTTGTGTGACAAAAAGTAGAACATTTTTGCTCACTTTTGCTTCGTTTGCACAACCCATCGTGGACACCCTCAAAATGAGAAAATTCCAAATGAAATTGATAATTTAAATTTGAAAAACTTCCAAATGAAATTGATAATTTGAACATAACAATGAGACAGTTCTAAAGAAAATTGAGAATTTCAATATGAAAATGAGGAAATTCCAAATATCACGAGAAACCAAAATTTTTATGTTTCTTTAGGAACATTGTTCCTTTTTTACTTTCTTTACCTCTGTAAAAATGTTCAGCTTTGTATCCCAAATTGATTCGAAATTATAACAACCATCATCTGTGCATACCCATTTTATAAAGCTAAGTTTTAGACGTTTTTAGCTTCATTTTGCGTAGTAAATTTTTTAAATTTTTACAAAAACTTGTTCCCTGATGCTTCCTTTATTTGTACAAAAAGTTTCGGCCTTATATCTCAAATTAAGCCAAAGTTGGAACAAAAAAGGTCTTTCCCACTCAAGAACACAATTTTCCAGGCTTGATTTTTTTCCAAAAAATATGACTATGTTGTAATAAAGGAGCGATATGCATCTGCATGTAATACATAGAAATAGAAAATAACGAGCTAAGAATATATGAAAATAAGTAAAAATTGTAGTATTATTAACCCACGTCCTTGTATGCGGTATTCCCTACTACAACGGCCAGTAGTTACACATGTCTTTGAGACATTAATTACATTTTCTAAAAAAAGAGTCTCTGCTCTCCTACATTGGAAGTACTTACGTTTGGCACATTCAACTTTTGCATTTCTTTGACCAAATAATTTCAATTGGTTTAAGCATCGGTGAATAGGGGCTTAATCGCAACAGTGTGTAGCTGCGGATTTGTCTAAATACTTTGTAGACGACTGCCACATTATCTCATACTATTAACAGTTATGATAAATCATTCCCCAGCTCTTCCTACCTATCAAGAACACTTTTGAGCCATTCATTTGAGCTGGCAGCTTGGAACGAACCTTTGCTTCTATCCATTTGAATGATGCCTGATGTTCTGATTGCACCAATCAAGTGTATGTTTATGCCATGGGATGTAGCTATTGAGACGAGACCATGTTTTCTACGACAAAATAAGTTAAAGTTGGCCTCGCTTACCCAGACCACCTGCCTTCCACCTCTAACAAAATCATACATATCCTGCATGTTTTCCTTTATTAAGTTGAGTGTTCATGTAGCTGCTGTCGGATGCATATGAACATCTTTGTGGGGTACGACTCTCAGTGCAGAGGATTTCCCACAGTTGCGATTGAAACATATTTATTGAACTACGTATTTAGTTGTTCGGCAATTTGATGCAGGGCTAGTTCCAGCCTTTCTCCTAACCAAGTTAGAATAATATTTACTTGTTTATCGTTCAAAGATCGAGAATTTCTTCCTCCTCTTTGCATTGGTATAATGTTTGGTTCGGTAACTCATGGATGGGCAGTTTTAAAGCCAATATTTAAGGATACAACTAATTCCACCTAATTCGGATAATCTCTGAAACCACTGGATCAATTTTAATCAAAAGTTGCACAGATAGGTAAATGTGTCCAACTTATAGGCGGTACATATTTTATATCCATTGTTTTTTTTGTTGTTCGAAATCTGGAAAAGTTATTTAGGAAAATAGGATTCTTGGAATCCAACTTGGAATAACCCATGCAGCGTCGGTCTGCCCAAGTAATTCGCTGTCTTGTTGAAAAGAGCTGGAATTCTCCGGAAGAGTGTTCGACACTGTCCTCTTCGTCTTCATCTCTGCAGCCTCTGCAGAAGTCATTGTGTGGAAGGTTTAGTCTTCTCGCATGTACTCCCATGTGACAGTGTCCTGTGTAGCCTTTGTCTCGGAAAATCCAACAAAGCCAAGGTTGTCTTGTAATTATAGCTGGGCCACGTCAGCTCCGATATTCGACAGGTGATCTCGTTCGACCACCTTTCCCATGCAGTTCTGCTGTCGTTTTATTAGCTGTTTACAACAGGGGAACACCAACAACGAATTCGTCCGTGTCCTCCTGTTGTAAGCAGGCACCAGATACCGTCAGTTCATCTGGCGATATTACATTTCCGAACACACCGTTGCATCTGTACACAACGGTGAGTTCGGAAAGAGAAGCTCTAGGTCTGAATGTCTTCTTATCTTATTTAGAAATATTCGGCATTCACGAACTAACCTAGATGATGTCGTACAGAAACCAGCTTCCACGTTTGTGGTGGCCTTGCTGCCAGTACAGACTGTGCACCCTGTATATCCTGTATTATTTCATCCAGTTTACCGCTCGCTTTGGCCTAAATGATGCTACACTCATTGCGCGGCTTTAAACTGATTCTCCGTTCAAATCAGTGACTTGAAATCCCCCAGATCTTCCACTGCGTTCCACTTGGAACCATTCGACTACGATCAAGTCCTATGATTGCTCTATTTCGAAATAATCTACCGATGTGCTCGACAGGTTTATGCTGAATCCCTTATCGCGCATTTGAGCTGCTGTCCAATACAACTCGGAAAGTCAAGTATCATTCCAAATATCGATGAATGCCCTGAGACCGTATCTTTTCACGTGCCAGCTGTCTTCAACTGTATCCCCGCATTCATAGCAGTTTCATTAACCATGAGCTCGTTTGGGAGCCAGTGTAGCATCGTAAAGAGCGCCTCAGATGGTGTGCAGCTGGGAACGCCGCTTACCATTAAAGCAGATGTGCTCAATATTCTTTCAAAATTCTTGCAGTAGGTGGTCTTTTCTAGTGCCTTGCACCATACAAGTGGCCAATATACAAGTATGGACTTTACAACCGTACCGAAAAGCCAATAGAAATTTCTTGGGTTCTTACCAATGACGCTTCGGCAAAAGTATAATGCAACAGCTGACTTGCTGGCTCTTGCCTGAACGTTCCGTTCGTATTCTTCTTCAGTTTAAGTTCAATTCCCTTTAGAATTTGAGGCTTGCACGGCGGATGCTTATATTTTCGAGTAAAGTCAACAAGCACCGGATTTACGCTGTTGGTGTTCCACCCACTTATGGTTGTCAGTGCCGATTGCATCTGTTGTGAGAGGATTTGGGGATATTTTCCTGAAACCGCTACAGCAATATCATCAGCGTATGCCACAGCCTTAAACAATCTGGAGTGTAATTCCACTAATAGTGAATTCTTCTATAGGAGTGGGGAAATAACCCCTTCCCGTAGAGCGCCTCTGCTTCCCACTTGGCAGGTGATGGCCTGCCCTATACTGGAAATTGTGACACTGCTAGCAAATATCGTATGAAGCCTAGAATCGCCTGATCAGTTCGGTTCAGTCTATTCAGAGCCGTAATTACGACTCCTGATTCAAAGCCTTGTAACCACCTTCTGGCCTTCTAGGAAGGCAACTAAAGTATACTCTGCTTGTTCTGGATTTTTCTCTATAAAACCCACAAGAGAGTGCAGTGCTATTTCGACACTCTTGTCCTTTGTATATGCGTGTTGAGAAACGGACCATCGGTGCGGACTTTTAACACTCCTTACACGCTGCTAAAGCCAAAAAGACGATGATTTGTTCGTTACAAAAATTTTATTGCGAATAAATCGTGTGGGATCACACGATTGCCGCAATGCACTAATTTTACAAAATTTTTATTGGGCTGAATTGGAGCACAATATAAAATGTGTCCCGATCAAATTCTCTGCAATCACATGATTGTCACATTGTACTGAAATTTTATGGTCGCAAATTGGTGCAAAGCAATTTAGTACCAATAATGGCCGCATTATAGTCACACGATTATTATTTTATACGGCAGCTCTGACAAACAGCTGTTGTAGCTGATGACAAACTTTGTTTTGCAAAAATAAAGAAAGGATTTAAAAATATGGTTTGTTCCTTAAAAAAGAAAGAAAATTGCTTCGACTACTATTATAATGTTGTGCGGGCTGGCCGTTTTCTGTCCCCTGACCAGACTTTGTCAGGTCTTGAAACTGCAAGAATTTTAATAGTAACAACAATTGAATTTTACTTACTGAAAAACAAAAATTATGTTTGGAAGACGCGTTTAAACAATTTTGAAACTAAATAAATAGTATATGCATATGTATATTATTGGCGCGTATTGTCTTCTTTGGTTGCCGCATGAGAACACAATAAATATTGGTGCATTTTTAGAATTTTTATTGGTGATTAGTTGTATGTCAAGTGTTCACACGGTTGTCGCATCAGGATTGTATTTGATTGGGACAATATTCGCTTTGGTTGCCGCATGAGCCAATAAATTGTGATATCACACGATTGGCATGCAAATTTTAAACAAAAATTGGTGCATTGCGGCAATCGTATGATCCCACCTTAATGCAATATTACATTTGTATATGTGTGTGTTTATATTTGTACATAATTTTTGAAAGTCATCTTATGACCCTGCCAGCAAATTGGTAGTCGACTACTAAAATAATTAACTTTACGTTAACTTTTATGGACTAGCTTCAAATTAGCTACAATACAATCGATTTGTAATTCACTTTTTGTGTACTGGCTATAAGCTAGCTGAAACGTAGTGCAGAGTTAACCCAAAATTCAAATAACTACATACACACATACACGGTAAATAACTCTTGAATTAAATTGCCTATTGTCGCATTCGTTTTAAATGTTGCGATGGCTGAATGGGTTAAGTTGGCTGCTCACCAGTCTTGAGGCTTAGTGGTTCGAATCCCACCAGAGGCTAACAAAAAAAAAAAAAAAAAAATAGGATGAAATTTAATTTAATAAAATATAATATTACCACCGAAAAATGTAAAATCAGCCTTGATTTGTACATTTTTTTCTGTGGCTACTGACTTTAAAGTAGCTAACTTTAAGTTAGTTGAAAAGTAATGCACAGTCGGACAATTGACTACCTCCTAGGACATCGTAATGTTAAAATAGTCAGTCATCTCCATTGAAAATATTCTAAGTGTCAAGCACCACCAGTTGTAAAAAAGTTAGCTTGTAATTCATTACTAGTTAACTGAGTTGCCGGCAGGGGAGAGATGGGATTTTACTTAAATTTGTAAGTGGTTGTATGATAAATAATTCGGCATTTTCGATAAATAATATGGCACCCATTTAAAGCTGGTCCAACTTAAACCAACTTTAATTTAGACTTTTAATTTTTAATGAAAAGTTAGCAACTCTTTTTCAAATTCAAGTTGTTTCTAAATAGAACCGGCTTCAGTGTTTGACTAGAGTTAAGTCCCCAATACATTTTTTTTACATATTATGTACATTTATAACCCTTTTTATAGTTGACGAATTGAAAAAAAAAAAAAATCTATACAACTTTTGTAGTTGATCAAGGATAAACAAGTAACTTGACTTGTTTATTAATCTGCTACAGAGTTGACGTAGACGTACTTAAAATTCAGAAACTACGTTAAGAGAAAACATTCCTAGAAATTCATGTACTAATTGTTATTTCATGTAATGGTTGCAGAAAACAAATCTTGCAGGATGACCTGAGAGACAAGGATAACACACCAGTTTCTAGTAAATGCTTGAACATTGAAAGCACAACAGACACTACATCATCTTCGGTATCAGATACTTATTGTGATACAGAAAGCACTTTGAAAAGCTTTTGTTCAGCAACGGAAAACGTTTGCGGTGTATTTGAAGAATATGTGAAGGAAAAAGCGCAGCAAAGTATTGAAGACAACATTGATTTGCAGGACAACGCAAGTGATTTAAGTCTTAACTCCTCGGACAAGATATCAATTAATTCAGAAAATGTATTGCATCATGACGTGGTGAGTATAATATATGCATAAGGAATATTGACCATAGAATTTGAATGTGTTTCATAATAAAATACCATCACTATCTGCTGGTTCTATACCCTGAACCAGCCAGATGAATGGATGAAAGACTCCACTCTGTCCAATCCGCGTTCTGACACATCCGCCAGCTCATGTAGTGTCGGTCTGCCCATGATACAATTAACAAGGTAGCCTCGTCAGCTAAACCGTTAATCAACTGACTACTTTAGGTTGTCAAGAGATTGCAGAGATGAAAGGCAGCCAAAACGAGATAGCAAATCCGCATAAGCTCAGTGCATCTCTCTTCTGTAAATGTAGAAGTGGCGTCTTTTTGACAGTTTGCATAAGTTGTACAAAAACAAAATGCATGTTATTTTTATTGAAGTTGTTCTTATTGTAGCGAAAAGGCTACCTTGTTAGTTGTATCATGGGTCTGCCCAAGTAATTTGCTCTTTTGTTAAAAAGAGCCCGACATCGACAGAGGAAGCATTCGACCAGTGTTGCCAGTTTAGAGGATTTCCCCCTAGATTTAGGGTTTTTTTTTTCTTCTTTTGGGGGTGAATTTGGGGTGTTAAATTCTTTCTGTATTTGGTTGAACGGTAAAATGGCAGGAGTTAGAAGGTTTTTCAACTGATAAATTTGATTACCGATTTTTAAAGTAAAATTAACATGCTTAAAATGCTATCAAGAATTCCGCCGTAGCTACGAAATTTTCGAAATTCGGGAGATTGTTATTATGAATTCCGAATGAAACGTACTTTTAGCGTGTTCTTATCAAACATTTGTACGAACTCTTCTTACACTCGGGAGAATACAAAAATAGTGAAAAATAAGAACAAACTGAAAAGCAGTTCCTTAATTGAATAAAAACAATTTTTAAGTAGCTGTAAAATTATATTTTTAAAAATTATATCCATTTTGTTTGCGTAAAAGTTCTACTCAACGGCAAAGTAACCAGGCACACATTCACACGGAATTAAGATTAACTTTTCACACAACATTTTCTGTTCACAAACCCTTTCAAATGGAAAAAGAATTATGAAAACCCGTTTACAATTGGTGGAATTATAAAAAATACATATGTATATATCTACATGTTTTTTGCTCTAAAAATCATATACATATGCGAGTAGAGTAGAGAATCAAATCTTAAAAGAATGTTTGATACTCAAATACTTATTCCAAAATTTTCATTTTGTTCATGGGAAGTTTCAAACATTCTTTTCGGCATTTTCGAGTCTACTAATGAGTTGATTAGCATCAACGAAATGTCGGCGGCATATAGACGGCTGAAAAAGACAGAAAACATTAAGGTATTTTTTTAGACCGAAAATAATCAGCCTTATTATGAATTCCGAGTGAACATCACTCGTAATGGAAAATCTCCGTCACGAATTCGTACAAAAAGGTATCATGAATTCCGACGGATTCGAAGTTAGTGTTGCCACCTTTTTAAATGAAAAACAGATGTGTTTTGTTTACACTCTAAGGATTGTTAAAAATATTTTTCAAAAAATAAAAAGGAAATACAATGAATTTGATTGCTGCAGCCGTTTCAGTGACGGAAGAGGAACAAAAGCTGTTAGCGAATAGAGCGCAAAGTCTTGAGGAATGGTCAGAATTCCCTTGATTTGGATTACAAGGCGTAAGTTGTTAAAACAAATCACAAATTATGAAGATATGTACATATGTATGTGTTTTCCAATTTTTCGTTTAGCTTTATTAAAAACTTCGATTTCTAATTGAATCTGCCTGGAAAAGATGTGGCTGCTCAAATGGCTTTTTCGTACCATTTTTTGTACACATATTTAATTCTATACATTAAAGGCGGATTTTTTGTTTATTTTTTTTTTTTTATATGGTTAATTATTTTTCAAGCAATCTATCAGATGTTGCAATGGTGTATATGAAGCGATTTTTTCAACACATAAAATCAGCAGTTAGTAACTACTTAAAAATTGTGTTCATTCAATTTAAGAACTTCTTTTCAGTTTGTTCTTATTTTTAACTCTTTTTCCCTTTTCTTACTGTCTCCCGACAGTAAGAAGAGTTCGTACAAATTTTTGATAAAAAAAACGCTAAAAGTACGTTTCATTCGGAATTCATAATACCAATCTCCCGAATTTCGAAAATTTCGTAGCTACGGCGGAATTCATGATAGCATTTTTACGACGGAATTCATAATAAGCATGAATATGTATATATATATATATATATATATATATATATATATATATATATATATATATATATATATATATATATATATATATATATATATATATATATATATATATATATATATATATATATATATTTCAATTGGCTCTTAAAGCAAATAAATAAGTTAATTTTTGAATTATCTTGATATTCAAAAATGAACTTAATTACTTACTTGCCATAAGAGCCGATTGAAATGTATTCTTTTAGGTCTAAAAATATCACTTATTAATGTTTTCTGTCCTTTTCAGCCGCCTATATGCCACCGACATATAGACATTTTCTTTCGATGTGAGTTTCACTAAAATCTTAAAACTGGCATTTCAGGAAAAAAGTGCAAAAAATGTGCAATTTTGTGTAGAAACAAAATCGGCATTAGTGTGTGATGTACTAAACTAAATAAACAAATTGAATTGTATTATTTTTTAGTAGTTGTTAAGTTCTATTATATGAATTATGTAAACGTAAATTATTGTGTTAAATAAAAAGTGTTTGTAAATATTTCCATAATGCATTTGTTATAGGTATTTGTTCCGTAGAAAAATGTGTATTTTTGTGAGCGCTTTTTTATGCATTTGAAAATTCGAGCCCTGCTCATCAAGCACTTTTTATTTTTCGGAACTAATCTAAACTAATAAAAAAAAAGAAATTCTTTATTATGATAACAGTTAACCAACAAGTTTGTGATAAGAATAAATGATAAATAATACCACGCAACACGAAAATTTTAACATTCTGAAAAATTATTATGCGACAGCAGCGGTTTCGAGCTTTAAGTGGTCAAAACGAATAACCGTGTGCTGCTGGCACAGATATTCAAATTAAATTCGGTGTGTATAATGTATATGTATCACGAGATCCACGAAAAGGTGGGCATTCTGTAGTGCGTGCGTAATAATAGATTTTGCTCTAGATCAACGACAGGAAATGACCCATTAACGCATTCGTTATAAAATTTTATACAAGTTTTTTTTTTTAAATATATGACTTTTTTATCAATTGTTTTTTTTTTTTTTAATTTCGTGTGATAGAGCACAATGTGTAGTTACGCCCGCGCTACAAACATTCTACTTTTCCGTGAATTTTGTGATACGCCTGCATCACTGAATCTTTGTAGAAAAAATATGTGTTTTGAAGCGCTAAACCCGAATCGAATGTTCGTTCGGTTCGTACACACTCAAAGTTTTGAATGAGTGAGTGGTGAAAAGCCTTTAAAAATCTAATCTTTCGCAGCTTACTCCAAATTTTGGCGGCGTACTAGCCAATCTTATCTTACCTTATACGAGGGTTGCCTTTTACGATTTGTGATTAGAGAACAAAAACAAATATCAATCATCGAAAATCACTTTCTTTTCAAATTTTCTCCATGAAGAGAACCAATTGCCGAATCACTTTTGCCACTCTGGTTGGGTTATCTCCAAAACATTCATTCTGAATGCAGCAACCGCTTCTTCAGGTGTGGAAAAACGTTGACGTACGGGAATAAAAAGAAGTTATTTGGTGCCAAGTCAGGACTATACGGCGGATGGCTCATCAAATCGATGTTTTGGGTGCTCAAAAATGCAGTTGTTTGAGACGATGTGTGAGAGCTCGCAGTTGGTTTTCCTGATTTCTTGGAAGACAAGTGGCAAACAAATCGTTGTGTAACTCTTAGAATAGACTTTTCGGCGTTGTTCTAGTGGTATGATTGCAACATGTCCAGTTTTTCCGAAAAAAAACAGGCGGTCATTTGCTTGGAAGTGCTCCGTGCGCGAACAAATTTTGTTGTCGACTCATACCGTCGACTGCTGTTGACTTTCGGGCTCAGACGTGTAAATCCGCGATTCATCACCTGTAACGATGTCATAGAGGTGTTTCGAAGTATCGCGATCGTATTTTTTGAGGATTTCTTTTGACCAATCGACATGAGACTTTTTTGAGCGATTGACAAATTGTTTGGGATCCAACGCGAGCAAATTTTTTTTGACAACCAAATATTTATGCAATATTGAATGTATACTGGTCCCACCCATGTCTAAAGAGGTCTCAATCTCACTATAGATAGCTCACACAGTTCGCGCACAGAATCAATGGTTTTCGCAACAACAACTGACTTTGGATGGCTTTCGCGAAATTCATCTTAGAGTGAAATACGATCACGATTGAATTTATCGTACCATTGATAAACCCTGGTACTTCATGGAGCTCCATTGCCAAAAATTGAATGAGTTAATCCAAGTTGAAAGTTGTAAACAAAATGTTCACGATTTAATTCCATTTTTAGGCCGAGATGAATCTTTTAAGTGACTGTAAGCATCACAAATAGCGCTCGTATGTCAAAATGTTCTGAGTACGTTTAATCTTAAAAATGTCCAACTTTACGATAAAGACGATAAAGCTGTCAGTTTCTAGATTGCAACACTAGAGTTGCCAGATCCCGAAACATAAAAGGCAACCCTCGTATACTACAACACTTTATGCGTATGGTTTAGTGCCCTTATTTTTTTTTTTTTTTTATTGTACTCTGTATAATGCAGCGCGAATATTTTGCACACTTGAACGAAATGGCATTCCAACTAGTGAATTTTGTCTCCCAAAAGCATTTTTACGACGCTGAGAGAAGTTTTTTTGAAGTTGATTTGAATCCGCTGAAAATTAGAAAACGCACCGCAGACTGGCAAAGATTAGTAGAATCTTATTATCGAAAGAGTTTGCTTTTGCAGCACAGTGTACTTCAAGATTTGTTTTGTTTTTTTTTTTTTGAAAAATTAATGAACTCATATCAAGTTTATTTCTCTAATGTGTTTTTATCTCTCTCTCTCTCTCTCTCTCACTCTCTTTTTTAGGACTTCTTGAACAAGTCGAGCGAAAATAAAGATGACTTAAAATTAGTTCATTCAACAGATTATTTTGATAAAAAAAGCATTTCACGTCTGTCAGAACGCGCTAAAAAGAAATCGTGGTACAACGTTTTATATCCAAATTACAAATCACGATCACAAGATTTCAAAAAGTTGTTCAAGGAAGTGCCAAACGACGAACGTCTAATCGTTGGTAAGTTATTTATTTTTTATTTTATTTTATATTTATTATAATTAAAATTGTAATAAATCTTAAGGCTGAAGCACTAGCAACAGTGGCTATCGCGTTGTTGGTAAGTTCGATGTAAAGCCGTAGTAAAATTAAAATTCTATTAAAAATATTTAATCACCGGCGAAATTTCAATCTCCCAAATTCAACCAGCGTCCACCACGAAGTGAGAATTTATAAAGTGGGAATGCATTTGTGAGTTAGTGCCTTTCGATAAAAAAAAATACTATTGGATCTAAAAGAGCCCAATTCTAAATATTCTCTACGGGGAATTCTTATTCCCAGATCCTATTCTTAACAATTTGGGAGAAGAGCATAGTGGGAGAGGGAAGTTTGAGTATTCGAAGTCAGCTTTTTTCTGCTGATGGAAAAGTTGTAAATCAAACTTGGAAAAACAATAGCGGTTCTCACTCTTGATAGTAAACTCGGTTGCACATTTGGTTAAAGTAGCAGATTTGATTAAAGTACATCACTGCAACAACAAAATGTACTGAACTTTTATTTTCTATGCTGTGATTAAAAAATCAAACAAAAAGCTTTAGTAAACATTGTAAAAAAATTACTGGGAATCACAGATATTCTGTGTTGTGAATCGTTTTGCCGGCAAAACTTAATTTTGTGTTGAGAAAATAAAAAATATGGAAAAAACAAATAAAAATATACTGGTGAAGAGAAAACGTGACAAAATTCACAACAAAAGGTGGACAGATAAAGAAATTCAGCAAGTTTTAGAATATTTGCGAGAACATGCAGACTTTGAGGTAAGAAAGTCACTCGAGCTTTGTGGTAAAAATCGTAGTAAATATAGCAGAGTTGTAAAATTAGTATCAAAAGTGAGAACCGCTAATTAAAAATAAAAATGTGAATAGCAACTGATTTTAAGTAAAATAACATTAAAAGTGAAAATTTTTGTATTGGTGACTGAAGAAGTAATTGCTGAAAGACAATACTTATATTATGTCAGTAGTTCACTCGGCACTGTTTTTAAGTACACAAAATTATTATGACTACTGACACAAATGTATTTCGATCCGGATCTTAATAATAACACTGTGCTAGTTGAAAAAACCGAGGCACCCAGTGACTAAACATAATTCGGGTACGCTGAATTCAGTACAAAATACAAAATATATAATACAAACATTTTCTTCAAGTGCACCGCTTGTAATTTTAATGAGTATCTGAAACACCGTGTTAATAAGTCAATTACTGGAACAAAAAATTAGCTACTTTTTACGTCATTTGATTTGATGGAATAATTTAAGGTGCTCTTCAAGCGAAGTTCAATTTTTGGGGCTTCGTCTGGTAACAGGTTGAAACTTAAATTTTTCATCTTTTGTGAATAAAATCAAAAGTTGCCCACAGATTTTGGTCATTTAAAGCTCGTTTTGTTTCAAACATAATTTTTTATATACACGGGAAAATTTGTTGGCATAGCTTAATTTTTCAATTTTTTATGCAGTTTTAAAGATCACAAAATTTCAAGAATTTGCAAAAAATAATTTTTTTTTTCTAAAAAATATTTTTAAAACAAATTTTTTTTAATGAATTATATATCAGATTAAAGGTCATTTTATTGCATAATTTCGGTTTTTTACTAAAGTTCAATAAACGAAAAATTTTTTTAGTTAGTTCAATACATGTAGTGCAACCTCCTCCATTTTTAAAATAACGGTAAATCTCGAAAACGCGAGCTAACCTAGAAAAACGGATATCACCACTGAATTCAGCGTACCCGAATTAGGTTTAGTCACTGGGTGCCCCGTTTGTCGGCAAAAAAAAGTTCCAAATTCAAGCACAGTGTAATTAAAAAAAAAAAAATTAAACATAGTAGTAAAAATGTAAATATAAAAGCATTTTGTGTAATGTAGTGTTCTCCTCCTCCAATAATAAAGATGCTGCTGCTGGATGTTTTTCTGAAAAGAATTGTATTAAATTTTATTTTGTGTCACCTCCGGAGCGGCAAGATTTTTAATACTGGAATAGAATAGTGGTGATTATATTAATTGATTTTCCCCTCAAACTGAACTTAAATTTTTTTTTCGAATTATGTATTTCTAAGGCATAACAATGCATTATTTTTTCTTCAAATAAACAAAACTATTTGCCCTCAAATAGCAGGACCACTACTCTCTGTTGTTGAGCAAGCACATGCATACAAACAATTAAGAATACATAACAATGCATATGGATACAAGGTGTTAGCTTCAAGTCTATTTAAATTCAAATAAATTTACTTCTTCAAATATACTCAATTTAATATACTGTTCATACATGCAGCAATATTGAAATTATAACAATTAAAGCCATTATTGAGACAAAATTTTCATATAAAAATTACAATTAGCTTATTGGCAATTAAGAGATAATTGTTTCAATAATCAGTAAAATTTATAATGCAACACTGTTAGATTTGTATTGACAGTACCAAATGAACAAGCTTTTACAATAACAGTACATATTGAACACTCCTTGTGAAAATTTGACTAATCAAACATCAACAAAATAAATAAACAAAAAACTAAATTTTTTTTTAATTTTTTATGATAAAGGGTGTTTTTTTTCGATGTATAGAACTTTAGGTTGCAATAAAACAACGATGGATTATTCGATTGACATAAGTTTTATTTATCCGAAAGATAATCTTGTGGCATTACATTTGAAATATGACTTCTGGCATATGACCGCCACGGCTGGCGCGGATGTAGTCCAATCTGGACGTCAAATTTTCGATGACTTTTTCCAACATTTCTGGCCGTATATCGGGAATAACACGGCGAATGTTGTCTTCCAAATGGTCATGCGCTTGTGGCACAAGCATGTTGCGCAATCTTGTTGAAATCACATCTCCTGGACATCATGGTTATTCAATTCAGGAATGAAAAAGTTAGTAATCATGGCTCTATATCGATTACCATTGACTGTAACGTTCTGGCCAAGAAGTCCGGACCAATGATTCCACCAGCCCATAAAGCGCACCAAACAGTCAGTTTTTCTGGATGTAACGGTGTATCGAAATGCACTTGAGGATTAGCTTCACTCCAAATGCGGCAGCTTTGTTTGTTGACGTTGCCATTCAACCAGAAGTACGCTTCATCGCTAAAAAAAAATTGTGCGCGATACGTATTCCGCACAGAACCATTATTTTCGAAATAAAATTGCACTATTTGCAAGCCTTGTTCACGCGTTAGTTTATTCATGATGTAAATATTGCCAACCAAACTGAACATAAATCGCTTGACACCTGTTAAATCGGTCGCCATCTTGAACAGTAATGCCAAATTAAAGTTCTATACAGCGAAAAAAATACCCTTTACAAAATAACCAGATATAAACAATAACTTTTTCACCTGTCAAATGCTAATTGTCGTAGCAATATTAAGTATGTATGAACACCAAAAATATATTGTCAATTAACTGAATATTGTTTCAATTAAAAAGGCATATGTGAACATGATATAAGTTCAAATAAAAATAATGAAGACGAAAAGAAGAAAATTCAAAGAAAAGAACAGACAAATGAAAACGTTATTCTTTATATACATACATACATACATACATACATACATACATACATACATACATACATACATACATACAAGGTATTTGTATTTGCTCCGACTTGTATAAAATAAAAAAGCAAAGCAAACAAAATGCAGCTGTTTTTCCCCAAGTGTTTTAAAGTATTTGATTATCGATCAATGTTTCAACATATACATATGTACATACATTAGAGCGACTCAAGTTGTATGGAAACAAAATTCGTGCAAGGTGTACCCTGCTAAAACTGAACCTTGGACTCTTTTAAGATAACATTTAAAATATTTCGGCTCTAGTTTTGGTCTCTCGTGAGCTGGACCATTTTGAAAAAGGGTATATTTTTGCATGTTTTTTTTTAATTTAAGAATATGTTTCCTCACCAACATATACAATATGGGCATCATAAGAAAGTTTTTTTTTTTAAGACGCGTCCAACTGTACATACAAATGTTAGTAGAGATTTAATTTTAATTTTATTAATTTTAATTTAATTTATTTTTATTTTATTAACATAAAATTAAAATTGCATTATAACATTATTTATAAAACTACGCTCGCATTGTGTTTTCATTTGGAATAAAACTAATACCATATTGTTTTACAATTTCAAAATAAAGGTAATTAGAGCATTTTAACTTTTTAAGAGTATTTTAAATCCACTTATTTTTGTTTTTAAGAACAGTTTTAAAGATATAAAGAATAAAAGTAAACGCTTAACTGTCACACAATGCATACAAGTTATCAAAACATACTACAAAACAGTGATTCTGCCAGAGCCACATATCGTGCTTTAAGAGGAGATTATGGTTTACATAATCGAGCGTCCAACTACGCAAGTAATTGGCAAAATTGTGAAGAAATTTGAAGAGACTGGAGCGGTTACAAATATTGTAAGGCCTGTGCATCATCGTTTCGCTCGTTCCGCTGAAAATATCGCTGCTGTAAGTGAAAGCGTTGCCGAAGACCCGAATGTGTCGATTCCTCGTCGTTCTCAAGATTTAGGACTGTCTTACGGTACATTATGGCGTATTTTGCATTTAGATCTACACCCACATACATATCAAGTCCAGCTCACACAACAACTCAAGCCAGCTGATCATTCACAATGTCGCAGATGCGTGGGATGGGTGCTGGAACTGAAATGGTGCGGTGGACGGCGATTTTTCGAACAAAATTTTCTTCAGCGATGAAGCACATTTCTCACTCGCTCGGTGGGTATGTTAATGAACAAAATTGTCGTATTTCGGGCTCTCAGTAATTGAAGAGAGGCTATTACATCCAGAAAAAGTCACTGTTTGGTGCGCTCTTTGGTTTGAAGTTGCTTCTTCGAAAATGACGATGGAACGACTGTCACCGTCAATTCGGAGGGTTATGGTCATTTGATAACCGACTTCTTTTTGTCTGCTATTTAAGAATACGACGTGAAGAATATGTGGTTTCAACAAGACGGTGCCACATGCCACACAACTCGACGAATATGGCTTTATTGCAAGACACATTTCCAGACCGCGTAATTTCTCGTCGTGGCGAGATCAACTGTCCACCAAGATCATGCCAGATCATTTGGCGCCATTATACTTTTTTGTGGGGCTACGCGAAAGACCGTCTTTATGCAGATAAACCTTTAACTCTTGAGCACTTAAAAAGCAACCTTCGTCAAGTTATGGCTGAGATACCGCCCAATATGTGTCAAAAATTGGTCGAAAATTACCTCAAAAGAGTCAATGCTTGCAACACTTCGCGTGGTGGTCATTTAAATGATGTAGTGTTTCACACATAATGTGAACGTCCAAACTTTATAATAAAAAAGAAATATCGTGAAAAAAAATTTATATTGTTACGTTTTAACCTTTTCAAAACGTTTTCCGTAGATTCTTTAATTGTAATGAAGTTACAACACTCACGTCTTCAGTTTACAATAATCAATAGTTCAACACTTTATTTATTTGAACACACTATACTTGTAAACACTTTACTAAGAACACTTTTCTAAAAGAACAACACTTTCACTTTTATTACTTAAGACACTTTACACGTTAGCGCAGCTAAAAATCGACTGACTTTTCAGCGTTAAGCTTCGCTGCTTTTATATCTCTAATGATCATTACTCGAACATTCTAGACGTTTACAGAAGCTAATCACGCCACCTCTATAGTGCGATGTGCGATGACTCATCATGAACAAAAGATATACACACACACACCGACATACATGCGATGTGCGATGACTCATCATGAACAAAAGATATACACACACACCGACATACATACACGCGGCAGTAAAACTCAAGCATCTGAGCCGCGCACATACATACACACACGAATATTGTATCGTGCGGTGGTGGTTTCTTTTATTTCGCTGTTGTGCTTATTTATCCACACATGTGTGTCAGTATGTGCACACTCGCTGTGCTGCCGTTTTGTTTATCAACAAGCTTCTATGTATGCATGTGTGTATATACCTCCTGTGTTCATTTACAAATAATAACAAGACAATATACGCACATATAAAATAACGATGATTTAGTACGTTCTAGAACAATCACAATCGGTCCGTTCACGACCAAATTTGTAACAATATGTATTTTTTTTACGTTTACTCTTGTAACCGCAAAATGGATAACCCGTTATTTGCCTAAAATAACAATAATGTTGTGGCTGCGTTTTTTTTTCGAGCAAAACTGGACAAACAAGAGCTTAAGTGTGACCATAGCTTAACCCTCTATTCAAAAAGTGTTTCAAATTAAAAAAAAAATTTGGACAATGTTCTACAAGGCAGATTTACTAGGTACAAGCACTAGCAGAACATAAAAAAATACACGAGAGTTGTTGGTAGAAAAATAACTGCATACTGTCAAATTCTTCTCTCATTTGTTTTGTTAAACTGGTTTGTGAGTGTATACAAAAAACGAAATTACACAAATTTCATAAAATAACTTTATTTAAACCACTTAAAAATTATTACTTTACTTTTTTATGGAATAAAAGAAGCAAAATCACTGGTTTATTTTACTTTTTCTTCAATAGTAGCTACAAAATCACTTGCACATTTCTTAGAAATCAGAGAACGTCAAACGGCTTGTAAACAAACTTTTGACAGTGAGCAGTTAATAAACAACGAGCAGCTGTTTTAGTGATTTTACCTGTTTAATCTGCCTTGATGTTCTACCTAAGGTGGATTAAATAAGTTGGACTTGACAGTTCAGGTGATTATATTTTGCTTCCTGCTTTCTTACATCTTCTCATATTAAAAATTGCTCACAAGCCATCTGCTCTGCTGTGAGAGTGAGTGAGCCAGAGCGAATTCACGCTATGACACAACAAGAAGATTTTACACTAACAAAATGTATAGGACTTTCGCATGCAGCCAAGGCGAATCTATTACAGGTTCCCGTATCCCAATTCGCATTTTTTCCACGATTTTTGGCTTCTGATTTGTCAAAACGACAAAAAAAACTTATGACAACTCGAGAGAAAATGATGAAGTGAATGGCAACCACCTAGTTTAATTAGCATTGGTTCGACCACAAGACGAACTTAGTTATTCGACAAATGGAAAAAATAAAAGAGCAAATTTGCTTTATATATGTAAAGGGTGTTTTTTTCGATTTATAGAACTTTAAGTTGGCATTACTGTTCAAAATGGCGACCGATTTAACAGCTGTCAACTGATTTATTCTCAGTTTAGTTTGGCAATTCATCATGAATAGACTCACGCCTGAACAACGCTTGCAAATAGTGCAATTTTAGTGCAAAACGAGATTGCCGTTGTTCCCGATTTTCATAAGCGAATTTTTTTTGCGATGAAGCGCACTTCTGGTTGAATGGCTACGTCAACACCGTTACATCCAGAAAAACTGACTCTTTGGTGCGCTTTATGGGCTATTGGAATCATTGATGAACGATGATGGCCAGAACGTTACAGTCAATGGTGATCGGTATAGAGCCATGATTACTAACTTTTTCATTCCTGAATTGAATAACCATGATGTCCAGGAGATGTGGTTTCAACAAGACGGCGCAACATGTCACATGGATCGTGCCACGATCGATTTATTGAAAGACACATTTGGTGACCGCCTAATTTCACGTTTTGGACCTGTGAATTGGCCTCCAAGATCTTGTGATTTAACACCGCTAGACTACTTTCTGTGGGGCTATTTAAAGTCATTGGTCTGTGCGAATAAGCCACATACGCTTGACCATTTGGAAGACAACATTCGCCGTATTATTGCGACCCCAAATGTTGGAGAAAGTCATCGAAAATTGCATGTCCAGATTGGACTACATCTGCGCCAGCAGTGGCGGTCATATGCCAGAAATCATATTTAATATGTAATGCCACAAGATTATCTTTCGGATAAATCAAATTCCTGTCAATCGAATCGTTGTTTTATTGCAACTTAAAGTTCTATACATCGAAAAACAACACCCTTTATATGCAGTAAAAGGTTTATATGCTTATGGAGGTGCAAAGACGTTGAGATTGTAGGGAAATTTCACGTAAGTATTATATTTTTATCACATTACGTCAAAAGCTAATAAAAACGAACTGCAACTTAAAGAAAATTTTAGGTTAGGTTAGGTTGATTGGAGGGGTTTGTTTGCCCATGTCTTGCAACATACACCTAAGCCAGTATAGGCTTGTTGTGCGCTCCGTGGATTTAACTGTGATACAGTTTGACCCATAGGTCTATAGGAACTTCGTGTCATTCACAAAGTTCCTTAATTTCCTCCAGCATATGCCCCGTAATTGGGTTATGTCTGGTAAGGTGTCTCTCCCAAGATGTCGGGATTGTATTTGTGAGAAGGCGGGGCACTGGCATAAATAGTGCTCTAGTGTCTCGCTCTCCTCCCCACATGCTCTACATTCATCTCCTCCCGCTATCCCCATGAGGTTAAGATGTGCCAGTAGTTGAGAGTGGCCTGTCATGACTCCCATTAGTCTACTTAATTCGGGCTTGCTAAGTCTTAGCAGTCCCCCTGTCTTTTCCTCATCTGGATCCCCCCATAGAATCCTTGCATTGATTCCCACGGTTTCGTTATTCCAGCGAGTTAAATGGGCCCTATGTGCCCAGTTCTTTAGCTCAGATTTAACTGCATCGAAAGGTTTCGCGCATACCAAGCTTATGTTACTTAACTCTCTTGCTCTTGCAGCAAGTGAGTTTGCGCTTTCATTTCCAGCTATTCCCGCATGCCCTGGCACTCATATGATGCGCAGTTCACCATGAGACGAGTAACTGTTAATAGCATTTTTGCAATCCCAAACTGTTCGTGAGAACAGCTGAGATCGACTGAAAAATTTCAAGTTGAATATCTTTCGTACATTCTGGTGCCACTATGGAAGAAGCAATGTTTGTTTTACCACATGTTTTGTCAAAAACTATTGAAACAAATCGAGCTAAAGTCCGATAAAAGAATTAACAAAATGATTGCACGTACTGTCTAAACGTTGTCAATAATGTTTGCCCGATGTTGTAATTTCTATTTTTCATTTTAATTGTAGATTACTCCTGCGCTCTGTACAGGGACCTTCTTATACAGGGACGTTTGTATATATCACAGAACTATGTTTGCTTTCATGCCAATATTTTGGGCTGGGAGACTTGTTTGATTATTAAATGGAAAGACGTTACGTCGATTACGAAAGAGAAAACTGCGCTTGTAATACCCAACGCCATATCGATCTGCACTCGAAGAGAAAATTTTTTCTTCTCGTCATTTGCCACGAGAGATAAGACGTTTCTAATACTCTTTCGGGTATGGCAAAACACTTTGATGAATAAACCGATGCCCACGCAGGAGATATGGCAGCTGGTACACAATTATTATGGTGATGAATTAGGTCTCACGACAGATGACGAAGACTACGTAGATCCAACAGTAGATGATCAACAAGATAATGCATCAAACTTTGCCTTATCGTTCACCGTAGATAATAAAAATATAGAAAGCGCTTTCAATAGATCTGTAGAACTGCCAAATACAACATTTTCCCAACACACTGAGAGCAGTAGTGGCAATAGTGCTTCTGAAAACAACAGCGGCGGAAATCAAAGATCGACAAGTGATAGTAACTGTAACATAGAAACAATGAAGACAAATGCTAAAGAGCTCACATTGATTTCGGCAAAACCTGAAGATGGAACTTCGTCGAATTCTCAAACACAAGAACTGCCCGCTTTCAGTGCCGGCGCTGTAGCAGTTCACGATACCGCTATTCCAAAAGATTCCAAATATAATAATACCTCTACATTCGACTCTAAGCGTAAGGTGTCAAAATGTAGTCGACAACGGGAGGAAAATACAAGTAAAAACTCCGAGAATTTACCCACAGATGTGTCGGATTCGAGTGATTCCGAAGATAATAACATTCCGTAAGTATCGCCTGTCTATTTTGATCATTTTTCGTAACATGAGCAGCGAAATCATTAAAACTTCATTGCATTTGAGATTTTCGCATAAACAGTTAGCAATTCAATCCAAAATCGTTTTTCGTTTGCTGGTTTCGTCTTCTTCCGTTTGATGCGTTTGTGAAGCATCCAGCTTCAGTCAGGCCGGTGTATAAACAACTTGTTGTTGATTTCCCTGCATTATCGATCAGGCAATCAACTGCCTACTTTTCACTTTAGCTGTCTTCGTGCGGCTGAGCAAACAAATAACTAAAAATAGTCTGGAGATATGTACATGGCTTATAGTCGATCATAGTCATCTGCTATGGGCATCTTCATAGGTGTCGTTTACGGAAATTCCCAACTGTAAACTCTACATTCATACATATTGTTACAAATTTGGTCGTGAACGGACCGATTGTGATTGTTCTAGAACGTACTGAATCATCGTTATTTTATATGTGCGTATGTTGTCTTGTTATTATTTGTAAATGAACACAGGAGGTATATACACACATGCTTACATAGAAACTTGTTGATAAACAAAACGGCAGCACAGCGAGTGTGCACATACTGACACACATGTGTAGATAAATGGGCACAACAGCGAAATAAAAGAAACCACCACCGCACGATACAATATTCGTCAGATGCTTGAGTTTTACTGCCGCGCGTATGTATGTCGGTGTGTGTGTATATCTTTTGTTCATGATGAGTCATCGCACATCGCACTAAAGGTGAAGTTACATAGCCCGCTTTAGACGCGTCCACGCTTTTCATGCTTTTTATACGTTTTATGCGTTCTATGCGTTTCATACTACAAGTTACATACAACGCTTCGTATGCGCCATATTTCTTTGTTTTGATAAGCTGTTGTGCAAATATTTTTAACATACAAAACAAATAACAAAATATTAACAAAATGGAACTGCTCATGCAGCTGCTCTTTTATTTTTGTTCTGATAGAGCAGCAAGGTTTTATTATATAAAAGCTCGTGGTTTTTAACTGCATTTATTAGCTTCTCTTCCATATCGCTTGTTTTAATATATTGAAAATATTTGTAAACATAACAGTGATGATACTCAGTACGCAAACGCAATCGATAAATCGAATCAAAATTTTGTTAATGAAAAAAGTGTTGAAAAAAACAATTACAATTTGTCTTACTCGTGATAATGTTTATAAAATTTGTAACAAAACTTTTCTTTTTTATTAAAAACGTTTTTTTTGCAAAAGATTTTATACATTATTTTACGATATAAAAGCTATTTATCGATAACGTTGAGAGTAGGCACATCATTGGTTAATAAAACCAGATGACATTTTCTCATGACGCATGTGACGCATATAAAAGTAGAAAGTAGGTCTACTTTATGCGTTCTACGCGTCTTCGCGTTCTATGCTTTGTGCTCTGTAACTTGTCACATACAAATGCACTAATCCTACTTTTTTGACAACCGCGTGAAAAGCGTCGACGCGTAGAAAGCGTGCTGTGTAACTTCAGCTTAAAGATGTGGCGTGATTAGCTTCTGTAAATGTCTAGCATGTTCTAGTAATGATCATTGGAGGTATAAAAGCAGCGAAGCTTAACGCTGAAAAGTCAGTCGATTTTTAGCTGCGCTAACGTGTAAAGTGTCTTAAGTAATAAAAAGTGAATAAGTTGTTCTTTTAGTAAAGTGTTCTTAGTAAAGTGTTTACAAGTAAAGTGTGTTAAAATAAATAAAGTGTTGATCATTGTAAACTGAAGACGTGAGTGTTTTGAACTTCATTACAATTAAAGAATCTACGGAAAACGTTTTGAAAAGGTTAAAATGTAACAATATGTATGTAGGCACTTCTATCAGTAAACTCATATTTTCCATCATTATAATAAATAATGACAACGTAATAAAAAGCTTGGAATGTTTATCCCGATGTATTTGTTTGTTTGTTTTTTTTTTTTTAGATTTGTTGCTACCGCTGAATGCAGTTCACCTCATGAGGGAAGACAGCTGGTCCATACAATTTTACCGATCAATATAGACACGTTGTTTAATTTGCTGTTTTCTAAATCGAAATTTTTGCTTGATTTTCATGCCATGCGTAAATCAACGGATTTAGTTTTCTGTGACTGGATAACGAACGAAGATGGGCAAAAAACACGCACCTTCAATGTCACCGTCCAGCTGGCCGCTTCCGTTGGGCCAAAAACATCAAAAGTAATAATATACATATAACCATATTAAATGCATACGTTTATTAAAATTTATTTTTAGGTTACAGAAATCCAAGTAATGAGAGATTGCAGTAAACCTGGTGAATTATATTCCATTGATATAAACAACGTCAATGCTGGCATTCCATATGCTGATAGTTTTAGTGTTTTAGTACATTATTGTCTAGTCAAGTAAGTTCCCATCAGTGTAGACAAGTGAATGAGCAGCATATTCTATTCTATTCTATTAAATTGTTGTTTTTGAAATCACAGGACTGTTGATGATCATACAATGCTGTCTGTACATGCCCAAATAAAATATAAAAAATCAATTTGGGGTGTAGTTAAAGGTTTCATAGAAAAAAACACGTGGGCTGGCCTTGATGATTTCTACACCTCATTACTACATTCTTTACAAAGTGAAACGTGCCTCCCACCGGCTAAAGGTAAAGGAAGACGTCCACGCAGAGGTAAGCAGGACCAGCACATTTTTTATTTTTGAAAATTTTGGTTTACTATTTTATGTTTTGTAAGTCAGAGGCTGTTATTAACCCTTGTGTGTGTGTGACAGGGTACCCGCGTAACTTTTCGTAGTTTAAGTATGTGCAAAGAGTTCAGCTATATTAAGATAAATGCACAACTGTCAACATTTCTGTTGAAGTTATCGATAAAAAATCAGGTTATGTAAAAAAAAAAAATTAAAAAGTTTCAACTTAAAATTGACATTTCAAACTTGAATGTCGCTGTGTCAGCAGTTTATTGTCCATAAACTGCGATTTAACGCTTCTTTTTTTGAACATTTTTTTTCCTAGCGCTTTCTTGAAAATAAAAAGAATACAACACTTAGAAAAATAAACAAAAAGTGAGTAAACGTATATTTGGTTCCTTCTCGCAATTGCTGTTTGTTTTTATCAATCCTATAGCAATTAATGAAAGAAAAATGAAGTATCCTACGGGCTTTAAGAGTGTGACATGGTACCCGGGTACCACTATAAACATTATATTAAAAAACTAAGTTTCTATTAAATATATACCCCCTAATTCATAAAAATTATTACAGGCTTATAAGACTGTCATTTGACATATTTGTATGGAAAATCTGTCAAATAGGAGCTTTATAAACCTGTTATAATTTTTATGAATTAGACGTATAATATTTATTTGATCTTTTTAATTATTTGAAATACTATTTAGTACAGCTTCAGATCGTTTTTATATAAAAATTTTTTTTTATTTACAATATTATTCAATATTTCGATAACAATTTGTTATCATCTTCAGGATAATATTTGTAATTACAAATATTATCCTGAAGATGATAGCAAATTGTTATCGAAATATTGAATAATATTGTAAATAAAAAAAATTTGTATATAAAAACGATCTGAAGCTGTACTAAATAGTATTTCAAAAAACTAAGTTTCTGTATTTATTTGGGACTTCTTATTTATATTTGGAGTTTTCAAAGATATGTCACTTTTATATATCTTTGAGATATTCGATAAAAATAAAAACTTGCAGCATGGCTACACTATAAAAATAACTAAAAACATAATAAGTTCATTTCATAAAAAAAGAAAACTAATAAGAGACATTTTATATAGTACATTAGAGCGACTCACCAAAATAAGTGCTCGATATACCCTTCTAAAAATGAACCTTGGACTTTTTTAAGATAACATTTAAAATATTTCGGCTCTATTCTCTAGGAATCAATTTCAGGTTTTGTATGCATTGACGATAACATGGTTATTGCTTTATTTTTCTTCGGAACGTATGAACATAATGTTGCGTCTTTGCTAAATACTAAAGAGCTGCACAAAATGTATTGAAAGTTCTGTATTCTAAAGCACACTGCTTCCAAGCCGTGCATTTCAGTGTAAACATTATCAACAAAACAAGCATAACAAAACATGACTCCCACCAAAACAAAACAAGCACCATTTGAAAAGCTTCTCTCTATAGTTTTGTTAGTGCTTGTATGTTCAAATGGAGTCGAACATCAAAACAAAAACAGACAATGAAATAAAAAAAACGGCAAATTACACCAAAAGCATCGAGTACACTAGAACAAAAACACACACACACATAGGTACCTACATACATTCGATTTTTTATGTTCATAAAAATGCTAAAATTTCTTTGCAAGTTTGTCTGCGAGTTATTCAAACATGTTTTGAATGTTCCAAAATAGTTTTGATGTTCTTCATTTCTTTTCTACTTCAGCCTTGTTCTATTTTAGCATTGTTTTGTTGTACTTGTGTTCTCTTCTTCAATGTTTTGATCGTGAAACAAAAGAAATGTTTTCGGAAGTATGTATGTGTTTTGCAATGGGCAAATAATACATACACACACTAATTGTAATTTGATGAAATGCTTGTAAGACATTTTTGTTGTTGTGTTTGTGCCACACTTTACTAAATATGTACAAAGTTAGTAGAATTTATAGGCCTAGAATTTTATAAAGACACACATTCTCATAAACGTAACAGAAGTTACTAATATAGATCATTCGAAAATGTTATGAAATTTCATATTTTTATTTACGGCACCCGGGTGACAGGGTAACCCTGTTAAAGGTATTTTTTTTATTTTTTTTTTTCACACACATAAGGGCTAATGAAAACCATAGAACGTTTTCCTGAATTAAAATCAGAAACTCGTAAAACATGCCAATAATTGTTCGGCTGTTTTTAAAAGTTTTTTTTGTGTGTCAAAAACTTTCCATGCCATACTAAAAAAAAAAAAAAAAAAAAATAAACTGCCAACTCTGGCTAGTTTGCTAAATAATTTTTATTATGCCAAGCACCATAAAGACTACAGCCCCGAACAGTAATTTTGCAATATAGTACGCGGCCAGTGTCTTTTATATACATAAATACTTGCTTTTGATCCGAGATCGCATTTGTTTCTTTCTTCTACTGTTGAGTTCGAAAATTTATAAAATAACAAAATATTAGTTGTAATCGATTTAGCTGCTTATGCGACAAAATTTCTTGTTATTATTTGTTAACTGGGATCAGATTTCACTGAATGCAGGAAATATGTATGTATGTCTGCAGGGAATTTGTGCAGATGTTTCGTATGGTAAAATAACAAATAAGGCCCCGATTATGGTTTACAACTGTTGTTCATTTAATGTCGTATTTTTCAAAACGCGTTTATGGTTTACAATTGTTATAGGAAATGTTGTCAAAAACTTACGACCCCTAATTAAGTTGATGTTACAATTTAAACAATCAAAAAGTGAAAAAATTGTAAGTGAGCACATGAAATTTGTTTTGCAAAAATATAAAAATACAATTAATTATTAAAATTCATAGACAAAATACAAATAAAAATGCATCTCTACAATCGTTTTTGATTCAAAAAAAAAAAAAAAAAACAGTTCTATTTTGTACTCGGTAGTTGGAATGGATTTAAACTGCAATGTGTACTTATTTTGTTCCTTTAATCCAAATGAAAAATCGGCGTTATCATCCATTCGCATGGATTTATTTGATTTTTCTAACAAAGACATTTTTTCGATCTTTATCGATTTTATCTCCTGAGTTGTCAAAGCTTATAGCAAACGACAACAAAACTTATGACGTCTCGAGTGAAAATGTTGAAGCGAATTGAATTGCGACCACATATACTTGATTCGCCTTGCCGGGTAGCCGCGCTATAATAAGAAATGTAACACCAAAAAAAATCTCCATGTCTTTTGATAGTAGAACTTGACAAAGAAATGTCAAACTCTGTTGTCTTGTGCTTGTGTTTGTGTAATGAAAGCAACATACGCATGCATCTTTCTGGTAGGGTTGCTTTATTTGGCAGTTTTTTGCATGCAGCCATGTATTTTTGCGCAAATATGATGTACAAATAAAAAACAACTCTGTGACATACACAGCATCTAGATGTTGTAAATCATAATCGCAAAAAGAGCTGTATGTTGTGCTGTAGATGAAACAACACAACACTTAGATGTTGTAAACCATATGTAAACCATAATCGGGGCATAATTCTCTTTGCAATGCTTTGTGTAGTTCACTTTCTAGTCGAGCAAAAGTGGAAGAGCGCTGCACGATGCTGGGACTTGTCGGCGGCTCCGACGGAATTCCGTCGTAAAAATGATATCATGAATTCCGCCGTAGCTACGAACTTTTCGAAATTCGGGAGATTGGTATTATGAATTCCGAATGAAACGTACTTTTAGGGTTTTTTTTTTTATCAAAAATTTGTACGAACTCTTCTTACTGTCGGGAGACAGTAAGAAGAGGGAAAAAGAGTTAAAAATAAGAACAAACTGAAAAGAAGTTCTTAAATTGAATGAACACAATTTTTAAGTAGTTATAAAATTATATTTCTTTAATAATTAATTGGTCTGTTTTAAAATACTTATTGATTTGGCCCTGATTTGAAACAAAAAAGTAACACAAACTAACTGCTGATTTTATGTGTGGAAAAAATCGCTTCATATACACCATTGCAACATCTGATAGATTGCTTGAAAAATAATTAACCATATAAACAAACAAAAAATAAACAAAAAATCCGCCTTTTATGTATAGAATTAAATGTGTGTACAAAAAGTGATACGAAAAAGCCATTGCAGCATCCACATCTTTTCCAGGTAGATTCAATAAGAAATCGAATTGTGCATATTTGTTCAGCCGGAAGTTTTTAATAAAGCTAAACGAAAAATTGGAAAACACATACATATGTATGTACATATTTTCATAATTTGTGATTTGTTTTAACAACTTACGCCTTGTAATCCAAATCAAGGGAATTCTGACCATTCCTCAAGACTTTGCGCTCTATTCGCTAACAGCTTTTGTTCCTCTTCCGTCACTGAAACGGCTGCAGCAATCAAATTCATTGTATTTCGTTTTTATTTCTTGAAAAATATTTATAACAATCCTTAGAATGTAAACAAAAAACACATCTGTTTTTCATTTAAAAAGTTAGTTGTACTAATTCGAACTTAGCTCAAGAGGATGGCAACACTAATTTCGAATCCGTCGGAATTCATGATACCTTTTTGTACGAATTCGTGACGGAGATTTTCCATTACGAGTGATGTTCACTCGGAATTCATAATAAGGCCGTTTAAGTTTCTTCTTTTTCCATTTTTACTAACCCATGTGACCAAATCAATGGAGTATGTTCCAATGATTTCGATTTTAGCCGAAAAGCGATTTTTTATGGCGAGTTGAGAAGCATCAACGAAATGTCGGCGGCATATAGACGGCTGAAAACGACTGAAAATTATTAATAGGGTCTATTTCGACTTAAAATGGTGAAAAAGAGATATTTTGTGCTCAGTTTGAACTCTATATATAAATCAACTTTTGGTTACGATTAAATTGAAAATTGAAGCAAAGGGCAACATGAGGCTGTGTATGACTACAGTGACCATCTGTTCCGATGCCAGCAGGACAGTATCGATGTCCAGAATGTAGCCTCAAGATGCGAATTTGTCCCGATATCCTGTATGAAGATGTGTTAGACTTAAACGTTTCACTTTTATTGCAATACTCCTTGTAAATTACCTTTAGTTTAATAAATATGAAAAAATATATACATACATACATATGTAGCAATATTGAATGTGCTAAACTACTAAATTTTAAATTGAAATACACTTCAAATCGATCAAATAAGAATTGAGATTAAAATTTGTTGCAACCAAATTATTTATAATTACCATATAAAAATACAATATCTGTCCTTTTTCTAAATAAACATTCTACACTTTTGAAAAAAGTACTTATTTACCATCTCTTCAATTTTTTGTTCGCACTCGCTGATCGATGAAATTGTCAACAAAACTTCGTTAAGTACCCAGGACATGTGCAATAAACTCGTCACTCTTTTGAGTTCGTATGTGCTGTGGTGTTTGTTACACGACTACACGTATGTACATGCAATCGGCTCTGCCTGAAGCAAAAATCAAACGTGTTTGATATTTTTGTTGAAGCAATTTCTTCCTTACGTGTGCGCTATTGCGCGACAGAAAAAACCTCTAGCTTTACTTACTAAACCAAATGTGTCACAGCATTTTAAAATTAGAGGAATAAAAATTCCTTACTGCCATAGCGTTTTACTGATCGTATGGTGGTGGGGAAGGGTGTCATTTCCCCGTATAGCCGCGTCTGATAATATCATCTACATACACACATTTTTTCGAAAAGTTATTTATAATGCGTTGTACAATTTATTTTAGGCACTGCCACACAAATACGCCCCCTGGAGGAGATACCTATTTTGCAAACCAAACCTGAACCAACCGAGCTCTGCGGTATTGTACAAACTATTTCTACTCACCACTCATCTGAAAGCCCGGTTTTGGCAGCTGAAGTAACAACCAATTTCAGGTGGCTGTCATTGTTTGTTCTTGTTTTATTATGTTTCCTCATAATTGTTAATGTCATATTATTGCTTAAGCTGTGGAAATTAGAAGAGCGGATTGAGGAAGATATGTCCGTTAGAGCCAGATTGCCAAATTTATCTGCTCTTAAGTAAGTATTTTATAGTTTTTAAGCTAACTGCATAGACTATCTTTTAAATTACTTTGTGGCTTTGAAGAACTTTGCTCTCTTTATTGCGCTCTATAGCCGTTACTGCGAAATTGTGTGTTTTTTAGGGTTCCGTACTCATCAGAGTGAAACGGAACCCTATTACGGAGACAAGTACGTCCGTCCGTCCGTCCGTCACAGCGTCCATTCTCCGAAACGGTAAGAGCTAGAGAGCTGAAATTTTCACAGGATGTTGTTATACCTTGCCGCTACAACAACAAATACTAAAAACAACAACAAGTCGAAAACTACCAGGTGTCCCCATACAACGAAAAGTTGCAATTAGCTATAACTCTCGAACCGTAAAAGATAGAAAGCTGAAATTTGCATAGTGTATGTATTTATAGATGCTTTACAACAACAAATGCTAAAAACAACAACATGTCAAAAACTACCAGGTGTCCCTATACAATGTAGAGTAAAAATTAGTCGTAACTCCCAAACTGTAAGAGACAGAGAGATGAAATGTTAACAATATATGTACTCGCATGTGGCCTACAATAACAAATGCTAAAAACAACAACAAGTCGAAAATTACCAGGTGTCCCTATACAACGTAAAGTAACAATTAGCCGTTACTCTCGACCCGTGAGGGACAGAGGGATGAAATTTGCACAATATGTGTATTCACATATGCTCCACAACAACACTTGCTAAAAACAACAACAACTGTAAAACTACCAGGTGTCCCTTTACAACGTAGAGTAATAGCTATAACTCTCGAACCGTAAGAGATAGAGAGTCGAAATTCAGTGTATGTATTCCCAGATGCCTTGCAACAACAAATTACAACAACAACAACAACAAGTTGAAAATTACTAGGTGTCCCCATACAACATAAAGTAGCTTTAAAAACAGAGAGATGAAATTTATAGATTTATACATATGTATTCAAATACGCCATTCCATACATATGTACATTACACATACATACGCACGGAACCCTAAGAGTGCGAGCCAGCCTCGTACTTGACTTAATTTATTTTATTATAAACTTTTTTTCTTGGGGACATCTAACGCCTGCAGTCATGCTTACGTGTTGGTTGTTCATTACTTTATCAGTCTTTTAGTGCGACTTTACTTCCTGAGAATGGAGAAAGATTTTTCTTGCGGTAAAAATGTCAACATTTTTCTTTAAAGAAGACAAGAAGAGTAAAGTTGAAGACTTATTGGCTGGGGAACATACCATGGCTGTTTCACGTCCAGCACGAATATCATCCAAGTGGCTTCGAACCCAGCTCAGAACTCATTGCCTACTGTTTTTTAGCAGCAACATTTATCCATCCTCCCACCTGAGCTTTTCATTACTGACTGTCTATATTTAATCTAATGATAAACTTTAAATTTTATAGCTGTATTTTCCGTTGAATATATTTTATATTCTCTCACCAACATTCAATAGATTTTTGTGTTTGTTGCTGTGGTATCAGTGATGTCAACGCTTTCAAACTTTATGCCGGATGCAACCAACAATCGTTCTCAATTCTAAGAAGTAAAATCGAACTAAAGTAACGAACAATTATAAATCATACAGAGGACTGCCAGAAATAGTTGAAAAAAAAAAAATTGAGAATCGAACGTCTCGAAAATGATTTTTTTTTTAATTTATTGGAGTAGCAAAAGCTATCGAAAAATCGATGGCACAATATCGATAGTTAATCGACCCACCACCTATTTGTATATTCGTTTGAAATTACTTTTAACAAATACGGAAATAATCTGATTGTCAATATAGCTCTATCCCTAAAAGAATTTTATTTAACAAGTTGAAACTTTTTTTAGTCTTAGACCAATCGATATACCAACACTAATCTTAATTTGTATTAATTTTTACAGACAATTGCCGAACAGTCACCAAGATTGGGTCGAGTTGTTGCGTCAGCAGGAAGTTTTGCATAAAACTGAATTGAAGAAGTGGCACACTGTGTTGCAGACAGCGATCGAATTGCTGAAAAAGGTGAGCGTTGTGTGTCAGTATGTACTTCAAAACGATAAAATAGTTGAAAAAATTAATAAAATTAGTGATGAATTCTAAACTTACGAGTATGCCGATCCAATTAAAAATAAGTCATTTTATAGAAAAAAGTTTAAAACATGAAATTTATGAAGCTTTCGCAAGTATTAACCGATTTATTGCAAACAAAACAAAATCGTTGCGTTGCGTCTGAAAATTAATATTGAATAAATACGTAAATTAAGGTGTTTTCTTTTTGATTAAATATTAACTGTCTGTTTTTCTAAATGCAAACGAAGTTTTCATTCAAAAAATTAAAAAATCATTATTGATTTCAATACGAAGGCGAATTTTTAGGAAGATAGACAGTAAATATTAAAGGTCAACAATACACAGTTTAACGCTTAAAAGTTTTCACACACATGCAAGGCGAATCCATTACAGATGCCCGCATACCAATTCGCTTCAACATTTTTCCACGATATTTATCTTCTGAGTTGTCAAAGCTGATAGCAAACGACAACAAAATGTATGACGTCTCGAGAGAAAATGTTGAAACGAATTGAATTGCGACCACCTGTACTTGATTCGAATTCGAATTCAGATATAAAATTCTCGCAGGCGTGACGGAAATTATGCTTTCATGAAACTGAATTTGTAATTCTCTTTTTCGATTCGATACGTGCGCATGTAGTATGTACATATGTGTTGTTGGACGGGTCCCGTTGTGCTGTCTATGTATGTACATATGTATGTTGGGGTGATAATTGTTTTGATGAATAATGAATTCCAAAGACATGGCCACAATTTGAGCCAATTTGGCACAAAGTCGGAGCTCAAATTTGGCTGACATTTTTATCTTGCCGATTATGTATTATAATAATAGCTAAAACTTTAGTTCCTAATTGGTCAGTCTGTAAAAATACCTGCATTTCAAGATAGCTCATATTAAAACTAAGCATGTATTAGACGGATCCTGTGAAAGGAACCATTGAGTCATAAATCAGATCTCATATTATTATAAAATATACTTATGTATGTATGTATATAAGGTTTAAGAGGGAGCTTTTAAAAAAATATTTTGGCATAGTCAGAAGTGTGTTGACAAGTTCTCAGTTTTAAAAACCAAAATGCTGAGAGCTGTGTTCTGTCTTTCAAGTTATTAGCATGTCTATAAGACGCTTACATTTCGTTGGTGCCAAGCAACTCCTCAGTAGACTTGCAAACACTCAGTTTATATGTAAAATATCGTATAATTCAGTTAAGTATTCGTATCAGCTTCAACCCATTCATATTCGATGATCTACAACCACTATTCACTTCCAGGCAGGACGTACCGCAACGTAACGTAGTAAGTACGTTAGAACACTTATCTTGACATACATACATACGCAAATATGTATCCCCGACATCCACTTATTATTATTTATTTTTTTATTGTATATTTATTAAAATTTCAAATAAAATTTAATATATTTTTGTGAACATAAAATACAACAAACAGCTGTTCGCAACAGTGATGGCATAAAAAAGTTCATTTACTCTGTGGGGATACGGAAGCCTGAGTCAAAACAGTACCATGTTGTGGTTACTCCTGCAGCCTCTAATTGCTACAGGAATAGCTTCTGTCACTAAGTGATATTTTTTTTTTTGGTCGAGGCACGAATGCCGCAGTGACGACCAGCTTGGAATGGCAAAGAGTGCCGCAGTTACACCAAGCTTGGAGTAAAATAAAATCAATCAACCTTTTGGTTTTAGTAAATTATCTTTTCTCCCTTTATTTGTATTTTGTTAAAGCTTATATACTAAAATTATTCCTAATACCGATCAGCGGTTCCCACGATTTTTCTGCAGCCTACTGCGGCATACCTGTTGACGGCTGCACTGCTTCAGTTCCCACAATATTCGCTGACGTCTATTTTTTTTTTTTTTACTATTGCAGTTTCCAGATTTTTGGTTCCCATCAAATTTTCATTTGGTTTTTTATTTCCACTTGTTGTGACACATTCCATAATTTTAATTCCCACCAGAATTTGTTTTTTAAGTTTTCTTGCAATCTCAACTTGCAATATTTTTTAAAACATGCAATGCAACCGGAGACGATTTAGTTTACTGGTCTCCAGCGCTTTAAAGTAATGCATTAATTTTTGTGTAAATGAATGCATTCTTCTTTTGATATTTGTATATCTTAAATCAAAGAAGAGAAAAATGTTTTTATATTTAAAAGCTATGGAATTTCTGACAATTTAAACTGCATTTGAATTTGTACTTGATATACATACATATGTAGCTACATACAACAATATTATGCTTCCACACACTAATTCCTCAATCCATTAAATAAGCCCTTTTAAAAAATGTTTTATGATGCTTTTGTGTAATATTAAACATGCATGTTCCTGCAATTGGGTATTCAGTTTTTATCGTGGCAGCAGCAAGTGTTTGGTCAGGAAGTGAAAGATTTTTAACGGTTCGCACTCCCTGCAGTTTGTACGTTGACTTATTCTGCGAACCCGAAATTCTAAATGATGTCGTAAACGAGTTCTCTTCTATGCGTGTCGTTTTGTTAGTCCATTGCCGACATAACTTTTCCTTTTTACCTCCTTTGCTCCGAGTAAATTGAATGCCTCCTCTTCGCCGTACACCCCTGAACACCACACTCCTTGTTAAAATTGCATTTGCGTCGGTGTACGTTTAAAGATGTTCTACAAATATATGGTTTCTTCGTATAATATTCCATTTTTTATCTGTAGAAAACCAAGTAAATGTTGAGCACTTCGAAAGCTTATGGCCCCTGTTATTGCATGCGAAGCATTTAGACTCATTTATTGTTGAATGTTCTCTGTATGAGTATTAATACTTTTACTCCTTTTCGCGTAATGGACGGTGGTTACCTGTGACGCAGCATTCGCTAGTGAATAGAGCCAGTCACCAAATAATTTCAAAGCAGGAACACCGGCAGGTTTCGGTTGCATTGCCCATTTTATAATTGGTTGAAAATTTTTCCAATATGTAGTTCTTTAACAAGCATTGGGTTATTAAGGTGTGCGTACATTTTACAAGCTTCTATTGTAGCACAAATGTTTTTAGCACTCATAGCAAAATCTATTAATGCATCAAGCTTGTCTGTAGGTGGCAGCATTTGCCTGGCCCTATCGATGACTCGTTCCAAAATTATATCTGAACAGCCAAAATACATTTCGAGTGTCTGCATTATTTCTGGCACCATTCCGGGCAGCATAAGCTTGTTTCGTACGATTTCACGTGCCTTTCCTTTTAAACATTGTTGCAGGCTAATACGATTTTCTGTGTGCGAATATCCATCTACGGCTGAACTATTCCTAAAGCTTAGTTTAGACGATATGTTGAATCAGCATATGTGTATATGCTAACAACTGTATGATTAAAAATATCATCTCAAATGCATATGTCATCACATATCATATGCTAGGTGTTTACACTATATGCTGAAACTACCAAATTTTTTAATTCAACATATTTCAGCAAATGGAATGTCAACATAAGAGTTAGCATACAATTTTTGTGTTTATACGATATGTTGATAATTACATGGTGATATGTATGCTGAATCGTATAAACATTTGCTTGTAAAATAAGTTTGATACTACTTTCTATTTATACAACGCGTTATTGCAGAACATTCGTGTTTTTAATATAAAAAAAATGTCTTCGGAAGAAATATCGCTTGCTATTGCTTGTGCAGTCCTTGTTTTTGATAGTGATGAAAGTGAAGTAAAAGGCAAAAGAAGCCGAGTTTGGAAAAGAAAATGGGTAGAACGGCGGGCAGATGAAGGATTTTGTGCAAAATTATACAAAGAATTATAAGACGTTCGGTTCGGAGATATGTGCCAATTAATTTTCATCGTGGCAGCCGCTGAAAACAAAAGTGGGGCGGCGGTTGAAATCCGGATGTATGCATGTAATCAACGCCTTGCCGTTCATTGTTGATTATTCCAACTATTTCAAGCAGAATTCATACCAGTTGGACATGAAACACAGGTGATTATTTTGGCTTCTAGCTGTTTGTTCACTTTGAAATATATGTAATGAAATACATGTATTTTTTTCATTTTGCAAATTCCCTTGCAACCACCTGGTATGAATTCGCCTTGAGCTATTTATTGTTTTTTAATTTGAGAGCAATTTATTCATTGAATTTCATTCCATTACGTTTGTGCTCGTTTGCAAATTTTGAAGAAGATATATTTATATTTACATAATCGAAAATTGTCGGCGGCTCAACAAAGCCATTCGGCAAATATGCATACAAATTAGATATATGCTGAAAAGCTTAAACAGCATTTTCAACAAATGGCATATCAGCTAGCATACGCAGGAAATTAGTCAAATACTAAAAACATACTGTTCACACGATATGCTAAAATTGCCAACATATATTTGTTGGTGTTGTTAACAAATTGTTTGCAAACGTTGTTAAACATACGTATGCTGGTAAAGATTTTGCGTTTACACGATATGATGGCACTTAAACAAAATTTTCAGCATAAATATGCTGATTCAACATATCGTCTAAACTAAGCTTAAAGCTGTTCATAAATATGAACATAAAACCATAGAAGGCTGGTAACTCTTTTTTGCCTTACTGCTAATTGTTGAGGTGATGGCAAGGCGAATCCATTACAGGTGCCCGCATACCGATTCGCTTCAACATTTTTCCACGATTTTATCTTCTGAGTTGTCAAAGCTGATAGCAAACGACAGCAAAATGTATGACGTCTCGAGAGAAAATGTTGAACCTGTACTTGATTCGCCTTGGGTGATGGTGTGTTCACAGTTGAGTGTTCAAACGCGTTTTGTTGTTGATCATGAACATCTTATAATTTGTTTTCCTTAACTTTATTTCCATACTGATCACCATTGAACTGTTGCAAAATTTCATATTTTTTTATTACATATTGTTCCTTAAATTTTCGTTGTTCATTTAGCATTTCCAACTCTAAGGCCCTTTGGCTGTCTGCGCTTAAACCGTTTGCGCGAGTACTAAAATACGTATACATTTTTTCACATTTCATCCCACAGATTACTCTGTTCTTCGCGTCGTAGCTCTGTATTAATTAAGTAAAGAAAAGTAAAATGTTTATAGCTAGGTGGACAACCGGCTGTTTCTACCCAGAAACAGAAATTGATATTGATTTAAAAGTGACAAACCAAGGGTTGAACTTGAGTCTGAAAAAGCAATTTAATATAAATGTATATAAATACATATTTTTTTTTTATAAATTAAGCTGTCAGAACTCTAACGTTTTCTTTTGTGGTAAAATATTTGTTTTTATTCGTTCCCGTACTTTTGTGCATTTTTAGGGTTCCGTACTCATCAGAGTGAAACGGAACCCAATTACCGAGACTACTACGTCCGTCCGTCCGTCCGTCACAGCGGCCATTCTCCGAAACGGTAAGAGCTAAAGAGCTGAAATGTTCACAGGATGTTGTTGTACTTTGCCGCTACAACAACAAATACTAAAAACAACAACAAATCGAAAACTACCAGGTGTCCCCATACAACGAAGAGTAACAATTAGCTATAACTCTCGAACCGTAAGAGATAGAGAGCTGAAATTCGCACAGTGTATGTATTTATAGATGCTCTACAACAAAAAATTCTAAAGACAACAACAAGTCGAAAACTACCAGGTGTCCCTATACAAGCTAAAGTACCAATTAGCCGTATCTGCTAAACTGTAATAGACAGAGAACTGAAATTCGCACAATATATGTATTTACTTATGCTTTACAACAGCAAATGCTAAAAACAACAACATATCGAAAACTACCAGGTGTCCCTGTACAACCTAAAGTAACAATTAGCCGTAACTCCCAAACTGTAAGAGACAGAGAGATGAAATGTGCACAATATATGTACTCACATATGGCCTGCAATAACAAATGCTAAAAACAACAACAACTGTAAAACTACCAGGTATCCCTTTACAACGTAAAGTAACGGCTATAACTCTCGAACCGTAAGAGATAGAGAGCCGAAATTCGCATAGTGTATGTATTCCCAGATGTCTTACAATAGCAAATGACAACAACAACAACAACAAGTCGAAAACTACTAGCTGTCCCCATACAATGTAAAGTGACAATTAAACGTAACTCTCAAGCTGTAAGAGACAGAGATATGAAATTTATGCAATATAAGTATTCACATATGCCATTCCATACGTACATTACAAAAACATACATACGTACGGAACCCTAAAGGCCGTGATACACTATCCTATTGAGCCGTACTATCTGTTAAAAATGGCATGTGTGTCCAAAAAGCGTGATAGTCTGGACTAAAAGGGTATGTGTGTTAAAGACTTTTTGACAAGTCTGTCCGATTTGTTAATCTTTTGAAAATTTTCAAAAACTATCTTTTTCTATGCGATCAGAGTTGCCTTTGCCGAAGTTGTTCACAAAAGTATAATAGTGTGGCCGTTTTGATGCGACTTTTTAAAGTAGGACAGAATTCTATCAGATTTAGCTAGCAATTTTCAGTGAATGAATCGTACGATTGAGTAGGATAGTGTAACACGGCCTTAAGTGTGCGAGCCAGCCTCGTACTTGACTGAAATTATTGTTTCTTATCGAGAGAAATTATAAATAGTTTACTCTCATTTTAACGAACTTTGTCCAAAAAGTGAAGAAACAGAGCTATTATTATTATTATTTCTTGTATTCAGTTCATAGTAAACTTAGATTCTGTATTTCTTGCACAACAAAAACAAAATAGTGTCGAATAGAAATGAAGCATTCGCACAATGTTCACCGCATTTTATAGCATATGTCAAAAGATGTCATTCATATCGATTTAATAACAAAAAATATCATCGATATTCATCAGGAGCGTTTAATAGAATACCAAGTTGTTATTTTAGCGCGTTTTCGGGGTGAACGTGTATTTTAGAATAACCCTGATCATTTTGCTTCAAGCAGCCACTTTTCAAAATCTGCAGTGAATATGGATGTGCAAAATAATAATATAAATACACTTATTTCTGCTTAATTGAGTTTCTAAAAATGCACGACTTTTGACGCAATTAAGCAATACTCGGTTAATTGAATCGGCGACACAATCAAACGAAAATCGCTTAATTAAGCAATATATGCAATAAAGCGAAACACCCATGCTTAAATGGAAAATAAAACTCAGAAAATAATCTTATTTCTAAGATTATATATTTTATTCATTTGGGAAACAAGCCCTTGCTGTTTTCGGACTTGTTTCCTTGACTGCTTTCAAAAAAAAAAATAAAACTTTCTACTCGTCCGGTAAATTAATACTGAACAGAGATACTCGTTTGTTGGAAGCAGGAATAAAAGTGATTTTATTCAAACAATTCAGTTTGTTTATATACTATTTTGGTTGTTAGGAAAATCAAACAAATTAATTAAACAAGTACTACAACAAATAAACAAAACAAATGAAATTTGATAACCCAGCGAACATATTCAAATATTAATAAAATATACATACATATGTATGTGTATGAACTGATTCACTAATTTTTTAGTTACATATTAAGTTGAAAAAGTGTTTAGGTTTATTAAAACAAAATAAAAATCCGGTACGTTCATCGGTACAATGTTTATAAAAGAACAGAACCATGACCTTTTTGCGGCAAAGTAATTTTTTTACGTTTGTGGAGCAAAAAAAAAATCAAGTAAACGGAATCAATTAAGCGAAACATTTGCTCTTGTTTTTCGCAATGCGGTCTTTATTTGCGAAACAATTAAGCGGGTGACGCAATTAAACGGAACTCAATTAAACGGGTATTTTAATATAGACACAGGTATACTCAATGATTTCGTTCCATGATTTTTAGTGCAATAAAGCGGGAAACTCAATTAAGCGGAAATGACTGTAGCTTTAATTAACAAGACTTTCCTTCCCCTTCCCCTTCTAATTTGTTTCATTATAACCTTTCCATTCAACTCTAAATCTGCATCTCTCAAAAAGAATGCATTTGGACAGTAAAATTTATAAATCTCACTTCCATTATTTTTTGTATGAAAAAGAAAAAAAAAAACAGCAAATGCAGAGACATTTGCTAACAGTGCGCTTGATCGGCTTATTCCCGAAAATTCATTTAACAAACCTTTTCTGGGATTTCATTGCAGTTTAAACTTGACTGTAGTAAATCAATGGACCATTTATTATTGATTGTTTTTAGAAATAGAAATTCGGCAACGTTGCAGAAAAGTCAATCAGCTGATGCTTTGCACTGATTGATGACTGAAATGTAAACGAAAAATGTTCTTCGTTTAGATGTGGTTTAAGTATCAGCTGATTTAAAGATTTACCAGCTTAAACGTGCATTTAACCAAACTCGATGATGAATATCCAGTGATTTTTCGGGAATTAGAGTACGAACGTTGATCGGTATCGAATAAGAGAATCCCCAAAGCACAAAAGTGATCAGATTTTAAATGTCCACGATCGAGTGCGAAAGTTTCAAATATTTATTTAAAATACAAAATATGTATGTATATATATTTTTAAACACGTCCTAAAGTTTGTACTTTGTAAATTAAGTTTTAAATATTAAATATTTTTTGTAAACCTTATTTAAAACTAGCTGTTGCCCCGGCTTTGCTCGGACGCTATTTGCTTAATGACTAACATTTCATATAGAATAAAGAATTAAAACACAAAAATTTCAGTACAAAAAAAAAAATAAATAAAATAAAAAACTTTCTTAATTTATTGCTTAAAAAAAAAATGCATGTATTCTTAATTCGGTTATTCCGACATGTGCTGAGAAACGCAAATTCGAGACTCGCAAGTGGTGAAAATGCGGTGACTTCAAGAAGAAGAAAAAAAGCGTATAAATAAAAATCAAGGGGTTTTTTTTATAATCATTTAAAATATTCCTTCAATAGGGGTTTCCTACGGGCTGGTAATGGTCAAACCTTTGTTTCAATTTATAATAAAATAAAAACAAATTTCATAATTTTTACTCGACGTTTCGCTCGCTTTTTTCGAACATCTTCAGGAGTATGTTTATTTTAATGATTATATGTTTTTCTCATATTATTTATCTTATTCCAAAAAACTGGACATCACGACACAGAATTTTTAAAAAATAAATAAATAATTAAGAGTGGAACAATCACAACAATAAATCGATGGTCAAACTTAATCTTAATATCACAGTATGTTGAGTCAACATAACAACAGTTACACATACATGAAGGAACCAAGCTGTTAATACGTACATATGTATACACATATTTATAACTTGGTTTCTATATGTAGCATACATATGTATGTAGATTGGTGTTGAATTTATTCTGATTGTTGCGATGGCTGAATAGTGGGTATGGCAGCTGCTTTCAAGTCGAGATGCTGCATGTTCGAATCTCAACAGAGGCTTTGCAATACAAATATTAAATTAGCGAATTGAAAAAGGAGATAATACAGATAGAAGCTACATATAATTAAATAGAATGACTACCTAAGAAAAATTTAAAACATTTTTTTTACAAGTTGATTACGCATCAATTATTTGACAGTTGAAATAAAGGTAAAATCATTATTTTTAGCGATTGGGTTCCGTTGATTTTTTAGCATTTAAATTCAAATGAAGTAATAAGTAAATTTAAATGAAAAACAAATGAAGTTATTTTAAGGAGTGTATTCAGTTAATTTTACTGACAAAGTTTTCTGAGTGTACATGTAACTATGTACATACATATATACATACATACACATGTGGATGCGATTGAATGCGTTAGCAGACGGCTTGACAGAAAACAGTTCCATGGATGTTTTGGACCAAGAGTAATTTCAAAAATAAGCTTAAAATATAAAAAACTTAAAGTTTCATAACGTGGAAAATAGATTGCATTTGATTGTGTGAGTACATCGAAAAGGGTGTAGTTCAGGACTCATCCCATATTATGCAGTTTAAATAGGAAAGGTAAGTTGTGGTTTAGCATTACATTTCATGAAACTATACATATGTGTATGCGTATATACTTTGCGTAAATTTGTAAAGCAGGGATGCCCACGGCCTATACGCTTGGTACGCTTTTGTTTTTGTAAAACCGCGAAGCATTGGCTGAGCATTCTAATATGTATACACAGCTCTTTGTATGAAATACACACATACACACATATCCCAAGTTCAAAGCAACAACACTTTCATATGCACAGCAATAAGAACGCAGGCTTTGTTGGTACACATTGGTGCCAAGCGTAAATTTTGTTGTTTTTTGTTTTCATGATTTTGTTGTTTTTTTTTTAATGATTTCCTGAGTATGAAACACTTGAAGAAATCATTTTTTGTTATGAGTTTATTTCTGTTTTTCTTTGTGTGCGTCAATAAAGTGTATACGTATTGGTGTTTGCGCTTCCATAAGAAGATTTTGGGCACCCCTGTTGTAAAGTATAGTTACACAACAGCAGGGTTGCCAGGCTCTGAAGATGAAAAAATGCCACAATTCATTAAAAATAAGGACAGAACACACAAAAAGGAGCACATATTTTACAAAAGCGAAATATTCCACTTTAATTGAATGCTATTTAAAAATTAAGTAAAAAATGGAGGGTAAGTATGCATTAATAAAATTTTGGAAATGAAAAACTAATGCGAATCAGTCGTAGATTTGCAATCCATGCTTTCTGATCTTTATGTCGTGAAATTTAAACTTTCAGGATGTTAATTTTTATTCATAAACAAAAATCTATCTAAGTTTTTGAGAAAAAAAAAATATTTGTAGATATAAATAATAGCGGAAATCACCCTTGGTTGCACATCTGCAATTTTAGCAGATATAGCATGATATTTTGCTACATAACGTGAGTGTCTTTTTCAAGTGTTTAGCAAAATAATTATATCAGCTGATTTTAGAGTAACGGAAAATATAAATATTTTTGTTTTGCAAATTGGGAAGGAAGTTTAGAAAACAAATTGCAAACATTTCATTATTCATCTTTTCGTTGGCCGTCTTTTATTGTTGACTTTTTGTTTAATTGCCTTAATTTTATTTTTACTTTCTTCCGTATTCATTTTCTTCCCTGTTTTATTTATTTGTTTACAAAATTTAATAAAGCGAGTTTGCCGCAGCCAATATTTGAAAAGTAACGCCGTCGATAAAATTTGCACGTGAAGCAACCACCCGATTTTTTGCTTATTTTATAAAATTTAATAAAAATGATGCATAATAATGGGTATAATATTCACTTTTTACTATTTTGTAAATGATTCTTTGAGCAACGTTAGCATTAATTTAATTCCAGCGAAGGCATGTTTTGTGGCGGCCTTACCGTCATACAGTTTTTTGAGCGCAGGAGTTTACGTGTTGAAATGTAGAAAAACAAACAGCTGTTTTAGCACATAGCAACATTTGCCAATACGGATCTGCAATGGTTTTTAATTATGCATATTTCCTTAAGTGATGCAAATCTCAGTTTCATACATTTTGTTTTTGTAGTGTTGCAGACTATGGCACATATGCTACGGTTGCAATATCTGCAAGGTCTGCGAGGGTAATTTGCAATGAAGGGTGAGTTCCGCTAATGATTTAATTTTTGGTTTTGCTCTATATGTATGTATGTAGTTTATTGTGTTGAAATTACTTATGAACTTATGTATGTATATCCCCCACGGTTTCTTACATTTTCTTCCTTCCATATAAATTGACTCAGGTAAACGTACATACATTACATGTGTAATAGACATTGAATTCAGCCCGGCTGTAAGAGACAGAGATATCAAATTTATGCAATATACATACATATGTATTCACATATGCCATTCCATACATACACTACTAATACATACATACATACGTAACTCTAACCCCCAATTTTTGACTTGGATTTTAAATGCCATTTCAATTTAAATTTGATTTAAATACAAAATTGAGTCAAACAGTTGCTATTTAAATCAAACTTAAACGGCCTGCCGTGCCCATTTAAAATCGATTTAAGTTTTTCGTACTGCCGTATGATTTTGACAGTTTGGTTTTGTTCTGCAAATTAAGAAAATTGCACATGTTTTTTTTTTGTTTCATAATTTGATTTTTTATTATTTCCAGAAGGTAATCAACTTCTGTGGCAGTGAAATTGGGAATCCTTTTATCACTTTTGCTACTCTTTTTAATAATTTTTACAAAACAATTTATTATTTTCTAAGCTTTTCACAATTTCACTTGCTTCCAAATTTGTTTAAGCAGCTGTTTCTTATTGAGTTATCGATAATTTATTTATTTAATATTTATTTTTTCGCTAAAAATAGACCTTAATGTTTTCTGTCTTTTTGCAGCCGTGCTCAGGAAGTGCTAAGAAAAGTAAAAGGTGTTACAAGACGTAAAATGTTTTCTGTATAAAAAGTTTGTTCGGGCATTTCTGATTCTTATTTTGCTCATGAGAACTTTGGAATAACCCCCGATTTTTGACTTGGGATTTAAATACCAAATTAGTAAATTTTACTTAAAATTTAAGTTGGATTTAAAATAGCTTTCTGTTTTACAGTCGAAAATTATTTTTGGTAATTAATTGTAATAAAAGTACGGCAGCACAATGTAAGTGTCAAAAAAGTGTCGATAATTCAATAAAAAAACAGCTGTTTAAACAAATTTGGAAGCAAGTGAAATTGTGAGAAGTTTAGAAAATAATAAATTGTTTTGTAAAAATTATTAAAATGAGTAGCAAAAGTGATAAAAAGACTCCCAATTTCACTGCCACAGAAGTTGATTACTTTCCGGAAATAATAAAAAATCAAATTATGAAACAAACAAAAAAAACATGTGCAATTTTCTTAATTTGCAGAACAAAACCAAACTGTCAAAATCATATGGCAGTACGAAAAACTTAAAGCGATTTTAAATGGGAACGGTAGGCCTTTTAAGTTTGATTTAAATAGCAACTGTTTGACTCAATTTTGTATTTAAATTAAATTTAAATTGAAATGGCATCTGAAATCCAAGTCAAAAATTAGGGGTAAGTAGTTGAGCTTCAAAACATTCTTTTTAGTTTCTTCGAGTCTACTGATGAGTTGTTTAGCGGCTTATAGACGGCTGAAAAAGATACAAAACATTAAGACCTATTTTAGACCTAAAATAATAGGTTAAACAGCTGTATTCTTGCGTTCATTTTGTTATTTTTAAATTTCCTGTTTTTAGTAACATAAATTGTGTTTTTAATATTTTCTATGGATTTTAATTAATTTTTATAATTCGAACTTTTTCTTGTATAATTATTTTTTGTGTATTAAGCTTATCAGGCTCAAGTTCTTTCTATATTATTTTTGTGATTGATATCAATTAAATTAGACAAAGAAGACATCAAAGACATTTAGCAGGGTGGACAACTAGTTGTTTCGAAGCCGCCACACTTTCTCGCCAGCACCCGTCCTTGAACTCAGGGGCTCATGTTTCTAAAGCGCAGATGCCCAGTAGTGGCTGATATCAGCAACTTAAACTCACACGTATTATTACGCTCTTTTGTTTGATCGTCAATCAACCAATAGGAAATCACCATGTTGAGTGGGAGAGACAAACTACACTTGCAGAAATTCTGTGTCTTATTTTACATTTTAATCGTCATCGAGACTGCTGTCAGGGAACACATGAATTCAAATTATTGCGATATATTAATGATGTCCGCCGAAAAGTATTTTATGCTCCAAAATGCAATGTCTTATTTGTCATAAGACATTTAAAAAAAAACTAAGAAATATAATTTAACAAAACATTTTGAAGATGTTCACAAAGACATGAATTATTTGCAGGGGGAAGAAAAAGAATTTAATATATATCAATACACTCATAGTAATACTAGAGTATTACTAAAACATGTACAACACCCACCACACATGTGGTTTCGTCGCAATCTCGTTGACGACTAAATAAAATGAATAGCAAATTGTTTTCTTCCAGTGTTATTTCGTCACTCTCACCAATACTACTACCTTGGCCATCTATGTTCTAAAGCGACAATCATGCCACACTTACCAACATCTAACATCTACCATCAATTTGCGATGATGTTGAAATTTCCCCATAAGAAATATACAGGGCTAAAAACCAACATCTTTCAACATCTTTATAAAATGTTCCTAACTCATTTTGTTCCACTCAACATCTTTCGATTATTTTAGTGTCATCACTAAAAAAAATTACAAAATTGTAGTGGCATCACTGTAAATTTTGACATTTAATGACATTCAAAATCATTAAAAAAGGAGTTGTGTCCAAAATGATGTCTTCATGATCTTCCTCCAGCAAGATTTTTGTGGATTCTATACACTGCATTAGTAGTAGAGATTGTTCTTGCAAGCTAACTGCTAATCAAGGCAGATTAAACAGGTAAAATCACTAAAACAGCTGCTCGTTGTTTATTAACTGCTCACTGTCAAAAGTTTGTTTACAAGCCATTTAACGTGCTCTGATTTCTAAGAAATGTGCAAGTGATTTTGTAGCTACTATTGAAGAAAAAGTAAAATAAGCCAGTGATTTTGCTTCTTTTATTCCATAAAAAAGTAAAGTAATAATTTTTAAGTGGTTTAAATAAATTTATTTTATGAAATTTGTGTAATTTCGTTTTTTGTACACACTCACAAACCAGTTTAACAAAACAAATGAGAGAAGAATTTGACAGTATGCAGTTATTTTTCTACCAACAACTCTCGTGTATTTTTTTATGTTCTGCTAGTGCTTGTACCTAGTAAATCTGCCTTGCTGCTAATCCTACTATTATTTTGTCTTCAAAATCTATTTATATTATATTTTTATTGCCTTTAATGCAAAACGTGGCTTTATTTATTTTGGCAGCTGTGTATGTATATGTGATGTTAGATGTTGTGTGTGAACGCATGTTTCACATTTTCAACATCTTCAACACGTTCCACGAAAATGTTGATGAGTGTGAAAAGGCTATTAGCCATCCAAGTTGTTGTCTGTCTAAATTTTTAATTATATCAAACACACCAATTCTATTTTTTTTTATATTTATCATAGCATATTTTTTATTTAGTTTTGAATGGATTTGTTTACATTTTTACGTAAAACACACTTTACAATTAAATAAACAGCAAGTAAAAGTTTGCCGTTAAAATATTGACTAAGCGCAGCAAATATAAGAGATGTTTTTATACAACAGTGAATATCACTAAAAAAAAAAATGTTACTGACACGCGAAACATATTTACGGTATTCAAAGGGTCGTGCGAAATTCAGAAGTCTTAAAATAATAGCACGAAAATATATGACTGCTGTGAGCAACCTGTCATAAAGTAGTGTGCTACATCAAATATGAATCAGCTGTTAAAGAAAAGGAAAGCAATTTAAATATTTTTGTCAAAATGCAAAAAATAAGTGAAAAAACTAAAATAATAGCCAGTTTGTGCGATAATTATCTATTAGATGTTTTGATAGCTGATTCAAGTAAATCTGAAATGAAATATACTCACATTTACGAACAAATATACATTTTAATGCATTTATTTCTTAGGTGACGCTGAAGTCCTATTTATTTATGACTATTTTTGTTTGCAGCACAACAACAATTTTTTTAAACTATCATAAAATGTTAGTACTTTCTGACATTATGACACAATATGAGACCGATTGAATACCGTAAATGTTTTGTCCATTTTATTCGTTATTTTAAACTACAAACACAAATTTAAAGTTTAATGTGCAAAAATACCTGATACATATGTATGTATGTATGTATGCGTTTGAAACATATTTGAAGAAAATTTTACAGGGGAAATTTAAAGTGAATTTTCGAATTGAGTTTTGAAGCTCGTATTGTCTTCTTCTTTAATTCTCTAAGTTTTTTCTTTTATTGACGCTATATTGATTTCTATGCTTTTCTTGCTTTATATGTATACTCATAGTTATAATTATATTCTTATCGAACTATATTCTTTTTATCATTTCAGACTGAAAGAACTTTGGCCGCACTTATGTTTTCCTAAGACACATACATATTTAGTATATTCCCTATTACATAAGATCTTTATTGTTTTATATTCTTTTAAGTTATCAAGTCTATTATAGAATCCAATTATTGTTGAAACCGCAAAAAAGTATTTGCAATAGTTCTGTTAAGTGTTGCAGCTATTAATTTAATTTATGTAGCCTTTATATTGAGAATAAACTAAAGGTGGGATCACACGATTGCCGCAATGCACCAATTTTACACAATTTTTATTGGGCTGAATTGGGTCTCAATAAAAAATTTGTCCCAATCAAATTCTCTGCAATCACATGATTGTGACATTTTACTGAAATTTTATTGTCGCAAATATCCGCAAAACAATTTAGTACCAATAATTGCCGCATTATAGTCACACGATTGTTATATTATACGGCAACTGTGAGAAACAGCTGTTGTAGCTGATGACAAACTTTGTTTTCCCAAAAAAAAAATTAATTAATTAAATGTTAAAAATATGGTTTGTTCATTAAAAAGAAAGAAAATTGCTTCGGCTATTATTATAATGTTGTGCGGGCTGAAAAAAGCAAAAAATTAATAGTAACAACAATTGAATTTTACTGATTGAAAAGCAGAAATCATGTTTGGAAGACGCGTTTAAACAGTTTTGAAACTAAATACATGTATACATATGCATATTATTGGCGCGTATTGTCTTCTTTGGTTGCCGCATGAGAACACAATAAATATTGGTGCATTTTTAGAATTTTTATTGGTGATTAGTTGTATGTCAAGTGTTCACATGGTTGTCGCATCAGGGTTGTATTTGATTGGGACAAATAGGAACAACATTCGTTTTGGTTGCCGCATGAGCCAATAAATTGTGCTATCACACGATTGGCACACAAAATGTAACAAAAATTGGTGCATTGCGGCAATCGTATGATCCCACCTTAAGACGTGTTAGCAGTTAGCAAGCCAATAGATTTAAATTACGACACAATATCTACCACCGAACTTTTCTGGAATAAAACTACATATTTTGTGATCATGAAATTAGAAGCTTTAAAACTATGCATATACATATCTTTTCGTAATGTACAATTCAATATTAGAGTACAAAGCGGTTGAAGTAAATTTTCAAGAGATATGTATGTTATTCGGGTACTAAAATGCTGGCTGGCAGCAGCGGAGTTGCACAACCCCTCTTCTATCCCTGGTGTATCTAAACAATTGAAGAGTTAACAACGCCCTAACAGTTCAAAACAGTTTACGCATTTCAGATAGCTGAAAACAATCTGCAATTGACTAAAAACTTCCCCGCCAGATAACAACCCACTTGGGGTGGCCCAAAATTAACAAGGGGGTTTGAATTGCTTAAAACTTTTCTTCTTTTCTTTTCAGTATTTTGTAAAGAAGACTTGGGAAACTTAAAATGGAGCAGTACTCAATTGAACAACGTGTCCAAAATTGTTGAGCTTTATTTTTCAAATTAACGATCCATTGTTTTCATTGCAGCGTGCATATCGTCGTTATTTGAATGTGCGGGTTGGACCCTCAGAGTCAACCATAAACCATCTGGTTGCAAATTTTCGACAACAAGGAGCAGTAAAGAACCTTTCTGGTGCTGGCAGATGACGAACGGTGCACACCGATGACAATATTGAACTGGTACAAAGGAATATTCGGGAAGATGGAGACCAAGGCGAATCCATTACAGGTGCCCACCCGCATCCCAATTCGCTACAACATTTTTCCAAGATTTTATCTTCTGAGTTGTCAAAGCTGATAGCAAACGACAACAAAATGTATGACAACTCGAGAGAAAATGTTGACAAAATGTGAGACACAACTTGATTTCCCACAAGCGTCGCTGCAGAGAATTGTGCATACAATAGGAATGTTTCCATACAAGATTCGGCTTGTCCAAGAATTGAAACCGCCAGATTACCAGCAACGACTTGATTATGCAGTTTTTCCCCCCGCAGAAAGAAAGACAAAATCATAATTTTATTCACAATTGAATTATGAGCCACGAAGCCCATTTCCCATTAAGCGGGATATGGGCTATGGAAAATCCGAGAGCAGTTCAACAACGAGAATTATACCCACCTAAGTGTACGGTTTGGTGCGGTGTTTCATCGGAAAGGATAATTCGTTCTTATTTATTTATTTTTTTTTTAAATGAACACGGGGTCGCTATTTCCATCAATGGTGTCAGATATCGGACAAGGTTGGAAAATTTTTTAAGACCAGCCATTGAAAACCATCCACAAGTATGGTTCCAACAATATGGAGCCACAGCGACAACTGCAAGGGACACAATGGCTGTTTTAGGGGAAATCTTTGGTGAACGAATTATTTCGCGTACAAGTGATTTTAATTGGTCTCCGCGTTCACCGGATTTAACCGCTGTAGACCATTTTCTTGGGGGTTATTTGAAAGGAAAAGTCTACATTAGTAAGCCAAGAACCATCCAGCAATTAAAAAGAACATAAACCCTGAAGTTTTGCAAAAGGTTATGGAAAATGTGTTGGAAAGAGCACGAATATGCGAAGCAGAAAATGGCCACCACTTGCGAGATATTATTTTCTATAAGTAAACTAAAGATATTCCCCATTTATATACTGTATTAAAAAAAATAAAAATTATTTCTTAAATAAAAAAAGTTATAAGCAATTGAAACTCCTTCGTTAATTTTGGGCCATCCTGTACTTGTTGTTCAGGGATAAGAGAGTAGAAAATATGAGTTAAAGGTATGGCTCACCGCTACAACATGTCTATATTTAATATCTGTATTTTATGTATTTTATCTTGAAGGGGTTTTTGTTTTGTTCTCGGAGCCAAATCGTCAAGTCATTTGACAGTTGATTTTATCATTGTCCATAAAGAAAAAGTATTGGTAAAGTCCGGCAAAATGAGATATTCATAATACTCTCGCATGAGACTTTTCATGTACACTAATATTCACGAAGGACGAAATTTTGGAATTGTTTCCCTTGGTACCGTACTGCGAACAGAACTAATAAAATTTATCGATACTAACATTATCGAAGAAAAAACATCGACATAAAAAAACTATCGACACCACCATCGATTGTTTCGAATATCTAATTCATTTGTTCCTTCACTGGAGCGGCTTCACACTTGGCAATTGGAAGACAGAATTTTTTTTTGTCTCCTTTGGGTCTATAGACGTTTATTCGCAATATTTGGGTAATAAAAGTATTGAAGACATATTTTGCAAGTTTTCCCAGCAGCTAGAAAGGCTACATTAGATGATTACCAGAGATCACATCTATATAAGCTTATATATTTACGATCCCCATCACAATTCGACAAATGGACAAATAGAAATTGCAGTTGAGTATATATGTCTGTCCTTTAATGCGACACAAACAAATGTTTTCTGTGTCGAAGGTTTTTTTGTATATTTCTGAATCTTGCTTTGTTGATGGGAATTATGGAATAAGTAGTTAAGTCTCAACCATTTTTTTAATATTTTTTCAAGTCTTTTGATGAGTTGATGAGCATCAGCGAAATGTCGGTGGCATATAAACTGCAAAAATCAATAATAAGGTATAGTTTTAGACTTAAAATGATATATTTCAATTGGCTCTTATAGCAAATAAAAAATTAAATTCATTTTTGATCAGATTAACTTATTGTTCTATGTTTTTCTAGCACAAGCGCTGATACAGCTAAAGGTTAAATTAGTCCCGACATAACCATAACCATATAAAACAGCTGGTCGAACCAACTTTATGGGCAGCACTGTAAATTAACAGTGCTGACTTAACATAATGCCATAGCCATAACCATAGCCATAGATACCAATTGAATTTTGGTTTTCTGCCATAACCATAAACAGCTGATTGCAAAATATATATACATTTGTTGTGTTACTACTACTGCACTATTGAAATTATAAAAATAAAACATAAACAGCTGTTTACAGCTATGGCGTCACTAATTGTAGCCAGACAAGAAAATTATGGTTATGACTATGGTTATGGTATGGCCTTATGGCAAAGTCAGGAATAATTTAACCTTAATACGGTAACCTTTTCCCTACAATAAGAACAACTTCAATAAAAATAATATGCAATTTGTTTATGTACAACTTGTGAAAACTGTTAAAAAGGTCCCACTTCTATATTCACAGAGCTTGCGCTGATTTGCTATATCGTTTTGGCTGCCTTTCATCTATGTACTCTTTTCACAGTTTTAAGTAGCCAGATGTTAATGGTTCAGCTAATGAGGCTACCATGTTAGTTTCATCTTAGCACAAATCAGTTTTAATATTCACAAAAAATAGCATGATAGAAATTAATAATAAAGTTTAACAGTTTAGTAATATCTGGAAGATAAGCCTGATCAACTATTTCGCAATATATTTGCAAATAAATGTTTTTGTGATTTACGCGGGAACATGAAGTGTTGACAATAGAATTTGACAGCTGTCCTCAGCTATACAACTTCAACAGCATTTAACGCATGGCACCACTAATAAGGTGGGCTCATTATTTTTCATTTTGTTTATTTACTTCGGTTATATTTTTTTCATGCGTCAAAAGAAAACGTTCAGCTTAATTGTTTCTTAATAGCTCCATGTCGGGAACATTTAAATTTTTTTGTAAAAACGTAAAAAGTAAAAAAGATAAGTATTAAAAATAACAATAATCAAATTTTTTGTAAAATCTGCATATAAAATTTATTTGTTTTATATAATGACATGAGTTTAGTATAATAACATAAGCAAGATGTCCACCAAGTGGGTTGAGAGGCCAGAGTTGAACACAGTGGCAGCCATGCGGTCAGTATCTTATGTGGAGGAGATAGAGAAAACCTGAAGACCGCCAATTTTCCCCCAGCAATGGAAATGAAATCAGATTCAACAAGCAATAATTTGTTGTATTTTGTTTACAGCTTAAGTACCTCACCAAAGTGAAAGACGCTTTCCACCTGCTGAACAAGTGCAATTGGGAAGGCAGGTGGGAAAAGCAGACGTTACGAAAGCTTACGATCTGCATCGATTTGGTTTTGATAAGCAACTGCAAAAATGTGTATTTAATATGATGTTTTTGTGATAAGCATTTTTGATTAATTATTTTGTTTTGAATTATTTATTTGTTAATTTTAGTACTTTTGGTTATTTTGTAATGGGAGTTATTTCGTTTTGTTATTTTTGGACTGTTTCTGTACATTGACTTTTTTGATTCAATTATTTATTTTTAGCTGTAGAACTCTACTACTGGCCTTTTTTTAATGAAGATTTCAATATAAAATGAAAACTAAAAACAAAAACTTTTGTTTATGTTACGACTGATTGGTTAGAACTAACCTATATTTACGTTATGAGTGACTGGTAAGAACTAACCAATACATTAGTTATCATTGACCTATAAAACTCAAGGCAGCTTGATGCCAGTTAGCCTTACAAGCCCAGCTGACTACTGCTTTTAGCTTGTATAACTGTCAAAATACACAACACAAGCACACATACGCAAACAAACGGATGACAGTAATATAGTTTTTCTACCTACAAAATACATGCAGTGTTTGTTGTTGTTGTATTTGTTGTATTTATGCGATTACCTGGTATCAAGCTGCCTTGTATAAAACTAAGCAGAATAATTAGCACATATGTATATATGTACATATGTTACCTAGTTTTGTGAAATTAATTAGACAGAGATACAAAATCACATGTGCACAAGAGTTTCGGTTAGAGTTTTCATTTTGCTCTTAATAAACTAGCCAGAATCCCAAACCGATATATCAGTCAGCACCACCAGTTAAATTACGGGTCATTTAGCTGGTAGTGAGTGGTCTTGCAGGGTAATTGCAACCGCCAGATAAAAGTATTTGTCGATAATTATCGACAATCGAAAAAGCAATTTCTATCGATAGTTAGTCAAAAATTAATGCAGCAATTGTGTTATCGATTATTTTTCAGCTCTAGGACTGCTTTGAAATTCGGTGGACTGATTTCTAACATGGTAAATAAGTAAAATTTTTAAAATGAGCCGGTATTCTTAATAATGATTTTTTACAGTTACCACTTTCCCTTCTGAAAACAGCCCAAAGTCATCCAATGGTAAGTTATCTAGTCTAAAATAAAACTACATATAGTAGCAGCAATTAATTATTAGTGCTTTGGTGGAAGACGACGGTGGCCAGACATTAATTATCAAGCAGAAGAAATAGGTCGGTTGAGCCCGATTAGCGTTTAAAAAAAAAAAACACAACGGGACCTTTTCTAGGACCCAAATGAGTCGGTCTCAGGACCGGCGGCCCTCGTAACATAAGTAGTTAGTTATGTTGCGCGGGCCGCCTGTAATGAAACCGGCCGGGGTCGTTAATTTCAGTAGTTAGACCTAGGAATTTTTACAATGCTTCAGCAGCTTGTTAACACATTTTTGATCCGGCTTACTGATGTTGGCATCTTATTAGTGCTCATGAAAATTACGTGATGCTAAAAACGAATGGATCTTGGGAACAAATCCAGTTTGCTGGATTAAGAAGAAAATTGTTGGTACAAAAATTGTGTCATGCTTGTTTTCTGTGTTATGGAGCTCGGAAATATTCATATGAATTCTTCCAATGCTTTTCCGAAGGTATTTGCGAAAAATTGGACGAAAGACATATTTTTTAATTTTTATTATCAATTTTTTTCATTCAGCCCGATTCCCTTTGATATTTTAATTGCCTTTTCTATGACGTTTTAATTTATTTCACTGCACATATGAACTTAATTATTATTATTCGCTTTAAGAGCCAATTGAAATGTATTAATTTAGGTCCAAAAATATACCTTTCAAATGTTTTCCGTCAGCTGAAAAAGACAGAAAACATTTGAAAGGTCTATTTTTGGATCTGAATTACTTTATTTCACTGCCTTATTACTAAACATTCATTGTTGATATTAATGCCAAGGAAATTAATTGCAAAGCAGTTTTAATATTTTCAAAAGAAAAACTACCTATTTAATCAGTTTTGTGAATTGTCCTTATATCTTCTCGTTGATTTGTTCATACATTTATTTTTTGTAAATAACTGATTTGCAATAATGTGAAATGTTCGTTTTAATATTTTTGGAAAATGCAAGTCTGGGAATAAAGTGCCATAAAAATTAAAACGACAGCAAGAATACGACCGTTTAATATTGAAGTTGAAAGAAATCTGTAAGTATTATTTTGTTTGTTTTTTTTTTTTGAGGTATAGGCCCCCTTTATTTATTTATTTTATTAGCCGACATTTCAATCTCCTTCGTTTTTCGATACCATGTCTTAATTTGCTGCTACACAACTAAAGTCAATTGTAAAATAAGTATTTTTCTAATAATTTTTATGTATTTCAGCTGGTTGAACTTAAAAATGGAGAAACATACAATGGACATTTGGTCAGTTGCGATTCTTGGATGAATATTAATTTGCGGGATGTTATTTGTACGTCAAAAGTAAGGAACATGTCCAATTTTGTATTAATTTCAATTTATATTTTTTCGTTTTTGTCTTATCTAGGATGGTGATCGATTTTGGAGAATGCCGGAATGTTATATACGTGGTAGTACTATCAAATATCTACGTATTCCCGATGAAGTAATTGATATGGTGAAGGAGGATGCAATGGCTAAATCCAGAAACCGAGTTGAAATAAATAAAGGACGAGGGAGCGGCCAAATCGGCACGCAAAACGCAAATCAACGTGTGCGTGGCGTTAATAGAAGTAATTTTCACAACAGACCTCAACAAGGCACTACAACTGGTAATGGAGTACCAAGACAAAATCCTCAAAATAATCGACCTGCATTACATCAAAACAAATTCAGAAAGCAAAATCTCAACTCTTAAAAGCTATCTATGTATATTATTTTTGCAAGAAGTTGCATCTGACTACTGATTTGCATTGCAGTTAGCGATTATCATTTATATTTATATCGTTGCTTTAGAGTATAAACCTGCCAACTGGCTTTTAAGGACTTTTCATTTTCTTATAAATATCCTTAAATATTTTTGTTGAATGCAAATTGTTGATTTGTTCTCAAATAACCAAATAAGGTATAAATTCGAATACTTTTGAAAATATCAACATTATTTTAAACTTTTTAGGAAAATAGTAGGTTTACGCTCTAAACCGACAATATTTAGTAGAGTTTCTTTCGAAAATTTATGAATACATAGTACTCTATTATAAGTAAAGAAATCCATCTGTCACTATTAAATTATATAAAATTACAAAAACTAATCATCTTTCAGCAGGGGCCAAATTGTGTTCGATATAGAAATCAAGATCAAGAATGACGACTCCAGAACGTTGTTTAAAATGTTCTTATGTGTTAATGAATACATACATATGTAAGCATTAGGATGGATCAATTTAGCAATCGATTAGAGTCCTCTGAAGAGGTGTGGTATGGGGTCGGTGTTTTCGAAATAATAATTGGGGGTTGGTCATACATTCAACTGCTCTACAGACACCGCAGATGAGTCAAATGTATGGCGGCCAACCCCCTATACTTTTTTCCCCAATATGTTTTTCCAACACCGAGCACGTACCAGGCCTCCTCAGGGGGACTCCCATTTTTTTACATCGATTTTTGGCCATATAAATCGACCGGCCAAATATACTATAGATTTTTCCCCATTAATTAGGGATTGGAAATCGCAATAAATATAGAATACTGTGATAAATATGTGCTCATGATTCGAATTAATAAAAACATTGATATTTGACGATTTCAGGCATTAAAAACTTCTTGGTGGCGACTCGACGATTTTTACCCTGAGTTTGGCGATTTTTTAAAACTCAAGATGGCAACATTTTTTTTGTTACTCTTAACCCACCGTTACTCGCGCACTTGTTTTTGCACAGCCGTAGGCAAATAGAGGATCAAAATAAAAACTCTTAAATTCATACATCATAATACTTTAAAGAAAACATTTTCAGTAACAAAATAAATAAATAAAATGTCATAAAATAGCATATACACGGGTCTGTTCTAGAATCCGATTCGGATTGATTTAGCAAAATATTTTTAATCCGAATAATTCATAAATTGGTGTTCTCAATTCAGAATGTTTTTAGATATTCGAAGTTTCTGTTCGAAAAAAAATTCTAAATGTCAAAACATAAAAAACAGGTTTTTATGTTTTGAAAAGAACTATTAGAGGACGAAGCCGATAATAAAAGATAGCTTAACATACAAATGGTCGCCGGTGGCAAACCAAAAACCGACGGTTGACGACAGTCTAAACAATGTTTTTACAATCACGCAGAAAAATTTAAAAATTAAGTTGAAATATGACAAAAACTAAAACATTAATAGATTTTTCTGAGAAAGCAGCTCTACCGCAAGCAGCAATCATTCGCTCTTGACCGCAACGCGTGTAAGTAAGGTTGTGAAATTACCGGCGCGTCAGTTTACCGGCTATGAGCACATGAACTACGATCTATGACAACCATATGTTGTAAAAAGAACGTATTGCCGGACTATTACAATGGAATTTGACCACTAAATACAATCATATTAATATAAATATTGCTTAAATTAAACTAAATATAGGAAATTTATAATAATTTCCTTTAAAATGCCATTTTTTCTTTTTCAATAAATTCTGATTGCATTAAGCATTATCCCAAAAAAACATTGACATATCGCACTGTAATATGTGGGGCAATTTCGTGTTTTCGACCATAAGCAAAATTTTTTTATTTTTGTTTTGCACAAGTGCCATTTGACAAAACACACAAAATTTTTGGAAGAAATTAAAGAAAAGGTTTTTTTTTTTGCTAATAATTGTGTGTAAATTCAAATTTTTTTTACTATACTTAATAAAAAAAAAAACACTTCAAATTAAAAGAGAAAATTTTGTTTTTATTAAAAAAAGTTATCACTTGCATGAATAAAAGCCGATTCTATTTACTTTCACTCACCCCAAAATACTCTAATTGAAAACGAATAAAAACATGGGGATTCGGATTGCAGAACACCAAAAATTCTAAAGTAATCCACTTTAGAGTGAATTCGGATTCTAGAACAGACCCGACAATGCTATTTTTAGAATCACATTAGGTGGGTTTTTTTACGTGATATTTTGTAACAAATTGTGCAAAATGTTACTGGAAGTTGTTTCTTTACTTTTTCCAGTAAGAAAACTTATAAAGAAAAATTAAAGAAAAAAATTGAGTCAGAAAATTGACATTTGAATGACTGAGAACTTGCAAAATTTTACTCAGCCAAATTTTGCAGGTTTTAGAAACAGATATTTTGACTTCCATTTAAAAACTAAAGAAAAATTTTCATGCGCGGAAATATTTTTATTTTTTCAAAATAAATACTTTTCTAGATACAAAAAAAAAAAAAAAATATAATTGACCGTGAATATGCTTTAATATCTTGTTTTACTAAAAAGTGCAGTTTTTACCAAAAAAAAAAAAAAAAAAAAAATTCATATAAATAACTACTGCAAATGCATATTTTTTAAATCACAATTTTTCAGCAAGTTTGACTTACAAGCAAATATTTTATAGCGGCAACAAATAGTTTTGAAAGTAACTTTAAGTTTATTAGGCTACAAAAAAAAAAAAAAAAATTTTTGGTGGAAAAAAGTGTCTCTAATGGAAAAAAAAGGCTAAAGGTTATGAGTAGCTAAACGGGCTAAAATAATTTCAATGATGTTGAATTTATAACCGACCGAAGCAGCGCGTATACACGGACCCACCACTCTTACTGGTTTTTTATATGACTTCGCAAAAAGATGTTATTTTTTTTACGTCTGTTCCAATATTACTCAGCTGTTTGTGAACAGATTTTGAAAAAGTTTCTCCAGATAATGAGTGGTTAAATTTTAAGGGCTGATGTTGAATGTGAGCCACACCTAAAATCCAAGTTTTTTCTGCATTTCATTTGACATCTCTCAATTCCAGACCAGCTCAATTTGAATCATGGAAAAATACACAATCGAGCAATGCGTTAAAGTTGTAAAGGCTTATGAAAATTGGCGTTCAAATCAAAATGCATATCGTGCACTTGATGGTTTTTCTGTCAATTTAATCGTCCAAAGATTTTTCGAGTCTACTGATAAGTTGATTAGCAGCAACAAAATGTCGGCGGCATACAGACGGCTGAAAAAGACAAAAGAAAGATTTTTTGTGATAAATTTGGAGTGATCAATATTTTTAAAGAAGACAAGAAAAGTAAAGTTGAAGACTTACCGGCTGGGGTACATACCGTGGCTGCTTTACGACCACCACAATACAAATAGAAAAGGCAAAGCTGTGCATGAAAATCCGGAAAGCTCCAGAGCTCCGACGTGTCAACAAGCAAGGTAAGTAAATATAGCTTTCTTTTTGGAAGTGCTTTGGCAAAGTAATGCATACCCCTATATATCGAGCAATAATGTCGTTAAAGAGATTTTTAAATACTTAAAAATTTATTCGGTTTGACCAGCAAATTACTAGAAATGAAAAAACCTTTACAGACAAAGCAGTACAAATTTCCGACATTTTTCAAACGTTAAATGCAAATTTGCAAACAAAGGGAAAATTTGACAGTAGAAGAGCAACTTTTTCCTTTCAGAGGCCGCACAAAATTTACCCAATATATTCCATCCAAGGCGGCTTAATACGGTATAAAATTGTGGCGGGTATGCGGTACAGAATCCACTTACTGGACAAATACACACAGGCAAATCTGGAAACGATAGAGAGAAAAATCAAGGAGAGAAGGTTGTTGCGGACCTGATTGAACAACATAAAATCACCGGGAGAAATGTTATCTGTGATACATTTTTTACAAGTCTTTCGTTAGCTACTGCACTTACAGAATGAAACTTGTCTATGGTTGAAACAATAGAAATAAATACGCCATATTAGCCCCCTCGTCTATCTTCGAATATTATGAAAACAAAACAATTTGTTCATATGTATGTATGTATGTTCCCAAAAGAAGAAGTCAGTCGTTTTGAGGTCTGCAATGCCAAGTGATGACACAATATCTGAAGTAAAGATAACACCAAACATGATACTGTTTTACAATCAACCAAAAGGAGGGGTTGATGTAATAACTCGACGAAAGGAGTCGTTGGCTCCTTGCACTTTTGTATGATATGATGGATGTATCAGTTCTTGCAGCTTCTATTTTATCTTCAGAAAATAATCCATTCAAGTTTAACTTGAAAGGCAAAACTTGATCGTGAAACCCCCAAGTTATACAAGCTAAAAGCAGTAGTCAGCTGGGCTGGTATCAAGCTGACTTGATCAGAATGAAGTCAGCCACGTTAACTGTTGAGATATAAATAAATAAATATTCTACTGTGTGGTTCATGTCCAGCAGCCTAAAACGGGAAAGTTTCGCATTAAAAATTTTATAATCTTAAGAAGTACTTGATAACATTTTTATTAGATGTAAAACAATAGAATATCAGAATTTAATGCAGCAAAAATATTTGCGAGCTACCAAATTTAGCATAGTATGTACTGATGTAGGAGTATAATTTTATAATTAACACTATTAAACTTGTTTTTGTTACATTATTAATTAAATTTAATAGTGTAACAAGTTTCACTTATTTGCGATTATAAAATTACCTAGAAATAATTTTTCTATCGCCTACACGCACACATACGCATTTTGTAAGTGCCATATTGTGCACTTGTGACAATTTAAATACTTTTCTATTTAAGTTGTCAATCAAAATATTGCAAAGTTTTTATTTCAGTTCTACATCAGTTACTTTTTGAACGCCGAGTGACAATGATGTGCGATTTAATCTGTATAATTTTGATATTGCTAAACGGCGGCATTGCAGCGAAGGCAGAAGAAAATAATGTTATAACATATTTTATAACAGACATTTTAAAAACTTCCCATACCGTAATGTTCGCATGTGAATTGAGTGGTAGGTATTTTGGTTTTGCTTAAACCTTAGGTGCGTTCGAGCACTTTTTCAGTAAAATACAGTAGCAGTGGAATTTAAAGAAATTTCTCTCAATAAGGAGTTTTTCAAATAAGTACGCTAAAGGAATATACATACATATGTAGTAATAATAATAAATAAGTTTGTTCTGGTACTCCACATTGGGAGCGCGCGGGATCCCAATTTGCGCGAAAAATGTTACCGTACTCAAGGTACCTCGATACCAGGTAGCCGCATAACTACAACAAACACTTCACGTATTTTGTTGGTAGGAATCTTTAATATCTGTCACCCATTTGTTCGCGCTTGTGTTATGTATTTTGACAGCTCTTCTGGCTAAAAGCAGTAGTCAGCTGGCTTGTAAGGCTACCTGGCATTGAGATGCCTTAACCGTACTTAAAGTTCGGGCAAATGAGAGAGCCTGCACGAAACAGCCCGCATTTTTTCTTCGGGCTAGTTTCTGCAAGTAGTTAAGCAGTCAGCTGTTGCAAAAAGGAAGCAATAACAAACAAAACAGTTCAACGGAATCAATCAACATAACAACAATTTTGATGTTTTTGAATTAGCATTTCATATAAAAATACCTGCAAAGCGCTTTAAAATCTAAATTCGTACAGAAAAGCATTGCTTCATCAATACATACTATATTTGCTTCTGATATACATAAACTTACACGAGATAGTACATACATACTAGGCGGAGACTTTAATTGTAAGCATCTAATTGTTGGGGAAATATATTGTATGAAAAGCTAGACTCCTTTAATATTGATATGATATATCCATGCGAACACACCCATGTACCTGCAAGTGCAAATAGGCAAGGCTCCACCTTGGACCTATTTTTAACCAACGTGACATCTATACTATCACCTGCAACTGTAATAAATGACCTAAGCTCCGATCATTTAGCCGTTAAAATTTCACTGACCAGTTCCTATAACAATCTGCAAGTAGTAAGATATGATTTTAATAGCGCTAATTGGATAAACTATGCTAGATATTTCAATAGACACCTTACCCTACCTAATATTAATAATATCACATGTTCTAGGCAGGTGGATAATTTGATAGCGAATTTTAAGGACATTACAAATAGTGCTATACAAGCCAATGTACCCAAAAGAATTGTCTCCCGTATGAATTTCGAGTGAATGCCCATTCGTTTCAACTTTGATAATAGTATAGAATGAGATGCTTTCGAAAAATTCCGTAAAAATTAGTTCAAATTGGCAGCCAAGCTCAAAGCCATTCATGCAATAATCACTAAATAGAGCAAGGTTTGTAACAGTAGACCTAGCCGAGTAGAAACCATGCTGATATGGAGATATCACTGGTTTAGTTACGAAAAATGATTTTTTGTGGATGATATGTTCGAAAATTTTAGACACGGTAGACAATTTAGAAATAGGTCTGTAGCATGTAATGTCATCTCTCATTCCATCGAATCTCGAATCGAAATCGAATTCACGCTTGTAATGTAAAAATTTCATTTCCGCTTCAGGAGAAGACTGCCGAGATTATTCCTATTCACTATGCTTAACAAAACTTTTCGAGTATATACTGGCTAGTCAATTAAATGTTTTTTATTTAACAGATAATGGGCTAGCTAGTGCTAGTCAGTTTGAATTTTAACAGAATCATAGTATCACTACTCTTCTGCTTTCCTTAACTAATAGGATTCGAAGTAAACTCAATTGCCCAGGGTGTTGGTGTACCAACTGCTTTCCAATTGCCGAAAGCTTTTAAACCATTAATTACAATAATCTAGCGAACAAACTTCATACGATAAGGCATAATGCATCACCTTAATGACAGACCACAATTTGTGTCCATCAACAAGAATAGTTCTTCCGGGCGGATATGTCGTAGTGATAGTATATGTCCACTACTTTTCACGTTTTATATGAATGAGTTTGTTGAATCTGCTGATATTTCATCTACGTAAATTTTTCTATATGTGGGATAGAAACAACTGCTTACATGTAAACGTCGACAAGTCTAACTGCCTGTTTCTCAATGTTGCAAGAAAATGTAAGCGATCGAAATGTAGTCGCTCGGCTTCGAATCAATTTGGATTCCTCTATGTTGACAGCTTGCGTTCGCATGGGCTTACGTCATGAAATATTTGCTATTTGTTTCACAGACATGCAGTATTTAAAAAAAGTACTAAATTGTTTTTGTGTAAATACAACCCTTCTTAAAACTGGTCAGCTGTATCTGACAAGCCAAAGCATATACATACATACATACATACATACATACATACATACATACATACATACAAACATAAATAAGTACAAAATAAAAAAGTGAACATTTTGAAAGTGTGGAAATAGTTTTAGTGGTGTTTTAAAATTTAAAAATATTTTTTCGCATTCAAATTTAACAAGTTCTTTGGCGCACTGAGCACTGGTATTCCCCCGGGCAAACTCAGGATATTCTTCCATCCAGCGAACAAATGAACTGTTTAGGATAATAGCATACATACATACATACATATGATAATTGTTTAATATATTTGCTAAATGAAATAAAAATGAGAAATGTGTGGGTTTTTTTTAACAAATAAATATAAGTTTGTTTCTATAAAAACAACCACTCGATGGCAAAACAGTAAGTGATTGATTTTGACGTTTGTGTTCGCTGTGCTGACGACATAATCGATATAGAGGAATCGGATTTTGTATGAAAACACTTACGTCTTTTCGACTTGTCGGTCGGGTCATCGTTGGAATAAAAGAACATCAAAACAATTTTCTTTCGCTCAGAATGCGAACAATAGCACGACTTCGACATCGAGGAACAGACAGTAAAATTTAACAAATATTTTGATAATCCATATACATATTTTCCTTATTTCAGACGTTAAACTTATTTCACACAGCCTTATGGAACGATCTAATTTTGTCGAATATGTTAACATTAATGAAACGTTTTACATACCCTCGGTGTTGACGTATAAAGTTCATGCAAAAACTTCTGTAATTCTAGACTGTAGATGCAAATCCATACAAAATTTTCTTTTAAACATATCCGATCTACGACTTCTTAATAAAACTTACAGCTGGATATTATTGGATGATGCTGGCGTTTGCGAATATCATATAAGGCATTCTCAACTCAAATACTTGGGACCTAATGCTCAGATAATTCAGGTCAAACGGAATGATTTGGAATGGAAATTCTTCGACCTTCACTCTAAAGGAATACACTTAAATGCTCCACTTGAAATAGTGCTTTTGACTAAAGTCTTAAGAGCTGAAGAATCAAGCAAATTGGTTTTTAAAGAAGTTATCCCAATAGATCACGTTCAAGGCATAAAATACAGAGATAACTTCAACAACCTGACTTTGAGAGGAGCTTCGGTTGTAAGTAGTTTTTTTTTTTGTAAATTATATTTTCTTTGTCTCTGAATATCGAGCCAAGTTCACAATCAGACTCAAAACAAACTCACACCATCTTTAATCAAACCAAGGCCAATCGATGTCAAAAGTACGTAAGTCTGGGCTTCAATAATACCGACTTAAAATAAGCGCAACGCACTTGATTCAATGAAGTCCGTACTTGCCTCACTTCTGACCACAGAATACTACCAGAAGGGTCAACGGACTCAAAAATCACCACTTTTTGTTTGGCAAATATGAAATCTATGTATATAGCCCTGTTCAAGGCAGCTCCGAGCTGCCTTGGCCCTGTTGGTAGACCCTGCATTTGTTTACATTTCATTTTTGGTTAGAAAAATTCAGTGCAAATCTAATGCAAACAAAATGGCTTTGCAGTCAAACAAATCATTTCGGTTTTCACGCTTCGTATTAAAGTACGATCTTGGAGATATTTTAAATTTAATAAATCTTCATAAATTTAAAACTCGGCAACAACAAATCTCATAAATTTTTAATTTACTAAACTAAAACCTCCCCTGCAAGAACAGTGTCGGTCATATGATCCATCATATGACCGACACTGCTGATGAATTCATACATCAGGGTTTCTATCATTTTCTTAAGGGCAAAATGAAAAAACTGATGTAAACATTCGTGTACGTGTGAGTTATTTTTTTAACCAGCGTTACCACCTTAGCAAAGCGATCATTCGAAATCTTTTTTTTTAAATGCCCACAAAATTACATGCAATGCTCTTTATTTCTTTATTACTAATTAAAAAAGTTTTTTTCGAAAAATTAAAAAAAAACAGAATAAATTATTTTAGACATATTTAGATAAAATTAAGAGAAAAACAGTAGTCAGTAGCAGTTTTAACAATACAAAACTGAATCATATGGAAAAAACATCCACAGCACTATTTTTTTTCAAAGAAAAAAACCAAATGAACCTATAAAAACATTAATGCATAAATGTCGTTCCAAATGAAATTACCAAACTAATACGGGAAAATCAAAATATTAAAAAACTATTGTAATGGCAACGCTGAAAGCTATAAAATTGCTTTGCATGGGTTAGTAAATAAGCTGTTACTGTGTTAGTTTCCATCAGCCATTTCTTGCAGGGCGGATTTATTTACAAGTATGAAACAGCTGACAGATTTGTCGCCACATTGTTTTTTGCTTGCATATAATAAAGTGAATTGTAAAAATTTTTATTAAATTTGCAGTGGAAAATACCAAAAATGGTGAAAATATTAATCCGAAATTAAAACAACAAGAGAATGGAACTGCATTCTGCTCACTCGTAGTATTTGTAAAAATCTGTTATCATCTAGTCCAGTTAAAATATCTAAGGACCACTTCATTGACTTCGGAACTGAACTAAACATTCCGCGACAATACGATGCGACTAAAATAACGTTATCGATAACCTCGTCCGAGGTAGGCTCAACAATATCGTTCCTGTAACTATTGGTTATGCATACATTTACTTTTTGTTAATAAATAAATATATGTACCTTTGCACTTCATCATTTCATTCAAAACTTCGATTTGATCAATGGCATTTTTTTTTAGATTTTATTTCTTTTAATATTTTACGAAACGCCAATTGAAAAATTCTTTTGTGTACTTTTGGCGGTAAAATATCTAAACAAAAGTCAGCTGTTTCAACTTTTTTACAATACCAAACAAAAAGTCGCTCACACTTAGAAGTTTAAAATAATAGTATATTTAAAAGTATTTTAAATATAATACGAAGTGTGAAAACCGCTATTATTCTTTGTATTTTGTTTGCATTGGGTACATCACTAGCACTGCATGGAGTACGTTTAAAACATATTTTTCTAGGCTTTTCATTCATGTTTTCTACTTTTTTGGTAAAAATTGCAACAAAACCAATATTTTTACAAACACTTTACAATAATATTTTTTCAGTGTATGTAACAATTTTCATTTTTCATTTTTCAGATTGATCGAGACAACATAACTTCAAATGCTCAAATAAATGATATACTACAGCGCCCTTCCAAGGACATTGGAGTATCAGCATTTAGCAAATTCTATTTCGGTTTATCGGTCATTCTTCGAGAAAGATTTAATTTTACTGTCAACTTTCGAAACGCTAGAGGATGGGCCGGAAAGATCGAGAATTCAACTTACCGCTTGGGCTACATCGGCATTATGCAGCGTAATGAAGCGGATATTGGGGCCTCAGCTTCATACAATCGTATCAGCCGTTTCCCTCTTTTGGATATACTTCAACAAAGTTGGATGTT